>CANTUZ010000003.1:72386485-74910876 GCA_947846985.1 Fratercula arctica
CTCCTGTTCCCCCACCAGATGTGTGCAGCTGCTGCAACAGCCAGGAGAGAGGAGGGGACGGTAGGCAAGGTGCTGAGATCAAAGGATGCTGCCTTTGAGGGAGGGGGGTGAAATCAGATCCCAGGAGGTTCAGCACAGGATGGCATTGTTTGCACCGCCTGCCCGGAAACATACTAAAACCCTGAACATCCCGTTACATCGAGAAGATGTGAAACTGCTGAAAACACGGATGAAACAAATAAGCTGTCCAGTCAGAGAAATTAGAACTGCAAAATATTAATTCATCTAATTGATATGCTTATCAATTTAGGGAGAGAAGTGCTCAAGGAGAGACATTGCATTTATTTTATGATTGGCTTGTGCTTCATCCCCAAATGAGAAAAAAAAGCTTTCTTTAATGGCCAAATGTACTGAAAAGATAAGCCATAGTGATATTTGCATTGAGAACTTATTTACTGCCCGCTACAATCTCTGCATCGTTTAAGTCAGCTCAGGTCTGTGAAGTTAAGTTTGCATGAGGCTGCATTTCCTCTGGAAAGCTGATGGGGCTGAGATTCTTTAGGACATGTGCATACGATCTGGTTTGGGATTCAAATTACTGCTGTGTGGATCTCACTCAGAAAGATAAGAAACTCTTTCCTCCTAGCAATACCCAGCATTTTGTGGGAAGCAGGTCTGCAAGAGGTGTTTGAACTGTCAGATGAACCCAGGACTTCTGCTCAACAGAGTCTGCTGTGGGGTAGGAGTCTTCAGAGTGTCTCTTGTCCAACCTCTCACTGAAAGCAGGCCAGTCACGCAGCAGGTATCTCAACTTCATGCTGCTGAGTTTTTGAATGTCTCCAAGGACGGAGAGTCCACAGCCTCTCTGGGCAACCTGCTCCAGCCGACCACCTTCACAGTGAATTTTTTTTCTTTTTATTCAGGCAGAATTTCCTGTGTTGCACGATGTGACCAGTGCTTCTTACCCTCCCACTGTGTACCTCTGAGAAGAGTATGGTTCCATCTTCTCCATACCCTCCTCTTTGGTGGCTGCAGACTGCAGCAAGGTGTCCCTTTTGCACTCGCTTCTTAAGCAAACCCAGTTCTCTCATCTCTCCTTGTACATCATACGCTCCAGTAACAGGTATTCTGGTGCTTTTTCTTGCCTCTTTTTAAAAAATCCAGGTAACTGGAATATTTTCAAGCTCCAGTTAAGAGGATAGGACTCAGGAACAAATATAATTCTACCCTGACACCCAGCCTAACATTAAAATAAAGAAAAGTTTGCCTGTGGTCGTGTATTAGGAAAGATAGAGTACCCATGGCATAGGAGCAAAGAACCCCTTATTGAGTTTTTTAGGTTGTTCTCTCTCACTTACAGATTGGATCAGGCACTACATGGTAAGATGCAGTAAGTAGCTCTGAAGAGATGGAACAGATAATATTCACATGTATTCAGGTTTTGAAGGGAAAAACTTCCATAGCACTTACTATAATATTATTAAAATATGTGCTGGTTTTTCTCTCTTCCTTTTTCTGCAAAGTAATTAGTGTTATGAATACATGTATTTAAATACATGTGAACATAGAAATACAAGTATTATGAGAAATATCTTCATACCAAATGTCTCCTCTTAAAATATAGGCACCTAAACTGTGTTCCTGAAATCTTTGGGCAGGGTTGTCAGTTTGCAGCGTGCCAATGAGCATGTGTGAGTCCCGCTGGCCCTCCTCGTCTTCTCGCTGTCACACAGAGCTGCCAAGGGTGGGTATGTGTTGCAGCCTTCGCTCCCCAGCGAGCGTGGTGTACCCTGCTGCCAGGGCTGTGACATGAACGGTGTCACTGCTCCATCCACTCCGTGTATGCTTTTGCACTGTCTCTCATGTTAATACGATAGAAGGGCATCTCTCGGCACACAGGCATGAATGTTGGGCCACTGGCTGTTCCTTTTCCTGACTGTCCTAGAAAACAGGTTTCCTGCTAAGAAAATTCACATTGGCCTTGTGTCTGCAGGGGGATCTCCTCCCAAGAGGAACTCCACTATTTATTTCCTCCAAGAACTAGTGATTTCCTTAAAATCTGACCCATTTCTGTAGATCACGTAGCTTCAGCTGCTGTAACTGGCTGTACAGTTGCGCTAATGTGCAGAATTTACGTTAGTAGAGCAGCTACTCTTGTCCCAGGTAGCAATTTGTATTGAATAACTATTCCAGAGCTGGTGCACAAGAACCCACATAAATTGTATGTGATACGTACATATTGTACCTATGGTGTATATTTGGAATATGGTGGATTAAAGGTATATAAATGCTCTTTTGTGATACTTTGAACAGTAGTCAGGTATAAATGAGGTTTTGTTTGTTGTACATACCACTGTTGAAGAGTACTTTGAGAAAGTTTGTCCATGAATATTTTATTGTTGTTTTTCTTCTTGAACATATATTACAATAGAACCCTGTTATTTCAGACTCCTGCCTCAAGAGATTTACTGCACATTTCACACCATTTTTTTTTATTTTAACGTAATTTTAGTTTGAGAATTTGTTTGGACTTCTTGTAACTCTCTTAGTGTAGACACACCGCACTAGGTTGACACTGTAGTAACACATTACTCAGCGTGGAATGCTGATGCCACTTTTTGCCTGACAGTTAAACAGGAGAAACAGGAGGTTTGTGCTTATTTTGAAATGTGGACACACTAGCACAGTGTGTTTACCAACCTCTATTACACATTGATGCAAATAGTCCAAGGTGTGCTTTATCACATTCAAATTTCAGTTCAAAAGGAAAAATGTATCTTTTTTTTAAAATGCAGGTTGATAGTATTCAGCTTTTTGGCGGCAAATTACCGAGCTACTTGAAATTCATTCCATCCTGCAACTAAGATTCAACTTGGAACTGAAATGCTGGTTATGAATGCAGTAGTGTGGTGGTCATGATGACATGCCATGGTGTCACACGTCTCCAAAGCATTTTGAATACCCGCTGAATAGGTAATATGTGGCATGTCAAAATTTGCAAGAATAGAGTTGTTTCCCCAAAGGTATTTGTGCTTCATACATATGTGGCAGGTGAAAGAAGCAAGCTATAGAAATTCTTCCCAGATTTCATCAAGAGTTCCTGGGCTGCACGCGGTCAGCTCTGCAGGTCTGTGCTGGAGGGCTTCCCAGTGCTACTGCCCTAAGGCCATCTGTCACAAAGGTTTACCCCAGAGATACAAATACTAGAAGCTCTGGTTTCTTAGAAGTTGGGGCAGTCTGATTGCCAGGGTTGGACACATGCCATAGGCTCAGGAATTTTGAGTTATTCTGAAAATTATTTTCACTGAGCAGAAGGTGTTTCTTTGTCCCCAGTCACGTAATTATGGCACTCTGTATGTGTTTTCATGGCATTTATGGCAAGTTCATTGTTTTTGTAGGGCCCAGCTCTGACTGTAAATTGAACCTGCCAGAACAGCCCTGACACTTGCTTCCAGGACAGCCTCTTCACTGCCATGGAAGCAGCTATAGCTGCTCTCTGTGCTGTTTTCACAGCAGTGTCTACAAGGAAACACAGCCAGTTGTCTGCTTCTTATCCACCTTAATTTTCACATAGCATTCAGTTAAAATACTGAGATTTAAAATTCTTTAGAAAGATGCACATTAACTATTGTATTATTAAATTATAATACCTGCATGTGGGCTCAAAATAGTGCTAAACCCAAACGATGAAATATTGGTCATTCAGTCTTAGTCTGAGTGACCTTTGGTGTTTAGACTTACCTCAGGTAGTTACTACCGCAAGAGGTCACAATGATAATGAGAAAAAATATCTACCCTTTGAGATTTAGTGCCTTCTGTCTCACTCCGTTGAAGCAGCATGTATGATGCAGCTGTCATGGCTAAATCTAACTCATTTTATTTTACATTGCAATGCAATAGGTGTATGCACATGGCCAGTTTTTGCGTATTATTTGAGAGTTACTTTCATGTGTGAAGAAAGAGGAGGCCGCTTCTTAAAATGTACAAGTTGCTTGCTATTTTCTGAACTAAAAAAAAAGAATAATAATTTCTTTTTTTTTTTTTTTAATTCTGCCTTTCCAGAATCAGGAGACTCTTGTCATTTTGTCTGTTTTTATAAGATTTCTTGCAGAGTGCTTTCTTATACTTGAAATACACAAAAAAAAAAAAAAAAAAAAATGCATCTAGCAGATTCAGAGAAGGAAACCAGTAAACGAACTCAAGCTCATTACTGAAAACAAACAAAGAAACATAACCTTCATCAGATCTTACTTTTTGGTGTGCCTTGACTTATGATTTTTAATAGTTGGAGTCCACAATACTGGACACTGGTGCAGCCACACAGCTACGCAGTGTCTAGCTGCTGTTGATAGGAGTGGGAACCAGCTCAGCCTAGAACAGTGCAAACCTATATTGCAGCGCAGGTGACTCCTCTTGAATACCTTCCTAATGAGAGACAATATCCTTTGCTTTGGATTCAATGAGCTTTTGAAATGCTTTTAAGTCATTTTAAGTGGCTGAGTAAGGGGTTTGCTCTCTTAATGGAGAGGAATGATACATCTACATCAATTGGTTGTTCTCATACTGCTTAGTCCTTCTCTCCTCCTGTCTCTCCACTAAGTGAATGGAGGAAAGGCAGGAGATGCATCTTAAGGCATGTGGGAGTATGTGAGGACCACAGCTGGCTGGGTTATGCTCAAACAACTGTGTAGGACAGAAGGTGTCAAGCCTGGCAATGTCTAGACCCTACTGCACACAGGGAGTGACGTCCATGTGAACTATGGCCAGGATGATGCCCAGGATGTGGGAAACCAACTAGCTCATTTCAAAAGGGAGCCCAGGAGCAAAGTAACATGAGGCAAGTGGAAACAGCCAGAGGACCAGGAGCTAGTAGCAATTAATGGACGAAAACAGTAGCTAAGTCTTTGCATGCAGGAACTGCTTGGATCCCTAAAATTTTTGTTTCTTCTCTATTGATAAAGCTCCTGGATATGTCGGAGTGTATCTAGCTTGTAAAGAAAGCAGCTAGAAGGCTTTTTATGCAAAAAGAGTGACACAACTTACTGGTTAATAGTGTTGACACGAAGGCTAGCACCCCTATAAGAAAAGCAGTCTGTTGAAAGGAATCCTGCTCTGGAAAAGAACTAAAAGTATTTGGATGTCCTTTTGCCCTCTTTTGGGTGTGGAATGGGATCCTGGGCACAGAATCTGAAAGGATATGTTGGCCAAAGAATGTAGTCTTAGGTAGAGCCGGTAAATGCACATCGAAAATGGACAGTCACTAAACAAAAATCTGTAGTGTTCTTAGCACAAAAAGAGAGAGTTCAATTAGAAATCAAATAAGAGAAAAAAAATAATGATGTTACCCCACTTAATTTGATTTTTCACTTCATATCTATTCAGTTAAACTGTTTACAGTAAATAAATTGATGACATCTGTGATCATTATATATAATTACATATATTGATATTTGCATATATTCCATGTTGAATTGTGGCTTTTATTGGTAGACCTGTCATTCCTGAAACTTATTGTTTATAATCAATATGAGATTTCATCAAATAACGGAAGAGAAATCCTATTTATTAGTAAGTTTGAAAACAATCTATTCTTGGCAGAATATGTGTGTTCATTTAAACTCAACAGTATCCATTTTATAAATAAGTCTACATACTGTCAACACGTTATTGACTGGTCTCCTTAAGTCTGATGGGAAACCAGTCCATTCTGCAATTACAGGATGCCTATAAAATGGTAGGACTTTCAGCAACATTATTCTTAGGGAGCTTGACTACGGCACTGGAAAATTTTAAGATATTTAATACATAGAATGCATTCATAGGAAAAAGGGGAGAAGTGTATATGCAGCTTTCCTCCAAAAGTGTTTTCAAATCTCCCTACTTTTCTCTAAAACCTCAATGGTAGTGAAGATTGTCAAAGCACAGCCCTTAGACTACATTTTATTTTCCTTGTGATCAACTTAGCTGAAAATTCAGTAACTCAGAGCATGACTTATTTGTGATAAGTTAAGAGGCCTTGAAAGTTTCCTGTTAAAGGGTTTATCACATTTGCTTCTCTCACTGTCTGTGTCACACATACGAGTGATGGCAAACATTTTGGATTTAATGCTACAATCTATATCTCTAGTATCTCTGACATCAAAGGAACCAAACCCTTCTGATTTCCAAAGTCCCGCTCACACACCTGAGAGAGGAATTAATTTTTCTCCTTCGTGTGACTGTTAATCTTATTTCCGTGTGTACTTAACTTGCAGGGAAGTTTTGTAGGGCTTTTTTGCTTGTTTGTTTATTTTCTGGAGCCAACCTATTATCTTTTCAAAGATACTGTTCATGGTACTGGCATGATTTCACAGAGCAGTAGTTGAGATGTTTTATTAGTTATTCCAGCTGAATATTTACTCTATGAAACTGAGCTCTCAAAAGAGGGCTTTTGGGACGTTATCAGTTCAGTCTAATGTATGAGCTCGAATTATTGTTTCATTATAATATGCTGCTTGGTGTCTTCTGCCATTGATTTGCCTACATTTTTCAAATTGCTCAATCAGAAGCCATTTATCTCATAAATTATTAACAAATAAATGTTTCTGATGGAAAAACAAATAATTCAGCATTGTAAACCATGTATCTCACAGGCAACAGCAGTCAGAAGTAAACTGCTCTTGAGCCAAGTAAGTAGTTTATGTAATGTAAATGGAAATTATGTAATGAAATAAACACTTCATTGCAAAGAAAAGGTAGATGTTGTTTTCCTAGACTTATACCAGATTCTGCAGCTTCCGCATTGTACATTTCTATGTTGTTTTATTGGTGCATCAAAAACATAAACCAACAAAATTTAGTTTCAAGTGTGCAAAGGCATCTGCACTTGTTAGACTCCGACAATACTGTAAGGTGCTCAAACTGGTCATTCTTTGTAATGTTTCTGTAGAATCCTTTTGATTTAATTCTGCTTCTCCACTCAGAAGTATTTTTTCATGACTAACGGAATGATTACAGAGTTAATGTCTTTTGGCAAGTCACATTGGCATTGATGATATTGAGGGCTTAACTGTATTCCAGACTCCTTGGGGTTTAATTTACCTTGAAAGAAAGTAGATATGTTCATGCCTAAAGCTAGAAATTGTAGTACAGGGTTTGCAATTAAATACCATATTCACATTTGTTTCTGTGTCCCATTTCTTCTATATGGAGGCATAGATAAATTATTAAAAAAAAAAAAAAACAAAAAAAAACAAAACCCCAAAAAACCAACCAACCAACCAACCAACCAACCAAAAAAAAAAAAAACAGAAAAAAGACAAGAACAGTCAAACAATTCTCACTAAATACTATTAACATTTTCTCCAGATAAGTCTGGCATTGTTCTCAGTATAAAAGTAGCTTTCCCAGTGATTTACAAAATGGCTGTAAATTACATTTCTGGTCAATGTCAAGGGTAAAAGGCAGTGGAGTAGCGGTAGTACATGCAGTATATCGCCTCTTGCCAGTAAAAATCTAACATTCTTTTTCCTGTAGCCCATTTAAAACACGTGTAATTAGCAATTTTCTGTTATTGGGAATGGTTTTTGTTTGGGGCTTACTATTGTGAAACACATTTGCTGTAATTTTCCTTCCCCTTCCTCCCTAACCTGCGCTCCAGATTCCAGGCTGCCAATGTTTACAAGATACTGAGACAGTGTGTTCAAAAACATGACCTGGCAAGCACTACCTCTGGGGCCCTGCTGCACAAGATTTCTTTTCAATCTTAAAGAGGGAGACTGAATGTTTCTTTTATTGTTGTCTTTTTCAAATATGCAACAAGCGTCTTCTCTTTTTGTACAGGCTCAGCCAGTTGTACACCATTTCAGCAGAGATGTCCGATCTTTCCATCTGCGTACCTGGAGTTGCTTTATCCCTGCACTGGTCTTTGCTGTAACCACTAAAGACACCGTGAGACTGAACACTGGAACAGATGAATTAAATTCTTCCTGAATGTTCTTCATCAAAAGTAGATGTACTGGACTTTCTGGATGTGCATAAGGACACAAAGGTTAGTGTGTTCCTTAAAAGCCTGAATTTTCGGGACTGTTTCGTTTAACCATTAGCAGTGCAGACTGTGTTTCAATTTGTTGCTTAAACATAGCCACAGGTGGATAAAATGGTGTTTGGCATCACAAATATAATTGAGATCATGCTTTTAACTGCCACAGGATAAATGTACTTAGTGAGCTTAAAGACCTGTAAATGACTTGCTGGCCAGCAAAAGCAAGCTCTACTCATGCTCTGAGCTTGATTGCCATTAGCCATTTTTGTGATATTTCTTCTAAGCTTGGGTTTAGTGCATTACAATCACACTCATCTGATTTTCAACTGCTAAAAAGGAGATAAGAGTATTCTACTTACCTCTGTACACAAGATGGTCCTCGTTTACAGTCACTGGGGATGAGGGGGTATATGTTTGTCCATCTGTGTGCTTAGTTGTTCTAGATGGCATGGGGGCTTCAGGGGAATGCCGAAGACATACATAACATATTGGAAAAAATTAATTTCTTCCTAATTGCAGCTATTTGCTTCCTGGAAACTGTGAGATTTTAATAAAATGCTTTTTCTATCCCTTGATTTCTGTTAAAATGTTATGTAATCTAGGGATATTAGCCTGTCACCATTCTGTCACCTCAGGAAACCATCTTCAATGAGGACAATTCATTGACATCGTTTTTCTGTGATATGATTGAAAATATAGAAGAAACCATTCTGCAAACAGATACATGCTTAGAAAGGTGATGGAATGTGTGTGGGCATATGTGCACATCAAGTCACGTCTCAGACACATAACTGACAAGGAAAGTAGCAAGATCATAAAGATACATCAGGATTTTCAGCACCAATCATAACATTATAAAAAAAATAAGTCATGTTTATAATGATGTGGATAATGCTACGTGCAGTGGAGAAGAAAAGTGAACAGTCATGTAACCTTGATTTTATTCTTTGGTTGCCATCTGTTTTTCGTCTTTTGCAGAATATTCTTCAGGATCATTGCTCTGTCTGGGTTTGGGGGAGGAGGGGGCAATATTATTTTCAGTTTTACTCTGTCAACCTCATCTTATTTGATTTGGCCATTTTTTAAAAATAATTAGTTTTACAAATACTATTTGTGTTTATTAAATATCTCCACAACCTATTAAAATGCTTTCAGGAAATCTATTGGCTAAAATAGTTGGAGCTCAAACTTGATGCAATTAGAACTACGCGAATTGAGTTCTGCTTTCTCATTTTTGTGGAGGGATTCTAGTGATATCATCTGAATAATAGCTTTCTAATCAATCTCTTTCTGTCTGCTACTCCAGCTAGCATTTCTGTTCATATTCCAAATGCCTACTCCGTGTGTAAAGTAAATAGAAGACAAAAATATCATCCCTCATCAAAGGAATTGTTTCCCTGTTGGCACCAAATGTCTAGTCCAGATAGCAGAAGAGGAGAAAAAAAAAGTGTAACAATACAGTTTTGTTTCATCTAAGTTCTATTGAAGTTACTGAGAGTTTTTGTAATAGAGTTCAGTAAGAACAAGAACATGGATATAAAAATACAGACTCCATTTAAAAGCAGGTTAGAGGAGCTGCAAGATTTTGCAAAAATTGCAATATGAAGGAAAGCGATGTTAGTTGTGTGTGGTGCCCTCACTGCAATACCTAAATATTTTCCAAGGGAGTAAGATTTGTATAGAGCATATAATGTAGCTTTTACGTGTAGACTGATTTTTATAATATTGCATCTCTGTATACAAAATACCGAACTAAGGGGAGAATATCTCTCACAGTTGCAGAGCTCAAATGTCAAAAGTGCTGCGAATTCCACCTCCTTGCACTGCATGCATGTTTGTACTTCTGCTTGATGGACTTGTGTAATATGTATTTGTGTGGACTGTTAAATATATAT
Organism: Fratercula arctica; assembly: GCA_947846985.1. NCBI lineage: Eukaryota > Metazoa > Chordata > Aves > Charadriiformes > Alcidae > Fratercula > Fratercula arctica. The sequence goes on from CANTUZ010000003.1 coordinate 72,396,404, forward strand.
AATGTATAGGATTAGGGGTTCTGCAAACTCAGTACTATTGTTGACAGAGCCTTGCTAAATTAGGATAGGTAATGTTGGAAGATCCTACGTGACTTTCATTTTGCTTACAGTATTGCTACTAAAATCCACATTCATTAATGACAAAATATAACTTTGGATGGAAAATTATGGAAAAAATTCTTTATTCTTCAGTTTTGTGGAATTTGTAGTATATGCTATGACAAATGTTTATGCTATGACATTTGACAGATTGAAGAACAAACTTTCTTTGATAGGTAATGGATATGTTCATTTAAACAGTGCAAATCAAAAAGAATGAGCTAAATTCTCTGACTGGTTGCGAATCCAGTGGAGTTTCACTTGTGCAAATTTTCCACAATGGATTTTGTTACTGGCTGACTTTTACCTTCTGCAAGAGCACAAATGCAGCTAGGGTTATCCACAAGGCCTGCGAAGCTTAGGTAGTAAAAGTAAGAAATTACCCTGATGTAAATTAATAAATGATGGTTATACTGAAATGAGTACCTAGCTTATTAACTTAAAAGAAACTTTGTGCATTTAATGAAAAAGCACACACACAAAAAAAAGATATGATGGCTTATGAAGCAGGAACATTTAGCATAACCCCTGATTTAAAACTGATGCTGGAGACTCTCTGCTAAGCCTACAGCATACAGACTAAGTCCTGGAGCTCACAACTTCCTCCTGGAGATTGGCAGCAAAGTCTCCTGACATGGGGAAGACTGAATTCTGCTCTTCCATGTCTTGGGAGGTTGACTTAATGTGCTGAAAAAAAAAAGGTGTCTTCTGTCAGATATATTTTGTGAGGAGGAAAACCAGAAGTGATCTATCCACCACTTCAGAAGTAGGTCAGAACTGCGAATCCTAATCCAAATCAACACGATTGCAACTCAGCATAAGGTCCCTTAAGTCCCAGAAAAAAGTATTTAAGATATGTCTCTGTCCTTGTCATCACCTTGGCTTGATTTGCTGGCTCTCCTGAGAACCGTCTTTCACACAAGAGTAACTGCATTTCCCTCTCAACCCTTATGCCTCATCAGCAAACCTAAATCTATATACATCTACCTATAACAGCAAAATAGGGCTTGGACATGAGTTTGATCCTTGGCTCCTGCTCATCCATCCCATCTGTTCACATGTTCCCTGGCATGGTTTTGCCCCACAAAACCAGGGTAGAGTTTGCAATGGCAGGGTAGAGTTCAGGGAGCAGCATGGGGTAGGCACAGTTTCCAGGAAGCGCCTAAGAATACGGCCACCTTTTTTTGAGGTGGAGAGACTGGGTCAGCCACACTCTGTGTGAGAGAATTAGCCCTGGTCTCTTTAACTTACAAAAGTGCACACAGACGAGGGCTGCAGAGCTGAGACCTCCTCTGACTATAGCTGTGGAGCACTGATGTCCACACAAATTGTTCCATCATCTTCCTTTATCTTTAACCTTTTCACTGGTCACTACTTAAAAGACAGAGAATTTGAGGAGGAGGAGCTGAACCTCCTCCTCTTCCATTTTTGGATTCACGGGTAGGATGCAATGCAAAGTACTTGCAGTATTTGTTGCTTGTACACAATGGAACACGATTGTTGAAACAGCTACAGTGACCTCTACTACTTATGCCCAGGCCTTTTTCTCTCTCTTTTTTTTTTTTTTTTTTTTTTTTTTTGGTAGCATTTCTGGCTTTAACAAGACAAATAATTTGCATGAATAAAGTTATATTTTCCATGCCCCTCTTGTGAGGGAAGTTTATTCCCTGTGTCTGATTGCTAGTTCATGGTCTTTTGCTCATGTTTGGATAGTCTTTTCTGGATACTTTGCATATGAGCTTTAGCTTACTAGTGTGTTGATCATCCCACCTATTATCTTATTCTGATTAAATATCTATATTACAAATTTCTTTTGTACAAAATAAGAAACTTGTAAACACGGATTTTTTTCAGTTATAAAGTGATGAGGGAGATATGATGATAAGCTCTATCAATCTAATAATTAAATACTTAAGATAAAATTATAAACCCATAAATTCTAGACACTTTGCTCCTGCTATCAAAAACTTGAGTATCAAATAGCTTTTACAAGCAGAACTGAAGGATATATGACTTTCCCTTTCTCAATAATTTCACTCATATATGATTTTAAAAATATTTGATTTAAGAAAATGTGGGCATTTCTACTCACTTTGAAAAAAATAAGCATTTTAAACAGCAGGATGTAATTTCAGACTATTTGCAGTCAAGAGGCCTCTGCTGAGCAAAATACTCATTCAATTTAGGAATGCAGATTATAATAATTTTCCTATCTCCCTCGCAGCAGGATTCCTGCCATCATTTTGGAAACTCACAGGTTGCAGTATTGAATGACTAGCTAACTTCAGTTCCAGGTAACACAGGCTTCAAGCATATTCTCATTAGCCCAACTTAGTTATAATGCAAAGCTGCTTAGTTTCACCAAGTGAAATGGGATACACTTAAATTGCCTCATCTAATATAATACTCGTTCTTAATACATGCAAAGTGGTTTATGATAGCAAAGCTTGTAGAGCATGAAAATCGGCAGGGAAAGTAAGGTTCTCTGACTAAAACTGTCAAAAAGAAGTCCTATTTTATATCGTTTCTTTTTAAAGAGGTTGAGAATGAGGAAGGAGAGAGATTACTGGAGTAAGAAATAATCAGTGCAGAAAAAAATAAATTCAGTACATTAACCTTTTTAATACATCAGCTTTACCAAACAAGAAAATTATCAAGTAAAGCTGTTCTTTCAGTAATGTCTTCTGCACCATGAAATTAAATGTAAAATACACAGTAGCCAAAATATATTGCAGCAAGAAACAATAGTCTTTATTCTATCTGTTTTATCCAGAGAGTTTTGTATTGGGCACCATATTTCCATTTGCTGGTATCGTTAATCCAGCTTCCTGTGACTGTATTAATTTGCAAGGGCTTTTTAATTTCAGATATTGATAAGGAATTACTTGTCTTTCTTCTCCCTTTAAATGCTAAGTGAATATATTCCAGTCTTGTATATCTTGCAGACACAAAACCTGGTTTCAGTGAGACCCAAAACTAACACTGGTGAAATATTTTTTCTTTCCCAATATCCTGCACCTGCAGTCTGACCATAGGGCTATAAATCCTCTCCCTACATCCCATTCCAATACTTCCAAAAGACTGTTCAGAGAGGGGCTAAGCTGCTACAGGCTTTGCAGATGACACCCAAGTGTATATCTCATTTTCCACAGATGCAACCAGAGCCATCACAAAGATGTTGCACTGCCTAGAGGAAAGTGGTTCCTGGAGAAGAGCATCTGGCTGATATTGAACTTGGGTGAGATCCAGACAATACTGGTTGAAAGATAGAAGTGATCCAGACAGCCAGTTGAGCAAGATTCCTAGGCACATGCCTTTAAGCATTAGTTTGCAACGAGACTGTTCACATCCTTGGAAAACGGCGGGGAAAAGCATGTTGCTCAGCTGTGGCCCCAGAGAGTGAACCGAGAACTCTTCCCACTCCAATTAAAAGCATCTGCAACACCAGGTTTTTTTCAATCTTTCTTAGCTTTTCACTGAGTTTAGAAAATGAGGCAGCAAAAATAATGTCTAGAAAACTCTTCCATGCCTCCACGACAAAGGCCTAGCCGCAGAGATCTCTGCATACTTTGTAAGAGGTTGATCTAACTCATTGCATCCAGGGCTGTTTCACTTTTCACAGTAAGAGAACATTGCTCCTGAACTGTAGTGTCTCTGAGGCTCCCAGTCTATTTGCATTTTGGATAGAAAACACTAATCTTGTTCTCAACAGTACTGTCATTTTGGATCTCTTGATATCCATTATTACTTTTTTCCACAAATGGACAGCTTCTACAAGAAACAGTTTAAAACATTCTGAGCAAAAAGGTCTCCTGACAGAGGCATAATGCATCTTTTCTGGTTATCTGGTAAGCTCTTAGGATCTGAGCACACTGCAGAGTCCTTTCAACAAAGAATTTGACTTTCAGATGTTCTCTATATTTGCTAAAATCAAACCTTCTACTTTCAGTAGGATAAAGGTGAAAGATAGGTGATTTAAACTCTATGAGGTCATACAAACATCCCTCATCTGTGAAGTGCCAGGACACAACAGTAGTAGCCTATATAAATGAATAACTGGTGAGTAGAGGTGAAATCATACGTAAAAGTTGCAAGCAACCAATGCCCCATGAAAGCACACGGTTGGAGAAGCCGCACCCAACACTCCTGAGGAAGCTGCAGTCCAATTTCAGGATTGAACAGGTCTTTGAGCATGGTGCCAAACATTAATGAAAAGCTATGAGCATCTTTATGGAGGAGAAATACCTGTAAAACCGTTGGTATTCACTGTCAAAATCTTGACCCTTCTCTCTGGCAGCATCATCTTTGCTTTACTCAGTTCCCTCAACAGGGAGTGGAAAAATGCATCCTGGGGTCTCACTGGTGAGGATTTTATTGTTGTAAGCAGTCACCTGTAGTTTATTGCCCTGGGTTTTCTGAGGTCACAACATGACCCAAGACATGCTCCTCTCTCCTCTAAATGTTTCTCTTGTGTTTCCTCCAGTCCACATTCATAAGTAAGCAAGAGTGAAATGGTAATACAGGTCTTTAGCTTTTTGGTTTTCTTACTGGTGATTACATGGTTTTGATTTTTGGTAGACGCGTGTCAGAAAAATTTCTGTCTCAAAAGCAAAGATGTTTTCAGACAGTACTCGAGTCACCCTGTTTATTTTACATATATATTTTGCGTATATGAACTGGAGCACTAATCTTAATTGGTTAATCCTTGGGCCTCATAAGGAAAATACATTCCTAGAACATTTTCCTCCTGGTAATTCCTTCCTTGTAGTCTCTGCACTGGCTCACCAGCTGTGCTGCTTATCACAGCTTCATTCACTTTATGAAAGCTATTTAAAATGTTCCCCATTAAGAGCTGTGTAGAAAACTCAGTGCACGTTTGTGAGGCACTTGTAGGAACATGTCGTTATTGGGAGGAATAAAATAAAAAATGCAAAACTGCTATTCAATTGGTATGTGTACAGCCATGGTGTACTTATTGCTATCATGAATAAAGCATTTGTTTTCCTAAATTGTGTGTATATTCCTAGAGGGGCACTTAAAAGACAGAGCTTGTTAGAGAAGGCATGGAAACAATGCAGAATTTCTCCCGTTTCACTACTTGAATCATAAGGTATAATCATAAATCCTGAGTGCAGCCCAACCAGCTAAAAGGGCACAGGGGACTCCTCCAGAACTCGGGGAATTTCTTTTCCTTGACCGTTTGTGTAACCCAGCTCCTCCGAGGAATAAGCGGCCAGCCCATCCACTTCGAGGTCTACTTGTCTCCCCCCGACCTCAAATGCCTTGTCACTGTGAGGAGTCCCAGCAGAGCTGGGGGCAGTGAACACCCCAAAACGTTTTCCTGGACGGCCTCTGCCTTCTGGAGTCTTTGTGAACCAGAAGCTGGGCTGTGAATGCTTTGCTCTCAGAGGGGTGTAATGAGAGTTGACGTGCTTTGATCTGTTAGGAGACTCACAGGGGAGATTGCCTTAAAAACACTGCGTTCCTCGGGGAATTTATGCTTGTTGGTTTGGTTGGTTGTTTTTTTCTACATTTTTAACTGTGACTTCAAAGCCTAAATCCTCCTTCCTTCCCTAAAATAGAGTTACAAACTCAACTGCAAAATGTGTACACTGAAAGATGCCAAATGCTTACTGTGTCCTTTCTCACCATAGGAAGTGTCCTTTCTCACTATATAGAGGGTGGCATTTTCCCTTCTTTATTAATATGCTGATATCTTGATTGAGAACAAGAATGTTACTATCTTAATGGGCCTGAAAAAGCCATCCCTGCTTTAACAGTTATTGCATAGTGCCTTAAATACCTTTTAATCTTTAAATATACCAAAACTATGTACACTTTGTTTACAAAAATTTAATCGTAAGTTTCTTTAAATTATTAATGTAAAAGGAAAAAAAAAATTAAAATAGCTTTCTTTTTCTTATTGTTTTTGATCGGTTGATCTAGCTGAATTTTATACTGTGTGGCACAAATACCGTTCTCTGAATTTTCTCTCCTTGCAGATTAATATGCACGGAAATGAGGTAGCAATAGTATTTTCTTTCCATAAAGCACTTCCTTTAACAGCTCTATGTATTGTGTGATTCCACTACATAGTAATATATACATATTGCTATGTGAATATCTGTTGTGGCTTGTTTGAAAGTGTTAGCTGCACCCTCAGAAGGCTTATCATAAACAAATCTTGGATATTTGCTTTTTTTTGAAATCTCATAGATGTAGCCTTCTAAAACTATGTAGATACACACAATGGATAGAATTTTCTGATGCAATTTTGCTGTCCAATGTCACGTAACACTAAGTTATTCGTAATTTATGTCCTTAAGAACAAAAGTCAATGTCCATATATATATATGCATATATATATATATGTATATATGTTTCTGGACTATTGGGATGCTGCTAGAAGCATGTAAATAGCTGAAGTAAAATGCAAGCAGAATTTGGATACAAAATCCTACCAGTGTAGCTACAAAAAAAAAAATCTTTAGCACCCATTTAGTATTCGAGGATTCACAAGTATCTTAGCTCACAAGAAAGCTTGTCACTTCAAATCCTGTGATCACGCAACCCAGAAGCATTGCTGTATCGGCTGTGCTGTATATTCAGGTAACTCAGTTCAGATCTCGCAACCCAGGTACCGAAAACTTGTGTTCTGCATTGACCAGACACTGAAAGCTTCTCAGCAACCTTGTGCTTCTCACCTGAGAACACGGCCAAGTTTTCCCTAGTTTGAATACTTAGGCTCTACTTAGGAAAAAAAAAAAAAGGAATAGAAATTGGATTTTAAAATTTACATCTGTCTCCTTTTCAGAGGTAACCAACACCAAGCCTGCTTCCCACCACCAAGTCAGCAGAGATTGTGGAACCATAGGATAACATATAGAAAGTGCATTCACTAAAATACTTCACTTTTTCAATTTTCACTGACATTGCTCATGCATTTGCATGCTTATGTTATCATGGATAGAAATGATGTTCAATGGTAAATGGAAGAAAAACATGGAAAATAAATGGGCCATGCATTTTATCCACCTCTACTTACTGTCCCATATCACAGACACTTATTTAACATTTCATATCCCTGAACAGCTTAAATACGTGTATGTTTAAAAAAAATTTTTTTCTACTTCTGTCCTGTTCTGCAAATTTCAAAATGTCACGTGAAAATCACCTCATTTGTGGCCCAGATGAAAAGGTTCATTTCTTCCCAGTTTCATGTTCTAAAAATGGCCTGGATCTGAAGTTTATTTTCTTAATATCGTCTCTTAAAAAAAAAAAAAAAACCACCACACCAGCAAAAAACTGGAAAGATAGCTTTGCCTCAACTAAATAGATATTTCTTTCATCACATATATCAGAGATTTTAAGTCATTTTCAGAACACATTATAGCTTCATCCGATCCTCTTATTCATGGTAACTCTTGAAACATGAGTTCAGTTAGGTGTGAAAAATAATCTCATTTTTATAAGCACTCTAAATATGCTGGATTTTCGTTTTTCAGTGAGTAGGTGACATAAAATTTAATTTTTTTTTTAATCAATATTCATTCCAAGATAGTTGCGTTACTTACAAATGACAGTGAACTAACATAGAGGAATGTAGCATTTCTTAGCATTTCTGTGCTTATAGAAACTGTGGTGGAGACTTGAAGACATAGATTTGGATTCTTTGTCCCTGTTTCTGAATATCATGACTCCTTTATTTAGAATATGACTGTATCTCAAACATAAGCTAAAAATAAAATAAGGAAACATTTTCTTTTTTTTTCTTTTTTCCTTTTTTTTTTTTCTTTTTTTCCTGACAAACTATGTAGATCTCACAAGCCCAAACTTGAATTGTACAATCTGTTCCTTGGCCTCATTGGAGGGACTGAGGAGTTTTCCTGCCTAGAAGCATAAGCAGTAGCAGAAGTCTCTAAATTGAGATTTTGCTCATTTTAAGCTGATTCTGTAATCAGCATCCCATCCCAGATCTGAATCACATTCTGGAAACATTCATCTCTTGGCATTGATTATAGGGAGAGTTTAAGGTGACTTCAGCTTCCAATTTAGGCACTTAACTGAGAAAGTCATCGCGATGGAGGGTGAATCAAGACCTTAATGTTGCCACAATCCTACTCCGGTTTCTGCATAAAATCCTGGTGCATCTGGAGCTGATGGGAGTTGTGTCATTGACCCCAGGCAGCTAGAAGGTCTCCTCAGACCTTGATTCAAAACTTGCCAGAATGTTTAACCTTGGAAAATAAGGACATATGGAAATATTGATATAGCCTTGAAAGCTGTAACTCAAACATATTTGCAGTAAAATGTACCGAGCTTGTAGCTTTGACAGAGGAATGAGATGATGCATAACTCAATGAATACAAGAGGTCTTTTCCTTTGAAACTCCAAGACAGCAGTGCTCTCTCAGCAAAGCTTAACAATATATAAATATCTCTTTGTCACTGTCATGAGTGCTTGTTTACAAACCCCTCAAGCCCACAGAGTGCAAATAAAAATTGACAGGTAACATTATAATTGAAGGTGCATGCATATATGCTGCGGTGTTTTTTATTTGTGCAATGTTGTGTTGGGCTGTGCCAAACACACTGAAGAAATGGGACCATTGCAATCATTTTAACAAGTTATTTGGCTGCATGCACGATGTGATTTACTTCTGGGTCTCGCAAATGCATTCAGCTTTATTTGTTAACCTAGCAGAACATTATTTATTAATGAGTTCTTCATGCTTTATTAAGCCTAATGTCAAAACACCTCTGTGGGACTCTAGGCATGTTCTCTCTTTGTGCTAAAGCCTTCTAAAGAAAATGAAAAATTATGCAGCAAAGCTGCAGATAAAACCCAGTAGATATCAGTTCAATTACTCTTGATCCTGGCAGATGATGTTTCTGAATATTTGTGAAAGCACATCATCTGATTGTGTGCTGGCTTAAATTAAAGCATTCTGCAATCTCAAATGTACGTAATTAGGGTGCCTTAGAAACCTAACAAGGCTACTGTGGTCTCCAAAGCTGAGTGCAGTGCTCAGATGGCAAGAACCGACAAGTTCACCATGGAAGCAGGATGAGTGCTTTCTTCTAAGTGTCTATGAACTGATGTTTCTTATCAAAGGGGGAGGCTTCTTCATGGGAACAATAAAATGATTCAAAGTAGTAACAGAGTGAATTATCTGTGATTTTCTGTAATTTGAGAGGACTATTATGGCTTGCGAAACTAATACTGGAGTTCAACAAACTTTTTCACCCTTGATCTGACTGAACACCTTGTTTTCTAGCACTGACATGAGATTCAAATCCAGCAGCTCTGCATATCTTGACCTGTAAGAATATCTTGGGACATATTTCATGGTTCTTCTACATGCGCTGGTATTTAACACCGGTTAAACAACACTACCTTTTACACACCACAGAAACAGACAGAATGGAATAAACATGTGATTTTATGTAGTTGAAAAAATGGTAATTCCTAGAAAGTCAACATGTTCATCATTTTTTATATGAAACAGATATAAGCTTTACATGTGTAAGAAGCCTTCAGATAAAGTTCTTTGTTTGCTATCATCTTATATTTGAAAAGCAGTCTTTTAAATATGTGCTTTTCCAAAAGATTTTGGTTAGCAGACTTAAAAATGGCTAATCAGAATCACATGAGTTATCATAATAAGCAGAAATAATATAAAAAACCTTAATCTATAAGAATGAAAAAAATAATTTAGAAATCTGTTCCTTTGGTGAATACACCGAAGAAGACATTTAACATCTGAAGTGACAAACACAACAGTTTAGGTGTTGAAATCTAAAAGTTTTGTGCCATTGAGATGCCGTCTTGTTTTTCCTGAAGACAGAGTTTCGTTATGGGTTATGGCGGAGAGTAGAAATAAGGCATAGAGCCTTACTTTTACTCACAACTCATCACACTAGCCTATATTTATGTAACAGATAAATAAAGTAGCAAAATTTGACCAAAGATACAGGCCAAAAAGACTGGCTCAGTTTCCAACTCAGGCAGCAGAAATCTATGGAGAAAAATTCCTAGAGGGAGTTGCAAATAGATGATTTGGACACTGCATAATCACTACTGCTTTATTTCCTATTTTCTGTTTGTAATTACTACCAGTTATGAATATTTAATGGAAGCTTGTTTTGAGCTTTCCCTTTTTCTTTCATCTTGCTACTTTCATCGTCTTTCACAACATCTGAGAGATCAATGTAAAGCAATGGGATGGTATGGGAAAGTACCGTATCACAGCAAACATAAAGAACTGGGGGGAGCAGATCCTCAGCCGGTGCCTGTGAGCAGAGCCCCCCTGGTTTCGGTAGAAGCCGCCTGGTTACAGGCTGTCACGCTGAGACCTCTTGGCATAGACATTTCGGTAACATAAACCGAAGACTGCCAGGCCCTCCTGCTGGAGTGCTTTGTCCCATTTTCTGCCAAGTAGTCACTGCAGCCTGGTTTCTCTCTTTCCAAGTGGGTGCCTAATCATCAGAGAAAGAGTCCTGCTTGTCTAGCGCGTGGTTTTTGTCTGGCATTAGCTATAAAGCCGTGAAATAATCCAGGGATGGTAGAGGAGGGCTCTGCTCTTTCTCCTCTGGTTATCTTTTGTGATAAATAATTGATCTTGCTACAGATGTTAGTCTGCAAATCCCAATGGGAGGGGAGCACCCCCTGCTAGCCCAGGAAAAAATGTGGAATTACAGAGGGAAGATCAAAATTTAAGTCACATCCTTTCCATTGGTTCTTCCTATTGGTTATCTTGGTTAGCTGCAGAGGGTTTCTCCTACAGGATTGGTTTGTTTTTTTCCCGTGTTACTTAGTTATTATGGATTCAGTTAGTATGGATTTTACTCTTCCCAACCTTCCCCATGCATCGCCTGTATGTTGTGTAAGGAACAGAGAGTGTAGACGATGCAGGGTTGTAAAGCGTGGCATTGCGGTGCTGTGCCCAGCTGCTTACTCTGGATCTGGCACAAGGAGCCCTGGACTGTAGCAAGGCTGAAGAAAACGGGTAGCCTGGCTTCCTGAGAGTTGTAAGGCAAATCAGACTGGTCACTAGTCCCACCACAGGCAGATATTGTTGTTTTAGTGGACACGATTTGCTAGTTTTACACGGAGGTTTGTGTACGCTCAGAGGCTTACGCTAACGAGAAAGAACTAGAAGAAGCTGTCACTGTCACACCAAACCCTTTACGTATTTGTTTAGGTTTTTTCTTATAGTGTAAAAAAGATGTCAATAAAATTGCATTTGTTTCAGAACCAGCTAAACATAATTTGACACTAAGACTTAACTAGAGTCCAGATACTCAGCAGTATCTCGTCTTAGACCAAAGGGAATCTGTTGGGAGCTTGTTAGGTCCCTCTAGACCACAAGAGAGGCAAGCAAGTCTGCCTTGTACAGTTCTCCCAAGAGGACACAATTAAAAATCATCCTGCTCAGGAACTAGTTTATATGCTTTTGTTTTTAATAAAGCCCTTTGAGACCAGCAGCAGTGCGTAATATTCCTCCTGCTTTTGGTCTGTGTATGGTCTTTATGCTGCACATCGACAGAGTCTACCGTGCTTTCTTCTCTACTAGCTGCTGTCTAATGAGCAAGTTTGCTCATGATTAAGTGGAAGGTTGCTTGCTTCTTTATGCAACTTCAGTACAAATGCAGCATGGAGAAATGCTGTTTCATTTATGTGATTTCCAGAAATGCAATTTCAGCTGATTAATGTGATTTTGTGATATGCACATTCCTGTGAACGCATCACTTCTTCAAAATACAAGTTTTCTCTTTACAACTTATGCTGGTTTAGACTGTGGTATAAACCTTTCACTGAGGATGGCAGAGCCATGGTAAGCTTCTAAGCTTCTCTGGTCTCAGCCATGAGCTGATTTTTGTACAGACTGCTGCTCACATGATCCCTGGCACACTGTTGCATCTCCCTGTGCTTTGGGTGTGAGAGAGCTCACAGGGAATGATGAGGCACGTTCCCACCTGTGGTGGTGTTCAGAGGAACCTGCCACAGAAGGAGACGTCAGCTGAGACAGGGCTCTGGTGAAATTGGGGTCCATCTTCCCCCTGTGAGCTTGTGGAGCTGAGGGCACAAAAAACCTCGTGCCTTAAATCAGTGCAGTTACCGGGATGTTTGTTCTGGAAATCAGAAAGACAGCAAATATGCTCAAAGAGGCTGGGTTCTATGCAGTGTCATCATAGAGTAATTTCACTTAGTCACGTAATTTTTACCCTTTGTTGTATAGATGTGCAGCCTATCATCCTATATCACACAGTAAAATATGACCTATTACATATGCAGTAATGGGAAGGGAGAAACTGCACAGTCATGTAAAATTCATGCTCTAATGATTGGACTTTTGCTTTGTTTTGCTTATGTTTGGGGGAAAAGCATATTTGGAAAGCTCTTCTGTATCCTCAATTACTGCTGCTCCAGGCTATTTATGCTGCTGTAGCAGTTCTGATAAACCCACAGAAGAGAATCGCCTTTTCCTGTTGACGGCACATTTGCTGGTATTTCTGCAGCAGTGCAGTAATGTCTTTATTGTGTAATGCTGTATTTTAATAGTAAATTAAAATTCCCATTGAATTGACAGAATGGACTTAGGAACTTCTGAAGACTATGTGGCTAAAAGTACTCATGAGACTGTTCTGATAATCACTGCCATGCCACTATTCAAAATTACTCAAAAGCTTCACTTTATCACAATAGGAGAAGTAGCAAGGCAAGAGAAAGCAGATCTTTATAAAGGAAGCCTGTTGTTGAATGGAGTCTCATCACTCTGTCATGCCCGTGTCTCCTCTCTTTTCTTTGTCCTCCAGCACCACCACCATGTCTCTTCTGCCTTTTGTCCATTTTCCCAACTCCATTATGTGTTGTCTCTCTCTCTTTTTTTTTTTTCCTGTTTCCCTCTCTTTCTCTTGTTATCTAATAATAAAAAATGGTGCAGTGCCTTTGTGATGAGAATGGGAAGGTGATGAATAGTTCTGTTAGCAAGAATTCAGGGGCTTCTCACAGAGTTTGTGTAATTTTATTCTTTTCATAACAAATGTGTTTACAGCCTGCAGGTTCAAATGAATGAAAGTAACAAATAATACATAAGATAAACTCTGTATGAGTAAGTACACTGCTAACAGGGAACAGGGCTTGCAAACACATGAGTCATTCCAACTTATCCGTTGCTCACTTCTGCCATCCCTGCAATGCTATCTTCGGTCCCGTGATGGTTGATGGGTTTCTTAATGCCCCAGCTGCTGGATTTGCTTATTGCATGAAGACCTTTGCTTCTATTCAGCATGTTTCTCAGTTGTCCCAGTTTCATTAGAGGATTTTTTTTTTTCCAGATGTCATCAGTAGATATTCTTTTGGCACTTTTATGGTGATTTCCTCTGGGCCTCCCACATACAAAGAGGTAACAAGCTTGCGTAGTGTAGTGCACTGCCAGATGTGTTGTGGGATCATGTTCATAATATTTAGCAACTCTTGCAATTGCTCCACAGAGGAAGCCTGTTGCAGCTTTCGCAGCCAGACTCTGTAAGCAAGGCAAATGATAAAACTCGGAAAAAGCCATAAATAGGAAGCTCACAATTCAAGACATAAACAAATCCATAGGGCTACTGTGTGAGAGAATAATAATAATCTCAGCCTTTTGAAAAGACAAGGGCAGACTGAACTGCAAGCAACATTTCAGTCTTCCTCCCTCTATTGCCTCTGGCCTTTTGTTTCTCCAGTATGGTGTGCAAATAAAAGTGAATTGGCACTTTCAGGTGTACTTCTGTAACTCTACAGATGTGTTATTAATGTGGATTTTTCAAGTTTCAAGGCACAAAAGGACTGTGATTGATTGAATTATATGAAAACATGAATGGAACGGGCATCTGCTTACGGGGCATTCTTCCTTCTATTATTTACTACAGATTGTGAAGAATCATTTTGCACAGAGATGAATGTTGGGGAAAGCACACAAACAAGCTTTTACAGGCCATTAAAATCTGGGGCATGATGGGCAGGGGAGAGTGAAAAGGGTAGATTTTTTAAATGGCAGAAGCGGTGAAGCCCATGGGAGAATTGCTGCAGAGTGAGGCAAGGGCTTGCTGAAGGCAAGCGGAAGGGACAGTAGCAGAAGGACAATCAGAAAGAACTAAAGCTGGCATTTTTTAGTCCAGCACTTATTTGTAGTTAAATTGTTCGTTCCACTTAATGAAGTGTTTGCTCCCTCTTCCCTGGTGGGACCTCCACAAAGTAGTCCACAGTCTGGTTGCAATTACACACTTAAGGCAAGGAGAAAAGGCTTACACCACGTGGGGAACCAGTCTGGGTGCTCCTCGGCTGTGGTTACCAAGAGATGCTGCTGTTTGCTCCAGCGCACCTCTCTACACTCCCACGTAGAGAGGAGAACTCTACAGCACGCTTCTTACCCACAAGGCCAAGCTTTCTGCCATGAAAAGCAAGGATGCACCGAGAAATGACAGGTTTTTGTCCTGAAATGTAGCCAAGGTAAGCACCCACGGACTAGGTTAGCCTAATGCAGGACTAATTTATTCCCCTTGAGTGTATGCATTATAGCACAGCCTTTAGTTCATGATTACATACTATTTTTTTCAGACCTCTGCTTCATTCACTGCACAGGAGGGACTAAGCACTGAGAACTAGCTAGCAATACATGGAAAAAATATGCTAATCTCTGTAGGATGCCTGTCGCAAATGTGGTAAAAATGGAAGTTATATGACAGCTAAGGCAGAAAAATGCAGGAAGAAAAAATTAAAGCACCTGAGGCTTCAAAAGTCAGTATAGCAATTTTAGCAGTTACTACCCACCAGCTGTTTGTTACTATCCGTTAGCTGGAGATTTCTGCCTCCGCAATTGAGTTGCATTCGCTGCTGGCAGCTTAAAACAAGTCCAGTGACTTTGTGCTGAAGGGCATTAGAACAGTGTAACTGTGGATGTTGTAACAGCAGGGGAGGGCAACTTCTTGCTTCCACTCTATCCCAAAGAAGACATTTCTAGAGAGAAGACCCTTCCTTGGGTTTCTCCCAGACTCTGCCCTAGGCTTGCTGGTGATGGTGGGCAGGTGACTAAAATTTAAGTTTCCACAGCTATCCACTAAGTGGATTTTACTCCCAATTCACTCCATTTGGCTAAGTGACGGGAAATACTTGGGGTCTGATTGACGGAAAGGGTGAACAACTCCCAGCTGCAGCTGAAGTTCACGGGTACCCTCCTCTGGGGATGCCAGCAGAATAAGGCCAGGTTGCAGCCTTGTCGGACTGACTTTCAAGTTAGCTGATACTTTTGACAATTCATCTTGAGCCCCTGTAGGTCGATTCTCTAGTGAAAACACTAGCAATACCCTCATCTCACATGGGCATTGTTAAGATATATTTATTGAGTTTTGCAAAGAACTTCATTACAGAAAGTCTTCGTTTAAGGAAGCTGTCATTCTTATTAGAGATATAAAGTGAAATTCAGCCCATCTGTTGTGTACCACTGTCCGATTTCAGCTGTTTCTTTCATACTTGTAAAATTCTTGAATGTGACAAAAAAAAAAATGACAATTTTTTTTTTTTTTAAGTTGCTTTTCAGAGCATGTGGCAAATGATGCTTGGATATCCTTTTCGCACTTGCAATGTGTGAGTGAAAGGATGTATAGAGTGACTTGTCTGTCTTTTCCTTTTCTTCATTCAAGCATAGAATGCCTCCTTTCTCAATATTACAGAGTGTCTTTCTGTGTGTGCCCTGTTTTCTGCATTGGTTAGCTTTGTTCTGTCAACTCTAAGTAGTGTTGATTAGGAAACTGATACTGTTACTAACAAACTATATTTCATGTGTTGATTTCAGTCAACAAGACATGTTTTCTCGATACTAGTCAAGCTGATAATGTAAAATGCACAGTTGATTTATTTTCTGAAATTTGCCTTACATCATCACTCGATGTAACAATTTTTTACATTCCCATGATCTGATCATCATACAGTGAACCAAGCAAGACCCAGCAGCTCAGTTACCTTCCTGGGTGCTGCTAAATAGTGATGCTGGATTTGTGATGAAGAAACAGCAGTTTGAAACATCCCCTACCGATAGTGCCAGAAGAAAGCTGGAAAATCTCCAGAACTCTCTCATTTTAAAAACACTGCTGAATTTCTTTGTGAATATATGAATATACATATCTTGCTTATTTGAGGAAAGACTTTTTTTTTTTTTCTTACATGACTGTAGTTTCTTCTTGTAGTACACTGGTTCAGAAAGAGATTAGAGCTTACCCCATGTACTGAGGAGGGTGAGAGGTGGGAATTTTAGTGTTACGCATATTAAAATTAGGAATTTATAAATTTTTTTATATATTGCATTTTGTAAATAAGGGGAAAGTTGGAGAAAAGCATACACTCAATATTAAGCGTGACTGAATTGTCACTGTAACAGAATTATTCCAGAATTGAAGGATAGTTGTTTAAACCAGGATACTGATTAGAAAACAGAGTAACAAGTCAGCAAAATCAAAAGACCTGATTTCTGCAAGAATTGCAGCCCCTCTTGCTTGAATAGAAACAGAAAAACAAGTTACAAAACATGCTTTTGTATGATGCGGAGGAATGTCTATACCTTCCTTTACTTTAGGTGACATTCTGCATTCTTTCCTTCTGATGATGGGGGGCACGTCACAGAGGTATCTCAAGCTTTGGGAAGGAAATGTCTTCCTCTCGGATCCTGCTGCCATCCTCCACCAAGCATCTGGGGAGGCAGGTCCCCTGCTGAGCAGAGTCCGGCCTAGCCTTATGCCGGCCAGTGGCTTCATTTCAACCTTTGCCATTGCTCCGAAGGACAGTCATAACCAAAATTACTGCAGGACTTAAAAGGAAAAAAAGCCTGAAGGTGATGGAGATTTTGTGGGAAGGAAGGAAGGAAGGAAGGAAGGAAGGAAGGAAGGAAGGAAGGAAGGAAGGAAGGAAGGAAGGAAGGAAGGAAGGAAGGAAAGGAGGAAGGGAGGGAGGAAGGGAGGAAGGAAGGGAGGAAGGAAGGAAGGGAGGAAGGGAGGAAGGGAGGGAGGAAGGGAGGAAGGGAGGAAGGAAGGAAGGAAGGAAGGAAGGAAGGAAGGAAGGAAGGAAGGAAGGAAGGAAGGGAGGGAGGGAGGGAGGGAGGGAGGGAGAAAACTTCCTCTTTTTCCTCCACTGCTGAGCTGTCAGCCAAAAGAAATTAGAAAGTGAAAGTTATGGCCCATGTGAAACCAAGAGAAGGAAGTGCATTAGAAATGCCCCCTGACTGCAAACCCAGGTGAACTGGATGCAAATTTAACAACGTTATTGCTCAGTGAGGAGGATTTGTTGGGGATAAAAGGCAATAAGCACAGAAATATCTTTGGGCAAGTGTTAGTCTCTAGTGTGACCTGAGCAAACTCAATTTTATTGTGAGCCATGTTAACAAGGAGCTGAGCCTATAAGCCTTGTAATAATAACAAAAAAGCAATTTATGCAAAATGGGGGCAATCCTCATCTCATAGTATCTAGAGAATACGCAGTTTTATAGGTGATTAATTTCAAAAAAAAAAAAAAAGAAAGCGGAAAGAAAAAAAGGCTTGCACAAGTTATTTAAAAGCCTTTTGGTAAGCTGCTACTGGGGAAGTATTAAGAAAAATAGAAAGGTTACGGCACTTGAGGAAATGGCAAAGCATTGTGGGAATACAGTATGAAATAAAGCAGGATTCATTTATGTAATTATTACAGAGACATAGTAGTCATACAGTAGTTAAAAGTTACGCCATGATTTCTCAAAATAAACTTGTCTTCATGAAAGTTTGTTTCTTTATCCTTTATCTTGTCTACTTAGTGTTTTTATTGAAAGCAGGATAAATTTAAACATATAAAGAAATAAATAACTATTTCTGAAACACTCTTCCAGGTTCAGAGTTTGTTTTTCTTTGGTTTTGTTGTCTTTTTTAATTTTTCTTCATAACATCTTCAAAACAATTTCATCCAGGCATTGCAAGCATAGCCACTCTGAAAAGAACTGTGTACTGCTGCCTTCATGTATATTAATCAGAGAGTTGAAAGACATATAGGTTTAAATTTTCAAAAGCAGTCAGTAGTTCACACTGAGTGCTCCATTTTATATGCATAGGAAAAAAACACTGAGTATTAAATCAGCATTTAATATCAGATTTCTTTAAGTGTGTAAACTCAGCTACCTGACATCATTAATCAATTTTGGTATATTAGGCCATAAATATTTACATTTGTTTTTAAAGTAATAAACAGTTGCATTTGCTGTTACCATACAAAATATTAATTATGGTTGAAACTTTCAAAAAGCTAAAGGATAATAGACACCCTGGGTTAAATCAGCCCAGTCATGAGAGCTAGAAACAATAAAGGACTTGGAATGAATTTCAGAAAGTAGACATGGGGACTTCCACACCAATGTTTTTTAAAAAAAGCACATCAACATTCTTATTGTCACTTCTGAGTTGCTGAAAATCTTTCAGTAGTTGGTGTTTATTTCAAATTTTAAAGTTCTTGATACATTTTTATGTTTCTGCATAGGCACCAAAGGACTTTGGCCTTAGGGAATTTAAATATTTCCTCTCTGCGGAAGACTGCATCAACCAGCAACCTCTAGTTTTATTTTGCTGTAGCCACAACACCGTCAGCAGACTGTTTAAAGGACTAAAATTAGAAAAGCCAACCCTCAGGTCTGAAATAAAGCAACACCTTTCAAAGTTACTAGTGAGTTCAGACCTAATTGACAGACATTGGTTATCGGTGCATATCGCATTAGCTCTGAGTCATTTTCTTAGCTTTGGTTTCTTAGTCCCAGGGTCATGGAGGTACCTGCCCATTGCATCAGCCACGTCCCTAACCCTGGGCTGGGGCTGAGATTTTGCATCAACCTCTGTGCTTGGTGTTTCCTTCTGTTTTGCTCAAGTAACTCCTGCTTCATATGCTACCACCCCCAGGCACACAACTTTGTCTCGGTGTTTCATTACACGTTATATCATGCATGCTACTTCTGACTGTATTATGGGCCCAGCATTGAAATTCTTCACCAAAGCAAGTCCTTGCTCATGACAGTGCTGTCACAGTGGAGGAAATCCTCAAAGCACCAACCTCAGCTGGTAAAACAAGAATTTAACCCTATCTTAGAAGGACTTTCAGCCTAACTCTGTCAACATCTGAAACAAACCCCAACGCTTTGAAGCTTCTGCTTTTCCAAACCTCACCTAGAGGTTTCCCAGGTGGATGGTTCAATCCACCTTCAGATGGCTCTTGGACCACAGGGAAGTCATTAACATGCATATTTAGAGCAAGGGCACAACCTAGCAGAGAGTCAGCAAGAGCCCTGGCTGTGGCGCAGGGGTATGTTTGTCGGTGCAGTGATAACCAAGTGGCACGTCCTTCATAGAATCACAGAATGGCTTGGGTTGGAAGGGACCTCAAAGATCCTCTAGTTCCAGCCCCCCTGCCATGGGCAGGGACACCTCCCACTAGACCAGGCTGCTCAAAGCTGCTTCAGCCCAGGAGAGGTTCCCATCACCTAAAAACCATACAGACTGCTTTAGCAGAAGGTCATGGCACGTGATATGAAGGGAAGAGGGTGTGAAAAATCCCTGCAGCTATTAAGGCAAAAGTCTGCTGCCCTCAGCTCCACCATGGCAAGTGGAAGCAGCTTCAGCCCCTGTAGAAGTAGGAACTAGAGGATTCTCTGCTGTATTTCAACGCTGAGAAAACAACCGTATTTTAACTAATGCCTCAGATTTATGCCTGATTAGCAAGACACTGTTAATGGTGTGATTAAATACTTTCAGAATATACACATGATCAACTTTTCACTTGAATTTTATAGTTTGCAGAGAAAGTGGTAATTGGATAATGTTAGGAATGTTCCTTCAAAATATGGCTACCAATGAATTAAATAGTAGCAGCTTCTTAAAAGCCTGATCATGGTTGAAAGGCATTTTTGCAGTCTAAACTATTTATTCCAGGCTACAGTTTTAGAGCAAGAGAAAAATATTTCTGCAACTAAGTAGTTTATACTTTCCTTTAATTTATTCCCTCTCTATCATTATATTGTCCTTGAAACTATTTTTTGTCACTGTCGAACATGATAGCCTCAGGACAGAAATGAAAGTGAGATAATATATCTCCATGAGCTTTTCTGGTGAAATGTTTTTAAAAGTTTTTAAATGCAGACATTTGGATTTAAGCAGAAGATGAAAGAACAATGAAGCCAGGAGATTAAAGGAACAAAAGCAATTATTTTAAATGTTATCATTCTAATGTTCCAATATTAATCCTTGAACACCGTTATAATTGCACCAAATGATTTATACAAGTAACAGAAAAATTATTTTATGCTACTTCTTTTATTCCTCTGTAAAGAATAGTCTTCTCTGTCGGTCTCTTTTCTCTTAATTATGATTCCCAGAAATGTGTCACTGTGACATTTTTCTAAATATGGTCTTAATAAGAGGCTTAACTCTAATGGTTTAGTGCCTTGAAAACTTTCATAAGATTATCAAACCAGTTCTTAAAAACATATAATATATTCATTTTCAGAAACCAATGTAAGCTCAATGCATGCTATTTTTCCATTTCAGAGATAACCTAAGTAGAACAAGCAAATCCAAAAACTAGGACTTTCATTGTTGGAATAGTGTGGGAGGAAGAGTGAGAGGCAGAGATTAGAAGATTTATGCTTTTGCCCTATTTCTTTAGTGCGTGTCACAGAATTTATTGATTGTTTATTTCTCATATGCTAGCATTTTAAGAGATTATTTTTAAAATAATTTTTTACTCTGCTTAACTACTCTTGCATTTTCTCAACTGGAATGTCTGTCATTTAAGCACTGAATTCCCACAGACTGAAATGCTTAGAGACAGAGTGACTGGCTGTCTCAGGGAAGCCATGTCTGATGTTTCAAGAACCATGATTCAGACTTCCTTGCATTGCTTTGAGTGTTGCAATGTTTTCTTTAAACAGAGTTACCCTTGTATGTTATGTTTGTTTGCCTTTTTATTTTCTCCTTGCTTAGCACTAGCAACTTCATCAGTCCCTTGCAAAAAAGCAAATAAGCACGGTTCTTCCTTCAAAGATTCCATAAAACATATACAAAGAAGAGATGGTTCAATGACAGATGTTTTACTGCTTTAAGTCACTTCCAGTTGGTGGCTGAACTGAGGCCTTTCTGTTATTTTGAGCCAGAAACTAATACATGGCAAATGGCTTATACAAGATTGGCACATTTGTGTAGGAGCTGAGAGCACAAGCCCCCATCCCCAGGACAAGGCAGTTGGTTCCTGCAGACAGCTTTAGCTTGTAATAGTCTTGAAAGCAACTACTGTCTGTAAATGCAATTCTTAATTATGTCAGTACGCCTTTGTCAACATTTTTTTACTGTCACAAGGTTTTATAAATCACTGGCACCAAGTGTGCATGTTCTATATACCAAAAACTGTTTACCCACACAGATGGATGTATGCGTATGACACTGAATCACAGTGAAATAAAATATTTTTCATGAAGGAACATGTAAATATTAATCAGTATTTTTCAAACACTTTTCCCACTAATGCAAGAAATAGTTACAGCGGCATCATTAAAAAACATGTTTTAAAGAGACGGAAATTCAGTCAAAGATATTTTTTTGAAAGTGCCTATTAAATTTGGATAGCTCAGGAGCTGGGTGTCCAGCTGGGGAGACGCTGCCTTTTAGGAGCAGCTACCTATAACTTTGATTGACCTTAGCAGGTAGTGGGGGGTGCTTAGTGTCACTGGGAGAAGCACTGGAGAGGCCACGAAACAAGTAGAAAGTGCCAGCAGATGGCATGCGTGAGTCCACAGCGGTTGTGGTGGGTTTTTTTTCCACGGGGTGGGGGGGCAGTTTTGAAAGAACAAAATTTAAGATTAAGTGCCCTAGATGATTTACCGTGCACAACTTTTGAACGTGACTCTGAAAATTGAGATTTCTGAAGACGTTATGCTAGGTAAGGAAAAAGCAAAAGAACCACAATTGGTGAATACATTTAGGAAAGGATTTGCCTGAGTCATTAAAAAAATATATCTCTGCAGTACTGGGAAAGCTCAGTTCCTATTACAGATACAGATTAAAGATGCTATTTGTATGCACCACTTCTTGATCTTCACACTTGTCTTCATTGGAGTTTTATAAAAACACATTAAAAACATCAGCATTGCAAAAAAGGATTTTAAAGCAACTTGTCTTCTGGAAAATGTTTGTTTCATTGATGTTTGAGCTTGCACAGAAGAAGTAATAGAAACTACATCTCTGATCACTGGAAAATGGATTCTTGTCAAAGGCACTAACTGTCCTAATAGTGTGATGCTGTGTCTTGCTCTGTCTCACTGCCAGGCTCAGCTGTAGAAACAGCATAATTATATGAGTAGCAACAATTCTCTTATCTAGTATGAACACTTGCTACTGTTAACCACATTTCAGTGTGCTGAAGATGAAGCAGGGTATTAAAATGTAAGCTGAGTTTGTTGGGTCTTTTAATCCAAAGGAAGTTGTTTTTCTGTCGGCTTGGTTGTTTGGGTTTTTTTACACCTTTCAAAATCTGCCAGCCAGCCCAGGAGCGGGTGGTATTTGGAGAGCCAGGAGCTGCCGCTGCCCAGGGCATGCCGCCTGCCCTCGTCTGGACGCTGTTTGTTTCCCCGCAATAGTCTCTTCTGGACCTGCTAAATTTCTGTTCCGCCTGACTTCTTGTGTCTCTGCCATTACCATGGCCTTGGGGCTGTGGCATCTGAGAACTAATAACCTCATCAGAAAAGTCCTCATTTCCGTCTCTCATTGCCCCATAAGTACATTTCCCAAGTGTAGACATTACTCGTAAATCAGTCCGTATATCCTTGTGCTCTTCGTAAAGGTAGCCAACTAATGACCCAAAATTCCTGGTCCAAAGTTTATTAATGTCAATGAAAGTTCTTCCAGAGAAAACTCTGAGTCCCATATGAGGCAATCAGAATAACTATCTTCTACTCCACCAATCCCATGAAACTACATGGATATTCAAATGGCAATAGTGCAGCCGTTGTAATGATATTAAGCATTAGTGATCTTTTTATATTAGAATATCTGGTTCTGTGAGTATGACCAGCAGTTATTTCTAAAGCATCTCAGAGAATCACTGAAATAACAAAGCAACAAAGAAATACATTTGAGTTAGAGTAGGGGGAACTGGAGAAAATCCAGCTAAGAATGATGAGTCGAAATTCATTGTATATCGAACAACCTAATTACAGTGATTATGTTTTTTGTCATCTCAGAGTTGATGAATATTTTCCAGAGCAAATGGAAATTTCCATCCCACAGTCATTGTAGTTGTCTGATATTGCTGCATATTAGTATCTTAGAGCACTGTGATAGTGTCAAATATAAACAGATTACTGTAGACAATCACCAGCCAAAAACAACAAAGAGGCCAGATTATATCTAGGCCTTCTGATGATCAAAGCTTTAATATGCTTTATATGCTGTTTCATAAATAATGAATGCGGAATGGTTGTGGCAGCAACATCAAGGCTTACATATTTTTGTAGTAATTATTTCAAAATTAAATCTAAGTAAACATATTTAAAATGAATGTATTTATGAAATATAAACCCCAAAGAGCCAAACACAAAGAAATAGCTAGGAGGAGACTTATCAGCTGTAGGTCACTTGTATCCTATTTGTAATGATTCCTTTCCTGCACTAAAGAGAAAAGCTAAAACAATTTCATGAAAGTGTCATCTAGAAAAAGATAACCTTTTCTTTGGAATTATTTCTAATTCGTTGAAGAGCTTCAGAAAGAAATATGCCAGCACCAGAATTTATTTTCCCCTTTTTGTTTCATACATGCTGATTTACGTATTTTGCTGGTCTTGCTTAAATAGCACACCATCTTCTGTTCACTAAAGAGACTTTATGAGAAGCAATGATACCAACTGTTCAAATTGGAATGCATAAAATTCCTTATTATTTCACATCACAAAATAGGCATCCTTATTGCTATAAACTATACAAGTAAACAACATCTAAGTCTGAACACTTAGCTTGATTGTATTATCTTTACCCGGACTTTTTAAAGAAAACTAAAAGAAAATTAAGATAAATTTTCAGTGCCCTGCCAAAGATATTCAGGTGAAGGTTCAATAAAGTTAATCATCCTTTACACAATAATGAGGAATTAATACTCAAATCATCTACATTTGATACACTTTATATTCAGCAGTGTCATTTAAACCTTAAAACTGCAAGAATTATGGGAACTCTCAAGCTAATATTGATCTAATGCCTCAGCTCAATGACAATGTCAATTACTTTATCTTTTTTTTTTTTAGATAACATGGGAAGTACCCATGCTGTTATGCTGTTAGAAACAGTACAGGACAGAAAGGTCCTCTTTCCAAAAGTAAAAAAAAAATAATTTCCTGATTTCTTTTCATTGTAGCTGATTCAGATTTTAACTCAGAGAGTTAATAGATTTTCCTTAGAGAAAATTAAGAAACAGCTTACAAGTGTGAACTTTAGACTATTTAAGGAAATTGGTTTAAGCTTTAATTAAAAATCCATTATCATTTCCATTCTATTTTTATGGTTTGAACTATTGTTCCCTTCCCAGTTGTTTCCCTTTTAGGATACTGTAAGCTACCTATCACAGGCCAGCGCAGTGTCTGCATTCATCCATTCAAATTCAACACCTGAAAATGCTTGTTATTCCCTCTTTCAGCCCTTGCAGAGAAGTGAAAGAAACCCAGGATTCCTCTCATTGTTTGCACCATATAATTTTATCTCTTCATTTAATACCTCCTTGCTCTTTTATGTCAGGCCTCTGCTAAGCAAAATTGTCTCCAGGTGTAGATCACATACTTACCAGTTTATCACAGGAAGGTTTTGGGGAATAATGGCAGGGCAGGGGTCTAATAAACTCCCACAGTGCATGGCAGCTGCCTATATGTAAGGCTACGTTATACAGATTCTTTACAAAATATGGGTCAATGCAGCATATGTGAAAGATGTAGCAGGTGTCTGCCAGAGCACCCCACTACTGCGTTGGAGGTGCTTGTCCCCTGCTTTCTCAGCACTTTCCTGGGTGCTCCACAAAGCAGGTTAGAAGCCTTCTGCAGCTCAGACAGTGCCCAACCCACTACGGATATTACCAGAAACAAGTCTGTGTATTAGCAGCCTGTTTACTACATGTTGGCAGACCAACTACAGAAAATAGGTTTTAATTTCCAGGTGTTTGTTGCAACAGAGCAAAAAGGTGTTGATTGACGCCAGCCTGTTTCCTCAGGGCCAAGAAAATTCTGAACATTTTCTTATGAACGCTCTGAAAGTGGTGTCTAACACAAGTCCTCCAGGCTGCAGCTGGTTTAAATAGGTTACATATTTACTAATAACATACTTTTGATAGTAACATCATGCTTGAACCAAAGAACAGTTCAAAAGATAATTTTTCCTCAAACCCAAATTGAATCTCAGTCTCCCCTTCTCAACAAGAATCAGAACAGAAACAAAAATGTTGCCTGATTGCTATGTGATTAATTTTTCAGTATGAAGATCTGAAGAATATTCTGGTGTGGGAGCGGTTGGTGCTGTTAGGACGCGCCTCTGTCACTCTGTGCTCCTCTGGCAGGTCTGCGGGGATTTCTCATGGTGGCCCACAGAGTACCCAAATTATTGCTCCCAGTGGCCCTTTATGTGAAGTTCTGATCTCTTGTGCTGAGTTCCTGTGTGCCCTGGGAGTGACTCCAGAGCTGATGTCTCCGCACCCTGGCTAAAACTTCTTCCTTCAGGCCTGTCATATGACAGCTTCTGGTTTAAAATGTTGTGTTTTTCGATGAGGACCACTGAAGCACAAAACCCAGCCTCCCTTCACATCCTGGAAAATGATGACTGAAATGAGAGACCGCACGTCACAGTCTCTGAGGCAAACTGTGAATGTTTAAAGATGTTATGTCCAGAAACGTGGGCCCTCCTTGGAGGGAAAGGACTGTGTTGTCACTTCCACCACATGTGTGAGGATTTGGGCATGGTGGGTCTGTCTGACAGCAGGGTTGAAAGAAGGTCCTCGTTGCCTGTTCATTGGCAATACAGGGGATATTTCTGCTGTCATAGGCTTTCTTTTACACAAATATGCATATTACTTTTAAAACCTTACAGCTGTTGGCTCCCTGTGATGCATTACCCTCTATTTCATCAGTCCAAGGAAGTCAAACAAAACAAAAATAAGAATGCATTGAGAAATGTCAGAAATGAGTCTTTTCTCTAGAGGACTTTTGCTAAAATTTGTTCCAGAAACATATGAGTGCAACAAGAACAGAAGATGCCTCCCATGATACAGCTAAACAGAGCATACATGTGATGACACCATTAAAGGGACAACTTAGCAGTTTAAATACTTAAGTCCTTAAAATCTCAGATATTAAGTACTGCTGTAAGTATACAGCTGGCTGCATTCCTCCTAAGACCCACAGCAATACCTTCTACTGCCACTTGCTAGTCATCCAGACACGTTGTCTCTCACCTTCCCCCTCTCTCTCCCTGTCTGGGTTAGAAGAAAACAAGCGTTACTGCAGCTTCCAGTCTTCTAATGACCTTTTCGTTCCTTTGAAAGAACAGCTGCTGCATATATTCCAGTATCATTGTATGAGCATTTGAGATTGGTAATCATGTCTTCCTATAGGGGTCAACCTTGGAAAAAAAAACACAAATAAGTATCTTAAAAGGTGAATTATTTTAACCTGTTGCATAGAGCATGACAAAAAGATCTCCTGGGAGAGTTCCCAGTGAAAAAAAATTGTCCTGAGAGATGTGATACAACAGAAAACATTGGAGGAGAAACCTAACAGCTGTTTTACAAGATATTAGGAGTTAAGACTTCATTAAGGACTCTTAGCTGTAGGTCCTGCCTGTATTGAATAATGTGTTTGTTACCTTGAATAAAACAGTGTCATTTTGACCACTGTATGTGGGGGGATGGCTCACCTGCTTAGACATAAACTCTTCCTCAGCCGATGGCTAGAAAAATAATTCCTAGGTTTGCTGATGTTCAGGAAAAACCTAACCTGGAAATCAGGTATTGGAGAACAATTAATAAATTATATGATGTTGTCATCCATTGGTATGTTGGGTACAGCAAGGACCAGGTTTCTTTAATTTAATTAAAGAAGGATTTCATGGGTTTGTTTTATTTCTAGTTTGCTACAGATGTCATTGTTTTATAGCAAACATTTCACTAATATTAACGCATTTGCTCATTTGATTGCAAATAACAGGAGCTGTTGTCCTGTAGCTCATAATGGGAAGTGCCTCTTGAGAGTAGTGCCTCAGGTGCTGACTAGTAGCTGCTCTGTGCACCAGGGACTCAGCAGCAAATTCATCATTTGCCTTAAAAATTACTATAAGAGGTTTTTACGCTTCTCAGAACCTGGATTCCAGAGAATAACTGTGACAGTCCAATACAATACAAAGGGTTTTGTTCACCTGTAATATAAAAACCAAACTGATGCTACCTTATGCAGAAGTGCAGGCTTGACAAAGTGATCAAGACAGGGGGTGCTGTGATCAACAAGGACAACTTACATACTCATTTTGATATTTTTTTTTTCGTACAGATCAAACCAAAACAATGAAGGAAAGGATGGAAATAATTATTTCTAATTATAGTGACCATGGTACCATATCTTTCACCTCTAAAATTAGGTCGTATAAACGTGTTTGTTCCTTGCAAATAACTGAGAGCCCATCACTGTGGCAAACAAAGCATTTCTCTTGGCAGACCAGCAATCTTTGTTTCTAGTAACACACAGAAGTTAATATCTCCTCAGTTAAAACACATCTTAGTGCTTTTATCTGCTTGGTTGACACATACAGAATGTCTACTTCTAAATTAACTCATACTTTAGAAAATCGTAGCATCATACTGTCATCTCGGCTAGAGAAAACCTGTGTGCAGCATTGGCAACTGCCACAACATTTCTGGTTTGTCTTTGACAATCTTGGAATTCTACTACTGCAAAACTATTCTTGGTGACTTTGCTGATATCACCACAAATATTTTTCTTTCTGATTGAGTCCAAAGGCTTATCAGTGTCTTTCCTCGACTCCATATACTGACATAAGTACTCTGGGCAACAGTTTTTCAAGACTTGATGTCCCTGAGAAGCAGTAATATGCAAATGACCCTCTCCCTTCCATGCACTAAGAGTCTCATGCCTATACTTAAATGAATTAGTGTGGAGTTGCTACTTCTAATTTTTATCACAGTATGCTAATGCATTTACATTTGTTTAACTTCTTCCTCTGGAGCGTGGTACCTGGATTAGCAACATGTTCTTACACAATTCTCCAGTCACTTGATTGCAAGCATTGGCTTTGTTCACTTTCTTTGGAAATGCTTCTTGGGCTGAACTAAGTAATAACATGGGTGACTATATCCTACTTGACTGTGTCAAGTATTAAATGTAATTGTATAAAAAAATACCTTGCATTCTTTTATATCTAATAGATCACTCGCCTTATCCAAGATACCAAAAAATGGGCAGCAGTTAATTATGGGACAAATTTCATAAGCTATACTTTTCAGGTAAGCTCCTGTATCGCACAGACATGAAATAAAATCTGTCTAACTACAGAACAGCAAGACAGTCTTAGTTCTGTGTCCTCTGCTTCATTATTCTGTAAGATCGCCTGTAAATAAGTGCACCTTCATAGGTTGTGAAATTTTTTAGCTGAGTGGGTAATACATGCGGGATTTGAAGTGCAGCAAGTACTACTGAATCAACAGAGTTTGTGGTATTATCTTCCGTAATACATTATCCAGAAAACTGCCCTAATCTATGAAATATATGTTTGTGTCCTTTTATTGTGCTATTTTGCTTACTATGTCTTAGTGGAAATGGAATACAGAAATCCATCTCTGACATTACCTGTTTAATGAATTTATGACCCAGACATGCTCAGAAATTGATTTATAGTCCTGTGATGTTTTTTATCCTGTTGCCCTTAAGTAAAGTCTCATACATGGGTAACCAGGGTACCTCACTTCAGCTTCTTCATAGAAAGGGTAGGTGGCTCTTTTGGAGAATAACATTAAGTGCAATTTTGCTAACCAATAGACGCATCTTGCATGCCATTTCCTATGGAAGGATGTGGCTGCTCAGTCAAAGCTTAATACAGTTCACCTCCTTGTGTAGCAAACTGTTCGCATTACCATTATATCAGTCCTGAAAAATCTTGGCTATCCAGTGTCTCATTGCTTTTAATTGCAAAATTCTGCCCAATCCTCATTTGCATTTCTCGTATCCTACCCAACACCTTGTGTGCTCCTTGCCACAGACTGACCCTTCTTTCAGATCTTTCTTTTTCCCCTCTGGATTTGCAGTGTTCTAGGCTGAGATTTTTGTTAGTTCTTCGGTCAAACAATGCTGAAAATTTACTGCTTCATTGATAGTCTCTTCTTTGCGTATATATTACGCCTGAGCTCACTAATTCGTGGTTATCAGCAACACATTCATCAGCCTTGCAGGGAGTTTTGGTTTCTCCCAAATGCTGTGTTCCCCTATATAATTCTTTTCATGCCATTAAGTGTATTGACTTTCTTTTATGCCTGGAAGCTGGTCTATTCCTTCCAGCTGTATCAGCTAGTTTAAAAAAAAAAGATCTTACTCTCCCTAAACACCTCCCCCGGTCTTTAACCAGCAATGTTAGTTATGCCAGAGATTCTTTGGATGAATCTTTTAAATGTAAAAGCTTTGTACCAAACCTATTTAAATAGGTCCTACATCTTTACAGTATTACAAGTTGTATATCTTTCCCTGCCTCTGAGACTAGCATTTTTCTTCCTGTTTTTAGGGATATTTTTGGAGAGGGAAGGGCCTTCAAAATTACCATAATATTTTAACTTCTTCCTGCAGTCAGAGTAATGAGTGCTGAAGGAGCTGAATCCCAGCAGAAGTGGTAACTTTTATCAGTGGTGCAATTTCGTCTCTCCTACAGACATGGGATTTTGTCTTTCTGGCACTTTCTCACTGTCTTAATCTCCCATTTTCTTCTAACCAGGAATTCCATGGCTTTTCAATGGAATACATTCAGAAAGAAAAATATGTACATTGCGTTATATTACAATCTCAGCCCTTTTCACTAGCAGGGAATGTCATTTTCATAACATTTACACACTTTCAACATACAAGTATGCTAAGTGTATTTTGTTTGGGAGGTTTATTATATATTTATTTATTTTGTAGATGAAAAAAAAGAGGAGAGAAGGAAGTGCTGCTTCATGCAATATGGTCTGTGAAGCTGAACTGTTGTCATAGCTGGTATGTCATTTTAACTGTGCAGGTCTTGATGAAAAGGGATCTGAGTTGAGGCAGTTATTGAGCGTATGCTCCAGTGACTGCCAGATTGATGCTACTGTCATAAAAGAATGTGACAATAGTTGCCATGGGTTTCCTGATTCGCTTAATTAGATTTTTCCCTGTATAATTAGCACATCTTTAGTCTGAACTTCAAACTATGTCAACAATTTATGTTGAAATTAGAGAAAGTGTTGGAGAGGATTTTATTCCTCTTATTCCTTGTAAATGTCTGTGCTAAGACCCACTAGGAATATCACGGAGCAAAATTGTTAAGAGGTCAGTATGTGATGTGGAAACAGGCTGTTTGACCTAGTTTTGGCTGTGGCTCAGACATCTGAGCTCACTGAAGAGCAGCCGTGAGGAGAATCTTTGTTTCATTTCTCAGGATCGAGGTGAAGCTAGTGGGAAAGAGTGCGGTACCTTTGCGATTATATGAAGTACCTATTCAGTTCTAGAGGTCATGGCACACACAAAAGTATTAGCATAGCACAAGAAGGACTGGCTCACCGTACAGGGAAGGAAGGAGGAAAGCAGCACTGCAGAGCAAAGAAAGGTACATATGCGGGATGAAACTTTGCAAGTCATTTTATTCATATGGGGAGCCACAGGAATTCAAAAGCCTTTGCTTTGTCCAGTAAAGTTTCTATCCTTTCATGAGCTCTGTAGAACTATTGTAAAACTATCAAAAGCTTAGTTTAAAAAAAAAAACACCTTTTTCGTACTGCACAATATACTACACAGCTATGACAGGGATGCTGTTGGGGATGTTTGGCTGAGGTGGTGTAGTTAAGCTGGAGTTCACTCTCTAAATCCCCAAACCTCTACTTTGATTTATTTTTAACATAAAATCTGTTGCTGCTTTAAGGCTAAACAGTATAACATATGCAAAGAAAAATTTGTCATTTTGAGAGGCTTCTGAAAAACGCGTCAGCACTTTGCACTAGCTGAGGCTTTGCTCTATGCACCACAGCAGCTCCTTAAAGATTTCCAATAGGATGCTGCATGCCAATACTTCACTACAGAATTTTTTAAAAGCACATTAGCATGAGGATACAATTCAATGGAGCAGGACAGGGGCAGGAGGGGTTACAATGGGATTGCGACATCCCCGTGGGTGAGCTGAACCAGCACCCATCAAAGGTTGAAGCATCCTCAGCTCTCCCTCTGGCACCACCATGGTCCTGTGGGCTCCCTAGTGTCCCTGCAGCCAGTGTTGTCCACACAGTGCCACTCACTCGGCCTCCTTGCACCCTCCTGCTTTCCCTTCCTTTGCCAACACACACTGTACTGAGCATGATTTTTCCTCTGCCTTTACAGTGATGGAAGCTCAGGTGAGCAGCCTTTAGGACAGTGCTCCATAACACACTGCCGATCCACAAAACAGGCCAAGATTTGCCTATGGTTTTTTCTTTTCTTCCTTTTTTTTTTTTTTTTGTTCATTTGTTTTGTTTTAATGTGAACTAACATTTGTTACCCTTGGAACACAGCTTCCATGCTGGAGAAAAAGGGATGGCAATAAAGAACTTTCTGCCATTTCAAGACATCAAGATTCAGATTGTTTATTACCCTTTCTTGTCTCTAACAGAAAAAAAGTACTAAAAATGTTGTAGCACAGGTTTATGACACTGATGACTGCTTTTGTAAACAACACTGACTAAACTTTCATTAATCCAGAACTATGATTTCAAAGCAGAAACACTGGAACTAACAATGCTTACGTAAACACAGATGGCCTTGATATTCATTCAGAGTAAAAATGTCAAGAGATTTTGTGAAAGGCAAAAGGTAAAATAAGTTGACAGACTTGGAATGTCTTACTTTTCTTTAGGAAGTTCTTTTGCATGCATGCCTTGAAACATATTGATATCTTCAATTCTAATGCTATTAATTTCGTAGCATTGCACGTACTGCCACGTAATGGGGAGTAACTTGTGTTAGTCCTTCTTCCTGTGAACTACAACTCTCAATTACAGTCTTCAGCTATTTAGTCCCCACGAATATCTTCAAAGTTTCATAATAATTTATGCTGTCAGTCTATTAAGTCAATTTTACGGGACCAACACAACCAGCACCTGCTAACGTGAGGCTTGAAGTCTACTTCGGGTCTCTGTGAAGGCCATTTGATACCTGCCTTCTTTTATGGTTGACCTTGAAGGCAAGTTCAGTTTGGTAATTTATGGCAAACAGCATCCAGGAAGACCCATTTGCAAGATTCACTGTCACTTAGTGCTAAACGATCGCTCCTGACTCTGAAGACAATCTGAATCCCTGACAGGGCAATCCCATAAAAAATATTGCCTGGCCACCCAGGTGTCTTTTCCAATTATCTGGAGTAGAAATTAATACTTTTAAAAGCTGCTAGTTTTTGAAAGGTTATTACAATTTATTCCAGTAGTTTCTTTTACACATTATGATGAATTGGTTTATTACGCCGTTATTTTCCATGTCAGCTTTTTGGAAGATTGAATCATAATGTTGAAACATTAGAGTGAATGGCAAACATAATATTTTACAGCTGAGTAATATATTTCCCCTAAAAAACTGTGCTCTATTTTTAATAACAGGTAATTTTATGATTATATTGCTTAATGCTGTTGTCCCACATTATTTATTTCTACATAGTAAGGACTGGAGGACTTTCTTTTAAGGTGTCAGTGATAGCTTGGACAGGACACAAAATATATGAAAGTACAATAATCCAAACTGTGAACTGTGCTTGGAAGCATAGCAATTCATGACTTCTCAATATCAGTTTAATATATGGAGCAGCTCCAGGGAGAATAAATGGTTAGCCTCACTTTAGTGGGCTTCTAAATTTAGAAAGAAGTTTTTTTAATGTCATGTTTTCTTCTTCGATTTTTTTTCTTTCTATGATAATCTCTGGGTGCTATTTTTGTTCCCCAAATCCTCTCCAACTGATCTATAAAAGGGAGGTAATTAGCATTTTAATGGGAATAGTTGAATCTCACTGTTTCCCTACAGCGAGCATATTCCTATTTATGTAGAGCTCAGCAATACTCAAAGACATAAGAAATCCATCGTTTCATTTTCTTTTTTTTTTTTTTTGTTTTTGGAAGCCAGGAGAGGGGGAACCGGGGGGGGGGGGGGGGGCGGGGGAGGGAAGGAGCAAAGCTAAGACTCCCATCCTTTTTGACACTGTATCTGTATGTAGAATAGTTTCCTTTTCCAGCATGAATTACAAATGTTTTGGCTCTCTATCATCAGTTCTGCAGGTGGCTGAATACTTTGAACTCCCATTGACTTCTTTCACAGCACAATAAAGTTTCCATCCTGAGGTGCACAGCAATGCCCCATGTATTTTTTAATTGGAACAATTATCTCAGAATGGTTTAGTATGAAGTACTATTTCAAAAAGACAATTTCCTGTAGGTAAATGGTGTCAATTTCAAAAGTTGTAGGTTACTGCTAATGAGTGTCTGACACTATTTTTCAAGCAAGTGCATGTATAGATAAAGATTTGGAACTCAGCCCAAATGTTTAGAGAATAAGACACCTACAGCTCAAATAGTCAGATAATGGCATCAAAAATAATCTTCCCTCAAAACCAGAACTTCTTCCCCTTCGCCATCATAAATCTCTCTTCTGTTGGCTGCATGAAGGACAAGCTGCTGTACAATCTGAGCACCTCACAGATATTACTGTTTTTATTCTCCATTCCATTAGGCTGATTTGCATGGCAGCATGGAGGGTAAGACCATGACAAATTTATCCTCTGTGTCATGCAAAGAAATAATTTAAGTTTATAATATATACTGTTTAAGTTCCCATTTTGTGCCTTAGCCATAGGTCCTATATAATGCAACTGTTCACAAAAGGCAGTATGGTCTTATGGAAAAGAAACAGATAATATTGCAGGAGAAGAGGGCACGGTTCCTCATTTAGCTGGGACAAGCTGGCGGTGCTGTGCATGAGACCACGGATCTAGTCTGCCTCTGGGCCCTGCAACAAGGTGTGTGCCCCAGCATTATCCAAACCTTGTGCCACCCCTTTCACCCCCCACATGCTTCAGATACGGCCTTGGTGAATATTGACATGATGTTGCTGAACTGCGTGCACATCACGAGGTTCCTGGTTTTACCAGACCACAAGTCAGTAAATCTGTGGCTATGTTGACCAATCTGTTCATTCTTAAAAGTAAATGCTTCCTGACCGTATTTAGTATATTGCCTAGAAACGCTGGTGGAGATGGGTTAAGAAAGATGGTTTTACCCAGTCCTATAAATATTTTTCCCACTTTATCATGTTAATATCAATGAAAAAGGTCACATACCTGAAATTCAAATTGATGGAAGAGTGATTTCCACATATTTCTGATTAAAACACTGAGAATATAAATAACAACATATACATAGCAGCCTCCTGTTTTTCTGACTATGAAGATTTATTTCCCCTTGAGATAAATATTGACCTTGGCTTTAAATTGGTCAGAATTAATCTTTCTGGTCAATAAATCTTGGCATTCCCTTCCACAGAAATCAATACCTGTTTAGTATATCAGATTATTGAATGAAATTAATAAATTTAGATCTGCATGAAGATTTTCATAAATGGTGAACAATACAAATTTAGGAGGCTTCAAAAAGGATCACAACATACTATATGGACTATTTCAGTTTAATGTTAAGAAACTGCTGAACTGTGCATTAAATAAATTACTGTTATGCTCAGAGACTTACAGTAAGGTCTATCAAGTACTTATTTAAAGACTTGGCAACAGTGAACAACAATAAATAATTCAAGTAGCACCTCTAATCTTGTTTTCTTTCTCCTTAATTGGTTTTACAGCATTGTTTTGACATTTACCCTTGAATTTAAAAAAAAAAATACTCACAAGGAAGAAAATGCATGCTGTGCACTAATCCAGCTGCCAATTGAGTACTTACGTATTGACGCATCAGAACAGCAGAGGAGCTCCACTCTGTCTTCAGAGCTGGCAAAGGCCATTATTAGTGTGAAACAGTATGGGGTTCTGGGCTTGCAGAAAAACTGAGTTAAATAGCTGTTTGTTTATACAGATGCACATGTTCCAACACAAAGTTATTTAAAAAATACAGAGATATCGCACCATCATCTCACCATCGTATTTGCCAAGAAGGACAGATGGATCCAGAAGAGCTCAACAGCTGGAAAACTCAAGAATTAGAGAAGGAGAGCCAACCCTTTTGCTGTTCAGGTTTCCCCAGCCTGTTGAGTAAAATCACTCTGAAGTAATTTTAGCCTTCAGGTTTTCAATTCCAAGGGACAGTGTCAGGTCATATTTGAACTGAGCTTTTAGAACTGGAGAAATTGTTGTTGGTTTTGTTTTTAATTAAGTTTACAGAAAATAAGACATAGTTTGGTTTCTGCAACAGTTTTTCAAAATTTTGTGTCTAAAATACTTTGTGTTAATTGGCCTTTTTTTTCAAAATGATAAGGTTTGTAGACAGAGTTTCTTTCCAATTATTTTTTTCTGAAGAGAGAATAGAGAAAGAAAAGGTACATACTTTCCTCTCTTTGTGTTTTAATTTTGCTATATAATTTTTTTGGAGGATATGTAAGATATGTGTTTGGATGTACGTGTGTTTGGGTAAACAAACACATATGCAGAGATATGAGAAACTAGATTATACTGGCGCGTTTTGAGCAATGTATGAATATAATCAAAGCATACATTTAGTGAGCCCCAAATAGGTAAAAATATGGTGCATACTGCTTTTAGATATCATGTTGGCACCTCTTGGAACTTCAGATGGAAGTATTAACACTTTTGTCATGTACGTATCACCTCCATGCATATTCATATTGAGACTTCTATGCATAGTAAGTAATTTTTTTCTGTAACAGACACTGTATGGTTTTGTATGTGTACCCACTGTTTAAAAAATGATGTTTTCCAACACATCCTTCTCTTTCTTTAATTCTAAAAAAAAAAGATTTTTTTTTTGAAAACAGAATTCTTACTGTGTACTAAAATATAAAGACGAAGTAACCATCAATCAATGTAAAACTGAAGAATATATTTTTATTACTCAGAGAAAGGTGGAAATACTCTTCTCACTTACTTATAAGTTCTCATGCTCCCAGCCTCCCTTTTAATAGGACATAACTTTTTTTTTAAAAAGAAAAAAGTTTCTTTTGTACCTAGGCCATCAAGGTGTTTCCAGTGTGCAGAAGCCCTGCAATACCTCCCTAGAGAGATAGTCGACTGAGTAGTAAAAAACCGCAGTAAAGTTAATATATTCCCCTCTGACAGTAATGAATTTCCTCTCTCTTCATTGTGATATTTGGTTGAGGTGATACATATTCACACCTCCCCAGTAAGTCTAGACATTAAAGGTAAAAGCTGCTGCTCTTATTTCCCATTCGATTTCCTACTTTTGTCTATCAATAAACATCTTTGTGAAGCTTAATCTTCTTACCATATTAATTTGTTCACCTATATTAGTTATATTTAATAATTGAGTCACCATAAAACATGAAACAGATCTAATTAGTTCCTTCTTTGTTTCCAGCCAGGTAATTAACAGTTCATTATTAGAATAAAGTAGCTTTTATATACCATATTTAGGCATCTGCAAGCAAGAACTGCATTGCTAGCTCTGCTGATAGCCTGCCAAGTGAACTGAGTTAAGTCACTTCACTCCTTTTACACCATTCCCTCATGAAGAAAGAGAAACATTTACCATTAAGTCCTTAGAGCTTGTTCCGATTTCTGGGGAACAAAACCCCTATGCATTATTAATATTTGTGTTGCAATAGTGTAATGGTCCCTCAGTAGAATAACTGGGTGGGATCCAACTCATTTGACACTGGCTGAAGAAGAGCGAGGAG
The DNA here is from genome assembly GCA_947846985.1 of Fratercula arctica. Classification (NCBI taxonomy): domain Eukaryota; kingdom Metazoa; phylum Chordata; class Aves; order Charadriiformes; family Alcidae; genus Fratercula; species Fratercula arctica. The sequence goes on from CANTUZ010000003.1 coordinate 72,433,683, forward strand.
TCAAGCCTGAGTTAGTTGATTATCCATTAAAACCTGCTGTTTACAGAGAAAGGCAACCTTCCACAAGCTACCATCTATCTCAAAACGGTGTCATAGGCTGAGATGACCTGCCTTTGGGACATATCTGTAACATTGGGAGAGCCCCCTTAGCTTGCTTAAATTTGAAACCTAGGGAACTAATCAAGTATCTAAACATACGTCCCTAATACATTTTGAGGTGCCCCAGAGTATCACAACTCTCACAACTCCCAACAAAGGTGAGAGTTCTCCATCGTTCCGGTGTCATATCTATTAGTACCATGCATGTATCTTGAATTATGACAGAGCGTCTCACTTGGCATTAAATGCCTATGTCTAGGTACCTGAATTACTCTTCACATTTTTAGGGCACTGCAGTTGAAGGAATTGTTTGTTCTCCCAACACAGCATACAGTGAGTCTTATGTATAGGCACAACGTTACAGTGCTTGGCAGAAGCACTGTAGATGCACAAGCACAAGAGATGTCTTGAGAGCATGCTTTCACATGCAAAAGCAGTATTTCCTCGAAATTAAAAGTATTGTTCTTTCATATGTTTATCCACTCTAACATGCCACTGGTATTTAGCTTGCCTTAGGTAACAAACTTAGTCATGGTATTAGGACTAAAGCAATAACTCTGTGGTTTACACTCTTAAGATAATTATTCTGCTCTGGTTTTATTTTCTTCCTTTTGTAAGAACATGTTCTCTCTGCGAACACATGACTTGTTTTCTAAAAGAGTTCTTCTTTCTCTAAAAGAAAAGAAAATCAAATAATATTGATCTAATTGTGCACTTACTAACGAGTGTCTCAGGAAAGCAAATGATTTGGGAAAAGGAGGTGACGTGTTTGTAGCTTGGCCATATCTATTATCATCTTAATTTCATAAAACTATAGCCTGACCTTGAATTGACCATGCATTTTATAAGCTCAGATGAACAGTTATGCAACCAGATCAGCTACCACTCCAGAGAGCAAAAAAGGTCAGCTGACGACTCACTTAAATTCAAGATCAGATAAATCATAAACCTGTAAGTTTTGCATAGCATTTTAAGATAAATCCCTACAGTGGTTTTGCTTTGCAGCTACATTGCAGGCACTCTGGTTTGGGCAACTTTGTCATTTCCTTTGAAATTACATTTACCAATCTAACAAGTTTAGTTTTCGTATCCTTAGCAAAACGTCATATTGGGATACTCGTTCTCTTAGATGTCCTAATTCCACTCCCATTGAAGTCAATGAAATTAACTTGGCTTAAGTGAAAGCTGAGTTATGTACTACACACAGAACAGCTGTGCAGGATCAGCTCAAAAGTGCATTTACTCCACTACCCCATTTCTGACAAGAATAAAGTAAGTGTCCTTATGGAAGAAATCTAAGAAACGGGGCAAATAGAGAATGATACTTTAACTTGTACCCTTACTACTCCTAGTACGTTGCATTTCAGAGACTTTGTGAGCTGTATGTTGTAATCACTTCACTGTGTTTAATAGCTTTTGATGGATCTTTCATTGAAACCCTTCAATCTGCCTTTGAATCCACTTATATTTTTGACATTCACAAATAGTTCCACAACTAAATTATGCCTTATTTGAAAAAGTACTTCCTTTTGTTTATTTTAAACCTCCTAATGATAATCTCATTTGGTTCTTCCTAGTTCTTACATCCTGAAAAATAACGGATAATCAGGCTCTTGTTCAGTATTTCCATGCAATTTGTAATTTTATAGAATTAAATCATATTTTCCTTCTACCAATATTCCTTTTCAACCTGAAGAGTTCCAGTTTATGCAATTACTCCTCACAGGGAGGTCATTGCCCAACCTTATTCTTCTTCGAAGAACTTGTAATTCTACTTTGTTCCTTTTGAAGTGACATAACCTGAACTATCTGCAGAATTCAATAGTAGACACACCAGGAATTCACGCAGCGATATGATGATGTTTCGTCTCTTATTATCCCTTCCTTTTCTAACATTTCTTTGTAATTTCAACTCCCCTAAGCACTAAACTGACATTTTACACAGAGGTATTTGCATCCATTTCTCCTGATGGGCAAGAGCTGATTTTCATGACTGTGTTTTAGTGTGCACGTAAACTTCAGGTTGTTCCTACCAACATACATTAGTTTACCTTTTTCAACATTGAATTTTGTCTGCCATTTCATCTTCTTGTCATTTGGTATCATCAAATTCGTTCTGTAACTCTTATGAACCAGGTTTGGGGGTTTTTTGGACTAGCATGCAATTTTTTGTCATACCAACTGTTTCACTATTCAGCCTCACTATTCAGCTCACTATTCAACTCAGTTTCCAAGTCCGTTTTATCTGTGTAATGAGGAATCACAACAGAGACTCTTTAGGGAGATGGTTATTGTTCATTAGTGATTAAATCTGTTCATTAAAACGAACCTGAATTTTGACGTAATCCTTGAGCTGAAGTTTTACAGTGCCATAGCCTCCCACCTGTCTGTGGAAATGCATCCTCCAAGATGGGTGTCTATGTGAATCACAACTCCTCAAAGTTCTAATTCTCTGATACATCTTCACCTATTCCCTCACCCAGCCAGGTGAATATGCCTTCACATTTTTAATTTGGGATTAAACCAGTGTTTACTTCTTTCAGTGACAATTGTGAGCGTTCAGGGGTGATGCCCTTCAGCCAGCCCAACCACCCTTACGTCAAGTCTTCCAGGTGGCCACAGTCCTACACTCCAGCGAAGCTGGACTCTCTTCTCTGAACTGACAACACAGACTTTAGTGCCTCTGAGAGCCCTATTTGTACTGGAAACAGAGCATGTCTGAGCAAGGCATTTGACATGTTCTAGTCTGGGTGGCACATTTTGGGGGTTGTGCAAAACTGTTTCTGGGAACCTATTTGAACAACAGCCTCTCCTGTGACACATCTGTAAGCATTCATATGAGTTAGTATACAAGGGTACTAGCTTCAGATCAAAACTGGGATTATATAGCAATATTTTCCTTGTATAGGTACAGCCTAAAAGGCACATGCATAGACAAGGCACAAATTTTTTCTGCATCTGTCTACAGAACTGTCCAAATAGTTCCTAATACAGGCCACAGGGAAGCCCATGCAGCGATATAGGTGTGTAAAGGAAAATGGCATCTGTCAGTACAGCAAGTAATAATCAGGAGATAAGGTGAGGCCAAATCTTGCTACATGTGAAGGATTTCGCCGTGTTCCAGGAGGAACTGCAGAGCTGAATCTCTTGAGTTAAGGAGTTGTGGAATAAGCAGCAAGAAAACTCGGCTCTGGTGCTTCCGAAATATTTTAAAGCTTTGGATAAAGCTTTAGATGTGAATTCCAAATCATCAAGGGATTTAAATAGAAAAAGATACATGAAAAGTAACAGCAAGAGAGTTAGCATACGGTCTATGTTACTTGGTGAAAATGCACAGATATATTAGGTGCATCCCTGCAGGGAGCCGTGACAACAACAAAACCCTTGAAGTTAAAATACTATCTAACGTGCTTTAATCAAAAGCCATGTGGACCTTTTGGATGCTCTCTTCCATCATTGCTGTGATTAACATCATCTGTTCTTTCTGGCAAGCAAATAAATGGGTAACTAAAACATGCTCAGATGCTCTTGCCTGAAATGTGACAAATATGCCTTGCCAGCAGATGAGAAACATCTCTTTCCTGGGGATGGACCAAAGTCAAAAAGTTGTGAGGATTTTTGACTTTATGTATGTATGTGAAATTTGGGAGTGGTACACTTCTTGAGTAGAAAACCATCATGTATGTGAGTATGTCTCTTGAGCGAGAACTGATACCAAACATGTCAGGCTATGTGAACTACTTGATGAGATGAATGAAATAATCTGCTTTTTTTAGCCTTTTTTTCTGAAGAAAACGTGATTTACTTAAATATGCTGTCCATGTCTGTCTGGCAGGCTCTTATGCCTTCTTATTAATTTTTGAACCTATTAACCAAACTTGACAGAAAGTCTCAGTGATAGCTATAAAGAGAAAATTAATACCTGAATTAAGTTTTTGTTACAGTTATTATTTGGGTTACAGGTGTTATTTGTTACAGTTACATAAAGTGGCTATTTTCATTATTAGAGTATTTGCTTCTACTACGGGGAACGATTGTGTGCCTGGATTAAAATGGAAATTTTTAGAAGTCATAGTTATAATGAAAATATCAAGGTTTAATTGAATTTTGTTTTCTGCTTCATTATCTGCTTTAGAATGATATTTAGAGTTCTGTATTTAAAAAAAAAAAAACAAACCTTTTTTTTTTTTTTTTTTTTTTCCAAAACAAATCTCTTTGTACGTGGAAGTGAGCACAGAAAGCACAGTGCAGGCTGCATGTTCTGTAGTGTCTCCATGAAATTTTTAAATCTGAAGAGCTGCTAGATGTCCTAGGTCTGTTGTAGCATTTCCTCTGGGTTAGTTTATCATTATTTTCCAACAAATTACAAGATTGTACTCTGTGCTCCACCTTGCAGATGCAAGCAGCAACAGCCAACAAAAAATTAGAAGAAAAATGTGTCAAATTGGTAAGACTTTAATGTGTCAAATTGGTAAGACTTTAATGGAGTCTCCATTTAAGAACAACCTTTATTAAAGGCTTCCACGTATTTTCCCTGTTAATAATACTGAAATACTACTGAATACAATTGAATACTGTGCTCCTGGTAGGTCAGGACATATTTTGAATTTCCTTTCATGTAAACTATGACACACAACTACCATACTACCTGTCAGTGAAAAGAACTGTCATTTTCATGATAGTACATAGGATGATGCATTTGAGTTTGTTTTTAAAAAATAAAAACTTTATTTCAAGAGGCTAGAGATTGGCATATTTAAAAATGTGTACATTGTAATATCCCCCGAAAGGATACTGGTTGTGCACATGTTGGTTGTCACTTCAAGAAAAGAGGTCACAATTCTTATGCTTCAATTTGTTTCACAAGCTGTATCTCAGACTTCAGCTTTCCGCGGAGGAAAAGTTACCTAAAGATTGCAGATTATCTAAAACTAGTCGTTTTCTTGCAGACAGTGAATTGCATAGACCTCTGATTTAATCTACCTTGGCAATTTCTATGCTTCTGTGTTTCTCTTAATCTCTTAAATGGAGCTTCATATCAATAGAATTCCTGAAAGTGTTGTCACTACACGCTTTACACAAGAAAAGCAAATTTATAATTGTAGGATGACTGACTAACATAGCAACAATGAAGGGTGAAGGGAAACGAGTTTCTTCTAGTGATAGGTATGTATGTGTGCTGCCCACGACAATGGAGCACATTAACAGCGGAGTTAACAATAACCGCTTAATTACGCCGCTTTCACAGGTGTTTTTACAGATGCTTTCACCATAATCCTTTCAGATATCCTTTCAGATAACCTTCATTCTTTTAAAATGCTTTTCTTTGAAAGCAAATATTCGGATATTTTTCTTTCTCAGAAAGCCCACACTGAGGGAAATGACTTTGCTCAATGACATGAGGGATTAAAAAAAGGGACTTTACTTCATGCTAAGAGATAGGACTTTGTGCTAAGGGATGAAGTCAGGAAAATACTCCGATGCAAGTAAAATATGATGGTAGATAAACAAGGAGAATTCATTCTGTGTTGAGGGAAGGGACCTTTTTAATTTGTCGGTCACACATAAGATATAGTAGTAAAGGAAAATTAAAAAAAAAAAAAATTAAGAGAAAATACTCATCTAAAAACTGCTATTGAAAGTTGTCAAGATTACAATGTGGAGAAAAATTACATAAGAGGTTTCAGGTGAAAAATGTCAGCTTAAAATTTGGATTAACTACAAACAATTCAAACATTAACATACGCATTTTCCAGTCGGGGGGGGGGGGGAAGAAGAAAGATTTTTCTTCAACACTTTTTAAACAGAATATTTCAGTCTTTCATATGCTTGTTCCCCATTTTTCCAAACTTAATACAAGAAATTCAGTTCATGGTTTCAAGTTTGGGGGTGGTCTGCATATTTGGAGCTCTCCCCAAGATGTCTGAAATCATGCTGAAACAAAATGAATGGTTTGCGTGCCTATAATGATTTTTATTTCTTCAACAGACTTGACTTTACTCACTTCAACAGACTTGATAAATTGAACAGATTTAGAGCAGAGACATGTTTCACTAGTAAAAAACAATTCTTTAATGTTCTCTCAAATGTAATCAGGAAGAGATGACAATGAGACAAGGCTGCCTTATTGCCTACCCCTTTGTGGCTGCAAGTCACCTTGCACAAGCTTGATAAAAGGCTGCATGAAATAACTCCTAGACATAGACTACAGTCTGAAAATGGCAACACGATTAATTTTCATTTTATGAGCATCCTCGCACTCAATTCGTATCCCATCCTCTGCATCTGTGCATAGTTATTTCCTTGGTTCTCACTCTTTCACTTCCTCTCCTTGCTGACTTCTATATTTCTGCCACTCTCTGTGCTCTCTTCATCATAACTTCCCTCTGCTTTTTTCATTTTTTTTTTTTTAAGAGGCATAGTTCAATACTGGTTCTCTTCTTGTTCTCTGAAACAGGTGAATTATTTTGACTATGAAACTTCCATGCCCAAAATTCCGCTTGAAAAACGCACCAGACGTAGAAAACTCAAGCCTGCTTCTTCAAAACCTGAGAAAGTTTGAAGCCACAAAAAGCAGGCTATAGCAGTAAGAAACATCAGCAATATCTACTTCACCTTTAAGTCCTTCCTTTCTAGTGGAGCAGAGGACATGCCTAAAGAGGCGAGAGAAGAGAAGTGTCATGTTCAGGTGGTAAAAATGTGCATCTGTTGGACGAAAGACCAAATAACAGCCCATTCATTTCATTGCCTGACTAATGCCAGGATTTCACTCAAAATCATTTCAGGCTTGTGATGCTGAATGATTTTTATTCATACTGAGTTCAAAGGGAGCTAATGATTCTCAGCCACTTCCACAAGTGAGCATTAACAAATAAGTTGGCCAGGCAGAGATAGGACCTACAGGAGAAATCCCTCTAGACAGGGTATCTGACTCCCTGGAGAAGAGGTTTATCTCAGGGCTGGCACTCTGGAAAACAGCTGTCTTGGAGAGCTGAAAACTCCTTTGTAAGCGCAGGTGTTGACATCAGGCCAGCTGTGGGGCTTGGAGTAGCTTTAGCTTCGTCAGAAGTTGCCCTTAGCTGCTGAGGGCTGCCTGCAGATCCTCTGCATCCTGCTGCACACCTCCCTGGCTCCCATTCCCCGAAACCGAAGAAAGGGCAAAACCAATCCAGCATCTTCTCCCCACCACCTTCATGGGCCACTTACTTTGAAAACCCATACCACCAGGCGGGAGGAGGTGTGTGCTTCTGGCAGGAAAATGACCAGGTCCTTTTCCTGAGGCTGGGCAGTGTGTTTCCTCATGAGACATCCCTGGTCCATGCTAGAGCACCACAACCCCATCCCCTCCTATAGCGCTCAGCGCAGCCACCTGCAACAGACCGCCTGGGTGGCACCCGGCATGACTGCGATGCTCTGCAGGAATATGTGTCATGGGACAGGACAGAGACCTCAGCCTTCACTCTCGGGTGTCATGAGTGAGTGCAGGTCAACAGGTCTGGTGGATGCAGATGCATCGGTTTGTGTATGTACACAAGAAGGTCTTAGCTAACCTGTGCTCTCTCTGCACGCTGGATTAATTACTCTGATAAATTCAGACTATTTTTTTTTCTTTGTATCTAGCAGGAAACATACCCTATTTTATTTTCTTCCGGCAAACACTAAATAACTTTATTTTGGTGAAGAAAAAAAAAAAGAAATAAAATGGTTTAGCTTTGCGTGTTCTCCAGTAGCTGAAATTCTGAAAAAAGTTTAGTAGCTTAAACCCCCAAAATGGTCTGTCTTATCACTCAGCTGTAAAAGGCAATTTGAAACAGAAAGTTTCATACATTATTTAAAGCCTTGTAGATTTGTTATTTCCTGAAGGCCATTCTAATTTCATGATGTTGTTCAGTTTGCTAGAACTTTCTCAGCATAGCTGTCTTGAAGATTTAGGTTAAAAATAACAAATATATCATACAAATAGTAAAAATGTCAGAAACTGGTAGAGGAAATTCAGAGGATTCTTAAATGTTAAGAGCAATGTGAAGGACTGATGCAGTAAAGCAGAGATAGATTTTAATTTCCAAAGACTTCAAAAGTGCTTTTCCCTGGTTTGGATTACTGGTATTATTCTTAAAGGAGTGCCTTGTCAATCAAGTGTTAACCTTTAAAACTTCATTAGGTAGACCCGTAAGACAGTGTCCCTTTAGATCTTCACACAATGTCTTTTTGTATTAAATGTCTGGAGAAGAGAAAGCTCCAGGGAGGCCATATAGTGGCCTTCCAGTGTCTAAAGGGGGCCTACGAGAAAGCTGGAGAGGGACTTTTTACAAGGGCATGTAGTGATAGGACGAGGGGTAATGGCTTCAAACTGGAAGAGGGTAGATTTAGATTAGATATCAGGAAGAAATTTTTCACCACCTCAAAATGAGGGTGGTGAGGCACTGGAACAGGTTGCCCAGGGAAGTTGTGGCTGCCCCATCGTTGGAAGTGTTCAAGGCCAGGCTGGATGGGGCTTTGAGTAACCTGGTCTAGTGGGAGATGTCCCTGCCCATGGCAGGGGCGGTTGGAACTGGATGATCTTTAAGGTCCCTTCCAACCCAAACCATTCTATGACCCTATGAAGTCTAATATGCAACATCTCAGTTATATTCCAGATTTCCATGAGCATAATTGTGTTTCCCCTAACAAAGCATCCTGGCCCCCTCAGAAGGATGCTGTGGAGGTGGAGGGGTTCCCCTTCACCCTGCAGCACCACAGCCCTCTGCACACAGTGCAGGGCAGGAGGGCTCCTACGCTTCTCTGCTGCGCTCAATGTTGCAGACAGGCCCCGACCATGCTGAATGGCACATTGCATGAAACAATGCAGATAACCACAGTCACAGGTTGTTCTGCCCAGTGTTATTTCTCATCTAAGATTCTGGTCCTGTACTGACGGAATTGCATGTGGGGTTTTTTCATGGAAAGTTTTACTCTACAGTCCTTATAGGATCTAGGCTTGCCTTGTACGAAAGAAAACAGTACTACCCACCCTTTATGAGCAGGGCATCATACACCCCAAGTAATAATGACATAATTAGCAGAGCCAGGAAAGGAAGCTAGAACTTGCTGTCTATTGTACTTTAACCTTAAGGTTAAAAAAAAAAAAAAAAAAAAAAAAAAAGAAAAAAAAAAAAGAAAAACCACAAGAAGCCCAAAAACCAACAAACAAACACAAACTTTACCTTGATATATGGCAAGTGAAAGGCAATACCCCTCAGGCCACTGCTGGCTACATGTATCAACTTCTTGGAAAAAAGAGGTGCAATCAAGTGCTGCTGTGGTCCTTGCTGCCACCAGGAAAGGTGTAGCCAGTCAAGCACTCCCGGCAGATATTGGGACTAGTCAGTGATGCAAAAGGGAGCTTCCCAGCATGAGTTCCCACATCTGCTCACTATGCTCTTCCTTCCTTCAGAGGCTTCTTTTTTGGTCTATATATAGAAGAAATGCAGATGTCTGTTGTGAGGGGGTGGAAGGCACTGCAGAATAGTTGCTTTCCAAAGCTGCAGAAGTTAAGGCGCCTGCAATAATGCACTTGACTCATCCTGCACTTAGCACTGAGTCAGCATCTTAGAGCAAAGGAGGGATTGCACACAGCAAGGTCAAATGCAACTAGTGACAATCAGCCTTACAGTACTTAGAAGCAAGCCCAGCTTATTTTAGTCACTTTAGTGAAATCATTATGGGAAAAGGTTACCCAGGACTAAAGGGATTCTAAACACTCTTCCATTAGCAAATTAATGTCATGCAATGGGAAGAGGTTGAAAGTTGAGACATATTCCTTACCATTGTGCCTGAATCCTGCTCTCGCTGCCATGGCTTGCCTGAATGAAACAAGCGGTGCTGTCCTGTGGATGCCCTCCAGACCTCCTCCACACACCTCCATGATGGTGGTGATCCCTGAGCGTGATGAGCATACCAGAGCTGGTATGCTCACTGGTAAACTGCCTGTGCGTTCATGTGGGAGGGAAAGGGATCTCCCAATGCTTGTTCCTGACATACTACTCTCAGCCTTGCCTTGGCGAGGAGGTTATCATAGGCATGCATAGGAGAAGCCATATGTTCTCCTTATAGACTCTTTCTTCAACTGTTTGGGGGGGATATAGAATTACCTTGAAAGAAAGATTAGTATAAGTTTGCTTCCTTTTTCACTCATATCCATGTGAACCTGAACTTTAATTTGACTCATAGTTATACATTGGAAGACTTTTTAAAAGGGCTGTCACTGTTGGGGAATGTTCATATGCTAACCCCCGAGCTGACATAGGAGCACACAGCAGACTCACAGCTCTCCATTCAGCTCAGTTTTCTGCAAGGCAACTGGAGTTCAACAGAATTGCTTCACCAGCCTGCAGGCAGAATCAGTCTATTTAGTGCTGCTTGGATATTTTTCACCTGAAAAGATTTTCAATAAAAAACAGGAGCATTATTGATGAAAATGTTTGTGATTATAAACCACATTATGAACTGCCACTTGAAATGATTGTTTATTTGTTTTTGCTGGTATCTGTCCAGTTGGCTAGAGAAAAATAAGTATCTTCCAGATTTTCTTTCTTTTTTTTTTTTTTTTTTTTTGTCAGTCTTCTGATAGCAAATGTTGAGGGAAAAATGTCAACAATGGAAAACAAAGCAGCACTTTTTAAACTACTGTTGTTTAGAAAAAATGCCAATTTCTCAGTCCTTGAAATTTTAACAGCTCTAGTTTTTATGGATAAATGAAAGGAAGAGAAGAACTGTTCCACTAACTTGTCCCCTTAAGCAGAAAAGCTTGCCCATATGTCTCACTTGCTCATGGCTCTTTGCCATTTTTCATCATATTTTGCCCATTTGCATCCTTTCTCCACCCCCTCTGTAGCCCTGTGCCGTTTACAGAACACTTGCAGGTGCTGTTTTTCGCTGGCGTTCCCCAGGCTGGTCCCACACCGGGGTGACTGCTTAATGCAGCGTGCTGGCAGGGCTCCACGCGGAGCCCTCGCCAAGATTTCCCCCCCTCTTCCCCTCAGTATATGAATGAGTGCAAAATAAACTCAGCAGAAATTTGCATTCAGTCTTACATGGGCTGCGCGCAGAGTTTTGATGGACTGACCAAACTTATCACAAGTTTTCACTTTTCTTTCAGTCACGGGTAGAAAGGTTGTCACATTTTCACTTTACTCGGTATAAAAAAAAAGAGCTGCATGCAGTTAATGAAAGTCATAGGAGCAGTTCAACTGTGCTGTTAGGTTCAGAGCATGAAAGATCATATATCACTGTAACCTACCTAACCTTCCCTGTACTAAATGACAAACTGCTGGAAATAGCCTTTGGGTCAGGTCTCACATTCACTAAAATACTTGTCCTTCAGCTGAGGACTCTGTTGAACTCATATATCATTCGGCGTCTTAAATCACACAGACTTGCATAAATGCTAAATACTAATTAAGATTTTAAAAAATTAGTGAGAGATAAAGTCCATGAAACAGGTCAAATCAAGGCTTGATTATATGAAGAATTTATCTTTTTAGGTGACCTTAGTGAGATATAAGACTGCAATTTTCTAAGAGTTTATTAGGTTGCTACTGTACTTCATGCTGCAACTCATGTCATGCCCAGAACCCATCCAGGCTACAGCTTGTGCTCATCCAGAAATGGATTTCCAGTTGAACACTTCAAGAGGCAGGACGTGGCAACATGGCTGAGCTCACAGAGACTGGGTTGGTGATGAGAAGCTTTTCAATTTTTGCTTACATAGTTTGATTAATGGATCTCAGTGAGCAGTTCTTAAAAGGTTTTATTTCAAATGCTTTATTTCACATAGAGGGCATCATTTGCTGGGAAAATGTTGTTACTTGAAACATTTCAAGGACCGATACAAAAATGCATTTTGGAATAAAGCAGGAACTATAGGTAGTGGCTTGTGCAGTTAGGTGCACAGTGAAGTTAGTAATTATTACTTAAGCACCGCTCCATGCATGCTAAAAGCTTTCTGAGCTGTGTTTCTGCCCTGAGGAGCAAACACATTAAGAGGAGACAGCTAAATAGTCAGCAGACACTGAAAAAGGGAAGAGGAGAGACAATTTATGTATCAAATCAGTCAATTCCCTGCGAGTAGCATGGTAGAAGTGTTGAGGTTTTTTTATGTGGCAGAAGGCAGAAAAGTAGCAGATATGCTGAGGGAGGTCGGGCAGTGAATATAGAGCTTTTAGGTGATGGAGAAGCTGACAAATTGGCTGCTTTGATGTGAATTGAATCGCACCGGGGTTTTCAGAAGCGAGTAACACGACTTTGTGTAGGGCACATGGTATAAATAATGGAAAAGAGAAAGAGACAGTACTGAGTCATATGTTTTGAGATAAGATATGAGTTGCTGGCAGGGAGATGCAGGACCTATTCTAAGCACAACTGCAGAGGAGAGGACTCTGAGATGAAAGAGGTGACGAGGGAGGGGAGAAGGAGATATGGTGCAGAAGGTCAGGAGGAGTTGCATACACATGACAAGCACTTTTCTTCTGCATTTCAAAATGTGATGTTAGCACAGAGAACGTATTTGAAAATAACAATATGAACAAGTTTGTTCCTGCCCTCGTTCCCATTCCTAGAAATCGGACACAAAGTGCAGCACAGCACTACCTTGATTTACTGTCTGTCATATTCCCTCCTGCACCTGGGCTGCTGCAAGTGCGTTATTACTGCTGGCCTCTGAGTCTAATTCTGCGGCTCCTGATGCAGAGGTGTAATCCCCTCTGTCCGCTGAGCTATGGCGTCTGCTGTGTTGTCGTAGTCCGCAGTTGTGGGGTAGTCCCTCGGAAACTGTTACCAGCCGCTGGAATTTAGAGAACATCCAAAGCTGCTTTGAGTTACACCCCAGCTATGATTAATGCAGGCACATAGTGCAAACTGAGCTTCTGTAAAGCAACATTGTGTAAGGTAAGGAAGGAAAGAGTCCAGGGTAATTTTTCCCCTCCATTGTTTAAAAAGTCACAATATACCTGCAGTTTTTTAAATGACAGACAAAAGGAATTCAGACAGAATTGTGATTCTTAGGTGTTTGATATGTCTTCTGATTAGTCTTTTCTGGAATTGTCGTCTGTACTGCAGAATAATTATCTGTACACAATTCCTTGTATTAGCATTATAACCTAATCAGATCTATATAGCTTTCCATCTGACTTTTTTAATTGGTTCTGTAATAGCCTCAGTGTAAAAACAGTAACCTGAAGTGATTAGTCATTCATTATTTTCCGTGTCCCTGAGTCAAAAGAAAAGAGATGAGCTAATCAAATCCATACCACCAGCCAGTCTTTTCCAAAAGTAGCTAGAAGTAACAGAAGTTGCTTTTACATAGCAGAAAATCACGTCAATTCTTTGCCCAAATGACTGCACAAAATTCGGTGTGGAGCTCCTATAATACCTTCATTGAAACTACTGTGGGTTTATTTACATCAGAGAGAGAATTCATGTAATTTTATGTGAGTCAAAGCCTTATTTAACAAAAAGGAGAAACACATTCTTTTATGTCCAGCACTATCTTATTGACAGGAAGTGTTTTTCACTAGGTTAATAAATATTGAAAAGTCAAATACAGTACTAATCAAACAATATAAATGAAAATAACCTATGTAATATTTATAACATACAGTTAACTACCTTGGCTTATATTCTGGAGTAAGATAAACTGGCACTGTCTTATAAAATTGAAAGCATTATGGCTTAACAGCTAGCTCTGTGTCTTAAGCCAGGAAAAAGAGACTATACGTAACATCTACTGTTTCACATTCTTAATTTTCTATACAATTTTATACATCTTTATAATATGTAATTATATTCAGTGCACACAAGTGTATGAATATAGTATATACACTTGCAACAATATTTCATATTATATATAATTTATGTACCTTGCAACAATATTCTTTTATGTTAAGCATTATTTAAAGATATGGGTGACCACTATTAGAGATTAATATTATTAAAGGTATAGATGTCACTATTTAATTTACTACTACTCTGTCCCAGCAAAAAACAGCACACCAGTGCACTCAGTACAACAGATCTTTTTATGTTAATCACTGCACATAGCTGGAGAAAATCCCTAACCTGAACAGTTTGAATCTAATTAGATGAGATGGAAAAAAAAAAAATGTTTTAGGATATGGTACTGAGGCACAGATACAGTTAATCACTTCCCCAACCAGTTGATAATCATTAGGCGAAGGGGAAACTGGACTTGGATGTCCTGAGTCCTAATGAAGTCTCTCGAATTCAAGGAGCATCCTCCCCTGCTAATGTCCATCATATTCTGTTATTCCCCTTTTTATCTTATTTTACACAGTGCTGTACTTCCTTTTTCAGCCAGAGTATATAATGGTCAAAGATAATATTGGTGCCAGAGGATAAAACTTCCATTAACAAGCTGATGATGTCAGATGCTGTTACCAATTTATTTATTTAAAACTGCAGATCTGTCAACAGAAAACTAAAAGGAAACTTATATTTCCCTGAGTCATCCCCAAAAGATTTAACAGCTAGGCCAAGGGCATCATGCTGGGCTGATGTCACACAAAGGCTAAAGAGCTCGTGCTCAGCATCTTCATGACCCTAGTGCTCTGCAGGTTTGTCTTTTGTGGGATCCCTCCCAATGGTCTGCTCTGTCTCCCCTGTCCTGTTGGTCTCCGGGATGTCCACTGGAGAAGTGACCTCGGGCACCAGGACCAAGGGAGAGGCATTACAGCGTTCTCCTTTGCCCAGAAGAGCACCAACACAAGCCTTTCACAGCTGTGCCCTGCTGAATAGTTGCCTTCTGACACAGGATTTACTTGAACCCGACACGGTCAGCCAGTACATCTAGTTAGGCCCCAAAAATCATGATATGGCTAAAAATTATTGGGAAAACCAAAACCAAAACAAAACAGAACAAACCAAAAAACTTTCTATCAGCCTTGAGCTTCACTTTTGGACAACACTTCAATAACATTTGCAAGCCGATACATTGAGCGGGTTTCTTTTATTCTGTTTCTCCTCTTTAATCACATGGATCTAGGAAATGAGGCTTTATAAAAAAATAAAATAAAAATCACTGATTATTATCAGATGCACTAAAAAAAATGAAGGTGGCATATGGAGAGAAAAAAAGCCCTTACTGAGAGCTACAGAAACTTTATGCTTGTAAAGGCAGCAGGTGTGATTCAAATGGAGCTGTACCTTCAAGAATATCTTTTTTTCTACAGAATTTATGAAAGAAAGACCTTATTTCCCAGCTATGTTTTATCCAAATACCATCAATCTGTTCCATCCAAATGGTTGCAATACTAACAGATCAGAACAAGGTTTCCATGTCCTGTTATTAAAACACCTTTTTTCTCCCTTGTCTGCACATCTTTTGTCATTTCAACTAGTAACATTTGGCATTTTTTAAAGCTAGAGCCTACAGCATGCAAATTTTTCACTGTGATTTAGATGTCCAATTAGTGTAAGCACATGCCGTGTCAGGAAGTATAGGGGAAAATAATTACGGGGCCGGGGGCGGGGTGGGGTGGGGGGTGGGGAGGGGGTAGGCAGAATTAAAAAGGTGGACAGTAAGTGGGAACCTGAAGACTGAGAGTAAAAAACAGAATACCTCTCTTGTCGTTGTGTTAGCAGAAGCCAAAACTCTGCTATGTTATTTTCTAGTAAGATTTTTTTTTTTTCAAAGATGTACCATTTTAAATGACATGAGAGATTAAGAGCAAAATAGCACAGGTCGAAATCTCTGAGAAGGAATTCATCAGAGCTATTCACTTAAAACTAACTGTAGGAGCCCTTTTCTTTTGTTCCTAAGTACTGCTACCTGCTAAAAAATGCTATTAAATATCCAGATTAAATGATACTGTTGCAACAGACTTTGTTATGAAATGAGGTGTCTCCACAATTCAACAGAAGCAGATATAATTTTCCCTGCAAATATGTTTTAAATATATACAAATGGAAATGGTCTCAAGTTGCACGGGGGGTGGGGGGGGGGGGGGGGGGGGAGGGGGCGCGGTTTAGATTGGATATTAGGAAAAATTTGTTCATCTAAAGGGTTATCAAGCACTGGAACAGACTGCCCAGGGAAGTGGTTGAGTCACCATCCCTGGAGGGATGGAGATATGTAGATGCAGTGCTGAAAGACATAGTTTAGTGGTGGACTTGGCAGTGTTAGGTTTGGATTCAACGATCCTAAAGGTCTTTTCCAACATAAGCAATTCTAAATCTTTATTTCATATGTACATGTATACATGTACACATACTGAAGTCCTTTGTGATCTCCATACTTTTCACAGAGGAAATGGCTCTGACATCTTTTGGTATCATGTACATTCATCTTTGCAGTGCTACTACAGGGTGGAATATCTGCCTTTGACATGAAGGAATTGTGCATCCAGCCATGCATATCGTTGTGTGTGTGACTGCCATGGATGTGCTGGGAGAAATGCTGATCTTAGGACAGGCAAGCATGCGAACTTTATAGTGGAAAATCCATCTCTCTAATCTTGTATCTCTAGAGGGCTATTTAAAATGTTGGGTTTTTTTCGCAGTACAAAGATGCAATATTGTGCTCACTGATTCTTAGGACTGCTTGTGGCAGGAAAAGCGTTCTCCTTATCTCTTATTCCTGAGAAGCATAAAGAAAATAAAGCCATTGTTATTAGTGCCTGGGCTCTGAAGAGATGCCATTGCAATTTTGTCTCTACAGAGATCTGTTCATCAGCATCACAATTCAGTTAACTGTGTGTCTTAAAAACTCCCTTTCTGCATAAAAGTAGGTTAAAATATTCCTTTAATATGTTTCCCCTTATATATGTTTACATAGCTGGGTAGCTATGTCTGTTATCCTTATTTTGCTTTGTAAGTTTTACTTGAGATAAAAGGACATAGATATCTCAGCAGACAGGATATGCAACATTCATTTGCACCTTTGCATCTACTTCTCTATTTATGTCCTTACCTGTAAGACCCATATAGCCCTGCTTACCATCCTATGTCTGGGCCGGGATTATAAAAATAAATAGGTAGGCACTCGCTGGGACTTTCAAATGCCCATCTCTCCTGTCTGCCTTTTCCATGCAGAAGGCAGCAACATCTCAGTGGAGGGCCACGCTGCTCAAAGGTGGAAGAGGGGGATGCTGCTGACCATCAGGCCTGCTGCCAGGCTCCTGCCAGCCCGGTCCTCTCAGCAGCAAAGGACGGCAGCTTTTCTCCTGCTCCAGGATGCTGTTTCAGACGCAGCTTGTCAGTAGCTGGGGTTGACCCTGACACACTGGGGCACAAAAAAAGTGTTGTAAAAGTGTGATGTGTCAGCCTGGCTGGAGAAGAACAAGCGGCAGACATCAGTGATGGCAACCAGGCACTCAGGCCAATACAACTGTCAAATATCCAAAATTGCCCAAGCCTCAAACCTACATTTAAGTCAAAGGACCCCCATGGAATCTTTTGAATGCCTAGCAGTATAGCCTAGCCAGTGCCCATGGCTTCACACAAAATACTCCTGTTTCTAACACCAATATAACATAATTTAGTCAACTGCAAAAGTTTGAAAGGAGAGATTCGTTTAATAATAGTAAAGAAAGGGAAAAAAGGATGATCCCCAAACACTTTTCTTCTAGCTGTGTCTTGATTACCTTCAGACTCTATGGTCTCAGGATCAGAGTTGTTGCAATTCTGAACTTCAGATAAAGCCAAATCAGAGCAGAAGTCATGAGCAGGGTTTTGTCCTGGGTTCTCTGACATCCATAAGTGTTCAGCTCTGTGGAGGTTTCAGTTCAATCCATATTCACATTTGTACTAGGATCAGACTGGCTGAGATGTAGTGATATTTTTCACTTGCATTTCACCATTAATGAATGCAAAACCTGATCTGATTAATAACCAGAGTGTTGCAAGCCTCAACTGACTCAGGAATAAATGATTAGCCAATGGAGCTTGCTGTCAAAAGAAATGATTGAGGACATGAACTGAATAGGACTAAATACATTTGACATCAGAATTTTAAAGCATGTAAGAAGAATAGGAACTAACTTCCCCATTAAGCAGGTTTGTCTACAAATGTACACTTTGATTGTATTTCACTATGTTGTTTCTTATTCATTTTGTACCATTCAGCTACAGGGAGAGGGAGAAGGAGTATAAAGGAAAAAGCCAGCAGGCTTTGGACTGCATTGGAAACTGAAAGGAATAACTTGCTGGGATTCCTTCAGTATAGGGAGAAACAATAGTCCTGAAAATAGGGGTCCCGTGCTGCATGCCCGGAAGCAGCAGAGCCAGCGCCAGCATCAGACACGCTCTGTGAAGGGGCAGGGGCATCAGGGAACAGGAGATACCTGAGGCAGGTTTTGTCGGGCAGTTTGGAGGCTGGCTGGGATTCTGGCAGCTCCTTGGGCTGACCTATCCAACCTGCCCACAGCACAGCCCTACCCCGGCCACAGAGAGGAACCACTACCTAGGCAAGCTGTCTGTCTGACTTAGTCTGGTAATAGCCCTTTTCCTAATGGCAATTTCTGGGATTTTTAACAATGGAATCAATTTTGATGATGCCAACTCATGTGTACCTCTACAGATTTGTTGCTTAACAATTATTAAACTTTTGTGCATGTAAGCAGGTGTAAAAAAAGCCCAAATTACTAAGAAAAACAATTTATGCAAATTTTTTTTGTGTTGCATCGGTCTTTAATCTTTCATTTCAGGAAATGTGATGTAAAAGAACTGGACAATCTATAGTAGACTATTGTATCAGAAATTGGCCTAAGTACAGCATTGAGTCTGGTCATTTGTGAATATTGTGCCAAATACATTATGTCAAATGTTTTACACGAAATGGCAACTCATTCCAAGAGTTGTGCCACACACAGAAATCATCTGCCTCCATGAGCAATCATAAGGCACTAAAAAAATGTAATACTTGAATCCTGGAAGTAAATCCTGGAATTGCAACCCCAAGAGAGAATTTTCTTCTGCCAATTGCATGCCAGACTTTTTCTGAATTATCACAGATGGTGAAAAATTCCCATGGCCTTATCCTCATGTTCTTTTTCATTCAGAATGGAGTCCTTTGTGAAATATCAGCATGACTGCATATGTTTGAACTCTGACTGTCCACTTAAACGTATGTTGCACTTCAGTGGTGTGGTTTCCGAGAGAGAGTGTTAGGCTCTGTTTCAGGAGGTTTAGAACAATTTATTTTCACCCCAAGGCCACTGAAACCTTGCTTAGTATTATCTCTGCTAGACTACACCGCTAAACTAGAAGTCAGCGCTGCAACACAGTTCGTCATGCTGTGCTTAATCCAATAGAGCTGCAAGCTTCAAAAAGACAATTCCAGTCTCTCCCTGTCCTCCACATCCAGCTCCATGTGCCTAGCACTTCCCCCAGCTCTCCCCAGTGACCTTTCAGCTGCAGAGTTAGCGGCATCTGCTCACTGATCCAGTGGAAAATGACGTGTGGCAGGCTCTGGGATCTCTTGGTCATTGGATGGCCTTAGTCAAGATGCTTCAACTCCCTCGCCCTCCCATTTATGCCTCTATAAAATGGGGAGATGATAGTGGTGAGGTCCCTGTAATTAGTTTTTCTCCTAGTGAAAGATCTTCAATGGTAGTCTATTTCTCAGTAATTAGAGTGAGCCTATTTAACTGACAGGAAAGACAAAATTACTCAGGTGATCTTACTTCTCAGACCTCAGGTTTTCTTATGTTTGTATCAACAGCTATATAAAGCCCATTTGTTACTTGGTAAAATAGGTATTCAGAATGAATTTTCAAAGTACAGAGTATCAGAGATCTATAAAAGAAATCACAGGAGCTGTGAGTATTTTTACAGTGGGCGTGAAATTGTTATGTCTGCTATCAATTTGGGATGAAAGTATTGCTCACCTTTTGCAGCTAAGTAGCGGACGAATTTTGGAAGGGACATGGGGGGGAGCTGGGCAGCCCGACTCGCAGCCTTTCTGGCGTGCCCGCTGTTTGTCACCTGATAGGGACGGATCTGACTGCCACCCCGTCCCGCTGCTGCTGCTGTGCTGGGGCGCAGCGCTGGCCGCTGTGGTCGCACACCGCCTGCCTTTGTGACCCTCCTCACACTACACAGGGGCAACCTACCTCGACTCCTGTTGGTGGAGCAGTGTAAAACAGCTGGAGCGTGCTTATGGACTTGGCATTTAATGGGCTTTTTTGGTGAGTAGTGGTACAAGCCTTATGTATCTGTTAGCGGTACACGGTGTACAAGCTGTATTGAAATGGATTTGTTCCACAGGAAATATGATTTTATGCTTCCTAATTAAGCAATTAATTTGAGTTTTGCCTACTATTTTGCAAATGTCAGGGGACAAAGCTGAGAACAAGTGCATGCTGTATTTGCATCAGGAACTGAGGGGTAAAGAATTGTGCAAAACTGATGGTATGCAGAGCTGATTTCCAAATTAATGTTTGGATTCATTTGAATAGATAGTTAATTTTACTTTTTTCTTCACTGATTTGGTATAACCTGGTTTGAATCCCCCCAACAGAATAAGAATAGAGATTTAAAGAAAGTCTTGGCTAACTGATCTCTGTGAGCGTCCTTGAAAGTCCTTCTTTATTCTTATTACGACTCTGTTCTTTTCCACTGGGAAACACATGTTGTCCTGTAACTCTAAACTCATAAGAGACAAATGTCATGAAAACTTGGATGGTTAAATAAAAATTGATTTGCATGGTCTGAGACTGACAGCTGTTTCATACAGTTCAGGCCAGTCCATGGAAATTTTGAAAAATTAATAACCAGCAAAATATGTCTCAAGTAAAATATGCTCAGTGTGTTCCATCTCAATGATGCTAATTTTATCCACTGAAAACAGAGTCTTGAATAAAGCTTGGTTCACTCACAGAAAATAAAGCAGTGCTTTTGCTTAATAAAGCAATAACAAACTTGTTTAGTATCAGCATGTACTCATTTACCATACATTGTTTTATTATTACATGTAACTACGTATATAGATAATTAGAGGCCTAATCCAGAAAAGCCCAGAGAATGAGAGTCAACATTGTGCTGGGTGTTACATCAGTTCTGCACCACTGAGGAATCCACTTTATTTACGGAGAATCCCCTGAAAGCAATGAAGGCAGTCAACGAGCTGCTTTACACAAGTGGGAAGACTCTGGTCATGCATGTCTAAAATGTGCAACAGAAAAAGACATGATTGACCATTTTATGGCGTGTTGGACTTCACACGGAGTCTGCTTCTAGCAAAGAACATTTCTAAGGTATCGCATGCAATAAATGAATCCTCTCGGCTCTTGTTTTCAATGTTGCATGCACTTCTTTAGTGTGAAAACTTCTGTGGAGACTCCATGAGTAAAAAATTCTCTGCGGTGAGGTACTGAGACTCTAGGAAACAAAACTGACAATGTTGTATCTCTGGGAATTTGTGCTCCCGCTCTTCTGTATTGAAAAATCAATATATGACAAAGATGTGGTTTTAGAAGGCTCACTGTATGCAAGTGGCTATTAAAATGGTATTAATGGTATCTTAGGCAAATTGGCATGTTAAACATATGGGTAGTATTATTAATATGACATATGCCTGGCATTTGAGTAACAGTCATCAGTATATCTGAAACAGAAGGTGCCTGTTTCATGGGTCAGTTCTCTACTGAAATCTGTAGAGAGTTGAATTGAAACTAAATAGTTGCTAAACCCAGTGCAATTTGGAGAAACTACCTGATCCCTACATGTCTCAGGCAAATCTGAGATTGAGGGAAAAGCTGTAGTTGACTGAGGAGACTTATTTGACAGGAATAACTCAGGTGATGCGGATGCCTTCATCATGCAAATAAAAACATGCAGTGCGATAAAGTGCCCGGCGTGTGTGTGGCAGCAGCCCCATAGGCTGTGTACTGTCTGTTTTGAAACTAAATCTTTCTTCCTCCTATTGACTTCTTGCCCTCTGGTACATTGAGTTGGCTGCTTGAGACGCTTTCACTAAGTACAAAGTCAATTGACTGTAAGTGGTGATGAAGAAAACGTCGTGTGATTAATATTACAGTTCAAGCTCTTTGGATCAGTCGCAGAAAGAGCAGTCAAATAAACTCAACTTCATTTCGAAGAATCACACACTGTTAATGGTGGAGAGTCTGCCTGGAGCCCAAAGGGAAAAACAAGCCACTTGAGGCAAATCTCTCTTCTTTTACATAGAACAAACTAGTTGAGCAGTGTTAAAAGCTGCCTATTGATTTGTGCCCAGACTGAAAGCCATGCGGTGATGTAAATGAAAATGTGTCAAGAGTCAATATTGATTCTTTTTCTTTTTCTTCTTCTCTTTTTTTAAAGCAAGGCCACCCCCCTTGGGAAATACTGTTAGCTATACTGCTAGGCTTGTCAGTGCGTGAAGTAAGACCCTTTTCCACAAGACAACATATGTCCAGACATCAAATTTCCTTTTCACTGAGGTAACATGGACAGCATGCTGAGAGCAGCTATGTTGACAAAATTTCTTTTTTTTGAGAAAATTGTTAGGTGAAGAAAAAGAAATGGCAAAGAGAAGAAATCAAATATTAGAGAAGATAAATTTGCTGGGCTGAGCTTGCAGTCTAATACTTGCAGAGTAAACCAGATTTTTCAAAAAATCTTTGCTTGTGACAAATTTGTGTAACAATATAAATTATACTCAGCAAGAGCCAAGGACAAGGAAAAGGTAGAAAGGGAGTCCTATTGTCCTAGAGAGGTGTGCACTCAGCTGGAGTGTCTACTGTCAGGAGTTTCCCTTCAGAAAGATGGAGGCCCCCATCAAGAAAACCTACAAGAATCTCTCTTTTGAGCGAAGGCTAGCAGAAGAGAAACAGATGATCCCTGGAGGGTAATCCAAATATGTTATTTGTTGAGTTCGCGCCATCCTCAGCTAGGGATATACAAAGCAGTTTAGGAAAATACAGCTAGCAGTCACCTATTTTTTTTCCCTAAAGAATCAGATGCAAACTGCAATAAACACTGTTTTCAAAATCAACAGTTAAAGCTTTTTCTATTAGATTACAAACTGCAACCAGGCTCTTTTAACCAAAATTTCTACCTTGCTACCTCTTAGCAGGTAATAGTCTTCCAGGTCTTTGACAAAGACTCCTCCTCTGTAGCCAAAATAAGCTCTTTTCAACCTATGCTATCCAATCGGGCAACTAATCATCTACACCTTCCTTAGAGGAGACAACAGGATGTGGCAGACGGCCCATGCAGCTCTGATCTTCTAAGAATGAACAAAGACCTACCAGGGAGAGTTATATTTTGTGTGGAGGCAGCCTTGTGAGAGATGCTTTTTACTTTATTGTCACTTTTTAAGGCTTTGGATACTTCCACAGCTCCTAGCTTTGCCTCCTGGACAGAAGAAACGCTGCTCCATCTACGGTGATGGTTTTGTTCTCTCCATTCATCCATCTCTACTGGCCTCTCTCCGTGAAAGAAAGATATTTCTCCTGACTCTATATCTCCCCCCAAGAAATACTCACCTCAACTGTAGTTTTACTAGGGTGACAAAAGAACTAATTCAAACTGAAAATTTATAAATGGAGAAATGAAATTCTAAATTGTATAGACGACCAGACCAAGTACCGCAGCAGCAAACTGGCAGTCTTCCAGCTACTGGCAGCAAAAAGTGCCCAAACTAGGGAAATGCTGTGGCATATCAAAAGTGCAACCCCAAACATATTAAGTGTGTGGAAATACTCCTATCGATTTCATCTCGATGAGGTTCAGGTTCCAGCCAATTAAAATAAAAGTTCATTTTTAAGACTCCAGCAAATTTAATTTGGCCTTCTATTAAAAGCTGCAACCGCATTATAAATGGATGACTGGTTATTTGGGCTGATGAACTGAAAGTAGTTGAGTGAGAGATGTGCACATGGCTCCCTTTTTATTTTTCATCATCTCAGGCAGGTTTTTGATCCTTTTATTTATTTATTTATTTATTTATTTATTTATTTATTTATTTATTTTTAACTTTTTGTTGCCAAACAGAACGAAAACCATAAATGTAGTAACTTTTCTTTTCTTTTCTTTTCTTTTTTTTTTTTTTTTAAGAGAAGAAACATGAGGATAATAACAACTTTGCATAAACTAGATGTAATTTGTCACAAGTCTGGAAAGTAAGGCAATACTGGTTGTTCATGCATTCTGCCTGGTTTGTCAGGCAGGTTGCCTTCAGTTTTGTGTTACAACCATTCAGACATTATTATTACTAAAATTCAGGCAGAGGGAGACAGAAGAAGATATAAAATTATTCCACAGCTATCGTCTGTACATAATGTGCAGAGATATTCACTCAGTGGAATTCTAAAATAAAAGAAATACGAATTGGATGCATTTTATAAATCTGTTTTAAAAATGTATGAATGGGAATGATTTGACATTAACTACTTTCCAAACATTTTACTTGTCTCATAATAATGTTCTTTGCGTAAATGATTTTATTTTGTCAACACCACAATTTCCAGTGCTGTCTCACACTTTTCTTTCCTGGGCACAACAACTAAATATGATAATATGAGTGATTTCAGCCAGATTTGGAAACCCCTATTTCTTCTGTACATCTTAAGAGCTAAACAGGAGAAGGGCTGTAGGTTAGACCCACTTAGATGCTCAAGCATGTAGAAGATAGCTACTGACATGCCGAGGATTTAACTGGTGTCACCTGGACTCATCTATCCCTGGTGCTGGTGCTCCACCTTGGAAGTACACAGGAAGCTACCTGAACCAACCAGGAATGAAATGAAGGGGAAAGAAGCATCTGCCTCTGGCCAGACAGGCATCTCCTTTCTCTTCATATTCTTGGCTGCAAACTCTGCCCTACAGCTAGGTGCCAAAGCTTTCTTTCTGTATTTGATGAAGCAGACAGAATGATATTTCACATTTTTCCTTGATATTTCTTTCATCCATTCATTCATTCATCCAGTGTGAATAGACTTGTGATTAATTATTTGTTCTGGAGCAAGGACTTGAATCTTGATAACCCAGCTGGGTTGACCTAGCTCTTGGCAATGTTTAATCCTGTAACTCTTAACACCTGCCTTAGACATGTTCTAAAGGCACTTCTGTGCCTTCAGCTAGACAAATGGGTGGAGAATTGCCGTGTTTGAGAATTCAGCTTTAGGGACTTGGGATCTTTGGTTTGTGCTAGGACTCTTACCTGGGGTGCAATCACTTTTTAAGCCTGCCAGAAAAGGAGTACTGACAGAGTTCTAGCATCTCCTCCATCCCACGGGAAGAGAAGCCAGTCCAACAACAGCACAGCATGAAAGCAATACAGTTGTAGATGAGTCCTGAGCTTTCTGAGACACTGTTCGACTTTTAGGGGTGCCCAGTGAGGCAGTGATATAGCCAGAAGATGACCTTGCAGACACTCAGTACCAGAAGCTGCCCCAATGCAGACACAAGCTGCAGCAAACCAGGGAAGAACCTCTTTTCCTGGAAGTCCTCCTGCTGCACCTAACAAGTCACCTGGAGGGTGAGGGCTCACATGCTTCAGCAGCCAGGGCAGAGACGACTCAGTTACATCTTTCCTTCAGAGCAGTCACTGGTTTAAATAGCAAGTAGTCTTTGGAGCAAACAGCAGAAAACAGGTCTTTTTCCCAGCTGAGTGCCCTGATTGCTGCCCTGTGGTCATCCTCTGTCCTGCTCTCTGGCCCAAGGAATTCTTCATTATTTAATGTAAAATAAAACAGCTTTCTTTGGAGCAGTACAGAGTGCTCTGTCCATCTCTCTGTCTCTGGGTATTTGCGTACGCATGTGCATACATAAAGACACTGGTCCATAGATGGAGAGGTTGCAATTCTCTTGGGAGGTGAAATATGTGAGTTTGAATCCTCTTAGGCTGGAGGGCAAGGGAGGATTAATTTTATTTTGTTCATAGTCTTATATTAGAAGAGGGTTTTAATGGGGTACTTGAAGGAGGACAGTAGAATGACCTTGGGAATGTTGTATGCTTGGCAGTATTTGGTTGAGTGCTAAATTGCTGAAGGGGAGAGAGGATGATAAGTAGGGGAAAAGAGGCAAATCAATTTATCTCAAAACTGTATTGGTTAAATTAATCATTTAAATGATCTGATCTGGGTCCTTTATAAGATGCACACTTCTATGTGTAAGCCACTTGTCTTTTTTACAGATGAAATGCTTTGAAGTCAGTATAATAATATGTCCCATTTCTCAACACAGGACACAGAGGGTAGCACAATAATAGCTTATCTGTTTTTATTTTAAATGGAATCGATTTGAAATATCTTCAAGATGCAAAAAAAGGAAATAATAATATGGATGAAATAACAGCTGTCCAAGACCTCCACTTTCTCTGAGAAATCTTTATGAAAAACTACATAAGCAATTGTGTTGTTTAATGTTTTCTTTGCTTGTTCAGGTGTTACATTCAGGAGTGAATTCAGAGTGTAAAAGAAGAGGCTGTGCCTGCGTTTCAGAAAGTAACAATATGTGACTCACATTTTGGAGAAAAGCGAAGGGGGAAAAAATGTTACTCATTTTTCTCTCCTCTAACCCAACTCTTTAACCTTCTTTTAACACTTGCCTTACTTCAAACACATGCTCTGTCCTCTTGAATCCAATGCAGAGTCCTTAGCCTTTGGAAGGTGGAAGAGTCTGTCTGAGTCCCATTGCTCTGGGGGTGTGACAGAGTGGGGAAAGGGAAAACAGAGGTTTGTGTTTTGTTTAGAAGAGAAGGAGACAGACATGGGCAAGGAAATAGTGTGTGAATAGAAACACAGATTATACATTCAAAAGCCTTTTAGAAATCCAGTTCTCCTCCCTTTTCCCTCTGCCCACCCCATGGAATTATTCTGGCTTTGATCCCACATCTCTCTCTCCCTTGGTTCAGTGACACACAAGCACGTGACCCATGTTCTGAAAGGTGTCAATTCCCATTTCCTTTCCTGCTTAACTCAGATCAGGAGGAGGAACTGTTTGAAAAGCGATGGTTATGAAATGGATTTTTAACATGAGCTCAGTACTTCTAGTGAATGTTCGTGCCAAAAGAATTTAACCTGCCAGATTACTTAGGAGAAAAAAAAAGAAAAAAAAAAAAAAAAGCAAATACAAATAGACTGGGAACACAGTTAAAATGTAATTTCTAATTTATTGTAGTGGTTAGGAGCATATTTTAAACTCAATTTGCCATGCTCTCCATGATTACTGTAGGCCTGTCAATGAGAAAAACTCTTCCCAGTGAAATATGTGGATCCTTGCCCTTAAATAAAACAGTATTGTTTATGCCATCTAATCAAGGATATTGTTTACAGGGCAGATAACTGCTAAGTCTTCTTTTCATTATTGAGTACATGATTTATTTCTTTTTGCAACTGCATTTAGATGTGCTAAAACCTCTCTTGACTGTTTATAGTCTTCTCAGTGCCTCGCTCCAGTATGTGAATGCAGCACAGTTACATCAAAACAGCTGAGTATGGAGCAAGTCCAAGCTAGCGGTCACCTGCGCCGAATACCTGTGGCAGTCTTTTTACTGTTTGTTTTCTGCTCTGTAGCAGAGTATGTAAAGACACTGAGGGAACAACGTATTATTGGACATGGGTATAAAGACTTCATCAGCCTAATGGAGCAATTAACTCAACCATTCTGCTGCTCTTGATCTGCAGAATTTTGCTTTAAGACTAGAGTGATAAGGTGAAGATTAACACTTCTGGGTCAGTGGGGCTGATGAGACATGATTTATTAATCCTCAAAGAAAACCTTAATTGGGCACTGGAGCCCTCTTTCCTTCATTGTTAAACACTGCCAATTCCCTGGATAATTAGGGTAGATGGTGAGTATGATAGAGACTTATTGTAATTAGATGCACCAAAACTAAGGTAATGATTTTTTCCCCTGGGAACACCATGTGTTATTTTCTCCAAATAAATCAGTGCCCATGTTTGCGAACACCTGAAAAATGTCCCCTACAAATGGTCATTGACTACCCTAACATAACTTATAGAAGGGAACTGGAGAACAGGGTTCATGAGAATCCTGTGATTTAGAGGAACTGTCTTAAATCCTGGCCTTCAGAGCACAGAGAATTTACTGTGCAAGCAGGTTAATGAGCAGGTTGATTTATTCTTATTTTTTTACCTATCATTACTCATTCTTTCATCAGGTTCTTTCCATTAAGAGGCACTGATTTATAGGAAGAAGCGCTCCTCTGAGGAGTTTGGTAGGTTTTGAAACCAAATCTCAGAAATACTTTCTTTTTCAAAGAAATGTCTTTTTGCAGGCAGTATAATAAATGGGTTCATTATAATGCAGCATGCAGCTAAAGATGGGAGAAAACTCCGCAGGCATACAATTCTAGCTACTGTACCCCAGGCTCAAGAAACGGAGCTGTGTGACTTCAGGATTCATTAAGACGCTTGGTGTAGTGCAGTCCTGATGAAATAAGTTAACATTCTCATTAGGGGGTTGGAGCAACCATTTGGAAAAAGCCTCCTCTGCTGCATTTGTTTTACTGTGTCACAGGAAGCATGTCCTCAGTCAACTGGGATAATCATTGTCAGTGTTTTACATAGTTACATAGCAAACTAATAAGCCAGATTGTTGAATTATGTCAATCATGTCTAAACATCAACAAGAAAATTGCTGTATGCAGATGGGAAATTTGTAAAAAAGCCTAGATATACAGTACAGTGTCAACAGCGCACATTGTGAGATCGTGATTTAAGACTATTATCTGGGGGAATGTGACTTTCCATCGTGTGGCTCTGAAGCCAGATTTCTGTCTCTATTAAACTGTCTGGTGAGACTTTTGACGTTTAGGGCACTGACCGAGGAGAACTTGTATCATTAAGCATTATGCCCTGCTTCTCCTACCCCGTCACTTTACCCACCACGTTATCACACTGGTAGTTGTCTTCTTGTTGCCTCTGTTGGAGTCCTCAGGATTTATTGCAACTTCACACCCAGACTGACTTCCCAAGGCTCTAGCCAGAGGAGAGATGAGAATCAAGAAGTGGTGTCAGAATTTTTTCTGCTAAAGACAGAGAAAAATTATATATATATTCCTACCCAGCCCTGTTGGGAACTGGAGTCAACTTTCAGCCCAGCGATCCTGATGTTAGCTTTCTGAGTGACAAATCCTTTTGGCACTTGTCGTCTTTGCACCAGACACCACCCCAGGGGGGAAGGGACCTGTTTGTGCTGGTAGTTGCTGAGTGCTTGTGTGATTTCACCCCTGCCCAGGCTGATACATAAGGGACAAAAGAATGAAGAGTTTAAAAAATGCTATAAAGCTTTCAGAATGCTTAAATAGACTGATGTGAAGATTGCACAAGGAAGTAAGATAAAAAGTGAGACATTAATCTGCAAAAAGAACAAAAGATCTATTAAATTAATCAATAGGTCTTTTTCAGTGGCAAATATAATTTAGTTAAAGAAAACATGGACAGTGCAAGAAGAATATAATGAGTTTTCCACCTCTCCTAAAAGCAAGGATTGAGATGAGCAATTATTGACTGATAGGTGTCTTTTTCAGAGAGGAAAAGCATGCTCTGGAGGATGGGTCTCAGATCTGTGCTGAAGTTACAGAACCCCCTGCACTGTAATCTCCCATGAGAACGCAGCCTTCAACTCACAGCAGAGAGATGTCATCTGTCCAGGAACTCCAGAACACAGCGCACACCAAAACCAGGTTTTTTAGAAGGAAATAGCAAGGAATAGGTATATATTAATTCCCCATCAACTTTAACTGTCCTTTGTGAATGTGACAAAATAATGGGAGAAATAATAATACATATTGTAAACAGGAACAACTGTCCGGGGCCCCAGGTAATGGGAAGACCTCTCTATTATTGTAGGTTAAGTCATTCTTTCCATTAGGTAAGTCTCAAAGAGTTTGATGATGGTTCTGCCCAAGACATAAAGTGTCTCAATGAAATACGGATTTACTTTTTACTGTGAAGAATATAGTGTGTCTTTATCCAAAGTTTTTATACTCTGACACTGAAACCCCATTATGTGGGGAAAATGTGAGCCTGCTGCTGAATGAGGTGGGTGCCCTGGTGACAGAGGATGCAGAGAAAGCGCAGTTACTGAATGCCTTCTTTGCTTCAGTCTTTACTGCTGAGGCCAGCCCTCGGGAATCTCAGACCCTGGGGGTAAGAGAAAAAATCTGGATAAATGAAAACTTTCCCTTGCTTGAGCAGGATCAGGTTAGAGATCATTTAGGAAAACGTGACACCCACAAATCCATGGACATGGATGGGATGCACCTAGGAGTGCTGAGGGAGCTGGCAGATGTTATTGCGAAGCCACTCTCCATCATCTTTGAAAGCTCCTGGAGAACAGGAGAGGTGCTTGAGGACTGCAGGAAAGTCAATGTCATGCCAGTTTTCAAAAAGGGCAAGAAGGAGGGCCTGTGAAACTACAGGCCTATCAGCCTCACCTCCATCCCTTGAAAGATGACGGAACAGCTCATCCTGGATGTCATCTCTAAGCATGTGGAGTAAAAGAAGGTTATCAGGAGTTATCAACATGGAGCCACCAAGGGGAAATCACGCTTGACCAATCTGATAGCCTTCTATGATGACATAACTGGCTGGGCAGATGAGGGGAGAGCAGTGGATGTTATCTACTTCAACTTTAGAAGGCTTTTGACACTGTCTCCCATAACATCCTCACAGGTAAGCTTAAGAAGTGTGGGTTAGATGAGTGAACAGTGAGGTGGATTGAGAACTGGCTGAATGGCAGAGCTCAGAGGGTTGTGATCAGCAGTGCAGAGCCTAGTTGGAAGCCTGTAACTCGTGGTGTTCCCCAGGGGGCAGTACTGGGTTTGGTCTTCTTCAATATATTCATCTATGACCTGGATGAGGGGACAGAGTGTACCCTCAGCAAGTTTTCTGATGATACAAAACTGGGAAGAGTGGCTGATACACCAGAAGGCTGTGCCTTCTGTCCATTCAGCAAATGGACAGGCTAGAGAGTTGGGCGGAGAGGAACATAATGAAGTTCAACAAGGGCAAGTGTAGGGTCCTGCACCTAGGGGAGAATAACCCCATACACTAGTACAGGTTAGGGGTTGCCCTGCTGGAAAACAGCTCTGTGGAGAGGGACCTGGGAGTCCTCGTGGACAAGAAGTTGACCATGACCCAGCAATGTGCCCTTGTGGCCAAGAAGGCCAATGGTCTCTTGGGGTGCATTAAAAAGAGCGTGGCCAGCTCGTTGAGGGAGATCATCCTCCTCCTCTACTCTGCCCTGATGAGGCCACATCTGGAGTACTATGTCCAGTTCTGGGCTCCCCAGTTCAAGAAAGACAGGGAACTACCGGAGAGAGTCCAGTGGAGGGCTACAAAGATGATCAAGGGAACAGAGCATCTCTCTTATGAGGAAAGGCTGAGAGACCTGGTTCTGTTTAGCCTGGAGAAGAGAAGACTGAGAGGGGATCTCATCAATGCTTATAAGTATGTAAAGGGTGGCTGTCAAGAGGATGGGGCCAGACTTTTCAGTGGTGCCCAGCAACAGGACAAGGGGCAATGGGCACAGACTGGAACACAGAAAATTCCATCTGAATGTAAGGAAAAACTTCTTTACTTTGAGGGCATCAGAGCACTGGAAAAGGCTGCCCAGAGAGGTTGTGGAGTCTCCATCTCTGGAGATATTAGAAACCCGCCTGGACATGATCCTGTCCAACCTGCTCTAGGTGAACCTGCTTTAGAAAGAGACTTGCACTAGATGATCTCCAAAGGTCCCTTCTAACCCCTACCATTCTGTGTTTCTGTGATTCTGTGATTTTGATGGTCATTCCTT
Source organism: Fratercula arctica (assembly GCA_947846985.1). NCBI lineage: Eukaryota > Metazoa > Chordata > Aves > Charadriiformes > Alcidae > Fratercula > Fratercula arctica. Next base: position 72,465,543 of record CANTUZ010000003.1, read on the forward strand.
ACTGATTAATGACTAATTTAAAGATGCATTGTTTTTCCAAGGATTCACTCTTAGAGCTACAGATTTCCTGCATCTACTATTGTATTGATTTCCACTGATTCATGATCATTAGGGATTTCTTCATTCACCCTGCATAACATGGAGTGTTTGCTCCATATTGTGGTTTTTCTTTATTAACATCTCTTTGAAATAGAGTCATGTGCTATTGTGGCAGACTGTTGCAATACCTCTCCTGTAGCATCAGACTTAACTCCAATATTACTAATTATATTATTACAACTTCCCAAGAGTTTAAGCGTCACAGTCGGAGATGAGGTACAGTGCGGACTGTCCCTCCTTCTAATTCTGAATGTTCATGGCCAAATGCAGGTACCTGCTATTCAACAACAGTTTCCTGAAACTTGTTCAAGAGGAGAGCCAGAAGCACTAAATTAAACTATTAGAGTAACACACAGAAGGGGTGGGGGTGAACAAACTTAACAACTGTATCATGCCCCATCTGACTGGAGTACTGATGTTATTAATTTAAAGTTGAACCAGCCATCTGGGCTCTTTAGCATCCATATATGTGATGTTGGAGTCTGATCCTCAGAAAGGGGGAACCAGGGAAAACTTAATCTGCCATTCTGAAGAAAGGCGATGATATTTCCTTTTCTCAGTGTGAAGCAGCCTTTGCTGAGCAGAAATTTAGGAGGCTCATGGGGTCTGTATGTGCCAGCAGGCACAGAGGTTCATTTTAACTTCATGTGGCCCTTTGGGAGAGAGTAAACACATAGAGCATCTTTCTTTCCACACAGCCTCATAATAAACTTCCAGAGGAGCATAAGCTTGACAAATCTCGCTGTACAATTCTAATTAAAATAGATCTTCCTTTAAAAAAATCGATTCCATTAAAAGAAAAACTCCACAGTTCTGCTTCAATCTCAGTCTCACTAGAAAGACAAGTATCAGTAAGCTGTTGGGTCCTGTGAAAAAAAACATACACAACCTGACTGATTGATTTTAAAATGCAATCAATGAGAAATCACACTTGACTTTTTTGATTGGAACTTAACTTGATTTGGAATGGGTTTGTGTCCTTGTCTACTATTAATTAGCAATAATAATAGTATTGTTCTTCTATGGGAATTTCAAACAGATCTGCCTTCCTATAAGGCAGATGGTTGGCACAGCTCAAAGCACTCTCGGTCGCAGCAGAGGTCTCAGCTCCATTACTTCTGTTAGCTGGCAAGGGAAGGCTTTGGTGGAAAAAATGGTAACCCTGAACAGAAGGAGAAGTTGTCAGTGGAAGGAGTTTATCTTTTCCAAGCTGCAACCCGAGAGACAGGGACAGGCAGGAGGGGCTGCGGCATCCTCACAGCATTGCAGCCATCAAGGATTAGGTGCTGGGGCACTGCAGGGAAATGTATAGGAATGGAGTAAGGCAGCGGCTAGAGCCTGCTCTAGAATTCCAGGCATTAAACCGGTGTCAAACAATCTGATCCACATTTTTATCTGAAGCATTAGGCCAGACCATCCTTGGACAAAAGCAAACTCAATTGCATTATCTTCTGTTTGTTCAAGGGATAAGCCTAGCAGCTGCTCTTGTTGTGTAACGCTTATATCTTTAAGAGAGGCTGCAATAACAAGGGCAGTTCCATGTGCGGGGGCTGGCCCCTTCGGTAACCTCGGAAGGAGCGGGATGCACAGCGCAGAGCAGTGCAGAGCAGTCCCTCGCTGACAGAAAACGATTGAGTGGATGGCTTAATTTTCTTTTTTTTTGGCTTTACACTGCAAACTAAATACTAGTCTGCAGAAGTGCTTTCCATTAATATTCATCTGACAGACTTAATTTCAAAGCAAGTATTTGTTATTTTCATAGATGGAAAGAAGCTGTTAGTATTCTAGAAGTTAAAAGAGATTTATTTATTTTTCTTCCTTTTTTTTTGCCTGGTGCATCAAAGGGTACAAACACGTTCATAGTTCTATGGCTGGTTTTAGGACAAGGAGAGTGAATGTACGTGGAGTGTTGGTTTCTTTTTCATCAGCCCCGTTCTTCACACAGCACTGTGAAAAAAAGCCTGAAGCTGGACACTGTGGATTGTGATGTGGATTGGCACCTCTGGGGGGCAGCTAAGAAGAATGATGCTTAGTGCCAGTTATTATGTAGTACTAGCCTAAGGATCCACACAGAGATCCACAACCTGTATACATAAATAGTACAGAGAGCCCCTAGGGATCTCACGTTGTCCAGGTGCAGAGAAGTGCCCTCTCACTGGATCTTACTAGGCTGCACTTGGCAGCGGGAAGAGGCGGGGAACAGCTACATGTCTTGCCCCTGCTGGTCTGGAAGTGTGGGCAGAAGCCCGACAGCTTCTCCCTGGGAGAGGTTTCCTACCAACAGGCAACTTGGGAGGAGCAGAGAGCAGCTGGGAGCAGTTGCCTCACAGCGGGAAAATGCCGTTTGCCTGGGATACATGTACTTCCATAAAAATGTTGCTCCTGGAGTCCCATCAGAACCACAGAAATGGTTCCTCTGACATGGTAGTTTGAGAAACCTACTATTGCTGAGGGTAATGTGGCATTTTTTGTGTGGGTGGCTTTAGCTGGCGAGGGCATTGAACCACCATCTTTCAGAGACAAAAAAATACACCTACTAATACAAAGGGGAAGGGCAGAAGCATATATTGCAATGGAAGTCAAAGTTCTCTGCGTATATGAAACTTCACTTACATGGTACCTTTGTACCTACTATATATCTGTGTTTTAAAAAACAGAAGTTAACAGCTTCCTTAGCTGATCTAGTACAACATATAGACATTTATATAACCACATAGTCTGTTAGTAAACTATTAAATAGGCAGCATGAGGACCGTTAACTTGGAGGTAAGAGGTGCCCTTTCTCATGCCCCACTCTCCAGAAGTCTGATTCTGTTGATAATAACAGTGTGACCACTGACATCATCCCACCTACTTGGATTCTTATTTGTGATTGGTCCCACAGAACTACTAAATGCACTACATTTAATCAAACACAATGTATATAATGCTCTCAGAAGAGTAAAAGCGCCTGCCATTCTCAAGAATAAGAACTGCTGAAGGAAGTAATGCAGAACATTAGTATATTAATGCCCACAAAACCCCAAACATTTCTAGAGAAAAATAAGGTTGCTAGTTAGCAGCAAGATCGTTCATGGCATCATAAGAGAAGCATCTTCAAAGACCGAAGGATTAAAGTGACCCTGCAGATAGGACAGAGTGCTACTTGAAAGAAATCAGTGAATTAATCCACAGCTGGTACTAGAAAAATAATCTTAGGTAATACTGTCATATTTTTTCCTTATTCTAGGCTGCGATCTTGCATTTGCAGAAAATGGGGCCTGTTGCACAGATGCCAGGAGGCGAATCTTTCGCTTGAGTGGTTGTCAGCACAGGGGAAGGAGCGTGGCGCTGCCATCCATCCTCTGTCCTGACAGGGGCCTCAGGTGGGGACGTGCCACTGCTCTGCAGCACAGGCAGCTCCGTCGCAATCATAGAATTATAGAATCATTTAGGTTGGAAAAGACCCTTGGGATCATCGAGTCCACTCTACAAACCCCACTCTACAAAGTTCTCCCCTACACCATATCCCCTAACACCACATCTAAACGACTCTTAAACGACAGTCTCTCACTGCTGGCTGTTCAGTACGGTTATCACCTCATAGACGTCGATATTTAAGCAGATATCACTGGGTCTTCTTTGCATAAGGTGAACCACAGCTGGACAGAAATGGCCACAAACCCTCTCCCACAGGAGCTTCTCCTTCTTCCTTCTGTTTTGCAAGAGGGCTTCAGCCGAGGAACCCTGGGAAGGGGCAGGAAACAGATGTGCCACATGGACACAAGGGGAAATTATTTTGGACTGGTGTAACTGAGTCTGCTCTTGTACCAAACAGTGAGGATAAAGTTTTCCTCCAGGCTAAGCTATGATCTGGCTCCAGTCCATTAGCACATTGGTTTAGGTGTAAAGCTACCTAGATGCATCGTTAAATGGAAATGTGCCTGGTGGCCAGCTACCTGGTAATTGCAGCAGCAGACCAGGGTGAAGGATGTCAGGAAGGGATGTAAGAACATTATGGGAGTAAAACAGGAGGAAGTCAATCATAATAAACATTAGTTTAAGAACATATTGTACGTTGTGGCATGGAAAAAGACTAGTGTCTCTTTACACTCTGTAAGGTGAAGTAGTCAAGCTGTTCCATTGAGATGCTACTGCAACTGGGAAGCTATGAGATGAACTGCCTCAAAAATTAACTTCAAGGAGACAGACATAAAGCATATAAAAGAGGATCCTTCTCTGAACTTAACCAGCATAACACATAATTCACTAAGGTTTAATGGTGAATTTATGATGTGGGAAAATTTATTTCCTATCCCATCTTCCCACCTTAAAAAAAAAAAAAAAAAAAAAAAAAAAGAAAAGAAAAAGAGAGAAAGGAAAATAGAAATATTTCTGACATAAACTTGAGTTACATTTTCTGGTGAAATGGCAGGATGAAAAGAGTAATTAGGGTTCAAGGTCAAAATGAAATTCTGTTCACGTCTCAGTCCTTCACACATCATTCTGCAAAACGAGGGAGCTGAATAAAGGAAGAATTAACTGATTTCTTTTAAGTTTAGTAATTGCAAATGCAAAATGAGTATCATTCTGCAGACATGGTGCCAGAGGACAACGCAAGCTAGCGAAATAATGGTAGCTCTGATAAATAATTTATGCACCATATCAAAAGCTGAATGAGATAAAGAAATGGAGAACCCATTTGAAAATTTGGAAATTGCTCAAAGCTCTTCTTCCAGTGACTCCCAAGAGGATGAGCGCAGACCGCTAATAAACTCTGTGACCGTGTATAATTCATAAACTTTCCCTCATTTTTTGGTTTTCAGTGCTTATAATTTATAGTTAACAAAGGAACAAAGAGTGGAAAAATCCTGGTAGCAGTTGAGAGGAGAACATAAGCCAGCTGATTCCTCCACTTAGTCTATTCATAAAGGGCATCTGTTTTCATCCCAAACTGCACATATATCCACCATTAAACTTAGCACATTGCAAACAGAAAAAAAAAAAAAAAAACAAACCCTTCTGCTCACATCCTCATGCCTACTTTATTTTTTTGTATTTTTATGACCGCTATTACAATGGGAGATTATAACACAACAAAAGCCATTTTGGGGATGACTTTTATTAACAGTATTCTGTTGCAGCTCTTGGTTAACATTCCGACTGGATTTGTCGTGGATTCATTCAATGCCAGTAATGCAAACTCAGAGCAAACCAACGGATGCTATCTGAACGCAGAGGGGTATTTCTGAATGCATTACTTAGCAAGAAACTTCCCCCTCACACCGCCACACTGGAAAGATATCATTAAATTAAACAAATCTAAAAATTACCTTCAGATAAGATATGCCTTGAAATGATTTTGATGGTTGCAGTAACAAGCCTATGAACTCACATTTTGAAAAGACATGGTGGGCAATAGGGTTATTTTTAACTCTTTGCACGTCAGCAACTTGTTGCTTGATTTCAGGCATGGCACAGTTCAGTTGCACAACCAGACTTTTGTCATCTAGTGTGGATCTGAGCAGCTTGATGATTTGCCCTTTAAGGAGGCAACATGAAATATTTTAAGCTATTAAGATTTTTTTTTTTTTTCTCTAAGATGCCTTGGAATTTTAATTTTTATTATTAGGTACAGGGGAGAGTGGCTTTCTGAGGGAAACCCACTGCTTCCAGCCTTGGGTACACAAGCAGAGCACAGCATGCTTCTCAGCTGCGTGACAAGTTCCAAGCTGCTGAAAGGCTGCGATGGCACCTGCAGCCTCTGCTGCCACGTGTCAGAGCGAGCGGCGCCTGGCTTGAGCGATCACAGCAGAAGCCGGTGGAAAACACCGGAGGAGGAATCTCCACACGTTGTGTCATCAAAGACACAATGAAATCACTCAGAGCTCTCAGGGCACCTTTGCAGAGCTGTCATCCTGGGTGGGCAGATGGAAAAGAAGGTGACTACTCTTAGCAAGGTACGGAAGCGGCTGCAGGGCGGCTGCCCTTTGGTAGTCCACTCTGCTCGTGCACAGGCTGTCATGAGGCTGACGAAAGGGATCCATTCCCTCAGTTCCTCCCTGTCTGTGAGAGCCTGTTGAGTGTTACTCGAATATTGTTTACTTCATTAATTTCCTCCTACCATCAAGTGATGAATAAATTATTCATAAGTAAATTTATAAATTATTCCACCAGTTCTATTGATGATTGAATAATATTGACCAAATAAATTATTCAGTCGTCTCTTCCCCCACCAAATGACAAATAAATTATTTGTGAGTATTCTTTTTTTCATTATTAGATCAACTCTTCCATCTATTGAGACATTTATAAGGTGTCCCTCACTCTGCTACACAATTTGCAAGCAGGACTCTTTAGGATCTATATTATCATAGACAAACAGAAGTCATTTAACTTTATTGTATACTTATATGGCAGCAGCTTTAAATATGAGGTCCTTTAGAACATGGGGAGGTGTTTTTACATATTTCAAAGCCAATTAAAGAAAATGTTGACATATTCTGGGATTAATTCTCACCCAACCAATCTATTTTGAATTGTGCAGATTATTTTACAGTTTTCTATATTTGTATGAAACAGACAATGTTGAGGCTGCAGCCAGACCATGGTCCCAAAAGATATTAGGATGTAGGTTCTGTAAATGAGCATCAGGAGCAAAGCCAAACCAGACAGATACCTTGACTAATGCCTATTACAAATGTGAACTGCATAGGCCAGAGGTTATTTCAAGTTCCTGGATAAATTACATGAGCTTCGCATCTATCTAGACCAATACTTCTCGCTCTTCTTTCACTGATTCACCACTAACTATATGGCAGACAAGTAATAGCCTCTTCTAGTGGCATCATTTCTAGCATATTTTACCATCCAGACAAAATGTCTCTATACACAAAAATATGGACGGCCCATGTGGTGACTGTCATTATGATGGGGCAGGAAAAAAAGACAAAGTTAAAATTAATAAATAAATACATATCTAGGAAAGTGATACTAAGTCATAAGCATCCATAGAGAAAGGATTAGATCCTCTCCACTCCATGGAGCTCAAGTTAAAGTCCACCAAGTTAATCAACCTGCATTAGCGTGAAATCAGTATAAGGACCATGAATAGTACACTGAAAAGTATTCTCTAAAAAGTTGCTCTAAAAAGGCAGAGAGAGAAGGCATCTCATGCCAGCAGAGGAACATCCTTTCTGGAATTTTTCAGGTGTGACTGGCAGTGAGGATAAGAAGCACATACCTCTCTCTGATGGCATCTTTCTTGACTCAGAGACCCACCAGTAAAGCATGTGCAAAGAGGTTTTGGTTGACTTTTTATGTGTTTGGTTTTTTTTTTAATTTAAAACCATGGAGCAGGCATATTGGCCAGGGTATCTACACGTAAGAGATTGAATGCAGCCTCAAGACAGCAGTTACTTCTACAGCTCACACTGCCCAACGGGAAGAAGACGAATGGGCCATGCAAGGGAAGCAGCACTGCTTAGCAAGCAGAGAGCTCATTTATGGGGAAGTCTCTGGCACTGTGCGGCTCTGTAACACCTGGCTGCTGCAGACATGAGCTGTCTCTCCTTGTTTCCCCTGTTTTTTCCACCCAGATGGGGGCTGTGAACTGTCACTCGGGCCAGTATAACAGTGTATTATTGGCCTTTAAAACACATGCACAGGAGAAAATCACAGCATTCTCATTTTCAGAGAAAACGGTTAATAGGTCTCTCTCTCATTGAGGCATAGTAACAAGTCCCTGCTTAAACTGGCATTGATATTTTCACTTAGATTTCCACCTTAAAATAGATAGCACTACTTAGAGAAGTGTTGTGGTCAGGACTTACATGGGAAGCACCTAGACTTTGCATTCTGAAAAATAACTGAGTGGTCTTTGGGGTCAAGTTTCTGAACTTCCTTTCTCCTTGTTCCCTGAGACACAGAAATATACAGAAAGGTATGATAGAAAAAGTAGGAAGACAATAAAAGGGTGTCTAGACAGATGTGGTGTGGTCAGAGAGATGGGCTAGAAGATTGCTCTTTGCAGCGCTGTTCAGAATGGATGTGAACAGAGCACAGTTATAATGGTCAAGGCCTGAGGAAAGACCACTGCAGTACTTAAGATAAAATGGTGAAGGGAAACCGTGGAAAAATTTTAGATATATAGCTATGTAACAGACTACATCTGTAGGACATTTCTGCAGAAATGAGCTATGAAATTTAGCCTGCATATGAGGTTTTAGACAGAGGTCTGAGCTGAAGATGTCTCAGATTAAGGTACTGCGGAAAAGACAAGAGATGCTACCAATCCAGAACGAATGTAGGTGCTCCGTATTAGACAGTGTGATGTCTATTCATCAGTAATGGGGAAGTCCAGAATATGAGTCTGTACAAGAGAAAAGAGATGAGCAAGTGATCTACCTAAAGATATGCAGGTGGGAAAGAGCAAACTGCCTGCTCTACAAGACACTCAGAAGAAGCTGAGGCTGCATAAGAAACAGGTCACAGAGTTGCAGAAACTGAAGGAGCACAGGATCACAAGAAGATATCATCGTATTTAGTCATCTTGCAGTATTTTGCAATATCATCTCACCGCACCTGGTCATTTGCATCAATAGTAGGAAAAACGACCTTTATCACTGCTGTGTACTCCAGTTTAGCAGCCAGAGCAAGGCACAGCTGTGCAGGCGGTAGGTATTACTGCAGCACACGTAGCATGGGGGCTGGCAGCAGTGTAGCTAAGCCAGCGTATCTGGCCTCAGGAGCACAGGACTAAGATTAGGCTGCAAAAAATTGTTCAGACTCACACAAGTTATTTTTTTATAACATGCCCATATATGCACAGAGGGCTGGATGGGTGTCTTGCCTCGTACATTGGAATTTTTTCTCACTGGGGAGTAAAAGCCATGAGGAAAATCTACTCAAGCGTTTTTTACTGTAAATGCAGTGTACCAGCAAAAGATATTTGCAGCTTGGTTAAGTTTTTGCTGTTAGTTTTCCCATGAATGCTTTTCACTCCTAATAATGTTTTGCATTTAAGTCAGTTTTGCTGCTTTTTTAAAGGAAAGTCACAGAAAACAGAGCTGTAAGGTCTGCAGAAGGGCATCTAGATTTTGCCACCATAATAGCTAAGGAGGGAATTAACTTAAATTGTCTGTCAGGTTTTAGTTAATTAAAGAACTTTCAACCAGTCTTTCATTTGTCTTATTTCAGGTATGAAATTATTTGTGAAAGGGCAACTTTTTCCAGGGGAAAAAAAAAAAAAAGGAGCAATATTCTGCAAGCATGACTAGACGTAGTAGAAGAGAACCTTTTAAAATTCAAGTATGTGAAAAGATGTGATTTTATTTAATGCTGAAACATATTAAGTAATACCTCTCTGCCTTCTTCATATCCCACTAAATGCAGTAAACTGTTCATGACTCTAAATTATGTACTCTGAATGAAGGACAGAAGAAAAAAGCTCTAGATATCTACCTGCTTACCTTTCTCTCTGGGGATTCATAATCTTCTTCTTTAAGTCTTTCCCAGAACTGAAAAACAAACTGCTTACTCCTATTGCAACACTGATATTGGCCTCCCTTTACAATTTCTTTTTTCACTTTTGCAGTCATTCCTCACCTCTTCCATTTCACTGCATTTTGGTCCTCAACCTCCTTTTTCCTTTATGATTGCTATTTTTGGTTGCAGCTGTTGTAATGACAGCTGGAAGAAAGGAGGCTGGTGTTCTCTTTTGAAGACTGTGAAATTAGTAACTATTATAAACTTTCTACACCCAGAATTGCAGGTCCACAGGTTTTCTATCTTAGTGTCATCAGCTCCATCGTTCCTGAGAAATGGAGCAGACAAGGAAGGTGATCATTTCAGAAGAAAACAAGGGAAGTAGCTAGGGAAACACCATTAATTCAAAGAAAAGGGCCAACCCTATCAGATTAATCTCGTGCTCTATGAAGAGCAGTGCAGGGTAATTTACTCGGGATGCTGGCAAGGAGACAGGCATCTGTATTTTGGACTAATGAAGTCCTATTAAGGTCTATGTGCTTGGACGTGTTCCTGGAGCATTGTAGCTAATCGTGGATCATGGCAACCTCGTCATCATTCAGCAGAACGCGGCCGCCTGCCTCGCCGGCTCAGATGCAATAAGGCAGTTTTCCTAAGCAGATGTGTCTGAGACCTCAAGGGCATCAAAGCGTCTGAGATTCCTAACTACTCTGACAATCTGGCAGCAGATCTGTTTGGCACAGGGCACCGCAAATGCAACAGTGAGCTTTGGAGTTGTTTCTCTCTTCCCAACACCATCTTGCTCAATGTCTTTCAGTAAAATGCAAAAAAAAGCCTCCCAAGGTCAGGCTGAGAAAGGAATGTGATAAAGAGCTGGTTATGGCCTTCTGTACTGTTGTCACTTGGCACAGTGATATCTAGAGATAGTAAAACTATGGACTGATGAGTCTTGAGGATGTCTGGACTTAAATGTCCTGTGGGCAGTGGACTAAATAAATAGCCATTGCCACTCTCTATAGGCTTGAGAGAACCCAGACATCTGGGTGTACCACCCAAGCCACCCCTGATGGGTTTGGGATTATGAATCACAAATGCTCTTTCAGCACTGACAGTGTGCTAACTTTTGTGAAAGACACATGTATTTTCTTATCGAGTATCCACATACAGATGCTGATTTTGTGGAAGGTCTCCCAGAGTAAAGCAGCCTTTCTGAAAAAAGCTTCTTACCACTTCTTTACACAAATGACTGTCTTCAAGGGCAGCTTAAAGGCAGTCCTAAATGTCAAAACTCTACAATAGCGGACAAAAAAAGGTATTTTTAAGTTATTCTCACAGCTGTGGCATAAGATTATAGGGAATCTTTATGTCAGAGTTTATCTGCATCATTTACTGTTTTCTGTCAGCTTTGCTGACATTTTATTCTCCACTCTTTCAGTCAATATGAGTCACGAGGAGGAAAGGACATGTTTTGTACACAGAGACATTTACCTGAATCTGTGAACTTGTTCCATTTTGTGAAAGTATTTCCTTCTTTTCTTCCTTCACATCCTGAACTGAGCAAGTGTGCATTAATCTTATTTCATCTCATTTTGTTCTTATGCTAGAGAGAAAAAAAACTGGAACACTGTAATTACATATTAGAATTAAATTTCTTTTTGATATTGAAAATATGAACCATTATGGAAAATTAAAAGAAAAAATTGAATCCAAATTCCATTTCTGTGGGCTCAGCACTTTGCCGTTCCTTCAGAAAAATGATATTTTCAAAGCTTTCAGTTCCCATTATCCATTTCATTTTACCATGTCTAAAAGGGGAAGAGTTTTGTCTGCTCTTATGCTACTCAGCACTATTAGGAATGAAAAATCCTCTCTCTAATGAAAAATCATGTTCTGCTTTATCATGATTATTCTAGCTCTTTAATACAGCCCACATGGTGCAGTAGCGCTGTTGCAATTAAAGCACTGAAGCGAACGATACTGGGGGAAAAATATAGTGGGATTGTATCTTTTCCTTGCCACTAGCCTAGACCTTCATCGGTGGTGAGATAGCACAAGGGGAAGGGGAGGACCTGGAGGAGGCTAAAGAAAGAGCAGGAGCCCGACCACCTAGTCCAGCCAGACCATGAAGAAGATCATGAGCTGATGAGCTGATGCACACAATCTGAGAGATAAATACCTTCCTTTCCCAAACACCATGTGGTTTTCTACCCTAGAAAAAGTCTAAGTGCTTGATTTGTATGGATTTTACTCACAGTGACAAATGCAAGAAGCCGTAGTTAATGTTCAAGAAACATAATGCAAAATCAAGAGAAATGGAAACATGCCAAGTGATCAGTTCCCTGACTTGTGTTCTCAGTGATTGTATTTAAATCCCACATAAACTCAAAGGTCTTTTCACAGTGTGAAGAAAAATATTTGTTGGTCAACAGCTGACCCCTGCTGGTGTGCAAAATCAAAAAAATCTATGCCAACCAATTGATAAATCCAACTAAAAAAACCACCTCCTATTTTTTATTTTTTCCAGCCTCCTTTGTGCATATTTGCCTGTGGTTTGTGCTTCACTTTGATTAATCACAGCACTCCATCAAGACTGTATCTCTTCAGTCTGTTTACCAAAGGATTGTATGTTGCCTTCCTTTCTTACGCTTCTCTCCATAATCAACCACATGCTATTCAGTAGTATCTTCTCATCTCTGTTCCATGTGTCCAAAAATTTCCCTCTCATCATTTTCAAATAAGTTCCTGGCGACCTTCTTGTCTCATTGTTTGTTTATTTGGAATAGGTGATTATAGCAACAGCTTCTGTTTTCAGTGCTTCTGCACAATTTGCAGTGTTATCAAATTCAGATTTTTATCAGTAATACCATCATTATTGGTATGCTTTTTTCTGTTTTATCCAACTTATTTTACTTTGACCTAACTTGAAACTAAAGCTAACTTTTACAAGAGCTTACCAAAAATTCACATGATTTGGCCAGCACATGCAATATCTTCCTTCATCTTGTCAGGAACAGTCCATCTGTTTTTAAATTTGTATTATCATCACAGTTCTACATAGTTATACTGTCTTCTCTTGGCAATTCACTCAATAACCCCAGTCCTCTCACCAACAGGGATGGGAACATGGGGAATGGGGTTGGTTGAAGCATTCGCATCTATAAACTGATAAAGCTACTTCCTAGTGCTAAATGAAGCTTCTTTATTTAACTTTACCATGTCAATCTAATGAGTTAGATCAGTTGTACATCTGAAATCACACCGCACATTACACCTTTTTCTCTACGTGGTGTTGCACACACTTTCATTTCTGGAAATTACGCATTCCACATTGTGAATTGTTTGTGTTGTACTTTATGCATCAATATCCAGGAAAGGACTTTCCTCATATGTATATTTAACTAGATTGTTAAAGGTAGATACTTCTGATGTAAGCCCGCTGGAGATGTACAACAGTGTACTGTCATCTCTTTTGGTAGGAGGTTCCACATTAAGCATCCAGCAACCGTTTTAGTTCTGCCTGCTGCTTTCCCAAGCTTCCCTCTACCGGTCAGTAGTTTGTGTGCCAGTTCAGCTGTCGTCCCTAACAGAGAGCAACATTTTTTCTAAAAAAACAGCCTTATTTGCCTCAAATAAGTGTTAAAATCTTGTCACTTTGGATTACATTTTATCTTGCCTTCCAGCTTCTTGTCAAGTTTAAAAGTATGCGTTCTGTATAGAAAACTTTGTGCAGCTTATAACGTGTCTGAAAATTTTCATTTCTTCCTTCTCATTTCTTCTTTCCATTTCATTTAGGTGTTGCCGTGTTAGTCTCCAGCAACATTTCTGCCTTAGGGACCTTCACTTTAATCATGTTCTGGTTGTATTAACTCCGTGGCTTAAATAGAAGTGTTTCTTCAGTCCTCTCCTCTGTCACAGAGAGCTACCTCAGTACATCCATTGCAAGCCATTTCTGAAGCTGAGATATTATTTCTCTACGTTTATTTCCATGAAAAAGTCTAACATCTGAGAATAGTATTGTAGAGGTCACAGCCTCTCTAGAATAAAACTCCTGCCATGGATTTTAAATTAGATGCCTAAAGTGATAGCAAAAATGAAACAAGCAAATAAATAAAGTTATATTTGCATTTCTACTGGGTGTTTAGTACTTGTCATTCTGTGGAAAAGTTGTCTGTACTCAGGTACATGAAGACACAGAGCAAAGGGAACTGGTTTGGGGTTTTTTTGGTTGGTTGGTTGGTTGATCAGGTTTGTTTGGTTTTTTTGCATTGAATCTTATTGCAAATATGAATATTGCAGTCATGAGACCTTGTGGAATCTATTTCGGTAAACAGCTTGTCTTCAATTTGATTTCATTATGGCCTGATGATCTCCATAGCCTTAGTGAGGCCTGCAGGTAGGACTTAACTGGGTTGCAAGAGCCTGTATAAGGGATAACATGCAGACAGAACTTTAGTTTCGTGTAGAGAGCGCTATATATGTATGTCTTCTGAGAGACGACATTCAGGACAAATTGTTGTAATGCTGAAGTGATACTTTTATTTAGAAAGAGCAGCACTGAAGGATTTAAAGCTGGAAACATATGAACATTTGTTATCATCATCATCATGTCCTTCTCTTTTCTGTTTTTTAATTAAATAACTTATTTAAAAGAGTAATTAGCAGTAGCATATACAACATAGACATACAGTATCTGTGCATTTGTCTTAATAATTAAGCTTCAGCTGTGGGTTTTCTGCCTTGCTCAATGTCTAGAATTCCTCACTTATATGTCATTTTTATGGTTATTTTTAATGCTAAGAAAAAGTATACTACAAAAAAGGCAAAAGTTTATCATGTAGTTAAGGTACTAGACAGGAATTTAGACATTTTACCCTGAATCCCATTTCTGCAGGTTTTCTCTGTGACCTTGAGCAAATCACTTAATCTCTCTGTACCCCTACTCCTCATTTATTTTTTAAAGGATGATAATGCTTCTTCTATCTCTGTATTTACATTGCAAACTCCTTTTACTCTGTGTTTTATAAGATTCTTGTTGCAATAAGGATCTTACCAAAGAAATCTTATTTTAGAGTTACTTTTATCTATGTAAAAAGCAATACATTCTTTATGATAGGTTAGAGGTTATCCTGAACTATGACCAGTATGTATAAAGAGTTATTATTATTATTAGCACACCAGAAGTGTGTTAGAGACTTAGTCTAACACAGAGATCAGAGATTCAATGTTGCATGGCTCTTATCAAGAGACGACGGGCTGGTCTTACACAGGCTTTCCATATAGCAATAAAATAAATGTGCTTGGGGATGACTATTCTACCATGCTTGAAGACAACCAGTATAGAGTGACCTGCATCCACACCATGAAACTCAGCCAGCGCTAAAGCAGGCAGGCTGCATGCATGCTGTTTTTTGGGAATGGTCCCTGGCTTGCAGTAGCTCCCAAATTGTATCCTGGAGTCTCATGAGAGCTTTCTGGGCCAAAAATTTAACAGTAGGTGCAGGACAAAGAAATATTTGCAGGCTCTATTTAACAGTGTCCAGTCAAACTTTGCACTGCCATTACCCATTCTGCTTCTGTATATAGTTATATGCTTAAAATAATCTATCATAGTCTTGCTTGTTGCAAGTTCTAGAGCTGGAAAAGAACAAAGTGAGCTGCAAAAGGAACTTTACTAGTAGTAAAACATAAGAAACTTGTCATCAAAAATTGTTCAAAGTAAGTCCAGTCGAAATCGGAAAAAAAGCAGTTTCTGTTGAAACTACTCCCAAATACATTAAGCACTCCCTGGTAGAGGGAGTGAGAATATGGATGAGTAGTTCAGGTGAGTCCAATTTATATTTGTGGGTTTTTACATCAGGAGGATCAATTCGGTTGTTAAAGCATTCATTTGCTAGGTAGACATTATGCCTTTACATCCCCTGAGCCAGTAAGAGGATTTGAACTTTAGTCTCCTGCATATATATAAGAAAGCCTAGGATTGGTACAGAGTGAAGAACTATGTCATCTTTGGCTGTGCTCTGAAAGGAGGGATGGATCTTTCTCCTCAGTTCTTGTAAGAAGGCATTAGGTCTGCAGTCTTGAACAGAAACCTAACATCCAGGGAAGAGTTAGGCTAAAGACAAATAGTTTTACTCAGCACTTCCTTCTGCCATACCTAGGGACCTCCTGGTAATCCTGGTTCAATCTTCTTGGCACAAGGTCACATTGTTTGACTCAGGCTTGCCTCTTTACTTAAAGTATTTGAAGTAAAGCTCATTTGTGGGCTTTAGATGGTGCCTGGTGCACATCAGGAAAGGAAATTTAAGTCTATGCTTTGATGTTGCTGAAATCTGGGGATATGGCCATGCTCAGTTCAAGGACTCCAGTTTGTGTCCCATAAGGTCTTGAGATGACAGCCAAGGCTGGTGTCAGGCAGATGAGGTGGTTAAGGGTTTTTCCGTACAACCAAAGCTAATGCCTACCCAGGGAGAGCTGACAGGATGAGATGGCGTCGAAAAATGGTCATTGTGCCCATCCCAGTTACATGTTTCTCAGGTCTGTCATTAGGAGCTAGCTGGCACAGATCAGGAAGTACAGTGGTTTAGATTTCTCTCCAGATTACACTCTAATAATACTAGAGACACAGTACATGTGCCCCCATACACTGTGTGCAGAGGATCTGCAAGCCTAACTCCTGGTTACTGACACCTCACTTGGCAGCAAAACATTTAAATCTCTGTTGAAATCTAGTCCAGGCTGCTTTTGAAGGGCTTAAAGTCTAAACATATTTACCTAACAAGAGATTCTGTTACAATACAAGCCTCTACACAGTCAAGACCCACAGTATGGCTATCAAACAGCTCTAGTAAATGGTGGATGAAACTGAACTATTGACTTCCAAGATTATCGCTCTGGCCCAAATACATTGCCTGGTGTTACCTTGTGGGACAGAAAAACAGTAGCAAACAAAAAAGTTTTAACTACTTATTTTGCAGTTTGAAAAGATTTTGCAAGTGTGGCTTGATTACTTGCAACAACCGATTAAACTTTACCCTGCATATAGCTTTCTGATGAGCGTTTTATGTGTTCTTGTCTCGGCAGACTGAAGAAGTCCTGAAGATTGATGGAGGGCCATGCTATTCAAACAGCAGGCGTTGCTGAGACAGAAGCTCTTTGTACTAGGCAGCCTTGCTATTGGAAGTCTCCTATATCTAGTTGCCAGAGTTGGGAGCTTGGATAGGTAAGTCATTAAGTAGCTGCTCTCTTCATTAAAAATGGGCTCACGTTGTCTCGGGTTTTGCTTAAAGGGTCTGATTTCTTTCTTGTTCTTTTTTTTCCCCCTTTTTTTTTAGTGTATAATCAGGTATAGGAAGACAAAAAGATTGTTTATTCTAGTACTGGTTTTCATTGTTCTTTCCTCCCCTTTGGAGAGGAGAGTAGGGAAACAGAGTCATCCCTGTCAAAGTATTTCTGCCTGTCCATTTGTATTCTAAGCACATTGGCACTTTTTTTCAGAGAAGAAATAAACCAGCACCCAGTAAAAATGTCATTACAGTAGCTCATTTTTGTCTGTGTGCATCTGTGTGGTGACCTCTAGTTTCAGCAAAACAGTTATGATGTATTTATATATTGTCTTTCTAAATTTATGAGCAAGCAATTAATGTGCTACAGTGATAGTTAAAATTAAGTATGAGCCTGCAGAGTAGCTCGTCAAGTTTTGAATACTATTTCACTTGAAAGACTGCTTCAGGGTTTGAGAATTTTAACTGTGCTAATTAGCCAGTATTTTCTGGAGTTGAATGTGCTAAATAAGTGGGTTTTCTCTGCAAGTGATTTCCTGAAGAACAGTAGCAAATCCAGCAGAGGAAATCAGAGTATTTGGCACTTTTGCCCAGGCTGAGTTTTGACTGGTTATTGACGGTGCAACACTAGCACTACCTGCACTGACACTGCTGTTTCTGTCACCTTCAAAGTGGCCTAGGATTGCCCTAGTAGGTGCTACACAAAGAGAGGGTTAAGAAAAAAGCTGTTTCAAAAGAATGAGTGAAGCAAGACTTTCAGATTTCCAGAAGCTGGTAGGCAGCTTGTCAGTGCTCTTTTAAATGACAGAAAATATTAGTTGCGTTCAAAATTGTGTCACAATGCTGTGTGAATACGCAGTGCATGGAAAGTAAATTGAAAACAGAGATACCTAGTGTCCATTGCTAGGTAATGTTGAGCTCCATCTGAGGTCACTTGGTGCCTTCTTCAGCTAAATCCACTCCAGAAGAAGAGGGAGATCATGTACTCAACTAGGACCAAGTGCGTTGCAAATTAAGCCCCAGAATTTATATCTTCTTTCCCATGGTGGTCAAAGCATCTCTGATGCTTCAGATGAAAACTTCACTAAGACTACGGTGATTCTGTAAATGGAGGCAAAATTCCTTACTGGTCCCTGCAACAGTATATTTTATGCTCAGAGGCATGAAATCTAATTAACCTTATGCTATTATCTACGCTTGCACATCTACAGAATTTACTGATGGCTATAAAATAATCTAGCCACAGTATTTGACTCACTGACCTCCTGCGGCATTGAATTCCACCAGTTTCATACATAATGTTGCCAGTGGCGGTAAAATTCAGTTTCATTCTCTTGCGTTACCCAGTGTGAAAAATACCACAATGTTAAAAAGCAGCCCTTTATTTGGAATTGTTATGAAAAAGAGAGAGAAAGAAGCACTGGAAAGCATGAGACAGATGAATTCTGCCTTAGCACTACAGCACAATCCGAACTTGTTGAATTTGTCAGTAAAAGGACACTGAGTGGCTTCAATAGACTTGGAATAACTAATTGTTCAGGAAGCAATCCAGATTCATTTATGCTTAATTTATGCTGATCCAATTTGAACAGGAGAGCTGTGGACGGCCCACATTTAATAGCCTCAGATTAGGCTCTTCAACGGGAATGTTTTGAGTTTTCTTAGGCCAGAAGGGAAATTACCACTAGCTTATCTGATTCATTGAGTCATGAAGTCAGATGAGCTGAGTACTTCCCTCCAGGGGAGGCCAACATCCTTCAGATCCTGAGCGCGTGGAGCTGCTTCGCATGTGGAAGCTCGAACAGATTCTGTGCCTGGAGATTTTGAGAGGATCTGGACCAGTCTTTGAGTTGCCTGAGTGTCTCGTTGGCAGTATGGGGAGCCTCTGCCCCTGATTTCAATGCTCTGAAACTCTTGTGCTGGAACGAGGCCCATAATGTTTTGCCACCTTGACACCTACATTAGAAGCCAATTCGCAAGTACTCTGGATCAGGAGAGAGAGAACTGCTGTTTGTCCTTAGGATTGCCCAGACATACTTTCACTGATTTGAAATTAGCCAAAAATATAGTTCCCTGAGACAAAATGCTCTATGGTGGTTTCCACAAGAAGAATATTTGTGGAGTTTTACTGTAGCAGTTTGAGAAATTGCCTGTTTTGGGAGAGCAACTTCAGTGATATAATAAATGCCACATACCCTTTCTTTACAAAGGACTGTTATTTTAATGGACAACGTGACTCAGCAAATCAAAAATATTAACATGTTGCGATATAACAGTAAATAGTTACATCTGGGGATTCAACCACCAAGATCTGACAGCCTGCTTAATACCACCACTGCCAAGATCTTTTAAAGGATATTTTTTATTGTTTAGAGAGAGGAGAAGAAAGGGGGAAGAGTAAAAAAACTGAAATGAAAAGTGTTGAGGAAGGACTTTTAACAACATCCAATCTTTTCCCGTAGGCTAGAGGATATCTTGAGTATTTATTTACTTTTAAAGGAAACCACCCTGTTTGACAAGCTGTTGTGTTACACTGAAGGCAGTGCTAACTGTCTTTTTGAGCAAAAGAGATAAAATTAGTTGAGATGGGTCTGGAACTGCTGTTGTGGAATCCTTTTTGCTTGAAAACAAATAACAAATACACAGAAGGAGAGGGAAGAGAAGAACAGAGATGGCAACTGCGGCTTCTGTTTCTTATGCTTTTAACTGCCACCTCGCTGCTGCAGAAAGACTGTCTTACCAGCCACACCACAGTGTGACCAAGTCGCACCACTGTCGAGTCAAGACATTGCTTTCCGCTTGTTTTGTTGTTTTTTTTTTTTATTGGCAGGTTTGCATCAGTGTTGCAATGCTTCAGTCTTTGCGACCGAGTCAGGCTCTTATGCAGTATATGGCAGAGAGCAATAGAAAAGCAGAGGCTGGAAACTTGAGAGAAGAAATAACAACAGGAACTCACTTTTCATCACACTTTCTAATTAGTCTGCAGGACTTAGCTAGAGCTCGTGTGGACCCAGCAATGTCATCTGGGTTGTTTCTTCAGCTCTGCCTGGACAGGCTATATCTCTCAGCATCTGGATAATCAAGGAAACAGCTAGCGGGTCAGCCAGGGGGATCAAACTTACTTTGTCCTAACCATCCATTGTCCTAGCATCGGTGTCAAATTAGAGACCCCAACAAGCAGTGATGGATGGAAAAGCCATAAAGAAATAAATAATTCTGTCCTGAAAGCAGGTTTTGAATAATATACAGTAAACGAGTGAGGGGCCACATGCTGAGAAACCAGCATAAATACTGAATACCTAAACAGCTATTAATGAGCATTGCCCATCTGGTATACTGGCTGAGGCAGGGGTCCTGTGAAAAATAATAGCATGTGGCCATGTAATTTAAAAAACCTATCATAATATATATGCACAGCAAGCTCATATTAAAATTGCCTAGGCAACCTTTGTTCTTACATATCCTTAATTTTGGAGAGCATGGCTCCGCAAAATTTTTAATAATATTTTTTTGTAGGACTTTGGAAGCTCTCTCCCCACACCAATTTCATTTTCAGTGCAATATTGGCCTGCATAATGACCATAGCGCTGATTTAGAAGTGGAGGTGAGAGCTTATTCAAGGTTCTGTAGTAGCGAAATTTTAACATATTTCTCACTGAATCATTTCTTGCATTCAGTGACATCAAATACAAGAAGGAAGCATTAGAAAAGTGGAAAATAGGTGAAATAATTGCTGGTGAATAGAAAATAATAGTACAAAAATGCAGGGGGGAAAGAAGAAACAATAAGGTGTAAAATGAGGTTCAGTGGGAGGATACATAAGTGATGATAAGAAAATCATTGATGTAATGATGCGATAAATGCATTTTCAAAAACTTTTCTTGCCATTCTTTCTATATCTTGATAATCATGCCTGATTCAGAACCTTGGTCTTTCTGATTCTGTTCCAGGCAAAACACCAGGCAACTTCTAAAGAGGAGGGAAAATATTGAAAAGTGATGCCTAGAAAGCTGTTTTTCTTTTTTGCTCCTCTTCACTAAAAAGGCCAATTCTGGATCAGCAGCTAATAAAGTCAACACAATGAGAAGCACAGGAAATAATTCAGGCTAGAACAGGAAAAGTGTTGGAAAGAGATGACTTAAATGAACTGTATTTTCAGATCAAAATGACCAAATAAAATTCATCTTAGAATGTTTTAGAAATTGCCAAAGCAATCACAAAGTAATCAGCAAAGTGGGAGGTGAGGCAAGGTTCAAGAAGCCCTGAGAACAGTAATCGTAGTGCCTATGCTTGAAAAGAGCAGAAGAGTGGAGTTGGGAGTTACTCAGCAAAATCACAGCAAAATATAAGAATAAATAATCCAAATATTTGCAAACAATTTAATCACTGGCAGAATGAAATACAAGTTGAAAGATGCGCACATCACACCACATTGTGAAAGGTTTCCATGAGCATGACTGCCTTATACAAAAAAAACTGCCTTAAGAGATACCTTTTTTTTTTTACAAATACCTCTTATTTTGCTTGCAGACTGCAGCCCCTCTGCCCCATCGATGGTCGATTTGGACCCCGCGGCCAGGACGAAATCCAGCTGCGAGCTCTGCAGTTCAAGCGAGGGTTGTTCCACGAGTTCCGAAAGGGCAATGCCACCAAGGAGCAAATACGACTGCACAATCTGGTTCAGCAGCTTCCCAAGGCCATTATCATTGGGGTGCGGAAAGGAGGCACCCGAGCACTGCTGGAGATGCTGAACCTTCACCCCGCAGTGGTCAAAGCTTCTCAAGAGATTCACTTCTTTGACAATGACGAGAACTATGCCAAGGGGATTGAGTGGTACCGGAAAAAAATGCCTTTTTCTTACCCTCATCAAATAACAATTGAGAAAAGCCCTGCGTATTTTATCACCGAGGAAGTACCTGAAAGGATTTACAAAATGAACTCATCTATCAAATTATTGATCATTGTCAGGGAACCTACCACAAGAGCTATTTCTGATTACACTCAGGTGCTGGAAGGTAAGGAAAGAAAGAACAAAACTTATTACAAATTTGAGAAGCTGGCTATTGATCCTAATACCTGCGAAGTGAACACTAAGTATAAGGCAGTGAGAACCAGCATCTACACAAAACATCTGGAGAGATGGTTAAAATACTTCCCAGTCGAGCAGTTTCATATCGTGGACGGAGACCGGCTCATCACAGAACCACTGCCAGAACTGCAGCTGGTCGAGAAGTTCCTAAATCTTCCTCCGAGGATAAGTCAGTACAATTTATACTTCAATGCCACCAGAGGGTTTTACTGCTTGCGATTTAACATTGTCTTTAACAAGTGCCTGGCGGGTAGCAAGGGACGCATCCATCCAGAGGTGGATACCTCTGTCATTACCAAATTGCGCAAGTTCTTTCATCCTTTTAATCAAAAATTTTACCAGATCACTGGGAGGACATTTAACTGGCCCTAAATTAAACTTCGTACAACACTTTCTGTTGCACCTGAGACATGCAATAAATGTCTCTGCTAAAATATGCACTTTTCATAGACACGGCTATCAAAGTAACTTTTTTCATGCTTACGTGTACATATGCAGTGTGTGACCAAATATACGGTGGGATCAATTTTTTCTACAGAGTAGTAACTAACATAAATTTGCTGTCAGCATAGTGGCATCTTTTAAGATATAATAATAAAGGGAAAGGAGGTATTTAGGGACATAAAGTCAGACACCGTTAAAAGGGTCAGTGTTCCTCTCGCTTAGTGAAGTGTTTATGTGACATACTTATTGATCTAAGCAGAACGTCAGTTGATGCCATAAAAATTCATGTCAAAAGTCTGTGAAGCTGTGAGAAAGCATAATCTTCAGGCTATATTCGGTACGTATATTGCTAAAGGAATACTGACACTTTAAACACAGCGCTGAATTTTTACAATGAGAGTGGATAGTACTATTTTCTTATTATTTGAAATTAATATCTTATCTCATACAAACTACATTGTTTCAGAGTTCCTGTGGTGAGTTTGCACTATTGTTTTATTGTATGGACCATAGTGTCACTTGTAGCATGTCAATCATGTGTCAAAAAAAGGTCAAATAATTTTTTCTTCTATGCTTGTGTGTCGACAAAGCTAAACATCGTGTACATAGTGTACAATGTTTGTAAATACTGGTTTCACACTAAGTAATTCTATTTTGTAAACTGAATATGGCTATTTAATTTATTGTGAAAATTAAATTTATTGTGGTATTTAAAAATGGAATGGATTAAAATTACCTATATGTGCAACAACTTTTCACCTTTGCTTGATGTACATCAGTGTGGCCCCTTAGCCTGGGCAAATCATGTGCAAACGTGCGAGAGAGAGCGGCACGTGTAAACTTGGTTTCTAGACAGTTGAGAGAACCGATACATGTGGTGAAGCCGAGTTTATTAAAAAACTCATCCATGTGGGAATCTGGTGCAATACACACCTCAAAGAACATTATTGCTGTTCTATTGAAGCACTTTGCTAGAATTAATTCAGTTGCAGTAGCCCGTGAGGCTAAAGAATGACTGTAAAAGATTACTGTAACCAGATATATCAGAAAAGCAGAGCCGCTATTAAAACTAAAACGACAGACAGACAAAGAAGATTAGAAGAATACTTATAGAGGTTTCATCACCAAAAGCTGGTGGTGTTTCAGAAGTCAAGGAAAACAGTTGTGATACCTCTGCTTTTATCTGGTAACATACGCACCTGCTCCAACCAACCAAGCAACAAACCACAGTGTTGTTATTCCTGGTATAAACATATAGCTCATTTTTCCATTCAGTAAGTGACAAGAAATTCGTTCAGGAAATGAGTATTTTCATGCTTTATACATTGTATGGCTCTTAAAGATTCATAAGAAAAATAGAAGCAATTGAAAAATGTCTTTTAGAATAAGAAAAAAAAAAAAAAAAGAAAGAAAAAAAAAGACCCAACCACTTTAAAACCAACATCTAAAGATTGATGGGGACACAGATTTTGGAAGGTATCCAGAACATCTGAATATTCTAAGTTATGGTAGCAGAGTAGCTGGTAGTTCCGATTATAATAAGATCAAGTTTTCCCTGTGGGCTGTTTATCTTGCTCAGTGATTTGGAAGCATCAGTTTTCTAAATAAGTGATTTTTAAATCTCTTGTGAGAGATTGCTACTTGTCTTGCTGTATCTTTAATCATATGTGCTAGCACTGTGAGCAATGTGCCCTCTCTTCGTGCTGCTTCGGAGCCTTGCCAACACAACACAGTAGAGCATATGTGAAATTTTCCGCAGTAGCTACAATATTACTCACTGTTTTCCTGTATGAGAGCCATTTATCCTGCCCACATCCAGTCATAAAGGCCGAGACATTTAACTAACCTAATAGTGTCCAAAGAGGAGATTTTATCCAATTTAACATTTGCACGGTCTTCAGGTGAGCAAATTCCAGATGGCTTTGGGTGATACCCACTGGCTTCATATAGTCCTACTTACAAACTGTGACTGAAGGATGAGGTGTATTTTCAACGAAAGGGACAAATTAGGCCAAAGTTACCTCCAAGCATGAAATACGCATTTGAAATTAAAATCTCTCTGCATTGATCAGAAAAATCACAGAGACTGTGATCTAGCAGGCACGCCTATACATATTCCTGTTAAAGTCAGCTGGCTTAACTCCAGCTGATCATTTGCAATTTTGGAGACACATGGATAAATTTAGGCGATAGATCTTAGACAAATCTGGTTCAAAAATGCACAGAGGAATCGTCAGGAATAGCAGGGGAGGAAAGAGGGTTCAGAGTCATTGCAAAGTATTAAGAAGCCTAAAAGAGCAGGAGACTGATTCACTTTCACTGAGCCTTCAGTGCAACCTCCTTGAGACTTTTTGACGCTACATAGTGAAGAGAAAATTTCAAAACTGGTTCTTAATACATGGATCCAACACAGCACCCAAAGCACACCCCTAGGTTAATGGGGATTTTGCTGCAGTATTCATAACCGGTTTGAGGAGTTCTGACCTTATGGTATTTACCTCTTCAGGAGCAATTTGTGAATAATTCATTTCAGCCTCTTCACTTTGCTTTCCCAAATCCTGAGTGAATCATTTCTATTCAAATTGATCACGAGTGTTCAGACTGGGAAGAGCGCTCATAGCTTGAGTTTATGATTGCAGAGTGATGCACAGCTATATGAAGTTGCAGCTGTTAACTTATGGCATTCAAGTTCTCTAAAGACATTGCGTCTTTCATATTTTCTGTACCGTAAAATTGCAGGCTTCACAGCTCTGATAAATGTTTAGATTAAAACTGCTAATATTTCTGTTCATTTTTATCAGATCGTCCCAGCTGATATTTAAACTACATAGAACAACAATTTGCAGCATAAAAGAATATCAGGGTTGAATTTGAAATTCTATTTTCAGAAATCAGTATACAGGTAGATAAAGGACTGACATTTGGAGATCACTGGTTCATTTACTATTAACACAATATATTTCTTAATGAAAGGAGAATAAGCATGGTGAAAATGTATTTACCCTATTTTAATGGATTTTTTTTTTTTTTTTGCCATAATGGCTAAGAACACAAGAGAGACAACTTTTTTAGCCACATATTTCAGTATACTAGTCCAAGATTTTTAAGAGGCAATGGCCACAAATGGAAACACAGGAGGCGCTGTCTGAACATCTATATGTCTGAACATACTGTGAGGCTGACTAACCTCCAGCACAGTTTGCCCAGAGAGGTCATGAAGTTTCCATCATTGGAGATATTCAAAAGCCACCTGGACATGGTCCTGGGCAACTGGCTCTAGGCATCCCTGCTTGATCAGGGGGTTGGACCCCCCTTCCAACCTCAATCATTCTGTGAGGATGTCTCTCTACCATTAAAGTCCTTCTTAAGTATTACTCATCAGTTCAGTGTTGCGCAGATCTCAGAGAAGGTCCAAGCCCAGTGTCACAAGCCAGTCCAATCACTGCTCAAACCCCAGCTGTGGAAGCACTACTGTGCACGTTTATTCCCTGCCTAGCTGACCTAACGCATATTGGGAGCCTGTGTAACTTATTGGAATCCAATAACTGGAGAAGATAAGGAAGTAACTTAGAGAAATCTTTCTTTTTCACATCCTGGATGACCTCAGCAGTGATGTTGAGTGACAAAGGATATAGTAATAGAAGGTCCATAGCAGGTAAATTTCCAGAAAAGAGAATTTAGTGAAGCTTTTTTTCAAGAAGCTCACAGTGAGCAATGTCTTTTGCATGGCATTCTCTACAGCAAGACGCTGAGGTATACCCATAAACTTGGGACAACAGAGTCATTAAAAATTGTTTCAAAGATGCATATTCATTACATACTCTGCAGTTCCAAATTATATGAGCAGCTACTTATACTGGATACATGCCTTAGGGATATATCCAGAACATGTGGGCTGCTGAGTGAATACAAAAGATCCGTGCCTGAACACACGTGGTAAAGATTTAACTTATACTGCCCCTCTGTTTTGATTTCAGTTATATGTAAGACTTAAGTGTAGATCACAATTTGAAGAAAACAAAACCAAAAGTTCAATCAACCCACAAACTCATGACGATAAAGTTTTGGAGAAACTTCCTTTCCCTGTCTTCCAATATAGGCTCCTCGATACTAAGGAGACTTGTTGAAATCATGATTTAGCAAGCTAGATTTATTTTACTCTAAACAATCAAATGTTAGCAATAGTGAGAGAATAAAGTTCCTTTAAAATTACTGGAAGCTGGTTTGTGTGAAGCTTTCAAATGACACTTTTCTAACAGACGAGACTTTACTCCTTAAATGCTTGTGCACCTGTCCAAAGGGGTAAACTCAGAAATTTCATGAGTTTTATGCTTTTCTGAATGACACAATTCTGTTTCCAGGCATTTTCAGTTTGATGGAATGAATTTATTGTTAAGCTGTGATACCTAAATCTCATGCTAAAGTCATTGCATCCAGTTATTTTGCAGATATGATTTCACACATGCAACTGATTTATCTCCCATGAGGTATGGTTGAGAGCTCTAGCAAAAGGTGTTTGCTTGCAGTTTAACTGATATACCTTACCAAAGTTTCATCAGTGCTAGAATCTGTTCCAGCAATAGCATATCACTGAAATGAATTAACTGCATCTTTGGAGAAGGCCAAAGATATAGCCATCACTGGAAGGGATTTTTAATACCCACTTGAAAAAGTTCAAGTCCCAGCTTCTCCTAAGGCAGCTAATGTTGGAGCAAGGATCACACAGAAGCACAATTTGTTAATGACAATCTAACAAATCACTGCTGCTGGTTTTGGTACAATGACTGAGACACCTGCAGTAACCGGGAAGTTCACAAATGACCCTTCTTGATGAAGAAGAGGTCAGGAGCTGAATGTATCTCTGCTTCCATTTAAAATGGGATAAAATGCTATTTCTTTCCTGTGTAAAAAAAGAAATCGGCTTTGTAGAAGGACCCTACAATCCTATGGCAGTCAACCCAGCTGACGCCTGCCAAGGTCCCAACCTCCCTGCCCACATAATGTGCTCTTTCCCTCTCTTTTGTACTGACTATGATGCTCCTTCCACATGGAGCAGCTTCATTTCACAATGCAAGCAGAAGACTAACCTGACCTAAAAAGGTGAGTAAGGTCACTAAAACTGTACTGGATCAAAGCAAAGGTCTTTTCAAACCAGGATCTGCCCCTGAAAGTGGCCAATAGCTAATGCCTGAGGAAGGACATAAAGACAGAGAAAGCATGAAGAAATTTCCAGGTTCCAATGGTTTGCAGTCATTGGAGGACTCCAGTGGGACAGTGCCATCTTCAGATGCAGCAACACTGAGTGCCTTCCTCTTCTGTGTACTTATCCAGAAACCCCTTGAACCCACTAACCAGCTGTTCCAGAGCTGCACTTCTATGTATCAATTTGCAAGAACAGATGTATAAAATGAATCAGAGAAGTTTGGGTAGTGTCTTTAAAATCTGATAATGAATATACTGGTGTGGTAATAGAAGTTTTATTTTTCCTTCCCAACTCACTTCGAAAATGCTGTGGCTTGTTTTATTAGTTTCTCAAAAAAAAAAAAAAAAGTGCCATACTACTTTAAACTTATTGGAGATCCCTGAGCAGACTTGGTCCTCAGATTTGTAAGACTGCAGAAACAGACTAAATTATGGTAAATTTTACTTTTCAAAGAGCTTGTTTGCAGAGAATGGGACTTCAGATAAATGCTTTAAAGAGATTTTTAACAGTAATCCCAAACACTTTTCGTTATTGTACCTGTCAGCTGCAAGGAGAATGACTGGCTACTGGTCACAGTCCTGTTAGTCTTCTACTTCAATGTCCCTGTTTATAGTCTATCATGTAAGATTTACCTCACAGAGGAGAAAAAAAAAAAAAAAGATTATTTGAAAAGGTTGGCAACATAGACCTAGTGACTCTCAGATTGACATATAAGGACTTAATTTTGTTACTGAAGGCTCGTACATGTTACTGAAATAGTGATATGCCCAAGCTAATCATTGTTACTAAGTATGAGTTGATTTTTCCTTTGTTTACAGGTTTCTTTGAGGAGATCTCTACATTTGATATTTCATAGCACATTTCTACCAGCTGATTAGTTCCGGCTAATCTGTTCTTTAAAGCCTGATTTACCTTCTGACAACTTTGAGACAGATATAATAAACCCATCTTCTGAACTACCAGCTACCACTAACTGCATTTACGTTTATAGAGAAAGGGTTTTCAATTCTTTCTGCAATCGTGCACTGATGAAAGATTCAAGCCCTTAGAGAATATCCATGTGTTATCAATCTGGATACCAGCCTTCTTCCCAGGGCTTGAATTGACAAGTGCAAGGAAAGCACAGAAAAGACTAGAACACCATCGTCCATCTGCTGCACCGTGCTTAGCATACGGTAAATAAGATTACCTGCTGTTTTGAGATCCCTATTAAAACTGGCAGTAGCATGGCTTTAGGAGCTGATGTTGACCAAGCCACCTGACTCTTTTGAGTTCATATCTAGTTTACTTACAGTTCAGTTTTGACCCCATGCAACTTTATATCAGTTACAAAGTTCTCTATCATGGTGCAAAGTGATCCACAGCTCTCCCTGAAGTGTTTGTCTTGGGATACAGAAAAAGAAACATTAGCAGAGGCTGTCACCGTCTTTGCCCCTGTGACTGCAGAGAAAGACTGTGGCACACCCAATTTCAT
Source organism: Fratercula arctica (assembly GCA_947846985.1). NCBI lineage: Eukaryota > Metazoa > Chordata > Aves > Charadriiformes > Alcidae > Fratercula > Fratercula arctica. The sequence goes on from CANTUZ010000003.1 coordinate 72,494,597, forward strand.
TCTGATGATGATTTAGCTGATTCCCTCTAGCACCTTTCAAAACAATCTCCCCCCAGCAGTGGTCACTACTTTAGAAGGTTAGTGCTTCTGTGAAAATGTCCTAATCAGGATTCAGGCAAAATATGAAATGTCTCTATTTTTAACAGATTGCAGTCTTTTGATACAGTACATACACTGTTCACATAATACACAGCAAATCATAGGACGTGACAAGGAAACAATGCCACTTCAAACCATCTAATGTTATGCCTCAGGCTGATTAAATAAACAAAAAGAAACATGACAGACTCATGCACATCTTACTCCTGGCCTTAATTGCAAACAACTGTTTTGTAATGTATGAGGCCTTTGCCATCCAATTCCTTGGCTGATTTTCTACTGATGAAAGACTTGCCACTTCGTTGAACTGTGAAGGCATCGTTTCTATTCCAAACCCATGGAGGCAGAAGAATTAATTTACAATTCCCTACTATATGAAAAAAGTGATAGGCATTTCATAAGAGGTGGGACTAGTAGCAGCACTATTACTAGCCTCATCTTCAGAAAATTGCTCCAGCTGTTACAAGTTCCTCAGTGTAGCTCCACTAGTAATACAGTTTTAGGAACAGAAAAAAAGCCTTTTTAGTTTGGATGGCCATGGTGTATCACAGTGCCTTGCAAAAAAGCAGCCTGGACCTATAGGGTTGTTGAAGCAAAACCATCATTTGTCTTAAAAAAGGAAAAGCACCACATTTGCTATGCATTGAAAGGGCCAGCCTGCACCATAGAGATAAAGGAAATAATAGTCTTTTCTTCTTTCTTTTTTTTTTTTTTTTAAGTGAATGGTAAGACCAGTCTTCTAAGACGTAGCCACATGTAATTATCATTGCCATCAGTACTAATTAGCAATGCATATCCTATACAATGGGCAGTTACTGTTACACCTTCAGGCTCATTTAAATCAATTTGCTCTGAAGGCCCACAGGATTAACTGGAAGGGAAACTTGTACTCGGTGTTGATTACGGAAAAAGTCTGACCACGTTTCCATCCTGGAGTCTAAAATTGCCACCTGCAGGCACGTGGTGTGGTCTGTCCTGGTACAGTGCCCCGCCACTCTATTCACTGATAACAAAAGCAGAAAAAGTACAGCTACTTATACAAGTTCTTTTACACTTAAGATCCAGTAAAATTTCCTTTTGCAAAGCCACCCAGGCTTTATTTTAAAATGTTGCAAATTGACATTGAGTAGTTCACAGCTGTCATGTTCGCTTCCATTTTTGACACTTAGATATTAAAAGAAATCCAGAATATAGCTACTCAGACATCTTATCAAGCCTTGGAGCTATCTAAACGCTCCAGATTTCCATTTTTACTCAATTTTAGTGGATTAGAATTGCAATGACACAAAATGCTAAATTACTTGATAAATAAAAGTAGTAGCAATGCATTTTTGTATTGCATAAAAGAGTAGAAACAATCCCAGGAGCAGGCTACACTTGTAGGGACCTTCTCTTCCTGGTTCTTCCCAAGCGTTAGCCTACAGGAGTCTTCTTGCCAACTTTCTTGTTCAACTCAAAAAGTGCACTGAGATATATGCAAAGGCAGTTTTTACTTGCACCATGGTTAGGATATTCTTTCAATATATGCTACAAGCATTCAAATTCTCCCAAGCTGAGGAAACTCTGTAATGTAAGGTAGCCATTTTTGGGGGGCAAGTATAAAACAGAACTGCTGGCAAAGCAAGGCTGCATGCTATGAATATTTGCTGGGCTTGCTCAGGACCAGCTGATCTCGTACAACCTCCTCAGGAAGCCGAACGGATAGATGCCATGAAGTCTTGTGGAGGTAAGAGGCTATACTGGTATTTCTGACATGGATCATATTGGTTGCTGAATCATTAGAAGGCGCTGTCTTCACTCATGGCAAGGGTAACCTCGCACCTACTTCTGCATTACAAATTCTGCAAGGTGGTTACAAAGTTTGGTCATTACAAAAATGATCCCCAGTTACCCCAAATGTCTTGGAGTGACACCCTTGACCTAGAAAATCTCATGTATAAAACCAGGTTCTAGGTCTGCAAGTTAGCAGCCAACTTAAAACCAGCTAAGCTTATGAACACCATAGCAGCCTGCACAGTGAAACCAGCACTGTCACTGTTTCCAGAAGAGAGATGAGGCCAGCTACACTGCAATACTCCATCTCTGAATAGTGAATTACAGGGCTGCCATTGTAGGAGTTCACATGGTATGGGGAAACAAGTACTCTGACTAGTTTGGTAAAACGGTTGAGAGGTAGAACTGCTCTATTAGTCCCCAAGTTACAATCTTCAATCTGATTAACGCATTATGAAAACAGCATTAGAGTTCACTCAAGTAACATTGGTGTCCTGGTTTCAGCTGGGATAGAGTTAATTTTCTTTCTAGTGTCTGCTGTGTTTTCAGATTTGGTATGAAAGGAATGTCAATAATGCATATTCCTTTAGTTGTTGCTAGGTGATGTTTGTACTAGTCAAGGATGTTTTCTCAGCTTCCCGTAGAACCTGAGAAGGAGCATAGACAGAATAATAGAATGGCCAATAGGATATTCTGTACCATACATGTCATGCTCAGTATATAAATGGGGATTGTCCAGGGGTAGCGAAATCTGCCATTACTGCTTGGGTTGGGCTGGGCAACCAATTCACCAAGCGGTGAGAGTGACTTGTGTCTTGCATATTCTTTTACCATTATTATTATTGTTGCCATCATTTTCCTTTTCCACTATTGTTCTATCAAACTGTCTTTATCTCAACCCACAAGGTGGGTTTTTTTTTTTCCCTTTCCCCTCCTTTTTTCCCTCTTCTCCCAGCCCTTCTGGGAGGGGTGGGGGGTGGGCGGGGGAGAAGGGGGAGGGAGGGAGGGGCTGCGTGGTCCTAGTTGCTGGCTGAGGTTAAACCACGGCAACCGGTGATCTCATTTCATTTCCTTTACAGCTCTTTATTAGTTACAATTCAGCAGATCTGATGTCCTTTTAACTTCAACAGCTTTTTGTCCAATCAAGCTGAAGGTGTAGTAGCACTTTATATTCAATTAATTCCAGTTCTGCTGCTGCCACTTTTGGGAAGTGGATTCTGAGAATCTAGAAGGAGCTCATCTTCGCCCACAAAAATAGAAATCAGCTCTAAGATAGAACCAGAGCCCACAGGAATGAAGTACCACTGTTTTTAATTTAAGAGGTCCTGTCTGCCACACCTATAGTAAAATCAGTGGGAGACAGCTCTGTTAAGGTCAACTTTATGACCCCGTAGAGAAAAGAGGCAAGTTTCAGGCGTGAAAAAGAGGGGAATATCACAGCTGCTGGAGCCATTGTTCAAAATAATGTATCCTCAAAGACAGGCCAGGGCTACGTAGTAAATATGCTTTGTCTATATTGATTTTTGGTCCTAGCATATCCAGCCAGTGTATCCCAGCATATTTTCTGCTTGCATTTAGATTGGGAAAACTCTATAGGTGTTACACTGCTATGCCTGAGCATGGTCAGGTAATCAACAGAAACCTCTCTGTGGGACTGACATAGCACCCCTGGAAGCACGTGCTCACCCGTCCTCCTCCTCCTCTGCCTTACCTATCCCATCGCCTTCCCACTCTGAGTCCCACATCATTAAGCTTCCCATAATCTCTACCAAAAGGAAACACAAATCCAGAATAACAACTAATCCAATGTCTCCCATGCGGGTGGTTGCGGATGGTGCTGACTCGTACCAAAGGGATGAAAGCAGGGAAGCTCCTGAGCCACGTACAGCTCATGAGCAGCCTCAGTGCAGCGCCTGGGGCTGGGCTACGCTTCCCAGCTGGTGAAGAAGCTTGGCTTTGCTGTGGGAATCCAAATCTGCAGTGGTCGGAGGGCAAGGACAAAGTGGGTTTGTTTTGCTGGTGCAGGTGTGCACCCTGGCCTATCACTCAGTAAAGAGGTGGGCTTCCTGAGGGGGCTGCTCTCATCTTCTCCTTGGGGATAAAAGGCAGATCTCTCCCTTGCTATGTAACCTTTCTGTATACGTACATGCAGAGCAAGCCTTACCCTAAGTCTTTCATATACACCTGCTCTTTTCTAGTCTCCAGAGTTCATCTCCATCATATCTGAGCTCTTTCCACCTGGGACACAGACACCTGGCATGGGTCTTCTCTCAGTCTTTCCCTAAGGCTGTTTAAAAAATCTTTTGTTTTGGTAAGAGTTTGTTTGTTCACGTATATTGTTGTGTGTTTGCATTAGGGAAGGGACTCCATGAGTTTTGTGTGCTGGGTTTATGTCCTTTTGAAAGTAGTAAATATGTAATTGCTCAGACTTCTCACGAGAGAAATCTTGCTCTTTTACTGGGTTTCTTGTTTGATGCCTCACCAAATTTCCAGTGGGGCAGAAAGGGCAACTCTGTATGTCAAACCAAAAGTACTATGAGAGTGACTGGCAAAGGTTATTACTCTCCTAATCAAAACATGGGAGAAATTAACCACTTAAAAAGGAGCTAATTCGAGTTCACATCTCAATGTTTAAAATGAAGGGAGAAGCCTGCATGTGTTTTGAGCTACTCTAAAGCAAGTATGGCCAAGCTGTGACTCCTGGCCCATGTGAATTTTACTTAGGGACAGTTCACGCATAGCTTTTGGGCATGAAATGTTATTTCTGCAAGACAGGGAACTGTGTTAGGCTGCAGGATGCAAGGGAGTCTGTGAAAGTTGTGGATGAGAAATTTTACACACTGAGCTAGCCAACTTCAGTTGTCCAAATGAATCCTTACTATAACCCTGCAGCTTGCATCTTGGAAGGACAAACAGCTTCTCTATCTCAGAATAAAAGCCACACAAATAAAAAACAAAACAAAAACTTGGAGAAAATAAAAGTGATAGACAAAAGGCACTAGTTTCTTTGGAAAGAAAGAATACATAGAAGCAAGCACAGATATAATTTGATAAGAAATAGGAAGGAAAATCTGTGGTTGTAAGTATGAAAAAAATTATATTGAACATAGGAAAAGAGTACAAAACAAATCAGTTGCCATATGTGAGGGCACAATATAAGAGATGGAAATAAGCAAAATAATGTAATGCCAGTCAAAGTACCTAAGATGAATCAAAAAGGCTTTAACAGGTATATATGAGAAAGGAAATAATAGAGCAAATAAATTGATAAATAAACATGATATATATTCCCTGATGAATGGAAAAGAAAGATTTGCAAATGAAATTCAAAACAGATAAAGAACTAAAATAAACTGAAGACACATAATGTAGCTTGCATTTTCTGATAGTTTTTTTCTCCAGGTATATACACCTTTGCCATGTAGGCCATGCACCTCTACATAATCCTGAGTATCTGTGTCAGGTTTGTGCTATTTGATGAGACTGGCTGAATTCTGCACCCTTGTGTTTGTGTGAGCAAGGGCAGAGGTCCACCAGCACAACTATTCTGCTTTCCCAGTTAACAACACAGGAGTCTTCAAAAGTCTTATTCCTTCTTATTGTAAATAAGAATGGCCTACCTGAAGTGGACATGTTCAATTTAATACCAGATATTTTTTCTACTTTCCCTCTATAAACCTCTTTCCCTCTATAAGTTCAGCTGTGAGAGATGGGCTTTCTCCCCTGTTTCCAGCAATCTCCCAAACCTTCTTGCTATCAGCCCACCAGAGGGACCACACAGCATCTTTCCACCAGCTGGACACTTAGGCTTGAATCTCCTTAGCTTGTGGAATCTGAGGTCTTGGTCTCCACCTGCAGCTCTCACCATCAGGGTTTCATAGAAAAGGTAAGTGTGGCAGTGCTGAACACGGGTGTCTCTCTTTGGAACAGCCCCTGCTTCTTGCTTCTCTGTTCTTAAAGTGCCTGCCAAATTGGGTTCATAATTAGGTCACTATAAGCTGTTACAAAGGCAGGTAATCCTAATACTGAAGAACTAATGCAGCTGTAATAATAAGAACAACAACAACAGTAATAATAATGGGAGAGTGAGAGCTGGATTATCCAATAGAGCTGGCAGAGAGAGCACTCGGTTCATCGCTCAGAAGCAGAGATGTTAGTTTTCTATTCAAAAGCCAGAGTCATAACGAAGATCCAAAATGCCACAGGACAAGCTATGGAGCAAGACAGCATAACCCACAAACTAAAAACCAAAAAACATTAAGACTTTAAACTATGATCTCATCCTCAAACTGCACTGCAGAAATACACCGTAATGCTCTAGGACAGAGTGAAACTTGTTTTACCTGGGACAGAGCTTCAGATTATTCCTTGTCATGCAAACTTCAGTGCTTTGAAAGTTAGAATTTCAGTTAACTACATAAATCCTAAGAACAGTAGCTGCAGTATCTGCTTCAAGCCATCAAACCTACCTAGAGAAAAGGATGGATGCCTCCTTAAAAATCTGCCTGAAAATTATAAGAAGGCAAAGTAGCATCACAGCTGATGGTTTTGTCCACGGGCATTTCTGCTGGAAAGCTCATAAAATTGAACATAACTTCAGTGTTGCATCTTTTTAATATGATATTTTAAATACAGTATTATTTAATAACTAATGACATTTTTAAACACAGAAAGTTCAACGACTCCTTGATATTTAATACTTTACCAACACTGATGAGCATAGAAGTATCTTCCCAGCCATTTCCAGATAACATAGAAAGTGGTGAGAGAATAAATAATCAGGAAGTCAGCTACTGTTATCCAATGACTGTATTTTATTGCCATTTTGACCAAAAATATATCATTGGTTTATTGAACCTGACAAAAAATAGAAGATCAAGACCAGTTTCTATGCAGAATTGCTCCATCAGTGTCAAGACCATTTACATTATGTCTCCTTCAGTATCACCATCCCTCCTTCCAATTTTGTTATCCGATGGTGCACAAGTCCCTTTTGTGTCATCTGTAGGATGAGTTATCAGGATGTAACATGGTTTTCATAGCTGTCTGGGGGTTACTATATTTCTTTTTTTTGCAAATGTCTTCAGCATACGAGGTATCTCCGTTGTGCACAGCAGTTATGCTGACAAGGCCAGGATTTCCAAACATCTGGCGGCTCAACTAGCTTAGGAACAACAATTCCACTTGATATGCTGGATACCCAGAAACCCCAACCCAATGGACAGGGCCCTTAAATCATCTCTGGATCAAAATTGCTTGCACTGGGTTGGAATCTCTAGGCCAAAAAAAAAAAAAAAAAAAAAAGTGCACATGCTTTAGGAGAAGAGCAAGTACGTCTTTTTGATGAAGAAGCCTCACAATTTATCCCACAGTGCACGTGAAAGAGGTTTGCTTGACAGCCCCCAGAAAGTTGCTGTGAATAGGACCAAATAGCCAAGAGCAGCACGAATTTCTCTATAGTTAGCAATAAGTGCAGGACAAAGCAGGACAAGAGGAGAGAGACTGATCTAGTCTTCATGCCCATTTCAGTCCTTTGCTTTTCAGCTTTTCTCCTGTTCATAGAGAATAAGACTTCAGATTCCCAAAGAATTTATTTCAATAAAATAAGCCCAGGAATAAGGGCATAAGCTGTCATAGCCAAGGTTTCTAAAGGCATTATTAGCTGCTAACCAATGAAAATCTGAGTGGTAGGTTTTTTAAAAAGGTCACCGAATAAAAGTTCAACATAGACCCCTGCAGACTGAAAATGGACCAGTTTGATGTAGTAATTAAGACAAAATCCTATGGGTATTCCAGAGATTATAGAACAGTTAGTCTAACTTCCTTTTTAGTAAAGCATTAGGTACCATTTTTTAGAGATCAGATGGGAACACTTTAAAAGGAGGAAAATGTCTTGATTTAAGGGTAGGCAGCCTTTCTGAAGAGAAGCATAATCATGTTTCACTTAGGTAATAAGAGGCAGTTGACTCCCATTAATCTCGAGTAGACCAAAAGGATACAGATAGCACAATTAAAATTTCAGAGTGCATAAAGAAGTTTCGCAGTGGTTGTGAAGGGCTAAGAGTTGTGAGAAAAATGAAAGAAATTTGCCTGGAATTAACGTAGTATAAGCTTTTGGCAACAACGATACTTTTATGAATATGTGTATGGGTTTGCCTATTTAAAAGTAGAAAACAAACTGTTCCACAAGATTAATATCAGTGCCAGCTTCTAAACTGCAAGTGAAAATACAGGAGGACTATTTTTATAGGTGGCTTTCCCACTTTCAAGAATATATTTTACAACTTAGAGCAAACATCAACAAAATTCTCAAAAGAAGCAGCAAGTCAGCAGCTGATGAAGCAGGTGAAAAGCAACATATTTATGAAAGTACATACAAATATGGATTTATGTTTCTAACCTTAGGTATTCAAGCTAGAAATTACTGGGTTTTAAGAAGCATATATGATCTGATAAAAAGGAAGGCTCATCTTACTATTAAGGCTCTGCCTGAAAATGCAGGCACTCTGGCTGGAATTTCTGGCTTTGCCTCACTCTCCCTTTATGACCTTTGTCAGGTCACTTGTGTCTCAGTTTCTTCTCAACAAAGTAGGAATCACGTTTCTGTGCCATGTAGAGGTTATACCAGGTAAATTCATTAACATCTGAACTTGACAATGTACAGCAACAGGGAGCCAATAAATTAGACATGTATCAGAGAAGTCAGCAGCAACAAAAATCTGTGTTAGTGTGACAGAAAAACAATTTCACAAATAAATTTTATGAATTTTTTTCCCTTGATCTTTAGAGTTGCTGGACTTTTACCAAGTTGCAAAATGTCCTCAAGCTTCAGTACCTTAGCTTCAGCTGAAAAGGCAGCAGATGCCATATGGGAGAAGGCACCTGTTCTGCACCTTTGTCACATTAGGTAATTATCTGCAAAACAACTTAGGTATTCAATCTCTAAAAGTCAAACCACTACCTCAACATCTTGATCTACTCCTGGAGGCAGTGAGAGTGTGTTGAATGAACTTACAGTGAAGTACCTCTCCTCAGTTAAATTTGTGTGTGTGTCTACAAGTGTACGTGCATCTGTTTCTGTGTGAATCTATAGATTCATAGATGCTTTTTCTTTCCCCCACCTCAAGAAACTGTTGTTTAAAGCAGCAACAGAAATCTCATGTTTGTGTAAATGGATTGGAGCCAGATGGTGAAATATTATAAACTGAAAAGTTCATAAGGTCAAATAGACATATGGCTGAAAGGCCAAAATGTCACATTAGGTCAGAAAGTGTCACCACAAAAAGAAACACACAAGAGTATTTCAGCTGCTTCGGAGAGGGATATGAAAGATAATGATCCCTCACTGATACCTTCTGCTTTTTATTCTTACAGGTCCCAACAATTGGCTCTAGTCAATAGCACTGATTTAGCTAGTGGGTATGACTGGGGCAGCTCGTGCCTCAGAATGGAGGTGATAACACTTTCAATTTTTAGCCGAGGATTTAAACTTCTGCTAACTTTTTATCAGTCTCAACTTCCCTTCTCATCAGCTTGTTTTACCAATGGCAACTTTTCAGTCACTTGTCTGTCAAACACATCTGGCTTCCCTGAGATGGTGTGACACTACACGAGTGTCATGATCCCCTCTGCAGGGGATTCTACTTTAAGAACTGAGGAACATGTTCTTGTATTCTCAGTCACAGTGGTCAGTGCTTTGGAAGAATCGGATTTGAAGAGTATCAGGGTTAAGAGAGACTGCATTCATGCTTAAGGGTCTCTCTCCCACCAGGCTCCTTTTCCATGTATAATTGCAAATGCAATAGAGTTTCTTTCTATGGTAAATCTACCACCACATCAGTAGTAGGGGGAAGTAAAGAATGAGAATATAAAGATTTCATATCTGCAACTAGGAACATGGAAATTCTTTCAGACACCAAAGCCTTTATGGGTTCTCCCAAGCAAAGATGACTTGGTCATTACTGTGACATTTAAAACAGATAACTTGAACGAAAGCAACGAGCAAGGTAATATATGACAAAACATAAATGAAGGGAAATATGGAGAACAGAATATAATTATTAGCAAAAGAACATGCAGAGTGTAACGTATTCCTCTGATACAGCAATAACATTTTAGCAGTTGCAGTTGTTGGATCTATCCTTATATATTCTTTCTTAATGAAAGGAACAAAGGGAAATGTCCAAAAAATTTTCTGTGGACCAAACTCTGGGAAATATAAGAGTAAAGGTACACATTGATTGATAAAAGGATGCCAGAGTCAATTGTTGACAAAAATCAACAGTAAAATGGGTCAAAATATTTTTATTCTAAAAGAAAAGTGTTTGTAACAAATAGATTTGCATTAAAAAACCACAGTAACAAAAAATCCAAACCAGAAAGTGTTTTAGCTTCAGGTATAAAATAAGTAGTCTCCGCAAAGTGGGGTCTGGGAAGAAATAACTAACATACATTATAAAGAAAGTTACACATATATTCTGAAAAATAAGTGATTTTTTTTTTTATTGAGTGAATCCTGTCTGAATACGCTGACATCACCTACCTGAGCCACACCACCACATCCAGAAGTATCAGGAAAATCAAGCTAAATGTTCCCACTCTGTTCTATGTACCATTATGTAACCAGCTGTTTCTGCTCACCTTTGAACATCTGAATCTGAAGATTGGCAGCAGTCATAGCACATGAAAAAACAGCTCAAATATTTTTTAGAAGTCTTTTGCAATATGACCAGTGCTTATTTTCATGAGGAAAGTACTAATCCACAGAAAGAATATACGTTTATACTGAAAGTACAAGCAATAAAGTATTTACATTTTCATATTTGCATATTTAAATCTAATTTTTACAGTGTGCCTAATGAACCATACATTTCCAAGAAAAGGAACAATTCAGTTCTGTTTGCTGCCTTTGGTTTCCATTTGATTTATGTTTGTTTGTAAGTGATGCTGGATTCCCAATTGCTAGGTTTATTGTTCATTGATTTTTACTATTACTGGGCTCTACATACACACAGGAATTTATGGTCCAGAGATTTTTTACTAACTGTGTAGTGAGAACTGTACACAGGGACCTTTTTCATCAAAGTCAGTGAAATACCAAGGAGGCAGGGCCAGATCCTAGGTACGCCTAGCACTCTGGGACTGAAGGTGCTCAAAGGTCTCACAGGTGGGGTTATCAAGGTGCACAACCATGGAAAGGAAGCTGAAATCTTGTCCATGCTGCATATGTACCATAGGATAAAAGTTTACAGACTCTGAATGCTGTAGCTAGCCCTACTAGTGTGAGCACTTACAGTCAGCATTAATGTGCTGTTCTATCTTCCATTCTGCGCCGGAGACAGCAAGGACCAGACTAGGTCTGGCTTTGCGTTGCAAGAACGGTAATGCTGTCATCACAGAATCATTTAATGCTTTTACTTATAGAGAGCTGTCAGAAAACTTTTAATTTCTATTATAATTGTGGAAAGAAATGTCCTAGGCCTGAAAAATGTATCCCCAGTATAACTGCTCTCAAGGGCATGGATGTCAAGGTCTTTCATTAAAACTTAATACTTTCGATGGAGCTCATGTTACTTTTATAATAACCTGAACAAAAGACATTCAGGATTTTGAGGTTGGAGAAGACTAATTTGCCATTTTTTACAGCCTAGTAGTCAAACGAAAAGTCTCAGAAAGGTTCATGGGTGAGGAACACAAAAAAGTTTAGGTTACTGATAATATAGCCTTCAAGAGTTGGATCACACACCTACTTAAGACAGCTAGACAAGCAATTTATAATTTCCGAGTTGTTTATCGAGGAAATGACTGATGCCAGGAAATACAGGCAAATGTAGAAGAGCACCAGGTTCAGTAAGATACATCCTTTACAGGCAACTTCCTATCCTTCTGTGAAGTAAAGGGCAGATATCAGAAAAAGTCATATAGGAGAAGGTGAAAAACAATCAATACAGACTAAGTACCATTTAAATACAGTTTAAGGAAATAATAAACCATTATACCTTTATACTTTATTTATATTCTATAAGTCTAAAGAATAAGACTAGGGAACTAGAATACCTCATTTAAACAAGAGTATCGATACAATAATAGGTGTATCAGGAAATTGTTAGAAGGAAAACAACCTGTTGAGCACTATGGCTACATCTCTACCAGTAATCTAATCAGAGTCAGGTCTTAGTCTAGAGCCCTGCCTCACCATGGTACGTATTGCTAGCACTCCTCATGGCAAAGCAGTGATTTGTGCTGACAAGCACTCTCCAGACATCTTATTTATTAGTATATATGTAGCCTATGATCCAGGATATACAAGTAAGGACACTCTCGGCCTTTTTTCTCAGGCCTAAGACAAAAGAATTATCCCTTCACTTTTGCTAACTGTAACTTTGCCACTTTACATTCCCTAACAGAAGTAGAGAGGTCTCAGCCTTCTTCCACACTCCAGACACGGGAGCCTGTTGGGCATGCCCAAAGGGAACACCAGAAGCCTCTTTGTAATTAAGAGTAGTTCAGCATAAAACAGATGGCAGAGCTAGTAGAAGGAGCTGCTTTGGAGATGAGAAAACAAGAATCCCTTGGTGGACCCATCTTCTGAAAGGACAGCTGCATTAAAAACACTTGCAGGACCTTGGCAGCAACCACTGCCACCACGGCAGCAAGGAGCTGAGGATGAGCTGTTCCCTTTCGGGTAGCGGCTTCTGCTCCCGCTGGGCTCTGGCTGGCAGGAGGGATCGAGCTGCAGGCTTGCCCAGAAGGGAAATTCTTGCTGTAGTAGAGGGCAACTTGCTCCATGATGAACTTCACGAGTCCAGTTAGGAGCTTGGAAACTGCTGCCCCAGCTATACATGGTGCCTGTGAAAGGCTGCCATTGAGCAGGTGGGTAGCTTTTGATTTGCACAGAGGCAAATGAGCATTTTGCTTTTATTTTGCTCCTCATTTTGAGAATGCTTGCCTGAGAGGCAAGATTCATGATGCTAGGCAGTCCTGTAAGCCTGGCTTGTTCCAGCCCAGCAACCTTCCTCTGCCCTTCGTGATAAAGCCTTCATTATCGCGATTTACAACGGCTATGTTTCACTATATGCTCTGCAATGAAAGAACAGTGAGAAAGCGCGTCTTCAGACTAATGACTCCCTTACCACTGAACAACTCCCTTATGTTTGTATATGGAAAGCAAGTGAAAATGGATAAAGGAGTAATACAGCACATTCAGGTTGTTGTAAGGTAAATTCATCTTGTTGCTTTTATTCATATAAGAATAGGTATATCTTAAAGAAATAAAAATTCCGTTCTTTCCAGGTTTACTGAAGATCACTGATGCCTAAAGACTGTCCAAAACAATATTACAGAAACCACGTGACTAAGAAAGGCCATAAAATTATTAAAATATTTGCTGCTCCTGTTGCATTGCAAAGGATGTAGAGGCAAGTCAGTGGTATGATGGTTCATGGATTTCTTATCCAAATACTAGGACGTTTTTTTATTTTGAAAAACAGGATAATGAGGATGGGAATCTTTGAGGTCTCAATTTTTAGCAAATTAGTATTTCTTGTGCATGCTCCTAAACCTAAAAAGTAAAACTGATGCCCACGCACACCTGTGAGGGTAATCTATTTTCATTTGGCAAATATAGTGAATTTGTTTGGTTTTTTTTAATACTCTTGGATGTCAATAATTTTGTGGCCATTAACTCTTAAAGTGCACTTATAATTCCATGTTAAAATGACCCTTAAAGTAGAAAAAAAAAAAAAAAAAAAACAAAAAAAAAAAAAGAGGGGGGAGAAAATATCTCTCAGGAAAAGAGAAAGACATTCCAGGAAGAAAACTTACAGCTGGAAAATTCTACCTTACTATGAGAACCTCTGAACCTGCAGCTTAAAATGCAGTACTACGTTCAAAAAGAAGGGTGTACTCCATACAGAATTTGTAGCACTTTTGTACCTTTTCCTCAAAGGCGGAGAATAGTAACATTCCTTAAAATATAAAAGATGTAACTGACTTCTCTTTGAGTATCATAAAATAATAATTTTTTGAAATTTAACTTAATGGGAACTTTTATTCCCTGGAGAGTAGCTGGGAACTCACTGAAAAAAGTAATATATTCGCTCTGGGTTGGGAGAGGCTGAGAAATTCTGTGCACACAAGGAGCATGAGCTGAAAAGCACAGGAGCCGTTTGCATCATTGTGCTCCGCTGCAGATGACAGAAATCCTGGTTACAAAACTTTACTGCATACTAATTGAAGGGGGACAGCTGGAAAAGCAGTGTATCAGCTAGAAAATTAAGCTTGCTACATACGAGTGAGAGATTCGTTCCATCAATTGGCTTACTAGCATCTTTAGAAAATATTCCCTTACTTCGTAGGTTTTTTTCTTCAGTGGATTTCACCCTGAGTCGTTTTCATTAACTGGAGCTCCCCCTCAAGGAATACAATGGGAAACCAGTTTTGCAATAAAAAAGATTTCTCGTTTTGACTAAAACAATCCCAATATCCTAACCTACAAAATCTTAAGAGATTTTCTTCAGGGTATTCCCTGGCTTATGGCTGATACATAGTTTGCTAAGCAATTTCATGCAGAAGTGAGGCTGTTCTTAAATACAGAAACCTAGGCCAGAAAAGATCAGAACATTGATCTGAGTGACTTTGGGGGCTTCAGTATCGTTTTACTCAAACTATGATTCTTGAACCATGAAATGCTTGATACCCACACTCTGCTGTAATACAAAAAGCCTATGTTTTGGCTCAGGCCTGTCCCTCACACTTCAGCAAAACTTAAATGAGACCTGCTAGATGGGTCACGGTGTGGAGCTCTCAGCAAAGCTCCTCCAACAGCCTCACTGCCCGCTGTCTGCCAACGCAGTGCCTGCAGAAGAGATGATGGGCCAGAAAATACTCAGTTGCAAAAAGGGACAACACAGGAGGACAAGTCACCCACGGTCTGTCAGGGAGGTCTAGGCCATGGTGTCCAGAAATATTCTCTAGGTTTAGTCAAAATGGTGGAAGGAGTTGTTCCCAAGACATGAAAACCCTCATAAATCATACAACATTACTTTTTGCATTTCTTCAGCCTTGACTTCTCTGTTATAGACATTTTGCAGTGTAGAAAAAGAAACCTAAATCCTATCAAAACAATGGTATATATCAAACAAAACACAGCCTATAGTTATTTTGGGGTGGAGGAGAGGAATGAGTCAAATATGACAAATGTTAGTCTCCTGGATGAATTTATTATATCATCATTATATAGTGTGATGAGACCCAAACAGGGAGGGGGGGCTGAGGGAGAGAAGAGTGAATACCCAGTACCAAACAGCTACTAGTGTCTAGCAAATGAGCATGAGTGGCAAGATCATCAGCATCATCAAGAATGGGACTTTACTTTTTTCCCTTCTCCGTGCCTCTAGCATCCCCACTGCCCCCTCACCTTGACTTTATAGGACCAGTCACACACCTATATAACTACCTTAGATGGGAAAAGGTGTCCACACTTCATAGGATTTGAACAAAATACCATCTGCAATGGTTTTGGTGGCATTGCGGCTTTCTCTGCCTGTCCATATTCAGTCACACTGTGGTGGTAAAATTATTTAAGATTTGAGAGGTCTGGCTAAGAAGTTTTTCCTAACTAAAAGAACATTCCTTCCAACTAAAAGCTAACAGTCTGTGGTTGTTTCCACCTCTCCTCTCTGAGCTAAGATAATACTGGGTGTGCCACTCCTATAGGCTCCACCAAGATCCATCTCTCCATATTGTCACATTATTTACCGTTTGATTCCTTCTTCAAATTGTGGCAGTTAGCAAGATCCTTAAGGAGTCCATCCCTCCCACGGATGGATACCTGGCTTTGTTAATATTATTTTCCTCACCTCTTTCTCTTTTTTATTTTTTTTTCCCCTGAAACAGCATATAGGTTGGGTCTCTGCAACCACTTGGCAGAGAACAGGGGAGGAGAGGGGCAGACGCTGGCTGAATGTTCACTCACTATGATCAGAGTTAATAATGCTTCTGTCTGATCTGTGCATTATTATGCGCTTGGAGTCCCCAGATCTATGACAATACCTGAGGAAATATCATTATTCATGTTCTCCAGGGAATTCGTCCCACTCTTAGCACTCTGTGGTGCGGCTCAGCACAGCATGATTAGCTGCTCCAGAATCTGTTTTTAATTTCACTTCTTCCAGAAAGTGGATGAAGTCATAAAGCTTAACCTGACACAGTATCTTTCACTTGTTTTTCTTTTTAATGTTGTAGATAGCAAAACGCCATACACTATTGGCCCCAGTAATGTCACTCTGTCGTTCAGCCAGCAAACCCCTTAAACGCTATGGTTCCACGTTATTTTTATGGCACAGTAATTAAATTTTGCATTTTGCAGGTCCTCACAGTTTTGCTGCAGCCTAGGGCAGGTGCTGCACATACAGCCATGCTGTGAGAGGGGCCCCCGGCTGCTACGCTTACATCTCCTCAGCAGCCAGAGTGAACACCTAGTCCTTCAAGAGCCAGGTCGCCAGAGATCCAACAGTTAATCTTGGTAAGTTATGCTTATTTACTCAACCGAAACGGCAGGGAGGACACAGCCAGTGTAACCGGAGGGTTTCCTGGGACCTGCTGTACCTGCCTACCTGTAAAAAACAGGTCTAGAGTCTGCTGAGACAGAAAAGTTGCTTTTGCTCAGTTTAGAAAAAACATGAGTAGCAAGTGTTTGAAAGTGAAATAAGCTGCAGCTAAGTGGACAGAAGGGAGTTAATTGACTTAGTTATGTCAAATGTAGCTAATTACTGTTCAGCTGGTGCAAACAAAGCTACTGTTCCTACTACAACAAAGTCTTTAGAACTTAAATACTTACATTTCCCAACTCTCCCAAGAATTACCTTAATGCTTAATATGACTCTCCACCAAAGTCAAGGCCTCAGTGTTCTTTCCAGCTGCAATGTTACCCCGTTTCTATAGTTACCCAGCACAAAAACCTCTCACCTGGTCCTTTAGCAGTGCAATTCCCTTGTGGCAGTATGGACCTCTAGGCTCCTGGCTAAATTTCAAGTGGAAAATGTACCACTTTGAGGGGACAGCAGCAGCTATACCTCTCCAGAGCTGATAGTCCTTTCCTGCCCACCCACACTTTCCTGAGCAAAAATCAGTGTTGCCTGGCTTTTCTCAGCGCTACAGCTTCTGGGGTGTGACCTGAGAAGTCCAAATGCTTCAACCTACACAAGGAGAGCTGGAGGGAACACTCAGGAGCCAGACATGTCTCTACTCAGAGCCACATGAAGCCATACTTCATATTTTTCAAACAGTGCAATTGCAGTAGGATTTTTACTTTTTTTTTTTTTTTTTTTACATTTTAAAATTTAAAATTAATTTACATTTTAAAAATGTAAATTAATTCCCTCAAGTAAAGGGATCCATGCCTGGCCTTAAAATAGTAGAAATAACCTATACACAGCAATACTCTGTATATATATATCTATAAATTTTTTTTCTAGAGAACTTTTGCTCTGCTTCTTCTTACTACCTTCCTGTTAGCTAACTAAACCTTTCCTTCATCACCTACAGCGTTATTCCCATGGATATGCAACATAGAGACTTTGCAAACAGTTCAGTTACGCTATCACTATATTTATACCTCATCCCCTCATTACTGCTAGCCTCTCTGATTTGTCACAATGTGCAGCTAAGCAAATGCAAGCTTGTAACATCCAGGCCGCATCACAAATTTCTATTCACGCAAGAAGGAATAATTCTGTGCCCTGTGTCAGCAGGCTTTGTGGTTTGCAAAGGCTGGCTGATTAGAGAAGAGAGGAAGAATGCAGAAAGTGCGGTTGGTTCTGCTACTGCTGCCCCCACTGAAGCGAGCACTTTTCATTTGTCTCTGTAATGAGAAGGAGCCTTCCCGAGCCCCAGGTACATTAAGAAAGAATGTGTGCATGGGGGGTCCCCACTGTGCGTTTACCCTAATGTTTTCAGCACTCTTCAGATGGCTCCTGCTGAATTAGATGCATAAAGGAAGAACTAATTCTGCTGAATCAGGAAATGAGACGATGGGGATACTCTGTACGATTCCCATTACCGTTATATTTTAGTCTGCAAAGGCTACAGGTCTGAATATATGTTACTTGTCTAATTCCCACTGAAGTAAATGCGATTTTGGGGTACAAGTTCAAACAAATTGCATGGGGAATGTGGAGGACCCTGGTGACCAGAAGAAGAACATTTTCTGTATTATTCAAGTACTTAGAGTTTGTTATCTCAGTGCTTTGAGTCTCACCTATAAAATGGGATTATCTAGGCTTCAGAATAAAACTGAGAAACAATTTACAACCTTGTTCTCTAATATGCCTTTAGCTTCTGGGGGTATACCATTAAAATTAAGAAACAAGGAAAAAGTTCCATTATAGAGCAACAAAGTTCATTTTAACTGCAGACCATATGTTCCGATATCACCTGTCTTTCCATATTGTTAACTAAACTACTGGCATCAGCTTGATTTGTTGAATAAATAGATTAATTAATCTAAGAGAGACATGGTACTCATCTCCATTATCTTCCATTCTGTGCACAAAAAAGAGCAATCATGACGTGCACTTATACTAAATTTTGTCGGTAAAATATGCTTGCTTGATATTGTAGGCATTTGCATTTTATATACTTCAGTTACCATCTGCTAATGGTAATTTAATCATTCAATAAATAACACTAAAGAGAGCAACATTAATGAAGATTGGAGAATTTTTTAATATAATGAATAATTTTTGGTTTATTTCTGAGAACTGCAACTGCAGCCAGCAATAAAAAGGATAATCCATTAAAACTAGAGCACAATAATGAAAGCTGTTGTTACGGTTCTGGCATAGTGGATGACCAAAGGGGATTGTAAATTCCCAGAGTGATGACTTTCCCTACCCTTTACAAAGGAATAATGTGTGAATCGTTATGTTATAGACAGATGGGACTACTCCAGAGAGGCTGTGATTGCAGGCTAGCCTACCTGAAGTTCCAGGAGGCATTCATACCTTGGATAACTGCAAGGTCTCCAGCAGGGCAGGAGGAACCTGGGTATGGCCAAACTCTTTTAAAGGCTTTAGATCCCAGCTCAAGAAAGAACGCCTCTTAAGGAGGGCACTTCAGGCCTGCTGTGTAGTTAAGTCAGCTTGACTAACACACGGGTTTAAATGTAAGCACTTGCTTATAGGCTTTTGTTAATAAATGTATGCTGAGATATGCTTATAGGTATTTCTTTGCTACCTGTTTTTCATTCTGTTTTTAGCTCAACCCATCAAAGCATGAAAAATCGGTTTAAAAGTTTTAAATGTACATTGATTTTGATCCTGTTTTCCAAGGTAGAGCCCAGATTTCTTCTTAACTGAGACTGCAAACTGTTCTCCTACCAAGATGGAAATAGACTTAATCCCAAAATACAGAGTTCCAATGTCCCCCAGTAAACTCCAGTCTGCCAGAGCTCGTATCTCCCTGCTCACATCTTCTGCACTGAGCATCATTTTAAATTCTATATGGGATGAGTTCATATTGTAGCTCTTTATTGCATAGGGCCCTCTCCAATTCTGCATTCAGACAGCATATATGCAGCTTTCTGGCAGCTCCATATCTGAGTAGACTGGTATAACCAGCAGAGGCCTACAGTGAAGTAACTTGGATACTTTGGTGTAACGTCAGATGAGTCTGTGATTCAAAATCATCCTGAGTCACAACCAATACTATTTCCAAAGCACTGGCAGAGGGCAGTAAGTGGTAGTTATTCAATGCAAGGAGAGGTTGGTGTTAAAAAAAAGAACAAACACCTTGATTATCATGAGACCAAAGACTGCACAGGTGAATCCTTTTTCTCTCTTTTTTCTGTGACGAATTTTCTATATAGTCAGATTTGAGAGGTTTTTTAAGACACTTAGGCCTAGTTTTCATTAGAGGTTTTTGGGAAAACCAGAAGAAACTTAGGAAATAGAGGGATCAAAGGACTTGATACAGGTCTAGTGGAAGGTGTCCCTGCCCATGGCAGGGGGGTTGGAACTAAATGACCTTCAAGGTCCCTTCCAACCTAAACCAGTCCATGATTCTATGATTCTACGAAATGTATCAGAGACGCAGCAGCAGTAGTGTTGCAGTCAAGAAACAAGTTAAATAAGAAGAATTAATAATAAAAAGATATGTCCTGTGGATCAGACCAGCTGTTCATTTGCAAAGTATTTTCCCCTTGGCTATATCAATAGGAGGTGCTACTTAGGGAGACATCATGAACAGTTATCCACTCTTCCCTTTGTCCACCTCCAACATCCATAATCATCAAGGATGTTAGAGGGCATACCCGTGAGTGTTTCCTTTTTATCTATTTATAGACACGTTGTCAATGGATTTGTCTAATCCCCTTTCGAATTTGCTAATATGGTCTGCATCCCTTAACCCCCTTCAGCAACAAGTTCCAGAAGTATGCAGAATCATAGATTACTGCAGGTTGGTCGGTACCTCTGGAGGTCACCTAGTCCAACATCCTGCTCGTTGTAGGGCTAACTTCGATGTCAAATCAGGTTGCTCAGCCCTTGTCCACCTGAGCTTTGGAAATCTCCATGGATGGAGATTCTGCAGCTTCTCTGGGCAACAGGTTCCTGTATTTAACCACGCTCATTGTGAAAATTCTTTCCTAATTGGAATTTCTCTTGTTTCCCTTTCCTCACTCCAGTTTGTCAACCTTCCTCTTGTTTTTTCCATCTGGTGTGTAAAAATGACTTCTTTTATGTGCTTTTAAAAAATCTCCTCTTAATTTCAGAGACTGACCCCTAGTTATAGTATTGTCATGTGGTGAGAACTGCCATTAGTCTTTCTTTACATTATGAGTGAAATTTCCACAGAAGTGAGAGGACTTTGCTCCCTTATGAATATTAAATGCAGTGAAGTGGTCTTTGCTTCCGTTGAGGTGGAAATGGGGCTGTATCTCAGTCTTTGGATTATCTATAATCCAAGATGAACTATGACAGTGAAATTAAATATGTAACCAGTGATTTATTCTTGATTGAATGTGACTGATTACTGCTAAATAATTTATTCAAAATCAAGTTTGCAGATTGAGCAATATCTGCAGGTACAGGAATATGTAACATTAGCAAACACTTTGTATGAATGTCCTTCTTTTGTACAATTCCTGAACAACCTGTGGTTGTAGCAGGTACAGAATACTTAAAAAAGACTTTGGGTCTGGTTGGTATGTGGTTCGCTATGTAATGTTCAGTTGTCTCAGACGAGGGTGGCTATGCCCATGACAGCCGAGTCTAGCTCAGCATCCTACCTATGCCAGTCCCATCTGCTTTATTTTGCTGGAAATCTTTTCATATGAATAAGCTTCTTCAGGGGAAGAAATTTGCTGTTATCTTTTCTCACTCACGCTGTGACTTTTTGTCTTTTAGTCAAAGACCTGCTAAGTAATTTCTTGTAAATGAAATGACTTGTTTCCATTGATTAATGCCATCCTACTATAAACCCAGAAAATGATCCCTCATCCATTCTGTAATCTTCAGAGGTAAATAATTTCCCGTATCAACTACTGCACTAAATAATCCACAGTTTATGAGCTTCCAGCACCTCTGGAATGAGGCACCATCTCTTCATTATATTTTTAAAATAGAACACAATAAAATATTTTATCATTGTCTTGAGTAAATGATGACCTCTCAGGCATGTGATTCTGAGACACAGCACAGAAAAGACGAAATACAGGCAATAAATATAGACAATTGTAGGTAGTTTAGAGTGCAACAATAATGCAAAATGCTGCTGAAGCGACACTTGCCGTTCTTTCCAGTGTCAAAGACCAAAGAAAGAAAGAAAGAAAAAAGATGTGGAACGATGTGCTGCATGAAGCATGCTCAGATTTTGGCTCACACGTCAGACCAGAGGTGAGCAAGGAAGGAAAGAGAGTAATGACAGTAATGGCCAAGAAGTTCTGCCTGGGTGCATGTAGCATGGTCAGATGTCTGAAGGCCTGGGGCTACTCAGGGTCACTGCATTTGTGGTGGGTGAAGGGAGGAGTTGAGGGAGGAGCAGCCGCAGCAGTTGCAGCTCTCCAGTGACCATTGGTCTCCTCAGCACCACCACAACTCCTCACCATGGTCTGTGCTGGCAGCAAAGTCCAAGTCCATCCTGGACTGGGCTGGGCAGATGTGCGATGGCTGTGGGGACACATTGACTCATTGCTGTAGTGTTGTTGCTTTCATCCCTGTGATCCCTGCTGTAGCTGCAGTGCCTGGCTTCTCCTCAGCTTCAGGCAATGCTCAGTACCTGACACCTAAATCCTCCTGCTCTAGTGTTGGCTACTGGGCACTTCAGAGGGTCCTGCTGGACCTGCGGGCCTCCAGCGCAGTGCTGCTGTCCCTCCCCTTTGCACGGCTCATCCCGCAGTCTGGCTGTTGTGCATGTGGATTAGTCACACTAGCGTACATGGGATGAACACACGCATCTTCATCCAGCACACTTTGTCTCCTGTGCTAGCATCCAGGTGAATCCAGAGGGCTGATCTTGGGATATTCTGCATTTCCTTTTTCTGAATTCAGGCCAGAGGCATTCTGGGGACAAAAAGAGCTCCACTGGACAATGCCTCCCTCTTAACATTTGTTAGCCTATTTCCCAGTCCTTTGACCCCCACAGAACTGCTTTGGCAGTGAATAGCCTCTGCAGTTTCCACTACTTCTAGACAAAATGGATTTAAAGTTTTTCCCAGCAGCCTGAAGGGAAGATGGCTGTTGCCCTCAAGAGGGCAATTTGCCTGAACCCAGATGAACGTTGAAGCCAGCTACTCAGACATAGGTGAAAAGGAGCAGAGCCACCCCCCTGATATTTCTTACAGTCCATTTTGGTGAATTTAGTTCCCATTGGAGGCACGAAAGCAGGTGACAGCAGCTATGGCCTGCTTTTTTCCAATTATTTCTGGATTGCTCTAAAAGTAATTTACTATAGAATAACCTGCATTAGAAGCTGTGGCTCTGCAATTTTACACAAAGCAAGTATAGCTTGAGCACCCTTCCTACATTGTCCTGACAAAGAGGAGTCCTCTTTCATGTTGAGAGAGTGGTTTCCTTCCCCTGACTCCTCCAGCATCTAGTCTGTCTGCTAAAATGATCAATGGGGTTGCCACTGGTAACACTGTTTTATTTTGGATACAGAATGGTATTTTTTTCTAGGTCTAAATGCCTGGCAAGCTTATTAATGGTGCCTGTTGCAATAAGAAGCTGCAGAGATGTAGCTGTAACACTTTACATCCAAATAGTCGTTCATTTAAAAAAAAAAAAAAAAAACCAAACTTGAAAAATCAGTTTTATGCTTAGCACTAGAATTTTGTTTAGTTCTTTCAAATCCATTAGGTTGGAATATTGATAGACTGAGAAAATGCAATTTAGAGCCACACAGGCAGCTTCAAGGTAGGGTAAGTATTGGACAGTTTGTCACTTTACCATTATTTTACTAAAATCAAAAGGGCTGTGCCAGTTAAGGGTGAGTCAAGGATTTGCCTCATTGCTCTATTAGAATGCCAAGCCAAAAACCAAGTAGGGAAGTATTGATGCTGCTTGAGCTAACCAAACAGCTATGTGACGGCTGACTTCACCCAAAATAATCCAACAGGCTCCCTCAGCCCTGTGTAGCTGAACTCAGCCATTTCAATCAGAATCCCAATGGTGCTGGAAGTGTAATCTATGCATAAGCTGTCCAAACCACTTACCAGGAAGAGAGAAGGAGATATTATATTATACCTACTTCAGGAGCTCATTTGGATGGTGAACAATCCTTGGAGAGCGAAGAGCGAACAACAAGCAAAAGTAAATGCATAACCTGAACAACCTAAGGGACCATGTATTTTAAATTCGGAGGATAAGGTGCATACTGTTGGGCGGATCACTTCACTCTTTGAATTAAACTCTGAGACGTTTAACATGCAGGTGCTTTCCTTACATTCCCGAGGGAGACACTGAATATTTCTTCCTTATGCCCTCTTTATTGCAAACTGTTCAAACAATTGCGGCAGGCCTCCACCGCAGAGCCAGCTGAATCAAAAGATCGTAAAAAGCAATTTTTCTAGACACCCATTCAGAGACCCAGGAGTTCTCCTGCTGGCAAAAATAGCGGTGTGTGGCATGTGGACTCTGCCAAGCTCATGCCCCGTGAAAGACGACAGGCGAGAAGATCGGAGCTTGTGAACAATGAGGAGACAAAGGCAAGAAAACAGCACCCACTGCCCTCCTCAAAAGCCAGAGAGGAATTGTTGCCTTTACCATTTTTTGCTGTCTGCACTTTACACTACCAGAGAATTTTGTTACTCAGTAACATAAATGCAGGGTTAGCCTATATGGGGAAAAATGTTCAGCTAGGATTGCTGCCTCAGCCAGTGTGAATCATCAAATACTTGTTTCATCTTCTGAGAATAAAGGAAAGCGTGTAGTGATAGGGAATCTTTTAGAGGCCAGAAAGAAAAAGAGCTGCTGCATTTACTAGTGCTGCAAAAGATATAAAAGTAGTTCATCAGCTCAGACCAAGCATTTTATGTACACCTTACATGGAAAGAAAAGGATACAAATATGATCAAATTAGGTTTATTACCAAGTAATAACATATTTCTGCTATGGAACTGGCCAGTTAAAGATACTCAGTAATTTGGCCTGTTGGCCTAAAGTTTGCCTTTGACAAAATTCAGTGACAGCCAACGACATTTCACCTGGGATTAATGCAAGCCATTTTATTTCTATTTTCCTGGCTTTACAAATGTCCAGCTATGTGTTCTAACATACTCATTCATTAATGAACAGAAAATTCCTAAGCTTCGTTCCTTTTCTTTGCGTATTTGCTTGGGAGGTGGTGCTTGAAGAAATTCACGGCACAGGTAAGAAGAAATGACACGTCTCTCAGGAACCACGTAGGTGAAGTGAAATGCTACCCCAGCTTCCTTCATGGAAAGTCTGTTAAAATGTAATTTTATGTTTTGTAATTATCCCAAATACTACTGGATAGGACGACCTTTGAACATCGTCATCTTTGAAGGGTATTACTTTCGCCTCCCTCTCAGGAGGACTGACTTGGGACTGTGTGTACATCCCGGGTGTCCCAGGGAATAGCTGGGTGATGGGAGAACATCGCACCTGATTCGCAGCTGCGCTCCATCGCTCCATGAAGCTGAAAGGTGTTACACTGGCAGAGAACTGCCATGATGCAGGTCGCAGGAAAAGTGGTAATCTCAGGACTACATCCAAATCCTCAGGATTAAGGATCGCACTTGAATCCTTTTCTTTTCATGCAAGATGTAGGTAAAGTGCCCAGTCTGAGATGATGAACTACTTATATCTTTTAAAGCACCAGTAAATATATTTACTAGCAAATATATCAGTATCAGGGGATGTCAAAATGCCTCAGCTCACTTTCGCCCCTCCCTGCAGTTCTCAGGGGGAAGAGGCCCAACACCCAGACCTCTGGTATCGCACTGCTGGCTGCTGCGAGGGGAGAGGTGCCAGAGCTCCGTGCCATGCACCCACTGCTTAGGAGAAAGGCAGCCACGGTGATCCCTCAGCTTCTCATGTCCCTTTCTTCACTAAAAACCTTGAGCTCTCTCTATTTCTCACTGAAATGACTCCAATGAGGCTCACCTTTGGTGAAAAAATTGTGCACGGGAACAAAGAATCCAATCTTGATGTTAAGTCAGTGAAAATGCTGCAGACTTAGTTCGATGTAAGTGGGAGCAAAAATTGGGGTATAACAGGTTGACAACATTTTTGAGGGTATCATCTTCCCCAGAACTCCTTTATCAGTGTCACTTGGTGTGTTATTCGCCACACATTATACTGCAGTTTCCTGACCAGACTGTGACATTTTCCAACATCCTTTCAGCTTTATTGTCAAAATTGTCTAAACGAAGAGCTAAAACTTAAAAATAATCGATTTTGCCAGTTTGTTTTAGTCCTATCTTTGCCTCTGGAATCTTTCCAAAATCTATAAGAGACTGAAATCCGTCCAAATTGCCTTTTCTGAATTCCAAAAGAAAGGGAGAAGAAAAGAAGAGAAGCTTTTGGAAGAAAGCTTAGCAAGTCAATTAAAAAGAAGTACAGTCTAAAGAAATGGTTGCATGGTCTAGGGAAAAAAATCTTTAGCAGTCTTATGGAAGACATTGACTTTAAAGTCTGAATTGACACTAAGGACAACAAAGAGAATATAAAAAAAAAAAGAAATAAAGTTTCTTCCTCCTAATGAAAAAGAAAGAAGGAGAGCTTTAGCATTTTCTGTTTTGAATGGCTTTAAAAAAAAAAAAAACACCCAAAATACACCATTTTGTGCCCCACTGGCATGAAACTTTTTGCTTAATTGTGTTGTAAAGTCAATTAAAAAATGTCCCTTCTAATGCATGAAGCAGCAACATAATAAAATCTCAATGTGACTCTTTCTGAAACAAAACCTGCAAAGAGATAGACTTTATCCGCGGGGGACCTTTATTTAGGCTTGGTTCTGTCCAAATTAAGCACGAACGCTAAACACTGCGTGTTAACACAGGAAGCCCAAAATGCAATCAGCTCTTTTCCTGTGTCTCTGCTAGTAAGTTAAAGAAGCCCAGAACAGCTCTGTGGCATTGAAGTCAACTGGAACAGTACAGCCCACATTCATAACATAAAATGACCTTACCCTTCAAAACCAGATGGCTTCATCCAAACTGCCTAATGGAAACGGTCCATAACCATACTAACTTAACTTCTGACCCACACCCAAGGCCTATATTTGGAAGACTGATGACCAGTCTGGGACAAAACCAGCAACCACTGGTGGTTGTACAGCGCAGACACTTGAGTTGCAGTGTGTGGGAACACACCCTGGAACTGTTTGGCTTGCAGCTACAGACACGGACTTTGCAGACATTGATCCTACAGCAAACACAAAAGGCTTGCCATGCAGTCTCGGTGTGTTTACGACACAGCTCAGAAGTTCAGAAGAGGTTCTGAAAACCAGAACCTTGAGTAAATCTTCCTTCACCATGAGTCAGGAAAATAAGGTAGCCAGGACTGGGATTATTATCAGGTTATATGGTGAACGGGGGCTGTCTCTAAGGCATGTCTGGAGCTGCCTTTCTCCATCCATATAATAATTTAGCAGGTAGAATGCTTACAAGGGAGCAAAGTTTTGATGGCAATGGAAATGTAAGTAGCTCTTGCCCCTGATTGTTTGCCCTACAGTGCTCCCTGACAGCGTTAAGATTTGTGATTTCTTCTTTCATCCTAGAAGCAGTGAAATTGAAAACAGATTGTGCAGTAGCCACTCATGGTTGGTGGTGAGCTGTGCCACAGGGTATTAATCTCCTCGCTGGGAAACTATAATTCACTGCATGTGGACAGGCAGAGAAAGCTCTAACACCACCAAAAATCACTGAAGATGGTGCCTGGCTCAAATCCTGATACAGAAAACTTCTCCTATGCAAGACAGTTATACAGGTGTGTGACCAGTCCTGAAATTAGTTAAAGTGAGGGAGCACTTGAGATACAGGAGACACTGACAAACGAAGGCAGTAAAGTCACATTTCTGATAGTCCTGATGGCCTTCTCACCCGTGGTGACCTGCTTAGTAGTTAGCACACTAACAGCTGCTTGTCCTCAGGTCTCATGACCTCTCCTCCTCTCCTCTTCCCTCCTCCCCTATCCCCTGATCTCCTCCATTACTCTGTTCTCCTCGCGCTACTTGACCATGCTCCTCTCCCCATTCCCCCACACACAGTGTGACCCTATCTTTTGTGTCAATTCCTCCGCACAAAGGATTCTCCTATGAGTGAATTCAATTTACAAATCTAACAACAAATTACCCGCTGCCTTTGCAAGCTTACTTTTCCGCAGTGATTTGAATCAGCTTGCGGAGGGGTCCAGTGGCAGCTCAAGACAATCAGCATGTCCTGAGGCCACCAGGAGGAGATGGCGGCTGCGGTCTTTGGTCGGGGTGGCCTGTCTTTGGACCTGCACCTGTAGGAAGCAGAGCCTTCCTTCCTCTCCCTCAGCCACCCTCCCATGTCTTCCCAGACACCAGAAGCCACCTAAATTATAGACACAGGAAAGGTCTGAAAAAGAGAAAAGCAACATTGTTCAAGTCTTTTGTTGTAGCTCTGCAGAAAGCAAGTCAGGATTTCCTGAACCTGAAAGAGCGAGTATAAGGAGGAGCCTTATGCTGTGCCTCTTCTTGTCTCTGTAGTCCAATCTCCCTTTTTTAGATTTAATTGCTTGTTTTCTTGGTTTTCATACCTTGCTTTAAAGGAATTAAACAGGGAGGTATTGCTCAGTGTGTAACCATGAAATAGGCATTCCCTTCCACAGGCTCTCCTTTATCATGTATTTATCCTCATGACTCCTAACAGAGCTTCTTAGGGACTTTTATAACAGTTTCCCTGATATTTGGCACTTAAGCAACTGTCTGTAAACACTGTGCTGGTTTTATTCCATTGGCTGCAACACAGAATTTATTCCATTGGGATTTACCGTAGTATCAATGCTACAAAAGGAAAAAAAAGAAAGCTTACGCAGCCATTGAAAATTATTGCTTTGATAAATCAACATCAGCAACAGAACTTAAATATTATTTTAAATTACGATTCACAGCTCTTAGGTCCTGATTCTGTATGTTCTAAGCACATGACGATGAGAAGAACAATGCTACTACTAGACATACAGAAATATTTCAAAGCCAGGAAAGCGAATTTCGACATCCTAAACAAATATATATGTAAAAAATGGTTGAATTACTTCTACAAAATAAATAACAAAGCACACATAACATCTCTTGTTATGAATGACCTGTAACTATTCTGTAATTGCAAGCAGTATTATGAGAAATTACTGCTTCCTACTTAGTCTTTTACGGCTTGTTTCTTTTGCTCTTCTCTTTGGGAAACTGGCCATATAAACCACATAATGCTTTTTGTCCCTTACGTTTCTCACTTAGGAGAACAGCTACTTCCTTAGATTCCTAGGTCTCTCAGCCATATTGTTGTCAGCACATACATTTTCAGCCATTTACCCAAAATGTATTAAGATAAGTTTCTCTTGCATCACATGTGTAAATACTAATAGTTAACATACGCACCGTTTGGATTTGGCAAGTGAGCTGTAAGATATATTGGCATCTTTTAAATGCTCTATCTTTGTTTTCCACATCCTAAAGGCTTGGGAAGTGAGGGGAAATATCTGTGTGTGTTGCTGTTTCCCTCAGACTGAAATCTCCAGCTAATGTGGTCGGAGAGATGCACTCAAACACGGGAAGAGGATGTAACAGATGTAGTGGCATCTGCTTACACTTTCAGAACCTTAACTAACAATTCTCTGAGAAATGATTTCCCACATCCTTCTCAGTGAGCACCAACTTAGCTACCCATTGATAATGCTTTAAATGTCAACACCCTTCTATCACTGCTTACCAGAGATGGAAAAGGAATGACTGCAATATACCATCACATTTCCTCAACCCCCAGTCCAAAAAGAACCTCAAAATACTTACCAGTGATATTCTGCCTTTGCAAGCTGAAGTTGTGCCAAGGACACATGAAGCTCAGACAGCAGGACTGGGCTCAGGAAACCCAACATTAATTTGGAGAGTGGGGGAGCATATTCACAAGACCATATATGCATTGCTCACATGCCTGGTCATCTGATCATTCGACACTACTATGTCTGGGGAAATATTTTTTATGAAAGGATTTTTTGTGTTATAAATAACAAATGCTATCAATTATTAACATAGCTACTTGCCACATAAGGAGAAATTCTCTCAAGCAGAGCTGTGGAGGAAAATATCTAGCAACTATTGTTATAGGTAGAGTAAAAAATACTGACTTTTGTGTGTGTGTTTTTTTAATGATTTTTTAATTTGGGGATATTTTTAATTTCTCTCCTTTTTTCTTCCTTCTTTCTCTCCCTATCAGAGGAACTAGGAATCCAATAAATTTGCAACCTCAGGATTTGTATGAAACACAAACAAAGGTCTCTTGTTTCTATTCTACATGTCTGTTAACAGCAAAAGTACTGCCAGAAGTGTACTTCAAAGACGCTTTTGCAATAGCTTCTTTTATAGCTTTTCCTTCCTACTCCAAGGACATTATCTAAGTCGAGAAACTATGTTAGACAGGAGAGTTGTTGTGGTTAACCTAATGATGAATACAGCTCTGTAAAAGTCCCCTTATGATGGCTTCAAGACTAAATACCTAACTTTTGGAAAACTATTTGGGAATATCATACAGTGGTTCTTTACTATATTATCTGCAGGGCAAACTTGAAGGTCACCTAGTCCTCACAGTGCTTCCAGAAGCTCCCAGATAAGTTCTGAAAATGTAGCCTCCTTCTCCAGAAAGGGCTCAAATTCACCATTATAAATCTCACAAGGCACTGTAATGCGGTCACTGCATCTTCACACCCAGCTCCACTGCAAGTGTAAGACACTGCTTGTAAAAAACCCCACAGCTCACTTGGTATTGAGCCACATGTGCGGAAAGTCTTCAGCCCGCTACTCAGACTGAAATGTTCTAACATGAGCCTCTTTCTAGAAGAGATTTTTATAAGACCCTAGCTTTGACAAGGTAGACCTGAGTTGGTTCATTCCTGAGTTTATTGATGTGTAGATGTCCCAGTCAGGTATACATAAACATGGAGGTAGTGCTCATGGAAAGAGAAAAAGGCTGTAATAAGACTAAGGACAAAAATAACTGCTCAGGGTAAGGGGGATTTCCTACTTCAGATGAAGTATTTCAGGAAATTCACAGCAGAGGGTGATCCGTGCAGCCTCTGAGCAAGCATGGGAGCAGTGAAAAAGACGGAAAAATGTCAGTGACAGACTCTGGGCTGGGTGAAAATCACTTAGCGCAGCCACAAAGCAGTGGATGGGGCACTAAACTTGTGCAGCGGGGACCTTGCCTAGCCATGGCCTTGGCCACAGAAACACTAAAGATGACAACAGAGAGCAAGCAGTGAGGTCCCTTTCCCCAGAGAGTCCAGTCCTTCAAGCTCTTCTCCCTGAGAGTCAGCAGGCAACACAGTATCTCCTGCCACTGGCTGTCCTCCATCATCTTCTTCCACCCACTTATCAGCCAGGCTTCTTCACTTAGCAGTGAGTCAAGACCATCTGGAGATTAACTCTTGTTGGTCATCACACACCACATACTTCCAGAAACATCAAAGATAGTCAACCAAGTCTTGACAGCAAGGACTTCATTATATTCTTATTATGTCAGAGCAGCTCACCTGAGATTATGCCTGGTACCTGACAGGATGACATGGTCCTTGAAATGAGCTTAAGTAGTTTGGATGTGAGCATGCTGCTCCCTCCTTTGAGGTTTTTGAAGTCTTTTGTTCCTTTCTCACCTTTCCCACTATCATGTGCTACCACATATATTGGTGTGCTTGCTGGAAGATATCAATGCATCGAGATTGGAGTAGGTGCCAAGGCTGCGTAAGGGGGCAGCGCTGTATAGAGGGGTCACAGTGCATGCATGGTAAAAGAAGGGCTGAGGAAAGTCTTTCCAGACGCACTGAAAGAGCTCCTCTCTCAGGACACCCTGTACTCTAAGTTACCTACTCATAAATGAAGTGGTTTTTATCAACCCTAGGGGCTAGAGCATGGACACAAGCAAGGTTTTATGGCCTGTAGTCCTCTCATTTGGATGTACCCCAGGAGCAATTTAGCAAAGCAGTCCAAATGTGTCAGTATTTTATCTGCTTATGATGCTAATGTAAAAGGAAACATAATTTGTAGAGACCATATCACAGCTACCACTTTTTAGTCATCAGGGCACTAAGTTAGGGATTTGAGAAAATGAATGAATGAATTCACATGGTTCCTTAGGCTAATTCTAACACAAAATATAATTTTCCAAATCTCCCTAAATAGAAAGAAGAAGGTTAGCGGAGTGGATAATCTTCATGAAACCTATTGGCCTTTCATTCTACCTTCTGACTCTGAGAAACTGTAATAGTCTCTACCAGTGGTTTCCTTCTCTCCGCTTTTTCAGCTGCAGACTTTGGGGGGGGGAACATCTATTGAATTTCGTTAGTAGCATCCCATTGGTGACTGCATTTTCTCTTTTTTGGAAGATGACTCAGCGAGTTGTCTGTACTGCTTCAAGAGTCGGCAGGGACAGAAGTACAGCGAGTTCTTCCTGTACTCCAGAATGCGCACTGAACACTGAAACAGACTTTGACACAGCTAAAACCAGCACAATAGTTAAAAAAAAACAACACTTCCCACTGATAAAATTTCAGTTATATATATCCACTTGATGTGAAATATATCCCCCTGAGAAAGTCACTTCAAAGCTTGGAGCAACAGCTTAAAATGAGACTGGACTTGTCTTCAGATGCAAAGGAAGTCAATATTTTTCTTCTAAAAAAACACCAAGAAATGTGACTTGATTAATTTTTCTTCTCTTGAAAAACATCAGGTTTCAGCAAAAGTCTTTATTAGTCTTCAGAAACTCCTTGAATATTAGACAATGTAGAGAATCTGCCAGTTGTCCATAATGCAGCAGCTGCATTGGGTGGGCTCTCCTAACTGGTAAATTCACTATCTCCTCTTTTTAAGTTGTGAGTTTGAAAACACTTGTTTCCTTAGCTTTTTGCTAAACAAATTTGTAGGTACTTCTTTCCCACGCCTGGAACAGATAGTAGGCATATGCAGCTTCATATGTTTATCCTATGGTTCAATAATACATTTCACAACATTGTGAAGGCTGCGTATCAATACCTCAGGATGTTTAATCATTCCCACTTGAAAATCTGAATCAGGGGACACTTCATGAACAATATTAAATCCTGCTTTAATTCAGGGCTCCGCAAATAGTAAACTAGTGGAGAATTAGGCCATCAGGTTATGTATGACAGAGTAACCTCAAGTTTTCATATTGTCCATGCCAGACTATGAAACACCTGAGTTGAAAAAAAGATATGAGATTTAGTTCTGCTATTTGCTTTTCATGTCAGAGCTAGAGACTTTGCTTTCTGCTATATTTTGCTTTTAAATCCTAGGTCTCTTGAGAGACTGAAGATATATTTAGAATTGCTAAAACTTTTAACGTAAATACAGTAGCGGAAATAAGTATTCAGTGCTCTCAAAATAGGTTTGGCTATTTAAGTAAACTGCAGTGAAAGTAAGTAGTCTGGGAATCACTTGGAATGTTACTTGTCCGGATCCTCAGCTGGTATAATTATCTTAGGTACTAAACCAGCTGTTTGTGTAGACATTTAGGCTTAAGTAAATCACATTTGAAGAAAAGGAGAAAAAAACATGCTTGATATAAGCTAGCTAAAGCTTAGAATTTAAGAATTCATTCTCAGGCCCTGAAACAGCTTTATCCCTCTGCATCTCTCACCAGATCAACGCATCTTTTTGACTTGCCTCATCTCTTCAGGCAGGAAGCATCACAGAAAACCTAAAATACAGAAGTGACTGGCTACCAGGAGACTTTGGAATTCATAATGCTGAGAAAAAGAGTGAGGGACTGTGGGAAAGCAACGGAAGATCGGCGAGGAGGATTGTAAATACGCTCAAGTGACTCACACCTGGGGTGCTGGGAAACACATATATCACACTAATTGTTGTTCAGTCTTGGGTGCTTGCAAGTAAAACACTTGCACTTAGATAACGTAAGTCTGCGATGGACTCAGGGACACCTTATTTAGCCACTTGAGAATCTTGGCCTGTTGTTGAAGAAGATCAAAACACAGTGGGAAAACTATGCCTGTTTGAAACCTTTAAATACTAGCGAGAACAGGGAGCCTGCACGTGTTCTTGCTAACAAGGGCTCTCTTGCTGCCAAGGACTCTTGCTAACAAGAACTCTCTCTCACTCCGCGGTGCCCGTGTCCCCTGCTTGTGTGCCTCTACCTGGGTGTTGCTTCGGAGATACCCCGGTCTGTGAGGTATCGAGATTAAACTTGTTCTTTGTTTTTCATCCATGGTTTGTGGTTGTTCCTGCATCCTGCCTGCATCGTCTCACACAGGGACTTGGGGCTGAAGATATTTAAGAATCGAGCTAGATTTAGAGCTGAGGTATACATAAGATGCAACTGGCCACAGTCTCTTTCTTGGTATGATCTTGCTAAAGCAGACTACTTCCTCATCATTCTTTCTGGTCATTTTAGAGGGCAATCTTGCTATTATGCTGCCTTATGCCACTAGATTTCATATTACTCTTTTTCTTAGTTTTGAGCCTAATGGACACTAGTTATTACTGTAATACCATAGAATCACAGAATTGCAGAGTATCTCAAGTTGGAAGGGACCCATAAGGAGTCCGACTCCTTGCTCCTCACAGGACTACCTAACATGACTAAGAGCATCGTCCAGATGCCCCTTGAACTCTGACAGGCTTGGTGCCGTGACCACTCCCCTGGGGAGCCTGTTCCAGTGACCCTCTCAGTGAAGAACCTTTTCCTAATGTCCAGTCTGAACTTCCCCTGACGCAGCTTCATTATATTTCCACGTGTCCTATCAACACATAATACCATATGAGTATCCATCAAATCTGACTCACGTTATTGGTGACAGCCAACATGGCTTCACTGAGGGTAAATCATGCCTGACAAAATTGGTGGCCTTCTATGATGGCATTACAGTGTTGGTGAATAAGGGAAGAGCAACTGACATCATCTACCTGGACTTGTGCAAAGCATTGAGGGGGTTGGTTGATGAGAAGCTTAACATGAGCCAGCAATGCATGCTTGCGGCCCAGAAGGCCAACCACATCCTGGACTGCATCAAGAGTGTGGCCAGCAGGTTGAGGGAAGTGATTCTTGCCCTCTACTCTGCTCTCGTGAGACCCCACCTGGAGTAATTGCATCCAGCTTTGGAATCCCCAGAACAAGAAGGACATGGACTTGTTGGAGAGGGTCCAGAGGAGGGCCACGAAGATGATCAGAGGGCTGGAGCACCTCTGCTATGAGGACAGGCTGAGAGAGTTGGGGTTGTTCAGCCTGGAGAAGAGAAGGCTCTGGGGACACTTTTCAGTAGCGGCCTTCCAGTACCTGAAGGGGGCCTAAAGGAAAGATGGGGAGGGACTCTTTATCAGGGAGTGTAGTGGTAGGACAAGGATTAATGGTTTTAAACTGAAAGAGGGGAGATTAAGATGAGGTATTAGGAAGAAATTCTTTACTGTGAGGGTGATAAGACACTGGAACAGGTTGCCCAGAGAAGTTGTGGATGCCCCATCCCTGGAAGTGTTCAAGGCCAGGCTGGATGGGGCTTTGAGCAGCCTGGTCTAGTGGGAGGTGTCCCTGCCCACAGCAGAGGGGTTGGAACTAGATGACCTTCAAGGGCTCTTCCAACTCTAACCACTCCATGATTCTATGATTCTATTGCTCTTCCCTTTGCAGAAAACTGGTCCCCACAGTATTTTCACTGGTGAAACACCCTGCGGCACTTCCCACACCCCTGCTTGTCTGATCTTTGCTCAGAGTGGCATTCTGATGGATTTGGCAAGGGACTCACTGACCTGCACAGAAACCAAGGAAGGGACCGAGCAGATGAGGATGGTGCATGGAAGAGACACTTTTCTTGGTCCAGTTGGCCTGCTGTTGGGGTGCACAGCCAAATCTGGAAAGTGCCATAGGGGCCAGTAAGATAGATGTGACCACACCAGCGCTCAGACAGCCTTCTAAGATGTCCGTTATTTAACCCTCACATCAAATATATCATGAGCCCCAACTGATCAGAAAGTAAATAAAATGGTATGAACAATTTAATGGGGAATAAAAATGTAACAGCAACTTTTTTCTGCAATAACCTAAAACCTCTGTTTTAGTTTGCTTCTTGATCACTTCAGTGCCAAGAAACTTGCTTCAGCCTGCTTTTCAAATGCTTTGATCTCCCAGCCACCACCTGCATGAATGTGATATTCCTGAAGGAATCTGCTTATCAAGCAGGATGAGGTGAGGAAACAGGAATCTTGGCAGAGAAGTGGGTATATAACCAGCAAAACAACATTGAGGGCTCCAGGCAAAATGATGGCAGAAAGGGGTAGAGAAGAACTTGCTTCTTTTTCTAAAGGCAGTGTTACTAGTAAAGTGACAATATATGCACAGTGTATACAGTGCAGTATTTTCATTTCAGGACAATATGATGCGTTATTACAGACAGCTACTAATAAATCACAAGTCCTAAAATGTGAAATTAAGATGGTTTCTAGAATGTAATATTAAGCTGGGTCAGTGGGGTAGAATGGGTATTTTGGTATTTGGGAGAGAGAATTTTTTTTTTTTTTTTCAGTGAGCTTCCTGAAAAAAATAATAGTTGCTTAAAAACTCCTAAATGGCGACCTTTTTTGACTAGATTCATGAGAACTAACAAGAAAATCTTTCTTCGGGACCCATCTTGTAAAAATACTTTTTCTCACCTTTGCTTCTGTTCTTTGACATGCAGGTTTGCTGTGCTGCAAAGATACGCTGTGGTACATTGCACCTGTGATGCATCCACGCTAAGAACAGATGAGGAAAGAAGAAGGAACATTCATGACTTTGCAATAATGAGATTGCTGATCCACAGCCTGCTGGTAATTCCTGCACAGTGGAAATAAAGCCAAAGAGAATTGCCAAGAATCTCATCTGCATGCTGACAACTGCGCGTCTCCTCAGACGCATCCATCCCCAGGTCACCCTTTCTGGTTTTTAACCTTGCACTGGTCTGGCTAACGGAAAGGCGAGCAGTCTTGTCCTCCGAGCAGCAAACTGCCTACAGGCTGCAGAATTCCATTTATTTTGTCTGGTTTTATTCATTGACAATTCATTCATTGTCAAGACTGCATCAGATAGGAAACTCAAACTGATAGGCACCAGTTATATGGGAAGTTTGCCCCTGTTTAGCTTAAATTGTTTTCTAATTGATACAAATGACTATGTGGATGCTGCTTTATATCAGATTAGTCTCTGAAGATTAGAATCATTTTAAATTGAAGCCTACCTGACACTGTCAAATTGAAAGAGTGTTCATATAGTGCCTCACTGCAGTTTAAATTGGTTTTAAATTTGATTTAAGTTAAATTGGTGCATTTTCTTTATGCAGATACAGCTTTATCTTAATAACGCTTCACATGGTACACCTGATATGCAAAAACTAGCACTGGCAGGGTTTTTGCGTAGACGGCCAGTGGCTCACTGGTTTTTGTTTGCTTGAGATATCAAGGGTTAATCAAGGAATCAAGAAGGAGAGTGAATCATGCAGGGACCAGAATGTCTTATCAGCTGTGACCTGTTCAGCCGCTGAGACAGAGAAGAAATAAGGAAGTGATTTATAGGTTATAGCAGTTCAGGACTCACTCCTCGGGAGCTGCTGGAGAACCGTGGTACTCTGCACACAGCTCTCCCATGGCCTGATGTGCTCCTCATCTGGGCACTTCCTACTAGCAGGGTGTTTCCCACTACTTACTGAAAACAAAAAATTAACCTGTGTTTGTCCATACCAATTTCTGTAAATTAGATTGCTCCTAAGAAAATTTAACCCTAGCAATTTGTAAGCATACAGAGCTAGGAAAACATCATTTATCGGTTGAGAAGACCTGGCTGCTACTTTACACAAGTTTACCTTCTACCCAACTTTGGTCTTTAGTTCAGAAGCAGATAAGATAAAGCAAAGCAAAGCAAAGCAAAGCAGACAACGGTAAGTTCCAAGTACTGTGCTTAATATGGAGGTCTGTGGCTCTGATGGACAGTAACTTTTTTAATCTATATTTTTTGAATGTCATAACTATGCGCCAGATTTTTTTTTAAAAAGATGTCTATCTTTCTACGGGCATTACCAGATACACAGAATAACATTCAGTCATCTCACCGAAAGCTAGCATAATTTAAACTGATCTCTCTCTGCAAACAAAGAACACTGGAAGATTGGGTGGGTATACCGGGCACTCTAGCAGTCACCAAGAAACAGTATTTTAACTGCAAAAGTAAGCGATAGCCACCTAAGTTCTTACAGAGGTGAATGTATACTATTTTCTCTAGGTCTGTCAAAGTTTTCGGTACAAACAGGAAAGGTGAATTACATTGCTCTCATTAAACTATACCTAGCATTGCATGTTTCTTCCACCTTCCTACTCCTACCAACTTTATAAAAAGTAAGTTTTTAAAAGAAAATATTTGAATATTGATGATTATGTGCTTTAAAAACATTATGTAGCCATTTTTTTTTTTTAAAGAGAAAAATAAGCATTAGAGCTATTGCGTTGTACCATCCTGCGTTGCATAAACACTGCATCTGTGTTTAGGCGATGCACACTGAAGACAGAATTTTCCTGGCTACCAGACTGACAGACACAACTGAACAGGGAACCAGTTTCAGGCAATTACAGAAGAGATTCAGAGGGTGGGGATAGCTGCCCCAGGCAGAATATACTACTGATCTATTATGTTTACAGACACAACACAAAGATGAAGACAGCGCACAGAGAAATGATAGGCATGTAGGAGAATACACTGGCCGACTGAAATCACTGTTTTACTATTGACATGAGCATCCAGGTGCAGGGCAAGTTCCCTTTGCTCCCAGATGGACAGTAACTACTATTCCGTAGCATTCCTACAAACCCACTGAGCCCTAGCATTTTCCAGCAATGAATAAGGAAGACTATTCAGCAGTCCACCCTCTTGAAATTCAAAAGCAATTAGTAGATAGCAATATTGCCAGTGCTTATTGCACAGATAACCAAGGGAGAAAACCTGAATCTCACAGTTTGTTTTCTATTTAGTTCTCTTTATCTATTTGTTCTTTAATGACTTTGGCGTACTGCATAAAGTGATTTCACTAGCAAGGTATCTGCATGATGAAACCCATGTTTCCTTCTCAGGAAGGCAGCCCCAAAAAGCCCTATTTATTCTTATGCTTTTTAGAACTCTTGTAAAGTCTACGAATGTCTTGAGAAAACTACTTTTTCCATGTTAACTCTCTTGCATGCTGTCAAGAGACTGTTAGCGTTACTGAGCAACTGGGCAAGTCAATAGTATTAATATCTGTGACTTCTTACATTTATGCACGTGTGATTACAAGTTTGTGGCTGCAAATGCTGCTAATAGGTAGCACCTGAAAATAGTTACTTCTCACAGATAAAAAAGGAGGGCAGGAGAATGACTATGACTATTGTTAAGGTTAAAGAAAGATATAGGGTGTTGTGTTGGATTGTACTGTACTTAATAGTGTAAGGGATAACTATTTTATGAAGAGGCAAACTAATGAAAAGATTTTCTGTGTATCTCTAGGTTAAATTTGCTTGTTTTTTCTGAGTGTATGGTCTGGAGTGAGGTAGTTTAAAAAGCTCTCTTCGGCCTTTGATAATGAGGGGGTCCAATTGTTAGGTGAACAATTTACTCTTTAGAGGCTTTTTGGTTGTGTTTGGTTGTGTTTTTTTTTTTTTTAATTTAACTTGATTAGTTATTGAGTTCTGCTAAAATGAATGAAGGTGGCTGTATGTATGTGAGCATGCACGGGGTTGCACAGTTTAGGTAAGTAACGAGCTAGGTGATGGCAAGTTTTCTACCTCCATTATTCTGCCTCTAGATTATGCCAGGAGAGAGAAGGAAGGTGATCTGGTTATGATTTCTGTGGTATATGAGTAATACCACTTTTCTATAGCAGCTGTGAGGAGAGGAGAAAAAAAGGTGCTTTAGATCGTTCACTTAAGCTCTGTTTTAAAATATTCTGCTTGGCTTTTGCTGGGGCGATGGGTACTCTGGAGTTGAGAATGCTGTCTTGAGCACTTTCTGCTAAGAAAAATAAAGGTTTAAACTTTTACCTATAGAGATTTCTCATCCACTGTTTGCATGAGCATTCACTGAGTATTCATAGTAGATGTGCTTTAGGAGAGCAATGCTGGCTGCAAATGCTGAAGCTGAAAGTTACTCTTCTGTTTAAAAGCTCCTTATTGTTCCTTTTTTCATGCTACTTAATAAATACTATGTAAGTTACAACATAAATATTGTGTGAAAGAACAAGCTAATGTTAGTATAATGATGCAGAGAAAGCAAGAAATAAAGCTAAAAGTCATCCAGTAACGGCAACAAGCAATTACAGGAAGGTATAAAAATATCTCCATTATGTTGTAAAATCAGGTCTGTATGTAGCTACGTATTAAAATGAAATAGTCACTTTTTCCACTAATATGTTGTTATTTACTCTTTTCTGTCTCGGAACTGGCCTGGGACTCAAACAGCTGATGTTCATACGTGCTTACTGTGGGGAGTGACTGCTCCAGATTTTCTTCCATGTCATTAGCTTCTGTGTAGCGTGGCTGCCGTGCTGTTCCCTTAACAAGTGGGTTTGAATGTGTGTGCAGAACTTGCATTTCCAGAAGTGAGACTGGGCTAGGAAATCCATGTTGCACACACACCTTTGAAACTTGGTATTATTAATGTAATTACGAACTTCAGAAAAAGTCACTAAGAACTTTGACAATATGTCACTGCTTATATTGAATTTCCTCATATTGAGCCAGCTGACTTGTGCTATTATATTACTTGGATACAAATGTTCATCCGGCAACAACGAAAACACAGTAACCTCACAAATGCATTGAATTTCAATGGTTAAAGAAGTGTATAATACTTTATTTCGTATTAGATAACTAGTGTATGGAGCTTCTGGAGTCCTATCTAACTCTGGTCAAGCAGTGAGAGCACTAAGCAGACTGAGACTATAAGGAAGTTAGTGGTGAATAGCATCATGCCTGTTATAGTTTATAATTTCACTTAGATATTTTGCTGCAGTTTGCAGCATGAAGCACATTATCAGTTGTGTGATAAGCTGTAGAAATCAATTTTGTATGTAGTTTCTAAGAGAGAAATTTCTAAATGGAATATGGCAAATACTACTTAAATATGCTACACCACATGACAAAATAGTATCTTGTTACAACACGAAGAGAGGGGAAAAAAATCCAGAACCCATTTTTATTTCAGTATGTCCTAGGTTTATCCTTAGGGTGCTGTGTGTATACATGTGGTTAACATAAACATGTCTTACAGTTGGTTCTAACAATATAAAAATAATTTTTATCAGCTACAAGGACCCAACTTCCTCTTGTGAAAATAACCTAATTCCAGGAAGAAAGATCTAACCTGTGCTTGTGCATGTACTGGTTTTGATGAGTGATGTTGATAACAATTACACATTTATATAATCTAATATAAAAGTACATGTGGCAACAATCAGGGTTTTTAGGTACTTTTATTAGAGTCTCCAAGAAACCTTGGTCAAGACTTCTACAACGAGCACAAGTCCCTGAACACTGGATTTTCATGTCACTTGAAGAAACAGTAATCTTTTGCGTAACTGATACACATCTCCAGACTCGGGTATATCAGACCTCAAGTTCTAACAAGTGTGAACCCCTATATAAACGTAAATACAAGGAAGCTGTAGCCACTGGGTAAGTACAGACGTGATCATGTTAACTTCATGTATTTTCTCCTCCTGTGTTTGTAGCAGAGCTGAGGTGGGCAGGGAAAACTGCTGGTAGATCTTAATTTGAAACTTGATTCAAGTGTCAAGCCCTTTTATATAAAACCCCCAATTACTTTCATCTTCCACAGCACGCCTTAATTTTGGAAGGAGTGACAGCCACTCATACTGTGAAGCAGGCTTTGAACAACTTCTGTAACAGGGGTACTCAGCAGCGACGGCGTCGGCAGGGCCCACAGCACCCTGAGCTCTGCTTCAGCCGGAGGCCTGGCTGCAGCCGCCTCACGTATCGGGTGGGCTCTCCTCAAACACGGTAAGAACAGCAGCTCTTCTGCAAATCTTCATAACAAAAGAAAAAAAATAAATTAAAAACAGCGGTACGTAACTCCACCAGCAGAAAAAACCCAAACCCCAAGAGAAACCGGTTTTGTTGCGGGAAACAGCAGGCTGCGTGACTTCTCACGGCATGGGCACAGGACACCCCCACCACGCCAGCGTGCTCAGCATCTGCTCTCCCGGGGAGGCGGGGCGAGGGTGAGGTACCGGCCCCGGGCCGGCGGGAAGCGCTCCCCGCTCACGGCCGCTCCCGGGGGGGAGGCTGAGGGGAGCCGCCGTGACTTCCTCTCGCGCTGAGCTGGGGAAGGGCACGCTGTGTTCCAGGCGTGGGGGTCGGCGAGGGAAGTAAAGGCTTCCCGCCGGCCGCGGGACCTACCCCTGCCCCGCCGCCGCGGCGACCACGCGGTGCCGGGCCCGCAGCGGGCTGAGAGGGTGGTGCCGCTCCGCGCATGCGCCAGAGGCCTCCGCTGAGGGACGGGGACAGAGCAAGACGCCCGCCGGCGGACCGTACCACTGAGCGGCGTGGGGGTGGGAGAGGAAAGCCCTTCCTCCAAGAATTCGCTTATGAGGATTCCTTGCCGGCTCCTTCCCTAACTGTGTGTTTCAATAAAAGCCAACGGCAAGGACAAGCAGGAGAGAGTCGGGTCTCGCTCGCAGGCCTCCTCTCCGCCTCCTTCTCTCCCTCGCCGACCCCCGGCGGCGGCGGATTAGGCACGTCCGGCTTGCTTCCCCCCTCCTCCCGCTGCCGATGGTCGGGCCCGCTCGCGCTGCCCGTGGCCCGGCGTCGCGAGTTCCCGCTCTCCCGCGTCCGCCTTCTCCCGCCCCTTCCCTCCTTCTCCTCCTCCTCCCTCCGTGCCGGCTCGGCGCTCGCCTCAGCCTCCCGTTCCCTCCCCCCGGCTCCGGCTCGGCCCCGGCGGCGGCCCTATGGCGTACAGTCAGGGTGGCGGCAAGAAGAAAGTCTGCTACTATTATGACGGTGAGCGGCCGCGCGCGCGCGTGTATGTAGCCCTTCTAACGGCTGCCCGGGGCGGCCTGACCCCATCCCCCGCCATTACGGCCCACCCCCCCCCTCACGGCACCGTGGTGGCCCCGGCTGGGGGTGGGGGGTCCCCGCCGCCTCCACCTGCGGCGCCGCCGCCGCGCCAAGCTCCCGCCATCGGCCCTGCGCGCTGCCGCCCCGCCGCGGGGCCGAGCCCCGGGGGAGCCGCCGGGCGAAGGGGGGAAGCGGCGACGGGAGTGGTGGTGTGGGGGGGTGGCGGTGGGGTTGGAGCTGGGGGTGGTTGAGGTCGCGGTCGGGGAGCTGCCTGCAAGGCCCAGCGTGGTGAATGCGGTGTCCATTGTTCCCCCCACCCCCCAAAAAAAATAAAAAGAAGAAAAGTTGAGACACTCCCCTCTATCCGCTAAGCACAGAGGCGTTTGGAGTCGCTGCCGCGTCTGGCTCCTCCCCTGCAAAAAAAGAAAAAAAAAAAAAAGTCTAGGACATGTGTGGCTTCGGCACCTGGTGGTCCTCGGCGCTGGGGCCTTCCCCTGCCGCCGCTTCGCCTCCGGAGGGCTGGGGGGCCGCGGGGCTCTGCCTCCCCAACCCTCCCCCGACAGGCATCAGAGCGGAGGTTCGGCTTCCACCGGCCTCTCCGCCCGCCAAACGCGAAAGTTGGGTGTGTGGGTGTTTAATAACAGTGAAATGGGAGTTGCTGCGTGCAGGCCGCCTGAGTTCGCCCCCTCCTCCGGCGGGGACGCGGCGAGTCGCCATCTGCGTTGTCAGCCGCGGCGGAAAAAAGTACATCGAGCCCTTGCTTACTTTCAGATATTTGCAGTGACACT
The DNA here is from genome assembly GCA_947846985.1 of Fratercula arctica. Classification (NCBI taxonomy): domain Eukaryota; kingdom Metazoa; phylum Chordata; class Aves; order Charadriiformes; family Alcidae; genus Fratercula; species Fratercula arctica. The sequence continues at coordinate 72,538,045 of CANTUZ010000003.1, forward strand.
TGTTTGTGGTTCTCTCTGGCCGCAGGCAGCAGCGAGAACTTTTGGTTTTCTTCTTGAGTTTGTATTTGTTTTTATTTTTTTTTCTTTTTTTTTTTTTTGTACTGGGAGGGGTAAGCTCATTGGTCAGATTAGTTAAGAGTTTTTATATTTTTTTTTTAAATTGCCTCGTTGGTGTTTTAGACTGGTATTGGTAGTATCCAGGAAAGAGTGAGGTTGAGGCTGTTCTGCTGTAGCGCTTTGGTGTGTTCACCATTTTGGAAATGAAGATGAATGGTTAAACCCGCTAAGATATCAAAGGTGTCCGCTGCTGTAGCAAATCTGCCATTCTTTAGAAATGGCAGATCTTGTGGGGCCTGTCTTGGTTTGTTTTTTTTTACCACACTAAAGAAGGCCGAGTCGTGGTTGCCGCCCCCTTCTCTTTGTTGCTAGCTCTGGTTCTTTGTTCAGCCTAAAGGGGAAAGGAGGCCCCTGTTAGGGAGAGTTTTGGTGAGGCTGGAATCTTACTTTTCTTTGGGAAGAGGAATGACTTTTTGCTTTGTTGAAAGGAAGACTGCAGTGATAGTTTAGAAGCTTTCTGCAAATGTTTCCCTGAGTTTTTTTTTAATCAATACGCTTTTTCTTTTTTTTATTTATTATTTTAAATAAAGTCACGTGGTTATAGTTTACTAGGTATCGATATCTTCAGTTTTTCTGTGATCCCTTTATTTTCATACTCGGTGCTAGTGTCAGAGGCTCCCCTAATAGCCAAAAAGCTGTGCCAGTGAAGAGGGGGGACAAACTGGAGAAGGAAGAAGTTTTCAGGTGTCAGGATAATGGCGACTTAAAAGCAGTTGTAGCTCCTGTCTTGCTTGAATATGTAGACTAGGATAAATGCGGTTAAGAATAGTGTAGAGAAAGGAGTATCTGTTGTAAAAGTGATTTTTTAAAAAGTGCTTTCTCTGTGGCAGAAAATTAACAGATTTTGAATGGGTTTGATTTTTTTTTTTTATTGCCAAATACAACAGTTATTTTACACTTATTTTGGAAATTGTGTTATTAGAAGAAATTTCAGAGTTAATACCTGCAGTAAATACTTCACTTCTATATTTCTATAGTAGGTAACACTGATTTGTGGTTCATCTGGCAATTCTAAGTATCTTGTAACTGTGTTGTACCAGCAAAGTCTTGAGTCAAAGCAAGGGGAGTGTTTGAAGCCTTAAATAACTCAAAAACCAAAAAATACAAAGATACCTCAAGCACACAGCTGAGGCAGTGGTGTATCTCCAAGTATGTCGTAACTGAAGTAAATTACTATTTTTTTGTCATAATTTTCCCTCCACATGTACTTTCACTTTGTTTCTTTAAAAGTATACACTAAAAAGTGTTGAAAAGTGCTAGACGGCATATATGTGCATATCTTTGGGATGCAACAAATTCCTGCATGCTTTTTGGGAAACTGTGTGATTGTCATCTAAAGTTGCTTTTTTAAAGTAGCCTGTAACTTACAAAGTTTTCTCAGAGTGTATTGCTTGTTAAAGTTTTCTGATAATTAAAAGCTTTAATAGCCTTCACACTCTACCTGGAACCAATAAAATCTAGGTAGAAGAAGCTTGATTTAATTTTCTGCAGTTTGTTTGTAATAGACTGTCAGCCATATCCAGTTTGCAGAATTTGCATTGCTCATGATCGTGCTCAGGTCAGGAATTTTTTTTTTTAAATTTGAGACAGTATACTGTAGGAAGAACTAAAATGTCACAAATTAAGACATTTTAGCCATCTTACCTAAAATATTTTTAAAAACTGCTTCTATTCTTAATATATATGGCCATAGCTTAGCAACGTCAGTTGTTCATGCTAGATATGGAAAGATATTGTAGCATTTCTTTTAGCCTTTTACCATGTATCTGCAGGTTGTTGCCATGGTCTTGCAGCACATGGCTCAGGTAGTTCAATGGCCTCTTCCAAAATAGGTACGTGTTGTACAGTTGCCCACATCAATGAGGACAGGACCCAGAGGGTCTTTCCAACTCTGTGCTCCTCTACATCCAGGCACAGATCTAGAGAATCGTGCAGCAGCTAGCATGGCTACAGTTAATAAGTGTATTTATTCCATGCCAGTGCACTAGCAGTAGTGTTTAGATTGCTTCTTGTGCATAATTTAATGTGGGTGTTCAAAAGGCTCTACCTTCATGAAAAATGTCAGAGATCTGCATCAGAATGTGGTTGGTTCCACCCATAAAGGCGAGACGAAACCTGTTTTAATAGGGCAGTATGCTGCTATATTCAGATATTGTTTAAGTACATTAAAACGTACAGTTTAAGTTCATCTCTGCAGACATAAGCTTTACCTGAAGAGTTTCATGGACACTCATCAGTGTTTTGTGCAGTGGCTTCTGAACACGGTGGTGGTGTCCAACCTCTGCTTAGGTGTCAAAAGTCAGAACTTTGCTGGTCTTGTGCCGACTGCTTAATTTCAAAAACCAGAACAAAACCCCCAACCCATCAGATGCTAGTGAAGTAATTCTAGGCCTGTTTGAACAGCTGTTTGTTAGACTGATCAAGCATTGGTGATCTTTTTCTGGATTAAACTGTACATGAGTTCACCCGTTAGTATTGCAGAAGTCAATCCAAATGTAACTACTGCTATTAAGATTTTTTTCATGTGGTTTCCATTGTAGTGGTTACATTTCTGCACTTAGTACAGTTCTGAAATTGCTTATGATTTCATGGTAACCGTACTTTAAATAAGCAGAGATATGGTCAGTGTACATAACAATTTATCTGTATCAAAGTTACAAAGTAATGTAATTTACAAGTTACAAAGTATCAAAAATATAAGTAAATGTCATATCTTGCCTCTTTGTTCAGGCTGTTAAGACTGTTTTGTAGTGGGTTAATTTAAAGATGCTATTTTTCTATCTATTTTAGTAACTAGAGAGACTAAGGGACATGGCAGCTTTTGTTAGTCAGTTGTGTGTTTGTCAGAGGTAATTGAAGTTCCTTTAGGGCATGTAGCCTCTTGTATTTTTCTATGTATTAGAATATTTAACAGCTGTAGACCTTGCAGAAGTCTCAGGTAAAGAAGTTGAGTGTCTAAAACACCAAAGGAATCACATGGGTTTATTTTTATTTTATAGCTTTCGGAATTTAGGTGAGAAACTTTTATGAATTGAGAAGTATTCCCCCCCCGCATATATGTGTATTTGAACCCAAAACATGACGGTGTATTTAAAAACTTGATTTTCAGGTAGGTCTTCTAGTCATTTGTTGGTATCACATTTTGCATCATGTGGTGAACAGTGCAGGACAATAAACTTGTGCTAGCATTAAACTGGTACTTGGCTTGTCTCATTTTAGTTAAGGACTCAACTTTTCAGATATTATGTTGTTACTTCTCAATGGGAGTTATTTATCTGATATTTTTACTGGTATAAAACAGTAAATTTCAGTCTTTGAAGCCTTGCTGTGAAAGATTAGTAGATTTGCCAACTTTCTGCATACACTACTTTGCATTTTTTCCCTCTGCTTCCTCTTTCAGTTATGTTCTGTTCTTTTGCACTTTCCGTGTGCACCCATACTGGTGAGTGATACAAAATACACTTATAACACTTCTGTATGATTTTTACCTTTGTATTGGCAAGTTTAGGATCAAGTACTCATACTACCTGCAATACTAGTCTTGTGCACTTGGCCTCGCTGTACCTGTTTTTCGTATATATGCGTACTGTTGTCAGAGTCAGTCTGGCACTAAGTGCAGAGCTTTTTAGCTCCATCAGTGGGGAGATGTCCTATCCCTGCACACACTAGCTCTTGGTACACCATGCTTTTCTCCCCAAAGTACTCCAATAAGGTTGTAATATATTGGAGAAGAGGTTTCAGGATCAATGGATGAAGATGTTTCAGGATCAGTGGAAGAAGCCTTTGCACCAGGAAGGGCACCTTCTCCTTCACTGGGTAAAGGAAGAGAGACTTTTGACACCTTTGCCTTCACCAGAGGATAATGTCTCCAAGATGAGTCCCCTTTGTGATGTGATGTTGGCTGGAAATCAGGGTGCTAATGAAGAAAGAGGAACCTCTTGCACACCTTTTCCTTCCCACACCCCTGCCAACATAAACATTGCAGCAGTCCCTTGAAATTTAATGGGCTTTTTTGTCCATATGATTGAATTTATAATTTTTTTTTATGAGGCTAATGACAAAACCCTTTTTTGTTTGTGATGCTAAGACCTGAAAGATGTAAATGGTATTGTCTATTGCTAAGGTGTATTATATTGGTATCAGTTGTTAAGTCGTTATTGCTGACCTCTAATACTTACCCACAGATCTTCTGTTGATTAAATAAACTCCTGTTAAATTTACTGACATGACAGTTCTTTTAAAAGTTTTCCTTTCTGGTAAAAAAATAAAGTGAAAGTTAAAAGGTGTGTTTAATTTATTGATTTATTATTTTTTTTAAATGTACGCTGCAATGTATGTATGGTTGTAGAGTATGCTTAATTTTGAATGTTTAATTGATTAATTACAATATATTGAAGGATATGTTGCAAGTATATTTGGGAAACTCATTTTTTTTTTTTTCTTTTACATGAGGGAAAATAAGAGCTCTTGCATAAGAGATAAAATCATTCTTAATTGTCTGCTTCCTTATCCATCAGCATTATGAGTGTCAGTGACAATGACTCTACAAGCTGAAGTAGTTAAAATTAAAACAAAAGATATGAAATACATACATGTTCTTTAAACCACAAATGCATTTGTAATGAAGTTTCCTCAAAAATATCATGTTACTGAAAGTTACTATTGTCTTAAAAATTTCAAAATTTTAAGCTCTTACTAGCTTGAAGCTTTGTAAATCTGGGACTTAATAGTAGCTTCACAAAATGAAGTAGGGCTAGTAAATGGTTGGTTTCCATCTTCCAGTCATTAGTTTCAAAGAGACATGATAGATCTTTCCTAAACACCAAATTTATAAGGTAGTGTTTTGTAAAATGTTTGGAAATGTTTTTGCTGACAGGAAGGGGTGTGGGTATACTCTTAGTACCTTTTGCTCTTGACCTGCATGTGACCAAAAGTGCAGGTTTGCAATAAGTATCTGCAAGAGTCCAGGTCTTAGTAACTGACAAGAAGTACTAATCTTCCACTTAAATACCTAAGTTAGGAGTAGGTCCAGGTTCTTCAACGTAATGTTAAAACTTGGTATTTTCATTGCTATGGGATAGCTGAGAGCTAGGTGTTGAGCGATTGTTTTTCTAGGTAACCTCATCTTGCATTACGTGGGGTTATATCTGTTTTTCCTAAGTGTCCTTACTCTCCCTTTGAAAGCTGGATTTTAGAATGCTTTGAGACTTAGAATCTTACTGTAATGGCTGCTTTTCTTGGTAGTTGGAGTTGCTACTGCAACCTGATACTTTTCCTTCCTCCTGAGCTGGAGCTTGTGTTGAAGAGGTGAAACTGAAGTTCTTTTGTAGCAGTGCTTCTTCTTACCTCTGACTACCAAAATTTGTAAAATAGTATGACATTTTGAAAATAGTATTGTTCCAAGTGGACAAGGCAGAGCGTATTGGAGGATGTGAAAGAAAAGTAAAAATTTGATCAAAAAGAAAAGAGGCGCTATTGCAAAGAATTGTTATGGAACTCTCCAGATGAAAGCCATTGACAACTGGACATACCTTTTAGGCTTGTCTACATTTCCAGAAACATATGGACTGCTAGTTCTGTTTAAAATGGTTTGTTTCTTGGGAATGTCAGCATTCAAAGTGGAGGTGTGTATGTTCTAACAGTACCTGAGGCGGGAAGAAAGCTTAACTAGCCCATGATAGCAGCCATCCTTTTCTTGGAAGGGAGCGTCAAATTTGTTCGCTTAATCATGTGTCTAGTTGTTCTCCAATTAGATTACAAGGTTCTGTTAAACTACTGTGGATCCCTAGCAGCAGGTGGCTGGGGAATGTTAGTGTGTGTGGTTGCAGCAATGGATCCGAAGCTAACTTCTGGCATAACTGCTAGGGTTAGTAGTTAAGGACAGGCTGACAATGGTATTCTAAAATCAGCTCCTGCAAAACGGCAAGTTTTACTACAGCCTCTGTTACGGTACAATGTGGCTACATCATCACTAATTTCTGCGCGCCTCTTTATTCCAGTTTTGTTTCCCATTACTTTATTCTTCAGTTCCTGCCCGCTGTTTTCTTCACTCTTGATTTGAAACCACTTATTGTAGGCTTCTTTTCTCTCTCGCTACTGTCTGCTTGTAGTAAACGTGTTAGATTTGGCCTCCTTTTTGCCCTCTGCTTCTGATGTGTGACCTTTTATACACCATTTGTTTTCCTCACGGCCTTTTTGAAATAGACAGTAGTCCCTTTATGGATTTGTGGGGTTGTTTTGTTTTCGTTTGTTTTTTTGAATCCTTGTACCTGCTTTCTTCTGGGAATGATTCTTTTAAGTAACAATGAAAAGTTGTTTTGTAATATGAATACTTACTCATTTGTGTAATATTAACAGGTGATATCGGAAACTATTACTATGGACAAGGGCATCCAATGAAACCTCATAGGATCCGAATGACCCACAACTTGCTGCTAAATTATGGCTTGTATAGAAAAATGGAAATCTACGTGAGTATAAGCAATAGAGAGTGTCAACTGAAGCATTTTAAGTTATTTTTAAAGGGCTTCAAGTATTTTAACACAGATAAATGGAGAGAAGTGGAAATAAAAAAATACTTAAATAGTGTATTCAGAGCTTTCTTACTTGGAAATGAAGCAGTATTTTGTAGCTGGTGAGGATTGCAGATTGTTTTCCATGTCTGGAAAAAGTGAGATAGAGCCCCAGTAGAGACTTCTCACCAGTATTTCTATGATTGGGGGGCTGGGGTGTTAGGGGTACATTGGGGTAACTGCACAAAGAATTAACCAAGTTGTCTGCTAACAGCAGAGTAGTTCCTGCTTTCTGTAAAACAGCACTATTCTCGGTTTCACTGTTCTCCTTTCAAAGTAGATTAGATTCCTCTCAAGTTGTCTTAGACAATTGTTAGCTGATTTTGCAGAGCACTGATTATTTCTATAATCTATTCTTTGTTATCAGCGACCCCACAAAGCTACTGCTGAGGAAATGACCAAGTATCATAGTGATGAATACATCAAATTTCTCCGATCGATAAGGCCTGACAATATGTCTGAGTACAGCAAGCAAATGCAGAGATGTAAGTGTCAACATTGGCTACTAAATCTATATGTGTGTGCTTTGATGGTTAGCACTGTTTAAAGCTAAGTATTCAGCAATACAGAGGTATGAACGTGACTTAATGGTGTTTGGGGGTTAGAGAAATACTGTAACAAAAGTAACGTGTGCCTACCTTTAGCTACACTAATTTTGGGACTTTTCTATAAAAAGCAGCCATGTTGGCAAAAATGTTCTTTAAGCTTATGGAAGGATTTTTGCCTTCCCTTTCACAGGATGTATTCTAGATGTGAAATAATACTTTCTGTAGGCTTAAGTTGTGAGCTGTTTGCAAAACTGTCTTAAAATCTGTTCTAATGCAAAATCTTCCTGAAAAAGAATAGCTTTTAGAAGAGTAGAGAAGTAAAAATCAATGTGTAAAAATGTGTTTAAGTCAGGAAGAGGAGTTGCTCATTCCTGTTGGAGGGAGATAGTAAATGTACATTATTCACTGTTCACCCTTTCTGTTAATTTATTTCTTTAATTGTAGGGATAAGCTCAAAGTACTGTTAGGAATGCAGTTTGACAGCTATTATATCAATTTAAAAGGCAGTATTGTAACCTCCTTATGATGCCTTATTCTCAGCAAGTTATCTTTCCAAGTAACTGTGCATTTCTTACCATGACCTATGTTAATCAGTACTTCTTCAAAAGTCTAAAAATGATCTAATGTCTTGTTAATGAGGAGACAAAGTTTCCTGTGGAAACTAAAAAAAAAAAAAAAAAAAATAATAAATTAGTTTGAAGTCATCTTAGATTATAAAGACCTTACGTTGTTTTTACTGCTTAAAATTTAGGCTGACAAAAATGTGGCGGGGGAGGTGGAAGTAATTGAAGTGCTGAATGAACTATGCATTGCATCTCTGTCATCCATGTGTATGACAGTGCTGTTGGAATGATGTTTTTGAAAAGTATTGCATTTCTTACACAGTTAATGTTGGAGAAGATTGTCCTGTATTTGATGGCCTGTTTGAGTTTTGTCAGCTGTCAACTGGAGGCTCTGTTGGTAAGTATAGGACAGCCTTTTTGTAGCTTTATTACATTTATGTCAGCAACTTAAAACTTTGGTAGTATATTTAAAACTGAAGCAAATATAAGGTTTTTTCGTAAAGAAATAATGATTGTGTATCGGTTACTTGGTATATCTCGTAGTTGACAGTCTGTATCGGTAAGGCATCAGATCTAGGATCAGCTTACATAAAAAAAAATACAGTATTATTTCATGTAATGGATTTAAAGGCCTTCAGAAGTTTCTGACTGCATTTCTTTTCGTTTTTGTGTGTGTCTTTTTACAGCTGGGGCGGTAAAATTGAACAGACAACAGACAGACATGGCTGTTAATTGGGCTGGAGGACTTCACCATGCCAAGAAATCGGAGGCATCTGGTTTCTGTTATGTCAATGATATTGTGCTTGCCATCCTTGAGTTACTGAAGTAAGTTCAGTACAGGGGATAAAGATAAAATTGTAGAAAGTGTCAAATTCAAGTATTTAAATGTTTGATGGTATGAATTGTAATTATTTCAGTGAGTTTTCATAGCCCATGTTGAACTTGCACAGTTTCAATTAAGAAAACTGGCTTCAGCAAGAAGTTTAAAATAAAATACAGGAAAGCTGAAAAGATAACTAATAGGAAACTCAGCCTGCAGAAGGCTCCAGGGAGACCTTATTGCAGCTTTTCAGTGCTTAAAGGGGGCCTGCAGGAAAGATGAGGACAAACTTTTAGGCAGGGCCTTTTGGTTAGGACAAGGGGTAATGGCTCGGTGGAAGATTTAGACTAGATAGAAGTATTTTTTTTTACATAAGCATGGTGAAACATTAGAACAGATTGCTTAGAGATGTGGTAGATGCCCCATCCCTAGAAGGATTCAAGATTAGGTAGGATGGGGCTCTAAGCAATCTGATGTAGATGAAGATGGTGGGGGGTTGGACTAGATCACCTTCAAAGGTCTCTTCCAACCCAAACTATTCTATGATTATATTCTATGATTCTGTTCTATGAGATAGGTTTAAAATAGATATTTAGAAGTACTTCTTTACACAGAGGGTAGTGAACTTCTGGAACTTGCTGCTACAGGAGGCTGAAGGAAGCAGACAGCAACAACATATTCAAAACAAGAGATTAGACGTAATAGTGGACAAGAGGTCTGTAAATAGATGTTAAAGACCCAAGCAACAATGCACCCTGTAAAACACCATATGCTGTAATTCTGGATGGTGGGGAAGTACTAGGGTAGCAGACTTCGGAAAATGGACAGGTTTACGTGCTTTTTGTAAATGTTAATCTCCAGTTGCCTCTCATGGGGACAGGATAGTGGCTAGATGGACCGCTGCCCTGACCCCTTAGGACAGTCATTATGCTCACAATCATACACCCATTTAGTTTCTTGATATGCCTGCTTATTTCCTGTAATTTCAGTTGTTACTAAACCAAACAGGAACATTCAGGGAAGATCATGCACTGAGCTTCCTTGGATTGCTATGTGAATTAATGTGGCTGTTATGAATAAATTATGAAATAACAGCTGTGCTGCTGTGACTGCAAAATAAAAAATGAGAGGAGTAATAAAAAAGTGATGATAGAATTAACTTCGAGCAGTAATGCTTCACTAAAATTTCAAATCTGAGTGTTACTTGTGCTGCTTCAGGGGACTGTATTCCTTGTAATAGCATACAAATCTCATTTTTATTACAAAAAACATTTTAGGTATTTAACACTTGTGAATAGAGCAGCTGAGTGTGCTGGTGAGGGAAGGGAGAAGCAGCTGTAATCGGAAAGTGTTTTTAAAGGTGGGAAAAGTTTTGGAGAGACACTAACAAATAGTTAATATTAACATATTAAGTCATTTTAATGTACAGCATGTATGCGGGATCTGTCTCTGCAGTCCAAGAAAAGCGATATGATTTTCTGTGGTTGAATCTTGAATTTTTTAGCTTAATGTGCTTGTGAAGGAAAGAAACTTTCAGATAAGTATGGGTTATTAACCATAGGAAACCATCCAGTTCAGTGTCTTGTTAAGCGAAAAATCTTAGCCCATCTGAAATTACGGCTTCTCAGATTCACTTTCTCTCACACTGTGCAAAGCATGATGAAAATGCATCTTCTGATGTTGATAGACTTTGTTCTTTACTGAACAAGGGATACAAAGGGATACTTACTGTTGTTTCCAGTGCTCTGAGGCTTCAAACAGCTGGTTTCTCTGAAACTTGCAGTATTTAAGGAAATACTAAGCAGTAGCATAATAAATAAATTCATGCTAATAGTAAGCATGATACAATTGGAAATAAGAATGTGCCTATTTTTACAAGTTGCAGAGGTGAAGAAGAAAAGTCGATGGAAAAGAAGTATTTAAAATTATTTCTTGCGGGCTTACGGAACACAGGTTATTCCTGCTTGTGGCACTATGCTGTTTGAAGTATGCACTAAGAGATGTTTTAGTGCAGGCTGTGTTGGTAATTACGGAGAAGGCAAAAAGAAATGCCCTGTGAAAGGAGCGAATTCAGCAGATGTGAACAACAAAGTGGTGTGAACAGAAACAAGGTATAGCTTCTATGGAGTGAGACAACTTGGTGTAACTACTAAATACATTACATAGTTTAATTACTTATTTTTATGAATATAAGCTTATTTTCATTATTATCCAAACTGTACTGAGAATTCTAAGAGCATATCGTCACTTCAACTAAAATTATCAAAATGATCATAATCTCGGATTTTAGTGTTTGGTTGGGTTTTTTCATTAGGTTTTTCTGTGTTAGGTATCGGTATATTATGAACATAACGGATAATGATGATTTCTCATACATTATTTTCTTTCTAGGTATCACCAAAGAGTGTTGTATATTGATATTGATATCCATCATGGTGATGGTGTTGAAGAAGCATTTTATACCACAGATCGTGTCATGACAGTATCGTTCCATAAGTATGGTGAATATTTTCCGGGCACAGGAGATCTTAGGGTAAGGTTGAATGTGAAATTTCATTAGGTGATAAATTTCCTCTTAATCTCTTCCTTGTAGATACTGTTTTAGTACTAGGTTACAATAACTATATCCAGTAATACTATACAGCAACAAGTTTTCAGCAATTATGTTAATCTGGAGTGATAGATTTGTTGAAAAATCTTAGGAAAAAAAAAAAACCAATCAGGATAGTGAGGAAGCAAATTATTCACTTCTACGCAAAATCAGCACCTTCACTTTTGTGAATTGTCTCAAATTTTAGTTAAAATGTATAATTAGTTTAGTTCACTCAGATTTTGGAAATGTCTCTAGGAAGATAATGTGGTTTATTTATAATGTTTATCTGTACATTTCAATTCTGCATATACAGTGAAAAGTAGCTGTTTGGAGATCACATGGCTTCAAAACTTATTTCAGTATGCCAGAGCTTTAATAGTTGCAAAGCTTCAGCTGCAACTTGGATTTACTGTGTTCTATTTGCCTAGTAATACAGTTGGCTCTTTTTTCGGAATATTTCTTATGTTGTAAAGTGTTTTGAGTTCTCATGATGCTCACTGCTGAAGAACTTCAGCAAGCCCCACAGACAATCGTGTTCTAATCCTTAAGGGAGGATGCGTTGGCCTGTGAAGAATTATCATTTAAGCTGTTGTAGAATCTATGACAAAGCTGAGAATGGCAACTAATTTTCTTGGCCCTTCATATTAATTTAAGTTAGTCATTCCTCATGTTAGACCATTAGAACAGGAAATTGTTCCACTTCATAACTTGAAAGAATATTTCGAGTGTGAGGATTAATCTGTTCCTAGTTTCAAACTCTTACATCAAACCTCTTTCTCAGAGGCAGTCCCAGGATAAGTCACTCCCCTGGTATTAGCAAGTTTGTACATTAGTTTGTACACAAAGTTAGTAATTTTTTTTTTTTAAATTGTAAACATTTCTAAAAAGTTGACCTATAAAAATGCCGTGTTGGGAAAGAATTCACTGTGTTCCTGCTATCTTTAAATTGATTCAAGAGATGCAGATATTTGTGTTTCTACTAATTTCTGGAATGTGTGCTCCCCAGTGTGCTGGTGATACCCAGAGGACTCAGGAGTAAATGAAAGTTAAGATTTACATCAGTGGGGTGCTAAGCTTTCATTTCAGTGTGGTTATTGGAGTTGAATGCTATTATGGTTAGATTCTGTTAAACTGCATTCTAAATTGATTTATGTAGAAATCAGATTAGGTATTGTTTTTATCCATGTGGTTTAACTTGACTGGCCACAAGATGGTAGTGGTGCTTCAAATAAAAAGCAGCTCAGACCAGGATGTTTATAAAGACAAGCTGTTGTTGCTGAACTTGGCTAGAATTTTTTTTTTTTTAAGGGTTAGATATCTTGGCATGTTAGAAACGGCACTTCCCGTTGACAGAGAAGTTTATGGATTCTTCACCTCACCACACCCAGGACGAAGAGTTTAAAGATACACAGTTGAAATAAATAGAAAGAATATTGTATGTTATTGGGATTTTTTTAGCACAGTGTAAGTGACAAACAGTACCTCAGGCATGGTAACTTTTATTCTGTGCTGCTAGCTAGTGTTTTGAAATTAGTATTGTCTGCATACAGACTTCAGCAGGCTTTATTGCAATTATTATATCCCCCATAGGAAAAAAAAAAAACAACCACAACATTAACTTTTTCCTGTCTCCAGAGCTTGCAAAGCTAATTGAAATAAAGGGAGAACTAATTCTCTGAAAAGTCAGTGTTCCTTCTGGAGACCAGTGTTGTGCTGCTTGCTTCTGCTCAACTTGATCTGCCATAGCTGATTTTGTACATCAACTTTAACAGTCAAATCTTATCTTTGTTTTTGTCGGTGGGTTCCATTCTGTAATTCTTTAGTTAGTTGGTCTAGCTTGCTGATCAGGTTACACTTATTTGATGCAGGAACAAATCGTGCATCAGCTGATGATTTTGTGATTGCAGCTCCATCAATGTAGCTGAATCTTACAGAGGTTGTCTAGTTCAGCTGCATTCATCCGTTTTCTGCTGAAGGTATTGTACAGTCTTAACTTCCAGTGTCCTTAGTAAGTTATTTGACTTTCTACACATCTTAGATGGTAGCGCTAATCTTGTTTTATATATACGCAGGTAGGTCAGTTGAGACTGTAGAGCTACGTAGAGGCCCAGGTTCTGTGAGGAAATTTGATCCATTCTTGAATGGGCAACTACCAGAATGCTATATTGTTTCTTTAGTGTTTATAACTGATGCAAGTATCAGTTACAAAAAAAACATCCCTTGAGTAGCTCAGGCTGGACAGCAATTGCCCTGTTTAGTGGGAAATGGCGTGAACATTTGTCTTTGCTATGGTTTAGGATGAGATTGATTTAATGCCTTTCCCACCACCCCCACCCCCCAAATCTGGAAAGCAAGGCACTATCACCTTAGAAAAACGAGCATCTGAAAGCCTAGGTGATTCACTTGGGAGATTCTGGATAACTGTCATGCCCCAAATCAAACAGAGTTGAGTTCAGTGCAGGGGTCTTCAGTATCACTGATCTTGCAAAACTATGAAATGTTAATAATGTGCTAGAAGAAGAAAAAACCCCTCAGCTGTTAACACTGTGCCTATGCTGCATTGTCCATTTGTGTCCATGTCTCTCGCACACACACCTACAATAAAAGCTAGTTACTGAAAGTGAGATACTGCTGTTGTATTCACTGCTAAGGAGGCCCCACTGTACCTTTATTAGTGGGAGGGAACTGCTCTCTAAACTGGATCAGTTTCTGTCTTAGTGGCGAGCTAAAGGGAAGTAGTGGGAATGTGTGGCAAATCTTTAGGTTTTGAGCTGATCATCAAAACAAAAATGGATGGATTTGGGGTTTATTCTCTTGATTTTTTTGCAAAGAGTTTTTTCTTTTAATGCATATGTTGTCCAGGAAAGATGGTAAGATAGACTGATACAGTTCCTGCCTTGTCACCTGATGGAACTGGAAATAATCTACAAGGTTTTTTTGTTTTGGTTTGGGTTTTTTGTTTGTTTGTTTGTTTTTGTTGGTTTTTTTTTTGTTTGTTTAAAGAGTCTCAATTTCTTCAAGACCGCCTGTAAGTGGCCTCTGATTTTCTTCTCTCCCTTTTGCTGCAGCTAGTTCTTCATCCTATGGTTAGAGCAAAGAATATGGTTTTTAAAACCTTCTTAAACCCAAGTCTTCTGTACAACACCAAAGACGTGCATATCACTTTGCTTCTTCTCAGTTTTCTTTCTTGATTTCACCCATGTATTTTTACCAGGCTGAACTAATCAGTTATGTTTTCTCTTTTTGTTTTAAATCTTTGAATTAAAAAAGCAAGTGTACCTTCCTGCAAATTTAGTCTCGGTGTACAATTCCTACACTCCAAAATGATTTTATGGGAGAATGGGAATCAAGTAAGGTACTTTGCCTCTTTTCCCCTTGCAGACATGAATATACAAAATAGCGCATCAGACTTGTGTGTACTTTTTTCTGTGATACCTTCATGTGCTTCTACGTTTGGAATAAATCATTTGTCATCTTTGTTCATAGGACATTGGTGCTGGAAAAGGTAAATACTATGCTGTCAACTTTCCAATGAGGGATGGTATAGATGATGAATCATATGGACAGATATTCAAACCAGTGAGTACTTTTTTTCTTTAAGTTCTCTAGAAAGGTACTGGTTTCATTTTGTGGATTTATTTTCATAATGTGAATTAACAATTGCTGTTTTCTACTGATTATAGATTATATCCAAAGTAATGGAGATGTACCAGCCCAGTGCTGTGGTATTACAGTGTGGAGCAGATTCACTGTCTGGTGACAGGCTGGGATGCTTTAATCTTACTGTTAAAGGTAAGCAGAAAAGTTCGTGTTTTAACTTTTTATTTAATAGAAACCTCTATCCTTCATACTATTTTTCAAGACACTTGCATGATGAGGACTGGAGTCACAAAGATTTTGTTCATTACTATGATTAATCACCTCTTTCTTTGCTATACAGGGATGGCCAAAAGAAACCCAGAAGTTGCCTCTTTC
This sequence comes from Fratercula arctica, assembly GCA_947846985.1. Lineage (NCBI taxonomy): Eukaryota > Metazoa > Chordata > Aves > Charadriiformes > Alcidae > Fratercula > Fratercula arctica. Next base: position 72,553,233 of record CANTUZ010000003.1, read on the forward strand.
TTTCTGTCCATCTAAAAAAGTTAAGAAGCTTGGTTTTCCATGTTCTTCCTAGCCACTCAAGTGATTCCCTTTCTTCTATGCACAGGCTTTCTGTAGCTTTAAAGCGATGTTCTGGAATGACAGGACGTCAGCAGTTGTCCTACTGCAGCACTTACTATGATGGACAAATAACAAAACTAGTGGTTCACTTAGTACGACTACAGATACTAAACATCAAACACCTTGTTGGGCGTAAAATAGGTATTACTGAACTGAGAATACTCACTGCATTGTTAAATTTATAGTGGTGTTTGTTATACTGAGCTTTATGTTAACATTCATTTTTATTAATTTTTATAGAATTAATTTATTTTGGTATTATTTACATTTCTACCCAAAACAGTGATTCTCAAATATGAGATGAGATGTTAATTTAGCAAATGTTATTATTATATTATTATTTTTTAATTATAATTATATGATTTTTAAATTAATATTATTTATTTATTTAAGTGATAAAATGTTAAATGTATGTTGAACTTGTTAAGCCTTGAGTCCAGCCTGTTTGAATCATTAATTTTCTGGGTTTTCTTGTTTTTGTGTTTTCTTAACGAGGCAATTAGAGTTTTGTAGGCAACAAAATGCAGTATAGTATCTGTCGGGTCTGCAGTGTTTCAGGGTTCTTTTCTTGATTTGCACCAGGTGGCAAAGCTACTTCAGTTGCCCATACAGCTCAGATTTTTTTCCATCTTACATATCTTGGAAACCAAGAGAGCTGCTGCCTCCTACAGATGCCTTTCAGTATGCTGTATCTCCCTGGAGTGTGTACTGTCTTGGCACCAGTTCACTCTGTAAGCAAGACTTAGCAACCTCTAATACAGGTTCAAATTTAGAAGTAGAAAGGACCAAGTACTGATTTACTGTTTTCCCTTTTTCCCCCCTTTGCATTTGACTGAGAAATTGTCCCTAGATTTGTCACTGTATATTGACATCAGTTACGAAAGAACAAAACACTAAACGTTCTAAGAGCATTTCAGAACAGCAGCAATAGACCATCACGCAAAGTCTCTGAAGACTGGGGTGGATGATATTCGATGTATTTCGTATATTTCTTATCTGTAGATCTTTATTTCTTGTGAAGTTATGCTTAGCTTTTGGGGGAGACAGTTCTGTTTTACTTGAATCAATTCAGTTCTCACTTGATAAGCGTGACTGCATATATCTGATTAAATACTTCATTATACGTTTTTCTATTTAGATATTTTGCATGTATTGTCAATTCTTCTTGTGTTTGACAGGTCATGCTAAATGTGTGGAAGTTGTAAAGACTTTTAACTTGCCATTGCTGATGTTGGGAGGAGGAGGATACACTATTCGTAACGTTGCTCGATGCTGGACGTATGAAACTGCCGTTGCTTTAGATTGTGAAATTCCTAATGGTAAATATTAATACCTAAATTAATATTTTATTAAGAAATAATCATGGGAGGGTTTAAGTGAACAGATAGCAAATACTTCTATAGCTAACTGTAATGCATCAGTTCAGGATAAGCTGCATAGAAAGCTATTGTTAGGATTTAGCCAATAATTTTTCAGTAGTTTATGCACTAAAATTTAAGCATTTGCAACTTTTTTATGCCTTAGCAAATGCTTTGAATGATTGGATCATTTTTGGAAAATTCAAAACATGTAAAACTTATGGAACCTTAATTGTAACTATTTTTAATATGAATGTCATCAGTGTAATAGAATATATACTGTGTTTTGATAATAGTAGTGTAGACCTGTGTAGGTTGGGTACCACAGACATGGTATTCACAAGACATTGAGTATGCAAGTGTACATTTTACGTAGTAAAACATAACTTTTCTTCATTGCATCTATGACTCAATAGTAACTGAAAGTATATTGACTTCTACTCTTTCATTTAACTCAATTTTGACTATACAAGCTATCACAAAAAAAATTAAAATAAAAAAAAGCAATAGTAGACTTCTTTCAAATAGTTGAATAGTGAAGTAATTTCTCTGAAGAAGATCCCCAATGATCCTTCACTCCCTTTACTTCTGGCCCGTTATACTTCTGGACATGTTTTTGGAATGCCTTTTTATAAAATTGGTATTTGGACTGTTTTGTTGCACATCAGTCATTGGCAGTTTCCACATTGGACTGCAACTTTTGCTGATAACCTTTTACTATTCATGTATATCTTGCTGGATTCATAGTGTTTCATCTGATTTCAGCGGAATGCTGCTGACAGAAAAGAATATTTGGACTGTACCTTTCAAGATGTATATTTTCCATCTTGCATGCCAATATATATTCTTTGTCAGCCAAAGCTTTTGAAGAGACAGTAGTATTTCCGTATGTTGTGACTTTTTTTCCACTTGCATGTCCCATTAAATGTACATATATCAAGTTTTTTGGATTTTTTTTTAACATTCTTCTCAACTTCGTGGGTCCTTGTCATCTTTAATCTATTCTGAGGAAGAACAGTGTATTTCTAAATGTTGCAATAGCAAGTTAATCTTCCTGTCTCTTTTCTATCCACCTAACAAGATTGCATATCCTGCAAAAATCATAAATGAAGAAACAAAACAAAGGGTTCAATTAGAAGTCGATTTCAGTGTCTTTATTTCTTAAGGGTTCTGAGTTTTCTAGTTTTCTGTTACTTTATCTGTGAAGATACAGTCCTATTAAATATAAAATATTATCGTTTTCCTGCATATGAAGTCTTCATTGACTTCATTTTGGGGATTCGGTGTTTCAGTCAGGGGACCATTATCTGTGAAAATGCAAAAAAGCGGGGGAAGGAGAGGAACAGACAGCCATGGTGGGCATCACTGAGCCACTGTACAGCGCTTACCGTGAATAATGAACCAGCTGTGATCTTCAGCCTAATGATACATATTATATGTTTAACTGAAGGGATATTTTGAATAGCTCACTTAAACCTTTCAAGCTGGAATAACTTTGAAAACAGCTATAATAAATCATCAGTTGATCTTCTCTTTTCTGCAGAAGTATCATTTTTAGTTATTATACCAAATTTGTTACTTATGTTGTTCCAGTGTATGTTCTAATGTGATTACAGTAGAATTTTCTCTTGCTCTTTGTATTTTGCCAACATATTTAAGTTCATCTATTGAATAATTTAGAGGAAAAACACTGAACGGTTCAGGCAGTACTTAAGTATTACTGCTTACCTGAATGCTTCAGGTTTGATAGTTCTCTAGCTAAAATCCTGTCAAAACTACTGTTGTATCTAAAATGTTTAAAATCTTTTTTGGGTCACAAAGTTGTCTTTTATGTTTTGTATATAGAGTTGCCATACAATGACTACTTCGAGTATTTCGGACCAGACTTCAAGCTTCATATTAGTCCTTCAAATATGACTAATCAGAATACACCAGAATATATGGAGAAGATCAAGTAAGTAGTGATTAACTTACCTATCAAGTAGGTCACGTGGATCACATTTCTCCAGAATTTTGTTAGGCCATTTTGAAAACTGTACACCTTTTCTGTTACACACTGAAAATAAGTACTGAATACATTGGACTTATTTCTCATTTCTCGCAGAAGAGATACTTTTTAAAAGTCTGTTCCTATAACAGTACGTATGCTTATGAAGTTCTGTGACTATAAATATGAAAATTTAAGACCCAGCCTGGATTTTTAGTTTTTCCAGCAGCTAAAGAGATGACTGTTTTACTTGGCTTCCCATTCTAATTTTGCAGAAAGTTTATCCCGTCAGGAAAAAAGCTGGTATGCTGTGATGATTAGGATTTCTAATTCTCAGCTCCATGTCTAAGCATGAACCGAGATTGTCTTTGTAACTGTCAGCTGTGAAAGCAAGTCACATGTGAGCTCAGACATCCAAAATTGTGGAAAGATAGCGATCCATGTGCAGGCAATTGAGTGACTGTGGCTTGACAAATTCACAAGGTTTGAGAAGCTCTTGTTGCCAAGCTATAGCTATGTGTTTTTAGCCTGTGCTGCTTCTGATACTTAGTTTATTCCTCTTCACATCCTGAAGGTTTGATTGTAAACAAATGTTTTACTTCAGGGATGGAGTAATGCATACATACAATCGATTCTGTACTCAACTGATAAGAGATAATTTGTTAGCCTGAAGTACTTTTTGCTTACTGAGGCTTGTCCCTGCTCTGGGTTTAAAAGAATAAACCTCTACCCCTGCCCCAATTTTAACAGGCTGTTAACAGTGCACAGGAATTCTTTTGGTTACTAAAAATAGCTGAATAAAGATGTGAAACTAGCTGTATAAGTTTGCCAGTACTGCTATAACCTGTAGAATTGCCAAATAGCAAAATCCACCAAAGCAATAAAAATACTAATTTTTGAAGTGGTTGGTGTATAGACTGTGATTGGTGTTCCTAACACAAATATAGAAATCACAACCAGATGAAAGGGTTTTAGTTTTTAATAATGTGCAAGGGGAGAAAAAAAACCACCTGTTTTTCATTGATGTAATTCTGCACCACTACTCTGCAGTAATAGTGCTCCAGCTGGTGATCTGCCAGACTGCTTGCTGCATATTGAGTATTGTTGAGTTTTCATGGTGCGAGTAGGCTGCAAAACTTGCTTGCTCTTTAACACATCTCTGGGCACAGATTCTGAGTGTTCTGTTGACAGTCTCAGATCCTCATCCTAGCACCCACAAGAAGAGCAATGACCCATCATTTCAGAGAATTGTCCTTCAGTTTTTTGCATTCACAGAGACCTAACTTAGGGGACTCCCTGGATTGGCAAAACTGGTTTGCCAGGTCACACAGAATCACAGGTCATGTGATTTGAACAGAGACAGAGTCTGTAAGGATTCCAAAAAAGCAGCAGTTGCCATTTAGCTCTTTGAGTTGGGCAGAATGATACTGAGATAGTTGTTACAAGTACTAATATTTGATGCTTGCCACACCTTTCTCTCTACTTGGACTTCTCCGGAGTGATAGTTTTAAGTCCCAAGAGAAGTTCGTTGTCCTTCCTTTTCCTGCACATGGTGCTTTGGAGTGGGAGTCCATTGAATCAGGTTGCTCAGACAGGAGGGAACTTCTCTCTGTTCTCCCTGAAACAGCCACAACTTTTGACCCTGAAGTCAATGCCGCACACAGTGTGGAAATCTTCATGCTTTTAAGTGTCTGGTTTGCTTTCTAAGAAACTAGAGCATAGTTTATCATCCTACTTAATACTCTAGATTATAAACAGAGCAATGCTGTCACTTGATTCAGCCCAAGTGGGTAGTACTTGTGCTGACCCTGTGGGCAACTGGAGATTTAAGTTGATTAAAAGAAGTGTTTAAAAAGTTCAAAGAAAATGGTGTTCAAATACGCTGTTGGATACGAGTGATCTGTTAGGGATGGAAATATTTCTGAACTTGGCATGCTTTTTTTTTTTTTTTTTAAGTGAAACGATGACTCTAAAGCAAAACAGGTTAACTTTGAATGCAGAGTTTTCAGAATTAAGTACAAAATCCAAGGAAATGCTGCTTCTGTGTAGTAATAACTTCCCTTGTCTGTTACTTGCAGGCAACGCTTATTTGAAAACTTGCGCATGTTACCTCATGCACCTGGTGTACAGATGCAGGCCATTCCTGAAGATGCTGTTCATGAAGATAGTGGAGATGAGGATGGAGAAGATCCAGACAAACGCATTTCTAGTAAGAAATATCTCTTCATGATAGAGCATGTCCAAGTGGAGTCTTTTTAGATTTAATTGTTCAGAACCTTAGTCCTAGCAGTGCAGTGCTGGAAGATTGACAGTTTTCTTTTCTGAGTAAAAAATTTTGCCACTGGGCTGCCAGTTTTGCTGTCCTTAAGGTGGAATCTCTGCACAAATCTGAACCTGTTAAAGGGGTTTAAAGAAGTGCTGAAAGAACGTGGGTTTTTTGCATCTTATGAAACAGTCTGGCTATTTCAAATCTAAGATATTCCAGAAGTCTCACATGAATTGTAACTAAAGGAACACAGGACTTAGCTTCTGTGTTTTGCTATTCACAAAAAATCATGTTCCAAATCGATGTAAAGTGAGATACTCTGTTTTTTTTTTTAAAAAAAAAAAAAAAAAAAAAAATCTTCTGTTTGGTTTTTGTTTTGTGGTTTTTTGGGGTTTTTCTGTTTGTTGTTGTGACAGATTGGTTTTCCATACTTGTGACACTGCCCTTAACTTTATTACCATTAGCCCTTGTAGTGACAATGAGTTGTTCTTCAGCTATAGCTTAGAGTTTCCTGCTACACTTAACATTTTTTGATGGTGGAGTAATTCTATAACCTCTTATTGGTGCACTGTCCATTTTCTGAGCTGATGAAACCATGTTTTCTCCTGTGATTTACTTTCCAATATTTTAAATTCATTGGATACATGTTAAAATATTCCCACCCTCCTCCTGTGTCTCTGTAAAGCTGTTTTCAGAAGTCATTGTGAGAGTCCCAGAGTACCTTGAAAAGATAGTGGTTTTATCCATAATTAGTTCATCGACATTAAATGATTATAGTATATTATTACTCGTCCTTAATTTGATAGTTCTCTTTTATTAGGCCTATTGTAGTTCACTTTATGCTCAATTAATTTCATGAATCTAAACCCTAGTTCGAGCATCTGATAAGCGCATAGCCTGTGATGAAGAATTTTCAGATTCTGAAGATGAAGGGGAAGGTGGACGACGAAATGTTGCAGATCATAAGAAAGGAGCAAAGAAAGCCAGGATAGAGGAAGACAAAAAAGAGACGGAGGACAAAAAAGCAGGTAGGACTCTGGTGTGGTTTCATCCTATATTTTAGAACTGCAAATGTCAGTTCTGTGAGGGGAAAGATGCATTTTCTGCTAACATCTAATTAGCTGTTGAGATGATGATTTATTTTTTCCATCATATTTAAAGCATCTATTTTAAATTAATCGGTTTCAATATACAGCTATTCACACCAGAACAGCATTTTCAGCCAAGGGTTATTGTTGCTTCCCCACAAGTTTGAAATCTTAGAGCCAGGGATTTGTATAGCTTACTGAAAATAAGGATGAAAAACAGTTCTTGACTTAAATATGTTAGACAAAGAGTTTTTTCTTGCTTGGTTGGTTTTCTTGGGGTCGGTTTTTTTTTTTTTTTTTTTTGGTGGGGTGAGCCAACTAGTTTTCTCTGAAACAGAAGCTGAATGTGGTTCTGGGCATAGTGTAATTCCAAGGACTCGACTTTTCCAAGAACAGACTACATCTTAGGGCCACAGGGCGCTCAGGGGATATCCAGGTCTTGTTACTGCATACCATCGTTATGGCCAGTCAAGAGAGGCTTGCCCTGAGGTATTTTGAATCACTGGGCTTTGTGCCCAGATCGCTCCTTTGAATGGATGCATTTAACACTGTATGTTAATGTGTAACCAACCACTTCTTTTAAAAGCTAGTTCCCTCTGGCTAGGAGCGTATACAAAAAAATGTGACTTGGTCATGCTTTTTGCTTCTGAAGTCTTTTAAGGTTTTTCATGCATCTCTTGGTATATTTAAAATCTTGTTATTTTTCAGATGTTAAGGAGGAGGATAAATCCAAGGACAGCAGTGGTGAAAAGACAGATGCCAAAGGGTAAACCCTAATTAATAAATAATGAATGTCACCTTTTTGAAAAGTGTTTATTAGTTTAAAATATTATAAAGTATTGATTTCTGTAGAGATCACTTTAACTTCCTCATAATACTAAATGTTTTAGATTAATGACAGTAGGAATTCAAAATTGCATTTCTGAAACAGCGAATTGAAAAAATGAAACAACTTAACAGTTTAATTTTTGCCTTTGTACAGAGCAAAATCAGAACAGCTCAGCAATCCTTGAACAAAAGATAGCCTCTCATCAATTGCAGAACATAATAGTAGAGCTGGAGAATACCTAAAAGAAGAAAAGTTTTCGTATCAAGAGAGACTGCTGATTTCATTTTGTACTATTTGGCATGGACCGTATTTATTTTCAAACGGCTTTGTTCTGGTTTTTTGGCAAGTTGTATTGTGAGTTTTCTAATTATGAGGCAGAAATTCCTTTCTTCACCATGCTTTATGTAATAGTATTTAAAAATGGATGTGAGTTATTATGTTAAATGTCTAAACTGATCTATTAAAGTAATTTGCCTTTCCTGAGCTGATTTTACCTTTTTTGTAATTTTATCTTTATTAAAAAAAAAAAAAAAATTGTACTTGGTTGTCTTTTGTCCATCATTGAACTACGCAGAGGAAAAACTTCAGATAAATTAAGTGGACTTACGTTTGAGTAGCTAGTGGATTTAAATGGACAGCTGGTGAACACACAAGTTGAACTGTGTTGCTTTCATCGACTCCACACATTCCAGTGGCTTCTGCATGGGATGCAAACAAATGTACTGGAATACAAGTACATGAGGTTTGAACAGGGTGAATAAATGGGTGAAGAGATGTTGGAATAAGGTGGTTGTATGAAATAACATTTTAATGTAAAGGTTTAAAACTCTGCATTCATATGCTTTGTATTGTCCAAGAACCTTTTCCACTGTCAGAATCTACCCAAAGACTGATTAATTTGCTGTTCGTTAAACTTGTATATGGTCGTTTTTCAAAGCGTGCAAGATAGGAAGTGAAAGTTTGGATTTTAACTTAACTTTCTGACTTCTTACAACTATGAGCAACACAAAACTTTGTCCCCCTTAAAAAGAAAGGTTTTTATTACCTTTCTTCTTGATTCATTAGTTCTGGTGCCTGAATTGAAACAAAGACCTGAGTGCACACATTCCTTTTTTTCTTAATCTACAATAATTGTCTTATAGGTTGACATTTAATGAAATGTGCAAGCTTTGGTATCAAGACTTCAAAACAGTGAGGACTGAAGTTTGCAGAACTGCATTGCTAAACAATCTTTTTCTTTATTTTTTTAAATAAAAATCTTACTACTTTTTTTTAAAAACTATTCTCACTCCTTTCCATAAAATTATGGGATTGTTGTCTGTGGGCTAATTGATTCATTCGTGCTAAAATTCCAGTTTTGAATTGTCCAAATGGTATATTCACCGAAGGCTCTTCTGAAGGCATGTCATGTGTTGACTAATTTGACTCTCTTTTCCAATTAGAATAACTTTCACTAAAAATAGGACTACTTGATATGTAGGAGGACAAAAGTTTTGTTTTCTTAATGCCTTTTCAGTGTGTGTGTGTGTGTATATATATATATATATTTTTAAAACCTTACTTTAATCTTCCTGAATGTTCCATCTATCTTGGAGTCTTCCATTTGGACATTTGGACTCTTGGGTAAACTTCATAAGGCTTATATACTTGAAAGTGCAGGGAGAGAGATAGTGGGATTTTTTCAACACCTGTGTACTAGTCCTGTGTTCTTCCTTCTAGGAAAGTACCCATCAGACTGAAAACGAATTTATTTGAACTTTCAGTAGATCATAAATGCTCTCTGGATGCCTCTTTGAGCATCTGGAACTTCAGCAATGCTTTTTGTAACCTGAAGAGATGTGGGGAGGACTTTCTGCATTTTTTTTGTGCTTGATTGAGCCCTAGATTTGGAGGCAACATCTGGGAGCAGGTGTGCGGTCTCCCACGTGGATCTAATAGCTGCCTGCTCCCTAGGCCTAAGAGGATAAGAGTTGGATTTGGGGAACTGGTAGAAAGGCTGTAGGATTGTACTAAGAGGGTGGGAAGAGGTCAGTGGCACCACAAGCGTCCACTGGTATTTGTAAAGAGTTTGGCACTCTACATTCTGTTACAGAATTTTTGACTCTATGGAACTGAAGAGAACATATATTTCTATATTCACAGTGTGTATACATCTATTTTTTAAAAAGTTGTTCCATACCTTGTTTGTGTCTCTTACAGAGTTCTTGTTCCAGTAAGCCGTAATCTCTTCCAGCATTACAAGTAGATCAAGAGCTATCCTTCATTACCTGGATTTCCCAGATGCAGGTATTGAAAAGATCCAAGCTTGTGACTTCGGCTCACTTCAGCCCAAAGCAGTAAAATGTAGTGACTTTAATATATGAATTAAATCCAAGAATATCCATAAGTGAATACTAAACCCTTAACTAACTCAAGATAAGCAAAAAGGTTAACTTTTTTGCTTCATCCGTAATCATTTATTGGAAAGTACAATGCTACTCATATCCAGTCAAAGTTTGATGAATATCCCTTCTATTATTAAAGGGAGGTGTAATATATAACTTTATGTCTGTATGTAGCCAGAGAAGGGAAGTTTCCTTCCTTTCTCCTTAAAAAAAATGATCCATATTTCAAGCGTAATTTGCTTTTAGCTTTATCTGGCCAAGGAAAAGATTTTTGCTTATTCCAAACACTGTCAGTCCCCATCCAATTTTTAAAAGCCTGAAAGCTAAGAATAACAATATAGACGTCATTTTAGTGTTCGTGTTGGCTGTCGGTGCTGAAGGGTTTTTTGATTCTTGTTTTCTTGTATTTCATTTATTACTACCATCTCCATTCTTTCTTGAAGGATTTTGTAAAACATCTGAGGTCACTTCACAAGGAGTTTGTGAGTGGTTTGTCATGGGAGGAGAATGGAAATGCTCAAGAGTATTCTCAAAATGCGGTGTTCGGATATTTTGCAGGCTGGTTTTTGCTGTAAACCACTACTTTCTGCTTGAGTAGGAACAGGAGATGTTCCTGTTTGAAGAGCTGCAGTACCTGTACCAAGACATTCTTTGAAACACTTGGCTGTAGGACTGCGTACAGACTAGAAGCAGATTTAGCCAAATTTTCTGTGGGATTTAGAAATCTGTATATTGAACCATACTAGAAAGGATTTTTATGTATGGTTAATAGATGTTGCAAAGGTACCAAAGACATGGTCTGTAAGATAACATTCAGAACATGGCAGCAGAAATAGTACATATTATCAATGCAGTTACCAACCATGAGGTGTTTGGTTTCTGTGTTTGTTTTTTTTTTTTTTTTTAAAGAATGTAATAATTCGTAATAATTACCTATTCATGAGGCGAAGATGTCGAAAGAAGACTAATGTGTGACCATGTTTGGTCATGTTACCATTCGCTCCAAAGGACTGAAAGTTGACTTTGAGAAAGGTAACTGTAAATGCAAGCGTACACGGCTGTTCTTGGGTATGGTTGAAGCACAGGCAAGAGTGATGGGCTCGCAGAGGGAGGGGATTAGGTCAGCCCTTGTTCCCTCTGCTGCTGTTTCCTAATGCCACGACATACCTTACTTGTTCCCCATCTCACAGCAAGAGAGTAGCTGCAATGCCTTTGCCCTCTATGGCCGTATCTTGATTTCTTGATTTGATCAGCTCTCTTCTAGTCTCTTTTTTTTTTTTTTTTTTTTTTTTGGTCAAAATGAGATGGTTTTGCACTTGAAATTAGTTCTTTAGCTCACTAAAACTATGAATAGTTGCAGCCATTTGAAAATGTCTTCTAAGTGACGGTTTTGCTACTTTTTTGCTAGTAAAAGAACCCTTCAAAATCTTTACTTTTGTTTGTTTTTTTTTTTTTTCTTTCTGGCTCACTTGTGTCATTCTGTTTAGTCGTATCACCTCTGTATAAGAGTTACATGCAAATGGAATAGGGAATTATATGAGCTTAGTTAAGAAGAGGTTGTATACGACAGTCAGCAGTAAATTTAGTGAAGTGTTTAATGCTTTTCAAGTTACCTAAGAGAATACTGTATCTTTTTGAAATGGCATTTGTTGTAAATAGATGAGCTGGCAAAAATAGCTATTGAAGCTGGATAGCAGCAGGCAGAAATAAAGAACAACTTCCTAGGTTAGAAACTTGTATTAATAGTAGTTCAGGCCTAATGTTTTCCATGATCATGCTGCCAGAAGAAGGAGGGGAAAAAAAAAAAAAAAAAAAACGAAAAGAAAAACCCAAAACCAAAAACAAAAACGAAAAAAGCTGTGGGCAAGCTTTGAGTAATTCCATGTTGTAGTTGCCAAACCAGCTCCACATGGATAATGCATATGCTGAATTGCTCTTTTGTTTTTTAAATCTATTTTAAAAACTTTCTTTATGTGATGCTGCTTTTGACAATATTTGATTCCATAAAATGCCTCAGAGACTTAGCTGGTGGAGGAAAAAATTCTATATCACTGCAGATTGTATCATGCTGCTGTATTAAGCCTAGGACAAAATTGACTCAATATTTTAAAAGCAGTTACTCTTTTCTTTTCTTTTTCAGGCTAGCGAGCAATTGAAGACAGACAAATCGGCGATCGGGCTTGAAGGAAAGGGAAGATCAGAGTGACGAGGAGGGTTATGAGTCAGAAAACCACACTATTGTGTGGCTGACTGAGACCCTTTTCAGTCGAGAAGGTTTTTAAACACAATAGCAACATTCTTTTAAAGTTTCTACTTAGTACCTTTCTGTGGAGACTGAAATTATGAGGGAGATTTCTGACAGCTCAGATGGGAAGAAAGAGACTTAAACACTATGGATTTTTAAATGGAATCTTTTTCTGTGCTAACAGTCTTCACGTTAACCTTTTCATTATGCCAATGAATGGGGCATGCTTCCCTACTTGCATCACTGTGCAGGGTTTTTTTGGTTGTTTCCCTTCCCTCCTTTCCCTCCTTTTTTTTTTTTTTTTTTCTCCTCTCCTTTTTTTTGGCACTGTATTTTCATTCCATGGTAACACACTAAGGGAATCTGTGAATAGGTAGTGCTGCTATAACTGCAGCTACGTATGGAACGAGTCTAAAAAAAATTGTTCTATGCACCTTGAGTATTAAAAGCCTACATACTCTCCTTTTCTTTCCTTTTGTTGTTTTTTTTTTTTTTTTTTTTTTTTTTTTTTTAAGAAAAGAAAAAAGCCACATATTGCTAGAATTGTCCTGTAGAGTCTTATATGCTCCTTCCACCTAAAGGGAAATATTTAAGACCGGTAAAGGTGGCATTTTCTCATCAGACCAGGGGTTGGTCTAAACTATTGGCAACACAGGAACGAAACGTAAATGTCTGTTGGCTCTGCCCACAACCAGCAGGAGCCCGTGACTCCGTGGGAGCACAGAGCACGAGGAGAACAGTGCCTTGGTCACCGGTGCTGAGAGCACAGCTCTGTGTTTTGCAGGAGTAAGGGCTTGTGCCGTACATGTTCAACGTACGGGATGAGGAAGGAGCGCTGCTGCAAGGCTGAGCTGCTCTGCAAACCCGAGTGAAGGTCTCTTGTGGGTGGCACCTTTAAAGGAGTTTGCTCAGCTTTCGGCAGCTGTCTAAGGGGGAGAGTATGGGTCTCTGTTTAGCCTGATTTAAACTTTCTCTCGTTGACCCCTTGTAGGCTGATGTTCCTGGACCGCATGCAGGGCACAGCTCTAAGACTCCCATAAGCTCCTAAACTGGTTGTTTGGAAACTCGCTTCGTTCTTCACGCCTATGCCTAAAGCTATGTTTGCCGTGTCAGAGGGACAGGAGAAGAAATCTTAACTGTGGAGCAGGCTTGGAGGCAGAAAAAAAATCCCTTGGTATCTGTAAAGTTTGACAAGAGTTTTCGGTTCTGTTTACCTTAGTAGGTGTTTCCTATTCCCAGATGAGTGGTGCCTTAAATCTTAAAATGATGGGTTAAATTTAAGGCATGAGCTATTTTGGGTGCCTAATCTGAAAGAGCCATTTGGGATTTGATGTTGAGAGGCAGATAAACAGCAGTTCTGCAAATCAGTACCTCCAAACGAAAGTTGCTATGGAGAACCCGAACATCTTGTAGTTTCTAAATTGATGAACCGAAATTTTGGAACATGAGTTAAGCCTTTATGTGACAGCAACAATGATTAGTTACTGCATACATGCCTCTTCTGCTTTCTCTGTGCTACATGATGGCATGAAAACTTTCTTTACAAATTTCTATTTTTAATACTGAAAACATTTCCAGTGCTGTTATCAGCCCACTTTGGTATGGCTTCGTTGTTTGTTGTCTTTTCTCGGATTGCCAAATTCTCTTCAGAAAGCAGGCTCGGAGAATCGTAATGCAGGTCTTGGCATGTCCCTATAGTCTTCACTGTTAGTGTGTGGTAAGCATGTCTAGGCACGCTACAAAAGAGCAACAGTGCATGATACCATGACTGGTTTGGCTCTTTGAAGCCTGGAACGATACAAACCTTGACAAACAGTTGGGGTAGCTCCTGCAGGAACAAGCATTGAGAGAGACCGCAGCTAAAGGTGCATCTCTTATAACACGCTGGCTTGAAATGACCTTGCTCAGCTTTCCGTAGCAGTTTTGCCAGGACAGGGTTCAGCTCAGGTTGATTTAAAATTGTGTCTCAGGTAGGCCGAGCTTGTGTATAACTGAAACAATGCTTTTGAGGTGCTGCCTGAGCACATTCCAGCAGCGGGGAGTTGAACCCTAATGTTAAGACTGAAACTAAGATATGTGATAGAGAGGCGAGAGAGAGAAGGGAAAGTTGTTGTTGTTGCTGGTCACATCAGAGGGTGCAACAACAGGACTGGGGAGCCTCCCTCTGTCCCCCAGCAGTCTCATCTGCGCTCGTTTAAAAACAAGCAGGTCCTGCCTGTGCAGCCCCAGCTGGGGCATTTCCTACTTGAGCTCTCCAACGAGAGGATATGGGAGTTCCCAGGAGCACTGCACCCTGCAAGAGGGGCCTTTGGGTAAGGTATTTACAGAGTTTCAGGTGTTGCGAGGTTAGCTAGGGTGCACTCCTCTGTTCCCTTTCTTTCGGTTGATGGTTTCTGTTTGTGGGCAGCATGCAGCTTCGTTCTGCATGTGCTGTACAAGCTGGGGGGCACGACTGGTTGATTGTGCCCAACCAGAACCTGGACCTCATTTCTGAGAAGCACGAATCCATGGCCCTGAGGGGGTGGGAGCCAGTGAAAGAGGAACTGGGGGCTCCACCTCTTCCCTCCTCCCCATGCAGGAAGTTATGTGGGAGTTTGTTGGGCTGTCACCCTCGCTGGGACGCTGCCTCCAGGACAAACAGAGGAGGTATGACCTCACTCAACTCTGCTCCCTCCCAATGAAACGCCATAAACACGGGCTGCTTGCGCGTGATGGCTCTCCTTAATCTAAACACAGCTAATACAAAAGATGTGCAAGGCCCTCCAGAAACTGTTCAGCAAAACATCAGAGCCGAAAGCCTCATTAGCAAGCACTTAACTGACATGCTTCTGATTTTGAAAAGAAGCTCAGAAAATACCCAGTGAGCTCCTGCAGGCTTTTTCCTGAACTCCTGAACAGTCATTAAAACCAGTGTTGTCCCGTCTAAGGAATTCAAAATGTGCTTCTTAAGGCTAAAGTGTGTTCATTCCGGTGAAATAAAGCCAGATCCAAGACTGAGAGCACTGGATGAGCTTTGCTGTCCGTTGTGTCACCTCAAGTATTGCTTGTTTTACTTCTTTTTCTCTTGCCCTCCTGCCCCTCACCTGTGCCAGTAACCCAGTCAAAGGTGACACAACAGGCTGGGTTGGGGAATCGATCTGGGACTCGGGATAACCCAGCAAAAAGGTCCTGTGGGGTCATTCCTTCATGAGGTGGCACCACTGTGGGGGTCCTGCGGTGGGGACAGTAGGTGGGAAGAGGCAAACGTTATTTAATGCAGTACGAGAACTGCGAGAAGGGCTTATCAATCACTTTTTCTTTGGTGTTCTTTCTCCTTGTCACTTGTAGGGCTCATTTTTCAGGGTACAAATTACCTCATTTTAAAAAAAGTATTATGGAAGTATTCATAATATGGAAGGTGCCCTGTCTTTTCAGTATTAATGCTCAAGTAGTGACTAAATTAGTCCTTGCTTAATAAGACAACTGGAAAATATTATCTGATTTTTAAAAGAACAGTTCCCAATTAAAAGCAACCTTGAGCATTTGACGCTTAACTCCTGTTGAGTTCTGAGGCTGCTGCTCTAGCAAGGACATCCTGTTAAGTCAGTGATTCAAAACGGGACTGCTTTTTCAGGGTAAAACCTTACATGCTACGTTAAAAAAGCAAACAACAAAAATGAGGTATCTGCAAAATACCGTGTCTTGTTTGATCTCTTCACTGTTTCAGCTCTTTTTTCCTTCTATCCACGTTCTCCGACCCCAGGCGGTGAGGCCAGTGAGATGCTGGTGTATGTTACCTGTGTGCATTGATGAACTTGGCACTGAAGAGCTGTTACAAACCACTGTTGTGGTCCTGCTACTATGCCTAGTCTTATTTATTGTTTCACTTCTGCCTGAAGTTTTGTTATGGATGGAGGGTTTGTTTGTAAATTCCTTTGGAGTTTCTCAGCGTGGTGAGATCTGTAGGGGGTGGGGGTTTAATGTGTTACTTCTCTGCCAAAAATACTTGGACGCATTCTTCAAATGTTCTATTGTCTTAGGCTTCTTGCAGCTGCTTTAAGATTTTGTTGTTTTTTTTTTTTTTTAATTCTTTTTTACTATCCCTACTTTCACAATTTGCTGAGTTTTTTTTCAGATTCATCATGAAATCCCAATTTAAGAGTCACAGAGACTGCGCAGAATTATTTACCTACCAATGTAAAGTCCCTTCTTAAACACATTGTTGCTTTATAAGACTTGATGGGATGACCTGTCACTTGGCAAACTTCTCAGAGAGCCCTTGTGAGTTAGGTGAGTTCTATTGCTTCCTTCTATTAATAGGAACAGGGAGGCAACAATTAGCAAGTCCTAACCCAGGGCAAATTCAAGACAGTCTTTTGTTGATTTTTTTTTTTCTTTTTCTTTTTTTTTTTCCCCCCTCTCCTCCCATCTCTTTAAGTTTTCATACCACCACTCAGTCTCCTTTCTATGGTCTGAAGCAGACAATAGATAAAGGTCCTAATGAAAATAGCTGCAGGCAAGACAAATGCCAGATATTGAAAGAGCATGTGTAGCACAGGGTGAAATATTAGCAACTCATACATTCATGTTGATCTTTGTCCTTTAATGCCAGAACGCTTGTGCTACTTGAAAGCAGCG
The DNA here is from genome assembly GCA_947846985.1 of Fratercula arctica. Taxonomy (NCBI): domain Eukaryota; kingdom Metazoa; phylum Chordata; class Aves; order Charadriiformes; family Alcidae; genus Fratercula; species Fratercula arctica. The sequence goes on from CANTUZ010000003.1 coordinate 72,570,106, forward strand.
TATTGAGAAATAAATGACTTCTTATTAACCCCACCCTCATAGAACAAATAAGGCAGTTGTAGCACCCTGTCACTGTCCTGAAATGGAAGAAAAAGCCCTTGTTACAGACATGGCTAGGAATGCCTTTTTCTTTTTTTTTTTTTTTTTTTTTAAAGGCCTGGTTTAGGCAATCTGAGCCCCTCCTCCCAAGCCCCTAAAATCACTAGTCTTCTGGAAAAGTCCTATTCAAATAGCTGGCAAATAACCTAATGTGGAATGGCCATCACAGAATCACAGAATGGTAGGGGTTGGAAGGTAGCTCTGGAGATCACCTAGTCCAACCCCCTGCCAGAGCAGGGTCACCCAGAGCAGGTTGCACAGGAACACGTCCAGGCGGGTTTTTAATGTCTCCAGAGATGGAGACTCCACCACCTCTCTGGGAAGCCCGTTCCAGTGCTCTGCCACCCTCAAAGTAAAGAAGTTCCTCCTCATGTTTAGGTGGAACTTCCTATGTTCAAGTTTGTGCCCGTTACCTCTTGTCCTGTCACTGGGCACCACTGAAAAGGGCCTGGCCCCATCCTATTTGTGTGGCTTGGATCCACCATTTAGAATGCTCTAGTGAAGAAGTAATTCCCTTAAAATTGTATGGATGCTATAAAAAAAGCTTTAGAAAGATTTTGCTCTTTTAACTCTGTAGACTTTTATCAGGTAAACTTTTCCTTTCTACTCAGAAGCCAAGAAACTCTGCTCTGCACAGGGTAGCTGGGGGTTATATGGGTAAACTGGATCTAAGTGTTGTGAGTTTTAGCATCCCTGTACCTAAGTTTTGATTGCCTGGAAGAATGCAGATTCTTTAGTGTTTTTCCTAAATTTTCTGCGACATAAGTGAGGCAATTACGCTGCAAGCTTACTGAACAGATAGCCTCTTAAAGTAGGCCTTAATAAAAGTTGATGTATGTTTTTAAACTACCTCTCAAACACTCCTTGGCAGACGCACACTGAGCGGTGCTCCATTTCCCTCCAATTTCTCTACTCTGGACCTCCTGAAAGTCAATACCTGAGTCTTGAATTTTAAAAAAGCAAGAAATTTACTTTTCTTCCCTCTCTGCAAATCATAGTTGGTCAAAGGCTAATGCTGCTTCTTGCACAAGTCACTTTAGCTTTGGAGCTGTGATTAAATCGTGCTTTCTTTGAGGCTAGCTCTTCTACAAGTCAGAAACTGTGTGGGGTTGAATTCTCTCAGGAAGAAGATAAAGAGCTGAAGTTTCTTGCTCCTGGGCGAGTTTCCTAACTGCTGATCCATAAAAGAAGACACAGCCTGTAGGTGTCCTCATGGGATGCATAGGGCTCAAGGCTCTCGTATAAGACAAGCAGAAGAACATCAGGCAGGCTCCTGGGCGTTCACCTTCCCTGAATGTGCTCCATGGATCCAAATTCCGAAACCCAGCGTGCTTCTGCTACTGCAGTGTTTTCAAGACTGGATAGTATGTTAGCATTGACTTGGAAGATCATGGGATGCTTAAATTCCTACATTGATATGATTTTCATTCTCCAGCATATCAGATAGCAACAGAGTCTATGACAAAACACTTTATTCTATACATCTGTGTCTGTGTTATTGCCTTTACCTCCCTCACCAGCCCATGACACGATACCTTATCACAAGGCTTACTAGATGAAGCTCCTATGGTAGTGTGGTAGTGTTGTATTGATGATGTAGAGAATGGATAGGTGCTCATGGTGTTCTCTAGTATCTTCAGGCACAGTGTACAAAGCAAATGTGCTGGCTGTGCTGCGTTTCAGAAAGTAAATCTGCTTAGAAATTGAAAAGGGATAGGACTGGAAACATGGAAATTCTTGAAGGGTCTCTAGTTCAAGAAAAAAATTTAGGATATGTCAGCATGACATCCTGGAGCGAGGACGAGGACATTCCTGAGCTGTCTTTGGAACTAGATGTGGCATAATCGCATTGGATGGTGTTCCCCTGAATTAAGTTCCGCTGAAGGACAGGACCTTTCAGTGCAGAACCATATGGACATGGCTGATCTCTATTTAGGTGAAAAAACACTGTCTCCACGCAGTGCTGTAGCTGCACATCTCTGTTGGCACTCCATTGCACAGCTGATAGGATCTTTCAGTTCATGTTTTAGACCAGAAATATAGGTATTAGCTGCTTAACGCGCTTAAACAGTCACCTTTAAAAGCCAGTTTCTGAAAATCATTGTAGCAGTTTGATTGATAAAGTCCTTAATCCCCTTTTCTCATCCCAGGAATGGCCATGCTGAAGAAAATTCTAAATCTCGTGTAGGATCAAGACAGAGCAACCAGTTAATAAAATTATCTGTGCCGCTCTGGCACTCAAGTTAAATCCACCCAAAGGGCACACGTATTATTTTAGCATGCAGGGTGTTCTGCATTAACAGATCTCACTGTTTCCAGGTAACTATCCATAAAAAAGGGACAAATCATTCAAAACTAAGTAGCTGGGTAATACAGAAACTGCAGCAAAACATCTTTTAAAAGGTCAACCACAGACAATGAGGAAGTGCCTCATTCAGGAAGCGGTGGTAAAAGTGCATTGAACAAAAGACATTGTGGAAAACTCAGCTAATGTATACAAATGCAGCGATACTGACATCAGCCCTGTTGAATCCTTGCTATTACTATACAGCATTCACAAAAGAAGAAAATGTATTGACACGTTTGCTCGCTAAATAGTTATTCACTAGCTACATTCAAATATATAGACCCTTTCCACTTCGATAGCGGAGTTTGGGTGCATTGTTTTCCATAGAAGACAGCAAAGCTGCATTATTCAAGGTTTTCTATAGGCAGAGAATATTCTCCACCTACACGTTTCGAAGTTGGGTTGAATGTGTTGTTTTTTTTCTTCCCCTTGATGCACCATGCACTAATTCCTCTCCATCAGTCAGCAGATGCATTTGATTCTAGGTATCAGTTCTGGTGTCTGGATTAGCTCAGGATTATTTCATTAAGACTTCTTTTTCTTCCATGTGAAAATTGTGTGGGTGTCTTTGCTCACTTCATCTTGAATTCAGTGGGAATGTCTTTGAAAGATTACCGTAGGTCAGGGTTTTAAAGGACTGGATAAAAGCTTTAATTATTTTATCAATCCATCCACCAGTGGTCTGGTTTAGCAGAATGCACAATAAGCTGCATTTTTTCTGACAAGATTGAAAAGTTTTGTTTGGTTTTTGGTTTGTTTTGTTTTTCTTTTCTTTGTAAGGCCACAGCAGACCATTAATTTTTTGGGGGGAAAAATGCTTTTTCTTAACACAAGACTGTATTTGGATGCAAATACCTTTTGAGATGCTCTCAGGATGTTTTAGCTCTTCTGGGACTGATGTTTTTTCCAAGAAAAACCCAGTACCTGGAATGGCTTGTATGTACAGACAGCATCTTCCTGTTGCAGGAAAATAAGGCCGTGAGGCTGCATACGTGTGTGTTGGTCACAAAGAGCACCTCGCGGTTATCTGCAGTCTGTTTTACACACAAGCTTGAGCTAGATAGGTCCTGAAGAAATATTCATCAGTCTGTAGAACTAGTATACCCTCTGTTTTAAGGAAGAATGATCTACATATGGTTTTAGGCTAATGGTTAACATGGAAATCAACATATCTGTGGAGAGCATCATTCTTTCCATCACTGGTGCTGCTGGTGGGTTGCCCTGTCACGCTAGGAGTCTTTGCACATAACTCAAGGCTCTGAAGAGGCCAAAGTCCTACTTCTAGCCTTCCCCTCCATTTGCAAAATGTGTTTCTCCCTCTTCAAAACCAATTTATGTTAGCAAATCTTAAGGTCCTGGCACAATCCTGAAAAACATCACTTTCCTTCTCCATTATTTTTCTCCTTTGGCTGGAAGTTGTAATTCTTTCAACCTTTGGCATTCGGTGCTTTGCCGATCTATCTGAGGCTCTCTGTTTTCTCTGCCAAACAAAACACAATATCCTTTATTGCCTGGCGACTTAGCATATGCTGTATATTACCTTCTGCAGCCTTGCATGGGAAATGAGGATTTGTACATTTTTGGAAGACCCAAGTTTTTTGTAACTTCATAACTATATATATGTGTGTGTGTGTGTGTGTATAAATATATTTGTAGCCTGTTAATCATGCTATGGCGTTACTGAAGCAGCACATCTTTGATCAAGTTACAGAGTTCTCTATCAATTATTCTATATTAGCAGGAGGAAGCTTGATTCTGTAAGAATTTCAAGTAGGATCCTTAAAATGATGGCTTCACTTTTTGAGTCATCTGAACATCTTCACGACTGTTTCTTCCTGTTGTTATAGTGTTTGTTCTTGAAAGGAAAAGCATGAGTGCTGTGAAACTGTTTGACGTATTAAAACATGTGAACTGTGTGTTTTCTGTGTGACGCTTTCTGTTTGATAGTTGATTTATTTGCAGAGCACATCATGTGCTGCAATTGCAATTTTCCGATATCTGTGTTTATAATCTCCACTTAAGCAGCAGAGTCCAGAATTCTGTGTTATGAAAAGTTTTCTGTTCTCTTGCATTTTTATTTGTAAAATCAAAAGTGATTTGCAGTCCCTTACTGCTTTGGAGCCAAATCTTTTCAGGCTTTCTGAAATCTCAGCAACCTTCTGCTTGCTGTTTCAAGTGGATGGGTTAGACATGCAAAAGTTACAGATTTCAGACCTCTGTACACAGCAAAGCTGTTCCCTTTTTCTCATTGCAGATATCATGACCTGCTAGACTTATCCAGTCTCCCAGTCCTTACTTAAGCTCTTAGACTTGTCAACTGTTTCCAGATTTTTTTAATTTTTTTTTTAATCCTGGTTCTAGCTGTAAAGCAGATCATTCAGAGTTAGAATAAGATTAAGTCTTTCAGATCTTATTCCCAAAATGTCACTTACAATCGCCTGAAAACATTTTGAGCACTTCCAAAAGCTAAAACTATGCAGAATAATCCAATATTTCATTAAAAAAATATTTCCTTTTATTTCTTAAATCTTTTTCCTAGCAAGCTAACTTGCACAGCTCCGGCGCTGGAGGCTGTAGACTTGTCTCCCTTTTCCCTGACTTGTCTCCCTTTTCCCTACAGTGCTGGGGTCATTCCTGATTCTGTTCTCTTAGTCAAGATTTGAACACATTAGGCATATGGGGATCTCTATAAGGGTAAATATGATGCAATATTCTATGCAAGATGTGAGTATATGGGTAGCGAGTATACGGGAATATCTACGCAGCTGCACCTAGGCTCCAGGTTGCTGTCTTTATTCACTGCATACAAATATATTAGCCCTCCAGATGTTGTTGAGCTGGCCTGCCTCTCATGTGGAAGGCAGAGACATGAATAAATATTACATGGTTTCTATATACTATGTAATCTGTTGATTTGACAGCTGAAAATCTGTGCCAGTATCTGTAATAGGATCTTTCCTTGAGGAGGGAAAGGAACATTTTTATGGATAGGTACGTACTTTTACAGTTACATTTGTAATTAGCCACCTTGAAGAAAAAGATACGAATCTCAGAGGAAGGGTAAAACTCATTTGAAATTAGCTCCATGGTGGAATCCTGAATAGTCTTCTGAGATCTGCTTAAAGTGTGTTCATTTATCCTAATGATAATTTATTGGATGGATTTAATATTTCCAAGAGCAATGGGACTTTGGGTTTTATAATGCTGAAATAGATCATATTGCTTTTCTAGCAAAAGAAAGGAGAAGAAGCTAAATGCAAATCTCATCCTCCTCTTGAGCATTAAAAAGCACCTCAGGACAATAGTGAATACAGAAGACATATTTTGTTCATTATTATGCTTTTCAAAGGAGTAGCATAGATCACTGTGTAGATCACTGGAGGTTGAAAGTTTAAAAACAACTTGTTGAAATTGACTTACAATTTGGACTGAAATTCCATAAACCCTCTGCAGTTGCAGTAAGTGGTCACGGTCACCGAAACTACATTTTCACAACCTCCTGGAGCTGGTCCAATTGCTGTGGTTGAGCAGTGGTCATGCACGTAGCGTTCCTCTGCTGCCCTGCTTGGAGAGGTAGTCCTGCTCCTTCACGTGCACCGGCTCTGGTATAAATCTGACCCTACAGGAAGCCCGCACTTCAGGGACTGAAGCAGAGAATAACCTGTTTGCTCTCCCACATAGGTCAGCTTTCTGTCAACTTCAGTTTCTAAACTGACTCACCGTAGAGTCACATGAGTGATGCCAAAGCCAACGCGAGTCTTCCAGAAGGACCTCCAGGCTTGACTGGGACACATCATAAAGTAGAAAGCCATCTTCTCTTTGACTACCTCTTCTGGTGGTCAGTGGTCCTACCTGAAGAAGAATCATGTCTTATTTCCTGTTTCCCCTGTCCAGTGTGACGTGGGTCAGGGGGAATGTGAGAGAAGCAAGATTTTATGTCTAAAGGTCCCAAAAAGGGACATATAAAAAAATATGAAAAGTGTGGCAGCATGGCCCTTTCTAGCTCCTTGCTGTTATATTTTGCCTCCTCCCCTTTCCCCAGAGTCTGGCACAGTGACTCTGAACGCCTGGAATACAGCTACCTACTTAGACATGAGGAGCTGCATTTTTGAGGCTGAGCAGGGAACGCTTCTGGCTCCACGTGCATTAACACTGCTGCACGTATTTCTGCAAGACAGGAAGCCGAGGTGAACATTTGCAAAAAATGGCCATTTTGCTGCTTTGTACATGAACAGTTGGTTTAAGTCTCTTAATTCCGAAATTTCTTCCAGAAAAAAAAAAAAAAATTCTAGCTGCCCCATTTCTGCTGGAGGCAAAACTTTCCAGCATTCAGCAGTGCTGAGTAACTTAATGATAACCATAAACCTATACCTTGGATAAGTCATTACCCTATCTGGCTTCCAGTTTCTATGGGTGCTCACAGTAAAGCTATTCCCACATAAAGGACTGAGAAATGAGGAGCACCTTGCATTCATCCTGCCAATATTTAGATGTTTCAAACCTTTAAATCGAGCATGGTGGAGATTGAAGTCAGCTCTCCTCTTAGAATTGGAGTATATTTATTTTCTCTTTTTGACACTAGTCTGCTATACACAGAATACTAAAGTAGTTTTTGGAATAAGGCTGGAATCCAAGTAGCTCTGGTGTGTTCAGTAACCGCCAGGCCCTCTCTGAGCTACTGAAGTTCACCTATCCATCTGGCTACAAGGGTTGTGACTGTCCCATCTGCTAAAGAGAGACTGTAATGGTTAGACATATACGATGAGAAGGCTGGTCATTTAACGTCTACATGTGTTGAATTTAAAAGAAGGCTTTCACACCTCATAATTGCTAAGGCAAGGATCAAGTTATCTGTAGAGATCTTTAAGCATAAATCAAGAGTATATGTATGACACTGAATGAGGAGTTACAGATAAATCAGTATTAAAATGAATAAGCCAAATTCATTTCTTATACTGATTAAAATCTAGAAAAAAAAAAAACCAAACCACCTTTTGAAATGCAGTGACTATTATTTGACATTACAATATGTCAGGGCACATAACTGCATGGAAACTGAACCATTACCACTGACTGGCTGTCAGACTGACCCAAAGGTGGGACGGAATAGATTCATTATTTTCTTTTTGAAAGCATAAAATGTAATGGATTATTAGAGTTCCCCCCCTCCCCCCCCTGCCCCTCTCAGGGACCAGAATGCCATCCTCGGTCTTTGTGGAACACTGAGCTTGGAGAAAAGCTTACAGCTTCAATAGTTCCTTGCAACATCCCAGGAGTGTACAATATTCACACTTTAAAAAGCTTGTCATAGTTCTCCTTTTACGTATGTAAACAGAAACAAACATTTAAACTGTAGAGACAAACTCTGTTGTAGGCAGACCCCAACAGAGGATTTACTTTCATTGCTTCTTTTATGTCCCCCTCCCCAACATAAAGGCTGTCTACACGTAGGTGACAGGAAACGTTCCCTACCTTTACAAAGACATGAGAGGAAGATTTCAAAGATCTCAGTAACTATGAAGTTTTACTTACTTTAGCCTTTCAAACTGTGTGTGCCTCTGATTTAGCTGAAAATGAAGAAGTCTGAGGCAGGCTACAGTTTCTTCCATTAAAGAGCTCTCATTCTGTTTTTCATGTGGAAATAGAGGAAGGTCATGTTACCCTAAAATATGCCCTTCTGGATCAAAGCCCTGTTGCTTCTGAGCCCTGGGAACTGCATATTGCAGTTGACCAGCCTCCAAAGTGCCAAGGCTTTTTCCTTTAGCCCCAGCCATACCCACACTGCAGCCAAAGTCTGACCTATGAATTGAAGATAATCTCTTGTTCAAGAATCACCATTAGCACAAGAGGCTTGGAAAACGCCTGTTTGCTGTGAAAAACTGTAGTTACGTACATTGCAGCTCGTCTTTGCATCTTTCTGCTTTTAATTTCAGGAGGGTGTGGATATTAGTCATAGTGGTGACATCTGCAGAAGGTCCTGGTGCCACCCTTGTCCCCCAGTCATCCCTCAGCGTGCCCCTGCTGGGGGCTTCTGTTAAGCCACATGCATTTCACAGAATCACAGAATGGTTTAGATTGAAAGGGACCTTAAAGATCATCTACTTCCAACACCCCTGCCATGGGCACAGACACCTTCCAGTAGATCAGGTTGCTCAGATTTGTTGAGCTGGATTTCTCCAGGAGCTCGAAAGGAGAACTCAAGGCGACTAAATGGGAGTCAGCTTTCTAAAGTGCTCTCCTCACTGAAACAAAAAACCTGGGCAAGCAGGTTTTCATTTCACCCCAGGAGCTCTGCTGTGGCTAAGCCTGACCCCAGGCACAGCCGAAGCCATCACCACAGCACAGTGGTCAAGTGGTAGCTTCTGGTTCAGTTTAGCAGAGCAGTATGGAGAAGCTAACCATAAACGGGTTAAAAGCAAACAACCTGCCCCTGTATAACTCACGTCTCACAGTTTCCTCTAGCGCTGTATCCACAGGAGAAAAAAAAAAAAAAAAACAAACCCAAACATTGCAACAAGCCTTGCGAGCTCGTGGCATTCTCATGATGGGACCCAAGTGTCCCCAATGCCATTACAGGAGCCTTTGCTCAGAGGACACTGCACTGTCACCATGTCCTGCAGCAATCCCTGCAGTTGCCCAAAGCTGCTGCTTGTGTATCGCCACACATACGCCTGATGGGAACTGCTCTGTGCTGTTTGCAACTTCAGGCTAATTTTGCTTTGAGATGATTGAGTTCACCAGATGGGCAGCACCAGTGCATGGATACCCCAGTGAAGAAAATCTTCTTTGGAAACACAGTCACTATGGTGGATCCTGTGAATGCATCATTTTCCAAAGTGGTTCAGTTAATGAAATTCTCTCATGTACCCACAGTTATTAGAATAAATTACAGTTCCTATACCGTGCAGTGACAAGGCCTTGAGCTTACAAACATTAAGCCTATGAAATACACTTTTGCTTCCTTCAGTTTTGTTATGGGAGCATTTAGTGACCTGATGGACTTGTAAATCCTAGAAACGTTCTTTTAGTCTGAGGTAATACAATTTCTTCGCAATACATAAGTTGAAAGCCCCATAGTGACAGAGACGTAAATTATGAGCATCAGGAAATGCTCAAGAGAATCACAAATGAATGTACATACAAACATAAAAGAATAATGATCATTCAATCACAAGAGCTTGGGTTTCAGGGTAAAAATATTCATGTCAGTGCTGGAGAAGGGATGAAAACCCAAGCAGCTGAGGTGGATGGAGGTAGAAGAAATTAATTTTGACAAACCTAGTTATGTTGGAAGGCAAGGTACTTCCCTCTGACGATGTTCGTCTTCCTGAGAAAAGCAGCTCTGAAACTTCGGGAGCTTTAAATTCCTTTCACACTGAGAGAGAGTGGTAGGTGTTTCACTGCTGAGAAGAGACAACATCTGCAGGCAAGGGTGGAGAGACTGAAGGAAAACAACACTTTGCTACATTTAATGCTTTAGATTTAATGGTCTAGAGGGAAGTGAAAAATTTTTACTATTTCCATCATAGAATCATAGATTCATGGAATGGTTTGGGTTGGAAGGGACCTTAAGGATCACCTAGTTCCAACCCCCCTGCCATGGCCAGGGACACCTCCCACTAGACCAGGCTGCTCAAAGCCCCATCCAGCCTGGCCTTGAACACTTCCAGGGATGGGGCTTCCACAACTTCCCTGGGCAACCTGTGCCAGTGCCTCACCATCAAAGCAATAGAAAAAGCACGGTATTATGAATGAAATTTTAGTCATCCATATACATATGTGTGTGCGTGCGCGCGCACGCAAGCACAGTCAAATTGGAAATGGTTATTTCAGCCAGGACTGGATTGTTGTAAGAAAACCTTTTAGGTGAACAAGTTTACAGTTTAATTTTCTATAAGCCCAGTAAAAGAACTGAGAGAGAAATTGCAAAACAGAAAGAAGAAAGCTGGAATGGAGTAAGCCTGTCGATGCAGCTCTTTTCAGCAGCACCCAGATTGACAAGAAAATCACTTATTGATTGACAGTTTAACAGGTATGAACCTTCCCAACATTGTCAGCACCGGCATTTTATCCAGGTATATAACAGTTATCATAATAGCAAAGCTGGAACTCAGAGAATACACTATTTCTTGCAAATGGTGTGAAACTGTATTTATATGTAGTGGGAAGCTATTAAGTCTGTGCTACTAGGATTGATATTTATGTCTGAATTTACCCATTTAAATGAACAATGTGGCTCTAACGTTTATGAAGAGACAGATTCTGTTCTCCACCTAGAGCACTAGGAGGCATTTGAAAGAAAACAATAGAAATTAATCCGTATTGTGCTTTCAGTATACCCACGCTCTATTTTGAACAGGCTGCGCTCTGCAACAGCTATTTTGAGCTGCTTCAGCTTATTTCATAAGGCTGTTACTCCTCTCCATGGGTTTGCACGTGAGCAACCAGCCCCTAGGCAGCCTGAGAACAGGATCACCCACCCATCAAATCCCTGTACAGAGATCACAGCTGGAAATAAAATCTTACGACCCCCTACCCCAGCGAGCTGCCCATCTGTGTTGAGGGACGGACTGAAAAAGAGCATGTGTTTCTCAGAGAGATGTATTTCCTCTGGGAGTTAGGCTGAGCACATCCCACATATTTCATGTAAGCTGCTGAAGAGCCCTCACTTAGTTAAGAGCTCTGAGTGGTTTGCTGGAGGCGTAGGATCTAACTAGCCTGAGTGTAGGTGGGCATCATATCCCATTCCTACCTCCTTGATTCTCCCCAGGTCATCCAGACATTCACTTTTTAACATGTGTAAAGCATTATGCTAAACTGGATTCAGGGGCTGTACCTTCAGAGGGTAACACATAAAGACCAAAAGCTAAAGGAAGAGAACAGGGAATCTCCTAAACTTCCCATCCAACCCAAAGAATCTCCTCCAGGCCCACCAACAGCAGCCTTCAACAAAAACACAAACCCAGAACTAAACAATGATCACAATTATGTTTTGTTCTGAAAAAACAATTAGATAAGTGATACTTCCAAGAAAGTAAACTTCTTCTGTAAATGCCTGCTACAGACCTAAACACTTTCTGAAATACAGCAGCTTGCAGCTGGAGAAAGAGAATGCCACAACATTTATGTGTAATCATTAAGAATTATTTTAAACAGTTTGATGGGGAGAAAGTGCAGTTTTCCTCAAAAAAGAATTCTGAAGAAAGAACTCACAACCTTTGGAAACAAGATCCAGTGTACCAGATAGCTCTGATAAGAATAAGTAATTTCAAATGTTTCTTACTATTGCTACAACTTGCTCAGCTTCATGGGGTTCAGCAAAAGCCAGCCTGGTTGCACAGAGAGACTTCTACGCAGCCATCAGTATCCCCGTTACAAGTTTAATCACAAATCCACTGAAATCAAGAAGACCTCTCCTTGTTTTCCAGTGGGACTAAGTTGGATGGGACATTTTACACAACTAGAAACAATGGCCAAAAATGAAGCAAAGGTTTACAGAAGATTTCTTAGGAACAAACTACAAGGCACCATACAGGACTGAATCTTCGTCATCAAGAGGAGTCAGCATCTTTTAGAAATCCAGGATGATTTTTTTTTTTAAACTTGCTATAACATCAAATACTCCAAGTTCTTGTATCCCTCCGATGTTATAACCCAGCCCAGTCCTTGGAGTGATGCTATCATGTTCCCTTTTGGCTTCATTTCCCTTGCAAAGGACAGAGGAAAGAGGACAGAGATAGCAAAGGCAAAGTAAATAACATAAAAGGATGATATTAGTAAATATATTTGTTTCCTGCCGATCTCAATGCAAACTGGAGAGAGGCGATAAGAAGAACCACTGCTCCTGTCTCCAGCTGGAACCCGTGCTTCCAGCTGAGGCAGACAGAGGGAAAGAGTAGATGTCTCCATGGGTACAGCAGAGACAGGACAACTGACAGTTGCTTCTTCTTATGATGCACTTCTTTGTAAACAGAAGTTATTTTCTTTTACAAAGCACATTGCCCTAAGATTTTTTTTTTTTTCTTTTTTTTTCTGACATAGGAGCTTCTTGCTCAGCCATCAAGTTTGTCATACTTCACTCTTCCCAGCTTGGTGGCTACCACCAAAGACCCCAGTCAACAGAGGTTTAAGGCAGACTGGTTTTCAGATCCTACAGATCCTATTAGTGAAGCCTATAAGGAACCAGAGAAAACTTCCTTTGCCCAAGCCCTTGTTTGCTGGCTGAGCGCACCGTGTTCTTTCCCTCTCTGCATGAACTGACACAGTGCTCCCTGGAAAAAAACACGGGACAGGCAGATATTTGGACAGATGTATCTGTCCCCAGGCCTTGAAGATGATTAAATTTAGTCCTTGGATTGCTCAGCCACAATTCTCCTTTGGAAAAAAAAAAAAAAAAAGAAAAAAGAAAAAAGAAAAAAAATGTTGGGGAAAAAGATTCCTTGAAAAAGAGAACTTATTCAAGAAAGGGGTTTATTCTGCATATAGTACAGAACAGACTTTGACATGCAGAAAATCAGTTATTAAAACAGTCAAATAAAGCATAATCTGGTCAAGGCAAAAATAAAGATGGGTTATGTACATATTTCAAATACATAGTCATATTACGTGGCACATCCTTTCAAAGGAAAACACTGTCAGGCTATGATGGATAGATTGGCTGCATCAGATTTTCTGTTACCAAAATGTAGCAACGAAATAGTTAACAAGTCTGGCTTTTACATTGTCATAAGCAGACTTCATTGCTAGCATCCCACTGAGATGAATGAAGGCAGCTTATGTCTAGTGTTATTGTTTCCATGTGTTTGGCTCCAGACTCAAGCCAGCATTCCCCTCAGTTTATACTTGAAAGGTTATCTTCACAACCAGAAGAGACAGAAACTTTCTGTAAATATATGTATGTGTAAAGAGAAGGGCAAATACAGGTTAACTCCACTTATTCGGTTCCAGCTTTCCTGAATTAATGTTTTGATAGTTATAGCAAAAAGAATTTTGTTTACAGAAGCTTCTGATTATCTGAGTGGCTGAGATGTCCCTTACAGCACATTTGCTCTGTTTTAAATATACAGGGCAATCCGATCAGTACTAACGTAATGTTATCTCGTGGTTGATAATTTTGGGTCTTTTAGGCTGGGCAATGAAGTATCAACTAACAAAGAACACAGCAAAGCATGCAACAAGGAATTGAAAATGGAAGACACAAAGTCTGAGTGTAATTTTGAAAGGGGTGGGCAAGCAATCTGCATTTAGGTAAATGAAAATACCGCTGGTAACAATAGTGCTCCAGAAGGAAAACGCATGTAAAGGGTGGAAGTTGGCTTGAGTTTCACCATGTTGTTCTCTCTAAAGCCTGGGTTTGTGTCCCTTTCTCCATCCGGAATCTACCACTGAAGTTTCTGCAGGGAAGAGTACACGTTATTGTGCATTACCTGTGCTTCCCTAGAGACAAGGATTCAGAAACAGCTTATGCAGATTGTTATTTTTACCCTACCTTGAAAATTATCCTTCTTCTCTGAATGACAGGATTCAGATAAAGGATAATTATTGAAGTACTTCTCTTAGGGAACAATAAAAGTGCTAAATACAGTGTCTCCAGCAATATCTATTTTTGTTTTTTGCTGAATCCAGAATTCTTCTGATACAGTCTCATACGTTCTCCCTAGCTATAACACTGTGTGGTTCTTATTTTCTGTAATACTAGCTAATAGCTCAGGATTTTTCCTCTTTAGAACATGAGATCTTTATTTTATTTTAAAACCGATCTACGAGGATATCATTCCACAGACTATTTTATTAGACATCTGGCAAGAAAGGAGGTAATCCATTGACAAGGGTGATGTAGGAATGGCATTGCAGTGCCTAAATTACAGGCACCCCCTTCTTTTAAGGTAGCCATCAGAGTCGTATTTAGGTGACCTCAATTCCAGCCTTGTCTTGAGCTTGCAGCTTCTTGTCAGCAAGAGGCGTCTGAGAGCTTAGCACTCTCAGGAGGAAACATGGACTTAGGCGGAATTTAGGATGTCTGAATATGGTCCCTGGAAGCTCAGAAAATCAGAGCCACAAAAGCCAGTCTGCAGACTGGGATGGAGACCTGTAAGCCGATTGGAAATGGGAAAGAGGGGGGCTTATGCCTTAAGCTTGGTCCTTTTCAGGAACAGATCTAGAAACAGGGCTTTAACACTTCTGTTCTGTGGGAGGTCCTTCTTTAGGCACCTTAGTCCAAAGCTGAGGTCAAGATATCATTATTCATGTGCTCAACAGCAAAAGCATAGGCTCCTTCAGGGGCTCTATTGCCCAAAAAATTAGTTAGATTAGTTAGGGACAGGTAGGTAATTTGAGAATTACAACTCTTGCTGTAGGCACCAAATGTTCACAAAGGAAGGACTAAATCTACTAAATATATAAAATAAATTAAAATATAAAGACCATACTATTAATTATGGGGCACTTTTTTTTTTTTTTTTCCTGTAGCATTATCTTTTTCATGGATTTCTAGTTTCCATGACTGAATTTGCTAAACAGCCAGGGACAAGGTAAATTTTTAAATGTACAAATGTTCTAATAAGCTTTTGCTAAAGGAAGCCTTTGGCCACCTCAGAATTGAAAGCAGTAGGCCCATTTCTCATCCAGCCTAAAGTGACATGAGTGCTATGCTGATCTACACCGGAATGCAAGAACCTGTCATACAGAGAACAGTTCCTCTATTCAGCTCAATCGCATTGAATTTTACTAACACTAACCAACACAGCTACTCAGGTCCATTAGCAGCGTCAGTCCTCTGGTGTTAGCATGACAGGCTTCAGCAATAGCTGTTCAGTGAAACTGTGCGCGACTCGTATCCAAAAATTCACCAGTTCGTCATTACAGTCAGCTCAAAAATGACATTTTCTGAGGGTCATCATGCAAAGTTTGAAAGGTCTTGCAGAAAGACTGTGAGGTCTGAGCAGTGGATGCAGATGAGGTGTTCCAGAGAAGCCAAGGCAAAACCAATGGGGACAGGGTGACCTGGAAAGGTCCATCCTTTCAATTGTTGTTATGGTGGCATATTGCTTGAGCGACCTTAATTGCCTCTTAATGAAGGTTGATTTTGATGGAGGAAGCAGGAGTGAACATGATTGTTAATTTTTTTTTTTTAAGAGACACTGAAATAACAGCCTATAATCAAATTCTTATCATTAGTTAATGACAACAGAACAGAAATAATGAGGTTAAAGCAGCGGCAGGGAAAAAATAGCCTGAATGGAGAACTCTTCATCTGTAGAGTTATACAGAGAAGGATTTTGACACAGCAAGTTGTGTAAACATTTTCATCAAAAACATGGAGGTTTATATTGGATACCTTTACAATGATGATGGTTCCTAGGATAATGGGCTCGAGATGCAGGATAGAATAAATGCCCTCCTTTTTTCAGCTAAGTCTCAATCCCTTCTTCTTTGTGTACATCATCTTCCTGTCCTTGAATGACTCAAGGAAAACTTCAAAAAGTCTTTGGGCTATTTTATGACCCAGCTTCTACTCTTTTGTTTCCATGACCATCCCTTCTCAATCCTCTGGGATCACAAGCTCTGTCTCCCTTGGCTGCAGAAATTTAATAAGAACGAAATTTTGATCTTGGTTGCATCTATTCAGTCCCAGTATAATAAATAGCATTATGTGAGTGAAATGGTAATTAGAAAACACAGCTAAGGTTAAGCATGAGGGGAATCTTTCAGCCTCTCTCACGCTCTTAGGGCTCAGGTTCTCCTTCATGGCTACATACCAAACAATATTATGTTTCTAACAAGAAGGCAGTAATCTTGTCTGGGATGCAGGCTTGGAGCTCTTTTGGCTGCTGGGTGGGGAATGCAGTGGCTTGGCAGCACGGAGCCAGCGCAGCAACAGTTTCGGCCTGAATCATCCTCCTGGGTTCCATGAATATCAGCAAATTTTGCCCTTCAGCTCCCAAATTTGAAAAGATCTATTTCAGCAGAAACAGACTCAGAACAGAAGTGCATGCAGGAATGAACATAACATCAGGAGGGAAGAGAAGGGACTATGAGCAGGTAACGTTGCCTGAATGTGTGAGAGTCTCTGTTATGCTTTTGCTTGTATTTGCATCTCATATTGGCATTGAAAACCATAATTATATTGAATCTGCTCGCGTGAGCATGAGTGGCCAAGACACAGTCACTGAAATCAAGGGAATCAAGGTGCTCCTTAGCACTGCCTCCTGAGGGACACCCATGTCTACAAAGTAAACTATAGTAAAAGGCAGAAAATTGCGTCACCAGCCTCAGTGGAGTGAGCAAGTGTGGACAGCCCATAGTGGCTTACACAGACATGGGCTTTCCCTCTGCACAGGGCAGCTGCAAAGGCAGGATCTGTTCTGCACTAAGGTGTTAGTTAGGCAGTAGAAACTAATGAGAACATAATTTTCATTGTGCTAGCACTGCGCTGCAAATACTGTGGAGAGCTCTCCTCTCATTTCCTTACCATTGTGTTAAAACCATCAGTGTAACAGGGGCAGGAGGCACATGTGAAGGACAACCTGGAGCCATTTCTCCAGGCGCCTACACAGACACTCACCTAGGCTGGCATGTTGCATTCACAAAGCTACCAGCAGGAAACCAGCCCAGCGAACACTCCGCCATGGGGAAAGGAGACCACTTCCAGCTGACAAGGCAATGGGGAGGCCGTTTTGCATGTGATGGTAGGCCCTGCAGAAATGCAGATCCCCTTGGGCCTAGAAAATTGCTATATGGAAGTTTCATCTGTGTTTTCTTCTTTAGCTATATAAGTTGTAGGGTGTCACACTAGGTCTTCAAAATCTCTCTCAGTCATGGCCCCATGTGAGAAGGCTTTCCCAGGGACCACAGGCACCTTGTATTTACCATGCTACAGACCTCCTAATTCTTATACTACAGATGAACACCCATATGGTACCTTATTTTTCAGGTCTTCTTATCTCTTATGAAGACTTTCAGCAGTTGTCATAAAAGTCTGGTCTTCTTCCTGGAAAAACAGATTTAATTTGTGGCTGTTTCCCTTCAGTTTGGAGCACAAAGATAGGATCCTGTCAGCAGCTGGAAAGAAATACTTAAGGATTTAATTACCTTTCCTGTCTCTGATCAAATGGCTACTTGGAAAATAGTTGCAGTGGAGGCAGTCTTGTGATAGAACATTGCTGTGAGGAGTCCTCATGTCAAGAGAAAATGTGCAAACTAATGATGATTAGGGGACTGGAACATCTCTATTATGAAGAAAGGCTGAAGGATTTGGGTCTTGACTGAGGGGGAATCTTGTCAATGCTTATAAATACTTAAAGGATGGGTGTCAGGAGGATGGGGCCAGGTTCTTTTCAGTGGTGCCCAGTGACAGGACAAGAGGTAACGGGCACAAACTTGAACATAGGAAGTTCCACCTAAACATGAGGAGGAACTTCTCTACTTTGAGGGTGGCAGAGCACTGGCACAGGCTGCCCAGAGAGGTGGTGGAGTCTCCATCTCTGGAGACATTCAAAACCCACCTGGACAGGTTCCTGTGCAACTGGCTCTGGGTGACCCTGCTCTGGCAGGGGGTTGGACTAGATGATCTCCAGAGGTCCCTTCCAGCCCCTATCATTCTGGGATTCTGTGATTCTGTGAAGTAAAAACTACTAACAAGCTGAGATTTTAGAAAATAGGAATATATGGTCCTTTTTCTGCTTTTCACTGAACTCCTGGTTTGGAATCTGTAGTGGAACAACAGTATTTCCAGAAAAACCTGGTAAGTTTATTTAGGTAGAATTTAAGATGTCTAGCTTACTATTTGGGATTTATGGATATTTGTGTCCAGTTTTCCTGGACAAATCACTGCTATAAATAGCAGTGTTTCTGACATACATGATTCAAGCAGGCAACGTGTAGAGTGTCCCTGTGGACTGAAGTCCCCGTGCTTGTGCTATGCAGAGAAAGTATGGGTGGTTTTGTATGCAAAATTCTGGCTAAAATTACAGAGGTGTCTACCTGACAGAGAGTATGTGGCTGGGTTACTCTAATTCTCCTTTCTGACTGTCAGCAGCCAGGGCAGATGACAATGCTATTGGCATCCTTTGACATTTTACGTGCTTTGAGGAAGGAACAAGAGGGAGCCAAGCAACTGGGAGGACCAGTTGGAGTACTGTGTCCAGCTCTGGAGCCCTCAGCACAAGAAGGACATGGACCTGTTGGAGTGGGTCCAGGGGAGGGCCACGAAGATGATCAGAGGGCTGATCAGAGCACCTCTCCTGTGAGGACAGGCTGAGAGAGTCAGGGTTGTTCAGCCTGGAGAAGAGAAGGCTCCCGGGAGACCTTACAGCAGCTTTCCAGTACCTGAAAGGGGCCTACAGGAAGGATGGAGAGGGGCTGTTTGCAAGGGCATGTAGCGATAGGACGAGGGGCAATGGTTTTAAACTAGAGCAGGGTAGGTTTAGATTAGACATTAGGAAGAAGTTCTTTACAATGAGGGTGGTGGGACACTGGAACAGGTTGCTCAGAGAGGGGGTGGAGGCCCCGTCCCTGGAGACATTGAAGGCCAAGGCCAGGCTTGATGAGGCTCTGAGCAACCTGATCTAGTTAAAGATGTCCCTGCTTACTGCAGGAGCATTGGACTAGATGACCTTTAAGGGTCTCTTCCAACCCAACAGATTCTATGATTCTATGATTTTATGACCAGTCTCTTCTTTCCATCCATCCGCCCCATATAAGTCCTTGACAGTTCTGGGGAGAAGGAAGGGCAGGGAAGATAAATCTTCAGGGACCAAAGAGGAGATTGATCCCATGGGACTTTGGAAGAAGGTAAAGAGCAGTGGGGACTTCGTATGTGATGCATATGGTGAGACAGGAAGAACTTCCCTACAGGCATGTTTTTTTTCGTTAGGAAAATAAAAATTATAGAGCTCTTGCATGGCCATTAAGAAAAGGTCAAGCTTAAAGCCTGTTGTGTCATTAGTGTAACAGGTAGGCTAAAAAGCTAAAAATTAAAAGGAGAGTGCTTTGGGAGGAAGGAAAGGACTCTGTGTGTCCCTCAAGTTGTGCATGTAGACTATGAACAAGATACTAGTTCGAACCAAAATGTTTCCAGTTGTTACACTTTAGCCCCCATTTTTAAAAGCCATTTGCCCTTACAAGGAAAACATACTGAGAGAGAATTTGGTGACTGCCTGATGAATTTTCTACACTGTTTCAGGAAAAAAAAAAAAAAAAAAAAAAAATCTGCAATTTCGTTATTTGTATGGAGAAAAACTTTGAGCTTTGGCAACTGTCGGAGTCTTCTCCTGTTGAAAATCACTGGAGATTTTTTTTTTCCAGTAAACTGAACTGGAAGAGGCTCACCAATGTGACTTGTACAAAATGGAAGAAAAGTAAAACAGTTGGGTTTGGGATCTCCCCTGTTTTGGGCCACCAGAACCAAGTTCCGGGTGATGCTGGCTGCTTTGAAGTGGCTGGCTGCAGCTCCCGTCCGCCTTCTCCATGCTGCCTGCGGGAGGGTCTGGTGTGGAAGGAGCAAAAGGAATCCTCCCTAGCCTGAGGATGAGTCTGCTGATGGCCAAGACAGCTTGATGCTGGGCAGTGACAGAAATCTATAATGCACCCTAACATCTGGCCCATGTCATCTTTTTCTGGTTCAGCTGATGCCTTTTATCATGTGAAAATGCTAAAAACAGATCCAAAGCCTCCGTGTATAATTGAGGCTGTAGCTGTTGTTTCTTTTTTATCATTATTATTATTTGAGAAAACCTTTATAGCTCCCTTTAGATTTTGCTGCTCATGAATTATGAGTCATCTCTTCAAAGAAGAGGAATGCAGCTTTCTGGCGCTGGGAGCTGTCACATCTCCTGTAGGAAGGTAGACAGTTTGACTGCTCCAAGCTGTGTAATTGCAACAGCCAAAGAAAGGGTTCACTTCTTTTTCCTTTCTGGGGCACACGATACGAAGAGACAGACGAGCTACCTTTACACTGTCCCTCAAAAACGTATTTCCATGCTGTGCTTTCTAGCTAATCCCATTTCTCCATTGAATGCTCACAGAGCAAGGGTAGGAGCAGCACAGATCTTTCCTTGTTCGCTGTCTTTCCGGCAGAGCGCTTTGCATGTTGCCTCCAGAAAAGTCCAAGCTCTTGTGGATGTTACAAGGGTCTACATCCACTTCCTCTGGGCCACTTGGAAGGACAGGCTAAGTGTGAAGAGTGCAATCTTGGTCTCTAGCAATCACAGGGAGCAGATATAAGGGTTGTAACAGGGATGTTTTGGGAGTAGAGCTCCATAGCTTTGTTAGGAGGAGGGATCATCCCAACGGAGCCTCCCAGCATGTCCCCTCTGCAGCTGGCGGGCAGCTGCAGTGGTGGGACTGACTGTAACTTTGCAGGAGCTGATGGGAGAGGCTACAGTTTCCTGAATGCTGGCAGCGTGCCCCCCTGGCCAGAGTCAGATCAACCAGTAGCTGCAGGGAGCAAAGGAGCTCATGGCTGTGGAGGTCAGAAGAAGGGCATTATAGGACCACTGTGGGATGTAAACTCTTCCTGGGCTTTTTGGTTTTAGCTGCTTTCATCTCTAGGGGCAGGGTGCCCTGTCTATGTTTTCATAGTCTGTAACAACAGATGCTTTTTAATTAGCGCACGGACAGACAGCCTATTGTCTGGGCTTGTGCCTCAGAACTGCAGTGTGGGAAGGGCTATTGGCACTTGCTTTTGTTTACTCTGTTTCTAAGGATGTGTGGTCCTTAGAAGGATGGGGGCCTTTCTGTCTTTCAGGTGTTTTTATGGGCCAGGCCTGAACATAGCTTGTTTTTGTTGTTTGCTTTTCTCAGAACTTCCCAACTCATGCCACCGCCTGAGAAGGACCTCTGCGTACATTTAAACTGAACGGACTCTGAGGGTATCCCAATGGCCCCAATAAACAAGGGTGGCCTATCTGAAAATATTTTCTGGTTGTGAACATTGCAATGTAGGCTGAGCCTAGTTAGAAAGCCTGGCTTGTGTGTACATATTTTCTCTTCTTTTAGTGTCCCACTGGGGCAGAGAGTCCCTGGAAGGCTATCAAACATGGACTGGCTTTCAGAGCTTACTCCTTGCCAGAAGCCTCTCTGTGTGAGGCCAATAAAATTTGTTTGCACTTGACAACAATAGAGTATTTTTGCACTTCACAGTGTGTCTCCTTGGGACTAACTGCTGTTTGGGAAGGTCCTTAGGTCTGTCCTTCCCCTTCATTCCATGCAGGATGAAGACACTACCCTTTCATGCCCTGTCTCTAGAAGATGGTGAGTGCTATAAACGGTGGGGTGGGCTTCCAGACTGACCGGAGAGGAGCTGCTTCCAAAGCACAGGCCTGGGAGGGGTCAAAAGAGGGATGAAAGCTGCGGAAGTGGAATTTGTCTCTGCAGCCAAATAACCCATGGGTGAAGGGTTTTCTTTGACGAGGCATTGAGATGTGGTAGGAGTGTGGGGCAGCTAGCTGTTCCTCCTGCACCAGGCCACGCAGAGGCCTTTTACCTTCTGAAATAGTCAGCCCTGGGTTGATCACCTCCCGCCTGGAGGGCAGCGTGGTCCCGGGAGCACACTGAGTGCCGGACCCCGAGTGCCCAGGAGGCTGGGTGGCAGCGTGCCCCAGCAGCTCTGCCCTCTTCTTGGTGCCGCAAAGGGCATTCCACCGGTCTAGCATAGCGCTGAGAGGGGTCAGGCACTACGCACTGCAAGAGTTTTTTCCTCCCCCTCTCTGTGGCCATCAGGGAAGATTTTGGGTCCTTCTTTCTTTCTAGCTTTATGAGACAACTGTGGATGCTAAAAAAAAAAAAATGGCATAGGCTGGAAAATAGGTCATGGGTTTGTGCATAGGAGTGATAGCATACAGCAAATGCAAAGGGGCAGAGCCTTCCTAAAGGGTGCCAAAATGGGCTGAGAGACAGACGTTTTGCCTGGGACAACCCGAATTCTGTGCAGCGGGGTCTTGCTTGTGGCAGTCGGAGGTGCCTTACAAATCTGTGAGAAAAGCTCCCTCACCAAGATGTGACACCCTTGCCGGCACAGCAATCCAGGGAGCAGCTGGGCAGACCCCACCATGAAGGAGAGACTCATGGGATTCCCACACTTATGGGATTGTGAACCTGACAGTTTGCTGGCCATGGATCTTCTCGCACTCACAGCGTCTTCAAAACCTAACACAGACGCCTTTTGTTGCACTGCACCCATCGGTTCTAAAACCCTTATAAAATAAAGTAATGTTCCTGAGAAGGATAATTATTACAGGTTTTACGATCCAGAAAAGTTTTCTAAAAACTCAGATCCACATTGCCTAAACTATTTTGTAATGCTAAGAAAATGACAGCGTCCCTATTTAAAAAATGGTCAGAGAGGGTTATATTTAATACGGTTGTGTAAAATACTACACAGTATATTTTACTACTGTGCAATTAAAAAAAAAAAAAAATAATGTGAACAGTGACATCTTCCTCCAGCTTAGCAGCTGGATTTTTTTTTTAAATCTTAAGAGCTTGATTTGCCCACTTCTTGTAAGGGACAATTAAACTTCATTATCTACACTTCAAAAAAGTGACCTGTGATTTTGAGAATTTTCATTTAATGGTTTCCCTACTTGAAGTATGTCAGTAGTGCTTTATTTTTCAAGCGGATGGTGTTTGATGGTTCTTGAAAAGCAAAATGGAAACATCTCAAGCAAACAGAGCCAGCTTTTCCCATATAAACAGCTGACAGAGAGTATTGGGGCAAAGGCTGTTCTTACATACGCATTCACCTGGTGGTTTGAATATGTATAACTGATTGCAAAAGGTGCTTCATTGAGTTTTTAAACAGGAGACCATAAATTTTGGAGAAGAAATGAGTATTTTAGTTAAAAGGGAACTAAAATCAGATGCTTCCTAATCTGCACAATAGCATGGTGCAACGTTTCCATTGTAGGCATTTCACTTCCATACTAGATAATTTGTACGGTCAGTTTGGTAAAAATTAGAAGCTTTAATTAAGCTTTCTGGCTCATTTATAATCTGATGCATTTTGTAAGATTTCAAACTGCAGACAGCATAGAAAATCTGAAGGGGTAAAGGAGAAAATGCAGTAGAAACCATCTTACAACTCGTGCTTTTCATTGCACAAACGACACATTTATTTCAGGAAGTAGTTCATATACTTATTTAGTTTTGGAAAGGATTATTTGTTTGAAAGGGATAGAGAACAGCTTTGGCTGCCTGTTCCTGATAAATCAACTTTTTCTGGACGTTGACTGACTCCTTTGGAGCTTTGAAATGTGTTTGCTTAGCTGAACAAGATAATGAAAAGCAACCAGTCTGGCCATTAATTATACCATTAGTCATATTTAAGTCAGCATTTACCACACCACAGTGCTGTACATGAGAATTAGCTCTTGCTCCTGTTGCATGCAGGGGCTCTGGATACTGGCACTGAAGTCAGTTAGATGGTTCCCACGAAGCAAGCATGCAGGATTCCGACTTCCACAGGGGACAAAACTCAAGTCTTGCTCTTTATTTCAGGCAGTCGTAGCAAAGGCTGAACAAAGCACAGCAAGATAATATCAATTAGCAGTTGAGGCCTGCACACAAAATATTTTTATGCTAGGGATTTAGTGCAGTGCTCTCTGTATAAATACCATGATTCGTTCCATTCTTTAATGGAGTTAAACAATGGGTGTTCCTTAACAAGGGATGTCCTTATACATGCTATTTTATGCGTCTTGGTAAGTCCAGGCAGCATTCATTCTTGACAGCTATAGATCAAATTACAAGCAAGCCACAGAGAATTATGTTTCTGCAGAGGGAACCCTTAGTCCCCCGCTGGGCTCCTGTGAAAGAGGTGGCCAAAAGCCAGCTAACTTTGCTCCGCAACTGCAAGGAGCCAGGCTGCATTACACTGCTGGCAACACTCAGCATCCCCGAGGAGGTTTTTCTGAGCGGAGTCCAAGAGCAGCCACCACCCAGGGCTGCAGGGTCTGGTCTGCAGCTGGGGGAAGCTCACGCTGCAACTCATGGCTGGGGTGGTGGCTGGGAGAAGACCCGGCCAGGGGAGCTGGAGCCTTGCCTCTTCCAGTCACCAATACAGCTCCTGCACAACGTGTCAGTGTTGGTGCCACCACATCCATGCTTGCCCGCTCATGATTGTCCCCACAGGCTGGGGGAACACTTGGCACAGGCGCTGCCTACAGCGTTGTCCTCATGGTTACACCATGTGAGTGTCACTGGCCTCCTTAGGGTGCAAGACTTCATAGAATCATAGAATGGCTTGGGTTGGAAGGGACCTTAAAGATCATCTGGTTCCAGCCTCCTGCCATGGGCAGGAACACCTCCCACTAGACCAGGTTGCTCAAAGCCCCATCCAAGACTTCCTCATCTTGCTTGCCCATTCTCACCCTGCCTGAGAGCACTTGGACTGATGTGAGAGTACATCCCCCTGGCAGCTCATTCTTCCATAGGAGGAGAGTAACTTACGCTACAGAAATTTGCTTCACAGGGGTAGACCTGTGCTCTCACCGTGGATTGTATAACTCATTTGGTAAAATCGGCAACCCGGCAATACAGCATACAGAGGAAATTTATAAATAAAACTTTTATTGTGTACAAATGACGAAGAGATTGTAGTATTATATAAGACCATGATTTAAACGGGGGTGGGGGGGATGACTTTACTAATTTCAATTCTGACAGTTACCGTTTACAATTACCATTTCCATTGTTCACCAAAACACTTGCAGCCATGCTTAATATTAGTTTCAAAGTTGCAGCTGATGTTGATTTGTGCTCTATGCCAATACTCATCTCCTGCAAGACATATGGGGTTATATACATATATATATATAAACTGTAAAATTGGTATGTCTTTAAAGGCCTGGTGGAAGATCTCAAATTCTAGTAACGAGTTTGGCGAGACTGCCTTTTAAAAGATTCATGAGTGACCAGGGAGAATTTTTGTGGGTCTTTTTTTTTTTTTTCTTTTCCTTTTTAACAAAGTAACCAAGATGGCTGCAGCTCTATTAAAAAATCCATCCTAATGACTGTTTAGGTAGAGCTCTGTGCCAACTTTCATTTTAGCTTCATCTTAGCACCTCTCATTAATTTCTTACATTCTTCTGGGACTGAGGATTTCCATATTTGGTTTTACTCTTGGATTATGTCAGAAAAGCTTGAAAAAAATTTTCAGCTAAATGAATGTGAAAAAAAAAATCTTCCATATGTTGTTATCGAAATCTTCTGCATCTGTTTAAGTCAAAAATGGCAGGCCAGAAATTTTTTGTGTTGACTTATGATATAGCCTCTTCAAGAAAACACTCGCGGGTTGAAGAAAATTGGCTAAGTAGTTTTAAATCAACATGTCATTTTTCTTCATATCATGTAGACCTCTCTCATTTTTCCCCTCTCCCTTTTTCTTAATTTAGTTTTAAACCCTTGTTTAAAATGAGTTTGCCAGGGATTCATTTGCTAAGAATATCTTTAATGACATCTCAGTTATGAATACGTTTGTCAAGAACCCCAGCTGTTAAGGCCAATTGACTTGAAAAAACCGGAGTGGATGCCATTGCTTCAGTATATGAGGGATGAAAACGTTTAGAGCGTGCTGTCAGTTCTCTTTCCCAGTTCATACCAGTTTAAGCCCAGACCTGATGACCTTACTTAAGTGAGTACAATGACATAATTTTGCATGTGTACAGTCAGACTGTTTCTTACCCTTTTTATCTAAAACATAGAAATAATATACTAAAAGGAGGCTAAATAGAAAAGTTGACAAATGCCCACTTAAAAGTCAGAAAATCACAAAGGCTGAGGTTGCTACAACAGTGCTAAGACTTCACATCCTCTTTATATTCTTATAAAGCTTGCAACCCGCTTTGACAAAAGCCCACGTTTAAAAAAAAAGAATAAGCCTTTAAACTCAAGTACTTAAATCCAGGAAAAAGTAAGACTTAAGGTAGCTCGTTCTCCGGTCCACTAAATATCTAATAATTTGGAGCCCAGTGGGATGGCCTCAGCGAGAGAGATATTAAACTCTTCCTTTCCTACGCCTTCTCTCCTGCAAGAGGGAACACACTGCGGGGAGGGGGGAGGACTTTTCTGTGAGATGAGTATTCAAATCTCTTCAGCCAGGCATGTAAGCTTGCCAGCAGTTCCCAAGAGCACTCTAACTCTCAGCTATTGTAAAAATAAGTACATAAAAACACATGTAGAAAGTCCCCCACATCCTTCCTTTCTCCTCTTTGCTGTGTTTCCCACTGGCTAAACAGGGCAGCTGGGAGCAGGGCATTGGAAATGTCTTTCCCAGGTAGCTAACTTTCTCCAGACATTATAAAGGGGGCTTAGACATCAAATCCATGTGTGAAGTCAAGGAGTTATGTTATTCCCCCTATATAGGAAGAACTACAGTGCAGAGCGATTAAAAACAAAATTTCTAAACAGTCCACTACTTCTGCATTCCTCATTCTCATGTAGCAAACCTTAAATACCAAAGTTCCCATTTTGATATGTTAGATGGGCAAATATTCAGACAATCTGAAAAAAAACCCACACAAAATACTTCTAAAATCTTGGGCTAACCATTTGCCCAAGGTTGTATGGTAAACCAGTGGCAGAGACAGTGGCAGAGCGCGTTTCCTTGGGACTCCAGTTCAGTGCTTTGAGTGCGCAACAGTCCTTTCTACTTTGCTACCTGAATTATAGGGATGTAAGATGCAAGAGATGTCAACCTCATTCTGTTCTGTTTTGAGGAACACTGCATTACTGTTTTATTTGCTGATCTACTGCAAAAATAACCATGTCTCAGATGATTACAGGCACAGGAGGGGTAAGTACTACTGAAACCCATGTGCTGGCTGACACAGGCACGTTACAAAAAATCTTTCATGTTTAGGATGACATTATTAAAGTTTCTATGAAAACTGTGTTTGTTAAAAGAAGCCAAGTTAAGTTTTCATGCATAACTTTATTTTTGACAGTTTGTCAACTTTGGGTTTGTGCTTTGTTTGCATTTCCTTGTTTTAAGAGGAAACAGGGCTCATAACAGATATCTGAAAGTCACATGCATGCTGTTTTAGTGGATAAATGAGAAATTTTGATACTTTAAAAAGAAATAAAGGGGGAAAAATGTTTGTTCTAAAGTTCTCAGACTGACAGTAGCCTGAGATCAGGGAATCTCAGTCTCCACCTTGATCAGACTGTGGTGATTACTGCTCATGGAGTGATGGGGAAATGTACCACGCTCCCTGTTAGCACTTGGGTGATTAATGAGATGACATGCACAGAAGCAAGTGGCTGAATTTCCCTTGAAATAGGACCAGTTACATTCATAGAAGAGCGTTCAAATGTATACACCAGAAGAAAACATCCAATGGAGTAGTGTGTGTCCTGGGTAGACATAGTATGTAAAGACCGAAACTGTGATGGAGCACCTAACACAATGTCCCCTAACACAATGTCCCCCTCAGGCTGTCCCCACAACCTGTTCCAATGTGGCCAGTACAGTGAGGTAAACAGCAAACATCATGACTACTGTTGTTTGTAGACTGTCTCTCTATGTGTATATGTATATATATGTGTGTGTATATGTATATGTATACACACACTACATTATAGTGTGTGTATGTATATATACATGTAAGACATTATAGAGTATGAAAAGGTGGCTCTGGTTTTAGCAGCTGAAGGGAGAACCCAATGAAGAATGATGAGCATCTCTCTCTGATGAAAAATTTCCTGATTAATCTCTGCTGCTGGTCACCATGTTACAGATGTGCTTGCCATCATGTACAGTTGCCCTGTACAACACTATTTAGGTACATAACACATTTGCTGCTGGTCTGTCATAGACTATAATATATAGCTATACTTGTAGATACGTAAATTACTACATTTAGCAGATGGTCTTTATACCTTTGGTCACCGCAGACAGATACTTAATTCAAGTGGTTTAATGCCAAATGCTAAAGGACTGTGACACTCTCACTGGTAAAGAAGTTCCTCCTCATGAAACCAGAATGGCAATACTTCAGTGCCGTTTTGTTTGCAACTCTAAAATATATAGTCTCACAGACTATATATTTTAATGGGGATCTTGTTTTGCTGTGAGTCTGTAATACCTAACGCAATTGAGTCCAGCCTTTAGACTGAATAGTTAACATCTAACGGAATACTATATTATTATTTCACAAAATAAATGTTAAAAGCAATTGATTTATTTCCATAATCTGTTTCTGCTTAGAGACCTTACTGATAACTGCATTAAGAATAATATGTGGCTCTGTTAGTGCATGTGTATTTTTATTTAGTTGGATGTTTATAGATATGTATCTCATGAGGTAAATTCTGGACAACTGTTATTGTACCCTCCCTTTCCTGTACACCAGCTTAACTTTTACTGAAACGCAAGACAAAGTTTTCCCCGGTCTCTCAAGACCTTTTGGAAATCACCATATTGAACAAAACCAAAGATACATAGGTAGGGAAAGGACCTTGAGCGATACTTTTGACCACCACTGACATTAAGGTAGGATAAAGACAGACTATCCCTTTCAGATTACCTGTTCTAACCTCAAGCCTCCACAGGAAAGAAGGTTTTCCACAACTTTCCTGTTGTGTAATCTGTTAGACCACTGAATTTTGCTTGTAGTTAGAAATCCTTTCCTAAAACTTAAGCAATATCCTCTTTCTTACAAACTACACTAATTATTTTTGGTCCTGTCTACAGCTGACACAGAGAACAACTGTTCTTTCTTTATTATAACCTTTCACATGTTGAAAATCAAAAAAAAAACCCCAAAAAACTCCTAGCCTCCAAACCTCTCCTTACCTGGAGTACACAACCTCCCCTATTTTTTTCTTAGTAAAGCCTGGGTGTTGCTTTCCTGTGCAATTTCCATATTGCCTAAGATTGTTCTTAAAGTCCCAAAATGACCCTGTTGAGCCCTTGCCTCTGCACTTGGAAAGGGACTAATGCTTGACTGATACTGCCTGTGAGCCACCTCAACCCCAGGCTCCTTTCCTGTTGACTGGGTAGCCCTCATTTTCTGTTTCTCAACTGGATTGCTTCCCTTTCCTGAAGCATAGCCCTTTGCTGAACTTCTGTTTGATTTTTGTCTACAGCTTATTACCATGTGAAATCCAACAGTATTCTGTGTTCCTTTCCATGTACACTTCCAGTCCCCCCAGTAGGGCAGCAAACTATTGACTGTTATACCTTAAGGTTATTTTTTTCAGCTGACTTTGCTCAGCACCTGTTTTCCTAGTTCTTATTTCCCTGTCTGTGCTTACGAGAATATTGCCCAGGACAGCATCGAAAATATTAGTCAAGATCCATCACAGCTCCTGACTCCCACTGAACCACTAGGCTGGGTATAATGTCAGAAGAGAAAATTACATTGACCTCAAATGTTTTATTCTTTTGAAGCTTATCTTGACCATTTCTTACCATTTTATTCCCCTATAAATGCTTTTACTGTAGCGTATTTTCAGTTATCTTAGCTGGCTGCTTTGTGTGTAATTTCCCTAGTCTTTGCTTCCTAGTGTTATGGTTCCACTTAACACCCATGTCTCTCTGTCCTTCTGCCAGTCCCTCCCTCTTCTTTTCTTTTTTCTTTTTTTTTTTTTTTTCCGCTCCCCAACCTCTTCTCAATCCTCTTTTACCCCAGCTCTTTTGTGAAACCATAGCTAAAATCAGTATTGCATTTGCCTTTCTCCAATTCTCCAGACTGAGGAGAACTATCTCCAGACTATCCCGTTTCTTTTTGTTGTCAAAAGCTCTCGCTAAAGGCTCAGAAATTGTTCGGCCAATTTCCTAATGCTGTGTGAAATCCTTTGGCTACTACTTTTTTTTTTTTTTTTTTTTTTTTTAATTATTAACTTATTCTTTCCTCCTCTTGGCATGTTGTAGATAGAGTTTTTTCCAAGTTTAACAGTCCTGGTAGCGACAAGTGCTAGATGTCTCAGTGGTTACATTGACTATAACAATTTTAGGGAAATTCCCTCCCATAGCTCTCCCATGCTGCTAGCAATACAGAAACTATAAATATAGCCAAAACCACAAGCATTTTTACCACTTTAGCTGATTTGTGCAACATGGTGGTGAAAATGTCATCAGACCATTCCTGTCTACGTTACAGGAAAAGCTGGAGAAGTTTTTAAACTTGTGATTTGCAGTTAAGTGCCTCTGATAAATTTGGCACAGTGTGCTAAAAACGATAGTGAATACAATAAATTTAACAAGCCAGTAAGGCCATTTTCTTTCAATGCCATGTGCAAATAAATATGAAAAATCTCTAATAGATGTGGTCTTTCTTCTATTTAATGTACAATATA
This sequence comes from Fratercula arctica, assembly GCA_947846985.1. Classification (NCBI taxonomy): domain Eukaryota; kingdom Metazoa; phylum Chordata; class Aves; order Charadriiformes; family Alcidae; genus Fratercula; species Fratercula arctica. The sequence continues at coordinate 72,600,848 of CANTUZ010000003.1, forward strand.
CACATGCATCTCATCGGGCTGCTGGTTCATGAGGACTCACAGCATTTCAGGTGATGGGTCTGAATCAATTTCCCAGTAGTTCTATTCTGCAGTAAATAGCTGCAACTCATACCTTTTCTTCCGATAGCTGCACTTTTAATATACAATTTGAACTGCACAAACTTCTTATTAACGCTCTTAGGAATCACAAACGATAACTGGAAAATTCAGGGTGCTAAGGCACTTTCTTAGAAAAGAAAATCCATGAAGAAGCTTCATTTCTGTACTTTAATATGACAATATTTAATGAAGGCGAGGACATATTTTGATAAAGAATGAACAGACCCAAAAGAAATATCATATATATACATACAAATATTCTCCCTAAACTAGGCACCTCCCTTCCCTCTTTCCCAAAAAGCCACACTACTCCCAGGGTAGGAATTGCTGCCAGTGCACAAAACAGCCACCCGAAGGACTGAAACATATTTTATTTTCAGTACATGAAAATAGCCTCAACGTGTCACTAGAGAGCCATCAATAATCTGGTTCTAGACACATTTTAAGGTTTTGGGGCTTTGTGATCTTTTCACTCCAGAGCCACTTCTAATTTAATCCTTCGTGTTGCTTAAAATGCCCATCGCTACGTATGGCAATGAAAACGCTCTTGTACATGGATGGCAAGTCTTTCAGTATCACAGTTCAGGTTTTATGAAGGCAAAAAGCATGAAGTAGGAAAAGAAACTTGCAAATAACATAGACCTTTTTAAAAAAAAAAAGGAAGTTGGTAATTAATTCCCTCCCCCTTCATAATCTTGACCAAGACAAATAGAAATGTGATTTTAACAATGGTAGGAAGTGAAAGAGCCTAACCTTTCTGCATTTAGCCTGGAAGCTTTTTCAGAGCAGAGACTGTCTCTGGTATATGTTTACATACTGCCTGGCACAAGCAAGGCTCGTATTTAATCTGGGCCTTTTGGGCCCGTATCACAATATAAATATTTCCTAATAGTAGTTCTTACGGGAACGACCCTTTGTTTGCGCTGCTGTTCAGAAGCGGTCCCTGGCTGCGCTCCTCCTTCGGGATTCCTTCCCAGCTGGCCACGTCACTGTCATCTGCTATTCAACTGCCTTTAATGCAGCAGATTCATACGAAAGGAAGCCTGCAGTAAAGATCATGGAAAATTTTAAAATGTCCAGTTTTGCTTGCAAATGGTGCATTTCTTCCATGCCTGTTGCTTCACTCAAGTGCTACTGGGAACATCTTGTGTTTGGCTCCCTTTCACGGTGTCATTTGAACTTGTGTGGCTTTCCTGAAGAGTTATGCTACGCGTGTTCCTCATTTTATCTTTGTCACAAAATTTAAAAAAGTCTATTATTTCTCCTAAAATCCTCAGGAACTTAGCACTTCCATCTTCTGCATCTCTACATGACAGAACCACGCGGAACGTTTCCAGTGATCGTGCCTTGCAATTACACTTGGCGTGTCTACTATGAAGCATTTAGGAGGAGAGAAATTTCAGAAGTACTATTTTGTTTCTACTTCGATATACCCACAAATTATTAAATTAATGACTACCATAACATGTATGCAATAACAACAACAAGATGCAAGTCAAAGCCCTAAAGCCTCTTTAGATTAGATTAGATTAGATTTGCACCGGGATTTAAATAGAGAACAGTTGGCTTTGGATCTGTCTTCTCTGTTTATTAAAGTTGATGGTCCTATTCTAACATCACTGGAAAGGTATTTTCCCCTTCTTTCTCCTCTTTGGCCCAATTTACAATAACTTCGGAAGATTCATGGTCTTGAAATGACAACTTTCCATGGAGGCAACATGGAGGCAAAAAATTTACCAGATAACACAGCATTCAGTGGATATCAGTGATCACCAAAAATTATTATTTTTACATTAAAAATAGCAAACTTTTCCGATGATTTATCCACATGAACTTTTAAACACATTTCTGCATTATCACTTCAGTGTACAGGCTTTGTCAATATTAGACAGACTCCATGTGGTGGCGGCAGGGGAAAAGCTGGGCCTGATGAACCTCCAGGGTGTAAACTCTCGCATATATAATAATGAGGGTAAGTTTCCGGCCGCATTTCTTTTTTGTTATTTGTGACAGCAACACGTGAAATTGCTGCTGCCCATCTTGCCGGTGTGGTCCTGTGTGTCTTCAGTCTCTTGACACACTTTTCTTCTCCTTTTACTGCACACGCTCCATGCCGGGTTGCAGGTGGATGCTGCGGGGAAGAATCAAATCCATTTTTCTTACCATTAGCCATGTTTACGGGGGAATTTTAGAAGCACTTTGTACTGGTTAACTTCCCTCTCACGGATCTCAGTGACAGAAGAATGAGGCCAAAATGAGTCCTTCACAAAATTCCTTATCGTATTATTTAGTATACGTATGTGTTGTTGCTCCATGTGAGCACTAACTTGTAAAGTTAGGTGTTAAACAGCAGAATAAAATATTAAAACAGAATTCAAATATACCTGTATAAAAACATCCAAGGAAATGGATTCAGAGAAATTTTGGAATTATTCTGTCTCCACTGCTTTACGTTTTCTTCCTGCATCTTTATTAGAAACCAAATACATATGCAGGATATGTAAAAATAGAACCGGGAGGAAAAAAAAAAAAACATGTTCCTTCATGTACTCTGAGTATCAGTTCCGTTCATGATTTCTGCCATTTTGTTTGATTACTGAAATGGAAAATATCTGCTGCCCAGTCTCCTCAGAGCTGCCATGTCTGGTAAGCTCGCTTTAACAGCCTCCTGAACTGCCACGGAGGGCTTGTGACTGACCTAATGATTCATTCCCGAAAAAAGTTACCTTCATCAATTTTGGACTTGGTTTCCTCCGTGGTTTTCGAAAGGGGCTTGGCTTTGCCCTCCGGTGGAAACAGTATCTCTCATAATTAAATTATATTTTTTAAAGACAGAAAGGGGATACTTTATACCTATAACAGCCTTGCTCTAGAGGGCTAGAAAAAAAACAGTTCCTTCCTTTAGTTCCTAAAGTTTTGTGTTTTTTTTTTTTCCTCTCGCCCTCTTTTTGTAAAGGTCCTGCCTATGCAGGTCTTCACTTACTGGTCCAGAACGGTTCTTTTCCAGCAAGGAGCAACAGCTCCACGATGGGTTTTGTTTCCTTTGAACAGCAGGTCACCCTTGTAAGCGTGGCTTTTGTGTTATCAAATTAATTTAAAATATTCAGGTGGGTCTACATACCAAGTTTCAGAGAGATAACTACTCCAGTATAGTCTAGCGAGTCACTTCTTGCAGCTATTAGAGCTACTCGCTAAGTACGACTTCCCTAACCGATAGATTCATAGGTATTTTATTTTCGGTCTCTTCTTTAGAAACTAAGCTGTGAACTTCAGGAGACAGAGTCTAGTTTGGACTGTATCTAAAAATAAAATTTCAGTTACTGTGGTCTCCCCTAAGAGCAACTATCAAATACTTTATTACCAACACTATCAGCTGTGGTGCTGGAAAGGAGCTTGGAAGGTAGCGTTGCTTGGCTTGAAACAATTCCTCTCCAGCGCTCTTCTAGCGCGGGTTATCACGTACACGGCCACAAGAATTAACCAAAGAATCCCAAGTCCTGGAACATTTACCTACTTGGTGATAACAATGCATATACCACCAGCAACGTTTCCCCGTTCTTGCTGTTCTGAAATCAGAATAGTGTTAGGCACCAAAAAAAAAAAAAAAAAAAAAAAAAAAGCCAAACCCGAAAAAGAGAGAAGAGCACCCCCCCCTCTCCCCCCACTTTAAACTGAATAATGGCTTTGCCTCTTCATTTAAATTCATCATAGCTTTGAGAACTAATATTCCACTTACCTTGTTTGGGTCTTTCTAACTGCAAGTATTAATGTCCTGTTTCACCTGGTACCTTGCTAGTCTTGTTCTGGACAAAAATGTCTTCCTATAACAAAGACTGAGGACCAAGATGTATAAATAATACTTATAACCCTCCTCAAGATTTCAAAATGTTCTGAAAGCATTAACTGAAGTTTTATGTCACCTCCACCAGATAACATTATCCATACATTAAAATAGGGGCATTCTGAAGCCGAGTCTCTTGCTTTCGTATAGAAGGTGTACTCAATAACATAGCCCAAATTTACATATTCCTAACTCTCGACTCTATTCATGGGGCAACACTTTGGTCACTCATCTCTTTAGCCGTAATCATCATTTTGACCCCATTGCTGGCCCTCCTCTGATCTTCCCAACAGGCAACGTCCCCGCTTCAGAGCGATCTCACCTCAACACTTGTCTCAGTAAATGCATCATGAAACTGGCCATCAGAGCTTCCCTTTCTAACTCCTCAGACAAGCAACAGCCCTGAAAGGTTCACCACCGCACTGGCTCTCCCCAGGACAAGCTAACGCATGGATTTTCGGTGGCCTTGCACTTCACCATAGCAGCAGCACCTCTTACATCCCCCTTTATTGGAGTAAGAGGAGCCTGCCTGGCCTGCTTGCCTCTGCCCTGCCGGACTCGCAACAGTTCCCATTCAGCGTCAATTAGCTGAGGTCCCTGGAATTGTAAAGGGGACAAATTAACCTCACTGTCTACAGTATGTTATAAACACAATATAACAATTTTCACTGCTGCATACTCCAGGAAGGAAAGCACCTGCTTTATTGTGTCCCAGTGACCTAGGCAGGGTAGAAAAATTTGCCATAACCTAGAAACGGGATGCTTTCAACTAACCTACATCATTATGGAAAACACATTTTACCTCCGTCTCGTAAAACCTAACAAAAGAACACTGAGATGAGTTGCGTATCACCAATGATGACCTTTCACTACTCTTTTGCTACACAAACAGCATAAAGACTGAAATAATGGGACTGATTTTGCAGGAAACCATTAACTGGTATTACAGCTTCAGACTAGAATGTGTATTATTCTCGATTTTTTTTAAAAACAGTGATATAGAAGGACTCGCAACTTAGAAAAACCCAAACAGTCAAAGCAGATGAAAACCTTTGACCTGACCATCTGCAACTGAAGCTCAAGAGTAGCTGTTTCACACAGTATTAGATAACAAAAAACATTCTTAAAACACAGACAACATCCTCCCGCATAATAAAGGAATAAAATACTCATATGTGCAACGTTTGCATCACATACAACCAACAGGATTTTTTAGGTATGTCAGAAGTTGGTACACAGACACTGGATTTGTGTACCCTAGCGGGAAGGTGAAGGCGTCCCAGCAGAAGCTAAAGCCTGGGCTCCATTTCCCTCCCCCCCAGCTTGCCTCGCTCTGTTCTTGCCCCCATTCCTTGCCTGAAGGTAAAGTTTCCACAGTTTCCCATTAATAACTGTCGGGACCAGATACAGGACTCGAATACACAAGGTCCGACATCGTGACTTGGAGAGTCCGAAATTAAGTTTCGGTATTGCCAAGACAGGCATGAAATTTGAAAGGACTTTCGTACAACCAAGTTTTGACCTTGAACAAGGAAGACTGTTGCCTCGGTCTAAGTAAATAAACATAAAAGAAGTAAATCTCTAAAAGCCCCTCGTCAGGCAAAATTCGATTCCAGTGTAAGTTTTACCTAAAAATATGACACTGTTTCAGTACAACAGAAGTTACCTTGTTCATAGCAATAATAACATTCGACTTAAAAAGAACCACAGCAACCCACAAGATCAGAAAATCAGCTTGAAATCACACATTTAAAAAGTAACATGCATTCCAATTCTGAGAGAATTTGTTGAAATTATAATAATTATTATTAGCATTTTCACCAAGGCAACAAATGCCGTTAAAAAAAACAAAGGTATAAAGCTTTCTCAGTCAGATTAACCATCTCACCAGTCACTAACACCCAGCCCCTTCATTTTCTTTGTGCGTAAATAAGGATATTCTACAACTGCGTGGGAGTGACCACTCAGTCCCTCGGGGAGCGAGGGAGGAGGGATGCTCTTGCACAATTCTTTGGCAGGAGGAAGCAGCTCAAAACTCCTCCGTTTCCACTATTCCAAGCCCCTTGGGACTCCCGCCTTCTTAAACCGCGCGCTGGAAAACTGGTATCATCGAATCTCACCCGACTGCTGGGACCAGAAGAGTAGACCACGCAACTGGTCTTCTTAAGACGCATATTTGAAACTCTACTGGTCTTAAGACTTGGGAAGAGATTTCAAGTCAAGCCAAGTCATGGAATGACGAAGCCCCAGGCCAGCAGCCCGGCTGCTGGGGCAGGAGCGATTCTGCACCCCCAGGAACTGGAAGCGCTTCAGAAACCACCACCAGCTGAGTGAGGAAAGGACATAAAAGTTTGAGGAGAGCAGGCTGGGAAAAATCTGAAAAAGAACTTCACTGGTGATTATTTTCTTCATATACACACATACAGTTTGACAAAGGAAAAAAAAAAAGAAAGAAGAAATTGAGACTTCTCTTTAAGAATCCTTGGATTTAAATATATATATATTTATTAAAAAGAGACATTGACTCTATGGCCAAGACATCATGCGTCTCAGAACAGGTTTTTACAGCCATGTTATAAAAACCCCTTAGCAAAGCAGTTATGCACTAGACTTCAAACACATGTACTCCAAGAATGACACTGGTGTGGAGGATCTTGTTTTACATCCATTTATTTTTGTCCCTCAGCAATTATAGCATAGTTTCAATACATTTCTAAAGCTATAGAGAAATACCAGGGCAACTAGAGTACATACAAGCCAAAGTTAAAATGGTAGACAGCTGAATTTAAAAAAAAGAAAAAAGAAAAAAAAAAACGAACCAAACAAAAAAAAGTACGCATTCAGCAGGAAATCTACTATACTTCATTCAGTTTAGGCTTTGTTCTTTAGGGAACAAGGTGCTAACGTGCCATTTTCTCATAAAATGAATCATAATTGCTTCCAAAGAGTTTCTGCTGAAAATTTAGGTGGAAGCAAATAAGCGTAACACTAAACTTTCTCCTATAAACTTAGAAGCAACACTTTCTTGAATCAATTTCCACCCTCCAAATACCACTGCTGCTTTTTCGTGCATGAGCCCACTGTTTTATTAAGGCATAATATGCCCTGAGCAATATGCTGGAAATTAGCCAAAAAGCCTAACAATTAAAGGCAAGCACCAAGTGATTATTTTTATAGACAAATTTCGAAATCTGTTTTGCAACTCACCTGTACTTGGGAATAGCACTTGAGGAAAAAAAGAAAATATTGCTTTTAATTACTTTGAGCAAAATGGCAGTGTTAATTCCCCCTTTCTCCCTCCAGGCTCAAGTTTTCAAGCGGAGCGCCTAAGTACCCAAGTAGGACCAGGACACCAAGACGTAAGTGGGACATCCGTTCAAGAGCTTAATTTTTAAGCAACTCGGTGTGAAAATTTCAGTGCCCCACCCTAAGCAATTCAAATTAAATCTTATTTTCCTCAAGAGGCAAGACTCATACACGCTGGATACCTCTGGTCTTAAAAGCAAGACGGAGCCTGGACAAGAGAACCATACACTGTACACGCTCAGACTGCCTTCCAGTCTTCTTTTTAGAGCCAGAAAAGCCTACAAATGACCTGCCCAATTTCTCTAAAAGGTGCACAGTTATTACAAAGTCCAGGACCTAGGAAGGTAGTTTTCAAAGCTAGTGCTAACAGCACACATGACTTTCTCTATACAAATTTAGGCAATACTGGTTAGTCCCTTTAAGCTACCAGAGTATCCATAAAAGAAAGACAACCAAATTATACATTTTATTCACATTTATTTTTCGCTTTTAGTGTGCTCACAGAAAATTAGAACACCTTAAGCAGGAGTTTAATAGCAATTTTTGTAAGCAAAGTTACATTCCATCTCTAAGTCAAATTGGTCAAAGCTTCTCCAGTATTTACAAAAAACATGATAGACAAGATGCTACACAAAAAAAACATTGCATCTGAAGAGTTTTCCTTTATTTTCAAAGACAACTGGAAAAGAAAGCATTGTCTGCTGTAATCAAAAACATACCACAGTATAAACAGTAACCATTCCACTTATCACAGCTTGGTTGAGTTTAAAATTTGTGTTTAAAAGGTCCAAGATGACTGCAGTTTTACAAAAAATGGGCAGGGTGGAAAGAGTTGCAAACTTCATGTGCTTCTGGATATCAAGATTTGTTTTTGTTTTTGTTTTTTTTTTTTTTTTATACAATAGTCACAGTTAAAAACACCCTGCTGGTAATACATAATTACACTTTATTAAGGTCATAAACCAGCAATAAACAATAAAGCCTATACAACTTGTATTTCTACTTAATCACTGACTGATACAGCTAACATGAGATAAGTGAAAAGTTCCTATGGTTTAAATGAATTCCTAAGACTATGATCTCTTTATCTGGGTATTGATTTTTATTTTTATTTTTTTTTTCCTTTTTCCTTTCCTTCTTAATCAAGACTTGTAGTGTTGTAAACCTTATAGAACATCTGCCTCACAAAATACATCGTAATAACTTTCTTTTAAAAAAAAGACTAACCCCTTACATCATTTTCTGGCGGGGAGCGCTCCCGGGCAAGGGCTGCGCGCCCCGGGGTTCCCCACTGCGGCCCCTGTCACTTCATTTGATATCCCTTATTGACCCACCCATCTCCTTCATATTATGGGCATGTCCATAGACCGATCGGGAAAAGTTTTATAATATGAAGAGTTGCAAAGTATGAAAAAAAAAAAAAAAATCTGAAAAAATAATAAAAAAAAAAAACCAAGAAAAAACCCGAACCAACCAAAACAAAACATTAATACTGATGAAAAAAAAAAAAGGAGGGGAGGGGGACAAAAAAAAAAAAAAGACCAAAATATAGAGGGTGGGAGAGGAGGGCGGAGGGGGTCCCCCCTCCGCCCGTTGGAATGGCGGCAACACACAACGATTTGAGATGGGAGCTTTGAGGAGGGGGTTCGAGGGGAGGAGGAGGGGGGCGGGGGAGAAAAAAAAAAAAAAAAAAGACATCTTTTAAATCAATCCCTGGTTGTAGACAAGTTCTCCGAGACCAGTACCTGGCACCACTCCAACAAACAAACAGGGGGGGAAGAAAAAAGTCCGTCGGCGAGGGGCGAGCGGCGGCGGCGCTTACTCCGCCGACTCGGCGGCGGGTCCCTCCGGGCTGCTCTCGGAGGGGGGCTCCGGCCGCCCCGCCGCCGCCTCCTCCGCGGGGGCCGCCTCCTGCTCGCCGCTGCCCGCCTCGCTCGTAGCGGCGCCGGCCGCCGCCTCCTCCGCCTTCGCCTTCCCCTCCGCTGCCTGCTGCTGCTGCGGCTGCTGCTCCTCAGCCGCCGCCGGGGCCTCTTCTCCCGCCGCCTTCTCGGGGGCGGCCTCGTCCGATTTGGCCTCCTGCGAGTCCCCCGCCTCCTCCTTCGCCGCCTCGGCGCTGCCGGCGGCGGCCGCGCAGGCCTCCTCGGCGGCGGCCTTGCCCTCCTCGCTGCCCGCCGCCTCGGGGGCCGCCGCCGCCGCCTCCTCCTTCCCGCCCTCCGCCGCCGCGGCGGCGCCGCCCTCGCTCTCGGCCCCCTCGCCGGCCTCCTTCTTGTTCTTCTTGAAGGAGAAGCCGCTGAGCTTAAAGGACTTCTTGAAGGAAAAGCGCTTCTTTTTTTTTTTCGGGGTCTCGCTGCTGGACGAGGGGGTCGCGCCCTCCTCAGTCTTGGGGGAGGCCTCGCCCTCCGCCGGGGAGGCCGGCTCGGTGCTCTCCGCCTCGGCCGCCTCCTTCTCGGAGGCGGGCTCCGACGAGGCCGCCTCCTCCTTGCCCGTCTCCTCGGCGGGCGCGCTGCCGTTGGCCTGCACCTCCTCCTTGCCCGCCTCCGCCGCCGCGGGGGAGGCGTCGCCGTTCACCTTCACGTGGCCGTTCTCCTGCAAGACAGCGACGGGCGTTACCGGGGGTCACCGACGAGGGTGGTGGCTGAGAACGGGGGGGGGACACGGGCCGCCGCCCTCCCCGCCCCGGCGGCCTTTCCTCACCCGTTCTCTGCCTCCGCGGTTGAAACCCCCCCGGGCCCTGCGCCGCCCGGGACAGGCCGCGGCAGGCGGCGGCCGCCAGAGGGCGCCGCGGTTCCACGCAGCGGCGGCGGCGCCGCGCAACCCCCCCCCCCCCCCCCGCCCGCGGCGCGCCCCGTCCAGCCGCGGCGGCGGCGCGGGGCGGGGATGGCGAACAAAGCTGGCCCGGCCCCGGCCCCCCGCCCGCCCGCCACTGCCCCTCTCCGCCCGGGCGGTGCGGCGAGCCGCCCCCCCCCCCCCCCCTCCAATTCGTCCACACGCACACACACCCCCCCACACACACTGCGCCGCATTTGCATCTTTCAGGCGCCCGGAGAGCGGCTGGCTGTCCCGGGCGGCAGCTGCGGGGGCGGCGAGGGGTGCCCGGGGCAGCGGGGGCACACGCGTGTGGGGGGGGGGGGGCGGGGGTGACAAAAAGCCCCACAGGCTGCCCGACCCTCCGGCGGAGATGGGGCGGGCGGCGCAGCTCCTGCCCTCCCCCCCCGCGCTCCCGCCCCGGGGGGCTGCCCGCCGCAGAGCCCCGAGCCCCCCAGCCCCGGCGGGCTCCGGTCCCGGGTAGGACACGGCCATCCTGCCGCCGCCGGGAGAGGCGTTTGGCGCTAGTGACCGAGCGTCGTCGGGAGAAGGAGGTTAAGGCGGGCAGAAAAGCCAAGCGGTGTAAGATCCGTTCCGTTTACGAGCCATTGGGACGCCTCACCGTAACACACGAGGGATTTATTAAAAAAATAGGAAAAAAAAAATTTAAAAAAGGGAAAAAATAAAAAGGAAAAAAAAAAAAAAGATGTGCCCCCTCCCCCCCACACACACGCAGGAAAGATAAAGGAAAGAATCGTTCAAAGCCGAGCCCGTTTAAAAAAAAAAAAAAAAATAAAGAAATTATTCCTTTGCCTCGAGTTGCAAAGATAAAAGGATCGACCGTATTCTCCATTGAATGTGCCACTGGGGCATCAAAGGAAGAAGAATTAAACAGGATGCGAAAGAGAGTCCGTCGAAGTTGGCTTAAAAAAAGGAGTAGGTTTAATATTTTTTTTTCAATTTTTTTTTTTTTTTTTTTTTTTTTTTTTTTATTTACCTGTCCATTCGCCTTGGACGGAGATGCGGCCACTGCTTCCCCAGGTTTCTCGGCGGCGGCTTCGCCCTTTGCAGCGGTCTTGGAGAACTGGGCACCCATGCTGTCTTATTCAACAAAGAAACTCAACAGATCCAAAAGGAGGGGAAACAAAGAGCGTTGGGTTGGTATAAATACTGGGCGACCAGCAGCAGCAGCAACACACACACACACCAGAGGGGAAAAAAAAGGAGAAGAGAGAACAGAACCGATTATAATGCACTCCTTTTAAAAAATTTAAAGTTGAAGAGATCAAAAAGCAGCAGCACAGGAGGGAGGGGGGGAAAAAAAGGGAGGAAAAAGTCGAGCAAAAAAAAAAAAAAAAAAAAGGAGCCCAAGTTTAGTAAAAAGAAGTAATAAAAAATCCCAGATTTGTAGCCGTACTGTAGACAAGGAGAAAATGGAGAAATCTCCCTGGTTGCTAATAAGATGCGGAGTCCAACGCCCAAGTGCACAGATGAATGGGCTTCCCGAGCGGTGACGGCAGCCCTCCGCCCGGCGCCGGCCAATCGCCGCCGCGGCACACAAAGGGGGGCGGGGCCTGGCCGCCCGGCGAACAATGGAGCCGCGATGGCAGCGGTTTGAAATCAGCCCCCGGCCGATAATGAATGTGCCGCTCCGGCGCGGCGCGGGCGGGCGCGCCGAGCCCCGCGCCGGAGAGCGAACAAAACACCCCGATAAAAGCGGGGCGGGCGGGCGGGGACAATGGTGCGAGGGGCGTGCGGGCGAGTGCGGGAGGGCGAGTGCGAGCCTGAGTGTGAGTGTGAGTCCGGTCCGGCCCGGCCCCGCCGCCCGCCTCCGCCCGCTGCCGCCGTGAGAGAGCAACAGATAGCGTGTGTGTGTGTGTGTGTGTGTGTGTGTGTGTGAGCCCGGCGCGGGGGGAGAGGGAAGGAGGGGATTTGCTACCTTCTTTTTTTTTTTTTTCCTACCCCTTTGCTTTTTTTTTTTTTTTAATTTCTTTTTTTGCCTTCTTCTTTTCTTCCCCGGGTTTAATTGGTCGCGATTGTTAAATCGCCCCCAATTTGGAAGGTATTTGAACCACGTAGATCGGGTTTCGCCAAACGAGATCACGAGTCGAAATTAGTAGGTCTGTAGGCCAGATGTTGCAAACGCTAAAGCAGCGGCGGCAGGAGCCGCTGCCGAAGCAGAAACGGACCCCTCCCCCATAGCGATATGGGCTTGGAATAAAATATTTTGTGATTAGCCCACGGCTCTAATTAAATTCTGCTGTCTGATTATTCTTGATTTGTGTTTTTTAAAGTATTTTCTGAGGCGGTGACCCATTTCAAGATTACATTTCCACGCGCTCGAGCAGTGGGCGAAGCGGCGTTATCGGGGAAACAGTTGCGCTTTCCCAAACCCCAGCCCCGAACGTGTATTTACGTTGCATTTAAACCCTCGAATAAGACGTAACCCGAAACTAAGACACGCGAATTAACGGTGATCTCCAGCGCTTAGCAGCCGTGGGGTGGGTGCGATATCACGGATCCGATTGATTTCCCTTCCCGGGGGAGGGGGCGGCGTGTGCGGGGAACCGGCCGTCTCCCCCCGCCGTGCGATGCGGGAAAGGCTGGCCCAGGGCTCCCCCCCCCCCCTTTCCGACACCACCACCCCCTTTTATGGAGCAGAAACCAGCGTCAGAACGCTCGTTTCCCAAACTCGGGTAATCTCCAAACGCCTCTTGTTTATAAACAAGGATGTTAAAATGATTCCGATAAGGACGGGCTGCCGAGCGGGGAGGCTCGGCCCAGCCGCCCAAACCCCCCGCCTCCCCTCTCCCCGCGGATTACCCGGCGGGGGGGGAGGGGGCGCTGGCAGGGCCGGTGGGCTTTGTGCGGCCGCCGCCGCCTCTCGGTAACCCCGGCGAGGGCAGCCGGTTATTTTCAACCGCACAAGGGAATATTACGTTTCTTGAGGGCAAAAAGGGACATCTGGTTGGTTTGGGTTTTTTTATTGGGCGGGGGGGAGGAGGGGGATGGAGCCTCTCCCTCCCCCCCCCGCCGCCGAGAGCCGCCGCTGCCCGCCGCTCCCTTTGTCTCGGCCGCCGCCGCCCGCCCCGCCGAGCCTGGCCGCAGCGGCCTCCCGTTCCCCCCTACACACCCCACACCGGCGCACCCCGCACCGGCAGCACCCGCACCCCCGGGGGGCGGCCGCTGGCCCCGCCGGGGTGAACGCCCACGCCGGGGCGGGGGTACCGGCGGGGCCGCCGCCGCGCCCCGGGGCTCCCTCGGCGGGGCCGCGCCGCCGGGAGGTTTCCCTGGCGACGGCCGGGGGGTGGCGGGGGCTCCGTGGCGGGGGCGGCTCTGCCCGCCCCGGCGTCACCTGCGGCCGCCGGCCCCGCCGCGGCGGGGCTGGGCTCGGTGGGGACGGGGACGGGGGCGGGGGCGCCGCGGCGGCTGCCGGGGGCGGCGGTGGCGGGAGCAGCGCTCCGGGGGTCCCCGTCCTGCCGCCCTCCCCGGGGGTGCGTGGGGGAGCGGCGGAGGGCACCGGCGGCAGAAGGGGATGGAGAGAGCCGCGGAGGGCTCACCTGGCAGCGGGACGGCGGCGCGACCGTGGGGCACGGACAGACGGACAGCTTCCTTCTTCGTGATCCTCCTCCGCTTCCCAAGGGGACTCCACGCGTAGCGCTTTCTCTCCTTCTTTTAATCTGGATACGAAGCGGATCGTGATTTTGTTGTTGCTGTTTTGAGGGGGTTTTTGTTGTTGTTGTTGTTTGTTTTATACACCGGTGGGTATAAATCACCTGAGAAGACCTGCTGGAAGACCATGACAGGACTTCACAATCAGTATCAAAAGTCGTCTGTCCACCTTGCCACGGGTATATGCAGTGTCATCTGCATGGGCATAGGCACTTTTACTTTTCCACCGTAGCTACACATGAATTACAGAGTAGTGTCACTGAAAAAATTCACAGAGGGACTGTTGTGGGAGTTTTGACGGTGTATGCTTTGCATTATGCTTTTGATATTTTTTTTTGACCATTTCAATGTTTTACAACTTCAAAAGAAAGAAATAACTGATGTTATTCTAGATGTTTAGTTCCACAAGTTCTTCTGTAAAGGCTCTGGACAAGCAGGAAATCTGGAATATACGTACACTCCTTGTGTCAGTTCCAGTGCCCTACAACCTGGACAACTATCTCTGCTTTCTAACCCAAACCTTTGAACGTGAGGTGCAAATACAAGATTTAACCCCTTGACTGACCTTTTGAGCCCACCAGTTACCAGGCTGCTCCTTGTCACACCACACCTTTAAGCGCCACGCAAACAGATACACTGGAGGGGAGATTCCTCATTCTTAAACTTGCACTTTACTCAAGTTCCTGATCTTTTCATCTCCTTCCAAGGGGGGAGAAAAGAAAGAAAAGAGGAAAAAAAAAAAAAAAACAAAACAAAACAATCCCTCATTGGTGTTTTGCAGCGGGACTAATCAGATATGAATGTGAAAATACCAATTTTCTACAGTGCTTTCCACACAAAAAGTTGTTGCAGCATTTCTTTGTCGGGAACAAGGATGTACCAGTGTAAAGGTGCTTGTATATCGGCTGTTGGAGATTCAGTGTCTGAAAAGAAGTGGTACCATTGTTAAGTGTATTTGTGGTAGGGCTTTTACCACAACAGCTGTGTCAGCAAAAAATCATATCCCCCCCATGTGTCATGGGTGACAATATTTCTAAGAGCACAACAGCCATGACTGAGACACAGCTCTGAGAAACCCAAAAACGAACAAGAAGAGGCAGGGCTGGGGAGCTCTTCTCAGGGGGGTGGCAGGATTCACCTCCCCTAGCTCCACCAAAGGTTAAGGGTCCTGTCACAGCTGATTTCCTGACTTCTAATTGCGTGTTGCACCCCCCAGATGAAGTTGTCTTTTCTACAGTGCTTCCACAATATGACTCCTCTCAGCACATATTGCCTGAGATTTATTTTCATCCTCTACCTTTTGGAAAGGGGGAAGACTGAGGTGTGGACTGATGAGATGTTTTGTACGGTGCTGCCCAGCAAATCAGCGCCACAGCTGATTGCTACCGATGCTCGGCTGTGACTTCATGATTATTAACACTGAGTCTGTGCCTTGCAGCTACGACTTTGGTCGGGCATAATCACAAATCTTTCTGTCAAGCTCGCCAGGTACAAGCATGGCATATAATGCTTATGTCAACTTTATGCAGAGCTTCTGTGGGGAGGCTGGAGAAAAAGCTGCCAGCTTTTTTCAGCCCAAGAGCAGCTGAGGCAAAGTTCCCCCTGCAAAGTGTTCGGCCACATTTGGAACAGCAGCTGAATGCGGTGCCATGCTCTGGGTCATGTGGCTATGGAAATCTTGACCTTACAACAGGTCCTCCGAACCTACTGTTTGCCACCCTGTGAAAGTATGGCTACCGACCCTGGTAACTGCTGCCCAACCTCCCATCTTTTAATTTTATTTTTTTTTTCCCCAATACTCTATACACATCCCTTTTCATCCATTCCTGCAAGGCAGGTAAATGAAATGTTACTTTCACTTGACAATTCAGGAAAAGGAGAAAGCGGCTAAATAACAGCTCCCTGCTGATATGGCAGTTGATCTCTGGATTCCCAGGAAAACCCATCAGTGACATTCACCCTCAGCTAAGGTAAAAGCACAATCATAAACACGTTTTAACTCCTGTTAAATTTTGAAACTTTTAAAAACATGTCCTAACTTGCCACGTTAGAAGGGACACAAATGTATTTTAACACGTTTGCTGGCAAATGCACTAAAATGCAACACACCCTGTCAACACTGAGAATTTGAAAACATGTTAATTAAAAGTTTTCACTGACACCTTTTTTTTTTTTTTTTTTTTTTTTTTTTTTTTAAATACACCTTTATCCTCGTCCAGACAAGCCTTTAAAGAAAGTGAATCTAAGAGCGGTTTTGGGAGCTGGAATCCAGTGTTTACAGAAATCCTGAAACAACATGTGCTTTCTGGTGTTCCCGTTGTGCCTCTCCCCTGGGCTATCTGAGCTCTGGGGAGGCACTGGGAAGCCTCCTTGTGTCCTGAGGTGCACAGAGACCTTTCCTCTGTGCAGGGAGGGCAGCAAGCAAAACCAAAAAAAAAAACTGATAAAGTTTACCCCGAGAGATAATGTTCCCTATTTGACCATCTACCCCAAAGCCCTTTCTTCTCCTGTCCTTGTCATTATGGAGAAACAGCGTAGGTTATGCATAGGAAAGAAAATATTGTGCTTTCCCAGGAACTGTCAGGCTGGGACAGTGAAGGAATTTCATTCTTGTTTTAATTTGTATACACTTCATGATAATGAGAGAACAGGACAGTATGATCTGAATAACGTTAAGAGTTTCAAGTTCTAAAACTAAATTCAGATTTGTGGAATAGTTGCATCTTTTCCTGTTTCCGAGAAATGAGTATTTCATGATGTGCTAACCAGTGCTGAGATTTCTTACTGACACATCACTTCAGTTTCTTCAAGCTTTACTCCAGTTTGGTGCAATGCTATCAAAAGCTTTTAACCTTTGTGTCACTCACAACCATTACAAGCCCTTTACTAATATTTGCCAAGCTTTTATTAACTGAATACATTCAACAATGTTTGTTAAATAGGATCCAGACTGTTTGAATGTCCGGTGTGCTGGGAAATTGAAAACTTAACAGAGCTTATATATTTTAAAACTATCACACAGTTTGTCTTTCTCATATCTAATAAAAAAATAAAAAAATAAAAAAAAAATCTGTTAACCAACTAGATAACCAACCTGCAGTAATGAGCCTGGTTACTTCTGGGGGAAAACAAAACAAAACAAAACCAAAACAAAACAACCCAACAAACAAACAAACAAAAACAAAAACAAAAAAAAAACACCAAAAAGGACCCACAAACTAAAATCAACAATAAGAGAAACTGACAACAAACCCAACCCAAAACAAATAAAAATTCCTTAGATCATACAAAAGCAAAAACACTCCAGTAAAGCTCAAGCCCCTCCCTTAAGAGCAATCACAGCAAGAAACAACAACATACAGGGAAGGTGCCAACGTACCACTAAACGGCTGGTCCCTGCTAAAGGGAAAGAACCACCTTGCAGCAGCAAAAGATGGGCATTGGGCATTAAGTAGCCCATGGGCAAACAAGTGGAGCTGGTAACCCTGCAGTAGGGAGTTGCAAACACTTTACACCCGTCAGTTCTAGGGATAAATGCTTCTCACACTGTAGTTCACCAACAGTTTTACGCAGGCTAAGTCAATGCAGCAGCAGTCCTTTGCTCCCTTCGTTCCCATGCTCTGGCCCTACAGCTCCACTCGCTCCATTGTGTGTGCCCTGGCTTTCCTCTGACCTCACGAGAAGCCATTTTCGAGAGTTAAACCAGCAGAAAACTATTCTCCCTCCCTTTCCCCCACCCCTCCCCTTTTTGAGGGGGGGAAGGGTAGTTTCCTGCTGGTTTGGCTTCTGTAACTCTCTGTGTGGCCAGACAAGTAGCAGCGATGACAAGCAGGTGATAACCTGATTTGGCATAAAGTTAAGCTCTAGTTCCAATGTCGTTTGCTTCAGCAGCACCACTGCCTCACACGATCCCCCTTCTCCGCAGCTTCTGCTCATTCCCATTTTCACGCTTCTCCTTCAGTTCTGCTGGGAGGAGTGATCTGAGTAGAAAATGCCTGATAACCAGGTATTCGTTAGAATGGCGTTGACAGGTGATGTCCAGTTTTTTTGAAAGACCACATGTGCTTTAATGACGCTGATGGCTACAGCATTTTTGAGGAACAAGCCGTCCCGGCTTTTATGAATTCCAGCTAGATTTTGGGGGAAGGAGAGGACATGACTTAAATAAGAGTGGAACCACGCACAATTATGCGGAAAAGTGTCACAAGGTGCGAAATGAAACTGATGGCTCCAGCTAAATGGGAAGCCGTCTAAAATAGGAAATAGGAAGCATTTGTGCTTGACTCAGAGACTTGGATTCCTCGTATTTAGTTGCTGTGAATTGAAACTGATTCAGGGCTAAATCAAGCAAGGGCTTGGGGCTGCAGAATTAATAACCTCTACGTCAAGTGCTTATGCTCTCCGTAGGGCTTGGGCTGCGGGGAGAAAGCCAAGTGCCAAAGTCTGTAATTTGCCCAGCTGGCAGGTAGAGGCTGGTACCCTGGGCCTGGTTTTATGATTCTCACTGCCTGAACTAATGCACTGTAGCCACAAGGTGCAAAAGGCTAAGCCAGTACAAGTTGTAGTTAATATTATTATTGCTGTTAGCATTATACTCAGCTCAGGAAGACTGTTTGCTTGAGGTAGCTGGAATAAACTCTGTGTAGTGTATCGCGGTGAACTTGGCAGAAATGTGTGTGTCCTGTACTGCCTGGTGTCCTAACAGAGCACAGGTTTGGTATCAGTTGTCATATAATCCTCAGCTACACAGAAATACATCCAAAATATGAAGCATTTGTGCCTGTCTCAGAGACCTGGATTCCTTATATTTGTTTGGAGAGAAGTACATCCCTTCACTCGGGAGCCGTCGCTCTGACCTCTTTCCTGCCGTGAGGTGCTTTAGCCCCTTTGAAAGCTTAAGAGGCAGTCCCCTTTCATCTAGCAGCTCAATGGTGGGGCTCAGGAAACCTGGGTTTAATTCCCAACTAAGAAAGTTTGTATCCCTTCATTTACCTCCCCCTGCTTTTCCCATGAAGTTCTAGGGTGAGGGAGTGTGAGCACAAGTGTTTCCATTTTCTCTTTCTGAAGCTGCTCAGCAAATGAATTAAGAGTAACTCTTTGGCATGGAGAATTACACAGTAATTGCTCCAAAAATCCAGCCTGTTTCTGCAGTCTGATTTAGCGCGCTTGCCTGGGAGTGGGAGACAGCTTGCCTGGGGTCCTTGCTCCACTGAAGATGCTGCTGTTTTCTAGTTTCTAGCTCTTGGAGCACCCAGAGTCCAGTGTTAGCAGTCTGACCCAGTGACTACAGAACACAGTTGTGGTCCCCTTTTATCTCATTCTTCAGTCCTCAAATAATCATTTCTTTGCAAAGTGGAACAAACTGAGCAGAGATAGCTGGTACGCCCCGGTACCATCGTGCTTCCAGCTAGGCGGGTCAGCTGCACAGCTTGCACCAGGGGTACAAGAGGACTGCATGCCATGGCCCCCTCCTTCAGGTGGCAGGTCCTCCTTCACATGCAAGGTAGGTCAATGCCCATGTCAGCATCAATTGCTCTGGACATCACACACACGGAGACCTCTTCCGTGTCTCTCCAGGGAAGGTCCTCGGGCAGCTGCTTCTGAAGCACTTTGGAGACAGGACGACTGAGGTGGGGCACAGTCCATTGGTTGGGCAACTCTGGTGGCACTTCTGGCCTCTTCTCTCTCCTGGCATTTGAAAAGCAGTGACAGATCACACTTTCACGCTGGAGTTCCTGGGTCCAGTCTGATGGATTCAGCAACTGAGTGATGGTTTTTAATTCTCATTTTGGGTTTGGATGACCAAAATGCACATATGAACTTCTGTAGATTTAGCTGCAGTTTATAACACCTCAACAGAGAGACAGATTCATTGACGCTTGACTTTCCATGTTTTCTGGTTTTTTTTTTCTTTTTTTTTTTTTCTTTTCATTGGCATAGTGAAAGAATGAATCAGACTATTCAGAATATCATTCCAGTATTATATACCCAACACAATTTTAGTTTGGTTTGATACGTATTTTGCCTTTTAGCACCTTGTTTTTCATAGTAACCTGATGCAAGAGGATTAAGTTCATACACAGTTCTACAAAACCCTAGAAGAGTCCACCTTACTTATACAGCGAGGCCAGTTGTCATTAGGAGTATGGCTATGTAGGACAAAAGCCACCAATTTAAGTTTAATAGGTAACAAAAATTACTGTCAGCACATTGAGTGGGTTGATCCAACCTCTTAGTGTAAGAAATGGGTAATGAGTTCTTTTTTTTTTTTTTAACAGTGTCTTTAGAAATTTGCTGTAAAAATATTCCTGCTGCCACGCACTGATTTTTGAATACGTAGCCGCTGGGACAACTGAGAAGTCATTTTTGTAGCCAGTATTGCAAGAAAAGGCAGCTATGAAGCTCAAAGGGTGCAGGCTGCAGGCCAGTAAATTAAAGGTTGTTAAAAGAAATGGGCTGACAATTACAAATTTAGCTGTTTGATTTAGAATGGCACATATGCGTAATGCAAAAGGCAGGAGGGGTTATTGGTGAAATAACTAGTTTAAGTCGGGAATATTTGTGCCCATATTCCTGCCCTGTGGCAGACTGTCTATGTGACTGGGGTAACTCTCTGTAGGTATATCTGCCCTGCAGACCAGGGTGCTGGGCTGGGGCACTAGCTGTAGTACATCTCGTTGTGGATATTGGAAGCAGACATGGAGGTACGTGCAGATGGACTGACTCCACATCTTGGTGAAGAAAACTTTTCTGCCTTGAACTCTCTGCATCTGTGTTGCCAAACACACCTTGTAGCCAAGCTGCTGTCAAGCCACTGTCAAGCAAAGGCAGCAGGAGGGCTGCATGGATGAACAAGAAGCTACTGACTAAACTCAAACATAAAAAGGAAGCACGCAAGAGGTAGAAGCAGGTGACCCAAGAACAATATAGACACAGTGTGCACGGATAGGGTTAGGAAAGCCAAAGCCCACCTGGAGTTGAATCTGGTGAGGGATGAGAAGGGCTTCTGCATGTACCTCAGCAGCAAAAGCAAGACTAGGGAAAATGTAGGCCAGCTGATGAATGGGGCAGGGGCCCTGGTGACAAAGGATATAGAAGCAGCCAATCTACTGAATGCCTTCTTCACCTCACTCTTTGCTGGTAAGACAAGCCTTCAGAAACACCAGGCCTCTGAGACCAAAGGGTAGGTCTGGAGCAAGGAATATTCACCCTTGGTGGAGGAGGACCCTGTTGAAAGGAACATTTAAACAAACTCAATATATACAAGCCCATGGGATCTGATGGGATGTACCCACAAGAGGTGAGATAGCTGCCTGATGTCACTGCAAGGTTATGGTTGGTTATCTTTACGGCTGTGGTGATCAGGGCAGAATCCTGAGGACTATAAGGAAGCCAATATCACTCCTATCACCAAGAAGGGCAAGAAGAAGGATCTGGTGAACTATAGGCCGGCCAGTGTCCCCTCAGTTGCCAAAGAGAGGCTGTGGAGTCTCCATCCTTGGAGATCTTCAAAAGTCACCTGAACACAGTTCCTGGACAACTGGCTCTAGGCGACCTTGCTTGAGCAGAGGGGTTGGACCAAATGATCCCCAGAGGGGCCTTCCCACCCTAGCCATTCTGTGATTCTGTGTGATTCGGTGTGTGATATTGTTATTAGTGCTGCCTCAGCTATGCTTGTACTCACTTCAGTTTCAAGATGTTGCATTTCTGTGACCTTGTGCTTCAGTGAAATGGTTATTGGAACACAGATATTAATATACCCTCTTATGTGCCTTTGAAGAATAAATATGCCCAACATTGTGAGGTGCTTTCAGTGAACGGGACATACAAATTTCTTCTGTACACATTTATAGGAAAGAGAAACTTTACAATCTTTTTTCTTCTGTACAGTACAAATTACATTAAAGCGTGAGAAAACAATATCTGTAATAATGTTCTTGAAACTAGGTCCTAGGAAGCTGAGAAAATCATAGGTTTAATGTGAACCCCTGCCTTCATAAGTTCCTATGCCTTCTATGATACAAAGTTGGAGTCTATACAGAGCAGATGAAGTTGTGTCATAGTAATTTTTGTTTGTTCCTTTTACATTATACTTTCTCACACTTTAGGAAGGTCTCCCATTTCCCCCCATGCAGCTATAAAAGGCTGGCTTCAGTCTGTTTATGCTCGAGCCATGCACGCCGTCTTTTTTATTGACAAAAGCAGATGGCAATTTCCCCTACAATCCGTTTCCTTTCCACTGGCTGGCATGTGAAACACGGAGAGCATACTGGAGGACACGCTGTCATACCACGCCAGCCTCAGAGCGCTCCCCTAGCAGGGGAGAGCCCAGGACCTGCCTGCCCATGAGGGATCTGAATTACTGGAAACTATTTCACATTTGGCTTAGAGCTATTTTGACAATCTTCAGCTGTATCCTTTAGTTCTTCCTTCTTAGCATGTAAATGTCCTTTTTATAGCAGCTATTCTTAACAGAATTTATAGTTCTCTTTTCTTAAAGCTTCTCTTTCCCACTTCCTCATTTTTATTTAAGTCAGTCCCTTTTCATCTCCTGGGCATACCATGCCACGCAAAATGCATATATTCAAGTGGTGAAATCTTGTGTCTTCCACAAATTATCTCGTGATGCTGGCCTCTATTATCCCATTTTTAATCTTCAAAGTGGCAATTATGTCCTTTTTGCTATATTGCTTCTCATGCTTATGAGGAGCTCCGGAAAAAGTATTATTATCTTCCTTCGTATGCTTCCTTAAAAGCCTCCTTTGCTATTACACCTACCAGCGCAGAGCAATGACTGGTTACTCCATTGATTTCTTTTTTTTTTTTTTTTTTTTTTTCCCCCTTGGCTTTATTGTTCATTATTTGGAGTCTGAAATCTCTGTGGGATCAGGCCTATCTTTGTGAGCTGACATTGCCTTATCAGTTAGCACAAGGACAGAAAAAGCGCAAATTTAAGGTGCTGAGGTGCTTTAATCTTGGCAGTCCCTGAGCAGAGTTCCCCTTTCTGCATCTTAGTCAGCATTGCCGGTGAGGATGGGCAGCTCACTCAGTGTGTGGGCATTAAGACTGTAAAGAGCTTTGAGCAACAACTGGTTTGACACACCACGTGCAAGGAACAATTTATCTTTCATTCTTAGACACCGCCCCCTTAGACCTCCCCCCGTAGGCACTTTAATTTCCTTTTCTTTACCTCTGCCAGGATTTTTAGGTCGCTTTTCATATGGCTATGTTCAGCACTATTTCTTTCAGAACCATTTCCATTTAAATTTTTCATTCACGTACAAAGAAAAATTTCTGAAATGGACTAATCTTACTCATTTAAATGCTTATAAGCCTAAAATTGCATCCACATTACTAAAAAAAATACTGAAATGTTTTTTCTTTAAATATGAATTTTATGAAACATTTATAATCATGGGAAATTTTTGTATTCTTAAGCGTTGTGAAGTTTGTGCATACAATAGCGTTTGAGATGCGGTCATGGGAGCAGCAAGCATGAAGCACCTCCACACTAGTAAGGGCAGGAAATATTCAAGTCAAAAATGATGGGAAAGCCACAATTGTTGCTAGGTGTGCAGCTGGATTTTCAGTGCCCAGTGAAAACAGGTAGCATCCTGCTTTTTGAGACCTTTTCCAGGCTCTGCACATTCGCAGCAAAGTGAAATGCAGTTCTTCTACAGGCTGTGATGTCTGTGGTGGTGACAAACAGAAACTCACGTTCAGGCAGATTTAAAATGGAGCTGCACCTGGCTTAAGCAGGCAAATTGAGAGCATTCAGTCTCCGAAGTTCGTTCTTTATGGAAAGCACAATTCATGCCCCAGACTTTCAGGTCTGCAGTAGTGCCAGCAAGCTGTAATGTCATTGTCCTTTTGGTACCGTTGTCAGCAAGCACAACTATCCTGCCCCCTCATCATGCTGTTCATTGTCTCAGGTAAGGGAGCTTTCCCTGTTCTGTACTGCCAGGTTGGGCTTCGAAGCAGATAATTATATCTTAAAAAGGCATTGTGTAAGATTAGAAGAAGCCAGTCTGTCTGAAAGGTTTCAGAGGGAGGGTTTTGCCACCACAGCACCTGAGGCTGGGAAATTATTGTATTACCTGGCTGTTTCTCCGCAGAGACGCAAATTGCATCTAGCTGCCCAGCCAACAAAAGGGTGAACAGAGGAGGAAGGCTGACCATACCTTTCTCCAAGCTGTGGGTTTCCTTAGTCTTTTTGTGCTAAGAGAAGGCAAGAAACACAGTTTATGTTTGCCTGGGTGTTGGTACAGACTAGTGATACAAGGCTGTGGTCTCCAGCTCATTGCTAGGGATGGAGAACCAACCTGCTCTGTCTTGGGACAGGACATTTCACTCACTCTGTAGGAAATGCACATCTGCAGGGTGGGTTAGGTCTCCTCCCCCCACGAGGTGTTTCTATCAATACCGTTCAGAAACCCTGGCCAGGAGGACGACAGCTCGCCTCCCCAGTGGGTGGCCCTGTGCCCAGGGGTGGGAGAGTGAGTGTTGTCAAGTAAATTATCAGTGGAGTGCAAGGTCCCCAAGCCCCAGAGCAAACAGTGGGCTTCTCACAAGCTGCGTCTTTGGATGTATCACAATATAGTGAGTTGCTTCCCTTCTGATACCTCAAAACAAGGTCCAGGGCAAATCACCGCACTTCTTTCTCTTCCTCAAGCCTTCATGGATGGCCCTACAGAGCTATCACCAAATTTGACAAGGGAAAGAAGAAAATGTGGCGGTTTTATTTTTATATCTATATTTATTTACTTCTTGGTTTGAGTTACTTGGAAATCTCTTTATACAAAAATACTTTGCAATGTCATTTGTTTCCTTGGGCGGAATTTGTCTCCAGCTCCGCAGAAATGCTGTACAAATGTGATACTCTCACAGACGCATTTGAGCAGTAATCAGAGTCTTCGGAAAAGGTAACAAAATATAAACTAATAGAAGCAGTCAGACCTGGTATTTCTTAATTTTATTTTTAGTAACTGATGATAGATTGTGGGTTCAATTAGATGTGGAAGAAGTCTTCCAAACACAATGTTTTTTCCCCTTAAGTTTTGTACTTCAAAACCCAAATCTTTCTATACCTACAAGTACCTCTGCACACAAACACATCTGTTATGCATTGGCTCACTAATTCATTCATCATACACAAACCTTTACAAATATGACAAACTTGCTGCGGTTAAACAGAGATAAGAGCAACTCAAGTTCCGGTTTTAATTCTGCTTTACTCAGCATATATGTTTACATACCTCAACCGTAGGTGACATTTCTGAAAGGTAAAATCAGTATACATTTTAAGTTTCTCTTACACCTTTTTTTTGCTAGATCTTAACCCCTGAAGCAGCAGATGTATAGGATTTGGAGAAAATGTGAAAGGTACAGCGTTGCACTACGCAAACCACCACTATATTTGGGTATTTCTGAAACAGAAAATCAAGCAGTTATTGAAATATTAAAGTTATTGAAAACCTCCTAGACAGCTGCACTTGCTGGTTGCAATGTGTTTTTATTAGCTCTATTAATGATGTTAGGTAGATACATAGTGTTCTCTTTCAAGCAGCTTTCACAGGGTTAGTACCGGAAATGCTTTGTGTTGTGGCAAATTTTATTGATAATTGATAACAAAGAATACATGGAAATTGTAGAAACTTGCATTTCTGAGAACTGTTTTCTAACAAGTCCAACAGCCCAGTGGAATATCCACCGTCCCCCTGTGTTATTCTCCTTACCTTGTTGCAAATAGTAATAATAATAATAGTAACAATAACAATAACAACAACAACGACGACGACAACAACAACAACAACAACAATAATAATAATAATAATGTTTATTAGAGTAGCAGGGCCAACAAAGTAAAGGCTTTTCAGGGTGCTAGTCAAATGCTGAGTAGTAGATAGCTCCCCCCAGCCCAAAGTTTACGGTTGGACAAGACAAACACAGGAAGGGGGAAGAGGCCATGGCAGCACAAGCAGAAACAGCCACAAAAGCATTCCCCGTTTCAGGGTGTGGGAAAGGGGCAGCTTGTCAGGGAGGAGGACACCTCAGGAGAATGGAAGGGCATTGTGAAGCTGGGGAGAAGATCGGCCAGGACCAGAGCAAACCTCCAATCAGCACAGAGCAAAAAAAGACTTCAGGAAAACCTCCAAAGGTACAAATGTCCAGCACTTCCCAGTTTGGCTCTTGTTATTCCTGTTAGCTGGCAGCTGCCTTCCTTTTTCTTTGCAGTCCTTCCCCAAAGCCATATGGAAGTAGGATTAAGGTGGGTGGAAAGCACCACCTTTCTCCTCATAACCTTAAAGCCAGGTGATCTCCTCTGAACGGCTCGGGGCCTGGCATTACTGCCACCATCTGTTAACGGCTTCTTTTCTGTATTACGTCCATGGCAGTGTTCAACGGCCTCAAACGAGATGCAGATAAGGTCCACTGCCTGCAAATGTAGTCGGAAGCAGCTGGGAGAGCTTGCTGTATCGTACTGGTGGATGGGACAAAGAAAACATCCTTGCTGTCTTTTTGTGCACGGGAAACAAATGGGTTAAATGATTTCCCTGAGGTCACACAAAATGTCAGCAGAAAGGGGAAACCAAAGCTTACTTTTCCTCAGCCCAGTGCTGCACTTCAAGACTAAAATCCCTGCAGCTCTGGTACAGGCAAAAGGGAAGGTAAGGGAAGAGGAAAAAGGATTAGTGAAGATGGGACATACTGGCTCACAACTGCTCGTACGAAGCATCTTAATCAAAGCTAAGCTTTTACACAGCAGCACTGCAAGTGGTGTGGAATTCACATCAGAAATGAAAATACTGGCAGAAGTATAGTCTGGGACTATGTTTTATGTTCTGTTTTTAGGGTCTGTATCACTGTATCTGAGTGCCTCATGATCATCAGCGGATTTTATCCTCACAAAATCATAGTGAGGAAGAAAAGTTTTATCCCCGTCTTGGGAAGGCAGAATTTAGGCAGACGACTGATGAAATATGTTATCTTGGGGTCCCTAGGAAGACTGAGGCTGGGTTCAGCTGGAGAGCAAAAGCTTTATAAGTTTCAATTGATATTCCTAAATCCCTTAAATCACCTTTTCGAAATTGGATTTTTATGAATCTGAAGTCTACTGCACAGTCTGTGTTTATATTGCTCTCTGAGAGAGAGACGTGTGGCTCCTGCTCTCTTGCTGGGTCTTGCCTGGAGAGTTTGTTGGAAGCCTTTTCAACCGAACTACGAGGAAAGGCGCGGGCCCGCTGCAGGGGTAGGGAGGATGAGGACAGTGAAATTGAAGGAATAATTTCATTTACTCACCAACTTGAGAAATATTTGGCCATACGAGTAGCCTTGGGAAGCTGTTTGTGTGAGGAGCTGGAGGAATGCACATTTGGTACTGAAGGAATGAATACTGGGAAAGGAGATCGCAAGAGGCAGCTTCTTAAACTCTTCACTCTGGGCAGTGGATCTGATGGGAGGTGGACATGATTCTTCCCAGTAATACCCCTGTAACCCTTTTCTCCTGAGCAATGCCCCAGGCATCGTCGTGACATACTCTCTTTGCGGCTCTAGCAATTGTCCTTGGGAGCCTGTGGATCAAGGGATTGATATAAAAGTTGGGATCCTGAAATCTCTTCCGCAGTCCTCTCACAGCTCATTTGGAAGAAATTTCAAGCCTCTCCCATAGATTTACCTTGCCATTTGTCCCAAGAAAGCATTGTAGGATGCATTCTCTGTACTGGAATGTACTGATTGTTACATGCTCTTGAAATCTTGTTTATTATTATTGCCTTTTCCTCTCATACTGAGTCACAGAAGAGCTATTCAGTTTGCCCCCCGCCCGCACCATCCCCCCCTCCCCCCCCTCCCCCGCCCTTGCCTCGAGAACAAAGCAAATCACTGCATACGGGTCCCGCTGCTTATGACTGCAGTTTTCCTGAGGCCTCAATCAGCACAACATTTCAAGGCTTAGATCTGCATTTCCCAAGTCGGGGCTCAGAACCCCAGACAGAGTCTAATGGTAGTTACTAATGCATCCATTAACCTGAAAGAAATTCACACCCCTTCTGTATCTATTCTTATACCTAGTTTACAACTGATAGATCTGTGAGCGAGTCTGCAGCTGATACTCATTTGGGCGCTGCAGGCGTAGATGCCATCAGAAATCTGTGATGGTCTGGAAAAAG
Organism: Fratercula arctica; assembly: GCA_947846985.1. Classification (NCBI taxonomy): domain Eukaryota; kingdom Metazoa; phylum Chordata; class Aves; order Charadriiformes; family Alcidae; genus Fratercula; species Fratercula arctica. The sequence continues at coordinate 72,628,739 of CANTUZ010000003.1, forward strand.
GACAGAATGTTTTATGGACATTAAAAAGACCAGTTATTTGTATTTCCTTACTAATACTTTGAGCACTGTCTGTAGGTCTGAACTTCAGTCATCAATTGCTCGATGACCATGTAGGCGAGTATACGTTGTGCTTATTGCCACATTGGAAAGAGCAGCCCATCATGCTAAACACTGCAGATTCTCTCTATCTGGCTTATCACTGCAGGATCATGTTGTGTCCTGTTAGCCGGTATCACAACAGAGGCTTTGTTTGTGTAATGTGAAACTTGAGTGTTCAACATAATGAATACTCTCTTCCAGCTAGTTTACACAAGGATTGTTGCCATTTTTCACAATGAGTTTTTTTAAACATATGCCTGTATATAAACAGTCAACATAACCTAGAAGGACTTGAAACTCTCATCTGGATGATGTATTCCATTCTCATATCCAGGATTTTTTTCTAAGATACTCTATCAAAAAATGTTCTCTTGTTTTTTCTTTCTTTTTTTTTTCAGGAATTGGAGGAGAATGTTTGTACACTAGATAATTTAATTTTCTTCTGCTTAATGCTTAAATATTCTAGATGTTATAATGTTTTAATTTTTATTTTTTTTATTATTTATAGTTTATTAGTCTCTAAAGAGCCTACCAAATTGTCAGTCACATTTCTCTGAATCTCTGTTCCATAAAGCACTATCCATCACGTTATACTATTTTGATTTTTTTTTCTGTTATCATTGGTCTGTGTGACCCCTGGCAAGAGAATAAACATGGTAGGTTCTCAGATATTTGATTCAATCATCAGAGGAGAAAGACTTTGGTATTATTTTCTTCCTAGGCTCACAGAATCATGCACGGAAATGAGACCATCTAGTCACAACTGTCTTCTCCTCTCAGAACAGTAGCTACCTTCAAATAGCATCTATTCACAACTTTTTTCTGCCATTATAACTAATGTATTACACTCAAGCGTAATCAGTATTGTTACCACAGAAAGGAACACATAATAATACCTTTATGTCTCTTACACTCAAGAAGAAAAATGTATAGAGGGAAAGGCATAAAGAAGTCAGGCCAGTGCTTGAATATACCAACTGCAAAGCAAATGAGCTGGGAAGAGTCAGTGTCTACGCTCAGAGTTTTGAGTCTCTAGTTGTGACAGCGTTCACAGAAGCTGCTTTACAGATTAGGGAATTGTTTTCAATTAGGCCGTTGTTTTCAGCACTGACTATCTAACCCTGCTAACCTTGGGCTTAGAAAACACAGTGGTAGAATGGTCAGCTTGTATAAGCCTTGTCTGAACTTCATCTTCTACCTCTTTGTGCCCAGTGGAGCTGCAATACAGCTATGGAGAGTCCCGAGGAAGACAAGACTAATACATCCAAGGCAAACAAGAAATACAAAGCACCAGTCCTTATAGATATATGGTATATAATCCTGCAGCATAGCTGCCATTAGCAGCTACTGCACTTGAATAGAGATGATTGCAGACTTCAGCAAGAACTATTTTTTATTTGAAAATGCAAGTTTGAAACCAAATTTTTTTCCCATGAACATATTGATTTTGACTTCAGAAGGAGAAACTTTCCAGTTCAGGGTGAAATTTATGGTCAGAATGAAAGTGAGAGAAAGAGGATGAGGATGGAAATTCATATTGCTTGGGATGACTCTGCGGTACCAACCAAGGCAGTTATTTTTGTCAGAGGAGAACCTCACCCTCTGTAGCCTGCAGCATCATAACTTAGATACTTATCTCAGCACTGGAAGATTAGATTTCAGCATGCCAAGCTATTGTGGGAAAGCCTTCTTTCTCTCAGTCTTTGCTTTTGTATATATCCCACTCTATAATTTATTGTGTATTTATAGGTAGAAAAAGACAAATAATTGAAATCTAAAAAAGTTTAACAGATGGTAAAACTTTTATTAGTCTGAATAGCAAAAATAATTCAATTTTTTTTTTTTTTTTACTGAAAATACACACAATATTGCCTGTCACTAGTGCTCTGTGAATAGTCAGCTTTTGTCAAACTCAATTCAATGTGCACCAATAGCCATCTAAAACCATCCTTTCCATTGTATAGGCTGTTCCTCAATATGCTGTTCTTCATCTGGTTTCTTAACATTTTCTCAAGAGCTTTTTACTGTTGCCGTTGCTAGTTCATGTCTTTTGCTGGTACCCATGTTAGGAAGCAGGTATCAAGCAGGTCTGCTGAGAGAAGATGAGGTGGCCAGAGGACTGTAGTCTGGTAGGAAAAGCCTTGAGGAAATTGGTAAATGACTCTCTGCTTCACTGCTGGTCTAGGCATCAAGTGGGATTTTAATATCTGACTGTACTGGCAGAAATGAAGCCAGTTCCACACAGCCCAGCCCATCATCTTTGTATCTTCTAGAAGATGTATCCTAAAAGACAACAATCAACTACAGTGCTGGATTTCTTCTCCCTTCTTCTTCCCTAAGGGACAAGCATACTTTAGAGTGCAATAGACATGCCCAAGATGTAATGAGTAACATGAATACTTCCTGGGCGGTGAATTTTTACCATGCTAGAAAACCACTCACCTGGACCAAACAAAAGTTTGACTAAAACTCCTACGCATAAAATAGGAACAGCAGCATCATGTAAAGTCAAGTGAAAATGCTGATAACTGACTGTAGTCTTCCCTTATTCGTTCTCTTGCTAAAGCTGAACTAGTGGTCACCATGGAGTTCTTTTCTTGCCAAAAAAAAGTCTGGCAAAGATGAAACTTCAGATACACTGAAGAGACTGGGAGGGGATGCTGAAATATAGCTGTGGGTGGAGATGTCTGAGGGGATGTGTGACCATGCAGACAATCTTTACATGTAAAAAAAATAGTAGTCAAAGAGATAAATATTACCACAAACTTAAAAAAAAAAAAAAAAAAAAAGAAGTACAAGAATGCCCCTGGCAGCCAAAAAGATGGGGAATGTTTATTCATATGTGGGTCTATATATTTAAAAAAGAATAAAATGTTGCCCTCTGATGACAGCTTAGACATAAACTACAATAAGAGTTGTGATGTGATTAAAGAAGAGCGCATACCTCTGAGGATAATAAAGAACTGACTCCCTTAAACATTGTGCAAGCTTTAAAATCAGTGTCTGTTCTGGAGAGCATCCTAGGAAGCTATCCAGATACGGTAAATCAGGGAGAAGTGGCCGAAATGTCTGAGGACTTTTATTCCTAGTATAATTGTATTTAAAAAAGTTACCCTGAGAGGGTTTGCACAGAAGATAGTGGCAGAAAAATGTTGTAGTTAAAAAAAAAAAAAAAAGAAAAAGAAAAAAGAAAAAGAAAAAGAAAGTATTAATGTTATTGAGAAAGGATCAAAGACACCCCTGCTTGAAATGATAAGATATGGACCTGCAGCCAAGGGAGTTGCTATTCAGGTGTTACTGTTCACAGCACTCTGATGAGACTTACCTGCAGGACCTGCTCCAGGATGTATACCTGGTGGGATCATTTTACAGTCCCCCTAAGGGGTTAAAACAAAATCTAAATGTCAGAAGAGGGAGCTCAGATGCAGTTGAAATGACAGTGGTGAAGATTAATATTCAACCTCTGCCCTTGACAAGTCTCTAAGGCTTGGCAGTTTCTCACTAGAAGTCTATAAAATTCTTAGGCATGATTGCTACACTTTGGGAAGAGCCAAATTCCTGAATTCTCTGAAGGGGAAAAAAAATAAAGAAATTATGTTGATCATACATACTTTACTCCCATGAGAAGGTTACCGAGTTGTTTGTATATTTTATATCAATTCATATCGCTTCCTACAGTTGGCAATAAAACCCTCACCAAAACTTTGGCAAGCAACTAAGAAAATGTTCTGCCAGACACCATTAATACAGATCAATCTGCTTTCCTTTGCATGAACCAGAAGATTACCTTCTTGAGGCAAATCGCAAACAGTTTTTCCTCAAAGGCTTGCTTTTTCAATCCTACTGCATGCCAACGAATCTAGGATAATTCATAGATTCATGGAAGTTAAGGCCGGAAGGGATGGTTAGATCATCTGCTCTGACCTCCTGTACATTTCAAACCGGTACATTTCACCCAGTTACCCTTGTACTGTGCTCATTAACTTTGGCAAAAATACTTCCTCAGAAAGTCATTCAGTCTCAATTTGGAGACATCAAGAAAAGAAAATCCACCGCTCCTTTGGCAGTTCCCCCCACCCCATTGATTAATTACTCTCACAGTGATTAAAAAGAACAGTTTTTTTCTTTGCAGGTTGAAGTTATTTGGCTTCAACCTTCAGCCACTGATTCTTGGTACACTTCTCTCCACTAGATTAAAGATCTTCTTAGTATTATCGCCTCATGAAGAAACTTACTCACTGTACCTCTCAAACTTTAATAAACTAAATAGATTGGATTTCTGAAGTTTCTCACTGGAAAACACTTTATCCATCCCTCAAAAAAATATTGTGGTTATTTTCAGTATCTTTTCCAATTTTAAGATTGTCTATGAACCTTGAATAAACTATGCTTCTCCTGAATACTGAATACAGAGGTAAAACCCATTTCCTAGTCTTATTCACAGTCCTTCTTTTGAAAAAAGGTAAGAGTACTTTCTGACATTGTCACAGTGCAAATCAATGGCCATGAGGTAGACTGGACAGGGGAAACAGGAAATAAGACACAATTCTTCGTCAGGTAGAGCCACTGACTACGAGAACAGATAGTCAAAGAGAAGATGGCTTTCTACATTGTGATGTCTCCCAGTCAAGCCTGAAGGTCCTTCTGGAAGACTCGCGTTGGTTTTGGCATCACTCATGTGACTCTACGGTGAGTCAGTTTAGAAACCGAAGTTGACAGAAAGCTGACCTATGTGGGAGAGCAAACAGGTTATTCTCTGCTTCAGTCCCTGAAGTGTGGGCTTCCTGTAGGGTCAGATTTATACCGGAGCCGGTGCACGTGAAGGAGCAGGACTACCTCTCCAAGCAGGGCAGCAGAGGAACGCTACGTGCATGACCACTGCTCAACCACAGCAGTTGGACCAGCTCCAGGAGGTTGTGAAAATGTAGTTTCGGTGACCGTGACCACTTACTGCAACTGCAGAGGGTTTATGGAATTTCAGTACAAATTTTAGGTCATATTTGCAAATTGTTTTTGACATTTCGACCTCCAGTGATCTAAACGACACCTATGCCAAGGGAATATCTTGAAACTCCTAACAGAGCAATACTCTTAGCACTTGAAGCACCGTTCCAGTTAAATTTGCTGGAAATACTGATTTGAGTCCAACTTTTCACAAAGTTCAGACACATCCAGAGATGAAGTTTACCTTCATGATCATCTCAGCCACAAAGAATACAAAAAAACCAAGGAAGTTTTTCCATACAACGTTCTTTGAGGCAATACAGCAAATACAAGACAATCCCAGACTTAAGAACTCCCCAGCCTAAACTACTTATTCCTATTCTCAATCTGCACTTTATTGCTGTTAGTGTTCTGTTTATAGGGCTGTGCAATAAGCCACATTAAGTGAAATGACCCAATTGTACAGTAGCAAACAAGTAAATGTTTTGTTGAAGGACAGGGAAAGTGAGAATCTCTTAATGAAACAATTTGATTAACAAAGGAACAGAACAGAACAACCACGGCAAGAAAACCAATTTCTGTGAATGCTTGAAAAAAAAAAATAATCTAAATCAGATTCTTTCACAGGACATTCTGTCAGTGTAGCCCTGGAACATGCCACAGATGAACGGAGAGTAAAACATTGCGGATAGAAATGTGTTTGGGAGGAAAGTGACAATGGAATGACAGCAGGAAACACTTTTGCTACCTGAGAAGCAGTAATGTGGAATGACAACCTGATGTAAAGCATCAGAAACAGATTAGAAACATAGTAAAGTTTGTAAAACCTTTTTCTTTTCAAAGTGACTTTTTCAAAAGACTTATGCAAGAAAAACTTTTTTATATGCTAGAAAATGATACCTTAATTAGCCTAAACTTAAAGTCAGGCTGTAGAATCAATTTTAGTTACAAACTGTCACTTTCTTCTACAGAGCACCCAGCAAGTTTCCTTGGAGAAGGTTAGATTACACAGTGGGAAATGTTCTGACCCACAGTTTCCCCAGCATGGTAACTGGGGGTAACAAAGATGCAGGTTCTTTAAGTATAGAGAACATATGCTGCCCCATTTGCCTTACTCGTTCAAGGGCAGGCCCTTGCCTTTCTTGTTATGTACTTGTTGACAAATTTCCTTACAGCATACACAAGAAGTTGTAAGTACCTGACATTACCTTGCCTGCTTTAATACATATAAAAATACATAGAAACATATGTATACACAACATATGTATATACATATATATAGCAGCTATATTTTTGTCATGGAGCCTGAAACTAGAAACATTATAATTTTTTTCTTCATTAAACATGAGGAAAAAATGAAGAAAAAAAATCACTGCCTATTTTGCTCCACGATCTTTCTTTGTGGCCTGCTTCTGTAAGAGGGGATATGTCTGGTCTTCAGATGATCAGTTATGGAACAACTTTCCTTAGCGTGGCCCCTGTGGATCACTTGTCTATGGTAATAACCCTTATGCTTTATTCCTCCATTTCTGGGGAATCCTCTAGATCCATGTCAGGACTCCTGGATTTTCCTGGCATGGAGGAGAACCACAGTCCCCATTGCCCCTTGCCATCCTCACTCAGGGTTTCCTCCAGGTTGGTGCATGCCTTCAGCACCTCCTTCATCTCAGACCTTCTCCTCAGGGAGACAAAAGTGAGTGCTGAGACACTGACATTTCCAAATGGACCAAAGAGACCACATTACTAAAGGGACTGGTTATGAAATAGCGTTAAAAAATTGCTTCTGGGGCTTTGAAAATCTCATCTTAGTTCCTTGCACTTCCCAGCTCCAGAAAATTATTTAGAATGACATTTTGTGGCTGGGCTTAACGTTAAGTGATCCTTTTGTGGTATTAGTTATCAATTGAGAAAAATAGGCTGGTTTTTAGTACAGCTTTTCTCATCCTGTGGTAGATGTTTAAGGCAAGTTACATGGATTACATCCCAGAAATACCGAATTCATAGCTCTGAATTCCTCATGTACCTTCCCCATGCATCTGGCTTGTGCTGCTACGTGCTATCCTCCACAAGCTAGGAGCTGTCAGGTTGCCATGCACAACAGCCGAGTCCCCTGGTCACCATTAAACCATTCTGCTTAACCCCACTTTGTACATCATAGCACTAACAAAGAAGGCGGCGACACTTGGCTAGTATTTTCTTCCCAGAAGTATCCACAAAAGCCGAGACCAGTGTGTTTACGCCTATGTACGCCTATCAGCCCTGCCCATTTCCACCTCTGAAGCAGCTGCTTCTCTGGTCTGAGTGACAGTCGCAGACTGGGTCACACAACCAGGGAGGCCACCGTGCACCGGGCATGCGGAGGGCAAGGGCTGCCATTCTGGTCTGCAGCTGTGGTGGTTTTTTTGAGCCATGCCATCTCTTTTCCTCTTCATGATACCACGCGCTGGGCACAGCTGGGAGAGAGAGCACAGCCGGGATGCTGAAAGGAGGAAGGGAGCCTGCAGTGGGGCCAGCGACTCGACAGAGGTGTGCTCCTCTGCTCTGTCTGCCCGGTCTCTTCCCCGCCCTCCAGCACTGCGGGAAATTCTGGAAACAACTTTTCTGGTCCAAGGGATAAGACAGTATGGTGGGAGTTCTAATCCCCTTTTTCTTTCCAGAGGTAACCCATTCACCTGAAAACTATTCCAATAAAGATTAATAAACTAGATGAAGAGGATTAAGAAAAAATAAAAATGAAACTTTTCCTCTTCTGCTCTCCATCTCCCCTGTCTGATACCTGCAGTACTTTCTCAAATTTAACAGCAATTTACAAATACATGTAAAAGCGGAAAATATCTTTATTTGTAGCAAGCGTTTTGACCCAGACTGATGTAACTATCACAACTGTAAATCTGGGTAAAGTTTTTTGTCTCAACTGAATTTTACAAACTTCAAGACCAATTTTTTTTTCTGCTAATCCAGAATCTGTTTCCTAAACCCCTGGAAACTTTATTGGAGTCCATTAAAGGAATGGAATAAACTCTGAACACTTAAAAAAGTTCTGACTTCTTTTTTTCACAATCAAACAGGTATAGTTACTCTTGCCTAAGGTCAGATGGGTAGAATATACGTCCTGAATTGCAGGTGCAAGTCTTGAAAGCCACAGCTTTACTCCACATCTCCTCCCCTTCTCTTCCCTCTCCTTTCCTTCCTTTTAGGAGAGACAGAAAAGAAGAGGAAGAGATGTTGCTCTTTTCATCAGCTCTTTTTTAATGCAGCCTGATTTAGTGCACGTAGAAGTCATTTGTATGGCAAGAATGAGGCATTTTGCAGAACTAGAATAATTCCATTGTACTGTATTTGTGAAGAGTAGCAAACCTCATGGCTATTACTGTTAAATAGATTTGAACAGGAATTGTAGGCTATATAAACAGCTCAGTACATAATTCTAAATGAAAATAACATACTAATGTGTGAGTGACTTACACCAACATCAGCTGTCTCTGAGAAAAGTTAATGTTTGTTCTCATACTTTCATTTTCCTGGGTGGAAAATTAACTACACATATTTTCTGATTTCTTTCTTGAAGTGGTTTCATATTAGCATAATATTTTTGTTCCCACAATTTCACTCTCACACAGATTAGTAAATTGGAATACACCGTTTTTAAAATATGGTTCTTATTCATCAAACGTGTTATTCAGACTTCTCCTATTCACAGCACAAGTATAACTGTTGCAAGCACATTTTCCCCTTGCTGTAAGCAATATTCTTTTTTTTTTTTTTTTTTTTTTTTTTTTCCCTTTAGGTAACAACTATGTAAGGCTGCTGCAGTGACCGCATTTCAGTGCTTAAGTACTAACACTTTTTTTTTTTTATGGGCTGGATGCTGTTCGTATGAACACTGCTGGTGAACCGAAGTAAGAGGATTACTGCTATGACCAGGTACAGAACTTGGCCCTACGTAAAGACTGATTTTAATACGTGCCATTAGGAGAGATGTTTCCAAAACTGTGTGAATGATTGAAGGCCAAGTTACACAAAGACGTTACTGTGGGGTAGTGAGATAGCAATGGATCCAGGTGGCTGTGCATCTTGCCTGTAGCAAAGGGAAGCTAATTGCTTGACAGTGAAAAAGGTGTTCTGAGTTCTGCTCACAGGTTTCTACACTGCAAAGGGTTTTAGGCATACTGTGGCTTCGCTGAGCTACTTATGCATTTTATCCACCTACTGTTTAACACTTTTTGGAGTAGAAATGACCTGATGCCACATGCCTCACATAAGTGCCCTAATCACTTGCACAGAAGGTCTCACTCTTTTTCCCGTCTTCTTTCTATCCTGATTTATCTGCCTTTTTTTTTTTTTTTTTTTTTTTTTTTTTTTTTTTTTGCAGAGGCCTACAGTTTAAACAGGAGTTAGAAACATTCCCCCCTCTACTCTGCTCGGCCCCTGAATAGCTGCAGCCCCATGTTTAGCCCCATGTTCTCCTATAAAAAGAGGCACAAATTTCTTCTCCACTCCTTCCTTCCCTGTGTTAAGATAGACAGTAAGCCCCATTTTAATGTACACCATATTTAAAAAGGAGAGAGTGCAGGGTTGTTAATTCCAGTCTTCCATGGGCCCTGAATGATGCTCAGGGCTAAGGGTCTATAAAAGGGCAGGATTTGAGACAAATCCACCCTTGTGAGTTCCTGTTGACTAGATTTGGCAGTTTCTTGCTCTGCTGACCAGTGAACATGAATCTTCTGATGAGGCAGTTAAGTTTCTCCTAAACTAACTGTACTAGTCCTGTATTCAGAGCCTAATTATCTTAGGAACCCACGCAGAGGTATCGCCCTGGTGAAGGTCAATGTATCTCACCTCTTGGGGGAAGCCCTCAGGGCTGATGTGAGATGATCTCATTGACAGCACATGCTGTTATGCTTTGCTTCAGTGTAAAATGAATGCTGATTGTGTAACTTCCCAAGAAACTGTAAAAAGGTTACTGCAGGGGCAAAAAGTAATTTTCCTGCTAACGTCCTCCTGCTTAGGATCCTTTGCATCCTAAATGCAGAGATGAGGTGCAGGGACTTCCCTGTGATCTTGTGTCCTACTACTTCCCAAAACTTCTCATGGGCCTTTTCTTGCTGGCCAAAGGTTTCTGTGAAGCTAACTACTGCAGAAGAAGTCTGATTATGACTATTTTAGAGGTGTTATTAACATCAACATAATTTGATAGACATGGATGCCAAGTCAGAGAGCTGGACTTACTAAATGTATGGAGGAGTATAAGGTTTTGGCAGGAGAGGGAAGGATAGAAACTATAACACAATTTGAGGTTAGTTTGTATGGTAAACAGGATTGGCAGAAGAGTTATTATTAGGCTGGAAAATGGAATTCAATTCTAAGGTTCGGTTAAGGAGAGTTTTCCAGATGTTTAGTGTTAATAGAAATAATGATGTGGGAAAATAATAAAGACTTTAAACTGGAAATGTCAAGACCTTCAGTACTTATTTCAGTGCTGGCATAGACATTAATAAATAACAGATTTACTTTAGTTCTGTTTTCTGAGAGCACAACAGCCATTTGAGTCTCTTAAATGCTTTCCCTTTAATGAGCACCCAGGTGTCTAAAGTGTTACAGGAGCATGTTGCCTTAGCCATGCTACTGAATATGAACCAGGAAGTTTCAGGATGTCAACAGGCTTGCTTCCACTTTCACAAATATTTAAAAACCAGTTTTCACTTCCCCTGCCCGCAAATGGCAAAAGAACATTTTTATCTGAGATCACACTGCTGTTTTCAGAAATCTGTCCCGAAGTATCAGGAGGTTTAATCATTGCTGTTCCTTAAAGGAGCTCTAAGAGTCAGTTAAGCCCATATTTTCTGTGCCAAATGAAGGGAAATGAAAAGCTGCTTAGGAGTTCAAATGACCGAGGAAGGCTCTGAGGAGCCTTTGCTGGGGTGTGTCTGTGGGAGTAACAGCTTGCTTGGAGAAGCCAGAGGCAGCAAGGCACGAGAGACAGGTAAAGTGAGGGGGAGTGGGGCAAATATGAGCACTTAGGGTAAGGCTTTGGCTAAAAGGATGGGGATACAGTGCCGTCATGTTCTCATCTGGCAGATTTTCCAAGCTGAGGGAAATGAAGCGTTGTGAATTTCTTCTAAACAAGGTTGCATCAAAGAAAACTCCAGTTCATCAACAGTTTGTCTCTCCAGCTGGAAACACCTACAAATAGCTAGGCCCTTGGATCAAAGGAGTAGCAGTAGTATCAAAGCCTTTGGAAATGGTGACCTGAATCTAGACAGACAATTTTTTTGAGAGCGCTGTTTTGGATCTAAGTTGCTGCAAATGATTGGTCACCAAGCTCGTTGTTATCAAACACCTTTTTTTTTTTTTTTTTGGTGACTAACTGTTTTGAGACTTTCCTAAATAACAGTTGTCAAAATGGCAAAACTCACCAGAACCTTTGACACATGATCATGAGCCAAGGTGCAGGCAGTCTTTTGAATACCATGGTTCTAACTTCAGCTGAGGTCTGTAGCATTTTGCTCATTCCTGCTGAAATGTGAGTCATGCTTCTTATTCTTCCCCCCCACCTCATCATTTTTCTTTCTGCCTTTCTTAGTCCCTGCCATACCATACTATATATTTTTGATATAGATTAGTTTTCAGCAGTTAGGTCAACTCACAGAAAGGACTACTGGGCACCAAAGCCAGCATAAGGACAGGAGCTTGTGCCTGGCTGTAAAGTTGGGATATACCCTCCCTTTTTCAGCTGTTGATGGGCGATGATGTTTGCTCATCCTATATAATGCAACTGTATGTGAAAATACAAATACACTCCTCCTTCCCGTTAGGTGTAAAGGGAGGAGCAATCCTTATCTATCAGCTGCTCAAGCTGTACCCATGATAGACAGGAGGGTTTACTTTACGTCTTCTACTGTTGCATCTGTATTTCCACAAGTAAGTATGAACGAGCTCAGAAGGAGCTCTCATGCCTCACTTGTTGCAAGCTCAACGGATGATTTACAGCGGTCTCGTACAATGTGAGCAGGCAGAGGTGCACGCAACGCTGCATCAGGTCTGCTGGGGAGGCACGATGCTGCCAGCATCCCTGTTCCAGTGAGGGCAGGGCAGCGGCTGCTCGAGGAATACATTTTTGTGACATTGAATTTGATTCACTAGGAGGTTGTCGTCTAAATTTCTACTCTTTGAGCACAGACACTATCTGAGGAGACAGTTAGGTCCTGTCTGCACCATGTAAGCAACTAAAAGTAGCACTTTTTAAAATTTTATTATTTTTGTTTTCTTTTCTTTCAGGTAGGATGTAGCTGCTTGGTGTTAACACACCAGCTAACCCCATCTTTCTGGGTGGAATAAAAAGTATTCTAAATGGTCTGCTAAAGCTTGCTCTGCTTTAAGCTACTAAACCAAGTTTAACCAAACTATATTGTAATAGGTAGGATTTATGAAAAGATTTTAACTAAAACAGCAATTGTTTCTTTTACCAGTATATCTGTTGTTAAAATACAGATGGAGACAATGCATAGAAAAGGCTAGATGCTCAGTGGTCATAAGCCGGCACAGATTCAGTGGAGTTAACAGAATTACACTGATCACAGGTAAGGGCCTGGGTCTCATATATTTTTTCAACAACTGAAATATATCATGAGAGAAGCTCCACCAAAGGTACACCTAGCGAGTGTGGTCTTCTGCAGTTGCAAGCAATCACAAATTACACCATATGATGCTTTCCAGAAGCCATCCAAATTCCATTTAAAAATTGTTAGGATTTTTGCATCTGATACCCTTTTTGGGAGGCTATTTAAGCAGCTCAAACTGCTTGTGGTTGGAACCTAACTTTCTGCTCAAATTTGTTGTCGGATACTGCTTATCCATTTGCTTTTGTGATAACACTGTTTTTAAATTGCATAGTAATTTATATTTTCCCTTGCTTATATTTATAGAGATCAGCCATCATCACTCTCAACCCTCCTTCATTGGACTAAGCAAGACAAGCCTTTCTGGGCCCATGTCAGAAGGTGGGCTTCCTAGTCTTCAGACTGTCCTGGAAGTCTTCTCCACGCAACCAGTTCTCACCATCATCCCCTTCCCTGGGGGAAATTTGACCTGAACTGTGCATAACATGCCAGTAGTCCATCTTACACTGACATGAGCATTTTTCTAACCGCAGGTATATGTAATAGGATTCATAATTTTCTTGGGGAAAGGTCTCAGGGAGCCTTGTGTTTAGTGAGTACTCCCAGGTTCTCCCCCTCTTTTAACATTATCAGAAGTTAATCTCCCAATTTATACCATGTTTCTGTTACTCTTAAATCCATGGCCTTGCTTTTAGTGCCTTTTATGTGACTTGTTTTATTACTGTAGTTCTCAGAATCATCCAGTTACTTCTGCTTGACCTCTTCATCCTCTTCTGTTTTGAGGTTGTCCCTAACTTTGTGTGCTACTAGCAAATTTCATCATCACCCATTTTCCATGCTAAGTGAAAATGGTAAGCAAGATCACCCTCAATCTTAGTCAGAAGAGTCATTTGGAGTCAGACTTACAGAAGTATTTAGATGTCTAAGATGAAGAGAAGTACATTGCAGAGTTTCCAAAATCAATTAAGGTATTTCTGGGGTGAAAAAAGCAGCCAAGTTCTGATGTATGGTCATAAAGCACTTTCTGACTTGCTTGAAGATGACAAACAGTTGCTGTGAGTGGAAATAGTATGTACAAACGTAGTAGGACATATCAAATCTGCCTGAATTCCTGTCTGCATCTTTAGATACTGAAATGTGTTTCAAAATCTTGAAGGGGAGCATGTCCCCATCAGACAAAGGCTAGGCAGGGCAATACCTGGGACTGTAAATGAAGACTGGACAACAAAATTAAGTGAGAAAATTTATTTAAATTTCTGTGAAAAAGTTTTGCAGAGAAGAAAAGAATTTGGCCACTGCATGGAGAGCTGCTCCCAGGATCCCAGAAAACTAGAAAAATACAGTAGATACTTATTGCTAAAGAAATGTGATTCTTATTACTAAAAAGATGGTTTCAGTTTGAGTGTGGTGGGTAAAACATGCTTTACTGAACATTAACTGCACCAACTAGGTGGAAGAAGTAAAAACTGTTTAGAAAGGCAAAATGTGCTGTAGTTCATTTCTTGAAGGAAGAAGTTTTTCCCACAGTTGGAAAGGTTACTTGAAGCTACTATTTTCTACTCTGTGTAATTCTTTGAAGTCAGCGTACAGAACACGTGGATGACAAAACGGGCCACACTGAAAGAATATTATTCAAATTTAAAAGTTAGGTCGTGCTGCCACTGTGACTGCTTTGTTACTGGAGCCAGTTCCCTTACGCACAAACATTATTGCAGAGTAATTAATGGCTTAAAATCTGTGTTTTTTTGTTTTGTTTTGTTGGGTTTTTTTTTCAGAAGGGCTTCTTCGGCACTCCTGGAGCAGGATGGGCAGCTCTCATGGTGCAGGCAGGCAGCCCGTGGCTTGTATTCCGCTCGCTGTTCTGTGTGTGGCTGCATGCTTTGTAAGCCTCCTTTAGAGGCAGAATTACCAATTTCCATCTGGGCTTCCCTCGCTGCTTTGTGAGACTGTTTTTTCAGCACAGGCCTCTGGAGTTGGGTGGTTTATTCTTGCTAAAGCACAGAAAAATTAAACTGAAAGTATCCGTTGATTTTTTTGGTGTCCAAATGGAGTTCCTGAGGAACGGACTTTTGACAATACCTTACAAAACTTTCTATGTTCAAAGGGCAGTTCCCACTAACTTACATGACGAGGCACGGCATTTTTCTAAATCTGATCCCTGGTGCTTGTTTTGGACAGGCTGGGATTTCAAGCTGTCGCTGGGGGCAAAGTCCTTCCCTCAGAACAGCCCAGGGTGGTAGGAGGACCACAGAGAACTTTGGTTTGGTTTTTGCTGCCTTTCCCCACAGCACACATGCTTTCATTAGCAGCAGCTTTGTGTAAGGGCGGAGAGGAAATTTTTACTGCCTTTCTTTTCAGAGGTCTCTCTTTTATCCCGGTGTACACATAATAAGGCGTTTCGGGGATCTAAAAAAAATATATTAGAGCAGCAGAAATGGCCCCTGGCCAGGCCTACTCCTGATTTACACCTTCAGGACTAACATCAAGGGGAGACTCTATGTATACATTAAAGTTTGCTTCTAACTGCAATGGACTGCTTCATTTGAATTGTCCCCATTTTCCCTTCCTCTCTCCCCCCACTCCTCCCTATGAAAGCATGTTCTTTGCTTATGGATAGAAAGGAAAATTTTCTTCTTTAAATACCCTTATGAAACTCTTTCAGGTTCTATGTTTGAGGTATGTCATATTTGGAAACTTTTCAGAGTTTTCCATACTTCTGTACGATGTATATTTTTTTTTTTACTGTTAAGCCATCCTATATGAGTTCAAATTCTTACATTTTACAGTATTTTAAAGGAGATGATAATTTTGTCATTAATCCAAAAACTATGCAGCAGGCTATTTTTCATACCACATCACAATTCTTCTCCTACTCATTCTTAAAAGCAATCAAAAATCCCAGATGTTTTTCCTGCAACATCTGGCTCCCTGGCACAGGCTTCTGAAGCAGTGTTTGCAGCCTTAAAGTCATGTCTTGGTTTTGTCATTTAGTTTACTGGTGGGTTGTTGGAGTCACTGGTGGCACAGGGACTGGTTTGCTTTGACGACTCTCTCAGTCTCAGAGGAGGAGATGACCGTGCAGGCCTGCTGGGATCCTGCTCAGAAATTTTTGGTACTCAGGAATGTGACGAGCTCAGCCACCTCGGCTTCCTGTCTTGCAGAAATACGTGCAGCAGTATTAATGCACGTGGACCCAGAAGTGTTCCCTGCTCAGCCTCAAAAATGTGGCTACTCATGTCTAAGTAATTAGTTGTGTTCCTGCAGAACATACAGCCAGGCGTTCAGAGTCACTGTGCCAGACTCTGTCTTGGGAGAAGGAGACAAAATGTAATGGGAGGGAGCTAGAAAGGGCCATGGCTGCCACGCTTTTTGTCTTTTTTTATATCTTTACACATAAAATCTTGCTTCTCTCACATCCCTCACCCCCATGCTTTTGTCACCAAGCTACGTCTTTTGACCTGTCTCTCATGGGGTGTACACAATGAAACAGGTCCCAGGGCATACCTGCTTTCTTTATATTGATCGATTGATTGATCGGCTAACTCTCACCTAGGATTTAAATGCAATATGTACTGGGGGTCTTGACAACTAAGGTAGCATTCCAGGTGAGTGTCCTAACTATTAAACTTTGCCTGTTTCAGGAAAGGAGAAGACCTTTTAATTTCCTTCTCATCCCTCCCACCCCTCTAAAGATCTAGAAAAGCTCTGTGTTCATCACAACAGGGAGAGAAACAAACATTGTGTTGATTTTCCTGGATCGGAAATAAAACCCTTTTTCCCTACTTGAATAGTAAAGCTGATGTTATCAAACGCAGATGCTACTGCCAGCAATATGTCTCAGCCAGGGGCACATGCTGCTCACTTTTCATCAAAGAAGCAGAGGGAAATGGCTCCGTGGAGCATGCTCTGCAGTTGCCTGCTGAAACCTCTGGGATGGGCTCTGAATTTCCTGCTTTGAAACATTTTGCTGCCCCAGCAGAATGGTTCATGTAGCTGGCATGAGGCAACCACACCTCTCTTCTGGGCTCCAGCATGCTTTCCCATATGGGCAGGATGTGGCTCTCTATGTCCCATCTCCTCGTAGTTATTTGTTTGTGTAATTAAATCTTCCACATCAACGTAGAGTTCTTGCATGCTTTTATGTAAGACCTGTGATTTACAGTCTGGAAATACCATCATCTCCTTAATTTGCAATGTGTAGGCTCTCCTCGTGTCATTGTTGCTACTACCTGTGCTATATCATAAAGCACTCAGAGAAGTGTTATTCTGATGTTTTTTACCTGCACGTGTGACTGGTGCTGGGTTAGATCTTTTCCATAGAACTTAACTGAGGTTTTTAGCTTACGCATTGTGGTGGGTTATAAATGGGATGGCTGAAGCAGGGACCTCATCTACCCAGCTTGTATGTTGGAGGTTGCTCCCCATAGCAGAGTTCTCTGAATGACTCATGAAGCAGGTCTTGAAATTAGCTTGTTTTAATAAATTGGCTATAAACACTACAGCAGCTCCAGGTCTGCTCCAAGAGCTGCCCAGCTATCCCTGTGAAGGCAGCACCCCTCCAAGAAAGGATGAGACAGATGACAGAGCATCATGCATCTTTTAACCATCTGACTTTAATCCCCTACCACATGTGAGTGAGAACCCTTAGATGTTTTACAGGGTCCCTTGGGTTTTGGGAAAAAAGTACAAGACAATTGTTCCATGTAATAAATAAATTGTCACTAGTAGGACTTTTGGTAACTTGACGAACTACCATCAATATCTGTGAAATGGGAAAGGATCAGCATGTGAAAAGGATACTAGAGACCAGTGTAAGTGAGCAGGGGAGGAAAGAAAGAAAAAAACAAAGGCAGCAAATATAAAACAGAATGAGGCAATAGCCATGAGATCTTCTGCAAGTAGATGTGAACTTGTTCAGCATTCCTTATCCTCTGGCCAGGTGAGGCTCCACTAAAGGTTGTTGCTTTTTAACCCAGCCAAAACCTTGGAGAAGAGGTAGATGCATTTTTCCAGCTCTGAACAAGCATAAGCAGAAATCAGCCTCTGACAACAGAAGTGAACCAAGTAATTTGTCATGAGTGATGGTTTAATGCCCTACTGCTCATTCAGGACCAGAAGTCTCAGGCCAAATCTCCCCTGCCTTGCAATATTTTTGTGCTGGACACAATGGTGTGGGACACAGACCGGGATCCAGGCTGGACTATTCACAAAGGCACAGTAGAACATGCAGGGTACAAGTTTGTTTGCTAACAACGGTTTCTAACAGCGCTGCCGAAGGATGCGTGTGAAAGAATGGGAAGAGTAGGAATACCAAGGAGACGAGGAGACCGTGCAAGTGAAGAAACACTGCAATGTAGATCTGAGCAAAGGCTGTGAGGGATGATTTGTGCTATTTTACAGAAGTCAGAGCTTTGGTAGATTATGGCAGTATTTGTGCACTGCGGTGTCTGTGCCATTGTGAGATGCGTGAAATGGACTGGTTGTTTTACTTCAGCACATAAATTCAATACTGAATGCAGTTTTTTGTTTTGTCCAGTACAGATAAGGAGCCTGCCACTGGTATATCCTGGGGATGAGTCAGGGTGGTGGTGTGACAAATTCTTTACCTACACCACATATGCATAAAAAAGTCCACTTCTTCTGAATCACAGTTACCAACATTGGGAGGTCTGCTCCATCTTTCACTCTTGGTGCTGTATCAATTATTTGAATCTCTTACTTTCAGCAGATTTAATTAGTATGTTGCTAAATATGGTACTATGGCAACATGCCTACTCCAGGATTCCCTGTGCTGCAAGGCCTGGTGCAGCTGAACTAATAGAAAAGGCTAATGGGAAAGTCTAATGACCATTTTTAAAGCTTAAATACCAGTCATTTAATCTGACACTCCACAGACTACCAGTTGTTTCCTTGGGATGTTCATGGAGCAGTTAAATGCAAAATAAAATTTGCAGTCAGTGGAGCTGCTTTACAACTGTTCAGTAACACTGGAAATCTTCAAAACTCCCTGAATATAGAATTCAACAAATGATATCTGACTGGCTTTTCCCCTCCCCCCTCAAAAAATGTAATGTGCACATGCACTGCCACGATGCATAGGAAAAATCCTATGGAGCAGTCCAGCATACACAATCTGTCAGACAAGAAGAAATAAAGGTCTGTTGTTAATTCAGACAAATGGTCAGCAGCTGCAAAATAGTTTCCACAAGAAACAGAGCAAAACCCTCTCAGTTATGGATAGAATTTTTTACGATTTTCTGTTGCCTTTTCCAGGGCCAAAATATACTGCATATATTCCTACGTAACTTTTATTCCTCTTCTCTGCTAATTCAGTGCTGTAAGCCATAGTAATGAAAAGCCAGTCGATTTTGATACTGCTTTTCAGTATTTTAAACAAATTAATTGCCCCAGTCATATCAATGCAGAGAGTAAAAATGCCCCATCAGCACAAATGAGTGTTGAAATTCTGCATTCTCCTTGCAAGACTGCAGCCGTGGTGGGCATGGACCTGGGCATGGACCTGGGCACGGACCTGGGCACGCTTGTCAGCCGAGGGTACTTCTCTGATCACAGTGGGTGTATGGTCACTGAATCAAGGCATCTCATCATTACATTCCAGGATACCTGTCATTCTTAGTGTAGCAGCGCTTTTCCTAGTTGAGTCACTTTTTATGTGCATCGCAAGGATATCCTACATCTCTAATACTTTGCTACTTAGGAGAACAGGGAGAGTTTTAACAGTTCCAATGCAAAATAGAGCAAAAAAAAGGGCAAAATATGGTGCTATCCAGAGTCTTTGCTGCTGCTGGGATGAAGTTCTGATGCAGGTTTCTATACATGGTTATGTATAGATGGTTAACAGGTACTGCAGCATTATCACAACAACTTTAGTCTCTCTTTGGGGCTTTGCAGACACTGGCAGCCGTGATCGCCAGGAGGATGGGCTGGGTCAAATGCTCCTTTCCTAACCTGTTAAGGTCAGTGTTTGAGTCTGTGTTATTCAGCTCTGCATTTTCAGGTGATATAGAAGCAAAAGCCTCTCAAATATCCCTTATCTCCTATCCCTTAATGACTGTTTCTAGGAGTTTTGTCAGGACAGTATCAATGTTCCCCTGCACAAATTACAGAGTGAAATCTGGACCGATATGATTTAAATTACACATAGCAAGCTGAGTTTTATTCTGCAAGGTAACTGAACTGAATCTATTTGGCTGTATCTTCTCTTAAACCATAATTTTAGCCAATAGGCCAGGAGGAGCTTGAAGGGCTATTGGGTTATTGGAGATTAGAATATCCATATTGCCCTTTGTAGTCTGACAAAGAACACATCATCTGCAACATTTTTACTGCTTTTTAAAACCCCAAGCAACAAGAAAATAGTCCTTAGTTGTCCACCTGAGACACATTCAGTAGAGCTCAGATGTGGATTTGGATGTTGAATAGACATACATTTCCTCCAAGTTTTGAGAGCGTGGGATCTTTCCCTTGCCCACTGCTGACTACAGTGCCTGGCAAATTTAAGACTATCTACATAAACTACAGGATGCAATTGCTTCCCTCCCATCTGTGTCAAAATCTTACAGGAAAGTTTTCTGAGCTGAATGTGTTGATTCAGCCCCAGAGACAGGCAGTCTGTGAGAACTGCATGGAGAGATGAAGTCAAAAGGATTTAAAAAGAGCCTAACATTGAATAGAGACTGAAGCGAGTAAACTGCAAACACAAAACATTTACAGAACTGCATCTCTACCACCCTAACACTGTTTTTATGAATTATTATCACCTATTTTAAAGAAGATCCCCATTTCTATACAAATGAAACAACCTCATATAAGCTACATAAGTACTACAGACCTAGTAGCAAATCCAGGAAGATGTGGTTTATTGCTGTGTTTTCATGGGCACCTGATTTCGATATTTGAGACTGGTTCCCCATGAGCTGTGGGTGAGGGTGTGGAGTCCTCTCATGTGAGTAGGATTTATGTTGACATAAGTTCGGCCTTGTGTGCTGGTACCACTGAACGAATGTGCACCGTCCTTCTGAAGCAGAGGTGGTTACGTGCAAGCCCTCTGCTTCCACAAGAAGGGTGAAGTTCAATACATGCATTTCTTGTTTAAGCATCTTAAAAGTTCTCAAGGCGTGAATTGTTTCAATGCCATTCCCAGGAAAGGGTCAGCCTCCTCTGAAAGGTTCAAATTACAGTAAGTTGGGCTGTAATTCATTTACGCAAAACAAAACAAAACCAAACCAGTTGTTAGACCCTAAGGTCAAGAAATCCTTAAGTTCCCCTGGACCTTTCCACACATTTTAGTCTCGTTTGTTACAAATGCTTCTGCAGGATAAAGGGCTTAGATTCTTCTCTGGTTCCATCATATGTAGTCACTGACGTTTGGGCAAAGTGAGAAAAAAGGAGCATAGAAAAAAATGCTGATGAAATAACACATATTCGAGTGCAAAATAAACTTCTGCGTAAAGCACCCATCCTGACTCCAAATTGGATATAGTGAATGCCTTGGGTGGCTCAGAGGGTTATGTCAAGAACGTTATTCCATTTCTGTCACACAGTTATGTGTGTTGTTCTCAGCCTTGAAATATTAAAAAGTTGTTGCCTACATTTTAAGGGGAAAGAATAAGTTACTGTTCTGATTTGTGACTGTTTGTGAAGAGCATTTGCGACAGCCAGGACACTGAGTGGAGGAAATGCTTGAGACAGTTGTGCCTCTGAAGATCTGTTCCTCAGAGGTTTAACTCAGCTTTCTTATTTCTGTATTAAAAGAAAAAAAAAAAAAAAAAGAAAAAAAAAGGTGGAAAAGGTAATTTTTGTTTCTCTACTGAGGAAACAGTAGTCATTTCTCTTGTTTCGTTACAGAAAAAAATTTAGAAATGAACCGACCTTGAATTGTTTCGTGGGAAACTGCAGCTTTCAGGCAATTTCATGGCATCATTTGTTCCTTCTGTTGACATGGTGTGCGGCTGTAGGAGAGAGAGGGCAAGACTTTGTACCTCCTCTCTCAGCAGTAACATAGAACATTTCCTTTTCTAAACTACTGCTTCACTAAAGTATTTCCTAGTCTTGTAAGAGGGGGGAGAGATATTTTTCTGAGGTGATGACTTTACCCAGAAATGACAGTGCACCTAATGCTGGCCTGTGTCTTCTGTGCTGGGAACTTGTGTCCAGTGTGCTATGTTTTTTCCTCCTGTCAATGAATGAAGGCATCTTTTTGAAGCCTGGAGTCAAATAAACAATAATCCTGCAGCAGGTCACATTGTGACTTCTGTAAATCTGTCCGAAGCAATGGGACTTCACGCAGTGGAAGTGCATCCAGGGCAGGACATGAACAGGTCTGGCATGGGGCACGGCTGAATTGGGATTTCCCACAGAAGAGCTGGAAATAAAACAGGGGAATTCAGGATGAAATTCTAAAATGAAAATTAACTAGGAAGCTCAGAACAGGACAATAATACATTTCCCTTCTAAGTGAAATTTCTGTAAAAATTCAGAAATGTTTTTTTTCTCAAACGCTTTTTGTTTCTGACCCTGTTAAATGTTTTAAAGCCTTAAAAGATTTTTGTGACTTGGTAAAGTCCAACTCATATAAGCAGTCAGATTATGTCATTGAATCAAGCTGTAGTTATAAAATCTCGTTGAAGACATAGTTGTAATTCTTCTACAATGACACGTTTTGAGCTGATAGACATAGATATTTCTGTCTAATGTTTTACCATTCTAAGGAGTTTGCTATTGCTTACTTTATTCCATTACAAGTGTTTAATAAGCTGGCTACTTCAAAACACCCTGTGGAATTTTGAATGTACCATTTTTCCCCACAAAAATTCTTCAATCTCTGAGCTACAGGTTAAAATGAATAATTACCCTACCATACCAATGGCTTCTGGATTTAGTAAATAAATACTGCTTTAGTTTTCAGTATGGATGAGCAATAGTTCCAATTAATATTTCGAGATAATTACATTAGACATCTTTCAGAACCCACCCCACCAAAAAACCCTCCAAGATCAGCATGAAACTAATTAAGCGTAACCAATACTCTTAATTAAATATACATTGTGAATTTAAAATAGTTTTACAGCATTTGCTATAGTGTGATTGCTGCTTCAGCAGTGAACATGGGAACTGATTCTAGCTAGCACCTATAGAAGGATTATGTCTGGAGTTACGTAAGTTGTGCTTTAAATATGGGCAGGTTGTGAGCCACAGCAGCTTAAGCCTATCTTTAAGCATACCATCATCTGATAGAGGGTTTTGCATATTCATACGCATCTCTGTTTTACAGGACTCCAGCAGATAAGCTTTGCCTGGTCTCCTTGTGGCAGTTTCGGGCATTTTTGCCCCAAGCTGTTCACTCGGCCCATGTGCTGGATCCCATTTCTCCACCAAGGAGCCAGTAGCTGGGAGCCCCAGCCACATCACTGCCAAACTCATAGTTTAGATCACCCTGCCTTCATTATCCATCAAATGTAGGCCAAACTTTCATTGAGATGTCTGAGACATGGGCCCATAAACCATTTCTGTTGTTTGGGAGGAGCAGCCTTGTACATTGGAGCAGAGTAAACTGTTGGGCAGAGTAAACTGCTTGAAATCTATAGATTTTCCAGAGTTCGCCCCCTTGCTTACCTGAAGGTGCTTCATATCTCTGTATGAATTTTTCTTTTCTGTTAATTATTACTGTGTTATTTCCCAGCAGGCACATTAGACTTGAGTCTTCTCTTACATGAAGTTACACTGATGTGATTCTACTGCGTTCATATTATTCTGGACCTAGGGAAGTAAAAGCAAAATGCTTGGAACCTGTGTGGCTTCCACTTCCATTTTATATTGGTAATTTTAATGGGAGGAGATCTTTTATTAAGTAAGACAAATTCTCATTATAACAACGCAAATAGCAGTGTCCTACATCAGTGGCCTTTTTTATCTCAAACTGTACTTTCCATGGCAATGTCAAAAAATATTGCCATATTAGTGTATTCCCTGTTACTGCATAAAGAATTTGAAAAGTCCTGTTTATTTGCCCTTGATAATTTGTGCTCTACACTGTTTCCAAAAGCAAGGAGACAGGTGCTAAAAGTTAATAGACACTCTGAAGAAAAATGCATTTTTATTTGTTAGACCCCTTACAACGTTAGAAGTCAGCCTTAGAAAACAGACCTTTTGAAATTCCTTATAAAAAGAAAACAAGGTTCTTTTTTGCTCTTCATGGATATCAAAGGAATTTTGTACGTGAATGAGAGCATCTGGCTCTAATTGTGTTAAATAGCCTTAAGCATTTGACTTTAACTATAGAAACTGAGGAATTCCACTATGGGTATCTCACTTCTTCATATACCTTTCAGATGCAGAAGGAATCAGGATGCTGTTTGTATTTCAACAACCAGCCTTAAAAAGGGAGAAATGTGACAGAAGCAGAATATTGCAGTAAGTTTTGATTTTGGAACAAGCAACACACTCCACATGGATCAGAACAGGAAATTGATACAGAAACTGGAGCCCTTTCTTAAAACAAATCGATTTGGCCCGATTGTTTTGCATTCTCAGTCTCAGACATTATGAATGCAGAGTATTATGTATACATTTATACTTATTTATTAACAGTATGAGCAGCATATGCTATACTGTGCATGATTTAGTTTTCAGTTCACACATATTACAACCCTACCAAATCGCTTTAGACAATAGCAATTTTTCATAGTTTGAGTATACATGTGGATGTTCCTGGAATTATGTAAGTTTAGGGAATTATATTTTAGAACTAGGATGGAGGACTGAGAGAGAGAAAAAAAAGCATAAAATAAAATTTAATGACAGGCTTCTCTTTAAGATGAGGTCTTTCCTTTCATTGTAGTGTTCATTCATTTCTATGGAGTGTGAGTAAACAGAAAGGAAATAGCTTTTGGCCCGATGAGCACTGGGAGGATGTTTCTGGACAAGAATACTTTGTATGCTGTACATCCAGACAGTTTTCATTGCACTGGCTGGAAGAGATTGCCAGGCATTAATGTTATTAGTGAAAAATGCTGAAGCTGAAGAGGATAAATTCTCACCTAAATGTTATAGCTCAAGCAGTTAAGA
The DNA here is from genome assembly GCA_947846985.1 of Fratercula arctica. Taxonomy (NCBI): domain Eukaryota; kingdom Metazoa; phylum Chordata; class Aves; order Charadriiformes; family Alcidae; genus Fratercula; species Fratercula arctica. Next base: position 72,653,488 of record CANTUZ010000003.1, read on the forward strand.
AGTCCAGTGAAACTGTGATACAGTTTTTAAGAAAAGAGGGCATGAAAAATGAGTTTGTAAGCAGAAGCTGTCACTATATACAAATGGCTTTAGCAGTCCAGAATTATACCTGCTGCAAATGTGATTCTACAAATTATGGAGTGCAGCAGCCCTGATCCAGCAATGATATGATTTCGTGTCATCCATGCCCCGCTGATGCGATGACTTACAGTTCTAATGGACACAGGAAAAACTGATCAGCACCCAGAGACTTTCTTACAGAGAGCCGCAAAGCACTGGGCTGTGTTAATGCCAGCTTCCTAGCCCCCTGCTTAATCCGCCCTTGCCTTATGATTTCAGAAAAGAGCCTGTGTTTGTTTACACACAGACCAGAGCACTCCAAGTAAGGCAGGATGGAATGAAAAGGCAAAAAAAGAGGGCTGTCTGCATCCACATACTGAATTTTAGGGATCCCATTGATTGCAAAATAGTTTAAACTACAAGACATGACAGTCTTTTTTGCTGTTATTTAGTTTCATATGGACAATCCTTTGTGTTTACAGTCAGTGAGTTGTGTGAGTTCAGACAACTCCAGGCTGAGCTGTTTTGTCCTTGTGGTATTTCAGATTTCACACCTCATGCTGTAAAACTTTCCAGGACCAGCTCTGTGCTTTGAAGTATACAGTGTATGGCAGTAAACATTAACGAGTCATAAATATATTTCACCAAAAAACACATTTTACAGATTATGCTTGCCTTAGTCTGTGGTGATACCGTTCATTATTCTGCAATTTCAAGAATGTGTAGGATGGCAGATAGCTCAAAATCATGCCGTTTTGATGAATCAATCAGACTTTATGGAAAATTTTTGTCTTAAAGGCTTAAAATAAACAAATAGATATTGAAGCAAATTATTGTGGCTGTGTGTTTTCTTGACCCAAATAGTTAAAAGGTTTTTGCTGCTGATTAACCACGAATGAATTCCTATTCAAATGAAATTGTCACAACAGCAAACAGACTCTGGAGGATATGACAGTTAAAAGTGTGATGTTTAAGAGCTAATATTTTAATGAATATAGCGCTTGCCAGCTTATGTTAACAAAGGGCTAGTCTAATGAAAGCAGAGTGTAATTATTTGCCCTGGATGCCAGCTGTCAGCGTATAGATCCTGTGCATTCAATTATACCGAGCTGAAGACAAACATGCAACACATCTAATAGATATTTGTGGCTGTACAGCTGCACTTATGTGTCTGTATGAAGCTATGTTTTGATAGACTTCATGAATACAGGTCAAGATCACAGCCGTACTGATTTCAGTGGGTCTGTCATGAGAGTCCCTCACATTAACGCTGGCTGATGCCCCACGCGCTGGTGTGAGGTTTCGGTGTAGGCCGGGCCTCTACACTGAGCTCAGAATTAAAGGTTTATCGTGGGGCTCGGGTATTTTCTTTCTTGCTGTTTTCTCACAGCCTGTAATGGCAGCGACATCTTCCTTGGCTCACTCCACCCGTGCATTCCTATTCCTTCTGTTTTTCAAGTCATCCCACTTTTCCTCCTGAGCCCCTGGGTAACGTTAAACACTCTGTTTCCTGTCTTAATTGGTGTGGCCTCCTCACACTTATTTAAGGTTTCAGTCCTGTGATTAGAGCCTTTGCAGGCTGACTCTAGAGAGTTTTGCAGACTTGCTGGGAAATAGATTGGCCCTCTGCATGGGTCCACTCACAGAACTATGTATTAAGTGCAAAGTCTTCGTAGAAAGAAACTGCTTAATTATGACAATAGTAATACCAGAAACATGAAAAAATGCACACACACGTATATATACAAGTGCGCATACTGAGGTCAATAGATGAAGGAGCAATTCTTCCCACAAAACAATACCAAGCACAAGAGATTTATTTTTTAATTACAACGTAAAATATTCCAAAATTGTCTAATTGATGGATGGGAAGCTTCAGCAAAGTGCTGAACATAAGGGAACCTGACATTAAATGTTTGGTATGCTGCCATGACATTTGCTGAATTTTATTTTTATGCTGAATTTAAACCATCAGTGCTGCTAAATTTGATTCTTGGAGGAATAATGCAAAATAATGGAAACATAAAATAGAAAAGAGTGTAACTCTTGTGAATGTGGTCAGATACTACATTTTATACTTCTGAAAATGATAAAAAAAGAGATTTATTTTGTTTTGCTTTGAAATTCCTCTACGTACAAAGAGTGGAATGTTCTTTAAGAATTAGTGGGTTACTTTAAAGAACAATCCTTTAGCTTTCCTTCATTTTAAATCTAGGCTTTTCAGTATATTCACTCTCTTTCATCTTTTCTCTTTGTGGAAGGAGAAAATAAATACCACTGATTGATGTGAACATTTATATTAATCCTTAAGATGCTGACGTTCGGCAGGCTTGATCTACCCATTTTGTTAAGTTGCAGTAGTGGCAAATGATTGCCATCATTCAGTATTTACCTTTGCTGATGTGTCTTAGGTATTTTTTTGGGCTTTACCTGTATTAGGAGATAACTTGTACTAGCCCTTGGTTTTGTCTCAGGTATGCCTCAAGTATCTTGCAAGGTGTAAATAATTTGGGTACTAGAGTATGCCATTCTGTTAAAGAACCCGTTTGGTCACAGGAAAAGTCATTGCAAGAATGAACACCGGGCAGGTAAAACAGGAATTCTGCATGGATTGCCTGGCAGTTTCCCTGGTTGGTAATCTAGTCAAAAGGCCCAAACATGTTTGCCATGGGCTGCCTGAGGTGTTGGATCCGTCAGTTCATAAAGTCCATCTGGAGGTCCTGGGACATGACCTAGACCAGATGAAGGTAATGCTTTTCTTATCTAAACATGAATTATCATAATCACATCTCTTAAATCCTTGAGTGCGAAGGACTGTGTGCAAGTCCCTTGGTATTCTCTGGACCTTACCTCACTCTCTCTTCCCAGAGAATTCAGTACTTGTGGAACCTCAAGGTATGGTTGTAGTTTAAAGACGTACATTGAACAGTGAAGGGAACAGTGACTGAGCTATACAGTGACAATTAATGATTTCTGATCAATCTGAAAAGAAGACATGGTGAAGTATTCTTATAAAAGAGGTAAATACATCAGTGACTCTTGCTGATCAATTAGGCTAATCTGACCAGTGATCCCTAGAACTTGGTCAGAGTTTAGGGAGGCAGTATTACTAATTGGACAGGGTTATGATTGCAGTATTCATGCACTTTCTCTAAGTAAAGTGATTTATCATAAAGACCAAAAAGGAACATTTCATGTTTGTGCATTAGGCAAAAAAAAAAAAAAAAGACAATGCAATGTTTTTGAACTCATACATGTTCACAGTCCCAGTGCAAATAAAATGATCAGGTTTTAATATGGGGAGACCTAGTGAAATAAAAAGCAATGGAAAAATCTTGATCAGCTAGGATTTTTTAAAACTTCAGCTTGCCTTGCCTATATTGAAATTTTTGCACACATTAGGTAGAAATTTGCCTACTTTGTATGAAATGAGGCCAGGCTATGAATCAGGTAAGATGACCTATGGCCTAAGGCTTTGAGCTGTAGTAGACTCAGTGGGCCTCAGAAGACAATTAAGAGGCTATCTTTCCTTTGGGAAAGTTTCTTCCCAAAGGACATTAAGGGTTTGGCAAAATGTTTAACTACATTAAAATTGCAGACCATGAGCAGAAATGTATGTCTGCTGTTTGTGCCTTCATTCCAGGATGCTCTCTGTCAATGCATGTGGGCATCAGTTTCCCAAAGTTCATATGTGCTGTTGTCCTGCTTTACTTTTGAAGAAAAAATTGGAAATCATAAATGCTGATGCTATTACACATCAGTCCAGCCACATTCTGGGGACCTCTGCTAACCTCTTCTTGAAAGGGGAGGTGGCCTCAGGGGAAGGGTGCAACTCCTTTCTAGCACATGGTCTCCTCTCTGCAATACCTGGGGGTACACTGAGGGGCTTTGTTCTCCCCATACCTCTTTCCAAAAACAGGAATCTGAGCTCTTTGTTTACCCATTATTTAAAGAAGAGATTATCTAGGCTCAGTTGGGAAGATCAGATTTTACCCTCCCCTTCCTTTCCTGCAACTTCCCCTCCTTCTCTTCTTCCTATCAATAGTGAAGAGAGAATGAAAGTTTTACATCTTTGAGGAGGCAGGATTCCATCCTAACTCCCCTGTCTTTGCAGAGGCTGGTGTAATGCTGCAACAGAAGTTGCTGGAGTGATGATATACCCCCTTCTAGAAACTCAGCAAAAGACAGAAACTTTCTCCAGGGGGAACAGAGTTCTCAAGATGTGACCGAATCCCAAAACAGTACCTTCTTAATCCACGTTAACCTTGGCTAAAACAGATGACATGGATTAAACTGTCATTGAATTGGTCTTTAATTCAGATTAGTCGCTCAAATTCTGCTACATTCAGCTGCTCATTCGACTGCTTTGCATTATTCCAGCAGCACAAGGCAGCAAGTGAATATGTCCCAGCACATTTCTTGTGAAATCATAGATTTGGTTAATAATCGCTCAGCCAGCTTGATTTGCCCCTTTTACAAGTCACCTCAGTGAGACAGCAGTAATCTGGAAAGGTTTGTGGTATGGCAGCTCTAAGAAAATTTTTGCCTAAGGGAGTATCATGTGTTACAGAAGTGATGAGAAAAAAACAAATCTTTGAATGTTTTCTTCAGTCTGATTGCAATTTCAATACTGCTCACTGCAAAACATGCAAACCTAAGTTTTCTCCAATTTTCTATGGGACTTGCTTTCTTGTTTCTTCTCACCGTTTTACCTCACAGTTTAAGTCTATCAATTCTCTCTTTCAGGTTGTGAAAAATCTCTCTAGAATAAGCACCCCATGGAGCCAATTATTTGCATGATTTGAAATGAGGAATTTGTCAAACGTAACCCTTTTTTCCCATCCTTTAACAGACAAGCTCCCACAAATATGTTTGCTGCTTAAAATTGCCTGTCGATGTAAAGTCTTGCTAACAAGAACTACTGGAAAGAACCTTGTAATTTCTTAGCATAACAAGGTTTTGGGATGTCAAGGTTGTGTGCCATATGTACTCTGAGTTCTGGTACAAGTTCTGTCTTATTCCTGAGTCAAGCATTTCCCAGGACTTGCTCTCACATAGCAAAATGGTTAGTGCAGTGCTATAAAAAGTGGTGGATGCAATAAAAATGACAATGCATAAAAGCAGCTTAGAGTAACATGGAACTAATTTATTGAACACAAATATAATTTTCCATACCATACATTTTATAATTCAGCAGTTCTAGAAACTGCATATACAGCAGCAAATATAAGAACATGGACACCTTACTGAAATTACAGCAAATTTGTCAATAGCTTCAGCAGGAAGGTGCTGAGGCCTGGGATTGTTTCTTAAAGACCATTGATAAATAAAAAAGCACATTCCAAAATGTGATGATTGCAAGTACTTGGCAAACTGAGGATATAATTTGCTGAGCGTGGAGTTTGTAATATACAAATTGTGTTCACAGAATGGGAAGCTGAGCTTTAGTCCAGGTAAAATTGACACCTTTACAGGGAAGGGGTTTAAGATATCTTTTCGTCTTCTATTTAAGACTAGTCCACATATTGTTTGTACCCTGATTTAATTTTATGACAGTTTATGAACATATGATAAACTGGTCAGACCACTTGTGTTTTATTGTGTTTTAATTAAGTATGTAGGCATATTTGAATGATTTACAGTGATTTAAGTGAACCAGGTTCTATGGTGCAGTCATTAAATCTGCTAAAAAAACCCAGTGTATAAACAAATTGTAGGATTTTGTTTGATCAGTTGTAAGAAGAGAGGGTAAGTTCCTCTATTATTATTGGCAAAACATGAGCTGCATAGTGTAATCTCTCAAGATAAAGTTAATACATTCTTTTGCAATTAGGCTTAAAACCAAATCCTAATTATAAAGGATTTGTATTATTAATTTGCCATAGAATGGTAAATACAGCAAGAAGAATTTATCCTCTGAAGAGAAATACTCAATGAAGTCTAAGGCATTTTACACAGAAGTTTGTGGACTGAAAAAAGGTAGAACTTGTCGGTGCAAAAGATGCACTTGTCCAATAATGGGTGATTCTTACTGAATATTTAAATTACAGGAGAGGAGGTTTGGGTCTTCTGTCTCCCTTACATGAACTACTCTTCTCAGCTTTAAAAAGTACAAGATATGGAAGGGCTGGGAGAGGGGTGCCGACTGCATCTCAAGAGAATGGTGTGCAATTCTTGAAACCTCCAGGGACGATGCATGCATTTCTGGGAAATATTTTCTTATAAAAGCAAGGATCACGTTTGACTTCAGTGTAAGCTACAGGCTGTCAGCCACGAATCTAAGGTTCCTGGTTTGTTGTTTCACTTCAGGCACTTGAACTAGATAGTTTTAGGCTGGGCCTACAAATTATATTCATTTTGTGCTTATCTTTGTTAAATTTATTAAAAATGAAATGCATCTAGTTATCCAGCTGTCGAAATGGGGATTTACATACATAAACATAAATTATGTTTATCCTGGTATTTGGCTTCTCCTCTGAAATTGAGAATTAGTATAACGAAGGATAGAGGCTGTTCTTTATCAAAGCCAAAGCCAATCAGGACAGAAGTGTATGGAGTTGTGATTACACATTTCAGTAGTTGGCTTCAATTTTCAGGTGATGATTTAGTAGTAGTCAATAATGAAGGACAAGGTCCTTATTGGATGACGTTCCTGATATGTTCAAGAGATTGCCCATAAAGAGAAGGTCCATATTTGAAATGTTTTACTTCTGCTCTGGAAGGAGAGTGGTGTTTAAGCAAAAGCTTCCCTCCTTCAGCCAATAGCCAGAGAGGAATGACTGTAGCAGCTAGAAAAAAAAAAACAACTTTGTGACTTTTTGAATAGCCCAGTCTTTCTTGATTATAGGGTTTCTTGAAGTCAGTTTGAATTCTGAAGGTTGGAACAGTATTCCAAGCGTGTTGTACTACATCTAACTATTTTAATGATTCTTTCTATTAGCAGGTATTTTAGGGCAGTAGCAAACTATATACTGTGAGGAACTGTGACCACAGACTCTTCAATAAAGTTTCATAGGAAGAATTTCCTTTGTGCACAGCTTGGCTGGAGCAAAGCTGAATCTATAAAAGTTTTTATGTTGACTCTGTAAGATTACATGTAATCGAGCTACCGTCTCTATAATAAAAAAACCTGCTTGCTCATATACCTCTGTGTGAATGCCAAAAGCAGTTTCCCATTGTATCAAATACAGAACATGCGTAGTTCTGCTAAATGGGCTGAAGATTTCTTTTTTTAAAATGCCACTGTATTATTTAAGCCTCATTGCTTTGCACTTTTAAAGACAATTTGTTTTTCTCTTATTTTTTCTTATGTATCCTTTCTTTTTTTAGGAGAAAACACCCTAAAAGAAAGATCAAATAAAATGGAAATTATTATAAAATAAGCATAACCTTTAAAATATTTAAGTCAGTAAAATTAACGCTCACATCAAAGAACTAAAATAATATACAATTTAAGCTTCTTGGTTCCCATACAATGAATCACTTGGCTTAATTATAGGTATGTCAAAGTAGATAAATAACATTGCTATGTGATGTTTTCCTGATCAGGAGCAATGCACATTTCCCCATATCGATCTAAACCACATGCACATGCAACGCATATTGTGTGTGTACAATGCATATGAAGTATGTTGTGTGTACACAAATATGGTACGTTAATCTCAACAAGCAGAAGGTCCACAGCCATAGATGGGCAAAGCAGCAAGCTAGATGGCAAAGCAGAAGGCTAGGGGCAAGATAGTTATGGCATGTATAGTTTATTCTAGGCAAGGCCTAACACTCATGCAGTATCTTATTTTTACAAAAAAAAAAACCATGCATTTTCTGCATTTTGGGGGGAGGATGTGTTTCAAAACACACAAGTGGTGAATGCAGAAATGGTGAAGACACATTTGTACAGAGCTTTAAAGTGACTTTCAGACCTCACTGAGGATAGGTTAACTCTGCACTCTAAAATGACAGTTTCGTGAAAAGTATGGGTGCTGAGACAGACATTTCTGAGGCATTTATGATGAAAAATATGTTGTGAGGTGTGCTATAGGATTACACGGGCAGTCGGTCAGGATGGTGTAGAAATGCCAGAAGTCAGCCAGTTACTGTGACAGTGGCTGCGTGAGGCAGCCAAATGGTGTCTGGTCCTAATTTTCTGTGGTTTTTCATGGGTGGGTGAAGAGTCTTACTCTATTTCCGTAATGTATTTTTCCAGTCATAGTTGCTGCTGTTGTTTTCCTTTCAAAACGGCCTGTACCTATCAAAACGACATTACTGATGAAATTTCCTACCTCCCAATTAACATTATAAAGTCAAGCAGTATTATTGAGCCTTTTCCTTATTATTTCAGGGGAATATTTAATAAACTTTGGGCCTGCTTCAGGTTTCGGTGGTACCAATGCTGACCTAACACAGTTAGAACCTGGAGACAGAAAATTTCTCTCGTGTGAAATGCTGAGATTAAAAAATGTTCATATCAGACAGGAAACAAATCTAGTGGCAATGCAGACAGAATATGTGAAATACACGTTCAGTTGCTTTCTGTCCCTCTTCCATACGTCAGCGTCTATGGCCATTCTGTGCTTTTAATGACAAACCACTGCCTTCACCTGCCCACCCCATGCTGCTGCCAGACTTGCATACCAGAGACAGCAGGATGGGTGTTGTCTCACTCTGTGGCTTGGTGTTAACTCACATGGTGGCTAATAGAAATGGAAATTGATGGGTTTTTGCGGGTATATGTGGCTGCAAATGAGGGTGGCTGAGCAGACAGCATATATTGCACTCACTGCTCCTGTGAGAAGGACAGGAAGCTGGCATGGCCAGCAGTGAGATGGGCAGGAGGAAATGTCCCCTCCACACTCACCAGTTATACCCAATAGGGGCTGCAAGTCAGGGTAATCAGTATTATGAGTAATGGCTAATGATCTCTCCCCACACTTAATTACATAAACAAAGTGCTTTTGTTTATTATACAAACAAAAATTTTTATAACTACCAGGTAACTGTAAGAAAATCCTTCTCCAGGGTAAGGAGCACCTTTTAGGGTCTAGGAGATTTAAATTCAAGTTCCTTGTTTCACTCAGGTATGTACCCATGAAATGGTTTTGTTCTAACAACATGAATTGTTCCACTGAGACATTTCTGACTAATTCCAAACATAATCCATTCAATACAAGAGGATTGTATTGTGTATAAAGAGGAAAGAGTGTATAAAGAGTGTATAAACAGGAAAAAATTGCAGATTGTGTTCCTGAATCTGTAATGCTTCAGAGGAGATAATTTATACAATATTTCTTTAATTTCTAGGAAAAAAACCAAAGTAATATTGGATTATGATATACATCCAGCATTTCGATAATTGCAAAACTATGAGGACGCTTTCATTTCACACTTAGCTTGAGCTATTGAGTCCTACTGTGTCTTCACAATTTTGTTCCTCTTTTTCCCCCTTTGCCCCCAAAATCAGACAAGTTCTGCACCAGGAAGGACTCTTAAGGTGTCCAAGCCCAGCAAATTCCACACACATGAAGTGAGTGATGCAGACACTTGTCTAAGTCTTTGAAGTGATGACTTTCTGAGGTCCTGATGGAAGCTACCCAACCGCTGAGTTAACTGGCAGGTTAATGGTGCAGAGTAAAAAGCCTGCCGTTCATTTACTGAGTCAGTTGTGCTGCACGGATACACATTCTGCCTCTATTTCTCTTGCCATCTTGCAGCCTATGGGGAGAGGTGTGAACAATTAGCTAATGAAGAGCACACTATGTCTAGACAGAGCTAACTGTTAGCAGATGATCACTGTTTATATTTTCCAGTGAGCTGAATAACACAAGCAAGATAGATGTGCATCAGGAATATGTATCACTGGACTCCAAATTACTGTCCTTCTTGTGGTGTTTTTTTTTTCCTTCACTGTCAGAAGTACAGATCTTGCTGAGTCCCAGCCTCATCATTTTTTTAGTGATGGAGAGGCATGATCATAAGACCTTTGAAATATTTACCTTCTGCACAGGGTTTCCTCTTCTGGTCTTGAATTTTAAAAATAACGGTATGTATTGCTTTTCACTCACTGGGGATTAAAGGATCCAGGCTTAAATATTGTACTGGCAGCACTTTGAGAAACCAGAGCTTGACTTGAAGGTAGGCGCTAGCTTGGGGCTTGGGAATCAACAGATCAGTTCCTGGCTTTGTCGCACATTTACTGTTTGACCTTGCACAGATCATTTTGCTTCACTTCACCGTGCCTTGCTTTCTCATCTGTAACGTGTGGATAAAGGTGCAGCATACAAGGACAACTATGTGAAAAGTATTACGTTGCTGCAATTAGGGGAAGGACTTGCACATATTCCTGTCAATGAACTTGCACGTGGACTTTTGTAGTACATTTTCTTTTACATAATGATTTTGTGGAAGGTAGACACAAGCAGAAATGAAAGCATGGGAATAGCTGTTTGTTGTTTCATCGATCTTGCTGCAGGCGAGTCTTGAGAGCTAGATTACTTTGTGGTGCTACAAATATAAAGCAATTTTTTACTAAATGTTCAAGAAATCTTCTAACTGTAATGCTTAAGTTGTACCAACTAATGGAAGCCATTAGGACAGCTATCGTCTGGAAGTAGAGTTTTAGGTATAAGGAAGAGATTTATGGTTCTGTCTGGTTTAAAATGAAATGGGAATGTTTTTAAAGGGGTTGCTATTAGGAAACATTTTGGCTTTTCTTTCTAGCTATAAACAGATGCTTATTCATATTATGCCAGATTTACTAGCTCAGGCTGCTCTTCATCAGCAATGCATAAATCCCTCTTGACTGATTGGCGAGGCACAACAAATAAGCTGGCATACAATGGAGGATCTTGCTTACTGGCTTTGCAGTGATTTTATAGTCCTATTCCTGCAATATTCCTATTGACTTTGGTGGTCCAAACCCAGTTTTTAAGATCTGTTCACAAGAAGAAATGCTGAGGGATCGTACTTTGTCCATGCTGAGAGATGGATGCAAACTACATCATATACAGTATAAAGCAAAACTCTCAAAGCCAAGAAGGGATTGAGCACACCCTGTCTGTTTTGTGGTCAATATTGCCTTGAATAAATTACACGGAAGATACAAAAGAGGAAGGAAATGTTATGACTTTGCTAATGTGACCCTGCATTGTCTGTGTAGGTTATTGAGTAGCTGTCTATCCAGCCCTCCAGGCTGTATCCTTGCCTGGGAAAGATCTGAAAAATGATGCAACAAAACAGTGCATCATAAATCCCTAACAGATTGATAATGACTGAAAGTGTTCACCTCTCTAGAGATGAAGTTGTTTATTATACTGTCAGCTGTCTATAAGAAATGGTGGCATTGCTAGGTGTCATAATGGAAACCAAACACCACAGAGCCCTCGTGGACAGGCCTTGGGAATGGACTTGCAAAATCCCCTTATTCCCTGTGGTGATCTTTTCCCTAAGAGCTGTCATGTTTCCATTCGTTACTGGCACTTGTGCTTTGGTGACAAAGAGCATAGATATGAAGTCTACCGCTGGCCCTCTTAAACAGAATTAAGCCCAGTCAGTTTTGGGTGAAAAAATTAAGTTTGGACATTTGCAGGTAGATGTCTACATCCTAAGTCATCACCCCTTGTTGCTTTTATAGCTATGTGAAGAAGAAAAGTCACTTTTGGGTCATGATCCACATGATTTAATTCACACTTCTGTGTTAGCATGAGACAAATATGAAACTAGAAATACTATGTTCTCTCCATTGACAGCCAAAGATGACTCATTTGTGTGCAGATGGCAACACTGAAAACCTCCTCTAGATTACGTTAATGGGACTCAAAATGTTTAAGTTATTCTGCAGAGTTTGGGAATCATGAGGGTTATGTCCCCTTTTAAGATCAATGCAGCTTTCAGATGTCTCCTCTAAAGGTCACAGTGACAACTGAATTAAAAGACTTGTGTTTGAACAGGAGGATCCCTGTCCTGCATGTTGTGCAAGGTGAGGAATTCCACTCTACACGCTCATTCTCCCTGTGAGAGCATTAGAGGACCTGACACTAAAATCCCTTCTGTAGATCAGGCTGTTTGTTTGACAAATCTCTGCTTTGACTTAGGGGAACTGGGTTTTTTGAAGGTTGCCAATTTTGCACATTGCAAAGGGGTAGAAAGAGGTCAGCTACAGTTCAGTAGGAAATGAGTGGAACGCCACTGGATTCACTTTACCAAGGATCCCTTACAGACATTTAATCAGAATGAATTTCTCTTCAGTCTCGTCAAGGCTGATAAACTTCATGAGAAGACCAAGTAATTCATTCCTGCTATTAAAAGCTTGAGATTTGGAGAGGACTAAATGAAGGGAGTCCTCATTATTTGTATTTATACAGCATGCATATTGAACTATTTTTAGCTTTCATGCTGTATTCTTAACACATTTGAAGTATAGAAGTGGAAACTGGGAATAATTTGTCTGTGAACTACATGCCTGTGGGGTGTAAGCTAAAATGTCCTCTTTGATCTGACAGTGAAGTGAATTTGTGTCATGGACCACACACTTGAAACAAGGCAAGCAGTGGAAAGATAGAGGAAAGGGTTCAAGAATTAATGCTAAGGCCCATGTACAATGTGTCTTTTCCTCTCCGCTCTGACCTAAGATTAAAAGGCAGTTACTGGGGTATTTAGAAAAGTTCTGTGTTGACGTGGAACACAGCAAGACTTTGAGCTTAGAACTAATACACATTAGTGGAAAATAAAATTATTCCTTATGGCTTTACTGGTATCTGTGTTTTGACAATTTTGTTGTCTTTCTCTAAGTGCTCTTTGTTCAGAGGTGGAAGAAATCAGTTCATTAGGTGACCTTTTTAGGTGTGTTGTTTCCATCTTTCCTAGTTGACAGTGTAATGGATTTCAGGACTTTCAGTCAATACAGGATGTGTTTTTAAGCAGCTTCTGTGTTGTTGTCTTTTTTCTATTCTTTTAAATATGCTGACCTTATTTGTCACAGACCAAAAGTGTAGGTCTGTGGTTATGTAGTGTGAGCATATTCTTTAAACATGTTTGCATTAAGATGTACAGAATGAAATTCAACCCTGATAATACTAACACTGATTTTGCTGAGGTTATATGAGGGCTGGGTTTGCCTCTATGTGAAAGTCAGCTGATGGTTTTCATCATGAGGAAGAGTCTGAATAAATGTGTGTCGCTTATTTGGGATATCCTCCCTTTCCCCTCTAGAAGAGATGAAAATGTTGTCCTAATAGTGATTTCATCATGCTGCTTCCCACTAGATACAAGCACTGACTATCTTGCTGACATGAAATATTGGATGTTTTTTCATAATAAATGAAGCATAAATAAAACAGAGTGTCCTTATGCTAGTAGGCAAATGGAGGAGGATATTAAAAGTGCTCTAACTGTGATCAGTGAAATTCTTAGCTGTCCCAAAGTGACTTAGGCTCACTAGTCTGATTAATTTTTTACCGTAGTTATGCCCCTTAAACACTTAGTGTTTTTGGAAATCCAACCTACTCCCAATACAAGTACATGGAAATAAGAACTCTGCCCAACTCACTGCAGTAAATTAAAATCAGATGTCTGAAGACAGCCTCCAGCTGTCTGCCCTGCCTGTCTTCTGCATGGTGTTGCCCACGAGTTAGGGATGTCCTGTAAAGGATTGTTTGAATTGCCACAGTGATTTGTGCAACACACTAAGATAAACTGAAATCATAACTGGTTTACCTTATGTGACCAGCTGAAAACAGGAGCTGAGTTGTGAGCAGCTTAGATGATGCCGTCCTGAGGCTAGCAATGTCCCCCACAGGGGTGGGCTGGGAAGCTCACGGAGTGAACAGCTCAGCCATCCAACTTTAAAATGCCACCGCAAGTCTGTCAGAAGCTCTCATTGAAAAAGAATACCCTTAGACATGCAATAATTACCATTCATAGAGGAAGCCACCATCTTAGCAGAAGGCTTGGTCCTGGTCTCCTGCTCCCTTGCTGACAACAATAGAAGGAATTCTGCCCAAATAAGGACACCATGGTTCTGTCTGAGGAAGAGGACATAGAAAAAAGTGTCAGATAATTTCAGAAGGGCAGAAGACTTTCTTTATTTGTTGACAGCTTTTGAAACTGAGTGTCATGTAAAGCAAAAGTCTAATGTAAACTAAAAGACCAGCACAGAAAATATCAAGTACTGACTCTCCCACCTTGACAAAGTGATTGGTATTAGGAGGACATTAAAACTACCTCCAGCTCCCCAAACGCTCATTCTAGTCCCTCTCAATAAAAGTGAAAACCTCTGTCTCCAGGTCTGCTAGTTGGTCTGTCCAGGAGGATGAAGCCGTAGGAAAGTCAAGGCTATCAGTGTGTCCATTTCAAGAGCTGCCTTGTGGAAGCATAAACTGGTACCAAGTGCCTCAGCTCCGGGAGCACCAACTTGTGCCTATGTGAACTGACATGAAATCTAGGCCTGACACTGACAGTATGTCATAAGGTAAGATAATAGTCCACTCTTCCCACACTGATACTGACCTGTGTCCTCTGTCAAACACAGGGATGGGTGCACTGACCTCAGAGAAGGGGTTTCCATAAGAGTAAAGAAGAGGAAGATGGGAAATCTCCAAAATTAATCTATTTTGCTGCTTCCTTTGGGTTGAGGGAAGGAGCAGTGGAAAGAAGGAGAGCAGGATGCAAGAGAAGGAGAGAAATAGAAAGAAACAGAAAGAAAGGAAGAAAGAGAGAAAGAAAGAGAGAAAGAGAGAGAGAAAGAAAGAGAGAAAGAGAAAGAGAAAGAGAAAGAGAAAGAGAGAGAAAGAGAAAGAAAGAGAGAAAGAAAGAAAGGGAGAAAGAAAGAAAGAAAGAAAGAAAGAAAGAAAGAAAGAAAGAAAGAAAGAAAAGAAAGAAAGAAAGAAAGAAAGAAAGAAAGAAAGAAAGAAAGAAAGAAAGAAAGAAAGAAAGAAAGAAAGAAAGAAAGAAAGAAAGAAAGAAAGAAAGAAAGAAAGAAAGAAAGAAAGAAAGATATTCTCCAACCCTCCAACCAAAGATTTTCATTACACATGAGTAATGAGGAAAGTTTTATCAAACAATGATCTGCTTTTGTTCTGGTAGGCATATGCCTTCAACCATTTGTTCTTTGGTTTTCAAGTACCGTCCTTGCAGATTAAAAAACTGAAGGACAGGATTTTATGATGTGAGTCTCATAGCCTGAAAACATCAGTATTTATAGGAGTCTGGGGAAAAGCTTGTAAAAATATTTTCATTTATATTTCAGAAGATTTCAAAATCATCCTTAGTATTAGTTTTTAAACTGTCAATGGTCACTCCAAATCATCTTCATATTGTATTTTGCAAAACCGACTATTGGTAGAGAAAACAGAAACATTACAAGACTGAGTAGGGGCAAGTCAAGTACATATTGTAGGCAAGGAAAATGTGGATTAAACAGGGAACTAAAATGTCTGGAGTGTTCTTTTCTTTCTCCCAGTAGCACAGCTCAATGTATAAGGGTGTTCCCATAGAGTGGGTCAGTGTGTGGCTCACCAGCCTCATTGTACTCGCCATCCACACAGTTGCTGCAGCTCCGTATCACTGTCATCTCTCTACAGCCAGTGAAGACGCTGTGAAAAATGACTTCAGTACTGACTCATGGACTGCATTCACTGCACCTCTGGGCTGTTGCTGGTTTGGAGGCCACTGAAGACAAGCACAAATGAGGTAGTTTGTCCCTTCAGTTCTTTCCAAGCTGAGACGCATTGACATATTTTTCTAGATATCTATTTAGACTTTTCCTCAAACTATTTTTCCCCCTGCAAAGGTATGAAATTTCAAAAAAGTTTGCATTAACAAAAGCCATGGTTTAAATTTTCTCAGGTCACAAAGACTTTTGATTAGAAGTCAATTAAAGGTAGCAAGATAGTTTTTAACAAGTGTTTGCTTTGATATTTTTAGAAAATACCAATTTTTGAAGTTTGTTTTGACTCTTAGGTTCTAATTTCGAATTTGTTTTTGGAAATCTTACAAACTTTTGCAGGAAAAAAACCCAAAAAATATTTCCTCAGCAAACCTACTCAAGGATGTTAGCTGCATAAGAAGATGAAGTGAAAGGAAAAAGAAAATTTTTTACCTTTTATGACCGATAACACAACTGTGCTACATGCATAAATGCAATAGCTTTGTTATACCTCCCTCTGAGTGCCCAAGCTGATAATTTGTCTGTATCTGTAGCACGTTTATTAGAGTTTAATTAGTATTGAAGATTTGTTTTCCAGGAGAGTGGTTGTATAAGCTCCTATAACCTATATATAAGAGCACAAAGACTAGATTAGGGCTATGGAAACTGGAAACTAAAAACAAAGAGAAAATAGAGTTTTAATGATAGAACTCTTTTCAGTTGCAATGAGTTTCTGTAAAGGTACTGAGAAAAAGTCACCCTGTCCCTGTTCTTTTAGCTTTGTTGTATAGCAAGGTGACTTTGGAAACATCTTTAGCCTTTGAGGCAAAAGTGGGTATCACTTTTGACACTTAACACAATATTTGTGCTAAAAACCTAGAATAAGGGTCAGCCAAAATCCACAGAGAAGTCAAAAAGTCAGGAATACTTGTAGACTTTTATATTCTAGTATGGGAGGCCATCAGCTGGGAAAAAATATTATTTTTTGGCTTCCTCAGTCAGCCTAGACCCTAGAATCAGTCCAACCTCTAGAGCCAACCTTAGAATTAACTTCTGGATCTGAAAGCCTCTGTAAGACTGAAATGAAACATGGGGTTTAAAATCAAAAGGTGGAATGTGGTGCTTTTATTGCTCTTTGTTGACATGATTTTCATGTAATTAAAGCTGCAGGTGTACTTTTGATTATGCAGGTATTCTGGTGTGTGGTTCTGTGTAAATAATATGTTTGCAGTGCTTGCTGGCAGACTGTTCATTATGAGCTCATTTATTTGAGTTCCCTTGTGCAAATAGGAAAACATAAGCCAAATTCTAGGGTAGTTTTCCTTGTCTTGTGGGAAAAGCTGCACATGGGGACAGAGAAGGTGTTTTGCTGGGGAGGGCACAATTCCCTGGCTTTCCTTTCAGTATGTCAGAGAATTCAACATCTCCAGCTAAGCAATACTTGAGAACTATTAAAGGAGCCATGAAGATGCCCCTTGTAACTTCTCTATTTCCTGCAACTGAAGAAAGTGGCTCCATTAGAGATACACAGATAGGTTTCCCCCCACACAACGAGTCTGGTCATTTACATTACGTAAATGCTGAATAATGGCAAAGTCTGCAGGTTTGATCTGAGATGGAAGCTGACTCCTTCAGTGTTCTTCCACTTCACAGAATCATAGACTGGTTCGGGTTGGAAGTTCCAACCCCCCTGCCATGGGCAGGGACACCTCCCACTAGACCAGGCTGCTCAAAACCTCATCCAGCCTGGCCTTGAACACTTCCAGGGATGGGGCATCCACAACCCTGAGCAACCTGTTCCACCACCTCGCCACCCTCAGTAAAGAATTTCTTCCTAATATCCAGTCTAAATCTCCCCGCTTTCAGTTTGAAACCATTACTGCTCATCCTATCATTAGACTCCCTGATAAAGAGT
Organism: Fratercula arctica; assembly: GCA_947846985.1. Taxonomy (NCBI): domain Eukaryota; kingdom Metazoa; phylum Chordata; class Aves; order Charadriiformes; family Alcidae; genus Fratercula; species Fratercula arctica. The sequence goes on from CANTUZ010000003.1 coordinate 72,671,103, forward strand.
CCCTCCCCATCTTTCATGTAAGCCCCCTTTAGGTACTGAAAGGCCGCTATAAGGTCTCCTTGGACCTTTCTTTTCTCCAGGCTGAACAACCCCAACTCTCTCAGCCTGTCTTCATAGAAGAGATGCTCCAGCCGTCTGACCTTTGTGGCCTTCATTTGGACCTGTTCCAATAGGTCCATGTCCTTCTTGTGCTGAGGACTCCAGAGCTGCACTTGATCAAAGATACTTTAATATCTCAGACGTAAGAGAGGAAAAAAAAAAGAGAAAGTTTTAGAAGTATGGTGCCTAGTTAATCAGACTTATTTATATGTTCCTGAAAAGCTTGTATCTTGTTGTGTAGCAGCAACTTAATTTCAGCCTCTAGCTTTACATGCGTTTGAAGGCTTCATTATGTGTTGTGTACCACAGGATGCTCTTTTGCATAATACCCAGCACATGTCAGTCAGTCCTTTGGATCCTCTGATCTTTAATAAGCTTAACTGTAGCAGTTCATCATTTCAGTGGTCTGGATTCAAGTATTAAAGCCATGGCCTAAAATCTGAAGGCTCCATACATCTATATTTAACTTCAGCAGAAGTGCATTTTTGCCCCCTACATCCTTCCCTTCTCTTCCATCCCAAAAGGCACATGTAAATTGATGTGAGAAACAATAGCACCTCTGTTATCTAGATTCACATATTTTGACTGCTGATTCTGTTAGCCTACCTGAGAAGAGACCCCTTTCAAGGTAATTTTTAAAATCCAATTTTAGAGTAGCCCACGATTCTGCTTCTGAGACAGCACTAAGAGATGACCCAATTAAAGAGCTGCATATCAAGACCATGAGTGCAAATCATCTCTTCGAAGGCACTGATGAAATTCCTTTTCCATTTTCATTAGATGCTTGCTTTCTGACAATCAGTTAATCATGGAAATAATCTTTTAAACATGCGTTAAACCATAGCTATGCCTAATCATCCCATTAAACTTCATCAGGTCATTCTTCACAAAGATAAACAGCTTAAGGAGCATTCTTCCTTTGATCATATTATCCCCTGATGCTTTTGAAAGGAGGGTGAATGCTTCCTCCAGATTTCATCAGTCCAAATCTTCAGTGAGCTTCTGCATTGTGTTTGCAGCTTCCTCAGGTGACTGGGGTGTGCAGCTCTTCATCATCACAGACTGAAACGTGGGTATGAATTTTAAAGTACAACAGCCTGTACTATAATGAGTCTAAATGTTGATCGTTCATCTCCTTTGTTGAGGAGATGCTGGAGTACATGAGTGAGGAAGGGGGTCCTATTATGGTAATAGGCACATGGCTAAGTTTTTAGGAATTGTTTCAGCCACTGTTTACAGCATAAATAAAACTGGCATTTTCCTCATGAGTGTGTTTAGATTGGAGCGAGTTAGAACTCCAATGCTTGAGGAGCTAGCCTGCCTTCTAGCTCAGTAGGATGATCTGCAGTGACCATGTGTAGGATGATCTGCAGTGACCATGTGTAGATTTATTCCCTTCAAAGCAAGGGGCTTTACTCCTTCTTGGTCAGTCCCTGGGGCACTTACTTCTCTGACTATAAGGGGCCAATGTACCAAGAATGAGGCACACTCAAACTCCTTGCTGGGCCATTTGTCCACTGTTCAGATATCACAGTATCTAAGTTAGGCTGGGGAAAAATGCTGAATCACCCTCTTTCCCATTATCTGGGTTCCTCGTCTCCTTGCATAGTGAGAGTTCAGGGAATGCCATGTCTTCTAAGTTGAAGGGTTCATTTTAAGGCTTGTTCTCTGAGACATATCCTGTCTCAGGGTCTGAACAGGAAGAGCTCAGTGAGTGCTGCTTTCCGTGAGATTAATATGCAAAGCTGGGGGGTTGTTTGCCAACTGCTTTTGCATCAAGAGACACTCCCCTGGTCTGTGCTGTGAAGAGAAATGGGGAAAATTAGGTCTTTGGTATGGAGACAGATGTCAAGCTAAACCCCACTGGCTACCTCAGTGTAAGGAATGTAAGCACACATTCTTTATTGATAAGATACAGAATAGTATGTGAACCTGCTTTAAGGCTGTGAGGAAGAACCCAAAACAGAGCCAAGATGATGACAGAAGTCATTGCAGCTTTGACAGCCCCACTTAGAGTATGCAGTGTAAATGTAGGCACTTTCATACACTGATGTTGAAAGGGTATTAGCACTGGCCACATCAGAAAGCTTGTCCATGCTCCTGACATGCATTTCGAGAAGAATAGCCCTTGCAGGGCACCGTGATACAGCATGAACATGCATCAGAGGCAAAGCTCCAATGGACAGGCAAAGTCCAATCTGCCACACAGGCGCTGGTTGGGTATTGCTCAGTGATGGATGTCTAGCAGGTTGGCAGATAGGTATGTCAGTGTGTCAAGGGGAAGTAATTACTGTATTTTGAAGGTTTCAGAACTGAAAGTACAGCTGCCCACCTGCTTTGCTTTGCAGTTATTTTATTGATGTGTATACATGAGATCAAAGGTCTAATGGTTGCATCTTTTTACATTATATTTATTCTTTTATAGCCCTACTTAGCAGACTGTAAGAGTAGATGTCAATAAGGTAATTTCTCTCCCTGTCTCAGCAGGGGTTTTGAAATAAGAATATTTTCCTCAGCATATCCCAAAGCATTAAATATCAGGGTGGCATAATGAAAGCTGGAACTGGATCTTTAGGAATGCTTAATTAACGTTGTGTGGGACAAACTAGTCTTTTGCATTAGTTCACAGTTTTTCATTGCTGTTCATTCAAACTTTTAAAGCACAGGATTAAAAGGTGCTTGTTTGAATAAGTTCAGTGTCAAAATGTCAAGTGTGGTGTCAACTAAGGTGCCTTAGGAGAAGCTTGGGTTCTGGCTAGCTGGGGCAGTAAAGTCTAACCATATGAGCCAGTACTTGCTTGAGTTCATCTGCTTATGCTCTTCGGAGAACACACGTGATGCTGTGTGTTATCTCGTAGCATTGTATCTTGCAGGAAGACGACACTCTGCCTTCCAAAAAGCATGTTTCCCTCTTCATTCCTTCAGCAGGAAGCCTTGCATTTTATGTCTGCCTATTTAATATCTTTGTATGATGAGATGATTAGAAAAGTGCAGGTTCCCTACTGCTCGGTGTGGAAAAAATGGTCACTCTGCTTATATTTTCCTGTTTTCCTCTCAAAGCTTTTTCAACCAGTGTAAGTGTAGATTGCCGCTTAAATGATGGACTGCCTTCCCCTTCTTCTAGACCTTGCCATGCATTTCTGCAAACATAGTTACAGCAATGCTAATGACCATGTGACTGGGCTGTGAACCAGTTCAAGGAACTGACTCCAGCAAGAATTAATCTGTTTTAAAAAAATAGGAAATTTTTTGAAGCTGCAGCCTTAGGAGCTATGAATTGACACCTCTCACCTTACTGGATTCAGGAACGTGCAATTTCACAGTAAGGACAATCGCTTTTCTCCTTTCACTGCTAGGCATTTATTAAATTACAGGTATGCAAAGTGATACCAGCAATAGTTTAATTACAAAATGCGTTGGGAGTGCCTCCAACATAGGGGTGGAACTTCTTTATGTGAGAAGAAATACATTAGGGTTTGAAGAAGGAAGTAACTCAGCAGTAAGGAATGGGAAGATGCAACAGGTAGAAACCTAGGTAGAACAGGTAGAATAGATAGCACTGTATCAACTTAGGAAAAATATTATCAACATTATTGCAAATCATGCTAAAGATCCATCTAGTCCCATACCCTCGCAGTTGCCTTTAATGCAATCTCAGAGAAATAGTCTAGCAGTATATAATTTTCTCTCTATATATACAATTTACTGCACACCATACCTCATTACATTCTCCTATCTTCCCCCAATCCATGTTTTGGGCTCCCTGAGCGGTAAATGGCATTGTACCTTCAAGTTTAATAAAACATTTTTCCATGAATCTTTTTAAGAGCATATAATGGTTGGCTTAGAGTATTGGCACCTAAACATCCTGTGGCAATGGGCTCTATAATTTAATCTTCCATACATAAAAAAGGGGCTTTGCTTGTTTAAACCGGCTGCCCGATTCCATTGGTTTCCTCCTAGTTCTTGTTTTATGAAAAGTTGTGAGCAATCATTCTGAATTCATTTCCTCTATTCATATTTTTATGAAGTTCTGACAGTTCTCCCCTCAATTATTTCTTTGCGAAGTTGAAGACTTTTGGCCTGCGTAACTTTTCCCCAGATGGAAGCCACCTGACATCTCTGTATCTTGTTTTAATGCTGACGTTTTTTGTACTTATCCTAAGTTTAAGAGTCCAGTTGTTGTTCTGACTCCTGCTCAGCATCTAACTGATGTTGTGAAGAGCTTTCAATGAGGCCTTTTGGATTTCATCCCCAAACAGTGACAGCAAGCGTGGATCTGGGCACTGTGTCCAGGGAGTGTGCTTTTGTCCTCTGCCAGTCAGTGCATTTATGAACACTGAATTTCATTTGTTGTCCCATCACACAGTACAGTTTTCTGTCACAGCTGTGCAGTGGTGAGGTACAGTTACAAATACACACAGTTTTATTTTTGAATACTGTGGATAATGTTATCATTAACGAGCTTTTCCACATCTCCTTTCACCATTTCCATGTATTTTGTGAACAACATGAACATACATGAACACAGTTTCCAACACAGTCCCTGTGTGCAATCTACATCCCTGGCAGACCCCATCTTCTATGAAAACCCTCACCATTTATTATCCCTACTTTCCTTTCTTAGTGAGTTATTATCTTTATGTTATGAAAATTATTAAAAAAAACCAACAACAACAACAAAAAAAAGCTGTGGTGAAGACATCTGTCACAGGGGAAACTTCGGGGAAATTTTAGCAAAGTTGCCTAGGCCCTGAGGGCACCCCTGGGCCTTGGCTGTCCCTGCCCAGGCCCCCTGGGCCTCCCCCCACCTGCCCACAGCCCAGGACCCCACGTCAGCCCCCAGGGCCGTAAGGCCCTGCCCCAGCCACACTGTAGCAGGGCCGGTCGCCAGCTCCCCACAGCGCTGCCCGGCCATGTCCCACCAAGCCGGGCCCACCCACAGGCCCAAACCCTGGCTTGTCCTTGGCCTATCCCCATCCCCAGGTAGGTGTCAGGGACTGGGGCTGCCCCAGTCCCCCCGGCTGCCCTGCTCCGGGATGGGGCAGTGGGACAGGCCCTGCCTGCCGGGCCCTGCCATGGCGGGGCTCCCACTGTCCCCAGCCTCAGGGACCCCCTTGGCCCCGCTGTGCCCTGACAACAGCACGTGTTGTCACCTCACATATCTTTCTCCAGTGTAACCTCCTCTTGCAAAGTCTGGATTGACAGCTCTTCCTGTATTATTTAATTATCTACAAATGCAATTCTTACTGTAATTGAACAATTTAGCTGATATGGAAATCAGTTTCATATTTCAGGTTTTTTTTTCTCCAGAGCCTCCTGCAAAGTCTTCAAACATAACTCCTAAAAACTCTTCAAACAAAACCTCTCAAGCTTGAGAACTAGGTTGAGTGACAAAGCTATGGCCCACAGTTGATAGCCAGGATATTCATAGCTGAGATCATTAGGACAGCTGGGACAATGTTATCTGTGATTTTTTTATTGTTATTATTATTTTTTTTCCTAAAACTTTTGATATTTTAATTTAAATGCTCTCTCAAACTTCCCTCTAGCAGAAACCTTGCAAACATCTCTGTAGGAAATACTGATGCAATCAATGATTTATCTTTTATTATACAGCTTCTTAGAATGCTCTTGTACTTCAGTTACCTCTGAGCTCTGAAGACTCACTTGCTACCTGGTTTGTGGTTTTGGAAAAAATACGGCTTCTACATGACTAGCAGGCTCTTTCTCAGAGTCTCTTTTGACACCTTATTATACATTTATCAGCCTTTTTACTCTTCTCAGTTTCTTGTTTCTTTCACAAAATTCTATTTTTGAAAGATGTCATGATGTTTTTAATAGTTTCTTGTACTTTACTTTTTAATTATGCTAAATTTTCTTAAGATTTTTAGTCTTTGGTTGTGGTATACCTTTCCTCTGAACATCTCATTTTTATTTTATAAACTGTCTCCATGGCAACTGTAGAGCATTTTTATCCTTTTAGCTGCTCCTTTTAATTTAACAAGTTTCCTAATTTTTAGTGATTTTTTTTTTTTTTTTCCCTGAGGTAAGCTACTACAGTTGCAAGGTTGGAAGTTGTTTTTTTTGTTTGTTTGTTTGTTTTCTAACACAAATGCTGAATCTGCGCATACTGAATACAGTTGTGCAGAGCAAAACAGAGCCTGGGCACCATTCATGACTAAAATGAGGGCATTTTCTTCTCTTGTGGTTTCACCAATTAGTTACTTCAACAAGCAACTGATTATGGAGTACTAAAAATTGTATTCCTCAATTGTAACATCTGAAGTCTACCTCTCATATCTTCCATCCTGCTCAGTCACTGGCACAGCTCTGACATATGCATTTCAATGTCTATACAGAACTTTAATGTACAGGTCTATAGGTATTCCTTGTATAAATTGAATCAATTGACTTTCATCCCTTAGAATATAGCACCCTGCACAACTGCACAGTACTTTATCGTTTGTGTACAGTATTGTCCTTATTATCAGTGTTGCACAGGTTGTTTTGCTTCCACTAAATTTCTGAATGCCTATTACATCAAAACAGATGTTTGAGTTTACTTAGTTTTACGTTTGTTTAAAACTACTCACCTAACCTTTTTTCAGATGTTGCAAATAAGTTAACTCCTGCAAGGAGCACGCTTGTGAAGCCTGAGCTGCTGTCTTGTGCTCCTATTAGCTTTCCCTTCCTCTGTAGCTTAAAAAAACCACCCCATAACCTTTCACATTTCTGAGAACTCTGGTTCCAAGTTGTTTTGCAGTCATATTTTATTTGAACACTAGGAATCTGCGTTATGGTGCCTTCCCATCTTTGGGACTTCCCCCTTGTCCACAGCTTCAGCACTGTTTAGGTGAAGAGCTTTGTGCAAAGTACAAGCACGAGTTTCCAAGTCCTTTGGCCACGGAAGCACTGTTCAGAGAAGACAGACTGCACTTGATAGCCACCTCAGCTCCTGTAACAGTGCTAAGCCTCTCTCTGCCTGTTGATGACAGCTTCAACCTAATTGCAGGCTAAGTTTTCTATGCGCTGCTATTAAACAGATGCTGGTTTCCAGCGGGACTGCAGTTGCCTGGCATGTCAAATCATTTCTTTACAACAGAGCTTATCATTGTGTCGCCTATACAGCCCCACTGATCCTTCCCAAAAGTCCTTTTAGCACATGTGCAGACTTATTTCCACCCCCTGATGTGCTGAGCGCAGTAATTGCTGGAGGCTGGGGGTAACTTGCTGTCCCCCCGGTCTGCCCAGCACGCTCTGATAGGCATATCTGGCAGCTGGGTGATGGTATATGTAGCTGGGGGAGGGCAGTTCCTGGGTGTTTTATTTATTTGATATTTGTGGTAGGACATTAGAAATGGTTGAAGGAGGAGTGACAAGGTGTCACTGTCTTCACTGCCTCAGCTGCTTCTGGAGGCTTATGCAGCTGCACAGCTGGATGTCCAGAGGATGAAATGGAAGCTGTGCTCTTGGCTCCCTTCCAACTGGCTCCAAATGCACTTGAAAAACGTCCATGTGATAGTTAATGTAGCACCTGCTCAACAAACAAAAACCAAGTTTCCCCTCCTTCGTTATACTGTACATCTGTTATTTTGCTGACATGGAAACTAGCGTAACAATTAGATTCATTACTTGCCCTCTAAGTTGATTCCAGCTAAGCTGAAAAGACCTTAATGTGCTCGCTTGGTGATTGTTTAGGCTGCAGCACAAATTAAGAAATTCTCCCTACAATGAGATTTGTTCTACATTGTAATTGCACTTGCATGTGTATGTTTATACTTGAGGTGAGACTGAGAGGCAACATTTTCTTCTGGACAAATACAGACTTCGGCTCTCAGCAGAGGCATGTTTGCATTTGGAGTTCTGGTTCCAGGTCTAATTAGAGATCAGAGAGAGCAAATATGCGAATGCCCAAAGAAGACGGACACATCAGAAATGACATCGATATACATATCTAACCACCTCACCTGTCCTCTGCCCTTTAAGCCTTCTCTGTTGGGACTTAACGGGACATTCCAAGTATCCCAGCAGTTTCAGACAGCTGCTATTAACAAAATAATCTGCCAGATAAATGTTTCCTTTTTCTCCACAAACTTGGAATTTCTCCCTTCAGAATATCACACTAGTTCAAGGTCAGGACAGGGAACAATCATTCTTGAAGGAGTGACAAGGTTAAAGTCCAACTCCTCTCCCACTCCTCAGCTCCCCCACAGCTGTTATTTACTACTGCAATGTGACTTTTAATAACCTGCCCTGCAAAGACTTGCATTCTATAGGATTACTCACGTGCTAAAGACAAGTATGTGCCTAAAAGTGGAAGCTAAGCGGTTGATTACCGAAACCTATGTCTCTTTCTGACCTCACTTTAAGTCGTTTCATATTTTTGTTGTATGTTTTAGACCTCCTGCTGTTCATACCACTCCTTAGCTTTGGAATTAATGAGGATCAGATAATGCCCTGAAGCACAGATCTAAAGCATGCTGCATTTCGGGAGATTTTGATTCCCAGTAAAAGGACTGTGCTCTGTCTGGTCCCCTAGAACGTATATTGCTCTGAAGCTGATATTTTGCAGCAACCAAGTGCAGGATCTCCTGTTCAGCATGTTGAAAAAAATGCAGAGTGCAATCGGTTTGTCTGTGTTTTCTTCTCTTGCATTATTTGGTTTAGCTTGGTACAAAATGGCCATTTTATTCTGTGCCCTCACCAGGAAATTATTACAGAAATACTTTCAAAATGTAAACGAACCCATTAGAAAGTCAACTTTTTTTGATATATCAAACCAAAAGAAATTCCTAAAGACTCTCATGTCTCTGGAAATTAATAGAATGCCTTAAACTCAGTTACACCAGAATGGGAACTCTTCACTGACCATAAAACTTTACTCTTTGAAAACTCTGAATAATATAGAGAGGGGCTGAGTGAGAACAACTCCGTATTTTACACTGAACTTTCACTCAGGTACCAGCATTGTTTTCCTTTCTTGCCTATTTTTGGCTTCGCTGCTCTGAATCAAAAGGTGTAGTGAGACTTTTCTTATTGCTCAGAAAACTACCTCCATGAAACCACTTACCTAGTATGTAAGAAAGTCTTAATACAATCCTAACAGCTGATAAACAAAGAATGTAACTGCTTCCCTGCAAGCCTGCATGTGTAATCAACCAACTCCAGTTCATTTTGCACTCATTTTTGTTAGAAAACCTGAGGTCTGGTTGTTTATGAAATTTTGGGCACACTATTTTGACATTTAAACTCTTTTGGCTTTTTGGAAGGTAGGAATTCACTTAGAGCAAAGACAAAGTGTATTTATTGTGTTTTCATTGAAGAAGTTATGGCGTGATCACAGTGGCTTTAATGCAGGAAAGGTCCTATGTTGTTCTCTGCCATGCAGGGATATGCAGAGGGTGAAACTGAAGACACTTTTTGAAGCAAAGAGGAATGGTCCAGGGGACAACAAGCATGGAAGGGGCCTGTCCAGGTGCCTTGTGAGCAGCTGCTGAGGAAAGAATCAATGTCGACTATGAGCTCAGGCAGGCACTAGGGAACTATGCAGCCCCGACTAGTCTTCAGGACATCAGTCTAGCCCCAGTGGGACAGTGAAAAATCTCTGTGAGTGCTTTAGTTAGATCACAGCACAAACCTGCAACTTAGTGTCTCTTGCAAATTAGTATTCTATGCAACCTAGCTACTGTGTGGTTTTATCCCCTCCCTACTAATAACACCAATCTACACTAAAAGAGGAATTTATTCTATAAAAACTTTCCTTTTGGAAGCAGGATAACTGTAGAGTTACGCTTCCCATTTATTCATGCTGCTTATGCAATGATGTCCCACTAAGTTGGAAACATTATTTTTTATTCTTCCTGTTGCTATTTTTGCTATGAAGTGTAATAGCAGAGCATGAGCCATCTATCTTACAGCAAGAACTTGTTTTTATTCGGGATGTGGGGCTTAGTTATTCAAAAGAAAGCAAGATACAGCTTTGCATAACTATTGAGGTTCTTTTCAGAGGTTAATTTGTTACGTCACATAGATTATCTGTTCAAATACTGTACATTCCCTTACCCTGAGGCACAGAGGTTCATTAAATGAGCTATGCAGTGAAAAAAACAGCCTTTTTCTAATACAGTTTCTAAGCCTCCTGGCAGTTCTGTGCAAAACATCCTTCCCATGCTCTCAGTTATGCACAGTCTTCCAAAGGGGACCCACTGTGCATCTGTCATAAGCTTTTTCCAGTGTCACTAGTAATAAGGATTAACCTCTCTATGCCTAGCTCCTGAGAGTTGGCTTTTTATGGAGACATAAAGAATGTCTGGGGGCAGAAAGCAAAGCTGTACTGGTGCAGGATCCTTGGCTTTAGCATCCACATCACCCAGTGGCTCGACGGACCCTGAATTAGTTGACCTTCAAGGTACGGTGAAAGGCCAGCCTATTTACTCAGCTTTGTGCCTAAGGGAGGTAATCGTAGGAATTGGAAACATATTAAACAAAGCAGTGCTCAAGGATGAGACACTATCTAAGCCGACATTTTGTCAATTAACTATGCAAATTGTCTGAAAGTTTTTCATGAGTGGAGGGAGTGTGATGGATTATGCAAGCCTCCAAATAAAGAAATAAATAAATAAAGCTGCACGTTCTAATGACAGAGATGAAAGTTGGTGAACTCCTGCTGAACTGTTAGAAAACCACTGGAGCAGTGTCATTTATTAAGAGGCAGCACATAAAACGGGACTACTGCAGCTGTATTATCCTAACCTACCATGCAGTATTTATAGTGGGCCAAATTCACTCTGTCCTGGCACAGGAAGCTGCAAAAAAGGCTGTCAGAAACTGATGTTTCTGATGACTCAGCACTGGCCGTCCCCGCTTCAGCTATTCCTCCTCTCAAACCAGTATCTTACTCTTTTTTCCAGCTGTGCCAAAGAAACGTATCCCCTGCAATGGAGAAGAGGCTCAGAAGGTGCTGGAGGCTGAAGTCTGATCACTGGTGGGTTTTACAGAAGCCTCCCTCAGTAGAGATCATCATTTGAAGCCAGCCTTTGTGTTGTGGATGAACTTGCTCAGTTTGTGTGTTTTTTTGTTTCCCCAAGAGCTGGAACTGACATTCTCACGAGCTGTATTCCGGAGTGGGAGAGAGTGAACAACTTCCCTAAGCCTTTGTGGCCCATCCCAAAGCTGGGCATAAGTTGCAAACAGTTTGCTCATGAACACCGAAGTTTTGCTCTCTCTACTGTTTGTTTCCAGGGTGCTCAGTTCCCCCAGGAGAAGTCACAGTTCCTCCAGAAGAAGTCACCTGGTTGCCCTTCAGCCACACAGGACAGAGTGAGGTCAATGTTTCATCCCACAGAGTGTAGTTAAGGGGGAGAGGACCAGTGAGGAATGCTGCAGGCATCTTGCCTGAACACCTTTACTGGTTTGTAGTGCAGTATCTTGGGACAATCCGCTTGATAGAGCTCAGCTTCTGTTTTTAAAACTTTTTTTGGTTGAATCTCTTGAACAAATATCCTTTAAGAAATGGACTACTTTGCTTTCTTGAAAATATCAGTTATGCGAGCAGGAGTAACTAGTACTGTGGCAGCAGAACTGTTTTGCACAAATGTGACCTAAATTTCTCTACCCTGAGGCTTCAGTTGGTTTCAATGCATGAACCTGAAGGCAAAATGAAACCATGATGTTTTTTGTTGTTTTATGAGGTATTTTCATCTCTTTAAAATCTCATCAGAAAACTCAGGTCTAATGTATGAATCTGTAACCATGCAAAGCTAAAGTAACGCGAAAGAAATTATATAGTGAATACCCAGTAAACAGTAAATAATCTCCATATAAAACCTCTGATGGTATCCTTATTTCTGAATAAAAGGTGGCTGGTCTGATAAGAAATAGACAGGAATTTGTATTTTAATTCCATTAAACAGCATGTTGTACATGACAAGTGCTAATATGTTTCTGTCTTTCTGGAGGATGTATATGAATATAACAGCGTTACTAGCTGTTGTACTCCTCACTGGCAGCTCATCTCTTACTCAAATGGATAAGTAGCAATGGGTGGAATTATCAGTTCTTTATTGTTCACTGATTTATTCTTTACCTCCTCTTATGATTATGATGCTCTTGTTATATATTCAATGATATGCAGTCATAGCAATAAATTTATATCCTCTATGTTTTGATAAAGTTACTAAAATGAAAGCTAATTATTAACTCTATTGAATATCAGTTGTCTGTAGATCATGAGTGAATGAGACTGATGTTTTTCCCTTTTTTTAAAAGAAATATTATATACCTTCCAGATCTGAATCCACTAACTGGGTGTTAATGCATACAGAAGTCTTCAGTTCTTGACACTACCATGTCTGAGTAAACACATGTTCAGCCACCACTGTGTTAATGGATTCAAGCACTCCTAATGATTTTGGAATTAGTTTATATACTGAGACGCATGGACTTCTTTATTTACTGGAGTGGCTAGCTAGCGGGCTTTGTTAGCCTAAAGGCTGGGGGCTTTTGTGTATGCATGCGCTAGACATCCACTGCAGATTCTCAAATTGCATCGCCTTTCTTGCCAAGATGGCAGGCAGCTGTCAATGTGGACACTGGCAAACACAGATGGAGCAAGTCATTCAGGAAGAGATACGATATTTGCCAATTCAGACTTCCAAGGGGCTTAGCAGGTCGGCAGCTACCACAGCCCCACGTTGTCTTATTCTCAGATCAGCATAACGAATCATGCCTGGGAGACCAAGTTAATCCCTTTCAGGTTCCCTGGACTGTAGATCTTTCTGAATTTTCCTTTCTTTAGCCCTTTGTTTTCCTCCTGCTTTGTACTGAAAGTTAACAACAGCAAGAATGCATTAGGCTACTTGGAATACTGTCTTCAATTCATCCTGTCCTGCTGGCACACGGCGCAAGCTACACAATAAAGAAACCCCTGCCTCACTTCTGGAATGAGTCAACAAGGGTGTTTATAAAACGCAACGTCTATGCACACACACACAAACACACATGCATAAGTTGGAGTTGCTCTTGTCCTGGTTTGAGGGTAAATGCAAATCTACTGTTTGAAGACACCATTTGCCAAAAGGCTGCACAATCTGCCTCTGTCAATCCAAGGAGTTATTAAGTACTCCCCAAGTACTTCCACATCTCCCAGCGCATGGCATGCAGGTGGCCTTCTCCAGCTGGTTAGATGCACCATTCATGGCTTCAAAAGCTGTTACAATGCCCTCTTCTGCACTCAGCCAGAAGAAGAATCATATCCCATCCCATCCCTGGAAAATTCAGCTTGGCGCACTCTTCTCCTTGTATGAACTCCATTGTGTCGTATAGCAGGGGGTATGGGATGTTTGAGGATTAATCCTGTCCTTACTAAGGCACATCTGTTGTCCATTAGATTAGAGAAAGGAGCCTCAAATACCCTCTGCACCTACGGCTTTTTTCTGTTGGTGCAACTCTATCCTGCCATGCAACTGGACCTGTCCTTTTGTGACCTGACTCTTTGCAGTGATTTCTCCCAGCCGTGTGACCAGTGAGTGGATATTGGGTAGAAAAATACATTGTGTATCCTCTTGTAAGTTTAAGTAGCATGCGACTAAATTTTGATGGCTGGGCAAAATACTGGTTTTATTACACTTTGGCTGTGGTGGTATAAGCCATCAACTGGAGGTGGGTGCTTCTGTATAACAAATCTACAGCCTAAGTAGGCTTGAACGTCTCATCTGTAAAATACAGAGATACAGCATTCCTAAATTAAAACCAGATTTGGATTATCCCATAAAGATTAAAGGTCATTTCAAGCCTTTTACACTTCTTCAGCATAACTTCACCCACTTACATTAGGGCTAGAATGTTCCAAAACCTCTCTGTTTTGTATCAAATGAAACTGTTCTCATTTACCCTGTGTTTGAATCAGGCCCAGAATATTCTGTAGCCACAAAGCTTCTGTTTTTTTCTACTAAAATAGTGGGTAGGTATGTCATCTGCTTTGGGAACTGTGTTCAGAAACAGTGCTATCTACCTTTGAAGTGGTTGTTCCCAAACTGTGCCCTCATGAGACTGTAGCTGACTATAAAATCATATCACTTTTACAGTATTGCCAACTGTAAGGTTAAAAGGTGATGATCGCTGAGATTTTGATAACACTGATAGTGCTCCAGTGCTTTGGGAACCCGTTCTTTGACAGAAGCAGGCAGCAAAATCTTTGCAGATGAAACTAGGCCAAGACGAGTAATTGATTTTATTGGTTCAGCAGTAGAATTTATAAATAAAAATAAAACTAGTACAGATCAAAGGGAATAAAAAAATTAATTTTTACTTGACAAAGCAAAACACCCAAAAATGTCACTTTGTGTTGCATGGGATGTTCTATTCCACTTGAAGTAAGATACTTATTTTTTTCAGGAATATGTGAAAAAAAAAAAGCAAAGAAGGATGCATTAGAGTTACAAAATGTTCAAAAAGAATTGTCCAGCTTCACTTACAGGGACACATAAAATGTATCATTAGTAAATGTGAAAGGCAGAGACTAGATGGCCAAAACCACCTTTGAGAAAGGAGTGGAGACCAGCCATTTAATGCTCTTACACTTGGGTCTATTGTTCTTTAATACATATCCAAGCATAAGACTGAGTCTTAATATTGCAGAAAGTGTCTCCCTGTTGGTGCAAATCATAATTAAAAAAATAAATAATCATTCGTAGCAGCAAATTTTCCTATGCTGTGTTCAGTAACATTTTTCTGTCTCTGACTGGTTAGCAGACAAAACAGACGTTTTCACTGTGTTTATGTTTGTGCTCCTCAAAGCATTTGTCCATTAAAAACAGAAAAATTGTCACATTTGAATCATCAGAACAATCAGACTCTGTATCAGTCAGAAGCCACATCTGCTTCCAGAGGGACATTGGCTGTTATGAACCTCGTCATGGAAAGTTGAACAAAGCATGAATAAAGATTCTGTGTTTGTTAAAACATGTTGTAGCACTGCAGGTTGGATGAAAGGAAATTGTAAGCCACATTATGATTACCTAGGAATGACCATACTCATAAGGCTACTCTCCTGCCATTCCTTGCTTTGCATCTTGTGCTAACAGGGGAGGAATTCAGGCCTGTTCAGCGTTGCCTGCTGCTTAATTTTTATTTAGGTTTAAATTACAGAGCCACCAGGCAAGAAAAGACTTCAAGAAACAGAATGATAGAATCATAGAATAGTTTGGGTTGGAAGGGGCCTTTAAAGGTCATCTAGTCCAAACCCCCTGCAATTAGCAGGGATGTCTTCAACTAGATCAGGTTGCTCAGAGCCCCATCCAACCTGACCTTGAATGTTTCCAGGGATGGGGCATCTACCACCTCTCTGGGCAACCTGTTCCAGTGTTTCACCACCCTCATTGTAAAAATTTTCTTCCTTCTATCTAGTCTAAATCTTGCCTCTTTTAATTTAAAGCTATCACCTCTTGTCCTGTCACAACACACCGTGCTGAAAGTTTGTCCCCATTTTTCTTATAAGCCCCCTTTAACTACTGAAAGGCCTGAGGCCTCCCTGGAGCCTTCTCTTCTCCAGGATGAGAACCCTAACTCTCTCAGCCCATCTTCATAGGAGAGGTGCTCCAGCCCTCTGATTATTTTTGTGTCCCTCCTCTGGACCCTCTCCAACAGGTCCTTGTCCTTCTTATGTTTGGGGCTCCAGAGCTGGACACAGTACTCCAGGTGGGGTCTCAGGAGAGAAGACTAGAGGGACAGAATCACCTTCCTTGACCTGCTGGCCACGCTTCTTTTGATGCAACCCAGGATGTGGTTAGCTTCCTGGGCTGTGAATGCACATTGCCAGGTTGTGTCCAGCTTTTCATCCATCAGTACCCTGAAGTCCTTCTCAGCAGGGCTGTTCTCAATACCTTCTTCCCCCAGCCTGTATTGATACCGAGAGTTGCTCTGACCCAGGTGCAGGACTCCAGCAAACTCCACTGGTGTCAAATGGGCCATGCTGTTCCTGGGATAATCAGTCTGTGGCATGGGCAACAACATAGGCTTTAGTATCACTTTTTACAGGGTTATTTGCTATGCTCCTTTAGCTGGTTAACTGGTTCCACCTCTTTTCCCCTTTTGTCATTATTGGCTATGTTAGAGGGGTTTTTTTGTCTTTTTTTTTTTTTTTTTTTTTTCCCCAACATCAGTTCTGTACTGATTTTACCCCCCTTTGCTTTGACTCTGTGAATCTTTGCCTCAGATAAATATGAATATTGCCCTATGAGTGTTCTTGCAACTATTAGACTAGATTCATTAGTAGATGTTTGCAGGGCAACAGCTAAAAGGTTCCTAATGGCTAAACTATACATATGTATAACCTATAGACAAAATCCATGGTAGCATCAAAGATTTTTTACCTAATCAGTCCACTTGCAATAGAGCATATTTTAAAGTTTGAAATGGTGTCAAAGTGGACAGGCTAAAGCTCAGTGTAACCAAAATGAGTAACTGGATTGGCTACAGTGACTAGCAAAGCTCTCGTACCTGAAATCATGAATTAATACATTCCATACACCTCCCATGACTCAAGCCTTTCATTTGGTAGAAGCAGTGAATTGGGAAACCTAGTCACAAAACAACACTGGGTAGAGTCAAGTTAAGAACGTTGTCAGGTTTCATCCAAGAAGTTTTCAGATATGGTGATATAGTGCAGAAAGAGGCTACTTGTGACTACAATGAATAACTCAAAGTGTCAGCAGAATGAAGGGAAATAGTTCTGCATTCATTCCCATCAGGTTTTGTCCTTTTTTAGTATCATAAGGATGTCAAAAATGCCAGAAATTGTAATTTTATCGGTTTGTCTCTTACATAATTTATTTCTTTTTCATTATGAAAAGGAAAAGAAAGAAGACTATACCAAATTGACAGCAGTATCACTGTACTTTACCGTTGTGTTAGATTTTGATAGCTCTGTTTCCAAATGTGAGAGGAGTTAACTACTGTTTCTAGTCTACTTTCAAGCCCCCTATACAATAACACTTCATGTGGATATTGAAAGAGCTTGGCTGCTCTTTGCATATTGTCTTAGTAATTGTTAGCTATCAAACTACTGTTTACATTTGCTGAGACAGATTTCTTTTGGGGTTTCTCTTTTTTCAAAATACATCTAGCAGAAAACTCATTCTCGCATAGTCTTAATTATGCAGTATATCAAGCTCGTAACACAAAACTGATTTCAAAAAGTGAAACACAACCATTATTTAATAAAACTTTGCAATGAATCACAGAATCACAGAATCATTGACGGTGGAAGGAACCTTTCTAGATCATCTAGTTCACCGACCTGCTCAAGCAAGGTCAGCTAGAATAGGTTGCCCAGGACCATGTGTAGGTCCAAGAATGGAGATTTCACAATCTCTCTTTGGCAGTCTGTTCCAGTGTTTGACCATCTCACAATAAAAACAAAAAAACAAACAAACAAACCAGTTTGCTTGCATCCAGACAGAATTTCATGTGTTTCAGTTTGTGCTCATTGCCTCTTATCCTTTACTGGGCACCACTGAGAAGGGTCTGGCTCTCTCTTCTTCATAAACAGCGTGTTAACTAAAGGTAGGATCCATCTCAGCTAAAATGAAGGTCTAAAAGACAGGCATATAACCTATTCCTCTCAATGTGCAATCTTATCCTAAGCAACATGATGATGACAGTAATTTGCACATGGAATTTATTTTATTGACTACCAAGGGAGCCTATGGCAGTGAATATAGATAAAGGTGATCAACTTCTAAGGAGGTGAAGATAGTAAATTTAATCTCTCTCTTTTTTTCTTTGCTTTTGTTTGTGTTTTGCATCATGATGACCTAATATATATATATGATATATATGGTATTTATGACTATTTGCTAACTTCGGTTAACACAGTGGCTTGGTTGCAAAGAGTTAGTTATTCCTCATTCAAGCTATAGTGGTTAGCTATGATTCAGCAAATGAAATGCGTGCGCTCTTGTACTTTGGTACTCCTTGAATGACAGTTTAAAGCATTTCCAGAATAAATACTTGAATATTTAAAAGTAAAATGACAAATTTTGTGACTATTGGAACTGAGCTTCTGGAAACAGAATGAAATTTAACTGAGAGAAACAAAGGTTAGACAGTGGAGTTGGCTTGAACAAAATAATTAAGTTTTGACCAAGCTGCCCTCTTCATTGATGCTGCATGGACTATAAGAGAAGCAAACGAACAGAAGAAAGAAACACAATGATTGTGAGAACCATAAATGCCTTCCGATCAGATTTGGGTGAGGAACCTTATTTCTCTTCATGCATTGGTGTGTGCAGGTACATGCATATTTGTGTAGAATGGTAAAGGAGGTGATGGTGCTAAATGTGCCATGATTTGTATTTCTTGAAATTTCTACATGTTTTGCCAGTGGTAGAGCCTATATCAAAACTTACAGGAGCTGGAATTATGTTTTAAAAAGCAAAAGCTGTTTAAAAAGTGGAAAAGCTTCTACACAAATGGAAATAGGTTTTGATTTGTATGTTTTGTGGAATACATCTTGGAATTAGACAGAATGTAGCCAGCTATCATTTGTATCAGTCTTCACATCCAAGATAATAATTCACTTATCATTCACAGCTGAAAATATATAGTTTACATTTGTTTCAATGATGGCTTCCATCTATGTGTGTCTCTAACATTGTATGTAGGTCATACAATGTCTGCTTCTTATAGGATATTTTTCCAAGAAAAAGAAAATGCTACTTTGCTGAATCTGTTTTGTGTGATCTTTGCATGTAATCTGTTCATGAGAAGGGTTTGAAGATCTTCAGAGCTTAGAAGAAAAGATCAATGATGGCTATCTTTTCAGATGGGCTTGAATGAACAGTTTCAAGGCCTACAGTTAGCAGTTCATTAGTTGCGTAAAGATTAAATCAAGCTATGAGCAGAATGTAATGTGAGCCAAAAATAGGTCACATTTGAATGTTTTCTAAAGACCTTATCAAAGTTACTCATTTCCAAGGATGATGAAAAATTGTTTGCATGTCTGCAGCTTGCTATACTCAAACAATGCAGATTTCTAGTGGCATGTAACAGATGACATCATAAACTCCTTGGAGAAAGGTAGCAGTAGAATGCTAAAATGATATTAAAAACTCAATTTATATTATATTGTGTTGAACCCTTCAAGACTTTTTGGGAAATGCCTGTGAAGAGAGAACAGATGCTGAAAGCTGTCTGTGTGTCCCAAATGCTAATAGACAAAGGAAACATGCTGCATGAAGTGTTAGGTGAGTTTTCCATTTAGTCACCTTATTTAGCCAAAATTCACCTGAGGAACAGCACAAACTTCCTCCCTGTGTACTTTCTCTGTCTGAATAGCAATGGCAGATTCTAATTACAGGCTAATGTTGCACGTGCCGTTTCCCAGTTGTCATTGTCAGATGGAAGTGACACAAGAGAACACAGTATGACTGGGACTGTTTTTTATAAGTGGTGTTTTACCTGAATGGGAGATGGATACGGGCAGCTGCATGGCTGTAGGAGAGAGGACCAGGCATTTTGGGAAGCCTGAAACCTTTGAGGATGTCCTGGGCCCAACTGAGATCAGACTTGTGATTTAGAGAAGAGGTGGCACACAACCTGCATGGTCCTGCAGACCTGTGTAGAGCTGCAGGCCTCTTGTTCTTTGCCCCCAGCTCTTTCAGGTAGTTTCAGAGAGATTCTTATTTTGCCCAGTGATACTGCAGTAAATGGGCCATATCAGTTTGAAAGAGCTTAATCAATCAGCACTTGAAGATGTGAAATCTATTTCCTGCATTTGCAAAATTCATTGCAACTCATTTGTTTGAATAATGTCAGTCACTGATCAGACATTCTCCAAGATGAATAGTGGTGATATAGAGCTGCTGTATTACTAGGCTGTGATTAGTTTTATTTCATTATTAGAAGCGATGTCTTTCCTCATTGATCTAATCTTTCTGACTTTTCATCTGTGACAACAGCAAGGTATGGATCATCCTTCCCAGAAAATGGCCTGGTCTGATTTTCCATTTGTGTTTTTGAGAAGCCACCTTTCAGTGCAGTGCTGTGCCTGGGTCTCAGCTTCAGCTAGTAGACTGGTGGCCTTGGGCAGAAGAGCCTAGTCTTTAGGTGCTCATTTTTCTATCAAGCTCAGACAAACTTTTCTGGTTACCGTTTCAAGAATTAACTCACAGAGTAATACAAAGTTAATTTAAATGTACAAATACCCAATTATTGGGAGAATAATTTGGTTTAGACACACTGGGTGGGGTATTAACAGCGTTAGAGCTTTAGCCTTGGATGTGTAACCTTGCCTCCTGTTGACCTTTGAGATACAAGCAATTCTTTCTTCAAAGCCTACCTTGGAGAGCTGTAAATGATTAATCCAGAAATCATAGCTAAATGATGTCTGCAGAGGACACGCCTGAATGAGTACACAACACGTGACTGAGTGAAAAGTAGATGGAAAGTTGCAATGCTATTGAATTAAGTAGGACCTTAGTCTTCATGGTATCCACAAATGTCAGATGACTTGATGATAAACAAATTTTAAACATATATTAGGTTCCTAACATTAGATTTTTAAGAAAATTGCATAACCTTTCAGATTAAGATCCTGACTGTGGTTTTAACTCATGACACGAATTCTGATAGAGATGGCTAGTAAGGTTAGTATGAGTCATGCTCTACAGAGGTTTTGTTCATAAGCTTTGAGGAAACAAGCATGAGAGCAGCAGCTCTATCATATTTTGAAATACTCCTAGGCTGATTTAGATTTGCTGTCTGAGGTGTTGAGGATGCTGTTCTTGCAATTGCTTCCACACAGGACTGTTTTTGGTCCGTTGTGTCTTTCACTGCCTCTCCTGCAGCCTAAGAGACAAACAACATCTCTCTGCTTTTTCAGCAAACTTATATCTGAGGCTGAGACATATGGCCTTCCATAGAGGGGTAGGACTGCTTCCAGTATGCTTACTGGCTGAATTTTAATGGGAGAGACTATTTTGGGATGTAACTTTTCTTTTTACCACTTTCCAGAAGTTAGTTTAAGGTACGAATGTACTTCCTTTTCTCTTTCACTTCCAAAAGCACTCCGACTACCCTGGGAGGATTATCAACTGCCAAAACTAAAATTGCAACCAGAGTATCAAAACAATCTTTTTCATAATTAAATATAGAAAGCACTCATCATGTCATATATATCAACATGAGTCATTAAAGTTCAAAGCCTGGAGAAAACACAGCTAAGGCCTAGTAAACAGCAGCATGCTTACAGGGGCATTACGGAGAGCAAATAATTTACACATTTTAAATGCACCCAGACTAGGAACTAAACTGAACAGGGATAGGGTTGGAAGTTGTATTGTTGGGCAAGAGGCAGCAATCCAACTTCAGCAGCTGGATTAAAAGACCGATATGTTTTGCTCTTCAGTCATCCAAAGTTCATCTTGCAATTCACTGATGCAGCCACTGCTGGGAGGGATCTCTCTGGCGAGGTGCTGGAGGGGGTTTTCTGACTGGGTAGGTTCCCAGAGACAGCTGAGGGCCAGCCACCTGCACTCCGGGAACGTGCTCTGCCCTTGGTGAGTGAGGCAATCTATCAATAAATATTCCTTCCAAATAATGTAATGCAAGTGTGTGGGAAAATAGTAATTTAATTAAATTACACACATGACATTATTCACTCTACTAACAAGCACAGGTCATTTTACCTGTGAGGAGATAATTTCTTGAAATCAAACATCCTGTATGTCCCCTAAGTGTTTTTATCATCTCATAATTGGACCTCAAACCGTTTTGAAGCATCTCTCATAACCAAACCATTGTGCCAGCAGGATGTTCCTCCTATGGGAGAACTAAGTACTTGCACTGGAGATCCTGCTCCAGTCCTCACAATAACATGGAGACCAGTTTTGACTGTAACACCTGTGAGTTAAACTCTTCTCCCTCTCAGAAAGCAGAGCTGGATTAGGTGAGTAGATCCCCACCTCCACTTTCATCTCCTTATGGACACTTAGATAATTCCTCTCCAGTAATTACCCAGTATAAACCACAGTTCATAGCTGCCAAAAATTCCTGAAGACAAGTAGTGAATGTGCAGAGCAAGCATATGGGACCCAAGAGAATTACACCCCAAGCAGGGAGAAGAACCTGTGTGTATGAGGTTGGCGTTTTAAGCAGGCACAAGTACAGACTGTAGTTAAAAGGAGTGAGTTTTCGCTCATCTTTCCTTTCTCCTTGTTTTCCCAAGGCCCTGGGCTTATGTTCATGCCATATCCTTTGTGCTGCAACTAGTACTTGTGAGGACATCCAGAGGGATGGATGTGAGGAAGAGGATTAAACTGATTAAAAAAAAAGAAAAAAAAAAAAAAAGCCTCCTTTTTGATACATTACTCTACAGCCATGTAATGAAAACAGAGAAGGGCTGAAATGAGGACCTGTGTCTGCTTACACTTGAGCTCGCTTAGAATAAATGTGAAACTGTTTCACTCAGTGATTCATACAAGCAGGTTCACAACAGGCACTTTTCCAAAATGACAAGTATGGAAGTGGGAAATGCTCTCATGGATGAAGCAAGGGAAACCTATCCAGTCTATCACACTATGATTGAACATGTGTTTCTGTTTGTCTTGCAGACAAGTAATTTTTCTTTATGTCCTGAGAGATCAAAAACATTTTCCATTGTCAAGTAAGAGAGGAACAAATCCATGTTCCAACTTTCAAAGTAAAATCCACCAGGAATGTTTTTGCTTTTCTAACTGCATGCCCTGGTTTCTAACTACGATACAGTGCTGCAATATTCACTACTACAAAGCAATGTCTTGATTCACCTTAAACAGCACCTAACTTAAAATAAATGCCCAGAATGGCTAAATGAAAGGGTAGTGCAAGTGTTGAAAAGAAGATCTAATACCTTGTGACTTGTGTTAACATTCTGGTCTCTTGAGTTAGCCTTGTATCCTCTCTTCTCTGAGGAGTAAATCCTGAGATGATGCCACTTTTGCAGCTCATAGGTGTGTCTTAATCAAAAGGCTACAAGCACGATGCATCTTCCCACTAAGGGCAAAATGAAATACAGGCCTGCAACGCTTAAGGTGCACAGTCTAGTTCTTTATGACACTGCCAAAGGCATTTGATAAACCCATCCTCATTTACTGAGCTCTATCTGATCATAACTTTGTAGACATATCACTGCACTTGCAAAACCTGTACTGTGACTCTACGACTCTCATGAAACTTACAAAGCTAATAATTCAGAGAGAAAAATGTAAACCACTCCAACTGTATCTTTGTTGGCAACCCACACCTCTTACAAGAGCTTTTAGCTGCCAACAACATATAAAAATGGCTAGGACACAGAAGAATTATTTTTATTATCCTCATTTCTCAAATTTGGCCTCCCTTTTAGGAGCAACTGGACTTCCTAGCACTTCATGTTCTTGTTCTGTTCTGTTCTGTTCTGTTCTGTTCTATTCTATTCTATTCCATTGCATTCCATTCCATTCCATTCTATTCTAAATTTTTCTATATCTATTATAGAGCTGATGAAGTGTTACTTTGGTTTCCCTGTTGGTTGCTGATCTGGATTATGAGATATGACACAAGGAAAGGGGAGCTGCACTGAGCATTTGTTTCACATATGGGCTATGGACAGAAGTAAGCTCTGGGCTTTAGTGGAGGTTTGTCCAGTCACTTGCATGGACGAATCACAGGTTTCAAGGCATGACAGCAGATAGATACAGGCCAAGAAGTCAATGAAGTTCTTCCTGGAACTATACGAATACCAGGTGGCAGAGAGGACATGGAGTGGGGGAAAGAGGGAAGGGAAGGAAAGGAGGCAGATGGACACAGAAGGTGGGGGCAGGAGAGATGGAGGCACAGTGGTGTTGCTAGTAACACCTTGCGCTGTCTGTCTGGGAGTGAACCTCTCCTTTTCACAGCCCTGGACTAACTCTTCGCTGCTGTGGAAGAGCTCACAGTGGATTTGGCATTGGTATCTGGGCAGCTATGAAGGTGATGTTGCCATTCTCTGGTGAAATCATTTAAAGCAACAGGTGAAAATTAGATTCATTCAACCTAAAAATAAAGCTCACATTTTAGTAGTGAAGGTTATTAAACACTTGCAGCAGTGTTCCAGTAATGTTATGGATTTTTTGTCACTTAGGTTTCAAATTTTACAGCTCAAATACTTAATGCAAGAAGTGCAAGATGACATTCTGTGGCTTGTGTCACCTATGACTGTGACGACACCCATCCCTTACGGTCTTCCTAACTATCAGTTAGTGCCGTCCCAGGCTAAGAAAGATCTGCACCTGCTATATTTTTGTGGCTATCGGGATCAAGTTCAAAATTTTCTAGTAAGCAGGGGAGAGCAAGAAATGGTGCCCACTCCCTGTACCTACACCCAGAGACCATTCAGTGTATATGTGTGTGTATGTTCCTCCTCCTACAGCCAAGCTGGCTTTCCTGGACTCCTCTGCAGTAGTCAGACATTCCCAAATCTGTGATCCAGTTTATTGTCTGTTTCGTCGTGCTGATTTTGTTCATGTGAAATGATCTGGATTAAAAATCCTCATAAAATGGACAAAGGTGGGAACTGGTGGCTGGTGGCGAGGGAAAATGGGAAGTTCTGATTGTGCTTTTGGCTACCAGAAAATTGTGTTGGATTGTACATGTGTGTTTGCTCACCTTGCCCTGGGCTGAGCAAGCCATCAATGGCCAATGATTTCCTGAAAGTACAAATGTGTTTTACAAAAAGGTGAGAGATGAACAGTGAATTTGAGCCATGTTATGGAGTAAGCAACTTTGGGAAGAGAATCTAGATGACTGGGGTATAGGTGTGTGCAGACTAATGATAAGCTGTTATAGTGTAAACAGAAGTAATTACCTGGACAAAATTAAGGAAAAAAAAAAAAAAGAAAACATTTCTACAGCTCACAAGGTACAGAAAATAATTTTTTGAGTAGAAGGAAAAGTTCAGGAGAAAAAAAAAAGGTGACTTTTTAAACTCCTGAAACTTCTTTAGATGAGTTATACTCCACCAGCGTTTCAGTCAAGCTTAAATCTTCTAATCCTTTCCCTCTGACGAAGTCTCAGAAAGTGTCTCTACTTAGTGGATTTAAAACTGCTGATGTTAAGCCGAATGCTGTACATTTGCATAGAAATGTAGTTACAAAACAAATGCAAATGAGTTCAGGACTTTAGAAAGTATAGCATCAGGCCTCTCTCATTGTCTGGCACAACCCAAAAGTTGTGGGATGATAATCAGCTGCTGTCCTGAACAAGAAAAACACCTTTCTCATAAAAATAGAACTGATCTTTTCTTTCTGTAAATAATATCCTAAGTATACAGCCTCCTTTAACCACGGTGTTATTAAATCTGGGGTTTGATGTCATAAACACTTGGTAGGACTGTTAATTTTATGAGGTACTTTTAAACTATTTTAGACTAGCATTTTAAGGATCTCTTTTTATGTATTGACATAACACGGAAATATTAAGGCACAAGTTTATTTTATACTGATTGTTTCCTGTTATCCTTTGGTAATTTTTGGTGTGCAGTGTTTTACTCACACAATTATGCGCAAAAGGGCATAGCTCCTGATGGTGCAGGACTAACACTGAGTGGAACATTTCTGGTCCCCCTTCCTGGCATGGGTCTGCAGTAGGAGGAAAAGATGTAGGCAATTTTTAAAGGATATTATAATGATTCTAGAGTTTGCGGCTGGTCTATTCTAAAGCTGTTCACAGAGCACAGCAACATGGATCGACATGAATGCTTTAATTGAGGGATGAGTTCTAATGTATCCTTAAACTGAGGATGCATGTGATCATTGAATCATAGAATTGCCTAGGTTGGAAGGGACCTTTCAGATCATCTAGTCCAACCATCAACCTAACTCTGACAAAAGCCATCACTAAACCATATCTCTAAGCACCGCATCTACCTCTCTTTTAAATACCTCCAGGGATGGTGATTCAACCACTTCCCTGGGCAGCCTGTTCCAATGCTTAATAACCCTTTCAGTGCAAAATTTTTTCCTAATATCTAGTCTAAACCTCCCCTGCTGCAACTTGAGGCTGTTTCTTCTTGTCCTGTCACCTGTCACTTGGGAGAAGAGACTGACCCCCACCTCGCTACACCCTCCTTTCAGGTAGTTGTAGAGAGCGATAAGGTCTCCCCTCAGCCTCCTTTTCTCCAGGCTAAACAACCCCAGCTCACCGAAATGCTCCTCATAAGACTTGTCCTCCAGACCCCTCACCAGCTTCATTGCCCTTCTCTGGACCCGCTCCAGCACCTCAATGTCTTATAAATGAATGGAGAACTTGAACAATGTACCCTCTACTCAGTCTGATTCTGGTCATGATAGTCACTTTGGAATAAACAGGTTCTCTAGATGATAATTAAAGTATAAATTGCAGGTTGCATATATGTATCTCTGTAAATCACAGAAAATAGGAAAAGGAAATTTCTTAGGTTATATCATGTATCCTATTGCCAATGCAGGTTTGTTTATTGTACTATACATCTAAAACACTTTTGGCCGTCTTTAAAAAATATATGCAATTTTGGCAACAAATAATCAAGTAAAGAGTTTTTTCTCATTTCTTACTGATGCTTTCCATACCATGCAACATATTAGACTTTTATCTGATTCCTTGTTTTTCAGAGTTGAAAATGGAAATATCAAAAAGGGAGTGAGTTCTCCTGAGACAGGGGCTAACTGACAGTGTCAGAGCTTGACATTCAGGATCCCAAGTACACACGCTCACATCCAGCTCAGGAACCCTGCACTTCGTGTTTCTCATAAGTAGTAGCTGTAGGCTCCTTACATTGCGCTTTGGCATCAGAAACCCTGTCCTGTTGTTGCATGTAGAGATTACACCTGCAAAAGTTGGAATACATTAATTCTCTCTTGGCAATGTATTTCACTTCATTGTCTGTATAGTGAGCTTAAAGGCCTCACACTGGCACTCTGAGCGATCTAAATGGTGCTGTGTTTTGGCATTGTAGTTCCTAAACTGGAATCATCAAAATACACAATTGGGATCTTGCCCTTTTTCAATAACCTTTAAATAATGTTCAAACCTGGCCAAAACTATGACCTTTCTTCTTAAAGAATTCTTGAAATTTTTGCGAAGGATTTTGCAAAACCCAAACCTCGACCTGATTGGATCCTTTCTCTAAGACAGGAACATCAAGAATCTGAAAAGTTTGGTGCTCAGGTGGCAAAAGTTAATGCTGGGGACCTTAAGAAAAGGCCAAATTTTTCTGGGAAATTTTATATAATTTGAAATCCTAAACAAACGAATGAATGTGGTACTTACATAGTTGACTGTAAGTTTAAAATTTGATCACTCTTTAAGAAGGAATTTCCTTGATCTTGTTTATAATGACAGCACCTTCTCAATTTACAGTAAAGAGATTTCAACCTTATTTACAAAGGAACAAAATGCATGGAACCTATAGCACTAATTTTCCCCATTTATTTGCACAACTGTTTTTTCATCCACTTCCAAGGAACCATTTTCACAGATTACTCTCCCACGTACTTCTCATAATGTAATTTCAAATTACTGATACAGAGAAGTTTCTCCCATTCTTCTTTAATATTGGCGATGGGAGAGAAAAGAGAGAAAAATGTTTCTGAAAAAATTGGAATCTAATTAAAAAAAAATCTAAAATAATCTAATAAAACCCAATCATGTTGGAACAACAGACAGCGATGGAAATGAGCATTATGGTGAGTGAAATGAATAAAACTTGAAAAACAAGCAGTTACTAGGCCCTGTGCTGGTTTTTAGGGTGTTCTTGAACTTTCTTCTCCACATGAACTCCATTCACAAGAGTGAAATAAACCCCTCCTTGGATATATGATGGTGATAGCACCTGCCATTCATTATACACCTGAGCAGGTAACTCCTAAGTTATTCTTTACATGCCTGTTTCCCAAAGATTGGCAAGAAGTTAAATCTAGAGATAGGCACTAGTGAGACAAAATTTGGGGAAATAATTGCGAGAGCAATGCCTTACTTTAATACTATGTAAGGTAGCATTCAGTAGACTAATTTTTCCTTAAGCACAAAAAAATTCCCTAATATTATCTTCCAGTTACATAAGTCATAGGTAGGTCTGCATTTGAGAAGTGATGAGAATTCAGACTTTTACATCTCCTCTTTGGCTTCTCAGAATGTAAATCTTTAAATCATCTTTAAATATGCTGGCTGTGTGCCAGCAGCAGATTGGTCCTATGCATGTGTATGAAAATTTCAGTCCTTTCTGGGAGTTTAAGAAGCTTATATAGTTCCTAATGACTTTTATGACAGCTAGATGAAGTTTTGGTGTCAGGCACCTTATATAAAATTTTGCTTCACTTCTGAATTTGACCTCATGCAACTTCTCAGCAATATTGAAAAATGTAATGCAGCAAAAAAATTGAAAACAAAACAAAAATATGGAGGCAGTTCTGTTTTCTTCTTTTCACCTCTAAAAATTCCAACCCCCATTGAAGCTCCCTGAATGAGGAGAAATGGCTTTGGTAGGCATTTCACTTTTTTCACTTGTAAAAATTGACAGCTAAACCCCCTACTTGAATACGCACAATTAAAGCAATTATACCATCGGATATTTCTCCTGTTATTGAATCTGCTTGAAACATCAGGCAATACTGCATGCAGCAGTAATTTGTTTTCAAAAATAATTTTTAAATCTTCATTATCAGAAAAAAAGACTTGATGTTCATCTTATTCTCGTTTCAGTTCCCTGCCACTTTCTCCATCAGTAGCTATAATAATTTTCTGGGCACTCACTGTGCCACCACTGGTTTTAAAGCTAAAATATTCAATCTTTAAAGTGCACTGTTCATTAAGCAGCGGAAAAAATTGCAAAATCGAACACACCATTAGTGAAGTTTGTCCAAGCATTCCTTTTTTTTCATGTTTGTTAAGGGAAGATTTTTCTATAAGAATCCCCAATCCCTCTCTGCCAGCCCTGTCTCAGCAGCCCTACCCAGGGCCCGGCCTCTCCAGACCCGTCTCAGCTGATCGTGTTCTGTTGAGGAGTGGCAGGGCTAACAGGGTAAATTAACAAAGGTACCGTGCTCTGTAACTGACTGCCATTGATCTGCACACTTTGTTGTCTCACACATAACATAAATAAATAACGAAAAATAGATCTTCATCCGAAATGCATTTTTATACTCAAACTCCGTTAACACCTTTTATTTCCCACACCGTAAGCTGCTCAGGAGCACCAGCAATTGCAGGCGCTCCAGGTAACACAGCTAATGCTTGCTTTAAAAAGTACAGGAAATTCAGGGAAACCAGACCAATCTTTACTAAATTAGGCTTTAACTTTTGTAGATTTTATTGTCCATATACCTGATAGATTCAGAGGTTAAGTAATAACATATGGGCTTAGGCAAACACCCAGATGTACATAAAAATATGTTCTTGAGGAAAGCACATTAAAAGGATTTGGTTCCATTTTCACAGCTGTAATTTATAGACTACATGGGGCATTTTTAATGGGTTGTATCAGACATCACCAAGCTGCTTATATGTGGCCGGATTCAGGTCTCAGTTCCACCAGAACAACTATTACCCAAAGCTTTCTGGTTTTCATTCTCCTTGGTCTCCAGAACATGAGAATTAAAGGTACAGTGGCAGTCTGTCTTAATACTGCCAAAATGCTGAAAAGTTAAAACGTCTTGAGAAAAAAGAGGGGAGGGCACACATTTTCCATAAACTAGTTTGCACTTTATGCCTGCACTTCTGTACTTTTTGAGCTGCATTCCTCCATAACCCAACCTCTACTAAAGTCTTTGGGTCAGATTTCCATATATTTACCGAAAGTGAGTGGTACCTACTCCTTGGGTAACCTAATTGGAATCCTGCAATCGTGACATGTTTCTCTTTTGAGTTGCAAATGCTCATTTAACAGTTAGGTAAAGACAGTGAAATGAGGCCCTGTTTGAATTAACTCCCCAGTGCAGAGCTCTTTAAGCTCAAGGCATTTTGTTATTCACTGCTTTAGCCCCTGTAAAAAGGACTTATGAAGTACAGGGACACCATGAATCTCTGTCACAGGGCACGCAGGGAGCCGAAAACAAGCTGAAAATGCATTGCTTTACAGCATTTCAGGCACGACCTTAAACAAACAAACCTGCCCCCATTTGTTCACCTCAGCATTTCATGACTTGCTTCAGCGATGTCCAGACCGGCATCTCCAAGGCAAAGGACCACGTTCTCCCCCCTGTCGCTGCCTTTTCCAGCGGAGAGAGGGGAGCCGCTGCCCGGGCCGTGCCGGGTCTCCAGGCTGCCCCCCGTGAAGTGCTTTGCTGTGTCAGCCTGGATGAAGGGAGGCAGCCCAACGGAAACGCTGTGGGGCCGTGCCGTCTTACGAACTAGATGGGATGCTAAAGATACATGGGTTCCCCGTAATGATGGTGGTGATAACAATTAAGCTGTGTTATTTTGGTATCAGTTTTTTCCACAAGGAGAGCCATTAATTAGGCTAAAGTTTTCTCGTGTCTCTAGGCCTTTGCTTTTCTCCTCGGGCGAGAAATCTCATTGTCATTGCTGACCCTGAACTTTTTCTTCCACCAGGATCTCCCTCTGGTTTATCACTGTGGTTGGACCCTTGCCAGCGGTTGCCCTCACCCTGACCCTGTCTTTGATGAAATACTTGTTTATACCTTACTCAGTTCTCTGCTCAGCTAATGCAATCCCCTCCTTTAAATTCCCTCCTGAATGGTCTCCTTGAGTTGTCTGGATTTAATTCAGTGTTGCCAGGAGAGCACAAGATGCATACTCCTGTTGCAATAAGCTTATTTGGTATTGGATAAAGAGTGGCAAGCTGAGGATATAGGATTACAGTACCTTTTCTTTTTCCTTTTTTTTTTGTTTTTTTTTTTTTTTTTTTTAACATGGTCTCTTGTTTCTGCTGTCGGAGTCCTGTTTGAATAGATCGTTACTGAATGTGCCTGGGGTGTCAGGGACCCAGGCAGACACAGGAGCTGAAGCTTGGCTTCTGCAGGAGGAGGCAGGCAGGTGGGCAGGCTGACTTAGCCACAACAACCTGGGAAAGAAGGGCAGGGGGTGCTGGCAGCCACTGAGACCGAGGGGCTGTCAGCTTGCATGGATAATTCAGTAATTCAGGCAACACCAAGCTCAATAGCAGGCACTGTTTGGAGGGGAGAGGGGATAGGCAAGAGGAGTCTGTCCTGGGAAGGTTTTGACTGTGAAGCAGTAGTAAGAGAGGTCTGGATGAACTGGGAGGGTCTGGAGTAGGTAGATATTTACACTGTGACAGTTCAGTGAGAGCACGTTACTCATAGCAGTGTGCTTTTAGGGATGTTAGGTCTTACCTTTAGTATAAAGAGATTGTGATCAGTTTTAATTTAAATTAGCTTCCATGAATAATTCCAGCTCTGGAGTGAAAGAGAGGGAAGGGCAGAGTTATTGTGGTGGGAGGGAAGGATTAAGCAGGAATGAGTTTGGGAAAATAAGGGGATGATTTGAAGAGATGAAGAGTATGCAAAGGGTGGTTCTGGGGCACCATCTGTGGAAGTGGGCAACTGTGAGACCTAGGAAGGAAGGGTCAGTGAAATGAAAACTTTTTTCAGAAGGGAAATAGCAGAAAGTCAGAGGTATGAGGCCTTCTGCCCTAGAAAAGACTGTCTCTCTGCAGCAGTGATAATCTCTAACTGGAATAGTCTCTAATCTAACTTCTACCTACACTTAGTTTGGAGGTCCCTGTAAAATATTTCTTTTGTTCTCCTTATCTCAGCAATGATGAAGGACTGACGGTGAAAAGGGCCTTGCAATGGGGATAAATTGACTCAGTGCTTTTTCAACCATTTTCAGTGACAAGACTTTTTCAGGGACCAAACCTAAATTAAAATATTACTAGGAATGCTACATGTGAGAGAGCAAATCTCCTTGCTTACTCAGTTACCCTATTGACTCCATCGTGCTCTGCCCAGGCCACTCTTTGATTCCTCTGTCAGGACCTCATAACTTTCTAATTTAATCCAGTCTACTACTCCTTCAGCTGAACTTTTCCATAAGGGGACTAGATAAGATCAATGACTGAACACATTGTCTTGGTTTGTCATGGTTTCAGCCAGGAAAGAGTTAATTTTCTTTCTAGAGATTACAGTGAGAGGAATGTCAATAACAAATGTTGTTTTATGTTTATACTTTTCAAGGACTCTTTTCAGCTTCCTATAGAAGCTGAGAAGGAGCATAGACAGAACAATGGAACGGCCAATGGAATATTCCATACCATAGACTTCATGCTCAGTGTATAAATGGGGGTTGGCCATAAGGGGGATTCCGCGATCACTGCTCAGGAAGGTACCAATTCACTGGGTGGTCACTTGTATTATTATTGTTGTTGGTGTTATTATTATTGTTGTTATTTTCCTTCTCTGTTATTGTTCTATTAAACTGTCTTTATCTCAGCCCATGAGTTTTTCTTCTTTCCCTTTCCCCTCCTTTTCTCCCTCTTCTCCCTGCCCTTCTTGGGGGAAAGGGGAGAACTGCATGAGCAGCTGTGTGGTCCCAGCTGTTGGCTGGGGTTAAACCATGACATGGTTTTAGGGTTCAACAAAAATCTTAACTCAAACAGTTGCATTTTATATGATTAGACCGCAGTTCCTAAGCATTTGCCATTTCAGGCTATGTTTAGGTCTACCATCCTTGATGGTTTAGTACCAGAAAATTGTTTGCTCTGATATTTTTTGTATTTCAGTTTACAAACCAAATTAGGAGCTACTGTACTGGACAGTCATCCATTTTCATTTTTGCATAGCTTACAACTTCTTCATGATGACTCTAGTGCCTGTCAATGAGACAGGAAGAAAACTCTTGTCAAATCATGTTTCAGAGCTGTCCTAGATTAATAATGACTGGGAGAGATCTTGTCAGTGCTTTTTTTCCTCCATAATAAGTTTTAAGATACAATTGTTTTCATAGTAGACAAATACATAAATAAAGCCACCAATTAAGCTATTATCAAGTACTGCTCTTGACTGTGTTAGCAGAAACTACAAGCAACTCCAGAAACTACAAGAAACTGCAGAAACCACAAGATCATTGCTATGTTTCTTTTGTTGTCTTATGTTACACTACCTTTATGTACTTCTTTCTCCATTGTAAAAATGCATCTGCTATGAACTATTTTGAAATCTAAGGTCATGAACTTCACATATTTCATATCACTATTCTTATTTGAAGCAAAGTTTTAACTGTGAGGGATTTATATTGAGTGAATTATTCTCATTGATAAATAGTGAGCATTGTTTCAAAACTTTCTGAATCAATTCTCAGATATATGAACATTACAATGTCTGAAAAAATGTAGACCAGAAGTCCATATTAATTGTAGCCATAAAAATCCACAAAAAAGTCCACGTTCTGAACACAGCTTAATAACTTCCTGTAATGTTTCTGTGATCAAATTTCAGTTCATTGCTGGAACTGCATCAGGGACATGATCAGATAAGAAAAATACATTTTGGAGTTATGAAAACTGCTGTTTGTGATACACTATAAATGCATGGATATCAGATCCGGTTCATACCTTAACCTCATTTCAGTTTTGCCCACTGAAATAATAACCCACTTTAACAGCTTTGATCTAACTTTTTAATCTTTTGAAGAATTAGAATCTTATTCTGGATCTGACATTTCAAATTTAGAGCCGTTTTGCTTTGGCTTTGAATGTGGACCAAATTAAATAATTTACAACTTTTAAATACGTTCAAGGAGAGCATGGTTGCCACGTATTTTCTTTAATCCAACCCTCTCAATCTGTTGCGTAAGGAACCTCCCTATTGTTCCAATCTTGCAGTGAAAACAAAGAGAGAAGTATGTAAACATTCACTTAATCAAGTCCTGCCCAGGTCCTTTTTTTTTTTTTTTTTTCCCTACCTTGTTAAGTCTCCTGTATTTTACCTTGGTTCAAATATTGTGCAAACATAATTCAACCTTTCTATCACTATCATGAAACCTATCTGAAAATGAGTGTACACAGCTCTATATATATGCATCTTGGAGAAATTTGGCTAGCAAAACTGTTAAGATTAAAAGCATGTAAAAAAAAAAGGTATTACAGAAGCATTAAAATATGCTAAGTGGGCATATAAACACATAACATTTCAGATATTCCACTCTCCAGCTCAGCTGCTACTGAATGGTGGAAACATCCAGTAACACTGATACTTTTTCTATGGCAGCTTCTTGAAAAATTAAAATTTTGCTCTACAAAATGCCAAAAACCATTTTAGGTTTGTGAAGTCAAGCTTTTCAGCTCACTGTCTTTCTCAGGCCGAGATCATGAAGGTCTGCTTTGCCTGATGTGGCAAGTGGGCTTTTCCTACAGAGCGCAATGCAGGAACGGTGGTAGCCGTTTCCCTTCAGACAGAGATCACAGAAGAAGTGATCATGACAGTGGCCATGTTTGCCTAGTGCTCAGCAGTTAGCATCCTTATTCCAGTGTGAGTTGAATTTCTGCTTTTAGCTGATGGGATCAAGCTCCAGCCTCCCATAGAGGCACCTCACTTCCAGGACATAGGGTGCTGGAGACTGGTTTTCTTTTTTTTTTTTTTTCTTTCATTTTAAAGGAAAGAAAAACACACATTCAGATAGTCTTCAACTTCTCTTTAATGTTAATATGTGCTGAAGTCCATTCCCATCTCACACCAGAACTCCCAGAACTGACTTAAACTCTTTAAGATTAAGATAAATGTGAATGAAGGGAAATCTGAAATCATGTTAGAATTTGAAGAGGGTAAGATTTGTCTCTTTAAACTCTTGAATTCAAAATCCTTTAGAGAAAGTCCGTGTTGGTAACAACAACAACAACCTTCCCTTAATCATATATTAGCAAACAAGTAGTAGCATAGTAACTCTTTGATGTAAACAGAACCATTCACAGTACGTTCCAACTACTTTGAATGTCATTGGAGGTACTCAAAACTCAGCTGGACAAGGCCCAGAGCAACATGATCCCGCTTTGAAGTTGGCCCTGCTTTGAAAAAGGGGTTGGACTTTTTGATCTCCAGAGGTCCCCTCCAAACTAGATTATTCTATGATTTTATAACTGCTAACTTGCATGAAAACGACACTTGCTCTTTCCACACCCAGATTTTACACAGTGCCCACAGAGTTATTCCTGGTTATTTAGCACTTAGCTATGAAAGTCGGCAGTCTGGCTTTGGATTCAGAACATCTAGCTCTCGGTATGAACTTTAGCCTGCCTAGTTTGGGAGCTAAGCTAAAACTGCTACGGGACACTCAAAGGCCATGCAGAAAAGCAGTGGCTCTTCATGGTGGTAACTGATTGCTGTCCCCAGGACAAGGTGTAGCCCGAAGCTGAGCTGGCAAATGGATAAAATGATGTAGAGTACACTTAGTTCAGCTTAAGTGCAGGCAGCCCCTTCCAGGGGAGACTTGCTCTGTCCTTCCCGGGTGGATATGTTCCTGCTACTCCCCTGCATCAGACATAGCAATTGGGCAGCCACAGAGTGGCCAGATCCATTTGCGTTCTAATTTTAATCCTCTACAAAAGGTGATTAACTAGCAATATGCTAGGGCTAGAAATATGTTCAATCAACCTAGCCATCTTAAGCATTAACATCTTTTTCCTTGAACATGTCGATTTGTGGTTTTGCTCGCAACATATGTGCAAACTCTTAATTCCATTGATCTCCCTTAAACATAATATATGTTACCTTACAGAGTAAAGCAGATAGCTAGGAGCTTATCAGGTGGCCTAAAAGGATGTTTTCAGCATCCAGTTGCAAGAGCCAGCACAAATGCAATCCTGTATAGCACATTTACTTCTTCTGCTGAGTTACATAGCAGCCCTAAGGATGGATTGGGATATGTGTTTAACTCTCGAGTACCTGACGTAGAATATCCTACTATTTTTTCTCATCCCTCAGCGGATCTTATAACTCAGTGCAGGGGGTGGGGAGCAAGATGAGGGTTCAAGGTCCTAATTTCCTGCTTCCCTTACCAAGGTTGTATCTTGAGATGCAAGACTCGCAGAACACAATTTCTCAAGGTGCCATGCTGTTGGTGATTGAAAAAGCAACCACAAAGACTCTCTTTGAGGTAGTCCCCTGTATTACCGGGCTTTCCCAGCCTGGTTGTCTAGTCATCCTTGAAAAGGGTAGGCCTATTCTTTCCTTCCTCCTGAGTAACAGTTTCAGGATTTAGGCTAACCCATAGGCTTGTAATGTTAATTTTCAGAGTGTATCTTAGGTGGAGTCATACAGTGACAATCACTCTTTTAATTACCAGATAAGCTCTAGGAACATGTCCTTACCTGACTGAGAGTATCAACTCCCAGAAAAGTGATAATGAGATACGAAGCAGTTTTCTTGCAGTGTTCCTCCATATAATCCAACAAATTTCTCCAAATCACAGATTTACTGAGGAAAATCTGTACAAATTGACCCTTTGCAAAATGTTAAAAAGTCCCAACCCAACCCTAACAAGTTTCCACAAGATCTGTGCTGGAAAAAATAGTCTGTAGTCGTATTTTATTCTACCACTTCACCTAACACTGAAATTTCAATGTTGCAGCTTTTCCATCTTTAGTATGGATATATTTTTGTGCACATTGTAATAAACACATGGGGCCATGATACTGTCAGAAGTTTTTCCAGTCCGGTGATATAAAGTTTAAGTCTTCCAAGTCCTACACCCTGCAGACCTCAAATTAGTCTCAGATGGCTTGACATGCTCTAATACTGCACTTGTATGTTTGTGAAGGCTCAGTGAATTGGTTATTACTTATGCTTGGTTAATATCAGTGTAGACAGAATTGACATATTTAAAACAAATCATGGTCTGAGCAACTATTGATGGCTTTTTGCAGTCAGTGTTTAGGGAATTCATCAGCAGGAAGATTGATTTTCTTTTTGACATTGTTATACTGTATTAAGGGGCTTTTGCATTTTTAATTTTTTTTTTCCACCTCTGTTTTTGGTTCTTTTAGGTTCGGAGGGGGGGTTGGGGGGGGGGGGGGGGGGGAAGGCGGGGCTGGTAGGCTAGTTGTTTACCTTAACTCTGGTCATTCTGAATGCCTATTCTTCCTCTTATCTCTCCAGTGGTATCCTCTCCATCTGTTCAGTAAGCACTAACAATTTTCAGCCTTATCTTTTAAGACCATCTTCAGGAGCAGTTTTGCAAATGTTTTCTGAAAAGGACTTGGCACTTAGGAAGTCCAGCTGCAAAACCATTTAACTGAGATTCCAAGGGAGAACACAGAGAAATGAACATAAGCACTGTTGCCTTTTTTTTTTTCTTATGTAGAGCTCTTCTTGGTATTTTCACTGAGCTTTAACCCCCTCCACCTATGAAAAAGCAACAATTTGAGAAAGACTGGGAGATGAAGAGCAAGCCTAAATCTGTAACTTCAAGTAAAGTGCATTTATCTGAATTTACTCCACTGATAAGTTTGTAAACTGAACACAATTAAAGGAGACATACATGATCTTTGATATGAGCATCTTTAAAAGCAGCAGATGTAATATATAATAAAGATGAATGAATACAGTTCATCTCCATTCCTTCTTCTTCCTCATTTTCAAATGGAACCCTGAAATTAGCTTGACTTCCGTGAGACTGACTATTTCTTTATCTTTCTGAATATACCTTCAAGCAGGCTTAGCACACCAACTTAATGTAAGTTTGCTCCGTAAGGCTATTAATATAGTGAATTAACAAACACTGTAATCAGTCATCTGACTTATTGCTGGATGTCTTACATAGTTTGACTTTTCTGAAGGAAGTAGACTGTAACAGTAAAGGACACTGTGTTATACAGATCACCATCTTTCCAGTGACGGATGCCATAAATTATAGGAAATGGGAGAAAGAAGCAAGAGCTGATCAAAATTCCCCCAAATCTTATGAGAATTATGCCACTTCCAAGTGTGTCTGTGTCTTGAATTAGGGTGAAGAAAATCTAAAATTGCCTTGTAAAGGAGTTACATGTCAGTTTAGATAAATTTCTAAAAAGGTTGGTCACCAAAGTCCCTAAAAAAAGCGGCAATGGGGGAATAGAGAAGTTTTTCATACGGATAAAAATAAAGGAAACTCAGAGTAGAAATATATGGTCAGCTTAAAGTGGAATGAGATCACCACTGAAGTCCCATAGGGATCTCTGCTCGGGCCTGTGCTGTTCAAGAAAGCAATAAACAATTAGAAAAAAGGAGTGTGTGACTGGTGAAGAGGCAAAGTTCTCTGATGACACTGAGTTATTCAGGACAATCAAACCAAAATTTTACTTCAGAGTATTTCGCAAGCACATCCCGGTATTGATTGACTAGCAATACAATAGCAGATTATATTCAATGCACCTAAATGTAAAGGAATGCTTGTGGGAAAACAATCCTGTTCTGTTGCAAAGTGATGGGCTCTGAGCTGACTGTTATTAAAGAATTAAATCTTAGGGCTAAACCAGGAAACTTCGCAAGAATATCAGCTCAAGACCTAGCCCTGGTCAAAGAGTTGAATTGAACCTTACAAGGTAATTGGGAAAGTGGGGACAGCGGAAGAGGGAACGCCACTACGCTGGTGTTTGAATCCATCTGGGGCACTGAACAGGATGGTCACAGGGAAGGCAGCAGCAGACCACGAGGACTCCCCGCACCCTGCCAGCCACCTGACATCTTCAGAAATCTCATTTGTCTTCAGCCACCGACATTTGTAAACAACTCCTGACATTCAGGAGAAGAATCACAAGAGTTAAAATCTTGGTTTTCCTCTTTCACACAAATTAGTGAAGATTCATACTGATTGGGAAAGAGTCACACTGAGAAGTAAACAAGCAAACCACTCCGCATTAAAGATTTAATGAGGGCAGTGCAATTTAAGAGTGAGAATTGCCATAATTTCAAAACACATCCTCCTTCTTGGAACACTTGTAATGAGCTATAGAAGCCAAAACGACTAAGTTGCTTATGTACAGAGACATTATGTAGTCAAATAATTGTAAGGGCAATTCACTGTTTAAAAAAAAAATTAAAATTCTTCAAGTTCAGAGTATTGCTGATGCAAATCAGCATCACAAGATTTGGCTTGAAAGATGTTATGTTTTATCAGGGTGATCCAGAGCCACGTACTGGACTATTTGAAAACTTTGGGAGGGGTTTTTGCGTTTTTTTTTTTTTGTTTGGTTGGTTGTTTGTTTGGTTTTTTTTGTTTTTGTTTTTGTTTTTTTTTTTTTTTAGTGTGGGCAATTGGACTTTATGCATTAGTGAAGAAAGAGCTAGAAAGGTTTTCCTACCATATATTAAATTGTCACTAACATAAAGCACACTAGGAAATCTTGCATAGTAGGGAATTTGGGCTAGAGGAAACTGTATCTCACAAAACTAATAAAGCAGAATGGACAAAACATTTAACACCACTAATAAAATACCCATTAAACTTATTGTAATGGTTATTCAGTTTTCTATTGAAAAAGTTAAATCTCTTCACTGGAATGCTGATGTCCTGTCTGATGAACAGTAAAAGCAGTGGATTGGAATCATATTTTGTGGATAAAAGATAGGTGCTATCATATTTGCACCTATTCTACACAGGCCTGTTGTGCTTAGTACCATGAACTACTGTTGTTCTCTAACACATCTCTGACAGGAACAGATGTAACATTCTGCTATTTCTGTTATTTATTTGCAAAACACTTACAGCTATTTTTGCATGACTTCATGTGAAACTTATACAGTAACTCCATCAGTGAGACACAGGAAAACCTTAGCAAGAGCAAAGTAGCACCTAGAGGATCTCTTGCAATCTTCGAAGTCATTATGTGGTCACAGAATGGGTAATGCATAAGAGTATTATTACATACAAGTGTAAACTAAGGAGGAGTTGGTTTAATTGCCCCATTTCTTTGTGGGGCAAGAATTAAACATCATGCTGTCAGATGATGGTGAAAGCTCTTGACTTTCTCACAGAAACTTTTCTGTCAGGCCATAGGATGGACTCCAGGGCAGCAACCCAGGAAGGAGTACAGAAAGAGAGTGAGAAACTGAAGATTCAATAAAAGCATGCAGTGGCGAGATCGCAGAGAAGGTCAAGCTAGTGAGCGCCTCAGTTATAAAGTCTGCTTTTGGGCCTGGGCTCATATCTTTAAATATTGTTGTATCACACCATGGAGACACCAGGCCCAGATGCTTTCAGAGTGCATCCTGTTGCTGCTTCTTCAGTGAATTTGGCCTCTGATTTAAAGATAGAATCCTCTGTGTTGATCATAAGTCAGGCAGGTCTGCCATGGTCCTATCCTCAAACTCTTTCAACTGATCTTTATCACTAGCTGAGTGTTCCCACCTTGAGCACTGGAGCTCATCTGACCCCATGTTTCACTGGGCTTGGGAGGAAAAGGGGAAAAGCACCAAAGCAAATAGAAAAACAGGGTGTTTTCATATTGTTTTTGGTTTTGTTTTTGTTTTTTTTTTAATCTTTTTGAATACCATGAAACCATGGTGCTTTGCCAGGCAAGCACCTTGCCAACATAACGGAGGAGAAATAAAATGTGGATTATGAGGAAAATCGTTGTGGGATGGGACTACAACAGCTCTGGCTTAGATTAGTTTACATTGCCAGGAAGCTGCATCCTTCACCTCTTACAGCTCAGGATGTGCCCACAGTAACACAGTAGTTTAGATCAGGATTGCATTTCCCTTGTCCCCATTTACTATGCTTTGATTTGCATTACAGAGAGTAATTACAGAAGTCTCCATGCCCAAGCCACATTCAGTTTAGATGAAATTTAGTGACAGTTACACTCCTAATGCGCTGGAACCATGGAAGGATAGTCAGCTCACATAAGTGGACTAGACCTAGTCTGAAATCCTCCCACCGAAAAATTCCAGCAACCCCCTCCTATCCACACACCATGGACATCAGTTCTTCAGCACCTACTTTTTGTCTTTGCAGGTCTGCTCTTGTTGCACTATGTTGTGTGCTGCCAGTGCAGACACATCTTCACTGTGTCTTCACCCTGGAGAGAGGGTAAACTTGGAGTGGACTGGGAGATTTTTATTTCTGCTTTCAGTCATCAGCCTTCTGGAGCGAATCAGTGCTCTGAGAAAGAACTATCCCATATCAAGAGCCAGTAATTTCAGTATCCCAAAACAGGAAGCCCTGATTTAGATACTTAGTCTTACCTTAGCATACAAGTAAGGAACTTTGTCGAGACATTAGGCAGGAATAGATCAGTGGTCTTGGAAAGGGTCTGTGATTATAGGGGCCCAGGTTGCCTGGCACTCTTGTGGTTCCTGGATTTGTGCCAAAGCATGTAACACGCTGGAGTTAATACCTGCCCAGCACAGGTTGGCTCCAAAATCCCAAAGATGTGAAGATTTCTAGAGTAGCAGGAAACTATTACTACACGGCCCACACAAATCTTCAGCAAAGTTATGAGCCAGGCCATCTAAAACAAGAATGCTAGATTTACAGATTGTGAGATTAAAAACCTTATTTTCCTAGTTGGATTTTGACTCCCCTTTTCATTACTCTTGATGTATGTTAAACTCAAAAAATAAACAATTAAGAAAATGAAGAAAATGTAAAATGCTTATATATTCACATGGTTTTAGCACCCAGTTTTCAAATTATTGTGAGGTTTGTGACAAAATGTCAGGATCTGTCAGTACTGTATTAAAAGAAAGAAGGCAAGTATTTAGGCCCAATAAAAATGCTCACAGGTATAACCTTGTAAAAGAGTACCTAACAGTGAGCAGTTATGGCAGCTATAGTGATTAATCATTTTCCCCTGTCCTGTTGTCAGCACTGAAACAGCACTGAAGTCAGTGGCTGCTCTCTGAAAAATGGGCCTTATTTATTCAAAATATTTTTTTCTCAGTTTGTCTTGTCTGTATTTTCCACCAGCCTGGACATTGTTGCAACATACAGATCTGTGATAGCAGGACTAACTCTCATTAGCTGTCTTCCAGTAGCAAATACGTGCTAACTTTTCTGTTTACTTTAATAAAGTTTTCTTACTCTCCAGCCTAGTAATATATGGTTGTACGCACATACACAGAACCTGAGTCTAATGAGTTTACTGCGTACTAACCAGAGGAAAAGTAATTCAAAGCAGATGTTAACTGACACTGATTATATTGTTCTAAGAGTGTGATGTGAATAGCACCCAATTATTTAGATGCATATCCATATCCTCAGATGTGCTCTTAGATGTTTAAAGCCTATAGTACTCTAAAAGCTTGCCTTAAGTCACACAGAGATTGTAACACAGGAGGAAAAAAAAATATGTTACTCCTTTATGTTGTAAGGGAGCACCATTGAACTTATAAAATTTTTATAATTTTTGCATAATTTTTTGTCCTTCCTCTCTCCTGGGAAAAGAAGCAAATTTTTATTCCTACCCCATGGCTTGTTTCAGTTGCTTGTATTGTCACCAAGTATTTACTTTGCCGGCAAACACACTGTACTTTGGTCTCAGTCAGTTTTTAAGCTATTTTTCCAACATAAACACTTAGGGCATGACCCTTTGTTGCACTCCATGTTTTGTTTATTGACTCATTTGCACTTAAAATATGTTCTTGGAGAGACTTTTTTCCCCAGTATATTAGTTCAAAACTGCTCCTAGTCAGATTGTTTTAACTCGTGCAGTAATTAGTATGCGTGTTCAGGATGATTTTGTTTTTGTTGTCATAGATTCACTGAGTATATTAGTACAAATCACAGAGTTTCCCAGGGTTTCTTTTTTTTCTGCTTATCCATTTCTTAACGTGTGTCTATATAAATTATTTTGATCTCCTCCTCTGAATCGTACGGGTGCAAATTTTTATAAGACGATGATAGAGTATACCTCTGTTAAGACATGGAGTGCTGATTTGCAAAAGAGAGAAGAGATTGAATGATTCAGCAAAAGATCTGATATTTCTGTTGCTTCCCTACTGTCCTACCAAAGCTCTTCATCCCACCTAATTGCTCAGAGAAGAGCTGCCTCATTTTCCCAGCAGTACAATGCTAGAGTGGACATTAGACAGCTGCACAGAGGTAACGTCTGTAACTCTGTCTGCAGAGAAGCATCTTTAAAAACAAGACTATTTAATGTTCTGAAATATTCTAAGAGGCTGTTTGTTTTTCTGCAGTTTTCCTTTTTTTACATGAATTGCCGGAGACCAGGCAGATAACAGAAGAGAGAGCCTTTTCATCTCTGGACAACTCTTCAAAGAGGTGGATGGGAATTTAGCCACATGATGGCTTCCATTGAAGGAAAAATGTACAATTAGGTCTATGTATTATTTAGTCAGTGTTTTTTGACCTTTGTCAGTCTGTGAAGCTGTAAACATTTTCTGTGGAAGATATGGTCTCTATAGACATTTCACAAACATGGCTAGTTCTGTGTATATATGAAGGTGTTTTTCATAATCATCTTTCACATTTGCATTAGAAACAGTATGGGAGCCACTTTAGCCATCTACAGGCTTTTCTCCAGAGGAATTTTGTGAACCTTTTCTCTGTATCACAATTTCGTGCAACTCACAAACATAACAGTGAAAAAGTGTCTTAGCTCTAGATGTCAGCTTTCTGTAGCATTAAGCAACTATGAGTTATAAGCAACACAGAGCAGCTGTTTTTTCTACATAACTCGAGACTTGTGTAGGAGAAGAACCTGTGGGGCCTCATCCAAAATCCACTGAAACATCTGGGATCTTGTCCACCAAGGAAAACTTTCTTGGGCTTTGTGCTGTGCTGACACTGAATAAAGAGAAAATGCTTTTCTTCACCTAGCTTTGCTTTTCTTGAATATATTGTCTGTCCTCTGGCTACATTTTCTGCTGCTGTAATGACTGTACCTTCTGTGCTCATAATGACAATTAGACTTTGTGGAATTCTTTCAGACACTGATGGGGTCTTCTCACCAGTCAGAGAGAGCTTTAATATCTAGTAAGGACTGAAGAGAAATTCTGCTTCTTGAATGACTCCATTAGGCTTGTCTCCTGCTTAATCAGCCCTTGAAGTACCTGAACTCACCACGGCTTCCCAGCCAAGAAGGGATTTCAGAGGTACTTGTTCCACCAC
The DNA here is from genome assembly GCA_947846985.1 of Fratercula arctica. NCBI lineage: Eukaryota > Metazoa > Chordata > Aves > Charadriiformes > Alcidae > Fratercula > Fratercula arctica. Next base: position 72,715,260 of record CANTUZ010000003.1, read on the forward strand.
AGACTACTGCAGACTTGGCTGTCACATCTCACATCATCTGCTGTGCCTGTAAGGGCTGGCATAACCCAGAGCTGGACTGATCTTGTGGTTGGCAAAATGCATTGCGAGTCTCCTGCATTGACAACAGCCCTAGCTACTGTACATAATTTTCATTGCTTACTCTCATCAGAATAACTTATCTAGTTGGAAGTACAGAGGGAATGAATTTAGGTCATTCACAACATAATTACCCAGGCTGGCATTTGTCCAGGACATGGGAGTTAGCAACACTGAACTTGAGAAAAATGTTAGCGGTGTTAATATATTTCCTTTCATTGTTATAAAGAAATTGCTGTTTCTGTAGTGAGTGCTGCAGGTGACTGCACATCTGACATTCCCCTTATGGTGCATTACAGCTTTATTTGTATTTCTACATTACTAGGGAGAAGATGGGTCAAGCTGGTTTTTTATCGCTGATGGAAGAAGTTTTAAATTGTGGATGGGCTATAGTTAAAGGTGAGAAAGGAAAGATTACTGGAATAAGAGCTCCAGCTGTGATGAAGAAAAGAACTGCCAAATGATGTATAGCTATTTCATGTATGGATGGACTTGCTCTGGAGTGGCAGGACTTAGCCATTTATCTGCACGTAGCTAAGCGTAACACAAATTTAGGGATGAAGTCACTCAGTACCACTGCATACTAGCACGCTCACTTTGAAAAAAGAAACACTGAAAATTTGGGTATTAGGATGTTTTCAGAGGCTAAGATTTGGAAGACTTCAGTTCTGTCTCCCACCAGAAGCTCCCTCTGTGATTGTAGGCAGAGCACATTCAAACCTGAAGATGTAGATTTTGCACAAGAGCCAGGCACCTAAAAGTGAGGGGCTGTGCCACGGAGCTGTTGCAGTGCTCAAGCACATTTTGTAGACTTCAACCTCCATCTCTCTGTTCCTTATTATCTACTGCTTGCAAAATGTAAGTATCTGTCCTTCCCTGCCAAAGAAGCCTGGTGAGTGCAAGTGCCACAGGACAGGTGAGGTACTCTAGTACCTGTATAAATACTGTGTTTAAGACAGGTGGATAAAGCCAATGATTCATAAAGAAAAATATGTTTAATGTTATGATATTTCTTTATAAAAGTTAAATATGTCCCATGCTTTCTGGTAGCTGATCCATATACAGGATGAAGTGGATCCCAGAAAACAGGATTGCATCCACCACATTTGACTCATCTGACAATGTGAGTGGTCCTGTCTAAACTTCAGAGTCTGTGTGTAGCCAGGGAAAGGGGTGAACACCTCCAGAAGGCAGCTCATACCGTCCTAAAATGGGTGTCTGAGCCAGCGGGGTCTGAGGGCAAGCCTTTCTGAGGAACCTGTCTCTTTTCACAGGCTAGCGAGGAGGGCCTCTGGATGGCTAGCTAAGGCACCTATCTGTTTGACAGCTAAATGATATTAAGTGAATCCCACTGTGGCTCCCCTCCAGGTGACAGAAGAACATTGAGGAAGTTCAAGGTTTTAATCTCTCCTCATGCTCCACGACATACAGTGATATTAAAAATCTAGGTCCATAAGAAAATTTCTTCTTATAAATCATTCTTACTAGGTACTCTGTGATGAATCCTTCCTCCTTAGCTCTTGAATTGTTTCTTTACGTGCCTTAAATAAACCGAATTCTTTTAAAACCCCATCCACTCTAAAGGAAAGGCTAATGTAGATGAACTTCCTTTATGTCAGCTGGACAACAACAAATTGTACTCCTCTTGTGTCAAGTAAATAATTAAAGCTTCATTTGTGAAATGTTACTTACCTGTAATGAGTCATCTGTGGTTAAAAGAGAAAACAACAGCTACAGGAAGGCGATGCATTTTTTAACTGGAAACGTGACTCCTTTTGCCTAAGCTAATGCAAAATCAAATGAAGCCACTATAATACAAACGCCTCTCCAATTCCAGAGCCATGCATACAGCCTTACGTTGTCACTTCTGCTATTATCTGAAGCCAGGAAAGAAGCGTGTTGATGCTGAATTGGCTCAGGCTTATAAGGCTTGATCATTTGTCTCAATTTTCATGCCGCAGTAAGTCTTCAGCTCTGGGAAACCAAGACAGGTTTCTCCAAAGCAAAAACCCAAAAACTGCACACCACAGCTTGAATGGTCTGAAGGACTCTTTCATACAGCCGATAATTTGAACAGTTCATGAAGGCTCATTGGCCATTACTGCAATGAAACATATTCAATACTGTGATTCCAGTTGTGAGAGAAATAGTGCACTCACTGTGTATGCTGTGGCGGAGAGACTGGGACATGTTTTATACACACTGCTACTCTTCCTTATATTTTGCAACCCTTTCAGATCTCTCTTGAAATTATATGTAAAATAGACATCTCACATATTTAAAATTAATCTAATGAATTACTTAAATATCACAATAGAATTAAGCATGGACAAGGGCATCTCTAAGTCATTCAGAAAATTAAAATTGATCTATGAAGTTCCTCACCTTTTCAGAGCCTTCTCTTCCAGATTCTCTATTATTCCTTAAATCAGTGAATATGTGCTTCTACTGTGGGGAATCCTTGATCCTTTAAAATGCAAGATGTGTGAAGCTTTTATCTATATGCCTTAATGTAAAAAAAAAAAAAAAAAAAAAAAAAAAGTGATGCAGATGGATCAATATAAACATATATGACAGTAGCTTGGAGCTGCATGCAGTAGCATAAGTAAACAGAGTGACAGGATGACTTTTCAAAACAAGCTTGTCATGTTTATGCTTGTTATCAGCTCTCCTGACAACGATTTTCCCATCAGCTAACTACAGACTTAATTAGGGCATTAACACAATCCTGCCCCCACACCTCCTGCCTTCCCCCACCCCAGCTAAGCACTGGGTCATTACCAGGAAGAGAGAACACAAGAAAGCAAATGGGAAAGAAAACAGAAATAAGGAAAAATAGAAGGAAGGAATGAAGAAAGAGCATAATTTTGATTATATTGCACACGGTAGAAGGGAAAAAAGCAGTGCTTTTCCATGTTTTGTTACAGGTTTTGCAAAATAAACGGTCCATAGCAGCAAGCAGGCCAGACCACTCCACTGAGAGAAATGAGACTAATTTATGTGATTTCCACTTGTAAATGCTTACAAGTGCAAGAAATGTGCATTTCTCCATTGTTTGCTAGGATACATCCCTCACTCTCATGCAGAGTAGCTGCTCTGTGTAATGAAGACCCTTCCTATGCACAAGGCACATATAGCAAGTTGTAAGATGCTTTTGGCAGGCTGTGCTTTTGGGGGTAGATATGCTAATAGCTCACCTGGAGCTTGTACAATAGCTTCACACCAATTTAAAAAAAAAAAAAAAAAAGTGGTGTATTTTGCTGTATCCATTTTACAGATTCCATGTGTCACACCCAAAGTAGAGCTCCATGGCAGACACTTACCAATAGTGACTGGAGTAACCTTGAGCATTTTCTTCACAGTGTTATTCTTCATAATGACAGTTTTTCATATACTACTCCTTTTAAACCTTTGTGATTTTCTATCTAGTGAAAGACCTGGATTTCCTGGTTTTCTTTATTATTTCAACAATTTCCTGGCATTTATCCTTTCCAGTATGGGTGGTAGACCATGTACTTTGGTAGCAAGGAATTTTGCCTCACTAGTCTTTCCCCCGTTCACTACCAGAAGACATTCACAATTAAGCCCAGGTATTATTAATTGCAGATTATTGCTTCTGAACTGTCAGAATTGCCCAGTCAGTGCAAACATTCATGAATTCAGACCTTTTTTTTTTCAGTTCTATTACTGAAGTGCACGGTTGAATGATATGGCATCATATTGGATTCATTGGACCAGGACAAGCCCAGAGATGGTGATACCCAAACCCAAGACTAAATTATAGCACAGATGTCTCTGCAATATGTATGAGCAAATGCTATATCCACTGGGTGGCTTCCAGACAAATCAATAAAATGGTTTCCATTTGAGTAACCTGAAGGTGTTAAAACAGTAGCCATTAGAAACCCAGGAGTTTTAAATCCACATGTCCAGATGACTTGTTTCCAAAGAGATGTGGAGCTCTTGGCATAGTTGTTCATGTTTGGCCTAACTTTGGAAAAGACCTAGGAACCTTTTGGGGAAGAAGTGTGAAACTCTTCAAAAAAGTAAAGAGAACACATAGATAACCTTAATCTTGGTGCTCTAGACATTTATCAGTCTAGGACAGAATAATTGAATGGACAGTCTGAGTCTCCATTAAGAAAAAGGTAATGGAGAATAATTAAACTAGTGCCAATGAACACATAGTATATGGAAAATAAAGCTTATTGTTACTGCTTAGGCTAGTTCACTTGAGATAGATAATAGCATTGACGTAATTGATTTCTGTAAAATGTTTGACTGGTGTTGCACTGCTTTTTGCTTTAAACCCTAGCTAAAATAAAATCAACATGGCATGTATTAAAGGAACTAAAATTTGGAGTCGTATCAAATCTCAAAATATAACTGTAAGCAGGGAAACATCAATGAACAGATGCGTTTCTAGCAGGGTTCTGAAGAGATCACTGTTTTCCCTACAATATTTAATGTTTTTGTAAAGAACATGGAAGGAAAAAAACAATTACTGACTGGGCTTACAAAAGGTACAAAGATTCAGGGAAGAATGATAAATTAAAAAAAAGAACCAGTCACTGTTGCAGAAAAACATAAGCCACGATGGGATTTAGTTAAGTCAAACAGGAAAAATGGTAGCAAGAAAGCAGATACATCATATATATAAGAAGAACCTGGAAAGGACAAGAAGGTTATGATCAGCAGAGTAATATTTTTGATTTTGCTAGTATTATGATTATGACTACTATTTAACACAGTGCTCAGGAAGACCTGCCTTCAGCAAGGACTGAGTGATGCTGCAGAGACATATAATAAAAATGCAGCTTCTGTCTTCCAGAAGCTGCTAGTGCAATTTTGCATCTAAAAGGCTTATGCAAGTTTTGGATGCATAAACAGGATGGTTTTGAAATGGAGTGAAGAAGCACCCAAACTGGGTGCTAGTGTGATAGACTGGCATATGAATAAGCATTGGAGCTGTAGACATGATTAAAGGGCTGGAAAACCTGCCATATATGAAATGCTTATGGTGTTCAACCCAGTTAGAATGTCTGAGAGAGGCTATGAGTATCTTCCTTACACTGTGTAAGTATGAAGGGTTGAAAAGCTGGTAGTAAAGGGTTTTTCCAGTCTGTAAAACAAGGTTATAAGTTAAATATATTCAGGCTTGATAAAGCCCCCCTTTTTAACAGCATTGATATAACTCACAAGGTCTAAGGGTTGAATCAAGGCTGGTTGGTTTTTTAAAGTATACGCTCTAGTTCAAAAATATTAATTCAGAGAAATCAATTGGCCTATGTTACTTAGGAGGTCATAGCACATGAGTCCTTTTTGTCTGTATTTATCTCTCTATCTAGGAAATTTACAATCATATTCTTTTAATCTAATTCTCCCTCTCTTTTCCAATGAAGAACAACCACCCAAAGCTACTGTTATACTCAGGAAATTGAAATTTTAATAAGCTTTGATCTAAGTATCTTACCTCTTAGGGTAATTTATATCCTCACCGTGTTAAAAGAAGTGATAGCATCCTGGACCATTTGCTCTTATTGGTTGCAGATACTTAGTAACACAAAAATGTCAACGGTAATTCAAGCACATTGTTCCCACAACGTTTCTCAGAAGGACTCTAGGTACCAGATATTTTTATCTGTTGTCATTGGCTTTCCCAACACTCTCCCAGCTAAGAAAATCCCAGTGAAATTATGTTCTTTTAAGATGGGTCACTTAGCTGAAGGAAGGCTCAAAATGCCTTGTGGAGTTTCAGCTGCATAATTTCCAGTGATTATTGTGGGACCCTGTGTTCCTGGGCCTTGGGCAATGCTTTGAAAATGAAGGGGCTATTGCCCAATCTTTATATCTCTGAAAGGAGATAAAAATAGAGCAGTTTTTAGAATAAGCCCTGCAGGTTCACTGAGCAGCTGCCTTCAAAGGAAATTTCCTTGTCTTGATAAACAAGAAAACAGAAGCACCTGGGTTTGGACACATCACTCTTCTACTTGGGAATATTAGCATTTAAAAATCAGATGGCTGAAAACAAGAAAGTGTTATCATCAATGAGAAAATATTATGTATCTGTATGTGCTTTGTCCTAAAGTGATTTTAAATAGTTCTACTTATACAATCCCATTAGCCCAGAGTAAAAACATCAAGGTTTTTTGAGTAGCTGAGTTTCCTTGGACAAATCATCTTAGTTTATAGCTCTGCTTTTGACCCTGTTTGCGGATGTTCCAAAGACACTAAGCTCTCTGAAAAATGACTTTATTTTTTAAAAAATGCTTTGGGAAATTCTCATTAACTGAATTAAACTATGCTATTATTATCATTTATACACAATCCTCTTGAAAGGCTTAGCATAGGTTGATTTTGTTCAGATAAACCTAGTGTAGAGAAGCCATTCAGTAGAGACTTCAACAGTGGAAGTAAAGTGTCAAACCTCTCGCAGGAGCAATTAAATCACAGATAATGTGGACTAATCTAACATAGTACAGTATATGAGCAGGACAGCTGAGTCAAGATGAAAGTACAGTTTTTTGTTTGTTGATTCACTTTTCTGTCACTCCAAAATTGCTTTTAGTATGCAGTGTACTTTGGAATGCAAGGACTTGGTTTTATCTACTGTCAATCAACCAAAGGAGGCCAGGTTTATATTTGGTTAGGAATTCAAATAAGGAAAAGAAAAAGTTCCTTTCAAAAATTTAATCCCTGGGACTGATTCAACTACTGTCAATTGGGGTTTGAATAATCAGGTTCTTTTGGGAGTTAGATCATCTCAGTGCAGAATAATGGTCAATTTGTATTTGTTTTAATAGTGTCAATCAGCACCTCTAAGTGTCCTTTGCCGGTCATGGTGAAGGTGCTCGCAAGTCTGAAGACAGACAAATTAAACAAATTGCTCATTTGCTCATTAGTTGCGGTACACGAACTTGAATATTCCTTTGCTCCTGACATAACCAGCTTTCTGATTAATGAGTAATTCCTGTTTCTGATTTTATTTAAGGTATACTTAGTGCCAGGAGCCTAGTGAGAATAGTGGGAATTAGGAAAAAGATTGCAGTGAGATTTTAATACATAGATACTCACACAGACGTCTCTGTGAGCATCTCCAAATAATATGAATAGACAAGTCTAACCCAGAAGAAATGAGTCAAGCCTTTTACCATACAGGCTGACACTGAAAGTCTGCAATGTCCACGTGACATTTGCTTTCTCTTCTTTAAGCTGTGATCTGGGAGCTGAAGTGGTACAGCTAGGCAGTTTTAGCAATAAATTCTTCTGAATTACTAAATGAAATGTCTAACAGCTGACATGATGTGGAAAAATAAGCCATATTCATCTGTAAACAGTCTTAGAAAACATCACAGACTTTTACTTTTCCTGATCTGGTCACCTAGAAAATACTAAATTGAGCAGTAAAAAAGTATTTTTAGGAGGCATAAGGAAAGTATTTCTGTGCTTCCAACAGGAGACTGAAGCCTGTTGTTCAATGTGATCCTCCTGGCTTTATCAGTGTAACAGAGTGATGCTGATTTGCATCATCTGAGACATGTCTGGAGGGACTGAAAGATGTCACCTCGCCAACACTCTCTCTCAAAAAAAGAAGAGTGATAACATCTCAGTAAAATTTCTGTGAATGCTTGTTTCTGGCTCTCTTTACAGAAAGAACAAAAATGAGGAGTCAGAGCAAGCTAAAGGCCACAGAGAATTAATGCTAAAGCTAACCCCAGCTGACAATTTTTTTTTCTCCTGTGTGTCACACTTTTTGGTTGGCAGTGAGTTTTCACTCACCGCCGTCTTTAACCTTGAATACTGCAAACTGGCCAGGGAATCAGGACTGTTGGTCTGCTGACTCACAGTAGCTTTGGGCAAACCACGGAGCTAAAGTTTCAAAAGTGTCATGTAAGTCTGGTGCTGCCTCAGCCGTTGCAGACCCCTCTGACCTTAAGCTGAAGGCACCCTCTCTCAGGCTTGGGAGGGAATCTTAATAACATCTGCTAATTAAGAGTTCATGGGCACTGCTCCTCTCTGTGCAAGGCGAAGCCTCTCCTGCTTTTTGTGGGTGGGTCGGGGGAATGAAGGGAGAGACATATCCTGCCCTCTACACTCCTCTACTTTGCCCTGGTCCTTACAGCCTTGCTGAAAGTCTTGGATCTGTTTTCTAAAGCAATATCCTCAGAGACTGCTGTTGGGTGCCATGATCCAAAAAGCAATAACCAGTCTGTCTCTAGGTCTCCAGACTTGAGTTAGGTGTCCTGTCCCACACCTCACTGGCACACTGTTAATGTGATTTCACCTCAAAACATAGGGACATAAATGATTATGAATATGGAAATCATGACTATAATAAACTTGGAAGAATAATAACAATAACAGTGGCAATAAAAATAATAGTGATAGTAATAGTAGTGTGTCAGAGTCACACGGTGAATGAATTTACTATATTTTAACCAGCAGAAAATGAATCATCTCTACTATGTTAGTCAAATATACAGTAACTCTATGTATACTACCCTTTTCTTCTCCCAACGCCCACTTTCCCTAAGCCATCCTCCAGCATTTGCTGCCTCCTCTCCCACCTCTTCCTGTGCTCCTTAACACCCCCGCTGCCTCGGGCTGGCTGCTCAGCCCAACCCTGCATTGCACAAGCCACCAGTAACCTGCCTGTATCTGAGCAGCCTGTGCCTGCAGGACCTGCGCTGCCCAGAGGAGTTCTGCAGGGCTCTGGGGAGGCTGTCTCCAAGGGTCTAAGGAAACAAAACACCCATGTGATTCTTTAGGCAAGTTTATTTCTTGTGCAGAGGTAAGATATGACTGGGTTATAAGAGGTAGCCAGGTCTACAGCACCTGCAGAAATTCAGGCTGCCTTAACCCTTAATATACGTGAACCTCACCGATGAGCGAGGGTTGATCTTGTCTACACGTAGCGGATGGGCGGTGCCAGGACTGTCCTAGTGCCTCCATGTAAAAGTTATCTTTGCAGTATTTCAGCAGTCACTTCAAATTGCAGATGATTCAGAGTACTAGAGCAAATGCCTCCTTTTCTGTGAAAGATAATTGCTAAATTCCAAAGAACTTTAGTTTTGGGGTGTCTTTTCCAAATTACCTCAAAGCTAGTTTATCTTTTCTTGGAGTCTGAATGGCTGAATGAACCCTGCAGTGATTGGGACCCAGCTGTTTTCAGTGCAGGGGTAAGTAAACAGTACTTTATCAAAAGGTCTGTCTCGCAAATGATTTAATCAAGTGATTGCTACAATGAGTAATAAAGTTATATTCTACCAAAACCTCCTACTGCCTTTTTTTGAGTAGATTAATTCCTTTGTTCAATGCTGAGGATAAATGAAAAAAAAAAAAAAAAAAAAAAAAGGCAAAGAAAATTGTAATATTTAGGAATGTGCAGCTCCAAAAGAGTTATGGTCTTAAACTGGATCAGGCTAATCTCTAGTTTAGAAATGATTATGTTTGCAAATAATAATGTCATGCACTGGTGACAAATCATCTACATTTTAACCTCTCAGCAGAAGGAATGTTGTTAACAGTTACTCAACTTAAGAGGAGAAACAATCTGCCCCCTCCACCCCTGTTAGCTAGAATGAACAAGATCCCAATTCCTCAAAGCACTTTAGGATGTGTATTAGCTATGTATGTGCCTTTGCTTTCCCAGGGAGCAGTCACTTTTCTCAGTGCCTGGAAAGAACAATTTGGCCCCGTCTTTCTTTGGCATCTAACAATTTGGCATAACTGGTTATTTGGTGCTGTGAAGGTAAAGTTTGTGGCTGCAAGCCAACAAGCAGCAATGTTAATCTAGCAGCTTTCTGCTCCCACAGGAGAAGGTCTCGTTCCCTCCTCCTTCCCACTCTGTGCCTTCCTTTCTTGTTCTTTCTCACAGCCTTGTCCCCTCCACTTTGTCTCACCCTTTACCTCTTTCCTTCAGCCAATTCAACCAGTTAACTCAGAAGAAAGTTGTCTAACTTTCTGATTATTTCCTTTCAAGTCAGGGAGGTGAAGGACCGATGGTGGCATCAGAAGAGCACTGTGGTTGGCAAAAGGTGAGAGGCAGTACCACACAACCAGGCTCACAAGTGGAAAACACATGTAGGAGAAGGTGGGATCTACCCTTTCTGTCAGCAATGAGCTGTTAGACCTATGCACCACACCATGTAGAAGTGGACTGTGGATTATGTTGGGTCTGATTCGCTGCTGCCATGAAATGGACGCAAGTGATTGTACAAAAAACATATGGAAAAGTGCCCATAAGTTAGTGTAGCAATATTTTATTGTCTTTCATTTGGATTCACTCTATATCCCTGTCCAAGCAGTGGAAAATCACACCAAATATACCAACTCTTTCCTGTAACTGGAACTAAAGTTCTACTTGCTGCTCTCCCGCATTTGCTACACTTTCTTGTTGGACTGTAAAACAAATTAATGAAAAATTTGTAATTAAAAAAAGGGTCCTGTTGTCTTCATCTTACATTTATTAATAAATGGGAATGATATGAAATATATCAGAACCGTGAAAAGATTGGCTCGTGTTTTTCTAAAAAGTAGCGTACTGTGACTTGTGAACATCTCTGCTCAAAAGATTACAAAGAGTATTTGTTGCACTCCCTAATAGTGAATACTTTGAGTGCTTTTGAGCTCAATTCTGTTAACATAAAGTCTCCAATCTTAAGTGCATGCATAAGGTGTAGTGGAAGGAAAAAAAATCAAGGCTCTTAATATGCACCTTTTTCCAACCAAGCACCTAGTTTTGACCAAACCGTTTCTGTAAATTTCAGGTATTTTTGCAATGGTTTTTGACCAGAGGGCATGTGAGGGAATTAAATTATGATTCTTCTCTCTGCTTTTCTTTTGCCCCCACCCCACCCTTTTTTTTTTTTTTTTTATTTACTAATTGAAAAAAAAACTCATGGATTTTTATGGTGTCTTTTGTCAAAAACTAGGAAAATGCTTTGCAAATGTCATACACAACTGAATTAGCTAAACCCATATTTGTTTCTAAACCAGGCTGCAGCAGCTACATGAAAGGGCACAAAAATACTACTAACCAATTTTAACTTAGTAGTAAATAATACTTTTGAAGCTGAGGGGACATTTAGTTAGGTACTTTGTAATTACCTGAATTGGAAACTGGCCAAGATGCCATGGTTGATATTACATCCGTCATGAAAAACTCCAAGAGATCTGTTTTTGTCATAAGTGAATGAAATTTTGTTTCTTCTTACGTTTCAAATTTCTTTTTGTCTATGTTTTTAAAGCCTCTTCCAACTGCTACTTAACTAGAAACCTGCTGCTTTGAACAGACATCTGAGGACACTTACCTTCTCCCAGGATGCATGTCCTGAAATGCTGCTTAGTTTTATCTTAGACCAATGCCCTGGCAGCCCTGGTGAAATGTCTTTCAGTTTGGAGGAAGGTGAGAAAATTGTATAATCTGGGAAAAAAAATACAGGATTGTTATCTATGAAACCATAATTTCATAACCATCCTCCTCAGGGTTTTTCACTCTACCTAGTAGGCATGGGCTCAAATTCAAACACAAGAAAGGTTAAAAAGGCACTTTATTTTTCAGAAAAATTAAAGGGGATGATGTATAATGACTAGAAATATGTTTCCACTCCTCTCCTAGGAGGGAATTCTGCCTTTGTTTACTTCCTATTCTTATCTTTGTCTTTGCCAGCTCTGGAAACTGGTTGTAAAATGAAGCCAGTGCAACTCTTGGCAGTAGGCCTGGATCAGCCACAAAGCAGAGTGCATGAAACTCCTGGCTATATCACCAGCCCATGCAGCTGTGATGAGGGAAGACCTCTTTTCAACACGAAAGACCATGTTATTTCCAGAGGAAATCTCACCAGGCTTGCAGAAAGTCATACCCAGCACAGAAATTCATGTCCCCGTAACAAGGAGATGGGTAATCTTCTATGTGGAGCCACTGTGTCACCATTGCTTTTGGGCAGGCATGTCTTCTCTCATAGGGGTGCCCTGGCTGGCACAGAGATCTCTGCAGGCGATGGTTTGGATGAGTTGGCTGCTGAAACCTTTGTTCTCCTGGAAGAATCCTCAGCCCCACTGAAGATAGATAGAAAAAAGGAAAAAGGAGGCCCCTGGACCTGTTTTTTGTCTTTTATGTGATGATCATACTAAACTTGCTGGAAGAGAATGACACACTGACTTCCTGAGTAATGAAGCAGAGTTACCCATGGATATGCTCTGCTCGTCTCACCACAGACTGTGATCCACAACACATACCATTTCACCCACAACTAATTTAAAGCTGTGCCAGCTTCTTCTTACCTGTCTGCCAAAGGTGGATATTAAATATGTTCTTACAAATGGATCAATGTATGCTTTTCATTATCTGCATTTTCCTTTTATTCACGTTCTCACAATAAGTTATTGTGGGTAGAATGGAGTTAGCCTTATTTTATGCAGTTGAAATATTGAAATGTACACTGTAAAGAAGTATAGGGGGTTTCATTAGAAATTGTGGACTTGCCATTAGTAGTGTATGACAGCACCAGGGATTTTGTCCAGTGCTACTTATTTTACGAGGGAAATAATGCAGGGAAAGGTCAAAATGCTCCTTGGCACTTTCACAAAAATGTCCTGTGAATTTCTCTTTTTTGAATTTTCCACCTCCTGTATTCTGTGCGTTCTTCTGGATAGTTAGGTCTGAAAGCTGATGGTCTTTGTCACCCTTACTATTTAGTATTTGGTCCCCTCACAAATGCTTTCATGCTCGGGCTATTAGATCAACTGAAGCTGGTTCTAAGAATTCTCTGTCCACCTTACAATGAACAGTTTGTTTCCATTCAAACTAGTAGAAATAAGTATCCGAGGACATGGGAAGATTTTTCACTGGACAAAGCTTTAATTAACTGTTGCATATATATGGACAGGCTTTGGGAGAAAAGGACACTTAGCCAAGAGGAGCTGTAATAAAAAAGAAAGGAAACAGACTTTGGCTACATGATGGTGCCCGCCTATCTGTAACATGGAAGTTAAAGAAAGCTACATTTGAGTTGAGTTTGCTAATAATTTTAAGTATCTCTTCTGCTATTGACAGGATTCTATGCTCATAGCGATGGTAAACTGTATGCCAGCATTTTCTGCTACTTTATTGTCAAAACCAGGTTAGAATAATTCTCTAATGAAAGAAACTAAAATGAAAAATATAATTTTGTAGTTTTCCTGTGAAAAAGAGAGGTTAACTACCTCTATGCTAGTAACTAAAACAGGTCAGGCACCGTCCTTCAGTTCTGAAGCAAATTGGCTTGACACATTTCACATTGCCATAGCTAATCTCCCCGAGCTCCCCAAAACAGGAGGACTGCATTCAAACTGCCCATTGGGAATGACCCTGGCCTCTCTTATCTCCCGTTTCTCTACAAAAAATGATCTGGGACTGTTGTATTTTCTCAGATTGAAACTGCGCCCAGGGTTTGTGCTGGTGATTTAAAAGCTCATGTAGTAGCTGTTGGGCTGTGCCCTGGTCATGTCTGGTTAGCTAGTAGAGATGTAGCCTAGGGTTTTTGGATTCTCAGACATACATGGCCAAATGTAGTCAGTAGACACACAGCAAGAATTACCCTGACCTTCAGAGGAGACTGACAGCCAACAGGAAAATGTTGTTTAGTAGCCATTTTCTTACAGAGTTTGTTTAATTGCTTGATGAAAGAGAAAGAGGATAGGAAGCTCATGTGCAATGACATTGAACCTAGACAATTTCCCTGTTATCAGTCTGCAGCTTCAAATGCATATATGATTGATCCAAATTGTGAGTGACTACTGGGGATTTTGCCTGAGATATTCAAACAATTTTACCTGCCACAGTTGGTGTCTGTGCTTTGATACGTGAAGGGCGACAGATCATAGAATCATAGAATCATAGAACCATAGGGTTGGAAGGGACCTCTGGAGATCATCTAGTCCAACCCCCCTGCCTGAGCAGGGTCACCTAGAGCAGGTTACACAGGAACACGTCCAGGCGGGTTTTGAATGTCTCCAGAGAAGGAGACTCCACCACCTCTCTGGGCAGCCTGTTCCAGTGCTCTGCCACCCTCAGGGTAAAGAAGTTCCTCCTCATGTTTAGGTGGAACTTCTTGTGCTCAAGTTTGTGCCCATTGCCTCTTGTCCTGTCCCCGGGCACTACTGAAAAGAGCCTGGTCCCATCCTCCTGACTCCCACCCTTTAAGTATTTATAAGTGTTGATAAGATCCCCCCTCAGTTGTCTTTTTTCCAGACTGAAGAGACCCAAATCCCTCAGCCTTTCCTCGTAAGAGAGGTGTTCCAGTCCCCTAATCATCTTGGTAGCCCTCTGCTGCACCCTTTCCAGCAGTTCCCTGTCCTTCTGGAACCGGGGAGCCCAGAACTGGACACAGTACTCCAGGTGTGGCCTCACCAATGCAGAGTAGAGGGGGAGGATGACCTCCCTTGACCTGCTGGCCACACTCTTTTTGATGCACCCCAGGATGCCATTGGCCTTCTTGGCCACAAGGGCACATTGCTGGCTCATGGTCATCCTGTTGTCCACCAGGACTCCCAGATCTCTTTCCACAGAGCTGCTCTCCAGCAGGTCAGCCCCCAACCTGTACTGGTGCATGGGGTTGTTCCTCCCCAGGTGCAGCACCCTACACTTGCCCTTGTTGAATTTCATAAGGTTTCTCTCTGCCCAGATCTCCAACCTGTCCAGGTCTCTCTGTATGGCAGCACAGCCCTCCGGTGTGTCAGCCGCCCCCCCCAGCTTTGTGTCATCAGCAAACTTGCTGAGGGTGCACTCTATCCCCTCATCCAGGTCATTGATGAATATATTGAAGAGGACTGGACCCAGTACTGACCCCTGGGGAACACCACTCGTCACTGGTCTCCAACTAGATTCTGTGCCCCTAATCACAACCCTCTGAGCTCTATCTTTCAACCAGTTTTCTATCCACCTTACTGTCCATTCATCTAACCCACACTTCCTAAGCTTCCCTATGAGGATGCTGTGGGAGACCGTGTCAAACGCCTTGCTTAAGTCAAGATAGACCACATCTACCGCCCTCCCCTCATCTATCCATCCAGTCATGCCATCGTAGAAGGCTATCAGATTAGTCAGACATGATTTCCCCTTGGTGAATCCATGCTGAGTACTTCTGATAGCTTTCTTTTCCTCCACGTGCCTTGAGATGACGCCCAGAACAAGCTGTTCCATCATCTTTCCAGGGATGGAGGTGAGGCTGACCGGCCTGTAGTTCCCCGGCTCCTCCTTCTTGCCTTTTTTGAAGACTGGAGTGACATTAGCTTTCCTCCAGTCCTCAGGCACCTCGCCTGTTCTCCAGGACCTTTCAAAGATGATGGAGAGCGGTCCAGCAATGACTTCTGCCAGCTCCCTCAGCACTCTCGGGTGCATCCCATCGGGGCCCATGGACTTGTGAATATCTAAATGATCTAATTGATCCCTCACTCGCTCCTCCTCAACCCAAGGGAAGTCTTCTTCTTTCCCTGTTACTTTATTCAATGCCTGGGACTTCTGAGGGCTGGGCCGAGCAGAAAAGACCGAAGCAAAGAAGGCATTCAGTAACTCTGCCTTCTCCGCATCCTCCGTCACCATGACTCCTGTCTCATTCAACAGTGGGCCCACAACTTCTCTGGTCTTCCTTTTGCTTCCAATATACTTGTAGAAGCTCTTTTTGTTGTGCTTGACGTCCCTAGCCAGGTCTAATTCCAAGGCGGCCTTGGCTTTCCTTGTTTCATCCCTGCACGCTCTGGTGGCATTCTTGTAATCCTCCCAAGGGGTCAGTCCCTTCTTCCACTTATTATAAACTTCCTTCTTCCACTTGAGCTTTTTCTGAAGCTCCCTGCTTAACCATGCAGGTCTCCTGCGTCCCTTGGCCGATTTCTTTCTCTTCGGATGCACCGATCCTGAGCTTGGAGGAAGTGGTCTTTGAATATCAACCAGCTTTCTTGAGCCCCTTTGCCTTCCATAGCCCTAGCCCACGGGATCTCTCCAAGCAGTTTCTTGAAGAGGCCAAAGTTAGCCCTCCTGAAATCCAAGGTTGTAATTTTACTTCTTGTTGTTTTGTGGATAGTGCCCATGATCCTGAACTCAATCATTTCATGATCACTACAACCTAGATGACTCCACCTCTTCAGAGACAGGGAGGGAGAACAGGGTACTTACCAGCAACTTTTAAGAGAAAAAGGGCTTTATAAATAGTACTGATACAAAGCATCAATCACACCATGTGACATGCTTCAACTTGTTTATTGCTGAAATAAAGATGAGTCTGTAAATGTAAAGATTTTTTTTGGAACTTCATGCTTTATGTAAGCGTTGCATCATAGTAGATAGTGTAGATGGAAAGTTTTGCAAACATCAATATGCTTTGGTACAGTTACTTTACTGATGGACTTGAATCGATCTCTGTGTACATACTTCTTATTAATTTCTCTTTGATTCATTTCTCTTTGATCAGGTTATCTCCATGTTCTGCAGAATCCATTGAAAACTGAAGAATTACATACTCTCACTGTCTCTCTCTCTCAAAGATCTGCAGAAAGGAAGATTCTTCAGGAAATTCAGGAAATCTGGAGTACTTCCATGAAGCTATTGGCTTAAATAAGGCTAATTTGACTTTGGTGAAGGAGTAAGGTAGTAATCTCAACAAAAATATATTAGAGAGAAAGATATCAGTCCTTGAGGTTGTCAAAAACATTTTTGGCTTTAGAATAGGGAATTTTTAAATGTACTTATATCTTGAAGTGCAAAGACAGGCAGTGTAATCTTAAAGTTTAATCTGTTATGGAAAAGACTGACTCAAAATCAGAGGGATATTCTAAGTGATATTGCAAAAATGTAGTGTAAAGGATGATGTCTGGGTGGGAGAGCTGTCATAAGGCCATTACGTGATAGTAGATAGCACAGGGGATAATTATTCCTACGTATTTTAAGAGTGTCTTTCAAAACATTTAAAGTTCTATTCAAGAGCAATAAAATACAAACAAATAAAACTGAAAAAAAAAAAAAAGGTGGGAGAACTAAAGCCAGAATGTATGGCAAGGTTTAAAAGATAAGCAATACTATGTACATGGCTGAAATCCTGCAATTCTTCTTCAGGGATGTCTCCATTAGACTTTGGTAGGCTTTTTGCTTGATCTATGAAGGCCTGATCCAGTTCCATGTAGAAAGCTGGTGGAACACTGCATCAAGCCCTGAGGAAGGACTGGTGAATGTAGTATGTGTTTTTATGCAGGATAATACAATGTTGTATTTTGAGAGTGAAATTAGATAGCTAATGATGCAAACAATATAGTAGTTTGGTGTTCCTGTTGCACTCTTTTATAAGACGTGAGGGGAATTTTTGTCTATAAGCAATCTGAAAACTCAAACAGTAAAAATTTGTTCTGATGGAATATTTCTTATATGATGACCTCAAAGCCATTAGACATATAAGCATATTTTTATTTCCTGAGAGAGCTGTCTGCATTTGTGGAGGTTCCTTCACTTCAAACAAGTGCAAACATCCTAAGCTGAAGCACACTCTTTTACTCTGTCAGAAGACCTCATCCTTTTTAACTCCTGGCAGTTGTCTCCTGTCTCCATTATGGCTAAATCCACTTTAGCAAATAGTGCATCCAACAGACCTTATCTGTAGGGCAAAACAGTTGGTAATGGGGATCCTGTGTTCATACTATGCACGTTTTGGAGGAATTTATTTTGAACTAGCTCCTGTCTGCTCCGGTGGACTGAATGCTCATTCTGGTTGGAGTGTGTTATTTGATCTCCAGAAGCACAACTTTGGGTTTAGTTATGTTTGAGAAGAATCCATATGTTGTGCTGTGAGACTACTTCATGGTATGAACTAAAGGACAGCAAGTGGGATAACTGCTGCAAATGAATGTCAAAAATGTGTGACTGGTTCCTAGAGCAATAATGCAGAGATATGGAGTTCTTTTTCCACATGTATGCTCATCTTACCAGTCTCATGACTTTTTGGTTGATTTTTGGTGAACAGGAGAAAAACCTTGTTTGGGAGAGCTGGAAGAGCTACCGTCCTTGGATACCTGCAGGAATGACTGCAGCTCACTCTGTTCTGCTGTAACAGGAAAACCTCATGATCTTCTCTTCGTCTCCTGGGAGATCTTTTTCCACACAATGATCCAAATAATGGGTATGAAGGGGAATGACAGATATCTTCCAAGGAAATACTCAGAAATGCTGAGTGTGGGACATACCAGAGATCTGGAGCCAGTTTGGCAGTCTGGCCAAGTAGTAATGAGAAATATGGGAGAGAATATATGCAATTTGCTTTTATAAGGAAAATAAAAAGGCAAGGCAAGAAAGACATAGTTTGGAGAGTATGAAAGATAAAGAGCCTGATTCCCTATGGATTTGTGTCTTTAGTTAGAGATTTTTGTGTCTAAAGAATAGTAGCCTCGTGATGAAGTTTCTCCCATGGTGTGGCCATTTACGAGAGCTCCTGTGTGAGTTTTCTGATGACGCATAAGGTGTATGCTCATGCTTCTTATCAGCCAGGGCATCTATGAAAGACATACTTATGCACACAGAGTCTTCCTGAACAACCCTCTTTTTTTGATGGTAAATATAATTAAGGACCATCCTACTTTCTTATAAAGCATTCAAAATCTGTTTTAAAAGGATATAAAAATTTAGGTCATTTTTATTACTGTACTAAACATCCATATTAAATATTTATTTTTAAGAAAATAATTTTTAACAAACCACTCGTCTGAGAAAGCACTAGTATTCACAATTATTTTAATTAAAAAAAAAAAAAAAAAGTAACACTGTTGTGAAGGTACTCCTCTACTTGCATTTTTGGATGGAGATTTTTGTTATGGTAGCATGAACAAGTTAGCTTCTCTTGGCTTACTAAAGAGACCCATGCTGTGAAGCAGTTTGATTGTCTATAAAATGAAATTATAGAAAAAAGCTAAATATGTGTGAAAGGAAGTGCCTCTGTAATGGGACTTTTGTGGAATTTGACTGTAAGCGGGAGTAGGTTGAAATACTTGCCAGAAGGGTTGGCCAGAAGGGACAAGTGTGGGGCATAACTCTTTCCCCCAAACCATTTGCAACCTATCACCCTCTATTGGGTGATGGGAGGATGCACTCAATGGCTTCTGAGCCTGGCCTGGGCTTCACAAGAGGTGTGACAGCTGCTGCTGCTCCTCAGCTGCTGCTGCCCAACTCCACGTGGACACAGTCACCATAATACTAGAATCATTCCTCACTCTGTCTTGGATCTTGCCTTGTTTTACTTCGAACTTTAAAGATGTAGAGCCATCTCTTTATATTATCTTCTCTGTTCACAGAAGTGTTTAAACTCTGCTGAGGTATGTAAAATCTTTTTCTGCTCAGGCTGACATGTTTAAACCACCTGATTTTCATAAATGTCTGGTACAGCTAAGTGTTGAAAGGTCTTTCTTTCATTTGATCCCACTAATACTTAACACTAAAGAAGAATAGCTCAAATAATATCAGAATTTGACAATAGTAATTACTTGCTCATTGTTTTCCTATTATCCCTTATTTCTGTAAAACATTAGTTCTTAGCCATGGTGTAATCTCATTGATTGGTGACTTTATGAGGATGAGAGCCAAGTGAACTTTGTAACTAATCACACTTTTTCTTTAGAAGCATGTTTTTTAAAAGAAAGAAATTTGGTTTCCTTCTCCATAGTCTGTCTTTTCTTCCCATTATCATTTCCAAAAGTTTGCCTTTCTTCATTAAAAAAGCGTGAAGAATTTCCTCTAATTAGTTTCTAATGGCGAACAACATCTTGACCTCATTTGTTAGAAAATGCAGAGCTGAACTGTATCATTTAACAAGGGAATACCACACATGTATGATTAATGTATGGCACTTTCCATGACCCTATTTGACTCCCTTTGTGAATATTTAACGTATTTAGCATTTTATTTTCAATCTCAGATGACATAAAAGTCAAAACCTCATAGCACATGGTGCTTCATCTTATCAAATGAGCAATAATAAATGAAAAACAGAGCTGTGAGATATTTTTACTATAATTACAAAACATAAAATGCAATCAAAGATTGTGGAAAAGATACGTATTCCATTTCTCTCTGTTCATTTTACATCTAAAAGGAAATGTCCTGAGGCAAAAGGAAGGTGAGGATGCAGAGAGACGTGTGTGTAAAAAAAAAAACTGGCAGGGTATGCTGACTTCAGCCTGGGAAGCAAAGGCACAGTAAGAAAGTGCTTTGAGGAGAACACACTGAAATTCCCTCAGCTGGCAGAGTGGGATGCCCTATTACATCAGCAGTAATAAATGGATTGACCTGACTGAGCCCATGTCTTTTGGGCCCTCAAATCTATTACTAATTTTTATGCATGTAGAGGATGGGGTCAACTTCTCCAGAACATAAAAACTTCTGTTGATGGAACAACTTGGTTACCATAAGATCCAAATACATACCCCTTTGTCTTCTACAGTGCACACCATTCTTCAGGAGGGTGATATTACTTCATGGTCTTCACCTTTGTGATCCCCGTCCTTCTTGGAACAATGCCATGCACGCTAGTCAGACAAAACTCCCATTGAAAGCACTGGAATTTTGCTTGAGTTTAACATTAAGAACCAGCTCTTTTTTTGTCTCAAGGACAAAAGGACAAGGAGGATTCCCACTGTTTTTTATTTAACTTGGGGGCCACATTATAATGCTCAGAACTATCCAGGTCCTTCTCTAAGCGGCAGGGAGACTATGCAGCCTGTATATCCTTTCTGAGGTCTTCTCTCTGTGAGAGCCAGCGCTATCCAAATGGCTTACACACCTTCAGGAACAAATAAATAATAATACGGCTGGTGTAGATTTTGTATTAGCAAATAGGTATCCACTAAAGACTTTACTTTTTCTTTGGAATTTTCTTATTCCACTACTAGTGAGGCTCTGCTCCCTTCATTCACTTGAGTAGATTACAGCTTCGTATAGTATGATTTTATTTCACCTTAATTCATCATGGCTCAAATATGTGAGCTCACAATACTAAAACTCAGGTGTGGCTGGAGACTACACTATGCTCCTACATCAATATAATTTGCTGCTAATCAGTAATTTATGACTGCATCAGTATAATTTGTCACTTTGTGGTCATACAAATTGACCCAAAGTTAGAAGTAAATGATATGTATACACAGTACTTGCCAAAAAAATTTAGATATACTATTCCTTTGCTTATTTTTATTTTCTGGTTTTGGTGAATATCATAGCAGAAACAAGCACAATGATAAGAAGTGGAACTCTGCTTTTGTAGGTGTCAATGACAAAATTCTACTTGATTATAGTAAGGGCAAATTCTTTCCATGTATGGAAATTTATTAAGAATATGTGTTTGTGACAATAAGGTTATTTGTCTACAGATGTGTCTACATTTGGTTTTTTTATCTTTTCTCATTCCTATCAGGTATTACTAATTTTAAGGCTAAGTATGTTCCCAAAATGTAGGTTTATTAAATTAAGAACAATAGAAACACAAGGATCAGAAAAAATAATCAGATAAAATAATAAGTCTAATGGTTTGAGAAGGCACATAATAGTCATAGAATTTACTAACAGTCATTTTAACAATGTGGTGTGCTTGTGGCATAACATGCTTAATAACAGAGAAGAAAAACTAGCTGCGTGCATACACAGCGAAATGGGAAAGTGTTATTGCAGAGTAATTTTCAGCAGCAGCTTGTTACATTTCCACACTTGATTTTGCATATGAGTCGTGTTCTGTATTTTGAGGTGTGAAATGTGAATTACAGACGCACTAAGAGACTGAATGATCTGTGAGCAAGCCCTGTGCAACTGGATCCTCATGGCCTTCGGCTGGATTCAGGGGACAGGGCCTCTGGAGAGCAGCGTCAAAGACTGGGATTAGGTTACCTGAAAACTTTTACTTTAAAATGTATTTTTTGGGGGCCATGATGATCCTATAAGCACTAGTTCTGGGTAGACATGATAAATCCCTTGTTAGGAAACATATGGCAAAAGATCTCTTTTTTTTTTCTTTTTGAGGAACAGTAGACTTTCAAGGTGATAATGGCACCTACATTTTTTAAGCCAGCCTTTCAAAACTGATGCTTTTCACTTTATCTACACTCATCATTCAGAGCTATTCCCAAAAGTTATTCTTAGTTCTACACGGTGGCTTACAGCTGTTTACAGGCAACGATACCTCTGCCTCAGAGCTTGCTATTGGAATGTAGTTTGTGTAATATGCTGAATTGCATAATATAAATTGACAGTAAAGCAGCTGCTCCCATGTAGACCCAGTATCTAACAGAGAGATCATGTTAACAGAAATGAGTGGCCCAAAAAATTCCTGTTTTGTAAGAGTCCTCAGACCACCTTGAATTTAAATGGTTATAAATCAGCTTTATGTTACACTGCAGGAGGAATAACTCTCCAGATACCTTCTTCTGAAATAATCTTTTTGTATTAGGACGATGTCAGATGGCAATTTTTGTTACAGACGTGAAGAGGAATATACATGGTCTCTATTGTGGTACTGCTAGGTCAAACCAGCTTAGGCCAAGTCTTCCTGGGTTATTAATAGACACTGCAACAATAGATATGCTGGAATGGTACCTGTGAAGCAGTAGAGTGACAACAGTATGCTGTTAAAGACACATTACTACAGAGTATTAAATGACTAACACTTGACACAATATTTATTCACTTGTCGTTTATCATTCCTGAAATATTTCAGGGAATATCTTGGCATTCAAGCATCTTTCAAGAGATTAGTATTTTTTAAAGTTTTCTCACTGAAAGATATTTATTCCTCTTTGTGCCTTTGGTTCCAGCTCTCTGGAGCTTGTCATTGCATGGGCTATATAAGACTTCCTTCAGTATGTAAAGAGCTTCATGTTGCCTTTCTGCTCCTATGATCCCATTAGCTCTGATGGGATGGTTCTTTGATGCAAACTCCATTGATAATAATTATTGAGCTCAATGGCATGCTGTCACTCCACTCTACAATATCACTTAATATGATGTTGTCTTTATAACACCAATACTAAAGCAACTGAGAATTTTTTTGAGGCTAATAGAGTTTTTACTTTGAAATAGTGCCAGAGGGACTAATAAAAAAGTTACGGATGTGTCTGATGCTGTTAGTCTGTCTCCTTAATGTGGCCTTGGTCATACTCCTGTTTATAATTTTTCTGTACACAAAAAACATCAGCAATACAATATCATCTTTCTTATCCCTCTTTGCCTGGCTTTTCTTTCCCTTAAAGATGCTGCTGAGAGCTTTGAGGCCCTCTGCTCTCTGTGTCTGAGGGCTGTTGTGCAAGGATAGCTTGCTGTGAAGTGTGAGTTTGAAGTTTCTTCCTGATTTGCACCCAAACAACCTCTCTTAGATAACCAGCCACCATTTGGGCTAATATGATCACGCGCCACAGCCGTTTGCTATTAGCTATAAAACTATTTTTCGAGTTTGCTTTTACTTTTCTATTACGGTGCCCAAGCTTTTCCCTCATCCTTTTTTTCCTACCCAGAGCAGCTGATTCCTTACCATATTATTTCTCCCTTGTCTTGACTGAATGTCAATACTAGCAGATCTGGCTTATTTCAAATGATCAAGACTTCTTTTAAACACTCATGTCCATAGTACAGTAGTACTAACTACAGAAAGCCCGTTCTGGAATGGAGAGGAAGACGGGAGTGCAAAATAGATATAAAAATGTACACAGATCAATCTTCCTGAAAAGCTGCCCAGAGATTGATTTCCCTGGGCTTTTTAGCATGTTGTGGCACTCCGTGTAACTTTGGATTTTGTGTTTTTTTGATAGTGTTACTGCAATACGGCACTGTTTGATACTACTAAGACACCAAAAAAAGGTTTGGAAGAATGCAAAATGAGGACTAGTTTCAATAGACATGTCTCACCATATAAATAGACTCAAGAGAATAGTAGCATCAGCTGTGCTGGGATTCCTTAGTGAGATCCACTAGCATGACCATGATGGATTATAGCCTGGGTATTGTAACACTGCATATAATACCACTTGGCATAGAATTTAGGATATCTGCCATGAGTAAAATAATCTGATTGCTCTGAAGCTCATGCATAATATGAAAGCAAAACTTTCTTATCAGAGATATAGCGTTTGTTAATATGCTAATGACTGCAGGATTTTCAAATACAAGAGTGGCAAGGGTTATATAACTAACGTTTTAAGATAGTTCACAGTTACTTCCATTTTATTCAAGCATTACGGTCCTGTGAGCTGTAGACATGCCTGAGTAGATCATCACATCATTACTGGATATTTGGAAGAAAATAATTACATCTGGAGAGAGACAGAGAGTTTTATGAAGAATGTCTGATTTTGTCTACTGTATTTTCGGAGAAAATTTTTTCTGAATGTAATTGCATGATTTCTTACTGATTCTTAATTGTACTTGGAGCTGCAGATAAAAGCAAGGTTCGAATCTCCAGGCCAAATGAAATTTTTGTGTAATTTCCTTTGCATAAAATACGCTAGTTGTAGCTGTTCGTGTTTTTGCTAAGGAGCGTTAGTGAGATTTTGGAGTTTAGAACAAATCTGAAGTCACGCGAGTTTCATGTGTGGATTTAATGTGAACGCGCTCAAGCTGCTTCTCTAAAAATCATTGTTCTGGTACAATGTCACATACATAATGTAACATCTTAACATGATGCAATACCAGCTGCATGTTGTCATATTTCAGATCAAATGTAATATAAACACTATTATGTAAATGTAGCAGAAACACTGAATACTAGAGAAAATTAAAACACCCCAGGGCATTTTTTGTCATAGCAAAATTGTTGTTGTCCTCTTTTGAGTCTAGTAGTTAAACAAATGTTGCACTTCTTCAGGTTATTTCTCTTAAAAGGTAAAATTGATGGTGGAACTTGATCTCACTGGTGGAGTTATACTTACAGTGAAAGCACATGTTTCTGCTTCTCCAACTGCAGGGCGTTGCAGCATGGTGCTTCTTGGCACACACTCTCACAGTCCTGTAAGACCACATTCAGGTGGTGCCTTCAGGATGTTCCCACAGCCCAGTCCCTCTCTGTCTTCTGGGTTGGCTTTTATACTCTTTTCCCCTTTATTTCACAGACAGTTGAACATACATAAAAGTAGTTGCAGCAAGAGATCTGCTCTCACGTTCTCTTCCTTTTGGACAGTGGTCCATTTTTGTTTCTTGGGGAATGTGTGTGGGTTTTTTAGCCATCTTTTTCCCCAAAGGAATTTCAATAGATTCTCACATTCACTCCTGGAAAGGATGGCAGGTTTACCCTCTGTCGTCAACGTATTTTAAGTCAAAACACAGCAGTATTAAACTTGCTTTCTTAAGGGATTGATCTAACAGTTCTTAGACAGATGAGTAACTCTTCCAAAATATCCGTCTGACTCATTACTTTCTGCCCACATAAACCCCCTTCTGGTTTCATTTGGCTTAGTGACATTTTTCACTTCCTGTCCTCAACTATCAGAGAGTGTGTCTGCAAACTGTAAACAGTGGCAGGGTTTCCACCTAAGAAACTTCTGCAGGGGGTGATGTGTGGAGACAGTTTAAGCTGAGCATGCTGGAAGGCTTTGCGGTGTCAGAGGTAAGGTAGATTCCAGGTGAGTGGTCAAGTGAACTTCAAAATCCTACCTTTTTTACAGGAAACATTAAAATAGGGCTGTCACCCATCACAGACAGATGGCCATCCTGATTAAGAAGCATATTTCCCTGTTGTTTTTACAACACAGTCAAGGTAGGTATTTCATCCCCTTCTGCATTTGATTGCAGCGACTCTTTCTCTCTCTTTGTGCTTTGTTGCCTGGAGAGCGCTCCTCTCCCCGGACCACTGTCACAGGCCACTAGTCTGTGACAAAGCTCAGTCTCAGTCTCCCACAAAGCTGAAAAAGAGAAAGTCACAAAAGAGCCCTTTTTTCTTCCTTTTGGGTTTTGCCTTTTCCCTCACCCGGGCTGCAACAGGGACTGCGCACAGCAGGGGGTAGCTCGCAGCAGAGGAGAGAGGGAGGCATGGCAGGGGCAGGGGACGGCAGCAAAGCCCCTGCCCGCGATGCACAGGCTGAGTGTCTCACATCAGAGATGCTGCTGCTGTCTCTGCCTTTGCCATTGCTGTCCCATTCGCCTTTGCCTGCATTGCTGCCAGTTCTTCCCCTACCTTTCTTCAGCCCTCATAGTTTCTGAAAAGTGATGAGCATTCTATTTTCCTCCTTCACACTTAAGAGATTGACGTAAGCAAGGCTCAAGAATCCAACTATTTTGTGACAATTCATTCAAACAGAACTAGCATTTTTGTTCTGTTTTTATAAATATATAAATCAACTGAAATTATGTTTATGGGAAGAATTAACTGAATATTACAGAATTTTATATAGCTATTTTCAGTGGACTGACAGCACAAAGGTGTGCTGATGCCACCATCAGAGCTTAAAGCTAGCTAAAGCTAATTCATTACCACTAATGCCATAACCTGAACTTCACAGGGCACTGCGATAGAGTAGAAAAACCACGTGAGAATCTGAGGCTGGAATCGTAGCTCACACTCACCTTCAGGTTCCTCAGTGGGTATTGCTTAGTGATTGATAGTTCCACTTGGCATACTTAGATTGCTTAATGTTGATCTGTTGATACAGAATTTCACTCCAGTGAAGACACAATCTAGACCAAGTCAGTGCTATGACAGACCCCCAGAATCAGAGGCTTTCAAGTATCCTCATCTCCTTTCCTTTATCCTATGAAATATCCACTGAGGTTCTTCACTGACACGGACATGGGACTGATTAGCTAAGGTTGGATCCAATTGTGAATGAGAATGCCTCAAAGTTTATGTATCTCTATAGTTTTCTTCTGCAAGTAGATTTGATGAACTTTCTGAGAACTGCCTCTCCCCTAGGGTGCCTGATTGGCGACACTCGTCTGAGCTTTGCTGTGAAGCTTTGCCTGGCAGACGTTCACAGAAACCATCCTCTAACAGGGCAGAGATGATTGCAAACTTCAAATGATGTTTGTGCATTTGTCCTCCTTTTCTTAACACAGTAGCACTGAAGTTCAAGCACCCAAAAAGGAATTGGGAAACTGAGGTAAACTTCCTTCTCTTTTTGATGGTCAGTGTCAGAGTGGTATTGGGAGAAATCCAAATGATAAGACAGGATACCTTCTTCAGTTGAGTACTGCTGTTTTTCTCTGCCTTCCATAGCCTTCATGACCAATCACCTTAGGACTTCTGGACTAGGAAGCCTCAGTGCATTGAAAGGGCCTGGTGCTGAAGATATTCAAGCTGACATCACCTTCCTGCATGGGCGTTTCCTTGTAATTAGAAGGATAAAGATGCTTTATTGCTTCATTCGAGGAAGGAGAGAAAAGGGAAACAGTCAGTTTCCCTCCTGAAGACAGAACGGGAAAGAGACTAATTTTATTCCAGTTGATGTATTTGGCTGGGGAAAGCTGGAGTCTTGAGCTCTGTTCCTCATACTGAGGACCTTCTCCAATGGCTGATTCATTCAAACATCAAGAACAGCTAGACACAGGCATAGAGTATATCTATCTTAATTTGTCTCTTGAATCAATCTTTGATTTTTATTTTACTAGTCTGATAATTAGCAATCTAATTTCCATGTAAGGCAGCAACACTTAAAACTCTAAATGAGATATCTACTTACTTCATCCATGTTTTGGAACTTAGATTATGTTTAGGAGCCTTAAATGTGATGAGTTGTCTGGTTGTTCTTTGTATTCATTTACTTCTGGGCTACAGTTGTGTACAGGAAAATATGATCATATTGCACTTACTTACAATCTTAACCTAAGCAAAGCAGTATGTTTTTTGATTAAGTTCTGTTATTACTTAGCTTCACATGGTGGAAAACGCTACTTCACTAAGCTTTTTTTTCTTCATAGTTTTACACAGTTATCTGAAGTCAGTCCTGGAATAAATCCATTAAATCTAATGAAATTAACTTCGGCATGGGTTTGGCCCAGTGTGTTTCTATTTTGAAGTGATAAATTGTCCATAAGAAGCATAGTCTTTTACTTTGCATGTGGTTAATTTCACAAGAACGGCAACAATAATTTCTGAGGTTCAACATCCTTGAAAGTATCTTTGTGGGTCATACTGAGAATGAAAAATGTAATATATACATAGCATCAAAGGCACCAACATAAAGCTATAGTTTAAAAAGTCAGCATTCCTGTGGTATTAAAAGGAATTCATCTGAGGAAAATGGCAGAAATCATTCCTCTGAGAGAAGCAACACTGAACAAATATATGCACGTTAAAATGTCTAAATGTTTTACTGTTTTCTATAATTGAATTAGGTTCCAAGTGAATGAAGGGAAAATAAGACTGTTTGAAAAAGAGCAATCAATTGTACTGGTTGATGGGGGGTCAAAAAGGAAATGTGACAAACTGATGAACCTGTGGCTCTTCTTCACCTGAAATTAAGGTGATGTTCAAATAAATAAGGTCATGTTCAAATAAAGCCATTAAAGAAATTTTCTTCAGGATTGTATCCAGGGCGTTCTCACATGTACAAATAATAGAATCATAGAATATGTCAAGTTGGAAGGGACCCATAAGTATTACCAAGTCCATCTCACTGCTCCTTGCAGGACTACCTAAAACTGAACCATATGACCAAAAGTGTCATCCAGAAGATGCTTGAAGTCTGACAGCCTTGGTGCCGTGACCTCTTCTCTGACGTGCCCGTTCCAGTGACTGACCACCCCGATGTACACCCTGACCACAAAGATGTACAAATACATCTTTGATAGAGCATTGTCATTGCTATTTGTGAGGGGAGTGACCAAATCAATAGTTTATTAAAAACACATGAATAATCTCACTTCACACTGATTTCTGATGTGGTTTCCTTACCATGCCAGGGAATTCTGTGCTGAAATCAGGATATACAACATTCCTAGCTATCAGAAGTACTCAGCATGGATTCACCAAGGGGAAATCATGTCTGACTAATCTGATAGCCTTCTACGATGGCATGACTGGATGGATAGATGAGGGGAGGGCGGTAGATGTGGTCTATCTTGACTTAAGCAAGGCGTTTGACACGGTCTCCCACAGCATCCTCATAGGGAAGCTTAGGAAGTGTGGGTTAGATGAATGGACAGTAAGGTGGATAGAAAACTGGTTGAAAGATAGAGCTCAGAGGGTTGTGATTAGGGGCACAGAATCTAGTTGGAGACCAGTGACGAGTGGTGTTCCCCAGGGGTCAGTACTGGGTCCAGTCCTCTTCAATATATTCATCAATGACCTGGATGAGGGGATAGAGTGCACCCTCAGCAAGTTTGCTGACGACACAAAGCTGGGGGGGGCGGCTGACACACCGGAGGGCTGTGCTGCCATACAGAGAGACCTGGACAGGTTGGAGATCTGGGCAGAGAGAAACCTTATGAAATTCAACAAGGGCAAGTGTAGGGTGCTGCACCTGGGGAGGAACAACCCCACGCACCAGTACAGGTTGGGGGCTGACCTGCTGGAGAGCAGCTCTGTGGAAAGAGATCTGGGAGTCCTGGTGGACAACAGGATGACCATGAGCCAGCAATGTGCCCTTGTGGCCAAGAAGGCCAATGGCATCCTGGGGTGCATCAAAAAGAGTGTGGCCAGCAGGTCAAGGGAGGTCATCCTCCCCCTCTACTCTGCATTGGTGAGGTCACATCTGGAGTACTGTGTCCAGTTCTGGGCTCCCCGGTTCCAGAAGGACAGGGAACTGCTGGAAAGGGTGCAGCAGAGGGCTACCAAGATGATTAGGGGACTGGAACACCTCTCTTATGAGGAAAGGCTGAGGGATTTGGGTCTCTTCAGTCTGGAAAAAAGACGGCTGAGGGGGGATCTTATCAACACTTATAAATACTTAAAGGGTGGGTGTCAGGAGGATGGGACCAGGCTCTTTTCAGTAGTGCCCGGGGACAGGACAAGAGGCAATGGGCACAAACTTGAGCACAAGAAGTTCCACCTAAACATGAGGAGGAACTTCTTTACCCTGAGGGTGGCAGAGCACTGGAACAGGCTGCCCAGAGAGGTGGTGGAGTCTCCGTCTCTGGAGACATTCAAAACCCGCCTGGACGTGTTCCTGTGTAACCTGCTCTAGGTGACCCTGCTCTGGCAGGGGGGTTGGACTAGATGATCTCCAGAGGTCCCTTCCAACCCTATGGTTCTATGATTCTATGATTCTAATGACTAGATTCAGTTCAGAATTAAAATGCTTTAGTGAGTGCTTCTATTTACTGAATGAGCCACGAATTACAGCTCTGTTCTCAACACTCTTTCAAATCAAGGAAATAGGTCACAGAGATGTTAAGTTCCTATGTGTCCTACTGAGCTATTTCAATATAGGTCCTAGAACTTAGATTATGTGATAAACTCGTCTTGAAATTACCCTGCTCCTGTTGTAGCATTGTTCCACTTTGTAAAATTCTTCAAAATCCATGCAAAGAGTAGCAAACCTAACGGTAATAGATCTTTAGTCCAATGGCTAGTGTATTTCTGGGGAGATGCAACACACGGGTTTCTGTCGTTGGTCCAAAATGCACTTACTGAAAATGGAAAACCAACAGAAGATAAAAGAGCAAAATATTCTACAGCCTGATGGCTAAGGCGCTTTCCTGAGAAGAAAAGTTAATGAATAAAACCCAGTTGTCATAACTATTTTCTACAGTGTTTTTATGAGTAGAGGCATTCACTTTTTTTACCTGAAATGAAGTACATTAGCTTAGTTGGAAAGCTTGAATTAAACATTTTACAGAAACAAAGATTTTGTTGTTGTTGTTTGGATTCTTTCCAGACTGCATTATTTTCTGATTTAATTTTCCTAGGATCAATGAGTTTAAAATCTCTTCTTCACAGGTTCCCATTACAGACAATATCATTCAATCACAGAATAATTTAGGTGATAAGTGACCTTTGGGGGCCATCTAGACTAATCTTCTACTTGGAGCAAGACTAACTTCAAAGTTATATCAGGGTGCTGGGACCTTATATCAGGGCCTTATCTAGTCAAGTTTTTAAAATCTTCAAGAAGAGATTTTTGCCTTAATTGTTCTTAGAAAAGCCTATTAGCTCCTGATTTCTTTATTCAAATAATTTTGGGCTGATATATGATAAAAAGCTGTAGTGATAAGACAGGCTGACTTACATACTAGCCATCAAGGCCAATTTTAGCTTGAAAAGGCTTGGGTGTCTATACAATGAAGGGATAAGATGTGTCTTCTGCCTGGTGTTTCAGGATAGAAACCGGCACTAGCAACTCTGGGCCATCCTCTGAAGGAGGTTCCCTCTCTGAGCCTAAAGAACTTTCCTAGGTTCTTCAAAACAAGCTTGCAGGAAATTTCCTGTTTCATTATTTTGAGGTGTTTTGATTGTATTTGTCCTTATACAAGAATGCTTGTATGACTCCATCACATGGGTTCATTTTATGCTTACTGTATAAATCGAAACTTGTTTTGATTTTGAGCCAGGCAAGTCACCATTCATTTGTGTGTCACCATGTATTTGTATGTGCTTTCAGAAATTACATTGTAATCAGTTCCACTATTTATTTTGAAATTCATTCTCCATTCATTTGTTTGCGTCACCAAGAAGAAAAAAAAAACAACAAACATTTATAGATGTCTGTGAACATTTACCAAGAGAATTAAGCAAGATAGCAGTTTGTCTCTGCCTCACAATCAGAGCTTTATTCTCCAGTTTCTGGTCTTGAACAGTTTCTGATTTTGATCTCTGCTATTTCTGTAGAAAATCATGTAGACTCTTCGAGACATTTGCTTTCGTTTACAAGACGTGATACCCACAGCCTGGTGCCCTTGTGTTGCGACTGCCTCCATATTTGTTGTGTTTGTTGTTGCTGCCTCTACAGTTCATTTACTCTTACATTCAATCTTTCTGACTTCGCACCCACTTTGTATCAGATATATTTCAGTCCTTCAACTATTTGTAAGCACTTTGGTTTCCAGTTCCATTTCACTGAAAATATTCACTTTTTTTTTTGGAAAAGTCAGGTCAATTTCACTCAGTGACATTCCCTTTGACACTGCTGCTCCCAAAATAATTTTGTTTTTAATTAAGTTCTTTGTTAACCATTGCATTCACATTACTTAGTTCAACTAACTCTGACCCCCACCCTAAAGACACTGAAACTTGCAGCTATGTCCTGTATTTTATTCTTATAGATTTCATGTAAATTCTTTTTAGATTGTCTCACATACCATTTAAGTTCTTTGTCTTCTCGTAATGCTTCAATTTTAAATGTATTCTTTTTATTTGTTCTTATTCTACGTATTTCTCTTCTACTCTGTGTCCAGTTCTCAAGTCTACATAAAATAATATACTTTTTGTGGTCTCGAATTATCTATAGCTTAGTCTTAGAATATGGTTCCATTTTGATGGTAGAGCAGACCTAAAAACTCACTTTCAACAGCAACAAAAAAATTCTCTTTACCTTCTCTGGACTGTCTATGCCAGTTCTGTTTCTTGTTTAACTACTTGATTAATGGATTCAGCTGATTAAATAAGCTGAAAAATTATTCTTTTCACAGGTTAGTTTTCTTTCCCCTCAGTGATTTGAATTGACTAGATCCAGGAAAAAGGAAAAGGTAGAAGGTGGAAGACGGTGGCAAATGCAAGAGTCTGTCTTTGTTGTGGTGCAGAATTATTGGGACAGAACAAATGTTCTCATGGAACTGCAACTTTCATAGTTTTTTTGAGCTAGGCACTCTCCCTAGCAAAATGTAATAAGCATTCCTGCTCTTTCCTGTGCCTTAATTTATTGCGTCATAAAATTTATTACTTATTATTTAAGATTTGTTGATATGCATGGTCATAACGTGTTGATATCTATGATATCATAGATCTTCAAATTTTATTTAACCCTGTGCATTTGTTTTTATACACTTTTCTTGATACTTGTTAACACAGGGTTAAGTTTTATTAAGTCTACAGCAGATTATCAAAGATCAGATTTTGTAGGTTACAGGTATTTGATATTTGATTACCCTTTTCTCTTTGGAGATTTTCCAGATCTCCTTTTCGTCCTGTGATTTAGTTTCTCAAGTCTTTGGGTTAGATCATTCCTTCTTTTCCGTAAATATTCAAGGGGAGCATTAACAGTTCTTGTTATGTTGTTGTTCTTGACCATTTTGACTATTTTCCACCTACTTCCATTGTCTGAATCTTCCACAGATAAATCCTCTCTGAAGATTGATTGTGCTTTCATTTGTTTGTTTTTTTTCCCTTTCTAACTCATTATATCACTCTGTAATTATAGTCTAAGAAACAAAAAGCTTTATTTTTATCCTTTCTTTCTCTCAATCTGATAACTTTTTTTCCCACATAGTTGTCTTTAAAAAACCCTTTTCAATTATTAAACCTTATATCTCCTCCACCATGACATACGAATACTTCCTTTTTGTTTTAAAAGTCTTTTGTCCCTTTTTTTTTTTTTTTTTTTTTTTTTAAAGCAAGTCTCTCAGCAGAAGGCAACCGGTCTTTGATGCATGGTCACGCTGGGTCATTTTCCTACCATGTTGATCACATCACATTGTGAGTGATATTTATACTATCTTCATCAGCTTTCCTTATCTGTGATAGTCTTCTCTGCGGTTTTAGCACAATCTTTTAAAGTTTCAAGCTTGTTCATCTGCTACACCAGCCTTTATTTTGGCTGTCTTTGATATCCTATGTTATAAATGACTCATGCCTGTTTCGTGTGCTTCTTTAATGTTGCAAGTCTTGTTTTCTCACACTTTTTTATTTGCACTTATGAAAGAGCGGCCAAAGGCCAAAGTCACAGTTGGCTTTCAACAGTCAGATATTACTCCTGCCTCTTAAATCAATAGATATACAGGACTGAGTGTGGTACATAATTTTTTTTTTTCAGTGACTTTGTTTAGCATTTTCAGATGTTGAGTGAATTTATTGACTCCTGCTTCTGATCAATAAAATGTGCTTCCAGGAAAATCTGGAAATGTTACAGTCATCTCTGCCACTCTTCATGACATTCCTCCCTCGTAAGACTCTCGGAGAGATATTTTCCCCACGATTGTTCTCTTTAGACATTCAGTTTTCTTAGGCACCAAGCAACACAGCTATGATGAAAAGGGCTATTGCTAGGAGACAGTTCTGTGTTTCTTGGCCGTGCTCACCTGACATGTGCCAGTAAGATTACCAAATCTCATATTCCCATGTCATATGACAGAAGTCAGTATCCGCTTGAAACAAATGGCTACTAGCTGAATGTAGCTCTTGGCAACATTTTATTTTGTAAGTGGAAAACCATTCTTTTTTTGCTTTTGTTATTCATTGTAGTAACATAGAAGATGAACATTTTTTTTTACTTTTGGCATCCATTGAAGTTTTATGGAAGCCATTGCAATTTAGTATTAATTAATATCCACTTATAGCAAAGTGTTGACAATAACTTTCCAAAATTGTGAATTTGACATTTAGCAGCATCATTTAAGAGAGCAAGAGGAGCTTTCCAAACTGCAGTTGAAAGTAAATTAACTGTGATACAAATGTTTATAACTTTAGTCACTTACTGAGTGGCTAAGGAAGCTTTTGTTACGGCTGGAGACTTCCACGTGGATGACATGAGATACTTCCTCCCCAGTTACCTTGCCAGACATTATGTTTTGCCTCAAGTATTTCTATTTAAAATGCTCATTATTTTAGCTTGCACAGTTGGAACCAAAACTCTGTGTACCAAGGCCAGTGTGGTCTAGTGATTGCTCTTTTTATTTCAAATCCTTTAGCAACGAGCTACTGCTTTAGTTCATAGCCCACTGTGAAGGGGTCCAAAGCAAGAGGTTTGGGGAGACTGGAGATCATACTCAAATAGCAGATATCTGCCTCCATCAGACCTTGTGCTCATTTACTAAGTCAAAACTGTTACCATAACAGCTGTCATGCCCTTAATTTACACATTTACCAATCTTAGACATGTAGTTAGGTTTTAATATATTCACAGAGAACCCTCTAGTCTATTTGCTGAAGAATGTCTTGAAATGGCATTTACCTGAGCTATCAAGAGCTCTAAAGTTCTTCCAAGGAGTTCATTTTTGTAGAGGAGGGATTCAGTCCTTTCTACTGAGGGACTGGTCTTTTCCTGACACATTCCAGGGAGAGGAGCGTGCATCATATGTTTGTCTTTTTACACTCCATCAGTGTTTGAAGAGGTATGAGGCAATAATTGCTCTGTTAAGGCATTCCCTGATGTCAGTAAACAAGAGAAGAGTCCATACACTAAGGGATTGTGTGGGTAACTGCCAACACTTGTTTGATGAAATCCGTAAGGTCATTGTTGAGGCAATGTGTATTGTACAGATGAGCAGTCATGAGCTTAAATCTGGAAAGTAGATGACGTGTTCTTGCATCCTTCATAGACGGTCTAGTTAAAAAAGTAGTTAAATTAACCTCCTTGTTATTTCATTCTGGGCAATGAAAAGTGGAGGAATGCCATATTTACTAAATGACCAGGAGATGAACTCTAAAGTTTCATTATGCATTACAAATGTTTGGAGTTTCTACTTTGCTTCCATTTAAGAAGACCATGTGTATAATATTGCTGTGGTTATGACAATCTTTCAACATACAAGGTGTCTTTTCATCAGCACCTGAGCACCACTAAATGCATTATCAGTAGTTACATTTATGTAAGTCCAACCTGTATTTTAAGTAAAGCTTGGATAAAAGCTTTGCACAGGTAGTTATTTAGCCAGATAGGTCACTTTCCTTCCTTCCTTCCTTCCTTCCTTCCTTCCTTCCTTCCTTCCTTCCTTCCTTCCTTCCTTCCTTCCTTCCTTCCTTCCTTCCTTCCTCCCTTCCTCCCTTCCTCCCTTCCTCCCTTCCTCCCTTCCTTTCTCTCTTCCTTCCTCCCTTCCTCCCTTCCTCCCTTCCTCCTTCCTCCCTTCCTCCCTTCCTTCCTCCCTTCCTTCCTCCCTTCCTCCCTCCTCCTTCCTCCCTTCCTTCCTCCCTTCCTTCTTCCCTCCCTCCCTTCCTCCCTCCCTCCCTTCCTTCCTCCCTTCCTCCCTTCCTTTCTCTCTTCCTTCCTCCCTTCCTCCCTGCCTCCCTTCCTTCCTTCCTCCCTTCCTTCCTTCCCTCCCTTCCTCCCTTCCTCCCTTCCTTCCTCCCTTCCTCCCTTCCTTTCTCTCTTCCTTCCTCCCTTCCTCCCTTCCTTCCTTCCCTTCCTTCCTCCCTTCCTTCTTCCCTTCCTCCCTTCCTTTCTCCCTTCCTTCCTCCCTTCCTCCCTTCCTCCCTTCCTTCCTTCCTTCCTTCCTTCCTTCCTTCCTTCCTTCCTTCCTTCCTTCCTTCCTTCCTTCCTTCCTTCCTTCCTTCCTCCCTTCCTTCCTCCTTCCTCCCTTCCTCCCTTCCTTCCTCCCTTCCTTCCTTCCTTCCTTCCTTCCTCCCTTCCTCCCTTCCTCCCTCCCTTCCTCCCTCCCTTCCTCCCTTCCTCCCTTCCTTTTCCTTCCCTCTCTTCCTCATTTGAAAACATTTTTCAATATATAAAGTAAGAAAAAATTTAGTTTAAAAGAGGAATTTTTATCATATAACCTTTTTTGCAGCCCTCCTTCAGTCAACATTCACTCCACTCCACCCTGCTCAGAGAAGGGAGCATGACAGAAGTGTGTCAGGTACTTCAGATCCTCTAATAGATGGCGGGGTTAATTAGCTCTTTTCTGTGAACTGACTGTTTGTCCAGGGGTAAGAAAATGACCCCTTATCAGGAAGGAACTCGTGGTCCTTTAGCAGTGGAATGTGCAGACGGACTCTGCAACAGGGGATTTATCTGGCAGCGTTACTTCCATGGAATGTTTCTTTTCTGCCTATAAAGCCATTTCTCCCTCCCCACACCCTGCCATCCCTCCACTCAGTACACGTCTGTGTAGTCCTCGGAGTCTGTGATTTACTGCCTGTTTTGGAAACAGGAGGGCTAAAGCTATTTGCAAGTATAAAACTGTATTCAAGTCAGAGTTAAGAATTGGACTTTTTTTTTTTTTTTTCCCCAGGTTTTTCTTTGTGTTTTCCTCTGGTTTATGTGCAGATTTTCATAGACATGCTGTTAAATGTAAAATGCCTTCAGAACATATATGATCAAAATCAAATGACAAATTCTGTGCTGCGGTATGTAATTCTGGTATCAAATGAAAATCACAACCCTCTTGCTCCCTTTCCATCCAGGTAAGTCTCCAAGCCTACCTGGTCTCCGTGCCTGTCATTCTGTAGACTTGGTTATTAAGGTATCAGTGGCATGAAAAGAATTTTATCAACACAATAGCAGATCTTTATATCTCTAGGGATATCTCTAAATGAGTCTGTTCTGGTGATCATTAGGCATAGACCTCATATGCAGAATGCTTCACCAATGATGAATTTGACTGTCCCCTTTGAAGGAAGTGGTATTTGTTTGCTTTATGTAGACAATGCCCGATAGACAAATATTTCCATCGCTTGGCTGTATCAGATGGGTTATCAGAACTATTCAGGTATCATTGAATAATCAAGGAGAAGAATGCTGAAGGATTTAAGACAAGCTGCTGTGGAAATGAGAGAAGAGATAAACTATATGTGACAGACAGAATAAGCCAAGGCCTTTTTTAATGCATACAGTCTTTATTATTGCTAAGTGAAGTTGTGAGTGACCATCAAGAGAGAAAGCCATCCTTGAATGTATCCTGACATTTTTTTCTCTTTCTCTTTTGCTTTCTGCTACTTCCCTCTTGAAGGAATATGTTGCATTGCTTGTGTATGATGCACACATCTACCTCCAGCACTTGCAAGCTATTTATGTCTGCTGCTGTTCAACTGAATGGGCAGTGCTTGCATAATACTAGCAGTTCTGCATGAAGAAATTAGAGACTTCGCTTTGGTTATAAACTGACATTTGAAATATGGTCCTTATGTACTTCATCTTGGTTTTTTTGGCCATCTGTAAAGGCATGCCCACAAGCAGTGTTCATGGCATTTCTAAGACCTCACCAATGCACACTATTCCTTAGTCTGTGCTGATTAATTCTTCTGCCCATGTTCTTTGCGGTGTTTCTCACAAGGGGGGTCAGACAGCTCACCATGGCTACCAGCTTCTTGTCAGACACAGTTCAAGACATTGACCATCAGCTGTATAAGAAACCTTTCTCTTGTATGAGAGCTGAAATGCCTTCCCCAATAAAAATATGCCTTGTTTGGTTTTTTTTTTTTTTAGAAAAGCATAATTGATTTTAACTGTTTAGTTAATTGAATAAGTTCTAAGGCCTCATCTGTCTTTGGATGCTGACTTTGTCATGGATTATGCCTGGCCTAGTTTTTAAGTTATTCCTAACACATTTCTAATCTCAATTGTCCATGTTAAAATGTGGGATTTGGAGGGCAGGAACTTCATTGTCATACCTGATTTATGTAGGGGGCCACTAACTCTGAGGCTCCAAGTTATTGTTGTCCCTTGTCCTTCCTCCGCCCTCACACTCACTGGAAATGGGCAAAAAGTCTTGACACAGTATGAGAGATGTGACAATGAAAAAAACCACGGTGTTGATGGATGTGTTTGGTCCAGTGTAGTTGTCTCAAGTGGAAATGTCTAGTATCTCGTGGTTGTCAGAGGGAAAATTCACATCTGTCCAATAGTGTCCCAAAACCACATCCAAAAGCTGAATAGTTTGTCATTTTGTTAACATCTCTACCTAGTGTTACTACATGCTCATGATGGATTTTTACACAAAACAGAACTAAAAAGAGATATGACATATTTGGCATTCAGTGTGTCAGACCTCGGGTGTGTATGGGATAAGAATTATGCAGCACGTGCTATGTGCCAGGAGGCTCCTGGGGAACTTCTGACCCACCGTGTGCTTGCTGTGGGGTTGATCACTACACACACAGGAAATCCGGTGTACCCTGGGAGCTCCAGGCTCACTCTGTATGCACTGAAGGCTGACGTATCAGCGTGCAGGGGATGTATCCAGAATCTCTGCTGCATAGCCAGGAATCCCAGACAAATACAGCAGATTCTGCCTGGCAGAATTTCTAAACATAAGGAAGAAAAAGGCAGGAAAACCCAATGACATAGTAGCCCTCGTAGTCAAACGAGCTACCCACCTCAGCATGTAGGAGTACGCCTTTCTTATATTCCCTATGAATATCCGTTATGGGTCATTTTCCATCCCCCCTCGGGTGAGGGCCATGTCTGTATGTGAGACTAAACCCTGAGCCTGCATAATCTCTTGTAGTTCCACTGGCATCAGCAGGGGGTATGCTGGTTTACTTCTGCTCCTGATTTGGCCCCGTTCCCTGGCTTTTTATTAACTGATTGTTCGTACTTTTTTTTTTTTTTTTTTTTTTTAACAGCCACAGAATAGTAAATGATAATAATAGATTACTGCATGGATGGGTGTATCAGCATATGTTTGTGGGGGGATGTGAGAGACTGAACTGTGGGACGACCTCCCTGACATTCTCCAAAGCCTTTTTTTCTTTTCCCAGGCTTTTTGGGAGGGCGGTTGTCTGAGGGGGGGAATTCATTAGGTATGCTAGGGAAGAGATTTCTTATGTTTTCTTGCAGATCTTTATAGCCTTCATGGAGTGGGATGCACAGTTCCCATAAATATGTGATAATGATCATTTGGAGTGTGAATGTTAATTTGTGTAATGGGTTCCCAAAATATGGGCCATGTGCCTGCTGAGTATGTTTTATTTTAAAATAAATGTGCATACATAATACACACACACAGACACATGCTGCCTGCATATGCATCCGCAATTAAAAAATCTAAAATTATAATTTGTTGTTGGAGGAGACAAAGCCACAGCTCCCACAGTACGACTCGTAACCGTTGAGCGGGAGCCCAGCCGTCAGGATGGTTTTGTGAGCCCTGCCGGAGATCGCAGTCCCACACGGACAGCTGCAGCTACAAAGCACCCCAGTGACCTAGATTCAGCTGTAGATTACTGTCTGCTTTGGCCTGTGCCTCCCATCGCTGCACCAGGACTCTGATTTTGTTGCACAAGCTAACTTGCTTACTGCTCTGACCCATTTTACCATAGCAACCTGGTTTGCTGTACCAGAGGCTAGAAAAAGCACACAGGCGACTTTTTAAGAATTCCAAGGTTAAGTTCACTCCCTGCTCTTCTTTTTTTCTCCCTCTTCCCCCCCCCCAACCCCCACCACCTCCCCCCTCCCCCGCCCCCCGAATGTGCTTAGCAGACTTGACGAAGAAGAACTGACACTTTCCAACAGCACTGGAAGCCAGGAAAAGATTTAGGCGAAGTATCACTTGTGTACTTCTAATAAGAGTGTTCATCCTCATGAACGTTTTTGACTTATTTTTCTTTTCCTGGCAAAATTAGCTAGATGCTTCCCTTGCCCCAAATGTCTCATTCCTGATTTTCCCCTCGTCCGTCCCCACCCCCTTTCCCCAATATCCTGGCCATTTTACTTTCATGAGTATATTTCATTATGTCCTATGTTTTTGATTTTCTGATAACGTATGAATAAGTGCAATCAGATGTTCAAGAGCAAAACTGCTCTCACTGTAGTGTGTTAGCCATTGTCCATACATTTGTATGTTCACACGGGTGTACGTGTTAGAAACTGGAGGAGGCAGTTTAGAGGAAGCTCTTTTCAGACATTAATTTAGACTTTTGTAGATATGTCTCTGGCTGGGGAAAAGGAAAAAATAACCCAAAACATTATGGAAAATGGTGGTGAGATTTGAGAAAATTAGATGTTGATGATTTTTCAAGACTTTGCGTTTTTTTTTTTTTTTAAATGTTGCCGAGGAAACACTTCATGTTTGCTAAGCTTGGAGATGTGCGTGTAGATGTAAGCATATGCAAAAATACGTAGTCAAAAGGAGACAAGTGTTATGAAAGAAATTGGCTTTTCTCTTCATGTTTCACATAGTTCTGAGATGCTCTTAAAGCACCTGAGCAATTTTGCTAGCCAGCCAAAGAAACTGCTCAGCACCTCCCAAGCCCAGCCACAACTGTTCCGGCCCTCGTGGGTGCTGGGAGAGGCACAGTCAGGCTTCCAGGCTGACAGGCATCAGAAGTACATTTCATTTTGTAAAATGTTTTGGGAATCTGTTTTGCAACCCACACAGAGAGTTCCAGATATTCATGTCACGAAATTTTTGAGTTTGCTGGTGGCAGTGCTGCTCTGGGTGAGTGTTTTGGCTTAGGCTCATTTCTGCTATAGACAGATAGCTCCTGGTTGTGTCGGTATATTTATTTTTAACCTCTAGAAACTGGTAAGTGGGTTCATGTTTTGCTAATCAGCACTGGTATTGTATAAAGCTCAAGTTCCCTATCTCTCCCATGTGGCTAGTAAAACAAAGTACGAAAGTGGTACTACGTAAGACTCTCAAAAAATAGTCCAAGGTGCCGAAATGGTTCTGATGTAATTGAAAAGTACATCTCTCGACATTCCTCCTTGAGAAGGACTGTCCTTATCTCTAGGAACGTAGATGTTTGAGCTGTTTGAGGTGTGCACCCTTTCAAGCATTTCAACTCTCGCACAAGGGGAAGGTTTCTTACTCAGCTGATGGCCAATGCCTTGAACTGCGTCTGGCAAGAAGCTGGTAGCCAGAGTGAGCTGCCTGACCCCCCTTGTGAGAAACGCCACAAAGGACATGAGCAGAAGACCTAATCAGCACAGACTAAGGAATAGTGTGCATTTGTGAGGTCTTAGACATGCCATGAGCACTGCTCGTGTGTATGCCTTTAGTCCACAGTGAATGGGAAGCTGTCCATCAGTCCTGCAAATGCGATTCTTCTTGCCAATGTGTTGTAAAGCCATATCTGGGCATACCTCAGGGTAACGTGTTGTCCCATATCCTCAGAGTGTAATGGGAAGTTAGATTCTGTGTAGATGCATTTTCTAAGAGGTTTCAAACTGTAATTGCATGCAGATCGTACACGAGCAATTTAGTCTGAAGAGGGAAGAGAGGCACCAAGGTCTATTACATTCAGAAAGTTGCAGACTCCTGTTAAAATGAAAGATTTTTAAAAAATTGTGTCACTGCTATCCTTTAACCCTGTAAAATGACCCAAGCACCTCAGATCTTATACTTTATTGACAACCTTTCCTCAAAGAAAATAAAAATTAAGTTGAAAAAACCATAGCAACTACTATTTCCTCACCTCAGTGTCTGGGTATTTGCCCTAATTTCCACTCACTTGGACTGAAGATTGTCTACTAGTCCTTATCTAGAGGATGTAGATCTGGCTTTTGCTGCAGATAGGTCTGACAGCTGCCAGGGCCAGCAGACTGCAGTTGATGGGCAGCGATGTTATCACCTATACCTGGACTGGTTCTATACCTTCCTCCTCTGCCATGCCCTTTGCGAAACCCAACCGTGACTAGCCCTGCCAGCATAGTGTAGTACTCAGCTTTGAGCTTCCTTCATTAGTGGGAAAAACTTCACAGGCCCCGTCCAGACCTAGCCTTAACTAAGTCAAATTGCGGCAGGGCAATGACAGTCATCACTATGTTCGTGATGATACTATAATACTAAGTTTTCCTTCTTCCCCTAGGCTGACCTAACCCACATGATGAACATGGAAGTCAACAAGAAGGTAAACTATAATGCACAATGCATGAAAAATTCAAGGACAGAATGACCCTTTCTTAAAGATTTCAGAGACAAAATAACGCTACATTTATCCTGATGAATTCTATTTTCTAAAGATTGGGCCTGAGTGTCATCTTCTGGGCTTCCTGAAGGATTTAAAAAACTCTTATGTACAAGGGGAGAGAGATTCTTTCTCATGCTTCCACTGCCATATGCTCTTCAGTTATTTCATGGACTGCTTGGGATTCATTAACCAGTCTTTTGGATGGATTCACCTTGGTGAAGTGATCATTTCTTTATTGCTTCCTGGTGCTATAATGTTCTCAATTATAGGGACTATTAACTTACTTCCAATATGAA
Organism: Fratercula arctica; assembly: GCA_947846985.1. Classification (NCBI taxonomy): domain Eukaryota; kingdom Metazoa; phylum Chordata; class Aves; order Charadriiformes; family Alcidae; genus Fratercula; species Fratercula arctica. The sequence goes on from CANTUZ010000003.1 coordinate 72,758,287, forward strand.
GAACCATCAAAGGTGCAGTTTACCAAGTGTGGGTTTTAAAGGAAGAAAGGGTGTGTGGCCTGAGCTGAATTTCAGTGGTTCTTAGCACTGAAGGCTTTGACATCGCTCAGGATGTTGAAAACCACCTAAAAATTAGATCTTTACAGGCGTAAGTGTTATCTTTTTTATAATTTCTCAGGTAAGATGGTTTGTGCCCTGGACAGCAATGTGACATGCTCTTGTAGGTTATATTTGATCACTTCATTGGAAAGACTTCAGAGAGTAAGAGTTGTAGGTTGTGTACAGGTAGGTTGTAGGAATTTTCTTTCACAAATAATTCTCTCTTACCACTGACTAGAGAAGTGTCCACCCAAAATGCTATCAGACTGGGAATCCTCCTATGGCACAGAGCTGTTTTAAAGTTAAAGAACATGAAACCACCATTGTGGGAAACTGAACTTGATATCAGTTGCAGAGATACATCAGAAACATAACAAAATTACTGAAAATCAAAAACAATGCCCTTTTTGACTTACTCTGAAAGGTGAACTGAACCTCTTTTGCTGAAGGGGGTAAATTATAAACTGCACATGCTAATTTATGGATGCTAATTTTACTGCTCTCACACACCACAGACAATGGCTGCAATCTACATTCCCCAGTACACATCACCTTTGATCTGGAACAGTCTTTTAACTAAACCTCCTTTCTACCCATCTTTAGAAACCAATGTGTTTAACTTGCTATTTTGCATATTACCAAGGCATCTAGAGGCTCTAGGTAAGATCAAGAACATATAAATGAAGTTTCCCATTTCTCTCTTGTATACTGGTGAGGGATAGGCAGTTCTCTTGGCTTTTTCTAAACACATAGTTACAGTTAAGTAAATGTTAGCTAGAAACAAAATGACAATGGCTTGGTTAATTAGAAGAATGTAGAAAGCACTAGAGAGCTGTGGAAAGAGATGGAAACAAGTAAAGGAGAATACAGTAAGTAGAAGTAAAGAAGCTGGCACAAGATGACTTGCAAGTGAGAGGTGGGAGGGGTTGGAAGTACAGGCCTCAAGAGCATGAGGAGGAAGATCCTCAGCTGGGAAAAGTGAAACCAGATTTGGAAAACACCACTAGTGTCCAGTGCTTATGAAGATGTGCAGCTGCTTCTGCATTGGATGAATCTTTTATGCAGCTGCTGGCTCAGCCTGGGAATGTCTTCTGCCTCTGGGACTGTATGATCTAGATCAGTGCTGGGAAGTGATAAAGCACTGGCAAGTCCTTATTTCCATCCCAAACTGTGCTGTCACAGGATGGGATGAAAGATACCTTATTTGAATGATAATTTAAAATAAGTATTTTTATATTTCATTTTAATTAATTAAAGATTCCTTGTTTATTTTTATTCATGCCCACTGTCTCCAGCTGCATCTGAATCTGCTCACTTTTCTGAAAAGTCCTTTCACAGTGGGTAGGATTGTAATCAGACAGGTGCATTTAAAATCACATAAAACCCAATAGTTTTCTTGGCTAATATTAATCCAGCAGAAACAACAAAAAAAATCAAAGTCATTTGCAAAACCAGTGCTTCTGGACAGGTGATATAAAATCACGTCATTTTTGTGCCAGGCATTAGTGTTTGGGACCTGGATGGTGCTACAAAGGAAGAAATTGCAGTGGAAAAAGGAGTGAAGTTGAAACACTGAACCTTGAAGTGCTGGGTTTGCTTTTGCTGCTGCTCCTGAGAGGATGTGAGAGATGGAGATTGTGACATGCTGTGCAGTGTCTCTGCTCTTCCTCACCTCTGTATTACTGATGGCAATAAGAGTGATTCCGCTTTTGCTTAGAAGCCATCAGTGCACACCTCCTTCGAGCAGGGTTTGGTCCGTGCAGACGCTACAGCAATGTTTGGACTAAATTTCAATAACACATTCCTGTTTTAAAGTCTCTCCATTCTTCATGTAACAGGTGCAACAACAGCAAGGATACCTTGCCTGATGTTACACATTGAATAAGAGAAGGATGGACTAGGCTTCTTAAAGGCAATGACGGGGGATATAGAAGGCAACTGAAGTGAAAAGAAGAATGGAAGCACCAAACCAGGCTTTGTGGAGTGGAATGAAAGGAAGCAAAGTTTTTTTCCTGGGGTCAAGGTGGAGATGATGGAGAAAATGCGAAATGAATTTAACAGTTCAAGCATCTCTACTTACTGATTAGTCCCTTGTGGGATGCATACTTTTCCAGACGCAACAACATTGACCGTACTGCTAAATACTGAAAACCTGTGAAAAATTAAACTTGACATCCTATTAGAAAGAAGATTCCCGTTTTGCCAGGATTGCACCATATTATTCATAGGGTTGTAAACTACCAACATAATGGGCTTTACACTTTAACTTTTGTGTTACAGGAAATTATCTGTGGTCAAATGAATGCTTCTGATTGACAGGTGAAGGATATGATACTATTTAAAGCTTTTCAGAACTTGAGATGTGACTCTTGTAAGTAAATTTTTATACAGAAACAGCAAAGATATAGATAGTTTTCACTTTCAATAATTATATACTTGTAGCATAATAAATGATCTGGTGAAATAAGACCAATATTGGAGGTATTAGACCCCTGTAAATCAGACAGAGCTGTGATAACTGAACAGACAAGAACATTTCACTTTGGTATAGTTCTGTCCCATGCTTTCTAGTAGCAGAAATATTTGCAGGAAAAGTAAAATATTAAGATGTGGCAGAAATAAAAAAACAGCCATGCAAATTGATTTCATATACCTATAGTGAAAGATGCCAACATTTTATGATAATATTACTTAACTGCTATGGGCATTTTTCCCCATCAGACCATCTTTAGACTTTCTAAAATCAAGTATATAAAATTGTGGTGCTTGAAAGCGCATGAAGTTGTTCACTAATAAGTAGACATTCAGTTTTTATTAATGCTTATGCCCACATTAACAGGTGTGCAGTGCTGTGATAATAGGTGTGTAGAATGAACAGAAAGCTGAGGACCAGGTGTCCGTACCACACATTTTTTCAGTGGGAGTTACTTTCAATTAGCTCTTGTCTAGTCCTGTGGATCAATTTTAATTATGATTTAGTAAGTAGGAGAGGAAATTCTGAAGAACGGGTTTTTTCCTAGCTTCATCCAAAATCAAATCTAGTTCAGATGCTCTGAGACTGCTCTATGATACAAACCAAACTGTTGTAATCAAGGATGCACAAGCAGATTCCTTTAAAAAATACACTAGCATGCTAATGTAGGTGCATCCTGGTTTACTGAGCATCAGAAAATCTGTTTCATGTGACACAAGGGGCCAAGAAGTTCAGTTTTTGAAAATTATTCTTAAAGCTCAGGTAAGAAATTTCCATCTCACTGAAGGTGTATCAAAGCTGTCAAACATACAGAGCATCTAAGACAAGCTCCAAGTAATAGTATTGATGGTTGTAGTTTGAAGCAAGCTAGACGTGCCTTCTAAAGGTGAAGATGTGCCATGGTCTGAATAAACTGGTCTCATTTACAGTGTTCCGGTATGTTCTTCATGGTAATTATTCTGAGGTTAGAGGTCTGGTCTCTGGAGATTACTGCAGTTTAATGATGTTTGATTGCCAGTGAGTCACCTTCTAAAATTCTTCTTAGCACGGAAAGAATAAAAGGGTGTTTTTATTTTTCCACTTCATAGAAAAGAAATCATAGAATAACATAAGTTTGAATGGATCTCAGAAGGCCATCTGTACTAGACCCTGTTCAAAGCAGAGCTAATTTCAACTGTCTTCCATGAGAACTAACGCATGCAGTCATGAGGTTTCCTCCAGTAGTTTAAAGAAGTCTTTTCCCATTTCCTCGCTTGACTGAGCAGTCTATAGCAGATGCCCACCTTCACATCTATTTGTTGACCTTGCCTCTGATCCCAACTTGTAAGCTCGCCTTCTGTCCCTCAACCATTCCATAGCAAGTCTCCATACAGGCAAGCTGTTCCTTTGTGTAGTGAACCCTTCCCTCCTTTTTTCACATACTCGTCGTTCCTAAGAATATGCATCCAGTCACTGCAGCACTCCAGTCATGTGAGCTCTTCCACCATGTCTCTGTGATCCCAGCGAGGTTATACATCTGTGACTGGGCCTCGACTTCTAATTCTTCCTGTTTGTTTCCTGTAGTCCATGTGTTTACGAACGTGCACTTGAGGTGATCTCCGAATTGCACTGCTTTCTCGGGGGAACAGTGAGATGCTGTTCCTCAGGTGCTTCCTTCCTGCTTCTCATTCCTCCACTTCTCTTCAAACTGTGGTTTTCATCTTCTAACAAATTTATTTTAAAGCCTTTTTCATGAAGTTGGAAAGGCTGTTAACAAAGATGTTCTTACCTTACTTTGCCAGGTGAATCCTGTATTTCTGCAGTAATTTTGTTGCCCCAGAGAGGATCCTGTAGTTGCTTAAGTGAAAACCTTGCCTGCAATAACCAGGATGGGTGCCTCTATGCCCCACAAAAGAGAGTCTCTTGCTACTGTTACTTACTGGTGGCTCTTCATGGCACACTGCTTTTAATACATGAATCAGGCTGATCCAGCAAAAACACCACCATCAACAGGACTTGTTCCTTCTCATCTGCCACCAGAGACATACACCTCTTCTGCAACTGTACACCTGCAAGTGGAGAAAGCCTCCTTCCTCTCATTAGAAAGATAAGCTTCCAAAATTCACTGTCATGGAGTCCCAAATCTCCACTCTCTCTAGCTTGGCTGTCCCTCCTTCTGTAAAATGCAGGATCTAGCATCTTGACCTTGCAAGGTTTCAGCAAAGAGCCTGTTGGTCTCTTGCTTGTCTTCCCTTGCACTGCATAGTCTGGTCACCTTCACTCTCAGATCTTTTACCAGGCAGCTCTATAATTTGACCACAAAACACCTCCCACTGGTGAGGTGACTATATATGACAGCCTGTAAAAGCAGCCTAAAGCACCCTACTAAAAGCCATATGCCATTAGAACTAGTGATGCTGAAGGAAATGCAAGTTATAAACAAAATTTGATATTTAAGGGTATCATTGCCTCTCTGAGAGGATCATTTTTTTTTCTTGTTTCGTATTTTATACAAGCCCTTGGACAGTTCAAACTCAGATGTAGAAATATTTTCTGTTTAATCTGAATATGTATTTCAAAGATAAGAAAAAAGCCAAGTGCAGGAACACTCCCTAAGATAATCGGCTTCGGTATCAAGTTTAGTCTTTTCAGATATTTTCTCCGTTTGTGGTTCCCAGCTTTCACAGTGTCATCTTATGTTTCTTATGAGACATTTTGTCTCCAAATGTATGCTAGTCAACGGTAGTTGGAGGCTGCATAGAGCTTCTGACTTCAGGTGCTGGAGATACACACAGGCCAAGGCGTTACCTTTTTTTCCCTGTCATGCTCAGAGAGTAACAAAGAGTCAAGATATTAAAGCTGTCAGTGGAGAAGAAGAAAACAAACGAATTATCCTACCAACCAATAATCATCAGAAGCTGCAAAATGCTGATGTGTACATAACCAGAATGTAGTGTAACTTTCCTCTCCATTTTTAGCCAGAAAATAAAGTTTATTGGGTTTTTGTTATATTCCTGTGGAATTATCTGAATTAGTGCAAAATTAATGCAATATAGACATACAATATGGCTGCACTAGAAGAAATGGGGACTTAGAGAAAGTTCAGGAAAGAAGATTATGTATTCTGGGTGCCTCTCTGAAGATGATTCCAGGGAGGTTATATGTATATTGAATATGAGACATCTATATGTTATTAAATCGCTGTTCATCAGCGTAGTTTTGTCAGAAAGTGAGAATTTTCTTAACAATTTTTCCTTATTTAATTTTTTAATCACCATTCCCTGGGAAGAAAGTAGGGAGGGGGGTGCAAAAGTTTTCTTACAACAGCTCTGAGGAGGGGAGCGTGTCACATCCATGCTGTATACACATGACACTCTTGTGTATGCTCAGACAACTTGCAGGGACATGGGGAACCATTCCAGGTGCCTTATGAAAAACCCTGACCTTCCTGAAGTTAGTAGACGTCAAGGAATTAGAAATTCACTCATTTACATGATGCAGTCAGGTAGCTGCTACCTTATCAGGTTTGGAGGTATTCTTATAAATATTGTATACATCATGGCTGGTCTTTGAAAACAAAGCTTCTGTTTTATACCAAAGCCCTGAGATTCAAAAACTTTTTTTTACCTCTTCTACACTGAAGTAAACAGTGAAACAGCAGGAGTTACTCTTGTAGCTCCACTCTCCAGCATAAGACAATGCCTGCGAACATGGGGTTGGGCTTCATTGTTAAAATGGCTGTAAGGAAAAAAATTGTCTTTTTCAGGGGCTCTCAGCCCTAATAATAAACACTTCCTCTATCCACACCAAATTAGCAGTCCTGTAAGAATCAAAAGTGTATATACCAAGAAGTGTGTATTTCTTCTTCAGTTTTTAGTAGTTCTTCGCCTCTTTTTTTGAATCCAGACTCTGGGAATTGGGCACACAAATCTTCAACAAAAAGTCAAACGCATGCTAAACCACAACAGTCTGCATAACAAATTAGGCAAGAAAAATACACGGCTATCCCCCGACTTATGAGGCAATTAAAACTGCTTTGGGGGATAGATAGCCTGTAATTGTTATGGCAGTAAGGAGGAAGATCCAGTAAGAAGTTTATGTAGTTAAAAGAGAAACAAGAATCAAGTCATCTCTGCGGAGAAAGACAGCAGGAGAGCTAAAGCCAGCCTCTCCCTCAGCGACCGTTTCACTTCGAGAGGTTTGGTTTTTTTTTTTCCCTTTACATGAAAATTGAAAAGTGTTCATGGCTTTAGCAACAGGCTTTGGGGGGGTTTTGTGTGAGGCTTTTCATATGATAATGGGTAGATTCTATGGCAACCATTGAAAACGAAGGGCCTGGAAACAAAAGCTGCAGCAGAAGAGGATCGGTACATATTCACTGTGTCTGCAGGAATAACGGCAGAGACGCGCTCTTCAGAAAGGTATCTGATGGCAGCCTGTCAAAGGAAGGGGTTTGTTTGAACTCAGGCAGGGTTAACTCAGTCTATAGTTGGTGCCAGTGTCTTATCACTCCGATTTTCACTCTAAGTTTCCTTCCCCACAAACCCACATCTATAGTAGATGTGCGGGTAACGAGTGGTTAATGCTGGTCTGATCATACTTTGGGGTGAACAACAGAAATGGGAGACAGAAGAGAACAGGTTTAGCAGCCAAATGCTGCTAGCTTCCTCATGACTGGTTACAGCCTCAAAAGCGACTTTGCATATACACCGTGTAAGCAGGATCGGGCCTCTAAGGGGCTGATGTCATGTGAAATCAATCCTTAATTCCAGGTTACATGCACTTACTTATCTGTTGGTCCAAAAAAAAGAGTTTGTCAACTGAGTCAGTGGAGGTATGAAATATCAAGCCCAGTCATTTGCAGAACAGCAAATTACTGTTTTGGTGATTGTGTTTTTCCCACAAAGATGGACTGCAGCAGTGAATTATGTAGCGTTGTGTAAATGATGCTGCCAGCCATGAAAAAGCCTATAGGACAGGCCAGTGTGAGTGTTCCTGTTATTGACTGCAGGAAAAATATAAGTTAAAATCAAGTCTGCCTTTGAAAGAAAACAAAACAGAAACCTTTAAAGAGAGAAGTGACACAAAGTACAAAATAAGTTTAAGAGGAAATTAAAAGATCACCCTTTCTATTTGCTCTGTGATGTCACTATTTCTATGCAACTTAGTTTAGAAACCACCACAATACAGTGAAACATTGAACTGGTGATTGCAAGTGGTCTTGCTATTCTTATTTCTAAAGATTTGCTTTTTCCATGACAATATCACAGGTTTTCAACAAATTCTTTTATAAATAAATATCTAATAAACTTAAAAATTTTTCGTATCAGCGAAAATAATTTTGCTAATGAACATGATGATATATTCTCTGTTTGAAATAATACTGTGACTTTATTATCATGGGTTTCCAATAGAATGCTGTATTACAAGAATAGTACTACAAAAAAAGTAACTTCATCACGTTTTACTTTCAGATGACTAACAGTAATAATATCTGTGACATTCAGAATGATTTACCAGTTGTTGAAAAATATTGGTCTAGATAATTTTCCTAAGTCACTTGTTTTACAAAGCTCAAGTTAACTACTGTATTTATAAATAAATGAATAAACTCTCAGTGAATGAGTTCCAGGCTCCTAAATCAAAGCCAGGGTAGGATTAGGTCCAGATTCATTGATAAATGCTTTTGAAAACTTCAGGCACACTTACACAGAATCCAGGTGAAAAGAGAAAACAAAGAGTTGAAAAGAAGGCTGAAATTATAAAGAACAGTGCTGTGAATAACAAGGTTCCATTATTAAGGAAGGATGATTCACACTGCATATTTATTGTTCAAATTTAACCAGTTTATTTAAATATTTATTCTCCTCATACTGATAAGTTCTTAACCTTTCATATGAGTTCTGTGAATAGGCACCAACATACACCCTTTTGCTCTTGTTTGTGATTGTGTCTTTGTTGTTCTGGAGACAAGTTCACTCCATCTGTTAGTCCTTCGTGGAAAGGTGATCAGACAGTGCTGTAAAAGCACAGGGACCAGGACTGCCATGACCCAGGCTTTCTCACCTACCCTGAGCTCACCCTCTCCAATGACTTCTTTCTGCTCAAGAAGTCTTTTGGCCTGCAAAGCAGTTGAAGTAAACAGTCATGCAAATTAATAAAGTTTCAAAAATCAGCTTTAATTTTATTTTTTTTTTAACACAAAAACTATGTAGAAGCTGTCAAACCATAAGAACTTCCCACATTTCCCTGAGTCATTTTTCTGATCACTCTCAAGCTGTCTTTGAACTTAAGGAAAGTCTTGTTAGCTGTCCAGTCTTCCTCTTCCTGCATTGAGCTTCTTCAGACTCTGAATTGTCTCCCTTTTCCCAGCGCCTCTCTTCTGGTCCTTCTGCAGCCTCTTATTAATGACTGGGGAGAAACGTTTTCCTTCAAGCCCACTCTTTCACCCCCTTTATCAAGTATTCCTGACTTGCTTCATCGCACGATTCAAACTCTCTCCTTCTTCCCCTAGGACCAGTTGCTTAATTCCATCTCCCTACATTCAAATTTAAAATAAAATAAAAAAAAATCCAGGTGGTAGCCTGCATTTTATTTTCAGGGATGCTCCACTGCATGGATGTTCATCAAACGTTAGCAACCCACTCTTGCTGTAAGTGTTTCCTTTGTCAGTTCTAGTGAGGAATAATGGGAGTAAGAAAAATCCACCTCTCCCACACAAAACAGGGAGGTATCGCTGTTTCTTGGTCCTAAAGAATTTCCATGCCAAACTGAATTCTCAAGCTGTACATAGCCAGAAGACACCACTTAAGGTAAAACATGTTCTGGACTATCATTTTAAGGGTGAAAGATATTCAGCCATGGAACTGTTGGAAAACTGTCTCAGCAGAGGAGATGAGTGAGTGAAACAGCGTTCCGTGCAGTATAGCTAAGCTAACACGCCCATAGCTGCTTTTTCCCCTCCCCTCATCCTATTTATCTTCTCTACTCATTTAATTTCTCTTCTTTTTAGTTGTTCCATTCCCACTTTGCTTCCATTTTGGATACCAATGTGACAGGTGCCGCTGAAAGACTTAGTTGGTCCTTTTCCCAGTGTAGTTTGGAGACTGATGAGGAGCGAAGGGGCTTCCGAGTTCTGCAGTCACAGAACCGCAGATATTGGGAGGGACCTCTGGATGTCATCTAGTTCAACCTCCTGCTCAAGCAGGACCACCAAGGGCAGTCAGTTTGATGTCAGATTTCTGAGGACATTACAGAATTCAGAGTAAAAGAATTACACCAAAAAAGGAAACTGGAGGTGCAAAAATCTTTGAGGCTGATGATTAAAATATTTTAGGTTTTTTCCTTCAAAAAAGTCATGGTTTGAACTTCAACTTGTGGAAATTCCACTTTTTCTCTCTTCCTTTTCTCATGTCAGTGGATTTCCCCAAATGCATTTCTGAAACACAAAAGCAGAAGCTATGAGTGGGAATTTGTGAATAATTCTGACACAAATATGAAGTAAAATAATTGTTAATTTATTTTCAAAGAAAGACAAGCTATTGTCTGTTCCTCTGCCTGTGGCTCCCCTACAGGTTTAGACTTAAACTGCTAATTTAAGTTAAAACAGAATGTTCAAAATATTTCACTGCAATTTAACAGGTTATTGCTCCTCCATCAGTAACAGCAGATGTGGACACTGTCATGTCACCAATCATTTTAACCCCGGACTTGTTCTTTATTCCATGAGAGCAGGTTACATTTCTGCTGAATTAAATGGACCTTATGAAACAATGTGGACTTGATATCATTTTCATGTAAGCGTGATGGATATGGTAAAACAGGTCATGCCGTGTCTGGCCTATGGTAACTGGATATGAACATAAAAGTCTCAGCTCAGGTCCCCAGGCAAAGAAAGGCATCTACTGTCACTGGGGATGCTCAAGGCTGCAGCGAATTATATTCTTAGCTTTTGTTTCTTAGCCCAAAAGCACATGGTTTCCTTGCAGGATGTGTGCCACTTCTGGCAATCCATATTTGAAATACCACAGCGTGTCTCAGACAGAACTAGATGACTACTCTTCGATACCTTCTATTGAAACAGATCAAAGAGTGTCAGAGAACGTTTCTGGGCACTGAAACTCAGTCCTCTGTACTGCTAAAATCTTGCCACAGCCTAAGGCATGGTTTTGGCTCACACCTGCTAACATTCCCTAAATAAAACTTGGGCATAACTTGGCAATGAGTAGAAACCAAAAGCAATTCCAATAAGTGTTTGGATGTTACCACTGTATTTTTGTGGGTAAGAGGGTTTCATATTATGGAGACACGCTGCTCTATGCTATTTGGCCTGTGCCAGAAAATGGTCCTTTGGTCTTTTAATTCACTTGTATAGACATTTCCAAATCCTAGTGCTGCAAAGCCAATCACAAATACTTGGGACAAGTTTGACCCAGCAGAGTAAGCTGACACTAGACAGTGATTTGTATCATGTGGTTATGAAGTTTTTGATGTGGTATGAGGAGTCCTGAAGCCAGACTGACTCTGTGATTGAACCACATCCAGACTAAGTTAAGAGCATAATTTTCCACCCAGTGTGGACATCCTTTTAGAATTTCAAAACATCAAATGTGTCTGAGGTGAGAAAATTGTGCTGATTCAGTTAACCTGATATAGGTGTACATTTAGCAGAACCAGTACCACTGCAGTATGGAAACACTTCTATTTTCCTTGTAATGTGTCATTTTCACTTAGTGGAGATCGATTTCTTACTGCATTCAGTCAGCTAAATTACTTTTAAGTGATTTCTTAATTAAAATGGTTACATATTTATATCATGCATCTGATACCTTAATTCTTCAAATGGAGGTCAGGCCAAGATGTCATGATAACTGGTCTATATTGCTTTAGTAAGGATATACTTACTAATATCCTTATATTATTAGTAAGGGTATAGACAAAGTGACTGGTGGCTTTCCTTGTTCCTTTCTAAAGGTGGTTGGTATATACATATAATTCATACTATAGATGTCTTCTACTTCAGTTAGGGTCTAGAGGAGGAAGAATGTTTCTCTCAGCCCAGCTTCTGCCTGCTCACTGAAACATTAAAAATGAGAAACGTTCAAATGTTGCTAAATCACAAAATCTAGACTCAGCACAAGAAACCTGACTCTGCACCAAAAATGCAGCTGTTCGTTTATACTTTTATATTGTTTATGCAAAGCTTCAGTAATGGCAACAAAATTTAAGAGAAATCAAACTTCAGTTTGAAGGATGTTCTGTGTAAGAGACTTTTGGCTTGTCTTCTGCAATGGGCTGGAAACATGAGTCAAAAAGGGAGGAAAGTGAGAAGATCCTTCTGAAAATATATAAAATATATGAAGGGAAAGGAACCCTACTTAATTTCATTTTAAAAGGAACTTTGCTGGGCTAAGGGGAAGAGAACGCATGCGAAGGCGACAGGGAAGGGAAAAGCCATCCTGCGGGGAAATAACAAAAGTGAGAAGCATTTCTGTTTAGCAAAAAGTGATAAAAAGAATAATGAAGAGAAAAAGAGAAGTAAAACTTTCCTGTTCACATGTTAACTTATATTAGTTAGTCACTGCTTACTTTGGGAGAGAGGCTGCCCTCAGACATTCTGTCATATGGGGGAGGATAAGACACTAATATTAAAAAAAAACCAACCAGGACCAGGTCCTCTTTAAAGCAGCATCCCTATCCAGAAGAGAAAATCCACTCTGCTCACATCAGAAGTTGAGAAGACAAACTGTTGATTCAAAGGGATGGTGTTCATGGTGGTAAGAATTATTAAAACGATACTACCATAACACAAGAAAGTATTTTTTTTTATGTAATGCAGTGCATACAGTACAAACCAAGCCATCATAAAAAAAAAAAAAAAATAAAATGCTGAAAACAAAGCCCTGGTTAAACTGAATGTGGCATGTTAAAACATGCTGTACACTTTGCTTTAAAAACAGTAACATTTTACCTCCCGGACCAGGTGAAAGGTAAAGAGTGAGAGAGGTACTCATGGGCCCTCTCGTATGATTGACAAAGGTTGGAAGAAGTCTGGCTTTGAACCCTTCTCTGTGAGTTATCTGAGACCCTGTGTGTCACTGTACCTTGGATACCAGGGCAAAAAGGCAGAAGGTCACAAAAATGCATTGTAATCTTTTTTACAGGCAATGTGGCTGGAAATACTATCCTGTTCCATTTTTTAATGAAAGCTTTCTAGCCAAAATGTGTCTATTGACCTAGAAAAGTTAGTTTGAAAGATGTAAAAAACCCCAAACTATTAGATTATCTGTAGGCATCTTGGACTGGTATTAAAAATTCCTATCAGTAAAAGTAACTGGTTTTGGAGAATTTATTGCTTGAGTGAATTAACCTTGTTCTTTTGCCAACATTCAGATGGAAATACAGGCTGAAAGCTATGTGTTGATGTCCTTTTTGTGTTTGTATCTAGTTTTTATTGACAAAATATTCTGTGGAACAGCAGCCGACTATAAAGGGAAAAAAACAAAACAAAACAACAAAACTGTGTCCAAAGATAGGGCCTCATATCTGTGTTTTCACAGGACTGTTCTCTTCATATGGTACTTCATGTAATAAAAACGTGGGCATGTGCTTAGCTTTAGGAATGAAAATATTTCTCTTCAGGTAGGAATTTTCAACCACTCAAGGCTAAGCATGTGTCTAAATGCTCTACTGGATGAGGGCCATCAGGATGTTTTCTTGAAAGCACCTTTTGGCACAGACTTAATTCTAAAGGCCTTATTCCAGAACAGGAATGTGGAAATCTGCTCCTACAGTCAATCGGCAGTGACTTTCCCATGGTGAGTCTCTGACCTATTGAAAATCGTGGCTGATCCTACAATCTTAACTGCTTCAGTTTTCCACTTCTTGTTCCTAGGACTGGATGGGTGAAAAGGCAAAGTAGAGAAAATAGAAATCCCTCTGCTCTGTTTCAGTCCAGTTCTCTGTGCCATTGAATTCAACTTAATTCTGTAATGGAAGGAACTAGAATTTTGCAAGGCAAATATTTGCAATGGTGCATTTCACCATTTCAACAGTTTTTCATGGGCTTGCCTTCAGTAAGTAAAAATAATTGTCAAGTCATTTTGTGTACCTTCTTGACAAAAATCAAGTTACATTAACATCAGTATTAGGAGACATTTTAGAAAAAGTGTGCAGATCTTTTTCTTACTTTGCACACTGTCACACTGCAGAGGCATCACCAACAGCTGTATCGCTGTTGAAGGCAATAACAGTATCAGAAAGAATCCAGTTTGAGTCTCATGTCCCTGCCTGAGTTTGCAGTGCTGGTGGATAAAAAAATTCTTTGCCAGCAAATGTGGTACGACTGTTGTTAAGACTAAAATTGGAATCTATGAAATTAGCTCTGACTCCTCTCAACAACATTATAATACTGACGTTGTGAACATGTGAGATAAAACTTGTTTCCTGTGAGTGTTCATGTAAGTAGAGTGTTTGGGAAAAGGAGCCAATTAATTTTTAAATACAAATGAATATTTGCAGAGCCTTTTTCACCCAGCATTTTCACAGCTCTGAATAACACTGTTCTAATGACAAGGTTTTGCATTTCTCTACTCTTGTAATTGATCTCTCCAGTACAGATGTTGCAAGAGAAAAGTTCCCTGTGGATTATTTCCTACCTGTTATATCTATTTCTGGAACCTGAAAAAAAAACCCAGCCATTACACACCTCTTTTAGGAATGGAACCTTTGAATTTTGTCACTACCTTTTAATGATCTGTCCTTTGGAGAAAGAGTGTTTGGAAGAGGACCATTATAAAATACAGTACAAAATACAGTCCCAGCTTGTTCTACAGATTGGAATAGGAGACTCTGTTAGGAGAAACCTGTTGTCAGATTTTACTGATCATCTGTTTTAACATATATTGCCATCTTTTCACAGTCTCTGGCACTGAAACTGTCATGCAGCCAACGTAGGGGCAATTTCAAATTTGTGGCGATCCATTGCTCTGACTGCAAGTAGGTGGGGAAACTAGGCAAGCAGCTCTGCGGAGACTGGCAACTCCTTTGTAGCACCAAAGCTAGAGATTATATATAAAATAAAGAAAAAATAAAAAGACAATAACTGAGCATGAAAAGAAAGAAATAATCTCTAAAGGAACTGAACTGTGAGAACATGGGCATAGCCAACAGGCTCCACTGAAGTCAGAAGGGTTTTTATTTCTTTAATTGATTTTGATGGGATTTGGACTGGGTGGCAAAAGGTAAACACATAGAACTCTGAATTTAGACAATGAAGAGTTATTTAATAGATAGCTGTATGTAAGTGCCATAACCAAGTAGTGTGGTAGACTGTGGGAGGCTGGAAGACAGAAAGGGAGCAGTAACCAGAATGTCAGACCTTCAACTGCGAAGTATTTGCAGTGGTTTATTGAAAGTTTGCCTGGATGGAGTAAGAGGCTCTTGTGAGGTTTCGTTTGCCTCTATGCCAACCAAATACAGAAAGCTGTTACTGAAAGTGGTCAAATTCTGCTTTTGTACTTCTCCTTGGTGAATAGCATTTGATACTGAATACATCCTTAAGTCATTTGCCTATCTTAAATTAAAATGACTCCATCACTGGGCCGTTCTACTTTTCAGGGAAAGCTATTCCCTGATAAGAGAGAATTGACTGCTGTGTCTCTTAATGTTACCTGGAGTTTGCCCTAAAATGCAAAGTCATAGTGAAAGAGAATGTAAACATAGCACCAGCCCTATTTTAACAAGGTGCGTCTTTGGCCTGTTTAGCTCCTGTGAATGGGAAGGCGGGTCTTTAGGAAACACCTTGCAAATTCTCCTGTGAACCTTTTCCAAAGTATTTTGTCTTACCTTGTGGTAACCTTTTATCTCTGGTGACTGGTTTACCTGGGCACCAGGCACAGCTATAATCTGCTAGTTACAATCCACTAATCACAACATAGACTTTTGAGTTAAATTCTATGTATTTTGAAGTTATTTGCCATTAATCACTTCCCAGGTATTGTTCAGTCATCTTACATTGGTAGTGATGATATACAGAAAACGAACTTTCATTTTCCAGAAGGATTTTTATTAAAGTATTTTTTTTTTAATGGAAGATGTCAGATTAGGGAATTTTTATTGACAGCATTCAGTCAGCTAGTATTAGCCTAATTAATGTCTAGTTGTGGGTGTCTGAGTATGTATGTGTACTTCAAGTAACCTTTGCACATCTAGTGAAGTCCCTGTGTGGTCTAGATGTGCGCACATCCCTGCAAAAGAGAGAAGTCTGGTGAAGAAGCCCTGTAGCTGCATTTCCAGCACTCCCTGGTCCCATTTTTAACCTCTGTGGGCAGGTTATAAGATGCTCATCTCCTTCACTGGGGAACTGGGGTGACCATTTGCCCCTTCCCCTCATAGATGTAGCAAGACTGTTTCAGCATTCCGTTCCTCCCCGTGCCCATAAGAGGCACTGTGCCTGTCAGAAGCATAATATGTCTTGACATTTGTTCCTTAATATAGCTCAGCCTCATAGGAGCCTGACATGTGGCTTGCTGTGCTAAATAGACTGCATTTCCTTCAAACGCTTTCATTTCTCTAATCCTAAGCATGCGATGTGCTGCCCTCAAGGAAGCTTACCTCTATCGCTTTGCTTCAAATTGAGCTGCTATGGCAAACGCCTTCCAGAAGAGAGGCTTCAGGGAGGGTTAGGTTAAAGGCTTAGGTTTGTGAAAGAGCTACTTTTTAAAGGATGGGCAGTTAGACCTTTCCGATGCTGCTTCAAAGCTGGGAAACATTCTCAATAATGGGGAGATGGGAATACTATGCAGGAAAAGTTGGGTGACCTGGATAGCAAGTGAGATGGAAATTAGCATTACGGTAGAGAAGGCCATGCACTGAAGGGCTACTAAGGCTCTGGGAAGTCATCAGTGGAAGTAAGGGAAGAAGGGAAATTGGGTGCATGAGTCAGCTGCAGGATGGCTATAAAGTAGCACTGGGAAAGAAGCAAAGGCAATCCTAGAATGAAAACTGGAGAAGGCTTTTCCCGTAGAGGTAAGAAAGTATGACCACACTGGGGAGGTCTTCATCTAAATATTGTACACAGTTTTAGTCAGCCAAATTCCAGCAGGATAAATTGAAAGTGGAATGGGTACAAAGAGATAATTTATCAGGCAAGTGGAATACTCATGTTGCAATCAAAGTCTAAAATAACATGGCTTCAATAAATGAAATCTTCCCATCAGTAGGTCAAAGTGGGTAGAACACAATGAGGGAAAAAAGTGCAATTTGAGGTAAATGACATGCTAGCACAAGACCAAGTAAGTATAAATGTGCAAGAATTCTTTGAAGTCTGGTGGAGAAGTAGCTGAGCTGATGACTAGCTGTGAGTGCCGCACACCAAATGAGCACATGGTCAGCTAACACCAGACAACCTGAGTGTCTCTCCAGAACACATCTGTAGGTTCTGTGGGGTTCCTTCCCATAGGCTGCCGTAAATAAACAGTTTTCATGAGCTCAAGAATAAGCCACATTAATACATGGAAGAAAAAAGCCCAGTGATCTCTATTAAATCCCAAAACATGGCTTCCAGCTGAGGAAATCCCTAAATTGGGGATGAGCTAGGAAATCCTTGAGCTAGGAAGCTGTGATTGTTTCTGGGGGTTGTTCCCACATGCTTGCCCCCCTGTTATTTACTTCCATTGACATTCACTGTTGATCACAGTTAAAGGCAGAACACGTTAAACAAAATTTTAGTATGAGCTTGAATGGCCAGTCTTATGTTTCTACATAGCTTCAGACCAGCTAGTTCAGTTCTTGGGAGCACTCTAACCATTTACCAAAAACTCAGCGTAGGCTAATCCACCTGTTTACTTGGCAAAATATATGGAAAGCACACAGGTAATAACGTGAAAATATGAGACATTAATCCCAACAAAATGTTTCTGATACATTTTCACATAAAGCAAAAGCTAAACAAAGAAGGAAACAATAAACTAAAAAAAGCCCAACAAACCAACCTACAAAAAACCCCAAAAAAACCCACCACAAAAAAAACCCCAAACCTTACCCCCCAACTTTTCTGTTTCTACTAAACATAAGTGCATGGGATTTTTGGCATGAGGAGCTTCTTTCCTGCCCGTAGTCTCCAGAAAACAGAAACATATAAGATAGTGACTTCAGTGTTGAAGGACAGGCTGTTTTAAAAGGTATGATAAGAAGAGCAGAAAGCAGCAAGCTTTGTCATTTCAGACAACATAGTCCAGAGTAGTTCATTACACAAAAAGGTAGCAAGAGCATCCACGCTTGGCTCACTGTTTATTGGTTATGAATGTTTCACTACTTAGCGCAAGGGCACATTCTGCTGCATGCGTTAAAGAGAGGAAAATTCTGATTGCTTTTCTGCTCTCTGCTTCCTCAGCCTGTCCGATCTCATCAGGCTTTATCTTCTTATTTCTTCTCAGAGAGTACTGACCTTCACATTTTTGCGTGTTAATTTTTCCATACCCTAACACTGATCATGACTTGCCTACAGCTGCAATAATATTTCTGGTGTAAGGAGACCAGCACTTTGTGGAGTTAAGCCCAAGTGAAGTAGCTCAACATCTTAATGCAACAACATCAATGTTTTTTTCTCATTGTTTATCATAGAATCATAGAATGGTTTGGGTTGGAAGGGACCTTAAAGACCATCTAGTTCCAACTGCCCTGCCAAGCCCCATCCCACCTAGCCTTGAACACTTCCAGGGATGGGGCATTCACAGCTTCTCTAGGCAACCTGTTCCAGTGCTTCACCACCCTCACTGTAAAGAATTTCTTCCTAATATCTAACCTAAATCTCCACTCCTTCAGTTTAAAACCGTTATCTCTCATGCTATCACTATACTCCCTGATAAAGAGTCCCTCCCCATCTTTCCTCTAGGCCCCCTTCAGGTACTGAAAGGATGCTCTAAGGTCTCCCTGGAGCATTCTCCAGGCTGAACAACCCCAACTCTCTCAGCCTGTCCTCATAGCAGAGGTGCTCCAGCCCTCTGATCATCTTCGTGGCCCTCCTCTGAACCCATTCCAACAGGTCCATGTCCTTCTTATGTTGGGGGCCCCAGAGCTTGACACAGTACTCCAGGTGGGGTTTCATGAGAGTGGAGTAGAGGGGCAGAATCACCTCCCTCACCCTGCTGGCCGTGCTTCTTTTGATGCAGACCAGGATGCGGTTGGCTTTCTGGGCTGCAAGCACACATTTCCAGGTTATGTTGAAATTCTCATCAATGAACACCCCAAGTCCTTCTCCTCAGGGCTGCTCTCAATCGATTCTCTTCCCAGCCTGTATTTGTATTTAGGATTGCCCTGACCCAGGTGTAGGACCTTGCTCCTGGCCTGGTTGAACTTCATGAGGTTCGCACAGGCCCACTTCTCAAGCCTGTCCAGGTCCCCCTGGATGATATCCCTTCCCTCCAGCATGTCGACTGCACCACACAGCTTGGTGTCATCAGCAAACTTGCTGAAGGTGCACTCAATCCGACTGTCCATGTCGCCGACAACGATGGTAAACAGCACCAGTCCCAATACTGACCCCTGAGGAATGCCATTCGTCACTGGTCTCCACTTGGACATCGAGCCTTGACTGCAGTTCTTTGAGCGTGACCATCCGGCTAAATTCTTAGCCGCTGAGTGGTCCATCCGTCAAATCCATGTGTCTCCTATTTAGAGACAAGGATGTCATGTGGGACAGTGTCAAAAACTTTGCACAAGTCCAGGTAGATGATGTCAGTTGTTCTTCCCTTATCCACCAATGTTGTAACCCCATCATAGAAGGCCACCAAATTTGTCAGACATGATTTGCCTTTAGTGAAGCCATGTTGTCTGTCACTAATCACCTCCTTATTTTCCATGTTTAGCATAGTTTCTAGATGGATCTGCTCCATGATCTTGCCAGGCAGAGAGGCGAGACTAATGGGCCTGTCATTCTCTGGGTCTTCCTTTTTTTCCTTTTTAAAAATGGGGTTATGTTTCCCCTTTTCCAGTCAGTGGGAACTTCACTAGACTATCACAACTTCTCAAATATGATGGATAGTGGCTTAGCAATTGAATTCATGAGTTCCCTCAGGACCTGTGGATGCATCTCATCAGGTCCCACCTTTAGGTTCCTTAGATGGTCTCAAACTTGATCTTCTTCTACAGTGGGCTGTTCATTCTCCCAGTTCCTGCCTTTGCCTTCTGCTACTTGGGTGGTGTGGCTAGAGCAGTTGCCAATGAAGACTGAGGCAAAAAAGTTGTTGAGTGCCTCAGCCTTCTCCATACCCTGAATACCCAGGTGTCCCATCTTCTTCTGGAGAGGACCCACATTTTCCCTGACATACCTGTAGAAGCTTTTCTTGTTGCCCTTGATGTCCCTGGCCAGATTTAACTCTATCTGGGCTTTAGCTTTCCTAACCTGATCCCTGGCTGCTTGGACAATTTCTCTATATTCCTCCCAGGCTACCCATCCTTGCTTCCACCCTCTGCAGGCTTCCTTTTTGTGTTTCAATTTGTTGAAGAGCTCCTTGCTCATCCATGCAGGCCTCCTGGTGTTTTTGCCTGACTTCCTCCTTGTTGGGATACATCGCTCATGGGCTTAGAGGAGGTGATCCTTTCTCCTTTCTGTGCTTTGCAAATCCTAATTGTCTGTGTGTTTAGCTCACTGTCATTATTTATAGACCAAACATCTTCACTGAACTGCCCACAATCAAGCCCAAGTCCATTTTATGACTTAAGGTAGAGGATGTGAAAGTCTTTGGCTGCAGTTGAACTATGATACCTGGGAGCATGCTGGCTGCATCCTGACTGCATGCCAGGACCCCTGTCCTCCCTCAGGAGGAAACCTTTGAGTCATGGTTCCAGGTCTGAGGCCAGGAGGAGAGGGGACCTCAGGTAGCACCTCCACCTTGCACCGCACACACAGACCCTGAGGTGGCCAAGCAGCACGAGGGGCTCCAGCCATGACATCACCGAGTCCCGTCTTCCCTTCTGCTGAAGGATAACACCAGCCTGGATCAAACTGTCTCTTGAATCTTCCTGTTCAGAGGGCTTTGCAAAGGGGGGAGAGAGAGAATAAGAAAGGAAAATGGAAACAGGATCCAGGTGTTTACAGCAGAGCTGGCTGAACAAGGCTGTACTGGTCATAGCAAATCTCAGGCCCAATGGGTTATACAAGGCTTGCAGCAGAATTTGTTGTCTTAACTGTAGATGTAATCACTTGTTCCTCATGTTCCTACCTACCACAAAAGATGGAAGAGGAATTAAAAGATACATTTGAAAGCATACTTTAACAATTTTGCTATATTGCTTTGATTTTGATAATTGACTCATTTTAACTTTGCTTGATTCATTCCAGTTGCTTTTCTTTGAGATTTTTTCATCAGTAAACTGTCTGTAAGATAACAGAAGTTTTTCAGATATAGCACATTTTTTATCAGGCTACTGTGGTTACTGACTATTCTGATGATGACTTAGTATCTTCAGAGGGTAAAAACTATTTTTATTCTGACAATTTCAAAATCTCATATTTTTTTCTTCATTAAATTATACTGCAGATATGTTTATTTACTAAAATTTTTTTAAAATTTTAACTGTTTAAATGATATTTGTTCTTTCAGTGTACATATAAATACATCCAGCTTTCAGTAAACATATGAGCTTTCATTTAAAAATACTCCTTGCTCCTGGGTTCTCTATTAAAAAATAATTGTATTTTTTTTTTATACAACATTTTTCATTACAATTAGTTTTGATTAAAAATATATTTCAGGCAGGTCCCGTGTTGTCTGACTTGCAAATCGCAAAGGGGGAAAGCTTGTGGGTGTTTTTTTCTCCATTTTTTTTAAACATTTACAGTGATTTTGACTCATAGAGTGTCACATATTCTCTCTGGAGAGCAATACAGGATAGTGTCTTTTTTTACATCATTTGGAAAATCATCTATGATTAGGCTCATATACAATTAGTATTTATTTCTACTTATGCTAAGAAATTGTGTGAGGGTTTACACAATTCTATTTTGCAATTTTATTGTATAATATAATATTAAAAAAAGTCACATGATTTTTCTGGGACTCTTCCAAACTTGTTTCACCTGTGAAAAATAAATCCTAAATGCCAGCATTTTTTCTGTTTTCATAGAATCATAGAACCATAGGGTTGGAAGGGACCTCTGGAGATCATCTAGTCCAACCCCCCTGCCAGAGCAGGGTCACCTAGAGCAGGTTACACAGGAACACGTCCAGGCGGGTTTTGAATGTCTCCAGAGATGGAGACTCCACCACCTCTCTGGGCAGCCTGTTCCAGTGCTCTGCCACCCTCAGGGTAAAGAAGTTCCTCCTCATGTTTAGGTGGAACTTCTTGTGCTCAAGTTTGTGCCCATTGCCTCTTGTCCTGTCCCCGGGCACTACTGAAAAGAGCCTGGCCCCATCCTCCTGACACCCACCCTTTAAGTATTTATAAGTGTTGATAAGATCCCCCCTCAGCCGTCTTTTTTCCAGACTGAAGAGACCCAAATCCCTCAGCCTTTCCTCGTAAGAGAGGTGTTCCAGTCCCCTAATCATCTTGGTAGCCCTCTGCTGCACCCTTTCCAGCAGTTCCCTGTCCTTCTGGAACCGGGGAGCCCAGAACTGGACACAGTACTCCAGGTGTGGCCTCACCAGGGCAGAGTAGAGGGGGAGGATGACCTCCCTTGACCTGCTGGCCACACTCTTTTTGATGCACCCCAGGATGCCATTGGCCTTCTTGGCCAATATCTATTAATTTCTTCATTTTTCTGTTATTTTTTATTGACAGGAGCTAGCAACATTGGCTCAGAGAACAGCTACTGAAATTGCATGTAAATATGAAAAAAAATCTATTAGAGTTTAAACATAAAAATTGCCTCATTCTGTCCCCAGTCTGAGATCCCTCTTCCTTTAGCCTGCTGTGATTCTCTGAATGTATTCATTTTTGGAACAGTGAATTACCATACCAGATTCTCATTTAAAATGTAAGAGCTTTCAAACAAAATAAGTTCCATCTTCAGGCATTAGCAGCAAAGAGCATCTGGGTAGCAGAGCCAAACAAGAGATGTGCAGCAACACAAATCCAGGCCATAGTTTTTTGAGGAAAAACAACTTGATTCTTCCCTCCTGACTCCGATCCGAGCACTGCAGCTGTATTGTGCCTTGCACTGCGGATGTGTGACACAGTGCAAAGGTTGCCACAATGCTGGGAAAGCAGAAGAAAAGTGAATGGGACTGTAAAACTCCCTCTTTTGGCTCAGTGGGGAGTCTTCAGAGTTTACTTCAGCAGAGAGGAACTCGTTTTGAGTTTTCCTTAAACAAAGCAACACAGTAAGAGGAGCAAAACTGCCTCCTCTCCTTTTGTTTGTGTCTTTTTTTTTACTTTAATCACTCTGTTAGCATGAATATTTTACAGTTTCTCATCCCATGAATATAAACAAAGCTGGTACTCTCTTCGCTTCCTACAGGATTTCTAGCAGTTCTCTAACATTTTTCTATTAATGACTGCATTTCTCAGTCCATTATTCAACTGCTCCCACAAACCACACATGCACACCAGCACACATACACTTTCAGTACATAATTTCCCTGCTGCAAATCATAGAAGCAATTAAAAGCTACAGGAATCTCAGTTACTCTGTCCAAATAGCTGTAGATGCATTCGTAATTTGCACCTACACCCTTTTATGTCAATGTCATTTTATTTCATCATCACTTTTCTAGCATCTATGGCCCTAAATTGTCCTCCACCTAATCTTCAGTCCCTAATCACAGATAAGACATCTTTTGTATTTTGAGAGACATATACAGCAGTCTCAAAGGACATCTGTATCAGTAGGACATTTTATTGGTGTCTCTTTTTGTTAGCCTTCTAAAACATCATGTGTAATTATTAAACTTAATCTCTTATATCTTGAAAAAATAGCTTTAGCTTGGAAAACTATATTGAAAGCACTGTATGAATGGTCATGCTTGTACTTTTTCAATGCAAGTAGATACCCATTACTTTTAAACTCCCTAGCCCAGTTTACTGAGTCTTGTTAATTTAGCCAAGTGAAAGAATAATTTCATCACTACAGAAGGTGTTGATCTGATGGCCCATTCAGTATTAGCCATGATCCTAGCCCTAAAAGCATCGGAACTCAGGTGAGAAGTAGCTCAGGACCCCCAAAGCCTTAAGCTGCTTTCTTCAGAGAGCAAGGAAGCCATTACATGTCTACCACAGATCATTATTTGCCCTTAAACATGACTTTATTAGCTACCTACAGTGTAGCTGCCAAACTCACCACAAGTTGGAAGTCACCCAAATAGCGATGATGCTAAGAGAAATTAACTAAATTATAATGACCAGTTTATGTAATAGTGGTCTAAACAGATTACTGTTAAAAAAAAAAAAAGAAAAAAGAAAAAAGAAAGTATTTGGGAGAAACCAAATGCACACACCAGATCTCATGTAAAGCCAAGTCAAATCAATGTAAAAGTCCTGTACACATCCCCTGCAGTGTCGTCAACCTTATTACTAGTTGGATTATACTGTTATCATTGTCTTCCCTTCCCCTTCCTTTTTTTCCACTCTTTCTTTTGTTCTTGTCTCATATCATAAACTGAAGGAGGACTGTAATCTCAGTTCTAATAAGTCTATTTTGTGTTACCACAACAGAAAATAACAAGATTTTATGGGTTCAGAGCTACTGTTCCCAGATCTGTTACATCGATTCACTTTGGGAAAGGGAATATCAGCAGAAATCAGTGGGCGATGCAGCCATTTGTACACCTACTTGTCTATAAAGGCACTGCCGCAGGGATAGCTCTGCTAGGAACTTATATTGCAGGTCCACTCTTTTCACCGTAACTCTGCATGCTTATGGGAATTCAGGATGGCAGATGAACTACTTTTCTATTCAAATCAAAATGTTTATCACAGTTATCGTTCAAACCAAACTGTCATCTTCTTGTTAGCATTTACCATCACACATTACTAGTTACATAAGAAATATGTCAAAACCAGAGAATTAAAGCAGCTCCATAGAAAGAAAAGCAAAATTGGGCTTTATTGACTTATATGACTTATAAGCAGTAGCAGTCAATATGACTTGCAAATAGACAAGATTTCACTTAAAACAGCTGTGACAGACAGCTTACAGAAAAAAACAAGCCACCCCAATTTACAAGAGGAGGTCGTGGGAAGGAAAGGCAGACACCAGAAAAAGGGTAAAAGAAGTTGGCCCTCTTGCAGATAATACTTATTCATGTGTTCAGCTTTAAGTGTATTTCTAGCTCCATGAAGCATCTCAAGGCTCTCCACATGCTCACAGTTACACACACACTCAGGCGCTTGTCTGGCTCAGAGGGCTAATGGCAAGAAGCAGAGGCTCTCCTCGCATTGCTACTGAATTATTACTGGAAAATTTTGGGTAAAGCAAGAACCTCTTTGACAAATTTTCCCATCAGTAAAGCATTTAATCTCACCAAGGTATTGCTCAGATTGTTTCTCTTCATCTCCAGATAAAACTGGCTATGTGTGAGCATGAAAGATGTAGAGACACAGGGCGAAGCGACGGGCTTGATTGCCTGTACTGTTTAATTGTTAGCGTGCTCCCTGGCTGTTTTGGTCTGTATGGAGCAGCACTCTCACTGTCAGTGCTCAGGTGTGATCAGGAGACAGACCTACGGATGTTCCCTAGGGAGAGCACCATCTGAGTAGGGCACCTGTGCCATGCCACCAACCTGCAGACAGTCCCCTGATCTCTTTGTTTGCTAGTATATTTGCAGACAAAGCATACTCTGAGGGTGCAGGTCTTTGTGTGAGCTCAGCATCAGGTCATTTGAAGAGATTATCTGTCCGTCAGAGCAGCTGGGGCATGGTGAAGCCGAAACCCTTGGTATGGAGCTGGGTCCACTGCTGCCCTCGGTACTCCACTCCCCACCTGCCTGGGCTCCCTGTCACCCTCAGCTCCTCTTTTCCACTCTGCAACTGGGAGGGAGACTAATTTGGCTGGAACTGGAGAGACACAGATGGTACCAGGGCACTGTCTCCAAACATACCAGCTGCCGTAAACCTTGGAGCTTTTGTCGGTGTCTCCAAAACGGCTCCATTGTTAACAGTTTGTGCAGTGGAAAGGGAAAAAGATGTGAGAGACAATGAGTTCTCAAGTTGTTAATATTAAGTCAGTTCAAGTTCTTCCCCTTTCTTTTTTAAAAAATACGTATTCAGTAGATTCCCAAGTTCCCAACGGCTTTCCCCTGAGCTACCGCAGCACATTTAACTGAGATTTTTGAAAGGTAACCTTAGAATAAAAGAGAACTGGCATTTGTCTTGGTTTAAAAATGGGTGGAATGATTCATCAGGAAAGAAAATATGCGGCAACAAGTGAGGTCTCTCTAAGACATCTGGGGTTTGTAAACAATGAGATAAAGTAATCACAAGCAAAGACAAAGATTTTCCCAGCTTTCAAAGCCCATTTATTCCACTGAGTATGGGTCCTGCTCCCTTCCCTATTCCTCGTATCCTCTCTGTTTCCATGCATACATCCATCCAATTGTCCATTATGCTTTATTTTTTTTTATGCTTCTTAGACGCTCTATTTTGTGTCACTCCCAAAAACATGGAAGACACAAAAAAGCAATTTTGTTCTGTTTTTAAAATGTCTCCAGAAAAGCCTTCTACTAGAATTTCATTTCAGGTATAGATCTAAGAATCTACAAAACTCAGTCAGAAGTTCATAGGGATTACAGTCCTTGTTACTGATGGGTCTTGGGGTTAGATTCAGCTAATGCTAAGGGATCCTTACTCCTGGGAGCGAGTGTCTTTTAAATCATTTTGCCTCCTTCCCCAGCTAACAGCTACTTTCATGACTAAACGCTTCATTATCTAGCTCTGAAGTTCCACCCCAAGGATGTTGAAATTATATGATGCACTCAGGCCTTGTAAATCACAGTATTAACCTGTTAAACTCACTGATTAGCCCAGGACTGGTGTAGGATATAAAGAAACCTGGCAGTTTGACTGAAAGGCAACTGATAAAGGTTGAATGGATGGAGAAATTTTGGCCTTGGTTACTTTTATTTTCTTGCCAATCTGCTATGGGTGTGATACTGTCACTTTGTCCCTGAAGCTTTGCTTTAGGCTGGTGTGAGAACAGTCAAGCAACTTTTTAAACTTATTTGAGGAGAACTGGAGGAATGGATAAAGTGGAATGAAAGGCACTGTTCAGACAATTTGGGAGAACATCAGGAATGCTGTTAAAAATACCTGTTTCGTGGAATTAATATCTCTTTTATTTAGTAGGTGCTCTAACACAGCAATATAAATAGTCACATTTTCCTTTGGGTAAGTACTACCAGGGAAGTAAAATTTAAATGGAACAAGGTGTGCACTTTCTGCAACAGGTATCCGTGTCTGCAGTGATCCGCCAGTGTAAGTCACAAGTCTGAGCACGGAAAACTGAAAATTAACAAAAACATTCTATACGCACAAATAAGTTCCATGGGTATTTATCAATTCAGATTTAAAAAGGCCCAAATTTTACTTGTACTCCTAATTCTAATCAGGATGTGTGTTCAAAAATGACACAAACTGGCATAAAAAAAATGAATTAAATGGATATTTTCTTTTTCCTTTACATGCCTCTACACTCCCTGGAGCTAAATAACCAAAGACCAAAACACAGAACAACAACAACAACAAAAAAAAGAAAGAAGACAGGGCAATAATTGTAACATGTCTTTTAGATGTTGTCCTTTATTATGCAGAAATTGAAAGCACAAGACATTTCATTAGAAACTCTTCTTAAGAGATTTCTAGCATTATTTCCCAAATGCAACAGGGTAAGGCTAAAATTCTACACACCAGAGGGTTTCCCTGTCTTGTGGTTTATCTGAGTAGGTATTCTAACAGTCCATGATGGATATGCACCAACCGCAAGGATGAGTCAAACAGAGGAAATTAATTCATCATTAACTAAGAAGAATTCACTTGAGACATCTTAGCAATCAAGACGGGTTAAAATAAGCCGTTGTTGCCAAAGAGGAAATATGCAGAAGTAGGCATGGGAATAATGCCCATATTTTTCTGGCTGTAGAAACTTATTGTGGAAGAGCTAAACTTACTTCTGTGCTAAGCATTTCAGATGCAGTCAGTTGGGAATGACAATAAAAATACAAAGCATTCCTTGTTATTGAAGGGTAAAATCCAAACAGAATTAATATCTGGAAATCCCCTGACTTTTTACCAGTTCTTTCTATTTTTAATTTGAAATGTATTTTGCACAGTTGATATAGAATGGAGCAGACAAGATAGCTAGGCTAAAAGAACATTCATTAGTGTGTCATGAAGTTCAGCTTTAGTCTCTAGCATTAAGCCACAACATCCTTGGCTTTTTGTTCACAAAAGCAGTAATGTGTACATCTCTCGGTATGTCCTGCAACATTTTAAAGAATTATACCCCCTGAAGCACTACAGAATACAAATCTCCTCAGGATCATAGCTATTCTAAGGAGAACAAAACCCCTCACTACCTCCACCCAGAAGGAGAGGTTGTAATTTTGGCATTTGCTTTGCCCAAAATTGCAGCAAACTTTGAAATATTTAATGTAAGGAAAAAAAAAAAAAAGAGAAAAAAAAAAAGAGAGAAAAAAAAAGAAAAGATTCAGAAATGTTGACGTGAACTATTTTGAGGTAAGCAAAACACTGCACTGTTCCAAAATGTAAACATGGCTTTAGATTAGTCAGTTAATTACTGCTCACTTTTGGTGAATGTGAATGGAGATGAGAGATTATGGTGGAGAATGGGAAGTGGAGAGGATGTGATGGTCACCAGGTAGAAAATGGCCATCTAGGTCCGCAATTCTGGTGACTGTAACAACTTGTTTTTTTACCGTATTTCCAGATTAACTTCATTCATAGCTAATTTATACCCCTTTGGTCTTGGGTCAACATCATCTGTTAGTTTAAATTATTTGTTTCCAGGCCTGCTACTTGCCCAGTCTTATATACAACACAAGATCAATTTCTCCTTAGCTAAGCATGACTTCCCATTTTATGAGACTATCTAAGCCTTGCTGTCTTTGCCATTTCTCATAATATAAACTCTTCCCTCACCTGATGGTATCCCAGCTCCACATTTGCTCGTCTTGAACATGGGAGACTGGTGGACTGGAACAGGCAGATTTTTCTCTTCCTTTATATCCCAGTGTTTATCCCCTCCATACAAAGCTCTCAGAGTTCATCCAGCATAGCAGAGGAGGCATTTTCCACCATTTAATGGTATGCTTTACTACTTGTCAGTGGTCCCTAAAAATTAGTACAGGCACTGAGCTGAAGCCACTGGATTTGTGAAATTTCAAACTGATCTCAAAGACTGGAGCTTAGAGCCACAGCTGAACTGTTAGTGCACTGTTCTGCAGACAGGCTAAGGGTGACCCACAGAAATTGCACACTCAGCCTTATGTCCTCTGGCTAGCACACAGAAAGAATAACCCATTTGGCTTTTTCATTGTCTTATAGCTAGTATTTCTTACCCAATTTTGTTGAGTCATCACTCCGACTGGAGTAACTACTGACTGCCAACAACTTACTTTAAACACTTTTTTTAAAGCAACTTTCTTATTGCTTCCTGGTGTGTTCTTTCACAATAGAGTGCATTTTATGTGTGCGAGCGTCTGCCTATGTTCGGAGGTAAACCAGACAGTGCTGGGCTTCACGCTTGTGTGTCTAGTCTGACTCTGGTGCCCCAGCTAAATCAGGAGCCTCTGAATTATCCTGAAGTCATTTCTGTGATCATGGTGTTGTCATGCCCAGCATTAGAAAGTTAAGAAGGGCCTGGGAGAACTTAAACAGAGATCGGCACCTTCTAATTGTCTGCTTCTCAATAGTATGTAGCCTACCAAACAGCATAGCATGATGCTTTTAACTCTAAAAAGCACCTTAAACTGCCTCATTTAGACATGTGATTATTTCTAGATTTCTGAAAATAGACTTCACAGCATGAATTTTGGTGCTTTGTCAGTTGTCCTCCACACCTTCTGTTCCTGAGTGGACATAAGAAAGGAGCTGTGGCTCAAGACCTCAGCAGGTCTGGGTCCTGGTCATCCTCTGCTCAGAGAAATGCAAAAAAAGCACTGCCACACTGCTACCTGCAGGCAGCGACTTTTCAGATGCTCGAGTAGCTCAAATTCACAGAAAGGGACTGGATTTGCCTGGATGGTGACCTAGAGTGAAAAAACAGCTGACTGACTCATGTGTTTAGTTCTATGGCAAGGAGAAATCCACAGCCAGCCCGAGGAAGTCCAAGCACCTTTGCTACCCCCACACATAGGGGACAAATAGTATCATCCCAATAGGAAATATAACAAGAGAGAAGCTGCACACCAGCAATTCCTGACTTCTTCTCTGCTCATAAACTTCTGCATTACGGTTTCAAACATATCTCTGATGGTAGAGAGCTCTCTATAGAACAAAACTATCACCATTGAGGACTGATGTAGAGGGTGTAGCAGCTAGCGATATCACTTATGCAGGAATACTCCAAAAGCATGTTTATCGAAATTATTTGTAAGCAAATCAATGACATAAAACTTAAACAGTTGTGGAAAAGAAACTTTCTTATTTCCTATTTCATTTCACTTTATCTCATGGTAAGAATTTCTATGGCCAAATAATTTGAGCTGTCCAAAACTCCTGTATAAAAGGTTTTTCCAGACTCCAGAGTCACATGTGTACTCTGTATATAGTTAGGCACTTTCACAGCTACCTACAGCAGCTCTGTTAAACAACGTTAAATATTAGGCAAAGCCATACAACACATTGATAATTTTCCTATAGCTGCCAACACCCAAATACGTGCACAAAAGACAGCCAGACTACTTCCTTCGTAAAAAGTCATGAGATTAATTTTAATTCATATTTCCTAGTGATGTGAATAAATGTAGATGATTGAAGAAAGTCCCTTAAGAAAAGAAAAAAAAAAAAAAAAAGAAAAGGACTACCCAGAAGAAAATGTACTTCACCTCCATGGAGAGACATCCTTATGTTTTTTGTCCTTTGATAAGATTAAAGAATGTGGGTGCATGGACAGGGATTGAAGAGAGACATTAATGCTGTCAATATTTTGTAGCAATGTCTTTATTTGATATTTCCATGATGAGAAGACTGCCTTGAATACCTTGAATTATGGTGCCTGTGAGAAGACCTCTATTGGGATTTTTGTGGCCACACGGAGTCCGAGCTCCCGGGGCAGGCAGCTCTCCTGGCACTTGAGCAGCTCCTCTGGGATCTGGGGCAGGGGGGGGGGGGGGGGGGGTGTCCCTACACGCTGCATGCTGGGGGACAGGGATGGCTTTTGACTCCTCTTGTCTTGAAGGACAGGCTGGAAGAGACGGGCTGGGGAAAGGCTGGGTTTTTGCACAGCTGCTTTGCTCTGACCTGCAGAGCCAGCACACTATAGCAGTTGGATGGGGGAAGAAAAGAAGTGAAAACAGAAGCTCCATTGAAAGGGAGGGGTGGCACAGCCTTTCTAATGGGCCAGCACAGCTTGATAACAAGCAGGGATGTGATGGTAAACAAACCGCAAAGCAATTATTATTATTTTTTTCCTTCTTCTTTTTGCCCAAGCATTTGAAAAGAGGTAGAAAGAATTTCAGCCTTTAACAGTGATGTTTGAAAACACCTTGCTTTTCGTGAGAGTCTAGCACAGCCCTCCCACACCCTTTGCTGTCCAAATAAACTTTACAAGGGAATGTTCTTTACATTCCCTGTCGAGCATGTATAGAAAAGATCGCTCCGGCACAGCCTGCTCCCTGTTGATGACAGTGTTTCCTGTTATTGTGAAGGAGTCACGGGCCTGCCTCCCGTCCAGATCTGTGGAGCGGTGGTGTCACAGATGTTTTTTCAGGTGTAAAATTCCTGTTGGCCACACAGGCCGTTCACACAGGATAAAACCGGCATCTCCAGCTTGGCTCGGCGTGTCTGTTTGCTCAGCGCCACGCTGATCCAGCTCCTCTTCTTGTGGCGGTGATGAAACTAGGGAATGTGGAAGGGAGTTTAAAACCCTTCCTGTTGCAATAGGAAACAGTCTGAAAACCTGAGATTTCACTTTTTGTGCTCATTGTGGGTCAGCTAGGGCAGAGGGAGAAGGACAGGGAATTGTGAGTTCAAGGACTGCGTGATAGGAAAGGCTTTCCTTTTGCTCAAAGAATGTGGTTGAACTTTCTCCCTGAAGAAGATTTATCCTGTTGTGATTTCAAGGACCCTTAAAAAAGCCAACATTAGAAAGCCACCCACGCAAGATAGCAGCGTAGCAGCTGCCTAACAACACTAACATGGTTAATGGCTGTAAATACAGTGTAGTATTATGAAAAGGTCACTGTGAGAGAGTATCCTGCTGTGCTAGAGCTTATGCAGGTGCTGTGGGTGCATCCATAATAATATCATATCACTGACGGCAGGGAATTATTAGATACAAACCTTCCCTGTATCAACCAGGAGAGAACTCTGCATTCCATAAACTTATTTAACCCTGGCATAAGTGTTTTTACAGTGCAGTAGCTACTTCACTGAGTAGAAAACTCATCTCACTGTCACTTTGATGTACTGTCAGAAGTGTGGTTTTCTTTCTCTTTCCAGTACGAAATCGTTCTTACTTTGTAAGCATTTTGTTTGTGTTAGATAAATAAGAATACTCCTCCTTCTTAAAATGGTTATTTTGATGAAATGTAGACTTGCTTGATATTACTTTTCCAGTAAAATGTGACAAGGAAAACTGTGTTCTGCTGTAAAAGTGAAAAACCGTTGCTGAAATGTGTTTGTTTTGAAGGAAAGTTGCAAGGCCTGGGACCTGCTATTGCAATGAGGGCAGTCTAAGAGTTCAGATGATCCATTTCTTCATTCTTTCACTCGATTGTTTCTTAACAATGGTTCTTCTGTTTGTTGGAGACATTCCTGAAGCTGACAGAACAGTCAATACTTCGTATTAAAAAGCAGTTTTTAAATATTGCACATGGGAAAATCACAGAATCACACAGAATCACAGAATGGTTCAGTCTGGAAGGGATCTTAAAAAATAAATGGTTATTCGGCATGTTTCTAAAATGTCATCAGCCCTTCTCTGCTATTCAACGTACTTGCATCATTCTTTGGTGAATTCATATGAACAGAGGTCTGAGATCAGTGAGTAAGCCCAGAAAAATATGAAGGAGTGCTGCAGAGTATCGTGACATTTTCCATGCATTATCCATGTTTACCTCACGTTTTGAAATTTCAACACATTCTGAGAAACTCTATAGCTGTGGGAAAGGGGTAATGATGACAGTGTAGTCATACTTTTCCTTTATTTATTTCTTTTTACCCTGGAGAAAAGAACATCACTGAAGGAACAAAGTTCTGAGTTGTCTATCTGATTCATCAGAAAAGTCACCAGTATGTTATTCAGATACAATAATTCTCACCTCACACATATACAGACATACATACACACAAATATATGTAGGTGTCTGTATACATATTTATTAATAACTATCACTAATAGGAGACTTTTGTCTACTCAGTCGATAAAAGTGAAGAGGCTAGATCAGATCGGGCTGCTCACATAATGGAACACTTTATTTTTATACATTATCTTTCATGCAAACATATCACAAAATTCTTCAAAGCCGGTTTATCTACACATTCCTGAATGGTGCAACTAAACTGCTTGGCTTTACAGGAAGCATCTGTAGATGTTGCAGGGCAGGGGTGAAGATGGAAACAATGGCCAAGTTTCAGGAGAATGATTGAGTACTAGAAAACTGGGAAGTTCATGCAATGGGATATGCACTTTTTTAGGCAGTTGGAGAGGTTCTGCCCACTGAGCAGACGACTCCTGGAAGGAATTTGAAGAGAATTAGTGGGAATGGCTATTTCAGATGGCAAAAGGAATCAAAATAGAAAGCCGGTTCCTTAGGCCTGGACTGTCTCCTTTCAAGTCTGAAACATGTTTCCTTTCTGTCTTGGATCTTTTGTATCCAAGAGTTCTTTATCCTGCTCTGGTAATAACAGCCCAGAAGGAATGCTCCAGGGGGGGAGAAACTAGAGTGCGCTCTGCTCGTGGCCCCTCCATCGCTCAGGCAGAGGTGGACATGAATTGCAAACTTTCTGGCTATTGTGGATTTATGCTACTTGGATCGTTCTTCAGCCTACCTCAACCTACCGCCCAAACTCCCTGCCTGCTCTTTTGTGGCAGTATTCTGCCTGCTAAGGGGTCCTCCAGCTTGTAAATAGGCCCCACTTGAGTACTCACTATTTGCAGCAAAAAGGACATGTAAAAAATCTAAGACGATAAATGATAGAAGTAGATCAGAGTGAACTTTGGACACTGACAAATTGACATTATTTCTCTTTTAGGCACTAGTAGGCACATATTCACATAATAAATACCAGAAAAAGTGACATGATTTGACAAAAGACATTATATGGAACTGAGTAGAAACCAAATTATAGAAGTTTGTATTTTAGCTGTCTCATTATAAGGCCCCTTGTTAGTACTAGGCAAAACTGAGTATACAATGTATGTTCAATAGATGTGATTCTGAGAAGGTAGGAAAATGTCCAGTTTCCACTGGAAAATAATAGGTACAGCAAGTTTTTGAGCTACAGATTTTAAGACAGCTCAGAGAAGTTTAATCCTTACATGAAAAACTCAATTTTGAATCACATGGTGGAAATCCTTTCGTTTCATTCTGGCAAAGTTCTTGTAATAATCTTGCTCTTTCCAAAACTTTATCTCTCTTTTGGGTTGTGCTTCTCTTTACTTTCTCTTGTCTTTTTTTTAGCTTTCATTTATTTTCTGATTCACGGCAATGTATTATTGTTAGTAATTCTTCCACAGGATATGAGGCGTAGCTATTCTATTTGTAGTTAAAAATCCCAAACCAAGCGCTTCAGTATACATGCAAAAAGCTTAATTTTATGTTTTCATAATTATGATATTAATTTTTATTATTATTATTATTATTAATTATGATATTAATAGGACCAAAAATCAACAGCTGTAATTAAGAAATTAAAAACAGAAACAGAACTCTTGGCTTGGATCATCAGTGTCCTTCGTATCTTGCTGCGGATCAAAAAATAAGAAGAGAAAAGGAAAGGCGAGGGAAGTTGGTACAGGGGCCTTTGATCTGCTGTGCTTCCTCCTTAGCTGTGTTAGGTGTTCAGGAATGCAGGTAGCAGCTGGGACATTCTTTCACTATCGGTGGTGGTGCCTAGCTACAGGCAAAAAGCAACAGACACTACTGTACAGTGAGGTATATGCTTTATGGTTTTAGAATGGGTAAGTAATCACTTATTTAGTGCTTTATAAGTCAAGGAGCTTGGGAATGATAAATTGAATTTCCAGTTATCTATTAAAAAACGAATGGTCACATTTCAAAACACTTTATTGTCAGCATGCTAACTTGAAAGGTCACGCAGTGCTCTCAGCTGAGGTCTTCTATTGTTTGCGATTTCTGCTTGCAGGCTGAGAGCAATATCCTGCACATTTTTTAGCCTGTGGTACTAGTCATTTTAATCTGACATAAGTATGGCCTGCCACCCCCAATTAGATGTTCTTCTTCCTTTGGGTAGGCTTGGGTATTTGTGCAGCTGCGTGGAGATCTGACTCACCCCACAAATGCTCGTTCTGGTAGAGTCGATGGTGGAACAGGCAACCTGGGGGAACATGGGACTATCCTTTCTGGCAGCAGGCAGCATTTACGTTGGATCGCAGTGTCTGACAAAGAGCCTTAAAGTAAAATCTTCTCCAGCTTCATGGATGAATTTAAAATATTCTGTAGCTTTGATGCAACACTACTCTTATACATTTATTGTATTACTGCCAAGTGGAATCAAATCTCGAGAAGAAATTTCACAGCATACAATGCTAAATCAGACAAACGAAGCTGTGATATTGTTAACAAAACTATACCTGGGTCTCACGGCAAAGTCTGTTTACTCTAGCAAATGATTAAATGCCAAACAGAAGAATTTGGAGATGTTTCAAATTTGTTGTTCTCCTTGGTTTGTTTGCCAAGGCAGCAATGCACGTAATTAACTGTTCAGTCACATCTAAACCCAAGTAGTAGGGAAGAAAGAACATGGGTAATAAATCTTTTTCTATCTCCTGTCTGATTTTAGTCTCCCACTCACCTACACGTTTGTAATATCTTAGAATAAAGATTTATATAGTAACAGAAAAGTTAGAAACGCGGGGACTGTTTTGCAGTTATCTGTTTCAACCACCATTTCTCATTGTTCATTTCTATTCCATCACATCAATTTTACCTCTTGAGGTTCCTCTAGATAGTTTTTCTTGCCTCTTCTTATTTTTGCTTATAACTACTGAAGAATGTAACTGTTCTTTGTTACCCAATTTTTTGAGTTGTCGTCATAAGGCCCAGGTTTGCTCCACTGGTCAACTTTAAGAGTTGCTTTTCAGCCTTTTCACTTAATGAAGGCTCAGGCACACAGAAGGGAAGAAGAATCTCCTGGCAACACTAAGCTACAGCTTCTGAGTCTTTTTTTTACCAGCCTTTCTCTGCATTCCCTCCAAGGGACACGCACACACAGATTGCAGAGGAGAAGCCGTTTAAACTGTAACGTGTGTGACTGTGGCAGACTGTGATCTAAAATAGTTAGCTCCTGTGAAACATTTCAGGTAAAGGGAATTTTTGTTACGTGGTTAGCAACACCACTTTTCCTCTTTCATACACAGCCTTGGAAGATCCTTTTTATTAGGTACTGTTACTTACAAATAAGCAGTGGTGAATGCCAGAAACATCTGTGGCAACACAGGTTGCTTCAATTTTCCCCCTGGCTTCTAATACAACTTTTTTTCATTTTCCCTATTTTTTTTTTTTTTTAACCATCTCTTCTGATAGCAAACAGAATATTGATTTCTTCTATCTGAGATAGGATGGCCTCTAATCAGCGGTGCTAGAAGCAATTGTTTAGCCATGCTGAGCATTGCTGCCATGCTACTTGTTCTCTCTTACAAAAAAACAGCGCAATGACCCCCAACATATTCAGAGTGAGCTGGGGAGGCTGCACCCGTGCTACCACATACAAGCCTGCTCAGGCTTCAAAGCACCCTCCAGCTCAGGGTTCCTCCTCCTCACCGTGCTCAGTGACAACGAAGATGAGCTAATCGACCTCTTTGGGGTGTCTGTCCAAAGGGCATTTGTTTGTGTTTGTACGCACATGTATGTAATGCAGCCTGAACCAGACAGCGTCTAAGTGGCTGCTGAAGAGGGTGGAGAAATGACTCACTCACACCTATTTTCCTCCCCACAACAAAACTCAGAATCTTTGCAATTAACTTGATGGAATGATGTTTCTTCACAAAGAAATGGATTAGGTCTCAGACATGGGCAATTCTCTTTATTCTCCTCAAGAAATGTGATGATCAGAGTAAAACCAATAAGCACTCTGAGTTACTTCTAGCATCTTCCCAACTACTTCAGGGAATACTTCTGTTGTCTGGTGAGCCCCGTATTTGTCCTGTGAACCCTGTATCTCATAGCTGTTGATTTTCCCTTTCCTTTATTTTTCATTACAACAATTTTTTTTTCAAATGTCTTGAAAAAAATACTGAAACTATAAATATGTATTTCAGATTCCTTTAGAACCCCAATTCTTTCATTATTTATCTTATAGTAGACCTGAATGTTTTTCCTTTGACCTATACTTATGTAGCCATGTTTTTACCTTGTCTGCAGGGTTAAAAGAGAGAAGCAGCTTTTCTCTCTTATGGAGCCAGCTTTTCTGCATAAATTCTATGGTAGTAGCTTCTTTTTATACAGTCACTGTTGCACTGTTTAAGAAAACAAGTTACAATTTGGCAGTCTTTCTTTCAGGTGTCTACTCATTAATCATTGGTTAAGAAATACCTCTCAAGGCTTATGTCTTAAGACAGCTGTAGTCAAGTAAGGACCTTGATTAACTTCCTTTGTTTTCTTAGTTTGAACAATACATTCTGTTATCCCATTTGGGTTTTGCAATGCCTGGGGTTTTAAACTACTATTGAATGGACTATTATTATCTCAGAAAACACCAGGAGCATGATTACATCTTGTGAAGTTATTTATATTTGCGTATGGCAAATGAAAAATGGAATTTTAATGTAAATGAGCAGAGAATGATGGTGTATAATTGTACTATCTTCCACTCTGCCCAGTTTTCACAATTATGATGTCCTGGAGCGCAAAGGAATGAAAAATCATGCTCTTGATTAGGAATTCTTTGCATTTTCAAAAGAAATTTCAACTGATAATTTTTTGTTTCAATTACATCTCTAGTTGATGTAATTTAATGTAGCCTGTTTTCAGCCAGAAACATTAGGAAATCTTTGTCTTTGGAATTATAATTGTCAACTCGTACACTTTGGCAGTTGTTCCCTGGAAGCTTGCTTTGGTCTGCAGTAAGTAGACTGTACATACGACAAACTGATTGTTGTGGAAATACATGATCAAGCTGCCTGTTTATTACCGATTTTGGAAAGGGAATCCTTTTGCATAATTTGATTTACAGATGTTCTCTCTGAGTAAAGAATTTCGGCCTTCATATTTATTTGTATCAGTATTTTCCCCTTTTATCTAATGTGAAGAGATTCAATGGTAGAGACGTGCTTGTTCAGAGCTAGCAATATGCTCAGCTTTGTACAATACTCAACAGCAGACAATCACTGCCCTGGAGAGCTTAAAGTCTAAAAATACCTCAGCTAACGCTTCAGCTTTTTTTCAGCCTTTAACGTTCTCAAGATTTTCTTATTGTTTTGTCTCATCTTAATACACCTCAATTTTACACTGTCAAACAAAGCAAATCAGCTTGGTTCCTCTCCGTGAAAATAATCTGACAACAGTTAACAAATTCATTTTTAAATTTGAAAATACCTGTGGCTTCAATCCAGCATTCACTGAAGAACAGAGAAAGAATTCCATCATTATGCACCCATCCATGTAATTTTATCCTTACCTACCTGTTCCTAGCAATGCCAGTGAGGCATCTGCAAGCAATCAGGCTGCGTTACCTGCTTTCTCTGTAGCTGTAGAGAGGAGGTTAGTTGTAGCAAACTGCTAGAGCTCTGGTTGTAAATGAGGTCATGTGGGTAAGACATGTCCATCTGCCTGATGCTTTCATGAATAGACGTGTGTATTTTGAAGCAACGAAGTGCATGTCTCTCCAGCAAACCTCATTTTAAAGCTGTGATGTGGTTTTTTTGCCATCAGGACTGTCTGTAGCAAGGTGAAGATGACTGATCCGCTAATTGAATGCTAAGCAAATGGAAGGACAGCAAGAGATGACATCCTGTGCTAATGGCAAGGCGACTAAAAAAGAATGAGGAAAAACCAAACTTTAGCAGAAATGTTTTGCAGTCCACTGGATGCTGCCTCTTTATTTTGGTTGTGGATATTTTTGTAAGTGTTTCTGCCTCTGTGGTTTCTCCTTTCTAA
Organism: Fratercula arctica; assembly: GCA_947846985.1. NCBI lineage: Eukaryota > Metazoa > Chordata > Aves > Charadriiformes > Alcidae > Fratercula > Fratercula arctica. The sequence goes on from CANTUZ010000003.1 coordinate 72,797,293, forward strand.
GAAAAACATCAGTCAGCACTGAGCTGTGGTGTCTCAGATTCTTTCTAGGGATTAAGCTGCAGGTTTAACTTTTGGGCTGGCATAAGTACCATCTGTTCAGTGTAGTTTGCAGGCAGAGTGGAGATATGTGTGTTGTGAGCATACAGAACCCACTGTAAGAAGAGAAGGCAGAGAATATACTTTAACATCTTGTTAATTTTGGTTTTATTGTTAATTTTGTTGTTGTTTGAAAGAGAGTGCTTCTAAAGATTGAGATAATCATATGCTGTCCTATATGTGGTGATCTAACGGAGGACAGTCTCTGGTTGTTCTTCAGAGTGTTTGAACTGTGTGATGGCTTACAGGGCTGGTAAGAAACAGAGACATTCTCTGTCCCAAAATTACTGCTCTATTGTGGTGGCTACAGTAGCTTAACACTTTTGAGAAAGGGAGCATTTCACTCTGTATTCATACGTTTAAATTTCCCACCTCCTCAGTATATACCTTGTACTGACACTCCTTCCTCTCTCTTCAGCTCCATTCTCATCCCATTAAGTCACTGTATATAAAAAGTTGCTCTTTGCTATGAGCATCATGCCAGAAGCAGCTGCAGGAGCCCTGCACACTTTTGTGTGTTTCAGACTAAGCCCTACACCCATGTTACTTCCACTTGACAATGACTACTTCTATTGCATAAACCAGAACCACTTCTCCGCTTTGACATGCTCCTGGATTACTGAGCTATCTCTCATGCCTTCTCCTACACTTCAACCTCCATGTCCTCTGTTAAACATAGGGATGGCCTTCACCTGAACCTCAGTATTTTTATTGTTTCCAGAGGTCTGAAGTGTTCCTTTGATTAAAAAAATGTAGACTGTGACTCATCAAAGGAAGACAGAAGGAACCATAATACTATCCCAGGGGTCTCAAATCCAAGAGAAGGGAAAAAGGAGGAGGTACAGAAAGGGTCACCAGCTATGCTGCTACATAGATGTAGCCTCTCTTCCCATTCCTGTTCCATGTGATGTCAACACCAAAGACAGGACATCAGAGATTCATAACTCACAGAGACCTGCTAGCTATTGAGATTAAGGTATATCTCATATTCCTCCAGTAATGACTATACTGATTGTCCATCTGCAGGCCTCCACTCTTCATCATGATCCTTACTTTATATTATTTCTGTAAAGGGTTAGTGAATGTTAGGAACCAGCTGGAATGAATGTGTAAGACTTGAAACGTTGTGGAACTCACTGAGAAAGAAAAATATAGAAGTTTGTAAAAAAACATCATCTAATTTAAAGAAGGTTCTTTTCAACTTCGATTTGGTATGTTCAGGAGGACATGTGCTGGAAATCCCTACCTGAAACAACCATGGATGTGAGTCACTAAGAGATGTGATCCACAAACTCAAGCAGATTAAAATGAGACAACTATAAAACTATGAAACTTTGCATACCTGTTCATCATTTATTGCTTTCGTGGGCCTCCTTCTGACTGAAGATCTAGCCCAGTTGATCTTGTAGTATCCCCTTACTGATGAACAATAACCTTACCTCTGAGTGCTGCTGCTGCTCACAGGGACCTGAACCTTCCTTGTGGTGAGGAGGACACCCATGGGAAAGGGAGAGGCTGAGGAACAGGGATGGGAGGCTTCACAGCTATCCCAAACCATGACTGTAACTCATAAATCAGAGCCTTGCCTCTAGCAGGCACATAAAATTCCACAAAATAAAAAGAAGCAGATGGATTTTAGACCACTTCAGGTACAGAGAAGTGAGAAAACAGCTTGTTACTCGTCAGCTTTTTCTCTCTGTTCCTCACAGCTCCTTGGCCTTCTTAGATCTGCTGCCTGAGCTGCCCCTGTGAGCAGGCTATAATGTCTTTCAGTCAAATTAACTTGTTGAACGATCCCTGTTCTTTAATACAGTTTACCAGATTGTGCAGATTTAATCCAGATCAGGCATGGACACATGATCCCAACTCTGCAAAGTTAACTGGGGAATATGATATGCACGTTGGCTTTATTCTTTTAGGCTGGTTTGTGCTGGCTGCAGGAGAGCAGAACATTTCTGACCCAGCATAAAGCTAGAGCAGCACAGACAGACAATACCTGAGGCAACGTCAGGTCTGCTAGGACAAAATTACCTATTCAGGGTTGTCTGAACCAATTTGAAGTGGCAGAGTGAGTTTCTACTAGTCTAATGCTCTATGCTATGCAGCCATGCAGTTTTGTACTTGACGCTAATTTTGCAGATGCCTTAAAAAACTGCTACGTGCTTTCATACTTGATTTACCATCTCATGGTGTGACTGTGTTCAAAACTACAGAAAGCAGGTATTTGCTAACACAACCCTTTTTCACTGAAGCAAGGTAGGAAACAATTTCTGTTTTGCAATCAGCATAACTGGATTTGCCTATTAAAAGTGTTGAAAGTCAGCCTACACACAAAGGGGCCCAACACTTCTGTCTCTATTTTATTTTCGAGTAGATGTAACTGAGTTTCAGCAAAAGTTGAAGAAGCATGAAATATACTATTCCTTTACATTTGTGTTTATAAAGTTTCAGGTATGCAATAGATGTTTTCTTCTATCTGTTGTAAGACACGAAGTACAGCAATTATTTCAAATTTAACTAATAATTTACAGAAAGGATGTCAGAAAGTGGAACAAGGGAGTGTAATCAGGCTCCATTTCTATTTTTTGAGAACATTTTATTTGACACAATCCTATTTTCCTACAACTTCTCAATTTTTGACAGATGACAGTCAAGTTATAATCCTACTTGCCACCCCTCTTCTGTACTGCTTTTGCATGAAAGGAGGAAAACATGTGGTAACTCAGGATGATGGCTGCCTGATAAATTGTGTGAGAGAACTTTTTATTTGCAATAATTCATGATGAGCAGATTGCAGCAGCAAGATGCATTTAGTGGATAAAGCTTTGTAGGAATAGTCTTTGGCTCTTAACATTGTCATTGCAATAAAAGCATTTTGTTATCATGTATCTTCTATTCACTCACCTTCTACTGTATTTCTTGGTGATATCATCATTCAATCAGTGTAAGAGGTCTCCAGGGTGAATACAGAATAACAGACAGGCAAATAAACCACTAGTTAAATAACATGTAGGCACCTAAATAAAGGAGAACAATCCAGATTTCCTGAATAATCCACCTATGATCTCTAGAAAAACTCTTTATGTACCTTGAGAATGATTAACCTCTTAACAAAAAGTACTGTTGCATTGTCTGGACTAAACATCTAGATGTCTATCCCCCAGGCACGTAGACCTGGACTTACATTTATACTGCTGAACACAGATGAAATACTATTTGTACAATTTAGCACTCAACTTTGGACAACATGTGGCCCTTATAAAGCTAAGGAGTCACGTGTTTGGGTTTAATGTATCTAAAATAATGAGTGCTGTCTTGCATTCCAGCTAAATGATGTTCTTATAGCAAGAAGCCGCTGTGCATCCAGTCCCTATCATATGTGGGGTGATATGTAGGGTATGTGGGAGTACTGGGGAGAACTAGGCGGTTTAAAGTCTATTGGGGTAGGGTTGCAAGAGAGCAAGGTGTCTGGCATGCCATACTGGTCCCTGACATCTGCTTTCTCCTGCATTGTACTTGGGCACTACCTGGAAGAGCTCTAGCTCATCCATATGGTATACCTATTCTCGCAGCTCAACAGTAAACCAGCATTTTGGGCTAGTGGTCAAGCCTGTGTCATGGCCCTGTGTCATAGCCCTGTTTCATTTTGTAGTGTAGAAATCATCTGAGTGCCTAATGGCAAATCTAGAAAGAGCTTTATGTGACAGCACACAAGATGTATGTTAGGGTCTGGTGACCAATTTAAGAATAATACTTAAGTTCTTCCTTAACAGGGATGTCAAAGCTCATGTGTTTGAAGGACTTTCAGACTCACTTCCCCAAAATTTCTGACTGGCTGACTAATGCGTCACAGTACTCAGTATGCCTGCTCTAAGAATCACATTTTTAGATATCTGAGTATTCCCAAATTACTTTAGTGTTTGCTGAATTTACTAGTCCATAGTCTATAGAAGATCATGCAAAAAAAAAAAAAAAAGAAATTGAGAGACACAACCCAGATTTATTCACCATTCAAAAATTCCTTGGTAGTATGTCTTCAGTCCATGAAAGCACTGTAATACAGGGATTGACCACCGGTAAATCGTAGCTCAGTTAAGAAGGCTTAGGCAGGTTGTCTTGGACCACTCTTCAATCTTATCTCTTTTGGTACTGCGAAGAATGTTTTTAGGAATGTTTTTCTTCTGACATTCCCATTCACAGCGACTAAAGGACTTCATGCCAGTTAGAGTTGTGCAGCAACTGTCTGTTTGTCTTTTGTACATCTGTGAATGGAAGAAGAGAGAGAACCTCAGAAAACTGTAGCGAGCCCTGCCTGTCAAGTTAATTGGCTTTTTCAGATATATATAGCACGCGGGCAATTTGAACACCTTTTAATACAATCTTCCCACCCCATTTCATACAGATTTTGAAATACAGTGGTATTGGGGGGGGACCTAGTTCACGATTTTTTTTCCCTAAATCCTCCATCAAAGTGCAGCACAGGGCGACAGTGGGAGTGACAACCTATAGCCACTCAATCCAGTCGTGCCCAGGGAGACGGGGAGCTGGGGTGATTCTTCCGATTCATCCGCAGGGGCTTTGCAAAGCCTTCTTTCCCCTAACAAGCCTTTGACACCTTCTCACCTATACACTAATGTTTTTGGGAGCTAGGTGTGAAACCAAGAGGAGAAATACACCTGTTTGCTTAGTGATTTTTTTAATGTTAATATTGGGAAGTATTATGTAACATGACTATTGCAAACAACTGGAAGTTTAGCTTGGCAAATGGCAAGCGGCTTCTGCACAATATTGTTCCCTGCATGTGGAAATTCCCAGCATGACAGATTCAAACATTTAACATAAATGACACCTTGCTGGAAAAAAAAAAAAAAAAAAAGCAGCTTCGACAAAGCGAAATGAGGTTATTTGAAAAAGAGGTGCTCGGACATGAATCTAACAATGCTGAGGAAATTTAGTTGTTCATCCAAAAAGAGGGCGAATAAGAGCGAAAAAAACTTTCCTTTCCATGTTTCCAACATCTTCATTTCATGAGAAAGCTGCAGTGGTGAGTTTGGTTCCTTTATACATCAAAGGATAGCTGTAACCAGTTTTGGAAGTGGGTTAACATGTGAAAATTAAGTGACTTTAAATATTAATCATCCCATTTAAAGTAACATTGGCAAAGAAAGAGATCCCTAATGAGAAGTAAAATTACATTATAAACACTATTCTGTAAAAAGGGGACCTATTCAAGTGTTTTCTTTGAAGCCAGATGAGAACCGATCCCGTGTCTGAGTACATTCCCAGGGTGTTATGAGGAAGCCGAATTCTTTTCATAATTGTTTGACAAACTTCTTCCAAGACACACAGCACACAGACTTGAAATGCATTTTTCCTGTCGTGTGTCTGTGTTTATGGGTGAATACCATATGGACTTCGGTCTGAGCTTTGCTCATCTGAAAAAGACTGGGAGAGGACTCCACGTTTCAGTTAACTGTTTCCTGTCGAGCAGACAAAACACGTTCATGTTAAGGAAGCAAAAATGGCAAAGCTGTTTTAAGGTAAACAAGCCTATGGCTGAAAATTCATTTCCTCAGGGTCTGGGGTATTTTTGTTGTTGTTATTCACATCTGGATAAAAAAGAGAGATTAGGTATCACAACTGTTAGCTTCAGCTTTTCTCAGGGAAATAAAGACAGGCTTTGAATAGGAAGTATTTACGTAATTTGAAGGCTAAGCTGAGCCTGAAGGCAGTGATCCACTTAAAGATTTGTCCTACAGTAGCATATTGATGTGAATGTCGAAATGGGGCAGATGTACCTGATTGACACAGAGTCAGGCAAGACTGTGTTCTGAGAAGGGACTCTGGAAACTGATAAAAATGATAGAAAACTTCTATAAAATTGCTCTCTTGCAGTTTAATTTTCCAGTGGTTAAGGAAAAAAAAAAAAAAAAAAAAGGAACATTCATGTAGATTGAATTGGATAGATGTGACTTTGTACAGTGTCCCCTCCCATGCAGAGCAGTGACTGCAAACTTTCCCATCGGAAACTAACATCAGTAAAAATACATTGTTTGGTTAATATAGGAAATTTGTGAATTCTGCCTTTTAGGTTTTTTCAGGTCTTTTTTTTTTTTTTTTTTTTTTTTTTTTTTTCCTGGGGTATAAGAATATTGGTCCAATCCTGAAGATGTTGCTTGAGGCCAAATCCTGCTGTACTTGTGCCAAATGACATTTAATCAAATGAATGTTGAATTTAGTTCTCTGTCTTTATTCAATTGTTTTTTTTGAGTTAAATATTCATTGACTTCAACAAGAGTTTTGTTTGGTAAGAGCTGAATTAAACTAAGTAGAAACATCAGGACCCAGCTTCTCCCACATCCTTAGAGCTCAGTATACTGGAGTTCATTAACTCTTATAAAATGCAATGCTAAAAGTTGATGTATTATTCAGTAATGATAAATGGAAAGTTACATAGATACATTAGCTTGCTTACTTTCAATTTCTACAATGCATAATAAGAGGTTGTTTCTCTGCATAACTTTTGAACACCCATTTACAATTGTAATACTCTGACAGTACAAACTACTGGAAGGGAATTTGTAAAACTCTCAGTATTCTGGCAGCGTCTTGAACTGGGCAGGTGGTGGAGGAACACAAAACCGGCTAATCAATGTGATTCTCAGAGTTGTGCTTATTGCGCTGATGCATTTTGCAATTAAATGATCGAATATGAGGGAGAAAATCAGGAAAAGGTTAGACAGGGTTGTGTTTTAAATTCAATAGGGAGCAATTGGAATGGAAAAGAAATTCCACTGCTAAGTACATTGGCCCATTTCTGTACTGAGATGGGCTTAGTATAAAGGTAACTGTGGTAAGAATCCTGAGAAGCAGAGTCCGAATGTCAGACTGATCTGAAGTTTAAAGTAAGGCAGTTTCAAGAATATTCTATTCTATTCCATATGCACGTGGTCCCAACTGATCAGGTGGCAGCTGACAGCAATGATGTCTGCTCCTGTCCCTACCATGCCACTCGTAGAAGTGTAGGGGCAGCAATGAAAGCATTGTCAGCAGCATTTTACATCAAGAAATGGCTCCTCACACTTAGAAATGCTTCACTGGCTTGCAGAATTAGTTCCCCACATTATGACCCTGTTATATCTTAATTCTGATTAAGGGTAATGTGAAGTCTTGGTTTCCTAGAGAGAGCACTGTTAGAAGACATAGGGCCTCTTTGTCAAATTTTCCACTGGTCTATGTGCCATTTGTTGTTGCCTGTGTATACAGTATTTACATGAGCAGAAAAAGTGTTGCTTCTTTGCATTAAAAAAAATAATAATAATAAAAAAAAATACTAATCTGAATAGCTTTCCACTCCAGCCAACAAAACTCCCAGAGATTTGGTCTCTTTCTAAAAACAGATCATTAAGGCTACATTATTTGTAAGAGTATTTGGCTTTGTTCCATGAATGGATCCTAGTTGTTAAATATGATTTTTTATTTTATTTGTGTGTGTGTGTGTGTGCACTTTTCTCATTGCGGTTTTGGGTAGCTTTTCTGGTTGCTTTGTTTGACACTTTTAGCAGATAAAGACCGGAAAAATAAAATTGTATATTGTTCTAAGCAGATTCACTCCTAAACAAACTATTCCTCAAAGATTTCCAGAAGGCACCAACAGTTCTTTAAGAAGTAACAGCCTACAAAAATGTTATTTTTCACAGTTAAGCAGACTTTGTTCTGAAGCTGTGCAAACAAGCCTCTGAATTCTTCTTGTTTTCAGGGACTGTTTTTGGGTGTGTGCTGATCTATAAATCAAAAGCATTTGAAACAATGTAAAAGAAAATGTTTAAAAAAATAAATACAAAAGGAAACATTTTTCTCTTCTCCCTCCTGCAGATCGGGATACCTTCCAAAGGAGCCAAAGGCATTACGGGGATGCAAAACTCAAGTAATGCGAGAGGAGATGCGAGGGTGCCTGGTCCAAATCCCACTGAATTAGTGGCAAGTTTCTCCTTGACCACAGTGAGTTTTGGATGAGATCCCATGTTCTGATTTTGGCAGTCAGGTTGGCTACCACATCCCAGTCCAATTCATTTTGAAACATGCAAGACATAAACTGGGGAAAAAGTAGGATAAAAATTAAAAAAAAAAAAAAAAACAACACATCGGATCTATGAGGACCCTGACAGGCTCTTTTATAAATAATACATGTTTTTTTATGAAACCATATGTAACACTGGCAATGTATAAACCATCCAAATGGCTTAAAGACTTTGCTGTAGCATTGATGGGAGAGGCACTAAGGCAAGGTGACAGTTATTAATGCCCTGCCAGTACTGAAAGATAAGACGGCCACAGGTATTTTAAAGCAAGCAGTTTATATTGAATCTTATTTTTTTGCTGATGTCAGTGGCAAAACTCCTGGAGACCTCAACAGTGCGAGGCCCCAGGCAGTGGTGATGAGGGGAGTTCATTTGTCCTGAAGGGAGCAGAGCTAACTCTGAACAGTCCCATACCTGATGTTGACTGACATCACCCACCCTCGTGTTCCTGATGGTTGACATCAGTATGCAGCAATAAAAGTACTGCTCGCCCAGGGAATCCAAACACTGCAGCACAGCTGGAGGTGAAATCTGTGTATGAGAATACCAGCAATGAATAAAAGTTTTTCCTGCCAGGAGCCACTTAGAAGGAAAAATAAATAAATGACTAACTTGCTCTCGTTGGTGTGTTTGGTTGGTTGCTTTTTTTTGGGTTTTCTGGTTTTGTTTTTGTTTGGTTGTTGTTTTTTTTTTTTTAATCAAGTGAAGCTAATTATTTTGGGGAAAAAATAATAATAAAAAAATAAGTAGGGTCATTTAAGCAGCTGTAACTTTATTCTTTTTAATCAACAACAGTATAAGAAGAGACAAAGCATAAGTCTGGATCAGGTGGTGTTAATCCCCGATTCTAGGCTTTTTCCTTCAGTGCGTGCAAGAACCGGCACTCATAGTATTATCTAAAAAGAGTGAAAGAAGCATCTTAGTCTGTTATCAGCAATTAATTATTGAATAGCCTGCCTATGAGGAAAATTGCCTCTGAAAAATTGGCTCTGGCTTATCCTTTGCATTCAAGTCAATGACAGTGTTGTGCACAGAAAAGCAAGCCCAATGCAGCCATCCAGTATCCCTGAGATCTGGCAGCAGCAGAGATTTTTGTCCCTAAGGCTTTCTTTTGTAACTTTTTGCTTAACATTCAAGAGCAGAAACAGTACATAGCTTTGATGAGTGTTAAAAAAAGTCCAGTCAGTATCAGGGCTACAATGTGCGTGAGTGTGTGTGTGCGCGCGCGTCACTGTCAGGTAATGCTTGGATCCACGGTTTGCTCTCTGGTCCCAATCTCTGCCTGCCTTCATTGCAGAAAACTTATTCACTCTTGGGCTCCCTTTTAGAGTGAATTAACTGCATCTCTTTTAAACCAAACCCTGGGTACTGTTCTGGAGGAAGCTCACTACAGGGACCTCTACTAATAAGCGCTGTGATTGAGGCTGTACCGTCCTGCACTGGCACAGTCCTCCAGGGGACTGCACTCTTGGTCATCTCCAGGGCATTCAGAGCATCCCCTTGTGCTTAATGGTATAAAATCATAATGCTGATAGTCTCCAACACAGTCCTCACACTGTTTCAGACCCCTTGAAATGAATAAAATGCACAGAAAAAAACACAACTGTCTCTTACAGCCTGAAGACACCACACAGGGCCCAGCAGACACCCAGGGCCAACGGCTACAGAGTGTGGATGCAGTCAGTGGTCTTCATCTCTTAGTGCAAAAGCATTTAGCAGGGTAAATATTTACCTACCCAACGTACACCTCAGGCACAGCTAAAGTGAATCTGCGTATGAAAGATGATAATTAACATGATCAAGTATTCAGTATATTTTTCAGGGCGCTCTGATTATAGCAACTCATGCAAGCACTTAGAAGAGCATCAGGCTGCGAGGCTCAGCAGACCTCAGTCTCTTGGAAATTCTATACGGCAATTCCCTGTTTACAAAGGAAAATGTGCCAGGTCACTGCTAGTTGAGATAAGGGCATTAAGTATGACATGATATCACCATTTTAAAAACTGCACCTCTCAGACACTTTCTATTTTACATCTCAAAACTACAAGTGTGGTACAGTGAATAGAGAAAGTATAAGAAAGAGACTTAATTTGCTTTCTATGTAAGTGAAAAAAAGGGCCTTTTGGAATTATACTTGGAGTCAAAGAGGCCGTGTGTTTTGGCCATCAGACCTCCTCAGAGGTATGTGCTCCTGTACTGTAATATATGTATCCTGCTGGGTAGGTTATTTTCTGAGTCATATTTCAGCACAATATAGCTTTTAAGGCAGGCTAGGGAAAGACAGAAATCTCCTGGTTCAAAGACACGTTTCCAACAGTTGCAGAGAAACTGTATATGAGGTATTTTGTCAAGTCACTGATAAGCATAAAGGGCCCTGCTCTCCAGAAGTATTGTGGAGAGCCCTGTGGATGTCATCTAGTCACTGAAAATGAGATTCCACAAAGCAAGGAAATCATCTCAGTCCTTTCATGTGATGGTGGATTTTCATAAGGGACTTTTGGGAGTCCCTGAGGGTCTCTTCCACCACATCAATGGAGCAGTTCAGCTGCACCTGCATCCCATTAAGATTGCTCTTTCTATTCCGGATGGCAGGCCACCAAGGTTAAATCTGATCCAAGGATCCTTACCACTGTGGAGGTCAATATATTTTAGAAGCTGAACAGAAGTCAGTTTTGCATGACAGATAATGAAGAACAAAGCTAAAAAACTAGGTATAGGGGGGTGTTTGCCAGTCAGGCATATTTTTAAAAAAATTAAATGTTCATTTATTCTTTTCCTGGATTCTAGTATGTCATTTCATGACACGTTTTCCCTGTTGATAAATTTGCATAATGAAAAGCTGAAGCAATCGAGAAATGTTAGGCTGAAATATGTAAGTCTCTTTCAGAGCAGAAAAGCTAAGCCAGTGACTTCTCTTGAGGTCTTAAAACTAAATCTTGTGTCTTCAAAAGTTGTTTACGTGCTTCATATCTACAAGCCAGAAAATATAACCCACAAAGCTGGACTTGTCCCCATGACCCACTGACTTTTTGACATCTTGAGGTCATGCATCCAAAGCATGCACAAGCAGGAAACACAAGGCTTCTTCCAACCACATCCTGGTGTGTCTGTAGTGTAAATTAGAGCTGTGAGAGCTCTGGGAAAATTCATCTGGCAGGCATGCTATGTTTCTTTTCCTTTTTCTTATAAATTGTGCTAAAGGCTTTGGGCTTAGTCTGAGTCTAATTAAAACTAATGAGGGTTAAACGTAAAGGAAAAAACAGAGAACATCCATAAATGATTGGTGGTAGGGGGGAAAACCTGTATATAGATGTAACATCCTGCACCTCAAGACTGATGTAAGCGATAAGATGTGATACAAAGATGAGGGAACATTTATTAGAATTGCAATGCAGTGATATAAGAGTGATATACAGCGGAATACCTTCATCGTTCAGGCTAGGATAAGGATACATCCTTGCTTGCAGAACAGGACTTATGAAACTGTCTTTTTTTTTGATGGGACTACAGACATCTCAATTTTCAGTCCTAAAAGAACCCAACTTCTCTCCTTTTATTTATCTATCAATTACTTATCTAGCAACTGAATTATTTTTCTGCCAATCATATCTCTGTCACATCAGACAAAGCTGCAAAGAGTTACTCAGATGCCACTGATCCCTGCTGAGAAGCTATTATTGAAGTGTCTCAGATTGCTCTTGAAAATAATCATCTTTTATTAGGTTTATGTGAACAAGAAGCAAACCAGACAAAATGAGACTTAAAAAGTAGAAAGCGTAAAGGCATTCTATAAGCATCTGGCTTCAGGATAGTCAGCTTAGATTCAAAGAAAATAAATTATCCTATCCTATGTGATTCCTATCCCAGGTCCAGCTTAAAAATGCGTATGAAGCTTCAAGGTGCTCATCTGAAGATGTGGTCACCAAACATTGTGCCACATAGCAGAGTGTTAAATGAGTATCATGTAAGGACAGGGGCAGTGTGATGCTTAAAAAAAGGAAATTGCTGAGCTCCATTCTGATATAAATGAAAAAAAATCAGATAGGTCCGTACTTCCTGCACTGGCATCATTGATATGTGTGATAACATGAAATTTTTGGTAGACATTTATGAAATTCTGCTGAAAGTGTACAGTATATTCATCTACCTCCATCCCTCAAACCCTGATCACTGAGAAATAAAAGGTTGGTGTTTTCTGAATGGCACAAACAAGGCCTTGTTTGTTGTCATGGTTTAACCCCAGATGGCAACTAAGTACCACAGACCCACTTGCTCACTCCCCCACACCCCACTGGGATAGGGAGGAGAATCGGTAGAAAAAAAAAAGAAACCTCGTGGGTTGAGATAGACAGTTTAATGGAACAGTAATGGAAGAGAAGATAATAATAACAATAATGATAAAAGAATATACAAAATGAGTGATGCAATACAATTGCTCACCACCCAATGATCCCAAGCAGCGATCGTGGTCTCCTGTCTCGCTGGCCAACCCCTATTTATATACTGAGCATGATGTCCATGGTATGGAATATTCCTTTGGTCATCTTTCCTGCCTATGCTCTCTCTCAGCTTCTATGGGAAGCTGGAAAAGTCCTTGACTTAATATAATCGTTACTTAGCAACAACTAAACCAATATGTATTATCAACATTATTCTCATACTAAATCCAAAATACAGTGGCTACTAGGAAGAAAATAAACTCTACCCCAGCTAAAACCAGGGCATTGGTACAATTGAGACACCAATGAATTGGGTTAAAAAAAAGAGGACCAAACAGGAAAGGAATTAATACATAAAGGCAATAATTTCAAATATTCCCCCAAGAAACAGCTTTGAAAGAAGGACTTATGCAATAACATTTTTAGTTTTGTGTACAAAGAAAGAACAGGTGCAAGTCCAGCTTGACAAATAAAATGCAAATTCTGCATGTTTGCAAGTTCTAATTGTTGCTGTATCCAAGCACCCAGCTGTTCAGGTCTTGAAGATCTCAGCTGGATAGATCGTCACATTTATGATCTCTTGGTATGGAATGAAGGTGGTCAGCAACAGATGAGACTAATACTAACATTCAATGCAGCATGAAATCTCCAACTGACCAGAGTGAAATGTCAAACTGGAGGGAATGAGGTGAGGCACAGAGAACACAAGTTCAATAACAAAGAAGAAGGCTGACTCATGGGATCAGAAAAATAAATACGATCTTCTCGACCTTAGTATGTCCCGTCACAGCCAGCCTATTCATATGGCGTTTCTTTTGACTACATGGCAGTTCGGCAAATGTTACTGAAATGCACGTATCTCTTTCTGACTACTCAGAATGAAGGACTGCCATGGACAATAAAGCAACGTTGCAAGCTGACATTCTGAGTTCAATTGCCTGATTTGATGCAATACATAAAACTTCCATCAGCTGCACATCAGTAATGCCATAACTGTTCCAAGATGTTGCTTTATGACTCTTAGCTTTGTTTTATTTTTCAGAAGATTGATGAGAGGGGTTTGACTGGCATCATTCAAAACATGCAGTAAACACTGCTAATTTTAATATTAAAATTCCATAGCGCAGCTCTGTCCAGATGTTATTTATTAGAAATAGCCTCTTGTTTTCTTTATTTGTGCATTTTTCTTTGGCAGTCCTTATAGCCTTTCCTGTAAGTAAAAAAAAAAAAAAAAAAAAAAATAAATCCCATACCTTTAAATCAGACATGTCTGGTGTGACTGCATCTAGTTTAGTGCAGAGGGGTTGCACAATGGATGAACGGGTGCCTGTACACACGAGCTGAGCCAGAAGCCCTCTGTGTATGAATGACCCAGAGCAAGACAGCCAGTGTGTCAGCGATGGTATGGAAAAACCCTTTCCCTGGCTATGTCTGGAGCTCACACAAGTCTAACACGACAGTACCTGCAGATTACAGGACTCAAGAAATTTGGAGGCAATAAAGAGGTCATGCAAATGGGAAGATATTTAAAGATGCCTGAATAAGATTTCTCCTTGACAGATGAATTAAAACAACCTTGTAGCAAGGCAGAATGGCTTTGCCTGAACAAAATTTATCACTGTAAGGAAGTTTTGCTAGTGACAAACATATAAATAACGAGAAAGGCTTTGTTAGGTAAGTTGTTTAATCCTCAAATGGTATAAAGGGTATATTGAACAAATATTTCAACTTTCCAGTGGTCACTGGTTTTGTTTTTCTCTTTCTGTTAGAGAAAAAGTCAGGAAGCTAATTCTTTCATAGCACATTTGAGCAGTAGAAATGAACTGATATCAATGTTGTTTCACTGGCCTGTGGTTTTCACGAAAGGCAGTGCTGTGAGGTGCATTTTTTTTGTACTCACTGGAAGCAGCTGAGTCTGAGACTTTTTAAAATGACACTGACGAGACATAAACATCGAGCACAGAGCTACCAAATACCAGGAAATAAGCAGTGAAGACTAACTGCCCATAAAACCTAAACAAATATTTCCATCAGTAAAACTGGCAAAACATGTTTAGGAAACTTGGTGCAATTAGCAGTTCCATAAGAACATGCAATGGTTTACAAGAGAAGTACCATAGGTAAGGTAAATCAGTCCTCTGAATTTGCTTGCGATCTTGGAAGTCAGGTCACACATCTTCTTGGCAGATAGTGTGTGTGGGTATCTTAGAAATGATTGTGTATCCTGGAGTGTGCCACCACACTCACTGCAACATAGCACAAACGTGAAAGAGGATTATTATCAGAGAATCTCAAATCAGTAACTGCCGTGGGTGGAACCATTACAAAAATGAGTTTTTTAACACTGCATCATTGCTGTATGTCCAGCTTTGCTGTCTGGTCAGTTTCTCCATCACAATCTGTCATTATTGTTTGTTTGGGCAGAAAATGTACTTCCAGCATTTTAACACCTATGGTTAGAGGCACATTTATATCTTCCATAGCACGTTGCAAAATGCTTAGCCCTTCATCTGTTACAACTGTTTGCAGAGCTGTGCTATGAACCTAATTGCTGGAATGAGACAGGTCAGAAAAAAAACCTCCCTCTCAAATGATTATTGATCTCAGGCCAAAGCAGAATATACAATCAAAGCTGTTTTACTGCTTTTTGTAGGATCAGCTGATTTACTTTAATACCTTACTTTCATTATGGTTGAACACTTATAATTGATGCCATTATTTTCTGGCTCAAATGTAATTATGCAATTTTTAAAAAAAAAAATACTTTATTGGATTGATATTTCTGTTTTGTGTTTTCCCACAGCTGACTTAGCTTGCATTTTTCTTTCCTTACGTTCCCCTTTTCCTTTGAAAAAACAGTTTTTCTTTCTACTCCTGTATTAGCAGTTCCCTGCAGGACTCTCATTCTGAGATTTAATGCCAAAAGTGTATGTGCTGTGTTTAAGGGGGTTTATGATCCATCTTTCCTTTTGATTGCTGCATATACTGCCAGAGACCATAAACCTTGCAGTTATGGCCACAGGAGCAATGCTTAACAATCTGCACCTTTGTTCATGTGAGTTTTCCTCCAGCAGCTCAATCCACTTGCTGGCATGAGAAGACTCATCAGAATTGGTCTCAGTGCTGGTAAACCTCCTTACCTTGCTGACAAATCTGCTGTTCTCCAAAGGGGAAGTTGAGGTTCACAGATTTGTTTTGCTCTTCCCGTGTCATGCCAAAGGTAATATAACAAAGAAAAAGTCCAACGGAAGAGCCAGTTGTGACCTGTACCAATTACCTACAAAGGAAATATAGTGTTTGAACCACTGTTTTCATCTTGGGAAGTACCACTATGAAAGAAGTATCTCTATGAAAGACCAGCTGCTGCAGAGCTGCTATTCCCCAGTTCATCAAGGGCAACAGGGGAATGAATAAACAGTGAAGGAAAGGGAGGAGAGACTATACTTCGCAGCATGCCGGCTAGTGCAGCTGAGGATCTGCATCAGGAGACAGACCTTACAGAAGGTATCGGGTTCAAGCAGAACTAGTTCTCTTTATTTTATCAAGTTAAAACAATTTTGTAAATCTCCATCTCCTGGAGCCATGTGATCACAGATGCCTTTGCACGCTTATTCTGAGCTTGAACAAGCCTGAAACTCAAGGTCTGCACCATTTAAACCCTATGACCCTTGAACTGATGCCCTTTCCAGCATCTCTGAAATCCTTGGAAAAAGAAAGTCATCTTTCCTTTCCAGTGAAGTTTCTGCGGCAATGAGTCACAGCAGCATTTATCTCTCCCAACCTGTACCCCCCAGGACACATTGCTGGTCGCACAGAGACACCTCTCTTAAGGAATAATGTCCTCCTTCCCAGCTGAGAAAAGACAGCTTGAGCCGCAGTACACGACACATCTTTAAGGTTCGCACTTGAACAGGGAAAGATAATGGTCATCAGGATCCCAGCACAGAGGTGTGAGGAGCAGTGAAGTGTCCCAGCAAGCACATCCACATCTGTGGCTGTCACTGGTGCCACAGTAGTGGGAAAAAGAGGACTCCTGAACTATGTCCCCACACTCAGCTCTGGGACAGAGTCACAGTGGGGCTAGTCCTGAGGGGACGATTTCAACCTGCATCAGAAATAGAAGATTTAAATTTTCCTGTAGAGAAATCCTAGCTTTAATGAGTGTGGATGTGACCTTTTAATGGAGAAAAAAGTTTTGACAACACTGTGATGTTGAGCTGAGGGTTCAAGGTGATTCAACTGAATTGTTTTTCCTGGGGAAAAAAAAGAAAAATAAAAATGAGCAAAAATTTTGAAAGCAGATGAGATTCTGGCCTATTGAAATGAAAATGAAATGACTCATAAATGTATTTACAGAGTTAGAAATAGAAGATGCCTAATAGTTGAAAGAGTTTTCTTCCTAAAGCATTTTTTGTGTTGTTTTTGGTGAATATTTTCTCTAACTGAGTATTCTTTGGGGCCAAAAGAAAATATTATAAAATTCAGGCCCATAAGCAAAAGCTGGTTATTTACAGAGTTCTGTATAGAATACGTTCATGCCTTTCTTTTAAGAGCCATGCTTTTCCACTAGTCATTTCACAAAGTCTGACTGACATGGCATGGTGAGCACATAACGTTACTGCGTGGGACAATATTGCAGTAGTACATATTATCTCCCAGACCATTCCTTCATTTTCTAGTATCCCCTCTTCCCCCATGACCCTTTTGCTCTTTCTTGGCCACCTCCCAAAATAATTCTCTTCTGTTTTCTTTTTTGCTGACAGTTTCCATTTAAAAGACCTTGGTTTCTGCCCCTTTGTATTCATTACAGAATATAAATCAGGAGATCTCCGATTAGCTTACTTCCTTGTTTTTTTTTACCCAGGATGATGTCAGTACAGCTCAGGGAATGAAGTTTACTGGTTACATTGTGGCATCTCTGCTAGCCAAATCAAGAGAAGCCCAATGTTCAGAAGAGCGTGAAAGCGTGTTGTAAACAACTATAATTTATATTGCTTCGAATTGTGGTAAGAAAGAAAATTTGCATGTTAGATGTGAATGTGTTTTGCGGTCAGGCATTGGTTTAGCCCAAAGGAAGAAGTAAAACTTAGTTAAAATGTCACAGCTCCTCTTTTGTTCTGCAGCAACCAGCCTCTGGTGTACTTAGTGACTCATTTTTTGATAGGTGTGTTTGGCAATACTCTCAGAACTATTACTGCATTTCTTAAAACTCTGCCATGGAAAAGGTGCACTCTCTTGTCTAATAAAACAAATGGTCAACTTATTTAAGATTCACAAGACTCACAAACCCTTGTGAAGGTTTAATGTTGCCACAAAGACTGGCTGTTAATTTCCATGTCACAGGGGAGGGAGGGCTTGGTGGCATTCAGGTTCCTACAGAAACGGGAGGATAGCTTGAGTGTATTCTCAATGCTTTTTCTTGCTCACACTATATAATTTATTTTATGTAGCACATGTATTTAACATTAGCCAAAATAGCGATAGTATTTAATGGCAAGGCTAACCTTTATCATCTGACAAGTCCGATTTGCTGTTTGGAGTCAAAATCACGTTCCATTAGGACAAGTCACATCAAGTCATATCCCCACTGCTCTGTTTATTTATTGAGAAAGCATGTTTTCACCTTATTTCTCAATCCATTCTGATCTGTTTATTTTGAAATGAAATACTCTCACAATGAAGCAGCAGAGATTGCATTTCCCCAAATGCGAAATAAAATTTCTTTCCTTTCGGAGCGGTGCCAACTAAAGACACTCAAAACCAATTGGAAATGAATGAACCTTGGCCTTGTTTGCATCATTTCAGGGCCTCACCCAAGACCCTGAAAAAGGCAATTTGTCTTTGTTGGGCTTTCCCCCCAGTCCTGCTGCGAACCCCTCACGCTGAGGGAGGGCTGTTTTTTGCAGGGCTGGGGGGCTGGTGGTCCTGGTGCCTGAGATGTGCCTATGTGTAACCCATCAGGTGGGGACCTCCATGCACTTAGTGGGGTTTCCTCCACTGTCCAGCCCCCAGTGGGCAGGAGGAACAGCTGCGAACACCCTTCCCTCTCCAAACAAGCTCCTGTGGCCCCATATCCATTTCCTGGTAAAAAAAAACCCATAAAATAGCAAATTGCACAGACAGACAAATAAACCGAAACAAACCCGTGACAGTGAATTACAGCAAACTTCTTCTGACATACGGCAGTTTACTTAACTCACCTTGAAATGATGAGGTGTTGCAGTGAGTTCTCACACCTGCGTTCAGAAAGGACCCCAAGACCCCTTGCCTGGGCTGTGCTCTGTACAGAGCTTTTTCACTAAATGTGGTAGGGCCTGAAGCCTCCTTGCTTTTGGCTAGAGAGCTTGAAAGATGCGTTTCAGCTCTACACGGCTGAGATTCTGTGAACATTTTAGTAAAGATGCAACAGTAAAATAATATTCAGTGACCTTGCACTTTGGTAGTTCTTAGAATTCTTGTCATTTGGAATCACAATGAAAAGCAATATTATATTACATTTTTTGCCCGTTTGACTCAGGACAAATTGAAAGCTAATGCTTTTTTCCCCCTGAAAACCATCATTCCATTCTGAGACCTAAATCTGAAGATTTCTGAAAGTGGCTTACTTTTCTGGGCCAAGAAACATCTAAAAATAAAGTTTAATGTAGCTGACGTCTGCCTGAATTTTTTGAAAGTCTAGAAGAAAGTTTTGGGGGTACAAGAAACTCTTGATGGTTCAGCTCAGAGAGGCATGAATTATTTTCCCTGGGTTAAGAGCACAAGGAATTAGAAGACTGCTTTTAGCAGAACTATTTACACCATCTGTACTGACCTGCTTCTCATTTTTGAGTCTCGAGTGGACAGACCTTGGTTTGTAGTATGTCACAAGTTTCCTTTGCCTTTTATTTTGTAAAGGCACATTTAGAGTAACTGATCAGTTTAATAAAGTTGAAATTTTTTTCATTAGCTGTAGAAAAAATTAATGTCGAGGGCCCTGTTTTATGATTAATGAATAGCGAAAGATGACATTTACAGAGATATTCATGGTTATTCAGAGATATGCATTGTTTGAAAATAAACTTTCAAACATGGGATTTTGCTCTCCAGTCTTACACATATTGCCAAAATGCCTCAAGTCTTTATCTCTTACCACACAGAAGATAGGACATAGGAGGTGAACTAAATCCCAATTTACAGTGAGGATATTCTAATCGCTTCCTATCAGGCAACCAAGGATGTTGCCACAGAAGCAATCAGCAAAAAGAAAGAGAAATCAGCTCTCTTATCCAAGCTCTGAATTTTAAAGCAAGCCTGCATAATAGCACACACAAAAAATGTCAGATTCTCTATGTTCAGTCCCACCTGCAACACACTACAGGTCAGGACAACTTCAGTTTGCGGAGCTCTCATCCTCAGCTGAAGGATGTAACTGAGAATTTGGGGGTGTGAAGGGCTGAGGAGTTTCCCAGCTGGAGGATACCAGCTCCTCCAGGCTATTGGTTTGAAATGGCCTCAGGTTAGTGTGGAAATGGAAATTGCTAGCCTACGGTCCAAGACCTACCACTTCTGGAGCTACCGCCATGACTCTGCTGGCTGGAAGGGCAGCCTGGATTGCTCCTGCAGCTAGGGATCGGATCCCAGGGCAGGCCAGGGGAGGGTAAACTTGCTCTGCCTCTGCCTGTGCTGGAAACCTATTCTGCAACCTTCCTCTTCCTCAGCTGCCAGTCTGACACCTCCCCTGGGCATACGGGCATGTGTGCAAACAACTGTGTGGTTTTGGACATATAAACAAACACAACAGCTCTTAAATCCCTCCGTTTACAGGCTAGTCTGTTGAGAACACGCTTCTGGAGATTAAAGGCTTAAACTACCTATGTTGCCAGAAAAGCTATCCAGGAGTTTTCTAAATGAAACATAAATTCCTCTCACCATAATTACTGTGGTCAATTATGCTAAAGCCAGCAAATAGCTTTTCTGTAAACAAACATTTTGTTAGTGAGATTAGAGGTCATCACCACTGATACGTTGGGATAGATCATTAGTTCTGATAAAATCAGAATTTAGCCAGAAATTTCATCCTCTTCAGCTGAATTTTAAAGTGACTACATGTGGAAACTGAAGCAACTCTTTTTCAGTAACACCTGAATTTTTTCAGTCACTCCAAATTTCAATGTATCAGGACAAGTTGTTTAATCTAAGTGACGAGAAGAAAATGAATAGAATGGGAACATGGTGCCAGATCAATAAATCAAAACCACACTATACAAATGCTTGATCACAAGGTGGAGTGAGCTTACTTTTTTCCCCTTTTTTCATCTATAGTTTCTTTCCTAAATGGAATAGGAAAATGGATGCTGAAAATTGTAATGATAATACTTACTGCACACCATTATACCAATTGGAAACTCTCACCAAAATCAGTTTCCTGCCCCAAAGATCTTAAATATACAGTGGAACTCACACAGTAGAAATTACTACCTAGCACAGCATCAGTCAAAACACTGAATTAAGCTTTGACTTTAGGTTAAATGTTGGAAAGTTGTTACAAATGTTAAATAGGAGGGTTAAGTTCTCTAGTTAAGTGTGCAATTTAGAGAAAAATTACATCTATTATTGAGCCACTGGCTCTCAAATAAAAGGTCCCTATTCCTGCATTAGTTTTCTCAGGCTGGCGCTTAAGTATGTAAAACAGTTATTTACATTCCTGAATTGCAAGCTGAATGTCATGTCTGAAAAATGAATATCTCAGTAAGCAGATAAAGTCAAAATAATAGTTTCTCATCTCTTTTTAGCTATCTAAAATATTTTACCCCTGATTTTTTTTTAGTTCTCGCAGAAATGAGAGTGCCCAGACGTCTAGGCTATGCTGTTTTCTGATTCATAGAATCATGGAATCATAGAATTGTCTAGGTTGGAAGGGACTTTTCGGGTCATCTAGTCCAACCATCAACCTAACACTGACAAAAACCATCACCAAACCAGATTGCTAAGGAGTTAATCATATTATGATTCTCTACAATGAGCATTTTGCATTTATTTTGCGCATCGAACATGCACTGGAGTGCTTTAATACTGCAATTCCTTCTGAACTCCTGATTTAGGAAACCTCCAAAAATACCCTCAAGGCAATATGCTTTTATGTTTATAGGTCCCAAGAAATTCGTCTGCAGCCCGAACTGTGCACACCTCAGTCCTAAGTGGATGAAATCCTGCAGCGGAAGCTTTCTGATGCCTTCTTAGTGTCGGTCCTGCTCTTATCCTTGTAAGGTCCCTGTACCCTTGCAGCTTGCTACGCTCCATGTTCCCACCTTTGCTGAAGCTCCTCCTTGGTGTGCAGTATCCACTGGGGAAGGGATTAGCATTCCAAACTAGTCCAAAGAGCTGGAGCAAACAAAAAAATTGTTAGCATTGTCACAGGCTTCTTGATGATCTTTTGACATGCTTGGAATAGTTTACTTTGGCCATGTAGATAAGAAAACAACCTACCAGGTAGTGCATAGAGTAAAGCAAACAGATTGCAGAAACAGTTGATTGTGCTTCTGATTAAAGACAATGAGACAATATCACTGCGAAAGGAGGGTGAGATTCAAGAAGGTGAGTTCATTTGAAAAAAGACTGGGTGTGCATGCCAGTACAATTTTACATTTTGGACGCGAAAATGTTAAATTTGCTTTGTACCCTTACTAGAGTGTTGTCTATGGCATGTTGCCATCGCTAAACCAAACAGCATAGCAATAAAACATCTTTCCATGCTGGAAGAGGAAGTAGGAGATTAGTTTATAAGAAATAAATTGCATAAAACTATAAGAGAAATCCCAAGGGTCTCAAATGTGTGACACACAGGGGAGAGCTTGTTTTATACAGCTTTTAGGTTGAACTAAACAATATGAGTGTCCATAATGCGTTTTCTTAAGGAGGCTCATAACGCATTTTATTTGGTTTTCTCATGAATTGAAAAACAGGTCTCTAGTGCGATATATTGTAACCTTTTAGATTGTATTGCCCCAGTTTTCATGCTTTATTCATACTTTGTGTTTGGAGTTTATTTGTTTTGGTTTTTTGGTTTTGTGTTTTTTTGTTTTGTTTTGGTTTGGTTTGGTTTTTATTTTTCTTTTTCACCACTGTCTCTCAACAGAAATATCTCTGCTGCTATAAGATTGTACTAGCCTATGCCTTCACAGTGTTAACTGCTAATTATGGCTTTATAGGCTGTGTGCAATTTTCTTTGCAAAGATCTCCTGTGTGGTCACACTGAACCACTTTTTATACATTAAAAGAAAGGTGCTAGTGGAAGATATTTTATGATTTCAGTTTGCAGTTGAAAACCTGGGCCTGAGGTAGAATTTGTGCTGTGCTTTGAATGGAAGAGTCCATTCTTATGAATCTAAGAAACGTGGCAGGAGTTAAACGGACACCGACAGACATGTAGACTAAGCAGTGACCTGAACTACAGTTTAAGGACTTTTCTTCATTTAACATAAGCTGCATAGCCCAAGAGCCATCTGTCATTTGAGCTCAGCGAAAGTTTCTTTCACCAACCTTTTTTTTTCTTCTTTCCTATTTTGTGTAAAGAGGCAGATTTAGTGAAACCAAAACATTGCAAGAATGCATTTTGCCAAATCTTTCCTTAACAAACGTAAACATTCCAAAAATTCCCTGCGACTGACTTTGACACATTTTTAAAATGATATGTTGTCATTTGGGAACTGGAATGATTTCTCATTTCAGCAAAACTTTTCATTTTATTTATTGTCATTAGAAAAAAAGTATAGCCTCAAACCAAGATGTACTGATTTTCTGGACTCCAAGGGATTTCACAGAAAATTTTTTTTTTTTAATTCCCTAAATTGAAAAATAAAACAAAAACCCCACATGTAGGCTTTCCTATGTGCGAATATCTAGTAAGCCAAAAGAATACTGTTTTCATCCTGCTTGGCAACCAATTAATAGTTTCACTTCCCCTTCCTCCACATGGGCAGGCATGAAATATAGGTGTCAGACCGGAGGAGTTTCTTTAGAGCTCTCTGTGACATGACCATGGGCTAATTGACCTTGAAAGCAAGAGCCTTTGACAAAATGGTGACATAGTTGTGGAAATCTTCTCAAGTTGGTGAGATAATTGCATACAAGGATCAGCAGATACAGTAGTGGCTACTTTTTCTGGGAAGCCCTTTATTAATGTGTTAATTGATGACTGCAGATTGACAAAAATTGTATTTTTGTATTTTTTTCTTCCTTTTGCTTTTGGTAACTGCTGCTTCTCCCTCCCACCAAAAAAAAAAAAAAAAAAAAAAAAATAAAATTATATATTAAGAAGGGTTAAAGTTATGTTAGGATTCTGTGCCACGGATAAAATCCAGGCCCCGCCCCTGAGACTTCAAAGGGGCCATTTGCAGTGGAATGAGTGTCATTTGGTGGTGGAAGCAGGAAACTATTTGGGCAAGAGGCACGACATAAACGAGCCAAGGAGCAGGGGGAGCAGGACCTGGGGACTGGTGCAAAAGTCTTTCCACCTACGGGGGCACGCAGGTTATTTCGGCTGCTGGGACTCAGCAGGCAATTGCAGGGCACTTGCTGCCGTCCTGGGGGGGAAGCTCGTTTCTCTTTGGCTCTGTGCCCTCCTGCCCTGCAGCCCCCGTAATTACTGAACATGGGCACGAGGGCTGGTGTTCAGCATTCGACAGCGGACAGGGGACCATCACGCTGAAACCAGGAGTAACCCAAAGTTCTCTTCTCTCAGAAAAATCTGACTTCACCTCCTGCTCTAGCTTGTATGATTTTGAAAAAAAACCACAGAGCCTCACTTGCTCTCTCTGTAGTTTAATGAGCAGAAAGGAAAAATGCCCTTCCTTCCCACTGTGAGACCGATGTTTACTTTCATGAAGACAGAAAGATGTGCTCCTGTTGCATTCATTGCGGTGTGCAAAAAAGCTCACTTTATGCCTTTTCTTGGTCCTCACTGTTGTCTTTGTGTGCGGGTTTTTTTTGGGTGTAACTTATTAAATTTTTGCTTGCCTTGGATTCCTGGAGGCCTCATTTGGATACAATGCATACTTGCCTCACTTCAGTTCCTGTAGACAGTGATGTATTTGATCTGCTGGCCTGAGATATGCATTTCTTTCAGAAACCCTAATGTAAACACTGGAAGTAGTTTATAGCTGCAAATCAGCATCCAATGGCAATGATGATTTAAGGCTATGAAAAACTGACAAAAAAACCCCCTCCACTCCAACTCAGAATCTTAAGGTGGTTCTCTATTCTCTTCTTGAAGCTACAACTAGAAATACTGTAAAAAAATCTGGTTTTCTTCTTATATTTTTCTTCTCTTTTGTTTTCTTTCTTTTTTTTTTTTTTTTTTTTTTCAGTTTTGGTCAAGCACAAGGAAGTATACTTCTGCTGTGTTGACTTTTTCTTTTCTGCCCAGCAGACTTGGAGCTGAAACAGAGTCTTGCTGACAGGATTTAATATGAGGAAGTTTTGCAACATAATTTACAGCTGGTGTAAAACTTCTCAGTGAATGTCAGAAGGTAACTCCCGCGATAAACTAGTTAGGTATTGCTGGGCGTATTATCTGAGCAAAATGTTTGCCCCTCAAACAAACACTTAATTTGGTACAGAAGTCTTTCAAGGCATCCACCCTAATTGTTGAAATCTACCATTTGATGACCAGAGTTAGTTTATGTGCACATTAAAGAAGCAATAGAGAGACAATCCTCAAGAATTGCATTCTATTTCCGGAGGCCAGCTTCAAATAAAAAGTACTTAATCTCTTCTTTTTGCTTTCTGAATAAATTTGTCCAACATCCTAAAAATCTGAAATATTTAATAGAGTGACACTGAACAATGAGAAAAAAGGGTGGTTTGTTTCGTTTTGTTTCAGAAAAGATTTGGAGGATGAAACCTGCTTTTGTACGTCTTGTTGACACATTTCACTGTAGTTGGCAGTTTGGCACCAGGTGAAAAAATGCATGTTTGTTTTAGCTGGCAAGGCTGCCCAGTGTATTGGCCTGAGCAGCGATCAGAGCATCTGGATACCTGGAGTTTATTCCCAGCTATGCCACTGCCCTGCTGGGTGACTCTGAGCAGCCACCTCTCCTTGCCTCTTCTCTGCCAGCTTCCCTCACACGTAGTTTCTCTTGCCTAGTCAGCTGGTGAACACTCAGAGCAAAGGCTTTCAAGAGATTTTCATCTGTTCATCTCCTAGCGCAGCTGACTCCTATCTCACATGGGACCTGCAGGTGCTTCAGTCATGCAAGCAGCAGCAACGAAAATAATGATCCCATGAATCAGCATAGCTCCACAGAAGTTGGTTTACACACAAAGCAAAGGGTCTGGCCTGCAGTCCTGTTTCATTGAGTTTATGAGAAGAGAATGACGCAGAAGAAAATGGAAATGTTTCCTTTTTTTCTCCCTTTTTGTGTCTCAGAGATGCTCAAAGACTGGAAAAGGTGAATCTCTGGTTAGCTAGGATGTAGTTGAGGAACGCCATGCCCTCTCCTGTGCCTCTCACTGAGTGTCCTTGCAGTCAGTGGAGTCAAAACAGAGGGAAGTACTGGTTTTTCACCCTCCTAAGCAGGAGCGCAGTGGAGCAAAGTGGGGGACATTGTAGAAGGTAGAGCAGTAATAAGCAGAGTAAAAAGCCAGTGATTGTTTCAGTGTTTCTGTCGTGACCAACTTCCTTATACGAAGGTGTGGTCGAAACTCCTATAGCTGTTGCCAGACACATGTTACTAAGCAGCTTCTTGTGCACTTCCGAGGGGCAAACTGACAAAAAACCCCCTACATGGCATTGGCTAATACTACTCAGATAATCAGCAAGGTCATTGCTTGTCATAGCCAGCAGATTCACTATTTTATTTACTTACCTGTTCTCGAAAGGGCTTGGAGCGTCCTCCACATAACGCTGTTTTGACAACAGTTTTACTGCACTGACTGAAGCTGAGATACTTCTTCACATGGGTGCGAAAGAAAGTCAAACCAGGCCCAGAGCTGAACTTGTGGATGCAATTATAAATGATCAGCAGTGTTTTCTTAATCTGCTTTTCTTTGTTGCTCTTCTAAGCGGTACAAGTGTTTGATACTCACCGCATGGTCAGTGTTGGCAGATGAACGTGTTTGTCTCAAGTGCTGTGTCCTTGTAGCAGCATTGAGCCCACGTTAGCGCGCTTCCTACAACATGCTAACTTTGCTGGCAGGCAATTTTATACTTCTGCAACTCAGAACAAGGGGTGAGTGTGAAGAATGGATGACACTTCACGAAAAGTAGAACTGTTCTATGATCTGAACTAAATCCTGAAGGCTTGGAGGGTTATTTCCTCAGTTCACCCTGAGTGCATTTTTCTTGTGCTGCAGACTTAATGCAGATACCTAAATAAGCAATTATGCTTCAAAATTCTTGTGTCTCCAATGATTCCAGTAGGATTTGCTGGTTCACTATTTTTAATTAACTGATAAGGGCTTGGAAATCTAACTCTAGGCAATTATTCCAGAGAACTTTGGGTAATATCCTGTAACAATATTGATTATTCAGAATCAACAATCAACTATTCAGTGCAAATTTGGAGGATGTGCAGTAAACAAGGTGTGAGACCACACACGGAACAAGTACCAAAGGACAATATTTGTAAAAATGGTCTGCTGTCATGTTCTTAAAACTATATTAACAGAAGCAAATAAAATTTGGACAACTAATATTTTCTTAAGTTTTCACCACTTCATTCTGCAGTTTTAGTATTCTTTCGGTGCAGGCTTTTTATAATAAAATGTACACTGGTCCTTTGTTATAATGTTATGAATTAAATGTTAAATTATGAAGCATATTTAGGAAAAAGTGAAAGTTAAAATGCACTAGTCAAATTAACCAACTGTGGTCCTCCCTGACATGTTAACCCTGCTTTTTACATGCTTGGTCACTGGCAGCCTATTTTACTCATTCAAAGAATTCACAACACGTCTCTCAGTCATTTCCAGGAAACTGAAAGAGCTCGTTTGTTTATTCTTACTTGCAACAGGCATCTCCACAAAATTCTTCAAAATATACCAAAGACTTTTTCTCCTCTGAAACAAAACTTTAAGTGCCTAAAAATAGCAATCCTTTTTTTTATGGGCTAATTAGTGCATCAAATTATTGCTCAGGCCCTTTCTCCGGGACTTTGGGTAAAATCCAAATGGAAATGAGCTTGGCCGGTGCATTTTAACCTACATTTGTCAGCCTCACAAAGTCACCATGCGATTTAGCCCAGTTGGCAGCTCTGGTTAAGAGACAAGCAGGGCTGGCATAGCTGGGATGCTTCAAGCGGGGAAGACTGTAGCACTTTGTCAGGCCTGCGAACAGACGCTCTCACTGCCTTTCCTGCTCTGTGCGGGCTTCCAGTCCCTGCTCTCCCTCCCGCCCCGGCAGCCACATCGGACGTGATTCCGTTATTTGAGACATACAATAAAACCACTTTTTAGGAAAGCAGTAAAACCCTCCTGAACATGGACATGCTGTAAAATTAATAATAGTCTGCTTCCAAAGCAGAAAAAGGATTCACTCCTTGCTCCCATTTATTTACAGCTTGGTGGTATGCCAAGCTAAGCGGTGCTCGGGCATCCCTCTTGCCAGCGTGGCTGCCCTGGGAGGCCGTTCCCAGGTGCCCGCTGCGGAGCCACAACAAGCCTGGTGACAGATTTGTCTTGTTTGAGCCCCTGGTCCACCAGGCACAGGTGCAGGAGTAAGGACAGCGATGGTTTAATTGCTTTGGCTGCGCCCCAGGACAGCCCTGACGTGGAGATACAGTATCTCAAGGATCCATCCTGTTACAAAATCGTAAAATAAATAAACAAAATGGGGTATTTTAGGCTCTGTAGTCATTGCATCACAGGAGTGGCCGGAGAAAAGGTTGTGTCTTGTGCCAGCCATGGAAGAGAGGGTTTAAGTGAACAAAATAAACTTTTACAAATTCTGCCCTAAGCCACAATTGCATAAATTCTGTGAGATACCAGAGAGATTGTAGAAATTCCCCCCTCGGTTACAAATCAAGGCATTTTGTTCAGTTTTTCTAGACACCTGATCTCAGGATCCACGGGATGTTGTGCATGTCACTGACAGCACAGTCCTTGATAAGCTTGATAACTCCTATCACAATAAAATCAGCAGGAAAAAAATAACTGTCAAGCTAGCAAGGCCAGGATGAACGTCACTAAAGAATGAGGTGGTGAGGAGAATAGGCGCAGCTTTGGGAAGCAGCTAATAAACCTTTGCAGAGCTTTGAAAACAGCTTATTTTTTTTTAAGAGCTGGAGGTGAATAAAATCAAAACCTAATGCTATTAATAAATTATCTCTCATTACTCAAGGGAAGAAAACAGCTCCTTTGAGACTATATTTTTTCAGAAAAAAACTGCAAACAATAATTAGGTATTTTATGACTTGTAAAATATTTAGAAGAAAAAAATTTGTGCTTTATATTTTTATTTGTCACTGAAGACTCATAAATAAATTCATATGATTTTTTTTTTCTTTTTACCCAAACCCTGCAGAATTTTGCCATGCTCTTAAAAATGTCTTACAAAATACCCATGGAATATGCAGGGACATTTTCATTGACAAAAAATAATTAAACCTTCTATTTACTTTTAATGGATTCATTTTTTTTCCACTCTGGAAATATACTTCAGGAGACATATTTAGTCTCATACAGAATAGTGAGAAAATATTCCCAAAAGCAGAAGAAAAAGAGGGAAAATATTGAAATTTATTATCATATAGATCTTTCCTTGAGGAAATTTCCAAGTTTTTGACTATTTTCCATTAAACTCACTCAAAAGAACTAAAAAAGAAATTCTGCTA
Organism: Fratercula arctica; assembly: GCA_947846985.1. Taxonomy (NCBI): domain Eukaryota; kingdom Metazoa; phylum Chordata; class Aves; order Charadriiformes; family Alcidae; genus Fratercula; species Fratercula arctica. The sequence goes on from CANTUZ010000003.1 coordinate 72,826,717, forward strand.
GGTTTTGATATGATAGAAGTTGTCTCTTCATATCTAATGCCAAAATATTTGGATAACCAGTTTGTGCTGAAGTATAAAAATATTACTGACTGCTGTATTTCTTTTAATAGCTATCAAGAACGTACAGGTTGAGCAGGTTTGGCATCCAAATGGGAGACGAAAGAGAGAAAGTAAAAAAATAGATTTTAAAAGAACAACAGTATTTATTGCTTTGTCTCAATGCAATGAGGGCACAAGAAACCTCATTTTTGAAAGAAGTATTTTCATTATTGTTTCACATTTTTATTAAAGAGAATTTGAAAAAATACCCTGAAAAGAACATTTCTTGTTCAACAAATTACGTCTTCTAGTCAGAAGTCTTGCATTTGGCAAAAAAATATATTTCTCTCCCACTTATACCCACTACTGTTTTTTCTCACGTTACACAGCCAAGGCAGCTTGCATTGATTTCCTCATTCATTTTTCAGCTTCATTGAAAATGTCAGCGCAGGCAACGCAGGGTTTAAATAGTTAACATCTCCCTCCCAGGACCAGCTACCTTGAAAAAGAACTTGTCTGTAGAGTGCTTGAAAGAGCTGGATTAAGCCAAGCTAGATGTTACTGCTGTTGTCTAAGAACATGCACATTTTTCCAGATCCTTGACTTTTTACAGTATTTCCTCATTCCTCACTCCACAGTCAGGATAGTGCAGCAGAGTCGGGGCTATCCAGGGGCAATGGGGGATTCTCTGCTCAGGCCACAGCAGGGTCTTCAAGACAAAAGCCAGCTCTGAGTGAATGAGACACCGTGGAGCTGCCTTGTGGCACCCCTTGCAGCACTATTTTCTGTCACCCTGTGACTGCCTGATTAGCTCAGGTATTGCATGTACGTACAAGCATTCACATGTATCCAACACAATTTAGTCATGGGTGAGAGGACGGATAATGAAGCTGAGTCAAGTTACGGTCCAGAGGCACGTGAGCGGGTTACACATCCAGAACTGAGGAAGCAGGTAGTACTCTGCACCAGACTTGAGCAACGCAAGAGAAAGTCGCTTGAGTGTGAGATACCTCAGCCTTTCAATACCCAGTAGCGAAGTAAATCTGAAACCTCAGGGGGCTGAATAGTGCAAATTGTATAAACTAAAAGAAGATCGCTTGGTATACCTAGCCAAAAAATGACAGGCCATTTGTGCAGCCTGCTGTGCTCTATGGAAAGCCAATATTGCCAGTGCTGTGGAAGCGCTGAGAAATGATCTGTGAAATCTGCCCAATTATGGACAAAGGCAGCTACCTGTAGATTAGGAAGACATTTAAAAGGAGGTTGCAGAAATCCCATTAAAATAAAACCTGCACTGTAATACATAGGAAGAAAGAAGAAAGATGAATTTTATTATTTTCATGATGTCAGTCTCTAGGAATGTTAAGCTCCAAGTAAAAGTAAATTGTTTAAATGACAAACTTTTAGAAGAGGCAACATAAGAACTCAATAAATAAGAAATTACTGATCCCCTGGTAATAGCGCTAAGTTTTGTAAATGGGTTTGCTAATGTTTGAAAATTTATTTTCGATTATTTCAAGAATCAGTCTTGAGGCAAAGTGTATACACAAAGCATTAGCAGTTTAGAGTTTATGGAATCATACATAGCATTGCAAAGAGTGAAGCGTTAACATTATTACTGAGATGGTGATTGAGTCAAATGTGCGACATAATTATTGTCGTTATAATGCCCAGAGGTTTACCAAGATCTCTGCCCCATTATACTGGTTTTCTGCGAACTGACACAGTAGATTGCTCCTACCTCATAGAGCTCATGATTTAAACACATCTAAATAATTGATTAAATATTGTTTAATTCTGTGTTGTTTTCCTTATTATATGCTTTCTGAAGTGACAGCTGATTTAAGCGGTGGACTTTGGCCTGGACATTCAGTCTTTGATAAAATGAGCACCTATTAAGGGTGGGGTAATAAGGATGTGGTGTTCTTGTACCAGAGCAACATTGACCAATTAATGCCTTGGCATATGGTACCACTGTCTTTATAAATGTGTCAGCTGATGCAGAAGAGTGGTGTTAATTGTAGGAGGTTACAATTGTTGGAGTCAGTAGTAGCCAGAAACCGAAGTATTCATATGAACAAGTATCTAGCAAATACACAGACAGAAATGTCAAAGCTTATTTGCAACGATGATAAACCTCCACTTGTTGTGTCAGACCCACAGTATCTTGTCTATGAGGTTACTCTTGATCTGGTCAGCAAAAAGACCATAAGGTACCCAGCAAATCCTATTTCATAGGATGTATTGGCAGCAAGACAATCCTATTCATGCCACCTCTTCTCTGCAAAAGGTACATATCATCATTTGCCACTTATGCTTTAAGTAAGATCAAAACTGAAGCCAAAACCAGAAATTTATGTCTCATCACCATCTCAGTTTCCTCAGTTTTTGAATACAAATTATGTTTTAGCCACATTGAGTATTGTTCAATATTCATATTCTATTAATAAGTGAGTGTCCTTTGTTCTACTGTTGCAAATCTTAATGAAACAAAATGGTTTAGCTGGGTTTATTCAAAAGTGAATTTGTGAAGTTACAAACTTCCCGTGCTTCCTGATTATTGTCATAAAAAACATGTGATATTATTCCTGCTCCCTGGGGGAGTGAGTCTCAGGTGATGTACACTGGCGTAATGGTTGACTTGAATATATTTCAGTGGTTGATATCAGATGAGGATCCTGCCCTAGTATTAAATTGGATTTTGCATATTTTACTTTCTTGGTTAGTTCCCCGACTCATACTTCCAAGGGAAGGAAATGGTAGCATATGACTTAGTTAATTTACCAGCCAGAACAAATAAACTGAAAGAGGGTTGATTTAGATTGGATATAATGAAGAATTGTTTTATGATGAGGGTGGTGAGACACTAGAACAGGTTGCCCGGAGAAGTTGCGGGTACCCCACCATTGGAAGTGTTCAAAATCAGGTTGGGGCTTTCAGAACATGCTCTAGTGAAAGATGTCCCTGCCTATGGCAGTGGGGTTGGACTAGACGATTTTTAAAGGTCCCTTCCAACCCAAACAATTCTCTGATTATATAAAATTTAGGCTACAAAATCTGCAGTTTGGAAATGAGCTGCTCACAAACTGCAGCAACGAAGAACTGTCTGTTGGCAAAGTCCCTCTAGTAAATCAGAAGGTCTGGATGCAAGTCAGGAATTACTTGTTGGGAGAGGTCCTATGGTCTCTATTAAGCAGGATACATGACCAAAATGGTCCCCTGTGCCCTCCAAGTCTATTCAGCTGTAGTCTGTGAATTAGTGACAATTGTGAATAATTTCTGTAAAAGCATTCATGCAAGAAGGCATAAGCAGTAAAGAGTAACTTCTGCAAAGCTTAGCTGTACACAAGGGTACTGTACCCTGGGCATGCCTGCTCTCTGTAGGGCTTCTGTTGAAACTGATGGGAGTGGGGAAGATTTCCACCTTTGTGCAGACTACAGTTTAAGGCAGTGCCCTGTTACCATTTTGCCATTTCCACAGGAGACATTAGTTTCAGCTGTGATAATAGCAAGCAATATAACCTGGAAATGAAATAACTGTTTGTAAAACAAGCCCACAGCCAAAATACTGCAGCTGGAGCTGAAAGCTAAGATGAAGCATGACCTTAACAGGGTCAGCATTACAATTAAAAGACCCTGCCATATCCAGCTTTGAGGTGATTTTCGGTTTTGGTTTGCAGTAGCAAACTGAGTTACCGAGTTAATCTCATTGGAAGAAGTCAGAATTCATAGTGGACATTATGGTTTTCTCAGTATGTTCAGATACTACCTCTGACTTTTTGAATAGCATGGGTTTGGGGGCGATTGATGGTTTTGTTGCTAGGAGATATGGGAGATCAGAGGGAAAGAGAAATTTCCAACTTTTTCTTCCCCTGATCTGTTAATGAGTGTTAGAAAATTTGCTATATTATGTCAGTTTTTACATATCTCACCCCTACTGAAATATAGCACAGAGGTCTTGATGGTATCACTAATGATGAATTGGGTCTCAGATCAGTATCTAAATGTCTTATTCTGCTGCTTTCCAGTCTTACTTGAATAGTAGCTGGTTGCCCAACCCACCCAACCCTTTCTAAGTGACTTAGACAAAACAGTCTTGCTGAGTTTGCTGCCTTGCTTCAGGGAGAGTAAATTTTATAGGGCAAATTAATTTCTGTTGGCCCAGACAAATCTAGTCTTCAGTATCCAAAGGGGAAAAAAACCCGAGCAAACAGAGACGTCTAAAAGCTCATACATGAACATTTAACCATTTATTAACCTATTTGAAATATATATAAACCTGATTTTAGGTCAAGCCCTATAATCTAAAAATACAGTTTTATACAGTTCAAAAACAATCTGCATCCCATTAAGTTGGCATTTAATCTCATTACCAAACAGAGGGAAGGAAGACTGAAACTGGCTGAAGTTAGTTATTTTGTTTATATTATATTATTTTTTTTTAACACTATTTTATTTATACTATTTGATTATTTTGCTTTATTAAGAATGAAGTTACCTCTTTATCACATATCATTACTTTTCCTATGGAAACCATGTATTTCGGGGGGCTGCAACATACAGTCCTAAAAGCGGGAACTGAAATTCCTAAGAAAAAGAGAAAGAAAATTCTTGGCCTGTTTTGTGTCATCAAGGCCATATCCTGGTGCCACCGAAGCCGGTGGAGCCTTTGGGAGATCCGGGACCCCCCCAGCCTCACACTCACATTGAATCAAAGCAGTCGACACTGAAGAGGAAGGTGTTTGCGGCAGTATGAAGAGGCCCAGCCTTCTTCCTCTGCTGTGGGAAGAAAGATCACTGGGGAGATAGCAAAGAGGATGAAGTAGTTTGTGGGGGGAGCTGTGGATTCAGTGCATACCTCAGCAACCTCTTTCAACAGGAAATGAAAGCTACCCAGATAAGGTGTTGATTGCCTCACTGACACTGCCCTGGGCTGCAGTTATTGCAGCTCAGGCTACGTGCAGACTTGAAGAGGACTTAAAAAAAAATAAACTGGAAAAAAAACCCCACCACACATGAAAATCAATCCTTCTTGTACCGTTCCTGCCAGGACTTGCATCTGGAGTTCACTGTTTAACCTTAAAATGTTGATAGCATCGCAAGCAATCCCAACAACTTCAGGAATTCAGCAATTTCATCCCTTTAAGTAGGGATCGGTTGTGGCAAAGCCATGCAGGTATCTAACGCCAACTGAGTTCCCACACAAAACAAAAAGTTTAATTGGTCTTTTTTGAAAATGACGGTTTGATTTTTACATTTTTTATATATACTTTGTAATTCAGTACTACACTGACTTCAGAAGAAATGTTTAAATCCTTCAGTTACTTTTGGAATTATGGGCCTAAGTAAAAAAAAGGAAAAGAAAATCTGCATTTCACCGGCCCCATAACATGATACAGAAGGAAGAAAATCACAAAGAAGGCTTTGAAAGGATGAAAAATATTCCCAGGCAGAGCTGGGGTGGCAAAATATAAGTAAAAAGCTACAAAGTAAAACAGTGATTGAAAGACAGCTGAATCCCACACAAGCATATTAGACACCGTTGAGTGATAGGCGATAAAAGATCAAGTTCATGTCCTTTCTCTTGCTGCAAGCAGAGAACTTAAGATGCTGAGTCTGACCAAAAGCATCAAAGAGTGCAGAAAGTCATTGGATACTGTGAGTCATTTGGAGAGTGATCTTCAAATGCTCCTCCCTCACCCCTACCCTTGAGAAAGCCAATTAGTCAAAATCAAGGGAGTTTGTGGAAGGGATCCACAACGTGAAAGATGCTATGCGGGCTGAATGAAAAAAGGACAAAATTTTATATGTTGGAAGGAGATAAATCCGTTAGTATCAGACTCCTCATAAGTACCAGCCCAGGCTGGGATGAGAATTTTTGGAGGATCACTACTATTATTAGTGTCTGTTATTGCAATACTGTTACTTAATTCTGAGTCTTGACTCTATGATTCTATATTCTGCTGGACATAGTCAGAAAGTAAGAGGGAACTGGCGCATCTATACTAGTATTTTAGTTAGAGAAGTGAACCTTGGAAGAACATACTCTGATTGTCCCCACCTATTGCACTTTGGCTCTCACCATGGAACTGCCTTGGACACTGTAAAATGGATTCCTCTGTGGTGAAATGAAATCAAAAGGTGTGCTTCTCTAATGTCATTTACTTCTCGTCTGAAGTAAAACCCCTGATTCACCTTTAGCATGGATGTTGGACCCTCAGCAATAAGTATTTTGCTCTGTAGAGTTACTGCTTCTGGACCATAATACTTGATATTGTAGGACCCAATGGAGTCGGGTACTCTTGAACTCTTGAACTCTTTTCACCTTACTTTAGATGTCTACCTTTACATTTGATTCAGGTACCCGTAACCATTAGAAATTACCAATTTGAAAGATACATCTTCTGCTCAGATGAATAATATGCTCAAAGCTACTATTTTCTCTGCAGTAACAACAAGAAGAGTCTAGGTGATGAGATTCTGGGTAGATGTTCACCCACTGAATCCAGCCCTAGTTAGTTTAAAACGATGGCATTGGCAGAGAATAGGAAATACAGTCACAAAGAAATGACTTTTCTGAGGCCATCTCAACTGACCAGTGAGATGGGACTTGACCTCATATCTTTCAACTCCTAGTCAAAAGACCTCACTTTATACACGGTAGTAATTTGAATTATTTAGCTGGCTGATGTAGCATGATAACTTAACCTTTATTTATGTTATGTAAATATTTTTTTTTTTCCTTAGAATTGCAGGTCAGAGCTGCCACTGACAAAACTCTTTATTTTCTATCCATTAAGAATGTCTCCATTTTCCCAGCAGTGTAAAATTTTGTAGATGCTTGTGTAATTTTCCTATTTTGCATTCTTTACATCACTGAGCATATTATGAACATATGTTATGCATTGAATTACACTGACTGTACTCAACGTATAATATTAATTTTTATTAGTGATGTCTTTTATGAATAGAAGAAATCCAGTTTCCTGGATTCAGTGTCCTTGCAAGTGTAAATATCGACCTGAACTAGGAAAATAAGATTATAGCTACAGTTGCTGAAATTGTTGATATTAAGTTAATTCAGAGATGAAAGATAAAATTAATGACTTGTTTTCTGTTTCTATGTGTCAGAAAAAGTATAAAAAGCGGTATCAAAATAGTCTGTCATGTGTCATGTTGAGTGTATTACTAGTTTTCCAAGTTATCTGGAAACAATAGCTGCAACACTTTTAGATGTAGATAACTGTGTGTTTAGGTTTTACTTGTAGTGGGTCACTGGGTGAGGAATCTTATTTACATCATTAGTCAGACATATTTGTATTTTAAACATAAAGTCCTGCAAAAGGTAGCAATAATCTTAACAGGCATTTTAATCAATATCCTGAGAGGGAATTTAGGCACAGATAAAAGCAAGCAAAACTCCAGGGCTTCACCTCAAATCTTCCCTGTCCACATAAATTGGTTTTGTAGAAATGAATTGGAATTTACAGTGTGGCAGTAGGTGCAATGCTTAAGTAAAACTGAAAAGAAGAAGATCTTCACGCAGAGAGGTTTCAAACACAGCAATGGGAAATCCAGCTGCCTGGGATTCAGCCTGGTTAAAGACCTGGTGCCAATTTTAGTAGTTCCATTTTAGCAACATGCACCCTGATGTCTACCTAACCTTTCGGTGGCACTGCAGAGGCAGAACACCATTTTAAGATAAGCAGTCATTTTTTGGAGGAGAATACCTGTAAAGAAATGAGGCATAGTTGGAAGGACTGTGTTTCAGATGCTGGGCTGAAGAAAGCTAGGAAAAACCACAGCAGATGGCTAAAAGAAGATTGTAATCATATTTAGCTTTTCTCACTTCACAACTTCAATAGCCATTTCGTGCCAGGGAACCCAGCGCCTCCGGATGTCCTTTTAATCCTGCTCATCTTTCTCTTTCTCTTTCTTACTCTTCCAGTGCTTGCCAGCCTGATTCAGACAGTGTTGCGAAACTACAGTCCCAAACAGACTGTTGCTCTTTCTGGTTATCCCACCACAAAGAAATTGGAGGGACCTGTTTCTTCTGCCACTTCTGTTTCTGATGCCACCTGATGTATTTTGCAAGATCTGCCTTAAATTTAGAGCTTTCTAAAGACACCCTGAGTCTTAAAAGCTTTTTTTAATGGACCAAAATTGGAGAAAAGGACCTGCATTCACTGTTGAGTCTTTAAACAATGTCGCTTCAGGGATCCAGTTTTTCTTCTGAACTAGGTCTCACGCTAATAGTTGTATGTCACCTAAAGAAACAAGTCCAATGCAATACATTTGCCACTTCAACAGCAACCTAATGATGGGCAGCACAGTGGACTTTGCAAAGGTGTGGGCCCCTGCAAAGGGGAACCAAATTCTTGTTGTTAGGACCAGGAAACTTAAACCTTTACGAACGCAACTCCTTGCAGCAGGCAATGTGAAGACAAACAGCTGTGAAGAGCAATTCTTATGGCTGCTCCAAAGTCTGTTCAAACGGGCATTTATTCTGAAAGAGGCATCTTTGAAAAGGTGCGCGAGGAAAATACATTCAAAGTGCAATGTATTCTGAAAACACGACCTGCCAAATGCAAGCCAGATGGTGAAAGCAGTACTGTAAATGGAGATTCAATGGGGACACTTGAGCAGTATACAGACAGTATACACAGAAAGTAAAGAAATTTATGGTCTGGGAAAAAGGAAGACAAAAGACCTTTTCTTCCTCTCCACCAAAGCATGAGGTTGTGTCTTTAGAACACCAAAGTGTGGTCAACATGGGACATGACCCATGTTCTGTAATGCAAGATGAAATTCTCTGGCTTTATGTCCTGTTTACTGAGATCCATGTCGAAATATAAAATAAAGTAAAATAAAATAAAATAGTAAATAAAATACAGAATATAAACAGCCTGCCACCAGCTGAGGCACTCAGTCTCCTGAAGGCAACTGTGTTTGATTTTGGTTTTGTTTGCTCCTCAGTCAGAAGTGCTTCATTCTGCAGCTTCCTACCTGTGTCAGACCAGTGTAGGAGTACTCTAAGTCTCAGACAGACTTTTCTTCCTGACGTCTTTCAGCACTGCAGATGCATATTAGTATCTGAAGCAATCTCTTCACCTGTGCAATAACAGAGCTGATTCTACAAGCTTTTTAAGTACTTTAATCTGTAAGAACATTAGCTTCAAAGCGAGTACTTCGGTGCTTGGATTTAGAGATACACTTCAGAAGATTGCTAAATTTGCTCTAAACACTCAATCTGAATAAACAGAAATGTCTTGGGCTGGAAAAAGTGGGCCTTATCCTGAAAGTGCTGACATTTACTTTGACACACAGCCTGCCTTTGGGACTGCGGATTGCTGGTTAGCTGCCACCTAACTCTTTCTTTACTGCACATATTATGGAAGGGTTTGAGGATTTGTCTTCTGTTTTACCTTGAAGATATCTTTAACTGCTAGGCCTATATGTAATGTCCCACGAGACACCAGAAACAGAGAAAGGGGAAAAGCATCTTACAACACTTATACTGGTAACTAACCTTTGCTCTGGCCTGTAAATAATTTCACTTTGGCTTGTATGGCCTTCATGCTCATGGGATGTTTGAGAGTGTCACTTTTGTCAATACATAATGAGTAATAAAAATTACACACTTAAGATGTCACTTTACTGTAGGCATCTAAAGAAGCTATATTATTTGAAGATTTCATTCTTGTATAAAATACTGATCTTTACACAAACGCTATAAAAAGGAAGCACTTTAAAAAAAATCTTTTGTGAAAGATTTACTGGTTTTTAGTTGTATTCTTGTTGAATAGATGAAAAAAGCTATATAAACATCTGAATTGCTAGGCAAAATGCTCTGGATACGAAACACATTTGCTGTAGGCAGTAAAATAATCTTTGTTTAAATACTATAGTCAAATACAGCAAAATGTAATGTCTGTGTGTCAAATTTCCTTAGCAAAGTAAAAGAATTTCCTCACAAAAGTTTAGAAAATTGTTTACTAACCTGGTGGAATTTAAGGCATCTTTCTTTCATTAGAGTTTCTTTTCTATCAAATTAAGTTTTCTTTATTTCTTCTGAGCAAGACACTCTGCGATTGAATTTAGAATAGAAACAGAAATTCATTTTGGTTTTTGGATAATAGAGAACAGTTTCTCAGTTAATTTAATGGGCTTACAGGACATATTGTTAAATATGGTTTAACAAAATCAATCCAAATGAGCTCAAGATTAGATTTTATTCTTTCATATTTCAGAGTACATCTCTTTTTGCACAAGGTTTGACACAGATTTCTATGCATAAACAATACATTTTGTCTGTACTGAATGGTATTTATTGCTTAAATCTAAGAGCTTGAAGTCCTCTCCTGTACTACATACTGATTTTACTCTGCTTTACGGACCTAATATAGCATGGAAGAGTTTAAGTATAAAAGTCATCAAGGGTATATATGTCAAAGGCCACAAACATACGTACCTTAAATTGACCAGAAGTTTACATTCAGTAAGAGAAAAATTAGTCCATTGCATATGTATACTGGATTTATGACGTGAAGCTGAAAATCCTCTCCTCTCCTCTCCTCTCCTCTCCTCTCCTCTCCTCTCCTCTCCTCTCCTCTCCTCTCCTCTCCTCTCCTCTCCTCTCCTCTCCTCTCCTCTCCTCTCCTCTCCTCTCCTCTCCTCTCCTCTCCTCTCCTCTCCTCTCCTCTCCTCTCCTCTCCAGAAATAGACCCAGCTCTTCCATAGATTTCTTTCCTTTCTCTTGGATCCCAACCTTCAAATTATTCTTCTTCTTTTTCTTTTTCTTCCCTACTTGAACTTTGTTGCCAACTCCTGCAATGTTTTCACAGGTCTCTCAATGTTTTGTGTGTTTTCTAAGAGCTCATAATCTGCCAAGTAGCTTACAAGAAAAAAAAAAAAAAAAAAAAAAAATCCCTTCCATATTTCCAGAGACAACTTTTGGGATACTATTCCCAGTAAGAATTGGATTGAATTCCCCCTGAAACTTCTTACTGAGAATATGGTTTGAGGACACCTCAAATCTGTCCACAACAGAAGCAGGTCACAGAACCTCCCATTTGTTGTTAAAACAATAAAAACCCGCTGTTTCTAAGCGTCATTTGTGTAACTGGGAGCCTTATTCAATTTGTTAAATGTTTGTGAAAGCAATACCAGACTTGACAAGTCAGCTTGTTCTGGGGACTCCCCCTTTCCTTGTTCCAATCAGACAGGACACGTTGGGCGCTCATCACGGAGATGCCCTCTGCCTGGGTGACCCAGGGCACACAGGCAACATCTCAGAGGCCTGCTGCTGGCAGAACAGCATTCCCTATTTGAGGGGCCTCTTCTTCCCACTCTGAATAAAAAATCTGGCACATCTGTAAAATTTTTGTCAACACAGATCTTTGTGCTGTTTCCAGGAACCCAAAATACCCAGGCCTGGCACTGGCATATCTCATGTGTTGTGTCAGCCAGTTTTGACTATCAAGGGATTGCAAAACAGACACGAAAATTAAACCCGAAACTGCTTCAGTAGGCAACTCGGAGAGAAATTCCTCTGCTGTTCCTTTTTTCATTTCTTTGCTTTGAACAGTTGTTCCAGTTAATGGTAAGTTCCCATCCCCCAGCCTCCCCACCAGATATCTAAAATTGGGTCTTTTTTCTGAAAACAAAACAGCCTTTATGCTTGTAAAGCTCTGTGTTCAGAGTACTAAATACAAGACTGATCATTCTAGTTTCTTCTCATATTTAACATGACTTTCATCTTCTAACAATTTATTTCTGAAATACATTTCTTAAGTCCTGTTTCCCTGTCTTCTCTTTTTTCTTCCACCTTTTTTTTTTGTTTACAAATTTTTTTTTCCTGATGAGCATAAAGAGAGGGTGATAGCTCCTCATCCACCATTTCAGATTCCACTGTGGGACAAAACATGTCTGTAAACTGAATCTCTGCCGTTCCCTTTCCCAGGCAGAGAAAAGGTTGTTGTCTGGTGCTTGAGTGTAGTCCTACCTGTGGGAAGACCCTTGCAATTTTTTCCACGAACCACAGTCCATTGTGAAAGAGCTCAGGGAATGAAAAAAAGCACACAAGAGCTTTTATTTTGTTATCTGAAATAACTCTAAAAGCATACCCTAGATATAGAAAGAAGAAAAAATTCCAGAACAAAAATGTATTACAAATAAAAGTATTAAGATTCTTATGAATTAAAATATAGTGCCTTCCCATTATCACAGCATTCTATTTGACTAAAAAGCAAAACATTGAATTGCGAAGGAAATAAATATTTGGTGAGAAAATGAAGCTTGCAGATGAAAATAAATGAACAACAGACCCTGTGATGTGCAAGCTGGACTTCAGTTAGGATTTTAGCAGCAGTTCGTCCATTAATTACCCTCATTTCTCAGAGAATATCAACCTTCAGAGTCAGCCTACCTCTGTGAATGATGAGCATGTAACCTAACCAGAAGTCATCTGAGTTAATCGAGATTAATTTCTCGTGAGCAGAGAGCTCAAGTCTCCTGGGGTCTCATCAGAATGACGGTACTTCTGATTTATACCCATGTAATGATGTTATTTATAGAAGGAAACGCCTCACAACAAAATCAAAATATTGTTCCTTACTTCCCCTGCCTGACAGCTGTTCTCCACTGGAATATATGTATGGCTTCTATCTTTCTTGGAGCCTTGAAATCCTTTACTTTCTCTTTACATGAATTCAGAATTATTAAATGTAATGAATCATCATATTGGATATCTACTAGAAGATGATAGATAAAAAAAGGGTTGAATTCTCCATTTGAAAGAGGAGATGGGATTTTTTTTTTAATTTTTTTTATATACATTTGCATATAAAAGACTGTTTTATAAAGGTTGACTCAAATGAGAAAATCTTTTACAAACAGTGGTTCTGTTAGGCCAAAAAGTCACGGATCAGAGCATAAGTGATTCCTAGAGCAGCCATCAGCACATGTTCTGTGCAGCCCCAAATTTTGGAGACCTTTGCCTCTCTTCCCCTCCACCTTCAAATCCAGACAGCTCCCCCTTTTTATTTTGGCAATGTTTCAGATAGTTTGTGGAAGGTTGCTGGCCTTGTACCTCTTTCCTCCTGTCTGTAAAGGCAACTGTTCAGAAATGCTACTGCACTTCTGAATGTTTCAAGACATGACCCGAGACAGCTTGAAGTCTGGTATCTTGTAGCTTTTAGGTTTAGGAGAAGGGAAAATATCGAACTTCTTTTTGCAATGGGATGCAAATTCTGTTTCTGCCTCTGCTAGCTATGGGGAAATTGAAACTTAGCAGGCAGACTCTTTTAGAATTATGAAGGCTTATCTTGAATCAGGACACACTGGACACTTACAGAAAAAGTAATAAACAGAAAAGAAGCCGGATCTGGAGAAAAGTGACAGCATCTGTTAAAAACCTCTTTTCAGAGATTTGAAATGCTGGGACTGAGTCTGAGGGAAGCGGCTGGGAGAACAGAGCTCAGATGAAAGAGAGCACGCTGTTAAAACATGAAATGCTAATAACTGGGTAATGCCTCTGCACAGATTGTGTTTGTGTGGATGTACACCCACAGCTCCTTGCCCTTGTATTTTTTAATCTCCAAAAGGAGTGCGAATACTTTACAAACTTGCCATTTTTATGGCATGACACACGTTATAAAGAAGAAGAAACCTGGAACAAATGAGTTATGTTTGTAGAGATATTGAATGATATATGGATTAATCTTTATTTTTAGCTGATCTAACTTCTTGACAGCAGAAGTGCAGAAGAGAACTAAATCCTCTATATTTAAAGTCATTTAAGAATTGTTTTTGGCACCACTACAGAGGACTAACCTTTGGTGTGCAAGTGTACAATGGAGTTTTTTTACTGGTTTTTAAATCTGGGCCAGGAATATGGAAGGAGTTGCAATCTTCCTTCTATTGAAATCAGACCCTTTCCCCAGGGTTGTTCACCCATTCCAAGGTCTTCTGAAGCATGGGCATGGGGAAGTTTCCAATTTTCTCAACACTTTTCTAAGACATTTTGTAGTACTGCCTATGAAAGCACATGGAAATCACATGCAGACAGAAGAGAAGTTGTACTAAATGCCAAGGACTTATATCTGGTGCCTGCATCAGACTGAATATCATTTGCTGTCCTTCCTGTAGAATGGAAGAGTTCCCTATTGCTGGCAGCTTGCAGTATTCTTGGTCTTCTGTTAAAACGTCTTTTTAAAACAGACCATGGACCTCAATACCTGCGCACAATCCGAGTAATGAGGCTTTGCACGGGAGGGGAGCAGAGGCAGAGGCACAGCATCCCTGATGTGGTTGCTGGGATCTTCCTCCCTATCCCTTGTACTTGAAGGAGTAGCTGAGGAGAGCACTCACTCCTTTCCAGGACTATGTGTTAGCAGTCCAGGAATCATTCTGGCACCAGAAAGTCTGCATACTCTCTACAAAGTTCCAGAGAGGCTTCCCCTGCATTGAAAGGCAGGAATGTGAAGTTTTGGCCCCTAATATTGAAAGACTTGGTGTTATAAGGAAGTTACCATTTCAACCACATTGGATGAGGAATCTCTTCAACATGAGCAGGTATTTCCTATATCCATGTGACCAGAAGCAAGGCCAGTCCTCCACTAAAATTTAAACAAACTGATTCTACTGCAAATGTTTGTTTGTACTGTTTCAGGAATGGTACAATCTCATGAGAATGCAAGCTTTTCTCAGGCCTAAAAGGAACTACTTTGATGTTCAAAGTTTTTACCCTCATTCCCCAAATATAGTATTGACCTATCTTCTCCAAATATTTCTTTCATTACCTTTTGCTTTACCGCCTTGGAGTTGACACTGTAACCTTAATTGCAGTTACCATAATTTTGCAAGGAAAAACAAACCAGAGAGGTACCCATCTGGTGGTGGCAGAGTTTGCCACAGCTCCACTGGAAATCAGCAGTTGAAAATCCAATATGTAGAAGTCTTTTTCTGCGAAGAAACAGGAAACAGTGGAAATCTCTCACACACATCTCTACCATCTGCATTTGGTTAGGTTTGAATCTGGGACATCCCACGTATACCTAAACTTTCAAGTGCTGCTCTAAACTAAATTAAGCATTTGATATCTCTCAGCCCGTCATGATTATCTCTTCTATCCTTGGTTTTCACGTGGAAATGAGATATGTTTGTCCAAATAAATGGATAGCATTCTTTCTCACCATGATGGTAAAGCTGGTTAGATAGTTATTCATATGAGTGAGGATGAGACATACTTTTCCCACAACGGTAAAATAATGTTTGTCTTGGAGTACAGTGAGGCACCCACTGAGATACATCACAAAATACCCCAGTTGCTTTGACAAAAGAGAAAAAAAATTGCCAGACCTCCAAGTACAGGGTGAATAAATAAGCAGTATAAATAAGGTAAGAAATAAGAAGCAATTGCCAGGCCCTCAGTCCTAGTGTGTGCTGTCTCCACAAAGTCCCATTTGTGGCCTCAGAAATTATTTCTTCTATTTTAGTTTGTTTTTAAAATACAAACCACAGAGAGAGGAGTTTTCCAGCACTCAAATTAATGTATAGAATACTGCAGTGGTAAAAGAAACTATGCTAGTAATGCATATGTAAATTTATTTTTGTCTTTGAACTCTGTTTATACATCACTCTGGAACTCAGCTGCTAATATTTAGCACCAGTATAGTCCTTGCTTACAGCATTTTAGTGCCAAGGGGAAAAAAAGGGGATTTCCTTTTCTTAGCAAGGGATTTCAATAAGAGAGGGGGAAAAAAAAGACTGCTCTCGTTGAACTTCCCTCACACATAACTTTTTTCATTAGCTGTGAAATGTCCACATCTGCAGCTAGAAACAAAACCGATAGATTTCAGTGATCCAAGGTGATAGTATTATAAGGGAAATATCAGCAATTCTGTGATTCAGCATGTACTTTCCTTGTAAAGGAAAGCCAACATGAAAATACTTCTGCATCTGTGATCAATAAAAATGTCCTGATTTTCAAAGAAATATTCTCATGGACTTGTCTAGAGAAGCAGTACAAAACTGCATTGCTCAAATGTCATTGCTTTTTGGAGAAGAGCAAATTTTTCTAACATCCAGATCAATGTAGTGTAGAGACTTAATCAATTCCGACTGAAATACTTTGAAGTTCTAACACAAAAGCCAGCTGGTGGAAGTGTGTTGTAAAAAGAACTAGCTGAATTATTCATTGTGAATAATCTGTGTTACGAATTTACCCTCCCACTGCCCCACCTTCTTTTCAGGAGTTGTCTGCAATGCAGTCCTCATCTCTGTGAGTGTTTGGCAAATGGTTTATATTGAGGCGTTTTTATATGGCTCCAAGACTTGCTGGGTCTCCTGAAAACTATTATTTAAGTTACTATATTTTGTGACTTACAGTGTGTGCATACAACACCACTAAGTAAATCATTTTATGGTATTATTTCAGCGCACTGATGATATGATTGAAACTTTTTAACCTAGAGATTCATAAACAACACACAGGTATACTATTTTGTTGTCTTTGTCAAATGAGCTGATATATGATTACATTTTCTGGCCTGTACTTATCCCTTGTAACTTTAGACAATAAACTAAGGTGGCTAAGTGAGATACATAGGCACCTTATATAGACTCTTTCTCTAACTGAAGGTGAATGATTGGCACTCACAGAGTTTGATGAGACAGGTCTTCTATGCAATTCTTGCTCTTCAGAGGTCCCCTTCTATTTATTAGATTGGGAGTGCAAAGGGACTATGAACACCAGGCTAAAGAGTTAAATATGGGTCCAGATGAGATTGCCTGGTTTGAAGTCATCCTCATGTAATATAGACAAGAGACTATTAAATTCAGCTAACATCAGTAGACTCCTTTCTAGGGTTACCTTTATGGCCAGTAAGGAAACATAAGTCCTTCTAGGAAGCAAACTATTTCATCTTCAGTAGACATACAAGATAGATAGATAACATATCCCACTGGGCTTATTTCTCATAGGGTTTTGTGGTGGGAGCTTAAATAACCAGCCCATATCTGTGCATCTATGCCAAGGATATCCGCATTCAGTTAGATTAATCTCACCTACAAATCTCACCTACTCGGGTTAGCGCTGGTGAATGTTAGTGGCACCAGCCCTTTTTCTGCTGCTGGAGAATCATTTCTATTGATTGCGAACAGAAATGAGTTTTCGGTGTCATTGGTACTTATGAAGTGTGCTGAAGTATTCAATGACTCCTAATTCTTTTCCAGAGTTTTCATCCCAAAAAACATAATGAAGAAATAAAACATTAACTATTGCTCTGCAGGTGAATTACTACATCAGGAAGCCACTTATACTTTTCTTACGAAATATGTCCTCAAAAAGTCTTTTTTTTTTTTTTTTTTTTTTAAGAAAATTCAAGCTAAGATCATTCATAGCTCTATAGATGCAACAGAAGGGTGATGAAATATCTGAGTCATAAGATTTTTGTGCACTGACTCAAAAATAATTGGGTATAAGCTCCCTGTTAATAAATTTACCTGTGAAAGGAAGACGGTTCTAGCCATCAAAGGACTAAATAACCTTTTGAAACAGCCTTCCAAGAGATTATCGGTGATAAAAAAGATGGAGTTTGATAGATTTGTAAGGAAGACTACGTGATGTGAGATCTATTTTAGCAGGAAGCTGGACTATTGATGGCCATTCTAGTCCTGGGGTGTTGCTAAAACCATTGTT
This sequence comes from Fratercula arctica, assembly GCA_947846985.1. NCBI lineage: Eukaryota > Metazoa > Chordata > Aves > Charadriiformes > Alcidae > Fratercula > Fratercula arctica. Next base: position 72,844,457 of record CANTUZ010000003.1, read on the forward strand.
AACTCCTAGAATCATTGCATGTCAGAAGTTTGAGCAGATTAAAGTGATGCTTTAACCATTCGAGAACAGATGTTAATTCTATTCTGTGTGTACACTTTCAACAGTGAGCTAGCTACCTAAAACTATCTATCTAACTGCCTGTCGTGCAAAGGAGCCACTTTCCTACGAACACTTATCTCAGTCACTTATGTGCAGTGACGCATGCAATTTACTAGAAGTGCTCATTCCAGTTTTTCAGGAATTCATATCTTCCTTTGGCTTATCAGCATCTACCAGTGCATTCTTTTTCATTATGTATATATTCAAAGAGGCACAAAAATGCTCACTAATCTAAAATGCATTTCAGAAAGCCATATATATATATATATAGTAAAAGATCCATAAGTGTACAGAGACATCTGACTGAACTACTGATTATATGCAGAATAAACAAACAGTTAAATACTTTTAATGTTATTTGTTACAAAAAATGCTTAGTTAATAGATAAAATTCCTAGGAAAAATGTCATTCATTGTTTGGAGACAAGATTGAAGTATGGCTTTAGGTGACTACAGGTGGTACTAAATTTGCCTTTTCATACTCAGCATACGTGCTAGTGCAGGGATGATGGAAGGAAAAGACCAGAAGAGAAAGTGGTATGTTATTTTTATATTCCATCTTTTACCCTGCAACTGGCTGGTATACGACCTGACATCTTCTTTTACCAAGTGCAACAACTCCGAAAATATAAGTCAGTAGCCTGAGATAATGAAAACCTGGAATCACTCTTCCACAAATGGTTTTGTAAGAAATTGGGGTGGTGAGCACAGATTTTGCGGGCTTGTGATGTGTCGACCCTCTGTCATCAGGCTCAGTTAATAGGGTTAAACACTACTTTTGAGAGATTTGTGTTAGTATTTCCCATGTGAAGTAGTCATGATGAAGATTGTGTCCTTTGATACAGATGATATCTTACCCACAGTGAAGAATATGTGCTACCCTTGGCTATGCCCTTTGTTTAAACTTGTCCTTTGACATTCTCAAAATAAATGGAGCATATGAAAATACACTAGGAGTATCTTGCTAAATACTGTGGCCAGCTTAGACCTGCCAAAACTTAACCTCAAACTGGGGGTTCCTAGCTACTGGAACAATAGTGTTGCTAGGGCTGAGAGGGTGTAAAATGCACAAAATATTCCTAACCACAAATATGCTGGAGAAGATACAAAATAAGTAAGTTTCCTAATATCCTGATCTCCACCTCACTGACTTTTACTAATGTTTAACAGCTCCATTTTCCCCTCACTGTTTACTGCCACCAAAGATAAATTAGTGTTTGTTACGGGTAAAATGCACCAGAATCAAAACAGTTTAATTTTATGTCCACATGATGCTGGTACAGAGGAAATTATGTATAGATTGACCAGCTATTCTTCAGAAGTTTGAACTATGTGTTTCTTTTGGGAGTTTCCTAAAAAGTACTAGTAAATTTATCCTTTGATAGCTTTTAGATATGGAGATAAAGAAGGGAAAAGTTCTAGTTTAGATCAGGTTGTTTTTAGAAATAGGGCTTTCAGCATCATTATTTGCAGCTGGATTGAAATTAGGGAAGTTGGGGGTCACCACTGTCCTTGGGGAGGGTTTGCTTCTCACAGGAAAAGATGCAGAGGAAATGTGTCCCCAACTTGCACAGGGGCTTGGTGCTTTCTTTGTCATCTGAGACCTGCTTTAATTGTTGAGGACAATATTTTTAACAGGGTAAGCCTTAATTCTGTCCAGTGGAAAGCGTATTCCAGTGGAAAACATATTCATGAAGAATTTTGCTGCTGTAACAGCCTGAGGCATCCTTGTTTCTGTCTGGTGGCTTGAGCTCTTCCTGGAAGCTTGTCTCTACCAGTGATAGCGGAAGACTTATTTATGTATTACCTCACACTGAAGCCTTGGTTGATATGTATAAGAGAATGACTTTCATATCTGCTTTATAAAATAGAACCCTTTCATCTTCTAAGTATGTATTTTCTGTAGCTGATGTGACAGCTTTAACCACAGTTATTTTCAATTTCGTTTCAGAGACATGTGGAAATGTGTACATAAATACTGTTCCAGTGCACTGGATGCACATTCATAAAGCATCACATAGAAAAGATGATTCAACAGCCCTGGAAAATAGAAAAGGTTACAGGTGAAGTTATGTGAGAAACTTCAAGGGAGCAAGGCAACTTTCACGGATAAAAGAAAATTATCTGGTTTCTTTGTCAGAGAACATTACTTCTATCCTCTAAATCACAGACAGCAAAACAGAGTAAAACAACCCACAATATTCTATTGCTATAAACTCTTTCCTGTTTCATCATAATGGAAATTAAGAAGGAGATCAGGATACTCCAAGTACTGCATGTGCACTGAGGACTGTATGGCACATACCTCTCGCAGCTCTGGGTTGTACGAAGCTCTCTGTAGGACTGAGGTTTACTTGGAACAGAAGGTCCTCCATTCAGAAAGCTGTTGTAATACAGGTGAAGTTGTCTGCAGAGAACGTCAGGTCACAGAACTTTTTATATATTCTCCATTGGCCATATATCTTCTACATGTTTTGCACCGGCAGCGTGGCCAAAGCCACATGTTCTAAAATAATTTTGAAAAAATCTGCAAGATTGCAGTAAAGGCCATAAGATTCGATTTGGAAACTTTCATACATTTGCCTTCCAGGCATTTAAATTCAAAAGTGGTATTCAAGCTATGCTTTGCCATCACCAGCACCATTAACTTTTTTTTTTTATTAAGAAGAAATTTTTCAGGTGATCACAGAACATCAGATTTAAGAAAAATGTTACATGTAATGGGATGTGTGACACTGAACTGGCAACTGGTGAGAATATGATAGTGAGAATAAGAAGGCATGTGACCTGAACACAAGGTTTATTAAATCTCCAAATAAACAGCCTGACTATCTGCATTCTTCTCCAAAATGTCTCCAGGTGCAAAGCAGACAATTGTAAAGTGTTTCTATTTCTCTAGATAGGTTACACAGTGTTTGTTGATACCTTCATTATTTTATTTTTTTTTCATTAGATTTCCATGGTAGTTGTTTCCTTGCTATATTTTTTCTATCTTTAAAAAGTTTGTTTTATTCCACTCTTCTGCTCCACTCACAATCACTTACAGAAGTTTATCAGCTCTTTCTTCTGATGCTTTTTCTGCGGAATGTTTTATAGCTCTCTGTTCCTCTTTCTTTCACAATTTTGACATAGAAAAAAAACCATGAATTAAGACTATCTGTCCTGCATGGAGAACAGGAAAAATCAGAAATCCTCATTGATCCAGTTAAATATCATCTGATGATAGTCCTGTTCTTAACAAGATGTGCTTGGTTGAATTTCGGATGGGAAAAAAAAAAAGTAAAACCAAAACCTCAGCACTATGAGCTATTGCGAAAATAAGAAGTAGGAAATAAAAGGAAGATATGTGAGACACACAGAAAAAAAGCAAGACTATCCACAGCCTTATTTGCATTCTTCTTTGAATCTGAAAAGCTTAAAAATTACTCTCTAGATGTATATATTGTGCCTGCATTATTCAGTGGTTTCATTGCATTGAGTTATATTATAAATGTGCTTTATAAAAAGATTTAAGAAAATAATATACTATTAGACTTTAATTTGAACAGAACACTTGAGAAATCACTAGGAAATGAGGTAAAGATAACAGCAAGGAGAAGGGAATTACTGGGCACTGGGTTGGGCCAGTAAAAGATGCAATTTCATTGATTAGCCTACAGGGTACTATGAACAAAAAAACAAATTTAGCTAAAACTCTCCCTGTGTACCCATACATACCATTTCATCTCTTAGTGATATTGAACTGCATTATGCTATCTGCCTTATATCTTCTCTTTAATTTTAGTGAGAATATGAAGCACATGGTGTCTCATGATAGTGATCATGACTGATAGAACTCTGAAACTAATTGTATCCTTGAGATGAGATACTCAAAGGTAGGATTTGGAGAAGTGGTTAAGAGCCTATGGCCCCAAATCTTGTTAATACAACAGGAAATATCCCATCATTTGGTGGAAGATGTTAAACCCTCTGCTGTTGTTTTTAGTCCTTAATTCTCACTCAACATGAATCCTAAAGCAACTGTGCGTAATTTAAGCCTCAGCATGAGATTCACAACTGCGAATCCTACTCTAGATGCAGGCACCTTCAAGGCACTGCAGACTGGATCCTACTCTTTTAAGACCGTATCTGCCAAGGTAGTGTTGCCCTTTTGTTCAGCAGTCTCATGCAGAGGTTTCCTCAGACACTTGCAACGAGGTCACGTTAAAAGTAATTTCTAGACTTTTAAGCCTGGACAGGATAAGATTTCTTTCCAGCATCACCTGTGCTTCTTTTGGTGGGTTAAACACAAAAGGAATTAGAGCTTCCTCTGGAAGAGAGGGTCTGGGCCACTGAAATAACGCCCATAAGATTCAACACTAAACTGTATTTGCTCTCATCAAAAACGGGGCATAAATCACAACCGGGGCTTTCAAGATTAGGTGCACATGGACTAGCAGGGTATTGCATAAATGGGAGGGCACATCCCTCCCTGGCACCATGGTTTCAACCCCTGGCACGTGTGTGTTAGGCGAGGGATGGTGGGAGCACCTTCCTTTGTCCCCCCTCCACAAACTTCAATTATCTATGTAAAGGAACAAGCATTACGCACTCCACACATGGTTCCCCATAGCAGCCAAAGTGAGAGAGTGCGAACAGGCTCTGTGCCATCACACATGGTCGGGAAAGAGCAGATCATCATCTTACACAACAGTGCAAACCCAGCTCCTGAGCTCTCCAGCAGGCCTTTTGTATCCCACAACCAAGATAGATAGCCACAAGAACTAAGGCTTCCCAGCTCACGCCCTGAGCTACCTACCCACCAGTGGATCCAATGCTGAACCTGCACTGGGAACCAGCAGGGCTGCCTGTATCAGGCTGCAGGAGGTGGCAGCCAGCAACAGTTTTGGTTCCTGACTCTGCTCTGGTCGGGAGAAACTGAGTCTCCTTCCCACAGCAGCATCTCCTCGTACTTAGCTAGGTGCTGTCTTCATCAGGAGAGTGATCCTACGGGGAGCTCGCAGGTTTGGCAGCTCAGTGGTTAAGACTTTGGGCACTGCGGGGAGCTGGAGGCTGTAGTTTTGGTTTCCCCTTTACTCTGTAATGGTTCAAACCAGCATCTTCCTTTTAACAGGAGAGTGAAGAAGAAATAATGCAAATAAGTAAGTCAATTACTTGTGCCACTTGAAGTCAGGTCTCAAGGAGAAGATGGAGCTATTTCATTAGCTGGCTCTTGGAACACTGAAGATGGTTAAATTTTAAAGAAGTGAGGCATGGGAGAGCTTGTTTTTCCTGAGTGCAGTGATATCCGTGACACCCCACACAAATAGATTATTAATACATTAATAGTCCCGATACTGTGTTCTGATTTGTGACTTTTTCTCTTTGGTTGTGTACATTATGTGAGCTGACTACCTGAAAAGAATAAACCAAATTAAAATCCTACTGAAAATATCAAGACCTCTTAGCTAAAAATTATGTTATGTTGTAATGAACATAATTTTTTTACAATAATCCTATATAATAAAATCCCAGGGATTAAGGAAATATGAGAGAAAGGTGGTACAATAATTTAAATATGTTCATTTAATAAAGTCATTAAAAGCAAATATTAATATTCTCAAGACAAAAAGACTTTTGGCTCTTCCACATAAACCAAAGATATTTGTAGTCCCTTCTAATTTAGTCAAAGGCTAATCTCTTTTAAATCTTCATTCGTGTCCATTCTTTACTGAGGCAGGGAAATCTGATTATTAACAAAGGTGATGGAGTGTTTTGGCAACCAGCTGCTGCAGCTCCATGTCAAGCATAAGAGGAACTGATTGGAAAGGCTCTGAGGAATACACAGAAAAACTCTTGCTAGCATGAACACCTGACAATATTCAAAGTGCTTCTCAAAAAGACAGATGGCTAAAGGAAAAACTCCACCATAGTCATGTAACAACAAAGAGCAGGCCTAATAAGAAAACGTCTGAAGTCATCCTCATGTGTGGAGAAAGTGCACTACATTCAAATGGAAATACTGGGAGCTAGCGGTTTTCTAACAAACAACCTAGTTGGAGCTAATGCAGCCGGAGTCAGCTGAGCTCTCCCAAGGAGAGAGAGGAATGAGTCCCCTTGATGAGGTGAGGCGAAACCCAAAAGTTCAAGCGGAGGTTATGGCAACTCTTGAATGCCGCAGCCCAGGCTGTAGCCTGTGTTTGAGAAGTGTGCAGCTCAGCATGGGAAAAAGAGACGCAAGGGCTGCCCTATGCTGCTTTGATCTTCATCTGACCAAGTGACCCCATCCCGGCCTTCAACGTACGGAGCTCTCCAGGATCGGATCCCACAACTTTTCATAGTGGCCTCTGAGTAAACCAAAAGCAGAGGGCAGCATTATCTAATTACTACACGGACACTTCCCTCTCTGAGCTTGCCTCCCCCTTGGCTACAGTGGTCTTTTTCCCCCTTGGCTCCAGGGAGACGACAGTGGGAGCAAGGAGAATAAAGATGTTAGACACCCGATGGCAGTACCAACACTGCACTGCACTGCAGAGGGGAGAGCAAAAGCTGTCTGATGTTTCCCCCTTGGTGAGCAACAGTGAAAACAAGAAGTTCAAATGGAGGCTACTGCATGTTTGTTTTCTTCGGCAGGGTAACTCGGAGGTAGTGGCAAAAAACTTTCACCCCAAAATGAGGGTTTTATTCCAGCTCTACAGGCCCCAGACTGATAGGCCTGAAGGAAAGGATAAAATTCCCTCTAGCTCACTGATCCAGTGGGATTTTTAGCTGCCAAGGAATGAGAAACCCCAGTTATTCTTTCATAAGGGTCTGCACCATTACGGTCTTTTGATATGAAACAGGTTGTACGTATGCAAGGCTGCCAAACTGTACTACAGAAACACTCTTGATTTCTCTCAATGGAGCCTACTTTCCTAAATAAAAGCCTTACAATTGCTACAGTATGAGCAGAAACAATCAAATTCTGCCGTGGTTACATAGCATAGAATGGCACTGCGGTGGTAAAAAAACATTACAATGCAAGTAATTATTAATTTTCATCATTACATTGGCTATAATATTCGATATGTTAAAATACATTTGCACAAATGTTGCTGGAAAATTTAAATTCAAAGCTTAACATGGAGTACCATTTTCTTTGTCTCTGCAATTTTTGGAGCATGGAGGTTGCTAATTCATGCTGTTGTGCGTCTCTTTTGATAGCAGAGAGGCTCATTCATGTCACTGTCTTGAATTTAAATTTAGATTGCTTATATGTGTTCATATTTTCAATTTATATTATTACATCCACTCCTGCTCTATTCTTTGCTCATTAGGGACCTCTGAACACCAGCTCGAGGAAGTTCTGTTAAATGAATCGCATGCCCTTTGCAAGAGCTCTTTGAATGACATGTGTAATTATCGACAATTAACAAGATGCTAATTATACCTTCAAATTATAATCCTACTGAGCAAAATAAAAATCATTTATGGAAGAAAAAATTGTTAAAGGCACAACATTATATTAAAGCAAATGACAAAAAGTTTGGCAACTTCCAACGGTATAAATCAAACAAACTGCTGAACACATCACGCAGCTTGCCAGAATGGCTCTCTGCCAATTAGCGTTCCACTGCATATTCAGTAAGTTGGGGGGGTGGGAAGAAAAGTGAAGGAGGAAGAGGATTTAACTGACGTGTCACTGCTCAATCAATAAAAAAAGTCAGAAAAGCTGTAACTATTTAAACCTTCCAGTGTGTGTTGTCTTACAGTTACATCAAGCTGACAAAGAAAGGTTTGTCTGAAAGTTTTGAAGATATAGCAACTTTAATAAAGCCTACATTTGCAAAAGAAACAGCAAGAACATAATAATTGGGCACATAATAGCTTGGGCACATAATAACTTGTCAACATAATAACTTGGACCCAGTCTTTTAAATGCTCACCATGGATTTGATTTTTTTTTTTAGCAGTTTGCATGGGCAGTTCTGGATCTCTATCTGCACTCAAAGGTGGAAACCTTTTCACATTATTTCAATTTTTATTAGTTATATTTAATCCTGGTATAATTTAGCCTAAGTATCTTGTTCTTCAGTTTGTCCTGACCCAATAATTCCTTGAGGACTGGCTTAGTTCTGGTATCAGACTAAAGTGCTCACAATACTATAGTTTGTTGGCATGAATAATAACAAAAAATGTGTCCAATCTGTTGAAAACCTAAAAAATCCTATTTGTTTTCTCTAAAAAGACTGTCCCTACCATAGGGTAAAAGAGAGCTTTCAGATACTATGACAGTTCTCTAAGATGCCTGTCTGCATTTTGTACCAATTCTATGGTAAAAGATGTGATGTAACTCAATAAGAAAAATTTTTTTTACAGAGAATTCTCCCAATAAGGTAGAATTATCAGTGGTCTACCCTGCAAGTTGCCTGTATTCCTTATAATTTTGGGCAATAAATGCTAGAAAAAGAGGACAGCCTTCTGCTGTCTAAATTGCTGTTAGTTCTGCTGCAAATACAAAGTGGGGAATAGTTTTGGTTTTGTGGATTTTCTTGTTTTGCTTTGTTTTCCTGTTGACAAATACCAAAAAGTTTATAAACCTTAGCACGGATGGCTTGCAATCACACATTGAGGTGCATTAGGTGCTCTGGTTGGCCAAAGTAGTGATTGGGATACATGCCATGCGGCTTCTGGAACTGTTTTCAGGTCATGAAGAGCGATCTGCAAACACTCCAAGTCAACCCCTTGCAAGCTTTTGACAGGCTGGAATTCACACACAGCTGATTTGCCAACCTCTACAAAAGGCTCATTAATAGGCCAATTTGTTTCCAATGAGTACCTGATCCAGCTAAGGTTCTGAAATTCAGAAATCCTTGAAAGTTTTTAACTCTATTCTTCATTTTACAGAGATGACTTTCAAAGGCAATACCTAATTTTTTAGCTGTTTAAGAAAACATTGACTCCTTTTCTGCTGTGCAAAAAGATATAGTAGGTATTTGTGTCTTAAAAGAAAGTAGAAACTACTTAGAAATTATTTCAGAAGACTTGCCATCAGGAAAGCAATGGGAAATTGGATGACAGCATTTGTCATATTCCATCTGTACTTAACTTTTCATAACCTATCTTATCTAAACATGGAAAGGGAAGACGTTGTTTAATTTAGACCTCATACTACAACCATTTAATAGTCATTAATTACTTTCTTCTCTATGAGAACACAGTGAAAAGCAGACTCGTAATTAATCTAGATCTAAATATCCAAGAAAAGAGACATCCTGATCTGCCAGGACTGTATGCAGCACAGTAAAGAGCATTCTATTTCCCTATAATCTTCTACTGGAATTTGAAGGGGTTGATGATTAATGACTGGCAACCAGACTCTTTTCTATACCATACCGCACAGCAACTTCTCTAAGACGTCTTTAATTTCTAGGCTTCTCAGATCACTGCATACATCAACATAGTTTTCCAAAACATGCTAAGCTTCTCTGCTTTATGTCTCTTTTTTTTTTTGTTTGGTTGTTGGGTTTTCTGCAGTTGTTGTTGTTAAATGATTAATCTATTCTTATATGGTATGCCTGGATTGGTAATGTAGGTTGCTACTGCTAGTTAAATATAAAATAATAATTAGTCAAGACATATGTCAAATTAAAATATTAGGCAGCAAAATGAAGAAAACAAATTAGAGATTATTCTGCTAAACAACAACAACAACAAAAAACCTGCCTCAACAAATTCCATCTGCTAACACAAATAAAAATTGTATTACTAGGAAGATTCAGAGAAATAATATGAAGTAATAGCATGAGCTGACACAGTACTAGTTATACTATATGAAACCACAGGCCACAATACAGCAAAGCACTTAAACATGTGCTGTGCAGTTTCCCATAATGTTGTGTGGTAAATTGAACACACTTTCCTCCCTAACTTCTTATTTTATTAGTAACTTCTACTTTTAAGTTAGAAATAGCTTTTCGCACAACTTTATTGCCAGGCCTACTATGGATATACACCTTTTCTAAGATTTTTGTAAGTGTGTAATAACCATTTAGTGAAGCATCAATAAGGAAATTTATGACTTTTACTTTATTTTTAGGAGTGGGTGTACTAAGTAAGCTCCTGTGGTCAAGCTAGCATTATAAATGGAAGGATGAGTTTAAGAGACAGCAGGGTATTTTTACAGAGGTGTCTACTTAAATGACAAAGCAATAAAGGAGGTGTGACAGGTTTCCATCTGGAGAGCAGCTTTGCAGAAAGGATCTGGGGGTCCTGGTGGGCCCCGAGGTGAGCACAAGCCAGCAGTGCACCCTCATGGCAAACAGCCTCCTGGGCTGCTTTAGGAACACCATTGCCAGCAGGTCGAGGGAGGTGGTCCATGGTCCTTCCCTTCTGCTCAGCACTGGTGAGACACACCTGGAGTGCTGTGTCCAGTTCTGGGATTCCCAGTACAAGAGAGATGTGGACATACAGGAGAGAGACCAGCGAAGGGCCACTAAGGAGAACTGGATCATGACTAAGGATGAAAGGACTGGAGCATCTCTCATATGAGGAAAGGCTGAGAGAGAGGAGACGTGGAGACGTGGAGAAAGCTCAGGAATGATCTTGTGGTGGAGTGATGGTGGGAAGTAAAGAACAAGGAGCCAGACTCCTCTCAGCGACACACAGGGATTGGACAAGAGGCAATGGGCTCTTCAAGTACAGGAAATTCCGTTGTTTTTTTTTTTTTTTTGTGTCTGTTTACTGCAAGGCTGGTCAAATGATGGAAGAGGTTGCCCAGAGTCATTGTGGAGCCTCCGTCCTTGGAGATGTTAAAAATCTGACTGGACACGGTTGTGAGCAACCTGCTTTAGGTGACCTTGCTTGAGGAGAGGGATTGGATTAGATGATCTCCAGGGGTGTCTTCCCACATCAGCCATGCTGCAATTCTGTGTCTGTGAGATGAAAATGAGAGAGACGTAAAGAGGACAGAATTCTATTGGGTCAGGTTGTCTTTGCATGTGTATGTAGGTATGTTTACGTAAAGGGTAATCAACTGTAAAGGACTTTCACAAGTTTCTTGCTTTTATGGAGTCTTTCCATTTACCGAGCTGTAAGCGGAGAGGCTTTAGAAATTGGTTCAGCCAGTTTTCATATGTCTGAATGAGCAGATATCTGCATTTAGTGGATTGGGTAGATGATTGAATTTCTTTTCAGACACTGTAATCACAAACCACCATGAAAACTAATAATCTTGAAGGGAAAGAGGAAAAATATGTAATCAGTAGGAGAAAGCAAAAAAAACCCAAACACCCAAAACCCACAGACTTACATGAGGAATCCAAAAGTGCAGGTCAGTGATAGAAAAAATCATGCTGCTCTTTTTGGCTCACAGTAACCCCTTCTACCCATTAGAAAAAAGCTGGAGAAAAAGTAGGTTTGTGATACTTCAAAGCCTGTACAAGTGACTAATCAACCTACCAGCCTTATCAAGACAAAAAATCAGGCGTACCCTCTTTAATGCCAACTTGCAAGAGCACTATATTCAAACAAGGAAAGCTTTATTTATGAAAGGGTGATACAATCATAACTTAAGATAACAAAGAAAGTGTAATCCAGTAATTTTAGAAGCAATCTCTTTAACCTCTTTTCCTCACTATCAGAATGTATCTTCGAAACAGTTCTTTCACTGCATCTTATTACTTGCCTGTTGAATCTCTTTCACCAGCAGGAGAAAGACAAGAGGATCTTTTCAGTTTTATCTTATGTGGTTTCAAGGGTCTGGGAGCTGCTTACTGGCTCTACTACCTAAACTAGTCTGATGACTGATGTGAAACTACCTGGTAAGCCAGGCTCACCAAGACTCTACTCCATTCTCCTCTGTAATATATCTGATTGGATATTTCTATATTTTATCTGTTTGGTCTCTCACCAGAAAATTGCTACATTTGTGGTCATTTTTTGGTAATGAATTACTGCTTGTATATTTCCTCGTCTGTGGAAACTCAGTGTTACTTTCTTCCCCTCAACACCCTCCTATAAACAAATCAAGTTTCTTCCTATTTAACGGTGACTCCTGAGGCTACATGCTAGGAACACTGGTTGGCATCTTATGCAAAGCAAGCTGCCTGGCATCCCACTTCTTATTTGCAGCAGACAGCTTTTCCTTCTCTGGTTTGATCTGGAGTTTGGGGAATGCTTGGGTGGAATTTGCTGCAGCTCCTCCCTGCAACCATGCAGCAGGATTATGTCGTTCTCTTAGGCTCATTTTTGTAAACACCTATGCATCTGTTTAACACTTGTGAGTAGCTCCACTGAGACCCACAAGTAAAGTCAAAGTGACAGAGGAGAAGGGTGTGATTTAGAAGAGAAATGTATACAACGGTTGCTTAGATCTCCCTCTAACCTCCGGGGGGGGGTGGGGGTGGGGGGGCGGGGGGGTAGGTGTTGGTTTATGCTTCTTCTCAGAGGGTTTGTGAATTTTTCTCCCTCTTCCAGCATTTTAGGCATGTCAGTTCCTTAATTATAACTGTGGAGACAGGTGATAAATTAAATACAGTTTTATTTGGTTTGGTTTTTTTTTTTCCACTGGGAGCTATATTAAATAGATCACAAAAACAGCTACTTAAGCTAAGCTGAACTCAGTAGTTAAGTCTTCTATTTAGGGAAGTAACTGGTAAATTTTAAAGAGAAAGAGAAAGATCCTCATTTTCTAGCTTTTGAATGAATATTTCTCCCTCAGACAAAAGAGTGGTACAGTGGAAAAGAGCCAGACTACTTAGTCATATAAACTTCTGAAGAGACTGCTGTGTAATCTACTGCTAGATGAACCAGGAAAATGTGTTGACCACTTAGGAATCAGATATCAATTACCTCCATATGCAAACACCACATGTAACATTCCTCTGTCTCAGTGTCTTTTTTTCTCCCTTTGCAAACAGTATTTAAACTGACTGCTTATTCATTTCCATATACGTACACATACCCACGCATATTTTATCATGTGTATGTACATAGTGTATGTATAGAGCTAGCCAGACCGCCTTGGACTTTCAGTTCAGCAGTTCTATCTTCATCTCTCAGCATTCACTGTGATGTCTTCAGTGTGGACTGTTGGCATGATATTTAAATAACATAATAAATAACACAGAATGAGAAAATATGAAAAGAAATTCCTCTCTCAGTGCCGGGTCAAGTAGTATAACGAAAGAAGAGATGTTATATTATCTCCACACATAAAAGAAGTTCTGAGTCTGCTAGTACCTGAGGAGTTGAATTCAGTGAAAAAGTATAGAAAAATTGGGAAAACAGCAATGCATAATGGTGTTGTAAAGAATAACATGGAAGATTAAAGGGAATACTTTTAAAATGGGAAAATACATAAATAGCATAGGTAAGGGTAACATATATTTTAGCATATGAGTAATGTTATATAGCACCAAACTACTGGCATCAATTTAAATTATTTCTGAAATGTTCAGGGTGATCAAGGAAGCTTAATATACTGAAATGCTGAAAAAGTAGAAGTAGGCTGTTAAATAAACTTTACACACTCATGGTCTCATCTGTTCTACTTAAAAACATCCTTTCATCTCTAACATAAAATACCTATGTAGTTCCTCAAATTTCTCAAAATGCTGTTCAAAGACACCCACTTTGAAGTTTGCCCTAGCCAAGTGAAGACAGCTAATAACTTAGTCACCAGAAAGATAAACATGAGGTCAGAACAAAGACTGTACATTTTTTTTAAAGAACTGGATATGAGGCTTGCACAAGTTTGTATGCTGAAATTAAAGGGTTTTTATTATCAAGCTGAGGGTGCTGAAAATAGCTATGGGTACTGTAATGTTTAAGTGGTAAGATGTGTAAACTGAAGTCAGTTAATGCTGGCTCCACTAGTGGTTTCCTTGATTTGAAATGATTGTGCTGATGGGAAGCGCACTTGAGCAACCTAACTGTAAATGTAGACTTTTGGGGGTTTGGGGATTTCCTTAGGTTATTTTTCCTTCTTTTAAGTTTAAAGAAAAGTATTCTTCATCTCTCAACTTTTAAGCTCCTGTTTACCACGTGAAGTCCTCCTGTACGCCCACTGCGTTCCTTCCCCTCCTACTTGAAGTTGCATCCCTTTCCATTCTGCCCTGAGCAGTTTCCTTTCCTCCTGCTTTATCTTTCTCAGTATGACTTCTATCCACTAAATATATACAGAGCTCCACATGATCTTTCCTTGCTGTCTCTATTCCACCACTGTATAGGTCACAATATGCAGCTTTGGAGGTGGAATTGGAGTATTAAAGACCCAATGGACAGGGAAAGAATTCTAAAATGGGAGGAGCAATGTGGAAAATCGCAAGATGATAACAGGTGCAGACCTTAGCATGTAGGAAACCAGCAGGCTGCAGAAAAAGTTTATTCTGCATGCAAAATACTCCTACCACATTCCACTTGCAAAAAACCCCAACTCTTTTGTTAGAAATACGTAAAGAAAAAAGTGTATTTCTCACTACTCTACTCCACTACACCATCTACTCAAGGGCAATGGATGGCATGAACAAATCTTAGGCAGTCTATTACTAGAGCATTGACCATAAACAGTCTCTTCCAACCTCCAAACCTTCAGAGAGCTGATATTTTACTCATCAGGGTAATTATCTAGCTGCACTTTATTGCACTTATTTCAATTACAGGCAGTTCTAGTAGCTTCATCCTGCCAAGGATTAATACTCAATTACTCACATGTTATTTACATTGTTAAAATGTCTGTTATTTTATTTCCTCAATAAACAGAACTAAAAATGGCTTTTTGGAGGTTGCCTTAGTCTGTCAAGTCAATACAAATGTATGATATTTTAAGGCTGTTTATTCTTGATATCATCTTTGCTATAACAGAGCTGTCTGTTCTATTTTTGAGTGAGGTTTATACTATAATCCTAAGTACTTTAAAAATATGCTACTGGAAGTTATCTGGCAGATTGGACAACATTGTCTACTATTAAAATACAACACAATTTGCTGTTTTTTTCTTAGCAAAATGTCTCAATAAGCTTTATTCACATTATTTCAAGCATATATAGCAAAGCTATTATTGGAGTTTAGAGACTTAGCCAGCTCTTGCCGAGTCAAGCATTTCTGGAAAGGAGGCTGATCCACATCTACTTAAACACATTCAATGTTGAAAAAGAGCTTTGCCAGCAGGTACCTTCGTAATTAAATCTCTTCATTCTTTAATCAGTATTCCTGTCAATTTCTGGAAGCTCTCCTGTAGTAATCATAAGGAATAGAAAACAGGTAAGTGTTTAAAGATAGTTTTTCTTGAAGTGCAAAACAGGGTTAGAATAAACCTGATTTAAAGTCGAATGCTACCAACCTCATAGAATGTGGGGGTGGATAAGCCTACATTGTATTTTCTTTGGTTTAGCACAGAAATGCTTACAGAAATAGGTCGATACGATAAAAACATGCTGTGAACCTCTCAGAGAAACAGTCCGCTATGAAACATAAAAGGAAAAAAGCAAGGTACATTTTTTGTGCTATACACATGCACACCCCATTTATAAGCCAAAGCTTTCTGTCTGAATTATAGGCATGAGCATCACAGCTGTCCTGACCATTTAATTTTTTTCTTTTTATGTATAAGGAGAATATGTACTAGCCTCAGTGCTTCCACAATACCCTTGATCAAAGATTTATATATGCACAGAGAGCAGGAATGCTAGAATTATTTCAGTTGGGGACCTTAGGGATATGCGACTGGACAGGACATTTGCATTTCAAGCCAAACGCACCCAAGCACAGGTCAATTTAGATGTACTTTGAATTCCAAGAGCCATAAAACAGCCTGTTCAGCAATAAGTGGGGGAAAAAAGAGAGTGTCTAATGTAATCTGATATTGTTATTAAACACAACCCCCCTCCCCATGCTTAAGCACTGTTGATATTGTGACATGAACTGACAAAAGCCAGAAAATTCAGCATTACACTGACACCTCATCCTTTGCTCATGGCTTTGTGAAGAGAAGGGGTAATAGATATCACAGCACGAACTGAAGACGGTATCAGCCTTAGTTCTGAATTTCCTGGCTCTCAGTCAGTTTGCACCACAAGCAAAATGTTACTTAAACACAAGCTTCATTATAGTTTAACTTGAGGGAAAGAAGACATTATGAAGCAAACATGCTCATATTGCCTGTGAGACCAGAATAATTTCTAAAACTGTTTTTGTGGATAAAGCAATGTTTAAGCGATTTAAAAAGAATGCTTCTTTTCTGTTTTTCACTCTTATTATACAAATATTATTTACCAAATTTACTTCTCAAGGCTACTTATTGTCTATCATGTAAATACACATCTTGGCCCAGGGTCAAAATTTTCTGTATTTGCATTATTTGTTAATTTATAATGGTTCCTGTGGACCTGATATAGTCCATTTATGTAAATTGTCATTAGTTCTTGACTTTATAGGTCATATTGATAATAACCTATTGTAGTAATCCAGCTGTCACATGCGCATATTAAGCCATAGTGAAGATGTGCAATATTCTTAAGAAATCCAGAAGTAGATCAACTTGCTTATTCCCATTCTCTTCCTCAACCAGCCTCCCCCTTCCAAATGCTTACATATGCTATTCTAAGCTATAAATGAAATGTTTGTAGCAAGCATGTGCTTTTTTTAGCTATATGGGAAAAAATCATATTTCACGTAATCTAAATAATGTTTTAACACCTCCCAGACTTAAAAAAAAAAACCCCAAGAATTACTTTGCTTCCTTTTTAAAGTATCAACTAAAAGGTCACCTAGTTTGTAGGCTAAATGCACTGTACACAAATATAAGATGATTCTTCTGTCTTCCTAGCAAAGCCCCTGAGCGGTACCACCATATATTTCTGCTGTATTTCTCTTCCCACAGCCATTTACATAGGCTTACATTAGATTAAAGAGGGGCAGGAGAGGGGCTTGTGCAATGACCTGTGCTTTTAGCCTCACCCCTGCACCCTCTTGTTCAGGTACAACTAGTGTTCTCCCAGTCATGCCCAGGCACCATTTGGGCAACAGTGTGGGACCATTTCCAGTGGGCATTTTGGAGGCGGTCACTCATTTTTTTGACAGAGAAGAATTTAACTTGTGGATGCAAACTGTACCGTGCAACTTGGCCTTAAAGACAGAATGGTGCATCCCACTTTGTGGTATAGACGTAACCTAGCCTGTATGGGCTCCTGCTGTATAATATTCTCTTCTTAACCTCAAACACCACAGGTGAAAAGGCAGGAAAGTCTCACGGGTCATTTTCTTCATTATCCCGTTACAGAATTTATATACCCTAATCTGTCTGTGTGATTCCATGAGTCTACATATTTGAAAAAATAAATAAGTTAGGGTATATAAATTCTGCAACAGGATAATGGAGAAAAACACCTCAGGCTGGCTTTAGGCTGGAAGGAACCTTGGGATACCATCTGGTCTAACCCCTGGCTCAAAGCAAGCCAACTTTGGAGTCACATCATTCTGCTTAGGTTGTTGACATAATATTTTCTTTGTTTATGGATTAAAAAAAACCCTATTTTATTCCGTTTGAAAATATCCAAACAAATTTCACTATCAAAGAGTAAATGCTACATGATGAATGCTTTTACTTCAGGATAGACTAAGTGCTCCACAGCAAGACCTATATATGCCTGAAACTTTAAGTTAGGGGTAAAGGTACAAAACCACCCAACGTAGAAGGGCCAGAAAAAGCCTTTGTGCCAGAATTTCCATGGTGTAATGGATTGTGCTCTCTGCATTCTTCAAAAAGCACTTTATCTCAAGGTCAAAAAAGAGTGTAGAGGTTTCAATCTTAATCCTCTGTTTATAGTCAGTTGCTCTGGAGGGGGGGAGCAATAAAGTCCTTTGAGGGAGTCACGTGAGATGTGCCCCCCTATGCAGGAAGGATGCCAGGTATTCTGGAGCAGAATGGTTATTGGAGTTGTTCTTGGTTGATACCGTAAAGGTGCAATTACCCCTGGAACAGTCTAATGCTATTCAAAATTCCATCATGACATCAACATAAAATATAAAACTGATCATTTTTCCACAAAAAAGATCATGTCCACATAAGAAAACATGTATTTTAATGACAGATGTGAATTTTGGTTTTAAAAAGTCATTTTTCTCCTAAGAAAAAATATTTTCCAATCACAAAAGGCAAAAAATACAGTGAAAAGAGTATTTACCCAACTTTTTTGTTGTATAATGCTGAAAAACAGCGTTAAAGAGAGAAAAAAAACCCAACTTTTTCTGTATGTGTTTTTTCCTAGATAGTCAATAGCAAAGTAATATGCTACTATAGAAATTTTTGCACCTCTAAAACCTGTGCTTCAGAATTTCTGAGACTTTTTATTTACAGAAATGGGTGCTACAAAGCTAATGAACCTCATGCAAACCCAGTTATACACAGTGTCATAAAATTAAACAGATATGAGAAACATTGAAATCACAACTTTCAAAATGGAATGACAGCAGACTTCTGAAGATGCAAGGCACTGTAGATGCCACTAAATGCAATCACATTAAAAAATAGAAATGTCTTTTTACTTTCTGATACTGCCTCCAGCACTCTAACAGTAGAATATTTCACAAGCTTTTGCTTTTTTATTTCCCAATTTGTCCCAAGAGAAACAGCTTGATTGGTATGTAGTCTGGGTATCTGTTGTTTCTTGTGAACAATTTGTTGTTGAGCAATAAGGTTGAAGAAACTAGCTCTTAATTTGAATCAGAAAGGAGTAAAGATTTTCAAGCACTTGTAGCTCTTAGAACAAGAGGTTTCAAAGCCTATGAAAAGCCTATGGAGACTTCATCGGCATCACAAAAATGTTCCAAATAATTCCATGAATGTGTGTATGTGTGAGAGTGTGCCTGTGTGTGTACGAGCTGAGGCATGAAACAATTTCCCAGAGCCAAAAATATTGAGCTAACCAACCATGAATATCCTGCATACTTAGATACTTGTCCTATGTGGCTGAAACAATACTGGGGTGATGGGTTGTTGTGTTGATGGTGCTGGTCTGCTTTTTTTCCAGTGTAACTATTTGAACTTCCAAAGGCAGAACCAAAATAAAACAAATGGCGAAAGTATGAGTGTTGAGGATCAGTTTATCAGTCTGAGGACAATAGCTTTTCGTGGCAGAGGACAATGGAGAAGAGGCAAGCTTTCCCAGAGTGCTGCTGTCTTTCTACGGATATCACTGCAGTTTAGTTTGGACCAGTCTTATCCAGCTGCTTTTCATCCAGCTGCTCTTCATCCAGCTGCTGATTTGGATGAGTCAGTGAGTAAGATAGGAGTGACTGTATATTTACAGTAGAATTAAGTAATGCAAAGTGGCTTCTCTAGAGCTGGCTATCATCATGTTGACATTGGCTAAACATTCAGTGAGGCCAAAGTGGGCAATATTTGATAGTCCTTAGGTGTTACACAACAGAAATTGGAAACAGCTGAAATATCTGCATTGAAGAATCAGTCCAGGACCTCCGCTGTCCCTGCTGTTCCAGCACTTCAACAAGGAACAACAGTGATTATGACTCCTGCCTATTCTGGGAAATTGATTATGAAAAATGAATATGATCATTGTATCAAACTCATGAAATGGTTGCTAGATGGTTGATGTGTTTAATTCATACAGGACAAGTGCTTTACTTTATGAGTGTTTCACTGGGTAAATGCAAAACAGTTCTAAATGTTTATAGGAATTTCTTTAATGTTTTAGTAATTTTCTCAAGGATCTCACTGCTTTTCTTTATTTATCGTAACACCATGTAATTTATTGTCATGTTATGGATGCCCCATCCCTGGAAGTGTTCAAGGCCAGGCTGGATGGGGCTTTGAGCAGCCTGGTCTAGTGGGAGGTGTCCCTGACCATGGCAGGGGATTGGAACTAGAGGATCTTTAAGGTCCCTTCCAACCCAAAACATTCTATGATTCTATGATTATATTTGACAGTTATTTTCAGAGAAATTGCACATTTTCTGATCATTACCAGTTCTTTTTCATGGAGACCTTGAAAAAACAGCAATCAATTCATCCTAACAGCATTTAGATAACCGAGAGTGAAAAGTTTAGTCCCATTGAGGCATGCAGGATCCCTCAATGGTCAGTGAAGATTTTGCCATTCCCATTTCTGGATTCACTCAGACAGACTTGTCATAGTATATTTAAAAACAGAGGCCACAGACCTATTAAACCTATTAAATGATGGCAGAATTAGCCTCAAACTACTTCTGAAGCAGCTCCCATGAAAAATTCTGCTGGCTAAGAACATTTCTTTCCATTCCTCTGTACAGAAAAGGGAACAGATAAAAGCAGAAGGATGGCTTTATACTGCATCATTCTTAGGGCTATTCATTCTGACCATGTAACATCATTTTTTAGTCTCATGCTCAAAAAGTCTAAGATATTCTAGGGATTTCAAATAAAGCTTCATCTGTCATTTGAACTAACATTTTAGAATCATAGCATCAATGTGTTGGGTTGGAAGGGACCTTTAAAGGTCATCTAGTCCAACCCCCCTGCAGTAAGCAGGAACATCTTCAACTAGATCAGGTTGCTCAGAGCCCCACCCAACCTGACCTTGAATGTTCCCAGGGATGGGGCATCTACCACCTCTCTGGGCAACCTGTTCCAGTGTCTCACCACCCTCATTGTAAAGAACTCATTTTCTGTAAGGCTGCTCTCTATCACATCATCCCCCAGCCCGTATTTATAGCAAGGATTGTACTGAACCAAGTGCAGGACCTTGCACTTGGTCTTGTTGAACTTCATGAGGTTCAAATAACTTAACACACACACCCACCCCCACCCACACATACACACACCCCTAACAAAATGTAAGGAAATGAAAAGTAGTTTATAAATTATGTCTCTGAGGAAAATCTCCTTCCAGACACAGAGTAAAAAGATAGCCCTGCATTAGAGATATGGAAAAAAGTGTAAGAGTATCCTGGTATTTGATTACGTTCTGCTACTCCTGCTGCTGCCATCCCAGCAAGATCATGAATGGATGAAGCAAACTGCAGCTTGAAGCATACCTTTGCTTTGCTCACCATGAAGTCAGAAAGGCAAGGGAAAAGGAAGAGGAGAAAAGAATCACATCCTCTGCTTCAGTAAAAATAAGGAGGAGCCATGTAATCACATGTAGATTTCCACTAGTTCAGAGAACCGCCTTCCCATTTGGCAAAAACGGTATTTCTATTGTTCCTAATCCCATAAATGCACCCTGACCAGTTCAAAAAGTGCTTGGACATTTGGCAAGTTACCTGAACGCTAACAACGGAGCTGCTCATGTGCTTCAAGGAAAGCTCTTGCTACAACTCCTTGCTGCATCAGGCCCACTGGAGTTACTGTTCCTGCTGGCATATTGTTTCAATTCCTCCTTCAAAAATGAGAGGGAGAAACAAGTGGCTCCCTGTTGGATAAGTAACAGATCTACTCTGTCAGAAAGGCTGTCTCAGACCTCACAGACAGAGCCAGTCTGGGACATCCTGCAAACTTTCCTAGACACTATCCAAAATATATGGTGCCCTGTTTTTCAAATATCACGCCATTTATCTGTGCTTTCTGGAAACATTTCAGACAGACACACAACATACCAAGATGATTGCTACAAAATGGAATATTCTTTATTCCTATCTAAATGAAAAATGACGGCAGCTCTTTCTTTCGAGCAAAATTAATGTTCACCAACACAGCACATGCAGGAAGATCAAGTCATAGCTCAAATTACAAAGTGAGTGCAAACATAATGGGAGTTTGCATGAGGAGGAAAAGGAGGATGGAGATGATATTTGGCCAATGTTCAGATGGGCCTCACCTCCAGAATTAGGCCTGCAATTTTACATGCATATGCAATTTTCCACATTTTTCTATGCTTCAACAGTCAGGAAAATCTTTGAGATTACTTTTGGGAATGTAACATGCTGAGCAAAAAGCATGACATAGAATACTAAAGGGAAACTTTCATGCGTTAGGCTAACTTCTAATTTCTTTACCAGATTTCATTGTCATTATTGTATATTGTCATTAAAATTAAGGCTGAGGACAATTCAGTAACATGTGAACAACTTTGCCTACTTAGAGGACAACCAAACGAACAGGCTTAATTCCAGCAACTGAATACCGAATGCTCAGAATGCTTCATGCAAGTAAGACTTAGGAAAAGGCTGTGTTATTACTAACTGCAACCACCACACACTTCAGCTTGGAAGGAATTCACAAGCCATCCAGCCTGTGGACAAACTTAGTAATGGAAAAATCCTGTGTGACAGTTCTGCAAACACTTTCCCCTCGTATACAGTGTTTTTATTTCTTTGTGAAAGACATATCATACTGGAACTTGATTTTAATATTTTATTTCTCACACAAGGCAAGAATAATAATTCTGTTCTTTAAAAAAATCAGGCTGTTACATTACTTTCAACTGCTATGGTCGAGAAAATGATTAAAATGAAAGCAGGGTGGAAGAGTTTTTCCACTGCTTAACTCAGGTGCATAAGTGGGGCCCTTGGCATCCTTAAGCCTTTTATGTTGTCAATGGAGAAAGAGAGAAGCTCCCGCCAGGGAGTGTTTCAGAGCAAGGATTAGTTTTAGTGTTCTGAATTACTCCATAGGAAAGACCCTTAGAGAAATTCAGAGAAGGTCACCAAGGGTGAGCAATGCTTTCTGTGCATGGAATGAGTAAATAAGCTCTTCAACATGGAGAGAACTAGCTGAGGCGCGAATATGACAGAGGCCCACAAAAGCACGAATGGCACTGAGAGGGTGAAAGGAGATCAATTTTTATTTGTCTTCTCTTCTTTATGAGCTAGTGGTCATCACGTAGCACCCAGCAAGTTCAAAGTACAGACAAAAAGGCAACTCCTCACCCTGTAGCTGGGAAGCTGTGTAACTCATTGCCATGGGGCACGAAGGCTGTGAGAAGTTTATACATATTAAAAAGTGGAGTGGACAAGCTGATGGAAGAGAATGACTTCACAACTTGTGACTCTCATTGCTATCTCTGTCTCAGGAAGTCCATCAATCACAATTTACTGGAGCTTGGAGAATTGTCCAGGAGAAATAGCAAATCTTCCCTTGTGCCTTCCTTTCGTGCCTACTCCTGGTCATTGCCAAAACTGAACAGCAGACCGAAGGAACCTTTGGTCAAATTCAGCGTGGCTGCCCTGTTGCTACTTCTTATATTACGTCCCTCACAAACTAACCTCCTGAGATAGACAGCAGTGTTATAAGGCTGAAAGTAGACTTCAGGGTAAATCCTCTGCATGAGAATGGGTAAAAGCCTTGTATGTCTGAAGACAGAGAACAATTGCTGTGAATTCCTAATACGGAAGTTAAACCCCGAAATACTAATTGGAGTGAATGCACTCTGTCACACTTTCCTGACAGCAACCCTGGAGGCAGATTGGAATTCTCTTAGTGACCTCTTTACTTTTAATGGGGAAATATCTAACACCAGGTCTGTGTTTTGAAGAACATCTTCTCTTTGCTGAGTCAGCACACACACGTTGGTTGATCTGTTCTGGAGGAACTGGGAGGGAGAATGGGATTATTTATCCCATCAGTCTCAGTCCTGGCAAATGCACAGATGGGAAGTAGTTACTCTCTGAAAATTATTTCTCTTGAGCTTAAACCTGAGATGCCGAGGGAGTAAGGGGACAGTTTATGACTCGTTATTTTCCTGTGTGGCTGGAAGCCAGGCTGTGATCTGGACATAAGTTTAACGCCATCTTTTCTCAGGTAAACTACAAACTCCTGCAGCCAGAATTTGTCTGAGTAAGAATAACAGCAAGAAGAAGTATTTCACATCTTTAAATTTAAAAGCAGAGTTAAGTTGAAATTAAATAAAGGGCTTTGGGTCTTTTCTCTTTCCCTGAAAGGATAACGTTAATATATTTTATTGCTCCTGAGGCACTCAATTGATAAAATAATCTCTGTTGGTTACTTTCTCTCTGGCAAATAGGACACAGATCTGAGAGAGCCAACAGGGCTGGATCACATCTTGAGCTCTGTACGTGCTTTGCTCCAGCTTTGGGTAGTTAAGGGGCTATTATGACTAATCTGAATTTAGGCACCTGTTTTCCCAAATAAGTATTGAAATCCATCTCTAACTGTGGTAGCAGTTTCAGGTCCTTATGACTGAAAAATTTTCTCCTAATTTTTTTGAGAAACGGCAGCAATGATGATTTGTCAACCATGATGTTGCAGGATATATATTTGTGCATTTGGCAAAATTTTTCCAGCTTGAAATTTTGGAATCACTGACTATTCTGAGTTTTTACATTAGTGTTGAGGCAAATGAGTTCTGCAGTCAGAGGAGGAAAAACTTACTAATTTTGATCAGTAAAATTATGGAAAAACAGGGATCCTGTTATGTGAAATTGAAAAAAAAAAAAAAAAAAGCCTTTTTAAAAATGAATAATTGAACACTTTCAAGAAATCACAATGTGATTCTTTCTATAAT
Organism: Fratercula arctica; assembly: GCA_947846985.1. Lineage (NCBI taxonomy): Eukaryota > Metazoa > Chordata > Aves > Charadriiformes > Alcidae > Fratercula > Fratercula arctica. Next base: position 72,868,975 of record CANTUZ010000003.1, read on the forward strand.
CACTTGTGTTTCAAAAATTCTGAGTAAAAGAGACATTCCCAAAACACAGTTTATCCCAATCTAATATAGGTATCTAAGGTGGATGAGATGATCCATCCCAGAAGTGCCTATATTTTCATACTGACTGTGGGGGGAGCTTAGATAATTTAAACTATATGTATAGCTTTTAGGTGGCTGAAGTTAAGGGGGTTCCACTTCGATTTTTCTGTTGCGCAGTTCCATTTTTAATTCATTTTCAGTATTTCTGATGTCCTGTGCTGGTGTCCCCACTCATCCTCAATGCAGTAAATCCCTTAGCTGTAGAAGCAAAACTCTCTATAAGGCAGCAGGAAAGAAAGGGGAAGAATTTGAACACGACTGGCTGTCACAGAAACAAAACTGAAACTTCTCCAGGGGAGGAGGACAGCTTGGTCTGTGCCTAGCCACGGAGAGGCTGTCTGCATCTGGCCCTGCAGACCAGCAGAAGACAATAAAAGTGTTCCAAGGATTTCTTGGGCACAGAAACAGAGCGAAAGACACCGGCTGCTTCCACAGACTTTTAGGCAAACACAGATGAGTGGCACATACCAAGGGCAGGGCTGAGGGTGAATGAGCTTCCTGAGGGTGGAAAAGGACTATAGTACAACGTGATGGAGAAATTATGACAGCACTGCTGTAGGCAGCTGTGGACAGGCAGTATGTCAAGGTTGTTTAATTACCAAAACATTTATTTTAGCTCTTGGAGTAGCAGGGACTGAGGATGTTCTTTCAGCCATAAAGCGTGTTTGGTTCTGCATCTCCAGAAAGTGTTAGGGTTTCCTTGCCACAGTCCCTGGAAAGCAATTTTCACCTGCAACATATAACATGTAAAACCAGAACTGTATTATTTAGCCCCTTATGGGTAGAATCTTCAAAACCCCTGTCATTTCACGTGCAATCATTGTTAAACTAAACTGGGTGTTTCCATCTTCCATTTTACTGGAGCTTCAAGGAAAAGTTTGAAAAAAGTTGACATCAAGAAGCAAGCTGAGGGCAGGAGATGCATGCTTCTCTGTGAATTACATATGTAGAACAATATACTTTTGCTTTATGGCATTATGCATTAACAAAATGCTTTTAATGGCATCGGTAAACACTCTAAAGCCCTTTCTGGGCCTCATGGTATGCATGAAAAATTAAATCCTATAAAGTCTTTGCCTCAGCCAAATTAATTAATTTCTGGAATCATGTACCTCAATACACAATTTAAGCATCTTTTTGATTACACAAGGTAAAAAACCAGGTGATTCTAGTTTAGAGTAAACCGTGAATGAGGTTAATGTATGGCAAGCAATAATGCTGAAGAAGGAACTGGCAATAGTACCATGTGGGCTTTCTCCTGCTCTATGAGACTCACTCATTGGAAGCCATAAAATCTGGTTGCTGTAACAGAAGTGTTTGTAATTAGAGTTAATGGAGTTAGTTGAGACCACAGGAGGGGGAAAGTAGCTTTGATCCCTGGTGGCCTCATAGCAAGAAGGTTCACAGCAAGGGAGCACTCTGAATTGGAAAATATTAGAGGCATTTGCTGCAAAACCAAGAAGTCACTGCTGGAAAAGACCTAAGAATATAATTTACAAGCAGAACTAATTTGGTTTCCCATCTCTATCTCCTCAACTTTCTCCCCAGTCACAACATTCAAAATAAGGAAGAGTTTGTTTCTGCAATATATTTTTTACTAAAAATGCTAATTGGTTCTTACAGTTTATATTGTCTTTGTCAGGAAAGGAAAAGCTGGGATGAACAAAAATCTACCAAATCATTCCTGAAGGGAAAGCAACACGTTCATTATTGTTAATCATGTAATAGTATTGCTTCATAATAGCTGAATTGTTAAATGTCATAACTTTGGGGGTTTTCTTTTGTCATTGTTACTGAGTGGCCACTTTTGGAAAAACTGGGAAATAAATACCGTACTTAGTGACTATCATACTGAGATTTCGACTCACTTAAAAATAATATTTAGAGACTCTCTATGGTGTGATCATTCTTTTGTGACTGATTTTTGGAACATTACCTAAGAGATTTAAAATTACTCATTACTTAAAGCCATTTGTGATTTACACCAATAAACTTAAAAATTACTTCAGCATAAGCAGATAGAAATTATGTTTGCAGGATGCATTTTTTTCATCAAAAATAATCCTCAAACTGTATTTGCACTTACCTTTGTTTTCTTCCTCCCACACTCAATAAATGAGTGAATTTAAAAGTCTACCCCAAATTATTTGCGTAAAAACAAAAATATTCAAAAGAAAGTACAAATTAAGGAAAAACATGACGAAAAGTGGGGAGGGACTTTGTCTTTAGCTGAGGACTAAGGTTGGAATGGGAACTGCTGAGAGGGAGGAGCATGCTGCTATTCCAAATAACAAAATATTCAAAGAAAGTCCGTTTATCAGTTCCAGCAGTTTGCTGACACCTTTACTTGAATGTTAAAGAAAAGGGATGGGAATCATATCAAAAGAAAATTATGTTGAGATACTTCCAGGTGCCTCACGTTCACAGGAGATTTTTAAAATAGGAAGGTGACTTTTACTCAGATATGGAGACATATAGAAGACGACCAGTAGCTAAGATCTAGTCACATATCTGCATTTGTGAAAAGGGGAGTAGTGGGGCTGGGCTTTGAGGAGCTGTCAGATGCGAAAGTTTTGAGGAGAGAAACCACAACAATCTTGCAGGGCAAACAAAAACACAGAACGGTCTTAGCAGAGCAAAGCTGATGTTCTACAAGTGAAGAGATGCATAAGCGTTGAGAAAAAACACTTCGGATCTAGAGGTTGCAGATGAACCCATGTGTATAGGTACCAGGAGAAACAAACTTAGGTTCTATAGTAACCAAGAACAGACAATCATAGGAATAGCACAGGCACCTTTGCTAGCGATTCAGTGGCACAAGTGATGGCAGAATGGAAAGTCACTTGTCTCCACCAGCAGCAAGTGTGGCTGCACGGTACATGGTCTGTGAAGGCACTGCAAAAAGTGGCTGTGCCATGCGAAGAAAGGATTTAGTACACTTAGTAAGACCAGTAGTTGATTCTTTTGTTAATCAAAAATATTGTTCAACGTTCCTAGCAAACAGCCAAAGCCCTAGAAAGTAATAACAGTGATAATTTGCTGAGAATAGTTCAAGCGGAGTTTGAGCCTTGGAGGTACTCGGCACTTAAAGGGTGGATTACATATAACCAAATAAAATGTTGGCTTTGGGAGGTGGAATGAAGGCAAAGGGAGTCTCAGTGCAATTAAATATAGCATCTTGAAGAAGCTTGTATAATTTTTTACAGACTATTGTCATTCTGTTCTCATGCTGATGACCTCAATATCCTGCATTAGCAATACTCATTTAAGTATAAATATTTCAGCTTTATATTGAGTGTCAGAAAGGCACAAGGAAAAAGACAGCAAACAGGCTGACCTCAGATCTCTGCTAAATGCTCTAAGATCTCCTCTGACATTACACTACTGCTGTCACACACATACAAAGAGATTTATGTGTTCATCTAGTCCTTTAACTGAATTTATTAAAGATGGTATTTCCGGCTTAGTGAAAGTGACTGCCAGCTCTGTCCATTCCCACACTTGAGCAGCATTTGGCAAAGATGAAAAGGAACTTATCAGTAAACTTTTTTTTGGGGGGAGGTGGGGGGTTCCATGCACCTTTCACTTCCCCAACCCTTATTTTTTCACCAAATATCAACATTCTCTATGGAAAACAGTCACTTCCTTTCTCTCTGATTAAAATCAGCAGTGAAGGAAGGAGGAGGAGGGGGGTGGAAGGGAGTAAAGAAAGAACCACCCAGTGCACTGGGAAAAACCTGAGAATGATCAATTAATCTTCTGTTTCCAATCTGCGAGCTGTGCTGTCTTGAGCCCTGTAGTCTTCTATTTGTACAAATAAAATAAACAAATTAGACTTGATGGACTGCACTGGAAAAATAGAAAAAAAAGTGGGGGAAAATTATAATCAGTAGAAAGTTTAGCAATGACAAGAAATCCTCACAGCCATTAGATAAATTCCTGGGAAATCTGAGATTTTCCAAACATTTTCTTGTACCCGGTGTTCTGATTCCAGCACGTCCTATGCACTATGGCTTTGATTACAAATGAATCAAGGCTCATCTTTTTCTTGGGCCATGGCAAGTGCATTCTCAGCATTTAAAAAAGGAGGGCGTTTACATGCCAAAATCATCTGTGATTTATTGCCTCGTGGGCTCATCTGGATTTAATTTTTGAGTCTGGCACCAATTCCTTAATTGCTTTGGTCAGTTCATTCCATTTCTCAGTTCTGAAGCTCTTCATCTGTAAAACCAGAGGGGCGGTAAACACACAAAAACACACCAGAAGCCCTGACAGTAACTTACTGGAGCCCCTGTGAAAACAGTGGGTACTTAAACCATGGTCTGAGAGCGCAATGGTGTTACCCTACTGGATCTTGCCAAATTCCCATCCCTTCCACTCCAAGTCCTGGGATGTCGTCAGGGAGGCAGTGAACGCAGGCTCTGACACACTGAGGTGGGAACGCTTTGCAGCTTCTTGCTGCTCCCGACTTTAATCCAGAGTATAGAAAAGGGAATTCCACCACGTCACCACCTGCTTGTGATATCCCCTTGAATAGTGCACCTGGCTTCAGGTAATTACTTTCTACCTGCTGATAATGCATATTTGCAGTGCCTGGGTTTGAATGGAGATGACAGTCATAATAGAAAGTATAATTATTATTTTCCTTATGTTTTAAGAAGTTCTGCAGGTGATTATAAACTGGCCTGTAATTTAAAATAAATGCAATTTATTTTGTCTCACTTGATATTCACTGCAAGTAAGTGGAGAAACGGAAAAGAAGAAACACAAAGAAACAAAAAAAAATGTTCCTCCAGCAGACGGTCCACTTCTACTTACTTGCTTTCAAAGTAAGATCACAAGGCAGTAAATAAGCCAAGAGACAACTCTCCTTGCAGGAGGGAATTTACCAATATGTTCTTGGCCAGACCAGAAACAGGCACTTGCACTTCTACCTGATGTCCTGCTGGGTTTGGTGTCTTCCAACCTCAACCATTCTGTGAGTCTGTGAAAATGGTAGCAGAAATGAGAATATAGAAAATGCCTTGAATTGACTGAGGAAAGACACTAGCACTTGTCCCCCAGTATCATCCCGATTTTTTATAATTTTTATTTTATTATTTTTTCAGTACTTTAAGCGCTCTGTACAAAAGCACATGGAAAATTTTCCCACTGGCTTGGAGAAACAGAGGAATATAATGGCAACGTTATCTGGAAAAAAATCAACAGCACAATGACACTAGCTTACTGGTGGCATAACCTACATACAAATGGTTGTTCTGGTATCTTTGATAAAAACAAAACATCCTAATTTCTCTCACCCATGAAACAGTGTTTATCCTTGAGTAACATTTCCTGTGATCACACTTTCAAGTATAAATATTATTTTGTATGCTGATAGTGGGCAGAAGAAAAAATTCCTTTTATTCTGGAAGATAAGAAAATAAGCAAACACAACTCTTCTAATAATTTTTTTCTTTACATGTCCTGGATTAGAAAGAATGTAGCAGATGCTTTCTCTCAGTTACTCTTTATCAAGAATATTACATACAGATGTATTTTGGAAAGTTTATTTTTCTTCCAATTAAAACTGAAAAAAATGTTCCATGGGATGGGGAACACCTCTTTCGAAGCTTGACATGCCAATATTTTAGTGGTCATGGGGGAACTTTAATATATGGATTCATAGCTAGGAAAGAAAAAAAAACCCACCAACCTATATATTCTCTGTCTGAAAATGTTCAGAAAAATTCAGCAGTTATTTTCACAGCTTTAAACATAGCGAGAATCTCTGTTGACATCACATGCCTGATTCCCAGGCTGCTTACTTCTACCCATCTTTGGTTCAAGATATGAACCGTAGATATACCCTCCCTTTCCATTGCAGAGTGTTGTCTGGATGGCGTTTGATGTTCTTGAATATTTGTCCGTGACTTTGGCGTGTCCAGGCCAGCAGAAGACGTCAGGGAGTGGGAAATGCCAGATGTCCCCACTGCAGCCCTGTTGCCAGAGTGGGAGCAAGGAATGGAGGAATGGGGCCCTTCAACAGGTACCATGCTCAGTGTGGGGAAAGCATCAGACAGGCTGTACGTGTCCCTGGGTAACTGTACAGCACCCCCACAAAATGCCAGTGCTTCTGCAAAGCATCCCATGTGTTGTCCCTGCCTCTTGTCTGGGTCAGACAGGCACAGCTCTGCCTGGATTTGTCAGGTTTGCCGCACCTGTGCAACCCAAGTGTGCACATTCATTTCGGTGTGGCCTGTCTGAGGTAGCCACGTCTGAGGTGCCAAGGCAACATATCTCAAGTACAAGCAACTGAAGAGTAGGCACATGAAATGGCACGTCAAACCCCTAAAGGAAATGCGTGGCAGGGTCAGATGTAGGTTGCCCTCAACTTCTCACTCGCAACAGATCGCTCCTTGGCTACCCTGCAGTCACTCACCTGAGTGCTGTGGTCCTTGTGCCCTCTGCGGCGGAGGCAGACATCTGTCCCATACACCCTTTGTTTCATGTGCCGTTGTACACTTTTAGTACACAGCTATTTGATGACTGGTTCAATTAATTCTTAAAAAGCACAAATTTATGCCAGCTTCTATTTAGAGAGGTTCTCCAGAGTCACAGAAAAGAATTGACCCTTTTTTGACTCTCTGCATGAATAAAAGGAAGTGCATTTACAATTATAACAAGGAAATGACCATTTTCCAATATGACACGATCAAAAAGATTTTTTTTTTTCCCTTTGAAGACCATTTTAAAATGCATATGTCCCAGGGTGTTCTGGTGGCCTCCTTCATGTGTGAAAACAGCTGAGTGTAGTAACTAAGCGCTCTTCTTCAAGGACTAGCTGTACCACCTCAAGGAAATAACGTGTTTTAAACATGCTCCAAAGATGGGAAGATCATTGCTAAGTATGCATTCTTTAGGACTTTAGAGAAAAAAAACAAATGTTAAAATCTTGTTTCAATTTGTCTGAAATATGATCTTTTTACTGAAAAGTAATCTTGTGTTTTAATACGAGAAACTAGTGCTTGGTATTCCTTCTCACTATGCCTTTCTTACTTCAGGGATGTAAAACTGAATGTACTTATGACTAGTTTCTTTCCCCCCCCTCACCCCCCAACACGCATTCACAATACAATTCATTCAGTGAAAAGCCTTGAACCTTTTTTTTTTTTTCCCTTTTTTTTTTTTCACCTTTTTTTTTTAGCACAAGGAAGGCAGAAAAAGCAAAGCAAAGCAAAGCATTGAATTCTCATCTCTCATCGCACACTAGGAGGTAAATCCTGTCTCATCGCTGGCCAGCCTGCCCTGAACTTTGGTATATAATTCTGGTAGTGGCACTCTAGACAGGCTCACTTCCCTGGGCAAAAAGAGCCGCTGCTTTTTATGCAGCTTGGCAAACGTTATTGAGAGGGCACCAGGGGAGAGCAAACCACAGTTTTCATTAGCTCCTACCTTACTGCAGCCCATTCAGAGCTTGGCTAAGTCAACTGGAGGTCTTTTGATATCAGAGAGCTTTGAATCCAAGTGCCCAGAGAGAAATCATATGTTCAATGAGAAAGAGATGGAGAGGACAATGGAAATAATTACTCTGGAAAAATGTGCCACTTGTTCTATCACATTTTCATGCGACTTTCTTCAGATTTTGAAGCGAGCAGCTTGGTTTGTGCTCATTGTTTTGGTCAGCCTAGGCTCTTGCACTGAGAAACTGCAGGAACTAACTGTCAGGGAACTGCAAACGTCATAATTTTATTAATTGCTTTAACATGTGTTTCTTTTACATGTCTGAAAGCAAATGCAATTGAAAGTTGCGGTTTCTGTGGCATTCCTGAAAATAAATATGAGTAACACTGGGGACAAAACCTTAACGGAATATAGTGTGGAGGAGCAGCAGTTATATAAACAATAATTCTTTTAGACTGATTTACACATTTCTGAAAATGTGTGAAAAAAGATTACTACTAGTATACTTTGAAAGAAATTTTAGTGTTTATTGGATGGATATTGCACCCTTTAAAATACTTGCTATGAGTGTTTTGATGTTGTGAAGAAAGTTAATAGAGACAAAATCACAGAGTTCTACAGAACTTAAAACACTCCTATAAAAAGTGCTTTAAAAACTACACGAGAACAAGTTTCCCACTGGCTTCCATCTATATGTCACATGCAGATGATTTCTTGAAATACAACATGGCCAAGAATAAACCAGGACTTACCAGAGAATGCTGTGCCTAGAAAATATATACGATGGTCGCTAAGGATATTTCATATTTGACATATATAAGTGCCTTATGGAAAAATTTTTTACTTGCTTTGCCATTCATTCTCCCTTTGCCGTTTTCTCAGATTTTGTGAGTCTGTCTCTCCGTGCTTTTTCACAGACAGAAAACAATTAAGGAAAACATCTTTCTTTTCTAATCTGTTCTCTAGTGAGAATTGTGGGTTAGTGAGTAGATACGTGCTTCAGAAACAAAGCAGAAGATTGCCTAACAACAGCATGCTTTCTTTAGAAAAATCTGTGCTTCCTGATCTGTCTGCATCAGAAATGTTGCAAAATAAGTCTTTTTTTTTCTGATTCCACACTATTTCTGTTTTCTTACTGTATCCCGGTCACTTCCTCAAACAGAGTGTAAACAATACGCATTATAGAGATTTATATTAATACATGAAATCACCTTTAATATTTACAAAAAGAAGATTCTCCATAGAGGATTAAATGCAACTCTGAATAAATATTCAAGCAAGACTGGAGATATTAATAGAAGAGTAGAAGTGTCACTGACTTGAAACTCAGTAGGCAGGCGAATAAATTGTAACACGCAGAGACAGAAGAAGTTACAGAAGAATTCCTTATGAACAGGGACTGTCTTGTTTGCGTAGCCGTCAGCATAGTTGAATGTCACTTTTACTGTAACTTTTAAGCACTTCAGCAACATGAGGGAGAACAATGAAAAGAATAACAAGAAGTATAATGTGAGCTTACTAAACCCAATAGTACCATGCAGTGATATTCAGCAGTGTTCATTATTCCTTCAAATGGCAGTGCTTGTTAAACGAGACTGCAAGCTCCTCCTTTCTACTAAAAATAGGAGATATAAACTCTGCAAATAATTGAGAATAAGAATGTTATTACACTATGGGATATTTTAGCCATTAAATCATGAAAACACATCTCTGACCTACAGAGAGTTATTAAATAAAAGGGGGAGTATCTCAGCAGCAGACTCTGCCGTTTGCCATCCAACCAACGTGACTGTTGTCATCAGGAATTGCCAGGGGTTTCAGCCCCCAGCTCCAGTCCCTTCCCCGGACAGAGGGCAGGCACACAACCAGCGTATCCCGAGGCTGGGACTATCTGCCTTAAGCCGACAGCACATGCGCAGCATGGCTGGGGAGCTTCAGTAACTGCGTGTTTGCAAAAAGGGACCACTTTGCCAGTTCTTGGTGTTGGGTTCCTCTGCACAGATGATGTGGCAGCACAGTGCCTATACATGTAGCCTTGCAGAGTGTATGGATTCCCAAATATAGCCCCAGTGAAGGGTTCTCAATTGAGCCCGTTTCGCTAAGATTAACACAATAAGTCAGAGGCACTGTTTTTCATTATGGTGAGCAATTCCTTATTCTGCTTTTCAGGGTGGAATTTCACATGTGCTCATCTAAGAGATACCCATCCCACCTCCCACCATGCTGCTCCTCCTCCATTCCTGGCAAAACCATCCCTCTGCCTCCCTGGCGTTAACACGTGAACGATTTTTAAGGGTGAAACCTAACTGAGCTAATAAATAGAAAAAGAAAAATGAAAAAAGAGAAAAAATAAAAAAGAAAAAAAGAAATGAAAAAAATAAAAAGGAGAAAAAAAGGAAAGAAAAAAAAGGGAGGCGGATCATTTTCTGCTGACTGTGCTTGGTGGGTCAGTTCACCGTGTGGTCAGCTGGGACCAGAGCTGGTGTGAGGGAAGAAGAACAGGCGTGCAGCCAAGAGCCTTGGTTTGGAGCAGGAATGCTGTTTTGGTGGCACAACCTGTCAACTCAACTGTAATGTGAAACCTCACCTTGGCCTTAAAGGAGCTACTTGGTAAATTGTGCAGCAGTTGGAGACAAGGAGGCAGAATTTGACTATCAGAAACAAAAGGATTCACCTCTGAGGAAATTTCCAATATTTGCTATTTGGCACTGAAGAAGAAATACAAGCTCCTGTAGTTCTGAATTTTTCCAGAACTATGGTTCACTGACCCATTTTGGAGTCAAGTGTTTTTTGTACAAGAACAGAGTACCACCCACTATTGCTAAGGCAGCTTTAGTGTGGTCTTTCTTCCATTAAATGATATCACTGCTTGGAAAACAGCAAATATGTACAGTTCATAAATGTTATAAAGCTAAGAAAAAACCACACACCAATAACACAGCATTTTCTAGCAATTACAGAGCAATAATAGTGAAGGCTTGCTATACTACATTTGCATGTGAACAAGGGTAAAGAGTTATAACAACCCAGAGCACCAAAGAAATGTGTATGTGCTTAGTCTGTACTAGTTAGCTTTATTTTTGCACCTTTCCTGCTTTTTAAGAGCTGCTAGTAGTTAGGACATTCAAGGCATTTAGTTAATCAGAAGGAAATTTGCTTCGCCTGGGTGAAAATGCAGGTAACCTTTAATGCATATCAATGCAACTTACCCTTGTACGGCACTATTCCCGAGATCACTCTTGACATCTGCAAATGTGATGGAGTAATAAAGCAAATTATGCTTCTAAATGAAGGCTTAAAGGAGACAATGCATCCATTTACGTTGGAGCAGGAATCTAACAGAGAAGTGTGGGATGTAGATATACTAAATTTAGCATTTATTTCTGATACTATAGATCATAAATATTTAGGACAGGAAATCATCTTGCCCCAAACTCTGTGGTTTGATGCAATTACTAACTTTACAACAAGACTAAAACCAAAGCCATAGGTGCCTCCAAACTCGACAATTCAGAATTTGGGTCTGCAGTCCAGATTTTCAGGTTGATTACTTAGTTTCAAGTCATCTTATTAAAGGTTTGAAATGGATCAGCATGAACCAAACCCTTAAACCTGTGCTTAGATGCAAGTTTGTTAAGAGTTCAAACTTGGAATAAACTTTTGCCTCTTTTCTCCCCCCTATTTATTGGCAAGGACAATCTCATTTGATTTCTGCAAATGAGGGTCCATTCATAGTTCTTTACCTTGTGCCTACAGCACATAGTATTTCAAGGCAGTCTCCCATCTATACGTTTGCCTGACCTGGGGGTGGTTATAGCTTCCAGGTTTAGGGAAAATGAGGTGCATTGAACCTAATATGGGTAAACCTACAGCAGCCTTTAATCATTTTTTGTGGAAATCACTGCACAGCCCCCAAAGGAGAACATTTCTTGAAGACTGGATGAATGCCATTAGGCAAAAATACTTCCAAAAGCTATCGTATATTTGGTATAATCAAAACTAATACCCTTATGCCGTTACTGAATGTAATTCTAGTGTGTAGGACCACGGTGAAATGAAAAAACCCCTCAGCTTCACCTGAATTTAAACACTGCCAAACAGTACATCACAACTAATTTATCCTATGCTTCACTCACAACCAGTTAGCATCTCCTTTGTGCCTCATCACAGCACATGCCTCATTTGTATTTCCATCTACCTCACTGAGAGAGGCATGCCTCACAGGTTGAGAAGCAACATTATAAAATAACTGCTCTCTTTACGTACATTTAGCTTGACCGTTTCCATTCTTCTTGGCACTATCAGAGTTGTCTGGTTTAGATTAACTTCCCTAGTTACATACAGGATCTTGTAATTAAGTGTTTTAACTTTTTTGGACTGAAAGTGAAATAAGAAAATGACCTATATCCCCATTCCAAATGTGTGGGTGGTGCAGGAAAAAATATCTCTATTTTCACTGGGACATGCTTTGCCTTGCCCCAGACCCCTTTCTAATCAGCTTGTAAATGGTTGATCTATGCATGCAGCTGCGGTATGCTCACTAAGCGAAGGTATGTTAGAAGCTGGCATGGTGAGAGATATAATGACCTGAATGAGTGGTCTAAAGCTGGACTGAATAAGACCCCGCCTGGAGTACTGCATCCAGTTCTGGAGCCCTCAGCACAAGAAGGACATGGACCTGTTTGAGCAAGTCCAGAGGAGGGCCACAAAGATGACCAGAGAGATGGAGCACCTCTCCTGCGAGGACAGGCTGAGAGAGTTGGGGTTGTTCAGACGGGAGAAGAGAAGGCTCCAGGGACACCTCATTGTGGTTTTTCAGCACTTAAAGGGGGTTTATAAGAAAGATGGGGACAAACATTTTTAGCAGGGCCTGTTGCGATAGGACAAGGGGTAATGGTTTTAAACTAAAAGAGGGAAGACTTAGACTAGATAGAAGGAAGATTTTCTTTACAATGAGGATGGTGAGACACGGGCCCAGGTTGCTCAGAGAGGTGGTAGATGCCCCATCCCTGGAAACATTCAAGGTCAGGTTGGACAGGGCTCTGAACAACCTGTTCTAGTTGAAGATGTCCCTGCTCATTGTGGGGGGTTTGGACTAGATGACCTTTAAAGGTCCCTTCCAACCCAAACTATTCTATGATTCTATGATTCTATTATTCTATAAGATGTTTCCACTTCCTTACTTCTGGAATAGCATCTCTTCTAAGGAAACACTTTTTGTGCATCGGTAACCCTGCAAAACTGGGTAAAATCTACACCCAAAAAAGGACGAGGGTGTTGAGGGACAGTATAAAAAGAAAATGTTAGCCAAAAAAAGCTAGTGTCACCCTGTAGTCTATATAAGCAGAAAGGCTCCTCATGGGAGGAACACTGAAGTCAGTCGCTTGGTTTGAAATGCTCTGGAGGAACCTATGTCCAAGTATTTGGTACAGAGGGAGATTAGGAAAACTACCTTCACTATCTTTTGGAAGTTGACTTGAATTAATATTGCAATATGTCATGTTTAGTTATTTTTTAGGCTCTTCTGAGTAGATTACTGAATCATGCAGTAGTGTGCTGGCTTCCTGTATTGTGTTTGGTAGTATGCTGGGTGAACTAGGAAAAATGGCAGTGGGGTAGCTCCTCTAAAAAAAGTGCTTGGTATTGGTAGTATCTTCCTTTTATAAAGGAGTGGAAATTCTGACAGGAGTATGCTATAAACCAGTCTGTACTCCAAAATACTTTATCATCTATCTCATATTAAAGAGCCCTTAGGAAACCTCACTTTGGCTTTAATGGAGTTGAGAGATGAGATTTTTCTTTCTTCCAAGAAAGTTCTTCTAATTGTTCAAGTGAGGTGTCCTGCTTCAACTCGTGTTCTTTATTGCTGTCCTAATTATTTCAAAATTATTTTCTGCGTAGTGTAGGAACCTGCAAATATCTTTATATTCTGGTATCATGCCAGAATACTCTAGTAGCTTGCATAGTCACCTGGAATATAGAAGATGTACATTCTCAAATGCAGAGGAGAGAATTTAACCTGGATTTTTCAAATCTGCGGGAGAGTGGATTGACCACTAGATTACTATATAAATACATGAAGAAGCAGAACTGTGAAGTGTTTCATTCTCTGCACTTGTTTAAAAAGAAAGTGCCATCACAATAACATTTGCTTAGGATCCTGTTCCTACAGGTCCAATTTAAATGTATATTGACAGTATGTTCTAACTGTGTGAAAAGGGTTTCAACAACTGCCTGAATAATGACTCTGCTTTGTCAGTTAATGCAAACGACAACTCATCAAAGAAGTGTGCAGCTCTGGTAGGACTGGATTGGATTAAAACCATAATGAATTTTTGGAAAGCATCCTTGGATAATGCATTTTAGAAGGGCAAAGGAAAATGAGGATTACCTAGAGACTTCCAATTCTCGCTAATTTACTTAAACCACATAAACATTCCTCCTTAACACTCATAATGAATTGTTCCAAATTAAAGAGGTCATTTCACCTTTGAGATTGGCTGTGATTAAAAATGAAAACAAAACACTTAACCAATCTATGCATCCAGGGGTTATAGCGAAATACCCATGGATATTTATGTAATTTCGCTTGTGCATTATTCAAAATGTATTGTTTAGGGATTTGACTAAAAAACCAACACAAACAAAACTAGAAATAACGGTGAGTGACTGACAAAACATTACTATGTTATTAACATTAGTGACTAAAAAATAACATTAGTTTTACAGTAGGAATGAAAAAATCTACACACAGCCAGTCTTGGTCTCACTGGAATACAGTGTCTCCAAGAGCTAAGGTTACCATATGTCTAGGCTTTCCTTGACACGTCCTTTTTTCCACACAAAAAAACTGGGAAGAAAAGTAGGATTGTGTCATTTCTAGATGAACAGAACAAAACATACGTGCTGGAACTCATATTTCCTGGACATGAACACATACACAGCATATGCAAATATTACAGAAACAGGGCAGCTGTGTTATGACAGACATAATTGCAATTAGGATTCAATAGAATATTGAGGCACAGCCTTGCCACCTTTGTCCCTTGCTTTTAGAAGTGGCAGTAACATTGGCTGAAGTACCACTTCCTCCTTCACCTTTCTGAGTAAGACCTGTGAGATATTGAAGCATCAATGGGGTGTCATTCTCCATTTTTAACCAGCTCCCCATCATCTTCGGATACTTAGACTTTATTTTTCAATTTAAAAACAGAAGTTTGAAAACCCAGAAATAGAGAGGAACAGCCTGAAGAAGTGGGATACATGTACACAGACATCTACACTCACACACAGAGTCTTCTTTTTTTTTTTTTAAAAAGGGGATCCTAATGACACACAAAGTGTATCTTATGGGATATTTTTGTCTAGATGTGGCAGGGTGTAGGACTTTGACACTTCAAAAGAAGAATGGGGCATGCAGTCAGACTTGCCTTGTCTGGGTAGAGAAATCACAGCTACCCTGGGCAAGCCCTTCCTTAGCCTTCTTAAGGGCCCATGAAAGAAATGTTACGGAAAATGCTTACCTAAGGGATCTCAACTAGGTCATCAGGAGCCTACTGTTCTTGCAAATGCTAGACATGCTGAAACCATGACTTTTTTTTCAGGGTACAGGTAGGCAAACAAACACCTCAGATGAGTCTCTTCCCACCCAAATTTAGACATCTGCAGTGCAGAATCTCTACATGATGGAGAGGAATAAGCACTTCTGAGGTGATGAGGACATCTGCCTGGCCTATATTTGAAGTCCAAACATATGTCCATTGGAAAAAGGGCCATAACTGGCTTCAGGGAAGGCACATCTCCTCATAACTGTGAACAACCTGCAACATGGCTGGTAAGAATAAAAATCAAAGAAAATTCCTGGCTGCAGGCAGGTAGAGAAAGGAGGCAAGGTAAATTCAATATGTAAGAACTAAATTGCATTCAGAAAAGAAGGCAGGACAAACAAATCATGAAAGGAAGCAAATAGATTGAAAGAGAAGGCTAAATTGCTAAGGTGGCTGTGCAGAAGCTTTCCACAGATCACTCCCGAGTGAGCAGAGGCAGCCTCAGTCAGTTTACATCGGGTAGGGACAGGACATGATCGTGATCCTGTGGATACTGCTAAAACCGAGGAGTCTTCAACTCAGAGCGGTAGACATGTGCTTATGGTATGAATGCACATATGGGCAGTCTCTTGAAAGAAACCGAAGCATTTCTTAGCAGACAAGATTCCTGATGCATCCAGTCTGGCATCTTGCCTCTGGCAATATATCATACTCAGCGTTTCAGAAACAGCTTCTAAAATCCTAGAGTGTATTTGATCATTTATGTAATGTGAAATATAAGTAACCAAGAGGGAAATTCCTTCGTGATCTTTTTGTCAATCATACATCCTGGATCACTAGATTTTTATTGCCCTTATCTTATCATGAATAACCACTAATGTTGTTACTGGCAATAAAACTAGTCCACACTTAAAAAAATCAAGTAATTGCAGTTAACTCTGACCAAATGGTGCCTACAATCCAATATCTCTTTTTATTTATTCTACCTTTATCTGATATAAAAAAGCAATACACTTCTGTAACACAAAAAACTGACAGGTAGGCAAAGTCACTTAAAGGAAGTTTGCTTTTATCTCAGGTTTTATCATCAATGTGACCTTAAACATCATATCCATTAGATTCACAGACAAAAAGAAATATTTCATCAAACATCACTTATTTTCATCTGTATTCTTATGCAGGTTAAAAAAAAAAAAAAAAGCCTGGGTCAGCTTTTTACACCATTCATAACTATCATACATTAATCCTTTTGAACTAAGATTTTTAGGTGATCCATTGCTACAAGTACCACAGAGCAGAAAAAAATATGAGAAAGGTCACAATTTCCAAAGCAAAAATGAAGACTTTAATTGCTCTGAAAGATGCTCTTTGTAATTCCTGCACAAACGAAAACTCCTGCTGTAAAAAGATACATTATCTGTAAATACAGTATACAACAATTGCCACCCTGTGATGAGGAAGTTCTTTTTTTTGTTGTTGTTCCTGACAGAAAAGTGCTAATTTGTCTTCCCACATCTGATACAAAGACCAGGCACTACTCTTTCTAATGTAGCTACATTTCCAGCAGAAAAAGAGGCCACTCAATAATTCCATGCACCAACATGCTACTTGTATAATATCCATATCACAGACACAATAATCCATGTGGCAAACAATGTGAATATGTCCGAAGTGTCTTCAGTGCCTTCAGTAATTCATTGAACTACTGAAAAGGCATTGTATTGCGGAAAGGACTATGTAATGCATAGTACTGTGTATTTATTTATTTTGTGCAGTAAAGTAAAAGTGGGCAAACAGCAATTGTCTAGCTAAACTGCCAATTCAAGTTTTCAAGTAAACCTAAAAAATTCCATGTCAGCCCACAATAAGGTTTCATTATTATTTTTTGGCCTTTTTTCTTGTCCATCTCCTAAGTAGTGTAGGCTGTTTTTCAATGAAAAAGGAAGATAATTCAAAACCAGCCTTTGAAAATTGCATATTGAAACTAAGGGTGTTAGCATTTCCAAAATAAAACTGTTTGTTAACTTGTCAAGAACAGCTTCAACACTGTTAATGATCTTGTTTTCTTTTTCTCCTATTGCTAGAATTACATATTAATTTGTCTTTCAAATATTATTCCCAAGCAAAATTTAATTTTAAATTATTTTTTTGTTTAGCCAAAAAAATTACCTAACTGTGTAACTAAACCACCACTCTTCAAGTCAGGTCTGAATCAAAGTATTTTTTCCCACACATATTAAACAGGAAATTTCTTGCAACAAAAAAGACATACTTGTACTTTGAGGTACACATAGTTTGTTTTAATCATTACTTATGACCTGTAGAAAATAATTAATGATAGAATACTGGAATTTGCATGAGTGAAGTTGATGAAAAGGATGTTACTGTATCAGACAAAATGGACACAAATCTTTAACAGTATTCCATCAATCTTCTGGTAGATCAATCAAATCATTTTACGGAGTACTCCCATACTGGCACCTTTTGTAAAGAAATTTTCTTAGCCTTCAGACTTATTATAACCCTTGTTTGGTACACCTCCGTCAGCAATATTTTGTGCTGGCAAGGTGGCAGAAGGATGTGACAGGTGATGATACGAAAAAGAAAGGCAAAAGCAAGAACTTTTAAAAATTCAAATTTATTTACACATATCTTTTAGCTAAAGTGATTTGGGATATGGATATAAACCCACCCCTCATGCGTATTTTGCAATTCCAGAATAATTAAAAAAAACCTGCACAAATGGGAATATTTGATTATCAGCCACTTATTTAACCTTCAATTTTGATAGCTTGGATGAAATAAAATCCTTTGTCCAGTATAACCAGTTTGTGGCAGTTGATTCTGTGGACTCCAGTATCCCCACCCTGTCCATCAACAACATGTTTAAGTCTATTTTCTCTTCTCTCCCAATTCTACAGCAACAAGCATGGCCTAATTCTGGCAGGACATGAGGGGATATGAAGCACCAAATTTCTTGAAGGCTAAAAGGTAACAGAGAGGACATGGAAAGTGAAAATGAAAATCATTATGTTGATTTAATATTGAAGAGCGATATATAATCAGAACATGTTGTTCAAATGCAGCATTAGGGTGAGGCATTTAACATTCTTTGCAAAGGTTCTGGGGAGGAGAAACTTTTTTTCAGAATAAAAGTATGACAATCAGCTATTCTCTCTGCTAGGCTTCTTTTGCTTCAAAAAAAAAAAATAATACGGGAGAGTTTAGACAGAGAAGATTTTCCATATGATTTATAGGAGCTGGAGAACTCAATACAAGTTGCACTGAACTGGATTCTTCAATCTGTCAATGCCACTACCAGTGACTATGCAGCACTCCCTCTGTTCTCGGTGCAGCGGTCTATGATATTTTATTTCATACATCATTTCATATTCTGAAATGTATAATTGTACATCATACATCCAGCAAATTGCTCTGCATAACACTGAACATGTGGTCTGATCTCATATTGTAAGATTGCCCAGCAAGGTAAGTAAAAGAGAACGGTTTGGGAAAAACTAGGTAGTCTCACTTCATTGCCCTGCTCATAACAGGGAAAAAGGTTTACAATCTACTACCCTTTTGTTCTGGTCTCTGAACACTTACTTCTATGCTCAGCGGTCCCCATAGTTCAACAAAGCAGTGGTGCTTGTGCTGATTTCATTTGATTCCTTCTGCAAGATTACCTTAGCACATCTGGTAAAAATTAGATAAACAGATTAGTTACAGTTCTGTTTTCAGTTAATTTCTTAAAGCCTCTGCCCTCGCTTGTCTATTGCAGAGGAAAGGCATAAATTTCTGATAGGAACAGAGGTTCTCATTACTGGCCCTAGTTAGGGATTGCACAGCCAGTGTCAACTCTAATAAGATTTCAAGAACTCCAGGTCCATAATTTGTGACAATGGTAGTGCTGTTGCTGCTGCCCCTCAGCTGAGAGCACTGCTTGTCCAATAAAGAGAGGCTCTCTAACCCACAGAAATATGTCACACACTCACAGTTTTAATTAAACTGTAATCAGCCTAACCCCAGCTACATTTCATCTGTACTACGCTATGTAAAATTATTGGCTAGTCTATAAAGCAGGCAAAGGACTTCTTAAAATGCTCAGGCACATATATCTTCCTCCTTTTTAACTCTTTCATGCTGTCCTTTCCCCCCCCTTACTATGAGACACCCGATAGCTACAGTAAGGCTGCTTTATGATAGCAGATAGAAACGTAAACATGCTATTTTCTTTAACACCTCGCAGCTGGCAGGCTGCACTTGGTAGGAACAGGCTGTCATTACTGTCACCGTGTCTAACGGACGACAGAAACCACGAAGCAGTATCTGTGGCCAGGGCTGCTGCCTGCACAGTGTTGAAGAGGCCGTTTCACACTTCTGGGACTGTGCCTACACTCCATGTAAGTACAGGACACCACCGCTCTTTTGGCAATTGAGGAAAATGAATATCGAGAGTGGCAAGAAAAGCTTTAAACATCCAGCCTGCCTGGAATTCAGGTGGTTCTGAACGAGGGTGCCACATCGATGAGGAAAGCCTTTTGTCACTCCCTTTGCTGCAGACCTTAAGGTGGGAGCAGTCAGGAGTTCCCGCTGCACACAGAGGGCAGCCTGTCTTTCAGGAGAGTCCGCTCCCTCGCAGGGCTGTGGGTAGCACTTTCTGCCCCAATAACTTTTAGGTTTCACTTAAATCCATCATCCTTGTCTCTTGGGACTTCAGCTGACTGGGGTCAGATTCACTTCTTGTTTATGACGTTAAATTTCTAGGCTAAATATATATATATACACACACATGCATGCATATATATATACACACATATATATTTATATGTATACATACATATATACATACACACACACATACATATATATATGTGTGTATATATATATATATAAACAGTTGTGTTCAATTTCCCCAAATTTAAGGTGCAGTTTCTAAGGACATGCATAAGGACATGAGGATTTACTAAGTCTCACAGTTGCTTTCCTTGATTTTCATTTCATAAAGAGAGTTTTGTGTTTTGCTTATGAGTTCAGCTATGAACTGCCTGTTACCAAAACAGCAATGTCCTGCCTGAGTTTGCACAGAGACTGAAATTAGAACCAAGTTCGGCTCACTTCCTGCAGGTGCCCCTCGTGGTGTACCCCGAGAACGAGAAATGTATAGCTAGAACAAGAAAATTCATCTTCTTCATTGCATTCAAGTAAAAACAAACAAAGAAACAAACAAACAAACAAAAAAAAAAACAAACAAAGAAAAAAGTAAAAAGGAAAAGAGAAAAAAAAGAAAAAAGAAAAGAGGGAAAAAAAAGAAAAAAGAAAAAAAAAGAAAAAAGAAAAAAGAAAAAAAAGAAAAAAGAAAAAAGAAAAAAGACTGAGTCTGGAATGCTTAATATTAAGGCCAAGGAGGGTGCAGTTGACATGATTTGAAGCTGGGGCTTCGATTTCCAAACATTGGCAACTGAGACCTTAAATGAAGATGATCAAGAGCTGTCAGGAAAGTGCTAATTCCCTCCAGGAGGAAATCATAGCAGCTTCTAGGCCTACAGTGCTGCCCAGATGTCTCAGCACAGAAGAAATTCTTTACTGTGAGGGTGGTGAGACACTGGAACAGGTTGCCCAGAGAAGCTGTGGATGCCCCATCCCTGGAAGTGTTCAAGGCCAGGCTGGATGGGGCTTTGAGCAGCCTGGTCTAGTGGGAGGTGTCCCTGCCCATGGCAGGGGGCTGGAACTAGATGGTCTTTAAGGTCCCTTCCAACCCAAACAATTCTGTGATTCTATGATTCTATAATTTGGTACGTAGTACTTGCAGAGTGGGAAACCAGGAAAGAAAAAAGGTAAGAATTCCGAGACCCTCTATAAAACTCCCTCTTCTTAGGAGTTTTACTTGCAAAAAACATTACAATGCCAAGTACATCAATTTCTCTTTACTTAGTCTATGTAAGCAAAGCTAATGGGACATATTTTGGGTGCTGAACTTTCACCCATAATTTCCCATTTGAATCATTGTATATTTGTATGTATACTTTCTCTATATAGTGATAGTACAAACAAATATATACATATGTATATATGTAAACATGACTAGATGGGTGCTGACTTAAACAAAATGCAAATGGATGCTTAGGCTCTTTGCTGATGCATTTTCCTTTTTTTTTGTTTCAGAATGATGAGTTGCACTTCACAGCATCATATTAATATATACTGGAGAAGCACTAAAGCATTGCACTATAAGATAATTATAATCATTACTAGTTTCTGGTTCCCTTAGATGGCTAATATTTTTTTCTGATTTCAGAAAATATTCTGATCAGAAGGGGAGCTCTTAACACTCTTAGAGTTCAGATAGAAATTAATACAGCCATTTAATTAATTATTTTTTTTACGAAGAACAAAGATTTCATATTTTCTGTGCTACAGCTGCCTTTTGTTCTCTTAAAATGTACCATGCCATTTAATCGGATATTGGCTAGAAGGCATCACACCAAAGCTATCAGAAACACTTTTAAACTGAACTATTTTGCAGCCGCAAACTGTGGACAGTGAATAAACCTCTACTGAAGGAGTGATCTCTGTTACAAGAACTTTTCTGGACTTTTTACATCTGTCTCATCATTTCTGTTCCTGTGTCAAAGCTGATCATGATATTGCCATCTGAAGGTCACATGGCTGTGTCTGAGTTAAATAAACAGCATATTTTCTGCCTTAACATAAACATCTCATCCCTGCCGAGATGAATGTTGTAGTGTCTGTGCTGGGTGTGCTGTGGCTCAGCTGATCTGCCTCCATTCCAGGGCAGGAAATGAATGCAAGGAGAGAGAAAGTAACACAATCATTTATTCACCTCCCCATAAGGTTTTTTTTGTCTCAAAATAAATAATGACATTTGACCTTTCTCTGTGACAACATGGACATTAAGACACATGACGATCTTCCTCATGCCTTCCCCTCGAGGCGACCACAACCACCTCTCACAACATGCTTTGACTCCCTTTTCCCTAGATAAAAAGCTGGCCATAAAAGTAATAAACCTTTCATCCCAGCTCACAGAGTAGTTGGGTTAGCTACTAACTTAACATCTAGCTAATTAGGGTCTTTTTTTCCCCCCTTTTTTCTTCTTCTTGGGCCAGGGGAGAGTTTATAAGCCTTTTACAGGAGGGAGCATGGAAATCTCGGGGGGGAAATGGCTTCTCTGCTCCGAGCGCGTGCAAAGGCACCGAGTGGGAAGGAGCAGCCTCTCCGGCTGCCGTGCTCGTCGCTGGGCTCTGCCTGCACCCAGGGCACACGTTGCCACGCCGCGCGAGCCTCTGGCAAGGCAGAAAGGAATCCGGCTCATGAGCTGAGGGAGGGCTTTGCTTGTGAAACCGGGAAAGCGAAACATTAGATTTTAGGGATATAATATCAGGCCCACAGATAGTGGATGAGATAGCACGTACAGTGTGCAGCCTTTATGGGATTGTACAGTGACATTTGTTCCTCCTGGATCCTCTCCAGCTGAGATTTACATCAGGTCTCGAAAAAGACGGAGAGTTGTAGCCATTTGCAGGCAACTGCTCAGCTGTATCACAGGCTATATCTTGTTGAAAAGCGGGGAAAATCAGAGTGTTAGACTGTACCAATTCAGTCTGTTGACAGCTGAGGAAAGGACCCTTCCATTTCACAAAGAGACATGTAATTAAAGCAAGGCAGTAAGAGAGCAAAGGGAGGATGTATTCCGAGTGTCACTGTACTGGAGATGTTAAAATCTGAAAAATGCAAACTGTCCAGGAGGAAAAAAAAAACCTAGAAAACTGACAGAGTATAATCTGAGGTAAAGGAGAAATCTGCTTTGGTAGATAAGACCCAGAGAATCTTTTCTAAGGTAGAAAAGATAAGATTTTAAGACAAACAGGCCTGCTTCCCGTTCTCCGTACTGGTTCAGCCTGTTGGATGGCGTGCTGTCTTCCTCACCTGTCTGCCGTTTGATATGCTGACCACTGACAGTAGTGTTGGTTGGTTTGTGTTTGTTGCTTTCTTTGCTTCACAAGCCCTTGATATAAAAACAATCATTCCACAGTTACAGGGAAGACAATGTTAACGCAAAAGACAGACTCCTGCCAATATGAGCTGATGCTGCTTCAGAGCAAGCCCTGTGTTGACTGGGTATAGGTATTAACAAATCATACTGTATTACTGTCCCTTTTCCCAGCACATACCATTGGGGCAGCTGTGTGGCATCTGTAATTCCAATTCAGTGCAGGTCCACCAGCGAAGGGTTTGACCAGTTGTGTACGTATTCATTCAAATAATGGGTTTCCCTAAAACTGTCTATGGAAACTATTTTAATCACCCTATCAAGTTAATACTACTGGCAATTCATTTAAAGAAAGGAAATACCATGTAAAAAATATATTGGGTGAAGTTTTCTGTCTTGTGTTTTTCAGGAAGTAAATTCTGGCCTTTAAAGTCTGTGACTCCATGAAGATGGAATGATTTTCTTTCATGACAGCGCACATGTGTTCTTAAAATCATCACAAATGCCTGGCTTTTATATTTACAATTTCCTGAGAACTTGTTGCTCAGTAGTGGAATCTTTGCAGATAACCTTAAAGTGAATACAACTCAATTTTACTTTAGGGCTTATCAGATAGTCTTTTAAGAAACTTTCTGCTTCTCATCATGCACAGCTTCCAGTCATGGGATCTCACAGGCTTCACAACAGTGCTTTGGAATTTTTAAAAAGAAGATAAAACAAGCAAACAACAGCAACAACAAATCCCAGCATTTCTTCCTTAATGAAATATTGCCTGTAAATCTGAAATTGTGGTACTTCCGACTCCACAGCAGAGGGCTGAACTTGTGGGCTATTTTTATTTTTAGGATAAAGGTTCTGACCTCTTGATGTGCTGGGGTTTTCAAGGGACACAAGGTTTTACTACACTCTGTAGAAGCTGAGAGTAGTTGGTGACTTTCAGAAAGTATTTTGCAGTTTAAAATATTGAGCTCAAAGGAAAAAGCCAAATGTGGCTGTACTGAAGAGCTGAAGACAAGATGGTAGAGTGGGTTTCTTATATGCTGAGTTTCATCTGGAAGTTTAAATCAACTTTGACTTGGTTCAGTTTGTTAACTTTCTGTGTCATATATGTGTATGGTCACTCAGTTATGTAGTAAACTACAGCATTCTTGCTAACTTTCTTCCTTGAATTGGCATCCTCTCCGACATACTATTAAAAATTTCAAATGGGGTAAGTAATCACTTTGCTTGTTTTGCAGAGGTACGATTTTCATCAGTAGATATTGAATCCTTCAGTCCAACAGTCTTCTTGGAGCGCACTTGTCAAGATGGGAACCCACGTTCAGATGCTTCTTGAAAAATATGACAGCTGCCACAAAACAAAACAGCATGATCTACCATGATAGTAGAGTGAGATGATAACTGTCACAGAGGGGCATATCAGTTCTTCATATACAACCACCACAGAGGAAAATTATAAAGTAAGGCATCCTTTAACGTAAATTTCAGAAGGTTGAAATGGCAGCAGCAACACACAGTAAAGAGTTACTTGGCGACTGGCCTTTCCACTGCTCCTGCACAAACCTGAGAGCTGCCATGTGCACACAGCGCCTAGGTCACTGGTAACAGCCTTAAGCACTGAAGCACTGTCTGGCCCTCTGCCGTTTTAGTTTGGTTGTAAATTTCTTCTGGACTGGTGCTAGCTAGGCATTTTTCTGGAGAGAATAGCAAGTTTGTTATTGCACATTTCATTCCTGTATCGGATGTCACATGTTCTGGCAATTTTTCCCCCCATTATAAGAAATGTTCATGACAGTCCCTCAGTGGCCTGTGGATCTCTTAACATCCCTCCCCCCACACACACTTCCACCCAGTCGCAATAAGAATGAAATGTCAGGATAAGTGGAAGAACGTGAATCAGGAAAAGCTGCGGGGAGGCAGAGCAGGTTTTGCTGGAGAACAAGCTGAATCCCTGTTCCATCTATTCATCTGCCTGGAGAATGCATATCTTGCCAAGCCAAGTGCATAAAGCTAATCAGCTCTGAAATGAGGCAGTAAAATATTTGAAGCTTCCAATATATTCATGAGATTATGATCAGGGAGGGCATCTATTTTGCTGAGGCCCTCTTTTCCTACCTGTTTATGCTCCATTAGCATCCTACGCTCTTCCCTTCAAAATCCTTTAATTTTGTTGAAAATGTCCAGCCTGGGACAAATCCATTAAAAAGAAAAAAAAAAAAATCTTAACTGTAAATTTCATCATTTTCATGGCTAGATTGGTGCTTGTCGATGCAAATGCTGAAATTTCACTCTGGAGTAAAGGCCTGAATTCTGGCAAATATAACATTTTTGTCTGTTAGCACTGACAAGGCTGAACTTGGCAGTGCTGCTGAGCTCAAACTCAACATGTGAGCATATTCTGGCATGTACGGAGGTGAGAGACTGAATCCTTGCAGGCTAAATTTCCTGTTTTAACTGTGAGAAGAGGGAAGGGAAAGGGAGGGAAGGGAAGATTCATTCACATTCGTATGGAATAGGACTTGCCCTGGGACCCATGCAGTGCTGTTTGGCCCTGGGATAGTGTGGATAATCAAAGGACTAAGATCCTGAAACAAAACAGAGAGACAAAATGACAGTGTAGACAGCACCAGAGTTGGCCAAAGGTGCTTGTTGAATCTGTCTTTACTAGTTGGTCATACAAAATTATTGTGACTGGGAATGATAAAGCATAATTGGGGTTTGAGTTCTTCCAGAGTCATTGCAGAAGGCGACCGGAAGGAAGGTGACCTGGGTGGCTGCTGTGTTACAGATGCCACCCAGCACACTGGGTTCTGGCTGCTTTTGCAGCTGTTTCTGCTGTTTGGTCTCTCTCTTTCCCTCTCATGTAGAATTAAGAGTATGCTGTAGCTAACGCTTTCTGCGTATTAAGAGGTAAAATCTGACAAGGAGCACAAATTCTTACCATGTCAGAGGTGGTCAATTTTGTGGTCAAAAGTCACAGACGCCTATACCAGAGTACAGCTAAAGCAAAAATGCATGTGATGTTTTTCAATACTGTGTTTCCCTTGATCTTGTTTGTTACGTCTCACCATATCAATGATCTGGATGAGGGGATCGAGTGCACCCTCAGTAAGTTTGCAGATGACACCAAACTAGGTGGGAGTGTTGGTCTGCTTGAGGGTAGGAAGGCTCTACGGAGGGACCTGGACAGGCTGGATCAATGGGCCAAGGCCAGTTGTATGAGGTTTAATAAGGCCAAGTGCCGGGTCCTGCATTTTGGTCACAACAACCCCAAGCAACGCTACAGGCTTGGGGAAGAGTGGTTAGAAAGCTGCTCGGCAGAAAAGGTCCTGGCGGTGCTGGTGGACGAGCAGCTTAACATGAGCCAGCAGTGTGCCCAGGTGGCCAAGAAGGCCAACAGCATTCTGGCTTGTATCAGGAAGAGCATGGCCAGCAGGAGTAGGGAAGTGACGGTGCCTCTGTACTCAGCACTGGTGAGGCCTCACCTCAAGCACTGTGTTCAGTTCTGGGCCCCTCTGTACAAGAGGGACACTGAAGTGCTGGAGCGTGTCCAGAGGAGAGCTACCAAGCTGGTGAGGGGTCTGGAGACCAAGCCATATGAGGAGAGGCTGAGGGAACTGGGCACATTTAGTTTGGAGAAGAGGAGGCTGAGGGGAGACCTCCTTGCCCTCTACAACTACCTGAAAGGAGGTTGTAGAGAGGTGGGTGTTGGCCTCTTCTCCCAGGGGAATAATGACAGGACCAGAGGACATGGTCTGAAGTTGTGGCAGGGGAGGTTTAGATTAGACATTAGGAAGAATTACTTTACTGAAAGAGTGGTCAGGCACTGGAACAGCCTGCCCAGGGAGGTGGTTGAGTCACCATCCCTAGAGGTATTTAAGAAACGTCTAGATTTGGCGCTTCATGGCATGCTCTTGTGACAGAGATTGTAGGTTTTTTATTTTTTTTTTGGGTGTGTGTATGGTTGGACTCGATGATCTCCAAGGTCCTTTCCAACCATGAAGATTCTATGATTCTATGATATCTAAATACAACTTTCTTTTTTCACATTTTCCACAGAATCTTCTTTATTAAAGAATGAAGTGAAATGTTTTTAAGAACAGAAAAACTTAAGAAATCTCTGCTGGAGCTGATCTGTGTGTCTCCAGCAGCATAGTTTGTCTCCAGCAGAGGCAATAGGAGCTGTTGTTGAGGAGATCATGGGAGCCTGGTTGCTTCCTGCAGTCCACTGCTTCACATTCCCTCAGCATCCATGTCTGCTGTGTCAAGGATCATACGCCCCTGCCTCATCCTTTTAATATCCACACTTGAAGGCACCTGTTTCAATGTGCTGGCCCTGCCTGCGTCCCTCAGATGCCTGTGGCAGACCTCACTCTCCAGAAGTTCATGGTCCATAGTGGGAAGAGGTACTGCTCTTACTTCTTCTCTCAGCTCCCTTGTACTGTGGGAAATCCTACCAGGTTTTGTATCATGGGGCATCTCCACAGTTTCAAAACATCTGTCATATACTCCCTCATCTTGTCTCTTCTCCAAACCTGAGAAATCCCAGTTTAGCTTTGGAAAAAAAAACAACAACAAAACCCAAACAAAAAGAAAAATCCAAGCCCCAAACCCAACTCAAGCTCCCTAACACAAAACAGAAACAAGAGTATTTTACGCCTGTTCTAAGTGGCACTTATCTCACAGTGGTTTAACAAATATGCAATTTCCTTGATTTCATATAACAACTGCTGGTTTTCTCTTGTCTAAAAGAGAGAATATTCAGAGCTATTATTTTCACTAAGATAATTAACTAAATAGTTATATCTGTAATTCAGCAGCAATTTTAATATCTTTTAGAAATATACAGTATCTCTTCGGGCATTCTCTTTATTTCATCCTAAAAAGTTAATAGTGTCATGTTACATTAGGAAAAATATGGTGCAATTATTGACAAAGACTTCATAAGAGAGGATGATAACAATAATACCTGGGGGAAATTTCTGTTTCTCTAAGCACAGAGACATAAGACAATAAAATCAATGTGATATTCATTGGAACAAAATAGAAGAATTTTTTACAACAGAGTCTGATCCTCATCAGAGTTTTCTTCCTTTTGTTTAAGATGGAAGTATGCTTAGGGGAAAAGCTGGATAAGATACTGCTCTGGCCAAAATGTGTGTAAAAAAAAAGATTTCTAATCAGCTACAGATTTTGTGCTTCATTCCCTGGCACTGAGTGGGGGATTATAGATTGAGCCTGTTATGTCCCTATAGCTTCATGAAGAAGAATCTTTCCCCCTAGTCTCCATGTAGCTTTCCAAAACAGATATGTATGAGTTATGTATGGGAAGGGTGGAAGCACAAATGCTTTTGCAGCTCTTAACAAATGATAGGGGGAGAGTTACCACTTGGACTGATTCAGCATTTAATGTCTTCGCAGTGAAGTAATCCTCAGAAAAGCTTGCGAAGGAGGGAGTTAAGTTTTGCAATACTCACTTTACAGAAGGAGAAACTCAGGACATAGGCAATCAAGGAAATTACTGCAGGGTAAACTTGGCTGTAAATTACACCATGCCGTACTACTTGATAACTTCTGGACATCGGGCAAAAATTTTGAAGAAACTTAAGTGTACAATTCATTAGGAACTCCAGTCTCACTTTAGCAAATGGCTTTTGCTGTTTTACAGACACCTTCCAATTTGTAAATTCAGTAAGAGCTAGGCAATCAGCTCTTTTTGAAATTTTATATCAGCCTGCTGGTGCACAATTGTACATATTACTGGTTTCTCTTCTTCATGTTTAGCAATAAAATTCCTTCATGTCCAGTGTATGTGTGGGCTAAGATATCTGTTGCAGAGGCAGGAGTAGAATACAGAATTTAGTGTCTAATCTATCCCTCATGCAATCACCTACTGCATGTATTGCACCTATATTCAGTTGTATTAGCATTACTAATCACCAGTTTAAAATACAATAGGTGAAGGAAAGTGTGATGAATGCTAATGGCACATAGAATCATAGATTCATAGAGTCATAGAATCATAGAATAGTTTGGGTTGGAAGGGACCTTTAAAGGTCATCTAGTCCAAACCCCCCACAATGAGCAGGGACATCTTCAACTAGAACAGGTTGTTCAGAGCCCTGTCCAACCTGACCTTGAATGTTTCCAGGGATGGGGCATCTACCACCTCTCTGGACAACCTGGGCCCGTGTCTCACCATCCTGATTGTAAAGAAAATCTTCCTTCTATCTAGTCTAAGTCTTCCCTCTTTTAGTTTAAAACCATTACCCCTTGTCCTATCGCAACAGGCCCTGCTAAAAATGTTTGTCCCCATCTTTCTTATAAACCCCCTTTAAGTGCTGAAAAACCACAATGAGGTGTCCCTGGAGCCTTCTCTTCTCCCGTCTGAACAACCCCAACTCTCTCAGCCTGTCCTCGCAGGAGAGGTGCTCCATCTCTCTGGTCATCTTTGTGGCCCTCCTCTGGACTTGCTCAAACAGGTCCATGTCCTTCTTGTGCTGAGGGCTCCAGAACTGGACGCAGTACTCCAGGTGGAGTCAGGGCAGAATCACTTCCCTTGACCTGCTGGCCACGCTTCTTTTGATATGGACCAGGATACGGTTTGTTTTCTGGGCTGTGATGGCACATTGCTGGCTCATGTCCAGTTTTTCATCCACCAACACCCCCAAGTACTTCTCAGCAGGGCTGCTCTCTATCCCTTCATCCCCCCAGCCTGTATTGATACTGATGACACCTGACAGGCTATCTTTGAATTTACTCTCTTGCAAAACAGTAAGGCAATTATATTTCTCATTTAATTCCTTGCATTAGTCATTAATTGAACAAACCACTAAGTAACAAGTCAGGAACATTAATGGTTTCAATGTTAACACCACTAAGTAACAAGTCAGGAACATTAATGGTTTCAATGTTAACACCACTAAGTAACAAGTCAGGAACATTAATGGTTTCAATGTTAACTGCTTTTTCCAGAAAGCAAGCATATTCCTGCTCCTTTTTCCTGTGTTTTGCACATATAATAGCGATTTTTCTCAACTACTGTTCAGTTGAGAGAGTCTCATTTCGCATGTTTCAGAAATGTAGTCCTTTGAAAATAACCCTTTTAAGTGGGGTCCTGTCCATTGGACCATTTGGAACCATTTGAGGCAATGGATTATTTGCTGCTATACATTAATGTTTGTGGTTGTTCCCCCCCACCCCTTTTCCCAAGAGCTGCTCAAGACAGTAGCTAAATATTTATTAACTATTCATGAGTTACTTGTATGACCTACTTCTAATCTTTATGTCTCGTCTGAGGCACAGCTTCAACACAGAGAGGCAAGGGGCGGCAGTGCAGTCCAGCTCCACTGCTAATTACAGTGCTGCTTGTAGTTGATTTCATGTTTTTATTTCAAGCCTGCCTTGCCATCGCACCTAATTGAAAGAAGCATGTGTTAGACCACATGTTTCAAAGATGGACATTAAATGCAGGAGAGCTCACAACGATTAATTAACAGTTCAAAGGGAAAGGGAAACAGGAGAGAAAGGTTCTTACTGGAAGAATTCAGGATTCAGACATTAACACAGTCTGGAGCTCTTAGAGTAGTAATTCCAGAGCATTGTCATTGTGAAATTATTTTTATCTGATGAATTTATTTGCTCTCCAACTTTGAATCATGTTGGGAATTATCAGTCTTCAGTTCACTCATTTTCCCTTTGAAAGCTATCATTCTTTCTGTATAGGGGTGGGCTAGAAAAAATCAAACAAGCAAAATCTGAACTTCTGACCTTTTGATGGTTGCATGCCAGTCAGGCTTTCTGCTTCCACTTTCTCCTTCAGACTAGCTGGCAATCTTTTTTAATATATATAATTTTTAAGTTTTTTTTTTTATTATTATTTACCAGTCTTTCAACAGATGAGCTTGCAGAAGAAAAATGTTGCCATAACGGTATTTTAAAAATACCACTGGCAATTGCTGATATGACAGTACTTCTTTTCCTTCTCCTTCCCAGATGGGCAGAAACTTACCACTTTTTTTGCCTAAAAGTTTCCTACCACACAATGCTGACACAGATCACTTTTTTTTTTTTTTTTTTTTGCTAAGAACATGCTGAATCTGTTATTTTTAACCCTTTTCCTATTCTGAAATAAAAATAAAAGCAAATGACAATCTGCAGTTGTTGCTCTTCCTAGAATATATAGCTTGCTCAGATTTTCCCATTACACGAGTTTAAGTCAAAGAATGCTGGCACTGAATTAATAAATGTCCCTGCATCTGTAGCAATGCTGATTTTCCCTCCCAAAATACTCTAACCCACCATGCTGACTTATGAGGTCAGTCTTCTATGTAATGGAAAAAGCTATGTTTCAAATGCTTTAGGGTGAGGAAGGAATTGAAAAGAGATATTCCACTTTCACTGTAAGTGACCCAATAATGAGGCTATTGCCCAAGCCATAAACACTTTTTCTGTAGCAGCCACTTTCATAAAGCATGAGTACTGCTCACTCTGGCACCACACTGCAGGATCAGATCCTATGCTGTGGGTCTTCTCATAGAAGCTCACCTAATGTTATGGCTGCCTAATACCTGTCAGGAGGAAGTAATTCAGATGCAGTCTTTTCTAGGGTTTCCTGTTGGTTTCCTTAGCATATAAGCTTTCACGTGTACAAAAGTTCCAACTCTGGAGCCCTCAGCACAAGAAGGACATGAACCTGTTGGAACGGGTCCAGAGGAGGGCCATGAAGATGATCTGAGGGCTGGAGCACCTCTCCTGCGAGGACAGGCTGAGAGAGTTGGGGTTGTTCAGCCTGGAGAAGAGAAGGCTCCAGGGAGACCTTATAGCAGCCTTCCAGTACCTGAAAGGGGCCTACAGGAAAGCTGGGGAGGGGCTGTTTGCAAGGGCATGTAGCGATAGGACGAGGGGCAATGGTTTTAAACTAGAGCAGGGTAGGTTTAGATTAGACATTAGGAAGAAGTTCTTTACAATGAGGGTGGTGGGACACTGGAACATGTTGCCCAGAGAGGTGGTGGAGGCCCCATCCCTGGAGACATTCAAGGTCAGGCTTGATGAGGCTCTGAGCAACCTGATGTAGTTGAAGATGTCCCTGCTTACTGCAGGAGCATTGGACTAGAGGACCTTTAAGGATCCCTTCCAACCCAACAGATTCTATGATTCTATGAAATCTTCTCCAGCTTTCTAGAAAGACCTATGGGCTTTAAAACACCATGATGGGGTCAGGTGCTTCACTGTAATGATCCTTGACAACTAGCTAAGCATTGTAGATTTTTTTTTTTTTAATGTGGCTGCTATCACAACAGAACTATTGTATGTTATTTAGGCAGCTAAATGTTACTTCAATTTTAGTGACATTGTAAGCATTCTGCTTTACAAAATACCAGGTTTCATTTGCAAGACTTCACATTTTCCGTAATTTGGGCTTCTGTAAGGCATCTCAAACGGGGTTCCTGAATTAAATAGCTTAAAAAGTTCCTTGCCAGTAATTATTAACTGAAAACCTGAGCAACAAACTTTACGCACTTATTGGAGAGCATTTGGTAAATTAGTTGCCTGTTGGATTCACTGCTCCTATAATGATCACAAATGTGAACGAAGAAATTGAGTGTTAAACTGACTGAGCTAGAAAGCTGTCCACTTAGGGATACTGTGAGGTTACTTCTGTCTCCCCCTATGGGCAATCTGTACCTGAAGCTGTGGCAAAGAGGAGTCTAAGGGGGAATTTCAAAGGAGGAAACCATCACTCAGCAGATACTGTTTAGAGATAGTGACTAATTTGTCAGCAATAATTTGATAAAATACATTTTCCAGCTTTCTTCTTTCTAAACTGTCAATAAAGAAAAAGTTAAATTCTTCTATAGATTTATTCCAAATGCCTTGGCATTTCCTTAGAGATTCTCTTTTGGTGTATTTCTTTCATGCTAAGCTTATCATTCAGTTCGTACCATCCAAAAACTGTGATGCATTGTTAGCCTTATCCACACAGAACTATTTCTGTCTTGTGTCAGATATTTCATGGGCATAACATCTGACACACGAATCCTGAAAACAGAACAAAACTTAATCTATTTTATCCAGTTCCATTCTTAAAGGTCAGGGATCAGGGAAGAGGCATTATCATGTTTATATCCCACTGTTTAGTTTTCAAGTTTATGTAGCTACAAACAACAACAATACACTTTCATTGTGCAAACAGATGAAAAAAATCAAATGAGCTGTCTGGCCAAGTTTAATTAAGTCTCCAATTTGAATAGTGCTTTCAAAAAATGCATGAGGTTAGCACTCCTTTTTTGCAGATACTAAGCTTGTTTACTGACTTGCAGTGGAAAGTGGGCAAAAACCCCTACGTTCTGTGTGGATGAATGTGAAGCAAATGCATTAAAACAACTGGAACAGCTCTCCGTGGAAAATGCATTGCTCAGCAATAAGGATAATTCATTAATATTTCCAAGCTAGGAAGAGTTGGAGAAGAATGCACTTGGAAGAAAACCAAGCTAGAATACGCCCAATTACTGGACCTTAAATGCTTCCAAGATTTTTTAGAATGTTTCGCTGGTTCATGCCGACAAGTGTTCCCTTTTGGCATCCCAGCCCTTCCCGGGCATACCAACAGCGCACGTGCAACAGCCTAACTTCATCAGCAGAAGGCATCAGTCCAGCCTTCTCCTGGCAGCTCTGCTTCCCAATTGTCTTCATTATTTATTATTTGCCCAAGAGACAGCTCACATAGAGGGAATGTTCATGCAGCTATTTGAATTCACTTTGAAATAAAGTCGTCCAGTAAGCTACAGGGGAAAAAGAAGGATTAAGGACAACGAAATCATACTGTTTCATATACACATTGCCATTACCTTTAACTTAGTGCACTAAATTGTGGCAATGTCATAGTGAGACATTTCGTTCCTATTACAGCATGTACAGCATGTAGTAGGAATTTGATATCCAAACCAGGCACACGAAAGTTGGCTTGAAACATTACTGTCTTAAAATGTATAGTATTCTTTGTAGAGTGAGATGGATCTAACTCTAAAGTGAGTTGTAGTGCCACGGAGAGACACCAGCTCTGCCTGATAAACATGAACTTGGTCTTATCATCAGACATTTACACAGACAAGTTAGAGTCAGATCATCAGTAATAGTATCAATATTTAAGGGTCAATTACTCAAAAAATGTTATCAGAGATGTGCCAATTGCCCTTTACTGACACCATGACTGTCCACTCTCCCTCCAAAGGTTTACTCGTATGTAAGCCGTCTCCACCCAAGTCAATGATGTGAATGTGTGAAAAAGAATAAGGAATCAAGTCCTTTAACTGGACTTTTACTTCGATGTAATTGAGTATTTCATCTTTCTATCTATCCCATCACAATAAACATAGCCTCTAAGCTCAACATATTTGGCAAGACCCTTTAAAGGGCCAACAGTTTTAGGCAGGTCCCATTGATTACCATTGTTTCAAATAGCTTTTTAATACTGTTAGAATCAAAACTCCTCTCTTCCTTGTTATTCTCTCTCTTTTTAAGCAAATAAGTCTCTTCTACAGTGACATTTACAGTGGACACCTTGCTGCCACCATCAATTTCATATATCAAATATTTAACTTACTGTCTCAAGTCTCCTAATCTTTCCCTTTTTTCTTTCTCTTTGTCAACAATAATATTGAAAGATGTGAAATGCAAGTGTTCTCTGTCATCTCTTCTTGTCCATTGCATTTAAACACAAGGTCTTTCCAAGACAAACCTCTTCAGACCATTAAAAGCTCCTTTGTCATCTTTATATAATGGAAAGTACATTGATCTGCATTTCACTTCAGCTAAACATATAATTACAAGAAAATAAATTATATGAACTGCAATCGTAAATCGAAAAATTTCCATCTGAATGTACACACTTATTTTAGGCAAATTTGAGAGAGACAGGGTCATTAGCATGGTCAGAATTAAATTCATGTTCAAATTTGAATGAATATTCATGCAAAAGTTTCCAGCACTCCGTCTAATATAACAAACAACAGAGTTAAATTCCTTACCACCATTTCCCCATAGAACATTATGGTCCAAATGCTTTTGTAAAGATTATGACAAACGGACTCAAATTTCTGTTTACATCTGAGATGGTCCCTGCCAAGGAACCTCTGTGGCAGAGTCCCTCGTTCCTGCCCCCTGTGGCCAACATTCTCCCACATTGAATCCTTGTTTGGTCAAGGATTGGCAAGGGAAAGGTGTTAGCTTGTGCAGACTGTCTTCGTTCCCTTTGGTAAATTTTGCATTTTTATCCTGAAATCAGAAAATAATTCAGGTTGGAAGGAGACTCGGGAGGTCTTTAGAACAATGTCCTGCCCAGGTAGGGTCAGCTGTGAGGTCAGACCAGCTGGTTCATGGCCTTATTGAGAGTCCTGCAAAATCTCAGAGGATGGAGATGCACTACCTCTCTGGTAAGGTTGTTCCACCCTTAACTATGTGCACAGTGATCTTTTAACTCTATAAAAAGCCTGTCAAATAATGCCATGTACCATGTGGTCGACATAAAACTGTATACATTTTAATAGCAGGAAGTTCTGTCAGGACAGAGAATTATAAGTTGCATTCGTATGTGACTGACTTATGGTCTGACTTTGGAAAGCAAGGGTAGAAAGGCTGAGGACTCAATAACTTACTGAAGATGGTTTCCTAGGGGAATGAGAAGACTAAGGGAGTAAATTTACATAGGATATATTTGTGGAAGAAGGAAATCTCAAACAGAAGGTTGATGCGCTTCTTTTAATAAATGCAGGCTAGTGAGGCCATCAATAGATTGCTATCTCCACTTCTGATGTGCACTACAACGATTTTAAAAGAGAGTTGATAAGCTGGAGAGGGTTTGGAAAAGAAAATGGAATAATTCAAATATTGGAAATCTACTTTAAAATGGATGAATAAACCAAATCTATGTATCAGAATAAGCAGAAAGGTTATGGCTTGATTATGATTTATAAGCATGTTCATAAAGGAAACGTCTCAAGACAATCATTAAAGGAGTAAAATGAAGTCAATTACCCAGAAATTGGGCATTGCCACACTTTCAGATGTTTTGTTCTAAATTCCGGGGTGATATTTTTGATATATCAGAGCAAAGGTCTGAATTCCATTCTAATAAATTTTCATTGAGTATGTTGAAAAATAAATTAGTACATTATTCTACTCATTCAATTTAGATACGGTTTTTGATGCAATATGTTCTTCCTACTACCGGCACTTTGCCTTGCTCAAAAGTGGCTCCTCATTGTCTCAATTTTCGTTTCTTGTCCTGGAGGCTCTTGTTCCTTCTTTTTCTTTCCTTTTTGGCAGAGGAAGTACACTGGAAGGTCAGATCAGAGCTTATCCTGACTTATAATAAACTCAGCAAAGGAGCTGCGATTGGACAGACCTGCAGTCATAGTCAGTTTGGAGACGGCATTCATGAACAAGGAAACTCCTCTGCTTGGAGGCATGGTTTCACAGGTGATGAGTTCTATCCATGCAAGAAACTTAAGCAGTATAAGTCTCTCTAATATGTCTTCTAAGCAGCAAAGGCTACAATGGACATAAAAGATTGGTTCTCCTTTGATTTCTCAGAGATTTGACAAATGCAGCCCAAAGTCACAGGTACTGTTCCTCAAGGGTGCATAGATTCCTAACAGCCTTTGATTTCAATGAGGCAAAAGCAACACAATATTGCAGAAGGTCTAACCCCAGCCCTTGTAAAGATAATGAATGGCTGAAGCTCAGGATTTCTGAGGGTACTGTATAAAGGTTAGGTATTGTCATATTAATAGTCCTGCAAATTTCCTGTAGAGTTAATGGGGACAGATCAATACCATTGGAAGGTGCTTCATCCCAAATCTGTGATTAGTGTCTCAGACAGGGTGAATAACTTGCCTTCTGGAGGCACAAGGCCTCCATTCTCTGCAGAAGGAGCTTGGACAAATAGTTTGGATCAAAATTCTAGCACTGACATACAGGTCTATCCTTGCAGAGTACAGTACATACCCAAAGGTGGTCAGAAAATTTGGAATGGGCTTTGGCAGGAAGTAAGTAGGCATCGCTGCCTTACCTTCACCTGTTGCTCTAGGTGCAAGGAACATTTCTCCACCTCTGTAACACAGGAAACAGCCAGGCATACACAAGTAAAAAAATACATACATATGTGTGTACATGTACACATATGTGTATGCACCTATGTATGTATCTTCCCATAAAGCATTCCATTCCAGGGATAACATGACTGGATAATGCATAGACATTAAGGGATACATGTGAATTAAAAACTGCAGAGAATCAAATAGGAATATATCTGTTAAGACCTCATTTCAGGGGAAACTCATTTCAGGTTTCGAGTCTGTGACTCAGACTGCATTTATAGGAAAGGACTGTAAGGGCCACAAGCTTTCAAAAAAAACTCAAATAAATTTTCACAATACTGGGTGATGATTCACGGATTTCTAAAAAATCAGGCAAATGTAGTGGTTTTAGATGAAGTTCTGCTTTGAGAATTTGAAGCGAAACTTGAGGATCAGCTGTAAGCAAAGCATTACTATAGCCTCTTTCAAATAAGAGGTGGGGTTTTAAGCAGCTCTGGCACTGGTGACAAAAGGAATTCCATCTTGTAGAGGACAATATTGTTCACTTGTGACTATTGATAATAATTACATTCTCACAATGGTTAGATTTACTACCTAGAGTCATAAAATTCCAGAAATGTTCATAGACACCAGAAGAGATAGCAACAGCATCATTTCTACTGCCATAAACTATGCCTATGAATCTGTAATCATTTAAGTGGTATTGAATAAGGGCAGCTTGACTTTTAATTATTTTTTTTTTATGATGAGCAATAAACATGTCTTGCAAATAGTTACAAAACACTAATTTTATTGAAGAGTGGTATTTATTAAGCTCTTGAACTATTTTAGTTATGAAACATATTTCTGGAGCTGATGAATTTGATTAAAAACAACAACAAAAAGACCTTGACAAAGTTTAATAACACCAGAACCAAAGAAAAACAATGAAATTCAGCTCTTTTGTCACTAATGAATAGCCTGTTCCTTCCTTCCTCTCAGCTGAAGAATAGATTTCAGTAACTGCAACCAGAGTGTCTTATTTCAATCCTAAACTACCTCGATCTGCAGGTCTCAAAGCAAAAGAAGGAAACTATATGCCAGGTGTAATTTTGGTATTATTCTATATAGCAAAAGATTGAATGTAAGTGGGAGTAAAACTAATGGTCTAATGAGCAGGAATAAAACTCATGTCCTCCAGTGTCATATTTGCAGATGATAATATGATCCAGGTGCTCCTGTATTCATAGGTGTTACTAATTAGAACCAAAAAAAACACAGCATAAATTTGCAGTCTTTGTTCACAGTCCCATGAACTTTTCTAGTTTAAAACTGTTAACTGTTTACCTTGATATTCATATGGTATTTTGCATATAATAACAAAAAGTGCCACTGCTACCTTTCCGATCTAAGTGCATAGGCATGATGCAGAAGACATTTTGAATTCATTAAGATCAGCGGCTGAAATGGCTGTAATGAAAACATGTTTACATATATGTTGGAGAAATACCACACATACCGATGGATATGTGTAGGTGTATATAAATACATATACATGAGAAAAAACTGACACGTTAAGTCAACGATTTTGTTTTGCCATTAATTTTAATATGTATGAATTTATGTGATATATTCTGCAATGACACATATTTTTTACACCAGACTACATGCTGAAGTCCTTAGTTAACTAATCTCCTATAAAAAAATTTCCATGATGCCTAAAATAAATAAAAATTAAGTAGAGTTCTAACTAAAATTAATTAAGCAAACCTCTAGCAAATGAAAAGACGGGGTCATGATTTATCTCTAGCAAAATGGGAAACATAAAATTATATTTTCACATACAGGCTGATGTTACACCTATACTGGATGTACGCCTGCTTCCTGGATCCACCACACACGTATTCACACGTACTGAGTATCGACACATAACCTCCCCGTGCCTGTGTAAGCGTGTAACTTGAGCACGCTGAATGGGTATGGACAATGACGTTTATTGAATTGTTTCAAGTTTCCTATCAAGGCTTTGTTTCCTCCCCTCCTATCTGAGTGTTCAGATTTCTAGAAGTGGTTCTTTGATGTGTGCTCATAAACACGGAGGGATTTCCCCTCCCTTCTCCTTCCCTTCAATTCCCTCTTTGTGCTTGGAAAAGTAATTCAACAACTAGCCTTTGTCTGTATTGTATTTACAGCTACACTCCCCTCAAAGATCGACTTATATATTTATTTATTTGTTTGTTTGTTTATTTATTTATTTCATCTGGAAGGGGACAAGATCCACGCAGGAGAACTGTTTTTGACAGCCTTGCAGGCACCACTCAGAGGACACCAGCCCCTACAGTGAGGGATATTTTTCTGTCACTTTTACTGTTTCCAAGCAGCTGATGCATCATGATAGCTATTTTCAATTTGACAGCGTGCCTTTACAAGTAATATTATAGCATTTGTAGCAAGGGCCCCCTCCCTTCCATTTTGGAATTATTTATTCCCAAACTGGTTTGGCAAGTCAGTTAAAACTACTTCCATGCCCCTGTATATGTACAAAATGTTCTCTAGCAGTGGGAAATCTCTGTCCTCTGTTGCTGGAACTTCCTATAAAGGGTGTAATCAAATGACCTCTCTCCTCCCAAAAACAAAGGGTCTGCCATCCTTCCTCAATGCAAATCTTACTAGAAAAGACCTTAACAGGCCTCACATGCAGCCTCTTTCTCAGCCACTGTATTAGCTTCAAGGAAGATTTGTGACACTTCATGTGTCTCTTTTGTTGAGAAAAGTATAGCGTCTTTTTTTTTTTACTGTTTTGTTACCACGCAGGTTTGAACTATAAGCTTCCTTATGTGTTTTCCCTTCTTCGACATGCAGTACTCCAACTGCCATGAAGTCTGTGCTTTTTTTAATCCAAAGCTCTTACAGTGTCTGCCATTAAAAAATATTTGCTACTCTGAAGTGACTACAATTCCACAGCACCTCCTGCTCAGTAAAAATACTATGGTTATTGCCATGATGGACTGAGTAGTTGCCCTTTAGTGAGACTACCATCTCTCTGCTGAAGAACTCGCACCTTCTGTGAGCAATGGTGATGATTTCTAATTAAATATAAAAGACAAACCTCCAAGTTGAAGAATATCATTATTAGTAGACATTATTCCAAGATCTTATGTTATTGTTTTTTAAGAATGACGTATCATCAGTGTAATGCATGACTAAGTGTATCCAGCCTCACTACAATACAATTGGTTCTCCTCTTATTCACGCTATTTTTGCACTGATATATTGCCAGGGTTACATGTAACTCACAAATATGTAAGAGGGTCAGGGTTGTGGTCTCTAGCCTAAACCAAAACAAAACAGCTTTTCTTCGAGAACACTTGTCCTCATCCCTTGCAGCTTTCATTGTCCATATAACCTAAAGAAGTAACATCATTGGGGTAAATTGAGTACACATTTCAGATCACAGATACCAAATTTGCCATTTAGAGTTTCAAGTTGTTCTATTTTCCCTGACAAATTTCCACGCCAAAAAATAAAGAAACTATGGACAGTGTGATATCCAATTCCTCAGTTCAGGCTATTTATAAAGGAACCTATTTTTCCAGAGATGGAATGTCAGAGACTTTTTGAAAAAAAAACAAACCAAAACAAAAAACAACGAAACAACAAACGGATAGACACCTTAAACTGCTCTCCTAGTATATAATTATTTTTTTGATCGAATAACAGGTTTGGGAGATATTTTTCCTGTTTTTCTTTCTATGGGATGGACTTACTGGGATACTCAAAGGGTTCATCCCTTAGCTGCTTCCAGCCCAGGTCCGGCTGATCTGTGGCACGCTGGAATCATTCCCAGCTCCGCTCTGCACTGCTCTTCTGGTTGAGCAATAGCCTAAAATACTCTTTTTTCCTCTGTAATTGAGTTTTTTGATTTCTCCCTCCTTTTCCCCTTCTTGTTGGTGAATATTTTTAAGGAGACAATAAAGTGATACATGTATGTACGTAGTTTTGTACATGGATAAAGAAATACTGAATTTATAAAATAGTCAATATATATCAGACTTACAATACATAAAGAGCATTACTTGCCCATGGGAAGAAAGCTTACCCTTGCTTTTTTGAAGACATACCAAAAATGAACAATGAACATAAAGGAAAAAAAGCTCATTTTTGCTACTTGGAAGATACCGTGCCCTCTGTGTCCAGGTATAATTTACCTTCTAAATTCACCAGTTTTGTTAGAAAAAGAGTTGGCTCGTCTCTGTTCAAAATGATCTGTCATTGACAGCGCGCTACCTATACTACCTGCAGTATGTCTGGCTCTGTACTGCTTGCCTTCACAAGTGGCTGTAACAGTGCACAGTGAAACTAAAGCAGGCTCTGGCACCGCATTTGCACCTAAAAGCCGAGGCAATGAAATAGAGAAGTCTTTCCAAGCGTATTACATGGATGCCATTGTCTGCCACTCAGCCAGCT
Source organism: Fratercula arctica (assembly GCA_947846985.1). Lineage (NCBI taxonomy): Eukaryota > Metazoa > Chordata > Aves > Charadriiformes > Alcidae > Fratercula > Fratercula arctica. The sequence goes on from CANTUZ010000003.1 coordinate 72,910,623, forward strand.
GTGGGGCTCGCTTTTTTATTACTACTACTACTATTATTATTATTGCTATTATTACAACCCTGTTTCCCTCCACAGACACCATCGTGAATTTACTTTTCCTGCAGCATGAGCACAGATACTGAGGAATGAGAGGATGTACAAGCTTGGAAGCACTCAGCAGGGCAAGCGGGAGCCAAGGAGAGGGAGCCTGCTCTCTGTGTAGTTTCCTGAAACTAATCTCGGCGCTCGGGAAATGACATGAATAGCTAATGCTCACCACGAACGCTGAAAGGCGTGCGGCTCTTGTCTGACTGCCTCCTGCTCCCCATCGTCAGAGGGGGCTCTGGGAGCGAAAGGTCAGGAGGATAATCCTGCACCTGCAGCCCACAGAGGGCCGGGAGCGCAGTTCCCGACCAGCCCTGCCATAATTGATGCTAATTGTTACGGAGCCAAGGCGCCCTTCCATGGAGGAGCAGGTGGGAGCCTTTGTTGCGCTTGGGACCATTATACTAATAACAAGCTTATGATTCTCTGCGCAGGCTTAGGAGTACAAAGACGCAGGCAATACTTTGGGGAGCCCCTAAAAAGGTTTACTGGGCGTCTCCTAACGTGATGAAGTAAAAGTCCCTGAGAGTGAAAGGGCAGAACATGCTGAAGGATAAAAAGGGCAATACCTGCTGGCCAGCGAAGCCCTGAACAAACCTGGGGGATGTGACTTTGGGAGCTTTAAGCTGCACCTGATAGCTTCTGTGGAGACAGAGATTTTGCACCCTGTCATCTGTGAGAAGAGTCAGGTGTAAGCAGCTACTTCAGGGACCTAGAGAGCTCCCAGGGGAATTTTCTCTGGAGCTGCCCATCTGTTTGCAAGTTTTGATGTGAAAGGATAGGCTCAGAAAGGGGACTGAAAAATGAGAGGAAAAAGAAAGGAAAGGAGTCCAGCTGCTGATATGATATTGGCTTATGGTCAGACAAAAAGCCAGTAATTGCTAATACTAAAACGATGTGGGTTCATTTTTTTTTCTTTTTCCCTTCCTCTATGCTTAAAGGGATTGTTTCCCCCACCCCCTGCAGACCACCAGACACCCAGCTGGAAGACAGGAGTGCAGCTCTCATGAGTTTGAGAGAGCGAGCACAGTCCATACTGAAAGATACATCCCAGGGTTTTGCAATCCTATTGGTGGTACTTCAGTAAACATCACGGCATTGCAGACAAAATCAGGACTGAACACTGAAGGCTCTATAAATAAAAATAAAAACCTTAAAAAGGGAAAAACTAGGCAAAATCAGTATGTTTCAATGTATGGTTTGTGTACCCTGTGTGGTGTGCAAAATGATTGTGAAAACAGGAAAGCACTTCTCAAAAACCCACACAAGCATTCCTGCACATTCAAGCAAACAAAGTGAGGAAAAATAAAAGAAGAAAACAAACAAAGTGTAAGCTGATTTTCACAGGCTTGTAAATAAGTCTGGAAACACCATGCAAAATGGTCTGTGAATTTCTCAGAAACCAATTAGAGAGTCCTTTTAAAAACCCTGGAGTAGATGACCTTTTGGATAGGCTTTTCTCATCACTGATACACAAATAAGTGATTTATAATGCAATCAGTGGATTGCATTAAAAAGTTAATGCATGCTGTTTGAGGAAGTCACATCCTGCATTGGGTGGTAGAGGTTATATTGACCATTTTATGTAATTTACTGTTATTTTTTTCAGAGCCTGACACTGAGGTGTAGTTAAACTCCTAATATAATCATGTGTCTCTTAGCTTTATGGGATCACTGTGCTTAGGGAAGCTGACATGATGATCCATTAAAAAGTCCGTTATGTCTTTAAAAGTTAAAAAAAAAAAAAAGTAGAAAAGACATATTCTTGAAGGCATTAGGTTAGAAGCAGAAAAGGGAGAAATCATTTATGGAAAGTCGTAAACCCATTCAGATGTCACAAGGAGACATTTTCAGATACAGACTCTCAGGGGTCAACAGTCACAGTCAAGCAACACCTGCTCCACAAAATCTCTTCTAATGATCCTGGAAGTATGAGCAACCTTTGCAATTTTAGAAACAGAACCCAAAGCCTTGGATTTTGACTGCAGAATTCATTAATTTGGCTTAAGAATCATGACAATTAAATATAAACAGAAAAACAACAAGACCACAGCCACTGGCTGGATTTCTTTTTATTTGTCTCTTCAGTGCTTGAACCTTGGAGGCTTGACTTTCCCTGTAGCCTGAGTATTAGCAACCGATTTTTTTTCTTGAGAAACAAATTTTGAAGAAATTTTTCAAGAATTGCCAAGTTCCAGGAACTGGAAAATCCAAGTTCCCACAGCATTCATTGAAATACAGCAGAATTGGCTTCAACTTATGCTGTTAGCACACCTGGAAAATTCAGAACCAAGATTTAAATCACTGAGACATTGGAAGGAAAAAAAAATCACCTGTAATAACTAGTATTCTGCTTGAATTATTATTTTGGCTTCTCTGTGCTGTGTCACACTAATTCATTAGCAGGTTTGCTGGGAAGTGAACCTGCAGACAGGATATGGTTCCTGTCTTTTGCATCTCATCAGCTAGGAAGTGATGAAGTAACTTTGAGTGGCCTGGTCTGGCCTACTGAACCCAACAGAATACAATTTTTCCAGGAAGATTGAAATCCTTAAGCCCATCGGGAGAGGAGCAGTGATGTTTCAGACAGATGCATGCTCTCATGTAGGAGGGCTGGCTTCCTAAGTGGCTCTGCAAGCTGCCCGCTGGCAAAAAGAGGGTGAAAAGACCATTGCCCTGCTGTAGGTATGTGAGCAGCCGCAGATGAGAGGAAGCTGCTCTCAGCAGAGGCTTCAGCCGCAGCTTGATGCGGCACAATTTCCCCACTGCGTGCCTCAAGTGCCAGGAAAACCTGCTTGGTGGGCGCTGCGGGAGGCTGGCAGTCTGTACCTGGCTTGTGGGTGGCAGAGGAAGAGAGATATGGGCTTAGCTGTGAGTGAGAAAGAAACCAGCTGTGTGACCTCTCACCTCAGAGAGAAAGCTTTAACAGGTCTGTTCGGGTCCCTCAGGACCGGCTGCATAATCACGGCTGGTCTGTGGAGCAGAGATCTGTAGCCCATTCTCCACCACCCAGAGCTGGGAAAATTGTATCAGCCTACTCAGGGGGGCAAGAAGTCTGCACGCGGTCTCAAGGATGCTGTCTTTGAGCAGGCGCAGAATGAAGTTAGCCTTGTAATGGCAATGGAGGTAGGAGGGTTAACCAGAGAGCGAGGAGACAATACTCCTCTCCTTAAAAACATCCCTGAGATACAGTTAACTAGAACACGCAGTTCCTGCCTTAGCACTGGAGTAGGAGTTGCAAAGCTTCTCGTTTCGTGGTCTTGTTGGCTGCCCTTCACTACAAATTCAGGCAGGGCATAATAGAAGCAACAGGGTAGTCACCAGCCAAGCAAATTATGATAGTGGCAGCATCAAAGTGCAGTGCGCTGGTATAATTGCCTGATAATTATAATGCTTTGCAAAGAGCTAATATTTGTATTCATTCTAGGTACTGAGGACCTACTTTCTCATGAGAATGCCAATAATTTGGATGTTATTTTTCACACGTTCTTTCAGTAGCTTGGTTAAAATAAGAAACTATACAAATTGGCAGAAATGGTAAGTTATCTGTGTTCACTTCTCTATATTTCATGAAGATTCTTGTCTAAATAAGAGGAAATCTATTCCTTTTCAAGGAAATCCTGTTGTCAGGAGTCCCATATTCTTATCCTACATTGACAGGGAGGGCAGCACTGGCTAGAGAAGGAAGTAAAAAATAAACCCCAAATACAAATGGAGACACACAAGAAAAGGTGACTACTTACGTGCTTTGCTCTGTTGCACCCACAATACAATATCTTTCAGAATTTCCCACCATACTGCTAATACATGTCTGTTTTACAAACAGCAATGGACAAGGAGTAAACCTGCTTTTGTCAAGAGTCTTTGCATAGACATTCCGGAGAGCTGCATGAACTGTTCTGCATTGCTTTTGAGGTGGAAGATATACTGTCTTTATCAGCACATTGTGCAGGGAATGCTCAGCTGCTGTCTTCCACCTGTTTAATTGCCAGTATATAGTTGTGAAGAAAATTCTTGCTCTGTTTGAAAACACAAGGAAGTATATTTCAGACGGACTTGCCATGAAAACAGAAAGTTGGCATGTTGCTTTGCATTTTCATGGATTCTCATGTGCTGGCAGACAATTTTCATAGGGATAAAAGGTCTTTGATCTTAGTAAATGGCTTCCTTCTTTTTTCAATAATGCAATAAACCATTTTCTTTTCTGGCAAAGGTATTTCCATAGAAATGTTTTGTTCAAATTGCTTTCACAAAAATACTAGGAATTAGTCAAGAAGTCACACTGGCCAAAGGTCAGAGGGATCAAACAGCTTTAATTTAACAAAAATCCTAATGAGTAACATGGGGGTTTAAGATGGGTTTCTAATAAAAATTGTGGCAAAGAACATTTTATTGAGTTTTTGATCAGTTATGAAACTGAAATTCAACTTAGCTTTACCAAAGTTTGGGAATAGTTCAACAATCTGGAGTTAAATTTTAAACAACATTTTTTGGACAGTTTCCATGCAAATGTTTCTGGTCTGACTGACTTTTGCATCAATAAAATTATCCACTTTTAAATTTGACCTTTAAAGCAAAATTTCACATCTTACCTACCAACCTCCACCATCTTAGAGTTCCCTAGCAATACTATTGCAAAAGAATGTTTTTGTGAGAAGAAGGATTCTCTGTGCCACACGGCACATATTCAATTTAGTGTCGCTGCAGATTTTTGCCTCAGGTATTCAGTAACTGGAAGGAATAACTTTTTCCAACTTATTATTTCTTCTTGCTACAGCTTTATTCAGTCATGCTTATTCCTGAACAGATACGGCAAATGCCAACAGTGCTATTGCACCGATTACTGTATTTCTGCCTTTTCATGCTACAGAATCTGTTAACCTGCTTCCAATACTGTGAGAAGCAGCTTAAGCAATTTTGGGACTGCTTTGAAGATCATTAGTTGCAAGTTATTAAATGCACATTGTTAATAATGGATAAGACTGAGAACTGATATGGTAGGCATTATTCCCATTGAAGATAATGGCTTTTTGCCAAATGAGTTTGCAGTAATTATGCCAATTGTGAAATCTACTGGGCATAAACTGGAAAAAAAAAAAAAAAAAAGGAATGGCTCTTCAATATATGCAGTAATTATACTCTTAACTACATTTTAAAAGTGCATCTGGACACTGGACAAAGTCTTCAGAATCTAAATGAGCCAAAGACAAGCTCTCCTCACAGCACAACAGGGGAATTCAACCAAATGCATTTATTATACTCTGAGATCACAGCTGACTTCTAGTAGTGCCAAAAAAAGAGAGGTTTACACAAACTGCTCATAATTTTTTAAGCACTGATTACAGCTGAAGTGCTATTTTTTGTGTGAACAGAATTTGTTACTGAGTGCCATGTCATAGAATATAAACTTTGCATAAGTCCAAAGACTCAGATGTTATTGCAAATGTAGTCATAGAAGGGAAAAAAAAACGTTTTATCAAGCCTTAAAAAAAAAGAGAAAAAAAGTCTTGTACTCATTTGCTAACTTATCCTTGCAGAATTATAACTTGTAAACAATAGGAGACACAACTTTTCCTTTACAAAAATGCTGCCAGTTAAGGCAACTGTAGCTACTTTCCTTACTTTATTTTATTCTCCCAGAGTTCACAATTCAAAAGTATCTAGTACAAAGCCCTGAAATCCCTGATCAACAGTAATAGATGCAATAAAGTTCATTTTTTTCTGAATACTATAGAACTACTGAGAGGCAGAATGCAACTTCAAAGTTGTCTTCTTATACTTTTAGGAAACCTCACCTGTATAACTGCTTGAGGATTAGACTACTAAAAGGAATATGAATTTGCTCTTAATTAAATTCTAGAGGTGATAAAAGAAGAACTTGCACCTTGAAAGAATGTGAGAAGTTTATAGATCAATATGTCTTTGTGCATAATCACCAGAGATAGTTACACAGATGAGGAACACCTTTCAAAATGTTTTGCAATCATTTGGTCATGTATGATTCCATGCAATTATTTCTTGAATGATTTTCTATACAATCAATTATGTCAAAGCCTCCTGGGGCTGTTTGGTTTTTGGTTTGTTTTTTTTTTTCCTATGGCCCAATACCACCTCACAAATTAAGTACATTGCAAAAATGTTTGCTGACTGGCCACTAACACATATATTCTGTGAATCTATATGGCTACCACAAGGGCAAGCACCAGAAACATTCAATGTTCCACTCATAATTTCTATTAACTTTACTCTCTGTGATCTATTTTGCCTCCATTACCCTGCTTTCATACTTGTATTCCTTTGCCAAGTCATCGTAACAGAGAGTATAAAATAAATGTCTCCTTTCAAAGACTCATTTGTTCAAAACAACATTATCTGTATTTGCTCAAAGAACTTCTTTTAAAAAATCAGGCTTATACCAGGATTACATCAGTCTCATTAAGTAAATAACTACAGAATGGTCTAAGAATTTCCTGTTACTTTGCTTATATATTTGATTACAAGATTTGATTGTAAGCAGGACGCATTTTGGAGTTTGCAGCTTATAAAATTTAGTGTCATTTCTTCCCAGCCCCATATTTAAGTAGAGAGTAGACATTCCCCATCAAGAATTTCCTGTTCCTTATGTAGTTCATCTCATTTGCTTTTTGGTGTGTTGACATACCTTCCATCAGGGATTGCTCTCTTCACAAACTGCAGAGAAGAATTAATCACACGTAAGACTCTAACGACGCCCTGGTCCTCAACAAACTTCAGGACACAGTGCTTCACTGAGGCATTGCTTTCTCCTTTGATATTTTTAGAAATTCCCCGGGGGAACAAAGAATAGATCAGAGAGTACAGTCCAATCCTCAGACTGGAGGCCAGGGGATGTTAACAAGGAGATTAAGGAGGCACTTGGCAGCAGTTCCAAAATCACTGATTTATCTCTGAAAAAATAAGAGCTTGGAACAAAGGCTGCGAACTCTTCGGCTTGGAAGACCTGAACCAAAACATTCATGTCCCAAAGGGCGAGAGGCTGAGCAGTGTCCTGGACTCAGAAACAATGATCATACTTCAAGACTTCCAGTTTGAATGGCGAGTATGTCAAATGGTGAGGATGCCAAATAACAGCCTTAAGCTGGGAAACTACCTCTTCTGTCACAGGGGGAACAGCACAGACTTCCACTTTTAGAGGATTTGATCATCTCTCACCCTGGAGAATAATAGTTGGCTTACAGATATTTCTTATTATTTTGTCTGTGGTAGAGAACCCATACTGAAAAGTATATGTTACCTGACTGACACTAGCTAAAATAACTGTAGTATGAAATCATTAAGCCCTCTGGGACCCCAGTTTTAGCAAAGGTTCAGGTTTATTTAGTGCGACGAGTCAAGATCCCATACTTAATGTATGTGTGCAAAAAGGTCCTTGGAGTGATTAAAAGGCAATGTATCTCAATGTACTTTTTGCTACAAATACTTTTAAAGAAAGGGCCTGTTTAAAGGGTCAAAGCAGTATAGGATAAATAGGTGGTGCAATAGAAATAAAAGGCTTATAATGAAGTGCTAAAATAGTCTTAACCTTTCAGAAAAGTTTGAAAAACTCCAAGGTATTTTTTTTCTTTTTTTTTTTTCCTTCTTTTTCTTTGTTTTGGCCATGTTTTCCTATTGACCTTGCTGCAACTTTAAGATGTAAACTATTGTAATACACACAGAGACATTCACTTTCTTGGATGTTTTCAGTTTATCCCCTTCTTTGAAAAGTCTTTGACTGCATAGCTCCCAGACTGAGCAGGTAGGTGTTCTCCTGCCACATCCGTCAACTCAAAATGCAAAAGAAAAAAAAGCTAAGACAGATTTCATCCCTGTGCTACTCATGTCATTCCTTACCTCTTGCACGTACACACGCAGATACACAGAATGTGCAGCAATAGAGGGAAACCCTGGGAATGAACCAGTTGCCAAAACAGAGCTGGTGGGGAAGAAGGGCTGTTGACAGGTATTGAGGCTTTCTTACCTAAAGCAAAATGGCATAGCAAAAAAAGCAATTACTTTTATTTAACCCTCATGTATTCTATGAGTTTCAAATACACTGTGTAATTTCCTGTGAATTGTGGTGACTCCTTGATCAACAAAGAGTTTGCTAACTCCCTACATATCCATTTTAATGATAAATTTGATTAAGATCCCACTAATGGAAACTCAGGCAGCTGCTCCTAATTTGCACAAATGCAAATCTCAGTTTACTGCAACAAAGAGGAACTCAGATAATGGTTTTGGCTTCGAACCCATAAGCATGAGGTTTTGGTGGGGTTCTCATATCACTTGAGATACAGAATATTCTCAGATTCCTTAGCCTCAATACATGACTAACTCTGCTCCCAGAAACTGCCCATCTCCTGCAAAATTCCCAGCCTATCAGTGGTGAATATTCTTCTGGTTTATACCTTTTGGGTCGGGAGAAAGGTAAAGAAAAGATGAAATGATGAACAGGAATGCTCTTTCTCTTTCAGTAGCACAGCACGTAGCAAACAACAAAAAATCACAATAAACAAACCTCTTTCCTACATACATTTTCCTTCTGAAGTTTTGTTATCACTTTGGGCTGGGGTTAAAATACTTAGAGAATATTTTTAACTCAGTCTGCTTTCTCTGGCCATGGCTGATTGCCCCATTAATCAACTTCCTTCTCCCTTCTTCTTCATCTCATCTTCTTTTCCCAGAACTCGTTTGGTCAGCTAAGCTTCCTGTGTGATTTTGTGGCTCCAGCATCTAGGTTTTTATTTCAGTGATTTGTCATTCCTCCAAAACCAAAGACATATTAACACCTTCTCCCAGCTCCACTTTTGTCATGCATTTATTTCGTTGAGGGAATAGTTATTAAACCTTTCTCCCTTGTACGTGTCTTAGACACATATCACGTGAAAATAAAGTCTGCACATATTTCCATGACACAGCAGTGTTCTTAATGATAGCTTCATAATTTCAAGCATAAATAAAAATTGACCATTGGCAAATTCTTTAATACCTTGACTCCTCAATGTGAATTGTTCTGGGTTGTTATTATGTTGCATTTTAGCAAAATTATAATAGTCTGGTTGTGTGGAAATTAATGGGACCTGATGCATGTCTTCCATCCCTAAGTGGTGAATGTTGAAATACTAAATTATGGATGCAGCTCAAAGAGCTTTTTTTGGTTTAAAGGCAAAGTTTTTCTTCAAACGTACACAAAGGTCCAAATTCGAGGTCTGATCATACATCCACTTCTAAATTTAATAGCCTCACTTACTCAGATGTAATTAGACTAAAAATTATAAACTTAAATATCTAGCTATGTATTCGATACAGTGTAAGTGATAGATCTTCATAGATATACATAAACAGTAAGTTGTATAATTACAGCATATAAGAATACCAATTTCTGTCACTTTTACTATTAGAAATCTTATTGCTGCAAGACAAGTTATTTTTCTTAAAACCATTTATCATTTAAATTGTAGAAATATCTTGAAAACATTCAGGAAACAAAATCAAACCAGTTAACTTAGATCTGTACACCACATCCGACTGAGAAATAGTTAAAGCTGTAGGTAAAAAATAGATCATATTTTTCCATTTACTGTGTAAAATTGAGTTTTGCATGCCAATAACTGTTGTTCTGTGCCATTATGTTATACTCAGTGTGCTGTGTTTTTCCCACTGCCATGTTTCTTTTACTCTCTTTGACTGATCCTGTTGAAGAAAATTCCTATGTGGAATCCCTGGGTCAGGATAAATTTCCATTCTCCATGTCTCTGTGTCTCAGGACCTCCACACACACTAATGCAAAATACAACAACCCAAAACACAAAAGAATCATTCTGGTGGATATGTCTTGAAACTGGACATCAACTAAACAGAAATTTCTCCAGGGAAATGCAGGTGAAAAATCTTGCATCACAGTTATCCCTTAATCTATTTTTGTTGTGGTCAGATCTAATGGAAATTTTAAGGATGTGATTTCATTCCTAGGAAAGACAAATGGGACAGATCTGCTAAAGGTTAAGCTTGTGCTTAACAATTGTTTACAGGTGCTAATTCTTTAAATCCTTTTAAGTGTATTTTTTTTTCATAAAGATCAAATGAAATGCTTTTTAAAATTACTAAGTGATAGAGGGACATGATTATTCTCTAAAATAATGTCTTCTACAAGTTGCAGCTCTGGCCCTGTGAGAGCCAGTGCTGATTTGGTCGAGATCCTCACCAGAATAAATAAATGCAATCCCAACAAATATAATACAAGGCATTTTGAGTGTAGTTTTTCTGTTGGTATAAGAAGTTGGTGCTGTTTTTCTAATATTCTGATATTATGTTTTGGTCTCTTCTGTCTTGTGCATTAACAAAACATTAGTGCTTGCCAAAGAACCAACGGTGATAGCAGCATTGGCTGATGATATGGCACAAATATGAGGAGCTGAAAATTTCTTACATTAGTAAGTCAACTGTTGTTATAGCACAGCAGTCATAAATTAGAAGGTGCTATATTAGGGCACAATGCAATGATATCAAAGTAGCAGTAGGTTGCGTCAAATTACAGCTATACAACTAGCATAGACTGGCTTTAAAATTGTATCAGTGTAATCCTGTTACTGTCAGTCATTTATACAAATTGAATGAAACGCTCTTACTTGTTTTAACTTGTCAAAACTCAAGAACAGCATAACAAAAAATCACTGTCATCTGTGTCTATGACAACTCCTAGCCCTAAAATAAAAGCTCAGAAGTGAACACCAAAGTTTTTCTGCTTTACAAAAACAAATTACTCCAAGCAAGAATCACTCAGAACAGAGCATGGTATGAAGCTCTGGAAAAGACAATAGCACACCACCAAAGAAGAATAAAAGGAGAGGATTAATGTTCAAAGTAAAATAAACTGGTGCATTGGTAAACAGCTATTGAGACAAAGCAAGAAAATGAGGTTTTCAAATACACTGTTGCTTCTGCAAAACTCAGATTCCTAGATTTTGTAGTTTTGCCATAGCTTTTCTTGTTTATTTTCAAAATTTTTACTATTTTCAAAAAGGCAATTTTTCAAACCCACTGCATTATTTCTTGATTTTCTCTAGAAGCTATTCATGGAACAGGATTATTCATATACAAAATTTCTCAATTTTCTGCTGAAATCTTAATTAAAACTCTTGTTCTAAATGAGTAATCTGTTATTGCTCAAGTATGAATCCTTCCTTTTATTTATTTTATTTTATTTTATTTTATTTTATATTTTATTTTATTTTATTTTTCACTCACCCTCACTTTTAAAATCATCACCACCAATGCTAAACATACATTTATTTATATAATAGACTTGACTGGGAAAACATACAATTCTTAGGCTAGTTGCTATTGAGTTTGTAGAAGTTAAAAGGTCACATCAATTTTGAAACTACATGAACAGCACCTCAGAACTAATTGATTGATACACCGTGGCTTCCTTGGGCAAACCCTGGCTGAGATACAGCTCACATGAAGGAAAAAAAAAAAACCCAAACCTGCCAAAGGAAAGCTTCTGCTACCAAAACTGCATCTTTACTAATGTTTCTTCTAACACAAAAATCTTTCATATATTTTAGTTATGGACATGAGTAAACATTCACCAAGGCATACATCTCAGTCTTCAGAAAAATGTTATTCTGCAAAGACATTGCATGAGTGGGAGAGCAAACTTATGGCGGTGACTGATGCTCTCTGGTCTAGGGTTTGTTATGAAGGTAGGAGCAAGATGACCCAACTTGAGGTCCATCTTTTCAAAGTCAGCCAAAGCTTTGGGCTGGTGGCAATTACTTTTGCTAAGAGGGAAGAGAGGTCTGGGAAGCCGTCTGTACTCCTCGGGATGTTCTGTCATTGCAGAGTTTTACTGAGTTACCACCACTCAAATTAGGGACCTGATTCACAGTCACAGAGAATGATTTGTGCTGAGACTCTCTCCAGCTGGGCAGCTTCTGTGTGCTGGGAGGTTAATGTGGCAGATGGGGTGGCTGGTGTATTTTCTGTGTAGTTATTCCCACTGTTGTGCAGCAGCCTTGGCAGAGAGGGGGTGGTGTATGGCCCTTAGTCATGAGCACATTCACCTCCACTGCTACAACCCCAGCAATTACAAATCGGAGCCCTGTGTTTATCTCAAGGGAGAGATGTCCAACTACAAAAGGCTACTGCTACTGGGAAACATACTAGGAAGGGAGAACAGGTACATTTCTTCTGTACCGCCAAGATGGGTAGCATCATTAGCCATTAATCTGTGCCTCAATGGGCCAACAAGCTCAAGTTTAAAGCTTTACTTAGTTGAGCCTCTGAAGTACTACGATTAGGACTCAAGTGTGTGGAAACACTTTATTTCTGTCTATCATTAGGATTTCCATGAAGCAACTGGGTTTGCCATGTAGTTTTTACCCTATTTCTGGAGCAGCTGCACATTCTTTACCCAGAGAAGGCTGTAACGTATCTCCTGTGCTTCTGGCAATGCAAAAATTATGCAAAGCATACACCAGTGTTCAAACCTCTTATGTTCTGCTATGTCTTCATAAGAGAGCATTAAATCAAAATGGAATTATATCAAATTCTGAAGTCATATTGAGATAACAAAGTTTTTTAAAAATCTGCATCTCTATTGCATTGTTTTCCACTCAAATATTGCCTATACAAAGCATTTTAAAATTTATCAAGAAAAACATTAAAAAAATTCATCAGACACAGTTTTACTTTTACAAGAATCTTTTTGTTCTCGATTCTAGACTCTGATTTAGAGACAATCAAGCATTTTTCTTAGATTAATTACAAAAGTAGATTTGCATTCACAAAGAGGACCTTAAAATAGATTACTGTTATTAATAAATTCTATTAGTTATGTTGAAAAATGCACTTCAAAATAATTTTCAAAGGAATACCCCTAAAAATGCAAACAAATCTCATATCAAGACATATGTTGACTCTTCCATTTTCATGGTAAAATAAAGGGAAATAGTGGCAACTAAAAATTAATTATTTTCCACTAATAAACATTACATATCAAGTTTTAGAACTAAATACAATAATGTCTGTGAGACTTCATATGTACGTGTGTGTGTGTGTACATACGGATAGAAAGTCTGAGAAATACAGCTGTCATCAAAACATATGATTAACAGTTAAAATTGTTGCATTAATGTAGAAATACCAAAACTGACTGAGTGTACATTGGGTGCGTACTGACTACAGATGTAGTCAGTCTCGTGTGGCCAATATTACACTGTGTTCCTCTGGCCTTCTTCAGACAGGGGGTGTGTGTTAGAAATAGCAATTTCTTTATACAAATTAGAGGGACATGCATAACTGCAAACAGTTCCTAGTGCACTAAACATCATATACAGTAGAATGATTAAGGTTTTACTCTCAAACTGCAAGTATATCTCAAGGGAATTCTCCCCCTCAGGCTAATTCAGGTTTGTAAAAGGGCTCTGATGATATCTTGGGGTCTAGCACTAAATTCTCTGTATTTTTACAGTAACATTCTTTGCTGCCTCTCCTTTTTTACGACTGTTTTGCAAAGGACTTTTTCCCTGCAGTTTTTCAAGTATCTAGGATAATGAATTCAGTATCAAAGCAAATGCAGGAAAAGAGATATCAATGGTCAGTTCTGTGCCACTTTGACCTGACGACTTTATTTCTTGTCCTCTTGATTCCTTATGCCTTCTCCACTTGCCTGAAATGCATTTTCTCCTACATCTTTTCTATTATTTTCAAGCCTACTCTTGCAAATGCTTTGCTAAGTTTCAATAAGACTAGCCATAGCAGTAAAAAATTTTGAGGCAGATCTGCAAGTGCAATAAATCAGCATACGTGATAACTGAGGACCTTCACTGAAGGTGTTCTTGGCTCCCATATTGTGTATGAAGAATGGTGCAAACTTCGCACTGTAGAGTATAGCCATCTTTTGGATGAGTTTCCACTGGCTAAAGTTTTTCTTGTGTGTCTCTTAAAACCTCTAGCGTCTCACCTGTCATGCTTTATCCAAATGGTAAATAATAACAACGCTAATTGGGGGTGTCAATACTTAAATGTTGTCATCTGTAAGCTATTCTAATTTAAGCCTATTATCCAGTTTTAAGGAAACTTATTAGTACATGCACAATGGATTTAGCTAGAAATGTAAGCACAGATTGTTTTGCAGCCTAGCTATCTTTTCCAGGGTTTTGAAGCTCATGAAAAACTCCTGTGAATTGGGAAGCCAGAGTATAATGTTATCTGCTGAGACAAAAATGCATTGAATCACTCAAATATTATGAAGCTACTGAAATTTAGCATTATTTGTAGCTACTGGGTTTGATTTCTGCTGGAATGTACATGGCTGACTAATGCCATGAATCATTGGTGCTCCACTAACCTAAATCAAACTGGATGTGTTCTATTTTCAGTCAATAATGAAGTTGTTATGAGGTGTTTGCCGGCTTTCAATCTCAGTAGGTTCCTAAGCAAAACACACATTTGTGGCTTCACTCGTAGGTTTTTCTTTCCTTTTAGTTATATTTTTTTAATTCAACTTCCATTCAAGGGCAAATTGACGGAGCTTTCAGCCTGTTATGATTAGGGCAGATAATTTGCCTCAGCTATAAAGCACTCCTTGTAGTGTGGAGGATAGGTTGGAGGGATGCTGGGCATGGGTGCAGCTGCTCCTCTGAGAAGTCGGTTAGAGGCAATGGGCTTACTGAAGGGTTGTGGGCTACAGCCCCACAGCTCCTCACATCTGCAGTCAATCTGTTGTCTCCAACAGAGCCAGCAGTGTGCCCAGGTGGCCAAGAAGGCCAACAGCATTCTGGCTTGTATCAGGAATAGCGTGGCCAGCAGGAGTAGGGAAGTGACGGTGCCTCTGTACTCAGCACTGGTGAGGCCTCACCTCGAGCACTGTGTTCAGTTCTGGGCCCCTCTGTACAAGAGGGACACTGAAGTGCTGGAGCGTGTCCAGAGGAGAGCTACCAAGCTGGTGAGGGGTCTGGAGACCAAGCCATATGAGGAGAGGCTGAGGGAACTGGGCATGTTTAGTTTGGAGAAGAGGAGGTTGAGGGGAGACCTCATTGCCCTCTACAGCTACCTGAAAGGAGGGTGTAGAGAGGTGGGTGTTGGCCTCTTCTCCCAGGGGAATAATGACAGGACCAGAGGACATGGTCTGAAGTTGTGGCAGGGGAGGTTTAGATTAGACATTAGGAAGAATTACTTTACTGAAAGAGTGGTCAGGCACTGGAACAGCCTGCCCAGGGAGGTGGTTGAGTCACCATCCCTAGAGGTATTTAAGAAACGTCTAGATTTGGCACTTCAGGGCATGCTCTAGTGACAGAGATTGTAGGGGTGTTTTTTGTGTGTGTATGGTTGGACTCAATGATCTCAAAGGTCCTTTCCAACCATGAAGATTTTGTGATTCTATGATTCTATACTACCAACTTTATGTTTCTAGCACTCAGCATCATAACTCTGTCCACTTCAGCCTATTTCACTAAGTCCAGTCCTTTCCTTGAAGCTATCAACCTGTCCTGAGGCCTCATTCAGTTCTGGAGATTGGGAGGTACCTTATTCTTGACTGACAGCCAAATCTGTGGCCTTTGCAAAGGAAAGAGGCCCCTTTTCATCCAAAATTTCACTGTCTTAGGAAAAGGTGCTTTGTTACTTTTGAAAAACAGCAATTTTACTAAAGAAATCTGAAGATGTTACAATACTTTGCGATAGGTGGAAGGGAAAAGAGTAGTGTATTTGGCAGAGAGCGCATCAAAGGGCAAGCTTTCTACAATTGACTTCTACCGCAGCGTTTGGCTCAGCACTCCTCCAAACTACCCAGCACCATCTCAGATGTGCTCTGAGGTCAGAGGCATTTACACTGGCCACTCTGCCCTGCTCACTTTGTGCTGCAGTCAAAGGTGCAAGTAGCCAACCTCACGCTTGACAGTTCAGTGTTGTCCAACAATTCCCTGGGCCTATTGTCTGCCCATTCTCTGTTGGGTTTTATGCCCCATAAATTGCTATTCAGTCTGCAACTTTAATTTGCACACCCCTGGACAGTTATTAAATTCTCATCTTTCAATTTTGACATAGGTCCATTGTCTTGTTTGTGCTTCAAGAGTAAAATATGAGCAGGCACTGACATTTCTGTATTCTTTCAAGAGTGATACCAGCTAGAGGTAGAAAAATACATTATTCCTACTGCTCTTTAATGCAGTGTTGCAATGATTACAAAACTACAGATGTAAAATTGCTTGAAATGACATGCACTGATTTTTGGATGCGCAAATGATTGGGTAATTTTCAGGAAAAATAAAACAAAACTAAAAAGATTGCACAAAGAAGAAAATGGGCAGGAAATTAGACTTACCATTCTTTAAACTATCCAAAATCTGTCGCTGTAGAGCAGTAAAACTGAGGTTTTTTTCCCTGTAATGTGGTGTCTGTTCTATTCTGTTTTATTCATGTCACCTTTATTATAACAATATTTTAGAATGTTCCAGCAATATGTACAGTGACAAAGCTAACATCAATCACCTATGCTTTGTGCTTTCCACACTTATGTTTTAGTATCCAGAACATAAACAGTATGCCAAGTGTGGGATTTGAAAGGTTTGTACAAAGGATTTTGTCAGATTTTCCAAAACTCAAGTTTAACAGTTTATGTTAATCTCCAGGGTTTTAATAGAAATATCCTTTCTTCGCATGGCACAGCCACTTTTTGCAGTGTCTTCCCAGACCATGTACCGTGCAGCCACACTTGCTGCTGGTGGAGACGAGTGACTTTCCATTCTGCCATCACTTGTGACACTGAATCGCTAGCAAAGGTGCCTGTACTATTCCTATGATTGTCTGTTCTTGGTTACTATAGAACCTAAGTTTGTTTCTCCTGGTACCTATACACATGGGTTCATCTGCAACCTCTAGATCCGAAGTGTTTTTTCTCAACGCTTATGCATCTCTTCACTTGTAGAACATCAGCTTTGCTCTGCTAAGACCGTTCTGTGTTTTTGTTTGCCCTGCAAGATTGTTGTGGTTTCTCTCCTCAAAACTTTCGCATCTGACAGCTCCTCAAAGCCCAGCCCCACTACTCCCCTTTTCATAAATGCAGATATGTGACTAGATCTTAGCTACTGGTCGTCTTCTATATGTTTCCATATCTGAGTACAAGTCACCTTCCTATTTTAAAAATCTCCTGTGAACGTGAGGCACCTGGAAGTATCTCAACATAATTTTCTTTTGATATGATTCCCATCCCTTTTCTTTAACATTCAAGCTCTGTGGAAAGAGATCTGGGAGTCCTGGTGGACAACAGGATGACCATGAGCCAGCAATGTGCCCTTGTGGCCAAGAAGGCCAATGGCGTCCTGGGGTGCATCAAAAAGAGTGTGGCCAGCAGGTCAAGGGAGGTCATCCTCCCCCTCTACTCTGCATTGGTGAGGCCACACCTGGAGTACTGTGTCCAGTTCTGGGCTCCCCGGTTCCAGAAGGACAGGGAACTCCTGGAAAGGGTGCAGCAGAGGGCTACCAAGATGATTAGGGGACTGGAACACCTCTCTTATGAGGAAAGGCTGAGGGATTTGGGTCTCTTCAGTCTGGAAAAAAGACGGCTGAGGGGGGATCTTATCAACACTTATAAATACTTAAAGGGTGGGTGTCAGGAGGATGGGACCAGGCTCTTTTCAGTAGTGCCCGGGGACAGGACAAGAGGCAATGGGCACAAACTTGAACACAAGAAGTTCCACCTAAACATGAGGAGGAACTTCTTTACCCTGAGGGTGGCAGAGCACTGGAACAGGCTGCCCAGAGAGGTGGTGGAGTCTCCGTCTCTGGAGACATTCAAAACCCGCCTGGACGTGTTCCTGTGTAACCTGCTCTAGGTGACCCTGCTCTGGCAGGGGGGTTGGACTAGATGATCTCCAGAGGTCCCTTCCAACCCTATGGTTCTATGATTCTATGATTCTATGATTCTATGAAATTATGACCCTAGTTCATGCCTTGGAATGATTCCAGTAATGTCAGTGGAGTTCCACTGGGGATGCTGTTTTTCATACATCCACTTATCTGGTTCCTAATTTGCAATCTATTATTTTGTACTCTTTGAGGGAAGCGACTGAAAAGCAAAGGAAAGCCCAGTAACTGGTACCTCCCTCTTTATATCCACTGATGTTCACACCTTACACATCCTTTTCTTGTACAATTGTTCAGTAAACCCAGATCCAACTGTGTGGCTCTTTTACCAGTTTTCTAGATATAGCTGTGGTTTGTTTGCATGTTTGCCTCCAGTTCTTATCTTGTGCCACAGCCCAGTTTGGGGTACTTCTCTCAGGGCTAAATACTGTCTTCCTTCTCTTGTATTTGGCTCAACTACCTTGTCTTCAAAGCTTGTAAATGTAGCAAGCAGGCTTGCAGGCTTCAGGCAGAAGGGTTTGCCACGGAGCAGTGCACCAGACTGGAATTTTGAGTGGCATCATCACCTGCTGCGCCTTTTTACCACTGCCTTTTATGCTCTTTTCCCAGAGTCGGTGCCAAAAATCTTGTAGAGACATTGCAATAACTCTGTCTGCAAAAATGAGCCTTCTCTAAGTTTTGGATGTGTCAGAGTCCAAGAAAAAGGCAGTTTCTGAAGTACTCGGCACAACCATTTCCTTCTCTTAGTCTTGCGCTGTTTGATGCTTCCTCCAATATTTACTGCTATTTTTGAACAGTTTTGTTAAGTTGGCTATAGAAGGCCAAGGATGCTTTTGTGCATCCTTGGTGAAAAGGGGATCCTGGGTGAACAGGGGAATCATTACAGTAAATACTAAGAATCCAGTTCTTGAGCTAGTATTGTAGGGAACTTGAATAATTTAGTAAGAATAGATCCATAGAGGAAATAATATAACAAAACAGTTCATATCCATATTTAAATATAGTCTTATTTAAATCTACATGTATTGATCTTATATGTTTGTGTGAATGGTTATATATGTCTGTGTCTTACTATCTTGCCATTATGAACTGTCACACATTTCCAAGCAGTTCCTGCATGTATACATATTCCAAATGTCATAAGAATCTAATCAAATAAATAAATTTGCAGCCAAGCGTTGAAACAAGCTTAACACTAAAAGGCATGCCATGTGCTTTACAGTAGGCAGAAACTATTTATTATTTTAAGTTGTTGTTCGTTTGTGGTTTTTTAAATGAAAGTGGTACAGTATCATTGTCATCAGAAAACGTGTGCTCACTCTCCAGTTTCGCAATTCACCTGCACCGCCAAGGAGCAACGCTCCATTAAACAAGAACAACCAGTGTATTATAAAAATCATCTTTTCTTTCCAGAAAATGAGAAAACTTCAATTAATAGAAATGTTTTCATTGTGGGTTTTTGCCCTTGTGATTAATGCAGACACACAGGAAGATGGAGGCAGATACAGATTTCAATGGCAGGCTGCAACAGCTGGTTTAACGTAGCAATAGCAACAGCACCATTTTATAGATCTGAGAGCCTGGTAATCAGTTGGTGTAATGAAAGAGGTTGCTTCTCCCTGCAAGTACTGTCTTGCTTAATACAGCAACAGGGTCCAGCACAGAATTTATATGGCAACAGTCTCACAACAAGCTTTCTAAAATAAATGTATCTTGGCCTACAAATAGGGCACGTTTAATCTGAAGAGTGAAATAAGGTGTCAAAGTAGGTTTCTGGAAATATTTTAGGCCACTATTTCTGGTAAAATCCAATTTCTTCTTTAGTCCTTTACTTCTTTAGTCTACATTGAACACTAGTTACAAGTTACGATGAGTTAAACGGTCCTACCAACAAAAGATTACTAATTTTTAAATCCAATGCTTAAACATGTCAATACTGAACCTAGTAGGAAAATTCCTTACAGGTACTGCCCTTCGTCTTCCAAAACCAAGCCATCAGTGACCAGCAATCAGTATCAAACTTTATTCTACAGCCACGGGAAGGTCAGAGCAGTCACAAAGAATAAGAGACTTAAAACATCTGCCTTAAAAAAAAAGGTAGATGTATTGAGAGACCACAAGGGAGCAAACCAGTTCCTAACCTTTTTGGCTCTTTATGAGAAGGTGAGACCTTCCTCCCTCCATGAGAAAAAAGCTATTTACTTACACTGTCTAGAACTGCTGTGTCTCAATTCACAGATGAATATACTGTGCGTGTACTGGCTAGCTCAGGGTCCCCAAGCCAAACACTTCTAGGGAGAGTTTGATTACTGCCCAACAGAGATTGACTATGTAATCCCAATGCAATAAATCTGCTGCTGTTCCAAAGAGCGGGATTTACAAGTACGTGTTCACACCAACTTTGTTGCACATGCCAGGAAAGACTCAGAACTACAATGAATGTGTTGAAAATAGTTACAAACTCTACAAGCTGTAGACGTCTCAATTTCTGGACCTATGACAGCCTATGAAGGAGGGCCCACGTTCTTGTACTTAGGCAAAATAAATAGATAAACTATGGGCAGTAACAGCAGAAATTTCTATCAGAAATAGATCTACAAAGGGAAAGGGAATCCTTGATTAGAATTTGTCTAGGTAAGATTTTGGAGTAGAGATAGGAAAAATGCCCAGGAGGGACTCATTTTGCCTTTACAATTCCCTTTGTCTCTGAGAGTAGCTCATTCTTGTGAGTCTGAACAAAGTCCTGGTCATATGAGAAAGAGTGTAAGGTACTTTTAAATGAAGAAAAAAAAAAAAATCATAGCTATTTTTTTTTTGTTTGTTTTCTTTATATTTTAAAAAAAAGTCAGAAAAGCAAATTTTCATTTTAACTACCAACATTTTTTCAAGGCTGAGGTTTTCATGGCAGCATGGGAAGTTCACCCTGAAAAAACACATCAGAGTGAAAATGTTTGCAGCTTCTTCCAAACTTTCCAAACTTCTTGTAGAAAAATTACATTTTTCTTAACCTGTAGTAGTCACAATTTTAAAATTTCTAGTACTGTATCTGGGACCCTAGAAGGCATTTTTGTGCCCTGTTCTCTTTAGCTATAAACTGACCTCACTTTCTAACTAATGACGTGTTGCAAAATACTGCAAATACTGTACAAGTTTTCCTCCTGCATTCCTTTTGCAACACCTTTGGGAAAACGCATTATGCTTTTCTGCTTATGACCCAGGCTCATGCCCACTGCTTCATTTAACCACCTTTGGGATTAGTATTTCTGCTCCATCCTCTTGGGCACTCCCAACAATTATTATTCCCAGAGGAACAATTGCAGTCATCTCGTTCATAAGCCTTCAATTAAAAGTCCTGAGGGAGAACATTGACAGAGGTATATTATTTCAAAAGCCTTTAAATTCTGCATGACTGCTGCATTCTGAGAGCTCCCTGACATTCCTTGCCAGTTCTTTGTCTGTCTTTTAGTCTATCTCAGTCACTAATTCTGGCATGCTCTGGCAAACCCCTTTTCATTGCAGTACATGAGTGCAATCATTTTGGTGGAGTACATTCTGTGATGTATTCACGCCACTAACATTAGATATCTAATCTCTGCACCTAGATTGGGAGACCAGTCTGACTAATGTATCTCTGTAGGCAATGGAAAGAAATTCTCTTATCCAGGGGGAAATGCAGGGCAGGGGCATATTCGCAGTTCTCTGATTTGTACTCTGGAGAAGACTTTCAGTATTCTTTGAGAGTGTCCAGCTCTTGGGTTGTCAAGCAGGAAGTTCACCACAGCTCTTGCAGGGCTGTTACTAATGAGGAATGGCTTCTTGCTCTTTTCCACTCATGAGCTCTTCCTAATCTCCCTTTACCTCTGAAAGACATATTGCATGTACACCATGGCTCTAAGCCGTGGCAATATTTTTGTATATGGCTCATAGATCCAGGATATGGGTCACTCCTGCTGGTAAAGGACTGTGAAGAGACCAGTCTCCAAATTTAGGCATTTCATTGCCTAAATTTGGTATGTGAATATTATCTGCTTCCTTTTACCTTCATGTTACTGAACAGTTCAGTTCATATTTTGCTGGGAATGATGTGATGGGTTTTGGACCCAATTTCTAATATACTAGGCCTTATTTTCTTTCTTTGCTTTGATTTCTGCTTTGCTGGAGATCAGAAACTTGAGGTGTTGTCTACTTCATAGTGTATATTTATTATTTTTATTAATATTACTTGTATTTATAGTATCATCATCATCATCATCATTGTCATTATTATAATCATTATTATTAAGCAGAAGCTGACCAGCTGTTGCTATAACTGAAAAATAGAGGTTTCTCGGAAATCATCTCCCATGACAATCATACAGCGTCATAACTCCTAAAATGTAGTCAACTTCTAAGCTGACTTCAGAAAATTAGAATTTTATGAGGGTCTGAAAGATGACATTTCCATTGTTTGTTAAAGAATGTGGACGTACTAAGCATCAGAAAGGAAAGAGTTTCAGTATTTTAGAGGAAAGGCAATCTAGTCACAAACATAATCTAACTGCCTTTGATTAAATAAAAATGCTGAATAAAAGACTAGTTTGTTTACTGATGCTCATAGATATAATATAGATATAGCTCATAGAGTCTCAGCCATATTTCAAGACATAGATTTTTGCCAATTATAAAATCATTGAGAGCAATAATAGGGTGTCATATGCTGCTAAAAAAGAAGAACAAAGAAGATAAAGTCACATTTTTAACATTTTCAATCAAATTACTATTTCTTTAAAATATTGTAACAACAAACATTCCATCAGCATTATGTCAATATGGTGATATTACTCATCTCAGTTCTCGTATGTTTTATTTATGATCCACGAAAGAATTATCCCTATCCAAATGGATTTTAATTGAATTACAAAACAAAAAGAGCCTTTTCTAACTTTCTAACCTTCCTGACAAACCAGAACAGGGTCAAAGAGATTTGAAGAGTCATTGATGAATATGTTTTGATTTACTTCAGATAGACTCAGGGGAACTTTGTTCCAGATGGTAACCTTAACCTTTTACAACAAACTGTCTATCTGTGGTAGTCCCTTATTACAATTAGATCCATATCTGTCTGATATTTTGGTGGTCAGGAATTTCCTGGTACCATGCCACCTATGATAATACATTTTGCATCACTTATTGTGAATACGTGTAATAGCAGAGGAAAGGAATTTAATTTCAGTTTCTCCCATGTGTCTGTGAAGTTTTTTTGAAGTATATTCAGTATAAACACTTCAGAAAACAGCAGAAAGCAGAAAACATCCTCACACCGAGGTGTCTTTTTAGCAGTTTGAATGTTAACACAACCACTTCATATCTATTTTAACTTGCAACTTTTGGACCATAAAGAATTGAAGAGCAGTTCTACGCCAAAGGTCAGTTTTAGATATATTAAAGCCACTTGCACGTCTAACTATGAATTGTGTGCACAAAAAGAACTGAAGTATTCATGAAATATTAGTTGTGCTTAGTATTATCTATATACCCAGTTAGGTTGACACAATAGAGGAAAGGAAATGTAGTTTGTGCAAGTCCTAAAAACAAGAAGATCATGTTTCTAGAAGCCCCAAAAATTCCTTATTTACAATATCTAGGCTATATAACATGTATTTATTTCTATTTCATGGAATACCTAATATAATAGGAATCACAACTGCTCACTTTTTAGTGCAGGGCACGACTCCCTGCATGAATGTCCATTAATGTCTTCTCTAGCTCATTACCAGACCCTATATTCCTATATAATACAGATGGAATTGACCCACGTTCACACCTTTAATATGATATTATACAGACCTTCTCCATATAGAATGCCAAATATAATTTTTTTTAAAGCTTGAGAGAAATTACCTCCTTCACCATCACCCCTGTCAAACTGAATCAACTTGCCTTGAATATTGAACAGCAATTTTCAGACTGGAATCCATGGATACCTTGATGTTTTTGGTCTATTTCCAAGGGATTTGTGTAAGATAACTAAGGAAAGTAAGAGGAGTGTCAATAAGCTTAGATTCTCTTCAGAAGGTTTAGCCTATCTGCTGGAAAATTTTATATGCTTGTCAAATTAGAAAAAAAGGTTGAAAATCGCCTTATGGATGGATTTGATGAATTACAGAAAAGTATTAACACTTCTGAAGAAACCCCGCTGCAAATAGTATTATAAACCTTTTCCTCTTATAGAAACGTTTCATTTCAAGCTACAGGCACATGGCAAGTGCTGTTTGTAGTTTCGTTTCTTTTTCTTTAAATTCAGTTATTACATTATTTTTCTTAGCCAAATATATCTGCACACTCTATTTTCAACCACATGTTTAAGGTGCTTCCATTTCTCCCATTTGACTTCATTATTTTGTGAATCTAGTGAAGTTTATATTTTCCATAAATCATTACATCAGTGGCTGTGCACACAATTTTAATTCCAAGAGTACATTATATTTTTATAATTTATATACTGCATTCAAAATTTCTTATAAATTTTGGCCTGCTCTTTAGTTTACAAATGGTTTAGAGTAGCAAACATTCATCTTTGTAGCACTTCTTTGCATGTTACATAAACTAGACTTCTTGATTTTTCAGGTACTAGCATTTCCCTAGAGATCCTGTCTTGATGAGCTGCTCTTTGACTTGAATAAACAAAGACATTGTGACGGAAAATTCTGTGCTGATGGCATTAGCTCCAACTCAGAAGATACAGGCCTTAAATCACAAAAAAAAAAAAAAAAAAAAAAAAAAAAAAATTAAAAATGTGTTTTTATAAAGCCTTTTCTTCCACCATAATGAACACTTGCTGTTTCATGTTTTCAGTTATCAGGCTTAAGCCTTTCTTCAGACCAATTTATTCATATTTTTAACCAGTTTGGCTTTATGGAATGACTCACAGTACTGTTGGAATCCAACCTGGACATATAATTTTTTTTTTACTACTCTGTCAGGCAGAAAGGTTCAATTTAGGTTTTTTTTTTTTTTTTTTTTCTTTTTAATCCTTGTCATATTATTACTTTTCCTGCAAACTTGAGAAGCTCTTGGTATGGACTGCTTTAAAACCACCCTTCTTTCTCTCTCTTGCTTTCTGCTAAGAAAAGCTTTGGAAGCACAATGGACACATACATGTGTGGGCATCAAGTGTCTGTGGAAAAACACAGAGACAGTCAGTCTGGGAAGGTGCACCCCTAATGATGGGACACTGCTTCATCTTCCCGTGGTGACATCTGTAAAGCTATGTCTTCTCATTACAAAACATCCCACTTAAGAAGCTGTTAGTGCAGATAAACACATTCATTATATTGTGGCTGTTTGGAGTGTGACATGGGGAGGAAGAATCCACAGCCCTTGATCCTTCCTTGTTACAGTCAATGAATAGAGTAAATCTGTATCTGGACTAATTAAAAAATCTACTTGAGAATGAGTTGAATTAGGCTCTAAATTTTCTTTTTTCTTCTTAACTATTCCTCCAATTAATCTATAATGATTTTCTAATATCCTGGTTATCTGGAAGTCTGAGGACTAAGCTTGGCTTATCTACCTACTTAGTACTCCTCCAATAGCCTTGTAAGAGATTATAAGACATGCTCAGGTATGCATGTAAACCTCTGAAGAGATTGTGGGTCTCTAGAGCAATAGCTAGAGTTTTACTAATTGGATAAAGTTTAAAAGCTCTGAACATTGTAGTCATGGACTTGAATCAAGCATCTCTAAATCCAGATTCCAAATTTGACTGGAAACTGTGAACCGGACCCACCTTTACGTAGATCTTGACATGGAACTTGAAATAACTTTTTTTCTTTGCACATAAAGCCTAGACCTAAAATTTTTACTTGAGTTATGTTTCTAGTGAAGCTTCTCCCGATGATTTTCATAGCCTGGGCATGTGTTGAGAGGCTGTGACTGCTTCTGATCATATTCAGCAACATAGTGCTCTGTGATGAAATAAGTTTCTCTCACCAGCCAGATGAGGGCACTTTGTTTTGAAGTCTGCTGTGATTTCTTTCCTGCTGGCATGGCTGATTTTCCTCTCAATGGAAACCAGCATGGATGGTAGCTGGAAGGTGACAATTTTTGGACCTTGTTCGATATATAGCCAAGAGGTAGCTATTGTACATATCTGAACCTAAAAGCTGGAAGTCTCAGAGTTTATATGTAGTCTATGATGGCAGTCTAAAGATATTTTCAAGAACTACAGCAATGAATCATACTCTTACTTTCACCCTGTTTGTTATCTAAGCTAATTGGTATGTGAGAAATACTACAACTTTAATTCTGTTAACAACCTCTTCATTTAGAGGGTATCAGATTGTGTAGATATCTTAGCCTGAATTTTTCTTATCATATAAGCACCAACAAAACCAAGAAGTCTTATTATTTTTTTTTGTTAGAAAATATGTAGCAGAATAAAATGTGACTTAATGCTCATATTAAATGCAGCAATTCAACAGTAAATCAGGTCCACTCATTCGGAACTCATCACAAACTGACCATTATGTCCCTTTCATCACAATCAGGGAAAGAAAAGCCTTGAGAATGATATTCAGCAGACACAGAGCCTTAATGATAATGTTTCTTAGAGCACTTAATCAGGCATATTTTATTGTAGGACAACTCCATTAAAAAGACATTCTGAGATGTGCAGTGCTTTTCAAGTGGAATCCAGTGAATTTCTGAGAGGAATATATGCTTAGGAGTATTTAATTTTCTCATGGATATTTCACAAAACCTCTTTGAAGTCTTTGGAGTTATAGTAGGGATAAAATTAATCCTATTCCTATTACACACTGATGTAAATCAAATAAAACTACTGATGGCACAGATCTTTAGATGGTTGCTGTCAGCGTAGTTCACTGAAGTCATATATATGCTATACCTCCTTGGAGTTAATCCAGTTCCATTAGTTGTTTTTATCACTGAATACATACATATTTCTGCAACTGAATTGCCAGTTAGGCAGCTATACATGTGCTATTTATTTGTCCTGCAGCATCCAATGTAGTATATAACTTTTCTGCCCTTAATATCGCTAAAGGCAACTGATAACAAAGAGGCTGTTCTTAAGGAAGATCTACTAGATTTTGAAAACCTTTCACTGATTTATAACAAATAAGTCTTTATCCTTCTAAACCATGTTTTGTACAATAATTGCTTTCTAGAATACATGTGACTTATTCATCGTAGAACTACTGCTAGCCTCCAAGTACACAGTGATAATATATGAGACCAAAGTTCATCTAGTCCAGTATCTTTTCTGAAACAGCTAGCAAAAGTGAATGCTTAAGGAAAGAATAAAAAAAAAAAACAACCCAAAAAAACCCCAGACAAAGGGCGTGTCCCCAAGGCTATTCTCTTTCCAACATCAAGTAAAGCCAGATCTGTTCCCCTGTGCATCAGCAAGCAACAGCAAATCACAGCCTGGCCTTGAACACTTGAAATCAAACAAGAATGCTAAAGACTGGCTGAGTTTTTTTGGAAGGGACACGCCAATCTGGTATCAGTTGTTTTCCTCTCTTTCCCCATACTTATCGAGAACCCAAATGCTAAACCTTTCAGCAGCAAAACAAGCTAAAGCCAAGCTGAGTAGTACTAGCTGTTGAAACATCACCCCGGCCCTGTTCCCTCACGCTCCGCTACACAAAGGTATCAGGCCTGATTCAAAGCCCTGCAAAGTTTATAGCAGCCTTTTCTATCATGTCACTGACTGCCATGAGATAAACTAAGTGAATTTATAAATAAGTGCAGGATAGTGAAATCATTCACAGTTTGGTTTTACCAACTTTGACAGTGCTTTGTTATAAAGCTAAGCAGAGAAAGAAGACAGCATGTATTGTGTCTTGTATAGTAACATCATGATGCGGAAGAAAGTGCAAGTATGCATTTTGTTACTCACCAGGGTATTCCGAAAGTGACTCACGTTGTCTTTAAGGTTAAAATATTCATCCATTTTACATTAGAAAGAATAACAGAAAAACACACCTATTTTCAAGGTGAATATGATTGCTGTATTTGCTCCTGCTTTGAGATTTTCATTGTATAAGAAATCAATCATCTTTTTTTTGTATGGCAAAGAATATTACAGGAAAAGAGAAATACACAGAATTTATTTATTAAGTTGTTTTTCAGCTCTTACTCTGAACATGTGTGCAGGGTGTGAAGAAAAACAAGCATAGAAGAAAGATCAAAAGCGAAGAAGAAGGATCAGAAGAGGAGGAAAAGAAGCTCGCCACCCAGCCTCTCATCTCCAAAACAGCAAAAAATATTTCGGGATGACTGCCTATCCCTCTGTTTCATTAATCTTATAGTGCAACAGCCTGTGAGACAATGGAGTCAAACTCTTTTTATCTCAGTCCTAGCACGAGAGGGGAGAAGGCAATTTCAGGCAATTCCCTTGGACCAGGAATTGGTAGGTTAACTTCTGCCTCACCACCTCTACCCTGGTCACTGCCACCCATCCCTTTGTCCTGGCCCTCTGTTCCTTGGAAGCTGCTGCCACCTGGGTAGGGCTGGCACACTGCTGGGAGGGAAGCAGTGTCCAGCCTGGCAGCAAGCAACATGTGAAGAGGAGAAGAAAGAAAATAGTTGAGCTGAACAGTAGCAAGGATTGTATTTATTTGAAAGCCAACTCCTGGCAGCCCTAGAGGCCTTATTATTACCCAGTGCCGTCTTCATGGACGGTGGAGTTACTATACAACTTTTCATTAACCACGCAGCTTCTCAGTCCTGCATTGCTTGCTTCTGATAGCATTGGGAGCCTGTAAAATATGATGTATGCAGTACGTTAGGTTAGGATGGAGCAGCAATTGTACTGTGCTTAACATTCCTATTGTCAAACAAACCAACCAGACCATGCCAAAAACGCAGCTTGCCCTAAAACACAAACTGCAGTCATTTGACATTGTAGCTGCTCATTTTTTAAAACCACAAATATTCAAGAACCAAAAGAGATAAATCTTAATGTGTAAATCTTTTACTTTTCCCCTGGTAAAAGTACTTGGGGAGGCTAGCAAAGATGTAGTGGAAAAATGTTGCAAATCAAATGGACAGCCTGTTCAGTCTGTTTTGTCATTTCCATGGCTTGTATTGATCAATATTTGCTCCAAAAAAGAGGACATTTGGAAGATGTGCTTCAGAGCACTGCTTGAAGGCCTAGTGTGGGTTCAGTGCTTGGTTCAAAGGTGCTGGCAGTAAAGACTGTAGCTTGCTCTGCACACTCAGCAGTGTTAATGCAGGGGAAGCAGAGAGAGCGTCTCCGTCTCAGCTTTTCCCCTCTTCCAATAAATACATCTTTCCTGTAACTCAATGACACTACTGAACCAGGCATCCAAAAGCCTGCTGTTTAACACTGATACAACTTGACACTGTATACTTTGGCTATATTGGTGCTGTATACTCCAGGTGTAGTTCAGGGGTGAACTGAAGAAAGTGTTGCTTATACTGGGTATTGTTACTGTTGTTGTTTTTAATTACTGAAAAATTCGGTCTTATCCAGACTCTAAAATCCAAGATCCCCTTACTGAGACTGAAGCGTCTCAGTATAAGCCACTTTTCAAAAATAAGTGCCCTAGGGATAGGAAGCGAGAGCTGTGTTTGTACCCCTTTGGGCTTCTCATTCAAATGGGTGAAAAGTTGGTTTTAATTAAATGCACAGAGAATAAAATACTTTAAAAAAGGATCTTTAAAACAATACTGTTTAAGACAAAGAAAAAATACTCCCTGTGGCAAGTTTCACACTCAGATGAAGATTCCTTATATTTGCAACATCAGCAAACACATTCTGATGAGTAATGGTTTGGTAGAGCAACTCATGACTTTAAAGGAATAAAAACCAGTTTTGTTTTGTTTTGTTTTGTTTTGTTTTGTTTTGTGAGGAAAGCCTTTTTTTGTTTTGGTTTTTTTTGGCCTAAATGGAAACTTTCATTTCTTTTGAAATTTTCCCTATTTTTTTTAGTGAAAGTCAGGAGAAAACACCATGCCATTCTCTAAAAAACAAAACCAAAACCATATCATTATTTCCGAATGTACAGATTTTTTACTGAAATATATTTTAGATGTGAAATAATAGTAATTCCCTTCAATTTTCTATTCAGATTAGTACAATATTAACTTCCTAATTCTGAATGGAGTGAAGCGTAAATTATTAAAGCAAAGCTAAGCCAGGTTGTTAACCTCAGATAAGAAATATTTTTGCAGTCTCTGAGACCAGCCCATTATATGTGGAGTACACTTTGGTTTAGCAGTGACCCCATTGGTGTCTGTGCTGCAATATGAACACCCTGCAAGGCGTACTGTATTCACAGGATGAATTTCAATGCCCGAGATTGTGCAATTCATTGGCAAAAACTGCAAAAATTAAGGCAGTTCAAATTCCTTGGGTTTTGTTGGGGGAAGGGTGAATTCATAGCATTGTCTCATGTGTTTTCATTTATTTCAGTGAGCAATGTATGTGTTTCAGGGCTAACCCATACAAGAAGCAACTGATGTAAAATGTGATGAAAAAAGAACATTACAGAAAAATTCTTTGTTATTTTATAAGGCAGAGGACAGTCTAGTCTTTCTGTTCTTAGAAAAGACTGACTGAGGGAGAGAGAATAATTCAAGTTGTGAGGACTGCAATCTTAAAATGAATCAGTAATTAAAAAAAGGTTAAGTAAGCCCTTGGGGCAGGGACTATTTTTCCGTTACAGCCTTGTACAGTCCCTGCCACAGCAGGGTCCCTCCTTTCCATCGGGAACTCCGGGCATTGCCGTGATCCAAGGAATAAAATTAATAACAATGATACCGGGGTGGTGGGGGGGGTTAATATGTAGTCTCTTTCTTTCTCTGGTCTTCACTACACTGTGGATTAGAGGAGAAAGCCCAGCCACACAATAGCAGAAATGTAATATTTGATGGACTTGAGCTGTAAACTCCAGAGCCCGGCTTGCTTCAACCAGGTGGAAAATGCCTCCATTAGTAGAGAATCAGTCATGGAGTCTCTTACTGTTTAAACCCATCACGTCAAGAAATCACATACAGAATGATGCATCGTGGATGAAGGATTGTTTCATAGCTGGAAGTTTTGTTGACCAGGTTAAATCTAAGGAAAATAACACTTTTCTTCTGCAGTATGTTTAAACATATACCTTGTGCAAAGTCCATTACTATGCTAATAAACCATTCTAGAAACAGGGATATCAAAGAAAAGAAAACGATAAGAAAAGAGAAAAGACTAAAGGGAAAGGGAGAAGGAAAGGAGCCCGAGGCTTCCATATTTTATGGAAGTTTTTCCTGTTTGAAGTGTGTAGGATGGGGCTTAGTCTGGAACAGGCACTGTGTTCAGGACATTTAAATTCTAGCAGCACTGAGAAACAGATTTTCCTGCATGCTTTGCATATGTATGAAGGACCCTTAGACTCAGACTCAGGATGAGAGAATAGGGAAATCTTCTATCTTGGAAAGATACACGCTTCTTTTAGTTTCTTCAGTAAACAACAGTAAATACTGTGCAACATGTGTGACCTACAAGGTAGGACTGTGAAAAGTTTGGGACAAAATGACTGTCCCAAAATTCTGCTAAGGAAGCAGGTATACATTCCTACAGACAGAGCAAGTATTGTCTTACCTATGCTATTTCCCTTCCTCAATTTGAAGCTGATAGGATTTATGGTGGTAATGAGATCTACTAATTATAATCCTAATTAGTTTGGACCTAAGAATCTGGATAGAACATGGAGACTAATGATAAAAATGGTACACTGACATGACGGATGTTTTTGGACACTGACATTGATGAACGCTTTAATGGAAGTCTTTTGAAATTCTCTGTTATGAAGTGAGTTGTCACCTTCTTCTATGGGAGAGGCAACCCCTGCTACCTTAAATGGTGGACTCAGAAATATCAGATTTGCAAAGCCTGCTTCTTGTGTCCCAAACAGCATATTCCTGCGGACTAGACAATGCATCCCTCAATTACTCTGTAGACAGTTTGATTACTACCTGTGCAATTTTGATCATTTACACCAATATCACAATAATTTTCTTTCTTTTTATTTTCCCCCCTGGCCTTACTTACAAGAACTTCTTGTCAAAACTTTTTCTTTAGAAGTAATAAGAAGAACATTTCTTATTCCTATTTTCTCATTCTTGTATTATGGTCTTTTGTTATTTTCCTGTTTGTCCTGTTTATACTAATGGCAATAAATAAATAAAAAAACCCACACTCTCTGACATCAATGGTTGCTACTCATGAATATCCAATATCAGATTTGGGAATGTGGCAAAGAAGCTTTACTTAACAACTAAACATTCTTTGGTGAGCAGATTGCATCTTCTAGGTTATATTAAATAAGTTAGCAAGCATACTGAAACAATCATCTCCGAAAAAAAAATTAAGTAATTAGAATTGGAGTCACCAACTTTCTGTGATTTTACTGAGGAACTGTTTCTGTATAGCAGATGCAAGGAACATCGCCTAAATCCTTGTGTCTTCAGAGGACAGTAGTAGTCTTGTGCTAAGAGAAACAAGATCCATACTTACAGTGATCCTCAGGGCATGTGTATTTTCATTGGCCTGTGGTGATGGGGGTGTAGTTACTTTGGACCTTATTCCCTTGAGATCTTATACACTGCCATTGAAATAAACAGAAGCTTTGTCCCAGATCTAAGAAAAAACACAAGAATGTTCTCGCATTCTGGCTTTTAGAACTTGATCACTGCAGTAGAGTCTTGTCTCCCTGAAATACAATTAAAAGGGTTTCCTGTACAACACCCCGGGGGTATTATACACCCCTTAACAAGCTGTTTGACAGCCAGCGTGCAGAGTAGGGAGCTGCATAAGGGCGCTTGCAAGAAAGTGCTCATGGGGCAGAGGCCATAAGCAGACAGTCCCTTCCCATGCTACATCAGAGCCCTAGCCCCCCAGCTGTAGTGGTAACCAGAGATCTGAAGGAGACACTGACAGAGAAAACCTCACTCTTCCATTTTTTAAAAAAGTGATAACTATCATCGACTTTCACTGAGAGCATTTTTACTCAGCGAACCCCCAAAACACTTACTGGCTCAAGCTGCCCAGATAAGTCTGGTAGTGAAATGTCTTTTTTGTACATCCAAGGTGGGGGTTAGAGATGAACAAGCCATCGATATGCTCAACACTGAGCCACTGGGGATCTGCAGACCCTGTGCTCTTGGATGAACTGAAATATTAAATACTAATGGTATGTGTTGAGCTTAGGTGTCTACAATATAAACAGCAGGAAGCCAGGGAGAGATAAAGGGATCGTGATTTTTAGACTCTGCTCCCTCAATTCTACTAGTGCGGCATTAAGAACTTAGGGTTATTCCTGAGTTTGTACTTCTGTCCTTTTTTTAGGTGAAAGTCCATAAACAGGGAAAATTCAGTTTCCCTTAAGTGTATATAATAAGCCCTGCTACTTACACAGGAATACTTGCATTATGCTGAGCGTGAGGTGAGTCACCATGAGAAACTTTAAAATTAGATATTAATCAGCAAGCTCTACAAGCCCTAATTACTAGGTACTTGTGAAGCTGATACTGCATGGATGATGAAGGAGATAGATACACATCTTTCTCATTTATTCCAGTGAACACAACTAGGTGTGGCTAAGTGAACAAGCTAACTCATTTACTTATATCAGAAAGCTAATATTGAGGTACCCAAGCTTCTGTATCTCAAAGGGAAAGGTTTTATTAGCTTGGAGACATGTCATAATGGATTAGGTGAAGACATAGCTAGCAATGGGTTCATTGAGAAAAGAGTATGTGTTCAATAATGAATTCAGTAACATTCAGGTGTCTCAGCAGCATGTTGCACAATGACTGTGTTTCTCCCCATGGAAATAATTCAATGTAGTACACTAACCTGCTCTGGCTTCTTTTGACTCTCCCTTTTTATGATACTGTCAAAGAGGAATACCTTAGCATCCTTTGTTGTCTGAATGTCTAAACTAATTACAGACAGACAATAAAGCTTTATTTGCTGACTTGGCTTCTGCTGACTCAGCTTTTTCAGTGTTTAATGAACTTCTTTAAAATCAAGAGTACTAAGAGATGGTTTTGCATACAGATGTGACTGTATATCTGATGTGACTACAGAACTGTTATTTATCCAGTGGCTTCTACACCACTTAAACATGATTCAGAAAGCAAAGAAAAAAACATCAGCCTTATCAATGGCCATAACTGCAGGGATATCGTCTGTAGTTTATATAACAGGACCTAAATTTCAGTGGCCATATTCTGCCCACAAGCATAGTCACAGCTGGCACAAAACCCAGGAAGTTAAATCACCCATATAGAATACTTGGGTCTTAATTGGTGTTATTATTTTCCTTACTCTATCTCTTAGGAATTCTTTTTTTTATTCCTCAGGGATGCAAAGCTCACCGAAGATAATACAGAGGGACATAAAGATAGAGGAGAGCCCAGATTATACCTGTCCTGTTCTGCAACCCAGAGAACATCAGGTGTGCAGCGGGAATGATCTCTTAAAGGAGAATGCTAATTTGTGCATTTCTTTTGGGATGAGAGGATTCTTTCCTCTAACAGTTTTCATCGGGTGGTTGGGTGTGCTGGAGGCTCTCACAGTTAGCTTGTGTGTATGTAGTGATGGAGATAACTGTTCTTATGTTTCTTTTCTTCTCATTTTTAAAATGACACTTGTGGATTCATCTGTATGACTCAGTAGATAACATTTGTAAATCTCAGAAAGACTCTGATGTGAAAATTCCTTAGATGCAACGTTCAGGGAATGCTTTGTGAAGTGTTTAACAAAACAAAGAGAGGAAGGTTTAAAGAAAACAATATTGATAATAACTCTGTCTTTGCCTCGATCTGCTTCTGAAAATGGCTGTGTTTTATTTGCAGAGTAGACCACTGGGAATCCTAGACCCTCCTTCCCGGACCTCCCTTCCTTCTGTCCTTCCATCCTTCCTTCTGTCTTTCCATCCTTTCACCCTTTTTTCCTTCCTCCCTTTATCTCTTCCTCCCTTCTTACCTTGCTTTTCCTCCTACCCTAAGCTAGATGGAGAACACAAGAGGAAGACCTGCTTCTCCCCTGTGGTCTGGGAGCAGGAGGAGAGCTGCACAGAGGTGAGTGGGAGCCTCACAGCCAGGCATGTGGATGGCATCAGGGAGCAGGTAGGACTTTGCCTCCTCCCTCACTGAGACAGGGGAGAGCTGAGCCAAGGGCAGAATACTGTAATTTTCTGCTGTCTCCGTCCACAGAAAAGTCTAAGTGTTTTCTTTCCCACTCACATAAGAGGAGCTAAGAAGCTGGTTGTGCTTTTATGTTTTCTCCCTTTTAGGTTCTTGGCTTCTAGAGCTACAAAGCCAGCTCCTCCACAAAACTTGTGGCAAAGCCACAACTGAGTCCATTAAAAATATAATGGCTTGCCAAATACATACGTTTTTGCTTTAATCACAGTTGTTCGAGTTATAAAGAGTTCCTTAAATGGGCAGAGTTCCAGCTCTTGAGGTGTATGTATTTTATTGGGAAATATACGAGGAGTTTAAAACAGATTTTGTAATGAAAATAGGCAAGCCACTATAATTGCCGTGATACTAGCTGGTGTCATTGTAATGTCATGCATGTTTATTCTTATATGGCAGCCTCAATGTGACATAATTTACTGCAAGTGGAGGATTTGTAGTGTGCAAAAAATAAATTGAAGACACACGGCATTGTGAAAACAAGTCACAAACTATTATTCTCTGCTTAATCTATTCTGTACTTTCTCTAGTTCATTTAATTACCAAGAATTATTGTCAGTCTCAAATTTTCGCATCCTGAAAAGGGCAAGTGCAGTTTGAGAAAGCAAATGAAACACTCCTAACACATTTAAATTTTCTTAGAAGCCTCTAAGTGTTGGCTTTGAAGGATTTTTTTTAGTGTGAAAGCTTACAGAAGGAAGGTAATTGTGGGTCTAATGTTACGTGGCTTTTTGGAAAAGGTCGTTTGCTCAGTCATTTACACTTCCATGATTTTCATGTTGTTATTATATGAGAAGTACTACTTAAAATCATCTGCTTCATTAGCATCATGGATCATAAGATGAAACAACAATCCACTCTGCTGTAACAGCCTGAAGACTTCCTCTGTACGGATTCATGTGATTTCATTTTTAAGTAACATAATTCCCAGAAATGTGTCTAAGTATGAAGACTCTGGGTGACTCTGCAGGGTGAAATAATTACAACTTAGTCTGTTCCTTACTTTGAGACATGATATATCAAGGTGTTATTTCCGAAACTGCAGTGAAAAGCCTTTTTATGACAGAAATGCCCACTTTCATACTAATCCAAGTTATATCAATATGGAACATGAAGTACAGATGTAAGACATTCTGTATGCTACCAAGTCAATCACTTGTTTTGAGTAGATTCTATTATATTTATTGATGCTTGACCGTTTACATGAAATTGCTTTTCAGTTCAAAATTACATAATAAAGGTTGGATGAGGTACCTGAATACATTTCACCATTATTATATATATATCCTTTATTCATGACAATTTCAGAAAGGCATTCCTGGATCTGTCTTGTCACAAATTATTTTGTAATCTAGCTGTTCAAAAGTAGCCATGACGTATGGTCTCAAAGTTGAATCGATGCCTTAATACTTGTCTTAAAAGTTAGGAAATATGGGTTGGAAATCCCTCAGTCCCAGAATGAATGCTGCACACAGGCCTATGAATCGTGAGTGGGTATGTTCTCACTAATCCACAGGGAAACACTTCCCCCGGTCTCTTTTAAAAGTAAAAAAATATACTCTTTCTATTCTGCCCTGTTTCCTTTTTCCCCTTCCCTGTAGCCTGTGCTATTTTCTCAAATAAAAGGTTCAAATTTTGTCCTTCAGGAGAAGGCACTAGACTGCATTTTGTGGACTAAGGCCTAAACCCCGCAGCGGGGGCAGGGTTCAGATCTACCCCATGCCCAGGCCTTTGTAGTGGCCAAGCCACTGTGTGCTGATGGATTTAATTCTCAGACATGTCCAGGTCTGGGGAAGCAAGCCACCCGGTTAGTTGTCTCAGTGCTCAGCACTGTGGTATTGAAACTTCTTTCTGCACCTTTGGACCTCAGTTCACCATCTGTCAAGGGGCAATTATTGCCTCATTGTAGCTGTGAGTGGAAGAAGGTATTAATTGCACACGTACTACAGTGATAAAGGCAAGACAAAAACATAAAAGGATTAGTGTTCCAGTGATGATAATGAAGACAAAAACAACAACAAAAATCAAAAGAATAATCTGAGAGACTCCTAAATCAGGATGAATAACAACTCTTGGCATGCCTAATCATAAGTGTGCATTGATCCCAGAATAAATAAAGCCAAACTTTTTCTTGAGAAAAAAAAAACTTCATTGAAGTATCATCATGATTTTCTTCATGATCTTGGAGGTCAGCCATTTACATTCTACTTGCTGACTTTCTAGGGTTTTCTTAGTGTACTCATGATTCTACATAGTATCTCTGGCTGAAAAATAGTAGAATAGCTAAAAGGAAAAACATTTTCTTTGTTCTTTATAAGTACACCTAAATATAGATATTTTGGGAAGTAAAACAATGCTTGTGAAAAACTGTGAACACTGCTTGGCAAAAAAGGATTTGTCTGTCTAATTGTCATTTCCATAGTAACCTGCTTGTGTTCTACTTGTCAGATATTCAGTTATGGCTGTCAGCCAGAATTGTAATTCTGGCTAAAAATAGGACATTTCACCTTTACATATGAAAATCACAACTCTTTTCAGTGAATTCACTTTCTAGAAAATGTGGGACTTATTTTCTAATGTATACAATACAGCACTGCTAGATCCTAGTTTGTGATATCTCTGTAATATGTTCTGGCCTTGTGTGGAAAACACAGTAATTTCTAAAGGATGTGGCTTTTACACAGACCTTGGTAAAAACAGTTTTGGATTTCCTGGGTGGGACTTCAGAGAATTCTGTTTATTCCATATGATACAATACGATATGATATGGTAGGATTTGATATGATGTGATTCGTGCACTTACAGAATCCCCTCACATTCTGTTTCTTCAGTCCAGGCTATCTCATCTCATCATCAGATCTCTCAGTTCCATGAAAGGATCCAGCAGCAGCTTTGGCTGTCAGTGATGTACATTTCTAAGGCACCTGGTGCAACTTGGTGCATTATATATGTCGTAACAATTACAGATGGAGAAAGAAATGAAGTTCTGAAAAATTCTTGTCTTTAAAAAAACCCATATATACACAGACAAGCATGGTCCTGCTGCTTTGGCACTGGGTATCATTGAGTTTATTCATTCCTACTGAACTCCAGGGTCATTTTGTCTGTTATGGTGTAAGTATGAAATATAATACTTCAGAGCAAATGAAATCTCAGCACACCTAGAGCTGTAGTTCTGTCTGAATGATCACTTAGAGATATACAAACTAACTCAGAATATCTCTCATATTTAAAACAAGTTCCCATCTGTCCTGTCATAACCACTGCCTTTCTAACCTGAGTATAAAGCTAAAGGACATTTGAGGGATAGTGATGAATAAATAGAAATAGTGAAAGGCCACATAAGGAAAACGTAGGTCCCTACAAATAAGTCCCTAATTTACCAGTACAGCCAGCTCCAATTAAATGTAGGCCTCTTAATCAGGAGATAAATCTCACTATTGCAATCTAAGTTTAGAATAAAAGCAACAGATTGACACAAATAAACATATGCACAAGCTCAAGGGAAAAAGAAAAGTGAGAGATGGAGAAACTTTGTTTGTGCAGTAGATCACATGCCTAGTCTCTGGAGGGTAGAGTCCAGATTTGGGAATGCATGCTGCTCTTGTAAGTGTGCGTTTATTTGTGTTATTCCATAAGGTGCTCATATGTAACATATAGATGCATATAGTGGCATTTATCATATTTATTTTCAGCTGTGTGAAAGTTTAGTGTCTGTCTGAACTTCTTTTTCAACCTCCTTTTACACAGGGAGAGAGAGGGCCGCTTCTAGAGACACCTCTAGAGACACTTCTAGATTCACCTCTGAGACACCAGACTACAAGAATGGAGTTGATGAAAAAACATGGGTGAGGCAATACTGTTTTCATCAAGACCAGAGAAAAAGATTTTCAGTAGCTAAGTAAGACACACATGTGACTGAGATTTCATATAGATAAACCACTCCTGGCATCATAATAAGGGTGCTCTCTTTTGATGAGCAAGCTTAGCATAAAGTGGATGTGAAATCTCCTTTGATTTCCAAAAGCCAATAACACTATGGCCCAAGGCTTTGGGAGAAAAAAAAAAAAAGAGGCCCTCTTAACTTTATCATATGGAACTTCAGACCCCTGAAATATTAAGTATGTAAGGTGAAAAGAATTTATTTAAAGTTTTCTTTTCTGTTTATTTTTCCTTTGTTGCTCTATAGGCCTGGAGTTACACTCATTCAAGCCTGAGAATCTTTACCACAGGCATATAAGCCGGTTACCCCTGAAAAATCCTTGGTTTGGGTTTTGGGGTTGGTTTTTTGGGGTTTGTTTTTTTTTTTTTTTTGGTAAGATTAACTTTCACATCGCAAAGTGCTTTTTACATGGAAAAATGCAGTCCATCTTAATAACAAATTATTTCCAAAGCAGAGAACCACAGAAAGAAAGCATAGAACAAGCATGTATTTGCCATGAGAGGAGAATTGGTCTCTGTGTCCATTCCAACCAGTACAAACTGTGGAGAAGGTCATCCTTTGCCTTATGATTATGTTTGCAACTATGCAATTTCCTTACCTTTCCCTCCATACTCTTCTGATCTGTACCTGTACCTACAGAACAAAAGTTTTGAGAAGTACAAGGTATGCATTTGCTTAAAATGCATGCTATAAGATCACACCTTCAAAAAATGAGCTTCCTCTATGACATAAGCTGGACTGCTAAACCTCAAATCCAACGTTATCAATTCATCCGCAGAACAATCTGTGAAAAACCTGTGCAGCCAGAATTTGCTAATTTTCATCAATCATAATCATTTCTAATGGTGAAAGAGCAATCCTTCAGCTTCCAACCCCTTCCAAATTTCCTAATGAATGTGTCAATTAGATATAGTGGTTTTAATGATGCAGAAGCCTATCATTCATATAAAAGCAACAAAGCCACATAAAGTAATGATGACATTCATTTACTTGGATTCTGATTCAGAAGCAAAATAGTGACTTGTGGGACACCGTACATGGCATAATTCCTTGACCCATCAGCTTAAAAATGCATCTGAAAAGTATCATCACTCTGGAGTGTATCTTTTCTGTGAACAAACTCCAGTGATGAGTTAGTTCTTGCTGTGGGCCATGTAAACTAAACCAGAAATCTGTTCTTTGGAGAAAGAGCATCAGTCTTTCTAGTGTCTGCTGAAAACAGAGGAGGCTGTCAGAAAGAAATAAAACAGGGCTGAAGTCAGGAATCACTTACAGAAAATCTGTGTCATGAGTCATGACGAAAAAGAAGCTGAGTAGATGGGAGTTAACTATGTTCAAGTATGTCATGAGTGTTTAACAAGCATCAGTAAAAGAGGTTTGAGTGGACAATCAGGGACACCGGTGAAAACGTAATGAAATTAGTTTATACGGTTCCTTCTTCTTCCTTCCTCATTCACTTGGTTCACTATAAAGGCGAGTGTAGAAGGCTTTCCTTGCTGTTGTTCTGAAACACATCAGCTTTGTGGCCTGAGAACAAAGACCTGAGTGAGTTGTTAAAGCTTTATTTTGCTGGGTCAGCCTGGCTGTGCAGAGAGCTAATTCTGAGGTCACTGATGGCCAGCATCTCATACATAATGACAGAAACTCAGAGCCAAAAGTATGTCATGCACTTCAGTAGCCAGAGGAACTCATCACAAGAGTGTTCACATCTTCTAGTGGC
Organism: Fratercula arctica; assembly: GCA_947846985.1. Classification (NCBI taxonomy): domain Eukaryota; kingdom Metazoa; phylum Chordata; class Aves; order Charadriiformes; family Alcidae; genus Fratercula; species Fratercula arctica. The sequence goes on from CANTUZ010000003.1 coordinate 72,951,479, forward strand.
AGTGGAGTTTCAGCTGTCAATCTGTAAATGAAAAAGAGAAAAAAAAAATAACAAAACTGAAGATATTTCATTTTAAATCTACCCACAAAAATCAGCATTCCTGTTCCCCAAATCCTTTCTATTTGCAGAAACTATGCCATTCAATTGAACCTTTCTTTTTATGGGGGAGAGAAGGCAAAAGGGAACAAAGAGGGGACCTTGCACTTGTAGGCAAAAGAAAGAAGGCTTTTCTTCATGGAGGGTGCCTTGTAGTGTTCCCGTTTACGCAGAAGTTCATAGGTCAGAGTGCGTGTTGAAGAGACTAACATCTCACCCAGTTCCAGCCTGTCTGTCTGCCTTTAGCAGGCTCTCTGCATGGAGGAGGCTGCAGACAGCTGTCCTCTCCCAGGCTCAGCTGTGCTGAGAGCTTTCCACTCCAGCTACCCATCACCGCACCTCCCCTGAGGCTACTGATGCCCTATGCTGGATGACTAACCACATTAACTCTCTCTAACCCACTCGGAGGGAAAAAATACGCTGGGCTAACTTCAAAAGTTTAAATAGTAACTTATTGCTAATTTGGCCCATGAAGACTAAAGCATGCTAAGGTGTTTTCCCAGAAACAGTTCAGAAGGTGTTGTGGAAATAAGGCAATTTTGTCAGTATGGAGCGAAAGAGCAGCTTTAGATAAGCTTTTTTTTCTTTGACATAACAGTTTAAGGCATATTTTTCTTTGTTACATCAGAATAAAAAACAATCATTCATGAAAGCAAGAAATGAAGATATCCCACATTTGAGATAAGTCATCCCAGCACTCTCATCCCGCATCTTAGTCTTGTTAAGAGAACCCAGTCTATGGATGGTTGGCTGGAACTCCTACCATGCCATAAGGTTTTCACTGTCCTTAACCAAAGTGACTGAAAGTATGCTTCACACACCCTCACACACCCTGGGAACATTAGGCTACATGATGAAAAGATAATACAACTGTTAGAGTTAGAAAGAAGATCCTCCTTGTGCACTTTGTGTATTACTTCAAACTTATAAAAGATACTGTTTTCCTGAACTTCGTGCAATTTTTAGAAAGGCCAGGTTTTGTTTGACTTTTGGAAGAAACAGATTTCACCATGTGTCAAGTACTTTTAAACAAAATTCATCAGAAAGGATAACCTTGGACCTCTATTCAATATCTTAACATGCAGAGACCCTTTGATTCAAGTGATACCACTGTGAAACTGTATTTTGTATAATTTCCAGGAGTAAAGTATAAATATTTCCAGCAAAACATTCTTAACATAAGTTTGTTTGCTAAATGTGTTTCTTCCTTTTTGGAGCTTGTTCCTGTCGTAGGAAACCTTTTTTGTTTTAATGGAAAAACAAATGGATGGATTCCCCAGATTTTCATTTCTATCACTCTGCAAACTCACATAATCATAATGTAAGGTGTTTGTGACAAATCCTCAAGAATAATGTCTGAGAGCCTTTGCTAGAATATCATCCAAGAAAACTATTTCTGTCACTTCCTGTTTCTCACCACACTGAAAAGATTTGTAAACATGACATTTTTCCTACTATTTGTGCACTTTTAAATTCTGATCTCAGCAGGAGCCTGCCAGCCAGCAGGACCCAGCACAAGAACACAAACCTAACTGCTGCACAGTAAGGGAAGCTAAGATTCAGCACAAATGACCATTTCAATGCTTCAGAGTTGTATTTCTGTACAAAATATTATACTCAAAGCTTATGAGGCATTTTCAGAACGTGGCCTATTTTAGAATAGGATGAATCAGATCCTAGGTGTGTTTATTTCTTTACACTGACTACACTGACACCAGCTCTGCTGCACATGTTTACACGACAGATGCATTCATTTGGTCAGCTGAATCCCATCTTCTTGGCTTGCCTACAGGCAGACATGTCAGTCCTCATATTGGTTTTTGCCTTTATACAACTTGTAACAATCATATTGCATCAATTGTCATAGACACCTTTATTTTACTGTCTATAACATCTTTTAAATACAGCAGAAGTTACTACATCCTGTTTACTCAACAACTAAATGTAACATCTAACCTCCAACTAAGCATTCTCCATCCTATAAACCAATTCATATATTCACCGATCCTAATCTTCCTGTATCACAGTCACAGTAATATAAGCATAGAATCATAGAATACCTTAGGTTGGAAAAGACCTTTAGGATCATCGAGTCCAATCGTAAACCTAAGACTGCCAACCCCACCACTAAACCATGTTACTAAGCACCACATCTACACATCTTTTAAATACCTCCACTTCCCTGGGCAGCCTGTTCCAACGCTTGACAATGCTTGCAGTGAAGAAATTTTTCCTAATATCCAATCTAAACCTCCCCTGGCACAATTTGATGCCATTTCCTCTTGTCCCATCAGTTGTTACTTGTGAGAAGAAACCGACCCCCACCTTGCTACAGCCTCCTTTCAGGTAGTTGTAGAGAGCGATAAGGTCTCCCCTCAGCCTCCTTTTCTCCAGGCTAAACAATCCCAGTTCCCTCAGCCACTCCTCGTAAGACTTCTTCTGTGGACCTTCCACCAGCTTTGTTGCCCTTCTCTGAACATGCTCCAGCACCTCAATGTCCCTCCTGTAGTGAGGGGCCCAAAACTAAACACAGTACTTGAGGTGGCAACTCACCAGTGCCGCGTACAGGAGGACAATCACTCCCCCAGGTCTGCTGGCCACACTATTCCTGATAATAACTATGCTTCTCTTTGTTATTGTTATTCACTGAGGAACAAAGACATTGTATGTTTATCATCCTTGATCCTCTCTTTTTTACACTGCTTCAATGCCAGAATCAATTCTACGTCATGAAGGGGAGTCCTAAATATCTGTTTGATATGCTGCTTGCTGTACGGTATAATCTCTAAATACAAGTGTCCGCCCTTACTCATTTAAGCAAAGGCAGATAAGGATCCCAAAGAAGAAAAATTTGTGACTCTGACAGCACAGATTGGCAAAAAATTGCCCCTTGTTGCAAAAGACGTTAGAAATGGCCACAGAATGTTTGTTCAGTCATGTGGGTCTAATTCTGCAGCTCCTGGAAATCAAAGAAGAAATTTCTGCAAAGCAGGGTCTCTCCATTAGGAAGGACGTTTTTCTGCACAGCTTGTCTACTGTAAGAGAAGGGTTTCTACTGACTTTGTTACCTTGTGCTTAATTGGTAGCATCTTGTGGAAGCAGCTGTGTAATAAAGGTTTCAGAGGATGAAATCTGTGTAAAATAATCTCAAAAAAAATCTTCATTGCTACTGAATGATTTATGCATAAAAAGAAATGGCTGCATGTTATATTAAATAATGAAATATTGGCCAATTAGGAAAGGACTCCGGTATTCTTGGGAAGATCTGAATGTCATCCAAAACCAATCTGTGGAGTTCACTGTTGGCAACTTAATTACAAAACACATTTCCGTCGTAGATCAGAAATAGCATGCTTGGATTTGTACAAGTTAATTCCTGATTGAATTTACAGTATGCTAGGACAGATGCTTCCTCCTATTTGTGCAGCACAACAAAAATCCTGAGCTGAAAAACGAATAACAAAAAGTGCTTGCCTCCATGCTTTTTATTTGTTTGTTTGCGCAAAGGTAATGGGAACTCTTTTGGAACTGTTTTAATAGAGATGTAATGCAAGTATTCTGCAATGAAAAAGAACCAAGCTGACATGGTAATTTTCCTCCTGGTGATATTATGGCCATCAAAATAAGAGCGAAAACTGTGACTGCATTTTTTAAACATGTGGAGGGAAGTCACATGCAGTTGGAATGCCTCTGCAATATGGGTTTGCATTCAATCATCTGAGTTCAACTACAATTTTTCCACTAATAAAAGTTCAAATGGTTCAGATTGGCTTCTGTTACAAAGAATACTCTGAAATCTTGGCTGTGATGACATTCGTGGGCATGGAAATATGCTTTATATAACCCTAAATTTCTAGAAAGTGAAAACATTGGAGAAGCCTTTCTCCCATTACTGATTTTTTAAACTTTGGTTTATTTTTTTGCTTAAAAGTGTTTAGATATCTTAAAATATATTGAAGTAATATAAGATATATAGCTTGGATATAATATTTTAGCTTTAACTCCTAAGTTGATTTCAAATACTGCTTAACATAAGACAAATAGGACAAATTTTACTGATGTGAAAGTAATCTAAAATAGACTGTTTGTTCATGGGTGGCTTGTGACTTTGCAGCCTCAGTGTTGGAGTACCCCATTTAATACATATGGGAAGGCCAGACTGTGAAGAAGGACAGTTGGCATTTTCAGAAAATTAGTTATTTTTATGTGGAAGTTATTCAATGAAACAGTAGAAGAGTAGTTTTCCTGAAAAATTTTGCCTTCAGGTTTTCTAATTTCCCTCTCTGTACAAATTTCAGGAAATATTTTTTTAACAGAGGAACTGACAGGTCTGCCAGACTTTCAGTGTTATCTGTAGCACATGCCGCTTATGACTTTCAAGTAGTAGATAAATCAATCTGAACTGGCTCTACAACCCCCTGCTTCATGGTCTTTCTGATCAGTCCACTTATTCACATAGGTTGCTCATGATAAGTTCCAGTTTTTGAGGTGGACAAAGGTTTTTGGACTTTTGGACTTTTGGACAAAGGTGGACCAACAAAGGTCCACCTCAGAACTACTTTTGTAGTCCTACCAGGACTACAAAAAATACAAGATCTAGGACAGAAAGATGTTTAAATACAGTGCTAACAAGTGAATCATATATCCTAAATTAAAAACAAAAACAACCAAAAAAACCCCAACAGAGCCTGTTTAAATTTCTCCATCTTTTTGTTATTACAATCTGGAGATCTGGTCCAGTCAAGGACTTAATTATGTGTTGAACTGATAAATTCCATGAGATTATGTATGTGGTTAACTGCTTTGATGGAGCCAAGACTTAATCCTTAATGGTTAATTTTTGTTGTGGTGTGTTTGTAGTAGGGCCAAAAGTAGTTTAACTGTCTTACTTAATTTTGATATACAATATGTAAACATGGTGGTTGCATTAAGAATCCTATGTGAGAGTTATAGAAAGAATTTATTACCAAAACCTGTAAAATATTTTCTAGTAAGTTTGCAAGTTGTGAATACAGAAGTATATAATGTTACTGTAAACCCATAGATGAGCATTTATTAATTGTTTTGTAAAATATAAAAGAGCTGCATAAATTAAGAACATATGAAACAGATGAAATTATGTATATAAACTATTTTCCTCTGTCTATTTAAATGGCAATCTTCCCAGAGTAATCAAGCATCATTCTACTGGCTAGAACTGGTTGCTTAAATGATAACACACTGCTTTATTGAATAATTATGTTACTACCTTCATTACATCAATAAGTGTTTAATATGGATTTTGTAAAAGATTAATCACAGTATAGTTCCAGAAAAGTATCATTTTTTACAGAAAGTAATCCAACATAAAGTAATACAAAATTGGTAACGAGGTAATCAAAGATCAGGAGTGAAATTCAGACTTACAAACTACAAATGTAACTTTGAGGTAAGCTAACAAAACCAAGCAGCGTCCAGTCCTCACAGAAGCCTGAAAAACCTTTTGTATCCACCAGAAACTGATATTCAGTCTTTAATCCAGTTTCTCTCTCATTGTTATAAACCCATCTGGAATTTTATTGTTTTCTGTCTTTTAATGCTGTTTCCCTGACATTCTTGGAGTCTCCAAATCTTCAGTGCTTTGGAATTCTGTTATACATTCAATACTTGAAAGTTGGAAAGAAAACATGAATTGCAACCCCGTAAACTACAGTTCTCATATTTTCCTAACATATGATTGTGATTTTATAAGTACTGCATGTGTATGTGAGAACTGTGTATCTCACAGATCTGATTTAAAGAAAAAACCCAAAACATTAAGATGAGAAATAACCTGAAGATAGACATAGTGATCAAAAGAAGTAATGTTGATCAGCAAAAACTGACTTCCACTGGGATCTGTTACATATTGAGAAATTACATCAGTGTGTTTTAATTCTGTTTTACAAATTCATTCATTATCTAGAAGAAAGAGTGCAAATAAGTTAGTGAATTTCCATACAATATGAATTTGTAAAAATGACAGAACAAAGAAAATTAGGAATAAATTACAGAGCTGTTAGACAAATGCCCAGAGAACAACATTAGTAAAGTATAAGGACTCTGGAGTTCTCAGCACAGAAAAGACATGGACCTGCTGGAGCAAGTCCCGAGGAGGGCCATGAAGATGATGAGAGGGCTGGAGCACCTCTCCTGTGAAGACAGGCTGAGAGAGTTGGGGTTGTTCAGCCTGGAGAAGAGAAGACTCTGGGGAGACCCTATAGCAGCCTTCCAGTACTTAAAGGGGGCCTACAGGAGTGATGGGGAGGGACTCTTTATCAGGGAGTGTAATGATAGGGTGAGGGGTAATGATTTTATACTGAAAGAGGGTAGATTTAGATTAGATATGAGGAAGAAATTCTTTACTGTGAGGGTGGTGAGGCACTGGCACAGGTTGCCCAGAGAAGCTGTGGATGCCCCATCCCTGGAAGCGTTCAAGGCCAGGCTGGATGGGGCTTTGAGCAGCCTGGTCTAGTGGGAGGTGTCCCTGACCATGGCAGGGGGGTTGGAACTAGGTGATCTTTAAGGTCCCTTCCAACCCGAACCATTCTATGGTTCTATAATTCTATGATAAGTTGGCAGATACAAAGAAAATTATTCAAAAGCCCTGCACAACCGCAAAAGAGAAACAGGAAAACAGGAATTCCAAAACTAGCTTTGAGATGATCTTAGACAGCAAACAATATATAGTAGGAGTCTGAATTAAGATATGGCAGAAAGTCACCAGTGTAATTATAAAATGTCTCCATGGAGAAATCATGCCATGGAGGAGAAATATCGTAATACCTATTTATCTTGCCCTGCAGGAAATAAGCCTTGACTAGTTAGTTGAAGTTTTGGTATGGTGTTATCAAAAAGATAATAATTGGGCTGTTTACAGAGATTAAAAAAAGCGGGGGAGGGGGGGAAGGAAAACCAAGGCAGTTAGAAGGAAAATGAACTGATTAACTCTAAACATGCAATAAATACCACTGAACATAAGGAAACTATTCACCCGGGTTAAAGATTTTTAAAGTTCTGATACCCATTTCTAGAGTGGGGGAAATTTAGCGGTTGAGGTTTTATTTTCTAGGAACATTATTTTATTTACAGTGAATGAAACTATTTTTGAGAAATACATGAAAAATGAAACCTTTAACTCATCTTGATGTGTTTGTAGTGAGAGAAACAAGAATGTGCCAACAAGTAAACCCATATTTGAAAACTAGCCTAGTTGTGGTATTTTTTATTTTTGCTGTGTCTGTTTGTCCACTGAACTAAAAAAATCAATTCACACATTTCTGTTTAGCACCTTGCAGCAGAAAACCCTGAGATACTCCCATAAACTTACTTTATTGAGGCAATAACCCAGTCAGTGTCATTGCTCCGAAGGGAATAGGCACGATGACATACTGAATGTACTGAGGGTGCATCAACATCTGAAAACGAGATGTGTGATGCTGATTAATCAAGAGGGTTAGAACTGGGATCCAAGGAAAGATATGAAGACAGGGAAAGCAGGTCAGAACATTAGGGAAAAATTGTTGGTTGAAATGAACTTTTGGTGGTTAAATAGTGTCTTAAGGTGTAAGGACTCTGATCTTGTGTATATGGATAAATCCTAGCACACACGGGAAAATGTGGATATAGTAATAATAATAATAATAGATTTCAGGAAGATTCCCTCTGGAATGTTTAAAACTAAACTGTCTGCAACACTGGTGTCTTTGTAAAGGAAAGCTCTCGCACTGGGTAGGGAATGAGCAAATAGATCTTTTTCATTATAGATGTCTGGGCTTGTGTGAAGCTAAATGCCTTTAAAAAAAAAAGGCATTCTCAAGAATATGGCGTCTGCTGTCAGTATTATTGGAAGAATGTTTCCCTTTCTCACTTAGTATTCAGTTAGTGTGGCAAATAATCTAAATGTTTGTGTAATTGATGCAAGATTGTGTAATTGATGCTGCCAGAGATGGTTCTGCTGCAGAAAACAGGGCTCACTGGATGAAAAAAACAAATGAAAACCAAATACCATGTCTGGATTATGTTATAACTGCACATGGTAGGTTGTACTTCTGAGAGGAGGAGGGAGAGAAAATTGAGCCAGTGAGGGCAAATTCCTCAAATAAACAGGAAGGGGACTTGGTTGCACCTGAGGGGGAAGGGAGGACGTTGGCTTCTACACGCCCTGTGCAAAAAAATGTGATTCCTTATTAGCCAGCAAGCCCTGTGACCATGCTACTTCGTATGGTGCTGGTGAAGACACACCAGGGACAAAAGACATTCCTCGCAGTGTTAAAGTATCATGTCGGGTCACTACTAGAACAGGAGCAGTTATAAGCCCATGCCTTTTTTGTGAATTTGTTTGGATTTTTAATCCTTAAAGCTGGTTCTTTTGGGATGTTTGGTTGCTGAATAAATATTTAGGCACCTTATAGTAAAGGGGAAAACTGTTTAATGTGGGTTTTTTTCAGTTTGCTGCGTAAATACTGCGTATGGGATATACTGCTGAAGGGGCATGAAAACGGGCAGCTGAGAGGAAAGCTACTCATGTGCTGTGACCTGGATGATGCTGGTGGGGTCAGAGTGAGCATCTTGGAGGGGTGTAAGATGCTCTGAGAGCAGTTTAGGCTTGGTGTGGAGATACTTCGGCATTGTCTTAAGAGGCAGGCAGGGGTAGAAACAAGACAATTGAGATACATTTGAGAGGAGTTAGCTGCCTTCTCTGCAACAGGGAACAGACTAAGCCTTACTCACCTGGAAAGCAGGAAGAAAGGAAAGGACCTGTCTTACAAAGATATTGTTACAAATAAGAGACAGATTTCTCTTCAGTTCTTTCACTTACTGTGTCTGAAGCACTGAGCTTTCTGTATTTGATGAGAAAGTTGCTCTGGTTAAGTTTAGGGATTGGGGGATTGTTTGTTTTTTTTTTTTTTCTTTTGTTTACTTGTTTTTTGTTTTTTTGTTTTTTTTTTTTTCTTTTTTAATTTAAACAAGTATAGTTTTAGAGATCAAACAGTGACAATGTCATCTGGCACAGTCATTTCAAAATTTCAAAAGAAAAGCAGGGAGGATATGGTTCCACCCTGGTTGCTTTAGGATCCTATCACATCTCAGTAAAAGTTTCTTGATATTTACATGTCCCAAGCATTTATGATTCATGTTGACCTGACAGGAATTTGTGAAACCTCCACAACTCAAAAGATGCAGGTGCATTTTCTTTAAACAAGTCAAGGTAGATTTTGGAGCACATCTCCAGGTATGTACATTTGGGAAGTCAATTTTTATTGACTACAAATGCTGATAAAATGTAATGGTTTTTACTCTTGAATCACCTTGTCAGCCATTGAAGTACAAAGTCACTTTAATGAAGAACTGTGACTAACTTTCATTAAGCAAACATAGCAAAGGTTTAAAAATATTATGTCCAAGCAGGTGTTTTGCACTTCACCTGTCAGTCACAGCTTTCTTGGCAGGGTCAGCAGAAGGCAGCACGCAAGTCATTCAGCATCAAATGCCACTAAGGCACCAGTCTGTGAAATGGAGCAGTTGAAATAATAGAACACAGGGATTTTTGGGATTCCCTACTAAGGAGAGACTGCAACCTTTCGTGGTGCCACGAGCTGGGTGCAGTAACACCTATGACCACTACAGTGAATTTTGCCTGAGGTTTCCTGTTCCAGCTGAGTCTGATTCCTTTGAATTGTAAGAGAAGAGCAAACTGAAGACCTCTTAACTGGATCCTGTACTGGCCTGAAGTAAGGTGGGCAAGAGCTATTTGGGAGTGGAGCTTGTTATGCTGCAAATAGTTCTGCTTTCAATGCAGAATTAGTCTGCACGTTCATAATTATTGTGCCACATAATTTCACAAACAGCAGAGAAACTTCTCCGTAAGTTCTTTGATGGTGACTTTCTGTGAAATTCTTTGTTCGTAGTGCTTAATTAGTCTTTTAGCTCACATAGTGGTGTTTGTGTATCTCTTTTTTGAAAGGACCATAACTATTAACACATGTGAATGGCTATTATCTTAGCAAGTTATTTGCTTGAAAAATGGGCATTCATTCCACAAATGCTCAAAATAAACTTCCTTAGAGAAGTATTTGTGAAGAGTGAGTAACAAGGATACATGCGCCGAGAAAACACTGGTGGATCAAAATTTGCCTGAAACACTCTTCAGAAAAATTCAGCAAGGGCTAGCAGATTTCCAGGTAGAAATATGCATTCTTGTTCCTCAGAAAGTAACAGCTCCAGTGAAATACAGCAGTATGTGTACACATATATATAAATATTCAAAGTCAAGGCGGTGAGTTAGCCATCTGAATCCCATTGAAGATAATGAGAACCACGTGGCCAAATCCCCACTTAAAACATGGAAATTTTTTCCTAGTAGCTCTACGTAACATGAAAAAAATGTTAAATAATGAAACACTGCAGCTTTAAAATATGTTTTAAATACAAAACACATACTAGTCAAGACAACTTTCCTAAAAAATTGTAAAAACACCATAAAAATTTTGGCTGTGCTTAAAGAAAGTGTAACAAACATCAACCATTCTCATTTAGAAAGAGATAACTTCCATTTCAGGTTAATGAACTAGCAAAGGCAAAGAATGCTTTACTGTCTACTAGCTCTACATGCTTGCTTATGTCTTCTAAAAAAAAAAAAAAAAACCCAAAACAATTTAAGTAGGAGTTCTCAGAGAAATTCTGGAAGGACACTGTGATTATTGCAGCTACAAGAGGACAAATGAAAAAAAAAGCCCATCACATCATGGAGTCTGCAATGGTACCTAAGTGGCTTCCATTTTCCTGAAAAATGGCAAACCAGTTATAAATCTGATGCTTGAATAACTAATAAGATGCTTATTCTTAAGAGTGACACAGGCACACACACTGGTTACAAAGGAAAATAAGTTAAATTAGAAAAGTTAATAGTATAAATGGAAGCCTAAGGTGAAACTCATCCTATTGGAGTGATGCAGAGTTTGAAGAAGTGAAATGACTAAAAGTAGCAAATTTTTATTGTTCTGTGTGGGATGTATGCCATTTTACCTTTTAAGTGTCACTCTTTCAAGTCTACGGAAGGAAAAGAAGCTGGAAAACTCTCATTCTTTGTTTTACTTTTATTGTAGCATGAGGTGGAAACAAAAATTTACAGGTCAAAATGGATGATTATCCCAGCTTGGAACAAAACATGCTAAAAAAAGGAGCAGAGGAGGGTACGTGGGTATGTCACTCAATAGGTAGTCCTTACAATGACCCAAATGACAGAATATGAGGAAGGTGAGAAAAACCCCACAACTGTGCATAAAACTTCCCTTGTGCTCATTTTTATTACAGTTCAAAACTGAAAGGCTGTTCAGCAGGGTTTATGACATATCAACTCATCTGAATTGAAGCATGAGTTTTCTGGCATTCAGCCTGGAATCTGTAAGGGCTGGATGGTCTCAAAGGGCAACTGCTTCTCAGCGGTTTTGATTCTTAACCGGGCAATGCCTGAACATTTTGATTGCCTTTATCTTCACTGGGAAGATAAGCTTAGGCTGAAAGGGAAAGACACGCATGGTGTGCAAAATCTTTTTAAAACCCCCCAAATTTTTAGGGCTTTTTCCACAGAATTTCACCAGATATTTCAAAGGTTTCATTTAAAAATTAGGCCCTGATTGACTTTCTTGTCCTCTTTCTGCACTAAGCATACACATATTCAAACCATGCTTCTAATTTTAAATCTATCTAATCTTTGATAATGTATGACTCTGGCCATGCAAGCATGCAAACAGTTTATGGATACAACCTCAGTGATATATACACTATACACTTCAGCCACCTGAAAGTTCAAAGACAAGGGAAGTCGGCTGACCCTGCCTGTCTTGCACTGGAAAGCCTTTACAGTTTTGCTGTGTGGGTAGATATGAACGAAATTATTTTCCTGGGTGGTATAACTGTGGGCTAATAGTCACTCTGATGAGCGATATTTTAACGAACTAACTGTTTAAAGATATGAAAAAGTTACATCACCCAGAAAGCTGTATTTGTGCACATAACAATGCACATCTGATTGCACAAAAAAGACCTGCATTCTTCTTGCATCATAGTGTTCATTATACAAGCCATAAGCAGTGCAGTAGCCATTTGGCAACCTTTGTTTAATATTTAATAATTTCCATAGGTCTGGTCCTACTCCTGTGTTACTCTAGCTATAAAAGAGAAGCACTTCTGTTCTTCCTAAAAAGTGCATCATTTTCTTTTTTAATTGAACAGTTTTTCCTTTAGCCTATGAGTTCATCATGCTGAAAAGAAAGAGTTTTTGAAGTGTGTTGGGCTGAAGCTGTGAACTGTTTGGATATATGATTGCGGATTTGGTGGAAAACCTAACATTATTCTTAGTCAGAATGGTCTATGATTTTTCCACTTTGATTTGGCAGGCCCATTATACCGCAGTGCACATATGCTTTCCCATAATTACCCACTAGCAGTTGTAAAGAGTTGGTCTTTATTTTGAAATTAAGTCTCCACAATGCATGTAATATAAGATGTAAAATTACAGAGTGCTGAAATTGATGTAAGAGTACTTTTAATCTTTGACCTATACAATAAACTGATGCTTTGAGGTTGTCAAAAATCATTTAGGCCCCAGGTTAAAGTCAGAGAGACAACCCAGACAAATAAACAAATTAAATTATTTATGCTGATTTTTTACATAATGACTAGATATAAGCTTTGTTTTGGAGAAATATGTAGAATCTTCCTCACTGCTTTCACTTCTTCCAAATATAAGAAGATTTTTAAAATCTCAGTCACTGAAACAGAAACATACATATACATATATGTATTCTGTGTCTTTGACCATGTCCTAAACTTTATGAATCCTAAAAAATCATGTTCCAGACTGGAATACTCAAGTTATCCAGACAGAGTGATCTCAGTCCAGAGTAGTACTGAACTTAGTGATATCTAACTGAGTAACTATGTCATTGCTATCTTTTCTTTTGAATGTATTTTGCTAGGTTTTTAAGGCTGTAAGGCAACTCTGTGATCTAGTATCAATTTCAGCATAGTATGGACAACACATTTAAAAAAAAATAAATTAAAAATGTGTTACTGTCTTTGTCTTCTATGAACTGAGGTATGAAAAGTCATGGAGCCAGGAAAAGTTCATAGATTGCAGATGGGAAAAACTTTGGCTGTTGCAGAAAAGACTCTGCAACACATATGCAAACCAACATACATCCCCAGACCCAACAAATACCAGGAGATGTATTTATGCAGTGTTGCATAGTACCGTAGTGATAAGACTCTCTCTTAGCCTGGGTCTAGTATCTGTATGAGATTTCCTGTGGCTTTCACTTCTTCTATCATTCCTCTTTTTTTTTTCTTTTTTTTTTCTTTTTTTTTCTTTTTTCTTTTTTTTTTTCTTTTTTTCAAAAGAACTAAATATAGACATCATTATCTGTATTGATGTGTATCTTGAGATTGTTCCAAATCCCACTGAAATGAGCCAAAAGATTCTCGCTGAATTCTGTCAGTCCTACATTAGGCTCTGTTTCTCTTCATTATATCTTATCTGTTCATGCCTTCCTATTTTATGTTATTCTGGACTAGTTTTTAATGCATGCATATCATAGTTTCTCATAAAAGTAACATTTTCAAGTGCTTTTCTTACCTTACTACCATTACCCTTCCAAATTCTATCACACCCACAGCAACTGTACTCACAGATTGTCATGCAAACCTAGACAGCTGGTCATCCTACTATCGCCTGTGTGAACAATTGAATATGTGAAAATATAGAGAGGACTCTGTACGGATATTAAGATACTTTGAGAACTGTTTTGATAGCTCAGATCAAGAACAATCTTCTTGCAAAGAAGTTTGGTAGGAATGGACACAACACAAGAGGTGACCACATCTGCGCTAGATGTACTTAGGGTTCCCATACTTCATTCAGGAAATCTGGGAAGAAACTGAGACTGTAGCTCATAATCTGTGAGTCTAATACCGTTGGGATTGGGATGCACTGGTCTTATTTTATGTGAATTGCATAGTGAGCCAGAATAGCCTTAACCATCTGCATATGGGCTACACTTTATATAAGTCTGATTCATCTTCACCATACTGGGACTGCACATATGCTCCAAGCATGCGTTGTGGTTGTTTGGCTGGGACCCACGGAAGATCAGCAGCTGCACTCAGAGCTGCTGCATCTCTGAGCAAGTTGTCACGCTGTGGGGGAGTGCTAATAAGGGGCTCTCACACACCTTGACTCCTTCGGTAAACCCGTATCTGATTATCATAAAGACGCTATGCTTATACAAAGATCACATCCAGAAAATCAGCTGGAGAGTCAACATACAGAAGGCTCCTTTTTTTTAATTATTTGCCTCTTGTCCTAGTCTTCCTGCATATATTTTCAAGTCCATATTTTGCCATTTCATGTCCTGAACAGACAGTAACTTGTTTTTCCTTTTCCTGGGATTCTGGCTGGATGCATTCACCTGCATTTGGCTGGATGCTGAAATTTGCAAAAGGAACATACAAGAAAGTTGTAAGTAACTCCTCCGGATTTAAATGACAGAGCAGAAGCATGTTACTTCTAAGGGGGAACCTGCAGGGTTTGTTACATTTTAACAAACAGAGTTTCATTTCACACTTTGGGTTAATTCATTTTAGCTTTCCAGTGTCCCTTGGGAGACAAGTCCTTAAACTACATACTTAGATCTCTGCAGTGCCTCTAGGACTACTGGAAAGCTAATATTAAATAATAATAATAATAATAATAATACAACAATAACATAGTAGCTAGATGCATTGAATGTCACAATAGCATTCCTTCTGATTTACAAGAGGTGGTGCAAAATCAAAATTAAGATCCTGGTGTGTAACAGATATCAGTTACAAATGTCAATTGTTATAAAACAGGACCACAATTGGCTGCAGGCTATCCAAGAGGATCTCTGCAGTTTCTTCTGGATATTCATGCAAACATAAATTAGAGGTGGAAGCTGCTGACACCTCTGGTGCTAAAGCTAGCATGAGAGAAGCGTTATATGTCAAAAAAAAAACCCCTTCTTACCAATGAACAATGTAGAAACATTGGTTGACAGTGAGTGAAGAAAAATTATTTTATAGGGACCTTGAATTGCATCACTTTTGTCTGTTCCCTAATGCTTTTTTTACTTCACTGAAGAAACTGCTAAGGCACTAAGATTAACAATTGTTGCTGCATCATTAGAGACTCAATGTTGTGCAGAAGTCTACATGTTACTGAATTGACACATTTCCTTACAGACTAAGAAAGTGCAGAATTGCTTATCATTCCTCGATAGAAACAATCTAACTACACTTTTCACAAACCATAAAATAAGCTGGAAAGCTATAAAAATTAACTGAAATTTACTGCTCTTAAAGATCCACAATAGACAGTTCTTAATTCCCTGGAGGTACGTAAAGCCCAGCTTCAAGATGGGAACACTGAAGACTCCTTTTAGTTTTTTGGTGGACACAGAAGTTGCAGAAATGTGGTATCCCACTCCCTGGAAAAGACCTTTCACTGCTGTTATGAAGAAGATGGCTATTGCCATTTTAGTAGGAAATAATATCCTGTGGATGTTTGCAATAAGAAAATTACTCAAATTCTAAATGTCTGTTTCACAGCAGCATGTTGGAGTAGTCCTGAGACAGATGCCTGAAGAACTCGTTCCTCAATCTTTTGCACGACTGGCTTAAGCTGCCTTGTGTGCTGACTATGCCGAACACTAGTAAATGCCTTATTCTCTTTCATTCAGTAACAGAGAGTATAGGCACCTGATTTAGGACTCTGAAACTCATATGAGGACTGTGTCCATTTGATTATCTATATTTCTATATGGAGCAGAGCATCACCTAAGTCCTTTGACTCTGGACATTTACTGTTCCTCTGGGTCTTTTTCGAATCTCTCCTGAGTCATCTCTTTCACTTTACATTCAATGGACACAAATGAGGTGGCTTTTGTTATGTTCCTAGGCTTCCAACAAATACAGTCACAGTCTTTCTCTCTCCAAATGAACATTCAGTTATTTACAAACAGTGGAAACATCTTAGCTTTCTGTTTCCATCATATTAGGCAGAAGATCTGCACCCTAAAGGTGCGTTCGGTTCTGAATTCTGCTCAGCTTTAAGCAGTGTTAGTGAGGTAGTTCACTCAAAGCTCAACAGAAAATGCAAAAGCTCAATCAGATGTACAACAAAAGAAATACTTAGTGATAAAAGGTATAGTATTCTTGTGAATTTCTGGGATAAAAAATACAGGCTACAAAGATGCACAGCCAAAGGTGGTAGCATACCAACAGGCACGTTCACCTACAACTTCTGCTTCAAGGGTAGGTTTTTGTGGGGTCTAAAGAGTGGTGTGAGAATATTTCTCTTTTGTCTTTACTGTATCCATCCTTTGGGAATAGGTCAGAACAAATAATACTTGATTAACATATAGAGGTCATTTATGTCAGAGTATTCACCTGAGGAAGTGGCTTGAAGAAGAGTAAGATTCCATCTATATCTACCAATTTCTAGGTGCAAGTTGTATGTCATGAGATGTAAGATTGGTTTGCCTAATTCAGCAAGAATTGGGGTGAAGTATGAGTCTTTTTCTGTCTTTCCTCATAAGATTGTCTTCCTTATAACTTTAAACTACTTCGTGAAATGGAGAGCAGGCGTTTTGATCTGAATTTTGATCAAGATACCACAACAACAGAGCTCAATACAGTCAGTTTTGACCAAGGACTCATCCTCAGTGGTCATCAATGGTAAGAAACCATAGGTGTTTGAGCAATGGGGAAGCTTGCAGGGAAAAAAAAGGGAACAAGATGACTGAACTCAATCTTTGGAATCACGTAGACCTAGATCTGAGAACCATTTGTCTAATGAAGTGCATAACTCAGATGAAATATTTTGTCATATTGTAATTGTGAATTTTAAGTGGAAGTCCTTTATCCATCAAACAGATACATTTCATGCTTGAAATATTATATGGAAAAATGGCAATCTTATATCAAGCTATTGTGATGTCTGTGTAGTGACAGTGGCTGAGTACCAGCAAAAGACAAGCTATGGCAGAAATAAGAAACTTGTATTTTTTTCCCACACCTTGATGAGAAATGTTGGCAGGTTGGTTTTTTTGTTGTTGTTGTTGTTGTTGGTTTTTTTCCCCAAAACCATCCCATAAATAATGGAGAAATATTTGCTTGCATTTGATTTTATAGCTTAATTAAGGACATGCTGCAACAAATTCAGTAGATTTCAAGGACAGGATATATTAGATATACATTACTAATAAATTAATAGAGATAGGAGTGATTTTTGTAAATAATTATTTATTATACTTCCAATAATCTGCGCAATAATGTGCAATACTGCACAAAAAAACCTAGCAAAATAAATGGGCATTCGTAAGTGCTTAAAGACGAAAGTGATGGTTATTGACTTGAGACCATGAGATGTAAATAAGGAGGGGGAAAAAAAGGAGATGCAGAGTTTTAAGTTCCATTTTTTTATTTCTTCCACAGAGAGGTGAAAAAAAAGAGGTGATGCAGCCATTTTGTCATGTCCGGTGTGGACTTCTGTGGTGTTTCTGTTGTGTACTATGCCACAGACCGGATTTGACCATTCCCTTGGAAAAGAGCTAGCTGATGTGAAGAAAAGAATCAGTATCTAATAATATGCAATAGCAGAATAATGTATTTTTAGTATAAATAATGTGAATTCCCAACCATTCTTCTGCAGATTAACTGCCATGACAAAAGCCAGCATTTACAGTGAAGACGAAAGAATGTGAAGCCACATTCTAAAGGTAAAACTCGGACAAACTTGCCTTTAAACTTTTAAAGACACTACATGAGGCCATTAGGAAATTTTCTCATTTCTTTTTCACCTCCTGAAGGTTTTTCCCCATTCTTTAGCATTATGCAGGGATTTAAGATTTAGTATCTTATTTTGTAAAACATGAAGGCCGTAAAGCCTCAACTATTGTACTAAGCCTAGGATCAGAAAAAAAATGAACAATGCATATCTGAATATCCTTGACAATAATGCAAACAAACACTAACATTTTTGCTAGTAGCAAGTGTTGGTAATTTTGCAAATTGTACTTTGCATTTACATGAACTAGGTATAATTTTAAAATTCCAACATAAAAAAGAATCTCAAGATGCTGTGAAGCAGTTCCATCACATTGAAAATATCTGGGTTTTTTTGATTGCACAATACAAAGACATATCTCCTGTTTGACTTTTGTGTAGCACATGCCAAGAATCTATCAGCAAAAGTAAGATTTGACATCAGAATTAAATTGCAAACAGCATTATCTTCATGTACATAATGGATCTTTTATAAAGAGATGGAATTTCTTTTTCTTTAGACTTAGAGAGATTAAGGTCACATCACAGTATGTTAAAATACACAAACCTCGATAATCTTTGGCAGATTTATTACCTACCACACACTCACAGATCCCTGTGAATCTTTGTAATTCTTAACATGAACAGCTGGTAGTAAATAACCAAACATAAAGTGCTTGATGGAAAGAGAAAGATACCTTCTTATACTCCCAGTGAGGTTCCTCACTGGAAAGCTAATCAAAGAATGATTCAGAAGAAAAGCTAAAAACAATGTTCAGTTTGTTTTTGCAGATGTCCCAACTTTTGGGCTTTAATTTATGGTGCAAATATTTCAGTAAAACAACAAATACTAGGGTCTGAGCTAGATGAAATTTATCAAGAACTTCCAGTTTATTTTTTTAAACCAATCTGATTTAGCAAAGTTTTATATTTGCAAGTACTTCAGAATCAGCTAGTTGCATTGAAGAAAACATTTACCACATTAGGAGGTGGAAGGAAGAAAGAAAGAAAGAAGAGTAAAATGCTAGCTAAGCATTAAGTAGCATTAACTAAATTTGTGGATTTTTTTTTTTGCTATCTTTAAATTGTGGAAGGTTTCTGTAGGAGGCTTGGAAGGAGAGTCTTGCAAGAAACTCTTTGAGAGTTTTTTGAATGCTTTCTAGAGCTGGGTTGTTGACAGACAACTTCTCTTTGGCTGTAAGTCTTTAAATCTTGTTTATCTGTAACAATTGCTCACGTGAGCAGGGTGAATACTGTATTCCCAGCATGGTGAAGGCATCACATGCTGTTCATAGACTGACCTCATGGCATCCCAATAGAGCCTGTAGAGAGTAATTGATCCATATTTGCTATTTTTATAGCCTTTATGACTGGTACAGGACAATTTACAGCCAGTCCCACTGAAGGAGTGGGATTCGGATGGAGACAGTGAGCAGATGAACGAAGCTGGATTCCAGACACATGCTCTCAACAGTCATGTTCTGCCTCCTCTCAGGTCTTCAGAGGGATGGGGAGTATGTGGAGTCCTGCAGAAGGAGTATGTAGCCACATTATAACCTCATCTGGTGAAAAATGCATGCTCACATGTATTTTGAAGTACTCTTTATGCTCAGCAAAAACTCTTTGTTTATGTTGAAGACTCACATGCAACTAATACTTTGTATCATCTGCAGCGTGGTAAATGATGACCTCATTTCCAGCTGTCTTTATCATTTCTCATGTTAGCAAAAGCAAAGTAGATCTGGGAATGAAGCTGTCTCACTATTAGAAATGCTAAGTAGTACAAAACACAGCGTGCATCTCTCAAGGATCAGGAGCAGTATCAGTTGCATCCTCTGCTGTTTATATTGGCTTCAAAGAAGGTGCTGAATCAAGTTCAAAGTGCATGTCACTATCTTTTAAGTATTCAAAGGCTCCAAGGCATATCAAAATTAACTGAAATTATAAGATGTAGATTTTCACTCCTTCGGAAGAGCAAAAGTGATGGTGAAATGCACCTTTGCAAGAGAAAAAAACTTTCTCAGAGAGTAGAATGTACTCCCTGGGGAAAATAGGGCTCTTAAAATCTGCTTTTAATAGCCTTCTTCTCCTTTATCCTCTCTGTTTCATTTAAAGTCACATCCCAAAACCAAAACAACCCCTTATCTGTCCTTCTTCTCTTGGGAAGACAAAAGAAACTAGAGATATGGCTGTCATATAAAGCAGCTGGATGCATTCAAGTATTAAGGCAATGAGCATGGAACAGGATGGAGTTGAAGAGAATACAATAGCATAGAAACCCCATCCACAGGGAATGGTAAATTTCTGGCTCATATACAAGGTATGGGGAAAGAACCATTAGACATCTTGCTACAGCTCTGCATGCTTGAAATTAAACTTCGTTCTGCACTCAAGGATCACTCTCAAGCAAGCTAGCTGTAAATGGGTAGCTGATCGGCTGTCTAGGGTTTAAGGCAGTTATCTGTGTTGGCCAATTGCCTAGACACCTTGCCTGAGGAAATCATATAGAATCATAGAATTATAGAATTGTTAGGGTTGGAAGGGACCTTAAAGATCATCTAGCCAATGGATCACCTAAACACAGATGGACATCTGAGCCTGAGCCTCAGATCTCATCACTGGTGCCAGACACTGTGTGGTTTTTAGATTATCTGAGTCAGATACTTGACTGAATTAGGCAAATTACACTGTTTTTCATTTACTGATAATCTGGCCCATTTCTTTTTGTATGTTACTGCTCTACTAAATTCCAGGAAGAAATTTTCAAAAGCCATGTCCCCATCATCAATGGCAATCTGGGATTATGATATTATAGCCCATGAGGAGAGAAGTTCAACTAACGTTAAGAGCATTTCCATATTCAGATCTCTAAGAACTCATCAGGCAAACCATAGTACACCAGAAAAAGTCCATATGAGTTTTTTAGACCCACCAGATCTGGGAGTGTAGCTGCAGATAATCTTTGGATAGTGAATGATTTGAATTCATGGTTTAATGCAAGAAATCATGACAGAAAATATATATGCAGGTTATTCAGCCTTTAGCCCTGGACGTAAGGATAGTTAATCACCTGTACACGTACTCTTCAGAGCAGGTCAAAGGGACCGGCTGATATTTTGGTTTTATCCAATTCAGTTGCTGGATAATGCAGTTGCTTCGCTGAACAACTGGACTACTGCAGAGTGAAACAGAAATTTTCTGTTATTAAAGGCAGTAAATTAGTACTCACACAAGCAAAGGCTTGTTCAGCTGGGCTGAAGTATGACTTGGTGGTGTCTCTGAGTCACAATATCTCTGGATCTGCGGCTTTGTAGCTCATATATCAGCCCTTGTTCAGGTCTCTGCTTAGTCCCAAAGTCTGTTCTTATGAGTTTAAAGTTCAGACAGAGCTAGAGGTTTATTCATTGAGTCCTTTGACTGTGTCTTTTACTTTTCATCGTGTTCTTTGTATGGCATTCTGTTATGCCATATCCCCCCATGTATATGCCTCAGCTTTGTACAGTTTCCTGAGCAAAGTAAGCCATGGCTCTTGCATGCTAATTATTAGCTATTTCCTCTTACCTTGTGAATTGGAATGGAAGAAAGAAAGTCTGGCATCTGAACTTGTTTCACTTTTACTTCCTGCAGGTTTATCATTGTTCAGTTCCAGAGTGGAAATGCCCTGTTCTTCACACAGCGAGCACCCTGTTGAGTGCTTCGATTCCTCTCCCAATCCAGCTTTTAAACCACATGTTTGCATTCATTCCAATAGTGTCATTTTAGGTTTTCCTTTCTTTACTCTTTCCATTCCTCGTCTTCCACTTGAGTTGCTGACTCTCTGGTCATCTTCTGTTGGCAACAATAAAAATTATATGTGTATATAAATTGCCAGAATGATTAATTCCTCATGACTGTCTCCTCTGATCTTAATTTCCATTTTTGCAAGCCTTTCCATATGTCCTTGAATATTTATTTCAATAATTAAATTTTCCAAGTTGGCCCATAATGCAGAAACCAGCAGCATAGTCTTTTTTCTCTCTCTCTTCCTCTTTCTTTCTCCTTGGCATGGTGGGAGTCAGTATTGCTACAAAAGCCTGCCACAGACATTGGGATTTGTGCCTTTGGGAGTGTGAAACAATGTTGGGAGTCACTGGGAAGCTGTGTGTGCCAGGGAAACCCTCTATTTCAAGTGTTCCTGTTCCACTGTTATTTTTTCCTCTCTGGGTTCTTTTGATGGTTTCCAGGTCTCTCTTCTGGGATTAGGCTGTTTTATTTGCTGTTGCTACTAGGAAGCATCATCAAAACAGAGAAGAAAAAGAATCTTCCAGTCTTTTTAGTTCAGTTCAACATGATTGTATAAGTGGGATTCAGTAGCAAACGCATTTAGTAAATGTGCAAGTGCAATTTAATTGTATCTAGATTGTAGTGAAATTGACGTTAAAATCCTCTAATGCTGAAAATACAAGTTGCAGGGGGTTTTTTTATATATTTTTAAATCATGAATTCATTATCAAAAGAGCAATCTTGATCATATATATGTTGGCAACTAGTGAAATTATGTGATGCTTCTATTGCTTTTCTTCAGCTTGTTCTTCTATTATTAAGTCCATTAGACTAGCGTGAACACAGGACTATTAAAATGACAAGCAAGACTATATGATAATTTTCAATGCAGTCACCCATTCATTATGTTCTGAGGCTTATATTTTTCTCTTTGTATTGTTTTTCACTGCAGGTGTCCTGCCTCATATAATTGTTCCTCTTATAAGGTCACAGGTCTTGGTGGAAACTCTGTTGCATATATCAGCATATCAGCAACATTACTTTCCATTAAACTCTGAGAATAAACATTCTCAAAAGGAATGGGAACTGTAACCCACATTTGTCACTTAATGGAAATGTCAAAAGTTGTTCTGGACAAGAAAAGTCAATACCAAATGCCTATGGTAATATATATCCTGAGGTCGGCAGGGCAACCAGGACATACCCCATATTTAAGGACATAGGTAATTTGGCTCAACCAACTAGATCCTTTATGCAGTGTTCCCAAAGATCCCCATGTTGCCACCAGGTGATAGAAAAGTTTTGGTTTCAATCAGCCTCGGTGTCCATGTTGAACTGTTTAACTGAGGAGCAATGAGACTGAAGGTGGCTTGCAGCATTTAAAAAATCAGAGCCAGTTCTGGAGATATTAATGTTTAATCTTTAGTACATTACAAAAAATTGCTGACCACCTATTAGCCACGACTCACTTCAGAGGCTTAAATCAGTTGTGACATCTGAATTCCCCTAACTGTGAGTGTCAATTATGGATTAGTCTGATATGATCTCCCCCACACACACACACCTCCCCCAAACATCTGCATGCATAACCAATTCATATTTAAAAGCAAGCAAACTCTTCTCACTTACAGGTAAGCTGTCATCTAATACTTTTCTCTGTATTTAAGGACCCTTCCTTTTCCCAGGAGTTCGTACAGGAGATATGTGTGAAAGGCAGAAGACAGAAACTTCACAACCAATTCTCCTGTCCATGTGGCCCCATGCCCTTCCTTCTATGATGTTTCTGCTCTTTTCCTTTCCAAGTGATGTTCTTGCTTGGAGACCTGGATGCTGCTCTGCTCTTGGCAGCGGCAGCCCATCAGGATGCAG
Source organism: Fratercula arctica (assembly GCA_947846985.1). NCBI lineage: Eukaryota > Metazoa > Chordata > Aves > Charadriiformes > Alcidae > Fratercula > Fratercula arctica. The sequence goes on from CANTUZ010000003.1 coordinate 72,975,071, forward strand.
CACAATGGAGGCTTTCCAGGTTAATCACATCCTGCTCCATTCACTTCCCTCCCCTCTCAACACATTCCCAGCACACTTCCTTGTGATCAGGCATGTCCTTGTGCAAGAAATGCCTCTAGGATTTGGGCTGCTGTGCTGACTCTCTCCTGCTTATTCTAATCAGCTTGCTCTTTTCCCTTCCCTTCCCTTCCCTTCCCTTCCCTTCCCTTCCCTTCCCTTCCCTTCCCTTCCCTTCCCTTCCCTTCCCTTCCCTTCCCTTCCCTTCCCTTCCCTTCCCTTCCCTTCCCTTCCCTTCCCTTCCCTTCCCTTCCCTTCCCTTCCCTTCCCTTCCTTTCCCTTCCCTTCCCTCTTCCCTTTTTTCTTTTCTCTCTCACTGCCTATTGGTCTCTTTTTTCCTTTTCCTCTTCCTCTTCCTTTTATTTTCCCTTTCCTTTTCTCCTCCCCTTCCCAGCCCCTGCCTTCCCCTCCCCTTTCCCCTTCTCCTTTTCCTTTCCTGTTCTTACTGCACAAATGGGATGTATAATGTCCAGAAAAAATAGTCACAGTTAGTTTGGTCGTCGTTATGTTCAATACAGGATTCCTAGCAATGATAGCATTATATACTTCAGACATATACTTCCCACAGTAAACTAGGGCGCTGCATAGAAGAGAAAATCTTATCTTTAATTGTGAATCACAGCCTTGTCTGGAGCTGCAATTTCAGTTTCAAGCTTTTCTATTTCAGATTGACTTCAGTTGATTAACAAATGTGGTTCTTAAACTGAAATAACTGTCCATGTGGATTATATACTCATTGAAGTGCAACTTTCTTATGCAGGCGAGTCTATGAATATACAATTGACAGTTGTCGTAACTTTATATCCCCTAGGGAACAGATACAGAAAGAGATTTTGGCATAAAATACCCAAAACAAGGGCAAAAAAACATTTCTTTCATCAGTATGTTATAATCTATTTTTATTTTCTATGAATATTCAAAGAACAAAACTAAGCTTTTGGGGAAGAATGTTCATGGAAATGTTAATGCAAAAAGAGGAAAAGAAACATCAGATCTACGTGTTTCGTTTCCAAAAGTACGCATGAATCTTTGCTTGGTGCCTTTTTTCCCTGCTTCGCTCGTGACACAGCAAGCACTCCCACTAAAGTCAATGAGCTTCTGCCCCTCTGAGCAAAGCCATGGTCAGGAATACCAAACATTACACCTCAAGTCCCATGACAGGGTGATGTGAACGCCGCCTTTCCATCCTGACCTTATAGCCTCCCCATTCCTCAAAATCAAACCGTCCAGAGTGTCTCCTTCTGGATGTCCAGCCCTCACCATCACTCTTCACAGCCGACCCTGCCTTCCTTCCCACAGGCCCCTGCCATGGTGTGTAACAGAGCCATAACTCTTTCCCAGAGCTCACTTTCGCTCCAGCCCCACGGCCACAAAGTGTAGCAAAAAAAAGAAAAAAAAAAAAAAGAGTGAAAAAGTCAAAAGAGCGCCCTGTTGCTGACTGGGACGGGGATGAATCGTGTCATAGTTCAGAGCACTGTTGTCGCTCTGGCACCGAGTCACCGCGCTCGGTCTCTGCCAAGGCGGGTGTCAGCTGGTGAATTATAACATTGGCAGACAGGACAGAGATAAGCAAAAAAACACAATGACAGCTGCTACACAGAACTATTCTTTCTGGCCTGCTGAATACAGAAATACATTGTGTAAATAAAGACAGACAGCTTCATTATGCAATTGTCTGCTGCTACGTCTCTGCTGAAGAAGTAGTATTGATTCAGGAAACTATACCCAAGCTCATCAGTCTAATGTGTTCTTGCTTTCGGATTCCTAGTCTAGTAAGAACTATAGTAATGTAACTCTCTAACAATAGTTCCACAGAAATATGTGCTCAATGGGGAAAGAAGGTCCTGGCGATAATCGAGTCGTTTTGTTTCTGATAAATGCTTCTTACATCTATTTGAGTCCAGAGCAAAACATGGAAACAGATAGACTCACCTTACATGGTAGACGTAGGATGTAACAGGAGTTAAAAAATAATCTCTATTTAGAGATATCACCATGTCATTCCATCAGCGCAAATCAGCAAATAGATTTTTTCTGTTATCTTTTAGCCCAAGTGGTAAAGAGGCACTGAATGGGAAAACTCTAATAGATAAACCCCAGAAATGAGCTGAAGTTGCCTTGCCATAGTGTGTTTATTAAAATGTTGCTTCTACATTTTTTCACATAATTATCTTTGCAAATGATGGAGAGAGAGACTATAGAGTGTGGGATGCAGGAAGGTAGCATTTAAATAATCTCTCAAATGGCCTCATTCACCTTTTACTTTAACCTGACATCACTGAGCCCCTTAACTGAACAAAACGAAGTGAGGAATGACTACAGAGGGGATCTCATGGATGAAAAGCAGATGAAACTATTCATTTTGAAAAAAAAGGAAGGGAAAGTTAAATCAGAAGCATATTGTGCTGGATATTGCAGGACATTCGTCTTTGGGAGTGCTAGGGAGTAGAAGACAAACTTAAAAAAAGTGGGAGTATAAATAGACTGTAAAGAAAGGGTAAGCAGTGTTATTCTCAGCAGGAATTAGTCAACTATCCAAAGCTCATGAGAACATTTCCAGTTTTCAAGGGGCAATTGTGTCTGAACTGGCTCAGCTATACATTTGCTGGGATCCTGGAGTTGTGTGAACTGTGAACAGAATATTGAGAAGGGAGAAATTGTGTGGGAAGCTACTCATGATTCCTGAACTGACTTGTTTTAAGAGGGAAGAAGGGGTGGGGAAGGCCACAGCTCATTTTAAGCCTCTTTTAGGTTACCTTGCACTCACATAGGAGGTTATCAGCTTTATGCAGAATAGTTTGAAAATGGCCATTGCCTGAACAAGTCAAGCTGAATTGTTTGCATAGATGCATTGTTAACCCAGGAGTAACATAACGATGAGCAAAGGTCTTCCTGGATCTTTTTGCAAGCTCTGTTTGCTCATGCACTCAAGTTTATGAACTAGCCCTTCTCTAGCTGTCCCACAGGCTGTGTAGGATGTCTGCAACTGTCAGACTTCATCCAAACCCTAGGTGACCTCTGCTAGAAAAATGTTACAGGTATAAAATGACAGTCCATTTTGGAGCTGAAGCTCCCACTTAGTAATTACAGGGATATGTAGCAATGTCAGAGGGAGACCTACGCCAAAATTAGGTGGCAATTTTCAAAACACTTGTAAAATGACATAGTCTGCTCCATTTGGAGTTGAGCAACCTCAATTTGTGGTTCAGTTACTTTACTATTTCAAATTTGTGAATAAATTCACATTGCAAACAGTGGCTTTTCTGGGATGTCTCTTGGGATGTTTATGTGGTAATTAATTTTAGTGGCTTTGCAACCATTAAATTAGGGATTGCCTGAATTTAAAAAAAAAAATACATTAGTTTTTTAAAAGCTGCAAAACCCATTACTGGTTTTCAGTCAGTTGTTTTCTGGCACAAGGTATTCTAATTCCAGGAACACATAGAATGTTATTAACATACCTGAAGCAAACGGCTAAATTAATATGTTTGTTAAAGATTTATGACTCCAATAATTTGAGTCTTCTTTGTGTTTATCTTGACAGTTTCAGTGAGCTTGGCTCTATTATTTTTTAGCTTAAGACTGCTCTGAAACATGGTCATCACCTTGCAAACTAGTAAAGCCAAAAGGAACAAGGTTATTTGGAATAATACTTAACCTAAATTTTCAACTTTTTTGAACAGTATTCAATCTGTTGGGACCCAGTCAACAGGAATCTGCTATGGCTATGTTGTGGTCGTTGTAATTGGTCATTGCAAACATAAAAGTAGTGAGAACATTCAAAGGAAAAATAAGCACAGACTCAACAAATAATATAGAGAATATTTACTTTCCAGAAAAATGGGGTTTTCTAACCCAAGCATCAGGCTCAGAGGGCTTCTAAGTGCTGAGCGTGGCTGCAGGAGTCTCGTGGGGAGGAAAAAACTTTCCTCCTCATACTTATTCTTTGTAACCAGCAACCCCTTTTTCTTTGTACATACCTGCTGCCATGTTGATAGAGACTCATGTCTGCAGTCCGATGGGTGAGCTCTGCATGCTTCCACCCACCTCCTCCTGCAAAGGGAGCTGGAGTACCATTTATGTGGTCTTGGCAAGAAAAACGTATGAGGCTGAGACTGACTACTGTGGTAATACGTAGTATTTGAATGGCTGGACTCTGCCTGTTCCAGCATAGGCACAAGCAACATAATGGCCGTCATCATTTTGTTACTCCTGCAGTCCTCTGCTCTAAATAGGTCATGCTTTCCCTAGTATAACTGACTCTAAATAAATGTATGCCCTGTATCATGATGTGAGTGCTCTTCATCCACACATCTATGCAACCATAAATTGGGCTTTGCAAAAGAATTATTTCAGGATGTAAATAATTTGGTTAAAAATAGGTGAACAAAGACACAATAACATCTCTGATGAATATTGTATTTGTCAGCAAGAGCTGTACATATTTAGCTATCAAGGCATGAAAGTGGGATAATATCTTCCAGTGTTACAGAATTTTCATGGCTATGTAACAGCTCTTTAGGCTGATCATGGATTCTTTTGTTGCTGTTGTTCTTGTTTCTCCTATTTACTCTGAAGGTCTGACATGCTCTCAACTAACATCATACTGTAAAAATTTTGGACAAGGACTCTAGCCATTTTTGCAGCATTCCTGGAGCTGTGGGAGACTGGACCCTGATTACTGGGCTTGAATGTTATCTCATTAAATATATATAGTCTTATTTCTGCTGACTGTATTTAGATGAGACTTTAAATACCATTCAGTGTTATTTTTTTTAATGTCACTCTTTTGTGACTCCACATCGCCAGTCTGGAGAGAAGATGAAGTTGTGACATACTGTAAGCAAAGCTGTTCACTGGCATTTTCAGCATTTCCAGAAGGTGAAAATCTCCAAAGAATTTGCTTTTAAAGTTGTAAACCAAGTAATTTGAAGAGCACTCTGTACCCTAAGGCCCAAGCCTGTGGCTTCTCAACTGAATTTCAAAACTTCCCTGTATACTGAAAAATATAGCTTGGAAAGCTTAATGCAGACTGAAGCTTGGTCCTCACCCAGTTTGTATGCACAGCATCCGTTGTTCCATTCTAGTGAAAAATCAAACAGTAGAAATAAGCTGTTTGCAGCACTGATAGTTTAAATTGCAATAGTGGTTGAAGACAACACAAGCCTACTCCCAAATAGCAGAACTGTACAATGGCCAGGGAGAAAGCTGCTTGAGAGGCTGGCTGAGATGCTCTTCTCTTGCATCTCCTGTCTGAGTACACACATGTCCTTGCCTCGGCTGTAACACAGCCAGGTCTGGCCAGAACGTTTCCTGGCTCAAGGCAAAAAGCTAATGACACTCCGATTTCCCCAATACACCCAAACACAGTTTGTGCGTTCTTCAAGCCAGTTATTTTTGACACTGGTCATGACCTCAAAACTGCTTATTGCAATGTAGCTACAATAACTGCTCAGAAGTTCCTTCTCCTTTGCACTACTGTTCATGAAAAAAAATGCAATCCCTCCCTCCTGCTCTCCCTCCCTCCCTTCCTTCCTTCCTTTCTTCCTTCCAGGAGGTGTGTGTCATGAGGTAAAGGGGAAGTGGGTAAAAAGCCTTCTCTATCTTAGAGAGAAACTAATAGCAAAAGGCAAATTCTGATTAACATTTGGGATTCCTAGTAGTCTTTAAGGCAATGTCTTGAATGTACACAATCATACCTTTTCCCTTCCTACAGGTGTTGTGGTCAAATGCCTAAATATATGCTCCCAGAAAATTAATGATCTCTTCTATTCCTTTTTTTTTTTTTTTGACATTTACTCTTCAGTATTCCTCTTCCTCCTTATCTAAGTTTTCTCCTTTTCCTAATATTAAAAAATAAGGTTAAAAAGTAGAAAATAATATACAATTCTTGGGTAAGTTCTAGTTCTTCACTCATTCTTTACCATCCAGGCAAACTATTTGTTTTCTATGACTACAGCATTAACCAACATAATACATTCATCATGTTGTGACAATACAAAACAGAAAATAACAAAGAACACCAGTTTTCTGCCAAGCTTTTCTGAAAATAAATGCCTATTTTCTAGAGCCTGAATATTTCAGGCAGTCATCTCAGGAATCCAATATAACTTGAAATAGAGTGGCTAGAGTTTAAGAGTTATTTCAAGCTTTTTTTTTAGGAATTCCCAAAGTATTGTGTGATGCCCTGAACTCCACTGGAATGAACGCAATACAAGTTAAAGTGAGTACAAGTTAAAGCAAAATACATCACATAAAATAGAGTACAAATGTGAAAACATCACCTCTCTATTTCTTAACCAGATGCAGATCTCTAAGGAAGAACATTTCAAAGCATCCTAATCTTACTTTCCTCAATGTAAAAGTTATGTTTAAGAGCATAGTTAGAATTGAAGATATCTCTAAAGTTTTTGAACTGTAAGAGTAGGCTAGATAAAGTAAGCATTATTACTGACTTGTGAAATAAATATAAGCATAAGCAACTGTATTGTTACTTGCACACTTAAAATTCTATACTGATGGCAAGCAATTGACCTTCAAAATATTCCAGTAAGCTGTATAAGGCTTTGTTTGAAACCTTATGCAGTTTTGAACTCCAGCTTTAAATCACTTTATGCCCCATAGCAAAATAAATAAATAAATAAATAAAACATTCTCTGCACCCCTTGCCATGAATTTCCCTCCCCCATTCTCCTACTTCTCCTGCCCCTTTCCCTAGACACCTTTCCTTATATCCTTCCTCACGCTTACTGTGAGATGCCTCACCACAGAAACCTGAAGCTATTTTGTCAGGGTATAATCTATTCTTCACTGAAACACTGTTTCCACACATGTGAGTGAAAGTTGTTCCATAATAGTTCTGCTTACTTTTGCCAGAGGAGAATCTTCCCCAGTGTGTTTTGTCTTTGTGCTTTTTTAACATATGGCAAGAAAATCGCTATAGAGACTGTAATTTAGTAACTCTAAAAACACTTTCTTCCAACATCCTGAACTCCTTGGCTCTGTGTTAAATCCTTCAGTGCAATAGGCTAAGATACACTTGGGATTAATTTGGCCCAATAATTTCTTGTGTTTTCTTGGAAAATCTTGATGAAGATGAAATTTGATTAAAAAAAATGAAGAAAACATCTTTGACAAAACATGGTTCTGAAATATGTTTTCCATTTACTGATCATGTCTGAAATTCAGAAAAAGAAAATTCTAACTGCAAACAGGAACAAAATCCACCCTGACTCTAATTATTAAACTGATGAGATAACAGACATGATCTTATCTGCATGGCTGCTCATGACTGGATTCTAAAGTGAATACTCCCAGTGTTGCACAGTCCCATTTTCTAAATAAGAAAGAAGACATGGAGGCAGCCTCAGGGTTATTTCCTGATCTAGAAATAAAAGGCTGGGTACAGCACAGAATATTTATGCCATGGAACTGGGTTGTTGTGCCCTTTTTGCCCGCACAGGGTCAGAGGGATAGGGGACAGAAGACTTACCCTGGACTTCTCCTGTCCCACAAACATTGGCTTGGGCTGTGAAGGGCTCCTGCATGGTTGAGCCAATGTCCCAGACTCATCTGTCCTGTTTACAGTTGAGCAAACTCACTGCTGCAGTGTGGTCCTTCTGAGTTGTGTCTACTTTAGGGATAGATCACTGTGTGCTAGGCTGTCTGTCCTAGCACTCACCTCCTCTCCTAAAGCAATATAGGCATGCTGCATCACTTTGCCTGAAATTCCTGCTAATCTTATGAAGTCCCTCTCTAAAGCAGATACACAACTTAGGACTTGAGCTGGCTATGTTTATCTAAACTCCCACGATGTCTTGATTTCACTGAATGGTCACCAATGCAGCTTGGATTAGATTATTAGATATTGGGCATCTATCTGTTGTACCTATATGCGTACATGGGGAAGGATTAAAGCTGTCTGTGGCTTGGCCTAGAAAATAGGACTTGTATAGGGTAAAAAAAGAGGGCTAGATCCACATTTCAGAGGCTAAGAGTTTTGATAAGGTCTACACACCCCTTTTTATGACTTCCTTCCACCCAAGTTGCCCTCAAGCAAGTAGCCCTTGTATATGAACAAAGTGTCCTTGCTTACATGTTTTCTTGCTAGTGTCACTTGGCAGTGATTTTTAAAAATGAACTGTAGACAAAAGCAGCAACAGTGATAACTTATTCCAATCAACAGTGTGTTTGGAGAGGTGAAACCAAGCTGAACCTCCTTCCATTTCCCCAATAATTGATAACAATTACACAGCTACTCCCCTATCCAGTGCATTCATGGTTGTAAAATTGGCTCAAAATGCTATATGACTGAGAGGGGATCGAGTATTTCTCTGATGAAGCTACATGCACTGTTTTTTGTTGGTTTTGTAGCTTTTCAGGCATTCAATGTCTCCCAAGCCACCCTGTGCTCTAAATGTCAGCTAGTCATTTTACTTGACAAGCCCATGACTGTGCAGGTTTACAAGCCATGCCATGGTGTCCTCCCTGTCTGCTAGCTTTACTCTCACTCTAACACCCGTCTGTGCTTCTCTCTGCCATCCAACAGGTCTCCAGTGTCTCAGTTCTTTCTCCTCACCGAGGACCACCTCACCTGAGACTGCACGAGACCAGTTTAATGACTGCTTTCCTGCCACCCCATACAACTCATTGTGAGCTTTAAAGCCATGCCTGGCCCCAAAGCTCATGAGTAACACTTAACCTTCACAGAAGTAACTCAGATCTAGCTTAAGGTTTCTGTCAGAAGGGTGATCTATTCAGTGCGGTGCAGACCACAGTTATATGATCTCGTAAAATTGGCAGCGCTTGTTGGCAACCAGCAAATAGTTTTGGAGGCTAAAGGGAGGCAAAATGAAAGATGGCAAAATGACCTACAGGAAAAATATTGCAAGGCTATACTAAAGGAGAAAGGTACAGGAAAAAAGAGAAGATGAAGGACTGGAAAAGAGAGACAGAGAGAAATCCAAAGACCAAAATGTGTTAGGAAAACTGGGAGCAGCAACAAGAAAAAGGAGATAGAGCAAAAAATAAACATTTAAATGAGAAGAAAATACATTGATGAAAGAAAAACAAGAAAAAAATGCATCCAACCTTGGGATTAATAAATGTTAGCCACATTTCTACTCTATCAGTATTTTCACATCAGAAAATGGGAGGCTGAAAAATCAGAGTTAATGTGAAACGCAGAAATGTCTGCTACAGTTTTGTGAGTTAAGACATGGGAGATCTTTGGGACAGTTGTGGCTAGGGAGTGGCCCCAGCGTCATTCGTTGTGTTTCTATTGCAACCATTGGTTTGACTGCTCTGCAGTTACCCTTGTAGATAGGTGAACAAAAGCATTGACAGGATTTAGATATAATTTATCTAAAGAAATCTTACCGTTTTTGGCCAGAAGAATAGGCCTTTGTAACTGTGCAAATGAGGATATGGAGTGAAGGTGTCATCCCAAACCCAGAGAAACAGCCTGTCTACTATCCTTTTCTTATACATCATCCGTCTTTGTTGAAATACCACATTTATTTTAAAAATTAAAAAAAATACAAAAGCATCTCCTCAAATATTTGGTTTCTTCAGCTCCTCACTCCTGATGCAAGCACTGGGATTGCATCCCTACCTCCTTTGCTTTGCTTGGGACAACCTGGGACATACTCACTATGTTCATGAGCAAGGAGAAAGAAGGAAAGTGTGAGCAACAGGATACCTGATTCTGGAGATTACAAAATACACTCCGGATGGGCTAGCAAATAATGGAAAAGCTTAGAAAGCTGATCCAAAAAGATCTGCAGTTTTGGCTAGACACAGCCCTGCCTACAATTAACCCACTCAGCATCCAAAGGTGCTTCTCTGTTCTGTGTATGCTTAATGTCATCTCACCCGTTTAACAACTATATGTATACCATTAAGTGCTATATGTATTCTTCAGAAATGGTTATAATGTCTTGATTCTGTACCCCAAAACAAGTCTTCACTATCTGTGGTGTTACACAGAAGACTGGTTTGTTCAGATCTGCAGCACGCTTTGAAGATGAAGACTGCTAAATATGATTACAATTATTACTATCATGTGAAACCCCATGCTCTGTATTTAGCTCTTCATAAGGAAGGAGAGCTCCACTTTTTTACCTCTATAAGAATATGTAGGTGCAAGGTTAAGAGTGTTGGGGTTAAAATCAGTCAGAGACAGCATATATTAAATGGGCATATTTGGCAGAAAGCAGGGAAAGCATCTGGGAGTGTAAACACAGTAAACAGAGCCACAAAACTGTCAGCAAAATGTATTTCCACAGTCAAGCAGGAAAGTGCCAGAAAGTGTACACAGGGACCCAGAAAATAAGACAGAGCAAATCATTCCAGATGCATACATGTGGCATTATATTCTAAAATACCAAATTTTACACCTTATATTACAGAGATAATATCACATATTACAAAAAGTAGGCACAGAAGCCTAGCAACAGGAAAAGCCTAGAAGAAATGCTGAAATAGGGCTGTGCTAGATTTGCAGTCCCTGGAGAGAAAGTGATTAAAAGCAACATATGGTTCAGACTGTTACCTCTTTTCTGATTTGTGAGTTTAAGCACACCACAGGCATGTTCAGTATTTTGTAGATTTTTTAATGTATTGTTATATTCTAATAGTTAGGGGCTAAATTATGTGGCTTCAATGTATGGCCACATGTATGATAGAAATCATCTATTTCAAGCTATTATTAATTTTAGAATACTTAAAATGTCACCCATCAACAAACTCTTGGGATTGATATTAATACTTACAGTTAGAGCAGATATTAAGAAAACCAAACAACTTATTTCAAAGCTTGAGATCATGCATTTATTTCAATAACTTAAATGTTGCAAAAGGTTTTTGATTTGTTTTTTTTTTCCCCCTCAAAAAACCTTAGTATCTCTGTTAAGTGTTGAAAGACAGAGACACAAAATATACACCTATTTTATGTGCTCTTTCCCTTCCCACTTATTCTTCCCCATCATGTCTTGATTGGTAGACTTATATAATGTTGTTCCACATCTAGAAACTTTAAATATGTACATTTAGTGTTGCTTGCAAATGCAGTTGGCCTTTCTTTGTCCCTCTAAATAAGGAACAGACTTTGTGCTCTGATAATTTGCTTTGGATATGTTGTGTTCTCTTTATACCCTCCTATGCAAAACATATTCTTTTATTTCTTTGGTTTGAGCAGTAAAACCATAAAAGCTACCAAAAATTTGTTAATGGTCCTGTATGGATGGGTTTTGCTTCTCTACAGTCCCTGGCACTGTACAGGAGTTGTGCAGAATGATATATCTGCAAGTGCATCACTGCAACATTTTACAATATACATCTTTATTTACAGTTTTACCAATATACATCTTTATTTACCTATGTTATAAGCAGAGTATATACACTGAAGAAGCGGGACTTAAAGAAGAAATGCCAGTCACAGTATTTATTTGGTGTCATCTTTCATGTGGAAAGACTTTTACTATTCCCTTGTGTCAATGCAATACTTTATGAAGCTATAGATCACTTTCATGGTCCTGAATCATGTTTAGTAGTTTCTTACAAATCAAGCTAGTAATAGCCACAAACCCCCATCATTTAGTGTCCCCCTCAGTTCACTCATTTCAGATTGCCACTGGCCTCTGAGTTAATTATGGAACTTTTTAAACCTTTATTGCCTCATTTATGCTGTAGCAGGGAAGGTAAGGCTATAGGGGAATTTGCCTTTCCCCAGGTGAATTTAAAGCTGTAGGATTACAGCTGAATATGAATGCTGTAAATACAAACTCCATGTGTGTAGCTCTGTTCCCCTGAGATCACAGGGATTTTTAGCTCTGGACAAACTGCCTATTAGCCATATAGTCTCAGGATGCTTGTGAAGCTGTTGAGTTTCCTCATCAAATGTCCCTGTGAGATGACCTTGTTCACCCCAGTTCCACTCTGTTACTTGGCAATGTTTCATCCCTTCTCTCACTTGGTGTACTGACCCCATGCTACCAGCCCCTGTATAGCCTTACCTGTATACTTGCACACCAAACCGACAGGGACCCCACTGTTACAGTCTCCTTCAGTGACTATGAAGAGTCTTTAGGTGTAAGGTTAGGTCTGGGCTTTATCTAAAGATAAATGCTAGCTAAAATTAGATAGCTGATTGCATGCCTTTGTTTTCTATACACACTAGCCTGCCTTCCCTCCCTTCACACTCCTCTGAAACACATAGTGCCTGAATCATTGCTTGCAGAGAACTATTATTAAATACTTGTTTTATTTGAATGGTAGAATTTAATTGCTGTAGAATTCAGCTATTATTTATCTGCTAAAAAAAAAGCATTAAAAATAACCTGTGGATAAAATTCAAAAGCAGCTGAGCAGGGAATATGACAAATGTTATTCTAGTTACTTGCTTAGTAGCAAAATTTTAGGGCTAAAAATTTGATACTAACTGTGATTGTAGGTTTGTTTAGGTTGGTCACTGCTTCCACCAAAGAAAATTCCAATGCACATGGTGGGTAGGAGATTAGAATATGGGACACAGTTTTTCTTCACTTGTAAAATAAGGATTTCCCTCTTGGTGTAAATTAATTAAAATAAACTTCTAATGAGTACTGTTCTGTAAATGTTTCAAATTCAAAATAGTAGCCATTTAAAATAAGATAGAACTGAGCTCCAGACCCAACCGTTGGGTAGCCAGCTGTCTGCTTATGTCAGCATTTGACTTTGCTGACACTCTGTCCAAATGCTTTTGTGTACAGGCTCAGCTTTCTTTAAACACTTTGGCCAATTTAATCTTGGCTGAAAGTCTAATCACCAGCTCTGTGATGACTGTTTGAGTTGGCTGCAGGGAAGAAGCCAGTTCCTGGCTATGTAGTATTGATAGGAGGAAGATTATATTTCATGTGTGAGGGTGTTCCCTGTATATCTTAGGCATGGTCATTCGAAAAACATCATGCCTAAGTAATGATTACTAGTTAAGCACGTCCTGGTCATTTCCAAAGGGAAACGTGCAATTTGGAAGATTATCTTGTTTTGATTCCATGTGTTTTAAGTATGTCTCCTGACAGAAGAATGGGACCTCCTTGCTGAAGCTTGGAAAAGGGTAAAATTAATCATCCAATCAGGGATGGATTATCATGCTTAGTTTTCTGCAGCTTTGATGGATAAGCTGATATTTCATACCTTCTGGACACAGCACAAGACCAGAAACTGTCCATAGAGACACAGGCAGAAGCTCCCGCTGCCTCTATCATTCTGTTATTATCAGCAGCAAATCAAAAGTCCAGTGAGGAAGCAATGCACCAACAGTGGATATATTAAGTATTCCTAGTTTGCAATTAATTCTCTTGGGCAAAATGGACCCAATTCAAAACAACCTGAAAATGAAGAGCAGCTACAGTTTGAAAATAAATCACCTTGTTACAATCTTCATTTCACCATTAAAAATGAAAATTAATTAATTAATTAATAAGGATAATAGAAAACAACAATGTGAGGCAAGCTCTTAAATTGTACTTTTGGGTCATGTGCAATGCAGAGCATAACCATGGTATTTTCTAGCTCCAAACAATAGCAGTTGAAATCTGACGTATTTAGCTACCTATTTCCAAGTTTTCTGTCTGCACTGTGTTGTTGTATTTTCTCATATCAACAGATTGCCGGGAGCAATATTGGTAGATTAGTTTACAAATGGATGCAGTAGATTGTTATAGTCACATGTTTTCTCTCAGTTCTGAGCATTATTGTACCAATTTATCGTTCAATAAGGAGCACTTACAGTTCATATCAGGATTTTATAGAGCTTCTTCCAAGCTAATTCAATGTTTTTCTCATGCTGGATTGGACTTTGAAAAGGCTATTGATCTTGAATGATTTTTTTCTCTTCTGGATTCTCTTTACAGTGTTTTCACTTTCCAGAGTTACTAGATATTTTTTGATAGGTGTCAAGGGACCTTACCTACATCGTTTTGGAAGAGGTCACAAATTGAATTTCTTCCCTATTAAAACAGTAGAAAACAAGCCTGAGCTTTCGACTAGAGGAGAAGCAAACAAACAAACAAACAAACAAACAAACACAAACCCCAGAAGCAAAGAAACAAACAAAAACCTCTCACTCCTGATTTACTGTGTTTTTGCTATTAGAAGAAATCAATTTGGAAGAGACCTCCTACTCCTACTCAGCTGACAGCAAACTTCTTTTCAGCTTATTCTACCCCACCAAGATATCTGTAAATGTCATATCTATTCATCTACAGATGATGTATTACCAAATAAAAAGCCATTTTAGAACTCCTTTTCAGTGGAAGAACTCTACTCTCAGTTAAAAACAGTGAAGGGTAAAAGTCAGAAGAATCTGTTGCTTAAAGTTTGTAAGTATACACTACCTACAATTGCTGTAGAAAGCTGGTGGTCCTGTAACTTTCTCATTTTCCTTTCAGGACTGTGTGGAAAAAGAGTATTGTTTGTATGACTTTTTCAGAAAGACGAAGTAGAAGATTTCTTCCTTAAAAAAGAGCAATTTGGGGAGGGGAGAATACACCTCAGCTGTCCTCCTACTCTTCTTATTTCTCTTCTTCTCAGAAAAAAAAAAGGATCAGGCTACTCCTTATTAATAGTAAGATTCAAACCAGTAAGCTGAAGGAAGACAAATAAAATAAGAAAGGAAAATAAAGCTGAATTACAAAGTCTCAGAAGAGCACAAACAGAAGTGATAAACGATGCCTAAAGGCACTGGAATATTAGTGATAAACCATGGTTCAATATTTCAAGTTATCACTAAGACTTTCGTGGAGATATGCTTCCCCTATACCTTTTTTAACAGTTGCATAACTATGTGACTGTCTGAGTAATTTTCAAGTTTTCTTTTTCACTTTCTTGAAATCAAGTATGTATTTAGTTAATTCTGAAATATGTAAAGAACAAGTTTATTTTGTATACAATACTGTAGATTCTTTATCCAAAGAGCGTCAAAGCTTTCATTAAAATGGCATACAGCTGAGAACTAGGTTTGAACACACGATAGTAAAACAGCATGTTACTGAACACGCAGTCAATCTAAGAGAATAGATTAAGTCTTTCTTCTGAAAGTCATCACTGAATAAAAGCTAAGCCATAGAAAACATATTTAATCTTATGTAAAAAATGCTTCTAAATGGGTCAAAAACAAATCTGGTGTAACGAAAAAATGTCCCAGTTCTAAAGGATACAAGCTGACATGTTGGGATGTTATAAAAAGAAGCTTTGGAAGGTCACAGCAAGCGACTGCAATCCCAAAATGAACAAAGATGGCACAGGCAATGTCCACTGTCTAAAGTTCTGTATATACTATAATAACACTTAGATTATTGGCTAGGTTGTGGACCTCTTAAACTTGCCTCATTTCTCAGAGAAAAGATTGGCCTAAGGACTATGTGAAGTTTTTGTCCTATGTGGAGCAAAGCTAATAGGCCTAAACTTCAAGACTGGTCTAGTGGCATATTCAGCCACCTCATAGTTGAAACCTGAAGTAGTCTGGAACATGCTAAGGAGAACACGAAAATGATTCCTTATCCATCTGAGCTCTTGTTTCATGTATCCCATACAATTTCTATAGTAGTTCTGATATTGCTTGTGAAATGAAGTCTTTAGAGACTAAATTGCCTGGATTATGGGAGGAAAAAGTTTATTGCAACTGCAAGCTGAAGAAACTGTATGCCAGTCTCTCATTAAGTCATTTAGATGAGAGCAGGTACCCAACTTTTATTCTAATGTTAGTATTTCTCAAGTATGAGTCATTTTTAGATTGTTTTTCCCCTCTAGCTAGTCATGCTTGACACTGGTGAGGCCATGCCTACAATATTGTACACAATTTTGTGTCCCTGAGTTCAAAGCATATGTGGGGAAGGGTCTGGCTGGAGGATCAACAAGATGGTCAGAGGCCTAGATCATGTGACTTACAAAAAGAGGTGGAGGGAGCTGGGATTTTGCCCAGCAAAGAAATTAAAGGGCAATCTATTTGTCTACAACTATTTTAAGGACAGTTACAATAATGGTTGAGCCAAACTCTGATTCTTGGTAGTTCCAAACAGTCTAACAGGAGACAGTGACCAGAGCTTGCAGCTTCAGGTTGGATATCATGGAAAAAAGAGAAAAAAAAAAATGCAAAAAAAATCTTGGAGGATCATGCAGCACTGCAACAGGTTACCCAGAGAGGCTGGTGAAGGGTCTGGAGAACAAGTTTTATGAGGAGTGGTTGAGGGAACTGAGGCTGTTTAGTCTGGAGAAAAGGAAGCTCAGGGGAGACCTTACCACTCTCTACAGCTACCTGAAAGAGTTGATCTCTTCTCCTAAGTAACAAGACAAGAGGAAATGGCCTCAAATTACGTCAAGGGAGGTTTAGATAGGGTATTAGGAAATATTTCTTCACCATTGGTGATTGGAGCAGTCTGCCCAGGGAAGTGGTGGAATCTCCATCCCTGGAGTTATTTAAAAGACATGTAGATGTAGCGCTTAGGGACATGGTTTAGTGGTGGTTTTAGCAGTGTTAGGTTGGTGGTTGGACTCAATGATCTTAAAGTTTCTTCCAATCTAGACAATTCTATGTTTCTATGACTATAGAATCTCCATCCTTGAAAGTTTTCAAGAAATGCCCTTGAGTCTTTTATTCTTTGAAGTTTTCAAGATAAAAAATTTCAAAGGTTTTTAAACAAAGATAAAACTGACCTGACCTAGCATTAGTGATAATCCTGCTCTGAATGGGATGTTAGATTAGATGACTTCCGAAGGTCTCTTGCAAATCACCTTTCTATAATTCTATAGGTAATTCTGTCCTAGAAGCCAGTTTTACCCAAATTCCTTCATAACCTTCTGTGCAAAGCCCTAGCACAAGTCATTTAGCCTGTCCTAAAATAATTTCTGGCACATGTGTGCTGCTTCCCAGAAAGTAAGGCCAGTTGCTTTGCCAGATCTGAACAGTTTCTGGTGCATTTTCTTCTTCTACAATTTCTAAGTCAAATTTTAAGACTTAGCATTCTTAAGGAAAAGGGTACAATCAGATATTAGATCCTCATCTTATACATAACCAAAATAAAACACAGAGATGGAGAATCTACCCTGTCCCTAAACAGTTTGTTTCAACAGGTAATGATACTTAGTATTTAAGATAGACTGTATTTATAATTTTAATTTGCTTGCATTTACCTTCAAGTCATTACTTCTTATGAAATCTTTCTTTTTTAGACAAGAGCTTCCTTTACTACTCAATACTTTTGTGTACACCTTATTTGGACAACAATATATGAGCACAAATATAGGTGCTCATATAAATACTGAAGACCCTCAGAACGATTACAGCGGTCTAATATAGCTGTGTTTCTGACTCTAATTTCAGAAGGGTTCAGGATAGTTAGGCAGTTCATTCTTACTACACTTTCCGCTGCTTTTGAAGATCCAAGTATTAATTTGTAGGGCAAAAATCTGCTTGCTTTTCAGCCAGTAATAGCTGAGACTTTGTCAGTACCCGTTGTCCTGTGAAGCATACTTCTGGGTAGTCTCAACTCCACCACACCCTTAGATTACTAATTCAAAACCAGTTCTGCTTCTTGACAGAAGTAATCAACTCTACCACAGTCCTGAGCTTCAAATTCTTGAAGATTAGACAATATTCTTGTCTCTTGCAGCTTTATATCAACCAAATGCCTTAAGAACATTTTAATTTCCAAAATACATGTTTACATTCAAACTAAGCCCCTGCTTTGGAGACAGTAAACAACCAATGACATTGTTTTATCTTCCCTCATGCATTTTTGAAGATAAAACTATCCCTTTCTAACAGCTTATGTCCTCAGCGATGTTATCTGAAGAGTCTGAAAATTAATTGATAAAGCTTTCTTGGTGTCACCCTGTGGGACACCATTAAATATCGGAAAATTTCTGTCACTACAGCAAAATATAAATTGCATTTCACCTCTTCACCTCTGAGATTCCTTGGCAGCTGAGATTTATTTGTTGGAAGTAGTCTTTCTATTTGTTTTCAGTTCGATTTACTGTTATGCGTTAGCAAATAGCTTCAGGAGATGGTTGTCTCCTTCGCTTACAAAAGCTTGAATGACATTTATCAGTTTAATTTTAGTTCAAATGATTCAATCACTAAGGTTCAGTGGCAATAAAAGAAAAAATTGCAGTGATATCATTGTTGCTTTAATTTATATAGAGAAGAAATAATTTATATTTATAAACAGGTCATCTTAGCAGTGTATAGTATGACAAAACTTCTACCTCTTTCCCAGGCAAATGTGCACAAGAAAGTAGTCTATGGATATGAAAGTGATGATTAAAGTCTGAGGAAGATAATGAGAGATTTTGTTGTTCAATGAATGCTGCAAATACCATTCTGTTAGCCACTGCAGAACTATTGCTGATTTCAACATTTTTTAGTTTCCTGATGGAGTTATGGGTCCCTGTAGAGTTGAAGTGTATTGGTAATAAACCTGGTTTTTTTAGTAGCCTTTCACAGACCCCTGAGAAGTAATTCACCAACCCCAGGGAGCTGTCTAAAGTAACGTTGGAATAGGTTGATGTGCTCAAAGACACGCATGAACAATTTAGACTGTAAATATAAAAAAGTGATATCCTTTCATCCTGACTTCGTACGGCATTTGAAAAAGTAGTGAATTGATCCATGATTATTCGCAAGTACCACTGCAATGAAAAGTAAAAAAAATATAATTATATGCAAATAATTCATATGTTTGTGATGTAATTGTATTTATGAAGACAATGGTGAGAAAATTAAATTGAAAGATTCTAATTCTCACCTCTAGAACATCAGACCCAAGTGTATATGTATATATACAGATATGCAAATGCAAAAATAATAGATTCTGTAATGGAGAGGTTTTAACTTTGCAGATATTATTTTTGTTTTCTTGTTACTGTTACCAAGACTTAGAACTTGCATCTACCGGATTGTTTTGAACTTCCTGATTAATTTGCTGCCTGTAGTGTAACACATGGATGCTAGCTAAGAAATTCTTTTATTCAGTTTGGAAATATATCTTGATATCATCTAATGGAAAAGTGTTGGAGAGATGGAGAGCGTAGTATCTTTATATTTTAAATAGTTTATTGAAAAATAGTGAAAGACACAAGAAAGAACAGCTAATACCAAAGAACTTGCCAAAAATTTTGTGAAAAATATGACAGATGAACAGTAGTGAATTGCTTTAGCCAGGCACAGAGAGGAACTTCAGTGTCTTTCTGCCTATGAGAAACAGATTCGAGCTTAGCACAAATGGGTTTCTTGAGTCAGAATGTTTGAGCCAGCTCAACTCCATAATGTGAAAGCAATTCATTTATACAGCAATCCTTGAAATAAAAGCAAATGGAAGAGAACTGTTAATTCTTGTCAGCTTCAATTATGGTGAAAATACTACCACTTTCTCTTTCTAACTATGGGATCATAATCCATACTAAAGTATATGTTAGCTTAAGCTGAATGGGGAATTATTAGGCTTCATGTAAGTAGTCTATAAAATCAGCATTACTTTGTTACTGGAAGATTATGCAGTCTGATTAATGGAAAAGACCCAACTGGACTAAACACTGTATTTTATTGGCTCTTTAGTTAACAGCCTGCAGTGGACAGTCATCTGGACTACATTTGAAATAACAGCTGAATGGAACCTAGCTTAAAGAAAACCCACAGGCTAAAAAGTGAACGCTACAAAGCAGAGCACAGAGCACTTAGTGTGCTCAGCACCCACTGACTGTTTTATAAATTAGTAAAAGAATGCCTGAAAGTCAAAACAATCTGAAAATACATTTCCTGTCATTCAAACACAGGTACTTCAATCCCTCTGTGTTTCAATATTTATTTTCTGTGCTGGGTAACAAGCTGGCATCTTTATCTGGCGTCTTCACCTATGATGTCAGTGAACATCTATGTGCTTTATTCCCATTCTGACAAATTCCTCTAGCACAAGAAAATCTCTCATATGTTTTTCTAGAGGTCCAGGAAAGCCCCAAAAGAGCTTCTCAAGCCTGCAACTTCACTGGACCCAAAGAAACGGGATGAGAATAGAGCATAGAAGAAGATGGGGACCTAGACTGGGGACCAGGCAGTAATAAATCTGTAGTGCATTAAACCTATCCTACAGCATCAAGGAGATTTATTTGGACAGCAATGTGTCAGATATGTGTTGTAAGTTGCAAACATATCACCATTTGTTCTCCCATTCTTTCTAGGCTGGAGCCTCCCTTGCCAGGATGATTTCACCTGCAGCTTTCCACATGGCTCCACACCGTTCTAGCTTTCTGACTCACAGCTCTCCTTAGACATAGGAATGAGCTGAGATCCAGCCCAAGCACATCAGTATTGAGTAGCCCAGGCAGCTTACTAGTCATCTGTGTAATACTCTTGATTGTATACATCCCACCCATCTTGTGCAGTTACGTATGGTCTGTGGAACGTGCAGCATACGAGGCCAAAGATCTCAACCAGCTGTGGACCCTGCGGGCAAGAGTGTCACATTCCTGCTTTTCCTCACAAGAGGTCCTCTGTGTTTTTGAACAGTTCAGAGCCTTTTGAAAAGCAGTATGACGTGTAGAGCTGGATTCCTCCTTGCACAGCCTGAAACCTTTCATGCTTCTGCAGCCCGGACACCTATAACGTTGTAAATGTACAACCGATTTTATTGCATCTTCAAAAGAAGAAAGATTGTCCCGAATATTTTAGCAACCACACTTTCCTGCCTCCCAGCAATAAAGATGTAAAAGTTTAACTTCAAAATTACCTGGTTTGGATAATACTTTTTTCCAGGTCTGCTGGTTGTTTTTTTTCTTTGAAAAGTTTTGTCAGTTTAGGCTTTGAATGACCTTGGCAAACATTCATTTGTAGCAAACAGCCTGTTAACATGACAATAATGCTGACCTCGAACCAATTCCTCTCCAAAAATGCAAATTGCTGAAGTTCACATGGAAGTGAAAGAAACAATTCAGTTTTACATTGTTTTCAATTGCCTCACACCTGCTGTTGGGTCTAATAAGACAGATTAAAAACACAGTAAGATACAGCAGGAGAGATCTTAGGTCAGAGCTGTGAAAACAACTGATGTTTGTTTGTTTTGCATCAAAAAAAATGATCATTTCCTCCGCTGAAGACTGTTGATAAGTACCCCTGGGGCTTTTGGTCGCATTCCAGATGAAATTAATCTTTCTACGTGATGTCATTTAAAGAAGTTAGTGTCCCTCATTGTTGATTTGTGTTTAAAGGCTAATTGAATGTGGGTTGATTATTTTTTTTCAACTTTATTTTGTTAAGACAATTTATTAGATAAATATGGTAGAGTTTCCTTACATTTGTGTATACTTTTTCTAAAAATAACAGAATGGTTGATAAAAGTGTCCCAGAAAAAAAAAAAAAAAAAAGCCCACAATGTAGGCTTTCATCATATTAGAAGTAAACAGAGGTAAGAAATCACCATGGTATTTCCTTTCTTTTCAAATGACCGGTCGTAATCAAATACGAATACAAATAAAGCCACAGGTATCTTGTCAAATATTCTGTATCTATTGTATTCATAAGAATTGCTTTCCATACCTCAGAGAGTATGTATAGAACTAAGCAAATAAAGGAGATTCATAGCAACAGGAAAGTAGAGGGAAAAGCAGTGAGCTGAAAGAACAAATGCAAGCAACGCGTACTGCCATATACCTCCCTTACTCCAGGTCAACTCACAGAAGATGCTGATCCTGCCTCCATTTTTTTTTTCATCTCCCAGAGGTCAAATGAACATTATTAAGGACATTGCAAACTTCCAAAAGCCTTGAAGATTGAGTTGTTCATCTCTAATAAATGATTATTTTAGGTCTGGGCAAGATCTGAAGATGTGTGGTCATGTAGTTCAGCACATAACTACCACTGTTGTGAAAAAATGTACAATGATGTTCTTTGAATTATACCATTTTAGGAGCTGCTGTATGTTGACATCTAATAAGTGAGTCCCAAGGAATTACAGCATTTTCATGCCTTACTCTTAGACTAATGGAGACAACTCCATCTGCTTCTTTGATCTGTTGCTGGACCACAAATGAGACTCTGCTTGATGATTTGAAGACTGAAGCTTCATACTGTTTTGGGGGAATTCTGAGTAAAGCTACTCATGTATGCAGTCAGAATTCGTAGCTAAAAGATGTGTCTTTCCAGTCATTGAAATTCAGTACACTTCACTTCAGACCAGCAATGGAGAAATAGAAACATTTTGGGATATTTCTTTGCTTTTTCTACAAATATTAACTCACATTCTTAATGATTGTACTGGTGGATTGTGGCTCCAGTTGTCATCTTTTGGGAAGAACATAAACCATGAAAGATCATAAAGCAAGAACTGCTTTTAAAGGTATTCTCACAACATGAATCTCAAATACAGGAACAATTTTAAGGAAACATACTTTGCCTTCATGGCATGTGCCACCACTTCAAATTTTCTCACAGAATGTGTTTAGCATGTGTTGATTTCATTAAAATTTTAGACTTTGATAAAGTTAAAACATCTCTCTTTCAACGAGGTTCAAATGTTATTTTAACTTTTGGAATATAACCAAATAATAATATAAAGGCTGGCGCTAAAAAAAAAAAAAAAAAAAAAAAAAAGGCAAAATGAAATAATTTCATCAAATTCCTAAACAAAAATACTCTGTATGTGTTTTTCTGGAGTCTCATCTTAAAGGTTTCTAAAGGTTTTCTTGCTTCTGCTTGATAAAGACAAACAGAGCACTAGCCCACTGGGGCTGGCACACGACATAACCATAGAAATAAGCCTGGAAGTCATAAGGTCATTTATTTGAAATTGTTTTCTTTGACAGACTTTAAAGAAAAAAAAAAATGAACCTTACCTTCAGTGGTGGAGGAATGATAAAATCTTTCCTAAAGTTGACTTTTGTTTCATTGTTTGAGAATTATAGAGACAAACAAACAAATGAAAAGTTTTAAATGGTGTGGACTGAATATTTCTAGCAACCTAAACCAGCATGTGTTCTTTGAAGGTCATGAATAAGGAATAAGATACCACTACACTTAGATATCACTAGCTGCATTTAATCCACATTGTGCCACAGTTTAAGGGTCTCAGCCTGAGTCACCTGACTTTTTAAGGAAGCTTTAAGAAGTTCATTTGCAAGACATTATAAACCGAAATGCTGCTGCCGAGCTACCAGATGATGTCTTGTTGAGTTTAAAAGTGGTATCATTTAACATGTGATTCATTTTGTCTGTTTGATCACATCATTTAATTCAATTGACTTCCAGCTTTTGGAGGCGATAAGGGGTTTGGGATTTCTTTTTGGAAATTCTGACTTGGATGTGCTTATACTGTATAATTCTAGCAGCTGGTAGTTAAGCACATATTGTATTATTCCCATGTGTTTAGTTGCTTTCATTCTTTCATCCAATTTTTAAGCTCAGGAAAGGCAATACTAATAACTTCTGACTCAGTGTGCTATTAAAATGCTGTCTGTGTACCTTGTTTAAGTATGACCGAGGTGGCATTTTTCTCTCCCTTTTAAAATTATGTAATCATGGAAATAAATTCCTTATTTAATATATGAGACAATATCATGACATAATTAAAAGGCATAAAAGAACCAAAAGCCACAAGAATGTAACAATCAAGGATGTGATTCTAATCAGTAAATATCAGTGGTCTTTCACTTCACCAGTCAGAAATCTTTTCATTCATAGTTGCTTTTGCAGTTAGATACACCGATAGATATTATAACTATCAATCATGTCTACCAATCAGTTAATGGTAAATTCCAAGGTTCACAACTGGTGGCAAATGGTATTACTTTAATTTCTAGTCCTGTTGGTTATAATTACTACTTTGACAAAAAATAAATCTCATGTTTGTTTTTTTTTTTTTACTTCAACAGTTTAAAAGTTAAATACAAATCAAACTTTTGTTTGCTCTTTCCCCTTAAACAGTAAGGTCTCCAGGCCAATGGACCTTCTCTTCTTTTCATGCTGTACAGCAGTTTCCCTAATAGGGCCTTCCAGTATGAATAGCCTTACTGTTAATCCCTGGGTTGATATCCAGAATTTGGTTCTCTGGCCTCCTGCAGACAAACTTGGGTTTGTTTCTTTTCTGTTTCCAAATTGACTGATAACATTAGTGACTGACTGCAAAGACAGACACGTGGGGAAGAAAGGGAGCCCATGTTACATATTCACGTTCAGCTTTGCTGGCAAATCCTTGAAGAATGTCTGAACAAGTACAGCACTTTCATGGTTACTAGCATGCACCTACTTTTGCAATGATTACCTAAGAGAAGTCCATTTCATAGCTGGCCTTGCTTTTCAGTGTGTGCCATCATCACAAACCAAGTCAGAAAAAAAGTCTCTAAAATATTTAAAAAGTCTTATATCTCAGTGTCTGGAAACCTGAAGGAACCCATTTGCTCCTGAAGGAACACATGCTGAAAGAAATCAAATTTCTTTGTTTTATTTTTCTCTGTGTGTTCCATGTTGGTATTTGGGATTAGATCCAGCTGAGGATTGCATATTCAGCATAGCAGCATCTGTATAGAATATATACAAGAAGAATCACTTACATCAAGACACAAAGTAAAATGAGAACGAAAAATATAAGAGTAACAAAAGTACAAAAGTAAGGAGAATTTTTCCCTTCCTTCACCTCTTCAGAGTGTACCAATTCTGGAGATTGTGGTGGGGGTTGAGTGTCTAAATCACATGCAGAAAAGAGAGAATCTGAGCAGATGTTTCCTGCATCCCAGATGTTCCAGTCATGAGGCTATGGGGAAAAGGGGAGCCATTGCCATGGGATTAAGTGCACCTTAAATTTGTTAACTGGACCAGGCATAGAAAGTAAACTCTGCAACAACAACTAATTTGTGTCTCTGTAAGCTCACTACAGAGACAATAAGAGTTGGATGGAAACATTCTGAAAAAAAAACCCAAACAGATTTGAATACAAAAGTGTTAATTTATTCAAGCCAGAATGGCTGGACTGCAATGTTAAATCTTCAACTAATTTCTGCTATCTCAAGCAAGTTTAGGAGCAAAAGCTTCTGATGTCTGGGCAGGTCAGGCACTGTTCTAGGAACTTTTCAAGCCTTAGGCCTCCAGCCCTAACACAGCATGGTAAGGAGTCTCTGGGATGTCATTAGCTACTTACATTAGCGGTGAAGGCTAAGAGTCAGTTCCTTTGAGTAGCTATCCAGAATAAGATTACAGTTCAGAAACACCAGACAAAATTGTTGTGATGCACTCTGGTTCAAAATGAAAAGAAACAAAAAAAAATGAGAGGAGAGGGAGAGGGAGAGGGAGAGGGAGAGGGAGAGGGAGAGGGAGAGGGAGAGGGAGAGGAGAGGAGAGGAGAGGAGAGGAGAGGAGAGGAGAGGAGAGGAGAGGAGAGGAGAGGAGAGGAGAGGAGAGGAGAGGAGAGGAGAGGAGAGGAGAGGAGAGGAGAGGAGAGGAGAGGAGAGGAGAGGAGAGGAGAGGAGAGGAGAGGAGAGGAGAGGAGAGGAGAGGATTTCCTGCAAATTGGAAAACCTGCTTTTAACTCAAAATTTAGTTAAAATACCCTGCTGCTTTCTTTCTTCAGGATGTAGTTTTACATCAGTGTTAAAAACCCAAATACTTTTTCTGTTATTAGTTTATTTTGATGGAAACTAGAGATAAAGAAGAAAAAAAGAAAAGAAAAAAAAAAAAGAAAAAGAGCCAATCCCATGTGGCTATCCATTTCTTTGCGTGACCACCAGAAATTTCTGTATAAGCAGAGTGACTTACGGACCCAACACATATTTGCTGTAGACATAGTTGGCATTAAGTTCTCCAAGAGTTCTGTGATGGGTAAATGCCTGTCAGTCAGCCAACAAACCGATACGGCTCTGAACTTCCTTCTGTGCCAACATCAGTCATTCAAACTGGGTAGCTGCCCGGGCACAGCTGACAGCATCTCTCAACAGAAAATCAAGCTTGGCACTTGGGCCTCTGTCCTTGCTAAGCAGCTAATTTTTTTTTAATTATTATTATTTTTTTTTTTTTTAATTGTTATTTTCACTGTGGAAATGGCTTACTTTTTGCTGTTAAGTCTGGTTTACTGCCATCCTAGGAGGATGTATGGAAAATTCCTATGCATCCCCTATGGAAATATATTGCCAGTTTATTATAGCATTTCCTCACACACATTTTATTTTCTTAGACCCTCAGGGGGAGAATTGCCTTACACTGTTCTCAGGAATTTAAAAACTCAATTGGATCTGGACGTATTGTGTTCTAGCACTAAGCTGATCTTTCATTTGATTGTCATTTGCTTTCTGGAAGTGAATACATGGTCTCTGTTCTTATTCCCTGCTAATATTTGGTGAATAAAACTAATGAAAAGTAACATAAGGATACTGCCTGCAGATTTATGCAACCCTTGATGAAAAATGTCAGACAATCTGGAAAGTGAAGAATAGTTAAGTCTGTATTTGACATCGCCAAATCTGGATATTTTTCAAGATAATGCGCTTAGGGCAAAGCAATACATAAAAATCAAAATAACTGAAAATTGTTAATAAGGTAAAGTGTGATATCTCTCTTTTTGCCATAGAAAAACTATCTCCATCTTGTACATCAAAAACTACTGAGCAATGTAAGGCCACTGTAAAAGACTTCTCAGAAGAATGGGTACATTTTTTTTTTTTAAAGAAACTCTTTCTGCAGGACACATTTCATTGCATATTGCTTTTTATGACAGTTTCCACATTTAGAGAAAATAAATCATAAAGTCTGTGGGTGAGTAGTATCCTGCAACATGGTGGGCAATTGTCTAGACTGCTTAAATAACCAGTTTAAGTCCTTTACTCAGACATTTCTAAATATATATGCAAAATTCGCTATGTTGCTCAGGGTAGGAATTCATCCTAACAGTAGTGCCAGCTGGCAAAACTCAACTCCCACTGGCCCAGAACATGTTCCCAGTGATATAACTGCAATTCTGATCTGACTTCATTTCAGTGCATTGCTCCAGATTTGTAAGAGTTTAAATGAGAATAACTAAAAAAGAAAAAGAAAAAAAGAAAAGAAAAAAAAAGAGCCACTCAAAGGCTTGACTGATTTATGTGTAGCTTGAGGATCACCAGAAAATGAAAAATCTAACAGATGTCACATTCTTGGTGGGCATCGTTACTGTGCTTTTTTAGTACTTTGTTCAGCAGTTGTTTCAGTGGTCAACTGGCAGAGGGGTCAACGGTATAAGATGGTTGACCATGTTCAGTCTATACATTGAACTAAGTTGTATGCAGATGGGACAAAGTCTTCAGACAAATTTCTATAATTTTTTTTATTGTCTGAGATGAAAAAAGGGCTTTATAATGCAGAATGTCAGGCAACCTTAAGATCAGGCGATAGTCTGCCAACTGTAATATTTTCAGATGAGCAGGCTTTGTTAATTCCCAGTAGGCTTCACTGAGGAGATGATTTGGGGGAGTCATTAAATTCTACCGGCTTTCCAAAGTGAAACTGAAGGTTAATTAATTCTGCAAAAGAGGTTCATGATTATATCTTACAGAGTATGAATAATTACCATACTAGTCTGTTTTTCTTGATTTGCACCAAGTGAATAAAATGATCTTCTACAAAAAAGAAGGTAGATTATTTTTCTAGTGATATAGTAGTATCCTTTAATAGTATTTATTTAGTGGAATTGGATTATAAAATTTGGGAAGCTTTGAGATGTTAGAGTTAGACTGTTCATGTGTTTTTTGATCCAATGTCTCAGTCTGGAATATATTTGATCTTATATCTATGAAACTTATTTCTCTAGATAATTTATGTGATGACTATCAGTCACAGATTGGTGAACTAGGTTGCATATGTCAGGTTTTGTCTGGGTGTTCATTGTTGTTTCTGATCACAAAGGGAGCAGCAAGGTTACAAATCTGAAAAACAGATGGACACCCATCAATTTCAGCAACTTTATAGTTAAGTCAAAGTGTATTCTAAATATCTAACCTGGTAATTGTGGTTCTTTTGAGAGGAAGCTTTTCTACCTGGGAAAGGTGCTTTAAACCTAATAACGATCAGTAATAATACTCAGTAATAATAATCAGTAATACCCTCTGATGTCGGTGGAATTGAACCATGTCCTTTTAGTGCTACGCTGAATTGAGGCGAGCCCATGGATAGCCTGTTACCCTGTCTTCAGCTTGGGTCTTTGCAGGTAATGTCTGTCGCAAAGTTCCACATGAATTTGCAGAACTGAGTTTCAGCATATTTTGAAGGAGTCTGCAAAGGTTCATCAGCTAGAACCTGATTGCCTCTAAAACATGAGATTTCGTAGAACTGCATGTTTTCCAGCATCTGCTTGTCTGACATCTGAGATATGAGGATGAGAAAGTGAAACAGATAGTCCTTAGATTTGCAGTCCAAATTTGTATACAACAAGATGAGACTGAGTCAAAGGGAAAAGCAATAATTTTGCTTTATTTCTCAGACAAAGCAGGGGAATGTGTTTTCAATGTATTTTCAAGGAGCTTCAAGTTAGCAAATAATCATCATTATGGAATGTTGTTCTGTAAAATTACAATAGAGAAAGCACTGAAGAATGTAGCAGTGGTTCCTATTTGTTGTGTTAATGGACATTTTTACCTTATGCTGGACTTCCAAGTTTTAGATCTTTCTCTCAGGTACACTAATATCAAATGGCAAGTAATTCCTCTGGTATCAAAAGTGTTTATACAGTAAATTTTGTGGTGCAATACTTCTTATACTCAGGCTTGTGGCATTCACATACCATTTTCAGAGCAATCAGATGCATATGTTTTACAGTTTATTTAAATCGCCTTTTTAACAGACAATTTTCCAGGATAATCAGGTAAGAACCATCCCACTGCGTTTGTGTCATTTTCAATTCCTTGAGCGCTTTAGGAATATACCCTCAACAGAAGGCATATTTTGTATTTTTCAATGATGAGCATGACAAATGCTGAGAGGGAACCCTTTAATCACAAAAGAAATTGACTGTGCTCAGTAAGTCCATTAGGATATTTTTTGCATTCCCAGATGGCCTCCTGGAATAACTGGTCTTAATTACAGCCTTTTTAGAAATAATAGTTGTGTGTTACTTTGAAAAGTACCCTGGCAGATTGAGATTAGCTATTTTGGGGTGTCAATAATTCACCCTTTAGATCTGAGAGAACACAAATTTTTGTGTATAGGTTTAAGAGCCCCAGAATCTACAGCCTAAAAATTGAGTTTTAAGGTTTAGAGTAGCCACTTACTAGTACCGAAAACTACAGAACAACTTAGAGATAAAAGAACGTGGTGCTGTCTTCAGCAGCGTATGAGTTTGCAGGACTGGGGCAAGGAAACCCACTGGCATTACTCTAAATTTTTCCTGTGATCTCACTGGCCTTTCACACCAGCATGAAGGCCCCAGTCCTAAAGACATTTACAATTACACTTCATTTTAAATGGATGAGCCCTGTGCACATGCACTGCAAACATGCAGCTTGTCTGCTCAGAGAAAACTTCTTTATTCAACTGCCTAATGTCTTCAGTCTCGATACAAGTTTTAGCCCACTATAATAGGATTGGAAACCCTGTTCTTTGTCGCCTGCCCCTGTTCCCAATCTCCATTCTTAGTGTTTCTTTAGAGCAAGAGCTTCCTGGAAATAAGCTTGAGTTCCCCATGGCAGTGAACTTTTGCATGTTTTCTGTTAGCACTGCTATGAGCAAATACTCTCTTTTTCATTGGCTTTACCTAACCAGGGTCTTAGTGTTCTTGATTTGCAGTGTCAGCTTGTAAAATTCACAGATAGAAGTTATCTGCCTCCTTCCTTCTCTACAATAAAAATCCACAATTGATTGGAACCAATTTTGCTCTTGTAAGTGTTTTTATGGCTGATTGCAGCACAAAAGAGGAAACATATGACTTGCCTACTTGTGGTATCTTGAGAGAAAGGTAGCTACTCCTTTTGTTGTCCTTTTTTTGCACATCACGGACTGCTCTTAAGCGAGTTATAAAATGATGATACAATTATGCACAACAGTAAGACAATCAAGCTGAAATGTTTCTCAAGGGCGGCTCTGCGTTAAAGGTGAGCTCCCCGCTGTTTGAAGCCCTGTAAAGGGTCTGCTCCACTTCGGGCAATTATTGTTAGAAATGTTAGCTGAGATTTTGCTGCAGCTGAAAAATGCTGCGTAGGCAGATCCGCCGTAGGAGTGTGAGCGGGCCTGGGCCTTCCTTTATAGTTGAAAACAGATTGGAAGAGGAAAGGAACATTTCTTCCTGTGGACCCACTCTGCCCTCCTGGCAGGAAGCTCTTTGCAGCTGCGCTGCTGGCCACCTGTGACAGCAGCGCTCAATAGCTGGATATCCTGTTGTACGGCTCGGCTTCTCAGCTGTCCAGGGCGGCTACGTGGAAAGTAAATTGTGACTTTCCAGGGTTTTAAGCATGCCAAGATCAGGTATGGGGGGGGGAAAAAAAAAAAAAAAAAAAAAAAAAAAAAGAAGGACACGGGAACTCGCCGGATCCCAAACCTTTTTGGCACGCTGCAGTTAACGCACTTGGTTTCCGAGACATTCTCATGTGTAATGCTTCCATGTGTGTAAGAGGTAAGAGCAAGAGACAAAGATGTTTTATCACGGCTACAGTTTCAGATCCTCAGCAAGCTATGAAGGAGCTAACAGCTAGGGGAGAGCAACTGAAATGAGTAAACACCAAAACTAGCCACAAAATTCCAGTGTGCAGATGGAAAATCCAAATCGGTTCGAATAAGGATGTCTATGAAGGAACCTCAGTTTTGGCTCTTTTCCACTCCTTTGTGCAGGGAAAGTAAAATTGGAGCATGTGATTTCCTCTCCCAGAGATGTGGGACAGAAGGAGAAGGGGGATTTTAAAACGAAGTCTGGAAAACCTTTTTAAGCGTGAATCACATTTTTAAATCTTGGTAGATTTTATTTTTTTAAGGACTTTACACAGGTGAAGACATTCTACATACCCCAGGGCCTAAAGTTTTTGCCTGAAAGGAAGACCAGGGAACAGATTTACTTCATGATATTGTACTTTTGGATAAATATTTTATAATGGTTTTCTTTAAAGCACTGAGTCTTGCCTTGCAAGCAAGAGACAGGCTGCCTTGCTTTTGTCTTTTGTAGTCTAATAACTCCTATACTTTTATGGTAAGTTAAATAAACCGTAGGATTCCTGGGAATTAAAAAGTTGAATGGATGGGCAGACTGTCACTTACCCTTACACTTAATTTCATCTGACAACCAAACAAGCACAAACTAGTAACACACCACTGTATCAAAGATGTGTTCATGTTTTTTACAGGAAGTTCCTTGACACTGGATTTTTGTGAATCTTACTATGTTACTCTTTTCAATCTTTTTGAAAACCCATCCAGAATGAAATTTATTTAAAAGAATTCTCTAAACATCAAATCTAAATGTAAAGCTAGGAGAGAAACACATTTGTATGATCACTTACAAACCCATGTTTTGGGGTGTTTGCTTTACAACTTTAGACATACAAACTTAGCTTCCTTAAATGCATTTATTGTTATATACTGATGAAACTTCAGCAAACGTACACATACAGTTTTTCCATGTTTCTGCACACGTGAAATACTAACTATAAGGTTGCTGGGTGTCACTGAGGCTGGCAGACTGTCATCAAGGACTTAACATGAGTTTAAGAAAAAACCCCACACAGTTTTCCAGAACTAATAGCTATAACAACAGGGGCCACAACTCACAATACAGAAATATAATGAGATATGCCATTGTACCAGAGGTTTCCCTCAAGGCTGGTGTAACATTTGTAGGTGCTCAGTCACCTGTTACTGTGCCTGAGTGTGAGAAAGAAGTGACATAAAAACATATTTATTCAAGCAGATTGAAAAAAAGATCACACATCATAGATGCGCTCAGAGATCAAGGCACCCAGAAAATTGTAGGCTTCGTGTCCTCGTACAAGAGATTCACGGCAGAGAGCACAGAAATTAGCTCTTCTTTGAGCCCACCTTTGTCAATGACTAAGACTAGGTATATCCTTTGTGAATAATGGAAGGACATTGAAGAAGCTGCTCACTCTGGAATTTGTCTCTCTAAGGGAGAGAGTCTCTAAGATCCACCAAATCAGCCAAGTGACTGAATCTGAAAGAAGGAATAATATATCTGAATAATTTGTCGTCAAAAGAAATCTTGAACCTAACTGCTAATTCAGGAAATTTAACACTGAGTGGTCAATCCTTTGCCTTGTCCCTCTTTCATAAACTTCAAATTAACCAAAAGTAGACCATCCAATCCTAGTGGAACAACTCGGAATCAACTGGACTTATGCTAGGTTTGCAGTTGTCCACACAAGTGACAGCTAAAACAAAAGGGCTAACAGATACCTCTAACACTATTTCATTAAAAATGTCAGATGAACTTTCATGGAAAATGTTGTATGGTATTCCCACAGTCCCATTTGGCCTGCTTCACTTAGTGCAGTAAAGTAAAACTAAATCTTGTTTTAAGAAACCACTGTCTTCTCCTATAATATGAGAAATATTAATTTGTCTAATGTATATTAAAGAATACTATTAATCAAAAAAATCCTATGTCTAGATTTTTTCCAGATGAGCAAACACTAGACTGGGATTTCTCAATGTTGACGGTGTCCCCTGTTAATTTCATTGAGAATGCCTTTGTTTTGTTTGCAGGAACTCATCTTTCTCCCTATGAGTATGTAAAAGGTCATATGTTTCCACAGTGTTTCTGCCAAACACACTCAAAAGAAAAGGTCTTTTGAATCATGACATGCTTACATTCAAGCACTCTGGTGCTTCAGAAGGCTGCTTATTTTGTCGTTCCTTTTCTCTTTTCTTATTTGTTATTAAAGTTCAATTAAAAATTATAATTAGACCTGTTGATCCACTTGTCCTTTTCTTGAGAAAACCTATTTTCTTCTTTGAAAAGAGAGCCCTGAGTGCTAAGTCTTCTCTGGTAATATGTGTACAAGCCCAGTGTTGCTGTAAACTTTACCTAGGTGTTAGGACTGTCTCTTTTACAAGTGTTACAGCTGATAAGAATAACTGCTACCCCTATGTATGATTGCAGTACCTACAGGAAAACAGGAGATCAGTCCATAATAATGACAAAGTACTTAGGGACAACCACAGGTTAAATGTAGAGATATCATTATTGTGCATTCACTGGTAATTAGGAACCACAATGCAAGGAACCCCTGGGAAATATGATAGCCTTTTACGGTCTATCAATGCATTTGCTACTATTATTTTTTTTGTTTTACTTAGCTATTTGTGTGTCAAAATGTCTCAGAAGTGTATCCTATTGGCTGGATTGAAGCTTTGTCCTTCATACAAAGATACATCGATACTCCAAAGTTTCCTTCGATGCCAAAGTAGCACTCATTATCACTTTTTTCCCTGAATTGGTTGGACAGCTGTATCATTCACTGCATTTTTTTTTTTTTCCTACGTATTAAAGTTGATGAGGTCCAGGCATAATGCTATTTCTATTTGGAAGAAACTTGGTTCTTAAACTACCATAACGCTTTTACTCTAAGACAAATGTTCTGTAGAAAAATTCACAGGTTGAGAAAAAAATAGGTCAGACTTCTTTCTTTGAACATGAATAAAATGCTGCAGTTCTACCAGACACACGCACACACAGAGAGATAAAATACATCACATAAAGATCATGGTTTTCAAAATCACTGAGATGCATAAAAACAGATTTCCCTTCTCAATAACTAGAGGTTCCAGTCTTGCTGTAAAAATTGCCATGTGGTTAAGCTGTTAAGCAAGAGGGCAGAGAACTATCACACAGTCCATTATAGCTGCCACAATTCCACCCCCATGAATTTCAGTTAGGAAAAAAATTTGAAGACCTGGAGTATTGTTCAAGGGGCAGACGGAGGTTAGGCTATAAGAAAGGAACACTTACTGCATGGTGGCTGCAGCAGAGCAAAGGATAATTCAAAATGTTAATGCAAGACCTGCTCATTGCATGAGCATGTGAGCAAAGCCTGGTAGCAGTAGAGCCCACAAAATGATTCAACATGCACCTGCAGTGTAGGTCTGAAGAAGTTATTCCTTTCTGGTGAATGCGTGGCTTTTTGTTTTAGTTTCATGAAGCTTTCTCCCCTAGTCTGAGCACGCCTCCCGAGGGAGCATTTTCCAAGGAGGCTCCTGGAATTCAAGTAGTCACTTTGTTCCTCACAATCTGGCATGCAAGTTTTAAGTAACCAGAATAATAGCAAAAAGAATTGAAACTTGACTGTCTTGGACATCAGTTAAATTAATATACTCTACAGTCTTTTCTAATCTATACTGGGGCTGAAACTGAAATAAATCACCCTAGCATCACAAAATTTCTACTTTAAGTAATATGTAGTTCTATATATATAATATAATATAGTTATATATATACTATATTATATATATACTATCTAATATAATATATATATTATATATGTACTAAATAATATATTATATATAATATAATATAGTAATATATAGTCCAGCAAAACATTTAAAACATACATGTTTCTTATACCTCCTGACATGTCTATTCAAGGACTGTACACTGAGTCTATTAGTTTTTCATTGCCTTTCTCTGGAATAAATCTTAGGCCCCTATGACTTGGGAGAGGTAGAAAATATATGCAGAACAGAAAAATATATGTAAAAATCTCAGGTTTAATTAGAAAGCAGTTTTCTAGACTTTTTCTGGTATTTGTGTCACTATTAATGGGAAAAGATATAGTTTTCCCATTGGGATTGGAAGAAGGGAGGGGGCTGAAAACAAGACATTTATTTCCTAGAAATTTTGAAGGTTTCAAAATTCATTTTCATTCCTCTGTGGGATGAAAATGATCCATGTTCCTACTTACATAGAGGAAAAAAAAAAACAAAACAACTTGATAAAGGGCAAGAAGAGTCAAAGAAAAGTTGATAAAAACATACATGTGGTCCTGCTATGACTGGAGCAACCATCTTAATCACCAGATTGCCAGTTATTTCATTCATTTCTTGACTGGGACTTTTTTCCTTCATGGGAATAATCTATTATTTTTTGCCCTATGGCACAGAACAGTTTTAGAACCAGAACCACCCCATTCCAAAAGACATAAATAAAAAAAAAAAAACAAAACACTAGTAAACCTCATGAAAACATTTGTATTAGTCCCATCAAGGTAATTAAATGGTAACACTGGGCAGGAATACAGTAGATGTTCAAGATGTCTGACATTTGAACAGATAAATTGAACAGCTAAACTCTGATGGTTTAGTCAGGGCAGACTGGAGAGCATTCAACCCAAGTACTTTACCCTTCTTCTGTTTCTGCATTTTATCTTGTTAATATAATCTTTCTAGTTCAGCACATTGTCCTTTAGGGCATGTCTACACTAGAGAGGCCACATCTCACTTGAGGAGCTTTCTGAATTGGTTGGGCTTACACCAGCTCTCTGCCAGAAGACACATAGCCAAGTTCGTATGGCACTGTGGAGGTTCAAGCATCCCTAAAAAGTCTGTGAAAATGGGCTTTACACCTCTCAGGTCTAAAACTTGTTTCCATCATTATTGCAACACGGTGCCAGGAAATCACAGAAGGACACTGTTACATCAGCCTTTTCTGCCCCTTGCTAGCTCTTCCCGCCTTCTTAGTTTAGTAAAGTATTCACCTGCCTTTTCCAAGCACTGTCAGTGAGAAGCCCACAGAGTATTTTATGCCAGATCTGCCAAAACCGGACTGGAAGCTGCACTCTCTTTGAGCTCAGAAGCTGAAGCAGTACTGCTCTGTAGGTAACGAGGGTTTGGGATAGAAAGGGAAAACAGATTTCTTTTCCCATTCTTTCTTGTAAATAGGCTCGATGAATTATCTATTAAGTGCAGGCCAAAAAATCTTTGATTTTAGATTTCATGGCTATTTAATTACAGGGAGAAAGGCCCCCGACTTCAACAAATGATGATATTTTTTCATCATTTTACTAACAAAATAATAATCATAAAGCCCCACAAAAGAACAACCAATTTGGCTGAAGCTATGCGTAAAAAATTTAAATATACCTGTCATGAGACTTCACATCTGCTGAGGAAAGCTAACAGCAAAGCTCTATCCTACTTAATGTCTCAGATGTACATATGCAGTTATGAGACTTTCACCCAATACAAAATCAATAATTTATACGAGAAATCCTGCATGTGTTTCTCCTAACTACCAAATAATAGATGAAAACTGACAGATAAAAGCTCAGCTTCAACAACATCTCAGAGAAAGATACCATGTGCATGCAGGGCATCAGTTAAATCTGTTCTCCTGAGTATGTACTATGCAATGATTGGAGCTAGAAGGAAAAGCTCAGCCAAGAAAAAAAAAAAAAATAAAAAATCTTTAGCTTTGGGTAGCAATAAATTAGCTAAATTGGACTCCAGATAACAGGACAAGAAGGTCACAGGACAATTTAAGAGGCATTCATGCTTCTTTCTTCCAAATTCATTTAAGATCACATTGGAAACCCACAGGGGATGTTACCAATAAAATGTCTGGACCACTCTGCAGTCTGAAATGTGAGATTCATGGGGTTACAAAGAAAACTAGCAAGCAAGCAGGAGCCTGTTTCCTGCTGCCTGGTGTAAAGGGCACTCTCCTGGGACTGCGTCCTGATCCCCGTTCCCAAGGATTTTTCATTAAGCAGTATTTTGGTTAAAAAGCATAAGCAATGTTTGGAGCAGAGTCTAAACACCAAGCTTGCCATTTTCAAGCATACCTCCTTAACCAGGGGCTGCAGTGTCGTGCGCTCAGTTTTGGGCTCACACAACTCTTTCATTACTGGCTGCACATTGTCCTGCCTTCAGCAGCAAGGGTGGAGACCCCCACTTTCTCACCTCTTCCATCACCTGGGACATGGTGCATCCTCCTGAGAAATATGAATGTGGACCTTTTCAGTCTCCGAAGAAAGCTGAATCCCCACTTGTTGCATTAGTACTGTGACCGCTGAGTGACTATGAAAATGTGGGCATTTGTCTGCCAGCTGTGGTTTCACATGAAAGAGACCATAACTGTTGTACTTGACGCTGAATTGTGCTGGCATTGTGTATCAGAACATTTTTCCAGATGGAGTGCCTCAGAGATGCTGAAGCATGCAGCCAGAATGGACGATGAACCAGGAATACATGCACCTACTACGCTCCCAAACCAAGCCACACTAGTCTTGCTCCTTGTGGCCCCTGAAGTGTTGTTTCTGGGAGCCATTCCTCCTACATCCTGCAAATAGGGCTGCGTGGCTTTTTAATGGTCCTATTCAAACCTAGCCATCTGACCTAAAACTGGAGCTGTAAAATCAACAGTCTGTCTGGTCTTCTTGCAGGGGGCCTGAGTAGCCAGGTGATGTTTTTAATGACTTTCTTTCGGGAATTAGAAAACAAATTTTCCTTAGAGTGATATTTACTGCACGCACTTAGGAGACTAGAAGCCCACAGACAGTGGTTTATTATATGAAACAAAGGAAGATAAAAAGCATTTCAGAAACTTATTTTAGTTTGCACTCTTCTATGTAATTCCCTTTAACAATCGCAATTCAAAAAGAAATGCTCTCAAGCTCCTGAAGTACCTAAGTTTATGAGACTTTTTCCTTGTGTTTCCTGAATTTGATATTCTATTTAGATCGTGCTGGCATCACCTTTTCAAACAGCTTGAGTTTTGTTTGACAAGTTTAATTTTTAGCAGACAAAGAAGCAATCAGTAAGCTTCTCTGTCAGGGCACCCCTTGCTCTCTGTCTGCTGTCCATGGAAAGAGCTCCCCACATCTTCCCAACTCCTTGCCTTCTGACCTCTCCATCTCACTGTGTACAAAGCAAAACATGCTCTTAGTCCAAGGCACAGTTTTTTCACAGATAGTGAAGCTCAGTTCATGATTTATGCTAACATTTTCTTAGAAGATGTGTGATTTTGTTTTGTTTTCCTAATCAGACTACATTCATATTTTACCTCTGCATATCCCTATTTTTCAGTGTTTCCCTTGAATTGATCTGAATTCCTGGGAACTTGATTACCCAGAGCAATTGAAGAGAATTGTTGTATGTCTCCTAAGCCTACGTCAGACTTCATTAGTACTCAGTGGCTCTGATACCCATGTTGCTTCTAGCTGAGGATTAGGAATCCACATGAAAGGAGCGGGTTCTCCAGCGTTTGATATTTCCCAATAAAAAGCTAGATTTCATGGCTTCTTGTGACCATCTGCTTTGGAAAATATCAGTATCTTAACTGAAATTGTACCTAAAGGACAGTTAGAACAGAGGTTATTTTTTAAAAAAAATTTTTTCAATGTTGAAAACCCATAATGTATAAGAAGTTTTGGAAAACCAAGATCTGAGTTCTACAGTTGCGCACTACTCTCCTACAATTGAGAACAGAATAGAAAAGTAAATAATAAAAGTATTTCTCTTCTCTACTCATCATACTTCTGAGGCAGCCAACACCAACTACTAATAAGAAAGCTCTACAATCCTGCAGTTTACTACAACACAATTAACTGCATTAAGCCTACCAAAAATCTCCTATTTCTATCAAGATCTCTATAACGAAATTCATACCCGCTGTGCTGGAATCTGGCATGGAGGTTGTGTTTCATTTTCTTTTGGTACAAGCTTTTAGATTCTACTTCTTGTACTACTCAGGGCCTTTAATCTAGATATAATAATTTTATTGTGAGAGTAGATCAATTGCATGGACCAGTTTCTTCTCTGTGTGACTTTTGAAGCAAATAGCAAAACCTGGTTATCAATTTCAAAAAGACAAGCTAAAAATCAAGCTACAAAGTTCACACTTACCTGCAGAAATAAATAAATTCAGCTCATGTTTAGGAAAGAAAAGACTATTCAACACTCAGTGCCTTCTGTTGGAAGCCAGACCACTTATTTGAATTTAGGAATGCAACTTTAGGAATGCTGTCTTTTTTAAGTATTTGCTGGTGTGTTTTGCAGAGCAGTTCATCTGTTTTGTTTCTGCGAGTAATGAGCTCATCTGTTCAGAGCCTTTATATAAACATGTGGGTTTGGAAATAAACAAATGCTATTCTCTAAAAGGATACACATCAACACAAGCACCTTCTTCTATATCAGCCATATCTCTGCTGATTGTATGGAATTAAGTCAATTTAAGTATATTTAGCTGAACTATATTTAAGATTTACAAGGAACTGCATAGAAATAGTAATTGTATGAGTAATAGGGCCTACTGAGAGCACAGTTTAATTGTTTCAAGCCTCTCAAACATAGGGGGCACCACGGGGAAACACATTTTTATTTGCCTTTGCTTCAGAGAGGATGAACAGCTGAACTGTGTTACCCCAGAGGTAGAATACTAGCAATATTTCCCAGTGGCTTAATCTGCTTTGTAGACTTTTGGCAATAAATTCAAGACCATTGAAAGATACACAAGGTTATGTATCCATGAATTACGGGTGTTTTCAAAATTGCTTATATTAAGGCACCTATTCTCGAGAAAGAAAGGGTTTTTTTGCTGTTTTTTGAGTCTGTAATATATTCAAGTAATGTTCTAAAGATGCTAAGCTGTGCTTCTGGTAGACGTACCCTGCCATTTCAGAGCTATATGTAGACTCAATTTAGCTAACTTATTTTTAAAACATATCTTTTACTTGATTTCAGATAGATGTGCCATTCCTGTTGACAACAGCCTTAGAGGTTTTCACTCCATGGCAGGAAGGGCAGAGCCTGAGTAAGGACTCCCCATCCATTCCTCTTCCCTTCTGCCTCACCCATGATTCCTATCATCTTCTTCATTTCCTCCTCAGTAGCACAGATATAAAATCAGTGA
Organism: Fratercula arctica; assembly: GCA_947846985.1. NCBI lineage: Eukaryota > Metazoa > Chordata > Aves > Charadriiformes > Alcidae > Fratercula > Fratercula arctica. The sequence continues at coordinate 73,014,955 of CANTUZ010000003.1, forward strand.
AATCACCTGGGCTAAAAAAAGTTTTGCTTTCACCTTATTCTTAATAGTTGTTATTGCATTATGGGACATAAATGAAACTGAGGAGCAGAGTGTCCTTAAGGCAGCATTGCCACTAAAATGCTTCACACCGTGGGACCAGAGCTCAGAAGTATAGTCCCATGTAGATTTTGTCTGGCAATAAAGCCATCTGAAGAAGATATTTTCCCCTTGACCTTATTTCTCTACCTCTACCCTCTGCTACAAATTAATGTCCTTCCTTTACACTGATGCAGTCTCCTCTCCTCTACTCTTTTTTTTCTTGGGTGCTTTTCTTGAAATATGTCATCGACACAACAAAGAAGGTAGAAAACTAGATGAGGAGAAAAATAACACGTAGTTGGGCAGATAGGAAGTATTTCACTCCATATAGTAGTAAGAGCAAACAGTGCTCTAGTCCTTTCACAATACTCTTCCTATTCCCTGGGCTTTGACACTGATGGTGTCACCCCAACAAGTCAGTGACTGCATTAGAGACAGAAATCTAATCCTTCTCCTGATCTGATATGCTGATTTCCCTGTCTGTCTTGTCTGCTCCACAGGGGTTTGGCCACAGCTGTTGCAATAGCACCTGAATTTTCAGAGGATCATTTCTAATAACAGCAAAGTCCGTTTAAGTGAAAACAAAACAAAGCAAAACAAAACAAAATAAAAATAGTGGATTTTGATGAAATATACAGGGTCTAAGGCCTTCTATGCTTAATTGAAGTTAAATGTGTCGAAAAAGAATTCATCCACCAAACGCCTTATGCAGATATTATTTAACCACGTAACCTGTGCGCTTTTTTCTTTTAAATTTAGACTGAAGTTTTTAAATATGTTTTTTTTATCAGATATTGATATATCTGTAAAATTTCCTTTGCTTCTGAAATATTCTTTTCTTGAAAAGATGAGAGATCATTTCTAATGGAAAACTGGGGTGGAAAACTTGACAATTTTTTTTTACCTATATTTTATAGGGAAAATACTTTTCTGACTAGCTAGAGCTTCTGTGATAACTTCCTAATTATATTTCATTTTGTTGCATGAAACAGTCTGATAAAACTTTACTTTTTTAACTGCTATAAAAAATGAGCAATATAAAAAAATGTATCTTTATCAGTCACCACAGCCAATCAGTCTCTTTCAGAGGAATAAAGACATCACCCTGCCTTTAAAAATTGGCTGTAAAAGTGGTGTCTTCTAATTTAAGAGCTCTGTCCTTTGCATATAATAAAACTGTGTATTTAGAATTGTATCTGCTTAGGACCATTAGCTGACAGAAACAAATTTACTGTCTTGTTAAAACCTTTTAGCACAGCAGAAAAAGCATAACAGAGCTGTAGTCTTTTCCATCTTGTATGGCAACAACTGGCTTGTTTACAAAATTTTGAGCAATTATGTGCTGAGGAAGTCCACTTAAGACAACTGCATTTACTTTGCTGTTGGAGAGATGAAGTGTTTTGTGCTGTGTTTTTTTCGTTTTCTTTCAACTATAAGTGGATGATTAAGCATTAGAAAACCCACGTTCGACTTGACTTTCAGATTCTCAGATTTGAGTTCGCAGCACTAGCATTACCTCGTAGCTTGTCCTGTTTGAAGGAAAATAACCACAGGCAGGTCTGCGTTATGAAATGTTGCCGGTATAAATTTTTGCCTTGCATTTGTGACCAAAATTTCACTAAAGTCTTTTTTTTAAGAACAAATTTGCACTGGAAATGCGTTCATCTCACAATATAACTGAGGTCATTTAGGAAAATGTCTTAACACCACTATCCAAAAGAAAGCCTTTGCAGGATTTGTTGGTATGGCTTTGCAGAAAAGTCACAGTGATATAGACGAAGCACAAGAGCCAATAAACAAGAACTTCACAAGGGCAGATCTTTCATGGGCACTTCCTATAGTACTGTGATATGGTAAAGGGGAGCTCTTTACTTTGGGCAGCGAAGACTTATATGGTGTGTGATATGCAGTTCAAGCAAAGCTGGTCAACAGAAAACTCTTAGGAGTCTTGAGACCTGGTAGGTGTAGAATGTGAAAACAGAGGTTCAAAACTGTGTCTTGTCAAAACTGGGATGCAAGCACTCCCTGGTTCTTCCAGTTACTTTAAACCTTCATGAAGCAAACAAACAAAAAATCACTGACTCCAGGCAAGTCAACAAAATATGCTTGCTCTGGATGTTAACCTCTGTCAACTGATATCCCTTTCTCTCTCTTTTTGCAGTCAGAAAAGCCCTTTTCTCTCATTTGCCTGTGAATAAACTCAGCACAGCTGTACCAGCCATGCTCCAGCGCACGTCTCGGCAGTGAGGGCCAGGCAGCTGTGGTCTCTCCCTGAAGAAGGCTGGCCATTTTGGCTAGGGGGTATATAGAACACATCATGGAGAAAAATGCCAGCCACATGTGATGGCTGGGAAAATCAGTCTGGAAAGAGAATTAAGAGTACACAACCTAACAATGATTCCTTTAATGCTCTGTGGATTGGTAATGTTTTTGAACAAAGTAGAAGAGAATAGCCTAGAGTGCCTGTGGAGGGGGAGGAGGACGAGACAATACCCTTATTGTCTTTTAACAAAAACAATTCTGAAGTGTACCTTAGCAAAACTCATGGCTTGAAGTCTTTTTTCTTTCCAGTTCAGGCCTGATGCGCAGCATGTTCCCCTATCCTTAATTGCATGTACACCCAAAGACTATTGTGCTGAGCACATTTTACTACTGAAAGGAGAAAAAATCATTGAATGGTTGAAAAGCTGATTGACAAGGATTTTTTTTTCCCCCTGAACTTTTAAATAGTTTCAGCAGTGCTTCCTTATAGTCTTAGACAATGCCACTGACCCTTTTACAAATCACTGTACACACTGAAGAGTGAAATTTTATACACAGTTAAAATGAAGCTTTTTGGCCAGGTTTTGACAGCTGTTATTCTAAAACAATGTTTTGGCTCTGATCAAAAATATGACTTTATTTCCTTTTGGGTTTCTACCAGAAGCCATATGACTCTGTTTGACAGACGTGGAGGAGGGGTGGGAGCAAGAGAGCAAGGAGCTCTTTCAGCTGCTTTCCCGGTAGAGCTCAGACTGGAAAAGGAAATGACGAAGGAACCTCATTTATCAAAGGTGTTTGGTGTATGGTAGGTGATCCCTCAGATAGTATTTGAAAAGAGGTGAAAATCATGTATCACACATTTGTTATCAAAGGTGAGGACCTGCACTGCAAGATCTGGAGATGAGACTGCACTTTCATTTTTTGTTGTTCTCTGTGAAAAATAAAAAGGTATTTATGCACAGGCTGGTATTGACAGTGATTTAAGAGTCAGAAGTTGAACCACCATTAGGTTCATAAAAGCACCGGGTGGAGCTAAGATAGGTGGGGGGCAACCTGTGCCCTCACTCGCACATTATTTTACTTGCTCAAGTACCTAACGTACCTTCGTAGGGCCTCAACTTGGCTTTTGACCACAGGCAATTGCTGTGGTTGCTTTTGCCAAAACCTGTTCTGGTTAGAGATCGTATCAGTGTTAAGAGGTGGTCCAAGCACGTCTGCGCTGGGCAGGCTGAGCCGACGCTGCCTGAGTCTGTAAGAGCTCTGAAACGCAGCAGCGTCCAAAAGGTGATGTGAGCTGAGGGGGCCTCTGAAAGCCTGTCGGGTTTCACCAGAAAACCATTACTGACTGCAGCAGGTGGTAACTTAGAAACATAGAAACTGTTTCTGTGGGGATTAAAATCGGATGTTTAAGTACTAGTGTTGGTTGAGATTTCCAGAGGTGCAAGGAAACCAAGTCTAGTGCCTATTATGGTATTACCTGCACTAAACAGCACAGGTTTGAAATTCCCTCTTAAAGGCCACTTTTAAATATTGAGCAAAAAGCTTTCAGTTGAAGCTTTCGACTGAACTTTTTTGAGACCAAACCCCACCAAACTTTGCCAAGTTTGTCACAGCGGCACTAGCGATCAGACTAGTTAGCTGAATTCTCTCCATCTCCCCCAAATACTGCAGAGGGGAGTGTTGCTACAGCAGCATTAATTCAGGTGTTCTCCACTGCCCTTTCACCAAAACATGTCTGTTCTGAAATTTTCCACATCTAGGATAAACAAATAAATTCTGGAGGTAGGACTTGGAATGTGTGTAAACACACATTCTTAGAAAGTGTAGTGGGAAAAGGAAATAATCTGTTAGTTTATCTGCAGCAGGATACCAGCAAGGAAAGACTCCTTTAAAAAGCAGTGTATGTTTACGGTGTTTGATGTGTGTGTATATGTCAATATATGGATTTCTAGCTTGAAAACTTGATTTTAGGAGTTGTTACCTTTTGCAAGTCATAATAAATGTAAAGAATGAAAACTGTGGACAGAGGGAATATGTGTGACAGCTGTCAAAGACACATTCACCCACATGGAATATATGAACTATTTAAGTTTACCAAGGTCACTATGATTGCTTGAATAACTGCTAATCCTGCAAGGTACTTTGCATGACTGAGCAGATGTGCATGATATGCAAAAGGAAACTGATTCTGTAAATTTTTAAAGAGGAAAATAGCAACAAGTTTTCATTCAAATTAAAGAATAATTCAAAATCCATGAAGTAGTGAACAATTTTTAATAGATCATTTCAGTGGATCCTGTTAATCTTCTGGAAAAAAATATACCCTTCTGAACTGGAAACTAAAATATTTCTCAGTATTTCTCATTTGCCTCATTTGCAATGCCTAATGGAAAATTTACCAGCTATTACATCATAGCAATTACCAAAATGAAGAAAAGAGCAATAATCTAATGGCCTGCCTCTATTATTGTCAAAGCGATATACTTCGGTATCAGCTGTCCTCACTCCTCCATCTTTGGTAGAGACAAGACAGAAAAGAATTTACCCCTAGCAAACACACAAGGACCTGACACAATGAACAGTGAAGATAAAATGGATGGCTGCTCTTATTTATGAGAGACTCATTAGGACATTCTCTATTTACTTCCTTACCTCTTAAGCTTACAGTACAATAAATAGATACATTAAAACAATAGCAATAATTCCAATTTATCCACCTAATATATTCAAAAGCAATTTCTTTCTTGAAATTAAGGTGAATAAAATGTAACTGAAGGGATTCAAGTAATGCAGCAATTTATTTCGACTTTCTAGGAAGTGGTCACACTATTATCTGCACTCAAGTTCAACATTTTTTGGAAAGGATTAAGGAGCTTTTTAAAATGTGTCTTCCTTCCTTCATTTGTTTTCCTTTCTAAAGTTTGCATATTCTTTTCAGCTTGGTAAGTATCAGCACTTTTTTTTTGTTTGTTTTCTACTTTTTGAGAGAAAGACATCCCAGAGTGTCATAAGTGATAGTATTCCATATGCAACACATTTTGACTGGATTTTTTTTAGGACTGCAAAACCTGGAAATTACTAAACTGGCCAGGCACAAGTTCTGTCTAATCTGATATTTTATCTGAGAGGGTAGCCACTTCATGGTGCTTGTGAGAAAGAGGTATTGAAACCTCACTATAAGTTATTACACTGGAAGAATGGAATAATCTTCCCTTCAGGTAAATCTGGACTTTTCCTGTATTAACTATTGCAATAATTAAACACAAAGGCACAAAGTGCAGATTTTCTTCTAAAAATAATACTGAATACAGCGCCTGGCTTTTCCTGCTAGCCTTGTAAACTTCCAAACACTGTATTCAGGAATTCCCGTGCCAATGAAACGTAGACCTGAGATTTTTTCTCTGTTCTTTAAGACAGTATTCATTATTTTCACTAAAACACTACAGAAATCTAAACCAGATGCTATGTTCTTCAGCTATTTTACTTTAGAAAGAAGAGAAAACTAGGGAAGTATGTGCTGTAGTTCTCCCTTGCTCTTTCTGTTTTCTTCAAGCTATTTTGTAACTACTGTGATGACAGGGATCATAGTCTAAATGCACTTCCCATTAACGATATAATTAGAATACCATGCCTTTTATTTTTAAAGATACTGGGAATATTTTGTAAAATTCTTGGAAAAGAACTGATGGAGTAGTCTTTTAAAAAGAAGTGTTGAAAATCTTACAGCTGAAAAAGCTTCATAGCTGCATTTCTCTTCCTGCAAAGATTTTATGGATTATTGTGGATTTCTTTAAAACATCTAGTCACCAAAATAATAGGAGACTGTGACACTGATTGAACGGTGTAGGTAAAACTCCAAACTGTGTAAAGAAGTACTGAAATTATTGCTTTTCCTTTAGTTTGTGAACAGGTATGGCTTAGGGTAAATGCCTGAAACTTAGGACAAGTTACCTTTTCTTGTCTCTTATTCCACCAAGTCAGTTCTGAGTTTTTAATTCAGTACAGACTTTTTTTTTTCATTGAGATTTTAAGGAATAAAACCAAATGTTAATGTATTAAAGCTGCAGATTCTTGCTGTAAATTTTCATTCCACCCCCATTTTTGTTTGACTCTTAGGATGCAGAGGACAAGAAACTGCAAAATTGGCAAGAGTCATTCAACCTTTTATCATAAGTCTACCATTTATCCATACAGCATGTGGGGATTAGTGGCACAGATCTATGACTTGTCTCTGCATTTAGTTTAGAGAACACTTTTTACCCTGGGGAAAAATTAACAAACAAACAGACACACACACACACAAAACAAAACAAAACAAAGCATAACAATCCAACCCCAAACCAAAAAAACAGTGACTGGGCTTTTGATAATGTATTGTATTCTTTACAAAGCTTGAAATGAGAAACACCATTTAAAGGTAAGATACAACTGTATTTTTCTTCCCTGGTACAGGTGTCTGATAACATTGTTTGTAAACAGGCCTTGAGTGGACTCCAGGGTAAAGTCCAGTCCTCCTGAACAGACATTGACAATCATGGTGCCATTCTTGACATTTATCAAAACTTTCCTTAAATACCTATGTTAGGTTGTGTGATTAAAGGCTGACAGCAGTGAACACAAACTCAGAGAGGATTGGGGGAACAACGACAGACAGGGCATGGGGAGACCATTAGCCTCTTCAGGGCAAACAGAGCACCTTGACTTGGCTGCTCCTAGGACAACCAAAGGAAAGCGATAAGATTGTTCTAGTGGGAAAACCACCAAGAGGAACGCCATCAGACTAAAGGGGGTCATTGCCTCCAGGAGGCTGGGGTTTTATTGTGGGGTGCTGGGACAATAGAATTTTGGAATTGTGTAAAACTTAATGAATGTTTAAAGGGGATGGAGGAAATGTGAAAGAGTTATGGGACGTTTAGGGGGAAAAGTGGGGAAAGAGGGGGATAAGAGTGGATCAAGGGGGAAAAAGTATGGGACAATAAAGTGAAAAGGGAATAAGAGGGATCAGTGAAGTGTAAACAAGCTGTATACTTCTGTATACAGAAGTAAACAGGTCAGTATACTTCTCTGACTGCGCCTACATGTGATCTCTGCATTAAATCCTTTTTATAAGGGTTTTTCATGTGGGTGCACTTTCTATTCTGTGCATGTGAGAACATGAGCAAACTACATGGTGAGTAGGACACGAGATCTGAGTGCCAGTGGCTGGAGTGGGCCCTCAAGGACTCGTAGATCCATGGGCCAGCAACAGGAGAAGACCAGGGTCTGAGGGCCAGCAACCAGATAGACTGAGCATCTAAGGCCACCTGATGAAGAGGTGCATATTGTCCATGTATATATTCCATTATTGCGAGTTTCAGTCCTATCCTGTCAGGAAGGGAGGAGCAGAATGGGGCCATCTGCACTGCTCATGTTTGTGTGAGTGCTACTGGTGCCTGCGTGGGTACTGGTACCGGGACTGCTCTTTGCGGTGGATCTGCGTGACCAGGCATGTGTATGCTCTGCGTGCGTGTGTGTATTTTTTTGTGTGTGTGTGTGTGTGTGTGTGTGTGTGTGTGTGTGTGTGTACCTAGTGGGGACACAAGCCAAGCCACACTGCTAGATGGAACCTGCTAGCAGGGACTTGTAGCGTTCTCACCTCTGTGGGACCAGGACAGGAGGGATCAGCTGGGACTTCCATCCTGACAGGTTCAGCCAACTCTAGCCAGTAACAAAGATGCAAGCTCTAGGCAGTCTGCTCCAGACCTTTAGTGTCCCCAATCCTAGAGGGTTTTCCTGACATCTGTCTGCAATTTAAGATTACTATTTCCTGTTCCACCCACTATGGCCATGAATATAGATCATTCCATCTCTGCTTTTTGCTTCTTTGCCAGAGAACATCAAGGGAGGACAGACCATGTTTGGAGACCAATGCAACTTAAGTAAGCACAAAAGACTGTGGTGGTTAACTGAAACGATCCACAGTTCTCTCCAGAGTGCTCTTGCCAGTTCGATGATATTTAATGTTTCCCAATGCAATCCCAGTTTCACATTCTGTAAACTTAATAGACTTGGCCCATGTTATATCACCTATTACTTAATACATTGAGCAGGCCTGGACTGAGGCCCAAGTGAAACCTTAGTGAACTCCACCTGTTACATCCCTCCAACCTGGCAGCGAGTCATTCCCAGCTATTCTAGGGGTACACTTATCCAGCAAGGTCGTATACAACAGTAGTTTCATCAAGACCATAGCTCCCTGGTGTGGCTATGAGAATGACACCTGAGAGAGTATCAAAAACCCCATTAAAGTCAGGATGTATGACACTACTGCTTCTCAGCTGCTGGCTGTCCTGCTGTCCTGTCATGGAAAGGAATTAGATTAATTTGACAAAATCTGTTCTTGACAAATCTGTGTTGGCTGCTACAAAACTCCTTTTGTTATGCTAAGAGCTGTTGCTCTAGAGGTGACCCCAAGTCAGGGAGTGCTTCATAAGCAAATCAGCCAAACAGGACTGGGAGGACATGCTCAATGATTCAACCTGCATCTTGACAAGCACTTTCAGACACTTTGTCCAAAAAGTCCCTCGCATAGCACACAATTCACTCCATAATTGAAGCGTTAGTAAAATGTTTTACATGTGTTACAACTGCAGGACAATAGCACTTTGGTTAAGAAGCGGACATAACCTGTGCAAAAAAAGAACATACGTAGTAATTTTACATCACTCCTAAAGCAATGTGAAGAATCCCATTTAAGAGTATAACTGTCCCAGCAGCAGTAGTTACTGATGATTAGTATCATTAGTTTTTAATCAGATTTATGATTGAGTGTATTTTTTAATTAAGTATATTCCAGTTAAGAATTTTTTTATTGAAAATTTTAACAGCACCTCTTAATTTCTCACTTATTGCTATCATTTTTAAATCTCTCCAAGTAATTGCACAATTCAACTTTGTAAAATTATTCTAGCATGCGATTTGTTAGAAAGATGTAAAAATAAATTACAGTTGAACTGCATTACTTGAGAAAAAGAAGGTTTCTGTAATTTATTTGCTAAATGAGGCCTAGGAAACTGGGGTTTATTTCTTCCCTCCACTACCAACTTCCTCTTATAATTAATGCAAATAAAGTGACAGGACCTCATGTTATTATGATTTGCTATATTCAGAAAGTTTCATGCTAATAAAAGGTTAGACCCATATGCTTACCAAGATGTGACCAAGACAGGTACAGTGGCACATGTGGCATATGTGCTTTTGATTAAGGTTATAGAAGCTTATCCTCAAACCTCTGTATTCATAGGATGAATGGATGTGGCCCTGATATGTTGCTTTGTCTAAAGAAGTTACCACAAAAGACAGAGCCAAAGATGTGCTGACAAATGTGAACGTTATGTTTGCTACTCACTTTCCCAAAACAGCCTGACTGGCTCAATGTGAATTGTTTCTTGGGGGTGGTAACTTCATTTTTGTGAATGGTTTTGAGGTTTCTCATGCTTGGTTGTCATTATTCTTCTCTGGATTTTTTCAGTAGGACTGCGGTATAGCACAGCCACTGACAACCAGTGTCCCAGATTCATCTAGCATCATTAACTTTGTGGGAAGTGGCAGTAGAGGATGTTGTTGCACTTGGCTCTAGCATTCAGAGGCACACGTACTGGCACCATAGTTAGAGAAATCCACATGCAAAATTATTTCTGCAACTTGATCACTCTCAAATGTGAAAAGAAAAAATAGGAAAAGTTAATGAAGAGGAGCTCATGTTTAAGCATTTCCTACAACCTGCCAGTAACAGCTGTATGTCTTAGAAACTGCAGTCTTGTGACATCTTTGTGTGACTAAAGCTATAGCTGCACGGCATAGTAATATTTTACATGTTTAACAAAAAAATTCTGTGTCAAAATATGTTCTGTGAGGAAGAACAGAAACTAAGTTTTAAAAACCCAAAAGTTTAAAGTAATTGCAAATTTTGAAAACCCCCAACTCACCAGTTTCTGTGCTATTCTGGAAGATACTACTAAGAGAATAGGCATATCATTGTCTGGCTAAGGGACTGCAAGGGAATACTAAATATTTTTTTCCATAATTTCTAATAAAAATGGTCATTGTTTATTTATTTTTCAATAACAAATATTTTCCACAAAGTTCAGATTTCAATGTGAAAGCAGAAATCATCTCTCTGAATAACTCAATTTTCTAGCTGTGAGGCTAATATTTCCACAATGAAGAGAGTGTTATTCGAGTTGTGGGACACAGTGAAATAATAATAAAAATGATTACATACATGAAGATGAACTTTAAGATCCCTTGCAACCCAAACCCTTCTCTGAATCTATGATTCTATGAATATGTTCAATAGACACATCCAAAATTTTCCTCTTGTACGGGTTCATTGTAAATGGTATTGACCAGATCTGAAAGCACTCAGAGACATGAACGAGTATCGAAAGAAGCAGAGGAGCACAGGTCATGAAGGATATGCAGTGTGAAGAATTTGATCATCAGAGTATTACAATACTTAAATCTGCTTAAGTTTGAGAAAACTAGAAATAATTATTTATCTGATGAACTGTTTATTGTGAAATACTTTTGTACTTGAAACACATTTCCAGACCTCATCATCTGCTAATACTTCAGCTGTTTGTCTTTCTTCTTTTATTGTTTGTCTCTCTAAGTCAACTCAACATGTTGTTTATAATTGCTGACAGTCTCTCTGTCAGATGTACACTACATCCCTCCCAAATCTGCTTTTATCTTCTACATAAAATAAAGCTGCTCTTATTACAGCCTCTAATGGCTGTTAGCCAGATCTCAGAACCAGTACTTCTCCCGCATCTTCTTTGACCTGCTTCTCTGTTCATCCTCCCCCGTGACTCATTTCTCTGTAACCTCATCACAAAACCAAATACAATGATTTTCTTAATATCGATGACTCCCAGATGTGTACTCTAGACTCATCTGCTTCTCTCTAGACCAAGAACCACTCAAGAAGATAGCTCATATAGTTTCATTATCTCCCTTCCCACACCTTCCTTTGATAATATTTCCACTGCTTATTTTTTCTGATCCATAGCCTACTAGTCCCCTCCAACTCAGAGACTTCTGTAAGTCTTTCTGCCTAGGCTTTGCCCAAATATTAGTCTCTATCAGACAAAATATGCCTAAGAACTTTCCTGTCTAAACCTCCAACTAAAGTATGCAACTCCTCCAAACTCAAACCATCTTGTATCTTTTCTTCTTCTCCTTGACATTATCACATCAGATCCATTCTTAATGATGCAATAAAAGACATTTTCTGCTATGATCATGTCGCATATCTTTGTACATTCTTCCACTTGCTTACCCTTCTCCCTTATCAAACTCAAGCTGCTTGTCTTTACTGCAGACACCACTACCAGCATCTCCACAGAAACCTTTTTTTTTTCTTTTAAGACTCTGGGTGCAGATCCTGTCTCTGTCTAGTCCTTCCAAAGAAGTTGTTGCTCGGAGACTGGCTGGGCATCAGTCTGCTGGTGGGAGGTGTTGACTGCTTGCCTTTGCATCACTTGTTTTTTTCCTCCATTTTTCCCCTCATGTATTAAAGAATCTTTACCTTCACCCATGATTTTCTCTCACTTTTGCTCTTCTTATTCTCCCCCACATCCCACCATGGGGGAGAACGAGCGACTGGCAAGTGCTTAGTTGCTGACCAGGGTCAACACATCACATGTGGAAAAAAAGGTTGTTGGTTTTTTTTTGTTTTGTTTTGTTTTTGAGAATTCCCCTGATATGGCACTATTATGAATCCTGCAACTTACAGCCATTTGATAGCAATTGTGTAATTCCAACTGTAGGAAATTCTGACATAATTTGAACAAGCTTGTAGTGAAAGCTTGAGTACTGCAAACCAGAGTCATGAAAAGCTTTTCTCACTTTTATTTTCAAACTCTTAGGTTTTAGAGCTTCAAATTTCATTCCTTGTTATTTCAGACTCTGAGAATGAATCCGTGCCCTGCTTGAAATGCATTGGTGGGCTGGGCATAGTCTTCCTCCATTATTTTTTCTTTTTTGTCCCCTTTATATTTTTTTTACTTTTTTACAATTTCCTTTGCTGGTAGAAACAGTTAGTATAAAGTAAATGAATGTTGTAAATGATAGTGTTCTTTTCCCATCTTCATATCCTAAATGTTAACGTCATAGAAGCACTAGAGAAGATATTTCCGAAAGTATGCACATTTGCCCAACTTTAAATTTAAATTAAAACCATCTCTATTTGGGCAAGTTCAAGCACATTCAGTTTCATCCTGGATGATTCGTTTTCCTACATTCCTATTTTTCAAGATTAAGAGATCTATTTGCCATAAAAAGCACAGAAATAATAGAAATAACAGAATAAGGAAATAACCTGCAGCATGTTACTGTCTGGACTATCAAGCTGGTTAACACCCTGAAGGGTTTAACTTACATTTTCTATACACTGTTATCAAGACAAAATCAGAGTGAAAATGAACTGAGGTTGAACCAATCGGTAAGATAATATTTCACCACTTGCATAGCAAACAATTTCTGGCAGGTGGCAGGTACTAGAGAATAAGTAATGAAACTTTCTGGCAAGCTGAGCTTGTGAAGTAATTGCCAGACTGTGTGGCCTCAGATTCCTGGAGTAGCTTTTCAAGAGAGAAAGCACACTAAAATAAAAATTAAATAACAAAACAAAATGAATCCTTGCTTTATTGAAGAAATATCACTGGCAACTTAAAAGACAAAGTATGTCCAAAAGCCAGCTCCAGCAGTATAATCATTAGCATTAACATAGCTCCACGCAGCACAAACAAGTCCTGCTGTACTTCTCCATGCAATACAGAATACTGCAATTTTTTATCAGCTTGTGAATGAACTGGTACAATAAGAATAAATAGATACAAGGTGATGTACACAACCATAGGACAACTCAGTATCCACGCCAAGGATCTATTATACTTGGAAGTGATGACAAGCAGTGCTGTCTATTGTGTCAAGCCATATCATATGATATCTATTATGCTTTGGAAAAGCATGAATTTATTTCAAATTCAACCTTATAATTACAGTGGTTTCTTTCATGTCCTTGAGTTGAACTTTGTGTTTAATGTCTTTCCATCCTCTACGACTCAAGGTTTTTAGACAAAACATAATGTTTTTTTTAAAATCTGTACTTTTAGAGCACAGACAAATGAGTGACCAGGGTATGAAGGGAGCTCTTACAAAATAAGCCAAGTTAAAACTGGTTGAAAGAAAAAGACGATATATTGTCAGATATATTTAATGGCCTGGAAGTCATTTGGCTCTTTCTGAATAGAAGTGTAACTGGCTGCACAGGATAACAGAACCAGTTTTGTCTAAGTGTCAGTATTTGTTTATTTCTACACATTTCTGATTGTCTGATTGAGTGAGTGGGTACTAATTTCGTGGATAGCTAAAGCTCAATTTAACAAAGCACTTAAGTGTTCACTTAGCAGTAAGCACTTGGGTAGTGCCATTGATTATGTCAAAGGAATTATATGAATGTTTAAAGTTGAGATTGTTTTCTGCTCAGCTTTGCTGAATGGTGCCAAATTTTCCGTGATCAAGCTTCAATTCAGCAGAATCACTGTTATTGAACAAAATAGAGAGCAATGTGCATAATTTAAACCAAATTCTGAATTTCCTTGACAAAAAATCAGTGGCCTTTATAAAACTAGGTTTCACTGATACATCTGAAAATAATTTTTAAGAAGAGTTTACTTAAAAGGCTATGGATTTCTATATCCATATTCTGGAGCAGTTTAAATTCCCCTTATACTGACCAGCCTTACGGCAAAGTACAGAGCATTTTCAATTTTTAATATTGGAACTGCGCTGTGAGTATATGTAGTACAGATGTCAGAATCAAGATCTGATTAAGTGTTACTGAGAACAGGAAAGTCCATTTACTGACAAGGAATCGTGAATGCTCAGCATTTTCAAAATCAATACATTTTAAATATGATACAGAGCCCAGCCGAATCAGTGGAAAATTTTCTTTTTATTTCAATGGCTATTGCCATTTAGGTGGATAAAAATTCATTTTAAAGGATTTTAAAATTTTTGTAACCCCTTTTATAACCAATTTTCTTTTAATAGGTATTCTGTGTCTTGACGATGACAGTCAGTATAGTTAGTGTAATACTATGTAAATTTTCCTAACCCCTAGTGCTGCTTTTATCCTTTCTGAAAGTTTGGTGCATTTTCCTTTCTTCTATACAAAATATTTCTGATAATTGAATCAAGTAGACCAGGAAGAATTTCCAGATCTAATGAGACATTATTTTTTAGTGGAACTCAATGCTAATTTTGTACTTGTGACATCAGGAAGAGCTACAAAACACACCCAATGAGTCTGAGGCTTAGATATTAACTCAGTCAGAAGGTAGTCTTCATTCCACACACCAAATTTGTGGGATTTTTTCAGGTTATGATAAAATAAGATGATTTCAAAATTGCAACACTAGATGTCATCACATCATGGTACAACATGGTGAAATGATATTTAAGCTCTTACCATGATAAGGATGAGTGAATAATTCAATATGAATAATTTATTCACTGGATTTTGCCTTTTTTTTTTGCATCATGAAATATTCAAAAGCAGATTACAAAGCTCTCTAAAGTACTTCTGGCCAGAAATTATTTGCAAGTTTCTTTGCATTTTGTATCCTATCAAATGAATTTGAACTGCTCATTGTGAACTTCAAAATTCACAATTGGTCATTGATTAAAGACTATTACTTATGTGTCTGATTTATTTAACAACAGTATAAAATGATGGGTTGCAAAGACAAATGAAAATCAGAGATGACAAAAATGGAGGTCTGTTACTAAATCAAAATTTCCAGTAAAATGCCAGTTAAAACCTTATATTCCTTAAAAAAATATTTCAAACAAAATTAAATATGGAAAATGTGTTCTTATGCTAGTTATTTAGCATTCTGTAAAATGCTAAACCAAAACAAAACAATTTTCCTTGAAATAACTTCAAACAGTATAGTAAAAAGTAGACTTTGACCTATGAGTGACGAATTTTTAAAAATTTTTATCCTTCAATTTTGCACTTTTCAGCACAATTGAATTCCATACATGTTTGTGTAACTGTTAGAAATGAACTTGCTGACACTGGGCCTTGTATTGAGCTGCAGCAAATTCAGATCTTTTCTTTTAAGTTCTATTTGTTGATAATGTGAAAAGTGCAATATACTTTTAAAGTATTTCTTGCTATGAGCTCAAGTCATATCACAGATGTTCTCCAATCCCTGAAAGAGCTGCCACTGGGGCAAGCAACTACCTTCTTCTTGCCACCCACGTCATACGTTTTGGTCCAGAAAAAAGGAAGTCCGGTCTGCTTACTAATACTAAAATAATTATTATTTTCAAATTCTCTGCCACTCCTACCCGTACTTTCCTGTACTCTGAAAGCACAGTAAATCTCCAGGGACTTTCAGCTACCTCTTGTCTCTTCTCACTGTTCCTCACTTCTCTGCTACCTCATGTTCTTGCGTAGCACACCAAAAGGGAAAACTCCATAACTCCATAAATATAGGCAAATGCAAACATAAGAGCTGTTAACGACAATAAAACAAAAGTCGGAAGACAAATGTACAAAATTACTAAAACATCTACTTTAAAAGCAGCTATAGTTTCTTCCTTTCAATTTTTAGATATTCAGGTAATTGGGACTTCTGAAATGAATTTGTTAATATTGAAATGGCCATTGAATTTAGTACTTTATCCAGTGAATCTTTAACACAAAATATAATGCCAATATGAGTAAAGGAAATCGAACCTTCAGCTAACACCCCCAGGATTATAGAGCAAGGCTCACTTACATTTTTCTACTGATAGCACAATTCACACCAAGTTTTGTTCTGCAAAACAAAAGGTTGAGAAATGATCACAGCCTAGACCAGACCATGAGGACTAGGCTACTTTCCAGTTAGGCCCCACATTTCCTGGATGACTGGTCTACCAACACTTCAGTTTTAAAAGAAAAAGCAAATTAACCTTCTCAAATACAGTTACCTGAAGCTCAGGGAAAGATTTCATATCATGAATAGCAGCCTCACTGAGCACAGCAGTGACATCCAAGCACGCTGCTTTTATTGGTTTTTCCTGTTGGTCACTTCATTCTCATGCATTCCAACGCAAAAGTGTACCACCACATTTAAGATGCTCAGATAAAGGATGCATGGAAAAGATACAGAACACTTTAGATGATTTGCTGTCATTTGGTATGCCCACTTCATGCTTTTGCCTTACTAGACTGAGATTCCCTTCTTGCTCGCTGGCATTAGAAATTTATTCTAATTATTTTTTTATTGTCAATGACCAATATACTTTTAAACTTAAACAATATTTTAGATTAGTCTAAACAGTTTAGTTAATCGTAACTGTGAACATTCACATTTAATGTGGTTACTGTCTTCGTTATCTGGATTTTAAAATAAATGTTATTGGATATCTGGGTTTGATTTTTTTAAAATTATATTCTGAGGATTTATTGGTGTATGTTACATGTTTGCCAATGCACCATTATTTGTCTGTCCCCTCTCTGGCACTTTTTGATATTGCACTAATATTCCTAGACAGTGGTACCTGATTTCATTTGATGGAGCCACAGATGCAGGGAGCTATTCCCCAGAGCTCTTAGCTCTCAAGACCTGTTTGCATTAGCTTATGGTCTTGTTACCAGCCACCTCTTGGTCTGAAATCAGCACAAGTGCAGGCCAGTGTTTATTGCTGTTGACTGCTTGCTCTGCTTTGGTGAATCCTTAACAGGTATTTTCTGTTGGAGATGGCATGAGGAAGGCAGTCATCTTGGAGAAGACTCAAAAGGAGGAGGCAAGGTTTCTTGAAACAGATTTTGACATGTCTTTTTGTGACCTAAGGAAGGGTAACACAACAGTTCACTGTGATTTGCTGAATAACCTGGAATAGTGTGCCAGAGAACAATAAGAAAGTAAGAAAACTATACCTTTATATTTCAAAGATGTATTACAGCATTAAATCCAACTTACTGTTATTTTCATGGAAAAAAAAAAAAACAAACAACTTTCAAATTCTACTTTATAAATATTCAGAAGATCCTGCAACAGCAGCTAAGGTATGGTATCTATTTAATGCTATTATTCCAATATTAGCAACAGATAAATGGGAGTGAAGAAATAAGGAACTTCTCTGCCTCTTTCTAACATCTCCTATCCAGTTAATAGACAAAACGAGAAAGAACCTGATTATTTGTAGCAAACTATATATTCCTTTATACCTTGGTAACATTTAAATGAAAGAAGTACATTTT
This sequence comes from Fratercula arctica, assembly GCA_947846985.1. Classification (NCBI taxonomy): domain Eukaryota; kingdom Metazoa; phylum Chordata; class Aves; order Charadriiformes; family Alcidae; genus Fratercula; species Fratercula arctica. Next base: position 73,032,602 of record CANTUZ010000003.1, read on the forward strand.
TATTAATTCATCTGCTATTAGAAGTCACTTAATAAACATTTTATTCAAATATGAATAGAGAGCAAGTATGCTAGCTGCTTAAAGTCTTGATGATTCAGCACCTGATTGCCTAAATCCTGTAGATTTGTTACCATTCCAGTAACTGTTCCTGAAGCTGCTTATAAATAATTAAAGTGTTTCAATTTCAGGCATGCTAAGTCATGCTATTTATTGATCTTTTAGACATAAACCTTTGATCCTAATGATCACATAAGGGCACGACTGCCTTTAGGATGATCAGGTGTAGAAGCTAATTCTCTCACTACTACTATAAAAAGAGAAGAAAACAGCCGTTTTATCAGTCTGAAACTTACACTCTACTGCAATAACAATTTGTAACTATCTGCCATTAAACTCTCCTTCTACCTTTGAGCTTTGACAGATTTTTGGAAAGCTGGATGACAGTCATATGAATTCTTAAAATAGTAGTTGAAGGATGAGAAAACACACAGAGCCCAATCCTGCCATGGAAACTGTGTGGGAGCAAGGATCTAGCAGGCTATTACAACCCACCTTTGTCTGCAAGAGGCATTAATGACACAAGCACTGTCAGAGGGAAGAAAAGAATCAATTCATAGCAGGAATTTTTCACTCACAATAAAATTCAGAATGACACTCAGGTTTTGTATGTACCTCATGTTTGAAATAGAAGAGAACATCTTTATAAGTGCTTCGACTCATGCTGGTATTGCATATACAGACCTAACCCTCCAGGAGTTTCCAGTCTGATTACATTTCATGCACTGTTTCAACTTTACAGCTATCATTTTTGTCAAGCAGAAAAATCCTTTTATTGTGTATTTAACTGTTTTCATATTGCAGGACTGAAATATTATAAAATATTTTCATAACAATTGTTTCACCTGCCATCTGACAGGGAGTTTAACAGATGACAAATTTATGGATGCAATTGTGCTGAATTTAATACCATTGTTTAATAAATGTCTGTGATTTCACCTATGAATCCTTTACCTTGAGAGAGCTGAGATCATATATGCCTCCTGCCATTTGCCAGGGAAAGGAGTATGAAGAGAATTGTATTACTAAAGACCACAAAACAGATTTCTGAGAGCCTGCCATTATTTACCTGCATAAAAGGGACACTCTTTTTGTATTTCAATATTGAATCAGATAACAGGTTAAAAGTATTGTGGAACTTCATTTTGAATACAGTGAGGAGGAGTTTACATCAATATTGGCATATATTTACTAAGTTTCTCCAACATAAAATTAACTGAATTGTTTACTTGTTTATATAAGAAAGAAAAAAAGATAATTTGATGCAGAATTTACAAGTTTTTCTCTTAGAGATGGTCTATAAATTAAAACTATTTTTCTTGCAAAAAAAAAAATTTTGTAAAAAAGAAATCATTAACCATTTTTAATCTTTTAGTTCAATTTGAAATGCCTATGAAATGTGTCATCAACATTGCAAATATTTCCAGCTCACTCTTTTGTGAACCGAGTTCCTTATTAACGTGCTATTATACAATTACTGTTATTCTACTTGCTTTTTATTGTGTTCATTTTTGTCTTCATCTCAACAGTAAGGTGTATAAAATTTTGGGGACTTCTTTGTATATATGAAACTTTGTCTTCAAGTCAAAAAGGGCAGTACTGATCATACATCGTGTATACACACATAAGGCATACATACGTAAGGTCAACAGTAACAATTGTATCGCATGAAGTAATTTTATTTTTTGTAGTGTATTTATGTACCTCCATCAGTCCATCTTTTTCCAGGCAATAAACCAATCAGTTGATCAAATGCAATGGAAGAAAACCAATATTACTGCATCACACTATTTAAATGTACAAGTGTTAAGAGAAATAGAGAATTCACCATGATATCATGAATGTGGGTTATATCTAGAGAGTACCACACTTTTGGTCCCATTAGGCACCTCTATGGCATTTCTGGAGTGTCCTGGCAGAGCTCAGGCAGCAACCCAGGTTCAGTTAGCTAGTCCTCTGAGTTCAAGGCTGCTCATGTATGTATATATGTATGTCTGCACATCATGTATGTATACTCATGTGTGGAGACAGGGTGGAGCACACTGTTAGACCTCTTGGAGAAAATAAATGCCTTACCCAGTGAGATTAGATCCACATCAAGGTATTGGGGAGATTATTGGTACTTGCCTCAAAATCTGTGTGACTCCTGTTTTAGGTACCCATATCCATTTTTTCACCTGTGCCCACTGTGGTAATGGAGTCTGGTCCATCCTAATTACAACAGTAGCAATAAATCTTCACAGTTTTCCTCATTTCATTAAGGCCTCTGTAAAACCTTTCATTACCTCCCTGAGAGTTACTATATAGATCTTTTCGTTGATAGATTTCCACGTATTTTCTACCAATAAGGTGGGATGATACGCACTAGAACAAAAAAGATATTATTGGCCAACCTGCCATTTACTTAAAAGTGTTTGGTACAGTTTTTTTACTTTTCCTTTTCCAGGTGAAAGTAAGTTTCATCCTTTTTTGCTACAAAGGGTCAGCTATTACCCGAGGGAAAACAAGCACCAAGTGGAACAGGGCAGCCTTAAACTTTAACATTGCGATGGAAATGTGCTGGGTCAATGAATGCCTCAGCCTACAGTATTCCTTCTTAGATTGCTCATAAGATTTGAACACAAAAAAGACAAAGAAATAATATAAAAATTCATATGGAAATTAAAAAAACTGAGTACATAGCAAGACGGAAAATAACAACAAGAAGTAACCTTATCCAAATAGCAGAAGGAACAACTTCCCAAGGCATATTTAGAACTGTATCAGACCGTTGAGTGTAGCATACAGAAAATCCAACAGAAAGACAAATTTATTAATAAATTTGATCATCCTAAATTCGAAGAGGAGATCTGATTTCTCACAGACCTTTCTCCAAGTGGAGCTAAAAACAAAGTTAAGATTTCCTCAACTCTCACATCAGAAATGTGTGAGAATACACTGTAAGAGTGAAGAATTTAGCCTACTGCTATAACTGTGCCCATGAGCTGTAGTGTGGAACAGAATGAGTAAGCAGGCTAAATACGCAAATATGATTTTGAAAGGAAAGACTTAAGCACTACCTTCTCAAAAGGACAAACTGGAAACTCCATACTATCTTACTTATTTTTCTTATTCTCTACTTCTTTCCCTATTCCCTGGTGTTTTTTGTTTTGTTTTGTTTTGGTTTGGTTTGGTTTTTTTTTTGTTGTTGTTTTTTTGTTTTTTGTTTTTTTTTTCACCGTGGGGCTGAGGGATATTTAAATGCTCTGAGATCACAGGATGGAGGAAATTCTAATAATACAACTAATTCTAACTCTGTCCTTTTACAGGAATGCTCTTCATCTTTACTTCCAGGACAAAAAAAAAAAAAGAAAAAAAAAATTGTTCATGCCTAATCATGCTTGATACAAGCAATTTGTGTAGACTTACCAAGAATAAATAAGCCATGGAGAAGAACAGGAAAATGAGAATAGGTCTCTTGGAGAAAGTGTCTACCACCTTTTGGATGCTATTGCTGACAAGTGGGTATATTTTTACTCACGGCCACATAATGGGTGCAAGATGTGATAGCATGTTTTAGTCAAATTCCATGTTCTGCGTCTCATTTTCTATTTCTTGCTTCTTAGACTTTTTCCTTCTGGGTCTGCATCTCATGTTCAGGATTGCTGCATGGCCAACAGAATAGATTCAGTAATCTCCAAGGCTGATATATCCATGCTGCACTTGTGCCATAGCTTCATGTTTACAACTAGGCCAACTGTCTGATGAAGTAGCAATAATGCCATCAGTTTACACTGGAAGTTCCTGCTACATTAATGAGACTAAAAAAGATATCAACTAACAGAAATTTTGTCCTTTTGTTTGCCACATAATACTAAGGAACAGTTTATGAACTCTGTGGGAGCTTAAACTACAAAGCAGTGCCTTGCACAGCTCGTACAGAGCCATGTTGTCTGTTGATGTAATCACCGTGCCAGAACTAATTAAGCTCAGAATGACATTTTCCAGATAAGGCTACTGCAAAGTTCCATAAAGAAGACCAAACTACAACAGATCAGAAAACCTCTTGGCCTAAATGTCTTTACATACACAAGGACAGATCTGTCCCACTTTTCTGAAGCATAGTAAATGTATTTTTTCCTTCCAGCACTGAAAAAATAAATTGGAGCAATACAATCTGTGCAAGATGAATTATAATATGAAGACAACTGTCATTTAGGAATGTCGTATTCTTAGTTTACCCTTTGTCCTTACACGATGGCAGATTATGGCATGGGCATTTAAAATGCACAGGGCTGGTGGGAGATTTTAATATTTTAAGACATAAAATCATTAATTTTTCAATAAGTCAAGGCTGAAGGGAAATTATCAGTTAAAAAAACTTGTAGCAGTGTCTATGTGAAAAAACTACTGGGCGTTTGCTCTTCCACCCTGTCAGTTTTATTGTTCATCAGTTGTCTGGGAAACTTGCACTGATATAAGAAAGGGACTTTGTAAGAGTCTAGAAAGGGAATGTGCATAAGCAATGCTAGGATTATAGACTAGGCTGGTAATGCATAGTAAAGTCAAAACTGTGGTATTCATTATATGCATGTGTTTATATAGAAGTCGGAAAAAAGCCCCACTCCACAGATGACTACCTACCAATGTGTTACTCCACAGTGGAAATGATACAGTTTTAAAGTCTTAAAAATACCTTACAATTTTCATTGAAATACATTTTAGAGGAGACAGTAGGGAATTCAAGGACAGTATTCTGTTTGTAGTGGTATCGGACAAAATTCAGGTCAATTTGTTTAATGCAAAATTGCCTTTAAACTAATTATCCAGTATGAAAATATAGCAAAGAAACAAACAAGCAAATCTAGAGCTCATTTAGTAATGTACTAAGACTAAAAGAGTCTATACTCCCTTCAATTCATCACACTCTCGCAAGACAGTGAAAAGGTTGATTCCAGTGAAACTGATTCCGTCCCTCTGCTGAGCAGTACTGGGTACACGGCTCTTCCTGATTGCCTGGCAAATTAAGAGGAAACTGGTGATGCTGAAATGCTATGTATCTTAAATGTAACTACGTTATTTATATACGCCAGTCCTCAAACAGATTATAAATACAGTTACCTATTCCAGGAAATTTACTTCTGTATTGTTAGTACCATTATATCTTGATTATTTCATAAGACCATTTATTTCAGAAAGAAACTGCTTCCCAAGCTGCACAAAGCTCAGGCGTACCCTTCAAGTGGAGGACAGCAACAGGGGAAGAAAAAAAGTCAGAATCAGTAGACTTAACATTAGGTAAATAAAATGAGGGAATAAAAGAAAAACATAAAGGAAGAAACAGAGCGGGTTGGTTGTTTTTTTGGTGGAAGGAGATTGGCCCTTGAATCATCCATAAGACACTGCAGAGTTATCAAAGAAAGACTAATATATATATATATACTTCTTTTATATAATTACACACAATATTAGCTTGAACTATAAGAACTTTTTCAATTAATCTTCTTCCAAAACCGTGCATATTTCAGTTATGCATTGTTCAGCATTCCAGATTAGATATTTCACTCTTTAAATATCCTTTCATGGAATTTGGTTGTTATTCAGAAATAAAGATATTGTGACTTCCTGCTTTACTTTTTGCAAATACTGTTACTCAGAAAACCTCTCTTTTTTTAGGTGTCAGACTATACATGACCCAGTCCTGATGGTTTTATTCAATAACTTTATTCACAATATTCAGACTAAAAATTGTTTGCAAATTGTTGGATGTAACAATTCACAATTCATGATGCTAGGTCAGCTAAGTTACACTGTGTTCTTTCTCACTCCGAGCAACGTGATGGAATAATTAAGAAACAGAGTCAGCAATGTTTTAAAGGTGATGTCCCTGCCTGTAATTAGATGCTGAGTATTATGGGATGCAGATCCTGCATATCAGTGATGTCTTACAAATGAGAGAAGGGCTCTCAGCCTCTACCTAATCCAACGTTCTATGGTCACTCGTTTTATATTATTTGTCCAGGTGTCTTCTTACAGATTTCTGAGTTTGTATAAGCTTTTACTTCTGCAGAAATGAATGATAAAACTGCTTAAAATATATGAACTGAGGATTTACAAATACATCTGGAGTTATGTAAATGTTAATTCATTTTTATAGACTATGTAATGAATTCTATGAATAATGACAAATGAAACTCTGTGTTTCTTTGTACAGATAGTAACAAAGAATTATTTTGTTTTTTTTCTATTCAGACAGTGGTTGTAATTGTTGGAGTTGTGAATCTTCGTGAACCAGCTTTATTGACCTTCAAAAGGATACGTTGATGTCAAAAGAGTTTGTATGTTTTTGTAACACAAGTTTATTGATTGTCATGAAAAGACATGTTGAGAACTCATTCCCAGTTTTCCATAATATCAGTCAAGGGCTTTGCTCTTAGTTTTGGCTCAGGATTAATTACACGATAGAACAGAAATACAGCTTGTTAGTGAGTTTTAGTCAGGAACAGACATTCCGAACAGGAAAAAAAATCTGGTTCTGTCATCCTGTCACCTAGATTGGCTGAATGTATTCATGAGAACACTTTGACACAAAATTTGGTTTTTAATATAATGATATTTTCCTTCCACCTCACCCCAAATTGCCTTCCTTCTGTGGCTGTTGTGTTGCTGTTGTCAAAATAGAATATGCCTGAAAATAACAATAAAAAAGATATTATTTTGAAAGAGCGATACCTTTGACTGACATTGGAAATATTGTATAGAGAAGTATCCCTATAAATACCAATAGATACAAGTCTTGAAAATTGTAGTTCAGCTGCCTTCACTTTTCTGTGTCTCTGATGAAGAGATGAACCTAAAGGCTTTACCCTCTGGGATGCAGTGCTGAGGAACATCAGGAACTATCAGCTTCCATCCCGGGGTCCAACAGATCTGTAACACCTGTTAAGCACAGAAGCCATACTTCTGAAGAAATATCTGTATTCTGATGGAAAAGTTATTTCAGTTAATTTTTTTTCAAACACTGCCCATCCACCCCACATCCCAGTCTATTCCAATTCATAGAGACAAAGTTTTTGAGATTAAAATGTTTGACATATTAAGGATCCCTGGTCAGGGGCTTTTTTCAGAGATTTTAATGTGCTAAGGAGTAAAAGATTCTACTGGCAAAGGAAGGCAGAGCTGTCACTGGCTCTCTTTGCAATATCAGACCATTCTTTAGACATTTCTCAGTCCATGTGTGGCCTGGACAAGCTTATCTTAGGTTGAAAATCTGAGAGAGATCGAAGAACAAAAATATTAGAGTCCAAGCTTAGATGACTCAGCACTTCCAAAGACCAGTCAACTAGTACTCTGTATACCGTATAAAGCTAAAGTTAACAGTCATAGAACAGGATTGGGAAAAAAAGTGTTAATTAATTTTCAATGAATGGGGCTGTTAACAGATTTTTAGAAATCCTAGCTGAAACAAGCACAGAAAATATTTCCTTGAAAAAGTCAACTGAACCTTTTCATTTGAATATGGATTTAATATTTAATGTGGTGTTAACTGCTGCCAGTATTTTAGTATATATGTGGGCATGACCCAGTAAAGAGGTTCTGGGCATGTCCATCTGCTGTAGACGAAGATATTATGCTCTTTACGAGCCTTGGCAGCTACACCATTTGTATCAATTCAGTACACATAATATTTAATTCTGCAAATATATAACATGAGAACAAAGTGGGAGAAATACTAAAAATTAATAGTCACTCAAAGATAAAGAATCCAAAGTTGTCCATAAATAATTAAAGTGGGGAACTGATGAAATTCTCATGATCATCAGAGGGTAAAGCTCTAAATGGTTTTACAAAGCCAGCAGTAGGTGAATATTGCAACCAGTTTTAAAATGTAACCTTACAAATTGCTGAACAGGGATGTTTGGAGTGATTTCTTAGATGAGATCACTCTAGACAACCTTTTAATTACCTTTAGAAGTAAAATTCCAAAATATTTTTTTTTCTCTTAATTTAAAGTCCTATAAAAAACAGGTAAACTGCTTACCCAGAACACCTCTAGGGTGAAAAAAATGGACAAATTTTTTATATTGGACAGTTTTTCTAGACAAAATGTGAACTCATTAACTGAACATTTGAGGAAGAAATGTCAAATTGACACTACTCTGCAGGTACAGCCACATGACAAATATATATTTTTTATATATTTAACCTTTTCATTATTAGTAAATACATTGCATACATATGTATAGTATATTGTGGTTTTTACATACTGTGTATATAATATATATTATGAAGCATGAATGTGTATGTAGAGAGAAACATAGCTGAGCAGTACAGATGCACGTAACACAAGAGAAAACTTACGTTACTTGGAATCTCCTTGCTCCCGGTATTTTGCCATCTTTCAATCCTCATAGCCAACTGTCTCCAACCTAACAGCTCCCTCAACCTCTGGGTCCACAGGTTATGCGATAGGGCAGGATATCCACAGCTTTACTTCAGTGACCGGTATTTTTAAGGGAGTGCCAATAACTGGAGATGTGAGTTATGCACGTAGGAATACAAAGCAGAGAGAATTTTGTGCATAGTCTGTTTGCCACATTATTTTTATTTTATCCTTTTGTTTGTGTGTTCATATCAGACCATTGACAGGACTGTAGGCTATGATTGTCAGAAAAAAATCTCTTTCAAGGGAGGATGCTACATATAAGAAATAATTAAGAGGTAAGAAAACATCAAAAGAGACTCATTTGCAAAGAACGAACCTAAGCTGTCAAATTATGGCCTTCATTGAATCATCTGTGAACCATGCCCTTTGGAGTTCACCATGGAATGAAATGGCTGTTAAAGAGATTGTGATTTATCCAAGGATGTGCTGCCCTGCTGGTGACTAACAACTGATAAGCAGTAAAGCTGTACTTCACTTCATGTGGTGGGTTCTTACTTTCAATCTGATGAGGTCATGCCATCCTTAATATTTCTCTTCTCTCATACTCTCAGACCCTTCACTGAAAAGCCACTAGATCTATTCTTCCTTTCTTAATCCTAGAAATGACATTTTTGGGGAGGACACGTAGGTGCAACGCATAAGAAAGAATTTTAATTTCATGTAGTTTCTTGCATATGCACTATTTTAAAAGAAGGTTAAAGATCTGTCCTGCGACTACTCTTGACAGGGGCTGATAACAAAAGTTTTCACCTGATCTACTGGAGAGGAAATAACTAAACTGAAAGTGGCTTAAGTTCTTGTAAACACTTGAAAAAATATTACCTGGAATACAGTGGTTGTCTGGCTTTTTTTCAAGGTGAGGAAAAATGGTTGATATATTTACATTACAGTCAAGAACATTTTCATCACTTGTGTAATTCAATGTTATCTTGATAAAATATTACAGGAACCTAACAGAAAAGCGCACCTTTTTGTGAAAAATTTACCATCTTTAAACAAGATGTCAGTTGACATGTCAAAGAGAAAGTCAGGCTGTCTCTCCTTTAAAATAATGTAGATTTAACTTGTCTGTGAAGTTTACTGGGAAAATGTATGATTCAGAATACAAAGGGCTTCAGTTTTATCAATCAAGAGTCTAAAACCAAAATCAGACCCAATTTTGCCTTTGCAATTAGGAAATCAGAATCAAATTGAGGCTTTGCTCCAACCAAAACATGACACCCTAAATTTTGTGTCTGAAGCGACTCAAGTCAGCTTTTATGATGGTTCCTTAAGGCCAGCCTTGCCGGACATTTACACAGTGCTTGTATCGATGTAGAGGTCTTTTCTTCTTGTCTGAAGTAATAAAGGGATCAAATATCATATCATTAAAACTCATAAGACAAAAATATACAGTAGTGCAAGTGCTTAATTGAATATGATTTGCTGCTGTTGTAAGACATTTGAAACCAGGTCATGTCAAACCACAGAGAAAAGAAGTTTTCTTGTGCATAGATTGGTAAAATGGTTTAGGTGTATTTAGTTCTTGAACACAGGGGATACTTTGGCCAAAAAAGTCTTTTCATACAGAAATCACAGATAGAGAAAAAACATCTGCAGTCTCCTCAGATCTCATTCTCAGGATGAGAATTTTCTCATTCTATGTTATTTGTATAATAAAAATGAATGTTGCATTTCAGGAGTCACAGAACATTTCCTGGGAGATAGGTTATTAGATAAGATGAGCTCTTGAACACTTTTGATGCAATGATTTCCATACATTTTAAGTAGGTTAGGCTTTTCTGTCCTCCACTTATCTTCCTCTCAAACACATACCTTAGTTCATTAGTCTTCATTACAAGACATTTTGGAAAGAAATTTCCCATCTTTTTGTGGGAAAAAAGGAAAGAAAATGTATCTCCATTAGTGAAACCTGGTCATAGACTTACATATCTTTCAAATAAATTGCTAATATTGGTGTAACCAACTATCTATGCAATGCAGCTTTTTCATTTACCAGCCTGCCTCATTGACACAATTTCTTAGTGAAATAGTCTGAAAAGAGCTTTCTGAGAAAGACTTTTTTTTCTGGTTATACATACTAATATAACATGGTCTAGGTTATTGATAAATGTTTCAACTTTGTGTGAAGAAATATTAAAGAGGAGTTTTTGCAGAAAAAGCTTGTACAGTTTGGAGAAAAGGAAATGATGGAAAAATCTCACTGTCATACCTGTATAGCAAAAGAACTCCCGACTGACTGAAGTAGAAATATACTATTAACTGACTATTATGCAAAGATAATTGACTGATAGTGGACATATTGCAATTATTTTTCAAAACTTTTTGCTTCTCCTGACCCACATCTCCACACTAAATTTCTGTGTGAGATAAAAGGTAGTTTAAATTATTTGTTGCTAAGTTCCTGCAAATCATATAAGACCTAACAGAAACTCTTGGAGAAGTTAGTGCTGACTTTTACATTGACATACGCATACATTGCTGTATCTTTTTCAATTTACACAGTGATCCAGATGCCAATAAGATGTACAAGGAAGAAGATGCTTTCAAGTAATATATTTGGGAACAGATTGTACTGTATTATACATAGCCGTACTGTGATTTGTTGATGAGACAATGTTTTGCACAGGACAGATACTGATCACTGCTTTCAAACTATTTTCAGTATCTTCACTTTCGCATTCCACTGTGATGTAGCTCAATACATACCAATCTGTCAGTGCAGTTTTCTTTCCTCCTTTCTCTGGCTGTTTCTTCTCCAGACTTTGTTGGAATATCAGTAAATCGTAAGGGTCCCTGCAAGATCATTGTTATGATGTGGTTGCAACATATTTTCTTATAAGCTATACTGTATTAACATTGCCTTGGCACGTCTCTATTTAGCATCTTAGTATTCAGATATTTCATTCAGATAATTTTCAGGGAATTTTCCATAGCAAAATAAAGACCCTGAGTTTACTTACATTAGCTTGGAAGAATTCTGTGTCCAATCCACAAAGAACATCTCATTGTGTAACCATTTTCTTGTTGCAATCTCATCTCCAGTTCTGGAATGCATGCTTGGAAGTTTATAAATTTAAATTTTTCATGAAGAACTATTTTTATGACCTTAGCAGTCATGAAATTTTTTAAATGTTGCACTTCTGTAAATTTTCCAAGTCCCAGACAGTTTTCTCTACTTCTGTACCGTTAGCATTTATCTGATATGTTGCACAGTTCAGCTGGTTCCCTCTCATATATTTTGTTTTTAGGCATCTGGCTTTGAATTGCTTTCTGCTTCTTTAACTGCCTTGATCACAGGCTGAAGGTCTTTTGCAGGTGACCTTAAGCATAACATCAGCACTTGAAAATAAAATAAATTTATAGCCCTGAAGAAAAATAGTCTACTATAATAAATTTAATTGAAGAGAACAATCATATTTGCATTAGTCCCTTCCATACTTTATCACTGGAGAGTGGTTGACAAGACATTTTCCCACACTTATTTTGTTTACTAAATTTTATTATCCATAGACACTTAAAGGTTGGAGGTACTGAGCTATTCTACACATGAAACATCAGCATTTCTTTATGGAGAGATATATGCTTATGCTAAGTAAAAAGATGGAACTGTCTGGTATAAAAAACAAATATTGTAAAAAGACCTGTCAGTTTATTTCACACTGCATTGTAGTGAGAGAAAAGTAAAGCAGGGAGGAAATAACATTTCCAAAAGGTGAACATTTTACTTTTGCTGACATGCAAAACAATATCACTGGGAATAGTTATCACAGCATTTGATAGAATGTGTCTTTCATGTGGTGAAAAGTAGGTACTTTTTCTCTTTTGTGTTACTTTCTGATATAATTTCCACAGGCAGAGATGCAAAGTTTTGCCAAATACTGGCCTGTGCTTTTGTAAAAAAAAATTTGCTGATTTTTTTTTGTTGGCTTGGGGTTTTGTTTTGGTTTGGTTTGTTTTTGTTTGGTTTTAATGTGGGCATTTTACAAACTACTAGGTGGTGTTTATCCAACCTGAATCCATCTTACCTAGGATTTTTATCTTCAGCTTTTAGACTCTGATCTCAAGATTGAAAGTGGTAGATTTTTGGTCTGAATTTTTCATCTTAGAGCACAGCTGATAACGTCTTTAAAAATTCTATGTTATTTGTGCCCATTTTACATGAAAAATACCATCTATAATTTAACATATAGATGATGTACAGCTTGCTCACTGGTTTCTTTCTGTTCCTGCTCTGAAAAAGCATCTTAGCAAGTAAATTAATTAATATAGATTACAGGCATAATTATTTTTAACATATCTGCAAATGTTTGAGTAATAAAATTATTCCTGAGCAAAAGGAAACAAACAAGTTAAATTTTAATAAATATGAGAGTAGTTAATCTCTAAGTGTTTTCACAAATGGGAACAAACATTGGAAAGTGAGTAGAGGGAAGTACTTGTGATATAGTTCATGTAGAAGTAATATGGAAAGTGTCACACCTTCCATATCATCATTCCTTCTTTTAAACCTGATTTCCTATTCCTGAATAGTTGTTCAATAAGGCTTCCTGCAACAGCTCTCTCTTTTGAAGATTTAAAAATCTTTTAAACTTTACTGAGCAATGAAAATAAACAACATCTGCTAAAGACAAAGCAATATTTGCCAATGTAGGTAGTAAAACTTGAATTAATAGCACTCTACTATAAATTTTATAATTAAGAACCAGAAGTGTTAGTTGAATCCCAGCTTAATCCTTATCTCACTGCTCCAGATTTCTCAGCTTTGAAGAGAATGTTTTATTATATCTACAGTCAAACCATTATTTCTCCTCATTAAACTCCTGTTGGATTAATCAGCAATCAAAATGTTTACAGTGACCAAAGGTATAAATAAAATCACCTCAAGAGTTCATCAGAAATACTTATTACTTGTTTTTGTGGGACATTTTTAGATAACTGCACTTTTTTCTTCCCTTTGTAAATTTTGTAGTTTACTGGTCTCCAGGGTAGTGAATAAAAATTTTGAGAACATAAGGGACAAAGAGAAGATATTGAAGAACTTCTTATCCAGCTGATATTTTCTGCTTGGTATTACTGCAGGGTCTTGCATATTCCATTCAGAATCCGGCATATATCCTGTGTTCACTTCAGTTAGACTTTGGACTCCTTCTCTTAGAAGTTACGTCTTCTAAGCTTATTAGACCACTGGGAGTATTGAACAAGACATTGATAATGATGTATCAGCTTCACGGTTAAGGATGATGTTAAGGCCTGGAGGACCACTAGGAGCAACTTTTTGGATTATTTCATTTCCAGAGGGTGCATAACATACCTCTCTATTGTTTGGGGATTTTGCACAATGTGTGAAAAAAAAAGATATTCCCTTTGGTTTTAGACATTACTCCATGCACTCAGCACCTAAGAACCTCATAGGCAGCAGAAAATTGTCAAAGTGGCAAATCCCATTTGCAATCCCATCTTTAAAGCAGATCTTTATTTTAACAGTGCCTTCTCTGTTTATGTTAATACTTGTACTTTACATACTATTTGTATTTACTGCTCAGTTGGAAGATCCCAGGAAAGTTTATGGGCTTCTTAACAAATATATTTAGTTCATGCTCTGCAGAACACTAAAGCACCTATTTAACACTAAGTAGGATTACCTGCATGGCCACAATTAAAGTCTGATAAAATTTAAGCATGTCTAAGTGTTTTGTTGGATCAGCACCTTAATTCAGTTTGGAATATGCATAACTACATTCCATAGCGATCTGTAGTTGATGACTAATACAGAAAATCAGATCCTCAAATGAAACATATTCAAATGGTCCAACCTGTCAAACAGCATCACTGAAATCAATGAAGCTACACAGACTGACACTAGCTGAGAATTTGATCTGGGAATAATAGACAATAAAAATACAAAATTATAACTCATAAGTAATGCATTCTAGAAACTCAGGCACATAATAGTAATCACTGGTATATGCACGTCTGGGAATGAATAGGAAAGAAATAACAAATCATCTGGAAACTTTTTGGTGGAAAGTGCTCACTAAGGAAAAATGAGGTTTACAGTAAGTCAAGCAAAAAATTAATCCACGTGAAAAAAGATGGGGGTAGGTAAGCAAAAAGCCTTTTTTTTATTTTAGTTTTTCATAGTGACAACTTTAAACACAGTTTGAATTTTAAGGAGTATACTTTTTGATTTCAAGGAACAGGATGGGGGTTCCTGATTATAGCCAAGAGGGTGGTAGCATATCTGAGCAGAAAGCTCCTTAGAAGCCAAGCTGGAGTAGCCACATGTATGTCATGAGGCGGTGTCCTTCCTCATGTTCTTGGGCCTGAATACTCTGCATGAAGAGCCAGTGATAAGGAAAATTGTTAATCCTTTGATTCAGATGCATGTTTTGTTCACTATTTCTTCATTGTGCTTTTGCTTTGAAGTTAAAAATGTATGTGTGATACAAGTTGGAAGCATGTATGCACGCTACAAGTTGGAAGCATGTATGCAAGCACTTAAGTTACGAAATCTAGTTACCTTTGCAGCTTCTGAAGTTATAGTGCCTCTTGCCTCTCCTACCTCACCACAAAATTCACACCAGGACACTGAATTTTAGGAAAGCAAAATTCCAACTCTTCAAGGAGTTAGTCAATAGGACCTCCCTGAGAAACTGCCCTCAGAGGCAAGGGAGCAGAACAGAGCTGGCAGATCTTTAAGGATGCTTTCCACAGATCACAAGAGTTCTCTGTCCCCAGGTGTAAGAAATCAGGAAAGGAAAGCAAGAGACTGGCATGGCTGAGTTGAGACCTGCTGGTCAGACAAAAGGGTAAGAAAGACATGCACAAGGCAATGGAAGCAGTTACAGGTATCCTGGGAAGTATATAGGGACACTGCCTGGTTGTGTAGGGATGGTGTCAGGAAGACCAAGGCACAGCTGGAGCTAAACTTGTCAAGGGATGCAAAGAATAATAAGAAGAGCTTCTACAGGTATGTCAGCCAGAAAAGGAAGGTCAAAGAAAACGTACCACGCCTGAGAAGCAAGACTGGTAAACTGGTAAAAACAGACAAGGAGAAGGCTGAGGTACTCAACAACTTTTTTGCTTCCGTCTTCTCTGACAACCCCTCTCCCCACACCTCTTGAGTTCACGGACCAGAAGCCAGGGAATGGGGGAGCAAAGTCCCTCCCACTGTAAAAGAAGATCAAGTTTGTGACCACCTGAGGAACTTGAATGTAGAGAAATCTATGGGACCTGGTGAGATGCATCCCAGAGTCCTGAGGGAATTCGCCGACATAGTTGCAAAGCCACTCTCCATGATATTTTAAAAGTCACGGCAGCCAGGTGAAATCCCCAGTGACTGGAAAAAGGGAAACATTGCACCCATCTTTAAAAAAAGGTAGAAAGGAGGACCCTGGGAACTACCAACTTGTCAGCCTCACCTCTGTACCTGGGAAGATCATGGAACAGAACCTCTTAGAAGCTATGCTAAGGCACAAGGAGGACAGAGAGGTGATTTGCGACAGCCAGCATGATACATATAAGAAGACACTTTTTACAATGAGGGTGGTGAAACACTGGAACAGGTTGCCCAGGGAGATGGTAGATACTCCATCCCTGGAAACATTCAAGGTCAGTTTGGACGGGGCTCTGAGTGACCTAATCTAGTTGAAGATGTTCCTGCTCATTGCAGGGGGCTTGGACTAGATGACCTTTAACATTCCCTTCCAACCCAAACAATGCTATGGTTCTATGATTCTATATACAAGTTGTACAGTAGGGAAAACATCTATACTGACCTAATAAGAAGGACTGAATAATTTATTGTCTATGTCTTCCACAGGTGTGATGGATTTTTTTATGTCAGAAGAAATTTAAACTTTCCAGACTGAATAATTAAAACAACAGAAACTTTGACCGCAAAGTCTTAATTTTCTGATACTCAGCAGCTTTTAACAGCAATGTATTTCAAAATCTAAAAGAAAGGTATTTCACTTTTGTATTTTTTTTTTTTTTGGTATAAAAATACTGAAAGAAATAAGGACAAAGAACAAAAGCAATCCTAGTAAAGTTACTAAAGTTTTACCTCAGAATAGAAGGCAATTCTTATAGCAATGTTAAACTTGAAATATGCCAGTCAGGCAACATGCAAAAGAAGATTAGTAGTAAGATAAGGGGCACAACAGAACCCTTAAAACCGCTGATCAGCTCAGAGGTTATATACTCTAATACTTCTGTTTGAAGACACACTAACACTGTATTCCAGCAATACAAAATGCAAGGCCCGGAAATGGTGAATATAAAATAGAATATTATGTTATGGCACTCGTGCCTAAATTTAGATTAGTGGCAAAATGAAACTTATTCTCGATCTTGCTGTGTTTTTTAGTTGCACTGCATTTTGTTCTGGATGGAGCTGAGCAAGCCGCTCCACTGCAAGACAGCAAGTGGATCAGTCTTCTGGAAGAAAGCTCAAGTCACTCAATTAAAATCATTCAGGTTCCCTCCTCAATAGTGAAATGAGAGAAATACCTCTAGAGGACAATTATTTCCATGTATCTTAAACACCCATTTTTATTTATCTTCAACGTGATAAATTGCTATCTGGAGGTGTCCGTCTCTCACCACTAACTTTAGAGAGAAGCTAGCATAGCAAGGATCCCTCCCTGGGAATAGCTAAAGGTAAAAGAGGTCCTCTTTTACAGTCCATACAGAAACGCACTCTGGTGCCCTCAGATTCCTGAAACTAGTCATAAGATTCAGTCCAGCCTTCACTCAAAAGTTATCTTGATTCATCAAAACACAGTATTATTATTATTTCCATGACACTGTGTCAGTCTGACTCTGGCAGCCTAACACATTAATACCTTAAATAATTCCCTTAGTTCGTAGAACTCTTATTAGTTTTATTTTGTCTTACAGAATAATTAGGTGTGGGGCAAGTTGAAATGAGAGACTTCCCTCTGCACTCAAAAATTTCTTTTATTGCCTTTAAGCTACTTTGCAAGGAGACTGTGAAAATATAGACTAGGTTTTGCCATTCTTTCATAAAATATGAAGTGTTTTGAACTTGCAGGATTCTCTGATATAAACTAGTTGAAACATCTGGATGGCTCAGCAGTGTTGCTTGCACAGTCAAAGGATGTTTGGATGTATTTACACTGAATAAATAAAGGAAATGATATTCTATGTAATTTAAAGTAGAGTGTGAAAATTTGATCAACAAATTTAGAAGTTATAAAGACTGAAATCTCCCCAAGAATGAAAAAGGGACATCTTGTGATATGGCAGGGTATATATATTTATGATAAAAAATATGTAAGAGTTATTTAGGTTGGCACAAAATAATAATAAAAAAAGGATATAGAGGAAATTTAATGTGTTCCAATAGTCAGATGTATCCATCCCATTACCAGAATGTATCAGCATCCTTTCAACAATGGCACACGATAGAGCCTGATGGATGTTTGGCAGCCCTCCAAAAAGCCAGGAGAGCAAGTACACTTTATGCCATACTCTTTGCCTGAACTCCATTAAGGCAGTGAAACCACTTCGCCCCAGATGCTGTGACACCACACAAAGTTTTTAAGGAGTCCACCCCCAACAAGGAACCTCTTTCCTGCCATCACTCCTGACTCAGTACATCTTTGTAAGTAGTCACACAATAGTGAGAGCTACTAGAAATTGCCAGTGCAGATAAGGCAGCACTGGCAGTCAGAGCTTCCCACTATGTTTTTAAAGTCCCTCGGATGCTTAAACCATGACTCAGAAAAGCAGAAGCAGTTTCTTCTCAGCCTCTGGAATCTTCCCATAAAGTAGAGGAATCAAGAGGTGGTTTGGAAATCATGATCCTCCTCCCCAAGAGCAGCCCTGCAGATATCAACTGCTAGCATTGTTTGCACATCCTCTTAGCTGGTGCTTTTTACTGCTAGTACTGTAATGGAAAAATTAGCAAGAAAAAATACTCTTACAGGGCAGATGTTCTTTACAGTATTTCCATTTAATAGATGTCCATCACATCTTCTAATAATCTGAACAGATTAAGTTTCCTCCCATTTCTGTCCCCTTCCTCTCCTTTCACACCAATGCAAGGTTTGGGTATGATGGAATGGTATTGCTAGGCAGCATTTCGGGGGGATGTCACTCATGGGAGTATGCAGCCACTGCTCTCTGACAGCACTCACAACAAAAGTAGCTTTCTGTTGGTGCACAATTCCAGCTATTGCTACACCTCCAAAGATCATCAGAGATAACAGGAGTCCATCAAGAAACGCGTCGGGTAAACCTGCAAATGCAGTCAGCATTCAGATGAGAATATCCTCCACTCCTTGGTCTTTATCAAGTACATCTCTCATTGTTTCAAAATGCTCCCAAGTGTTGGAAAAACAACAATAATTTAAAAATGCTAAATTGCCATACAGATCTTACAATTTAGCTTCATAGCAAGTATTTGTCATATCTCAGAGATCCTCAAAAAAGAAAATATGGGGCTTCATGTGCCAGCCATCAGACATATTTTGCTGTCATGCAGATCAATGTCTGACATCTTTCTATCACTCCTGACTCTCTGTCAATATTTCTGGGCTCTGTTTATCTGCTGTGATCCCGAGCTTCCTGTTCTGTGCAAGCCGGCATGGAAGATCAGAGATCCTGCTTCTGCTTGAGGCTGACCTACATTCCCCAAAAGATTAGGCAGCCCAAAACACAGTCTTTAACTTTCTGGGACACGTCTGAACAACAATAAGCTTCACGAAGAGGAAAACACATTAACACAAGCTCCAATTCTCATCAGTCTTCTCTCCTGGCAGAGTCTCCGAAGTAGCGGTGTCACTGAGGGGCATGTGTACCGCTTTCTGATCTTCTGCTGAGCAGTGTTTGACTAGTGATCGCTTGCCTTTTAACAGCTTTAGAAAACAGCAGCAAATCAATCTTGTCAATGGTTTTTTATTTACCCCCCACTCCCCCCTAAAAAAGGGCATGTGACCCGTTGGAAAAAAACAAACAATCCTAATTAGATGATGATCAAAGACTAGAGGACAGATCAGCTCTTTTGTGCAACATAAACATTGTGAAACAAAAGATTCTTGCAATGTAGGCTCTGCTTACTTCAATGCACCGAATACCACATTTGTGTACCTAATGCTCACTATCAGGGCAATTAAAGAAACACTTCAGGCTAAATTCTGGATGAGACTCCCCAGAATTCATTTGTGGGAATATACTGTATCCTTCCTAGGGAGTACTTACTGAGAGTTAGGGGTGAGGATTCAGCTCCAGATTCAGCCACCTACATGAGGTATGTGCAATGCAGGTCTACATATGTACTAGGTGTCTAAGCTCCTGGTGTGGTCATGGAAATCTAGGCAATCTAGTCAAGGAAGCTACTAGGCACCTTAGGTCCAGTGAGCTGCACCTGAGGTAGACACCTGCTTTTAGGTAGATAAACAGCTCTCCATTAACCAATCGTATTGCAACCATATTTTACACCCATAATTTTTAAAATAAGTCTTTTTTCAAGCAACAAAATTTTACTTAAAGTTGCAAGTTTTCAGGAGTTTTGATGACGAGATGCAGACATGGTGATACAGGAAAGGAAAAAGAAGGGGAACTGTGTTTACATATGATTTTTGGCAAATGATTTTTGGTCTGTACAAGTTAAAGTGAACTGAGTGCAGCATGTGTTATAAGGAGACTGTTTTCGGTCTACCTGTATGACCTTTCCAAGTCTGCTGTATAACAAATTGTGACTGAAGGCAGAAAAAGATTGTGTTAATATGATTCAGAACAGTACTCCCTGCTCCCACTTAAATTCTCAAGTTTGCAGAAGGTCTTCCTTTTCAATATCCATCTGTGCAGAAATACAAATGAAAGGGATAGTGATAGTGGAGCATGGCATAGAAACACTTCATAGCTGAGCAACAACACGTCACAGAGACGGGAATGCTGGAGCTCCTTGACAGCTGAACAACTTGACAGCAGCTCTCCCTGCCCTCTTCATGAGCACCTACAACAGCAAGCCCCAACCAGGCAGCCAAAACAAGCACACTATCAGGTCCTAATCAGTGCCAAAGCCTATAATGTGGTGCCAGCAGCAAAACTAGGCTGAGGTGTAAATACTGGTTGGTGCTATTCATCCATACTTCAGTGGTGTCAGGTATTAATGTCTACTTACTTTCCATCCCAGTTTTATGCTGTTTACTTGATTTATGAATCCCAGTCTTTGTACTCTGTTGTTTCAGCACAGAACAATCTGAAGTGAAAAGGAATTGCCCAGAGAAATACCCAAATATTGCACAGCTACCAAAAGAGGTGCAGTCATAAGGGTCTATAGAGTGGGGAAGGGCAGAGAGACAGGGTAAATAAAAGTCCAATGATCTTAGGTATTCTGGCAATGCTTTCATGATTTCTCAAAACATTTAGACCATTACAATCTGAGCAGGCTAGAAGAGCTTTTAGGCTTTTCTCCCTGCCCTGGATCAAACAAGCTCTAAACCGGTACTGTTATATTCTCCAACATCATTTTTTTTTCACAGACACAGAATGGGTCTGTCACAATGAAAAAAAAATACTCAGTTCATATAGCTTACCAAATCAAGATTGAAGAGGTTAACTGTTTATTAATGACATACAATTACTGGCAGTCAGTCAACTATACATTTAAATTTCAATATCAATAATTCAACAAGTAAACCATAGCATTAGATGCTTAGGAAATGTTAATTAACAGCTGCAAATTTCTAACCACTTTCTTAAATTAACACCAAGACCCATACACACCCACCCACATGCTTACAGAATTACATGCTCTCCCCACAACTTTATCCATACCATTGTGGGTCAGCCACATGTCCCTTTTTCCGGGACCATGGTTTCCCCTACTTGCACACTTCTCCTGCTGGAGGTGTTGGTTATTCTTTTGATAAAATGTGTAAGCAAGCAATTCAAGGAACCGTGCAATATAGGTGTTTCAGCAATGGCCCATCAGGATTTACAAAGAGCGCTGACAGCAGGAGGCCTGATAAATCTGTTAGAAGAGATTGAACTTGAACAGAGCCTGGAATTGTGACGGTGGGGTGCAATACAGGGAAGAGGACTTCTAACTGGCTGAAGATGTTTTTTTTTTTTTTTTTCCTTAGAAGTAGTCAAACTCTTATTGTTATTAAAGAAGTTACTTAAACACTCCTATGTTAAATCAGGTTGCTTCACAAAAAGATTTCCTTTAGGAAAGGTGCATTTCTGTCTATGAAGCTCACTTTGGTAACTGATGTTCTACTGATTTCAGAAAAGGAAAACGTGTTGTTGTATTTTATTATTTTTCATGCAACTCTTCTACTGGTACAGTGTCTTGCACACAATGACGTTTTTCTTCCTGAAAACAGCTAATTGAACTCTGCTGTATAGTATGATGATGCCAGCAGCTGTATTATGCCAAGACTTTTTGTTCATTGCCGAGATTTATTTTTAAACTGCCTGCGCATTGCAGTGTCTTGTTTTACACTGTATGTGCTTTGAAAAATTGTGTAAGGATCAACTGAAAAATCATAATACAACAAATATGACCTGACCACTATTATACTCACCCAATCCACCTGACAACCTTATAAAATCATGTTTCCACGCAAGCACTGCTTTGTTATCACATAAAGTCCAGTAGAAAAACAGTAGTCAAGGTTTCAGAAAAAGAGAAGGGGATATAGACTTCTGAAGATGGTGAATTACAATAACGCCTCAATTTACTTTGTAGAACTTATGAAACTGAAAGAAACTGGAAATAATGACCTTTCTGGGAACATTTCTAATAATTTGGACATTTCCAAAATTTTATTTGTCGTAAGGAATAAAATTGTGATATTTACTTTACAACAGTGTGTCACTTCCTAGAAAGCATTCCCAAAGACATATCTAACAAGTGGGGAAGAGAGAACACAAATGTACAGTGAGCAGTATAGAAAACAACCATATCAGGTTCACATTTCTATAAGGAATATATGAACTTTCACAGCAATTTAGCATGCACATACACATAAAGACAAGGAAAGGTCCAGAAGAATGGTTCTTATTTCAACCATGCCTGTTATAGGGTTCTCACTTCTTGTAATTCAGTACCCAACTGAACATACTATAAATAAGTTGTTCATGGAACCAGCCAACTCAGATATTACCTGTGGTGGCTTTGGTATTTACAGCAACAGGAGGAGGACTGATTCCCTCAGATGATTATAAAAGAAGCCTAATGTGTGTCTCTTCATAATTACAAAAGTTTAAGCCTTAAGAAAAATAGTGAAATTCCTATCAGAAAAAAACACAGGTGCAGTTGATTCTGCCTTAAACCTAAGGCATGGATGAGACAACTCCCTGATGCCCTAAGACACCATGGCTACAGAGCTCTGCTTGCTTTTCTGGTAGGTTCCTTATCTGTAGACAACATGTATGTGCCTGGCCAAGTCTCAGGTCCAGTCTTGCTTTGAAAACATCAAGAATCATTGTTGAAACTAGAAAGTGAACTTTTTTTTTTTCCTACAAGCAAGCCTATGACAGAATTCACTGAAAGACTCCTATGCATTTCAGCAATCCAGCTCAGAATTAGGTTTAAAATATAATCTGTTCATAACTGAAAGTTCACTAATATGAAGAATTTGGTGATAAATGAAGATCATGATATATCTTCATAATTTTTCAAGTAAGAAAATTATGGGATGGGAGAAGGAGAAGAGATAGAAGAAAAGGAAGGGGAGAAGAGAAAATAAAGCATATTAGAAAAATATATTGTTCTATACATCTACGGCAAGTGTGCATGCTTATGTCAACCTTTTGGTGGAAGGATTGCAATGTTCCAAGACATTACATTACCTCAGTAACAATTTGCCCTCTTAGAATGGCTGGTTTATGGCCTTTCAGTTTCAGGATGCAGGCACAATGGAAATCGTGCACACATGATCACGTGGTAATCTGAAATGGCATGAGACAAAATTCATTGGCATTTATCTTTTATTGCAAAATAAAGCTAATCTATTAAGAATTCAGAATCTGTATTGACATTCACAGATATTTACATCTGGAGCTTTCAAAGTCACAAGAAACAGTAATTTCACTATTTGTCATTTCCTGGAAATATGGACGCAGGGCAATCAGGAGACTACAATATTCGCAGGTCTACCAAAGTTTTCATCTAATACTTCCCAAAACGGTTCCAAGCACCAGCCAGGATTTACAATGAACACTAAAGCACCAAGCAATAACAGATGCAGTAATGACAGAGCTTGTTCTCTGTTGATATCTGGTGTTTTTTCCTCCTTCCACAAAAGCAGAGGAGCCATAGAACCACTTCAACCAGCTGCCAAGAAATTTACCCTGTAGCCAAATGCAACCTGATATTTTCCTACATGCTTTCCCTGAGCCTGAGGGAGTAGCCGTGGAAGTGCAGGGTGTCCACCTTGCCACTGTGTTCTGACTGTCAGCATCTGTTGGAGATGTGAGTAGCCAGGTTCATCTTTTAATTATATTTTTCTTTGCTAGAGGTTCCAACCAGCCCTTTCTTGAGCTTCAGAAATAAATGAGACATAAAGCTATTCTTTGTTGCTCTGCACTCATTCTAATGCTATCCAGCCCCTACCGCTTCATAGGATTATAGTCATTGCAATCCAAATACTTTCACATGAAAAAGAAAACAACAAACTGTCAAGAGTTTAAGGTTCATCAAGAGATTTCCAAAAGCCACCTCAGTGAGAGAAAAGGTAAAACCACCAGGCAAAAAAAATGGGTCATTTTTTAAATTGTGATGCATATGTATAAATCTTCTTACGCATTTAAAGAGACTGAGTGTTGGCAGAAAGGACATATTCCTGGTGCGTTTAGGATCTTTTATTCTCTTTCTGTTCTGAAGATTCTTTGAAATAATTTTAATGATACAGTTGGTGATAAGAATTGAAATAAAGTTGATGATGGTAAAAGTTTTGCACTATTTTATGTCACAATCAATGCAAGGGCACTACTGGGTAGCTCACCACTAGAGAATAAATCTGCCTGTATAAGACAAAACATGAGACACTGCAGGAAAATCCAGTAAGAAAAAGATAATTCATTTCATGAAACTGGCGGTGAGGATCTGCCAGTTGTCTTCTAACACCTGGTAACACCTAAAATCTGCACGACTGTCAATATAAAGAGGCAGAGCAACAACAAGATAAGCAGCAGCCACAGGGATATGTGCTTACAAAGAAAAGAAACCCTGTCTTACTATGTCCTGGGCAGGCAGCAGAGACTTGCTGTAGCATAAAGTGTTCTTTGGTTGTTTTTAATTTTATAAGCCTTTGTATTTTCTGCTGTCTTTTGGAAAAACCCTCAAATATCATGAACAGAGGGAGTGAAAAATAAAGATTGAAATGAAACCCAAAGGAGACAATGGCCACAGGATTTCTGTTCTGAGAAGGAAAATATATCATAATAATAATATTATTATTAATAATAATAATATAATCAAGAGGCATTGTACCCTATGGAAATTTCAACTCTGGTTTTCAGATGAAAGAGGACTACAGGTAGGTATCCAAACAAAACAAGTCTTTTAAAGTTCACTAAGTGTGATGAATGAGTTCATATTATTAGATTGTATGAGGGTCTATTTTTAGGTTATAACAATATAACTAATTTTGCCACTGTGTTTGAAGTAGGTTTTTTTGAACCTAGACCCCAAAAAAGTGTGCTTTGCTAGCAAAATTTCAATGCACTAGGTACAGAGCATCTTCTGTAGACACATTACCTGGGCCCTAAAAGAAATATAGTAAGGTGACCTCACATGGCTTTATGTCAAGCAATCAGGAAACACGTAGATAAATTAAAAGCAATACAGTTTCTCCAAAAAGTTCTTGAGGAAGGAATGTGTTTTTAAGTTCCCCACCTTTGGGCTCTGACTGGACATTTTAGAGCTCTTTACACTCCAAAGGCTATAGGAAAACTCACAAGACCTCCTTGTTGGAAAGGAGAGTAGTATAGTACCTGCATAGAATAGCTATGCCTAAGGATAGTTTTCATTGAAAGATAGGCATCAAAAAATATAAAATATATCTATCTCACATATATACCACATATATACTAAAAATACTAAAAAATTGCAGGTTTTCATGGTTCCCCATGGGGTGGGGGAGGGGGAGGGAAGAAAAGTTCTTCTGAAATTCTCTCAATGTTTACTGAGTGAACAAAAACTCATATAAAATAGGTCAGGAAACATATACAACACTGGCCAAAATTTATATTGGCACAGGGTTTGTTTCCTTATAAGTTCCTAGGGAACTTATAAGGTGCCTTTTCTTTGTGTATGGCACCTTATAAGTTGCTGTCCTTTTTCTAAAACTGATAGCTCATTCTCAAAAATAGAATCAGCGTGTTAACCAAGCTATCATAAATAAGGTTTCCTTCTAGCTCCCTAATGGGAACTATTTATCTTGTTTGTTTTATGGCAACATGCAGTATAATTAATACAGTATTGCTTAACAAATTAATCACAAAGCACTTCATAACATAAACATTTACAAGTGAAATATTTAGGTTACAAAATACTTTACAGATAATCACCTATTTTATAACTACAAATATTCAACAGTTACTCTTGACTTCCTCTCATGTTGAATGCATGTATTTGTGAGAAGATACAACCTTTGTGATGAGAAGAACAATATTCTACCCCCAGATGTACATGAAAAGATGAGTTGCTACCAGGATTCTCTATAGGAGTGTTCAGATTATCCCTATATGTCCTCCTCATAGCATTGCTAGGGGGGTTAAAATCCTGATTGTGAAAAATGTAGGTGAGGTTGGGAGCACAGGACTTCTTACTACTCACTTTTCTGATTGTTTTTCATTCTGCTGTATAAATACTATTGTCTGAACCATAGACAATGGTATTGTCAATGAGTGAGTAAAGACTTATCCTTTATTTTGGAAACAATTTTTGAGTTCTAAAATGATGGCACAATGCCATCAGTAAGCCATGTAATAAACAAGGTGCCATCTACATTGTGAAATTCCATTGCTTATAGTATTTTAAAATAAACTGTAGTATTTAGTACACTCAAGATTGTGCATTCTACTAAATTATACTAAAAATACTTCAGACTTAAATCTGAAGCTAAATATCCCTGTTGCTCATTAATGCGCAATACAAATATTAAATAAAACCAGTCATGCCATATACGTCAGTTTCTACTAAGTATGAAGTCTCCTTTTTCTCTAATACACACCCTACCATCAATTACAATTTGTATAAGTTCTTTTTGTGATGATACAACAATAAATCTCAATAATAAAATCTACCAATAATAAAAAAAAAACAAACACACAAAACAAATCGGTCACTAGCCAATTCAGACTTTTTTTTTTTTTTTTCTTATTTCTGCTCTGTCTCCTCTCATTTCTCACTCTTTTTCCTCCATTGAAAGGACACTGTAAAGTTTAGCAGAGTATTTTGGACTAAACAGAAGTGATCACCAATGTCCTGGGATGCTTAGAAAAATGCTAGTAGTGACAAACTTTCACTCACACCAAGGAGATATCACTTTGCTCCTGGACCATCTATACCTTAAGATCCCGTTGCTTTACGCCACATAAAAGCAGATTCACCCCTACCTTTCAGCATCCACATCAATCCATAACACTTGCAGAGTACAGGTTAGCACTCACCTGATCCAGAAAGCACAAGAGAGGCAACTGGTGGAATTCAAAGTGAGAGAAGCACCATTGCCACAATGTCATCATCACCCCTGTGTCTGTGACCACTTCAGATCCCCAGCCCAGTTTGGCACCAGAGACGATCTTGCAGGACCCATGCAGGCAGCACAGCTAAGTTCCCATCAGGTGGACCTGTCACCGTCCCTCTTGCATAGGCTCAGTCCTCCCATCCTCTTCATTTCCAAGGTGTCCCTACTCCCTCTCTGCTGCTGCACACACACACACTTTGCCATCTTTGCCCTATTCTTTTCCAGACAGAAACCCACGGAGGTGAGGTAGATAACATGATAAGGAAAAATAAATAAATAAATAGATAAAAATCTTGTCATTGCATGCAAAGACCCTCTTATGCAAGGAAACGACATTGGCCTCAGTTATGGAAACAGCTGTCTAGGGTCAATTAAAAAGTCAATTAAAATACTCCAACAGAAATCAGAAGAGCCATTTTTTACAGAAAGCAAGGCACAAATCTTGTTAAAGTGCTTTCAGGCATACACAACTGCGATCAGCTCTTAGGATGACATTATCTAGAAGCCGTGTTCACACAGTTACCCTGTGCTCTTTGAAGATGAAAAAAAAAAAAAAAAAATATCCCAATTGTTGCACAGGTCAGTTCTGAGTTCCTAAACCTGCATTTTCCGAGGGCACCCCTGACTACACCAGCTAAGCTGTCACGGTCCCAGTGCTAGGCAGCCTGTATTGAAATTCCCATTTTGAAAACCTCATTGCCTTGCTGCTGCTATTTAATATACTTGCCTGACTCTGTGGTGTCTGACAGCAACAGTTACTGGCAGAAAGCAACAATCTCTCACCCATTTTAGAGAGAAGCACAGATCTTTAGATCCATCTTTCTGTCTCACAAGACATTTTTTTGTGTGTGTGTACTCTCATTACTACCAGCTCTAACTAAACCTGGAGGTTATGAAGACACTTCTCCACTGAAGAGTGGGCTTTTTCTAACCAAAACACTTCCAGCTGTTCCTCAACTGCTATTCAAGGATGGCAATCTTAACCAGTGACGTTCCCATCTTTTCCTAAAGGCCTCATTGCCTCATTGCCCCTGCTCACAGGTGTTCTTAGGGAGCTGCTCAGAAGGCTGCTCCTCATCAGCATATTGAAGTCACCTCTGTATTAGCACTTCAGATTAGCTCTTCTGGAACCTCATCCAGCTGTGAAGTGCAGGGATAAATAGCAGTCCCCAAAAGCAAATCCTTGTCCGCTTCATTGTACAGCCTTCAACAATCTCACTGGTTGTCTTTGAGACACTCTGACTGGAAAAGGATGGGAAGCCTTAATTGTTCTACTGCTTTTATGTGGGGAAATGCTCATGTGTTAGAGCATACATAGTTTGAAGGGTATGTAAATTAATCCATAGCTGGAGGTAGCATACTCTCATTACTGCTTTCTGAGGCTTTTAGTTAGAGTTTTTAAAGTCACTGACTGAATTATGGTAACTGCTCTTTGGATTTCCTGTTCTTTATACGTTTGCCATTTGGGTAGTGGTTAGGCAAAATAAGCAAATAAAAATAAAATCCAAAGCCATTCTGTGTTGTCTCGCATAGTAGTAATACCACCCCACTTCCCTCATCCTATTCTTTCTGAAATAAATATACTTATACCATTACAAAAGGAGCAAAGTATGCAGTGCAAGCAAACAAAATCAATCATTTGAAGTGGGTAATTCTTGTTTTGCGCTCAGAGAAGGGCACAGAGCATTAAGTCATTCTACAAATAGAAGTTGAAGATGGTACCAAAACATCACCAATCAAAAGGGACAAGATCGTAATAACCACAAGGCTGAGAAATACTGAGTAGTGCCTCTACTGTATTGTAGCACTACTGTAATTTAATAAATGAAACAAAACTGTTTAATTTTCCTATAGCAACAACATAGAATATTTGCCATGAGGGGATGCCCATCTTTGTTAGATATGACCTGTGAAATAGAAAGGCTATAGGATATTGTTACATATCTTATTGGAAGCCCAGCTGCTGTTCTGAGAGGGATTGGGATGAGAGCAATGTGTTATGGGACTGTGGCCAGAGGAGCTCCTCAACAAAAGAGAGAACTGAAGTCCTGAACAGAGAATGGCATGCAGTGAAAGTAAACAAGAAAGAAAAGTTGAGATTTTCTAACATGAGTTGATTTCCTTTGAAAATCTTTATTTGTACACTTATTAGATTTGCGTATGGTTGTGGAAGACACTGCTTTGATCCTGTGTTTTCCCTGGTTAAAAGCTTTAAAGGTCTGTCTCAGTTTGTAGCAGTATGGTTGGGAAGAGATAATGGGAAATATGAAACAAATAACTATCTTCCATGTAGCCTTGGTTGCAATAGTATCTCAACAGTTCGTTATCTTAAATATATTTGTCAAAGAGCTTATCGATGACAGATCAAGGACTTCATCATGAATTTTCAAGACCCATGCTAGAGCACTGTAAGCTTTGTGGCTGATAGTCTACACCACCAAGGAACAGAGCAGATAAGGTTATGCAAATGTCTGTCCTACATACCAAGGTAAAATAAACACATTTTCCAGATCATAGATGTGTACTCGATCATGTGAAAATTCTCCTCTGACCTTGGAGAGGTGGGGCTGGCTATCTACAATATACAGTGAAGTTTCAGAACGGGGCCCAAAGGAAAATGAATGATGAACAAGCACTGTTTGAGAACTTAAAACCAGAGCATCTGAAAAGCATCTGGTTTTAGGCTACAAAATCACATCCATCAACCAGCAGAGGTTTTATTTAAGCCTCGCTTTAAAGGAAAATTCCAAAAG
Organism: Fratercula arctica; assembly: GCA_947846985.1. NCBI lineage: Eukaryota > Metazoa > Chordata > Aves > Charadriiformes > Alcidae > Fratercula > Fratercula arctica. Next base: position 73,062,571 of record CANTUZ010000003.1, read on the forward strand.
TTAGTAACTAGCAAAAAAACCCAACCTCTTTAGAAATATCATCTGCACAAAAAGAAGGTTAAGTAATATCCACAAATTTACTATGTAGACACTGCAGATTACTGAATAGAAATTCTGATGATAATAAATGATTGTCCATTGCTAGAAAAACAATCTGGTAACCAGCCATGGTCTGTTTATATAGTACGTATGCCAAGGTGTGATCTGAGCCCTGAAGCCATCCATATCCTCTCTCTAGACACAGACTGTCTAGCGATGATATTTCTGACTAAAATAGGGATTTGTGGATGAGTACATACAGAAGTATTGGCAACAGTTAACTCACATAGGGAAACAGAAAGTGGTAGCTGAGTTTAAATTCAAAAATACAAAATTTGTGTATCTGACATATATACATAAAATAGAACTAAACAAGACCTTCCAGCTTGGATTTAAGCCTTTTGAATTGCTGTAGAACTTGCTTGTCAAATTTGCATCTGTATAAATAGATCACATTTGCATGAATATGAAGGTCTTGCTCTATCTCTGCCTGACTGCAGACTCATGCATTTATTCAGTGCCTGTTGCCATCGCTCGTGTGAGGGAGCAGCAGGAGCTGCTCCATGAGGGGGATGAGTTAGGAGCCGAGGGTGGCCGCAGGGCAGGCTGTGCCCTCTCCAAAGGGGCAACAGCACACAAGCAGGGCCAGGGCAGTGACAGGCACAGCCTCCGTCAGTGGTCCTAGGAAGGGCGATAGATGAGCCAGGTCCCAGCAAGGAAGCCCAGGCAAGAATAAAAGGAGACAGGCCTGAAACAGGATTGAAGACAAGGTTGCCTACACCTCAGGTCTGGGATCAATCCCAGAAGAGTGACCAGTGAGTCAGACCAGCAGAGACAGCACAAGTAACTCTAAAACACAGCTCAGGAAAGGTTGAGGTGCCCAGTCTGAACTAAAACACAGTCCCCAGACCAATGTGCAGAAACCTGTAGGGACGTCCCGGGTGATGCTAGTCAGGACCTACTGGTGTGCTCAGAGTTGTGACAGTCTGTGAGTTTTCCTATTCATCCAGCATATTCCCATGTTACTGATTGCACGGTAACAGACAAAGAAATTTATCCTGCGCACATAAAAATTGATGACTGGGGTAAGTGGAGCTGCCTGTTCAATTTCACCTGGACCTTCACCCAAGTTATCATCTGCACATTTCTCCAGAGCTCCATTTATGTTCAAACCTGGACACCTGGTGGGTTTTCACCACTCTGGTCTTTCTTGGGCACTGTGCCCTGGTCAGGGTAGGCACTCTCCCTGCCTTGCTGCCAACTCCAGGAGCAGCCCGCTCTTGCTGCTCATGGACACAAAATCATAGTGATCTGCAGCACGATGTGTCCGACTGAGAGTGCTCTGGATTTCTCGTTGCTGAGAAATGTAAGAGTAGACCTGATCTGGACACCAAGATCTCAGCTACCAGGAGTGCTAAAGGTTAGAGAGACTTGTTACAGAATCCACACATATAATTTACATCTACAATAATTAGCCCAGGAGGAGCAGAGGTCATGTTTTTCACCAGTTCCAGATAAGGCTCAAAATGAAAACATCTTTACTGGCTAGAGATTTCAACTATTCCCCAAAGTTTAAATTTTTTGTGGTCCTTAATTTTGTCAATGAACTAATTCTGGAGTTCATGGCGTACTCCAGAGTTTTTCAGACAGTGACTTATGTAATAATAAAATCTTTCATCAGTTTATATGTTTTTATAAAACAGAATAATTAAAAATTGAAAAAGACTAATTAGATTAGTTAAACAATATTCAGAGACATTGAATATGTATAATATGTATAATTTATATGTACAAATTGCTATTTTCAGATGTAGTTCACATATGTTACCCATGTAACATATCCGGTATCTCTAGTTATGATCTCACTCTCTAAAGTATTCAGATGTTTTCATTATCAACCTTCACCTGACCATAACATTTCTACTTTTCAAGAATGATGAATTTTAGCAGATTATTTCCTTTGTCTCCTGAGAAGGTACCTGTGTTCTTAAACTCATCATGGATACTTAAATTCATAAAACTGTGAGAAAGGCTTGTTTTGTCTGTGATTCATGTGGAGAATGACTTGGTGAAGAACATTTATATTCACGTGCAGCATTGATTTTTATCATGTATTTCTATCTCAGAAAAATTAACTTTACATGGGAATGTATTTGTTGTTCAGCGTTTATTTTGGTGTAAGGTATCCAAAATAATTATTAAAGGAAGAAAGACTGTTAGTATTGCAATTCATCACCAGCTTAGTTTCATGATCTCTGTGGAAAATATTAAACAGATACCATTAAAAAATGGACTTTAGGAAGGCAAAAATTGTTAAAATAAGTATCAGGTACTTGCCTTAATTCTATTTCTTTTGCACCGACATTAGCTGAATTAACTAGTTGCATTCTGATTCTTAAGTAATACACAGCTGTTTTCTATATACTTATAGAACTACATTATTTCAGAGTACACCATTAATAAACTACTGATTACATAGGTACAACCATGTTTCTTTTTTAGAATTACATTTTCACTGACACCATATTTCCATCATCCTTGGCAAAAAGAATGTATACCGAGGGAGCTCAACATTCCTTCATTAAACTTATTACAGCCTTACATTTTCCCTACATGCCTGCTATGAACTTCACTTATGCGTACCTATCAATTCTGAATCTTTAGCAACTGTGCTAAAGAGGTAATTAAGGGTTGGCTTTACACAGTAAAGGAGATTAATGTGGTATATAGTGCACATCCTTACCTGTGGGAACCAGAATGAAGCTTTCTATGACATGTCAGGATATGCCATTGTCAGTAGAAAACAAACATTTGCATATGAGAGAATGGGTAGGAAGTTGTTCCCTAACTTCTGCACATTCCTGCTTTTTGAGATTCGCATGATAGTTTCATGAGAGAGGTGGGGGAGAACATCTGTCACTTTTTTCAGTGGCCAGTCTGGCCCAAACCATGACTCTATTATTGGGTCTTTTAAGAAGAAATAGTTGTTTCTTAAATACAAGACAGTTAATATACTACACCTGAAGTATAACGCTTTATAATGTCCAGTATGGAAATAAAAAATGAGAGCAGCACAGTACAGGTCTCCTATACCACCCAATTTTTCCTTTGGCAAAAGATACTTCTGCCAAATGTTCACCTCCCACTGTAGAGTTAAACTAATAAAATTCTGAATTTAGGGATCAAAAAGTACTTAGCAAAATTCTTTGATTAATGGTTGACATAATTGAACCTGAAGGAATCTATCTGGAAAATTGGAGGTTTAAAAGCCGGACTATATCAGAACTAACTTCTGCTCCCTGGGCTGCCACAAGACTCCTATACAACACCCTAGCAGTTAATGAAGCTAAACTCTCAGAGGTGGCAGTTTAATTGACTGCCATACTGTGTCCCATTTCAAGCCCCAAAGATGGATTTACCTAAACAAATGAGGTAGTTGTCTGGATCTCCTTTTTAGAGTAGTTCCACCCCTTCTCCCCTCCAGGCGCACATCTAAAGTAATTTAACATAATTTCATCAATTTCATCGAAGTGCCTGATGTACCAAAAACATACCAAAACACATCTACATAGACTTCAATAAAAGAAGCAATTTGTCCACACTGTAAGGGGACAAGTAAGGGGACTGATTTCACAGCATCTGTTGCCTGTGCTGCCAAGTGGTAAAAGTCCTAATTAACTTGGTATCTTTGAAGCCTTGCTTTTGTTTTTTTTTTTTTTTTTCTTTCATTTGCCTTGCTATAATGTAGAAACTCCATTATTGTCCGTACAGGGAACTGCTGCAGTGAAAATGGCTTTGATTGCATTCCCAGTTGTCTTCATCTGACAGTAGTTTTACTAGAGTGAGTACTTGACAGGGAACTCCTTGTTTGACAGGTGCCAGCTTACAAGACAGGGAATAACGCTGCCAGGAAGAGGGGAGGGAAGTCATACTTTCCCAAACTAAGGAAAATGAAACTCTACTTTTTTTTTTTTTTTTTTTTTTTGTCATCTCTTCACTCTCACATTTCATTCTGCTCACATCTCAGTTGCCCCTTGAAGCCTCATCTGTAGAACTTGTACTTCTTCTGGAAAAAGAGACTTTGAATATTGACATCCCAAACTTGAAATTACTCATATTTTTAAATCAGTTTTGTCTTCCTCAGTGAACTTTTCTAGCAAACATGGGAAATAATACTGTAGTTCTCTTCCAGAAACATTGATAGGAGTTTAATTAACTAAATAGCAATGATGGATGTCTAGGGTTTTCTTAGAAGAAAAGAGAAAAATGTCCAAGCTGTGGATTGAAGTATTTAGGTGAAATGTTGCCACTGCAAAAGTCAGATTTGACATTGATGTCCATGCAGACAAGATATTGCCCTCTTTGGAAATTCTTGGCAGCAGTTATATTTTAGCTTGTGTTGATTATATTGCACACAAATTGAAATCAATATGACTGCAACAAAGAGCAAGGTCCTTCGCTTTTTTTTTTTCCACTTAGCTAACATTTTGTCTAACAAGTAGGCTTTAGATAACAAAATTATTTTGCTTCCATGAAATAAAATGAAGACATCTTTCCTGCAGCCTCCAAGTTAAGCATAGGTAAGTACTAAAAATTTGGAGATATATGAATATCTGAAGTAGGATTCATTTGGCTACTTAGTCTGAAACTCTTCCAAAGTGAAGACTTAGGATGATTTCTCAGCTGTGAAGATGTATTCTCTCAGTTCCAGCTTGGGTGATTGATTGCTTCCACTGACAGTTCTTTAACTACAGCTTTGGAAAGGCTTAAAGATTGGAAGCTGGTTTCCATCTAACCCACTTATTTGTAGGAAAGGATCCGAGGAATATCCTGTTAAGAAATAGAGCTTCCCTGACATATCATAAAACACAGCAATTGGAACCAGATATATTGTTGGAGTTTCTTTGCTGTGATAGGAGATCACGAAGCATGGTTTATCCATGGGATACTACAGGTTAGATGGTATTAGTCATCTCAGTTTAAATGGCTGGATAAAACCCCTTCAAAACCTAGGTTGTGGATCTCTGTAATGGTCAAAACAAGCAAAGTCAAAGCATAAACCGTAACATGGAAATATTGTAAAATGAAAGTTCTTAACAAGTTAGAAATAATTTAATGGAATTATGACATGGTTGAGAAACCAGAAAGTAAATTAACAATTCTCATTGTTTTGATAATTTTGTTTGTGCGATATCTTTAACAAAAATAAATATACAATAAACCATTTCTCTTACTCCTAAATCTGTTGTTGCAAGTCAGTAATATCTGTAAGTATTCACATTTTCAGGTTTTATATAAGGTTTTATTTCTATCTTTTTAGGATTTCTTTTAAAATCCTGTTTCTTTCCCTTGCAGAGACAATATTAACTGTGTAAGCAAACAAACTAGTTGAGTTAGCAACTGGAAGGAGTGAAACACTGCTAGCACCTAGGGAGATGTGTTTCCAACAATTATCTTAACGAGATGACTTCTCTTTGAAGTCAGCCTGACTCATGAGTAATTGTTTTCACCCGGAGCAACTTGCCAATGTTCTTGTCCATTAAGACTAACTGTAACAGCCGTGTTCTATGTTTTCAATTAAATGTATGTTCTACAGGTATACAACTGTAATACTTCTCAGTGAGAAGAAGATTCTTTTAATTTTTCTGACAATATAGGCAACTCCCTCTTTATCTGGACATCAGTCATGAGCTCAGATACAGGCTGGGTGGAGAATGGATTGAGAGCAGCCCTGAGGAGAAGGACTTGGGGGTGTTGGTGGATGAGAAGCTCAACATGAGCCAGCGATGTACGCTCACAGCCCAGGCAACTACATCCTGGGTGGCATAAAAAGAAGCGTGGCCAGCAGGTTGAGGTAAGTGATTCTGCCCCTACTCCACTCTGGTGAGATCCCACCTGGAGTACTGCGTCCAGCTCTGGGGCCCCCAACGTAAGAAGGACATGGACCTGTTGGAGCAAGTCCAGAGGAGGGCCACAAAGACAATCAGAGGGCTGGAGCACCTCTCCTATAAAGACAGGCTGAGAGAGTTGGGGTTGGTCAGCCTGGAGAAGAGAAGGCTCCAGGGAGACCTTATAGTGGCCTTCCAGTACCTAAAGGGGGCCTACAGGAAGGACGGGGAGGGACTCTTTATCAGGGACTGTAGTGATAGAATGAGGGGTAACGGTTTTAAACTTAAAGAGTCGAGATTTCAATTAGATATTAGGAAGAATTTCTTTAATGTGAGGGTGGTGAGGCACTGGAACATGTTGCCCAGGGATGTTGTGGATGCCCCATCCCTGGAAGTGTTCAAGGCCAGGCTGGATGGGGCTTTGAGGAACCCCACCTCTAGTGGGTGGTGTCCCTGCCTATGTCAGAGAGGTTGGAACTAGGTGATCTTCAAGGTCCCTTCCAACCCAAGCCATTCTGTGATTCTGTAGAAGAATGAGTAGAAAAGTAACACACCAGAGGAAATGGTAGTCTTCACTCTGATTTATCAGTTCCCTTATAAATGTAAAGCCTTCCTCTCTCTAAACTGTCCCATTTGCTGACTAATTTGAAAATAATTTCTATCTATTCCACCATGCCCATAGCTATTCTCTATCTCATTTCTTTCTCTTGTATAAATAAATATCACATTTTTGGTTAGATGAACAAATATGATGTGACTGTTATAAAAACTGCTACACCAAGCCATTTGCTACTCTGATGTTTAATGAGGTCTACCTCAGAGAAGTATTTCTTGTGTGAGAAATGCATTTTTTTCACTTTGTAATTTTTATTTTCAACCATGAAAAATAAGTGAAACATTTCAAAACAAATCAGTGCAAATAAGAATACTGCAGTCTGATATTATGATTTAAACTTTGATTGAAGATGTAAACAAAAATTAAATATTGGAAATTCTGGCAAGATAAAAATGTTAGTGTTGCATCAAATGCTTTCAAGCAGTAACAGCAATACTCCTGTAATTCTCACCCTTCTTCTCTCTCTTTCATTTGTACTTATTTTGCTCAGTTCAAAATGCAGTTCTGGACCCTGCAGCCAGTTAGGCCTAAGTAAACATGTGGATGAGTCAGTATCAATCTAAATTCAGCTGAACTGCATATTTAGGAAGTTAAATATGCATGAGTCTGTGCTGGAGTGGGACCTTATATGAAATCTTACTGAGACAGAAATATAAGCATCTTTTAAAAAAAAAAAAAAACAAACAACCTACAAAAATTGCTTAGATGAGACTTAAACTCAGAAGTGATTTAGGACCCTTTTGAACAGTACTTTTCAGTACTTTTGAAAATGTGTTCCTTGAGATACCAATCGCAGCTTCTGACCATTTAATTTTCTCAGCAGTTTCAGTGCCCCTGCTGCTAGCAGGGCTGCCTGGTGTGAGGTTGCGGTTGAACTTCTCACTGCTGCTGTGACAGGCTTCAGGCAGAAGAAATGTGCCACCAGTTCTTTGCAGACCATGCTACACAGCAACAGTTGACCCAGCTGGAAAATAAGGTGGGGAAAAGAAAAGGTGAATGGAAGCATTTTAGAACTCAATTATTAAGGAGAAAAAAGTAAACTGCATTTCAAAGCATTGGTTGAGAGCTTTTTATTGAAAAATATATTTGGTAAGGAATAAAACACAAATAGGCACAGTGGATGAAAAATCCCTTTTAATTATTGCTCATTGATATTTTGTAGAAAAAATTAAAAAATAACTTTTAGCAAGACAAGATTGTGACTCCTGAAGATACCTCCCTCTTTCTCATTTTCTTTTTTTGTTTTTGTTTCCCAGTGGTTACACTAATCTATTTGTAACAAAGGAAAACAGTATTTTAAAAAATCACTGTCAGAAACTTGACTTTACTTGAGTTTGGTTTAAGATGCAATGCTCAGTCATTAAACGTAACTGATTTCCAAATGTATCTACAGAAGATGGATGATAAAATACCTTTAAAACATATCTTTATTATTCTGGTCACTCCCTACAAATCTTAGCTATGCAACTATGTGTAATCAGGCAATATGATGCCTAGAAAAAACTTAAAAACTTCGCAAAGTGACAAGTAAAAAAAAAAAAAAAAAAAGAAAGTATGTTGACCCTTAGATTGCCAAAAGTCTGCTCAGTGCAAGACCACAGATGGGAAATATGGCCTTTTTTTTTTTTTTTTTTCCCTCCAGAAACATTAACTTTTTTCTTTGAACACATAGAAAAGCAAATTATAGCATATATATTTAATCAGATGTTAAACATCTCAGACACATTTTAAGCAGAATGGGTCTTCTTATGAATTCCTGCTTCATTCAAACTTGTTGACTGACAGTAAGTAGTAAGAAGGCAATAGGATTCTGGTAAGCTCTACTACGGGTATGTTAAGGTGACTAACAAGCAGGCTCAGAAGCAGCATCTCCCATCATTTCAGTAGAAGATGCAGGTCCTACATGTGAAGACTTTATTTCTCTGCTCCATATCTGCTATGGAAAAGAAGCATAGCTGTTTCTAAAGATCTGTGTTACACCAAAAGCATGGTAAACAATATGAAGCGATTTAAAAACAGCTGAGGGGATTTTGGTTAAATTTTCTGAAAAATAAGTCATCTTTCAGAAAGCTATAGGTGCTGAAACTTTCAGTTAGAAGGGTGAAAGTGTTGGAAAACTAGTTAGGAAGTGAAGAGAGATTGCAGTGGTAAATGGTTTATAACATAGATGTTAAACTCTGGAAAGCTGTGAATAATCCTTACCTGCATAAGTCATCCCATTTATACAATGTAAAGAATGAAAGCCTGAAAGCCATCTGATATAATAAATATAATGCTCTGTTCATACTTACTACATTATTTCAATGTGGGTTTTTAGAACAATTTAGCAAAAAGCACAACAGCTGAAAACAAGTCAGCCTAAAATTCGTGTTAAGACAAGAGGGTTTTGAAGTACCAACTTTGTAACCTATGCAAGAAAAAGCAGCTGAGAGTGAGAAACACAGAGGTCAAAGACAGTCTGACCTTTGGGTCAGAGAAGATGAAAAAAGTAATTCAGAAATGCACTTTTTTTTTTAAGGAAAAAAAAAAGAGAGTCATTGAATGCAGAAAGCTGAAAGCAGCAGCTTAAAGCAGTAAATGGGAATAACTAACTAGAATTATAGACATGAGCAAAATGTAATTTTCATGTACAGATGCAGAAGTCAACAACTAGATCAGCAAAAGTCTTTTTCAATTCCATATCCATAACCAAATCTTAAATATGTCACTGTTCTGCTTCTGGGTATTTACTTCTGCAGTTTCTGTTCTAGGGCTATCCTTGTGATCATTTCTTACCTCCTTTGAGTTAGTCTCTGGGCTCAGCTGTGGAGACAATGAGGAACCTGATGATTTTGGTCAAACTAAAATTTGTTTAATGAACTAAATTTTGTATAAGATAAGCCATGATTACTTCAGGCAATGGGTTTGACTGATTTTAGTCTTCTAGTCTAGCCTGAGCTGTAATGTTTGTGAGATGTTATAGCAAGGATTCAATAATAAAATACTTTTGTAATTTGCTTTCTTAATGTTACTCTTAACCATGTCAGTTTGTGTTGATTTCTGCACATCTGACAAACTTGACAGTTCCACCTCCATGTGCACAGAGATATGACATTCCCTCTTGTCCTGTCACTGGGTGGAAAAGTCTGACTCCATCCTTTTTACTACCCCCTGTAACAGGTGCTTATACATATTGAAGATCCTTCTGAGCTTTCTTTTCTCCAAGCTGAGCAAGTCCAGCTCTCTTAGCCTCTCCTCATATGACAGATGCTCCAGTCCCTTAGCCACCCCCATGGCCCTTTGTTGGACTTGATTGTGAGGTCTCTCCTGTCCGCATCACCTTGCACACTATGCTTGCCAGTCTGATCTACCACTTTATCGCTTTATAGGGGCTATTCATATCCCTCCCCCATTTGCTCCTAGTTTAAAGCTGTCCTCATCAGTTTGGCCAGCTTGTTGGCAAAGAAGCTTTTTCACCACTTTATTGAGTGGGTCTTTTCTCTTGATAGCAGTCCTTAATTCTCAACAAGTATCCCATGGTCATAGAAACCAAAACCCTGCTGCTGACACCAGATGAACAACCCGTTGTTGACTTGCAGGATACACCCACTCCTTCTCAAGCCCTTCCCCTTCCCCATCAGGACCAAGGAGACATCAGCTGGACCACCATGCTCTTGACTGTCATCTCCAGGTAGTCATGCTTGATATGCTCCAGGTCTTCTCTGGTACTAACATTGGTGCATGCATGAAACAGCAGCAGGGGGCTGCTGTTGTCTGAATGCTAGACAAATCTTGTCAGTCTTCCCACAATGTCCCAAAGCCACCCCCCAGCAAGAAGCAAATGTCCCCTAACAGCAGGTCAGGTCAGCAGCTGGGGGCCTCTCTCCCCTGCAGCAAAGACACTGCTGTCACTTGCGACTTCTTCCTGCTGCTACCATGTGGCTCAGTCTCAGCTGGCTCATATGATTCACTGGAGAGAGCTCCCAATACTTCATTCATCACCGCCAGTCTGCAGGTGGTGCAGGAGTCATCCTCCCCTGGTGCAAGAAGTCACCAGCTCCCAGCCTTCATCACCATGGAAATCTCTATTTCTCAACCTGATAAGCACAGACTATCTCCTCCTCCTTCAGTACAGTTGGGGGTCTAGGCCCTTGGAGAATATCCAGTCAAACGCATTCTCTTCATACATACCATTCTCAACCTTTGTTCACAAATTTAAAACAAACCACCCTTGTGACAATATTTTTTTCATTTTGGTGGTGTCATGAAAGCAAATTCAATTAAATCACACTAATTCTGAGCAGACAGGATGAAATGAAGAAAAGGGACTGAAAGGGTAAAGAAGGGATTGATTCCTTGCCCAGCAGCATGCTATCATTTGGAGAGTTAGGATTAATCAGAGATGATCAATCAAAGATAGAAAAGTCACAACTAGTTCATAGACAAGGTCCTATGCAATGAAAAGCCAGTAATAACACTTCCTTGAGTCTGTAAAGTCACATTCTGGGCCAGAGTGTATTCAGTGAGGGGGTCATGACCTCTCCAGAGGTCACCAAAAGTAATCATGGATCTGTGAAGCACTGAAAATTTATTACAGTTATTGTAAAAAAATCTTACCTTTCCACTGCCGTTATATCCTTCACCTTCAAGGCCAAGTGTCAATCTATCATCAGTACCTCAAAATGTATGCACAGATAATTCTTGCAGGCTTGTCACTGTTGCTATCCATATGTGTTTTCCTGATGGTTTATAGGAAATTCAAAGGTTTCCTGGCATCCTGCTTTCCTTTTAATTTGCAGAAGTTGCACTGAGATTCCAATAACACTGATAACAGATCACAGAGACATTTCTGGGAGTTCAAGGTCACTGGTGAGGCATGATCCCAAAAGGGAATAAACATGAAATAGTGAGACATGTGGACAGGCTATGGCAAATAATATAAGGTAGATATACAACTTCATGAAGTCCTAGAGTGAGGCAGGATGCAAAAGACGTTGCAGCTAACAAGGGATGACAAACTGTCTGCTCTGAATATGCCTGAGGAAAGAAATATCCAGGACGATCAGCAAATTTCCACCTCATCTTTGCAATTGGGTTCCTTTTGCTGCTGCCAAAGACAGGAGGGAGGACTAGAAAGAGGGGAAGGAGGCATTTCCCAGCAACAATATCTTTTCCTCTGAAACTCTTTTCTGGCTGTCTTCCCTGGCCAAGGCCCGAGATTCACGGTCTTCCCCTCACTAGGAACAGGACCTCTTCCAGTTATCTGTCAATTCTTGGGAACTTGAGAAGAGAGTAGGGATACTTGGATGTGAAACGTTGTTGTTAAGGGTGGGCTATCCCAGCAAAGGGAAGAGGGACTGGGGAACAGGGACTGAGATGGGAACTTTGGACCCTGTACTCCTGAGGAAGAGATGAGGAGGTTCCAGGAGTGAGGAGTGGGAAAGAAAGAGGAGGCATGGCCTCACTCAGCTTCCCTGACCTCTTGACACCTTTCTCCACTCGTTCCCTATGCTTACTATTTCTCCGCTGACTGCATTTGGCCACACCTGCACACATCTTTTCCGAGTTTATCTGTTCAGGCCCTTGGGTGGGGGAGGCTCACCTAAAGCCCGTGCAGTTAGGTTCCTGCTCACATCGGTCCACATGGACCAAAACCTGCACTGGTTTTGCTTTCACCTGTCGCACTTTCCCATGCTCTATATTTATTCCTCTGAAGGGCAACAAGAGATTTTTGCCTCATGGAAAGGGTATCTTGAGCAGGTACTATCTAGTTCCTAGAACACAATACTTCCTTGCCTTCCCATTTGCTTTTGCTGTCTATTTTCTGTCACCTTCACCCAGTCTGTCACCACGTTGCTTTGTGGTTACCCAAGGTAAGACACCTTGATGTTTAATCATTTGCTGCAGTGTGCAATAGCTAATTGTCTCAGCAGAGCATGTCGGATACATGCTACCTTGCAAAACACATCTCCAGCTACCTTATCACAGTTCTTGGGTGCGCTCCAAACAGCCCACTCCAGCAGAATAACAATGAACAGGAAACAGGCACAGCCAGATAGTGCCACTCCGAAATGTCAGCACCAAAGGGACCAATGAGCTGAGAACACTACACAAATACACCAGTCTTGGTCTAAGAATCAAATTCCCTTACAAACCAATCACAAAAGGCAATGGTCCAAACGGCAGTGTAAAAGAGATTCTGAACAGTTGGCATCAGACTCTCAGCAGTTTTGGGGACTGAGCTCAGAGACATTTATAGAGCACTGCATCTGAACAGACAGGGCCAAGGTTTGTACTCCCATAACTTTATATGGACTGTTGTAAGAGAGTGGTGTGAAGAGGTATACAGAGAAGCAGAGATTGGTCTGAGTAGCTCATTTGGTCCCTTGCAGCTCTAGTAGGGACCAGGAAGTTGTATCAACAGAGTGAGGTCAGGAAGAGGATGGAAACAAGGTCTATAGCAACAAAACCAAATTAAACAATCAATGGAGAGTTAAGACAGGAGTGGCATAGCAGTCTATATGCAAACTACACTACATCTAGTAAATAGACGAATGTTTGCCCAAAGCTTATTGCCTCAAAGGTAACAGGAAGTGCTGGAGGTGGAATGAGGGTGTGCCTTGAATAGTAGATGCAGCTTTATCACTCTGTAAATGTTTCTTTATCAAAAAAGTGAGATGTAACTTTTGAAGTTTGGAGCCATCTTATGGCTCCATAGGCTGAATAGGCCAGACATGAAAATGCGGGCCTTGTGCACATCTCTGTGTCTATGTTCAAACCTAAATTCTAAATTATGCTCTTCTATGTCAGAATTCAAATGAAGATAACCTTGGAGCTGATTCATATCTTGCACCAATACTTAGCAATGACCAGTTTCTTTATTTCAGCTTCAGTTTCCAATGTGGATAACGTTCATATTGAATTAGGTGAAAATAAGGTGGAAATATCATTTGGTAGTATATAATATATATCATTGTAACTTATGTACAATATCATAAAAAAATAAGTCATACTTTAGAACATATGCTCACTTTAGTGGATACCACTAAATAGATAGTAGGAACCATAAATAGATTGTAGATAGTAAGAATAGAAGGTAGGAGTCAATAGATTGTAGATAGTAGGAACCATAGGTAAGAAACTGTGTTGAGATGACTTCAAGGAGACATATCCATAGCACTTTAATTATAAAAATGCTTTTTAACAATGGTAACAGCTTCTTCAAACAAGAAACCCTATCTGGTTACAGAAGAACCTGCAATGCAAAATTCATATCTCGGAACATTTCAAATAAACATTGAAAACCAATAAAGTGTGGACTCTGATGCCTTTTTTTCAATTAGTTAAATTTTTAAGATTTGAAATCTTAATCTCAAAATTAAATGTAAGGATAAGCAAAAACACACTTGAGGGGGGTTTCAAATGCTGGAATGTATGTTTAAATCACTGAAATACTTATTTCTGAATCTTTTAGGATCAAAAAATCTGTCACATTCACATTTGAGCATTGGTTGGCAATACATAGAATCTGTGATTTCAGTAATTAATATGGACTGATACAATATTAAATGAATTTCTAAAGCACGAATTCTGAAACAAAGCTTCATACAGTTTTATATTTATCAATAAATTCACAATAAAGCAGACTAAAATAAAAGATGAGAGGAGGTCTTTTCAGCTTGAGTGACCGAGATTAAAGAAAATGACAATGTATGTCTGCTTTCCCCCCAAATTAAGACTGACTATAAATTGCATAGATGTAACAGTGACCCACAGCTTCATAAGTTTTTAAGGCCAGAAAAATCATTGAAATGGTCTTGTCTGACATTTGCCATAATACGGACCATAAAACCTCATCCTGCTTCTTTCCTTCATGCTATTAACATGCCTTATTTAAAGCATTTCAAGAAATAGTAGAACATTTCTATAAAACTCTTTGACCCCTTTCAAAATAATTATTTTTTTGCATGAAGTAGGCTGTGGTCTAAGCATTAGATTGTGGGGAAAGTATGTGATATTTATAACCTTCACTGAAAGTGCTATAACTTTATCTCTCATTCCAGACCTTGCCTGCAGGTTTGATGCAATTGCACAGGTTTTTCTGTCATTAAACTAATGAGTTTGAGTTTGCAAAAGCATGTTTTATGACAGGCAGTGAGGCAGCACACCTGATGAGGAGTTGGTTTCTTAATAAGGAAGGATTCTTTTTCTTCTTGTGGTTGTAAATGGCATTAGGATTTCAATATTAAGGCCAAGCTTAACCGTTTACTGTGTGGTTTTACAGGACCCTGCAATTTGAGGAAAAGACACTTGCTTTCTAATGAAGACTATCACAACCTTTTTCACTAGTTGGACCCACAGGAACCATCCTCATAGACATGAAAAGGAAAGTTACAGCTCTACCAACACAAAACTTTCAAATATTTCTAAATCAGAACATCAAAACCTCATAAAAATCATGGGGTTTTAATATACAATAATTGTTGGGATATTTGTATTTGCTTTCTGGAAAATACTGGCAGTCAAATTTGAAATTGTTTATGAGTGGTGCTCTAAATAAACATTCCTACCTGATCTAGAGAGAGCGCTAAGGTACTAGTAGGTTTAATTGTTATTTTTATACTTTCTAGATCTGTTTATACAGTGTTTTTTAAGTCCAACATGGGGGGGCTTCTTTTAAGATGTTTACATACAGTAATCTTAGTGACAGTCTCTGTTCAAAGATGCTCAGTGCTCTTCTGCTTCTGTGCATTTTGTAAATGTAAAAAACCTGATATCTGTCAGTCCTGTCACGATGTCACATCAGCAAATACCCATGGATTGAGAATAAGTGAAATGCAAAGAAATTGAATCAGATTTTCCTAAACTGACTTTTTGGTTTTCCCCAGTGAAACAATTTTAAATATTTTAAAACCTTTAAAACATTTTAAACATTTAGGCATGTTTAAAAAATATTCTCTCATTGAATAAGAAATTGGAATCTGAGGAACATCAGACAAAAAATCTGCAAGTCTAGAACACAAAAAAATTTGCTCAGGTAATACTGGTAACTTCATCAATAATATGGTATTTGTTTCCAAGACTTTTGCTGGAGGGATTTATCAGAAGCCTACTACAGCAGGGTAGCTCTTCAAACAGCCTGCAGCTCTTTAAAGCTGACACTTGCTGTAGCTGACACTACTGCTAACAGTCAGCTTGAAAAGGTCAAGATAAATTATCTCTTCAGATAAGTACCCACACATTAGGTGTGTATCAATATGAATGCTACAGTTTACACATGCTAAGATATAATATTATTTTTATCACCATGGGAGGAGGAAAGGCAGTATAGGAAGACAGACCCCATACTGACTTTGTTAGCCTTCTCAAAAGTCACAAAACCCTTCCATTCTCTGCAAAAGTTGTTTTTTTTTTTTCTTTTTCTTTTTTTTTTTGTTTTTTTTTTATTCCACAGTTTCTGTCTCTCTTGTCAAGGGACAGAAAGTTCCTGATGGAAATTAATTTATTTTCCCTGCTAGCTTTCTTGATTAAGCTTTTGCTACAAGGGCTCTCAATTTCTCTCCGAAGCAAGACTCGGATAGCCTTAGTAAAAACATTAAACACTGCTTTGCACAGACACTAATTTTAAAGACCTGTTATCTCTAGTTTCTGTATACAGGAGCATAACCAGACCCCTTCCTGATCCTATCGACTCTATTTAGTAGGTCTTCATTCCTGTCAGGGTTGTATTTCTCTTTGGAAATTACAGTAAGAGCTAGTGAAGTGCCTATTCTAACAGTCATGTCCTGACAGCCACACTATCTGTGGAGGGAACTCTTCTGAAATGTTGTCTGCTGCGTATCAAGATGTATATGAAATCCTTCTGTCTTTTGGGCTAATCTGGAAAGCAATGAGAAGCTTCAAATATTTGGATCCAGCTGTCACCACTCATGCAAAGTGACCTCACTGTTCTACGCAAAGTTATATTAAGAGCTACTCTGAGCTAGCTCCAAATTAGATGATAGATCTACATGATACAAGTCAGAGTTCGTAGAAAGAGAGAAAAAAACAATCATTAGAGTAACTAGTAGAGCTGGAAAAAATAGATAAGCTTTCAAGCAATCAAAAACTTTCTGTTAATAGAGTCAGCATACTTCAAAGCTAAATACAGGCTGAAAATATTGCTCTCAGCTTAATAATATATGTTAATTGGTTAGACTGTGAGACAAGGTAGCTGGTACCTTGTAAAGCAGAAGACAGTTTCAAATGGAGAGAGACATTAAACTGTTTATCTTGCTAACAGAAAGAGAACGGGAGAGAGGATTTATATTCTGTGAACTATAAAATACCAGCATGGAAGTGGAACAGAGAAGACAGTATGTTTAAAAAACACTACTTCTACTGAACCCATGATTATTATTTTCTTATTAGCTTGTTAACTACAGAGGCGAAATTATGCTTTAGCCAGGTCACAGTATGTTTGGTTTATGATACAGTAATCGATAGCCTGGAACATGCACATCTTAATGTGGCTTTAACTGGTAGAAATCCTTTGTTTTGACTTCAGTTGTATATTAAGATGTGAGGTGGAATGGATGGGCTGCTTATCCTTGCAGACATTGAACAGCATTGACATAAATTTGCTCTACTGTTGGCAAGTTATTAATTTTCACCACCACTAGAGCTTTGTCTTTTGCTAGGAAGCCTTTACTGATCTAGTGTTCAAATATGTACACATGACTGTATCTTTGTCAAGGCCGTTATCAATACACTGAGTGATATTCAGATTTGACCAGTAAATTACTTTCCTGAGTGGAGCTCAGTTTCTTGGACAAACGTACTCTTCAACAAATGGCAATTGGAAGAGGAGGCGTTTGTTTAAGTCATGCAGATGACTGAATAAGGCATAGGCCTGAAATTCATCCACTCTAATCCATATTTACTTGCTTGCAGGAGGGCTCAGGGATTTTCTAAGTAGTTGAACGTGTGTTAAAGGAACAGTCAAATGATTTTTCAGTTCAGCTCAGGTGTTGTCAAGACCAGTTTTTACTTTGCCATTCTTAAGGGAATTGGTTTGCAGAGTTAGTTCATCCATTGTACATGGCTCTCTGTAATGACAAATCTGCTGCTTTTCCTGCCACTTATTGCTTGTTTGACGTTCTATAACTTTCATGGAGCTGATACATATACTCATCTGACATGGCAGTGAAGGATTATTCTCTTTCTGTTGGATCACTAGGAAGTTTTTTTATGCTTATTCTATCTTTTCTGCAGTCATCTCTGTATTTATTAAGAAGCTCTGCCACAATTTCCATCATTCCTTAACTCATAGAGAAGCCAATCCTTCACCAACTAGTAAGGGCATCACAGCTGGGTCTTCAGCAAGAGGACACATCTGAGTCACCTGTATGTATTTTTTCATCTTGATGAGCTATTTCTGGCTCCAGGCACACAATTCATACTTCAGCTTCTTGAGATGCACACTGAAAGCACTGTAACAAAAAAAGTCATTATGATATTAAATTACTTAACATGATTTTTGCAGTTTACCTTTTTAAAATTTCAGCAGCTAGGAAAAATTACAGTGCGTGGTGTTAGAGACACTTTTATATTTTTAAGACAAGAGATGATGATTAAACTAGGATTTTTATTTTTTTTTTTTTTTTTGTGCAGTCCAGCAGTGTCGCTGCTGTGTTAAGCCCCGCACAAAATGCATTGGTATTCTCATTTCCATTTTCTGCTGTTGAAAGATTTGGGTTATGCTTAGATGTCAGACACCTGCCTGCATTTCAGCTAGTTACCATACTTTATTATTTGCTTTTAGCAACTGTTAATACTACAGCTGCTGAAATTACTAATGTTCAACCTTCCTTTGTTATTAAGGCACAATGATTTTTAACATTAAATTTTTCAGGCAAGGCTTTCAGGCATTCATGAGATACTGGTACCATCCTTTGACAGAATTTCACTAATTCCTGCGTGAGTTACGAAGGGTGCATTGACAACAAGATCAGATTTGACAAAGGTTATACTGTTATACTGCTTGCGAGTACTCCAATAACTAGCTTAATTTCTGATGTTAATTTTCCATTTGTGTGCTTCTTATTGACATAACGTCTGATTTTGTAATGAGGACAGCTTGAGGATGCTTTTTGTCACTAAAAGCAGATTCATCCTTTTAACTATTGTTTTATCAGTCTAAGCCTTCATGAAAGAGCTTTTATACATTATTGGCAACTTGATTAACTAGGTAAAACTTTTGTTACAGTAATAGGCATGTATCAGCATTTCCAGATTTATTACATTTGTCGTAAACTTCAGTACAAACTCTCTAGCAGTGACACCTCCATTAGCGCTAGTATAATAACACTAGTAAAACCCAATTTTCCCTTCTTGAGCAACACCAAGGGACAAACCACCTGTGATATTCATAGTTAACCTTGTGGTTTTCCAGAAAGTGTGTTAGAGGCATCTGACTATACACCAATGAGAGCTTGTGTAGATACGTGAGCCACTGTAGCCACCACTGCTTTCATCCCTTTCCTTCCTGGGCATAAATGTTCTTTCAGTTGATCAACACTCCCATGAGTCACCACCATGACTACCTTAAAACTGCCTATATAATAGCTCCCCATGTTGTGATGATATTACAGCATCATTAGATGGAATTTTAAATTTAAAAGCCTTTGTGTGTTTTATCTCCGGAAAGCTATAATACTTCTTTTTTGGCATGTTGATCTAGGACCTGATCTACAAGAGTGGGAAGAGTAATGAGACTTTCATAAGATAGCAAGTGAAGAAGATGACTGCAAAATTGAATTGACAAGCTTTAAGGTGGTGATGTTCTTGTGTGCACCGGTGACAGCTGATTGGAAGATTTGTGCTGAAAAGTGGTTCTGCAGCTGGAAAGTATTTGATAAAAGAGAAAAAAAAATCCGGTTTTGGCATCTACCTTTGAAACTAATCACATTCTCCAAGAGAATAAAATAGATTGTTCTTTTCAATAAGAAGACATATTCCTGTGTTACTAAAAATGTAACTGTATTACTAGGAACTTGTAGTCTAAGTATTCTGAAAGCCCACTGCATAGGGTGAAGAATTTGGAAAAGCCTCCTAACAAAGGTAGAGACAAACAGTAAATAAGCTAGTTACTGACTACACCAAGATATGTAAATAGGATTGATGGAAAGGTATATGGAAGAAGAAATATCTAGATGGATTTCAGATTTCCAAGTATCTTCTAAATAGATAGCTGATATGGTCCTTGATTCACCATGTATATTTTTAATAAACATGGTCTATCTTCTCTATTTAGGTTTTTGTTCTATTCAGGTCCTTTTGGTATCTAACTAAATAATATGGTTATCACAGACAATGCATACGCATAAAAAAAATCATGTCTCCACATTTATGGCTGCTGCCCAAGGGATTTTGAGGGTCAGATGCTGAATGAGGAAAGTTAATACAGTGACACATGAAAATGGAAGGCATCAAAGCTTATCTTTTCCACTTCCATGAAGTCTAGAAACATCAAAACAAGAAAAAATCAATAAAGTGAAAGGCTGTGCGTTTTACCAAGGCAAATTTTACTCTACAATAAGTATGACCCTTTGATCAATGTTTTCAAATCTGAAACCATCAAGTCTATAGTCACAGTGGGAAAAAACAAAACAAAACAAAACAAAAAAAAAGAAACCCCCCTGAATTAAATTTGGGGAAATCTGAAAATTTCTATAAACATTAGTTATGCAACAACTAAAATTAAAATTATTCAAGTTATTCAAAAGTTATTCAAGATGAGCTTCATGTTTTTCTCTAATCTGAATATGAAGAATATGAAGAAATCCTATGAAAAGGTGCTAAAACAATTTATTTCAACCTGTTTTTATGCGAGACCTTCTTTCCTTCTTTAATGTACCCATTAGTTATCCAGTAGTACAGGATTATCTGTCTGTCTATTCTTCTACATCTTTATCACTCTATAGGTTCATACTGTATGAAAAAAATAACTCATTTCCATGCTTCTGCATCTCATGTATATATTCTGGAGAAGAAAGATGCATACCCCAGACTTGAGTGTATTCTGATAGTGTAATTAACTTACATATTTGATAAAGTTCTGTGTTGTCTGTAGGCCATCACACTTTAGAGGTGCGTTGGAGGTCAAGATGCAGCATTGTCAAAGTGTAATCTTCTTTAAGTAGCAGGAATTAATCTTGAAGTATCACAGAAACTGTAACTATGTTCTCCAAGGAGAAGATGGCATTTTTCATTCTACCCTGTTCTTACCTTGACAGTGTCAAAAGAACTTCTTTTTTGTTGCCTGAAAGGAGAATACGCTGTTCACACGTTATACATTAAAATGACTGAAAAGGAAGAGGAAAAAGACAAGTTGATAAAATGATCAGATCTGTTATTGAGGACTATTTGTGGATGACACTTTTAACTATGCATTCAAAAATAATTTAGATCGGAAGGCTGAACATAACCAGTCATCTCAGGTTATTTCTGAACTGCTGCTTGCTTAATATTTTTGGAAGACAGGCCCTTTGGGACAGACTATATTTCTCAATACATCTGAATACTGTGGAAATCACAACATGCAACAAGCATAACAAGAATCCTAATTGATTAATAAGATTGAAGTGTCTAGAACAAGACGAAGGAAAGACAGAAAAGTTCCCATGAACACTCAGTTGCCAATCTACATACAGTTAAGAAACAAACATTTAAACATCTTCTTTAAGAATGGCAAATTATATAAACGCTTGTTAAATAGCTGAGACATTTTATGTAAGTGTTGATATGGGATCTTTTTTTTTCATTCTCGTCAAGCACAGACAGAAACAGAATGTGTCTAAGTGTCCACTGTGTCTATTTTTTACATATTCCATAAGACTGATGCTCACAATTACTGGGCATATTGAATTTCTTCAGGACATGCCTTCTATTATTAGAATTTGCAGTGAACGCAGAGATAAATGTTTTTAGCAATAAAGTTTGTGAGCTAAACTACTGTACATCAGATCAAACATTCCTCCACCGTGATGGATGACTTCCCTTCAGCTCTAAACTTCTGAAGCTGTTCTGTTTATTTCATTTCAAGCTCACTTTAATCCACACTTGAAGGAGCCAAATCTATATTCAACATTGAGACTGCTCTGTATTCCTGTCAGATCTTTCCTTTTATTTTGTTACTGACGCTATTTAAAGGTTCTCTGCTAGAAGGCTTAGAATATAAAAATGTATACATGTTAATTTAACATTCTATATGCAATCTCTATGATAAAAAAGTGAATGTTTCAGTAGCTCATAACCACATAGCATATCTTATGTTCCTCTGGCTAAGGATTTCTTTTGCCTTTGGTAAAATGCTACATTAGGTCATCAGATTAGGTTAACAAGTAAATTTACCTGTTATTGTCGTGAAAGTTAGCAAGTAAGAGAGAGACTGCATTTGTATTAATGTCTTCTTTCTCTTCACTCCCAAATTTGAGACAATTGGCTTCTATATATTCAGAGATGTCTGAAGAGCTTTCAGCATCAATAGTAACGGGAAGCCCCTCTTTTTCAGTGTAAATCCCTTGAATCTGCTGCCAAGATGACACTAGGCCTGAAGAAATACTCATTATCTTTGACTGACTGTCCCATATCAAACACAAAGTCTTGAGCACCCGCCAAAATTAAAATGTTTCCCTGTTGTATTTACATTTGGTAGCGTGTGGAAGGCACAATCATAAGACCATAGAATTCAGTTTTCACCATCTCACCACTCCCGTCTGTAAGCTCATCAGTAAAAGCTAAACAAAAGGGTGTGCTTAGCAGCATGGTTCAGATCCTAAGCCACTGTCCTGGTGTTTTGGTCTCATAAGCATATTAGACAGCTTTATGGGATTTGCATTTAACAAAACTGTAAGGAGATTAATTACAGCTGCTTAAGCCACTGAAAAGTAATGTAAAATCAATTACTTTTTCATTGGCTAGGCCAGACCACATGGTAGCAGGCAGGACAAAAATCAAATGAGCGTGGCACTCTAGCTCTCCATTACAGGTCTCCGTCACCAAAGATTTTTCAGATATGTGGAGATGATCATGAAATATGCGATAATGTTAGCTAATTTTTAACAAGGGGACTTTTTTTAATTCAATGATGGCTAGACATAAGGCCTTTATAGGACTACAGTGGTCTTTTGTATTTCACTGAAGACTGCTGAAAAACTCTGCAGATAATGAATAGAGGTCCAATGTTTTCTCCCTGCAGATAAACAGCCATGGATTTATCATTTGATAATCAATGCATAGTTCAGTGGGAACAATTGCGTTTGTCTGCATCTAGTACATTGTATGATATTTCACAAGGCATTTTAAACAGTTCATCATGAGGAATCAGATGAGATTTTACTTCCGGAGTTCTGAAAACAAGATTGAAAATACTTGCTGAGTTATTATCTAGGGATATGGCTGTAAAACAAGTAAAAGTATAAATACCCTCCCCCCTTAGGTTTGTTTTGCTCATATGTCTGATCTCCTTCTTCTATGGTTTCTTTAGAACATAGGGTATTTTACAGTGGTTTGCTACACATTTATTGAGAACATAGACTAAGGTCCTACTGGCCAGGAGTGCGTGCAACCAAAAACAGGAACAGGCTGAGCTGAGCTCTTGTCCCTCCTTCTCCCCAGTTCAGATTGTATCCTACAGCAGAAGGCCCAATCTGCATGGCAAATCACGCATAGCTGAGACATAGGATGGTGCAAGTCTGCATGCATGGGACAAAGACAGACACTTCCAGCTGCTGCAAAGCAGTATGAAGTCTCATTAGCTGGGAAGGAGTCAGAGAGCAGCTACAGTGCTGTGAAAGAACCACTTTTGTGTGGATCACTAGAGGGAAGATAATGGGGGGTAAATCTAATAAACCCAAGATTGCTATTAGTGTAATGCCTATTAAATTCTTTATAGTTTTTCACGTTCAATACTGACTCCAAATCCAAGTATTTTGTGACCCATCAGGGAGTCTAATTCTTAGTGTAGAACATATATGCTAACTGGAAAGGGAGTCCTGCTGTGCTTTCTCTCATTTCATTATACAGCCCCAAAATATGTATTTGGAAGGGTATGTTTTCAACTAATGTTTTAACTAAGGTGAGCTAGGTCCATGAACATTGCTACCACACATGTTCAAATTTGGTTAAGTTGTAATTGCACACTGTTGTGGCCAATGAAAAATTATTCTCAAAGCTTTTCCAGCAACAGATATTCTAAATCATTCCACCCTGATTAATATTGACTTTTGTAGTTTTTTCTACTGGAGAGGCAAGACATCATTACAGAAGTTCAAAAGCTCTGGAACTCATAACTTGTTTAATAAGGTAAAGTTGTATTTTCTGGATGCATTGATGACATATGTCATATTATTTTCTTGAATAGCATATTGCTATCACTTCATAACAGTGCATGGATAAAGATAAGGTGAGATAATTCTTGGTAATGGGAATATAATGTCTCTTCACAGCAGTGAAGTCATGATATGGTGTAAATATATCCATTAGTAGAAGGCTCAACAAAAACAGTATTTCGTTTTAAAGGTGTAAAGGATATTAAGCAATTCCTAAACCATGCATAGATACACTGCACTGGGATGAATTCAGTCAAAGTTAAAAAGGAAATAAATGAACATTATAAACAATAAAACTTGTTGAGTTAATATCATTAATTCGGTAGCTTAGAGCCATAAAATATAGATTTCTTCAGGAAACTCACACACCTCACTGTCTATTTCAAAATAATTTTGTATTCCAGCGTAAAAAAAAAATAAATCTTTTAAAAGAGTGCTGGCTAATCCCAAATCATAAGAGCTTTTTGCTGGAAAAACAATAAAGACAACCACAAAAGTAAGTCTTGAACAACAAGAACCCTGAAGAATAAATACTTCCTGGGAAGTTCATTATGAAAAGACAGACTGCAATCTGCTCTTGTACAGAGCAATAGATTTTACTGGTTTGAAAAGCAGAGGAATGACATGGTTCTGCAGCCACTTCCAAGCGGGTCGGAGAGCATCCCCCTACAGACTGTGGCTCTGTTGTGCATTAGGGATGGATAGAGACTCCATGAGCTCTCTCATGTTGACGCCTCAAATATTCTCTCATCTGGTTGTTAGAAAAAAAAAATGGGTGCGAACAATTATGTAAGACCTTCTGGCAAAATAAACAAACTGGCTGGTTTTGTCTCTTCTCCGTTTGCTTAAATCAAAATACTCAAATAGCAAAGCAGTGATTAGGGAAATACTACTCCTTCTGTCATAGGTCAGGAATGTGACTGTCTGCTTTTAAGATAAAGCTTGGCAAAATAATTTCTGGCCAGAGCCTTGGCACACTGAATTAGATAGGAATCTAATTGTGTCCTTTTTACAGCTGGTCTTCAGATACTTATCTGATGAGAGAACTCAGTGAAGTTTCCCATTCGAGCCGCTAAGTGTCATAACAATCTGAATGATGTCTTGGAGTTAACAGATCCCTTTGGGGGGGGAAGGTTTAAAAAATGCTCTTAGATTGCTCAGGTTTTGGTCACCTACTAAATAATCATCTCCTGACTAATCCTCCGTAAAGCTGAAGTCTCAGTGGTTTCCTCTTACCCCTTCCCTGATTGGAAAGTTATATTCTTCCAGACAGGAAGGAGGAGCAATCTCATGTGACACACACAATCATTAACAAGGACAGCAAACACTTTGAAAAATGAGCAACAACAAAAGCAAATTCTAAGGTTATGTACATGTTTTCCTGAAAATTATTCCCTATTTCTATGAAGGACAATATAGAAAGTGTTGAAAGAGATATATGGTAACTGCTAAGACAAGAACATGTTGATAAGGAGTGGCACACATCATGACAGAAGCATTTCTTCTTAGCTCATTACCTCCTGTTCTTTCCAGTTTCTCCTTCTCAGCATAATGCTGAAATGCGACTAAAGCAATAACAGTGGTTAAAATGTCAGAATGCTCTGTCTTTCACTGTCCATCTTATTGTCACCGTCTACTCAAATGGTTACATACTGTTGTGGAGGGAAAATGGTAGCTCAGTGAGGCTGAAATTATTACCCATTTAAAAGATGAGCATTGCGCTTTGCTGCTTGCTCCATGTGAGGGTCTGTAAGTATATATATAGAGAGAGAGATGAGGGAGTGCATCAGGGTGTGTGTGTGCTTGTGTGCATGTGCATGTTATATGCGGTATAATCTTGTAATCATCAGAAGGATTGTTTTTGGTGGGATGGGTGACACTTCATATATATTTGGCAGCACAGCTTTCCTCCTTAGAAAACTGTTTGCGATGTTATTATTAAGTAGTATTAAGGACTGAATGATTCTGCCTATCTGCAATATAAAACATTCATGAAAATTTCATAGGTCCCTTTTTGCAGCAGGCATGCTAAGTAGATTCTGTGCAACTGCATTATGGCTGCATTTGCAATTTTATAGTTAAAAATATATTAGTACTTTAATTATTAATCCTAATACGCAGGGGTTTATAGCACTCTGATAAAATAGTCTCCAGAGCAGGCAAGTTCTCAATGAGAAAAGGCAAAATATATCTGGAATGGAAATTACCACCCTCTTCACCTTTGAATAAAGTAACTAATCTTCACCAAATTGAATTCATATAAATTCTATGAATTCTTTCACAGTATATGGGCTAGCTTGTCCTCCACTCCTCCGCTAGACATACCCACCTGGGGAAGGGCACTACAAGATTCGACCATCTACGGGAGATGCCAGGGAAGAAGAACTGTTCGTCCTGTGCCTTCGCGTAAGAGATCTACAGTCTGGCTCACTTTGTGAACAGTGGAGTTCCTCTATTTCTTTGTCGTTATGAGTGCTGCTGAGAAAGGGTAGGATATGGTAGGACAGCACTTGCCCAAGTTTGCACATCACTTCAGGTTTACCCCGTAAAAGGGCATCAGATCTTTCAGCTTGATGAATAAAAGGCAGGCAGATGCCATTTCAAGGACTTCCTTTAGCTCATGGAGTGCAAAAATGAGGATCTGAACTACATTCAGACTGTGAGTCACTTGACCATGGAGCATGCAGGCAGGCGTAGGAGAGGATCTTCCTGCTGTCTTGCTCCTCCTACGTCTCAGAGAAGCAGACATCAGCAAATAACAATTAACCAGATGATTCTATCACATGATTGTATATTTTAGTATACAGTTGTTATGTGGAAGTAAAAACAACTCTCTAATCATTATTTGGATTTCTGTGTCCCAGAGATGTCCTTGCAGTAAAATAATTTACAATAGTTTTAAAGACAATATCTGTAACATGTAGATGTACTGTTTTCAATGGCAACAGCAGCCAGTGTGCTGAGATCACTGAGTACAACTGCTGTCTCTCTTTCACTGTTATCTCTTTGTGTCTACCTGATGTCTCTTGCTTTTTAGACTTTAGACTACAGTCTTTTAGACTATAGCCTTTGTAGGGCACACTGTCTTCTTGATAAGCATTCATAAAGACTACTTCTCTGCTAGCAAATAAAATGGTATCGGCCTACTCACCAGTCTGCAGGCTGGAGGATGCAGCAGGACTCCCACTTATACAGCCAAGCTCTCCCCCTTCCCAGGACAGTCTTACCTCACTATACTGTCATTAGAAACTGTCCCTGACTTGTGCCATCTCTGTCAGCAGTCCCAGCCAACATCTTGGCAATCACAACGTGGCACAAGCCAAAACCCTATGTCATGACTGTGCTGTGGAAGACCATTCAAACTTGAGTCTCTTTAGATGCAGCTATAGGTTCTTCTACGGCACCATGGGGTCCCAACACATATTTTGGCTTCTTTAACCTGCACTGAAAGTATTATCGAGGTTTAGAAGAAGCTCTGGTCACTAGTAAGCAAGTCAGAACTCCCTGCTGTTTCATCACTAGGTTATGCATCTATGTTTCAGGGCATAAAGATGTCCCTATTATGTAAAAGGCAAATCAGGTGATCCAGGTTAATTTTTCCAGTGATTCCAGAGTCCTACAGCCCCTGAATAGACTGTGGTACTTGTATTACTGCTTTACCTCGATACATAGTCTGTGCCTCTAACAGTCTGTACTCATCACAGCTGTTTCTGATCACATTTCTACTGGAGGCAAGATACCAGTATCTTTCTTATTTTATTTCCTATGGAAAAAAAAAAAAATCCATGATTCAAACTGAATGCCAGATAGATAAATTATCATCTCTTTCCTCTTTCCCATGGATAGTCAGTAGAATTCCATTATCAAAATAGTACCTGGTTTTATGAAGTTCTTTGATGTCTGTAAATCAGGGAAGGCTAATTACTGTAGATAATTCAGATATTAATATGAATTTTTGAATATTTATTCTATCTGAATCAGAAGTCTCAGATTCTCTATTCATTTGTCTTGGGTGGAATTTTATCAATGTCAAGTGAAAAATAAGGCAGTCACACAGGTCGTTATCTGCCAGCCATATACTAGATTATAAGAAATAGAAAATATGTCATTTTCAAAAGCCAACTTAGTGAACAACTGAAGCAACTTGGCAAACTTGACAAAAGTTGAGATGAAGTATCTTTCTTATTGATGACTCGTAAACCAAGGTGGAGTTCTCTCCTTTTAAATATACATTTTTTTCCAAACAGCAATATAGCATTCTGGTCAGTGTTATGGAGGTCCAATCAGAACATCACAGTGATTACTTCCAGTTTTCTAGTAATTTAATTAACATTAGTTAAAATGCCCAAGTCTAAAAGTTATTATAAGCTGGTTAATAAATCTAAAAAATATTGAAAGTTCAATTACTGCAAAGACTATACCTGTAGAATTGTACAAACATAGACTGTTCATCAGAATTGAAAGATGATTATTTTTATTCAGATAAAATTTTGTGTAAATTTGAAGTGATTTTCTATTCTCTGCTCTAATGACATTTTGATTATCTTATACCTTTAAACATTCTGAGTTTTACTGGCAGAAAGAGTTGTGATAAAATGAGTTATAAAGCTGTATTCAGCAATTTTTGTTAAAATTCATTTTAACATGCACTTTCGTACTCAGAAACACATGTTCTTCAAGTTCTTACACAAACTTTTCATGAAGGAAAAGAAACCCTGTGATTTATCACCCAGTCAAAACTGAGTTGCACACCTAGCAAGATGAATATTGATGAACTTTTCACTGTCTAGATCCTCATCCTGTACTGAATGCAGTGAAAACACACTGATTTACATCAGCTGAGAGTCTTTGCGTAATACAGGAAATCCTATCAAAGATGTCTTGAAGCAATAAAGAAACTAAAGCTGAATTTTTCATTCTGAAATAGTCAGCTGTGTTACTGAGATATCTATAAACATCACAGAAGTCTAATCTGATGAAGCTCTTGTAACCCTTTTAACACCACGGGTTTTACCATTCTCTGCTCAAAATTAATACCATCTAAAGCAAGAACTTTGTTTCTGAATGCAAATAAGACTGTACAATGTGTTGAGGAAACCTGTTGTGTTTAGCTAACAGGTCTCAAAAGACTGGGAATTGGGGGTAAGAGTGAAAAATAATGTGCCTGGAAAAAAAATAAATAAATGTTCCTATTTAGTTTTGAAAGTAGTTGGTGTGGTTTAGGTCAGCTGCAATTTAGTGGTAGCTTTCTCTGTTTAGTATCTAAATATTCAGATATCGGTAATATTTTAGCTTAATTAAATGGCTATAATTATACTCCCCAATGGTTAATCCATTTAACTTCAAATGAGCATTCCAGATTTCATTTTTTACTCCTCTGCATGTTGGTAAACAGACTAAGGAACATTCAAATACTGTCAAATCTAATACATAGCTCTTCAGTCCTGAAATGCACCTTTGAATACAAGGAGCTGAATAAGGGCAAGAACCAATCAATCTCATTTACAAAGATAGTGCTGAATGAAAAAAAAAAAAAAAAAAAAAAAAAAAATCCCCTTAGTAAAAAGCAAGGAATAATTTGCAGCAAAATGTATTTGTTCCTGAAGAACCAGACATGCACACACGCACAAAAAAATGCCCATTTTAGTCAAAACTCTGCAACATTTGTCTAAATAGCATAAACTCGTATTTCTAAAAAAAACAGGAGGCAAGAGGGAAATCAAATGAAATTCTGCCTCTTTCAAAAGAGGAAATTATGCCTGACATATGTCAAAATTCCATCCCAAGAAATATAGCGGGATGGATTATGAGAGAAATGATCTCTACGCTTTTGCAGCCAACTGGTGTTGGCTCTAGCTCAGGTATGTGACAGGAGGTCACAAACTTGAATTGCCCTGCTAAAGTGCTGACTTGATAGAAAAATCTAAACTTCAGTTGTTGCCAAACTGCTTCCTCCAGGTAATAGCCATTTATCTATTTACATGCTCTGCACACCCTCTCTCCTGTAAAGCTCTGCACTTGTGTCAGTATTGCCATAAACTACAGTCAAGGGACACCAGTTAATGGATTGATTTATGTTGAAAGCATTACTTCGTAAAGAATTAATATGCAGGCTTCATTGTTTTATTTTTTCTAGTACCTATTGAAGCATGCTAATCATAATTCCTGTGAAAGCAATCTTTATTCACAATTAAATTGTTATTTGGATATAAAAAGTACACAGCACAAGACCTTTCCTTGGTTTTTTTAAAAAATGGCTTGGGAGAACAATATCTGACCATAAGTGAAATACAGCTTCTTTAAACAATCCAACTTATAAGACTTTGCTTTCATAACTGATTAAGTAATGAACAGTCTGGATGCTTTGCGGGTAAGAATGTACAATATTTTCTTTAGTTGGAAAGTATATTTTATAAAGATCAAGTGTCTGGACTGAAGGCAAAAAAGAACGAAAGTAAAGTAAAGTAGAATGTCATCAGGAAGGGTCTAACTAAAACATTTGATTTGCTTCCTTCTTTTATTTGCTTTTTCAAATATTAAATAAAGTCTGAAACTCTGTGCTAAGTAGAGTTTTTTGTGAAACCAGGTTTTAAAGGCTAATTGGTCCCTCATTTCTTAATACATTAATGATATAAACACAGAGTGACTAAAAGATTTCTTATATCCATAAATTTTGAAAAAATGGGACACTTAATAGCAAGCAAAGTATCTTTAAAGAGGATTGCCTCAGAGGCTCTTCATGATTACTGCTTGAAGATTCTCCTTATACAGAAATATTAGGGAGGATATTGCTTGTCACTGAGCTAATGTTTATGCCCAAGCCAGATGTGCACAACCCCTTCATCAAACCTTTTTCTCTGATGGTGAAAGGTGGTTACATTACTACACAGCTGAGGCTGTGCAAAGTTTTACACTAACAACAATGGAAAACTAGTTTTAGAAAAAGCAGTCAAAGCTGCTATACTTAGGCTTCAGGTACCCTGATGATGGCTGGCTACATGTGACACTGTTTATCTCCTTGTGAAGAGTGATCTTCCTGCAGGGGAAGAAAAAAAAAAAAAGAAAAAAGAAAAAAGAAAAAAGAAAAAAGAAAAAGAAACATTTTAGATGGCTTTGCTTGTTGTGCTAAAACATGATAAATAAATAAAAAAAGCTCACTGTCCTAATACAAACACTTCCATAACTATTCTCTCTATACAAGGTTCTGTGCAGCCCTCAAAACCTCCAGCCTCAGTGTAGGATTGCTTTCAGCTTAGGCTGACTGACCTTTCTGGGGCCATAGACCACAGCTGCCACAAAACTAACCCAACTCGGGCTTGTGACCAACCTCTTTAGCAATATTGGATTCTGGCTTATCAGTTTCAATTTAGATGATCCTTATCTTCTGCTACCTTTACAGAGTCCCTACTAGGTGGGGGTTTCTGCCTACTATCTGATTCTTTTCCCTTCAGTTCAGTTCCCTGACCTGCTTACATTCCACTGTTGGCCATGCTGCCGCTGCATCCACACAAGCCTCCCACCCGAAGAAAGCAAGCACTTGATAGACTATGTTTCTGTATCTTGCAGACTGGTCCAAAGATCTCCCCTTTACATTTTTAGAGAGCCTTAATTTGGAGACATCTGATTTAGCTCCTCAGTCCTATCATACCATCTCCAGAAAATTAGGGAAAAAAATAGATTCTCTGGATGGAACCTCAATGTGGGAATGAAACCAAGTAGCATGAAGCTGAACAGTTCTTCAGTCAGCAAGCAAAATAAGAAAGCAATGACTATCCTGTGATGAATTCCTCTCCTTCCCCCTTCTTCAGCCTTTACAGATGCTGTGTTGGATTCATGCCCTGTTTTGTATTATGCAATAGAGCATATCTGCAAAGTGGGGCTTATTAGCACAAGACAAGTGATGCAACAAACGCACAATGCTAGCAACCATACATGTCACCAGGTGTGGTACTCCTTGAGGACAGCCCTGAGTTGTGGTTCATTTGTACAAAAAGTTTCAAAAGAATTTTCCAAGAGGAGGTGAAGTCTCTAGAAACAAAATTACAACGTTCCCTTACAACTCAAGCTAATAGCGGAGAGCGGCCACTGGATGACCATTAGTAATGACTACAAACAGTCAGAACACATCATTGCAATTCCAGCTACACAGGGGAATGGGCTGAGTGAAAATGCATATTCTGACAAAGCAGAAATATTTATAACCGCATTACCGGAATAACCCTATTTCGGCACCAGGGCCCAGAAAGGACGAACACTTTTCCCGCAACAGAAAACAAAACAGCTTGCATGGAGTGCAACGCTGAAAGCCAGGGTCTTGGCCTCTTGAACCTCTCAAGCTTCACGTTGTTGGGGAGAGCACATGCTCAGATTCAGCAGCTGGCATGAGGCCATTCACACATAGCAGAGGGTAAGGCAGGTGCTGGGACCTCAGCACTGACACGCAAGGTTACTTCTGCACGAAAGATAAAAATAATGCTATTTCCTAAATGATATATGGTACTCCTGAACCATAACGAGTTTGGTGAATCTCACAGCCACCCCCTGCTGTGATTAATAGAAAAGATGGAGAACCATGGGATTCACAAAACGCAGTCACCCTTTCTTTGTCTCATTTTTCTATCACTTTATTTAATAACACTGCAAATAAAAAAACAAAGCCCCGTATTAAAAAAAAAAATGGGGTGGGGAAGACAACAGCTGCCTGAAAGAGTCCAGCTGTGCAGCCTGGGTTCTGCTTTCAGGCGTGTTTTGTGCAAAGTAAGTGAAACTGAAAGCTTGTAATAAAAGACCAGTGATCTGCAAGGTTTCGCAACTTGGTTTGTAGTTCATAGGAGGTTTGCTAAGACCATGCTGGCACAGATGAGAAACAGAAGTGAAAGCAGGGAGGAATTTGCATACAGAGTGCAGATTTCATTGTTCATGGCAAAGCTGCCCTTGATTTGCTTCAATCATTGTAACAATCAGCCCAGCCAACTGTTTACATGCTCTCCATTGTGCTAGTGTTGGCTAGGAAATGGCAGGCGCAATGAGATTTGCTTTCCGCTGGCACTCTGGGGAGCAGCGGGAGTTCACACACTTGACAGACAGACAGACAGACAGACAGACAGGCCGACGGGCCCCTCTTTCCAAGAAACAAGAGAGTGGCTGGCTTGCTCCTGAGCTGTGGTATTGTGGCGATGCAGCCAGGAGCATTTGTGTCTGAGAGTAGGACACACAGCACGGTTTGGGTTCCAGGGGAGAAAGGGTGAAGATTTAAGCAAAGTGTCGAGAACTGGCTCCGCAGAAGGATTTTAAAAACTACCCCTCCCTGCCCACGTACTTGCACCTAAGCTACTCATACGTAAGTTTTCCCAGAAAAAAAAAAAAAAACAAACCAGGTGATGGGCCAGGCAAAATGCATTCATGCGTTAAGTCGCAATTGAAAAGGGTGTAAGAAAGGGCTGAAACTCAAGCTGTACTAAGGAATATGTAAATAGTTGTCCTTTTCCTGTAAAAAGGATGGCACTGTTGCTGCTGTCATAGCAACGTAGTCACAGCTGTAAATATAATAAGCTCGCAAATTTAAATATAATCACAATCAAACAGAAGGCCCATGAAAGGCAATCCCCCTGTCCTCCCCTCTGCCCCCCGCATTCATGGCAATCGTAATGGGTTTAGGTTGATAAGCTTTGCCTTGACCCACCCTGGTCTGATTTGAAATGCTTGGATGAAAACACTTCCCTAAGTTATTTGACAAACTTGCTAGCAAGGTTAAAACGAAGCATTTCTTAAGTTGCACAGTTTTACTCTTAGATCCACTTTCTAGAACAAGAAAGGATGTCCCTGAGGAATAAAGGAAGGTTTAAAGTTGCATGATCAGAACGTGTTTGTAAATCAATTTGTTTTTAAAATTTACATGGTTTAAAGAATAAAAAAAAAAAAAAATCCTGTGACTGAGGATCATGGCTGAAATAGGTTTGGAGTTTTAGGTTTTGGAGGGTTTTTATTATTTTATTATTTCTTTTCTTTTAAACTCTTAATCACAACCACTATTTTTAAGGCAAAGCCAAAATTTATTGCTGGGAGCACATGCACAGCCAATACGTTACTGCAGACAGCAATCAGCAGTGGACCACATTCAAATGCCTAAATTTCTCCTTCAAAATGTGGGTGAATTATGCTCCAAATCTTCACTGATTTTTGGTGAAGAAATCTCAGTCAGCAGTAGTCTTACCCTTTCTCATCAGCCTACCTGCTAGAATTATGTGATATGGACCCCTTAAAAACATATTCTGCTCTAAAAGTAATTGGAGAAATATGATGACTAACCTACAGACTAGAGGAGGGAGGGAAGGGTTCCTCAGCCAAACAAAACACAAAGGAATGTATACTTGAAAACAGAGAAGTAAGACCGGTGCTATCGAAAGGCCGAATCCCCCAGTGAAACAAAATACCCAGGAATATAATTTAATAAGGTAGAAAGCAAAGTAAGCATTTTACACCTCTATTAAATTTTCCCTACAAGTTTTCTCTGCAAATACAGAAAAGACAAGAATGCCATTTCCTTTATATGGATTGTTAAAGTTTTGTTAGTTGTGATTTATTTGTACAGGTCTGACTAATGACTTGAAATGAAATGGCTATAACAGGGAAATGATAAATTATCTAGTGTATAACACTGCTTAAAACCTAAACATGTGTTTATAGTTGCTGTTCTGGGATAGTTGCCAAAGGGACATTTTACTTAGCAAGTTATGTTAGCGTAAGTATTTTTTTCCTATAAACAACAAAAAAAAGTCTCCAAAAATAATAAGATGGGGGGGGTGGGGGGGGGTGGGGGGTGGTGGCCGGCAGGAAGAGGACTCTCATTTGCCTGCTGCTAGGAAGCACCAGGAATCAGATTTTCAAAGGAATTTCCATGCTGTTTTAATTAAAAATTTATTTCTTAATATCATCTGGATAGAATTTTCAGAAAAAGTACATACTAGTGTATAAGTACACCTAGTATATAATCTAGTTATATGATAAAGAAGCAGTTCCTCAGCATGTAGGCTATCACTGTCTGTAAAGTCAGTTGTAGTGCACAGAAGAAGGTTGTGCTTCCCTTTTCAGTTAGATGAAGTAACTTACAGTCACACCACTGAGGGCTAGTGAGTACAAATGACATTCTTGATAATTCTTTGCGATAAAGCAATAGAACTGAAAATATATAAATTTTATTCTTGAAGTTTCATTCTGTAACAGTGGCCATAATATACTTGAATGAAACAGTCTTAGTGATTGGAGAAAAAAAAAGCCTAAAGCCCACTATATAATATTTATGATTAAAAATCTTCATTTCACAAAGATCTTTATGACATAACGACATTTGCTTGAAAAGAAATAATAATAAAAAACATTTAAAAGTTATTGAATTAGATGAACACACTAAATATACCAACCATCAAGCCACAAAAAGAATAAAAGGCATTCCACAAAATCAGAAGTAATATTCAACTGAAGAAAATGGAAAAGAATTAAAGTTCAGCGGGTTAAATGCATAATAAGGCCAACTAGAAAATATTTTTTTCTGAGCAACTTGCTAAAGGCATACGAACTATTAATAAAAACATTTTGAAAAACCCCAACCTTCAGGAGTAGGAAGCTTGCTGAGAGACAGTGGGGCCAATAGATAATTGAGTCAAAAAGGAGAACTAAAAGAAAATAAGGCAGAAAAGATAAGAAAACTCTTTATATCAGTGTTGATGGGAGGGTTTAGGGGGTTCCCATAGCAGAGTGGCCATCCAGGAAAGAAGTGTCCAAATTGAGCACTCTCATAGAATCACAGAACCACAGAATGGTTGAGGTTGGAAAGAACCTCTGGAGGTCATCTGATCCAACTCCCGCTTCAACTTCCCCCCAGTTATAGAAAGGGTTTTGTGAAAAAATGGACAGAAATATCATGAGTACTAGACATTATTTACCCAAAAAGTTAAACGAAACTCAAATACAAAATAAATGATCTACCAATGGTTTTAGTTCATTGTTTAATTAGCAAGATAACAGATTTGATACAAAATTTTTCAGGGTAGTTAAACTTGTGACTGACCATTGACAAGTTGAATTCAATATTCATGGCTGTGAAGAATTATACGATGTAGACAAAAATAACATACTTATATGCACATATGAAGATGTTCGCTATAAGATATCAGGCAGCATTGCGTACAATTTGAGGAAAACAGCAGTGCTACCATACAGAAAGTTCAGATACATTTAAAAAAGCAATAAAGGAAAACATACAAGAAAGCAAACAGAAAAAAAAAAAAAAACAAACCAAAAACATCTGTTCTTGAATGATGCGTGCAGTTCTACATTCCTTATCTCAAAAGGATACAGTTAAGTGAGAAAGGAAAAAACATTGGAAACAAGAAAGACCAGAGGTACTGAGCAGCATTCATCTGAGAAGAAATATAAAGTAATAAGCAAAAAGAGCAAGAGTCCTTACGGTCGAAAGAGAACAACTAAAAGATAGTATAGTACAGGTCAAGAAAATCATGATTCATAAGATCATGAATGAGGTTGTGATATTTCTCACAGTGTCCAAGTATGAAGTCATGCAATGAAATTAACAAGTAGCATGATTACAATCAAAATAAAAGGAAGAGCTTCTTTTCATGCATTGTGCTAGTAGTGCCACAGGATGTTGTGTAGACTAAGAATAAATATGAACTAGAGAAGGAATAGGTGGAGGAGAGGCTGTGAGCAAGCTAATAAAGTCAATGGCCTGGATGCAACCTACTGCAAAGGAAGTCCTTAAATTGCTAACTGCTACAGGCTGAGAAGCCATCAAGAGGGAAGAACTATTCCTTACCTGCTTCCTTTAATATTTGCTACCGATGACTACCAAACACAGGATAGTAAGCTAACTAAACATTTGATTAGAGCCAGAGCAGTCATTTTTACTCACATTCCTAAGGAAACTAAGTGAAAACTGATGAGCAGATGGCCAAGAGTTAAAAAAAAGAAATGAGTGAGGTTTATCAAAATCAGGAAGGCTGTGAAAAAAATCTGTCTAAAAAGGTAGGGACTATCACAAAATGAGTTATTAAAGAGGAGGAACTAGACCAAGCCAACCATTAAAAAAAAAGGACAATGATTTAGCAGATTGGGTGGGTCACTACACTAAAGGGATCCAATACTGTCCTTGCTCACATAACCACCAGGCTTACACCCTTCTTCTTCTTCTGTAAACAGAGCAACTGGCTAAAGCAGTTTTGTATAGCTGCACATTCTGATCCTAACTTTTCGAGACAGGCCTGAGGGAAGAAGGAATGGGAAGAAAATTGAAGGCAAATGCATTATGTGAACAAATAAAATATAGTACAATCATGTCTGAGATGCTGATAGAAGTATATATTCTCCCAGTAATTAGAGGTACTCTCCTAAGTCATACAGAAATAGGTACTTAACTTCTTTTTCTGGAGAGTAATCCCCATTAGAGTTGACCTTTGCTGAAAAGGCCAGTAGGCTGTGAGGAAGCTTTTTAGAAGACATGGCTCCAATAGTTTAAGAGAAATATATAGGTGAGGATAAAAAGTTAACACGGGACAGATCTTAAACACTTGTTTTGGGGTCAGATTACTGTCTTCTATCTCTTAATCAGTGTTTTTTTAATACACATTCACAGTCCATTTCTCTCAGCAAGAATGTCTTCAGTTACCAGACATGGGTCTGTTAGGCAGCTCCATTCATTCAGTTGTGTCATTTCCTTGTTTCATTAAAGACAGCTTTCATTTCATAGGCCCAGCATGGGTTTGTGTTTGGAGGGGGGGAGAGGAATTCAGCTCACTATGTTAATAAAGCCATGCATGGTTTCAGCTTGTTATCTTTAAATTTTACCCTGCAAGGACAATTGCTTTCCATTAAAAATAATAATAATAATAATAAATTCTAACTCTGTTGCTGTTGAAAGGCAATCGTTCTGATCACTTCCTGCCAACAAAGAGGTACAGTTGAAAACGAATGTTTTACTGTGGTTGTGGGTAATGGGGTTCTCTCTTTGATCAGTACACACAGGAGAGAGATAGAGAGATCCATGTGTCTGAGTGGACCCGTGCTTCCTTTATCTCCATGCATCAAAAGGGCTGCTGAGACTGCAGCAAGGAGCAGGAGGGCCACTTAATTCCTTCAGCCTCCCTTTGATGGTGTGTTTAGTGGCACACTGTTCCTGCTGATGTGCTTCTTCAGTGTTAACCTTCATGCTGAGGGGATGGACACAGCTCCTCCAGTCCATCTGGCAGCAATATTTGGGATTCATTTCCTCTGCATTTTCTGCACTGCTCTGCCAAAAAGTTACTTATATACCTTCATCTTTCAGGATGAAAGTGCCAAGTCCTAAAAGAAGTTGGGCTGACACACAGCTCAGTAATTCATAGAATCATAAAATCATAGAATTGCATAGGTTGGAAGGGACCTTTCAGATCATCTAGTCCAACCATCAACCTAACTCTGACAATAGCCATCACTAAACCATATCACTAAGCACTATGTCTACCCGTCTTTTAAATACCTCCAGGGATGGTGATTCAACCACTTCCCTGGGCAGCCTGTTCCAATGCTTGATAACTTTTTCAGTGTAAAAACTTTTCCTAATATCCAATCTAAACCTCCCCTGGTGCAACTTGAGGCTGTTTCCTCTTCTCCTATCACCTGTTACTTGGGAGAAGAGACTGATTCCCACCTCTCTACATCCTCCTTTCAGGTAGTTGTAGAGAGCAATAAGGTCTCCCCTCAGCCTCCTCTTCTCTAGGCTAAACATCCCCAGTTCCCTCAGACGCTCCTCATAAGACATGTTTTCCAGACCCCTCACCAGCTTTGTTGCCCTTCTCTGGACCTGCTCCAGCACCTCAATGTCTTTCCTGTAGTGAGGGGCCCAAAACGGAACACAGTACTCAAGGTGAGACCTCACCAGTGTCAAGCACAGGGGGCAGATCACTTCCCTAGTCCTGCTGGCCACACTATCCTTGATACAGGCCAGGATGCTGTTGGTCACAGCCACCAGGGCACACTGCTGGCTCATGTTCAGCCGGCTGTCAACCAACACCCCCAGGTTCTTTTCTGCCAGGCAGGTCTCCAACCACTCTTCCCCAGGCTTGTATCCCTGCATGGGGTTGTTGCAACCCAAGTGCAGGACCCGGCTCTTGGCCTTGTTGAACCTCTTACCATTGGCCTCATCCCATCAATCCAGCCCATCCAGAATTCCTAAATGTGTGATGCCAAGCTCTGAGTGTGTGTGACAGCCTGGGCATGGCCCAGGGCTGAGAGCTGTGTCTCAGCTGTCTGCTCCCTGCCAGATGGGTGCTGGCTACTGCAGTGCAGAAAGGAATTCTCCTTAGAAGTTGGTGCCTGGCAATCCCAGCTCTCATACTATCTACACAGTTTGAAGGCAAAACCCACTCCCTGCCCTCCCAAATGTGTCTCATGTTACGGGTCTCCCTTGTGGATGCTTTAATTCATCACTTTAATTAGGTTCACTGCTACTAGAGATGTGTGTACCCTGGATTGACAGCTACCTCTGGGTTCATTTTTAATATCAGACAACTTAATGGAGAAAAATGTGTTGGTTTCCTGTGGAAAAACAAGAAGTGAAGATCTCAACTGAAAAGTATGAGATAGGGTCACAGAGAAACAAAAACAATACAATTCAGTCTACTTTGTGCTTAAAAGCATATTTCATTCTTAGCTGCCCAGGGATCTTTCTTCTAGAATTCCTCCCCACTGAGGTCTACTCTGAGAGTAAACAGGGGAGGCAGAGGATGGGGCTTCCGTACACCTCTGGGGCTAAGCTGGCTTTCCTTTCTGTCCACTCTCACTGCTCAAAATGGAGCCATCTTCTCTTCTCCTACCTGTTTATTATTCTTAATTTCTTAATGCCAACACTTTCTCCTCTCAGTTCACAAGAAACAGTCAGTGAGACTCTGAGTGAGGGACAGAGGTGCATTAAGTTCACTATTAAAGCAATTTCAGAGGGGGCATAGCATCCCAACTGCTATAACAGTGTCCTGGTTTTCATTACAGGGAATATCATTGTGCATACTTTTTAAACTGCTTTCAGATCAGAATGGTTTACATTGGTAGTACAATGATAGTTTTAGTATACCTCTACGAATGAAAACACATCAGCAACGCCAGTGGCAAGGTCCTCTAAGACCAGCTTATCTGAAAACCTGGCTTCTCCACACTTGCTTTCATCAACGCTAAGAATGTGAAAGGACTAGGGTATGGACTTCTCTTTTCCAATCAAGTGCCTCATCCAGGCCATAGGTAAGCAACAGTAGTGGATATTTTGTGTGGTTGAGATGGCTTCAAGTGTAATGTAGGTGTCCATGTGCCCCCCTCAGTACCGATTTCTGTGTTGTGTATTGCCTTGCTGCTAGTTTTTGTGTTCTTCTCTTGAGCTTACTGCCTGCATGCCAGCTCATCGATATATGACACTTATGGCCAGCCTTCATTTGATGCCTTCCTTTTTGCCTGAAGAATGGGATCCTTTTTCACACTTTCCTTCTCTAAAGATACAATTGGCATTTTTTTTTTTAATTTTTTTTTTTTTTTTTTTTTTCAGTATTTGGTGGCATGATCCCTTTCTGGGGAAGTTAGACAAGAAGTGAATGGAAACCAGATAGATTTAAGCTAACCTTACAGCTACCATCAGCAACCAATGCCAGTACAATAAACAGGCAAATGGAATAGATGAGAAAATTCAGTAGCAAAGCAGAAAAGTGAGAAAGAGGTTAAGAGACAGATGAAAAGAGAAATTCTAGAAGCTACAATTTAAAAAGCAAATACAGAGAAATAATAATGTCAGCCCTTACAGACAGATTAAGAAATGGGAACCCAGCCAACACAAGAAATGGAAGAACAATATTATAATTGTTTCTTGAGAGATATGGCAATGGGCCATTTAGCCTGCTTGTTTTTACCTTGGGTCACTGCCCAGACTGGACAATTAAAAGGATATTTTTGTCATAAAAACAGTCGTTTTATTTCACTGCTGTTAAAAGAGTGTCACTACCAACTGTGCACGTTGATTTAATCTGTAGTTGTAGGATTTTGTGGAACAAAAAGCATTTGCTACAGTCCAGAAATGTCAGAAGCACAGCCCTAGTGTGAGTGGTCTTGTCATATCTTGAGGACTTTTCAAATTTAAAGAATGACTTTCTAGAAAGTCAGTGAAATCTCACCTTCCTTACCTCCCCTCACTGGGGAAATTCTAAATACAGTCTGCCAGCCAAATTCTCTCTTTATGATCACCTACACTTTTCCTCTCTCCCATCCTGACTGTTGACATTTGCCAGAAGCACAATGAATCTTTAAATAGGAACTTCTGAAGACCGGTGTCATTTATTTTCCATCCTAAGCTAAAGAATGGATGGTGGTGAGTATATAGTTTTTTCCATTCAAGACTATTAGCACATCTGTTTTCCAAGGCTCTTTTTAAGAGTTGCTATGTTTAGAAAAGAAGTTACTTCAGTTGCGTCAGATCCCACAGGATTAAAACATTTCTGACATTGAAGCTTTACTATAGGTAGAGTTTTTAAAAACTAGAAAATTCAGTTTGGGTAAATGTATTCTAGTGGAACTAAATATTAAATTTATTATAAAGGAAGAAGAGGACTTGAAAGGCTGGATTCACAAAGGTGTTAGGCTCTCATGCTGTGGGAAGCGACTGAACACCCCAGTTCCACCTGTACCTGAAGCAACTTAAGTCTATATTTTGCAGCTTAGAAGACAGTATCTTGTTCATTAAACTGTGTGATCATCCATTACAGCTGTTGTTTCATATGAAATCCTTCAGTTATTGAGTGAGCGCAAGACTGAGAATGACTCTTCTGCTTAGTGAATAAGTATTGAACCAGGAGGTCAGACACCTGCATTCCAGGACACCTTTGGAACAGCGTAATGAAAAACAACCTAAAAGTCCCATGCCACAGAATGGCTCGAGCTTGACACTAAATTTATTACTTAGGAGCCCTGAAAAGTGGTTTTAAACAAACTTGTCATGGAGAAAATGGAAATGGGAGTGAGAGTATGACACAGCATTGACTAAAAGGCAAATAAAATAACCCCCACATTTTTTGCAGCTGAAAGGATTTGGCATATTTGTGTTGACGTCATCAAGGATTTTAAAAGCAGTAACAGTGAAATGATGGGCTTAGGTAAATTTATTATTTCTCAGAGAAAGTTTTTCTTGCTGTTTGGTAAGTGTTCATAAGTGCCTAAATATGCAAAAATGTAAAAAAAAAAAAAAAATTTGGAAAAAACCCAATAAAATAATTATATTCGCAAGGGCCATTTTTCATAATTTGCCTGTCTCATACAAAGACTTTTGAAGTGTTAGCAATTTCTTGTGGTTTACATTTATATTTTAATATTGCAGTTCTTAAAGCAAGTGTCTATACCTGATTAGCTCTAAGAAAAGACAAGGGGAAATTTATCCATAATGTAAAATAAGTAATTAAAAAATCTCTTTGTCTCTACAGTTTGAAGTATAAAAAAATAAACTACAGAGTAGGACATTCTGCCTGAAAATGGGTTGCTTTCTTCATTCCTCCCACTTTTAGTTATGAATTGATCAAATCAAAATATACAAAATCAGGCTCAGATCCAAGATCAACACATCTTATTCTAGCTATTCCAATTTCCTGACCATACATCCAAGACACATATCAGCAGGTCAATGACTGCATTCCAAGACTATTGTCAGCAAAGAGAAAATTAAATGCAACTGGTTTATATTTTTTACCTATTATTCTGTCTAGTCATCCTGTCAGGAAAAACAGAAGTATAAAAAAGAAAAAAAAATTAGTCTTGGAAAGTAACTTCTTTTCACTCGTTATCAGTGGAAACCTTGGAAAACACCGAGTTCGTTTGAGCCATCTAACATGAAAAGGAGATGAAGGAGTAAGGAGGTATGCAGAACAGTTTGCTAAGCATCTTGGCACACTGTATCGTGGTTGCCTCTGCCATTTAAAAGCTAGGAGTCCCAATTGTTTTCCCAATGCACTAGAAGCTCTGTGGGATCATGGGGTTCACTTTGTCATAGAATCACAGAAGCACGCAGAGTAGGATGTCTCTAGATCAACCCCATGCTTAAGGCGGGGCCAGTCAGAGCAAGTTGCTCATGGCCGTGTCCGTTTCAGTTTTGTCTCCAGAGATGAGACTCCACTGTCTCCCTGGGAAACATGTTTCAGTGCAGACAGTCTGACAGTGATTTTTTTTTTTTTTTTTTTTTTTTTTCTGATATCACTGATTTCCCCTTGTCTACACAGCCACTCATGTCACCAGCTTGGTGACATGACAACCAGCTTGGTCAGGCATGACTTACCCTTAGTAAATCCATGATGACTGTTCCCATTCACCTCCTGCATGTGTCCTTCCAGTGCCTGGAGATGGCTTCAGGGAGGATTGGCATTCAGAGATGGCTTCAGGGACTGAGTAGCTGATCACCCTGCAGTTCCCTGGATCCTGTTTCCAGTAGATAGAATCATAGAATCACTTAGGTTGGAAAAGACCCTTGGGATCATCGAGTCCAACCATCAACCCCACTCTACAAAGTTCTCCCCTACACCATATCCTCTAACACCACATCTAAATGACTCTTAAACACATTCAGGGATGGTGACTCCACCACCTCCCTGGGCAGCCTACTCCAGTGTCTGACCACTCTTTCTATGAAGAATTTTTTCCTAATGTCCAGTCTAAACCTACCCTGTTGCAGCTTTAACCCATTCCCTCTTGTTCTATCGCTAATTACCTGTGAGAAGAGACCAGCACCAACCTCTCTACAATGTCCTTTCAAGTAGTTGTAGAGAGTGGTGAGGTCTCCCCTCAGCCTCCTCTTCCTCAAACTAAACAGTCCCAGCTCCTTCAGTTACTCCTCATAAGA
Source organism: Fratercula arctica (assembly GCA_947846985.1). Lineage (NCBI taxonomy): Eukaryota > Metazoa > Chordata > Aves > Charadriiformes > Alcidae > Fratercula > Fratercula arctica. The sequence goes on from CANTUZ010000003.1 coordinate 73,106,371, forward strand.
TTTATTCTGCAGGCCCTTCACCAGCTTCGTTGCCCTCCTCTGAACTCGCTCCAGCACCTTGATATCTCTCTTGTATTGAGGTGCCCAAAACTGGACACAATACTCAAAGTGTGGTGTCGCCAGTGTTGAGTACAGGGGGACAATCACCTCCCTACTTCTGCTGGTCACACTATTTCTAATACCAGCCAGGATGCCATCAGCTTTCTTGGCCACCTGGGCACACTGCTGGCTCATGTTCAGCCGCTTGTCAATTAGAACCCCCAGGTCCTTTTCTGCCGGGCAGCTCTCCAGCCACACTTCTCCAAGCCAGTAGCAATGCATGGGGTTGTTGTGGCCCAAGTGCAGGACCTGGCACTTGGCCTTGTTGAAGTTCATACCGTTAGCATTGGCCCATCGATCCAATCTATCCAAGTCTCTCTGTAGAGCCTCCCTATCCTCATGCAGATCAACATTCCCGCTTAACTTGGTGTCATCTGCGAACTTACTGATGATACACTCTATGTCCATATCAAGATCATCAATAAAGATGTTAAACAGAAATGGTCCCAACACTGAGCCCTGAGGAACACCACTTGTGACCAGCCGCCAGCTGGATTTAACTCCATTGACCACCACTTTGTGACCATCCAGCCAGTGCTTGATCCAGCAGATCGTATGCTCATCCAGGCCACGAGCAGACAGTTTTTCCATGAGAATTCTATGGGAACAGTGTCAAATGCTTTTTGAAATTCTAGGTAGACAATATCCACAGCTTTTCCTTCATCCAGATAGATATGACATTTGTCTTTTTTCCACTCCTTAATTATGTCCTCCTTTACTGTGGGTGTAATTTTTCTCCCACAGTGTGTGGTTATTAGGCTTGGACCTCCTCTTGGTGATGCCAGTTTGGGTCTCTAAGTCAAGTCTCCAGCACTGCTATGAGAAAAATGAGCTCCACAGCCACCTGCTCCATGCCCTCACAAGGCTCTTACACAGAGGAACTGTGGGCACAGCCTATTTCACTGAAGAAAAATCTTCCAATAAAAAAACCCTCAACTTGTTACACTCAGCAAAAATGCAGGATAAAGGGCTTCCTAATGCTTATCCAACTAGTACATTATGAACTGGAAAATCAAGGTTATACTATTATATATATATCTGTTATAAAGCCTTTAATGACATCACTCATAGGTACTAGGTACTGAGGTGATGAGGACCATAAATTGGGTAGGTACTACAAATAACGCAAAACCCACCTTTCCCCTGTCACATTCTTGTACCTCTTTGTAGTAAATAATTCCACTGAAGTTGCAAAATTATTTATGTGAAAAGTATGAATTAAGTCACAGTTCCTAATTGGTATGAGCTGAGGGTTAGGAGGATAAAATGTCAAGAAGAAATTCATTTAGCTTTATGAGTACTTTATTTACAATTGTCCAATAATATTACAGTGTTTTAGCAGCTGTTTCTCCACTCAGTCCAGTTAGTCCCATACATTGTCCCTGAAAAATTATTGGAAAAAGAGGAAAGCAGTGAAAAAAGTAAGATAGAGAAGGTAAATTTCTTTCCATTTTGCTGTATCTAAAAAATTGTTCAAAACCATCCATCCTCTTATTCATTGGCAGTACTACAACCTCAGCAGAAATCCATGTGAGTCTGAAAACCAGTGGATCTAAAATAACCGCAGACATCACAGGCCTACATGTTATCCTCAGTTGCTTCCAAAACCTCTTCCATTGGGATGAAATAATGGCACTGAGATTATGAATTTATTGTTGTGTAATCTGTGAACAGAGAATTATATCATTCTGAAAGCAAACAGTGATTTAAGACACTGAGGACCAATTTCTGCCCCGGCATTTTGCATAAACAATTGCCATTGTTGAGCTTGTGCCCAGATTTAAAAATAAAATTTGGGCCAGTTTTTGGCAAATGAAGCCCATTAGCAGTTGAAAAGGATAAAGCCTAGACTGGATGCCAGGTCTGATTTTGTGTCACTCTTGTTTTCATGCTGAATGTTGTACTCACAGGCTGTATTTGGTGAGGGCCAGTCTGATCCAGGAGGCAACATGTAAAACTTAGACCCAGCTGTGAGGTTCTGTGTAGAAGTTCCATTACAAATCCAAGCAAATACCTGATCTCTTCCTTTCAGATAGCTCTTTATATAGCATGACTTTTACCATATGCCTTTACAGTGCTTGGTTTGTTAGGACTACAAAACAAACCTGGATGTGCTGCTATGAAATATCAGCAGCAAGTTTGGGACCACCAGACAGCTTCAATCTCATTGGGTTTGGATACTAAAACTCACTCCAGCTGTCCTAAATCTACTTATTATATTCTACTCTTACAGATAGGTTTTCATAAAGCAACCTGCAATAAATTATTTTCTATGAACAAAAAGTGTCCTAAGAAGTAAATCCAGGCAACTGAAATTGAGCAAAAACTTAAATAAAACACATTTATTTTATTATCTTTCCCTTTCATAACGTTTATCAAAATACAAAAATTTTCCTTTACTGCTAAAACTTTATTTTAATCTGTTTCTCCAGTTCTTTATAACTATTTTTGTATTTCTAACCTGAGGTAATTAGAGTAGTATTTCTCTTTCAAAAATAACAAACTGACCTTAGTAACTGGCAAGAGAAATATGATATTATGTGGTAAAACCGTCCTTGTTTAAAAAATGTACACTTTTGCTTAAAGCTCTTGAGTGGCGTGAAGCAGATAATAGCATAATCCTTTCTCCATCATTTATGCCCTGTTACAGTAGTCTCGATTTCAGATCTGTTTGATATTAAATTGCAAAGGAAAGAAGTGATTTGGAAAAGAAGTTTTGGTCTCAGAATATCAAGAGATAGATTTCTTTCATATATATGTGTGTGCGTGTGTGTGCACGTGTGTGTATGTATGTACTCACATTGAGTTTCAGAAAACAGCTTTCTCTAAATAAAAGCATAGAAGAACCAAGGAAATAGCCTTCGTATCTTCCCCCTTGGCCTTGTAAGATCCTTAGTGCTGCACCTAGAACATGCAGAGTGGGAAAGCATACAGGACAAAATGACCTAAATGTAATCAGGGATTAATTTCCTCCTGGCTTATGATTTTTTTAAATAGAAGTGTCTTAACTAAACTTTTGTGAGAAAAAAAAATCAGGTGAGATAAGCTGCACCTCTACAGATGGAGGTTAATGTGGGTTTTAAGTAAGGGAGAGTTAAGTTTATATTGCCCTGTAAAACTTCTCCATTTTTAAATGGAATTTTTGAATAAAACTGCTGAGGCATGTGAGCTCTCCTCAGCTGTCCTGTTAACTCCTAACCACTGGCGACTGGGAGCCTTTTCCATTCAGCACAGCCAGAGACAGCTTAAATTAATAAAAGGGAGCAGGCCAGTGGTATAATCTGATCTACAGTAAAGCAATCTCTGGTCTGGAAACATCTGACTAACATGAATTAAAATCTGAAAGTTTTTCTAAACTTTCCTTGCCTTCCTATGTTCCTACGGAGATTGCAGTTTCATGTTTCACAGCACCGGTCCCAGAGTATTTTCCTTTTGTGGAAGCTCTTTCCTACAGATTGCTGATATGCTAAGAAGACTGATGTGATATAAACACACTTATACACTGTATGTGACCTTCTGCATCAAAATTGGAGGTTCAGAGGGGGAGGAGGGGAAAAGCCTGCCTTTAATGATTCAGAATAATGCCAAACATGGGGCTAAGTGTAAGAGCACTCTGCTCTCTTAAAAGCAGGCAGCTCTGTGTAATGGCAGTCTTTTATTCCACGTTAACTGGATCTGTTAAAATATTTTTAAATATCAGCGAGTGAGTGTCACTTGGCAATCTTTGAAATCTCTTTTCCCTCAGGGTCAACAGCAGGGGCAGTCAACTTGGAAGATGCTAACAAGGCTTTCTAAAGCGCAAGTGGTCTCTCTCCAAATTGAAAATCTCTTAATCTACTCATTGGATCTTAAAACACAAACACTATTTCTCCATATATTTCTTGTTTTATACATCCTGAGAAGAAACAAAAAATTGCTTTTAAAAGAGTTTCCAACAGCTACATGTCAGCTTGGACAGTACAGAAAAACATGTGAGTAGATTTTCCTTTTCCAAGAGGTTTTAATTAGTGCAGGAGAAGCCATAAGGGTCTACACCAGTTATACTTATGCAAAACTATTTGGGATTTTGGCTGCAATCTAGTGCTCACGCATCCTACCTGTACTCTTCATTTTCTTCCTTATATTTCTGTATTTCTTCAAATGTACCCATGATAACCCCTTACCTTTGAGACTTTTATCAGACAGCTCGGTGGTTGGGGCAGATATTTAATGGAGACGCCGTCTAAACCTTGATTATGTGCGCATTCCCAAATGCATTGCATGACCACAGCATGGCTTTCCTCTGGGCAGGCTGTGCTTAGCAGAGTGAAGCTCTGATGTATAAACTGGCTGGAGCAGGGGTGCTCAGATCACTTGTGAAAGCACCTCTGGAGCCTCTCTGGAAATTGTCAGTGTTTTGAGCCTTGCTGGGTCAAGGTCCTCATCCCCAGGCCCTTCTTGTATCCTGGGCCATCCGTTGCTGCCCAACTGAGTGAGCCTTTCGGCTAATCAGCCACAGGGGGCTCAATGCAGTTGGTGAAGTGTAGGCACTGTGAATGCCATTTGAGATGATTACCTGAAGGTCCCTGAGGTGTCCATATGGGTCTTTGCAGTTGGGACACCCAACAGCGCAGCATTTATGGAAGAACTTTATACCATGGTTTCAAACCTCCTGTTTACACAAGAACACTATCCATAATTAGGGTTAAGAGCCCCTATACAGATTTGCAAATAGAGGGAGAAAAAATATTATTTGATCTTTTCTTCACAAAAATAATCGAGAGCAACTAAGAATTTGCACACAACTAGACAAGGCTCACTCAACCAGAATTTCTGAAAGTGAAATTAAAGAAATAAAGACAACCTGAATGTATCTGCAATTTTATTCTTATGATTGGTTGCTTTCCTTTCTGTGCTATTTGGATCTCCAGGCATATGCTATTTTCTCTCTAATATGTTTATGCAAATTTGCTCCAATTGCTACTTGCAAGTGTTCACAACATGACAAGTATTCTGACATATTTATGCGACATACCTTTTGAAGAGATGATAGGGACATTACAGCACCACATTTGTGATGCTATAGATGAGGGCTGTCATGCTTTCTATTCTAAAATACTATTTTTAGAGTGTTTATAATCCTGGAATAAAAATTATTTTTGGACCTTAGTTTCACATACATGACTGCAATAACATCTCTGCATACAATGTGAGAAAATATCAGTCCAGTAGAATTTAGACATACAGAGCCAATGAATGTACACAATTTGCAAGAAATGAGGTTTTGCCCACATCAGTATTCTTTAAATTTTGAGTTTGCAGCTGGTTTCAACTCTGCCATAACTACATAGGTTTTAGGATACAAATGTGTGCACATCTGCAGCAATTTATATAAAAATATATTCCTGTAAGTGTGAAGAATGAGTGTTCCTATGATGCAGGTGTTTTTACACAAAAGATGGTAACAATTCAAAAGACCTGGAACTCAATGGCTTACTGTCCCAAGATCTCATACGTTTCCTCCGACACTTAGGCACATGTTAAGGATGTTGCACAGACAATTGCTATTTTTTAAGTTTTTGTGTTCATGTTCTTTAACTATGGAAATATTCCCCCTTGGAAAATACTCCTTAACCACTCAGTTTTTAGAGACATTGTCTTTCTGCCACTTAACAATACCTTCAGTTCTCCTTTGGTTTCTCACATAGCATGGAAGCTTCCTTTTACTGGCCCATGGAACTTTGTAATTCATTTCCAGATACTTAATACCTGAGAAATGGGTGATGGCTAGAAGTGTTTGTCTTTAGGACATCATAAATTGAGGAAAAAATGTCACCTCCCAGCACCCTCTGAAATTTGTCTGAGAGGAAAAGCCAGAGTCAGTAAAACAGAGTGGACTTCTGTCCAGCAGGATCCTCTGCAAAACCTCACTGTGTCACATTCCAGTGAAAAGTTTCTGCTACTACAAGAGTCTAATCACCCAACAAATTAGTAATGTCTCAATACTGTGCTTCTGCCCAGAATCTCATAGTATTACCTTGCACATTATTAGGTCATGTATCAGCAGAGTTTCTGTGATATCACTGAGCCTCTGTTGCCCTGTGTCCTCATTTCAGAAGCATTTCAGGGTTGCTACAAGCACCTCTGGCTTGGGCAAGCGAAGCCATCGTGTAACGGGTGGGAAATGTGAAGCAGGCTATCTGTGTTCTTGCATCCATTCTTCTTCATTGCTGAAACACCATACCTTGCAATGACCTACACATAAACGTGCCACAACATCACAGCTTTACATGCCAGGTGAGCCTCAAGCACCTTTGTTCAAGGACAAGTCAACTCAACGTATAGGCAGGTGAGGTCACAGCTCCCCTGGGAAGAGGAAGGATGACAGTCATCCAACCAGTTCTGAAAAAAAAAAAACCAAAAACTTTTTTGAAGGTTTCTCTGATGAGATCTTGAGCAGAGGACAAGGATTCAGTCCAGTACCACCTTACACCCAATGCAGTCCTGCTCCTTTGTAGACCTTCTAACCCCCTAGATGCTTGAACTCCTTAAACACTGCATCTCTTCACCAGAAGCTTCCTGACTTGCTAGCTTTAGGTGCTAATTCATGCCAAGGAGCACACAGAAACTGGTTTCTACCTACTAGAGAGGGAAACCTATCACAAAAACAAATGCTGGTGGAAGCACTGGGCCAGGAATTGTGGAATCACACACTAAGACTTCAGCCATGTGACTGCCCATGAGCCGGCATCTCAGGAAAGCAGCCAGACCACTGGGCCTTGGGCAATCCTGGCAGGGCATTCAGTCTCCCCACTTGTCCTGCAGCCAGCAATGCAGGAGTTGTGCATGTGGAAGGAAAATGAGAAAAGAAGGAAACCGAATCTATCGTACAAGTTAGAGGACTCGGCTGGCAGAGGGGAGAGCTGTTTCCGTCTTCTTTCCCTGTTCACTTGTAGGATAGTGCGTGACTGCAGTATAGAGCAGAGGCGGGAGTCTGAATCCTCCATGGGTCACGACCTGCTTCATGGCTTGTGTTCATGAAGGCTCATGTGGCTAACTTCACCAGGAAGGGTGAGGGGAGGGCAGATAGCCCTTCCTTTCATTTCTAGCATACAGAAGTTTGTAAACCATAGTACTTACGTAAGATACACTTTCATCTTCCCTCCTCCACACATACACAGACACACACAAATAGAAGTATAGCTAAAAGACAGATTTCTGCCCCAGGGTAAATGACATAACTAGATGGTTAATTGGAGAACGGCAGGAGGTAATGCTACTTCTTCAAAATAAAGGCAGGCCTGATCTCTAGGTGGCCATAAGGCCTCCTGTATTTCAAAATGCATATGGATGCCTGCCATTCCCAATTGCTAAGCTAGACCTTCACAAACTAAGTGTACTGGCTCTTCCTCTATGATTTGCTTTTCTCCTTTGAATTTAGGAACTTAGTTCAAGGGCACTAGATTTCCCCCTCCCTTCTCTCTCTTGCAACAAATTTAGGCACTTTGCTACGTAAGTCTGCTTTCTACCCTGAATTAACCTCACTAAAAATGACTTTTGGGGATAATATGATTTGGTCAAATAATTTCTAGTTAACATTTCTCCTTTTAACTTTCTCTTAATGCTAGGAACAAATGAATAATGAGGTAAAAATTCATTAATTCTTCAGATTAAAAAAACAAAAAGAATAAAAAACATTCATGTACATTAAAAAGTAAAGGCTCTGTTATAAGTCACAGTCATGAAGGGGAAAAAAAAAAATTAAAAAATCTGTGTTTTGGAGATTTTGATCTGAACCATACCGGCTTTAAGCAGGAGTAGGGTTGATGTAGTTTCTACTTTATACTATGTGAGTAGGCTTGATGTAGTTTCTACTTTATCCTATGTGATTTTTCACAAAGCATAAATCAACACTCCTGCATGGGAAGACAGTCCTCAGTAGTTTCCACAAACCCACATGTCCACTGGTAAATCTATGCCCTAGTCCACCTGCTACCATGGCATCACGCCCACTCACACGAGGTGAGTAGATCACAGAAGCCAATCAACAAATCTCTGGATGGCTTGGGGAGGTTAATACACAGAATGCCAAGAGTCAGGTTTTTAAGAGGCTCCTGGCACATCTTGTGTTTTTAATGATTAGGATCTCACCCTCAGGGCTGTGTGTTACCAGCTCAGTCCTTGTAACAGGGGACTGGAGCAGATGGCTTGGCAAAACCAAAAGGCTCTTGCCTTTTCTAAAATTAAAGATTAATTTGTTGTTTTCTTCTAATAGGAAATTTCATGCTGACGAACAGTATTGAGCTGATGGGCTTATATTTCTCCATCCATCTCCTGTTCGGAGAAAAGCATAACCATCCTTATGCTAACTCCACAGACCATCTACATCCTCCTATGCAGTGATGAGAGAATATTTCAGCACTCCCAGCTATTTTGCCTTTGGCATCTCCGCTGTGGTTTCCAACAAGGATGATATCACCATGTGTTTATGGATTTATTTGTTTGTTTTTCATGATGTGGGCAGTAGTCTACTACAAGCTACTCTGAGAACCCCAATTATATCATATAGACCAACCATCTGGCTTAGTATTAATTAATGGTAACATTTTTAGCCGTTACTGCTCTGGGCCAGATATGTAGCATGAGAGGCAAAAGCTTCTTATTGGATAACCAGTCACCTTTTCACCTGAAGCAGCCAGATTAGTCAGTACCTAATGCTGGGTCCTGGTAGACTTTGATGGACTGATCAACAACGGTATGTAATAGAAGCACTTCTCAGAGTATTAGACAAGAGCAAAGGGCAAAAGGGAATTAACCCTTTTCTGCACAGGGGCAATGGGAATTAACCATGGCTCATAACTTTTCTGTTGGAAATTCTCATATTCCCGTCTGATCACAATATGTAAAAACAAAGGGGTTTGTGCAATTTGGTGTAACAGAATCTATTTTTTTATTTAGTCAGTTTAATCAATTTCAAGAGACATAAGTATTGAAACAACTTTTTCCTGAAAATGACAACAGATATTTAAGTGACGCTATTTATCCAACACTAGTAGCCCTTTTTAAGGCTTTTCTAAAGCCCACGCTCCAAAATCTTTACTGTTTTGAGCCACAAACCCTCACAGGAGGTCATTAAGCAAATAAGCAGTGGAACTGCACAGCTGCTCCTCCAGTCATACTAATCTCTAGACAGATGCTCTTCATGTTCATGTGCTGTGATGAATGCCAAAGAAACTATTAGAGAACAGATTGACTTAGACTGGACCGTGATCCTGGGAGAACTGGTTTCAGACTGCAAGAGGAGCTGAGGGGTCACAGAGGGAGCTGCAACCCATGACAATGTGAACAGAGAGAGTTGCCTTTCCGCTAGAATTTCCCCTCCGGCATTTCAGAATGCAGCCTTGCATGGAGTGACAAAAAAACAGCACTAAGCAGTCTTCCATTATTTTCTCTGCTTACTTGCTTGCTGAATTTGCTGCAGCTAGCTTGGCTGCTCTACTTTGCCCAAATCTGACTGGCAAGAGATTCCCAGGCATTTCTGTATCCATCCCATGCTCATCCTCTGGCTGCTGTGATCTGCTACTGTATCTGTTGGGAATCTTAACAAGTAGCAAAGAGAGAGCTCCAGGCAGAGTCATTCCCCATCGCACCCTTCCCGGCCCTGCAGAGGAGGCCTGAAGACAACTTAGTTGTCATGAAACTGAGAGATCACACCTGCTCCTCTCCTCTGAGGCTCACAAGAAAGATCACATGCCATTATCGGATTTGGTTCCAGGGGCCTGTCTGTCCAAAGAGAGGTGTCATCTGTGGTACATCCCACTGCAGACCTTACTTTTCTGACCTTCATAGCTACAGCAGATGTTCTTGTTATGTTGTTGTTCTGAGGAAGGGGTTTTGTTGGCCTCTCTGGGCTCCTGGGCTCTCATCCAGCTGCAGCTGTGGAAAAAGGATACATACAATAATAATGGAATCTTCCTTCTGTCGTTTCAGCTTACATCATCTTGGCACCAGCAGTCAAGGTAGCATTAGTCAGTCAGTCATAGGGTTTCTGCAGATTTCTTCTCCAAACCACCAGCCTTCTGTTTCCACTGCCACGCTGTCTCTGCTCTCATTTACCCCTTCCCAACTGGAATGATTTCAGATCTGGGAAATATGAAGTTGTTTCTCTGCTGGCCACCGTGCTTTTCCTCAGCTCATACCTCCTGCATGTGCTAACTTTGACATTTCCAGAACACAGAAACCTGAATCCACTTAGTTATGCTGTATCCATGTAAAAGTCTTGCACTGGGTTGCTTGTAAAGTAGCAAATACATATACTGGCCTTCATTCTGTGGGCTTTTTCTTCAGTTTATACTTTGTATAAGGAGCAAAATATAAGTTATTCCTACCAGAGACTCAAAGAGGATTTCCAGCAATATATTCCCATACATACATCTCAAGCAGCTTTGTCCCTGAAGGATCTGCATTGGGAAATACCCTGAAAGGTACCTGGATTGCATATCATTGCCTCTTTTGTGAATAATACATGCAAAAATATGCCCATTTCAACTCCAAGTTGCCATGCAAACGCTCCCTAGCTACTCTGTATGGTGATCTCCTGCAGGAAGGATCAGGATCTGAGAACATAAAGAATGATGGGGAGGCAGGGGGAACACTTGTAGGAAAGGAGGGTCGTTCAAAGTATGATATGTAATAACGATGGAATAAGTTGTGTAGTCTGATTTGTCAAAAATAAGGAAATGTTAAAAGTTTGAGGCCTCTTACTTAATTTTGCAGAAGCTCGTAAGAGGACATTAATTTTAACCATATTATAAAACACTCAGTTAAAATTCAGAGAATGTATATGTACAGAATATGTGAATAAACATTGACTTGCACACACAAAATGTTCTAAATCTCATTTGATATGCAGTATAGCTGTGCCTTCACAAATACTCACAATGTTTTGATGGTACCACATTTCATAAACTGTGCCATCGAAGCAGGAATGATTGTTAACTTTTTCATTCATCTGTTGAAATACTCAAGCAGGAAAAAAAAAAAAAAATCACTTGCTCTTAACATTTGTTTTGCAAAGTTTAATCCATGAAATAAATGAAGTTGCTCTAGCAGTTCCATCCATACTGGTCAAAACAAGTAAGTTCTTTCAGCTTCCTACTTCTTGCATGAAAGCTCTTTCCTGAAAATATGGCTTGGCAGGAAAACCGATGCCACCGTTGTACACTGACTAATATCAGAAAGAATGAAAATAAGGTGCTTTTAACTGAAGTACAGAAAAAACAGCTGAAAGGAACTGCAGTTAAGCAGGTAGGTCACAGTCCTGATGAATGTGGGAAGACACAGAGGATAAGAAATGGTAATGATTTTTCCATGTTAGCAGCATCTTAAAGTGTTACCATTTATGTATTTGTGCTAAGCTTGCTGATGGGATAAAACTAAATATGATTTCTGGACCAAAGTGGAAATTTCAGGAAAATGAACAGGAAAATTTATAGGAAAATTTCCTATAAAAATAGGGAATCCCGAATCATTGCCTTTAGCAATGAATAAAATGTGAAAGCAGACTGTGTTCCTGCATTGTTCTCTATTCCACCTTAAAGAACCAGCACACCCAAGCATTATTTTACATAAAGAGGAAGCATGGAAGCAGCTCTCCAGTCTTCTTTTTTTGTTAGCTCCCCAATGGTTCCCATTTCATCCTGTTTTTCTGTTTCCTCTACCTGTCAGATTCCTTAGGGAAGCCATGTGCAGCTTGGACAACTCAAGTTGGAGTTCTTTCTCCTTCAGCTTTGTTTATGTTTGCTATTTCTTCCAACATGCTTCCTATTTTTCTGCCAAATAGCGCTTGACAAAAGTCCTCTAAAGAGAATAATAAGAAAAAGGCTGAACAGAAGGTGTTTAGTCTGAATGCTGGCTTCCTTTCAGCAAATCAAGAAATTAGGATGTTTCAGACAACTTTGTAAATCATAAATTCAACACAAACACTAGACCCTCATCGTATTACTCTTTTGGATACAACCATGGGTTTCCTATGGAAGAAGAGGTTTTCTTGCAGATAGGACATTGGTGGAAGGGATCTTAAGATGAAACATTAAGAAATACACAAGATAAAAGGACAAGAAAAAGAAGTCATTTATGTGGTTGCATTTTATTGTGACCAAGGTTGAACCCTTCTATTTACAGTTGTGGAGAAAAAATATTTTCCTGACCACAGCTGAAAAGAGACCCTGACAGGGCTTTCCTGCTCGCCATCTCCCATGTCATCAGTGTTTTCTGGGAGAAGAATTTGAGGTGGTTTTCCACCTAAGTGGTTACAGCTGTTTCCACAGGATCAGTCAGATGGAGTTTCTGCCTCTGTTTATTTTGGCTCTGATTTTCGGCTGGAGCCCGGCAGGATGACAGTGTTTGCTCAGGGTCTTGGGACTTTGGACAAACATTCCAGAATTTCTGACTTCTTAACATTAATGTTTGATGAATTCTGCTCTTAATTTCTTCTGGAAAAATGTCAAGCCCACTGGGGATTACCCTTAGTCTTACAACAGCCTTTTCTTTTTTTTTTTCTTTTTTTTTTTTTTTTAAGGGAAGAAGAGAAAATCATTTGCTAGCCTGTGAAAATGAGCACGCTGTAAAAAATGAAGAATGCAGTTTTCTAAAATCGCAGGCTTCAGTTCTTTTGTAATATTTTTTTCTTGTTAAAAACACTCTGCTTGACAAAGAACATCCACTGAGCTATACCTACAGCTAAAACCTCTTTAAAAAAAACTGTTCCACATAGGGCATTAGTTGGGAAGGTTATTATTCAGTAGTTAAGCAGCTCTTTCTCAAAGTTGCTGTTTTGATAGCCTCGAAACATACTGCGTCAATACACTGTTGTCAAAGGCGACCTTTAGAAAACAAAATAAACACCCAGGTGAAATAGTGACCCCAGTGGAGAGAATAGCCTTTATCATTGACTTCAGCAAGGTCAGGACTTCCTCCCTAGAACCTTATCTCTTGAACAATGGAAAAGCACAAGTCACAGAACTACATCTTGAAGAACATTTACTAACTCACAGGGATGGATAGAGAAATGTATTGACAAAAAATATGCAAAACTATGCATAAATGCAGTGAATTAAATCTATATTTAAATTATGTTCAATGAGCATACTGTATTGCATGGAGTGGCTGCTGATTTTTATACCTACATATCTTTAGTAACTTGTGAGGGACATCTAAATGTATATCATACTTAGAGCAGCAGCAGCTGATTTCAGGCTAGCTAGGCAGCTGTACTCCAGAGGGCAGTGGCTGATGTCCACCCCTTAACCACTAAAAGCTCATGCTGCCCAATCCTGTGGGCAGGATGGCTTCCCTCCAGTGACTCCTACACGTCAGAAGGAGGCAGGCAGGGATTAGGTCCAGACGGATCTGGGAAGTCTGTTTAGGTCCCAGGTCGCTTCCCCTTTTTTCTCCCCAAATCTTCTCCCTTGTTCAGTGAGAAAAGAGGGAAGCACAGTCTCCTCAAGTGACAGTAATGGTCTTATCTTCATTGATTTACACCAGCCAAAGAACTAGCTTCAAATAACAAAATAACAAACAAACAAACAAACAAAAAGAAAACAAAAAAAAGGAAAAGGAAGGGATTTGTGTACATATAAATAGACACAGGAAGGTCGTTTCCTAATTAATATACAAGCTTTCACAGCTTTCACAACACTGCAGAGGCTGCAAGCAGCGTGGCCCCTGGGCCACGGTGACAGTGTCCACCCATCTGGAGAAGTTAACATAAGGAAGAGATCTAGCTATTTTTTTGGAGCCTCATTGCTGGCACTTCCTCCCCAGTCTGTTTGTGCTGTCAGTGGTCTAGATAAAGCATATATTTAATCTGTGCCCTTACGTTTGGCTTTTCTATGCATGACAGACATCCATAATATAACCTGGAAGTCCTGAAGAGAAAGCTGATTCTTGCCCATATCTAAAATCTAATGAAATTTGCTTTTTGGTGTCTCTGTACAGCTTTAAACACCAGTCTTTCATTTCAAAATAGGAAATGATTCATAAATTTGTCTTTTTCCCTTGAATTGACAAACTTAAGGAGTTACAGCCAGTTTTGATTCTGGCATCCTGATCTGAAAGGATGGAAAAGGGGTTGGTAGCACAGGAAAGTGTAATGTGAGATCCCCATGGAAAAGAGATGCTGTGAGTGAAAGCAATCAGGGTGTAAGTAAGTGAGTGTAAATGAGGTTGGATTTTTTTATCTGAAGGCAGAGGGAGGAAAGGTGAAACAGAGGATAAAGAAGAAGACATAAAACAAAAAAGGGAGGCCCTCAGAACAACGGTTTGGAAATATGGCTGCTCTTCCCAGTGGAAAAAGGAGGCATTCCTCCAAAAGAGTGCCAGAAAAGGAGGGACAACCATCCTAAAGCCACCACTGCTTGATTGTCACAATGCACCTTCTATTTTGTGCCCTAAACTTTTATGGAAAGGAGGAACTAGTATACAGCCTTTGGCCGTATCTTACCCAAGTAGCTAGGCCAGCCCTTAGCTTGGAAGATAAAAGTAAATGTAATATCTGGAAAATTTGGAAATGTGGTCAATCAAGGCCAAATAGAAGGTTACAGTGGAAAATAAAGATTTGAGTGTACAATTCACTTGGTTGTGCAGCTGGGCAGGACAGAGTTACTGAGCTATTAAATAGGAGGAAGGAATAAAACTATTTCAAGTGTATAGTCAACAATATAGCTGTATAATATATATAAATATTTTTTAATTCTGCTAGTTGTAATGTTTCCTTTTTTGGAACACCTTTACATAAAGATCCTGCAATAGCAGATAAATAGGGTATATTAACCAGTTGCTGAGGATACAGTGGAACACAATGTAAAACACCAAGTGCATGAGATTGCTGAAACATGCATGTCATGTTTCTTTCAATAAAATTCTGAGCAGCTCCTGGTGACACAAGTCTTGCAAGGAGGTAGATACTTGGATCTTTAAAAAGGTACAAGTTGAAAGATCACCTAATGGAAAAAAGGAATCTTTAATGATATTGATGCAGATCTGTTCATGGGATGTTTGCTGGTTGCATAATTACTAGGGAAAAAGAGTTAGGCAGGGTGAGATCATAAATAATGCATTCATGAGGAATGTGGGTGTGATAGTTGTAAAAGGAGAACTAGAAGAATCTGTCACAAAGTTGATGTTCCTCCAAATAAGGCTTGCTAACGCATTGTTGCAACATTCAATATTCCCAGTGTATGGATCATAGAGGCTTACCATATTTGTCACCTTTAGTTAGAAAAAAAAAAAACCCCACACCAAAACCCCAGACTTTCAAACAATCTATATTGAAGCCTTATGGCATGTGGAACACACTGAATCCAGTTTTCTAAAACCATTGAGTGATTTAGTGATACATAATTTCAAATCTATCCTTTCAAGGCACTGAATTCCTGGGCAGAGTTTAGAAACATAGGGATGGCATAAAACTTAGTTCTACTCAACCAAGTCCATAGTACATCATCATATAAAGCAACACAGACATAAAATATGAAAAAAAAAAACATGCTTAAAAAAGTAATTAGTATTCCTTGTTGGACTATAATTGCATACAGAAATATATCCAGAGAGACTGATTGGAATCACTTTTTTCACTAGTAATGGCTAATTGCAACTGTTGAAAATATTTTAGAATATTTTCCCAACTATTTCTACTGCTAGTTTATATAAAACAAAGGTAAGACACTCTGAAATTAAGTCAGCACTTTATAACTTGGTTTGGAAGAAATATCAGCATGGCCAGCAAAACAGAACTGTTCCTTAAGCATGCTGAGCAGGTGGGCACATGATAAGAAAGTCAATGAGAACCAGTTTACACATCAGCAGAAGATGGCTGTATAAATAGAACTGCAGAGTGGAAATGAACTCTGAGTAAACCAGAGAAAGGTTTTGTTCAGAGACAGGCAGCTGCAGCATTAAAGTTTGTCACATAATGCAGTGTTACAAATATCACACTATATCAGTAAGATATAGGAAAGCAAGAAAAATGTTTTCAGGTCTGAGGCATTATCTTCAGCTATTGTGCAGCCATTTGCAGTAGATAAGCAATTAATCTGGAAGGAGTAATGGCACTGGAAGATACAGATGAGTCTGTTGTTGTCTTCACGAGGCTGATTGTTGTCATATCAATTCTAGAGTAGTATACAATATGCTAATAGAAACACTCTCAACAGAAGCAGGTAATATTTTTTCCCACACATAATGCAAAAACTGTATGATAAACAGGAATGCACCCGATGCCTCAAAATAGTGCAAATCTAGGGGAGAAGAAATAAGGGAGACATTCTCAGTCACATGTTATGAAACCCTCATGTTTGGCACAAGCCTCTGTTGGCCAGGAATCTGGGAGGAGCATGCTTCTATCATCCTCAGGGACAAAAAAAAAAAAAAAAAAAAAAAAAAAAAAGGATTATATATTATATGTAATTATATCCTAAATATATAAATATATTTGCCATCCATAGGGATTCATGTAAATTCAGGCCCTAATCAAGCAAAATAGTTTAGTGCATCAGGGCCCTAGGGAGCTCTTCATAAATTATCTCTGCAGGTCAAGCTTGAAGAGCACTAGCAACAAAGTGTGAAAATTCTGGCACTGTTTCAGTGACCAGTGGATTTTAGCTGCCAGAACGGACACCTTTCAAAATCAAGAGGTTAATTAAAACTTTTCAAGAAAATTACAGGAAATTATTTAGTGAATTATTTAATACAAGGATTACTGGACCTCAGTCTTTCTTGCAATAGCTGAGGAGCATCAAATTAAGGCTATAAAGTGCAGCTACAATTTCAGTCAGAAAAAAAAAAAAAAAAAGACCTATTGTAACAGAAAAGAGAGAACAAAATAGCTTCAGTTGCACTGAAAAAATCAGTGGCACTAATCACTCTAGGAAAACAATTTGGAAAATGCCCCAAACACTCATTGTCACAAGGAGGTATTAAGGGCACCAGCACCTCTCTGAATCAGTAATTGCCAGCTATGTCTATAGCTAATTATTTACTGGTTCCTGGTAGTTCCTGTGGAGCTAATTTTACTAAGTAGAAAGGATCAAATTGTGGTTACTCGTAACTGTAAAAGTAGTGCTAATTTGTTGTTCCAGACTGGTTTTCTTTTGCCTTTTCAGCAGCAGCCTGCAGCAAATACAAGGCTGTCTTGTCATTGTTGCCTGTCATTCATTGCACCGGTTTGCTTGTCTCAGAGCAAGGTAAGGCAAATGCATGTTCCAAACAAGGGTGTTATACTAGTCAAGACTGTAAATAGAGAGAGGGCATTGAAGTACCTCCCACTGAACCACATAAATAGCTTTGTCGAAACACAAGCTTTCTCTAAGGAGAAAAATGTTTCCAGCTGAACTAAAGGTCTTTAAAAAGCAATTGCTTACTGATTTACACTATGTATTCTTAAAACAAAATAAGAATGCCCACACATAAGGGAGGAGGTGCATGGATTAAATGTTTCTCTCATTTAGACAAGCTTTCATGTTGAACTGATCTTGTTTTGAGCTGCTTTTAGCATTCTCTGACACAGTTAACAGCTTCAAATATTTATTTTAAAAGGCAGAAAATTATTGCTAATTTTATGTTGGCAAACAGCCAGCCCATGCTTCATTTGGGAGTTAGCAGAGAGAGACAAGTATAAGAAACATCCTGCTATCTAGTGGGCTGGTAATTGTATTATAATCAATTTAACAAATTGAGTGTTAAGGAAAAATGCTTCACAAAGGAAATAGCTCAACCCTAGTCTTGAACCTCAGTCACTGTCCCCTCACCCATTCTTATGTCACACCTTCTCCTTCTCCAGCCACGACTCTAACCACGTATCCTCCCCACTATGGTTTATTTTTTTAACACTCCTCCTCTCCTCACTCCCCCAGCTTCCTCTAGCCTCCTCTCACTCTCTTTCCTTCCAAATTGGATGCCCTTATTCTATTATTTCTATTTTCCAGGGTGTTTCTAATTCTTCCTCCAACTTGTCCTCGCCAAGACCTCCAAGCCCTGCCATGCCCACCACGGGTATTCTTTTTATCCAATGATACAGGCAATATGATTCACAACTGCCTTCTCCTATTTAAAAGAGAGCTACACTATCTCGTGTGTGTCCAGGGAGAATATTGGACACAGGCAGGTACCAGGGAATAGGTAAAGCATGGCAAACAGAAGGCAGAGTAGCTCAGGCAAGCCAGACCAAGAGAACCACCAGAAACATGGACTCCAACTCATCCCTTGGATTGCTTATGCCTAAGGCTGGTAGAGGCAATTAATCGCACACTGTTTCTACTCCCTTTGAAACAAAGAAAGAACTTTCTCTTCATCTTTGGGAATGCCAGTCCAAATCCATTTCAGGGCTCAGGAGCACCCAAAAGAGCATGCTTCAGACTTGCTGATTTGGACTTGTGCATGTCTCACTAGCTGGGGTACTGCTAATGAAAAAATTGCTTGATGCATGCTAGCTGCCACAGTTTTTTATGAGTTAATCGGTGATGCCACGCTTAGTGTTATCAAGGCTAATAGAACACCAGCTCAGATAGACAGAGAGCTAAGGAGGGCAGATAGACACCAGTTAATAAGACACCAGATAGACATCTGAGGTTTTCTTGTATCCCTGTTAACTATATCCCTGCCCTCCTCCTGCTACAGTGTCACCAAGTATAGGCAAATTTATTTCTGCTCATTTGTAATTATTTCTGAACCTGTACGTACAGTTTTACATTGATCAATTCTATAACTTTAATCTGATGTTAATTTCCACATCTTTTCATGACAGCAGTAAAGACTCATTGACTTTTCCTCATGTAAGAAAAACATTTCACTTTAATTAAATTTGAACATCAAGTTATATGAACTAGTAAAGAGGTTGAGCTTTCCTATATAAGCAAATACCTGTTTCAATTCTTTTAGATGTCCAGAATTTATTTCACTGAACAGAAGGGCTTAGTCAAATATTAAAGTTGGGTTCCGCAGAAGGAACCTGTTTGCCTTCAGCTTTCACTGGATTTATCACAACTCCATTTGCAGCACATTTTGGAAGAACATATTTTAAGACATATTGCTGTACAACAACTAAATCTCAGTGCTGATAAATCACAGATCTCATATCTGATCTGAAAAGGCAAGAAAAAGAGGAAGGAAAAAGGTCTTTGAAAACTTTTACAGCTGGCTAAGAGAGAAGCATATGGAATTTTAGAAGGACCATACTTCTCCTGACAGTTAATAACAGCTTTCACTTATAGAGCAGTGTTTGTCAGGATAGATCCCAAAGCGCTTTACAAAGTCCAGCTACTATATGCACAACACCACTGAAATGCACTAAGCTATCCTCTGGGAGAAAAGGGCAGCTGGTATTGTGGAGCAAAGGGTTGTGTGATGCTGGATACATATGAAAGTTTAGTTGTTATAAACTGGAATACTAATTCACATCAACAAAGAGCTTGCTTGGGTTTGTAAAGGCAAGAGGCATCTTGACAAACAATTGGCCTAAATCACAATGAATGTGAAAGGAAGAGAGATTTCCTGACAAGAACACAAGGAAAAAAATCGTACTCTCTCAGAAAGCATCAGGGAAATCTTTAATGAGCATGGGATCATGTTCAAGAGGAAGATACTTTGTCTTGAATGGCTTGTGAAAACACCATCTCCTAGTGTACTCATTGATTTCAGCCTAACTAAAATGACATGCCAATGCTCTGGTTTTGCCTTGTTCCTTGTTGTGGCTATAGGCCTCACATTCAGACCACTAAGTCCCTTCTGTCAAGGTTTTGTCACAAGTTGCGGTTGAGAGCTGGATAAGAAGTTAGTGTCAGGAAAAAACCAAATTAAGACAGAATTGTAAAAAATTATCACGTCATAAACCGCAAGCATGTTGCTTGGTATCCATGGCAACTTCAGAAACCAATGCTCTTTAACAGTCTTGCCTGGAATCATGTAAACTGCTTTGATAAAACATGAATCGTGGCAGATGGATATGTGAAAATAAAAATAACTTTGTATCCTATCTATTGCCCACACGGGACACCCTTGAAATACAGTGTGAGTTATACAACCCTATCAGGAATCATTTTGTTCTGAAACCAAGATAGAGGCCGCGTTTTTTCCATACATCTCCACAGAGTTAAGAATGGGTTCAGCAGCAACAGTGTAATAACTAAAGCCTAGCAAGAAAATGCTCCCTGGAACTCTCTGAGAAGTAAATCTGACCCTCAGCTCCACAGAAGAAGAGCTGTGAGTCTCCTGTGCCAGGAAAGGGACTAGTTCTGGGCTTTGACCCAATTTCAAGCATAGAGCACCTGCTGCATGGCATAGGTTAGAGCCAAAGATTCGCTTTTTGTAAGCAAGAATCATGAAGCAACCACGACAGAGGTGAAAACAGGGCCAGACACACATTAGGCCAAAGCATCCTCCCCTGAGCACCCTCAATACTGCTCTATGGACCTGTGGTAGAATATAGTTTCACTGGTTGTTTTTTCCTTTGGAAAAGAAAATCTACCTTCAGCTCAGTATAAGCCTTCATCGAACTAACTGTCATCAAAAGTTACAAACCGGGTGTGCGAGCACCAGATTGCAGGCTACTGATCTGATTTCAATAAACTGTCTGTTAAGGGAGATGTGTCTTGCTTTATATTTGGCGTTTGTACAAGGGCACTTGAACAGGCAGGTGTCTGTCACTGCAGGGAATGAGGATGAGAAACGTGTGGGAGAATTAGGAATTGCTTCAGGATCTGAATCGACAGTTATGGTAAGCAGAGCCCACATTTATTCAGAGGTTGTGTGGTCTGAGCAGACAGGGGCCCCTCCCAGGCCAGGGGCATCATCTGTTCAGCGCCTGAAAAAGCACCCTCAACACTGTGGCTCTTTGCAAGGCAAGAACCATGTCAGTGGTCTTTATTTTTTATATCTCCTGGAAATTAAACTGAATCTATCAAATCAATTTTGTAGAATCTGGTAAGAAGCCATCAAACAGAGATTATTTTTGATCTTTACAAATCTGCACACATGAAGCCAAAGTAACCCAATTTTAGGAAATGTAGAACTTCAGTGTAAAGGCTCTGGAATAACATCTCCATCCCTGAGGCTGGTGTGCTCTGCCAGTGCTGGAGCTGAGAGGCATCATGAACGGCAAAACTATCCCTTTCCTCAGGAACACTCCTTGCTTTTTTTCTTCATCCTAATAGTGTTATCAGGTAGTAATATGTAAAGTCTGTCTTCACCTCAAGCTTATCATATAACTAACAAAACCAGACCAAACAAACACCTAAAATGTGTGCTTTGCAAATAGGACTTCTTCCACTGGAAATGCCATGCCTACCTCTCATTTCCCTCTCTTCTGGAAAGCTCCTTGTCCCTTTCAAATGATGCAGGTCACAGGAACCCCAGGAAGAGTTGTTTTAAGTCAGAATGGGGTCCAGTCCAGAAATGAGGTCAAATGCGATTGTTATGTTGGAGAAACAGGGTGACTTCAGGAATAGGCTGTGTAAACACTGAAGTCAACGTCATGTTTCATTGTCGAAGTGCACTTGGGGTTGGGCTTACAAAGCTGTACTGTCAATTAATCACAACTGCAGAATGGCAGTTTATATTACCCCATACCTTGCAGAAGTCAGAAATGAACTCAGCAAGTGTATGAAGAGACCCCAAGGTATTTCGGGGTTAAAAGCCCTTTCCTTCATTTTGCTAGGTTCTAGCCTGTTGTCTTCTGAGCAAGCACTTTTTATCAGCAGTTTATTTAATGGGACACAATTGTATTTTACTTTATTTTCAAGACAGAGTCCAAAATTTAATACTCTTTATTGCAAATGCATGACCACACTGTCTTGTTGCAAATGCATAAGACCACACCGTTTTTCAGCGCTATTTTACTTACTTGAAAGTGGTTGTTTTGTCAAAGGGGCATGTGAATTATAGCACTGCTGGAAAATAGCTCTTTGAAGGCTGTGGAGTTCTTCCCAATTACCAGATAGGAAAGAATTATTTTCTTCTCCACACTTAGACTTTCCATTTCAGTTCTCCTATCCAGTCTCTTTGGCTCCATCTTGTGATATGCTCGTATTAGAGTCTATACATTGCAATCGCCATCTCCTTTTTGCTATCTCAGAAAGTGCTGTTGTTGGTATTTTAATAATCAGAAAGTTCCATTTGCAGCAACTCGGGGCCCTGAAAAACAGTGGGAGCAGAGAAAAGTCTAGCAGTGTAGTCCCCTTGGATTTATCGCAACATAAGGAATGAACCTGGACCATTATGAACACTAACAGTACAATTTTTAATAATAGTGGATATTTTTAAAAATAATGACAATGACAATAAAAATACCAGTTCTTTACAACGTTCTTATGTGAAGTCTCAGAGCAGCTTAATATAACTGACTAAAATCTGGGTAAATAATACTTTTGAGACATTAGTAATGTTATATTTTTGGTATAACGTGTTTTTGCAAACTGTGTGTGAAGGAAGTGAAGCAAATGATGATGTCATATTTCTAAGGTAGTAAAGGTATCAAAAGCAGTAATGTGTATTATTAACTAGTGTGTGCCATTTCCTGAAAACTACAGTATCGTATAATCCTAAAAATGTTTTAGTTTTGTTTGTCTTCCTTATGGGGATAGAAATAACTGCATAATTAATGTTACATACTAGTGACACTGGAAATAAACTGAAAGGAAGAAATAGATTCTTGAGCTGCTTTAAACTCTAGAAATACAGCGTAGCATATGTCAAGATCCAGTCTACATCCTGTCAAAGTTAAAGTGTGTCCCAGAAAAACAGACTGAGCCTGATTCCAATTGCAGAGACACTAGTACAATTTGGACGCAAACTCACTGAAATCATAGGAGTGAGATAGAATCTTTCATTTTATGTTCAGAGTTTGTCACGGAAGGGATTTCATGGTAGGGAAAGGAAATTTGAGATTACTGTCTATTTAAAAAGATCCTTTTGAAGCACGTATAGGCTTTGTTATGCTTTGTGCACATACAGCTGTAATACACACTGCATACAAATGCACACGAGATATTTACAACTTACAAGGCTTTTCTGAAGGCCACTTCAAGACCTCACAACTAAGCTACAAAAGCTTCACACTACATCAGTTTAGGAAGCACACCTCAGTTGTTTTGCCAAAGCTTTACTATTAGTCTGAATGAAAACAAAACACAACAAAACTCCATCATCTTTTTCCACGTCATTTAGTTTTCTTTCAACCTTTTTCCTGTTTTACTTTGGAAATCTCTTTACTTGGCTTTCATGTTTCCTGCCTGCATCACTTCCTGTGCATCACTCACATCCTGTCCATCTCTCCCTTGCAGGTGGCATCGCCTTTGCTAGAGAGTCTTTGCTTTGTGTATTGGAGCACATCCTGCTCTGCTCCCCATCTCCCTTGGGCCCAGGAGCCGTACATTTCCTTGGGAACATTCCTGAATTGAAAAGAATTGGCGTCATCCTTCATTGCAAGCTCTCGGAGGCCTCTGCTATGCATAAGCACAAAGAGAGGAAACAAGGGGAATTTTAAACTTTTGAGGAATATGGTAATTTATGAGGGACCAGCATTTGGAAACAAAAGCCAGCAGTGGCATTAGAGGGTCAAGAATAGTTTCCTCATGAGAGATGGAGATGTTGACACCATCAGTCTTTTACCTTCAGTCAAGCTTATGAAAATAACTTTCACCAGAGGGGCTACATGAAAAAGAAATATTTCTAGACTTCCTAATCACAGTTTGTCCCAAATGCCAAAGAAGGACTGCTGTTGACGTCACTGTGTATTCCAGTGTCTTACTGTAAATATAGCTGAGTGTCCTTTTTACTGCACTTCCTATATGCAAGAAAGTGAATGTGATGTAAAAGGAAAAATGATTAGAGAAAAGAAACACATCAAAAGAAGCTGTCTTTGCAAAGATCATTGGTTCTAATACACCCGTCTCTGTATGTAGTTCTCAGGTGTCAGCACTGTTAAAACCACCAAACAATTGTTTAACCTATAATTTTGTCCTCAAAATAAAAGGGGGGCGGGGGACCAAACAAAAACAAAACCAAAAACAAACAAACAAACAAACAAACAAAAACAAAAACAAAAACAAAAACAAAACAAACCAAAACCTCCTGCCCTTTCTTTTAGAGTTTGGCAACAGCACTCTATTATGATAATACTGCTCAAAGAAAAGCAGTGGAGACCACCAACATTCTTCCACCCATGATTTTTGTTGAATTCATTGAATTGATTTAAGCAGCATGATTTTTGTTAAATTCAGTCTTGATCCTCTTTTTCCCCTCATCCCTCCCATTTGAACTAAGGAAAATGAACCACCACTAAGAAAAAAGAATAGCAGAATAGCAACATTCTGTAATAAGAAATAATGTTCTGTGGAGAAAATCCCAGAATGCCACACTGTTCACAGGCAATGACAAACACTTTTAACCAAATGATTACTAATGAGTGTCATTTGGTATCTGAGCAGTCAAACAAGCTGCTTTTCATCTTATCAGGAAACAAAGAAATAAAAATTATTCCACATATACCATCACTGTGCATCTTAAATACTGAGTGTTGAGTGATTACACCAGCTGAAACAGTCCTTTGTGGACAACTTTCAGGTGTGCTCCATTTAGATATACGCTCTGACTTGCTTACAGTAAGTGCATATGTCATCCCTCTTCAAAGAAAGAGGTGAAAACATTCATGTTTTGGAGAGTAATGTGTTTACCTAACTGATTCTTCTACTCATACCTTCTCATATGAGAGTTTTGTCTGAACCTTGAACGGTGGACATGTGCAAGATGTGCTTTCATGTGAAATACTGTTGATATGACTTCCAACTCATTGTATTTTTTGCTTCTTGTTTTCACAAGACTCTATTTTTTTGGCTCTTTGCCCAACCTAAAGAGACAGGAAATGGGAGTATCAAAGATCTGACATTCCTTCTTGTGAAAGGAAGGGAGAGAATGCATTCTACCTATTTTTTTTTTTTTCTGAGCACAACGTTCTCTCCCCATTTCTCTACTACATTTGTGCAATTCTGTTATATTTCAGCCACCCTCTTCAGACACCCACTTGGCTCCTCTGTGCATTTCTAATCACAGAATGATGAAGGGGTGGGAGCATCTTTTTCTGCATCAAGTATGAATGCACTGTGCCAGTTTGGGTGTGTGGCAGTGCTTTTAGTGTCTTGCAAGTGAGACCATGAACCAGCCTCACTTCTTTATATGCGGGATAATACTGCTTAAGTGCCCTACTGAAGCATAACCCTCTCTTATTTCTCTAGCTCTTAGGATAAAATATCTACTGTGAATGAGAGCCAACTCTCATTCTGACACCTCATGAAATTGTCCCTGCTTTCTTAGAGGTTTCACAAAAGTCTTTGCTACTGTTAAAAGCCCAACCAGTTGAGATTTTCTAGCCTGAAAATCTCATGCTTTAGCGTTATCACGCTCCCATAGCTCCAGTCAATCAAATCCATTGCAGACAGGTCTTTGGTGGGAGCAGCAGGCACATCAGTTAGGCTCCAGTAATGAGTTGCCCATGCAGATCAGCAGCTAAATATCCCATAAAGGAGTGTAGGTACATCCAGCTGCTGCTCTTAAAAATGAAATACAACTTTGGAGACAGTAAAATTTTCTTTCATGTTCATACCGGAGGTCAATGATAATGCATACAGCACAGAGGTGACCTGGACCACAGGTTCTCCAAACACAGCTGTTTAAAATATGGCAGGTGATTTGCATGGTTTTAGTCTCTATGTCTCTTAAGTCAGGTGGCTGGTTCCCAGATGAGATCAAAGCTAGCAAGTAAGGGATTAGTCATAAAATCTGTAGATGTGAATTCATTTGAGGACTGCACTGACTGTTTTCTTTGCTCTTTTATGGCAGACAAGGAATTGGACTCAGCCAATGCAAAACTCCCTTAAACTATCACCTCTGAGTCTTCATCAGGTAGCCTTTTGGAAGGTCAGCAAGTCTGAATTAAATGGAATATGCCCTAATGGCTTTATTTTTTTTTACTTTCCCTTTAGATGGATGGTTCCTGCGCTCACTTCCATGCCAGTTTTTATACTGCAGTATGTGGTCATTCTATTCTGGAACATAATGAAACTGTTATTATGAAAATTACTTTTGAAAATACAAATTTGTGCAATTTTTCAATGGGGCCACTGCTGATTTTTGGAGTCATATCCACATCTTGGGTAACTCCAGCTGAGTTACACAGGGGCTGAATTGGCATATTTGGCTAACATTTCCTTTATTATTATTTACTTTTTTGTCCTTCTACTAACCATAGGTTTATGTTCTGCATGTACATAAAGATCTCTTGCAGAAGCACCACTAAAAGGAGATTTTGAAAATGTTACTTTACCTCTGGCCAGCATTAATTGCACTGGCTTGCATTTTTCAAGCCTTTCTCACTGTTTCCCTTGTGACAGATGTAATGCACATACTGGAGCCAAGTATTTACAGCCATCTCCTTTCCCTCTTTTTTGGCTTGTGCACACATCCCTGAGGAGTGTGCACACAAAGCTCAAGGAAGCCATTAGCTTAGGCTTTAGTGAATACAGAAAGCATGAGTTTTACAGAACTTGCCAGCAAAAGTTCATTGTTCAGTTCCAGAATACATTATGCTGTTCCTGGTTGTGGTCTAGGGGTTAAAGCAGGAAAGCGGGATTCCAGAGGCCTGGCTTCTTTCCCACAAAATTTTCCTGTCTGAAAGTTTCTCTGCCTCGGTTTACACTTTGTAAAGTAATAACAGTAATTCACCTTTTCTCGTGTACTGAGGGTACTTCTGGTACTCTCTGGAATCCTAAAAAATGCTAGGAAACTTACTGCAGCAGTATGTAGGCAGGCAAAGAGGTGACCTACAACATACTGCACAAATGGGAAAACATAGGAAAGAATAGTCAAATACAATGGAAAAGCAAGGCTGTGTAAGCATGATGAATGTTTATTAAAAGCTTTAAGAGATACTACAAAAACCATTCTTATCCTCATTTCTGTCACTGGCCAGAGCTCAGACTTTCCAGAACATGAACATGATACTCACCTCCTTTGGTCTCTTCCCCCCGCCCTCCCAGCCTGTAACACAGAGTTAAACTCCCAAAAGACAGTCACATGATTTCCTCAGACAATATGTATTTAAATGTATGCATATATATGTATAAATATTCTGTGGGTAGCAGGAGATGAATTCTCTCTGTTCTCATTAGCCCCTTCTCCTGAGCCAGTGTGACCTTGTGTGAGCAGCTGGGATCTGCTCCTCTGGGACTTTGAGCTTCAGCACAAGATGAGGTGCCTTTTCTCCTCCTCTGTCCCTTCCACTGAGGGGCCTCCTATTGCAGCACAATGCCAGTGCTCAGAGGAGCCCCACAGATGGGAACAGGGCAAGGGAAAAGAGAGAAGAGATACCTGCTTCTAGCGCCTCCTCTCCCTGCTGCTGGAGCATTGACTCTACAAAAGGAGCACCATCCCAGCCACTCCTAGACGAAAAGGAGCAGTGTCAAGCTTGGCTGGTCGTAGTTAACTGTTGTGGGTACCATGAAATCACAACACAGTTTATGGCTCCTCATTTTAACTTAATTTAATATGGTATGCATTTGGAAAAGCAGTACAGTAACCTTAGCATTTTACCCATCTTGACTGCAGAAACAAACACCTTTCACTTCAGGCGTGTCTTTCAGGTGTGAAGTCCAGTCGTCTTGCTAAATTATAACCTTCCCATGCTCAGCTTGTGGTTGGCTCAGCTCTGAGATGATGGTAGTGTGGAACTGCAAGAGTCTTTGGCCCTAATTGAAACACGCTGCACCCTTTCAGAGACTGCTACCGCAGGTTTCCAAGAACTGCTGTCCTCCACCTCTCCTCTAGATGCCTCTGAGACCTTCCAAGTGTTCTGCTCTTTTCACATGAGCAGAGACAGACGCTTGCAAAAAGTCCATGTTTTCCTTCTTTGGGCTCACAGAGGTCCCCAGCACTGCAGAATAACCACGTGAGCTTATTCTGTGGTTTATATTATCTCTAAAAGTTCATACCCAGGGAACATCCTGAAACTCTTGGATAACAGGCATTGAACCCCATGTAATGTCTTCTGTTTAATGGATAATATCTAGTTCCAGAGCTCCTTGACTCTGCGCTTAATGAATGATGATATATTCTGCTCAATTTTGCTGCCCTCACACCCGCTGCCATTGAGTGGAACAAGCAGCAGCGAGGATTTCCCAGAGTTTCAGGAATAATTGTCATTCAGCTTTACTCACACAGATAATTTCTACAGCAGTGGATCTCTCTCTCTCCACACTTGCCACGCAGGCTAAAACTACAGACCAGATGCACAAATATTTTGGGGAAATACATGCGTTATGCCTGCACTTGTTTTGCCAGACACGGAGAGTGTTAGTTAAAAATCTGAGTGCTCTGATGTCAGAGGGAAATGTTCTGCAACACAGCGACAGCTGGATGCAGGAAGAGCTACAGTCTGCAGCTCAGGACTGGCAGGAATCAGAGCCAGCGCCATGGCAACAGGCATCAGAACCTGTCAGGAGCTGGGGAGTCACGATATTCATGGCTTGTGTTATTGCCGCGCGTTTGTGTCGCTGACGTTGGGGCCGTGTTGTGGTTTAAATTACAAAGACATGCTCCCTGCACAGCAGTGCTCTCGGGTGGACTTTGACATTGAAGGTTGCAAAACCAGACTCCCTCTCTAAATATTCAAACTGTGTCTAAATCATACCTATCAGTGCCCCTAAATAAAAATTAAACCTGACTGTGGCTGCAGGGGTCTGTGGAAGGGAAAAATCATAACCGCTATTTGCTAATTGGTAAGCAATTAGCCGGTTATGCTACAGGACTTTTGAAGCACGTTAAATTGACTAACAGACAAAGCTGATTTGTAAACAAAATGACTGGATGTTCGGGAACCAATTAGAGAAGGAAAATTGGCAGCAGCTGGGAGGCTGTCGGGAGTCAGACTGGTGTCACAAGGAGGCGTTTGGAGCAGTGATGGTTTATCAGCTTGTTTTGTTAAGTATGAGCCAACTATAAGGATTTAAAAATATGAATACATACATCTATTTATTTATTAAGTATACCTTTTATATATGTAGTTTATATTTTATAGAATAATATATACATGTATACAATATATAATACAATGTATATAATTTTTCTTGGTATTTTAAATCAAAACAAATCAATTGTTTAATCAAAATTCTTGCTTAAATATCACATTTGAAAATACAGTAACGTAAAAAGTACTGTTTGAAAGCATTTCTCCCTTTTCAAATATGCTATGCTCTAATGTGTGAGAAGAGCACCCTGGGAGCTATACCCTTGTCCTCTCGGAGCTGCAGTGGTGTAGAGCATAATTTGACTGCATGCAATTATTGGATTTGCAATTTATTTTTCTGCGGGTAAGGCTATGCACATATGTTGTTCAGTAAGAGAGAGTATCTGGAGATAAACTCAATGACCAGCAAAACCATCCAATTAACACAAAGGTAATGTTTATCTCAAGGGAATTTAAGAAAACAGCCACTGATGCTTTAGCATTTTCAAATGTCAGAGGGTCACATTCTTTTGTGGTACAAAACAACAATGATGAAAAGTGTTTATTGGTAAACCGTGAGTCAGATCTGATCATTCAGATTACAGTGGCCTCAGTATGGGGAACATCACAGAAAATCCCATCACGAAGCCACAGTCAATTGTGAATCTTTGTTATGATTACTCAGAGGAACAATCAAATCTGCTAAACTTCAAGAAAGGTCTCCTGGTTTCTCTGCCCTCATTGCAGCAGACACGGTCTTCCACTACAGTCTCCCCCTCACTGAGAATGAGCATTCAAGGAAGAAATCTCTTTTGAAGCAAACTGGAAAGCAAAAATATTGAGGCAAAGCCTGAAAGCTCTCCTGAGCATTACTGAGGAAAAGCTCTCTTCAACATCATTGAAAGTCAGGGGCATGCGAGGAGTTAGGTCCTCTCCTAAGTGTCTTTGTGCATGTGCTTCACTCTATGAATAGGTGAAGTCACCCACTTCTGGTGAAGTCAAAGGAAATGTGAGGAAAACGAGGAGGATTTTCAGCAGGAATTAAGGGTTCAAAGTCTGCCTTAGTAGCAAATGCTACAACCTTTGCAGATTTACTCATGTAGAGAGAAAGAAATTTATGCAGAAAAGCATAAATATATGTAAAACCATAAAAAATATAAGTGCATCTCAACATCTTGGATAAAAAAAATACACAAGATGTAGCTATCTATTACCCATGTTTTTTCTGATGTTATGATTGCTTCTTTTTAGCTTTTCAGCCAAAGGTTTCTAATGAAATTGTTGCCTTGGCTGAGCAATCAGCCTCTAATCAAGATTCCCTGACAGCAGAGCTTTAAACATATATATTTTCTCCTGCCTTAAATGTGGACTATGACCAAAATAATCTCAGTCAAAATTCCAGTTGAAACTGTCTAGCAGATTCACATCCATTTAATGAACTCTGAGCCTTGCGGATCCACATCCACTTGATGAACTCGGTGCATATTTTCTGTTTAAACAACACCTGACTCTTTCCAAGTAAAGTTTTTGTTTATTCAGGAACCCCCTTTTATTCCGTCTGTGAACGCTCTCCGAATTGCCTGCAAACTCTGGAACAGGCTGCCCAGGGAGGCTGTGGAGTCCCCTTCTCTGGAGACTTTCAAGACCCGCCTGGATGCAGTCCTGAGTAATGTGCTCTAGGCAATCCTGCTTTAGCAGGAGAGTTGGACTAGATGATCTCTAGAGGTCCCTTCCAACTCTGAAAAATTCCATGATTCTGTGAAACTCTCACTTGTTTGTAACAGGAAATGAAACGGGATCAAAGGGATCTCTGGGTCCATGGTCCCTGCGAAAGCGGAAGGGGCAGAAGGGGGTGATGGTGGCAGGAGGAGCGGGTCATAGCACAAGGCTGAGCCCAGAGCGGAGCTGTTTTGCCCGGGAGGCTGATAGGAGCTGCCTGGGCTGCCGGCTGGAGCGCGGGCATCAGCGCCAGCTGCCCACAGCTTTACATGACACAGTTGGCACTGTTGTTTTAAACAGACTGATGAATGTGACCTCCTAAATGAAATATTAGTAATTGCATAGTACAGACAGAGAAGGCTCACATTAAAAGCATTTCATAGCAGGTTTCTGTTTTCTTTTTGTTTATTTGTTTGTTTTGAAATGGAGAAGATAAGGCAATTTTCAAACGAGTTCTTGTTTGTTAACACAAATACTCAGTACTTTTTCACTATCGAGTGACCTTGGCCCTGTATGTCCTGCTCTAGTTCTTCCTGGGTGGGAGGGGGGGAATACAAACGTCTTTCAAGTGGGTGTGAAAAGGGTGAAGACCAACGTGTGAGATGTCAATAAGCATTTTCCTTGTTAAACTGTGATCATTGTATGTGTTAAATTAAGGAGAGGACCTAAAGGGATACAGTTGTCCTTCATGGAAGTTTTATCATCGAAAGATACTCAATCAACATCTCATTAGAAATCACACTTTTGATCTTTCTTCAGATTTTAGTGGAATGAGACACTCTTATGTAGCTGTTACTGGTGCTTGAAAAAACATTTTTTGCTTAAAATCCAACCTTGAGTAAGAATTAAAAGAGGAAAAGAGAGCTCAAAGACACAAGTGTCCCTGTAACTTCCATCCAAGCAGTGACAAGGCAAAAATATCCCCGTTGTAAGTGCAAGTGGAAAGGATGTCAGAGGAAATAAAGTACTGTCGTGTTCTTATGAACAATAACGCTGTGAGTGAGGGCTCGTCTTCGCTGAAAAAATAGCCACAAAGTGTCTGCTGCAATACTGAAAAGACCTTGGACCAGCCATAGGAACAAAAGATATGAACATCTTCTTCTTAACATGTTATTTGCAAGGATCGCATCCAGTACATAAATTAAGTTATCATTTTGTATTATTTAGATTCATGTAACACTAAAGACAGAAGATGATAATTTAGTAATTCTTGCAGCCTCTAGCTATACACTGTAATTTATCATCAAGACCACCTCCCACAGACCTTTAGAAAAATAGTAGCATAATAAGTAGTTGTTACAATGTATCTATCTGGCTTAGAGCTATTTTAGGCTCTCATTACCATGGTATCTAAGAGTATTTTAAGGTAATTGAACAGGGAATTCCCTAGTGGACTTCATGTTAGCTCTTGCTCTCTCCCACACTTGAGTCTTTACTTTGACTATAGAAGAGTCAGTTAAATGTGTGGCGAAGTTGTACACAACTAAATGTGTAGTCTGCACAGCTCCTTTCCCCTTTCTGAGGAGTTCCAGTTGGCAGGAAAATTTATAGCCACCTTTTCACCTTCTCATTTGTAAAAAAGGGAATGTAACTATCAGAAGATGAATTGTTTAGTTAAAATACCAGCAGCAGAACAGTGTCCGTGAAAGAATGGGGCATTTCAGAAATCACTCATTGCTCTCCCTTAGCTTGGATGTGTAAAAAGAAACAAAAGAAGTTGAAAGCTCAAAGGGGAGCAATAATTTAATCAAGTTGCATCATGAGATTATTGTAATGAGACTATAAAGCACCTGGGAGAGCCAGAGTATTGCTGTCTCCCCTGATTCGTGCTGTAAGAGAAAATACTGAAGTGAAAGCAACAGGCAAAGCATGGAAGGATAAAAATAAGTGCAAGCAACACTCACAAATAGAGAAATAAGTTATTTCTTTTATCTAGCTGTACAATTAAATCAACCCATTACTGGCTGGGGTTTTGCCTGGAATTTTTTTGTATTTTTCCTTTTTTTCAGTCTCTCCCCTTTGACATGTTTGTAGCAAGAGACTTTGCCTAAGTGTGCGGAAAGCTTATTACAGGTGGAAGATGACTACATTCCTGATTATACCTATTCTTCTGAAATTCCTACATGGTCTGAATGTATTTATGACAGGTTTTTTCTTCAGCTCTTTGTTACTTTTCCATGTGCTTGCCAGCTTTTTGATCCAAGATGATGTATTTTTTTTCTGCCCTGTGTTGATATGCAATTAGTGATACAGTCTGACTTAAGTCATTGGTGGCTTAAACCACTCATGGCCCTGAAGATCAGGGATGCAGCCTTAAAAGAAATGACTCCATGTCTGTTGAGATCACAACGCCAAAACACAAGTTCATGTCAACCTTTTTCACTCTGGGGTGAGTTTCTATACATAATGGAGCCACTGTTACTACTGTCTCAGTAGCTTGGCTGGGAGTGAAAGATCAGATGGAGAGCAGTAGCTAAACTGGTGATATTTGAGAAATGTAGAAATTTTCAGTACTGGCAAAATAACACTTTCTTCACAGGGTCTGGCAGATCCACCTCTCTAAACCGTGGTTGATGCCTTCCACTAGCAGCAGACAAAGTAGTTATTTTCTTTGGATTTCAGAAGCCTAAAGTTGCAGGTGTCTTGGCAGAGCAGGTCATTTGCAATACTCCAAAGGTTTCTGGCACTCTGTTGTTTCTCCTCAGCTTGTTTTGATTTTCTTCTTTTGTTGTCTCTTATTCTCCATTCTCTATTTGCCAGCATATAGGCCATCCTACCTCTCTTCAGTCATCTCTTATGGGCATCCCTTATAAGTATTTTCCTTATGTCTGTTCCCTCCAGTGGCTGACTTTTAGCTAGAAGAAGAAAAATGGCCAGTTTTCAGTGATTATTTTGAATTTTCTACTGAGATTTTTTCAGAATTAAGTAACCTTTTTTAATATTCACCAATAATTAAGATACAAAATTTTTAGACTTACAAGAAATTTGAAATGGCTCCATTAAAAAATAAGGAAAATAAGGAAAGAAATTTGACCATTTTAAATCATAGTGCTCTCTCTGCTATGCTTTTCATGACACTGTCATAGTATTGCAGTCACCTTAGTGTCCTGCAGTCCTGGTCACTCATTGCCCAGCTGGGGCACCTGTTGTAGGTCTCCTCCAGCCTGAAGATTTGCGTCCCATGGAAACCTGAATGTGAGAGGCATTAGAGGAGGTGTTATACCCTCAGGCCTCATAAAACTTGATTTTGCCATGGTGAGCTCTTCCACACTGCATCAGTGCATCACGGGTGTTCCCATGTCTTTTGCTGTAGCCACCAAGGGAACAGCAGACACTTGGTTCCTACCACGAGATACCTTACAGCTGAGGGAGAAAAGGGCTTTTACCCCACCTCTTTGCTCTTTTCTCTTAGCTTTTTCCTAGACAATCTCTCCTTGTATATTACCAATTATCCAAAGATGTAGCTGTGCTTTAACAGAATGTTTCCTCCATGATACAGGAAAAATCAAATGCTTTCTCCAAAAACACTTCACAGATATAGCTGACTCTATTGGTATATAAAATTACACTTGTTACCAAAACTGATGATATAGGAAGGAATTACGAAAAAAAAAAGTGTCTGCAAGCAAAACTAAAATACCGCTTGTAGTTCATAGTGACATAAAGCTGTTTTCAGTTGGCTTTGAAAGGGCAGAAAAGGATCTGGGTATTCTCTGTCTTCTTTTTCTCGGTATCTCCAAGCCTGCTTTAACTTTAAATCTGGTGCTCATGATCATTCTAAAGGGTACCATCTATCATAGTACACGTCTATATATTGTGAGGATAAACAGTCTTTAGGGTGTCATTTGTCTTAAACAGAAGGTTATTTGAAAGGTCACTGAATTAGATAAACTATTTTTTTAATTAACCTGGGCATGGTGAACGTAGAAGATTGTATTTTATGTGCATACTGCTAGAAGCAAAAAGGGAAACCCACAGTGATTAAAAGGCTTTTATTTGTCTTAAATAATTTTCCCAAGGTGGAAAATATTAATTATATGTCAGTCAATAACTCTTAAATTAATCTACCAGGTCTACAGATAATTAGGGACATAAAGAAAAAATAAATGTGTAAACAAACAAAATTTTGTAAGTTTACACACTATTTATCATACATTAAATCAAGCTATGTAGAAACTTTTAGCTAAGTAAATTTATTGCAAAGCCTGAGGCATGCTTTGCTTCTTTTAGCAAATAATTTAGTCCCTTCAATTGTGTAAAATGTTAAATCTAATAAAGGACAGCAGAACTTACATTCCACAGATGAGGTATACAGTATTTAATAGCTATTTAAAAGCTTAGGTCAGTCATGATGTTATAGAGACAGTGACTTTTTTTTCTCTTTCCTCAGTAGGTGTAATCTTCAATATCCCCATTAACTGAAGAGTGCAAGGGTATCTATCTTTTAATTAATTCATGTAAAACTTGTGCAAATGGATTTTGAAGTTAGCTACTCATTCTAGCTATCCATTTAATATCAGCCACAGAGATAAATAATTGCAAACACACATCAGCTGGAGTGATCCAAGTTTTCTGGCCCCGCTTGAGTGGAAATACTTTGACTGGCAATATGCAGATGTTTAAACATTCCTAGGGAGTTGATAGATATAAGACTGTTCCTTTCAAAAGGATGTTATATCATTTAGGAGCTTAAACTTCATTGAAAGCCATTGACTCTGAGTTTCTTAAGGGCTTTTGAAAGTTTTTTTCTTCCGTTTCTTCTACAGCTTTTCTCCTCTTCAGGAACTAAAACCCCAATGTTCAGAATGGGTTTTAGAGGCAAGTGGTCCTGGGTCACGGCCCAGAGGGGGAAGAGGGAGGTGTCAAAAGGCTAAATTAAGTCATAGCATAAATCAGATGTGGAGAGAGAAGAGGAGAGGGAGTACGACATTCTCAGGCTCCAGCCAAGGCTACCATGAGACTTTGGGTCTCACAAAGCAGCACGAATGGTTGGCTCACAAGAAACAGAGGTCCTCAGCAGTGCTCAAGCTGGAGTGAGTAGTCCTCTCGTCTAATGGGGTCTTTTTCTTAATGTACTGTTTAGAAGGCATAACATCATGGGGGTTTTTCGTTTTATTTTTCACGGAGTCTAAGACGTTTTTCGCTGTGGCATCTGTGCTAATCACTGTATCTGTTATCAGTATCCTGGAGTGTTCGTGTTATTGACAATGCAGCTGTTTACACACTTCATTCTCTAGCTCTGCTGACAGAAACTTGCCTGTATGCAGTAAACCAATTCTTCATGGGTCCTTTTTTAGTTTCTCATGTTACTTTGCTAACGTTACTAGTAAAGTAATGTTGTTCCCTGTATGAGGTGGTTTTCTGTTGCTTAACTGAGTAGAAGTTTAGCATAGGTTTCTCTGTGCCTCAAATGACAATCATTGAACAATACAGGCTTCATGTAGATGACACATTAACTATATATCCTCTAGTAAGCATTTCGAATTCTATAGTCAAGGTTCATGACTCTGAGTTTGCATTCATTGCTGCCCTGAATATCAATGGAAAACTTTATCTGGCTTCCATGGGAGAAATACCAGACCCTCTAAGTATTTCAGTGATGTCAGTCATATGGAATACCTGATTCTATCTATTTCATTGAATTATGATATTCAGTCCCTCAGATACTGTGTAAAGTGAATAAAAAGGATTAGTAATTAGTAGCAGATCAGGTCAGACTGTTGTCCTTGCTCACTTGCTATGGGCACTGACACACCTGCTCTAGCAGTTGCAACATATTTCAGAGGCGTGACACTTCTATTTTCTGTAGGTGAAAAGAGACATAAATTTTGATGGTCTGGACTGAGTGCAGTATTCACGTTTTCTAAAGCTCTACTGATGAAGTGGGGAGGAAATCACAGCTTTGCCTAAGACCTCTTCCAGCCTACACCTACGCACTTCTGTGAGTACCTCCCCTACGTAATAGTTGTGACAGAAGTAATATTAACATGGACCACTAAAAAAATGTTCCTTTTCTTTTCAAACAGCCATGCACTTCAAAGTGTGATGCAAGCATGCATGGTGTTCGATTCATGTATCCTAATGATGTAGATAATGTGAGAAGACTTCAACTCTACTTTAGATTTTCCTTAATGTACTGTTTCCTCATTTGAGGGTCAGTGTCCCTGGTCTGTCTATAAAAATGTGCTTTGCAACTCACTACAATCTGCCTTATTTTCCAAATCTGAGAGATGGTTTATAGCTCCTCCTATTCCCACCACATACACACACAGAGGTAAAACTACAACCTGCCTTGTGAAACACACCAAACTTCATTTCCTGATTTTGTCCAGCTTAACTACTATTACAAATATCTCTGTTCACTGATTCCCAGTAGTAACTAGCACTTGTCAAATCAAGTTAAGTTTTCTTTTTCTCTTTTGGAAATTGTCAAAGGAAAAAAAAAACCAAAACTTTTTAACTAATTGGCCTTGACAGGATAACAGCAGACCTGTTATTCTGGCCTCAATCGTATTTCACTAGGCTCATGTCATTGGTAATTAAATTTGTCTTAGAACTTGGATGAACGTTAAACTACCATCGGGAAGAAAAAAAAAAGGTAAACTAAACCCCTTACATCTCAGATTGTACAATGGTCTGTTCACTCCCTACCAGAAATATCTGAGTTATGCCCTGATCACCTATAAGGAATGGAAATTCCTAAATGCATTTCTATTTTTTTATCCGTGGGAGACATTGCAGATAAGAAATTTTTTTTTGTATTTTTGTAGTTACAGATAGAAAAAAAAAAAACAAAACAGTTGCCTTGGGAATCTGAGTTCAAATTTTATAGAAGAATATAAAGTGTACATGAGTTGCCTCAGCCTACGGCCATAAAACAAGCACAGACCTGGACAATGGCACAATTTGTTCCACGTAAAGATTTTAAGTGAACCCATTGAACTTCCACTAAGAAAACTTATTCTTCTTCTTGCCCTAAAAATGGTCTTAAATGTCTTTGATTCAGATTCAATAAAGAATTTGGGCTCCTAATTCCTCCATAAGCCTTGAATGTCTCAATAAAATCAGAGAGCTAGAAGCCTGGATGCTGGAATGGATCTAGAGTTTTTGTATCTATTGCCCTATTCTGAATGTGTCCTTTATCATATTGAACATGAAGATTTGAAAAGACTTTGAATTTATTGTAGTTCCAGAGTGCTTGGATAGGATCTGTATGTTCTGTAAGAGGGTGTGAGGGAAAATACGCATTTCTCCCACACCCACATTTACTTTCTTGTTGCTGTATTTATTTATTATATTTATGAAAGACAGGAGGCTGGAGTGACTGTGTGCATGTATGTGTGCCTCTGTTTGTATGTCCAAGCATCTATATATATATGTGTGTGTGTGTGTGTGTGTGTGAACAGTAGTTGGAGATGGCTGACAGACACAACTCTCACAATCTCTCCCACAGCTGCCAGAGACTTTCTTGCAAAACACTTCCTTGTGAAAGGAATAAAGACTCTTTAGGCTCAATGGCTGCTTTTACCCAACACAAATCCTTGATTTGTTGGTTCTTTTCTTTCCTTCACCACTGAAATTACATCACCTTCTCATATCATGGTTGAGAAAGTGAGGATGTAAATGGAATCTGATACCCACCCTTAGTTTCCTTCAGTGTATTACTACAAACTAGATCTTATTTTAGGTGGAAAAAAATAGTGACATATAATTACTCCCTTTTTTCCCAGATTGTCTGAACTCCTTGATGTTATAAATCCTCCTATAGCTAAAAATCATGAGGCATCACATCGCTTGGACAGAAGTAGCTCATAGAGGATATGTGGTAACTCTTCAGGCATCCCATGTCTCCACTGCTGTACCCAAAGGGCAGGATTCGGAGCTGAACCCCTGCGATACATACACAGCAACCCATGTAAAATCATTTTATTTTGCAAACATGGATTCAAATTGACCTGGAGAGCCCATTACATGATGCAGATACAGCATAGGAGAGATCTGAATGGGTGATGATATGACCACTTCTGCCCTTCGTAATAGACTGGACTAGTCACAAAAAGTGTTTTAAAGCAGGTGTCAAAGTAACTTTTATTACAAGGAAGCTGAATTTTGGAGACATTTAAAAAATAAACCCAACAACCTATTTCTCAACAGTTTTGTGGTTGGTTTGTTTGTTTTTTTAAACAACTGTTTCTTTTAAAGTTTTGGAATAGTTCGTATTTTAGATATTACTTTCCGAGCAGCAGTAGCTTTCTTTTATAACTCTTAATCTTGTCAAGAAAAAGAAAAAATCCTAAGCATTCAACATGATTAAATCCTTCTGTGTATCTAAATTACTACATTCATGGAAACAGAAGTATCAAATTTTTTATGTTCCTGAGCAGACATACCTAATTGGCTAATAGGGTAGATTTGAGTTCCTTTGGGAGATTCCAACAGGAAAAAAAGAACACCCCTTCAATGCATGCAGAAACTAAATTGGAAGCAATCTATAGCTGAATATTTGAATTGTTTCCAAGTCTTTTACTCTTGACATAGAGCTTTTTCAATTTGAATTCTGCTTATATCCAATATTATTCCTTTGAATACAGCTATATGTCCATTTGAATCCTGTCTAAGAGCAAGTTTAACCCTGAAATCGTTGACTATTCTGAAAGTTAATGGCCTGCATTATTTTTATCTTAGAGATCCTATGATCAGAAGACAACCATTCTCCTTGATGAGATTGTGGGCAGGTGTACTGGCTCTGGCTGGGTGCAGTTTTGGTTTGTTTTTTTTATTCTCTTCATAGCAGCCCATATGGATTGGATTTGTGAGTAAAACAGTGTTGATTACACAGCAGTGTCTTTACAGTTTATGAGCAGTGCTTGAACAGTATCGAGGTTTTCTTTTTGTGTGTGTGTGTGTGTGTGTTTTTTTTCCCCTACTCAACTTGTACAGCAAGTAGGCTGGGGTACACAAGAAGTGAGCTAGCTGTACAACCAGGACAGCCGACCCAAACTGACCAAAGGGATTCTTTATACCAAATGACATTGTGTTCAGCAATAAAAAATTGGGGAAAAGAAGGACAAAGGGGCAACATTCACAGTTATGGTATTTGTTTTCTCAAGTAACCATTGTGCGTGCTGAAGCCCTGGCTCCCAGGGAAGTGGCTGGACATCTGCCTGCCAATGGGAAATATTGAATATGCTTTTTATTTTGCTTTCCTTGCATACATAGCTTTACTTCACTTATTAAACTGTCCTTATCTCAATCCATCCTGATTTTTCTCTTCTGATTCCCTCTCCCACCTTGCCAGCTGGGGTGGTGAGAAAGCAGCTGTGTGGCTGCCTAGCTGCTGACTTGGTCAACTTACCACAGCAAGTTAAATGAAGTAACAGCAAGCCATACAGAAAGTCAGGAATAAATTCACATCTGAGAGTAGCTTCATAAACTGCAACTCGGCTCCAGTGCCACATCTGAATCCCTTTTAGGACAAGGTTAAAAAGACACAACACACACCGCTGTGTTGTGTGTTACTGGGAGAGAAATGCTGGAGACCAGCGCCATGATGTTCAGCCACCAATGGTTTGATCTCACCTGGCTGACTTTCCTTGGGAGAGGCGGGTAAGCACTGATGTAGGCAGGCCCTAAGCAACCTACGCATTTCCTCTGAGATATCAGTTTTCTCTCTTCTCTGAAATACATGACTTTCTCTAAATGTGGACACAACTTTGGCTTGTCAGACCAAAACCTGAGGTGAGGATCCAGGACTAGCAATGCAGATATCCTTCTTGTTTTGCTGGTAAACTCAATGCTTGGAGGAAAAAAGCAAAAAAAAAATCTTCACAGGAGCAACAGAACAAAAAAAAGAAGCATCATGTGTAATGCTTCAAAGTCAGCCACACTGGAAGGAGTACTGCTACAATAAACACTTTGGCTTTCTTGGGTACATAAGACTAAACTCACTCTCCCTAGTTAAATGATGGGGTTTCAATAAACCACAAACCACACAAGCATCATATGCACAGGATTTTTCAGGCATCCAGTGCAAATTAGAACAATCCCTGTTCACTAGTCAGTGCAGGACCTGACAGATAGACCTTAAACTGTTCTTCTGGAGCAAACCTTTTCCTTGGCTCAGGTGGACCAGCCCCTACCTCTCACCCTTGTCTTGGGTTTTTAAACAGGAGCAAAAGCAACACTTACCGCTAAGTGCAAATAGCTGAAATAAAGGCACAAAGTTTTAAATTCTAAAACAAATCTCCTTTTCTGTTGCAGGAAGACTAGGTGTTCAAGGGCAGAGTGACTGAGCCAAGGGAATCGTATTTAAACTTAACAACTTAATTATAAGTTTCCTAATTTTTTTCCTCCCATGCAGATATGCACTAGAAGAGTGCAGGAACCAAACTGTCAA
Source organism: Fratercula arctica (assembly GCA_947846985.1). Classification (NCBI taxonomy): domain Eukaryota; kingdom Metazoa; phylum Chordata; class Aves; order Charadriiformes; family Alcidae; genus Fratercula; species Fratercula arctica. The sequence goes on from CANTUZ010000003.1 coordinate 73,147,611, forward strand.
ACAGGACTGGAGGTAATTAACATTACAAGTGAAGAATGTAACCAGCAAAATCATACTTTCTTATGGTGGCTTCCTTACAGATAGCAACAACAACAACATTGCCTAAATGATGTTGCTGAAAATCTCCCTGTAACGGCCCTTTGAGGATCAATACAGAAATGTTATATGAATCTTGTAGGTTATTTCTTTCCTCTTTTGTCTTCTCAAAATTTCTAAGAAGCTGTTATATTTTCTGTAACGAAGAAATGATGGGAAATGGTTTCTTGCTGGGAGGTTAGCCTAGAGTGGATGTAATGAAGAACATGTGCACTTTCAGTAGTCCCAGAGGATGATCTGGCTGCTAATTGAAATTGGGAGATCTAAATTTTACATCCTTCTTTACTGCTGCCTTCTTCTATGATTACGGACAAAATGTCTTTCTTTTGCTCTCATTTCTCTATCATGATGGGGATAGGCTTGTTCTCCCACCACGCAAGATCAAGCACTGCTTTATACAAGTAAGGCAGAAAAATGCTTCTTCCTGTCCCAAAAAAAATTCCTCAGTGTCTTCCAAGAGTAGGCTTCCCTGTGTACTGAGGGGCAGGTTAAGAAGGAGAGACAAGTGAGAGCTCTGCTGGGAGGAAGGGCACAGAGAAACCTTCCATAGCAGTAACCAGCACAGCAGCTGCCGCTGGCTTCTGTTTGAGCAAGGTCCCTGCCTGCTCAGTGAACGAGATGCAGGCGGTTTTGGTCATACAGTCACTGCTGGGCAGGAGGTTGGATCTCTGCCTCCATGTCCACCTTTGCTGGAGTGGACATTTTCACTTCAGCGTAATTTTTTAAATTTCTGAAGAGTATGATTGACTGTGGCTGTTTGTAAAAGGAGTATTTGGCTAAAGACAAATTGAGAATTAGCGAGGAGTGATAGTTCAGTGATGACTCTAAATCTAACACATACTAGTCATAGAAATGTTTAGTGTCATTGAGGGAGGAATTAAGCAGGTGAGATGAAGTAAATGAGACTTAAATCCCAGTTAAATCCTGGGCTATAGTTAATGCAAAGAATTTTTACATGGAGGCATATTAGATCAGCATGCTCACATCAGCAAACCCCAATAGCTCACATGGCTTACTCATCCTGGACATGAACAGACACAGCAGGTTGAAGAGGAACTGCAGTGTTACCACGCAGAAGTTCAGCATGGTAACGCTGAAAGGGTTCATCCATAAATTTGCAATATGTGGAGTTCTGACACACCCAGGATAAAAAAGCCAGAGTCATGACTATGGCCATATCTATCTAGAGTCAAACTTACAGAAGAATCGCTCTTTTCCACCAGATCTGCACCCAACTACTGCCTTCTGTGTGCTAACCCTTCGGAACAAGTGCAGCTGAAGAGCAAAACTTGAGGTCAAATGCATCGGGCTTCCCTCTGTTGTGTTTCAAGACGGGCAGAGGACCAGCCACAGGAGGGACAGAGTGAAGCGAGTTGCCCCTTTTCAGGGAATACCACATGTCAAAGGGGCTGTGACTCAGAGTTACCATCGCAGTGTCTGTCTGAATCACTGTGCTCCGGCTTGTGCATCTCTAAAGTGTCTAGGCAGCATGTTACTTCCGCACATCACATATATATAAATATACACACACTGTAGCACCAGATAGTCCACAGTTGTCCAGTACACTTTTATTCAGAAGCATCCCTGACTATGAAACATGTAAGGAAGGAAAAATCCTCTAAGTTACCATAGGGTCTGGTTTTGTACTTTACAAACTCTGTGGTGGGTGACTACAGAATAAAGCAGGCTGCAGATGGTAAGGCTCAAGCTTCACCTCATTCAGTACAAGCTCCTAAAAGCTTCCTGGACACCTCTGTTGTTCACTTGTGGTGTAAATGGGGCTCCAGGTAGAAGGCAAAGTAAATTTGGGGCTAGTGAAACACATGATCCTCACATGGAGGTTGAAAAAACTGATTAAATCTCCACAATTTCTCCATTGAACTTTGCATGAGGGCAGAAGCTGACCAGATCCCTCACACTGTTTTCTACTGGAGGTGAAAAAAATATTGTTATTCTGTTCCAACACAGCTTCTTGAAAGCTAGTGTGCCACACCCTAGGGCTATTGTTTGGAAGTGAGTTTTGCTAAAGAAAGGCTCTGTTCTCTCATCTTTCCTGTAAAAATATAAATTGATTCTGCTAGAAAATCATTGATACTGTGCATCAAAGGATTTACCCCAGCTGCCTCAAATCCAACTCCAGTGAGAAGCCTATTCTAAAAAAAAACGGAGATGTAGTCTGTTTAAAGCTTTTCAGCTGTGTAAGCAAAACTGAATCCTGTTGCCTCAAAAGTGAGGACTAAATAACTTGCCAGTGCAGGCAGTCAGCATGGTGCCTTCTCTTCCTGTCCTCCACAGTCCAGGTAGAGCTCTCAAGAGCTCAAGCCAGCTGGGGTGAGCAGGGGTCCCGTGGCTGCCTTTCTGGGCTGGGGCTGGGGCAGCAAAGTGCCGCCCTGGGCAGTGGAGCAGCTGTGTACTAGTAGCAGTAAAACAGGTAGCAAAAGCTGCGTTCATCCCTGCTAATGAGCGTTATGTAGATGCTCCATCCGGACATACTATTTGCACTGTCTTCAAAATAGCCAGTGTTGTGGCCTGCACCCAGATTGTCCATATGAGACCTTTTATCTAGAAAAACAGCTGGCCTTTAGGACTTCTGTATCTCAGAAATTATGCAAAACTTGAGCTTAGTAATGAAAGTCCAGTGGTGTCTCCTTGAGAGTATGACGTGCCATTGCTACTCATCAGGAAAATAGATGTACTTCCCCTGGGAGACATTAGGCAAAAAGGAAAAGACTGCAGTTTCAACACCATGAATATATTTGGGATTTTTAAGAAATTTTAAAACTACAAATATATTAAAAAATACCTAGAAAACAATATATTTTTCTGTTTTCCATGTTGCTAGTTAAACTTTGTGTGCTTGTGCTTGTATGTGAATGTATATGTGTGTGTGTTCTTGTATATAAATAACATGTATAGCAAAAGCACGCTTCTTGCTAAAATTTACAGTTTAATAAAAATACTGGTAAAATATAATAAAAATGAAGGATCCTTAACTACATGCAAGTCTTGACTACTTTTTTAATAACTTGAGTGCTTTATTTGAAGAGTTTCCAACTTGAGATATATTTTGCTGTGTATAGGCAGAAGAATGCAATTATATTCAGCTTTCAAAAATATATTCTTTTCTGTTTTCTAATTACATGAATATCAAAAGGGAAGAAGGAAATAACTTCTAATTATATAGAACAACTTTTTTTTAATTGAGAGAGGCAAAGAAATTCATTCATGTCGCTATAAAATATATGTGAAGCAATTATATCATCAGGACTTCTTTTTGTGTGTAACTTATGTGCTTTGGAAATGGAGCAATTATGATATCATGACTTTTTGTTGTTAATTAGAAAATTAGTCTGCTGTTTGAGTAATTACAAAGAGATTCTCCGTTATTCGGTCTTTCTATAATAAGTATTAGAAGCAATTATAAGTAACAGAAGGAAAAAATAGCCTATTTGCAGAATAAAAAAGGCAATAATATTGCTTTGCTGTTATAACAGCCTGAGTTACACACCATATGAGATGCAGAAGATGTTCCTTATGTAATGGTTTCAAATTCACACTATATTTGAAAAGCACAGGAAAAAATCACTTTATGCTTTAATTATAGAAAGGCTTGATGGTTTCAATTACACATAGGTTCAGTTACATAATCAGTACAAAACTAGAAAGGAAATAATCTTTTGCTAATTATTCAGACCAAAGGCTAATATCCCCATTAACAGCAGACAAGGCTCTAATTCAGAATGGCCTCAAACATGATGCTGGTGCCCGAGATTTCTGAGACAGGACAATATGGCTGTAAAATAGTTACATGGGATGATGTGAGGATTTGAAAGAAGGCAATGGATCTGCCAATCCCAGGCACTGCAACTTGGGTCTGAGTCTGATCATGAGGAAAGTGGGACCCAGACACATTCATGGACCTTTGTGCTTCCTTGCACATCTGGTATTGACCTGTAAGAGTTGGGCTCTGGGCTCCTGGTATTCGCTCTCTGAGCAAAAAAGAGCCACAGGTATGAGCCAACCCCTCGGTTCATAATGTGTTCTTGGTCAGTGTTTCTAGATGATTGAACCAGAAAGAAACATCAAGGCTGCTTCTTAGTGATGATTTCCTAAGTCTGTTGCTCCTTATGTCAACACAGCCTCATTCAAAACCTGTGCACAAGAAATTATCAGGGTGTAACATAGTATTTTAAGCTCTCCTCGCTTTAGCATCATTTGCAAATATAATCCAGACCAAGTCCCTATTTATGGAGAGACACAACACTACTAAAAGTAGGAAAATGCTTGCTTTGCTGCATTGCTCCTTTATAATTTATCGGGGAAGAAAATCAGTATATTATATCTGATTTGCATGAAGTTTTGTATTAGTAGAACAGTTCATCTCTGAATAAAATAAGGAATGCACATCGTTTAAGCTGAATAGCGCTCACGTTAGCCATTTTTCTTGCATTTTTGGTGTCATTAGAGAATATTTACAGATGTTCAGCCAAGAGTGCATAGCCTGCTAATGATAGTTTCTATTTTAAGGTCAATCTTGTAAACACTTCCAAATGGACATCCTACTTGCTAATGGGATCATTTCAAATTGATATTTTATGGTAGTGAGAGCCATGACCACTGCTTACACGTTTGCAATTTAAGTCCTCAAATTGAAATAGTAAGTCATTAGTTGCAACTGTACCTTGTTTTTTTTTTATTAGGGTTTCGCCATATTTCTATACCAAAACAAGAAACAAAACTCTTATATCTACCTAATCAAAAGTGTTTCTTATATAAAATAAGCCATTCTAAAGCAGTTTTTCCATATCATAATATGAAAACTTTGTTAGTGCCACATTCAACAAACTTAGCTGTTTAAACAGCTGTGTTAAATAAGAATCAATTCCAGCTTACTGAAACTTTGCTTTCACGTTTCTTTATCTTTAGGGGAAAACTGCATCAGTCTTCATTGTATCTCATTTAATTCACCATTTAAAATATATATTTTATTTTTGTATATTGAAACAGCTCTATGAAACGATTGCATGGCATCACTCTCCTCCTTGTCCTGATCTTGAAGTGGAAGGTATTTACTTCACTCAGAGCCCACGTAGCCCACAGGGCAGGTCCTCAGGAGTGAGCCAGAAGCTCAGCACAGGTGTGGAACATGCCTTAGTTTAGCCTCTGTGCTCTCTGGCTACGGCATTGCAGTTTCATCCCTAAAAGAACGAAAGCTCCTCTGACCTAAATGATCTGTCTTTTTGCAAGACATAATATGGCAAGTACAGTTCATTCCCCTGGAGCAGAGGTCCCCGTCTGGTCTACTTCAGAGGCCCTTTGGAAGATTAGAGACTGAAAGGTGAAGGCTATCTCTATTCTGAGGGATATTTCTGTAAACTCATTGAAAAATGAGGAAACTCAAAAAAATGAGGAAACTCATAGAAAAATGTGGGTTTGGCAGCCAAAAAAAGGAATCCTGACTTCAGATCAACCTGACTGAATAGTTTTCAGCTGGAGAAGGTCTCAGATAATAGGAAGTGTGTCAATTCCTTTTACAAAATGTGCCAGTGCTTAGAGCTCTCAGGAAAGACGTAGTACCTGGAGACTCCTGTCCTCTGCTGGGGCAGGGGGGGAGCAAAACCGTCTGACCTCAGAGGAGACGTACTTGAACGCCAGGTCTACAGATAGGGCAGCGCTCCCAATTCATCCTGTGATGCTGTTGCACTGCCCCTTCATACCTAAACGTTCGGTAGCACAGGAACCCAAACCTGTACATTGTGCTTCAGAAAGTTACAGCCTCCAAGTCAAAAGGTGATTTTGACCCTCTGGCTCGCTGAACTGGGGGATATAGACCAAGAAGGTGGGATAGTTATACTTGGAAGGAATTAGAGCACCAGGACTCTAGAGGAAGTTTCACATTTCAGTCAAAAGGTGGAAAGCCTAAGTCAGATACCTACTTTGAATCAGACAGAAAGTGAATCTGAACTTAAACCTCAGAGTAAAAAAAAAAAAAAAAAAAAGAAAACTCAGAAGAAAAAAACCCACCATTTTTAGCTGCCTGAGATGGCTCAATGTGAGATGCTCAGTCCTTTGAATTATTTTTTTTTCTTCTTCTTTTTGGGTTTGGGTTTTTTTTTTTTTTTTTCAGTAAAGATTTTCTGATACTGAGCAAAATAGTGTGAGTGATCTCTCATTTAATAGTCCAGATATTCCCTTGCAGGAGACAGGATTGGCTTTTCTGCATCCTGCATAAACACATGCAGAACTAAAGCCCAGCTCTCGTACATCCCAGGTGAATTATCTGACACTGTATTGCTGTATGTAAAGAGGATTTCCTTAGAAACTTTTTGAAACTTATTTTTACTTTTTTTTTGTAAGTACCAAAACTTTTACAGCAGGATGACCAGTTTTATGCTGAACAGAGGTGATTTTTTTTTTAAGTGGTCAACAGTAGAAATATTAATTCTATATTCATCTTAAACAACTTTGTCTTCAAACTGATGACCACTATTACATATCCTTAGCTAGAACTCAGCGAAAGTCTTACATCCACATGGGATTTGCATATCTTTTGGTTCCAGATGAAGATGAATGCCTATTTTTTTTTTTTTTTAGAGTCTGCTATTATTTCTTCCATCTGGTTTTATAATGCAGTTTAACTGATGTTGGCCGTCTTTTCACATTTGTTGGTAAAACAGGATTAGTATTGCACCTACTGGTTTAAGTGATTCTCATACCACAGCAGTACCGTATCAAAGATATTAGGATTGGTTAGAACTATATGAATCTTTGTGGGCTTGGTCCAAATGCAATAGGATTTTTGCATGCAGAACTGTCAACACATATTTAAGATGTTTGTATCTTCTAAGAGACACTTTAAAGTGTAATTCTTCTTTGAAATGAAACCCTTTATTAAAAAACACCGTAGGATTCAGTGTTTACTTTCTCTCAGTGACTCCGTGGCACATATGTTCTGTTTATAAGCAATAAGATTTTCTTTTCTTAGCTGCCACCAATAGATTCAGTGCGTGCTCTGAGCTCTCTTCTTTTCTTGCATCACTAACAATAAAGGATCTCCAAACAAATTAGGCCACTGCTACATCTGAATAAACCCATGGTATTCAAATTATGCCCTTAGTGAAAGCCACTTAGTCTCACTGCTGTTAATGGTTTTGAACAAGTTTTCAAGAGAAAATTTTACAAAAGCAAACAAACAAACAGAAAAAGAAAGCTGTTTATGACCAAGCTCTCCACACTTTCCCATTGTCCATTACCACGGTATTTAAGTCCAGCCCAGAATCCTAACAACTGCAGAGTTCCAGCAATGCTAATGTGCAGTCACAGTCCTGAACAAGACACGAAGTGGTTTGGTTTTCACTCTTGGCTTTTTCAATATTGCATTTCTATTTAAGGGAAATAGTGCTACCATGGAAGACAAGGCAAACCTGGATAAGCACTTTGGGCTGAGAGCTCTATAGCTACAAAAGCACTTCACTGTCTGTGCCCTTCCAGCTTCCTAGAGAAGCGTCATGATAAGTTTGGGCAGAAAAAAAAAAAAAAGAAAAGAGCAGAAAGTGAAGGGATTAGATATACCACATCAGGTGATCCAGAGCCAAAGGGTTTTCACGTTGTTTACTCCTTTTTTTTTTTTAATTACAAGAACAGTCACATATGTATTTTTTTATATATTTATCTTTATACATGTATAATGCTTACAGACACATTTTTTTCTAGGCATCCATGACAAAATCATTATCTTCTGTCAAAATGTGTCACAAATCCTTGTGGTTTTCTTACATGTAGACTGGCTACGTTCCATACACACTGTGTTCAGAATAAACCTCATCCCTGTTAAAACAAGCAGTAGGAATAAATTCCACTCACGTCATGGAAATACTATGGAAAACTCTTGAAATAACTAGACCTCTTATCGTTTGGTGAAATTTAACCAAATCAGTAATTCATTTTTATAGGTCTAAGTCTTAGGGCATGAACACACAATTGAATGTAACTGAGATTTAGCGGCTGGCATTTGATCATATCTCCGCAGCCTCGCAGACATGCTGCTGTTTATCACAAAATGCTAATGATGCCACTACCCCAACCACAGAAGAGACTTGAATATAAGAGCAAGCTAAAAGAACTTCAGTTGGTCAGCGTCTGTTTTCAATGTACTTGGTCAGATGCATAACGAGTCTGACTTCAGACAATCACTCTCTTTCGTCTTCAGGGAATAAAGAGTCAACAAACCTTGAAAAATATTTAAATTACAGAGGATTAGTGGTTAATTGTACTGAGGATTCTACATAGTATATTATCTCTAGCTCTTCTTGTAGTTTTTAATTCTGATAGCATCTTTATTTGTCCTCCAAGTAACCTTTGGTGAAATAATAATAAATTCCCTGTGAGTTCCTCAGACATTTTGTTTTTGTTGCCGAAGAGGAATAGGCACAGCATTGGCAGTTACATCTGAATCTGTATCAAATGTGAGTTTGGGAATATTCCCCACGGGTCTGAGTTGAAACATAATTCAATTTTTTTCTACATGTATTCTTTATATCGCTAAATTAATAGGTGGTTCATCTGTGCAAACATGAGAAGGAAGTCTTTTCAGAGGTATGCAAAGCAACAATCTAGGTCAAATTTGCCTCTTGCATGGATTTACATGAATCCTATTCACTAATGGAATTGCAAGAAAACCACAAGTGCACATTGCATTTGGGTTTATGGGTTCACAGCCTGTTCACAGAGATGGAGTAAACCACCCATGATAACATATTTGAAAAGTTTCTCCAGTATGAAATATCTTTAAGGTTTTCTGTGATTACTGTGTCAGGATTTTTATATGATTTAAGTATCTTTGTAGACTGCAGATTTGCTTTCCACACAGCCTTTAATTATTGTCTGTGAACTGCAACTAAAAAGGGGGCAAGGTTGAGACTAAGTGAATGGGACAAGCTGAACTGAAAGACAATGCCTCATTTTAAAAACCAATCCCTCCCTCCTGAGAGCTGCAACCACTATGTGTCTGCTGCTCTCCATGTGGCCTTTACTGATATTTACAGCCTTTTACAGTTTTGAAGAGGGCTAAGCCGAGCTTTAAGGCAGTGCAGCTCCAGTTTTAAAGGTAGGATAAAGAGCAGAGTATGCTATTGACACGAAATTATGCTATTTCTATGGGAAACTAATTGATGGTTGCAGAGATGACAGAGCACACACACATATTTGGTGCCCAGACTATTCACCTATGCCCAGGCAGAAATAGGCTGTGCAAGTGCAGGTTATTGCTAGTGCCATATCAGGTATTCTGTCAAGTCACTGCCCAGTTCTTATCTTTCTGCTAGAAATAAAGGAGCATCCTATCTCTGCCCTCACACTGGGTGCATACTTCACTCAGCCCGTATGAAGGAGAAAAGGGGTAATAGCATGCAGCACAGGGGATTCTTCATTTGAACAGCTATCTGCATCAGTCCTGGCGATTCCAACTCATGTGCTCTTGGGTTTTAATCAGCATTTCCCATTTAATTTCTCTTTCCTGGTTGAATGAGGAGATTATTCTCAGTAGGTGAGGTGTCAGTTCTGACATCAGAACACTGTCAGAGACAAGAAAGCTTTATATGCCCCATGGTGGGGTCTAGAAAGAGAGGGTGGATGTTTGTTCACGTAAGATTTTGTAATCAGCAAACGCACTCACTCAGAACTAATTGCTTGTTCATAATGATGGTGTATAAAATGGAACGACTCCAGCTTTACACAAGCCTTAGTGAAATTTACTCTCAGATGGCATTTATTTAAAAAGTCTACTCAAGGTAAATGCTAAAAGTTCATGTTTACATAGGAGACACGTGGATACTGCATTTTCCATTGGCAACTTATGTATTTAATCCTCATTGACAGAATACAAAGAAGAAAAGGTGATGTATGTAATGGTTGGGATGAAGGAGTAAAGTAAGTGTGGTGTTTTGCAGGGAAAATAGACACAAGTTTTAAAGTTTTCAGTAGGTATTGTTTCCGTCATGTAGTCAGAATCTGCACATATTCTATATCGTGTAAACTTGCCTCCTTCCTGGAGCTTGTCTTTTAATGTTAATATAAACAACCTCAAAGTAACGTAAACCAGAGCATAATATTTCTCCTGCGCATGGCTGGACTTCCATTTTTTCCTTACAAGACCTTTTTTTTTTTCCTCGCAAGACCATATTTTTTTTCCTCGCTGGGCCAGGTTATGTCAAGCTCTTTGCTACTGCTGGTTTTGAGGTAACAGGAACCGATTTCAAAGCATCAGACAAAATGGCTCTGCATCTCTCCGCGGGGGACTACCATTTGACATCCCTGTCGGACAGCTAGCAAAGAGCTCAAGGCTGAAAACTGGCAAGGGGTGATGAATGGAAAACACTCAAAAAAGTGGAGTATATTAGAAAGATAAAGGCTTTTTTAAAAAACACAGACCCTCATCATTTATAAAAGAACTCTGAATGAAGCCGCTTTCTGCTTTGCCTTGCATGTAAGCAATGCCATGTGGGACATTTCCCATTCCTCTGGCAGCCTGAAATGCTGAGGTGTTACATCCCCTTGCTTCCAGCACTTTTCTCCTGCTTCAGAAAAGGTTGAGGGACAGACGCTGCCACAGCTGCTGGGCAGGGCTTGGTGGCCAGCGGGACATGCAGGTGAGGTCCAACTCTGCGAGGCGGAGAACGGGTCCAGGCTGCATGCAGCCTCCCTCACCTCAGTGGTCAAGGTGATGTGAGTTAGCACTACGGTTTTCTGTCCACAGCTCCACATGCCTTTTCACAAACATTTCACCAACTAGCCATTATGCTGAGGAAAATCCATAACCATTCACGGAGGTTTTGTCCTATTGTTCCTCAACTCCAAATTATCTGTACATAGCTATTGCCAGCACTCACAGAATCATAGAATCATAGAATCTTCACGGTTGGAAAGGACTTTTGAGATCATGGAGTCCAACCATACACACACACACACAAAAACCCCCAAGACTCTACAATCTCTGTCACTATGCATGCCCTGAAGTGCCAAATCTAGACGTTTCTTAAATACCTCTAGGGATGGTGACTCAACCACCTCCCTGGGCAGGCTGTGCCAGTGCCTGACCACTCTTTCAGTAAAGTAATTCTTCCTAATATCTAATCTAAACCTCCCCTGCCCCAACTTCAGACCATTTCCTCTGGTCCTGTCATTATTCCCCTGGGAGAAGAGGCCAACACCCACCTCTCTACAGCCTCCTTTCAGGTAGTTTGAAGGCAAACTGCTGAAGGCTCGCAAGCTCAGCTGGAGAAGCAGCCACTGTCATTTATTTTCCCTCTCAAAATGGTGCAGTCAAATGTGTACTGTGATTAACAAAAGTAATTTATTTTGAACTTGAATACAGCCTGCCTTACTCTCTAGGACTCCAGGCACGCCGCAAATGCTTCTGCTGTTACCTGACATGAAGGCTATTCCTGTGACACTGGCTGACACAGGCAGAGCAGCGAGGTGCCAGCCACAGTTGTACCAAGATCCCCTGCACAAGGGACACCTTTTAGCACCAGCAATCTCACCAGGCTGTTCCTAAATAGTATTTCTTCTACAGTTCTGAATAAAGCAGTTCTGTTAATTCATTAACATCGTTAAGTGTATTGAAAACCATGTTTGTGTTCTGATGGAGCGTAATGTGCTTCTCTCTGCTGTGAAAAGTTTCTTCCTGGTAAACTTTACAAAAAACTTTGATTTTTTTGCATAATTCGACAAAAATAATTTCACAATTAGCTAGGGAACAGAGAAGTACATCTGAAGCCAGGTTTTTCCACATATTTCCATATACATTTAGTTTTATTACTCAGCACTACTGGAAAACAAACTAATTTATGACACAACATGGCAGTTACCGTGTTTCAGTTTTTTCCTGGTTCATGCATTAGTTATCTCCATTCATTTTTATCTTATGAATTATTAATCATATATTAATGAATTTATTAATTATAAACTAATTAGGCATTTCTAGATGCAATTTACGTTTTCTAACTGTGCATAGAATTCTAGCTTGAGGACTAATTATTTCAGCAGCCATGTGTTTAACACTAGTAGCTAAAATCAGACAAAATGCAAAGGTAACAAGCTTTGTTTTTTTTAAATGATGATTTACACGTCAGACGTTTAGAAGCCTCCCTCCCTTATTTACAGTGGTGTTTATAGGATACATAGTAGCTGTGCACCTTATGCTTACTCAGGCCTTTCATCTTCTCAGTTAAACTGTTGGTCTGTCTAAGAGAGTTTTGAAAAGTCTTTTCTTTTTATTTTCTTTCTTTAAAGAGATGAGATTTCTTTGGCTGGAGGGATAGTTCTGCTCATAAGACAGAGAAAAAAAACAACAGCTCAAATTAGGTCGTTTTTTTAGATATGCACAAATTCCGAGTAAACTGTGGGTATATGCATTTTCTCAGTTCAGTGAGAATAAATGAATGCTTTACCATTGAAATATTGTTATAGATTAAGATAACATTTTATATTTCTAAAGCAATTTGCAAACATGACATTAATTACTAGTTAACTGATTTCATTGCAAACTATAATCATTAACTCATTAGTTTTCAAAACAGCCATGTGACATACAGAACACAAGGAAATTGCCTTAACAGAAAATATAGTCTTCTTAAACTTCTTTGTGAACAATTTTCCTGAAAGTCTAAACTGTATCTATGCAGTACTTTGTCACCTGCTCCAAGAACAACTACCCAATACATTATCTTTAATGCAACAACTCTTCCCACAACTGTGCAGAAAAATGCTTTCCCTTCTGTCTTTTTCTGTTTTCTTTATCTTAAAATTGAGTGGATGGCATTTGTAACATCTTTGGTTGCAATAGCCACGGAACTTTCTTGATGTTTTAGGATTGTTTTCAGACCATTCCAAGTATTTCTGACGAGGGGATTGTAGTGAAAAACTGAATGTAATCTTCATAGTGGTTTTTACTATGGTATATCAGTACAATTATTTCATACTCAATGTGGCAATTCTTTACCCTGAAAAAGTCTTCTCATATCAAATGTAATATGCACCACAGTAGGCTTTAAATAGGTGCATGGACTCATGTATTATGTGCACTGACTGGAACTGTCACTTAGTATAAGGGCAATAGTATCACAATTGGGTAGCGTTATATTTCATTTCATAGGCAAACTTAGATTATCATCTGTGTGATGATTTCCTTACAGTTCATCTGTGCTATCCTGGGCAAATAGTAGTGGTAAAGTCATGGTTACCAGGTTACACATGTGCCCTTTTGCAGACCATAATACCCAGTAAACCTGTTAAAGGCTGTAAATAATGGGGGTTTTGGGGGTTTTTTTTTGGTATCTAAGGGACCCAAAAATGTTTACACCTCAAAAAGCATCTTTTTCAGCTGTGCTGAAAAACATTATTTTCTCTTTTTATTTTTCAACTTCCTATCATTGTAGAAGAAAAAAAAAAAAAAAAAAAACGAACAAAAGGAAATGGAGTAAACCACCTTCCCCACACATTATGAATTTGTGATTGAGGTTCTGTTCACAAAGGTTTGTAGGACTGACCCAAACCTGCACATTTCCAGTGGGAACTTGATAGTGCAAGAGTCAGCAGCACAACAGCAGAGTCAAGAAATAGGATGGGAGACTCCCATCCACAGGCAAGAGAGAAGAAATTTCCAGACATTAGTCTTGGGCTAAGTTTTTTTTTCTGCAGGAACATCTGCTTCTGCAGGACAAGCGTAATGGATTTGTCATGACAGAGACAGCAGCAGCCAGGAACGGAGCTTGTTGGAGGTGCAATTTTAACAGCTCCTTCTATTGGGAGGGACTGAAGCACCACCACTACAGCCAGGGAGTAACCAAATGGCTGGAGAGGGAGGCTGGAGCTTGCTGACTACACACGACACCAATGCTGCCCAAGCACTGGTATCATTGTCACTTCCCACTCTGCCTCCCCTCAGAGTGTAAGAGGAGCACAGTGCTGGGGAGCACTGTGTCCTGCAAGCCACCATCCTCCCAAACCATCCCATGACTTAGCATCGTATCACACCTCAGCCCTGAAAGTCCCTGTGCCAATTCTTTTTTCACTACCGTGGCAGGCACAGAGCCCTCTTTTTTGCTAGGAAATCTCTCTGTGTGCTGGCTCTGCACCCTGGGCTTTGGCGAAACAAACACCAAGGTTATTGCTTGCTGCTGGAAAGGACAGCTCTGGTGTGTGCCATACCAAAACGATCGCTTGGCAGCAGTAGAAAGTTATCCCACCAGGCATGGACCAGACAGGTATATCTGAATTTGGAGAAAAGATCAGGTCATGTTTTAAAAACTCAAGCAAGTTAGTCTCAGCTCTCTGCTTCCAGACTTCAGGGTGGATACAGCCTTTCCAACTTATTTGGCTGACAAACTTGAAACAAACCAAAGACTGTACAAGTGGAGTCACTGTTAAGAATATATAGCAATACACATAAGCAAAGAAACGATGCCAGAATTTATATAATTTAAATGTCTAACTTTAATTCTGTACTGAGTGTCTGACAATACTTACTCTATGATTATAATGCTGAATTTTATATATATAAGGATTTGAAATTTAGCATTTTGTAAGTTATTCTTGGAAACCAGCTATCAACAGTGGAATGCACTCATAAGGCACTGATTAGGGGGTTTTTTTCTGGGTTTTTTTAATTATTATTCAATGGTTCAGAATATTTTTTTTTTCATAATTAAACTTATAAATCAAATTTACAAGTCTGTCATCACATTTCTAGAATGCTAACTCAGGTGTTTCTGCAAACAAGTCAGCTTCATAGAATGAGGAAGATGAGAGGAAGCTGAAGGACTATTATAAAGCCTGGTCTGCCAGCTCTGGTGGTACCATCCAGAGGCAGGGCAATAATCAACAATGGTAAATAGTAATGTTTTAAAAACGTGACAGCTGTCTGCTTGGTGAATTGAGACAGAGCCATTAAGAGAGAGCATCTCCTCTGCTCCGTACTCTGCCTCACATCAGCCTGCTTGCAGATAGGGGACATGATCACAAAGTGCCAGGACTCCCTGTGCAGTAGTACCAGATTGAGTCACTTAATCCAGACGTTAAAAGGTTTGATTAAATGGTGAGTTCCTCGTTTTCTGGTTCCCCCAGCTGAGACCTTGATTCTGATTTGCAGAAATGAACTTACAGAGTGTTACACAGTGCTAATAACGCAAAGGTAAAAATGAAGTACTTCTCAATCTCTGGCTGGACATGAATAATCCAGTCAGTAGTTTTGACATTAATTCCCCACTGCCTATTTTCTCTAAAATACTTTAAAAAAAATCCTCCCTCTGAGTAGCATTTTTGTGAAAATAAAGTAATTGCTGTTCACAAAGCACTCAGATATTCAGTGATGGGTAGCATAAAAAAGAGAAGAGAAGAAATCATTAATTCTGTCTGCAGAGCAGAATTTCAAAACCACTCAGAAACTCGGGCATTAGACTTGACACCAACAAGGAGGCGGAAAGAGAAGAGTGAACAGCTGCTGGTTAAGTGGGAGCCAGCCACGCTGGGCAGCAGCTGAGACAAGGGTCCTACGGAAAAGATAATACAAAGCAAATTTTTGTCTGGACAAATGCAGGCACACACAGGAGGATGCCCAAGTTTGCCCAAGAGGGAACCTTAATTCTGCTAGACCGTAACTTGGGATGTTTTACTTTACAGCCTCTGCGGTCACTTATCTGCATGGATGCTAAAAAGTCATCTAAGTAAACTGATAACACAGAGAAGAAGGGCTATTAAATGATAGTGTAAAACTGTGTGGGATAACACAACATTTGAGCTGTATTCCAGAAACTCTTAGCTACATGTATTAAAACAGGGTTTAAAGATTTGATCATGAAAGCCCGTTCTGAAAATTGGGATTAAAGTATTTGGTTAAATTAAATTGTAAATGATGAACATGGTAGCTAAATATTCTCGTAGGCTATCTGAAAAAAATCTTCTGTTAATTGTGTATTTCAGGATTAATATATCAAAGAAACATCTTTCAGTTCACCTCTCAGTGTCCTGGTGTCAGTAGCCTATTGTTTGTTCCAGTGCTACTGGTTACAGCTGTATATTTGACATTATTTTCCACACAGTCAGAGTTTTCTGATCATGTGTGGATGGTAAGGTTGATAAACCTTCATTGCTCTGTTGGCACAGCCTATATTTTTATACATCAGTTAGATTAGTTTCTAATTGTTTGCAAAATGTGTTGTCAGCAACTGGACTGGAGGAGTTTTTCCTTTTTGAAGGTTTTTTACCATCTTGCCTTATTCAGTACAACTCTTTGGCTGAGTTCAGATCTCTGTTTCCAGTGGTTTTGAACCTAGAGGAAACCTTTGCAGTAATAACAAGGAGGGATTCTACTTCACAAGAGAGAGGCCTCAACACAGGCTCGCCAGCATGTTTTATCCTGGATTGAATATAACAGAGCTAATTAAGCTTCGCAATGACTCTTGTTTCCATAGTTCACTAGTTGCCCTTGCTACACATGCTGTGGATTTCCACTCAGTTTTAAGAGCCATCTGGTTTTCATAACTCCTGTTTAGGGCATGATCAACTACTTTCATTTTTTCCATAGTGTAAGTGGGCTAATATCCATGTATCCCTATCACACTTTAAAGTTCATTTCCACCCTATAATACGTGTCCAGGTTTTCCTGTACATACTGTGTATTTGGCAGCAATCTTTTTTTCCCCAACATTTTTTATTTTATTTTCATTTTTTGGAGTGAATGTAGCTCTCATAAATGGCGGTGGACTGACAACTCTGGCAGATGAAACCTGGCTAATCTGTACAAAAGAAATAGCAAAAGGACATGGCAAAATAATCTTCCTTTAGTGTTCTCAGTATCATACATTATCCTTGAACAGGAAAGAAATACTTCAGGACTGAAGGTGAAAGTCCTTGTAATAGTTCAGCTAGCATGACTCTGTTATAGGGTGACGGTTAAGTCTAGTAAGACCTCACTGATAACCATTTATTCAATAATTTTCACAGGCACAGGAACCCTGTCAGATGCTAATGCTAAATTCTAGCCATGAAATCTACACTTGTGACTCCATGGCTCCCACTGCTAAATGTTTTAATTCACTGATCTGAGAAACATCAGAACAATCTGCAAATTTATAAAACAACTTTGCAACTTTACATTAAGTCAAGGGCATTATTCACACTATTTTAAATACGTGTCTAATTTAAAATCGAGATTGAGGGCTTCTATACTTAGGAGCCAAAGTTCCTTATACAGTCAAGGGAGGGAGACTCTAGAGAAGGTCGCCAGAGCCCCTGAAATACAGAGTTGCAGGCTGAGTAACTGGCCACAACCTGCAGATATAACAACAGTGGGGGTAGAGGTAAATTTCTTGTTGGGTAGAGGTAAATTCCTTGTTCTCACCTGTTTAATGTGTTAAACTCATTGCCACATTTTCCCCTAGATCCTTGTGAGTCTGGTGGTTTTCGGTAAGTTTTTGCTTCCCTTTACTGTGTGAAACATGGCTACTCTGGGCATGCCTCACCTCATTGCTGGTGCAGAGCTTTGGGCAGTGAGGGCACTTCACTTTTCCCACTGTATGTAAATAACAGTTGTGAGACAAGAGACTGATACACTATAGAAAAAAAAATAGTATTTTATAGAATTATTGGGTTTTTTTAGAAATTATAAGTTATTTCCTGAATACTGGAACTAAAAAAGTTGTTTTATGCCCTTATGTCTCCCCCATGTCCCCAAAGCTCCTTGCCACTTTCAGCCCCACCAGGCAAGATAAAGCAGTGTGTAATACATGTGTTATATACATTCTTGCTAAGGAGCCAGACGACTACCAAGAAGGTCTGACTTCTGCCTGACTTTTCCATCAGTCAGAAATTGATTTGGGTCTCTGCCTTCCACTCAGAAACTTATTTTTATGGAATTTGTTGGAGGTTGTCTTTGAGAAGTCTCCTGTTATTTCTAATTTGGCTTAAAGTGGCCAAAAAATCACCATGAATAGATAATGGGATATATATATTTAAAAGTATAATTTATGTTATATTAGAACAATGTGGCTAAATGATACTGACATAAATGCCTATATTTATAGCTAGGTATTATATCTATTAATAGATAGGTGTAAACAGATAATGTGATATCATCATCCCATTTTGTTAGGAACAGTCCATAGACTAGGTACTGGGATGCTCTATCCTTTCCCTCCTCTATCTGTTACCATGAATTTCCTAGGTAAGGGTTTTAGGAATAATTCCACCTTTATTTATCTCAATGACACTGGAAGACAGAATAATTTCAATAAAAGGGGAAGTTCAGATCTCCTCAGCCCCAAAGCCACAGTCACCAAAACTGTGCAAATTAGCAAATTCTGCTTACAGACAAGTACAAAACTAAATCCCCATGGGCATAGGAGAAACATAGGCTTCTGCCTCTTTCCCTCTTGTCAATGGAGTTGTACTCCCTGATTGGCCAACATCTCTTTTCCGGGATCACCGAGGAGCAAGGGAGCTACGGATGCAAACAACCTGCAAAAGTCAGTCCCAGCATGTGAGCACTGTGCCAGACCCAGGCATGTGGCTGAGGAGCCACGTGGCAAGAGGCACCACACACGTACATACAACTGGGGAATTTAGGGTTAGGCAGCCTGTACAAAGTGGGTTTGGTATACCAGTGTGAGGCAAGTAGTTGAGTCACCATCCCTGGAGGTATTTAAAAGACCTGTAGACGTAACGCTTAGGGACATGGTTTAGTGGTGGACCTCACAGTGTTACGTTTATGGTTGGACTCAATGATCTTAAAGGTCTTTTCCAACATAAATGATTCTATGATTCTATGAGAAGCAAGCATCTAACTCAGACTCAGACTTATTTGTGTTGCAGAAGCCTTATCTGAGATTCTGTCCCAGCTCTGAACCACTCACAGCTTGGTAACTTTTGCATGTGACACCTTGGATTTTAATCACAAAACTCCAAAACATTATTTTTTTCTAAGTGTTGTGAAGGCCAGCTTGCAACCCAGCCTCATATTTGTCTTTCATCCTGACGAAAGGGACGAAGGGAGAGGTGTTGAGAAAACTGGACACAGACAATTGTAAAAATGCAGATAAGTCTATTTTCCATGTTGAACCCCACGTCAAAAGGCAAGTAAAAAGGACATTTTTTTTCTTTCTTGTCCCTCACCTTTTTCCTTAAGAAGCAACATAGTATGCCATGCAGTGGCTGAGCTAGTAAAGTGATCCATCAGACTGCAACCACCTCCAAAATCCATAGCTTCTTGATACTAAGTTTGCACATTTTCAGCTGGGTCATTTTTTTTCTTTTTTTCTTTTTTTCTTTTTTTTTTTTTTAATATAGAATGTTTTGGGTTGGAAGGGACCTTTAATGGTCATCTAGTCCAACCCCCCCGCAGTAAGCAGGGACATCTTCAACCAGATCACGTTGCTCAGAGCCTCATCAAGCCTGGCCTTGAATGTCTCCAGGGATGGGGCCTCCACCACCTCTCTGGGCAACCTGTTCCAGTGTTTCACCACCCTTGTTTCCTAATGTCT
Source organism: Fratercula arctica (assembly GCA_947846985.1). NCBI lineage: Eukaryota > Metazoa > Chordata > Aves > Charadriiformes > Alcidae > Fratercula > Fratercula arctica. The sequence goes on from CANTUZ010000003.1 coordinate 73,167,242, forward strand.
AATCTAAACCTACCCTGCTCTAGTTTAAAACCATTGCCCCTTGTCCTATCACTACATGCCCTTGCAAACAGCCCCTCCCCAGCTTTCCTGTAGGCCCCCTTCAGGTACTGGAAGGCCACTATCTGTACCAAGCAATCTCAGGCAAGGTCCGTTTTCAAAGAATAGCTATCAAGTGTCAAAATCTAGATCATCTTCTGTCCTATCTAATATCTGTCTGATGTGGTAAAGGCACTCAGCAGTGGCCAGACAAACAGTACCATGAGAGGTTTAGCTACTGAACTGCTCTCTTGAGCAGGAGGTAGCAGGTAGTAGGAGCCTGATTACAAGCCTATTCCTTCTCCTGTACGCCCACCTCTCCAAAGTAGTATGTATTTTATCAGCAGGCGCAAAGCAAAAATCAGTCCTTCTTAAGTTAAAATGCCAATTTCACTAGTAAAGAAAGAATTAAATGCACAAGGAATGCACTCGGGCAGAATTAGAGTCTAAACAGCGGCTTTGTATTAGTAATTTCAGATGATAAACTGCTATCCAAAATATCGAATGGCTGCTCAGCCAAGCCGCTCTCCCCTACGGCTGCATGCCAGGAGGCAGTAGCAGTCTCTCAGACGCGCTGCTGTGCTCAGTCTTGAACTTTGCACTGAAGTGGACATGGAAGCAACAGAGAGATGAGGTCTTGTAGAGCAAGTAGACAGTAGAAACCTACATGAAAGGTTGGAAACTTAAACTGAAATTATCTTGGTCTGTGGGAAGAGAGAGACGCTTTCTTTGGAGCAAAAAAAGCTGAAGCAAAAGAGCCTAGACTTGAATGTTGTTTTTGCCAGGCAAATTAAGCGACTTTTTCCTCATTTTAAATTATAAACTGTGAATGATGCTCTGTCAAAGCTAGTTCTATATCTACAGCGAAGTAGTAACAGAAAAAAATTATAAAATCCTAATCTGAAAGCTCCTCGTCTTCCTAAGAGACTACCCATGGACACACACAAAGCCACTCCTGCAGAGTGAATGCACGTGGTAGGGATAAGGGCTGAATAGAAATAATCTTGATACAAATCAAACTTTCCATATTTTTGAAATCAAAGAGATTTAGGAGAATCATAAACCCCAAAGCTATTCCCTCAAATGATTTCAACAGCTTGAGGCGAGTTCATTAAAACAATGTATCTCCAGTCTTTCAGCGGAGACAAGCTCTCCATAGGACAGTGCTTTTGCTTATCTGGGAAGAGCTTCTTGCTGAGTTCCCGCTGGTTTATTTAAGCCGGTGCTGGGCTCCTGTTACTCTTCTCCTGCTGAAAGTTAAACTGGTTTCAGCTAGTCAGTGCTGCCTGACGGATCTAAATAAGGCAATGCTGAGCATACAGACCACACTCTGATACAGAATACGATTACCATGGGAAGCCTTCCAAATTCGAAACAGCCAGGAATTTTAACCTTGGAGCCAAGGCAGTTCTAATAAGAGGGGGGTGGAAATTGCCTTCTGAATTTAATTTGCAAAGTAACATTAATAGGAAAAGAAGTAACTTATACATACTTCTCCCATCTTCTAACAAGAAGTATGATAAAATGTCAGGAAGATGCAAAACCCAGATTATCAAAGTCCGAGAACCATGGTTTGGACAGAAAACCGAATGATGCACATTACATGTGCATAGTAATGAAAAATTTAAAATCTGGACATATGTGTAACATTTTAGTTTGGAAATTAAGCTGTCTGGGTTCAGATACAATTATGTTCATATGTGTCACATTTTAAAGCAGGGAGGGCTTGTTCCACAAAAATGTGTGTATTTTTCCCAACTCCATTATTTGATCTGAGAAAATGTATTGTATCTCTGTGCAAGTTCATCTCGCTTCATTCTTGGAAGCTATGAAATATCATTGCCATGACTTCAGATTATATTACTTGTCTATTAGGACTCAGGACTTGATGTGAGAAATAGAGCTGGACGGGAGAGTGTTCCCCCATCCTCCATACATACAGTTCCAGGATCTCTTACATCCCAGATATGTGTCTCATCCTACATCTTTTGGATATTTAAAATGGATAGTGTCTCCTATTAATATTTATGTCTCTGGTTTTGAATCCCATACAGTCCCACACAAAACCTGAAAAAACTTTGTCTGCCAAGTCTGGGACATACATATATATGCCTATAAAAAGCCAGGTGCTCACAACGCAATTTTTTTCAGTGGAAATCTTGTCTGATATGAAAAACCTTGGGAAGATCTAGGCACAGACGTGAGTTCTTTTGCCATTTGCTTCACGTTAATGGGGAAATCATAATTATCCCCCTCTTCAAACTACTCTCAGTTCTGTAGCATAACATACTAAATGTAAGATTTATATTACTGCTATTAGTGATCACAGATTCATGTCATTTCTATGATAATGTGAGTGTAATGGCACAAATACATGGAAATTTGGAAAGCAAAGATACTTTCTTCAAATACTGCTGGTTTTATATACTAGTACAAGCTCAATGGAGAACTAAATGCCACAAGGAATTCTGAACTCAGAAAATGCATTCAGAAAGTCCTGTGCAGCAGGATTATCACATGATTTCACATGATTTTCACATTTTCACAGCCCAGAAAATGTACTGTAAACAAGCAAACTAATATAATCTGTGACACAAGCAAAAAACCTTCATCATATTCTACCAAGGACTCTTTCCTGCACTTTAATATATTAATCAAGGATGCAGAATACACTCATAGAAGCAATATATATTTATTTATTTTCAACATATATTTATCATGACAATTAATAACAAATCAGATTCATAAAACTTACTAATAGTGCAATAAAACAATTTATTCAGGAAGCTTTCTACCTAAAACACATACACTAAACCAGCTACATTTAAGATAATATAATAAGCAGCAAAGCTGCATGAAAAAGACAGGCAGCACTGTGTAGGGAGAGTAATTTATTAAAAGCCAAATGTCTTAACTCAGAATCAGTGTTCACTAATTTGTTAATAGTGTTAGGTTCCCAGCAGAGCAACTCCTTTAGGAGCACTTTGCTTTGTAAGAAGTACTGCTGGGGTAAATCTGAAACAGAACCTTTTTTCTGTAGCATAACAATATTTTCTGTCCATTTATCAATGTCTTTCTTTTTTTGTCCTTTTTTTTTTTGTCTCTAATGAAACTATTTTTTTGTTTACTTCTAAAAAGTGATTTCTTTTAAATCTTTAAGAAAACAAAAAATATCAAGCCTTGAGGCTATGAGATTTCTTTTCCACCTAAAAAGAGTTGCAAAGCTTGGTGAATGCTAATGCTTTGTGTAATCTCATTCTAGCTTTTTATTTGTAAAGAAGTCTTCCCAGTGAGAAATTACTCTGGGCCATATTAGTGAGTTAGTTGAAGGGAAAGAAAAATAACAAGTGGTGAGGGCTGCTCTGTTTTTAGGGATATGCTAATTTCAAAGCCTGATAAGAGCATCTAAGATGAATACATTACTGTTTCTCATTTAATCAGTTTTGCAGACATATTAACTTATTCTGAGTGGAGCTTAAGCACCATGTCTCCAAAGTCAGTTTAACCTCTGTCCAAAGATGAATGCAAAGTGATTTTCTCCCTCAGGTTAACAGTTCATATGGCAGGGTTTCTTTATACCTTTCTATTTAGTTTAATGTATCTAGGGTCATGGCTCCTGACCTTTACTTTGAGTTCTGAGCTCAGATGAAGCCCAAACATCGAGGCTGATCTCTTTTGCAGCTGCCATGCATCACCTAGTACTACATGCAGAAAACAAAGCAAGAGGAGAGACAGTCTAGAAGGTTATATACTGTGTCTTGCCCCTCACGCTTTACCAGTGACAGATATAGTACTTAAGCAACCTCTTCTTTTTTCCCAGTTTTTGCTCAGACATGAATGGCTATGGCAAATGGTAACAGGAATAGGAGGCAGCAAAGAGGGTGGAGAGGGCTGGGATAGACAAGGACATGATGATGACGACGACTTTTTTTCAAAAGTCTATGGAAAAAAGTCAGCAAAACAACCAAATGTTCTTGCTTCATAGTTCCACATGCGAGAAAAATTGAAATAAAACAGTCTTACCTTGAAAGAGAAGCTATCAAAACACATGCTAGCATCCCCAGTAAAACAAAAGGAATCAAACTGGGCCAGGCTATGCCACTCTCAGTTTATGTCTACAGAAACACTTAAGTGTTACAAAAAGAGGCACACACTCTGAAATAATGTTGTTTACACTCCAAATCTTCCTGAACCCAGGCTCAGTGTGAAGCTGGTATGAGGCTGGGTTTGAAATGAAGCTGAGAAATGCATTTCTTTGGTAGACATCTTTGACTATTTGCCAGTTGTTCAGGCATCAGAAATCAGCAACCCAGAAAGAGGTATTTGGTACCAGTATGAGTAAAGTCCTCAACAACTGGCAGCACATTTCTGCATCTGTGTACGTGTTGTTTCAAATGGCTGTGCTGTTTCCTAAAGGAATTTTTTTCCAGAGGGAAATTTTCATCTGTCACCTGCATTCTCCATCCATTGTTGATTTCTGCTTCTGCAGGTTACATGCAAACTATGGCAAAGATAGCCATTACAAATGTGAAAAATCATGCAGAGCTATTAAAAGATTTTAGAAACATTAGTGGTATATAGTGATATTTTCCAGAACTGCATCCTCTTTTCACTAAACATGTCCGTCCCCTGTACAGTTAGTTTGCTAACTCACAGACTAAGGGTGAAACACAAGGAAGCACTTTATGTGCCTCCAGCTTTTGGGGCATCACCTTTAAAATGCCTAAAAGTATCTTTCTGTAGATGAAAGATCTGAGGAAGCAGCAAAAGCCATGTAAACCTCTTTGGAAGTCACTGACAACATACAGTCCCCATGAGAAACTTTCTAGAGAGTGGAGCCATTTGTAGCTCACCCCCGGGAAACAAATGGGCACATGGGACGTGCGAACTCAGATCTGCCCCACAGCTTTCCCAAGATGATGGAGCAGGAAGCTAACTAAGCAAGGGCTACTCTGAAAAGATATTCGGGATACTTCTCTTGCCACCCCTTTTACCCTGAGATACAGAAGCCCCAGACCTCCTCCATCTCTCCTCTCCATTTGTGGCATCCCCTCCAGCTCCTGGGGCAGATGCACACACAGCTCTCCTGCTCCAGGGGTCAAGTTTTTCACCACATGGCTGATACCACGTGAGCAGGCAGCAGCAGTGATGCTTGGCAGAGTTTTCAATGAGAAACACTGGGGCTGCAGCACCTTTTCAGTGGATGTCTGCTCTATCAGATGGGGGGGGGGGGGGGGGGGCAGACAGACATGGCTCTGAATAGGGTGCTAAGCACTAAGGACTCTGCAAGGGTGTCAGGGAAGGCCATCAACTAAAGGCAAGATAACATCAAATGGGAGCTCTATGGACCGTTCACCTGGATTTCATTCCCTAAATCACTCCCACAGCCTCTCTGTCACCAAAGCAGGACTTCAGAGCCCCTCCCTATTTTTTTTCCCCACTTTGCCTGACAAAACTTTAACACAATATATCTGCTTGTGCCAACTTAAAGCAGCTGGTTCTTTTATTTTAATATTTATTCATGCATTTTAGGGTACTTAAAATGGTGTGAGAATGTGGTTTCAGTGCCATGGGGAAATTTCTGCTCCTGTGGAGTCACTTAGATGTCTGCAGTAGATCTCAGAGCCAGGATCGCACCTCAAGAGTCCTTTCTGATGAAGCTTAGCGCTCACCCACACGCTTAATTCATAATCCTGGTGTTGTACAGTGTATGAAGGTTATTATAGTTCTTTGAATTCCATTATATCTGGCTAGAAATTTGCCCAGGCCAACTGACATGTTACTTAAATTACCTGCTTTGCCTCTCCAAGTGCTTAGTAGTATTATATGAAGAACTTTCTACCCCTGTTTAAGCATTATACTATACATTACACCTGCAAACAAAGAAAAAAAATATCCACTCTTTCTTTTTCATATTGAGAAGAATAAGGAACCTTAAGTGTAATTGAAGTAAATCATCACATATTTTTGAAGTTCTGAATGTTTAACGCAGTAAAAGCAAGGAGAAAAGCAGGCCTTCCTACCCAGGAATTGGGCTGGCAACAAAGACCCAGAGCAATTAGATTACTCAAAAAAACCCAACCCACCATAATGAACAATAGACAGAAAACATTGGATTTTTTTATTTTTTTTATAGCACTTTATAATATCTTTTTCCCCGCAATATACATATATTTAATTAACCAAGATTGGTTGCTAATGAACACGAGCTTGTTTGGCAGTGCTAGTTAACAAAAACATTTGCCAAGAACTCCACTGATTTCTTATAAAGATCAGAGGGCCATGCAAGGTGACGACCTTATTTATAAAGTCCTTAAAGTGATTTGGATTCTGTCTGCCTTGGAGATTATTGTCCCTTACCCTTTTACTGTGACAATTCAAGTTAACAGATTCTCCTAGGGTTTAAACATCTGAAACGAACCACATGTTCCTTCTACATGGGCTTCAATTCTATTTTTTTACTTGGCCCTTTGACCAAAAGAAGAGTCTAGCAGTGTTTCTTAAGGTGTAATGTTGTCTTTAGCTACAACACAGTGCAAAATTTCAAAGTACAAAGTTGATTTAGAAGGTTGTTTTGGTTTGATTACCTTGTCCATATTCAAATCAATGAGACAATTTGGGGAGCAAGGTCAGTGTGAATGCAGATCCCTGAGACTACCTTTAAGTTGTAAAGGTCATTCCTTTAGTAAGGATTAACCTTTATCAACATGATCAGCTATTATTATGTATTTCATATTTATGAAGATGTTTGATAAAGCAATGATGCAACTGAAAGACATATGTGTAGTATAAATTTAAAATACATCTTTCAAAATACAAATGGAATTTCAACCATTTAATTTAATTATCTTTTGCATATTACTTGGAAAATTTTCTACAGCTCTGGAAGCTATGAAACAAATGCATTTTATAAATCTATGAATAGAAACTGTAAAAATGAAAGAACAACTATTGACTTTACAGAAGTGCTAATATGAATAAATGTTATTGACATCAATGAAGCAACTGCATTCATGTTGAGAGACCTGAGATCAGGATTCAAATACATGATAATCGATTACTGATGGCTCTTGGTTGGTGCATGCATTTTCAAAAGACATATCTTTTCTAACTTTATAATGTTTACAAAATACATCTGCATTTTAAATCAATACTTTGAAATGTTTAATCTTATTGTAGTGGCACTACAGAGTGGATTGTTTTATGGGGTTTACCATAATCTGTACAGGGAGATCTGTACATCTTGTAAGATGGACGTATGTGAGCAAATTTTAGGATTAGCTTTTGTCATCTTTTCGCACAAGAGCTGTTCAAAAAGCAGTAGGTAGGAGAAATGCAATTTGGATTGGGAGGGATTGTTTAGATGTGCACAGGCCAAGAACTCTCCCAAGACAAGTGATGGTGTAAAGAGCATCTATAAGCTTCCAGCTAACCCATACAAACAGCTGTGAAGGGAGGATTTGTATGACTTAATCTTTCTCTGATTCTCTACATGAAAACTTTTATCAATGCCAGGACAGGTCAGGTTGTAAACCCATTGGTGTTCCCCATAAAATCTGTAAGCCATCACCGATTAATTCAGTTCTTTCAGCAGAAAATGGATCTAACGCTGTTTCCTTTCTGTCTCATTATTCATTCAACTGAGGTCTTGGATAGACAAGCACCAAATGCTGCTGCTGAGGAAGAACCAAATATTTCAAAGTAATTGACTTCACCCAGTGAAAGCCATTTGGATTAGATGGGACTCGAAGAGAAACAGAGCTCTTTCAGGCTTCCTTCCCCTTCCTGCCAAAGTATAGTGATCTCTAACATACCAAAATTCAAAGGTATTTGCTGTACTGTGTAGGCCAATGCATACATCCTTTTGTTCAGATTTTCTAGTTTTAAGCATTAGAAGCACATAAACAGATGATCTGATGTTGATCCTAGCTCCTGGGCTTCACTTTGAGCCCAAACAGCACAGCTGCAGAAGCTTTATATTTCCTTCAGAAAAAAAGAATCAAGATGCCTTTCATTGAGCCTTTGGAGCAAAAATCTGGTTTCACATGAAGTAATGATGGTTTGTGCCGTATGACTGAGTCCACAGTCAGAGAGCCTACACAAAACTGTTTTCCTTTAGTACCAAATTTGATAATTGCATTTGGGCTCAAAGCAGTTTCAGCTTACCTGATGCTCCCATTCTGTTTAGTGCCTGCTAATGACTGATAAGGAAGCAGAAGTAGGTACAATTCTCTTTTGATGTTGGGGATACAAAGAACCTACTTTCCCTTTTCTTCTTTATCAAGTCTCTCTCCCCTTCTTAAGGGAGAATCTTTACATTTTTTCCCAGTTGTTTCTGGAGATAGCAGGAAGGTAAACAGGCTATAAGCACACAGTGGTAGCTAGTATTCAGGTTTTTGATTCAGGTTTTCTTTTCCATAAAGGAAGAAATTAATGACTGAGTCAGATATTTCTCTTGCATTCCTCTATTGCATCCTGGATGTAAACATCATATATAAAATCTCAATTCCTAAACACTGTAGAGCCCTAGGAACAACAGTCCATCACTTATCTGTAGTGCTATGCCTCTTTACAGCACATGTACTTTTAACAGCAAATATACTACCTAGATGGGCTGCTTTCTTTAGTTTTTGCTTAGATGCACAGAAACACATCTCCCTGTGTTTCTGGTGCTTCCTTGTGCACTGTTTTATTGATTCCGTTACACTGCACACAAACACTCCTGTCATCTGACACTCGGTTCCCCAACTATGCATTCAGATGACTGATAACTCATACTATATATCTCAATCCTGACCATTTTTTTCAGAAAAAAATGTGCTTTGGGCAGTGACTCCTACTGTTCCAGCTGTCTATTCCACACAGGAGCTTAACAGCTTTTGCAGTTATCTTGAAAGATGGGCAGTTATCATAACATCCAGATTTTCCTAAAGTTTCACCTAATCTGCTGTATGGGAAATATGGCTCCTGAAAAGGAACTTAGAAAAGATAAATTTTTAGAAAAAAAAAAAAAGATAAATATTTTAGATTTCTTTTCCTCCATGTGATACTACTGTGATAAAATAGTTTTCACAGGGTTACTTCTCCAGTTGAAGAGTCCGTGTCTGAACACTTCCTAACAGCAGTGATTATCTGGACGGCATCAGACACATCCTGCATCAGACTCTACTGAAATATAACCAAATGCCCAACTACTTTAGGCAGAAGGCACCTGTAGAAAAACAGATGGGGAAAAATCCAAAATCGTCAAGTGACACTGAAATTTTTTCAAGCAAATTACCAAATAATATCCAACTGATTACATGTAGGAAGTTCTTAGTGGTTTATGCTAACTGTGTACAAATTAAGCAGGGAAATTAATATGTTATTTAAACCATATAATTGCATTTGCTGTTTCCTGGAAATCTGTGCTCAAAAGCATACAGCTTTCTGTAACTAACACAATGGATAGTTTTGTTTCGGTAGGTGAAAAAAACTTGTTAATACTGGCAAGCTTACTTCTGTTGGACACTGTGAGAAAAAATGTGTACAGTATCACCAGATATTAGTTTACAGTGGTTATTTTATTGAGAGCTGGACTCAGAATGACATGGCCAGTCAGTGGAAAGATGACTAATTGCATACATTCAGTATGGCAATGAGACTAATGTAACGGTGTCAGATGATCTCCTCCTTCCCATGACACCCTGAATTTAAAAAGAATGATTAAGTCTTAGACCAGTGTAAAAATAGACTTAAAGAAAAAACAAACAACTTCAATTAGGAAAAATTAATTCCTAAGTGATTAAATCCCAGTAAATTATGAATAGTTGAATAAATGCAATGTGAATGGTTATCCCAAAATCAAAATTTTTGTCCTGCCTTGTTTGTGTGAATACAGGACAGGTTGTGTTCTCAGCTTTGGAACAACATTAAAGAATGTGTTCTTTTTTTCACAACTAAGCCTTCCTTTCCCTCTACTAAGCAAAATATAAAAAGCATCATATATTGTAGCCTGCTGCCACAGGACAACACCCTCCCACACGAGCAATTTCAGTTAAAAGAAAGCGGAAAAAATTCCATCTATTATTATATGACTTTACAGAATTCCCTTGACAGAGTACGCCATACTATCATTATTTCCAAGAAGTTAAATGCTTAGAAATTGTTTGGACTGCTCCACAGATCTGTAAGATGAAAACAATGTTGGCTATAGATCTGGAACGTATGGAGAAGACACTGCAGGCCCTGCAGGAAAGCACCATGGCTGACAGGGGGAAGGCAGGAGACCAGCACGGCTGAGTAAGGACCTCCTGCTCAAACTGAAACACAAGAGGAAAATACATAGGCAGTAGAAGCACAGACACGCTCCCTGGGAAGAATATAGGGATACTTCTCGCAAGTGTAGGGCTGGGATCAGGAAAGCTAAGGCACAGCTCAACCTACATTTGGCAAAGGATGTGAAGAAAAATAAAAAGGGCTTCTACAGGCACATTATTCAGAAAAGGAAGACAAAATAATTTGTACCTCTCCCAAATAAATGAGACAGAGGTCCTAAGGAATTGGCAGATGAAGTTGCCAAGCCACTCTCCATCGTATTTGAAAAGTCATGGTCTCCATCATTGGAAAAGTCCACAGTGACTGGAAAAAGGGAAACATCACACTCATTTTTAAGAAGGGTAAAACAAAGCACCCTGGGAACTACCTACTAGTTAGCCTCACCTCTGTGCCCAATAAGATCATTAAATAGATCCACCTGGAAGCTATGTCAAGGCATACAGATGACAGGGGTGTGATTAGAGACTGCCAACATGGCTTCACAAAAGGCCTGACTAATCTGGTGGCCTTCTACAATGGAGTGACTGCATTGGTGGATAACTAAAGAGAAACTGATACCTTCTACCTTGACTTCTGTAAGGCGTTTGATGTGGTCCCACACAACATCCTTGTTGCTACATTGAAGAGATGTGGATTTGATGGATATTGAATTGACTGGAATTGGACGGATGGCAGCATCCAAACAGTTGCAGTCAATGGCTCAGTGTCCCAATGGAGATCAGTAACAAGTGGTGTCCATCAGGGGTCGACACTGGGACTCATGCTGTTCAATATCCTTATTAATGCTGTGTGGCACAGTTGACACACTGGAGGGAAGGGATGCCGTCCAGAGACTTGAGAGGTGGGCCCATGAGAACCTCATGAAGTTCAACAAGACCAAGTGCAAGGTCCTGCACCTGGGTCGGGGCAACCCCCAGTATCAATACAGACAGGGGGATGAAGGGATTGAAAGCAGCCCTGACGAGAAGGACTTGGGGGTATTGGTGGATAAAAAGCTGGATGTGACCCACCAACGTGTGCTTGCAGCCCAGAAAGAACCGCATCGTGGGCTGCAGCAAAAGAAGCATGGTCAGCATGTCAAGGAAGGTGATTCTGCCCCTCTACTCCATTCTCGTGAGACCCCATCTGGAGTACTGCATGCAGCTCTGGAGTCCTCAGCACAGGAAAGACATGGGCCTGTTGGAGTGGCTCCAGAGGAGGGCCACAAAAATGATCAGTGGGATGGAGCACCTCTCCTATGAAGACAGGCTGAGAGAGTTGGATTTGTTCAGCCTGCAGAAGAGAAGGCTCCAGGGAAACATTATTGTAGCCTTTCAGTACTTTAAGGTAGCTTATAAGAAAGATGAGGACAAAATTTTTAGCAGGGTATGTTGTGACAGGAGAATGGGTAATGGTTTTAAACTAAAAGAGATTTTTAGAGAGAGGAAATTACTTGTATTGGGCCTAATGAAAGGATCGTGCTTGAAAGCTCAAGAGGTAGTTGAAAGCAATATATTATTTTTCCTTACAGACTGTGGGATTTAACGATAATTATTCAATAATATAGATAAACCAAGCTTCAGGGAGATGAAAAGTTTGGTCCATGACTGTAAAGAAGAAATACTGCAAAATTGAGAAATAGAAAACATTAGTGTAGATTCTCCATTGTGTCCCTTTACTCTGAATTTGCTAATAATCAAAGAAATACATTTCCCACAAAACTGAAAATCCTTTACTTAAATTATGTTGGTGCTTAACAAATATATCTTATATTACACTACGAATATAATATAATTCAATGTACAATGTCATGGGAAAAAAAAAATCTTATTTTCCTTCTGTCTTGCTACACAGCTTTTTAGATAGTCCAAGAAAATTCTCTGTTCCCTTTTCCCTATGAAAATATTTTCTCACAATTTCTGCGGAAGACCAGACTTTGCTGACAAAGCTAGTGGGACTCTTTTCTTTTATCAAACTGTACAATCCTGATCCAAACCTCAATTCATATACTGATAGGCATGTGGGAAAGCTGCAACTTATATAGAGCCTTTCCAATAATCACTCACTTCATCTTTCCTTATGGCTTCTGACTATGAGCTTTCCAGATGACATTATAACTATTCTTCTCTTTGCTCATAAATCAAAAAAGTATATGCTTTTTCAGTACCCAGTAGGTTGGAAATGATGCCAGGACCACAGCATTGCAAGAAACCGTGGCAGTAACAGAAATGTAGTGGATCTGCAATTTGATCCATTTCAGGTCTGCTTCACCACTAAACATGGCTAAAGAATTCTGCCAAAGATTTATTCTCTTCTTTAATCAGTCATAATTCCTTAGCACATTCAGTAGAAAATAATCAAAAGTTTGAACATTAGAAGAGGCATCGAAAATACAATAGCCAATTAAAGTAATAGTATATTAAGTCTAGAATCATGATCTCCAAAATATAATAGCAGGAAAATGAATAACACAGCTCTGGCACATTCCTTTGGATGACTTCTTGTTGTTGCTAAATGCACTATACCTTCAGTATTCATTCACACTTTTGAATACTTACTTAATCATTCCATACGTTACCTGAGAACAAATGACATAACTCTTGCTTGAAACAGTAAGTTGCTTATCACATACATTTGATCACATTCAGTGACCCAAAGGACTGTTGCAGTAACAGGAGGGGACCTTTATCCACCAAAGCACAGGCTTTATACTGACAACATATTTTTAAAGTATTTAACTTTTTTTTTTTTTTCCTTTTTTTTACTGACTGAATTGGTATGTTAGTCCTGTAATACCGGTTCCACTGAGAATTAAAAAGGTGAGCCTCAGCACGTAGAAATAAATCTGACAAAACCACTTCGTTACTGTGTTTATTCATAGCCTAAATATACTTTGCATTTTAAAATTTGCTTAAAGATTCTTGTTCTTAAAATGTGAAAGGATTTACAAAGTACTGCTCTTTTAACCTCCAACCATTCTTTGACTTCAGTGACTCAGAACAACGGGACATTTAGATCAATGGCTGTAGATCAATCCTAGAATAAAGGGATATAATCTGCCAGTATTGAAGATAATGCTGATATTGTGAGTGATTTTAATAGAGACAAGGTCTCACCCCAAATCAGGGATGCATGGACATCAGCAGCATGACCATATATATTCCACAGCATATATTCCAATACCCTGAAGTACATATCACCTCAGATGTCATCCTATTTGTTTCAAAATGACATCACAGAAAATAAAATACTGATTATAGTCGAAGAATATTAGCCTCCATATTTTGCTACAAATTTCATGATAGAGTACATATCTTGGTGCTAAAATCATACTCAGCATTGATTCTTGATGCATTTTGTAAGAGAAAATAATAATACCTTTATAAAAAGGTAGCAAGCAGAAAATAGTCATGCTCCACTTCTAAGTTAGATGCAGCAGCAAATCCTGTATAACCAAGTTCAAACTCTTGTTGATTTTTTTTCACATTTCCTGTTTCTCTCCAGTTACAGCAACACTTGTTCAAATTATTTCCTTCAGCTGTGATCTGTTACTGATTTATAGCCTTTTTTTTTTTTTTTTTTTTTTTTTTTTTTAAAGAAATGGTTGCTGTGAATGAGGCTGTAGAAAGCAAAAACAGGGTTACTAGAGCTGGACAAAATTTCAGATTCAACCAAGATGCATTCTCTGGTTGACCAAAGCCATTGCCAAATACTTGCTGAATTAGGAAAAAAAAAAAAGGAGGAAGAAAGTAAGCCAAATAAAGCTAATATAAAATGTTGAAAATGTTTAGTATTTCACTTCAGCATTTTCCCAAAGAAATTATTTACATTTTCTGTGTTTTTAAGTGCTTCTTTCTTTCAACATTTGCTAAGTTTTCATTATAAGTCCATAAAAAAGCCTAATATGCAGCAACAATTTTCATTTTTAAATGCATTGAAATGCTTTTTTTCCAAATTCTGCATTTCACCAATGGTACTGAAAAAACTTTCAGTTCAGAGTGACCCAAGGCTTACTTATTTCTTTTTATTATTTTGGCCAGTGGATAAAAAGACAGCTTTGCACAACTCTGATGGTTTATTTTTTCAAAGTATTTCTTTGTTTGCACTTAGCAAAGAAATCTATTTATCCTTGCAACTCATAAAAAAAAAAAAAAAAGATTATATTTTCTGGATAAGAACTTTTGCTTACAAGAAAACAAGATAATAGCTCATGTGGTTTTGCATCGTATTCTGTCTAATACATTTATGGTGGCTTTGATGTGAGGAACTAACTCATCTTCACCTTCTCCTTCTGGAGCTGGCACATACTATAGGAGTGGGAGCTGACATTCCAGTTTTGAAAAGAAAACTGCATATGAAAACACATTAATGCCCCTTTAGTGTGATTATGATAGTACTGTCATGATTTGAGAGGAACCACACTCCTTGGAACTATTCTAATGGATGCAACTGCTGACGGAGGAGAAGTATTAGTGATCGATGTGCACGCATTCGTGTTTACATTTTCTCCCTATAGTCCCCACTGCTGACTGTTCGATAGTGACAAAGTCACAGAGGTCTCCTGCTCTTGCTGTCGGCAGCATTTTGTCTAGGAAATCATGCAGGAGAAACAAAGAAGGATCCATATGAAACATGGCCCAGGTTTTGCTCTCCTTCCACAGGCTTCTGAAACAATTTTTAGTTCATGGAAGTAATCATGGAGAATAAAATCTTTCAGTTGTTTGAGCTGATTTGAAATTAAATAAATCTTAGTGTCAAAATGCTCACAGAGACAGTCATTTCCATGATAAGATAAGGAAGAAAAAATGATTAGAAAACACCCTTAGAAAATAAGCAATGGCAATTCACTGTAAAAGCGTTAACATTACTAGACTGCAAAAGTCACTGAAAAATTACTTTTTTTACTTAAGTTAAATGCAAGAACATACTAGTCTGTATGGACTGAATTTCAGTGGAAAAGTGTAAAAAAAGTTTTTGTCGAAAAAACTTGGCGCAATTTACACTTCGTGTTGCCAGTTTCTGAGATTTTATCACAAATCTTGTGATATTTGGTATTGGTCTGATATGTTTCTTGACATTTAAACTGATCGCAAGATTTCTGGGGAATTAGCTTATGTTTTTTGAGCACCTGTGGATTGCAGCCCTAGCTTATTAGTTTGTCCTCAGCACCAGAACAGTACAGTCACTTCCCTTTGCACAAGACTCTTCATAAATCTTCCATATGCTATTCTAAACTGAGACCTTAGCATTCCAACATCACTCACCCATACATAATTTACTGTACTCTACATGCTCTCAGAACCAAGGTTTCACCTGTTTTTACTCATATAAAAAGGAGATTGTCATTTAGCTTTGGTTGCAGCCACTGATGGCTTTCAAATTTACTGTGGTCCTGCAACATATGGGCGGTATTTAATTCAGAGGGAATATTTTCAGTCCTCACTTGCCCTTCAAATGTGAAACAGTGGGGATGGATGGAAGCCTTTGAATGAATATGTCATTTGACAAATGTTCTGCTTATTTCTGTCTGAGGATTTTTTATAAGCAGTTGGCAATTTTCTCATACACATTAGTCATTCAAAATTGTTGCCTATTTTGTGCAAATACTCTGCGGTCTGTCAGTTGTACTCCAACAGATCCTTCCAAATATATGAAATCTGAACCACTCCAGATATTTCTGACCAGAGACAGAGCTCACACAACATTACTTTTGCTCCTCAGCTTTTGACCACAGCTTTTGGAATCCAAATTTCCCTCTACAGATGTGCTTTAACAAAACCAAAATTAGTTTTCCATTAATATCTCCTAAGATTCAGCATTTCTGCAACTAGAAAATCCACAGACATTAAGCACAGAAGAAAGAAAAGCAGGAGAAGTAAACTACTGTGAACGTACAGACTTCTTTTGCAGATAAGAATAGGGATCCTGATTCAGCGGACCTTCTGGAGGAAGCTTAAAGTGTGTTTGATTCATCCCATGGAGCCCTTTCAGCATGTTTAAATGCTTAAAGAAAAATCTGTGATATTTTGAAGTTTTAATGTACATGGAAGAATGCCACACACCACAGCAAAACTAAAGCCATCATGGCAGAATTAAAAGAATGATACTATACCATCACTAAACCACAGCTATTTTTTCTAACTGTTGTTAAGATATTACCCTATTGTGTGGGAGAATTAATCTACCTAGATTTATCTAACTACAAGTTGCCATCTAGACTAAGATCACCATCCTCTGTGTAGGCAGTGGAGAGAACTCAGGCAACACATTCCCTGGAGGATCCTGGTTGTATTTGACCAGGAAGACAGCTTACATGATTAACTTCTACTCCAGACCCAACAGATGGTGAAAGCAAATTGTGAAACTTAGGAGAGATGGGTCCAAACAATCATGGACAATTTTCTAATGTTCTTATGTAATAAACTTCTGTTGGGCAGTAAAATCCACAAAACAACTGGACTGTGTGTTATCATACTTTGAAGGAATCTGCATAGAAAACATGCTAATGACTCTACACAGAAAGTGAATGAAGATTCATGAGAACTCCAGTCAATCTATTTTATAATCTCAAATTGATCAGGATTTTTGTATAAAAAAAAGGGCTTATGTGCCTCAAACGTGTTTCAAATGTTGAGAATTTAACCTTCCCCATACATAATCTTTTTTCAAGTTCACACATATTTCCAAACAGAATAAATATGGCTTTCACGACAGGCACAATCTTCTTAGTTTTTGTTTCTAATGTGAAAGGCTCCTCAAAAACAAACAGCTTGACCAACTGAGGAGTGTATCACCTTGAGTCACTCGAATGAACAGTATAAAGTAATAACATAATATGCCACTTTTCTTTTTATATCAAAAGAAATCAGATTTGAAAGAGTATTTCCAATAAAAGTTGCATGATTCAGAAAACAGAGGGAGACCAAGACTCAAGAAGACTGAATTTCATTTCTGTTTCTATCCAATGCTCAATGAGTGACCTTGTAAAAGTCACCATATCTCTGGTTTCATCTTGATCACTTATGATCTTTGGGATAGGATCTGTTTTGACCTGGTGATTTCATAATGCCTAGCAGAAAGAGATGTCTAGAGGAACACAGAAGTTAATAATACCTAAAGAAAGATCTATTTAGTGCATAAAACAGTAGCAGGCTACCGAGTATTGTTTAGCTTCTAACTACAAAAAGAAATATAGACGAAAATTCTATTAACCACATGCATATGACATAAACCAAGAAACTGAGCTGTTTTTTTCTAACTTTCACCAGAAGTGGAAGTGAAATCACTGACATGGACGTACTGGTGAACATCTCTGCATGACATCCACTGATGTCTCCCTACTAAACTGCCTCTCTTGCTAAGAAATTTTATTAGCTTTTATTAGTGCAGCAATTATTATTCCGATACTGAAAAGAATGGAAGAGATCAGGGTTACCTGATTCATAACCTAAGGCCACTGAAAATGTTGGTGAACAGATTCACCACCTGTATGGCCACTGAACCACACAATAACAATGGATCCAACAATAAGACTAGAAAGTGTAAATGCCTTCCTCATCAAATAGTTCAACTGCATGGAAGATCAGAATTGTTCCCTAAAGTGTACTTGCTAATGGGTTGTCCAGTTAAGTTTTAAACATCGCTCATAAATGTGTGTAGTGTGCACAAAATTTCCCTGTATTGTAATATTCCTGCAGGGACTGGCCCAAGATCCAAACATCCTGTCTTAGTGTCTGTACCACCTAGGAAGAAATTTATGAAATGTTTTGGTCCTGCTGCTTTCCGGTTGTTTGGGCATCGGGGAAATATGAAACTAAGTCAGTTGGATGCTGTAAGTCTTCTTTTCCTGTTGACTCTGGCACAAAAGTACATATTTTGGGGCTGGAAAACTGAGATTTCTCCCTGCACACCCAAGTGGGTTAAATTTCATAACAAAGGATCAGCCAGTAGGGAAAAAAAATATTCCTTTACTGAAATATTGGATAAATTTTACAGTGAGTGGGATGATATGGAGTGGTCTCATCATTCTGTTATTCTGTGAAGCCACGAAGAAGAATGAAAGGACAGTAAAAATAGCCATGATTACATGGAGTCTATGGACAAGGATATGTGTTTGATCACGTGGGCAAAATAAAATTAGTATATACCTAAAGAACATATAATCTGAGCTTTTTCCTCTGACTAATACATTTCATTAGCCCATGGTGTTTTTGCAACTTGCCTGCTTTCAAGTATAACTGAAGAAGAAATTTTAATTACAACATGATAGAATAAAATATTATATACACTACATAATAGTATGCAATAGTTCTTAGTCTGTGGAATACACACTACTCCAAAGTATTAGTCACCAGCACATGTCCAGAAGTTGTCATTGGCACCAGTAGTACTACTTACCATTGTAGATGATAGAGATACTTAGAAAATACTATTATATAATACACAATATATATAATATATATAGTAAGAAAGTGGCATTTTAGAAATTATATTAATTCAAATATTGAACAGATGCCATTCAGAAGTTATCAAAAGTGGGAAATGTTCAGTTAGAGACTGGTGCCCAGACAGGGAAAAGTCCAGATGGGAGGGGCAATATTTGGCAATATTGTTTTCCTTATAAATCAAATGAAAAATGGAGGACTGCCTGACAAGTGGTTCTTTACAGAACAAAGATACTGGACAGAAAATTCCTTGTATGCATGCCAGAACAATAATGCTAGATTTCTAAAACCATCCAGGCTATCATCAATGTCCTTAAGAGCAAACCCCTGCAGGGATTGCAAGTCGAGTGTACATGTTGACCACCTCTTTATGTGCAGCCTCCTCCTGGTTTGCAGCCCTGGAGCAGCTCTCTGTTGGTCAGCAGTGTGTGGTATATCAACCTGGAGAAATTTTTACTCAAGAATTAAATGGAAGGAGCTGGAAAGAGCTGGCTCCAAGAGGAAAGTTGGCCTTGCCTTCTTGGGGCTCTGCCAGTGGCCTCATAGCTTTCACACCCGTTCATCACCACTGTTGTCTGTGTACAACAGCACACTTTAGGAAAGAAATTCTGCAGCCACTTACATTCTCTGTACCAATTCCAAGCCATCCTTTTCTTAGTCCATAGAAAGGATTATATGATCCTCATCTTCCTCACTTTGATTTTTTTTCGTACCGGAGGCTCCTCGGCAATCTGTAGCAGTGTTCCTCTCATCAGAGAACTTTCACTTTCCCTCTAGCCTTTTCTCAAGAGCCTTGATGAAGGGTGCCGTCTCATCTTACACTCGTAGCCTTCAGCCTCCCATTTGGAGAATTGTTCAGTTGAATGACTGGTAAGTTCTCTGCTGGACTCACACTCCCGTTCAGCCATGCATACAACCTGTATCCTCAGTTACATACAAGGTGGCTTTGATTTTCATGAGCAAGATCTTTCCCAAAGTCTGTCTCTTCCAATGGACCCTTTGAGCAGACACAGAATCACAAAATTCCAATGAATGTCATGGGAAAGAAATCCTCACTTCTATCCTATTTCTGTATTCCCAAGAAAGAAGATTTACAAATTTAAAACAAAAAGAAAAAAACCCACAACACTGAAATACCCCTTAAAGTACACTGGGACATTTAGAAGGACAAAGAGCTTCACACTATTTCAATTGTAAGCATGGGTGTTTGTTCCATATTTTTAAGCCACAAAACTTAGGTTCATACAATACATTATTTCTTATGGGCTGGAAAAGATGTTGCATTTCTTTAGGCTTTACTCAGAGACTGTACAGTTCAATTAGTTGTATAAATCATCCCTTGGCTGATGATCAGTCTGCCACACAACATAATAAATATTTCTAAACTATGTAGATTTAAATAGTTAATTCATATGTAGCTGAGTTATTAGGTGTAAAATAACTTCTGGAGCATAATTTATTCAAATCTGTGTGAATATATGTTTCTGGTAAGGCAGAACAAAGATATAATGCATAGTTTCCTGAAGCAAACTTCAGAGCCTGTGGAGACTCAAAGTCACACAAAACAATTAAGACATTAAATTTTTTCACAATTTTTTTTTTAATTGCCTTGCTTAAGATACTATGCTGAACTAGTTTCCGCTATTCATAGATTTTACTTTAAAAATATAAAGCATTGAGACAAAATTACTAGTGAATTAATGAAAATGTATTCAATCGTTTATTGTACACAAATTCCGGATTTGGTTCTCAATGTGTGTTTAAAAATGCATCTCTTTGGTGGGCAGGAGACAGAATGCTTAACTAACGAAGCAAGAAAAACATTAAGAAATCACACTAGTGGCTGAACTGTCAACTATCGTTTGCTGAAGGATCTTTCACAGTATGACATAGGTCAATATTTAAAGAAACAATGCTTGAAGTTGGCCACTTTTAGTAGCTTACATATACACATTTATGAGATTAACATAAAGTTAGAACGTTATTAAAAACTGGATGGGTTTTTTTAGTGTGTTTCTCTCTGAGTGTGAGAGAGAGAGACACGTGCTATGCTCTCAGGGATCCTTACAGCTCAGCTCAGCTGAGCTCTCTCCTCATGTCACAACCAGCTCATTACAATGACTAAGAGTGAAAAGTGAAAAGTCCTTTTTCTCCTCTGGTAAATCTGTGCCTGACATTCCTTCACTTTTAGGAACATTGATTTGTCAGTGAGACAGCCACACAGCATTTGCATTTGTGCATACTATGTTTTCAGGTATAGGTGCTGAGATCCTCTTTATTTCAAATAAATCTGTGGAAAGTTTGGTCTAGTTTATTACCGCTAGAGAAGCTACCTTAGGCAGAACTTCCCTTAGGGGGGGAAGTTCTCTAGTGCAATGTCCCCATACATACATTGTGCGTTCATCACCCTGGGATACGTCTGCAATTCTGTCTGCCAAACTTGTTTTGGGATTAAAGCACTTTTAACAAAAAGGATCAGAACCGATCTGCACAGCAGAGAGAAAGGTCCTTGAGGAAAAACAACTCAGCATCTCTGAGCCCAGGTGCGTGGTGGGATGCACTTACCACAGAAGCTTATGGGAACCGGATAAACAAACAATCAAGCAAAAGATGAAGGGTATCAGGAAGATCTGAGCTCTCAGAAAATGAGGACAATGTTAAAGGGGAGTCAAGTTTATGAAGATGGAAACAAACTGTAGTGGGGTTTAGAAGCAACTTTAGACCAGTTGCTACCTTTAAAAGTCAACTTTGCCTCCAGTTTAGGCCTAGGCTGCATTAGATTTGCCTTTTGCTAAAACAGGGTATCAGCTTGAGTTGGCCTAGCTTTACAGCAAAAATATTTGCTTTCCTGTGTCAAGTTTAAAGATTCATTTCTTCTGTTAAGCAAATTTAACTAAAGTCACATTTAGCACTATCTTACTCCATGACTAAATGACACTAGACCCTTTAGAACATAAGATAACTGCATTATAAGCTTCCTGGAGCAAACACCTCTCCTGTGGACACACTCTACATCTAACCAAGTGAGTAAGAATAATGGATATCAAGGTTAGATAATAATAATAGCAATAATAATAACAACAACAACAACAACAACAGTAATCTGAAGACAAAAAAAAAAAAGACCTGCAGGTAGATCTGAAGAGGACTTGCAGACAGTCACAATTGGAAAGCTGGCAAACTGATGAAAAATCGTTGAATATTTATTTAGTTTGGCTTTTAGATCTTAAATTGTATCTGAGTTTCCCAATAACATTGAGATTGAAATAAACAGCCCTCTGATGTTTTCTTCAACAGTTGTCAGCAATAAAATGGCAACAGGAGATAGTGATCCCATTAATACAAAACTATTATATATTAATACAAAACTATTATATATTAATACAGAAGAGCTCTGATCAGGAGTAGACCCTCTTTTTCTCTCTCTTGACATTGTGTAATAAATGGATTCCCCAAAAAGTTGAAATTGCGAGACTGCTTCCTCTGCTTCTTGAAGGAGAGAATAGTACAATAGTTGGAGACTTCCCCAAGCAAACATGAGTCTTCATTCGCGGAAATGAACAGGGAAAGTCATTTTGATGGGGACACCTCTCTCAATTTCTCACTCTAGAGGCTAGCTGAAGTGACCAAAGTCTTCACCTCACACCTTCTTACCGCTCAGCAATCATCCCTCCTTAGAAAAATCTGTAGTAAATATCCAGTAATAAAGAGAAGTGCCACAGGCAAGCTGCACAGGAGGCCCCAGCTATATGGGCACACTAATGCTTCAGAAACTTCCTAATAGGCATGAAGTTACAAGTGGAGACAGACCGCAGCAAGCCAGTAGTTCTTCTAAGGTCAGCATGCTTACAGGCTGGCACTTACGCAGCAATGTTTTCAATTGCGTCAGCGTCTGATGAGCACCTTAACATTTTCGCTTAACTTCTCAGTGCTGGGATATAGACGTGGATTTGGAAACCTCTCCTTTACAGAGGTGGTTGCCTGCTTTTTTTTTGGAAAGGTTCGCTAAATAAAATTTTTCATAACACAGAGCTGCTTTAAGATTGTTTGGATCTAGAGAGGTAATGCCTTCCTTCTGCATGCACAGTAGAAAAGGTCTGCTTGGGGCTATAATTTGAAGAGCTAATATCAGTGGAACAAAACACACACATATTTACCTACTTTAACCTTTTTCCACAGCTACAGTAGCACTGAATGCTTCAAGGTTGGAAATCAAAATATTCTCCCCTTATACTGTTTTTACATCTCTATATTGTTCCAAGCCGACCCATGGTCAGGAAACCAATAACTTAAAGAGAAAATGGCACTATTCTTTGCTGTTTGCAGGGACCTCTCCGTGTTAGCTATAAACTGGACAAACCTTAAATGCTTCCCGGAGCTGCTGATAAGCACCCAAAACCTCTGAATGGCTTGCATTTGCAAAGCTAGGAGGGAAATCTTGTATAAAGTCTTTCCTGTAATTTCAGACAATTCCTGTTTAAGGTCAAGCCAGAAATTCTTCACAAATAGTTTCTCTCAGGGTACAGAGGTATTTCCTTTTCAGGTTCTGGCTATGACCCAAAGCACAAAAGCATGAGGACAAAAACATAATGATAATCAGAAAGTTAACCAAATCCTTCCTACCTCAAAAATGCTTCCACTAATGCTTGCACTACAGTTTGGCTGGCGCTCAGTAAAGTGATATCAACCTATCTTAAAAGGTTCCCTGTCTTGACACCCTCATAGGTAAGGTGTCCTCTGACCTTCAGTCTCCTCTTTGCTATGGTGTAGTTTTCCATTTCGTCAGATAAAGCACATTCTTAAAAACTGACAAATATTTTTTCACTTCAGTCCATATTTGCAAACGGTTACACCGGCTGTGCAGTGGGTAGAATTTCTTACCAACTAACGTGAGGGATGTCTCTGTGCATTTTTCTCATGTGTCCAAATACCAACACAAACATCCACAGATAAAAGGGGATATTAAGGATCTGTTCTAAAACTAGATATACCTTTCTTCTAATATGTGTTCTCACTCTCTGGCTACTTTCATTAATTCATTTTATAAACCTCTTGACATTATTTTATCTTCTTCCAATGTGGCAGTGAATGTACGTACCCTCCTCATTTTATTTACCAGAAAATAGTAATCAAAGCCAGATGGACCATCTGGAACAAATGTCGAGTTTTCTAACATGCGAGCCCAAGAAATCTGAGCTCTGAACTATACTTTGACTGCAGTTCTGGTTTGGATTTCAGGTAAATAATTTAAAATAGGAAAACTGTGCCAACATAAATCAATTTCCTGTGTTATTTTTGTGTTTAATGTAACAGCAAGTGCCTCATTCCTGAGTGACATGATGAGACCACATCATAGCACGGGCAGAAATACCCCCCAATAAGGCTTTGGTTTGGCTTCCTGATTCCTTTCAAAATGAACCTTGCCAAAAGGCTCTTGTATGGTTAAACCAGAACCCATCAGAGACCTCATCGTAGGTCAAATATTATGATTTGCAAGTCCTCTGTTTCTAGTTATGGCAGGAGAGGAATGATAAGTATGAATCCAAGGTAACAATGCCTGTCTCCATTTTTGTCACCAAAAATTGACCCTTATAGCCCCAAAGTTACCTTAATTTAGGTTCAGTATTCTATTTCACTTCATCATTCGTTGTTGTTTTGTATAGTCACAGGCAGTACAAAATCTAAAGCAACATCCACCGCATTAAAGGACATTGTATTGGGTTCCATTCTCTGTGCCTGGTTGTGTGGGGACTGACCCACGTCCATGCTCCCACCTTCCAAGACAGGATGGCCACATCCAGATTATTTCCTAGGAATGGTCCATGTTCTGTAATGACTTCTGAACTCTCTCTCTAGGACACCTCTGGGAGAGTGCCAGTTGGCTTAGGCCAAAATGGTGCTAGTAATTAGATGGGATAAAGATTGGCTGAACTTATTAACATAGATGTAGACTAGAAATCCTGGCATCCAGCTAGATCTTGTCCTTACTGAAAAGGAGTCAGTTTCTCACTTAATACACACTGAAGGCACACTTCTTCTATTAGTGGTTGTATTAATACTACGAAGATACATGTGACCTTCACTGGAACTGCACGCAGAAATTAAAACTCACTTCTGTTAATGGAAGCCTTCCGCTTCTGGCAAGTACTGCTTCCCCTGACCTGATCTCTTCCCCTCATGTTCAGTGGGTAATACTTGGCATCAGTAGCAGTTACACACAGAGCAAGGGTAGGAAATGTATCATACATCTGCAACACACTGTGCACCAGAAGTGTTTCCATTGAGGGATTCTATGCTGAAAAATAAGTAGTATGCAAAAAAAATCACAGTGCAGATGGGTTTTAGGTGGATATTTAGACAACAACAACAAAAAAAAATAAATCGGAAACTATACGCCCAACAGGAAAAAAAAATTACTACTTGAAACTTTGTCAGGTACAGATTTTAAGACATAAAGCCAATCACTTTCAACTTGAAGAAAATCTCCAGTTATCTAGCTAGATTAGGATATGCACCCTTCCTGAAGACTATGTGAATTTGTTTGGTGTTGAAATTCTTAAGAGAAACAATTTTCTCATGTCCTTTTTGAGATTTCCTCCCTCAGTAAACCAAAAGAACAGCTATGCTGAACTTCCACCTCTGCTCCTGACTGGGAAATGAAAATGCGGAGAAACAAACATCAATGAAAAAGTTGTTTAAAATAAACTGGATTCTGCTAAAATTTTAACTTGAGTTGAAGCTAATTTGGTTCTGTTGCAGATCAGCTCCTACATTATATGAACGCTTTGCCAACAGTAAATGGTGTAATGTATCTGGAGGATTACCGGAGACTATCATGTCACCCTATACACTCAGAAAAAAATATACTTATGTTCTGGATATTTCTAAATTACTTCCTGGGTTGGAAAATGACTCTCAGTTGAGCACTTTAAGAGCTGCGAGAAAACACCTTTGGTAAGAGCAAAACATTTAAATATAATAAAAAATACATCGGATTTTGCAGTCTTCCCATTAGTCCATTCAGTTCATTTTTTAGGAACAGTAGGAGAAAACTTTATGTAAAAAGGCATAAGTGTATTCCACAGTGCATTAAAGTGTATTCCACAAGGCTTAATATGGCTTTGTCCTAGTCTACAATGTGGAAAGGAGCTGCGTCCCTGGGCTATTCCTTCTGAGCTCCATTGATATGGCACATCGCAGCTCTGGGATTTGTTTTCCCTAAATTAACTGGAAAGATGAGGACACTCTTACAGGTTGCAGAAGAGAAAACCAGAAATTCCTGAGTGGCTGAGCTCAGTGAGTGAGAGAGGGAGGATCGAGGAATTTATCAGACTGATCAGGTTTAGATTGAAACTACTACTTACTTGTTTCTACATATTAAGCAGCCTGCAGAGAATAACTCTTCAGATAGAGTCTAAATTTTTGTTGTCCAATATTAACCAAGATTAATCCCACTTTATATTTGGAATGAAGATATACATATATGCATATGTTTGTGCAGGCTCATGTACAAATCATGGAATCATAGAATGGTTTGGGTTGGAAGGGACCTTGAAGATCACCTAGTTCCAACCCCCTGCCATGGGCAGGGACACCTCCCACTAGACCAGGCTGCTCAAAGCCCCATCCAGCCTGGCCTTGAACACTTCCAGGGATGGGGCATCCACAGCTTCCCTGGGCAACCTGTTCCAGTGCCTCACCACCCTCACAGTAAAAAATTTCTTCCTAATATCTAATCTAAATCTCCCCTCTTTTAGTTTCAAACCGTTACCCCTCATCCCGTCGCTACACTTCCTAATAAAGAGTCCTTCCTAATCTGTCCTGTAGGCCCCCTTCAGGTACTGCAAGGCTGCTATAAGGTCTCCCTGGAGCCTTCTCTTCTCCAGGCTGAACAATCCCAAGTCTCTCAGCCTGTCTTTGTAGGAGAGGTGCTCCAGCCCTCCCTCTGATCATCTTTGTGGCCCTCTTCTAGACCCATTCCAACAGGTCATAGAATCACAGAATAGCTTAGGTTGGAAGGGACCTTTCAGATCATCTAGTCCAACCAGAAACCTAACTCTGACAAAAACCATCACCAAACCATATGTCTAAGCACTATGTCTGTGTCCTTCTTGTGGACTACAAAGCTGGACACAATACTCCAGGTGGGGTCTCACGAGAGCAGAGGAGTACAATCACCTCTCGAGCCTCTCCAGGTCCCTTTGGATGGCATCCCTTCCTTCCAGCGTGTCAACCGGACCACACAGCTTGGTGTCGTTGGCAAACTTCCTGAGGGTGCACTCAATCCCACTGTCCATGTCGCCAACAAAGATATTAAACAGCACCAGTATATTTGCATATGCATCTTCCCATTCTTTCTTTGGCTCCTTGGGTTTGTTTCTTTCCTTCACATGTGCCATTTTACACAGCAACACTATTTCCCTTTTTTCATTACTGACGAACTCATGTGTTTGCCACTAAGAGCTCAGCATTTCCAGAAAATTATTATAGACATAAGCACAGTTTTTCTTATATATAGACTAAGCAACTGTGATGCATGCTGAATAATTTTTGTCATTGCAGAAAAAAGATGCCAGTATTACAACCTGTTGTTCTGACATACCTGCTTGTCAATTAGTCTGCATATTGTCTTTTCCTGCTGTATGTAAACTATGGGCTGGAGCCTTTCCTGGCACATGCAGAGGTGAAAGTGTGAGCAAATGCCTTGCAGCAATCATACCACAAGTGCTCTCCACTCCCTCCATCCTCACAGGAAGACCGACCAGCGTATACTTATTGCCTGTTCTGCTGCAAAATGCTCTAGTCACAAGGACAAACCAGCAGATATGGTGCCCTCAGCACCCAGACAGCAAAGAGAAATGGAGCAGGAGACACCACAATTATGTTCATGTTTCTAGATTTAATCCACATTTCTGGATTTAAATTTTCTGTTTTCAGTGGTTTGGTTTTTTTTCTTTTTACTAAAGGTCAAAATATTTTGTGTGAAGTAGACATTAATCATAAGCAAAATATTTATTTGCAAAAAAAATATACATCTAATTAAAGGTTTTTTCAGCTCCCAGAATATACTAAAGTTTGTATCCGCTGCTCCACCAGTCCCCATCACATGTTAGAGAACTTAAAAAAGCAACACTCCTACATGAAATTTCACAGTGAAAAGAATAAAAAAAAAGAACAACCCTGAAGTTTCCTTTAAAAAGCCTTTCTACTTTCATATCTCTGAGACATATTATTTGGAACCATTTCTGCACATCTAAAGCACAGAATACTGCAAAGCCATCAGCAATAGCTAAATATTACTGCAAAGAAATAAGAAACAAAACATTGAAAATATGCCAACCTTGTGTGTCAGATTTCAAATGTCAAAACTGATTTCTTTATCTACTATTGATTTCTTTTCTAATGCTGCAGAAAAATCTTAAAAGTAAACACTAGACAGTTCTAAAAAATGTTGCCTATTCTTAGGATGTCATGTGACTATTTACTTAAGAAAAAAGTATTCTAATGATGCACTGCTTTTTACAGCTTTGGAGAAAAAAATATGAAGGAAACGCAGGCCTACTGCAAACTACAATAACTCCACGGCAAAAGAAATGGAACAGGTTGTCATTAGGTAAGACAGACGCTGGCATTACACTGCCTTATTTTGCTTTTGGTCTTCTGCTGACTGTTCCTCACACGTCAACACAAATGTTCATGAAAGCATCCTTCAAAATTGTGTGGTTCTTTCTGTCTCCCGTGCACTCACCTTGTTGGAAAAGCAAAGAGGCATAGTCAAATACTTCTGACTGGAAAATGCTATTTGTCCAAGACTCAATCTCCAATATCTTCACAGAAT
Organism: Fratercula arctica; assembly: GCA_947846985.1. Lineage (NCBI taxonomy): Eukaryota > Metazoa > Chordata > Aves > Charadriiformes > Alcidae > Fratercula > Fratercula arctica. Next base: position 73,195,856 of record CANTUZ010000003.1, read on the forward strand.
TTAGCTCTATAGATTTTAAAACTAACATTTTTTTTTTAATTGGTAAAAAACTTTATGCTTTTATAGCATTTCTGTTATGAAAGTTCTCATTTAGAAACACAATTGAATGTAAAGTAGAATATAAACATTTTTGACAGATAAATATTTTAATAAATTAAGCATTTTGTAACTACTGAAATAACCCAGTCAACATTGCTTTACATGAGATGATTGCAATTAAAAAAAAAATAAGAAAAAAAAATATTAGTGAGAGTAACCATTCATTGTCATTCAAAATGGAAATTTTGAACACTTGAAAATCAGCCTGGGACAGGAAAGCCTACTTCTGCCCAGAAGGACTTCCAAGTGGCAATACAGTCAGCCCATGCCTTACCTGCTGGCCAGGTATGTTGTTTCCTTACGGTCAGGGATGTTTAATACAGAACGGAGAGTAAAATCTATATCCTTGCTGCCATGCATTTGAAGTGCTGTATCCGACAACTTACAAACTAAAGCCATTCTTTACAAAAACACCTAGGAGGGGGGCCATCTAATGTGTATGGAAATAGGAGGAAAAGGTTGCCTGCACTGTAGGAAAATAATTGTGTTTGTATGTTGTTTATCTTTTTCTTTCAGACAACGTAGCTATAAGCTTCTACCCAGAACAAACAATAATTGTGCTTTTGTGCAAGGCATTGCAGCCACCACTTTGCACAAGAATTAATATAATCTTCATATATGGCCAGGGCAACTGAGAGTAGTTTCTGACCACAGGGTAAATATTGTATTTTTCTTCTACTCTGTTTCTACTTTTTCCTCAATATTATTACGTTTGCCTAGAAACGTATTAAGCTGAACAAACTGAAGGGCTAGTTCACTCAGCTAATACCTTCCGCTGGTCTATGATCAGTTCAGTTTGAATGCAGACATTTTGAATATTACCTTTAGGCCCCTCCAATTATCAACAGACAGAACCGAGTTACTGAACATTATATTGAACAGAGTTATTTAGTCCTTTCCAAGGCCTCACGTTCTGCTCATGGCCTGTAAAGTTAACTGGTCTATAGGAAGGCTTCATGTAGGTGGCTCACCTATATAATGAAGCTACTCTCAGGCTACACTGTGGAAATCTTTTCAAGGTTACTGTGAAAGATGTGGTGGATCAAGACTTCTCTTTTTACAAGGAATAGAGACAAGAACTTTCCAGGTTTAGTAGAGCGGTGAGGGAGGAGCATGACTAAGACGACTAAGGCTTCTTTGTTTCCATTCGGGTCATTTCCAATAGACAAGAAAAGCTGGTTATGACCAAAAGTGTCTCAATTCAATCTGTATGTGTTTTGCCTATGTTAATCTTGCAATGACATTAAATAAAAAAAAAAAAAAAAAAAAAAAATTGGTGACAATTTCAAATGAAAAAGAAAATTCTGTTTCCCTTTATATGTAAAGGAATTCCACCAGGCTTTCTATCAGCAGTTGAACAGAGTACTAATACAGAAATGGTTTCTCGGTTGCTTCAGGTTTATGTCAACAGACTACTCAGCCAGGGGAAATTCTTCAGTAAATATAAAAAGCCTGTGGTTCTCTGATATAAGTAACGCCTTGCTCTTTCTGCCTCACTAGATTTTGTGTGGGTTTTTTCTGATGGTTTTAGGTAGATGTCTGTTATGCCAGTATCACATTTCCTTTTTTAAAGTGGGTACAGCCATTAAATTATAAGCTCCAGAGGTATATTAAGGCAGCTTCACTGAGGAGACAGCACAACCATTTTCTTTCACAGGTAAAGATACAGCAGCTTATTTTCCGATCACTGAAAGTTTATTCCATAATTCTATTATATTAAGAAATTCAAAAGCAGAGATTTTATTTTAGAAGAGCATTATGTTCCTACAAAACAGTGATGATGATGATGATAATTCGATTAATGCTTTACAATCAGTATCTGATTGGCCTTCACACCAGCTCTGTGATGATGCGTACACAGCAGTGATATAAATATCTATGGAGAGGAATTTTATACACTGCAGAAAAATAAATCCACAGAAAGACAATTTCCTCTAATGGTGGCCTCAGTGCCACATGAGGTGGCTGAACGCAACACTGGCTTCATCCAAACTCCCTCTGTCAGTGAGTCCTTAGTCTCTATGTCCCTGTCAATGGAGTCTTCTGCGTACCTAAATCTCTACTGCTGCCTGTGCTTATAAATCAATCTCTGTGGCACTGAGCAGCTAAGCACAAGGTACCACCTAAAGCCCTTGGGCTTTGGAAACCGGGTGTCCCCCTCTAATATTGCCTCTGTGGTCTAACCCACACAGAGCTCTGGGCCCCATCTGAAGAAAGGCAGAGAGTCATAAAATATATCGGTCGTAGAGGAAGGATCCTCCAAGGAGATCTGCTGCTATCTACAGAAACCCCCGGAGTGCTAAGTCTGGACCCGGTGTCATTCCTGTACCCTCAAGGACACACTGATGTGTTTCAAGAAGGTCATAAATAACATCCAAATGAATAGTCCCCAAGGTCAGCCTCTTCAAAAATGTGAACTGTTAACCCTCTAAGGCAAAGCTTTTTTCCCAAGAGGGGGAAAGGTGTACATATGCAGACACTGAGTTTTTCTGTTCTCATTTATTTTCATTATGGATTTCAGCTGCAGACTGGACCTTTTCAAAGAAACCTCAGAAAATGTCTCTATGTTCCCTTTGTGCATCTGCTTTTTCAAGAAAACATGGTTGTTTTGTAATAGGGATTGGTTTTTGTGTTTTAAAACTGTATCTACATGCAGAGTTTCACCTCATGAAAAAAAAATATTAAAAATCTGTTGTGCCAGTTGTGATATTATATTAAATGAGGAATACCTACTAGATCACAATAGCACATTGCGAGGAAATGGACGCATATAACACAATATCCTATCAGTTCAACTGGTGGGTACTAATCGGCTTTCCATGTACAAGCGGCAACCTCTTCTCTAATTATAAAAAACAATTTGTTGTTGAAGAGCTAATAGCCACGTTAACCCAGACACATTGTGTCTCTCTGAGAATGAGAGAATGAAGAATAAATGAATACTGTGCCTGCACTGACTTTCCTTGAAATAGCACTGAAGAGCAGGATATTATTGTCTCCAAATCTGTGCTTCTCCCTGTAAATTCCCTGGGAAATTCCAGGTGCCGTACGTAGGGAAGGGAAAAAAAAAAAAAAAAATTAAATCAAATCAAAGAGTAAGATTCAAGCTTAGCTGAGAGCCATATCTCATACATTTTAATTATTGTTATTGCATTTTTAATTTCATTGAAGCTGTTTCTTATGGAAGTGTTGGCACTACATCATCATTTAGCCTTCATTTATTTTCTGATCTGACAGCCCTAGATGCATTTGTGTTGATGGCTTAATTGTTTCTTTCCCTGAGCAAGTGCAAGTGGGGGAAGTTCGCGAGATGCCATGCCCGGTTATCTTAACTAAAAGACAACCTGGATTGCAACAGTTTGTGACTAGAGAACAGACACATTTAAAAACATATTTTCATGCAAAAAGGAAAAAAAAGTCTTACAAGTACATTTGGGACAAAAAAAAACCCCTGAAAGCTGAAGCAATAGTAAAGGATACTTGAAAAAAAATTGTCTCTTGTTTAATCAGAAAAGGTCATTGTTTTGCCTTTTTCTTTTCCCCAAAGGTTTGGCTTTTTATGTTTTCCTTTTATTTCCTTATTCCTTTCACACTAACAAGTAAATCAATAAATAGAAAAAAAAAGAGAAATCACGGAGAAATAAAAATGTCAGCAGGTAAGAACGTAGCAAAAAATCCCGCTTTTTAAAGACAAGAAAATCTGCAGAATAACAATCTTTTAAAGACCAGTTAAGCAATGAAGGTGTTAAATTGGCAGTATTTTGCTCCACAGGTTAACTTTGTTTCCCATATAATGCCCTTATTTTGTTGTGCCATCTGATGCCATTTAAAGGCAAAGAGAAACAAGTCCTATCTGTGCCTAGGCAGAGGTGACCCATTGGGCTAGGCTGGCTAAGCCAAGCTGCTTTGTCCAGTCTGTGGAAAATCGGAGATTCGTAAACAATGAAGGTTTTTTCATTAGCAGACAGATACGTATATACATATTTATTATTAAAAAAATAATTATTCCCCCCCTTGTCTGTCGCTTGGACATTAATACTGCCACTGTGGGGTGTAAGATACTAATCTATCTGATACACGATATCTTACAGCTACTTTGCCCTTATTTTGCACCATGATAATTTGACTACACAAGTCATTGGGCAATGGATAATAAGACCACAATTTTTTTCAGAATTTGCAGGGGAAGAAGAAATGGCTTTCTTAATATATACCTAACCGCTAGCTGTGTTGAGAAAGTTGAGTTGTGTTGCTGAAAGAGTGAGATAGGTCCAAGTCTCCATGATGCTTAGTTTGTACATCTTCATTTGAAGCTAGTTTGGACTGTGCTGCCTATAATGAGCTACTCTCACACAGAGGTTTTAATTTTTTGAGATGCGAGGGAAAATTTTAATGGAGGCATTTTCTTTCGCCTAGTCTAATTAAAAATACTTGCAGCATTGTAGCACCACCTGCAGGAGGCCTTTTATTTTACTGAGGGTACTCACTGTGCCATGGGCAAGCTTATGAGGGAACATTATAATCCAAAACGTTAGAAACCTGAACATCTTACAAAGGGATTTAAAAAAAGGGAAGAGAAAACCACAATAATCCCGCAGTACACATGGCAAAACCGTGTGAGATGTGTGCTGTTTCAGACAGATAATTTTTAGCTCCTGATTTTTAATTTTTTTCTTTTGACCAATTTACTGCCAAGAAATTGCTTTTAAGATTAGTTTTCCATTCGATTGGTTAAAATATAGAGGGCAACATGGCAAATTTTCAGGCTGATGTAGACAGAAAGATTAGAAGTGTGTTTAATACCCCTGAGGTGCACATGCTCTGCCGAACAGTCAAGATCCTGGGGCCTGGGCTCTTCTGACAGCCCAAAGCCAGTGGGAAGCTGTCCTCCAAGGGCAGCGAAGGATTTCCCATGCACAGGGAAGCTGCCTGGGGTCCACACAGCCAAGCCTGGGCCACCAGCTCAGGCCACCCCATGGGGATACTCCTCCCCACATGTGGTGGAGGCACGTGGTGCCCCAGGACCACTGGACCAGCAGTCCTTCCCCTTGAGCAGCTGTGATTCTGGACATCCATCACGACAAGTCCGAGGGACCACAGGGGTTGAGTGGGAGTCAGAAATGTAATAGTAATTCATCTGCACAGCCTTTTCTTTTCTTAATTAAGTACAAGACCATAATTCTGATGTATTTAAGAACTCAGAGACCTGAGCGTATCAGCTGATAGCTCTCCATCCCGCCCCTGAATGTCAAGGCTGCTGCTGTAGGTAATTTAGTCACAACAGCCCAGACGCCATTAACAGGGACGGCCCCAGACCCAGGGCTGAGCTGTGGAGATAAATGCTGCATTTCCATTGACTTTGCTGACAGGACTGGACTGTCTGGTCAGACCCAGCCTCAGTGATGGGGTCAGGAATGTTCGTGACTTTCGCCACCCACCTCCAGAAGGGTCCATCACAGAAAGGACTGAAGCCCCAGAGAGAGGCACTGCTCGCTGCCAGCCGCAATGGGCAGGGGTGGGGAAAACCACCGTCACACAGCTCCAAGCCTCTGTTACTTCTGCAGTTTTCTGCATAGCACAGATAAGAAGCAGAGTGTCCAAGCCTCCCCAAGCAGCCAGCCACAACACATTAGACAAGATATCAGCAAGAGCAGCAGACCATGGAAAATTAGTGGGAAAAGGGAGGAATGAGGACCAGTGATTTGCAATAGTTGGTCATGCTGTGCACATTTCTGGGGTATTTCATGCATGTGTGACTGCAGATACAAAAACACACATATGTAAAGCAGCTTTCCTCCTCGACATGCGAGGTCTCACATACTGTAAAATCTTTGGTTTGCTGCTGACTTGACACTTTTCCATTGTGTCCCCCCCTTGCTCAGGGCACAGGACGTGTGCAGCAGACAGGGATCAGCAAAGGAAGGAGCAAAGGCAAGATGATGTCAGCTGAGACAGAAAGCAAAGGCTCTGCTACACACTGCCATTCAGAGAAGGGGAAAATTGCTGAGGGTGGAGAGGGGATCAGAGCCTGTCTCCCTCTTTGCTTGGCAGCCCTGCAGCCCCAGCCTCGCTGGCAGCAGAGCCCCTTATCCCACCTAAGCAATGCTGCTCCTCCCCCGGTCGGACCTTGCTTCCTCGCCCCTGGGCTGAGGGCACGAAGAAAGGTTTCAAGGAGACAAAAATCCCTCTATCTGGACAAAGGTTGTGAGCGCAGCACCCCATGAGACCCTGCCTCACCTCTGAGAATATGTCTCTAGCAGCTGATGCTCTTGGTGTGTTTGCTTTCTGGTTTAGCTGATTTTTAAACTCGCGACAGCCTCTTCAGTAATGCTGGAAGAGACCTGGGCACGTGTGGCTGGCAAAGGGATTTTGCTTTTCAAATAGGTACTTGATTTTGTGAGAGAGAGTACTAGCAAAGTTATTTCTGTTTCCTGGCAGCAAATCATTTGGGTGTTATTCTTTCAAAGTGGCTCTAAGGAAGGAAAATGGGGTTAGAAATGTAGATCTGCCTGTGAAAGTGTGTCTCTTCTTTACACTTTCCTTCATTCCCTCTCTTGCATTTTCTTTCCCTCTACCCAGATTCGCTCTCCTGCTCTCCCACTCTCTTACCCTGTGTGCGCACGTATGGGTGCGCACGTGTATGCATATGCCTTCCCTTCCCTTTTTTTTTTTTTTTGCCAGGAGAGTCAAGCCTCAGTAAATTACTGTATAGTCCTGTCTCATAGTGGCTCGTCTGTTCCCTCCCCTAGGCAACTTGGTGCCAACTGGATTATATCAGAGCAGTTGCTTTCCCCACAAGAGCAGGAGAAGGTGCAGGAGATTAAAATAAAGATCAGCCAACCCTGTAGCACAGCAAATTAGCTCAGGCCATTAAACATAATGGCCTTCCAGAGGCCAAAGGGGTCAGCTATTAGTTCAAAATAATGACCTTCAACCCAGGCAGGAGGAAGTATATACACAGATGCCTGTCGTTCTCCCGATTCAGTTTTCAAAAGACCTACCTCACTCCTGATTTTGTACAGTTGAAACGTTTAACACATTTAATGGGACCTGATTTTTTTTTTTCTTTCAGGCTGACACAGGAGTTTGAAGTTAACCATGTGGAGGCTGCTAAAAGATCCAGGGAGAGTGATTCCAATTAACAACATGGAAACAGAGTTTGCTTAATTTCGAACCTACTTAAACATCGAAGGTTCAAAAGTTCAGTGTAAATGTTCCTGGACTATATTATTTCAGAAAGGAAGAGAGGGTAAAAAAAAAAAAAAAAAAAAAAAAAATCCAGGGCCATACAGTATAGACTGCATATCATATGAAATATGAACTGGTTAGGGAAGATGTTGAAAGCGCTGGACTGGGATTCGGGGGATGTAGATTAAATTCCTTGTCTCTGCTGCAAACTTCCTGTGTGGCCTGGAGCAAACGGCATTGCTGGCTCTGTGTTTTAGTTTCTGACACGTGCGTGGGGTGCAGCTAATGAGTCCTTTCTCCTGCCCTTTGTGTCCTTTCCCTACTTAGAGATGCTCTTTAGAGAAAGGTCTGCAGAGCTTCTCTTAATGAGTACATATACACAGAGATGAATACTCAATACAGGCTTCACCTCAACTTTGAATACTACCGAAGAAGAACCAGAAAAACAATGATTAAAAGCAGTAGGTTTGGCTTTCAGGAAATTCTTGGCTGTGTCACAAATTTCCTGTGTGACTTTCACCAAGTCATTTAATCTCTCTCTGATTCAGCTCCACGACCATAAAAGTACTTCTCAGTAATGCAGTGTGTAATGCATCCATTCATAGTTGTAAGGCATGTGGAAATGACAATAGGAGGCCCAAAACGCAGCTAGGTAGGCTTTCTTTGGTGAATAAAAGCCAGAAAGCTCAATATTATATCACAGGCGTCTTCTAGGGAGACTGTCTTCAAATTCCTAACATGTGCAGTGTTCAGCCCCATGAGGGAGGCGAAGGACGGGCAGACCACAGAGATATCGCGCTGTATATGGTCTCCATATGTGTCAGTCTGCAATGTCAAGCATGTTCTCCCAATCATAATGCAAAGCACAAAAAAACTCCAAGCATGTTTGTTTGTTTAAATTGGGGTGAAAAGAGGATTAGAAGGGAGGGAAAAGTTTACGAACTCAACAAGTTTTGTGAACCCCAATTGGCAGGAGAGAAAGTTCACAAAGCCATGAACCCCGTCGCATTCTGTCATGCCTTGCTCCAATATGGAGAAGTCTGGCTGAATTTATGACTGTTTACAGCATGAGAGCTACACGGTGTTTGTGGAAGTATAAAAGCTGTTGTTGAGTATCATAAAAAGAATTAAATCACCAAACTGTTTTCACAGGAGGTTAAAAGGTCTGATATAAATCTTCAAAGGGTAGGCGGAAACTCTGTCCTTAATCTGCCCTGTTGTGCTGAGGTACTGCAGGCAACGCATATGGTGTATAACGTTACCCAGTGCCGAGAGACTTTTACAAAGCCTATAGGCACAAAGAAGCCCATAAGGGTGAAACTGCATCATTAGGCTAACGCTGGGTTTTTCTGCTTTCATGAGCAGATATTGAACTATAAAGGCTTTTATTTAAAACTAATATGTAATATGTAATTTTGAGCCCTTCGCTTCCTGTGGAGGTCTTGTGAGCGTGCGTGTTTAAGAGAGGTAAAAAAACGTACAAGGGGAGAGTTGATGTATGCGATGGTCTCTCCCCCTCTCAGTGATGCCAATGAAGCATGCTTTCTGCTGGTGAGCTGAACTTCACCCAGTGAGCTTTTGCCGTACATCATCTGCCAGTGGGACCGCGATAGCCGCGGGGCAGGGCAGGGAGTCCAAACTGCACAATGCCCAATAGCACTTCTGGGAGGGGTAGTGAGAGAGCTCCAGTGGGACTTTGTCATCCCACTTGGGATAATATTTTCTCCTAAAATCCTACATTAGGGCATTGCAGAAAACTAGTTCGTGGCTTACAAAATTCAAACTAGAGCTTTGGAAATATTTTTAAGCTGTGCAAGTGTGAAAAACACCCAGAAGTTCATTTGTACCCCAAGTACCTCGCCAGGATACCATTTTAAGTTTACCAATGATTAAAGATGAAAGCATTCTTATTCATTAAAATTAATCAAATGTTGATAAGAGAAAAACTAAATTAAAAAAAAAAAAAAAAACACTAAAGAAAACATCATTTTCAGGCCAAGACTGATGCCAGTTTTTTCTTGCCTGGGTTGAATTTTATATTGGAATTATAATATAAACCTCTGAAAAGAGGGTTTACAGTGGAAACACTGACAGACTCCTAACTGGAGCATGCTACGGGTGCCTTTATAAACATACCAGGCATGATGGTTTCAAGCCAAAAAAGTTCTTCTTAAAAAATGTATTAAAAATTAATTTATTCCTTATGCATGTCTAAGTTAAAACTTCTTGGCATGAGCTTTATTAATTCCCTCAGGGGTCCTCTATATCCATTGCAGACAACAAAAATGTACTCTATATAAGATAAACTGGAACTGCCTAGCCCTCCATGGGATAAGTGGAATGCTTTGCTGGTAGATAGCAGCACCTTCCCCCATACTCTGCACGCTCTGCATGTACAAAAGCATACCCAGAACACAGCTACGAAAGAGCTAGACTTAAGGAAACCTGGGTTTGCCTCATCTTCTAAATTTTACAGTGCAGCACAGGCAGCCACATGGTGCACGGGAGAGCACGTGATGGACGTGTCGCGGTGTGGAGTTCAGATTGGGGCACGGCTGGCAAGGGCGCGTGGCCACAGTCCCTCTGGCCCTCTGCCCAGCCCCACGTGCATATGTGGGAATCCCCTGAGATGCCGGACCTGGGGCAGTGGGGAAGGACATCCATCACGAAGGGATGGCGAGTGCCCACACAACCGTGTGCGCTCTGCTTCAGCCCCGGCTCCCGTGCTCGCTCCTCCTTCCTTCCCTCCTGCGGGGCCATGGCAAGGCAAGCAAATCTTTCCCAAACATGGTCCCCCTCCACCAAGCAGGGAGCAAGTGGGATTCGGCCACAGTGGCCACCACTTCTGCAACTGAAGAAGAAACAGAGTGCAATTTGAAAATTGGATATGGTCTGCAAATGAAATCTGACATACAAACAGCTAAGAATTGTGGGCGATGTGCGATACCCAGCCTCACATCTGCACCCAATTTGCACAAAGGATTCCTGTCATTTTCTGGGGCTGAAGAAAAACCCCACAATTTTGGAGGGCTGAAATTTGCGGCAGAGTTTGCAGCCTGGTTTCCCCTCAGACGGAACCATTTCTCACTGCAACTCCCCAGTTCCTCTCTTCCAAATGCTGAGCATGTTCTCAGCCCCAGCCACACACGGTTGAAGATAAGCCTGGGGCAACGTCAAGAAGAAGCTGCAACACTTCTTTAAGAAGCGAGTATTAATATATTTCCTGTTAGACACGGAAAATAGGATTAGAGGTGATATTATGACAAAGGCCTTCTGTGAAATGAGGAATAAATGTCATTAATGCCCCCTAATGGGCAAAGTGGTCTCCCACCTGCATGTATGTATCCGGCCTGTATTAGATTGTCATACATAATTGATAGTGAAATAAGACCACTTTCCACCGAATGGGAAAAATGGCTAATGATGTAAATTTGTTTACAGCAGATTCATTTGCAAAGAGATTGATCCGATCAAAGATTGAGAAATTGACTCCCAATTGATTTTATTACATGAAGAATAGGATCATGTTATAAGTATCCGTTATGTACTCAGCAAGTAAAAATGAAACAAAACAGAGCCTCACCCTGAAAGGAATTTGTACCCTTTGTTTCTTCTTACCAGTTCAAGATACAAGATAGTGCAACATAAAATGTCTCTTAACAGATATCCCTTAAAGTAGTTTTCTCCATGTGACGTTTACTAAACAGTGACATCTATTGGGGACCACTATTTCAAGAAACTGGAACACAGGAGTCTGTTCAGACTTGACTGACCAAAGCATTTGAAATTACCCATTATAGGACACAATTCTGAATTAGAAGAGAGATGGATGAGATGACCTTACAGATCTGTTCCATCTCTAGGGCTAGACCACGTAATTAGGAGACAGACTGAAGTAGTTGTAGGTGGGGAGGTGTGGGTGTGTGAAATTTCACTGCAGTAATAAACAAAATAGTGGCAGCGGGTATTTCCTCTGGGCCCCAGCGGGGTGTATGTGGCAGCAAAACTTTCCCCATCCTTTTTAAAAGTGTGACATAGACACATGTTCTCCACTGTGGGGAAGCTTCAAAAGCCAGGGGTCCAGGTTAGAAACTGTGTCTGCTGTTATTCCCCAAGCAGTTCTCTTCCCTTCACAAGGGGGAGGTGAAATGTCCTGTCCTTCCATCCACATAAAGTGGCCCTTTCTTTCTAGGACTGTCAAAGTGAAGATCTGACAAATCACACAACCATTAATGCACAAAAAAGAAAAAAAAATTAAAAAAAGGTTGTAGAATGGGCTACATAACAGCAAAATCAGAGGTCTTGTCTCATTGCTGTGAGGAGTCTGGCTCCTTCTTCTCATATGCCTCCATGCAGCTACCAGGGGCTGCTGACAGCCCCCCTGGAGCCATCTCTGCCCCAAACTGAGCCCCATCCCTCAGCCTTTCCTCCAGCCCAGGCCAGCTTGAGGCGCCTCACTGAATTTATGCCAGTTTGTCCATGTTTTGTATTGAGGAGGGCCGAAAACTGGGCACTTTATCCTCAGGTCTCATGAACGTGGAGCAGAGGAGGATAATCTCACCCGTAGATGGAGGGACCAATCTCCTGCTGCCTGGTCACTGCTGGCTCCCACATGGCTTGTGGTGCACCAGGGTGCCAGCACCTTCCGCAGAGCTGCTCCCCAATCCGGCCACCCCCAGCCTATAGCCTTGCAGGGTTAGTCCCTCAGAGGTCCAGGAGTTTGCATGGATCCTCCTTGAATTTCACAAGATTGCTGTTGGCTCATCCCTACAGCCCAACTGGGCCCTGAGGTGGAGAGCCATATTGTTGTTGCTCCTGAAATGATTTTACTAATCTTGTACATGACTTGGAATCCCTTCAGTGCATTTCTGAAGGCAGCTCCAGGGTCAGATGATTTTCTGAAGTGAAGCTGGCAAGGAATGGCTGAGAGGCGAGCCAGGCCATTTCCCACAGAAGTTCAGCTGCTGTGTTTTTGATTTATATTGTTATTTTGTAAATGGCACATTTTAGAAGTAAAAAAATAAACACCAAGTTAAGTGATGTAGCCTAATACATACTTAGAAGAAAAATTAAATGAATGCTGAGAACCTGCGTACTTAGTTTCTGTGGCATGGCCTCAATTCCAGGTTGACCTGCAGTTTTTCAAAAGAAAATACAAATATTTTGCAATGAAATTTTTCTAATGAAAAGATATTGGTTTTCCATAATGAGGTCCAGAATGGAATTTCTATTCTGAACCAGAACAAAGGAGCAGCACCTCCGACTAGTCCCTGCCTAGGGCCCACTTTTAGGGGAGGAGAGACCCAGACCCATAACTCTGTTGTGCTCAGCTCCAAACAAGGACCTCCTACCTCCCACTGGGTCCCTAACAGATTGGTCTGCTCAGTTTCCAAAACAGTTTTTGGAAGACTTTGATTTTATTCCAACACAGAACGAAAATAAGTTTCAAAACCTCAACATTTTTTGTTAAACAGAATTTTCCCAGCCAAACCTACCATACATTATTACTGTTACAAATCCCCCAAGTGCTTCCAGAATAATCAGAAAGGATTGCTGTATCCAGAAAAATCCCAAATCAAAACCAAACGGTAGAAAGAAGAGATACAGCACGTCGGGAGGTCAGTGGTTGTGTGGCCACCCCGTACTGGCATAATCGTACAGGGAAGGAGATTATTATCGTGGTTTAAGTGCCCACAGGAGTAATCCAGCCTGGACTGTTTGAGGGGGAGCAGCTCCGGGTTGTGCAACCTCCCACATGCTGTTCCCCACACAGGCAATGCTCCCTGTGCACACAGCCATCTGTCTCCGCATCCCCCTTCCCCTGCCTTGGCAGCCACCTCCTTCTCCACGTTTCCCCACCACGAACAGAGCAGCCCTCCTCAAACATCCCTGCGGCAGGAGCTGCCGCTGCCAACCCTCCCCTTCTGCTCGCTCTCACAGCTCCTCTCTCAGGTTCATGAACTGCAGTGTTGATCCCGGCGCTGCTGGGCTGGGCATTGCTCACTGCGTGATGTTTAGTCCACTTCTGCCTTAATTCTCCATCTACAGTATGGGGAAAATACAGGTATTTCCCTGTTTTCCAGGATAAACACATTACAAGACTGTGAAGGTCTGGATAGGGACCAGAAACAGGAAGAATAAATGTTTCTCTTTTCCTGTTAAAGTGAGTAGAATTTTTATGGGAAGGGAGGCAAAACCGTTATTTTCTGTAGCAGAATAATAATTTCAGCCTGGAGAAAAAAAAACACAAGAAGAGGCCTCCGGTAGGAAGCTGCACCTTTTTGTCAAAGGGCTCAGACACTATTATAAAACAAAATACCTACGCATTTTTCCTTAGGATTGTCTTTCACCAAAAAAGATATGCTCTTTGTTGAATGCTTGCCATCAAATAGCAGATAGCGAAGTGGGGATTTCTCATGTCCTGATCTCTGTGAGAAAACACCACCTTTGTGAAAAAGAAAGCACAGCTTGCTAAAAGAGCAGTTTCACAGCTAGTTGATCTTTCTGCTCCTGTGTGGGCAAAGGGCATTTCTGGTTCTGCAACCCTTCTCCTCCCACCTCTCCCCTCAGACCTCTCTCTGCTCCACATGGAGACTCTTTCTCCGGTCAGATGTCCGGGACGCTGCAGGTCAGGGACGGGGTATGCACTTCCTCAGCCTCTTGTTCTCTGAGATAAAGATGAAAAGAACAAAAACACTAGCCAATCCAGAGCTGCACTGTATTTATAGCAACCATAATTAACATCCTCTTAGGCTGGCCTGGGAGCTCCTGGGTTTGTTTGCCTCTTAAGAGACTGCTTAGGGATATAAGCAGCTCTGGGAAGAGATCCCTGTGGATTTTTTTCTTCCTGGAGAGCCTGAATGGGTCTGGGTCTGCTTCTTCATCTCAACATCCCCAAATGTAAAAGGGAGCCAACCATCACAGCAGGGATGTGAGGAGGGAACACATCTTGCCTGTTGCCTGCAGCAGCTCTGCCTGGCACAAGTTCTGCCACCATTAGGGCATCAGGCTTTCTTCAGGATTTTCTCAGCAGGTTTCCACGGACCCCATGTGCTTGGCCCAGCATGTGATAAGGTTGCCAGCAAAGCAAACACACGGTCTGCACAGCGCTTTAGTAATTTGCAAAAAGAAAGGATTAATGCAAAACCCCCTGATCTGACTTGTAGAAGCAGTTTTATCCCAGGATAGAAAATGAGTGTTTCTCCACACAGATCTTCTGTGATGGCAACTGCGCTGAATATCCCAAGCTGTGATTACTAGAGGCTTCAGCCAGCCATTATTTGTGTATATTTTCCCTCTATAGCAGGAAAGTAAGGGTTGTTTCATTTAACTGGAGACTCCTCTGTTCAGTAAGAATTTAGGCTCCCTCCTAACCCTGGTCCCCGTCTGTCTCTGAGTTTGCTTTCTCTTCCAACAGCTTGGGCATCACAGAGCATTCCAGTGCTTGGAGGTCGAATGTGAAAGACCATACCTCCCTACACATTACACCTCCTGTCTCAGAAAGGGGGTTGATAATTTTGTTTTTCCTTAATTTTAAAAGCATTTAACTAACTGTATTATTACTTTTTGTTTATGTGATATTTGAAACATTCTATTATTAAATGTTGTCCAACACTTCAGTATAACAGTGCTTCTATTTGCTTGTTTCTCTGCCAAATTTCCATGTTCTCACGCAAAGTGCTTTCCTCTGGCTGATTATATTTTTGAGTGTTTTTTCAAAACCATCCCAAATCCCATTTCTTGGAACAAAGCTGAGAATAAGGTATGTCATTTCCCGTATTAAAAAGTTATTTTCTGATACCTTTGTAGAATGCAATGTCTTTCTATCTCAGAGCAGGGACTGGAATTTTACTGGCATGGCAGCCTTAGTATTAATGCACAGCTTTTGCCATTTAAAGGAAAAAGTTGTTTATTTTAGGCCCAATTTCAGAAAAAACAGAATGCATTTGTTCTGTGTTAAAGATATACATGTAAAATTAACATTTGAGTGCTTCATTTGGCAGCCTCATTAATGTTTTCAGTGTATTATTTATATATGCTATTTTATTGAAGTACTTTAAAAAATCACCTTTTACACCCTACTGAGTAGGTTCTTTAGCATATCAAAATTCACAGATATAGGCACACCAACAAAATTGCTCTAAATACAGCATTGATTAACAGTAAACTTTTAAATGAAAAGTCTATAGGCTGGAGTAGCACAAATAATTATCACAATCAACATGGAGAGATTTTTTAATATAGTTTATAAAATTGGAGCAGTGGCACTGTGTGTTGTTTCCTGCATTGAAAGCTACTATTATTTGCCACTTCTGCCACAGTGCTGTTTGAATGAGACCTTAAAAATAGTGCCTCTCATTTGCCAGGCTCTGAAGCTACCCAGCTGGGAGGGCAGAGAAAGGAAGTGTTCAGGGTGCTCACAAAGAAAACGTGCCAGATCCTGCTACCGGTAATACTGGTGTAAATCTACTCACTGTATTCACGGGTGTTCTGGAACAGTATAAAACAACGCGATTTGGCCAACTGGGACAAGACACAGAAGAAAAGAAGAGAAAAAAATTAAATGAAAAGAAGATGGGCTGCACTGGAGTGATCACTGGCGTCTACGCTGTTAGGGCAGAAAGAAGTATCAGCCTGTCGAGTCTTGCTGGCAGCGTAGGTTTCACCTCAGCAAAATGAAAAGTATGGTCTTCTCTAATCAGGTTTGACCATTCCTACATTCAGTCCCACCAGCCCCACAGATTAGATCTGGCAGGCGCTTTAACAGCAGAAGTCCAGGGGTGGTCAGATACCTGCAGCCTCCCCAGTCCCTCGCCACTGGCCGATGGGTACCAGGAGAGAAACCAGCCCCCAGTAGTTCCATAAAAGACCATGCATTTTTCCACTTCTCCTTTCACCTCACCTTTCGGGTGCCTCCATGCTATGCTCTTGTGCTACGGTCCCACACTGCCTTAGCAGCTTTAAAGCTGCTGATGCTGCTGACGTGGTGCGTAACAAGCTGACTGCATACAGAAATATGGATTTATATCACAACTATTTGTTTTTTCTGTGCTAAGCCTCATCTGTCTGTGCAAAGGAGTTAATAAAATCAGAGGGCAGGTTCTGGGACATTCATCATGTACAGCATTATGTTTTGTTTCAGTATGAAACAGCTGTATAAGGATTATAAAAATGTGATTTGCCAAAAATATTTTAAATATTTGAAAAAGGATTTGGTGGCATTTTCCTTATAAAAATAACCAATTCCTTCTGTGTTGACTAATGTGATGTACATAAAGGGTTTTGGCAGCCGTACAGAATGAGGTGTTTCAGCTGTTGTTCATATAGACAGATCATTCTAGAGATGTACAGATGTGATGCACATTAAAAATGTAGCGCTACAAGCTTTTGTAACATTCATAGATGTTTTAGGAGGTGAAAAGCAAAACCTTGACATTCATCTGGCATTGTACGCTTTTCGTTGGGGGAAGAATTGTGTTCATAAAGTTAGGAGCAAAACCTCAGGACCAGTCCTGTACTAAACACCAGATCTGGGAGCCCTGGGGAACCTGAGGAAGCTGCAGAGTCCCGCACAGATGATGCCATGCAGAAGCATCTGGTTAATGAAGGGCTTCATACCCCACTTCAGGATGCACAAGGCGTCCTTCATGCCCCTGGCTGCCAAAATGTACTGGAGGTGTTGGCTCACACCAAATTCCTCTGTGCCTCCCACATCTCCGCTGAGCAGAAGCGTATGACCTCCATGAGATGGGGCCATCCACACCTGCAGGGAAGGGGAACACATGTGCCTTTGAGGATGCATTTGCAGAAGCAGCAGAATGCTGAAGCCTGGAGCACATTTACTGTGCCAGCTGCGGGGCAAGAGCCACTCTCTACTAGCTTGCTGCCGGCGTTTGTAAGGGATTGCAGAGTCTGGCAGCAGATCTGACCCAACTGCTTAACTTGCAGGAAAATGGACCCACACACAGCGAGGCCCAGGCGTATCACACGTCTCCATGTGAAAATGAATCCTCTGAGACTGCCCGTTCTGCTATCCATACGCCGGAGAGCTGGATTTGTTGGATTCAATGTACACGAGCTGGAAAACTCACCTGCTCATGTGCTGAAAGTCTGATGCACCCAGAACTTAAGCAGGCTTACAGCGCACATGCTTTGTATTGCACGCAGCCATTTTCTGTCTAGGATTTCAGAGAAAAAATATGGGAGCCCTAAGCCACTTTGCCATATAATTGGAGACACCACAGCTGTGTTCACCTCGCGCTCCCTTGGAGGTTCAGGGCTCACACAGCACTCTGCGTATTGCTGTGTGCTCGTGATATGTTCAGTGTTACGCCAGGACAAAAATAGAGTCCTTACTAGGAAACATGTATAAACTCAAACACACACACAAAAAAAGGCATGACCTACCAGAAACCTAGAAATAATTGATTTATGCTCTTTAATAATTAACAACTTCCATCTGAGCATCCAGGCAAAGGAGGGATACTATTCGGGATTATTTTACACTAAAGCTCACAATACAGAAAATAAGATCTATTTTGAGGGGAAAGATGGGGAATCCCAGGGAAAGTGAATTGCAGGAAAGTCACAGGACTGTATGAGGAGAGGATCTTAGTAGGTGGATCTTGCACTGCCTCATTTTTTATTTTATGAAGTAGAATCCTGAATAGTAAAATTATATGGACCATTACCTTTTTAAAACTATTTTCACTGAAAAGAGACATGAACCTTTGGATTTTCAATACCTATCTGAATCAACATGTAGCTGTGGATGTCCTGCTGGTTTAGAGTTTTTTGGTAGGCTGCAGTTTGAGTGGGAAGGGAAAGGTTGCATTGTGAAAATGAAATAGCTTGCGTATTGGAGATAAATTCCTTTGATTATTACATAAAAAAGACTGGAAAGAGGGAACTGAGGTCAGCATACACACGTCCTTGTGCTGTAACCCACATACTGTCTTTCCTGAAGTTGGGAGAGTAATGGATGTGCATAATGCAAAGCCTGCTACTGCAAAATGTTCTACGTTTTCACCGCTCATGGGTACACAAACCCCGAGCTGAGGTCACTGATCATCCTTAAAGATGCACTTGCAACCGTGCAGCACTGAACCCGAAAGCACTAATATTGCAACTTGCTCCCGGCATCACTTTAGAGATATGAAAGTCAAACGTTCACTTTATTGTGCATAGAATATCCTGATGTTGGAGCAACAAAACCCTGCCCCAAACTATTGCAGGTCTGACCTATGTAGGGTTTACAGTGTTAACAGAATAACAGAGAAGAGTGACTTGCAGGTTTTCATTCTGAAATGCCAAATGCCCTCTGAAATTAAAGAAAAACTTAGGTAAGTGTGCAAAGGTAAACAAAGAGATCTAGATACCTTGCTTTGTAATGGCAGAAACACAAAAATTTACATGTTGAGGACTGCACTTGTCCCCATTGGAGGAAGCAGGGAATTAAAAGAACATCCTCTAAGCTGTGCAAACATATAAACAGCTCTGCAATTTTAAGATGTAAACACACAGACATCAGTAATTTGCATGTATCAATATTTTGCTATTAAACATATGCATGAGTTTTCACACCTGACCACAAGCTGTTATTTTTAATTTAAACTTACACTAAATAGGGCAAGATTTTTATGTTCCTAGCCTCATTTCTCAATGCAGGCAGCTTCCACTTAGGGCACGTAAATACCTTGCCTATATTGCCTCCATAGGCAAGTGGAAAGAAAACTGTATTTTAATGAAAATAAGGAAGTTCATAAGGCTGATGCTTCTAGGACTTAGCAAGCAATTATATTTACTCTATAAATACTAGCTGTTACATAGGCCTCCAGTTATGCTGACTGACACTAGCACAGCAAGAGTGCCAGGTCAAATGCAATTAGACTGGAAGTAATGCTGGAGTAAAACTCTAATCTGTAACAGGATGAGAAGCTGACAGCAAAAGCCCATTTTCTCCCTCTCCATTGGGGTCACGGATGGTACAACAGAACGCACTTACTGCATTACGTCGCTCCATCACTCTAGCTAAGAGGAAAAACACATAAAAAACGTATTTCTTATTTAACATCCAGCAACAGCTCAGCTCTCAGCCTCTAGACTCCATTCAAACACTAATGCTCACATGAAGCTGTTAGTCAATAACAAGACTGTTTTTCATTTCTGTTCCCTTTTTTTTTCCCGAGAGCAAAATTCCTTATGACATTTTATGTGAAACCCCCATAAAATTGTGGCACAAAACAGAGAAGAAGAAAATAAAATCCTTATTATTTTAACATCTCAGTGTTGGCTGTAAGCAGTTGGTACATTTTTAAATTAGCAGTTGTACTCTTGAATCCTTGTCACTGAGAGGAGAGAACTAACATGTACCTTGAAAAATCCTTATTGAAACCCTCTGGAATATAAACCGAACTGTATTTACATGCATTCTCTGAAGGAAGGATTTAACAAAGCTTGAAAGGGTGGGATTTGTTTGCTATTTCTCAAGTAATGAACAAGCAAGAGATCTGTAATGGCCAACTGATATTTAGCTAAAATAACCTTTGTGAATGGTTGCTTATTTCAAAGAGATATTTAATTTCATTTTATAACTACCTTAAGCAGAACACCAACTCTCTCATACTGCATTTGTTCACATATCACATGGCAGCAAAAAGCACCCCGACTGATTACTCAATCAGGATTATTTCTAACAGGTACTAATACTAATACTCCCAGCATTTATTTAGTTGGCATTTAGTTAACTATGTCTTCACTTTTTTTCTACACTGAGAAGTGCTGAACACTTGCAGATAGTACCAAAGGAATAGTCCTTTAGTGAATTTAAATGAAGCAAAAATGAAGGACTGGGAAAATTTGGCAGTGCTCGACAATGGTGTTTTACAGGGATGTTTGTAGTTGCCATTACTTTTTGCTATTAGGTTTCATGTAGCAGAGGAAAAATTATGTAAACATGAAATCATTGTCACCAGGCCTTCATACCAAACATAAAGGTCTGTGCATTCGTGCTTGAGCAGCTTCCGTGCTCAGGTTTGTGATCCTGGTGGTGCTACTGGCATTTCCCAATGTGGCTGCGAGGGCTATACAAGCAGAAAGTGGGATCTTACTCACTCGAAAGTGGGATAGGCATCTGGGTCCAGAACTCACACTCTAATCTCTCTAGTATTTTAAAAATGCATTGTATAGAGCAGAGTGTTCTTGTGCAAAGGGAAAAGCGGAGAGCTCAGCCAGAACGCATTTCCTAGACCACAGCAGCAAAATGGACAGAGAAATGTCTCCAGCGCCACTGGGAAGGGGGAAGGGAAACCAGAAACAAGACCTCTGACACCTTGCTTCCTTCAAGGAAATTGCAAAGCCTTTGTCCTCCAGAAGGAAAAAGCCAGGAACTTCTGTCCCCAGCACACAGACTGAATGGGATGGGCCAGTTGCCTGGTGGTTGCTGTGGTGGGAGGACAGACCTTACGCCCTCCTTCCCGAAGGACACCAAGCTTCCTGCCCAGGCATTCCCCTTCCCGGAGCCAGAGAAGACCGAACAATCCTGCTTTGCAACAGTGCAAAGAAATATTCAAACAGGTGGGAAGCTGATCTTACTTAGCATTTCCCATAGAGCAAATCCGCATTGTAGACCCCACAGTAGCACCACCAAGGAACAGTGATCCAGAAGTAATAAACTGTGGTTTCGTGTAGATTTGGGCACTGCCATGGATCTTGTGAACTCCAGCGGAACCTCCATTCACAACAGAGTGTATCAGAAAATGTCTCTCTCTTATGTAACTTTTCTGGGGCCTAATAGTGCACAAACTGATACTACAGCCTTTCCTTCAGCTGGGGTATTTACAGAGGCTTTTATAAGCTTTCCCTTCTCTGGCTTAGTTCCTGTTTCCATAAAATTTGTGGGAACTCAGACAGCTCAGCCCTCACTTAACGTGTCTTAAAACTGGCCAAAGGATTCAGAAGTAAATGGGAAGCAAACCCAGGGGCACACAAGCACACTGTGATCGTATAAACCTTGTTTCTAATGGGAGCTGGCCTAAAAAATAGTCAGATTAGTCCAGTTCAGATGATGGAAGCTATTAGGAATTGATTATTAAATGGCGGCTTAACTTATGGTCTGACTTTAGGGTAGAGTTTAGGGAGTGAGGGAGTGTAACTGATGGATCCAAACTCATATTTCCACACTGTAGTCTTTTTTAACTGCTTTGAAGTTCAATCCTAACTCTAAACTTTTGGAGTTTATTGAGCTTTTTTGGGGAGATACCTAGAAAAAGTAGACAGTATGTTTTCCTTTTGACTACTAATATGCTTGTAACTTCTAATTAATATGGGCTTAATCTAGCTGAATATAAACCCAGCTGGAGGGTTTGCTGTTTTGCTGTTTGCTGGGTATTTGCTGTTACAAAAAAATTCTTATTACTTAGGAAAAGCGTACTGTCCCAGACTGAGTGCTGGTAAATTAATGATTCTCTATGAAAATCAAAACCCCCAACTTTTATATTGGCTTTATCTTACGAAACTCTCAAATTTATTCAAACTTTATGGGTGCACGTTTTATGAAAATAAATACATTATTTGAATATTGCTTCCAAACCTCATGGAAAATAGTTTCAGCTAGACACACTTGTGAAGACTAAGGTGTATCAGTAAATTGCAATGAAACTGCTTGCTCAGGATACCAGCTACACTAACGTAGCTCCATCAAGGCGGTTGCACTGTGTTGGTATAAAACTGGCTCAACAACTACATGAATCACTCTCAGTGCTTTTATCTCTATCATGCTGACTTGCTTCACTAATTGGTTCCTCTCTTGAACATTCAGAGGCATTTTCATTTTGCTGTATTTCCTTTTCTGTCTTGCACCGCTTTCTGTTAACCACCTGTAAGTGATTTGCTGTGGGCTGACCTAAGGTTTTGTTCAAATCGAACTATCGCTTTGTTTGCTGTAGAGAATGTTAAATTAAATCAACCTCTAAGACAAAATGAACGTTTGGCATAAAACTTGCTCTGAAAGGTTAATGAATCTCAGAAATCCTCCCAAGTGAAGGAAAGAGGCTATACCTAACCAACATAAAACTCATGCAGCAAACACTGCACTTCTCATGTAATCCGTCTGATTTCAGTGAGGTTACAGTGGGAATAAATTCAACCTACATGAGTCAAACTCATCCTTCTTTTCAGGAGAGGTACAATATCCAGTAAGGAAAGAATCGCCTCTCACCTGACAGTAGTTTAATGGGAAACTCCAGATCAATGTATGAGCATAAAACCACACGGTTTATTTCTGTTACGATACCTCTTTTCATAGCTGAAATAGATTTCCCAGGCATTAGAGGAAGTTAAAATACTTGCAAATAAAACTAAAAATTACTGCAAGGAAGGTTCTTGGTGAGCTAAAATAATTCAGTATTAAAAAAAAAAAAAAAAAAAGAAAAAAAATGCATTATATTTTTTCATATCTTGCAAATTTGTGTGACTGTGGTTACCAGTGAATTATTAACCAGAGGATGAAACCTGTTCTCAGAGAAGAGAGGAGGAGTTTGAGAAAAAATAATATCATATGAGAGAAATGTGAATTTACCATTCAATCTTTTAGAAAGTAAAGGAAAATAACTTTGGCTTCCACTTTGTTTAATTGGGTTCCATCTTATTTCATTTTTTAAAGACTCAACAGTTGAGATATCCAGAAGGTGTAAGACTGTGAGGTAATTTGTAGGAAATCTGATGGTTTTGGCATCACTGTAGTGAACCTGAACCTTCATTCTTAGAAAATATAAATGGGGTAACTTCAATGACCTTCTCCATAACAAGCTGATCCTCAAAGTTGGAAAAGCCAGTATCTCCTTCAGGAAAAGCATCTAAAAGGATTAAGCTCCTATTTTAGATAGCTCATCTGAAAGTCTAAAAAGAGGGTGCATCCTGGCCAGTGCATCCTCAAAGCCACTGACTTTGCAAACTAAAGTCTCATATTTTCATGAAGCTACATCAGATTTGTATCAGAATAAATATGACAAAATGAATCTAATCTAAGAGGCAGCTCAACTGCTTACTAATCTTTGTCCTGCCTGTGATACTAGTTGAGGGCCCACTCTACACCCGAGCACTGCACTGCAGTACAGATTAACAGTCCTAAAACTGGCAAGACTGTAAAACATTCCCTGTGCACAGACCCAAGCAGTGACAGAGCCAGCACCCTCTGGAGAGGCAAACGCCGGGACAGGAGGGAGTTACAGAATACCACTGCACCATTGCCTTGCTGGTGTGCACCTCGCAAGGTATATCTCCCATGAAGATCCTACATTGACTGTTACGCCGTCTCTGTTTAACCCGTGGTTTTTGGGCTTTAATGGAAGAAAAGCAACTAAATCTTCTCAGTTCATTTGAAAAAGTGGTTAATAACAACGGTGATACAGGGTTGGGGATATTCATAGCTGTGCCACTGCTAAGGAGGTGGGGGAAGAGGGGCTAGAAACTGTGCTAGATCTAAGACACCAATTCAGACATCTGCCATTAAGGATATCTCTTAGGTCAGGTCTTATATCCCTATGCCAGGACAGGTTTACATGATATTCATGGAAG
Organism: Fratercula arctica; assembly: GCA_947846985.1. Lineage (NCBI taxonomy): Eukaryota > Metazoa > Chordata > Aves > Charadriiformes > Alcidae > Fratercula > Fratercula arctica. Next base: position 73,219,718 of record CANTUZ010000003.1, read on the forward strand.
TTTCTTCATTAGTACTTTTGGTCGGTGTAGTTTTAAGGGAGGCAGCGTGAAGGGGATTTCCAGGGCTGTCTGGCGGAGTCTGACGCAGCCCAGCAAACACTCCCACGCTACAGCCAGGGTATCGCTTTTCATGTTCTTTCTGCCTCTCAGTGTCGGTGGTTGTGTGGGAAGGAGGGATCAGCAGCCAGTGGAGGTTAGCTTCTTATGGAGAGGTTATGAATGTTATTTAGTCCCTGAAAGATAAAGCAGAGAAGCACTTTCTGAATATTGAATGGCAAGAGAACCCATGTGGGAGCAGGATCACTAATACAGAACTGAGGATAACGAATATAAAATTAGGTTAGTGCAGAGTTAGCCCATTAAGCTGTAATTTAAACTATCTAAATGGACAGGTCCCAGTCCCCCATCTCTTTACCATCCCTTATTATCAGCTCAGAAATAAGATACATTAGTTGGTAACCTGTGTTTTACTATCCTAAATAGGAAGGGAAAAAATGCAGTAAAATTATGAGTAAGTGTTTCTTATCATGTTATTTGTATTCTGCCTTTTGCAGAGTATATTATAATGGAAGAGGGAATATTACACCACCAGAGGCAGAAATTCAGTGCATGGTTCACTGCAGATTACAGAGACTGGAAAAGAAAAACAAAATCAGTAAACATTTTCCTTTTTGTTCATACAATATTGCTATAGCAGCAATGACTGCTGGGAAATTTTCTCACTAACCCTTTATATGTGTAAATATTTTGAAAGCTTCCTGAAAATTACAGTTAACTTGCAGAACACAATATTTCTGCAAGCTTTTTTGTACTTGAACAACTCAAATACATCTTCTTTAACAGATTTTTACTAATACATGTTAAAGCATCAGTGAGGAATACACAACTTATACAGACACAAACGACAACTCAGAAACAACACCTCCCCTCCGCAAATCTCATAACCTGAAGGAAAATAGCACTGCTTCCTCCTCACCACAACTCGGTTACGTGGTAAGTGTACATGAATGAAGCAAAACAGCAGCGTTACTTCATACAGTTTTGAATACCATCGACATGAGTAAGCTGATTACAGTTGTTAGAAACTCCATTCCTACGCTTTTGCAAGGAAGGTTGTCTGGGCAATGCCAGTATTGCTATTGCAAGTTGGAATATTTCTTTTCAAGCTTAGTAAAAGCACAAGTTCATTTTTTTCAGATTGGCATTACTTCTGGTTTGTTTGGTTTTGGTTTTTTGGGTTTTTTTTGTTTTTTGTTTTTGTTTTTGTTTTTTTCATTTAAAGAAAGCAAAAAACCCGTGGATAAATCTCTAGCTAGATTAAGGCATTTATTTGTTTCATCTCATTAAAACTTGGTAAGACTAATGGTTAACGCTCTTTTCTTGCTTCTGTGTTAGGAATTAAGAATAAATTCCTGCTTACATTTACAGCAGGGGTGAAGATCAAAGCATATTTAAAACCAGGTGGAAACTGGGAGGAGCAAAGGGAGATAAGGTCTGTTCTGCAGCTTATAGCACTGGCCTTTGCTAGGATTTCTCTAGGTCTCACCACTTCAGGGAATTCCCCGGCAGCATACCTGTGTAAATAACTGTGCTGCTGCTTTCACCTCGTGAGAAAGGCCACCTGAGAAATCCTGTAGTTTCCCATTAGGATCAATCCTTCTTTTGCGCGGCCATCCTCAGTTAGGGTTGCTGGCTGGGGTAAGCAGTTACATTTCCCATCTTTGCAGCTACAGAGAATGTAGAATAAACAAAGGGCACAGCAAACATTGGATGAAGATAGTACTTGGACACTGAAGCTAAACATATGTAAATTAGTGTGATCCTTCTCTTTTACCTTTTTAATTTCAGTTGATTGAGCTGCATGTGTTTTGATGTTAATTTGAGCTTTTATTGGAGTTCAGGTTTGTGCTTAGTAACTATATGGATAATCTCTTTGCTGCAGGAGCACAGAGCTGGTAAAAAGACTCTACAAGAAAAATGTTGAAATTTTCATACTGTGCTATTTTAAAAATTTCTTATCTATCTCATGCCTTTTAAATGTTTTAAATGGCTGTCTAGGGCTGGCCATTGTAAAGCTACTACTAATCAATGAAGAGAGCAGGTTCTGGTCATTCATTGTGTCACCATTTAAAAAGGAGGAAAAGATGAACCACTGACATCTTCATAACGACTTACACCAAGCTGGAAATTGGAGAAAAATTATTCAAGCTGTGTTCGGGATGCGAGAGATTTAACCTGAGCCCAGGTTCTCCTGAACACCTGATTTGTTAAAGCAGGTATCTCAAAACTAAAAATTCTTTGAAAAAGATAAAAGAGAAAGTCTACTCATGCCATCAGTGTGGACCAGAATATCAAAACACGTTCAGATGTGCAGGGTAATCAAGATAAGTAACTTCCCACCTTTTCTTATACTCTTGTCCAGCTACCAGGCTCCAGATACCGTAAAGGAGAAACGAGTTCCTTCAACCCATAAAATCCTAGGCATACAGACAGAGCAAAGAAATACTCTATCAGGAAGTAAGAACAGCCACAACTCTACCTTTTGTAGCCAAAGTAAGGGTCATCAAACAGAAAAAAAAAGTGGTGGGTTTTTTCTCCTGAAGAAATGGTGGATCTATTATTTCTATCTTTGTTAAAGTGGATGTTCTATGTAGCCTACCTGAGTATTTTGACATCTTGCAAATATTTACAAATAGAAATAGTAGTAATACCTTAACAAAGTTGGAAATAACAATAACAATAAGAAAATATAATAATAATAATAGCAACAAGACAACAACAACAATAATAATAACAAATTATTAATTACTGCATCTGACTCAGCTTACCCAGTTAATGAATTGGTTTTCAAGACCAAGAAAGCTCTCCCTTGGATTTCTCATACCAATTTCGCCCAACCACATCTCTCTTGTGTCTCTACCTCAAAGTTACCTTTGGAAACTCCTTGCCAGCAATCCTGCCTCATGAATATACACAAGTTGGCCCAAACTAGCTACTTCTTATCTTACCCTTTCACCCAAGTTTCAGAACTTGCTGAACCTGTCTAGGTTAGAGTGAAACAGGTAAGAAAATTGTCTGTGATTTATATTGTCTGGCTGTGTATTTTTGAGGTGTGAAAGAAACAAATGTTCTATTTTCACTGCCTTCTGAATGATTTCTAGTACTGCTTGCAGGCTTCCATTTTATTTCAATGATTTGCGACATTTCTGGGAAAGTGTAGAAACTGCAATAAAAACTAGTATCGCAGAGAAAAACAATAGTTAAATGGTCTAATAGTAAAAGAAAATGACTTGGAACAGATCAGTGTTGTCAATCTATCTTCAGGTAGTTCTTTCTTAAAGGAAATGTGGCTGCTTGACTTAACCAACAAACGGCTGCGATTTTGGTAGGGTAATCCAAGCCAAGAATTATCTATGCTGTTTAAAACCTCCACTGCCAATAAAAACAGGGCTATTCTTTGGATCCACAATCCAAAATTAAAATACCAAACTAGTTGCCAGTGTGTTTGGATCAGGCAAATATTCCCTCTCGGCCCTTTCTTACCTCATCTCAGAAAAGCAATTTTGGTTTCAGTTTTGCACTAGGCAAATTCTTGGCTGCTGTTCACCATGGTTTTCTGTTTCCTTAGAAAGGAATAATCCCCCGAGATACACAGGAGTTTGCAACACCCTCTTTCCTGAATACAAGCCTTGCAATGTGCAGGAAATTTTAACAGCGATCTCTTGGATCAGTAACTCATTCAAAAATAAAGGCATGGTGGGTATTAAGCATGACCCCATAGATGCATAAACATGCCTTTCTTTATTCAAGTGTTATTCTGCAGGCTTCAGGAGGATATTAATGTGCAAAAGTTACTCATGTGCATAAGTGTCTGTAGCTGAGCCAAAAGTCCAGATAGGGTAAAGATGTGCGGGTCTGGAAACAGGATGGAGCTTCGCTACTCTATACTGCAATTAAATGAGAGTCTATACTGAGAGGCCAAATTGTGCCATTAATATTAGCCAGTAATGAATTAGTATCCCATCTTGAATTGAATACATGAAAGTATTCAAATACTCTTTCTTCATATCCAATCAGTTAATTTTTCAATATCCAAAGTGAGCTGAATACTAAAAGGCTCCTAGGACTTTGGATTTCCAAGTAGATTGCAGAGACTTGCTCAAAATTTCTCCTCAGAGTCCCTGTCTTTCTAAGGCCTTTTACATTTATGCATTTGTTTTAAACATATTTCTACAACGTAGAATGATAGACTAAGGGATACTTTTAAAGACAACAATGATCTTCCTGTGGCCAGCATTTTAAAATAAATTATTATCATAGTATCAGTAAAAGAATCTCAGAATTATCTTCATTGAATCTAAATGTCTGCAGTTCAACAGATCAACATGATTAAATGGATCCATAGCTTGGACTGATGGGCTGACCCAAATATCTTCAACTGACAATGAACACTTCTTAACTTTTTCTTGCTGTTTCTTTGAGACTTACCTTGATTGTATTTAAAAAGATTCTTCATTTTTTCCACAACTTTCTGTCTCAATATAGCATTATTTTTATTTATTAATTTATTTCTTGTTCACATCCTTACTCTTATTCTTACTTTCTGCTTGTTATACTGTCATGTCTGTGTTTTAGTTTCTTTTCCCATTAATCTCCAACAGTTTGGTTCAGGTCTTCTTACAGCAATGCAATGAAATGTTCAAAGTGATGCTGTAAAACATCAAAATGCTAATTGTTTTCAATACGTAATGAAAGTAAAGCAAAAGCTTATTAGAAACTTTAATTTCTTACAGCTTTTTCTTCTATATGTGATGAATTGACAATCATTTCTTTTTGCCAGCGTTCTTTTTCTGTTAACAATAAAGAAGTCAATAAGCATCCTGTGGAATTTATGGTCTAAAAATCCAGTATATAACTTCAAGTTTATGTATCCCGTCCATTAAAAACACAGGTTCATATCTGGCAAATACAGATAGCTCTCATTTATCTGTAAGCAGGTAATGTGCTCTGTTGATCATCCATGCTGGAGATATAAAGCCTCATGTCCAGCAGGGTGTTTAGTAATACATGAAGCACGTCATGAATACAGCTGTACTGCTTCTGGGGCTGGAACATACCCAGGAATATAACACCTACTTTCCCACAGAGCTTTGAGTAATAATAGACTCTGCTGGATCCAAGTTTTATCTGCGCAGGAGTTTAAGTCCACAATAAAGAGTGTTGGAGAACAGCCTGAGTCTTGCAAGCCCAGCATTGAAACAGAAATCCTTGCGGTGGTGTTTCTGTATCATACGCAACAGACCCTGATGTACTTGTTTTATTCATTGTTTTCCATTATGCAGCACAGCTGAGCCTTCTCTTGCCCTGGACCTTATCAAGATATAAGAAGCAGTATGAAAACTATGTACAGTTTGCAAGATCATATTCCAGACATAGCACAGTACTGATAAGGTGTAGTTTTCCCTGCTGTTTAGCACAGCAGCCAAGGACCTAATCCAAAGTCTGCTAAATCAGTGAGTATCTTTTTGTTGACTTTAAACCAAGGCCTAATAACGTAAAGCCAGAGAAATGCTTCTCGAGATTATACATGAGAGTTGTGTACTCTCATGTCAAAAGCAGATGCTTGTAAGAGATGAATCACCCTGATCAGTAAATTCCACATTAAGTAGATACTATTTAATGACTGCAGAGGTTGCTTTGGGAATCAGTTCCTTCTGGATTAATTGGAGTGCTGTCTAAAAAGCAGTGTCATCAGTTTTGAGCTTGAATTTTATGGGAATTGAGTGTTTGTCAATAGGGGCAACTATTTGTATCACTTCTTTAGTACGCATACCTTACAAATGAAGCAGATTAATAGTAGTCAATTACAATGTCACTTTAAAGTAAAATTGCAAATAATGTGTTATTATCTGTGTTATTTATTATTATCTGTGTTATAAAGTTATTATCTGTGTTGAAAACATAATTGCTTTATTTTGTCTTTCAGCATTACTATCAGTTTATTTCTCCTGAGAGAGAAACTGAAGTATCTTACAGGAAGGAGAGTAAGAGAAGTCAACACCACTTTAAGGTCAATGAGAAGTGTCTTTTTTTTTTTTTTTCATATGTCTTATCCTTAATTTACAGTCACAAAGAAATACACTGCACTAAAATATAAACAATCTGCAGCTGGTATTTGTTGCCCTCTTCTGCAGATTTTATAGGATCTCCACCAGGAATTGTGACAATGCAATTCAGAAAATTTCTCAAAGGTGCAGAATTACACAACAGAAATTGGTTAATTCAGTCATATCTTTGTTCTGGCTCTGGGGGATGAATTATCCTGAATTATGAACAAGCTTGAGTGTCACAGTACCGCACTGTCCCCTTAGACACTCAGGACACAGACATACCACTGGCTTCATCAGAAGTCAGGTTGGGTCCTGCTTGGTTCTCTAGGTGCAATGCAGCACCATCAACACTTGGTGAGCCCCTTACTGGGCTTACAGCACCCTTCTGGCACCCAGAGCGAGAGAGCAAGGATGGTAGCTCTGCCTGGAATTAGTCTGTGAGAAACTCCACTGGATGTGAAACTTGTAAAGGAGTATTTCCCTTCATTCCCTTGATTTAGCGCATGCTGGTTAGCACCCCCTGCGATTGAAACACATCAATGACCGCAGAGAAATAGTGCGATCTCTCCAAAGTTCACCACTCCGGACTGGCACCAGGTAGTACTGACAGCAGTATGTGAGGCACTGCACTTTCGCTAACACATCTATCTGAACCATCCTTGCTGTACAGATACAGACCAGTAATCTGTGACCTACTTAATCCAACAACACACAAGTACAAGTTGATGATACAACTCTAATATAAAAATTGTTGGTGTTCAGCAAGAACATCACAATAAGCATATGGCATTAGAAGCATGTGGAATAAGAAGTAAAAGGAAAAAAAAGATAAAATGGAAATCTGACCAAGAAGATTCTTGGAGTTGTCTCAGCTTTTTAAGACAAGTGTATAGAAGACAAAGGCTTCACACTTCCCTACATTTATGTAGTTAATCTAAAGGCTATCAATCTTTTCTCGGGTTACTAACTGAGCTAACTTTCTTCTATTCCAGGCATAAAACCATTCACTGTTTTTTGGGTTTGTTTTTTTTTTTTATAAAGCCATGCACTTCATGATAAGCAGGCCCTAAAGCTCAGATTTTTGAAGTGGAATTAAAGCCAGTTCAGCAAATTAATATCCTGTGATATAATTGTGAGAAGCTGGGCTGCTACAGACAAGCAACTTTTCATCCCTTCGTCCACCTCAGTCCCCAGCTTCCCGCATGTCAAACATCCCATACCCAGTGCGTCTAGAGACCTGTTCTGTCAGCACCAGCAAAGCAGGGATTAAGGGCTTTATCTCAGTTTCCATGGCATCCTATATGTTTTGAAGAAAACCTTTCGTCATAGCATGTGGAAACTGAGAGCCACAAAGGTACTTTGTGTATGACATGGTCTACTCTGCCATTGGGATACTTTTTTGCATTGTGCAGATCCCTTTCCCATACATAGAAGATTTGGCCTTGTAAGTAATATTAGATTTTCTAGGTTAGTTTGGCTTCATACTTGCTTTGGTTCCACATGATTGAGGCACACTCACCACTGCTGTACTGCAAGACAAGAAAATTTCCCAAATAAGACTAGTCCTGAAAAACATTTATTGTCAAAAACCAGAAGAATTATCAACTCCCAAAATGGTCTGTACGAGGCACAATCTGTTATACTTTAAATATTACATGAAATATCATTTGAAAGCTGGACAACATGGGACAATACAGTCCAGATAATGAGATGATTCATTACCATACTTTTAAGGATTCCTACTCCAAAGAATGAAAGGCCTTTGAATTTTCCAATTATATTGAGATGACCGTTAGTGCAAGATAGGTTAAGATGAAAGAAAAATAGAAAATGTATTTACTGTTACAAATAACACAATGGAAAAAGCTTTAGAAAGAGGTGAGTGGAAGTGAAAATAGAAGTGTGCACATATCTACTACTTAGAAAAGCTCCAAAGGTTCCTCCTACCCTGTAGTATACAGCTGAGAAACTGATTAGATGCTTCATGGCCTTCTCAGTCTCGTTCTATGCAAATCCTATGTCCTTTCCTTGCCTCACAGAAGGCTAAATTTGCTGACTCCTGTTCCTTTTTTATGCCCCAAACTTTTCTTTAGGGTGAACTGAAATGCAAACCCAGCTCCTCCTGTTGTTATTTCAGGGTTTCTTATTGATAGCTTCCAATAAGAGGTAGTTTCAAAATTCTGTCCCCAAACTATTGCTTACCTCCTTCTGCTTTGGAAATAATAATTTTCCTTGGGCATGCCCAGACAAGAGCATCTCTTGCCCCAAAACTGAATGTAACGTGCTAATGATTGAGGCCTGCAAAGAGAATTACTCCATTATCATTCAAATGCCAGAGTGGAGCCTTTCACCAAAACCTTATATTTTCTTATAAATGTATAATTTGATAATTATATCTTATGCAGTTATATTGCCAGAATTAACACAGGCAAATCATTACTGGGTTTCATTAGAAAGTAGATACAATGGTAACTAATTGTTTCAGAATATCAATGGCTTTCTGGGATCACTAAATCCTAATCTCATTACTGAGTACTAAGACACATTTTTCTTCATATGACAGCAAGGATTCTCTGCATTTTCCTCCTATCCCTTCTCTTGGGTAACCTCTGCAATTACAGCCTGTCTAGAAATTTACTATTTGTTGAGAGGAGCATGGATCTTTTCTCCTAACTCTGAGAATTCCCATACAATTCTCTTCAAAATTATCTTCCTTGCTGCACTATCAAATATTCCTAAACACCTTCAATGAGACATTCAGAGGGTACTTAAATCTATGAGAGAAAAAAATTGTTTACCTAACCGTGAGGTCAGGGGAAAAGGTGCTTTATGGATAGCTGAATAGAAATGGCAACTATTGTAGTTGTATAATATGTGTATAGACTTGCAGTAAAACATACGTGCTAAAGAAAAAAATTAAAATCAGCACCACCCAGTCAGCTGAATGATGAAAACACAACTGCAGCCAACACTGGATCCAACAGAGCTGTTGAAAGATAAGGTCAAGTTCATAATGAAGTCACCAGATGATAATCTCTCTTAAATTTTGGACAAGGTATTTGGGTGGATGTATGGTGAGATCATAAGAGGAAATGTAACACGGATCTTAAGAAAATGTTGGGTTTCAAGTGACATAACGGAGGCAATGCTGACATTGAAAACAGAATAGGCAGGAGAATTACCATCATCAGAATGTGATGGGGATTGACTGGCTATACCACCCTTTCTTTGTGTGTGGGAGAAATACAAATGCAGTACAACTGACCGGCCCTCTGCATAAATAATGAATTTTCAGTGCTCTACTTATATATTTCATGGATCTGTTTCTGTCAGGCACAACTACATGGATAAAGAAGCATATGGGTTCAGCCAAGATTAAAAAAAGAAAAAAAAGAACAACTACCAGTTTAGTTTTTTGCTTTTTTTTTTTTAAATCAGGTCTCTGATACTTTAAGATAGAAATTGCATCTGAATAATTTCCCTTTTAAAAATCAATAACTACCATCTGAGTTTTTCTTTTTCACATGTAATATGCCACGTGAACTTCAATAGTTGCTTGTTCAGCACAGAGTCTTAAACTCCTGAAGAAATCCTGCAATACTTCCTGTCCCTTCTCAGTGCAGTAACATTTTTAGAAAATGAAAAAAACCATTTCCTCGTAATTGAAAATATTTTGTCAGGCGTGAAAATAGCTCAATTAATAAGTATAACAAAGTTTTGAAAGTCACCCATTAAAAAAAATACAAGGTGCCACGGAGCGTCCCAGGAATACTAAATCTACTTAAGTAATAAAGTAAACGAAAATGTAATTAGGCCTAAACCTTTCAAAAACAGAGGTGATTTGTCAGGTCTGGTCACACAAATGGGCCTGTGTGAGGCTGGCCTTTGGGACACAGACTTACAAGTTACCAAGCAATTAAAGTAAGTGCTGCGTCCTTCAAATTTCATTTGGTTTCAGGGAGAGGAAAGGGAACCGAGCAGACTCAGGGCCCACTGGTACCTACCCACTGGAAATGCTGAAATGGTTGTGTAGGAATTGGCCACGGCCACTGAGGAGCAATAATAAGCATTTCCTTTCTGCCAAGAGTCATCATTAGCTTTTCCCTTGATCTTCCTTGGGCAAGGACTAAGCTCACTTTTGGAAATAATTGTTGACAAAGCGCTTAGGAAATGTCCAGCACTGTGAAGATGCCACTAGTAAATGTTATTGCTATTCTTGCTGGAAGTAGTAACGCACAAGTATTTTCATATTGCAAGCCTCTTGACAGGCACCTCTGGCATTCACCCACTTTCTGTTTCAGGCAGCTAACAGACATCTGTGTCAGCAGGTGGGGGCAACAGTTGAAAATGGGAAAAAAACCCAAAAGTCATTAAGAAAATCCCGAGTCTTAAGCTTACAAGAACTGTCAGTTGCTAAACGGCCCCATTTTCTCTGTAATATTTCCCCAATGCTTTCTGTCTTCAGAATGAAGTACTGTCAGAGGGAAGGGTAGCAGGAGGACTTCACAGGGATGTAAGTCCTCTCTCCTAAGCAGCCCTTCCTCCCACATGCATTTCAATTTCAGCCTTAAAGACTAAATGTTTGCATTCTACCACACTTTTGTTAACAATGTTAATTATTATCATCATCAGGAATTAGTAACAATAAACCCTGTCTAGACAATTTCCCTTGTTGTGACCTTACAGTGCATTAAAAAAATAAGTTATGCTTCATGTGGGGAATATTTTTCTTTCTAATAGTTGGCATTTTACCTTTCGAAATTAATATTTTAGAATTTGAGGGCATCTAAGGGTTGTAAAGTCTAGTGATGACACACCTCAGTGTTTAACAGCTTTTCACACTCTGTCTTGCATTTAAAGGCACCAAAGCATGTCATTATGAGACCATAATGCATACCCTGTCATGTCTTATCAATTAATTAGGTCACCCAGTCTGCCCACCTCGTTAAGTGCAATGGCTAACATTATATTTCTACCATTTTTTCAGATTGCTTTTAAAACTCACAAGGGAAGGTGTTTCCACTAGTTTCTTAGCAGGATTATTTCATGTTCCAGTGTATCTCACCATTAGGAACGGTTTCTTGACTGGTTTTCTATTTATCTAATATCAGGCAATTAAAATATTGCTTTTCTGCATGACTGAAAGGATTTCACATCTGCTTGTCACTTCCACATCTCCTGTAGCATTTCCCCTTCTCTCAATTTTTTGCAAATAATTACATATTTATAGCTGAAAATTAAAAATTAATGAAAAATTTTCAGTTCCTTAAGCATCTAGGATTTTATTTAAAAAAAAATAAATCTGGGAACTTTAAACAATATGCATGGCCAGACTTACCATAACTGCCATCTAAACATCAGCATGGCTCACTATTCCTTCTGTCACCCACAGCCTGACCACAGAGGCACCTAAAATTAGGTGGCACTTTCCAGTTACGGGACACCTAAACAGAAGCACCTGTTCTTGCTTTCTTCTTCATGGGGCGTTGGCCACAATCAAAGCTTAATAGCTCCGCAAAGACCTACCAAGACTCAGCAGACTTGGGCTGAATTTATTTAAAAAAATGGTGAGAAGAAGAAGATGCCTTTTGCACAAAGCTCAGGAGCTGGAATACATGCCTAGAAATTGCGAGCAGCCTGAGATGCAAGGTTTCTAGAGGCTAAAGGAAATTAAACAAGACATCTGCTATCTCCCTAGAGATAACCTTTACTACCTGGCTATTTGGTAGTTTCTCTACCACTCCAATGAATGTTGGGTAGCCATGCAAAAAAGAATGCAAGGTTTAGGAACCTAAAGAGAGAATAAGGAGGAGTTATCCTGGATCCTTAACCTAGTGGTAGTTTAATACCCAGAATGGAGCAGAAGAGGAGTCCTGGGATCTGATTTCAAAGCCAGGGCTTCACCCAGTGTCTCTTTCACACAAAACACATAAATGGTCTCCAAAGCAGTACTGAAACTTAATATTTCCTCTCTGGTGTGTTATAGACACCAAGTCTAGGTGTAAATCTGCTCTGCTTCCATTAAGAATAAGATCTACAGTGTTTTGCAGAGGAGACAGTCCAGGTTTCTGGTTTCTGCTCCCTGGACTATTTCAGCACTCTGCCCAATCCTCCTTTCAGCAGAGGCTGTGAGGCAGAATAGAGGAATGCAGCATACAGTTCCGCTGCAGGAAGTTTTTGTCTGAGTAATTCAGGCTCATAGCAGCATTTCTGAATCTTTCTCTTACAATCGTCTTTGTCAGAGAAGTCACAGAGCTGCTCTGCTTGAAAAAAAGAAAATACCCTATGGTTAAAAAAACTGTTTGGTGGTCAAAACTTATGAACTGCATGGTACTTTCTTAACTTCCTTTTCACTTCGTAATGTAGTGACTGGCAGTGTCAGAACTTATAAACAGTGTTATCTCTGATTTGAGGGCAGGAGTTCATCCATTCCCTAATCAGTATTTTCCATTCGTTATTTCCATTAAATATATTGTCCTCTTGTGCCTCTTTTCCGTGCTTTAAGGTTTGCATATGTATGGAAATTGGTGTTCAGGAAAGAAGATCTGTACCTGGAGTCTACACAAAGCTCCTTAAAGGTCTGATACGTGAGCACATAGTACTGTTTGCTAGGTGCAAAACACTTCAGCTCGCCTTTGCAATGGGGTAGCAACCTTGCACATACCTCAGATCTGCTGCAAAGACCCATGTAGGGAGGTGGAGTGGTTTAATATCATAAAGGAACCCCATTCCTACTGCACACTAACCTTCCTATGTTGATAAAATCTTATGTGAAATTTAAGGGCAAGTAAATTTGTGCCAGGTAGGGCAAGCGTGTCCAACATATTAACCAAACAATATGCAGCCAAATATTTACTGCAAAATGAGTAATTTACTTGTTTGTGTTCAAAAAGTCAATGCAAACTTATTTTATTCTTTAACGACTATATTCCAGGCCCAAACCCTTCATTATAGGAAATAGCATGGAGAAGTGTTTTGACTGAATGAATTTTCTGAGCCTGTGAATTGAACTCCATCAATTTTTGTAATTTCAGGGCCATTCACTGTGAACACAGTTTAAGACTCCAAGGGAGTACTAGAACAACACATTCAGACTGAATTGCTTTGAAATTGGTTAAAGGCTACTTAATTTTCTTCAGCTACATTTTGGAAAACATGTTTTCATGGGGTAAATTTAATTTCAAGTTGAACTGCTGAATTGATTAAATGTCTTATTATATCTTACCGTAACTTTATTGTAATTCCAAAGCTTCTAAAAAAAACCAAAACAAAAACTAAAGAAAAAGCGACAACAACCATGGTACCTACTCTACCTTCATAAACTTCTTCAACTCTTGGCAACTAATTTCCTTTAATTTTTTTTTTTTTTTTTAGAGCTTAGTTTTTTTCAATGACAATGCACAGTCTTTCTCCCCTCTGTTTTGTTTTTTTTTTTCTGGGTGAGCATGATCCTACCTGGATGGCCAAGAAGAACTCTAGATCTGCTTTGTTTTCCTGTAAAATTATGACTCCCAATAGCACATTATTACGAGCAGTTTACAGGAATGCGACATTAAGATTTAATAGGATGTTAGGAGGAGAAAAGTGGAAAGAAGCTTTTTTATTCCTGTAACATGGGTTTGTAGGACTCGTTCCTATAATCTTATAATCTCTTATCCTTAACCCTATAATGTCTTAAAAATAACAGCTCTCTCAGTTTTCCACGGAAGATGCTCACCGGCATTGCAGAAACAAAGGCTTCTTGCCCAGCTGTCCACATAACACCTCACTCCTGGAAGGAAGCAGGAGGAACCAGCCACACTTGCAGCTGAATCCCCGCTGACCATGGAGCTTTTGTGAGTGCAGAGCTGCACAGACCACATTCACTGGTCCCGTGGCCAGCCACTGTTACTTGCAAGTACAAATGGAGGTTAAAAATGCTTAGGCAGGACATTGCTGAATGTGGGTTACCTGTAGCCACGCACACAGAGACACTTTATTGAGCAGCAGATCAGCTGGAAGTCTGTTTTCACAGCTATTGTAACGGCTTAAGGCATTTTTTACATAGGCATTACTACCACGTGTTACAGGTGAAAATGGAGATATCTGGATTGCATAAAAAAGAGTCTTATAATCTGTTTTCCATGATGTAAGAAAGGAATAATAGATAAACTCAGATTAATGGTTATACACTCTCTCTTACAGTAGCCATTTATGGAGTTTCATCTTATTGTAAATTAAGGGAGAGGTTGCATCTGAACACGCTCAGCTGCCACCAACTGGATCCTGTGACTCTGTCCAGCCTTCTTTAAACTTATTTTATACTTTTTACTTTCACAGCATTCTGTGGCAATGTTTAAGAATACACTTATGCAGTCTTGAAAATTTGTCAGATAAAAGTATTTTTGTCTGTCTCAGACCTTTTGTCTTGTAATTTAGTTTGGTTCTTTCAGTTGTTATGTTATGAGAAGCAGTAAATATAATTTTCAGTTTACAGTGGTTCGGTTTTGTTGTCATCTTTCCCTTTGGTAACTTCTTTTCCATACTGAAAAATACTAATGCATTTCTCTCTCCCCTCATGGAAGCCATTGGTCTCCTCTGCCGCCCTTCCCTGTACCTCTCCTCATGCCACTGCTGATTCTCAGCGAGTGGATAGCCGCAGAGCCAACATTTTGTGGCACAGACTATGTATCAATTTTTATGATGGTACAATACCTTTTTCTGTTTCGGCTTGTTTCCTTTTCCTTCCCTAGTTCTACTACCTGTTAGCCTCCCTGGCTGCTGCTGAGCACGGAGCTGGCATTGGCACAGAGCTGTCCCCACTGACTCCTAACTCTTTATTCCAACTGGAAAAAGCCAATCATTAAGTATGCAAAATTCTAGCATTTTCTTCCCATGCACTTAACTCTGACTGTATCAATACTGATTTTTGTCTTCTGTTTTATCTCCCAGGCACCTGTTAATGAAAACACCCTCCAATTTTTGTTGGCTTTTTGTCCATCTCAAGTCTTCCTTTGAGGAAAGCTTTTACGGAAATCTCAAAGAAGATTACAAACAGTTTGGGAGGGAAGAATTTGACAGCCAAGGACTAGGATCTAAGAGTAAACATGGAACATTTCTGATGTTCCAGAATACAAACTGGGAAGATTAGAGCAGCAATTCCTGACTTCAAAAAGTTTCCAACCACAATGTTTGATCTCAAGGCTAATTAAGGTAGTCCTTTCTGGGGAACATTGCAGGCAGGTTCCACAAAACAACCTTTCTCAACAAAGAAACATTTTGACCCTGAAAATTTTAAGAAATTCTTGTATACTCAGCTGTCAAGAACTTCCATATTTCCTCTGAAGTGTCATACCATCAATCATCATCCACATTGTCTTAATTAAATTAGATTTATAGCACTATGCAATCCAATTTCACGGGGCATTTTCTGAAAAATTACACAGATAAGGTATTATTAATACATCTTTTTGCTGCATTTATCTTTCAGCCCAGAGAGAGTAAATTGCAGCCTCTATAGCACCATGCAAAATAAATGAAAACATTTGCAGCCTCAAATCATGGTGGCTGTATCTACCCCTATTTACTCAAGATAACTGCATTTTAATATATTGATTTCATTTCTAGTTGTTTGCATGTAAATTCCATCCATGGGAGCATTCTGTGTTGAGTACACCCAAGATTCAAGAAAAAGTATGTTGCAGCCCAGAAATAAAGCCTATAAATCCTGCAGTTTTATTCTTCCACAGCTGTTCAGTAAGGTATTGCAGTATTATGACTATGCTTTGCAGATGTTCACTGTGCCTGCATTTGAATACCTCCAACTGGACAACATGTTATCTCTGTAAATGTGTTTCTGTGCACTGAATTGTTTTCAAGTCCATAAAGTTTGAAAATACCACATGGTTGTTCCAATGTCAGCACTCTGTTTACGCGGTGAAGTGTTACACATGGACTCTCACAGAAGTAAATAAAATTATCTCAGACTGCCACACAGCCGGGGAAAAATGTCGTTTTGCTTTCTGACACATCACTTTGGAACAGAGCAGATGTCAGGAAGTAGTACAACTGTGGTAAAAGTTATCTCAGGAGTTAATCTATCTCAATAACCTTGTTGCTGTATATATTAAGGCTAATCTCAATATGACTCTTCTTTCACTGAGATGGGACTCAAGTGATATACAGTGAGACCGAGTGGAGACAAGGCACCATGAGGAGGCAGAACATTATTTTAATGTAATTTTAATTATAAAATAAGTGTAAATACAATTGTAACTTAATTTCTTAGCAGCCCTTTGTGAACACTCTGCAGAATGGTATCTTCAGTTCCGGAGGAGTTCCAGAGGTTTATAAAGGGACAGAAAATTTAAGGCCCAGTCCCTTAAAGATGTCAGTGAATGATTTTCCATGAGGAAGCTCTTTCATGCGTCAGTGGAGCCAGTCTGCTTCACACACACCCTAACATTTCATTTAAGACAAAGTCTCCTGTGGTTTCCAAGGAGGCTGTGTTTTGTTGGATCACTGTGTTACCACCGATTTTGAATCAGGATTTAGCCCTTGTGTTTCTGTTAGCTTCCTATCACAGAGATTCACACACCCTGCTGAATCCCAAACACAGCGGTAGCATTAATTACATATTTACAGGGGTAAAATACAGAAATAAATAACTTCACAGAACACAGGACCATGTTTAAAGGACAGTCAAGCAAGGCGTATGACTTTAAATGCTCCTGATCCAGCAAGGAAAAGATTACTGCTTTCCATATTCATATTTCATATTTTGAGTGACTCCAGACTAACCTCAGGGAGAGCCCTGTCTGCGCCTGGGAGCTGACTCTGGGATATGTAATCAGGAAAGCCTGCTCTCTGATTAAACCGCTCCTGACACCGCCCCAGCTTTGGCGAAATTTAAACTGCCTCTTCCCTCTTTCTCTGCCGTTGTGAGAGGCATGGCAAGGCATCACACCCTGCTCGTTAATGCCGGACGACCCCGCTGGTTCAGCCCAGCGCTGTCTCCTGGGGACATGGCAGAGCTGGGCTGGCAGCAGAGCACAGGCTGCGCTTCAAACCCGCTGGCCAGCAGGGACCCCCCGTCTGTGTCACCCGCAACAGCAGCCGACTGTCCTCCCATCCCTGAGGTTTTAATATTGTGGGGCAGGGAAAGTGCCTTTTAGTACTTCATCGACCACATTCATTAATGCTGCTTCGCAGTCATTTGGGCCAGAGCAGGGGAGGTTGTGTGAGGGGGAGAGAGATGTAGTGGAGAAGAAGCAGCATCATGTTTTGACTTATGCTATCACTACAGGCTACTGCACTGAAAGGAAAGCTAAACAAATCCTTCTAAAAGCTGTAAGGTCTCTGACTGCATTGAAATCCTTTGTTAACACAAAGCACTTTGCAGCACTTTGTCTCAGGGCATGTTTTCTCCATTTTTGTAGCAGGCGTGTTTTGTCCCAAAAGATGGTATAAATGGCCTTTCCCCCTGATATGTATAATGCACACAGACCTTGAGCTCATTTATCGTCTTGCAGTGTCCAGATACATCAGAGCACCACACTCAGTCATGAAGAATTTTTGTGATCATGACAGAGAAGGCGTCTTGAAATGAGGATGTGCCTGAGGTGGGAAATTGCAAGCCAATGCTGGATGAAAGATATAGAATATATCCTCAGTGTGCACTCCTGCCCTTGAAGGTTACTGAATAAAGTACTGGAGACTACCTTATTAATGTAATAAAACAGGCAGTGTATTTGCTGCAGGCATTGTGGAAGACATGGATCCTTATATCCGAAAAAAAAAAGAGTTGCTATACCAGCCCAAAGCACAAATTCGTTAGTTAACAGGAGCTGAGACAGAGACAGAAGGCCACGTTTACCTTAACCATCTGTCTGTGAAGTGATTTTCCCTCCTTTTCTCTTTCTAACACTGAACGGCATTACAGGGAGACGGGCTCTCGGAAAAGAGCTGGACCAGTGCTCCTCTACTTTTCCCAAAGCTGGTCAGTAACAGCTGAGGCTATCAGCTAGGATACAAATTATCTCACTGCTTCAAATCATATGGACGGAAGATTTGAATTTGAGGAATCCCGGCTTCTGAAAGATGTATTGGAACTCTCTACTTCTCAGAAGAAAAGAAGACAGAAATTGACTTCTGCCACCTGCTTGGCAATCATAATGCTCCATTTTAAAAAATACTAAAAATGACACAATTAATAATATAGTGCAGATTTTTTGTTCTTGTGGTTTTGGTCCAATCTAACAATGTAGGTCCTGTATGTAAGTAAGTACCACCAAAAATACAGGGCTCAGGATATTGACTTCATATATTAACTATGTTTAAATGAGAAGCCTTGTGGAGGATCAGTTACAGAGTACACGGCTCTGACTCTCGTTAATAACAAGGCATAAGCTGTTTGCCTCTTAAGTATTAGGTGGAGGGGTTTTGGTGGAGGTGGACATTTCTAACATACAAATACTGGTACTTTCAGATTGCCTGGCTTAAATTCTTCATTGTAGTCAGAGATGAAACAGCAGTCTATTAATAAGTAAGCGGAGTGCATCCATCAAAAAAAAAGAGGTGTTAGGAAATCCCATGAAACCTCAGGCAGGTGAGTTGTTCTGGGAGCGAGCTTAAGGGGAACCTGTGAGGCGTGGGGTCTTTGTCCCCGCAACAAGCCCTCAGAGGAAACTTTTCTGGAGCTAGAGACCTGAGGCATCCTGGTTCCTGTCTCGAGGTGCAAAACCATTCCTGAACAGAACAGCCATGAGCCGACACCAAAATAAGCTATGTAAATCACAAGATTTTTTAATTTTTTTTAATTGTATTCGCAATCAGAACAAAAACGGATTTTGAAACCACAGCATTTGCCTGAAATCAGTAATCCTCTGTTTCAGTCCGGCTGTATGAATTAACACTAAACACCAACATATTTCTTTAGCAAACAAAGCTTTTAGTTCACATCATTGCCTCTGATCAATTCCTTCCCACTAAAAAGCTATATAAATCCAACAAGGGCTGAGAGCTTCCTATGACATCAATAGCTATTTTTATCACTACCATCATCGTGAAACCTTGCAGTACCTTTGTTACTGTTGAACTGAAACCTTAGCAACATCTTAAGGTAAAGAAGGGACTTGATGGGTTCCAGGGGTGTAACCACAAAATGCCACCACAAAATGCAGAGGCTTGTGTTTTACTTTTCCTCCAGCCATGAAGTTGGTTGCCACCCTGCAGCCTCAGGCACAAGCATTCATAACAAGAGCTCAGGAAGAGCTTGTGAGGCTGAACTGAGCTTCGTGCGGCTGCTGCTGCTTGTGTACGGTCCGTCCAAGCCACCTGGAATAGGACCCTGGATCTACAGCAAGGTGCTGAGCATGCTTGAGCTCTCCTTCTCAGGACAGTTCTGGTGTGGACGCACATTCCCTTCTGTTGAGTGAGCTGCGAGAGCAGAAATACCCAGCAAAAGGTGTTAACCTCTTGTGCTGCTGCCCAAGTTTCTCCAGAGCTTGTCTGTCAGCATTGTGTTAGCAGACAAGGACTGCGATTGTTTACTTCTTCCCATAGAGAGGGTGCACGTGGTGGGGGGAAACTCATGGAAACATTTCTTTCTGTGCATTCCCACAGAGGTCAGTCACAGTCCTACCTTGGGAATTACTTGATTTAAACCCTTCTGTGAAGCAAAAGTACATTGATTTTGAAAGCTGGCATTTAAGCAGAGCACCTTCATGGTTACATTAATTATTTAACACATTTGTTCACCATGTAGAAAACTAGCAATTTCCACCCCAACCAGCTAAAGGAAATGTTTTCTCACAGTCTGCTGGGAAGGAGCTTTGTATATGCAAATAAAACCTACAATGAGCTGTTAAGCATCCAGTCCTCAAATTTTTGTTCTGTCCCAGTTATTAGCTGCAGATGTCCAGTAATGATGGCTCTTTGTTCACCAAACTGACTTATTTTTTTTTCCCTGTGGGGAGAAGGATGGAGCAATTTGGCTAAAGAAAGTCTGTCCCTCCACTTCTTGTTTCCTTAATGAAAAAAAATGAAATCTCTTGAAACATGGAGTAGGTTAATTGGAGCAACAACTGTCTTGCTCAGTTAATCAGCTCTGAATTCAGCAATAGGTATCCCAGCTGGCACTGGAAGTAATCACTGGAAGTGTAGGAGTGTGTATATAAGCTAGCCAAAGCTCAGAGAACAAAACTATGCCTGTGATGACTGAATAGACAGCATTATTCTGATGAAGGATTTCTTACAAAATTATTTCAGTGGAACAAAATAGGATATGCTCAGTACAAAAAAGGAAAAGCAGAATAATATTAAAATGAAAAGGAGGAGATCATAAAAAAAAAGGAACATTAAGACTTGAATCTACAGAGTCAATAGAATTCAGTTGAATAGACCATTATACCTATTCTGCTGTAAAAAGGCTCTGTTTGGAAAAGGATTTTATTTTAGCCTGAAGTGACACTATGAAAGGAAATTTTCTGACTAAGAATTCACTGGGATTGTGACAGTCGTTACTAAAATAAGAAGAGACAATAACATAAACTCCTACTAAAATATACCTACTAGCACAAACAATCTAAATATATTCCTCTACTTAAGAGATGTTAACATTCATAACACCTGGGAGCTTGCTGTTTCACCTCGAAACCTGGCTCTGCAGCATTGGCACATCACTCACATTCTGCCTCTCCCAAGTCGTACTACTTTTCCCCCGAACATTCAGTTAGATGACAGAACTATCCTGAGCCAGTATATCAATGTCATCTCATTACCTCTTTGCTAAGAGATCTCCTTTTTTTTTATTTTTCTAGCAACAAAGGGCTGGGTCCCGCTCTGTGCTATAGCAGGTTTTTTTTTGCTGGTGTAATTTTAGAGGGATCAATCGAGTAGCAGAGACTAAAGTTAGGTACCAACGGGGGTAGTCTCAGGGCATGGATAGGACGTCATGTCCTGGATCAGAATGGAAGAGGTTATGACCCTCATTTTTCTCTTGACAGCTTTTGATTATGCAACTCAGGCTGGGGAAGTCCATGGCTACATTAACAAAAGGACTTGTGCTGTATTTAGGCACCTAAATTCCACATGTAGACCTTTGACGTGCCTTTGATATGAACCTTCCCCAGGCACCAAACCTTTTCCTTCCACAATAGCCCAGAAGTGCCTCAGTCTCTACATTGCTGAATAGCTGTAGCCCAGCTCACTTCCAGCTCCCAGTTTGACCCAGAAGCCAGCTCATGTCAGCTTCTCTCATTTAAAGCCCCCAGGTGATGATTGCTGTTGAAGGAGGCCTTCCTGGCTGGGTTTCCATGAAATGGTGCCAGAGATCACACTGGCAACGAGTGCGGTGTAGTCCTCGCCACACAGCATAGACAGCAGTACCTAATTTAGGTATCACAAACACTGCCAGCAGCCTTAATGCTTCAATCCTTTTTGTGTAGGCAGTCCGGAGGTACAGTACTGCAAGTCATCCTATAATTCCTGGAGACAGCTAAGACAGTGGTCTTTAAGAAGAGTAATTTTGCTTAAATGGGTTAAATGAATACAAATTTAGACCACAAGAGAAATACTGGCACAAAGTAAATTATATTACTTCCCCCCCCAAAAAAAACAAAACAAAAAAAAAACCAAAAAAACAAAAAACAAAAAACAAAAAACAAAACAAAACAAAAAAAAAACAAACAAAAAAAAACAAAAACAAAAACAAACAAAAAAAACCAAACAAAACCAAACAAACAAAACAAAAGAAAAAAACGAAACACATGTTTTTAAAGACTAAGGCTTGGCTAACCTTTCTGCACTACCATAGTATTTCATGACAATTGCTATAACCTGTTTTCTGCTCTTGGCAGGGAGTAGGCTCCTTTCTACCAAGGTCACACAGAAGAAACCTAGCTAATACAAAAAAGGGGACAAAGTGTAAGGAGCCCATTGTATCAGTTGTTGGCATGCAAAGACATAATGATGGTACTTAGGCTGTTAAATCGAAGTGTGACACTTAAATAGCATAAAATATCACTCTGGCTAAGAGAAATGTAATAGCAGGGAATAAAGCAAAAGGAAAATCCTCTAAATCCTCAAGAACTAAAGCAAATCCATTCATTACATGCCAATAAATTTGAACCAGAAATCTAAACTGCTCTATTAGAGAGCCATCAGTGGTAATTCTTTGGCCACACAAGGTAGGATATCTGTGATTAAGTCCACCAGTGCCGAGAACAAAAGAAACCATCAGACATTTAATCACATCACAGACGATATCTGAAGGAGGCTCCTGTTTGCTGCCACAGTTTGCTGAGGGGATGTATCAGGCTGCTTGGGGACGTGTCCCAAAAAAGAAGTCATGCCTGTTACTCAACAGTGTCCCTGTTTACACAATGCCCAACTCTGCTCAACTGTGTGAGGGCCAAAGCTGTCAGCAAAGGGAAATTCCTAGTTGATGAAATCACACTTGTATTTGGCACTTTTCTGAATGTAATCTTTGTGAAGAAGTCAGATTTCAATAACACAGATGTTACAGGGGAAGGACAGTTTAGTTACATCCTCTTTACAGCAATGTGACTAAGATCAGAGTCTGGCTTGAAATATCTAAAACTGGAACTTGAATAATTTGGGTACAAAGGATCAGAGAGTTTGATAGGAAACAATAAACACTTTTAAGGAATACTTTGCTTTTGGTCTTCATCATCATGGTCTACCAAATAAGCCTCTCTTACACTGAAATCAACTTAGTAGCAAATATTTGTTCATTTCCTGAAATCTAAATATTCTTTGTGGTTTTACAGTAAACGTCTCTTGCAGTTTGGGATCACTGATTTCTCTTCTGAGAATTCCTTGTCCAGATAGAGCTGTCCTTAACATTTTTGAAGGTTTTTTCCTAAGAATACAGGATAAAATCAAAGATCTTATCTTTGTTCCATTACACTGGCTTTGTGTCACAGCAATCCTATTGGTTTCTGTAGAGGAAGGGCATAGTGATCGTCACGTATTATATTAAATTCAAGAATGAAATCCTAAATACATACTTCTTTTCTAGACATGATCAAGCACAATATGATCCACATTTATAGTTAGCTGAAGAGTCATGGCCAAAGCAGAAGAAATCTTGGCTTGGGAAGAATCATAACTGGAAGCAATAAGATTTAACAAGGGAATGAAAGGTTGGAGAAACACAACTCCTTTCTTCTTGATCTGTCATGTTATGTCTGTGCAGTGTCATTCATCAGTGATGTCACAAGGATATAATAAAGTGCATTTCATTGGTTAAAAGATCTGTCTTCTAGTGTCAGAGGATCAGGAAGTGTAAGACTATCTATAGTCTTTAAAATATAAGCACTATATAAACTATAAAATATAAGCACTTCTTACCCTCTGACACGGTTTAACCCTGGCTGGCAATTGAGCACCACGCAGCCGCCTGCTCACTCCCCACAGGTGGGATGGGGGAGAGAATCAGAAGAGTAAAAGTGAGAAAACTCACGGGTTGAGATAAAGACAGTTTAATAAGTAAAGCAAAAGCCGTGCATGCAAGCAAACCAAAACAAGGAATTTATTCACTGCTTCCCATCGGCAGGTGGATGCTCATCCATCTCCAGGAAAGCAGGGCTCCACCAAGCATAACTGTTACTTGGGAAGACAAAACACCATAACTCCAAACTTTCCCCCTTTCCTTCTTCTTCCCTCAGCTTTATATGCTGAGCATGACGTCATATGGTATGGAATATCCCTTTGGCCTATTGAGATCAGCTGTCCCAGCTGTGTCTCCTCCCAACTTTTTGTACACTCACCAGATACTCACTGGCAGGATGGTGTGAGGAGCAGAAAAGGCCTTGACTCTGTAAGCTCTGTTCAGCAATAACTAACACATCCCTGTGTTAACAACACTGTTTTCAGCACAAATCCAAAACATAGCTCCATACTAGCTACTATGAAGAAAATTTACTTTAACCCAGCCAAAACCAGTGCACCTTCTTTGAGCATTAGTTCAGTTAAAGACAGGCCAAAACACAACATTAATGAAAAATCTATTGCTAATTTGCAAGTGCAGTTCTTAAAACACCAGTCCAGTATGCATTTTTTCTTGAATCAATTACACTTAACACCTCTCTTTTTTCCACAGAAGGTAAAGATTTATTGTGAGATCCTAGCTCAGCCTGCAATGTGTAATGTACTTGCACCAAAGAAACTAAGGGTTGTTAACCTCACTCAGATTTTACGTACATCAGGCCCTATCACTTCTTTCAGTGAAAAACTGCTTCAGATACAGAATGCCTGCAAGGAAATGTATGGGAAGACAATATCTGAGTAAGTGTGTACAAACAAAAGCACTCAGGAGTTATCATCTCTTACCCATGTACCCCAAGTCTCATTTCTGCAGAGATTAGCAAGAAGAATACTAATGAGGAGGACACTAAGCCTCAGGAAGCTGAACTGAAACTGTCGTTAAACACACCACCCCAAAATAAACCACACACAGGAACTATTTTTTTTTTTTTTTTCTGCAATACAATGATCTTTAACATAGGCATGTTTGAAAAGGACACACCACCACAAAGCTGAAGTATCCTCCAAAGCTCTCTTTAAAAAAAATGTGTGATCTACCAAAAGACATTTTGGCCATGTGGACTTATTTTGTGGAGATTTTAATTTTGTTGGATAACATATTGTTTCACTTTGCTGCATCAAGGATCATCCAGTACTGAGGACTGGCTGCTAATAGTTCACACCATTACTTTTAATTGGATAAGGTCCATTTGCACAAGCAAATATCCCTGGGAGTATGCAGAGATTCTTGATTTTTCACAAACCTTACTCACACGCGTTGAAAAATGCTCCATGATGGAGGGAACATGCTGGTGAAACCAGTGGTCTGTGCAGCCCCTGTTCATTCTAATTAAGTGAAAACCAGAAACATGCTTATTAGCTGAGACATCAGTGCCTTCCACCTGATGATCTGCAAAACTTTCATCTCAGGCTGAGCCTGCAACTGCTTTAAAGCTGCCTGGTTATCTGTAAACTAGCATACTTGCTAGTCCCGAAGTACTTATGTTCGAAAGCCTCAAGCTATTCTTCAAAATAAATGTAAGGACAGAAGGAATATTTTTAACAAGACCAACTTTCATAGATTGCATTTGAAAGGCTAGCACCCCATTCAGCATCAGTGCATGATTTTTAAGTAAGCATTGAAGTAAGTATGAAACATTTTACGTTCACAACATGACTAATAACTAGGGAAATACGTACGTAGGATTCTTCCTTAACTGACAGTTCAGTTTAAGATGAATAACTGTTGAAAGTTTTGCTGGTAATCGTGAAGGCCAAACATGAGCTGGCGCATGGAAAGGGAGGAGACCTGAGGAGCCAGTGTGTGCAGGTAGTGCCCGCACTGGCCGTGGCATTCCCTGCCACCAGGCAGTGATGCTTTGGATATAATGGGTTCACAGACACCAAAGACTGCATCAGGGGAAGATTTGCACAAGAGATTTCTGCTTTCTTGTGTGCCTGACAAAAGCTAGCAGAAGCCAGCAAAGAAAGCTAGCAAACACCTTAAGGTTTGTTTCTTCTCTGCAGGAGTGAACGTGGCTTTGTCTCTGGGAAGCAGGTAGAGGGAAGAAAAGAAAATAGCCAAAATATTAAACAGAAATATAAGCCCCAGAGAGTAAAGATTTCTATATGGAATGAAAGGCATAAGAATATCATAAGGGTCATGTAACCTGGTGTCCTTAGGTGATATTCATTGGTTTGTTGAGATCAAGGTGCAAAATGTTCCATAATGCACACAAAGCACAGAACTACAAGGTTAGGATAGAAGAGAGTCCCCGTGAACCTCATCTACTGTTCAGCTTTTTCTGTAGAGTGTTGGGACTGATTACCTTATAATTTCTACATAGACAATATTTTGTCAGTGAGTTCTACGAATTATTTCAGCACAGCTTAAAAGCATTCTTCCTCATTTCTTACCATTTATATTCACAGGCTTCTTCCCTGCTCCCCGCACTGTGATTAACTCCAATGGCTACCATCCAGTTCATGACTAGATTGATCATAGGTTCATTCTGTCTTCATTTCCCATGCTTATTACTATGGCAAATAATTGTGGCATTTCCTGAACTAATATTTTGCCAACAGAGAGCCCTGCAGAACACATATCGCTAGGCCTTTCTGTGCTGGGAGGTGCTGACTACCTACAAGCAGATGGATTGGGGGGTAAATAAATCGAGGCTTCCAACTGAGTTCGTGGGTGACTTTGGAAATTAGGCTACATATTTAGTCTCTTAAATTCATATTTAGTTCACTAGCTTTGGATACTACTAAATGTGTGTGCATGGGAGTGTTTCTCTGGAGCTTTTTCAAAAAGGGTGCATAAGAGGTAACATCACATAATGTTTCTTATATTTCTTCCTTGTGCCTCTTCATTTGATGAACAACCACAATCCCCAGCTGCCAAGCCAAAGAATATATCCTCCTTTCACACAGTATCTGCCTGTCTGACATGTTTTTGGGAGCTGCCATATGTACTTATCTCCTGATATTTCGTCTTGGATGCGGTATTCACTAAACTCTGCTATGGATTGCTCATCCAATTTTAGTGCTGCAGTTTTCAAACTAACAATCTCAGGATGCCTCTGAATAAGTCTTTTAATGGAGTGGTACATCATCTTAAATTGAAATCAGAGGGTTCCTCCATGTTCAGACGTATTTGCTCATGTGTTCCAGCTGCTTCTCAAACTGAAACACACTTGAAACATATTTCTGACAGCTCCAGCCTCAGAAGCCTCTCAGGATAACGGGATTACACTAGCTGCAGTGATGCTTTTGTTTTCACTAGAAAGCACTTTCCAAAACAACATGAATTAAACACACCAGCAGAAATTCAGTCACAGGGTATTTGTGAAGTTGCCTGACAGGAATTTCAGATAGTTCCTTCTCCTAGCCACTCTCTTGCTCAACTCTGCTTGGTCAGTAACATCTCCACATCAAAGCAAGAGAGCTGGATGGTCTACAGGGGTGAAACGACAGCAGCTCCCTTGACGTACCCACCTATCGTCATAAAACAAACATTTGTTAGGCAAATTACTTTTTCTTCCCCAGTCATTATGCTACTTGGTGAAATGCTTGCTGCATGCATTGACTTTCCTGCTTTGTCCTGGTGATGGTCCACATGTTGACAATTTATAGCCAACTAAAATATAAGGGGGAAAACTTAGGGATGCCTTTTAGTGCATATTCATTATATTTAACGCAACCACAATGAATTATAGCTCTTCTCTGTATCTTACATATATTTTTTCCATAAACTTCTAATTTGGTCTAATCATATTTTATTATTATGCAACAAGGAGAGGAAATATTCCAGGCCTGGCTGATCTATTTATTGGACTAAGATCTGGTGACCAAAAGGTTGGAGAACCTGCCCTATGAGAAAGACTGAAAGAGTTAGGTCTTTCCTCCCTGAAGAAAAGACTCAGGGGGCACCTCATCACAGTATTACAATGCTTAGAGAGCAGCTACAAAGAGGACAGAGGCTCTCTCTTCACAAGGAAACACGTGGATAAGGAGCACTGGGTACAAATTTCACTGTGAAAAGTTTCATCTTGACATAAGAAAGATATTTTTTTCATATTTTGAGAGCAATCATTCACTGCAGCAATCTCTGCAGGGATGTTGTTGAGTCCCTGTCTCTGGAGGTTTTTGAGATGCGATTGGATAGGGTGCTAAATTATCTCACATAGGCTCCCTTTCCCACAAAAAGTTGGATCAGATGATCTTTCCAGGTCCCTTCCAACCGGGGCTGTTCTATGGTTCTATGATTCTTATGGCCTGCTCTAACAGAATGGGAAACTACCTTCCCAGCTGAAAGTGCAGCAGTTTGCTACAGATGTTTTCCAAACTGTAAGAGTTAGAAGAAATAATTTCCTCCCGGCACCCAGATAATGCCACATACCTGGGAGTCCAAGACGATCCAGGTAAACTACAGCTACAGTCCAGAGGCAAGTTGAAGTACACCATTAGCTTAGTTGTTTGTTGGTCTTTTTTTTTTTTTTTTCCCCCTCTTTTGGTAAAAAAGATGAACAAGAAAACAATTGTCAGCATTTTCTGCTTAGAAAAATGGGACGAGTATGTGTGGCTCACATACTCATATCTTTTCTACAATAAAGTGATAGATTGTGACAGAGGATCTGCGTCCCTTCAAAAGAGGAAAAGCATATAGTCTTATATAGGACAACATTATGTTACAGTCCTCTGGGGTCAAGGAAGAAGCTGGTAAGGAATTAAGACATGAAAGGGTCACTGAGGCAGTGCTTCTGAGCACAGTTGTTGGAACAGTGCTGTTTAAACATGAAGGCATCTGCATAGCGTATTATGAAACTGCTTTAAAAGGTTCTTTCTCATTATTACCATGTTTTCTGGTTCTTGTCATGTCCAGAAATAACTAATTATGGGACTGCTTGCAATCCTTTACCTCCAGCATGACTGAAAACAAGAAATAAAGGTGCTTACCATAAAAGCCTTCAACTTTTTTTTTTTTTTTTTTTTGGCAGGTGTGCTGATTTAGATAAATATGGTTCCTTGTATTTTTGCAACCATATTAGAACTGAAAATGTTTCTGAACTTTTTAATCTTTTATATTCAGCTAAAAAAATCAAACAAATTCTCCTGTAAGCTCAATGTGATATTGCTTACTGTTTTGAATTGAGGACACTGAGCTTTCAGTAGTTAGCTGAAGCATGTCAAGGTCAAGTTTAAGTAGGCCTCTTGAAAGTTTGGTACACTTCTAATAAGCATCAACCGGTCATGCATACTTCTCAGTCCTTTGCATCTGTTCTCAATTGGAAGTGAAGGTCACTTCTATTACCAGCCAAGATTAGCTAGTAGAGATAAAGGGGAAAAGGATCTCCTACCTATGCCCCAGCAGAAAAGTGGTTGTGCACATTTGCTGGAGTGTGGAATTCATTAGATGCATTGCTGCTGGCAACTTCTAAGAAACTGAATAAATCACTAAGCCCTCACTTTCTGTTTAGAAAGGCTTGGCTCAGACAAAAGTACAAGCAACTTGTTTTTCAGCAAATTAAGCCCGAGCACTTCAGGGCCAT
Organism: Fratercula arctica; assembly: GCA_947846985.1. Taxonomy (NCBI): domain Eukaryota; kingdom Metazoa; phylum Chordata; class Aves; order Charadriiformes; family Alcidae; genus Fratercula; species Fratercula arctica. Next base: position 73,248,906 of record CANTUZ010000003.1, read on the forward strand.
CTGAAGAATTTAGCTGTGTATGACTGAAACTAAGGATGCCATCAAAATCACCTCTTTTTTTTTTTTTTTTTTTTAGATAGTACGTTCGTCAATAAGAGATGAAAATAGAGATGTCTCAGAAACTCTACAGCTTTGCAAACAAACGTATCAGAAATGCAGAACACCATTCACAAGTGTGATTATTAATCGTTTTTATTTTCCAAAGCAGATTAAGCCTCCATTCGCATCAGGTTTCCATTAAATGGCCGGGTGTCATGCAAAAATGCAAAGACTAACTCCTGTCCTAAAGTTAAGGATGTCTACCACAAGCCAAGTGGTAGAAAATATGTATTTCCTGCGGATATATATATTCTGTATAATATTTTGAGTTCTCATCATTGTTTCACAAATCTTGCTGTATTTCTTAATATGTATAAACCTCATATCTTCAAGTCAGGACAAAGTAGACTGATTTCACATTTCAATCAGTTAATTTTACCTTAAAGGCACCACAATTATGGAAAAAAATTGTAAACACAAACACGACGTGAGATAATAGCACCATGCGAAAGTAATACCTATATGATCTCAGTGGATCAAGGAAAAGAGTCTTACCTTTTTCAGCAGATAGTGGTTTGTGGATTAATTAAGTATTTGTAAATAACTTCAGGTATTAGTATGAAAGTGATTATATTTTTTTAACTTGCTAAGAGGTTAAAGAAGAATTTAAAGAGCACAGTCCTCAAAGGAGGAATCTCTTAATGAACTTTGTAGAAATAAATTAGCTTTTTTTAGGAAAGGATTAAAAAATAAAGCCTTGTAATGGTTTTTTGTTTGTTTGTTTGTTTTCTCTCTGAAAGGCAGAAATAACTGATGTAGAAAATAAAGATTCCTGGGAAAATGTTAAGGTAGTAAATACTTTTTCTCAAAAGTCAGGGAGTGCCACAGGTTTATTATGCATAACCTTAATTTGGAAGCCTTGAGTACAAGCGTTATGTTATAGTCTTTATTAACTACACAGTTGCAAGCTTTTATGACAGCCTGACTTATTCAGACAGTGCTTAGGGCAGAACAGTGTTCACTGAAGGAGCTGCCAGATACTGTCTTTTATCAGTTTCTTCTGTGTTCCCTTTGTCCGCATGGTACCCTCTGGCACTCCTATTGCACAGTGAGAACTGTAATTCAGGTTCCCTCCACTCCGCCCTATGGAGTGGGCTCTGTCCATGGAGGGCAAATCCTACGATGCAAAATTGTTTCTCTGCTGAGTGAATAAGGTAGATAGTGCCTTCTGGGAGTCATGGCACTACCAGAGCACAATCTGCCTTTGCAAAGGGGAGCATCCAAACTTCAAAATCCTTGAAGTAATGTAGTTCTGTAATGCATCATAATGCTGACATGGTTCAACATATGGCAGTTTATCTATAAAAATATTCCATCTTTAAACTTTATGTCCTGATTCAGGGATGAAAATATTTTGGTGTGTTTGCAAAGCAAACATTTTGATGTCTTTGTAGTTCTAAATCTAACCCACCTTTTCTACCTGTTCTTCTCAGCATTAGTGTATATAAATTTGTCATCAATTAATAGCCAGCCACTAGAAAGAGATGCCCATTGCTTCAAGGAGCTTTCAAACAGACAAAGCCTGAGAGGAGGAAAACACTATTATCTTCATAGTGCAGATTGGGAACTAAGGCACAAAAAGATGAAGTGGCTTACATAAGTTTATCCAGGAAGCTTTTAGCAGACCCAGAAATTGAACCTGAATTGCAAGGCTGTTCTTGCAACCATCTAATCTTTTGGAAGTGTTGCTAGTCTTGCAGCAATATTCCTTTTGTATCTTGTTAAGAGTTTTTAGAACTCTATTCCCACTTTCTGATCTGTCTTCCTCAAAAGTGTGTGTTGTTCTTAATTTCAGGAACTGAAAGCAATGAAACCAATCAGATGAATAAAACTACAAAAAGCCGGTATAATGATTTGCAGTATTTCTGCTTGCACAATGAATGTAAAGGTTATGAGGTATCTATTTCCTGTTTGCTCAGAGACTAGGAATAAAAAATAAACTCTCCTGTAACTACCATATTTACAAACTACCTTAGATCAGCATATGTCCCATGTCTCTGTGGGCTGTTTCATTATTCTAAAAAAAATCCACATCTTCTGCAAAGGGAAATCAAGAAGGAGCAATATTTTCAGTTTGGGTCATTGGATTAAAACACCTGAGCATCTGAACACGTTATTTGCAAGGCATCTGTAGTAGCACTGTCTTGGAACGGTCCCTTCTGGAAAGACAGGGGCTCCTTTACCTGTAGGAACAAGTGATGATGCATCTTTCCTTAAAAGCAGCAGCAAGGGAGCGCTCCCCTTTTCCCATACACCAAGGTGTACGCAGACAGTGAACTGGTTGCAGCTGCTTCATCCTCTCTGCCACCCATAAGCCCAAAGCCAGGAGTTGAGCTGACCTGGAGGCAGTATTCCTTTATTGTCCTACTGCAATGATACGTGATCCTCATCTAGCTGTTGTTCTTGTTTTTATGCAGTTTTAGAAATGTACTGTTGAAGTTGCAACACATGCTCAGAGGGAAAAAAGGTTTAATGAATATTAAAAGCATGTAATTAATTTTTCCTCTATGTTATTCCCAAGCAGCCTTTGTGGAACATCCATGTAAATTATGCATAATAGCTTTGTGAGCTGAACTTTCCATTTGTGTAGCAGGCAAGAGGCGCCTTCTTTTTTATCAGCCTGTGGGGATTCAGCTTGTGCTTTGGAGCAGACAGATAAAAATTCTGGAATATTTCTAGAAATGTTTTATTTTCCTTTGAAACTAGACATCTTTCCTAGAAGGTGAAAGTCTTGGGATAGGTGATTTTATTAATCTTTAAATTATGCAAAGGTTGAAGTGAGAAAACAAAACCTGATTTGCTGACTTGTACTCTTTGTTGAAAAGCTTGCATATTACTCAGAAAACTAAATTTAAATATGGCACAGGACCGCTAAACAGGTAAAGAATATTACAAGACAAAGCAGCATCCTTGTTCCAAAAGCATCTTTTATTCATTTGGTTTATCAGCTTCTCACTAAGGGACTACTTTTGATTATTTGTTCAACCTTATGTATAAAATTAACAAGTTAATTTTGCTCCTAAGAAGTAATAGAGTTTTTTCTGCAAGCTATTAAATGTTAACATTGCATTTGGCTATTTGTATGTGCCCACAAAAGTATTTTTATAGAAGATATTACTCTGTTATCAGCCCTTCATAAAGAGCAAAGCTAGTACACTGTAATTTCCCCTTGGGGACACCAGGTCCAGGCCTCCTGGAAGCACTGTATTGGATCTTTTCTTCTCCCTGGGAGTCTGAGACAGACATATGGTATGTACCGGCATATTGTGAAGAAGAAACAAAACCTCTCTCTCATCAAAGTGCATGTCAAACTTGAGTGGATTGTGCTTCCTGGAAAATGGGCTAAGTATAACAGAAGCCCATTTATCTTCCATTTGATCTTGACTGCAGCTGGGATCTATATCCATTACCACAATGCCTTAGTCACTTTGAGGATCTGCTAATAGTGTAACTCCTGTCACCTCCCAAATGACAGAACATGACACTCTGAATAGCTGTGGTGACACACTGCCAAAGTCCTCCACACACAAGGTACCAAAAATCTGTCCAGTCCCACCTGGAAAGGTATGATTTCTATAATTTTTTTCTAAGTCACATCCCATGTTCTACCTCCCATCCTCAATGAGAAGACTCTTTCCATCTTTGGTGTGTTCTTCTTCACTGCTATTTCACACTCCTAGAAATACAAATTTTGAAACTTCTGAAATCTTAAAATCTATCACCGGCTTCAGTAAATTGTGTGTAAGAGAGAGGGAAAGTGGGAAGGGAACAACAGCTTCAGCTGGGGAGTAGTAACACCACACACATCCTCCTGCCTTCTCAGCTTTTCTCATTTATAGATATAAACATAGTTTTATATTTAAATAATGAACAACCCAAGCATTTATTCTCATCAAAATATTTCCTCCCTTTTATAAAATTATTAAGACAAACTTTGAAGGCTGTTTAGATTAGACAACCAAAATATAACAGACCATCCATTTACATGCTTTCTGTATACAAGTAATAAGCAACCAAGAAATCTCTGATTCTCACAGCACCGGGGGACAGTACAAGGTTGTGATTATAATGTTCTCATCTGGTGACAGTGGTTAGGTGAGTTGTGAGAATGAAACTCCAAAACTCTCAAGGCAGAGGGCACGTTGCCAACTACCTAACCTGGGCTCCCTGTGGACAGGCCGCACAGATCCTGCTCTTGAGCTGGGTCAGACCGTAAGTAAAGCTTATGCACAGCTGTGTGTATCTGCCCCCACACAAATACTAAATTCCCTTGACAACATTTTGGCAACGTGAAAAGACTTGAAAAGTGAGGAGCAGGCATTTTTTGAGGATATAGCTGGAGCACTGTAAAAAGTTAAAATCTTTCCAGTGTTTGATACTGCATCTTACCTGCCTGCAGAAAGTTATCATCCTTGGAGCAGAGCCATTCCTGCTCATTCATCTCCATGCAGTCAGCCGAGTGTATCTAAATAATTTCTGGCTAGTCTTGAGACTTTGCACAAGAAGTATTGTTATGATCTTCTACCATGTTCAGCTGGAAAGAGAGCCTACAGAAGGGGAGCTGGAGGAGTGATGACATTGGAAACTACTGCAACTGTTTATGGACTGATTTTATGATCACTTCTTTTAAATATTAATAAATTGCTTTTTCACTCAAAGCCAATTGTAGACTTCCTCTATAGACTGAAAATCAACCTCAGTGAGAAAAGGAGGCAAAACAAATGGAGTGTCATTGGGAAACACAGTAGCAACTCTGGCCAAACTCAAATGGAGATATCCCCCTTTTCTGGAAGCTCCCCTCCAGAAATTCACTTTTCAGAGCCTGTAGAGAGAGGCAGGGTAGAACTGCGAGGAGAGTACAGCTGTACAGGTCAGTGTCTAGACTCCAAAAAATGGCAATCTCCTGAAACCCTAGGATAAGTTTCACTCAACCAAAATATTTAAATTACCATCTTCTGTTTCCTTTGCATCTTACACCAATGCTAGGCAGTCAGGTACTTAGAAGGGGACTAAGCAGTGTTTAAGGTCATAAAGTCTCCATTCATACTGGTCAAGATGACTCAGGACTCAGACGTGGTCAATCAGTCACAGTGATGAGGACTGCATTACACTATTATACTGCCATGTTTTCAACCATCACGTGTTCTGCAGGACACAGATGACAAAAAAAAAAAAAAAATAGGGAGAAAAGAGAGGGCAAGTATCACTCAAAAAGATAAACAAGCAAACAAAACCAAACAAGTAGATATTTAAATGCTCTATTCATAGAAGTTCTGTCATTAAACAGTATACATACTATACACAACATGTATAAAAAGTTACTTCTGTGATTTAAACTCTCTCCTTTGCAATGAAATAGTGCATTTCTGCATTTAAGGTAATATCAGAAATAGGTTTCTCCAAATATACAGATTTTTTTCTGAAAAGACCAGCTGCATTACTCTCTAGACAGTCATTGATTTCTGTTGTATGGAGCCAATGGCTAACAATTTCTTATACTCCTGAAGTAAACCCACTCTTGACTACCTCATACTGTTAATTTTTAACTTCTGGCATTTGAGGCAGATGTTCAAAGTAGGGCATATTCCTAAAGATGAGTGACAATTTCAGATGAATTTATCCTGTTCTTACAGTGCTTGTATACATGAACTCAAAGTGTCTCTGTATCCTTTTCACAAGTAGAATTGGAAGCTGCAAAGTCTGTGGTTGCATCCTGTGCCTACAAATCTCCAACAATAGAAGCATGAGGCATATGACTCAAAATATTTCTCACACCTTCTTCTACCCAAATTTAGACTGTAATGCATTAATGGCAGAGATGAAATAATGTACCTTTTTTTCACAAAATTTTTTTGGAAAAAAAAAAAGAAAGCTTCTTACAGGTGCCAAAATTATACAGTTTCACCTCGCAGTAGCAGACAAAATGAAAATGGTGAAGCTCCAGTCCTTCTCAGATAAACTGACTCGGCAATTCAGAAACATTTTATTTTAACTCACTTGCAGTAAAAGCTGAGCAAATGAAGGGCTGCATTCACAAATACTGCCAGATTAAACAAGTTTGTTTAGACAACAGTTGTAGTTAGCTCAGTCTTCCCAAGACTCAGAGACTGAACTCAGGTCTTAACTCTGGCTGCAGAGTATTCTTCTCAGGTTGTTGTCTTCTCCTAGTGATTGTCATTGCCAGTGCCATGGTGTGGAGAATACTGAGGTGTGTTGCTCTGTGTCTCCTTGTGTGGACTACTTCCATGAGTTACAGTCAGTGACTCTCAAGGGCAAAACTACTGGAACATCATGGGAAATGGAATTACAACCTACTTACTCCCTGAGCCACAGGAGGAAATGGAAAATTTTCCTGGATACATGGCCTCACTCAGTTTTTGCAGAGGAAAATCTGAATGTATGCCTTTCAATAGCTGAATTGGCTAATCGTAAAACTACTGCAGAAGTGATAGACCTTATGAATGTGGATCTTCATTCCTCAGTCATTTATTACTAGTTTCAAAAGAGCGAATGTTTTTATTTTTCTGAGGTTAAAAAAAGTCCTCATGATGAAAACAACTTAAATGTTTTTATTTCTATTACATCCAAATATTTGTCTTCTTTTAGCCACTGAAACACAGTCAATTGTTCACTCATTCCTAGTTAATGGACTCTCTCCTACTGGATTATGAAAAATCCCAGCAAAATTAGCTCCTTTTTTTCAGTGTACAATGTGGACAGGATGGCATGTAAACATAACTATTTCTTCCTCCTTAAGGTGAGGTTCGAAGCACATTAGCGAATGACGTGTATAAGTTTATATCATCGTTTTGCATGTGATAACCATTTGCCCTATGACAAAAGCAAGATTTTATTTATCAGAACTGTCAATCCAGCAGCTTTCATGAACACTACAATATTTTATTTTTCATTGGTTTTTTTGGTTTTTGTTTTTTAGGGTTTGTTTGTTTGTTTATTTTTTTTTTTTAAACAGGTAAGCTAATAGAAATTTCCAAAAGATAATGTCTTCAAATGGTATTATGTGTTACAAAATAATATTTTTGATAGAAAATGAACTCTCATATTACAGCTTGCTTCTACTGACAAATAAAATTTCAATTAACATATAATTACTTAGAAATTCATTAAGATACTTAAAATATTTGTCTTTTGAGTTCATTTAAATGTAACTAGAGTAAGTCTTTAAAACTAAATGAAGTAAAATCAGCCTTACGAATAAATTCTGCAGAATATCTTTAAATTCTTATCTAATAACTGTCATATACAGGCAGTAGACATTTTTGGCTAGCTAATCACTGAATGGAGCAAGTACAAAAAGAAGCAATATATCTTTTCATTCTTTAAAAAAAGATACATTCATGAAACACTAATAATTAGATTCTTTTAAACCAATTTCAGCCAAAGAAATCACATAGAGTGACTTCCACTATTCAGAACTGCTGCTTGTACATATTTAATAAGACATGTAGAAGACATGACTAATTGTTCAAACACTGGAATTCAGAGTAGACACAAAACTGCTTTAATAAATATTAAAAACAAACCAATCTCCAGATGAGGATCCTGAACCTACAAATGATTTTAGCGCCAGGATTATTCCCCTCTACTTAGTACTTTTGACCACATCTAGCGTGCTGCATCCGGGTTCAGCTGGAGGCCTGCTGGGACCCTTTCCTACTTCTGTTATCCTGTGACCCTCTACAAATCTGGAGAAACCAGTTGGCATTCAAATTCCACTGGAGATCAACAGACAAAATTATTTTCAAATCAATTTACAAATCAATTAAGAAAAAAATTTTTTTTCAGTGAAGCAACCATTAGTCCATTTATCTACCAACATTTTGCGCTTAGCTTTTTAGCATTTTCTTCTTACTGTAACTTTTTAGTGGCATCACTTACATTGATAAACTTCCTGAGATCCCTTCCAGCCTGAATTTTCATTTAATCCTGGCTGTTTTCTTTTGTCATCTATAGTCTCTAAAATGCATACATGGTTGGAAACTGGTGGAATGCAAAGCTCACAGCTGTCTCATAAAAGCTGAGTCTTGAATGTTTTCTGAAGTCCAATTAGAAAAAACCCTGTCAGAAACTTGTCACAAGGCTTAATAAGCAAACTAGCAGGGCAGAAGCAGCAGCAAACCATTAACCAGTGACCATTCAGCAGTGAAATACAATATGCTTCCTTCTGTCTTGCACCAACTATTTCAGAGCAGGCTTTTCAAGAGTGATGTCTCAAACCATGTAAATGTGAATAAAGTCAATTTTTTTCCCCTGGAGCTAGAACATGGAGAATTTGTCTCTAATTTATATGAGAGTTGATGGCTTTGCAACATATTTGGAGTGAAAACATTTATTCAAATACCCACATATGATCTGAGAGGTTTAACCTTAGACTCTTCTACCATTTGTAACAACTGCTATGATCCTGTCAAGGAACTCACCTGGATAGCACATGAATGGGACATAAATCAAACAAATTTCACTTGATGGTGATCCAGGCATTAAGGCTTTTTCCTCAAAATTAGAATGGAACAAATGCACTAACAGGCATGTAAGACAATGTAAAGGAGAGATGCTGCATTTTCATATGGAGAGAAATATAAGGTGCTAACCACTTAGAGGAAATAAAAATCTCACGCAGAGGGACACTTTTTGAAACATTAGAATCAATAAATTCTGTGTCATAGACAATTTTAATATAAGCTATAAAAAGTTGCTCCTGTAGAGTCAGTTATGTGCAGCACTCCTCTGACATTGTCTACTCCTAAAATAATAGTTAATGTTTCTTTATTCTCATATGCACCTCCTGATTCTTCCTGTCTCTTGTGAACTAAGTTGCCACATATTTTTCCATCTTTTCTGCCCCATTAAGAAATACAACTTGAAAAAAAAAAAAATTACCCTTTCTTACAATTATAACTCACTTCTTAACAACTATTTATAAGTTTTCCTGGCACATAAGGAGAAAACAAATACACTAAGTTTCTAACTGTAAATGGACCTGCTTTGTCTTTAGTATGAAAACAGTAATTACTTCAGACCTATAGTCTTCAAAACACAGTTCAGAAACAGATCTGTAGAGAGACAATCCCAGCTGGAGTGAAAACAAAATGCCTCCTCTACACTAGGCCTATATTAAAAATGCATATGCATATGCCATTTATTATCAAGACCATCAAATAAGAATGGCCCCATTGCAGACAGCATGAAGATACAATCTCATACGTAACAGAATCACTCAGGTAAATGCACTGGAGGAGACAAACCTTTTCAAACACATCCATGTTGTCTGCTGCAGACTTAGATGATCTGAAAGAGCACACTCTGCATGCACAGCGTCCCAGAGGAACACGACCCATCTGCCCCAGGCAGTAACTCTCCCATATGTTCCTATATATATACATAACGGGTAAACTAATGTGTGAAAATCAAGCCAAACCAAGGCCTCAATATGACATTTGCTGCCATCCTACTCTAAAAACTGAGCCATATTTCTCTACAACTCATTCTATATTCTCTTGCATATGATTTTTTTGTACAAGTTATGTGATTAGGGAACTGGGCAAGTATTGCCTGTTAACCTTTACTAAATGAGTTGAAAGATCTTTCTTCTTGTCTGTAAGTTTGCAGTTTTCTGTGTTTAGCTCCAGAGATACACATTCCCATTCTCGTCATAAATATTAGCACAGAAACACACATGCACACACACAAGATCTTAAGCAATAAACGCTCTAACTAAAGAGAAAAGAGACGTGAAAGTCCTACAGTATCTGGTGGTATCATCTTCTTTATCCCCACTGCTTTCCCCATCCTGAAGGGTAATCTCATTTACCTACAACTTAACTCCTGATTTCTGAGAAATCCCAGTCAAAATCACCACCTGTTCAGCTGAAGAGGGCTTTTAGGAATTTTTCACTACATCTCCTAAATGAGCAGGGGCATCCTTATCTGAACAAGAAGTTCCCCAACCATGCAAAGCTAAGCACTTTATTTTGTCTTTGGAGTGTTTTCAAGCCTTGCTATCTACAACAAAGAACTCCCACGGATGTGTAAAAAGACCAAAAGATATCCCCGCTTTCTAAGGTGAGCATATGGTGTATAGGGAAAAGCAAGACAGCTTGAATAGAGTTCAAAAAAAGAGTTTGAAAACGAGGAAGCATAGAGAGTTTTGTGGGGGGAAAAATTACATTTAAAGGCTGATTTCATTCTAAAGAGCTTAGAAAAGTTTTATAGATTCTAGGAAAAAAACAATAATTTTTTATTTGCTGAATTTTAGTCTAATACCCAAGCTTGCTCTATTCTCTACTGTTTAGATAGCACTGATCACATTGATGTTAAGAATGGACAAAAATGTCAGTTCAAAATAGCCATAATCATATGATCTAGTGGCTCCATACCACTGATCTTTTTCTTTTCATAAAATGTTTTTACCTGAAAAGCACTTAATGAGAAAACCAGAACATTTTGGCTTCTATACCCAGGCCATATTTTTTCAACCAACCATTGAAAATAATAATAGTCAGCTTAAATCAATGCTGAAGCTGTACTCCAATCATTTGCAAACCCAGTAACTGTTGTAAAGACCTATATAATATGTTAATTCATATACTTTGCAGAAATGGCATATAAAGGGAAGAAATGGGTAGAGATTTTATGCAATCAGAATCTCGACTTGGGAAGTTACAGTTTGGTCACCAGATAATGTCTTTTTCAAGTATTTTTCAATAAAATGCAAAATAAGTGCAGGGCTTAGTGGTAAGGAGCTGTTACTGTTTTCTTAAGGAGCTTTTTGTTGACTTTTCTGTTCCCCATGAGCTTTCTTGGATTAGAAAATGATTCTCCTACTCAAACTGCATGACATTTCTAAGAAACAACATATGGCATCCATTATTTTATCAAAGCTGTGTGCTTGTGGCAGTGGCAAGGCCACTGGGCTGAGGCCTCAAGTTTTGCTTGTTTTAAAATACTGCTGCTATCAGCTCTGTGCTGCTAAAAACATTGGTTTCATTGGTTTAGTAGCATTTCCAGGAAATATCTTTTCAAACCTGATAAGGCCTGTAAGAGGGTGATGCAAAGTGGTTTGGGTACTATAAAAATCTTGACAGTGCAAACGGACACAACATTCCTTTCTCTTTGTATTTCACAATCTCCCATGACAGCCAGCACTCTGGGAATCAAGGAATGAACAAATCCCACTCCTCTTTTCTCCCCTTCCCGTGTACTTAGCCATCCAACAGAGCTTTCTGGACATCTGGCAATAGTTCTGACAAATGTCAATGGCATGTGTAGAGATTCATAGCACAACACGTACTCAGTAACTCTGAAGCATTTTGAATAAACTTACAGTCACTTAATGCACCACTTCAGTCATTAAGTAAACTTTTCTACCTACACCCAGGAAATCCTGAACAAAACATGGGCAGGTGGTGCCGTGCAGTACAGAGAGGTGCAGTAAGGGCTGATGCATTCAGGATGGATCCAGGAGCCTCTTCCTCCCAGTATTTCCCAGACCCTCCTATTTTTGCCTGGGACTTCTCTTAGACATCAAAACCAGGGTCTGCAATGGAGCAGGTGCTGAGTAATGCATGAGGTGCAAGAGAGCGACCTCCCACAGCGTAGCCCTCCTTGAGAGTGAAATGATTGTGAAAGGGAAATTGTTTCCTGTAGGTAGAAATTTTCCTCCCAGGCTGCTCCCAGGCAGTGCAATAACAGTTTGGCTAACCATGGGCAGAAGCAGAATGCCGCAAACTAAACCCAGTATCAAAGGCTCTTCTAGAATTCAAATGCTGGATTCCTGTAACAGTGTTAGGATGAAATATTTTATGGGATTCAACTAATTGAACCCAGTGGAAAAGACCTTCCCAGGGCTCTGTTCGCAGTTCTCTCCAGCAGATACTTTTAGTTTCAGCCAAGTGTGTTGGCAAACCGTGCAAACCTCTGTCACAGTATCTAAGTATTTTTAGATTAATAGGACAAAGGCAAACTTATAAATAACACATCATCTTGCATGTCAGCAGTATGTTCCCGTCCCAAGGATGCTGAAGCATCTGACAAAGTATTGGCAGAAAACTGCGGTCTGTCCCAGCATGTTGAAAGTAGGATGCCCGGGGGAGGTGGGGGAAGCAAACATCTGCAGTCCACAGTGGGATGTTGTTTGTTTTCCCAGCAGCAGGGAGCACCTGCCGGTGCAACAGCATCCTTCTGTCCTACTGCCAAAACACAGGCCTGAGTGTGACTGGAAGGGGTCAACGTGGGATGTCAGGAGACTGGAGGGCTCAGGCAAACCTACCCTCTAACTGCTGCTTGTTTTCAGCTTCAGGGAAAGGAAAATTCCTTGCCTTACGCTAAGCGTTGGTCTGAGCTGGCATGAGTCGGAAGGCTGCTGGTCTTCTGAACAGAAAGAAAATAATTTTGCTCTTTCCCATTCACATTGCACAGATGAAGGTGAGTAGATGTACCTACCTCCAATCACATTCTGGAGATGAATGAGAAAGAGAGCGGCTCTTTTCCTCATTCACCTCATAATTCCTTCTGCTCACTGACCACTACTCTAAACTTTCCTCTATGATGGTGACCAGTCATATTCCAAAGAAGAGTGTGAACAAAAGCAGGCACCAAGTGAACTCCTGCTGCAGCAGATAAAGGATACCTAGACAAAGTCTATGCATAACAACAGCTAGGCACTGCATCCACCTCTGGAAAGTGTACGGAAGTGTATAGAAACCACCTGAGTAAGACAAGAGAAGTCATCTACATTTCTGACATCTGCATTTCAGCATTTGCCAGCCATAAGAAGTGGCTTTCCACCTTTCCACCCCCAGGAGGATTAGGTACACAGATGGTCGTAATTTTTTGCAATAAATAAGGCATGTGGAACAAAAAAGGCAGTTAGTCATAAAGATGTGTGGTTGGTACAGCCTTATCAGGACAGGCTAAAATTAGCAAACAATGGCTGATGATCTACTCTATGTTTGATTGATTGTTTTTTCCCCCTGGCGGAGAAAGCCTTTGCCTTTTCCAATTGTTCTATTTAGGAATATTGTTCAGCCAGAATTCAACACACCAAAATAAGCATGTTCCCCACCACAAGACCGTTATTTCAGAGTGGGTGCATAGGTTTTCAGATTTCTCCCAGTCACAAGGAGCATTTAGAGATTACAGTCAGCATTGCTGCTGAACTAGAGACAACATGGTCCAATAAATCCTCTCCTTTTGAGAGCCATTCATGCCCTGCAGCAACCGAGACCAGGGTAATCCGTTCCATGTGTTCCTATGTTGCATCCAGACAGTCGTAGCATAATTGGGAATGCTGAACTCTTTTTTTTTCTTCTTTTTTTTTTCTTTTTTCTGTCAGAACACAATACAGGGGAATATTTATATATGTGTGTCTTTATTATTCAAATTAGGTAAATGATTAATGCTTGAGCTTACTAAGGTAACCTTAGCACACGCACATCTGAGCAGGGATTCATATGATGTATCAATTGCTGACTTCATTTAGCAGACATGGAGCATATGCCTTGAAAGACTTTGTGCTGATCCTAAAGACGCATGAGTTTAACAGATGAAAACACAAGGGTGTCATATTCTGTTGAGATCAAATTTAAAATCATTCAGTATATCTCAGGCTCATGGTCTTGTATTATTAACTTGTTGTGATGTTTCAGATTAATAACCATACTGGCATCATATTATTGTTACAGCTCTGTGAGCACACAGGGATTCCTGACAAGATCTTCTATTTCATACCTCCTCGGTGTTTCCCAGTGTCAGCAGGAATAGGATACACATCTTTCTTAGAAGCAAAAGCTCCTCCTACAGCTCTCAAGAGTGAATTCTCTGCAACACCCACTTTCTTACCAGCAAATTAAGGGGCCCACGTGTACATCGGTTAATTCACAACACATACTGAATACCTGAAGCTCCCTGGCAAGGGTTTTCAAGGACACTGCTGGATATGTTTGCCTTATTTCCACAGCCTATTGCAATTAGATTATTCCAGTGTTGCAACTGTAGGTTGTTCTAACCCAATACAAATATAGATTGTTCCAATTTTCTATATCTAAATTACTCCCTTTTGTATGTAAGATATACAAGAACGGATGACTTTTTTCTTAGACACACAGCTAAGGCATATTTTTCAACCAAAGGCTGAAGCTCTTGCACTTGAAACAAAAAATAAATACACAAAACAAAAGCAAATTGCTTTAAAAATTTATTTCCACATTTGTGTTTCTTAGAAATTTCGGATTCTAGGTAGGATCCTGTAAGGACTGTTTTTATTAAATTTTGATGTAGTAAATATCAGAAATCTCTCAAGAAAACCTTTGAGGCAGTGGAATAAATCAGACAAAGCATAAATGAAGCATGTCAGATTAAGTGTCCAAATTTTGCTTATTTTGAGGTCTGAAACTTTTGAGGTGTGAGTTACTGCTGATATCTGTCGGGCTGTTATTTCATTGTCTTTCCTCAGCAACACGCCTTGTGTCTTTCTGCAGTATCAGCAACAACAAGAAACATTTTGGACAGTATTTTGGAAGTCCCAGCAGCCAGGCTCGTGCTGTTCAGTGGAGGGACTCCATTGCTATATTGGAAACTACAATAACCATCTGCCTCCAAAGAAAACAGTGACCCGCAGAGCACCAGCAACCTCATATTGTTACAGCTCCAAGCACTCCACCCTTATGGGATGCACCAGGTCTGAGCTGCAGAAGGATGGGAGGGAGCTCACAGAGCACAAAGAGGGGCTCTTGTCAACAAGAGGTCAAAGTCAGGCAAAGAATCCTAAACAGGAAAGCCAACAAAATATAAATGCTTTCCTCCTTTCCAGAGGTCAGCCCATGGCAGATTTTTCTCATGCGTACCACATCTCAGCCATTAACCAGGCAAGCCTCTGGGATAAGGGTCTCATGAGGAGGAGAAAGATCGCAATTGTTCTGGAAATAATGTATTATGACCTGATTAAATAAAAAGCTGTGCTTCAGCAATTTGGCCAATACGAATGGCAGCTTGAGATGTTAGTGATTAAATTGCAGCTTAGGAATTTGTTCCCAACTATCAATTATTTAATACTCACAGCTTGGAGAAATATGAAACATTTCAATCATGCTTCTAGCTATAAATAAGCAGCCCATTAAAGCAGATATTTTCAAAATAGTGGAGTTCAAAAGGAACTCTTAAGGGAAAGTGTTATAGTTTCTATCAAAATGGCAACTGCACGTTAAGGGTAGAAGGGGAAACGTTTCCTTAGCATGTAAGAACTCATTTGAGGACGTGCAAAGCAGAGAGAGACAGATGGCTTCTATCATCACAAATGGAATAAACCGGCAAAAATTATCACTTACAGAGACTGATGGACTCTAAGAGTGAACTTATAGTCTTTTCATGTAAAAATAAGTCTCCCAGACAGCAAGGCTAGTAGTTCCGTTAGCAGAACACTGAGCAAGATTTCAGACCTGCCTCTCAGCGTTACTGTGATCATTTGTGCTGATCTCACATGTGGTGTAATGAAGTGATACGTTATTAGAGATGCCAAGGAATAAAAGATTGTTGAATTTAAGAACTCCAGTTGCTGAATCACAGGTCATAAGGCCAGAAAGGAGATTTTTGTGCCAATCATAGGTCCTGGCACATTTTATACCCATAAATGTTGATAAATATTTCACTGTAGTTGCATATTATTTAGCTGGATGGATAATTAGATATGTGTACCTACAAAATAAATGGACACAAAAGCAGAATAATACTACTGGAATTTCTTCTGACAAGAATACTTTTCATATCACTTAACAGAGGTGCATTAATATAGAAAGAACCATTTATTCCTCTAAATATTCTGAAAAAACTGAGCACCATGTTTGTGCTAAGCATCTAATATTAATGCTATCCACATACAGAAGCAAAAATTGACAACCTTAATCTATAACAAACACACATTCCTGAAAAAAAGGAAGAAATAATCTCAAAAAAAGATATATATTTTAGCATTAGTATTTAGCATCAGAGTATAAACATTTTCAAAACAAACTATCCTTAGGGGGTGATTTGAGCCAGTCTCTATCCAAACCACTATTGAACATCTAAACTTACAATCATATTTCTAAAGCCCCGAAATCAATATGTTGTTTACTGTATTGAAAACATGCATAATGAACAGTAAATCACACACAATTTCTCACTTTAGATATTTGTGGGGACATGTGGCTGGTATATGCTAAACTGGGACTGCACAGACTCCCAGTCTAAATGAGAGGGAAGTGGGTAGAGGCTAAAATGCTGTCAGCCCCTGGTGAATTCCTTGCTCTTCCACTGCAGAAACATGTGCAAGAGAAAATACCTGCAAGTTCATCTAATTCAGCCCATGCCTGTGGGAATACAATAAATGGAACAAGGAATGATGGACCTCTGAAGTGACACATTGTTATGTAGGGTTCTTTTTTTTTTTTAAAATAAATAGACTCAGTCCCTGAAGTAACATCAGAACTTTCCTCATCCAGTTGCAGCATTATAATAAATTCCTTGTGTTCACTACAACATCATCTACAACCTTTCATATAGTAAATGACTTCCATATATTTTAAAAAATAATGGCTTTATAGGTGGAATGATTGCTGATGGCAGGAGGATTCTGCTTAAGCCACATAGAGCACCAATTTTGCTATCTTATTAAAAAATCCCTACCAGGTTAAACCGTTGCAGTAAATCCTTCCTCTCCTCATTTAGAATAGGTAACAAATGACTGTTCATGGAATCTGGTGGGTCCTACACATCAATATATACAGTTTCTGCCATAGCCGTTACCGTCCTCTCTCACTGCTAAACACATACAAAGATGCCATGGAAACAAAAGAATGGAGGAACAGTCATTTCATTTAAAGACTCATTTTGTGTTGAAGCTTGCATTTTTGTGTGCAAGGAGAACACTGGAAGGTACTGACCTTAAGAGGGAGAAACCTCTGCCCACCAAAACCTAGATTTTGAATGAAGACGGCTGCTGAGGAGAGCAGGCTGGGTCACTGAGAAACCTCCATGAAAAATTAAAAATTATGCCTCTTTTAATCAATCCCCTGCAAATTGCTGTCTGTATGCTTTAATAGTTCTACCTGTCTTAACTGTCAGGGCAACACTCCTGGTTCCACTTTGTATTCTGGGTCACATCACGTGGAGGCGCCTCAGACCTGGATCACACTGCTACTGCTGCTCCAGACCCGGTCCTTCTTTCAGGCACTGCTGTATAATCAAGTCATCAATCCCACACTTCTTCAGCACACGAGGCAGTGTCTCTTCAACAAGTTCCCCTGCTTGGTCCAAGACAAGGAACGCTATGACAAGCAATGCCTTCTTGGAAAATAATGTTGACAATGAAGCATTGAAAATCATATCAAGCAAGCACTATGTTAAAGAAGAGTGAACCACAAAATTCAATTGTGCAGTGTGTTACCTCACAAAAAAGTGAAATGAGCTTATTCACATAAAAATAGCATTTTACACTAATCATAGAATCATAGAATGGTTTGGGTTGGAAAGGACCTTCTGGCTGCCAGAGCTTCATGGCATCTAAGAGTATGAATGCTGGTATAAACGTGTTACTCTGCTCAGCAGTCTACAGACTTTCTAATAGGTTTGTTGTGCCCTGCTGAATATCAAGGTCGATGAAGAAAACCTTGTGTTTGCTGATGACTTAGTCCTGTGAAGTGTGTGCCAGACAATTGCTCTGCTTCATCAGAGTCAGATTTCTTTTTGATACAGACTTGAACCCTCAATTTAGCAGGAAAGGTAAGTTCCTTTTTCTGTACTCTGTTATCAACCATGCGACAGTTGACGTTTCCACAACATCAGGAAATACAGATCTTATCCTTTAGAAAGTAATCTTTCTAACCCTTTCTGCATTTGAGATTTCCACATTCCTTTTATCAGAAGGCTATTAAAAACTAATTACAAAGGTCATAGTTTACACTTCATGAAAGAGATCTATCTGAAACCTGCTGAGGTCACTTAATGAAGATAAACTTTTAGACACACTAAAAAAGTCAGCTGTTTTTTTCTTGACTTGGTATCCACATCAAGGTTCCATTGCAGGCCTGATGAAATGATAAATTGAATTCTCAATGTTAAACTGCAGCTTAGTTAACACTCAGGTGGCAGTAATCAAGAGACATATCCATTTGTTGTTCTCCAAATTATGAACCAACACTATTATTAGTGTTAGAGATCATGAAAGGCATACCATGACATACTTAAATGTTTCATATTTCAGTTCACTTTCCCATTAAACTAAATGTGATTTTTTTTTTTTTTTTTTTTTTTTAATGAGGCAGAAAACTCTCATTTTTAACTGAAGAGTCTCTGAACAACAAAGTGATGATGTCAGCTACCCCTTATACAACTAAAAGATGCTGGATGGTTTAAGCCCACGGACAGAAAACCAAGTCTTGGTGCTACCCCTTGGCCTTTACATTGTCCATGCATCCTCAGAATACAGATCTTCTGCTTTTCAGGCAGTTAGACTAGGTGATCATTGTAGGTCCCTTCCAACTGAAATAATCTGTGTGTCTTTTTACGTTTAAACTCAGTGCTCAGATTAGTGTTCCCAGAGACTCCACTGACTCCACAGTCTGTCAGAAAACCCTTTTAAATAGCAAAGGTTTAGGTTCCACAGAGCCTCTGTGGTCACATGGAGTTTTGTTTAGAGACTTCTTGTGTGGTGAAGATGAGTAAATAGAGGACAGTGGATGCTGGGAACACTGCTCTATTTACAGCTGGGAAAGCATAGTCAGCTGGGAATACTTTGCGCTGCTTTGTAATGATGTTCAGGCACTGGCTTACTTGGGGACAGCACTCCACAACAGCATCACATCAGCTGAAACACCTTTCTGCACTTCTCAACTATCTCTGTGGTCTTAGTTTTCCACTGATGGAGTTATAACCTCTGACAGACGCTATCCACTAATTATGTTGGAGATTAGAGCCAAGGCTCTAAGCTAACAGTGCAACTTGAGCACAGGAGAGCTGTCGGAACAGAGAAGAGGCAGGCAACCACATTTTGCACTAGCTGAAGCCGTGGCTTTGCCTTGGTGGTCCACTGTAAATATAATGAAATATAGTAATTCAACGTGAAGCAGCCAAGGTGTTACTACAACCCTGTGGTTCCACAGGAGAGAGAGCTGACAGTTCATGACTGACTTGAAAGTGAAGGGTATTTTATCTGTTGGTGATATTTGGCCATCCAGGTTGCCCTAGTCAGCAAGTTGGTTGGGAAATCTATCTTCAAAAGAAGCTGAGGGTGGCATTCCAGCTTGATCTTTTAATGACCTTCCATGCACAGATCTGGCAGTTCAGTTTTGCCCATGGTGAATTTTACCCAGCTTTCTTCACTGGAGCAGGATCTCATGTTACGTGACACCTTAGCAATGGTAGTTACCTCTTCAATGGGCAATGAAACATAGTCTGCTAATGGTCTGCTAGTGGAGCAACTCTCTTTTCTTATTTCGTAGACTCCCTTACCAGAGAAAACAGTAGTTTATTTTTTTGTGTGTTTCACAAATGGGGGAAACGTCAATGCAAATGAAGAAGGTATTTTTATGTTATCTTTGTATTGACTATCCTTTGAAAACCTTGAGTTATAAACAGTCATAATGACCAAATCATAAAACTCAATGATGTGTGTTTTTTAGGGGAGGAAGTTTCTAGTTGTTCTTCCAAGATGGTATATGCTCTGAGAAGTCTTTGCATCAGCATACATAACATGCACGCATGCACACTGCATGCTTAAAGACAAAGCATATAGTGTAGTATCAAGGACTTACCCAGCAGAGGTGTCAAATGCTAAAAATTCAACTGAAACCAACCTTTCAGGCTTGTTCAAACAATCTTTTTCCTTCTCAGGGCTCTTTGGAGCTTGCCTGCATAGGAAACTGTAGTTTCTACCTGGGGGAAAAAAAAAAAAATCAATAAAAAGTAATTGCATGTGGAGAAGAGTACATCTAAATTAGAAAATCTCACCTTAAAGGGATATTTATTTTGGTTTGACAGCTTAATGGTCACAGGTCTGCTTAGTCTTTTCTCTGAAGACTTGATCCACCCTAAGTATAAGCATACTTCAAAATTGCTGTCTACCTGAAAAGCTACTCCACGTACAGATTTGGGCAACCAACAAGAGTTTCCAAGAATTTTTTGAAGTGAGTTCCAGAAGAGACCATTCAAAAAATGTGTATTTATTTACTTGAACTCAGGCTTTCTCTGTGGTATCTTTTTTATGTTTTTATTAACTTACATTTTAAATATGGTAAGATAAAAAATATTTTGTTTTCAAATCACTGGGTTTAAAATGTAATATTATAATATTTCAACTATTTGTGTATAATACATGTCAGAAGTAGCAGAACATATTAAGTTTCACTGCAATTAACATGCATTGAAACAATATAAAAAAAATAAAATTCTAAAATAACAAAACTTAAAAATTACACAGTTTCCAGAAATTTAAGAAGTTTTTTTGGAAAAAAAAATTGAAAACTTATTTCTTTTCTTTCTAGATCTTCTAAAAAAATTAAATCATTTTACATTTTTAATTCTATTATTTTTTTTTGTGGGGGAATATTTTTAACTTTCACAAGTCCACACTAGTAAGGAGGGAGTGAAATAAGTGTTAGAATGTAAAGAAAAACATTTTTGCATTTTATTATAGTGAAAGATTACAGTGACTCTCTTCAAGTGAGTTTTCGTTGGTGCCATGACAGATTTACTTCAATCGCCTCGATATGTTCAAAAAACAAAACCCACAGCAATGGAAGATTCAAATATTCTCCTTTCATAGAGAAGGATCACTAGAGAAAATGTCAGCTACTGTCCTTGGTCCAGGGTCACACTGATGTCTGGAAAGAAGCTAAATATGTGAGAGTAGGTGCTTTCCCTGGGGAGCAAAGGGGTTTGCTGTTTGGAGCAGCCTGTACTGGCGCTGCTGTAAGAAACAAGAGGCAGGAATGCACCAAACTCCCAATGCTGAATAGGTCCAGGAGAAACCAGAATCTGAGACCTAAATGGGCCCAATAGTTTGCTAGAGAAAAGTTAGATATTTGGGCAAAGAAAGTGCTTTCTTGTTGACATTTTTCTTCTGTGCTGAGTGAAATAGGCACTTGTGAACGTTTCTGGTTAATAACCTGGATTTCACCCAAGAATTACCTGACATATCTCATCAATGTCAACTTCTAAAGCATCATAGAGGCTGTGATGCCCAGAATATTGACAGACTGTGCTGAGGAAGAAACAATAATTGTACTTTTCTTTAGCTTTTCCCACTTCATAAAAGGGGTAGAAGGAGGGAATATGAAAGTAGAATTTTCCCTTTAAAACAAACAAAAAAAAAATCTGAAAGCTTTTAACATTTACAATAATTATGTTCAACTTCTAGTGAAACAAAATATTTTGTTTCTGTGAAATTATAAGAATTCTTCTGTGACATATTATATCAGTGAAGATGACGTATAAATTATTCCAGGGCACTGTAGGTAATTTTTCTGTTTGGAAATTATATTTCTTTTCATTATCATTGTGGAGATAACTTCTAGCTTTCTTACAGTTTTTTCTTCTCTTTCATGTCTAGACCGTATTTGTGCCAATGTTAAGAGGTGTTGTTCACAGATACTTGTTATATTCTTGCAATAAAATGTGACCACTTCCAACCACAAGTCTCTCAACCCCAAATCTCACCTATCAAACAAAATTCAGTTTTTCCACTCTTTTTCCAGTCACTGGGGTTTTTTTGTCACTCACATTCTTGAGACTATGTCTTAGCAGTTGTCCAGAAGGTGACAGCAACTACGAATATCATCAGATATGAGTTAGCAACACCCAATAGACTTTTATAACCTATGGCCAATAGCGACAAACTCTCATAATTTGTTTTTAGCAAGTCCCTGTGAAACATATTTCAGGATAAGTATTTCCATGGTGGTTTTACAAAGACACTAATTGATCCAGATGATCACATGGCCCCTGTTTCACCAGTGTGTTTAAGCAAGGCACCTAACTTTAAGATTAAAGGTAAGCTTGTGCTTAGATACCTTGTTGCCCTTGGGTCATAATGAAAGAACTTATTATGAAGTTACAATAGACTCTTAACTCCGAATTTCCTGCCTTTTATACTACAAAAGCTCACCCTTAACCTTTCCGTAACAGGGATTTTTCATTTAATGCCCCACGGGGTTAAAAGACAGATGAGCTGGTGGCAAGAAGAGGTACATAAATGCTTTGCACATTGACAGCACCTACCCTGGAATGTGGTTTGCAGAAAAAATGCTGCCATATGTTGAAGAAAGTCTTCATATCTGCTTTTATTTCTTTAATACCTTCCAGACAACAGAACAGGACACGGCTTCTATCAGCATGGCAGTTTAAGTAGTCATACAAGCCCTGATATTTGGGAGAGATACCTTAATGCCTGCGTCTAACCACCGCTGTAACTCAGGCTCCAACAAGCAGGAAATCTGAGACCTATTACCCTTCCCTGTTGCTTTTATTATTGCGGTGCACTGCATGCAAACATCTAACCTAGCTGAAACTTCAATTAGTTTCCAGCGTGTATGGAGCACCGGCATCCTCTCCTGGTAGAACCACTGCCCAGTTGAAATGAGTAGACTGTTGAGCAGATGGAGTGGTTTACTATTTGGGATTAAATACCTGCTAACTTTCCAAGGTTCAGTGTTAAAGAGCAAACATACAGGTAAAGATTCAGACAAATCAGACAGAATCTAGCAATCTTTGGACCTGACTTTGGAATTAATCAGAGCCTAACACGAAAAATATTTGTCATCATAAAAATTGGGTTTGGGTGTTTTTTTCCCTAAAAATAAGCTTTGTGAGTTAGTTATTATGTTAAGAATGACGCATTTTGCAAAAAAAAAAAAAAAAAAAAAAAAAAGGAAACAACTTGATTCATTTGGATTCAGTTACCTTTAGTAGATTAGAAAAATGTACAAATCAATTAGACATATTTTTCAGTGATCTTCTAATTAAGCAAAACTAAAATGAGAGAACATTTTCCAATTTACAAAAGTGACGAGCTGAAATAGAGACATGTGAAAAGTTTGCTTGAAATCTAAAATTGAGATGAGGGAACACAATGTCGAAGATGTATTTAAATCCTTCTTTACATGGCATATTATTTAGGGCTTGTGACCAGATTGGGTCACAATGTGAACAGACTGATATGCAAACAGATGTGAACTGACTGTTATTTTTATTGCTTCTATAAAGATCTTTGTGTACGCAGAGAAGTGCAGTTAGTCTACGATTTTCTCTACCCACTTTATAATGCAGCCGTGCTTAAATCTGGTCAGGACTGCGTCCTGTATATCCAGTTTGAATGGTGGTGCAGGACACCATTTCTCATCTGTAAGAAAGCACAAAATATTGACTAGGTTGGGCAAAGGCCTCTGTCCTTTTTGCAGGTGGACCACCACACGACTAACATCAAAGAAGTGTGGTACCAGCAGTGTCTAGCTGCATGGTAATGGTTAGAGTAGACACCTTGGAGGAGGTGAAAAAAGTTTGATCCTAAATCAATTTTAAATTCATTGCCTACTGTAAAATTCATAGATATTCCCTGCAAGAGGACCTAAATTCATGTGTACCCTCTAAGGCATTATGAACTCCAGCAGTGTTTTGAAATGTAAGGCTAACGCCGTCTGCACTTAATGCACCATCCAGTGCTGCAAAAGCACCGCTGGGTTACATCCCCTACATACTCTGGCAGAATGTGGGCATCTTTCATCATGCATTTGGGTGCCCAGGGAATAGTATCGTCTTAAAATATTTGGAGCCAATTAAATTTAAGCTTCTTCAGGATCAGGAAACGGTATGCCAAACAGCATTCGCAGCCTCAGGCTCCCAGGCCCTGCCTGCATCCCAAACATGGTTGTGCATCTGCTGTGCATCTTCTGGCCAAGGCTTGCTTGCCCACCTTCACCTGCATCGCGTGCTTATACACCACAGCTCTTCCTGTTGTCGAGAGAGTCCTGTTATCACCTACTTAGGAACAGCTTTAATGCAATGTGAATGGCGGTTCAGCTCAAGTGCCAGACTCCGTATGGCTCTCATATTGCTGCTCCAGTGATGCGCTGAGATGGCTCTCTCATCAGACTGACTTTTCATCAGGAAACTTATAAAACAAATAAATGAAGAAGTCATAATTACAGTTTCTGTTTCCTGAGATCAGCCAGCCTTAAACTAGCAAGAAATGAAAATCACTCCTTACAAATACAGCTGATAGATGTGTTCAGTATTTATCAACATACAAATATGTTTCAGCTCCTTTCAGCTCCAGTCTAACCAGTCTACTGTATTGAATGGTGTTTCAATGTAAAATGTCATAATGCCTTCATCAGTCTTTATTATTTCTAT
Source organism: Fratercula arctica (assembly GCA_947846985.1). Lineage (NCBI taxonomy): Eukaryota > Metazoa > Chordata > Aves > Charadriiformes > Alcidae > Fratercula > Fratercula arctica. Next base: position 73,273,404 of record CANTUZ010000003.1, read on the forward strand.
TAGAGATATTTTGTATTTTGTTCACAATTACACGTAATATTGTCTGCATAAATGTCATACACATTTTAATAAGTTTCGTATGATTGATTATACCCTGACTGTTAATAGCTGCAACACCCTGGCTAACTGGTATGCATAACCCCTAGAAATTAGTCTTGTTGAATGTCAAGCAAGAACAGCATGGACTGTGTGTTGGACTGCTCTTTACTGAATTTTGTGGGATAAGTGGATCACTTTCTGCCAGTTCTGTCAACAGTTTTCACGGTGACATTATGAAAACCAACACCTCTCAGGCCAAAAGCAAACTTCACACATTTTGAAATAAATCATTCTTGGCAGCTTGTATCAAACGATGATGGAAAAAGTTGTGGGCGTTCAACCATTCCTGCTTTTATCTGGAGTCCTGTTGTCTGATTAGATGCCCCATATAGCTGGTTCAGAAGACTGCTCACTTTTTAAATCCAATGGGCAAGACTGACATCTGGAGTCAGGTTAGATTTTGGAGAACCAAACTAAAATGCTCCTTTGACTTTCTGAAATTGTGGATTTCTTTAAATTCATCTACTGATGTTAACTACATTGTTTGATCCTCCTCTCATTCAATAATTCACATCATCATAATACCTAGGTGCTGTCACAGACAGACTCGTTATACACCATACAAGGCCAAATCTAGGGTGAATCCTTTTCTGTGTCAAAGCCTGGAAGTGTTTAGAGCTATGTAAGACACAATATTTTACTCACTCCTGCTGAATAATGATGCAAAGAGGCAAGTCTGAAGGTGTTTGGGGCTCCATGAAGAAGGAATGGGCCTGTGTTGCCTCTTTTGAAAAAGGGTCAGTTTTGTTGGTAGATTAACTGCTATTCCATATTGTTTTGTGATTTATGTCACAGGGGCCTACAGTTCTGGAGAGGAGCCATTTTTATTATTGCAGGAATTTACAGAAATAATCTCAGGACTACAGATCCCTTTAGACAGGCATTTCAGACATGATTAAATGCCCTTGCTGGAAACAAAAATCTCTACTTAGTGCAATGGGTTTCACATGGGCCCTGGAGCCAGTCTTCTGCTCCCATTCCACTGGCAGAGAGATATCCCATCACCTTCAAACAGCTCCTCTAGTCTGTTGTTTGCCCCCAAAGCAGTACAAGATCCAGTTTTCCTTCACGGATCTTTAACTCTTTGGATCCCTAATGAAACACTCAGGCATAGAAAGGGAGGGAACTGGCAGATTTTTATTCCGCAATGCTAATGCCTTACCCCCAGTATTAGTTAAATTGAACACTAACTGTGTTGCAGTATTATCCTGCCCTCTGCTGCAATGGAGTAGGAGAAAGACCAGAGAGAAGATCGAGAGAAAGACATTGCCTTCCTTCACAAAAAAAAAAAAAAAAAAAGAGGGAACACCAGTTTGGGTGGGGCTTTGAGCAACCTGGGCTAGTGGAAACTGTCCCTGCCCATGTCAGCGGGGTGATGATCTTTAAGGTCTTTTCCAACTCTAACCATTTTATGATTCTATGATTCTACGTTGCTACTAAAAATCTCTAGAGGCTGGACATTTTTAGTACGACAGCTGCCAGACTACAGCACAACTCCTCAAGGGCTCATAAAGTGCCTGAGAAAAACCTGGCATTCAAGCTTCGCATCTCAATTTGCAGCTTGTGCCCATCTCACTACTGCTCCAACTTGAAGGAACTTCATCTTCAAACTGTAATTTCAGGTCCTTTATGTTTAGGATCTGGAGGTCTTAGACCCCTTAAACACAGGGGTGACTGATCTGATATTTATATCCAAAAGGCTAAGTGGTTTCGGGAACATATCCAGGTCTTCTGCCGGCTGATGGACCACTGAACCACTTTGGTAAGTTACTGAGCGCAGTTAGAGGCAGCAAGCACTTACGTGCAGTGATGAGTTACATGGTGAACGTATGGCTGCATACCAACATATTTCCCTGCACATTTCCCTGAGGGAAAGGAAAATTTTCCAGCAGAAAGCTAATCACTGCCACCACCTCTGGCTCCTTCCAGAAGCCAGCCCAGCTGCGTGACTTTAACTGATAGCAAAACAGAGCTCTCTGCATACAGCAGTTTTCGTTTACTGTCTGTAACCACACAAAAATTGAAAGAAATGTGAGGAAAAAACCACAACAAATAAAACAGTCGTTATTACACTTGGAGTCGAGTTGTAGATGACTAGAGAGAGAGTTTCCTGGTGCTCTGTGGCATGCAGCAGTGCCAGATCCTCTTTCAGCTTGTAGATGAGGTAGATCCGTGAGACCTGAGGGGTACCAGAGATATGTTTCATGTCAATGGCCAGTCACTAAATCAGAAGTGGGAGAGAAGGCACTCCACTCAGCCCATAGCTGGGAGCAGCAACAATGCGAGAAACTAGGGGCACAAAGGCAAAGTGCAACTCTTTCCCCATGCAAAGACCCTTGCGCTTGGGCCTGCCAGTGTGTAGAGGTGCACCACCCCATGGTGTCACCTCCTCTGGCTGAGGCAGGCACTCCAAGGTCCTACTGGGTTCCTGCAGGCTGGCTCTGGCTGCAGCAAGCCTCCATCCCCAGCTGCAGCAGCCGCTGAAGGCTACCATCAAACAAATGCGGGAAAAAAACAAAACCTGAAAACTGTCAGTCATAATGCAGCCGTTTCTTCAAAGAAGTGGCGGTGTGATGGCTTTCCAAACAAAACAAAAGGCACGCTGCCTACTCTGTCCCACTCGGAGTTCTGCCATCAGGTTGAAAGAGAAGGATTTGAGGAGGGATTTGAGGAGAAATGAATAAGTAGAAAGAATGTTGGAGACCAGCCGGCAACATCTGGAGAGAGGGGCTGGGATTTGGCTTTGGGTTATTTAACCTTTCTGCTTGATCTACATGGGCTTCTATTTTCAGTCAACGGTTGAGCAGCACTAAAATAATTTGAAGAAAATGTTGAAAAGCTTCTTCTAGGATATGACAACACACCTGCTGGAATAAAGTAGTTCAGCTTTTATAAAAGCTCCTATTATGTGGCGCTGCTGTAACTATAAGCATCTACCTCTTCAGAAATCTGTAAACATCCATAACTTTTCAATAAAAATACCTCATTGAAAAAATTGTCACCCAATTCTTTTTTGCAGCTGTGCTGGCTGGGGAGCAGACTGGGACTAGAAGAGTTTCTCTTTGAGGCAGTGTAAGAAAAGCTGGCGCAGGAACCAGCTCTGTGTTTACACAGAAGCTTAAGGCACTGGCTTCCTTAAGGCTGCAATGGTGCAAAGGCTTTGAAGGCCAAAAGTTCCTGGATAAAGTATTGAAAAATATGAAATATTTAGAGATTATAGGTGTCCCCCACCAAAATAAAAAGGAAAAGAAACTAGCAAAAGGAAAAACTAGCAGCTGGACCTAAAATTTTTACATGAAATAGGACTCCATCATGGCAATCTCAGAGATGGAGAGAAAAAGAGAAAGAACTTCAGAGTAGCAAGTGGATGTGTGTGTGTGGTGTAACCCATGCAATGCAGTGGATTATTTACAGAGTTTAACCTTTCCCATTTTAGGTGGGTTTAAGTCACGTTCTTTAAACTAATAGTGTGTGATATAACCCTCAGGCCAGCAGGGACAATAACAGACATCCAGCTATGACATGAGTTTGCATGATGAAATAAAAATTATGGCAGTTTCCCAAAATTTAATATACAACAAATGTGATCTTTTCTGATGGAAACTAGAATAAAATCATGCTTCAGTTATTCAGAAAAAAACCCAACAATTAATGTTTCAGGTACAACAAATTTCTTAGTGACATATGACAGGACACAGACTTGGGGTCAAATTCGGGAATTAAAAGGTGCATTCAGCTTAAAAATAAGGGCCTCTTGCCACCCTCTGTTAGTTTCTCTGGCAGCTGTGCTGTAGTGATGTTTCTGTGCCACAGTCCTCCTTTATTTTCCACTAAATATACCAGTCCAGCACCTTTCCTTACAGGAACCTAAAAGCTTCAGTCCTTCCTCACAGATCCTTAAGGCCCAAAGCTCTCTCCTCATGGTCGACATGCAATTTCTGTGTTAGCTCATCCCCCATGTGACTCCACCTAAGCACTTGGTGCTGGTAGGGGACAGGAGTAAAAACAATGATCAAACAAAGCACGGGTGATCACTGCAATTGGTTTGGTGAGCAAGACAGTTCTTTGACTTCTCTGTGTTAGTGTACAAATCAGAGAAGAAGGGAACATGCCATCCAAGTTACAATATCCTTATGTACAAACCCCCAAGATAAGGGAGAAAAAAAGGAGGGAGAGCCAGAGATGAAAAACATTATTTTTTTTTTTCCCCAATGAAAATACAAATCTAAAATAGCTACATGAGTTACTCTACTGGTCTTTCTAATTACTGTTTAATAGCAATCAAAAGAAGTGAATATAGAGATACAATACCAGTTATCTTGCTTTTCAGTGAAAAATATTGTCTTGCTTACACAATCCAGTGACTATCAGAAACTCTTTGGGTGTCTTTGATGCTTAACACTCTTGCCTTAGACCACCAAAGGTTTGTTTGTTCATTTAAATGTTGTTGCTTATTTTCCCATAAATATATTTTCTCCAGACTTTATGAGGTAACTTCTGTCCTACAATCTCAACCTGAATTACCTCTTAGACCAAATTGTTCATGTCTTTCTATCAGATCCTGAAGGATACTTTTCAACTGCTAACCGACTAGTCATGCCATTAAGCAGCTGTTTTTTAGACTTTAACTTTTGGCAGAGAAAAGCTTGTCTTACAGTGAATGAAACATTGTTCGCTAAGGTCTCTGTGTGCAAAAATAAGAACAATACATTGATGTCATGCCAGACACACCGTTCCTACTTCTTACCCAAGCAGACACAGGTCAGGTTGAATCACTAGTGGACACGAGAGTTGTCTCACCTGATTATCTACAACACCATAGAGTTCAAAAATACCTCATATGTGACCTTTACAAATAGAAACTTGCTCCTTTCCTCTCCCACTCAACCCCCACCTTTGCACTCCAAGACTGCATAAAACATTGCTTTTTTCTCAAAGGCTTTTGTTAGCGTTGCAAATATGTCCTGACACTGGGGCAAATCTTTAGCATACATGAGCAGAGATAGGGGGTAAGACTCTTATTAACAGTGATCTAAGTTGTTTAATTCTTCTGCAAGCTGTGCTGAAAATGAGCCCTACTGTGCCATGCCGCATCAATTAGGACACAGTGTGTGACCTGAAGCAACGGTTCTAATGCAAAAAATTCAGTGTCAGACTGTTTCAGGTTGTGAAAAAACAAGGCACTGGAAAGTGATTGTGAAAGATTTTTTTATTTAAAGACCCAAAGTCATCTTGAAAATCACAGATCCTTCTTAAGTCTTGTTACTTCTACTATAATTAATGCAATGTTTACAGTTATGCAATGAAAGAACAATGTATTTTTACTCTTTTACGCTTTACTGTTCCAGTATGACTGTTTTCTTATATAGTCATCTTGACATATTATTGCTTGTATTTTTTTTATATTATTCCAACTCATTTCAGGTTGCATATCACGTCACGGTATTACTGTTTTCAAATAACCTCTGTAAAGACTATCCTCTGTTAGAAAGAAGCATCTATTCTTTTGGCTACAAGAGCAGTTTTAATCTCTAAATATTTGCTCAACTTCTTACAGTTTTCTCTGTCTACTTCTAAAATTGCATTTCAGATATTTTAATAGCTAAGTACAGGGTAGTCAGGCTTTCATCAAAGTTTTCATGTTCTGATTTCTTGGGGTTTTCTTTCCACAACACCAAAAGGTGGAAGTATGTGAAAAAATTTCTTTCCATAATGAAGAATACATTTAGCCGTGAATTGCCACTTTCCACATAAAACACCCAGGGAGCTATTGCTGTGGATGCATGTCAAAGCCATGTTTCAAAATCTCTGCTTGACAGCAATCGGATGAGAAGGCCGCATGGATTTGCCCAGTCATCTGACATTTTGTTCTCTCTAAAACAAAGTGATGATAAAGACTTTGCTCTTCAGTTTTAGGTGGAACTATTCGTACCTTGCCTGCAGGGAACCAACCAGCAAGACGCATTAATACTCAGACCTGCTATAGGCAGTAGGACTTTTGCCAGTTTTAACGTTCTGGTCATTTTTACTGACATGTGTAATGCATGGGAATAATCCTTCAATGTGCTCTCCAAATGTAGCTATGCTCGAGCTCAGGCCAAACTAAAACCCCACATGGGAAGACCCACAAGTTTTAGACAACCTCAGTACGCAGGATCACATCTTTCTCTTATTCATACCAACACCTTTTACAAGCTGACTGAGTGATTGATCTTCACTATATCTAGGCATTTAAATGAGGAAAGTTAACACTGCCAGGAAATCCTGTTTGCTAGGAAAATGCACTTTGCTATCCCCTAATCCCTAGATAGGGAAAAAATGAGAATTAAAAACAAATTAAAGCAGATCATCAAAGACTTTGTAATCCTAAATATCAAATCACACTTTGCAAGACAACTAAATGAGACAAAGATCACAGAACAAACTATCCAATAAATAAAGACCACCCAGAGAAAGAAAAGTATAGCAAGCCAAATAGAGACATAACTAACCACTCTACACAGCAAATGAACACAAATTAAATTAAGCAAGACTGAAAATCAAAGTAAATTACATGCAATCAAGGGATCAGAAAAAAGGCAGGTCCTAAAAGTATTGCTGGCTTCTTTCCATCTCTCTTTTTGTCTATCTGATAATAGCCAATACCATTAAGCATCTCACCATCACTGAATTAAATTTATCTGATTAGAGGGATTTCAGTATTTGGGAGGATGTGTCTTACATTTCCAGGAGTGTTGTACTTTAGTTTTAATGGTCACCGGAAATAAAATGCCCCTATCTGTTTGTGACCGACAAATGACATTTCATACCATAGATCCTTGTTGAGGATAATTTCAGTAATTGTTTTTCTTTCCATCTCACAGCCAGCAGCAAGAACATAAGAGAAAAGATAAACCTTTGCAAAGGCTAAGGAAACTCCATGAAAAAAAGAAAACATACAGGAAAACCAAATATTGGAAGCTAATTATAAATATTCGACTAATATTACTTTAAGTCATGATTTCAAATTAGATTTGAGTGGTATAAACTTACACTCATTCCCAAGAGAATACATTCAGAGTGAATAGCACGAGCCCTGCTCCTGAAAGCTTGCCCAGGTGAGCAATTCAGCAACTTCAACAGAGACGCTTATTTTTCTGAAACGGAGAAGATGCTTATAGAATGGTAAACTAGGAATGTTTTCATCTTTTTCCACTCAGTTTGGCTACACCCACTTTAACCTTGATCCAGAAAATTCCAGACAAACAACTGTGCCTTTCCATGGGTGATCAAGTCTGCTGCTTCTGAAAGCATGAGCTAAATGAATTGGAAAATGAAGGAATTAGATCATGTAAAAAGGAAGTGGGAGCTCAAAATGGAGAAAGGGGAAGCTGAACAACTCGCTACAAACTTTTGTGATGTGGGTTTCATTTCCTTAGACCTGCTTTAGGGTTTTCAGTGATTTGTATTCCTTGTTGCCCCAACTTCGAGGATAATTCCTTCTCTGATTCCGTAGGTGAATTGGTATTTCTGGTACATTGACAATGCATTCATGCCTTCCATGACATGTAGGCCCTAGCAGGACTAATAGGGTAGGAAGCACCATCTGCTTGACCATTTGCTACTTTATTTACTCCTGTAATGGCCCTGTATCTGGATACTGCCAACATGTGCTTCTTTTCTCAAATGTTTTGAGAGCTGACAGATTCCTACCAGATGCAACCCATATTTGCTTCTGGCTATTACAGGGGCAAGTACAATAACCCTTGTAATAAAATACTTATGGCCATACCCATCCATATTGTTCTCATCTTTCACTCTAGGCTTCAGTTTAACAACAAGTTATGGTATGGGGGTCAAAGCAATTTCAATGGAGCGGTTTTCTACCATCAGAAAATGGAGTGCCATTAAAACTGAACGTTTCCATGTAAACAGATTGATATGGGGAAAATGTTTGTTTAGAAAATATTTTGCCTTAGGTCAGGCTGGCATTAATCTCTGTCTCTGCCTTATGTATTTTCTCTTACACCTGTTTGTCCAACCAGAGGCCAATATGAATTGAGCTTCAGCTTAAGGTAATACAAAAACTGCTGTGCGTTACACTCCTGTGGACAGATCCTGAAACTTATGTCATGCCCAGTGACTGCTAATTTTGTTTCTTTAAGTCAGTAGAGCTTCACAGAGGAGCTAGGATCCATCTCTGGATGGGAGGGCAGAAATGGAGCTGTAGGGCTGAGTCCTATGATCATTCAAACTTTCTGATACATTTTCAGCCTTTCAGTAGATGTAAATTTAAGACCAATGAAAATGTATGCTGAATGATATATGCATGATAAACATATACGTTACTACTTTAGTTCAATACTCCCACATCACTGAGGTTCCTCAGATAGGAATGATAAGATGGTCCATGTGTATTTTTCCACAAACATGCAAAATTCTGCTTGGTCACCAATAAAAAAAAAAGATATTGAGAAAAAGCAAAGTGCCACTTCATTGTCAAGTGGATTTGGTATAAGTCAAAACCAGGTCCTCAAGCATGATTCTGTGGTTATACAAAGTTGTGTATAAAGACGCAGAGAAGAGTAACTCAGTGATTTTTTTTTTATTAGTTTGTATAGAGAGACCAGTCAGAGAAACAATAAAAGTAGAAGATAAGGGAAAAAAATATGTAGTGCTTTTTTGCATAGCTTAACCAGTCATTAAATTTTTATAGTTTGAATAAGGTCTTAAAAAACTCAGTAGAGGTTTTGTGAGGCTCTCATAATTCAAACAAGAGCATAAGTTATTTTGGTAGCAATTCTGGCAAGGTAATACAGTAGCAAAGAATAAGGTCATATGGGCTTGCGGTTTAATGCAGGTTGGAAGGCTCCTTTTGCTGTCAGATTAAGGTAGTAGTGCTCCAACGTTTATAGCAAAACATAACAAAACTATATTCTTGCAATTTAGAGGAGCTTATAATTTAGGTTTGGTACAACACCAGTTAAAGCACTTCCAAAACCAAAGTCAATGTTAATCTTGGATTAGCGTCATAATCCTTGAAAGACTGACTGCAAAACCTGTGAATTAAAACAACACATGACAGAAAGTGAGAACGGTTTCTTTATCCCCCGCAGCAGAACAAAACAGACACTTATTTCAGCATTGCCTAATATTTCTATTAATTAAAAAGACAACAATAAAAAAAGCCCTGTATATCATGCAGCCATGTGTTTTGGCCTTTACACTACCTGGCCTATAAATAAAATGTAGATATATTTATATTGATTTGTTTCCATAGCAATGTAAAAGCTCCTCTTGGGTTTCCAAGGCAATATGCAGCAGAGTGACAAATCAGAGAAGTGTGGGAAATGTTCAGCAAGCAATGGGTTTAGGCAGCACCCCAGGCCTCCAAGCAGAAATGTATTCTTCATTAGAGCGACCTGAAAAAACCGCTTGAAATTACAACAGAAAATCTTGTCTACCAGGTTCATATTTCCTTTTGTCATTAAACACTCTCTGCAGAAATATGCTTTTGTTTGTGATAATTCTCATTGAATAACTCCCACTGACAGAAGCAAGGGATGTTCACTTTATTTATTTATTTATTTATTTATTTTTAATCTGGAGCCATCTAGAAGGGTTTTGGAAGCTCTGATACAAAATCTGCTGGAGGAGGAGTGGCTCTGAAAGAAAACCCCAGACAATGAAATTGAACTATTTTTTTACTCTTTTTTTTTTTTTTTTTTTTTTTTTTTTTTTACCATACAGAGGTGCCACTAAAGATTTGGTAAAAGAAGACCTAGTATAAACTTCTATTTTGATCCGACCAAACTTTCTTAGAATATCTTTAAGATTCTTGTTCTATCTACCAAAGAGATCTGTCACAAGGGACTAGTTTGTCCATATACAAAAGCTGAAAGGGAAAACCTCTTAGTTACAATATCATTGTTATATCCATGGCTCTACCCTAAATCAGTCTTCAAAAGGTTTTCTGTCCCCTTCTAAATTAAGGCTCTGAATCTGAGAAGTCTCCATCTTGTCCTAAGAGCCATCCCAAGTATTAACTAGGTCAATATAAATTAGTTAAGCCTGTAAATATCTGAAGTATATTTGGACTTAAGTCTTGGGATTGTTAAGACAAACTACATATTTTACAGCCAAATTTATCACTTGATATTCAGAAAAAAAAATGTTTTGAAATAGTTCTAGATTCAGGCAAAGGAAAGAATAGTCACAGTAAAAGATTGTCTCTGTTGTCACACATCATTGCTGGAATTGAAGTACCTTAAGTGACAAAGCTTTTAATTTTGGAGTTACATAAACAATGTTAGTGCTCAAGAAAGATTTGATTTACTTCACATGAGGTGAGATGCCTGCATAGATACTGCACCCTCATCACTGCTAAATACTGCAGACAACTTTCCATAGGTTAGAAACTAAAACAATAGAGCATATACTGTCTAATTGCTCTAAACTCTCTGTATTGACTGCTCCTGTCATCCTGTTCCCCTAAAGTGACTGGTTTTACTTTATTTTAAGAGAGATGTGCTTTATTTCTTTACTTGTATGCAACAAGTGATCACTCATATTCTGGTTTTGAGCATGTCATTTTTCCATTAATTTTTCACACGACTGAAGGAAAATGGAAACAAATGAAAAACCCTTTGCTATGTAACAATAGGCAGCATAATTGTTGATTGAATTTTCTTTTCAGAGCACAATTGAGCCTGAAGAAAACCAGTCATTTGGCAAAATCTATCAAGTTCAAAGAGGAAAGTTTCCTTTTGTGTTATCCAAAGATTGCTCTAAATTACACACCTGCAATGAAAATCGGAAATGTGGCTTCCTATTTGAGGCTTCTCTAATTAAAATGTGATCTGACCCCTGGTTTGTTTTTGTACTCAAAAGCAGCATTGAAGAAAGAAAACTTTTAAAAAGCTTTACTATAAACTGCTATATAAAAGGCATTGGGGTTTTTTGGTTTTGTCTTTTTTCCTTTTTTTACTGTTTTTGGTTTTGTTTTTAAATAAAGGGTAGGGCTTTAAAACATGGCAAAAACCTAGTTTATTTGACAAATTTGGAAATTTTTAACTAAACACTTTCTCAAAGCGCTTTGGCAATTTCCATCTAACCTCACTCACCTATGGTTCAAGGAGATGAAAAGCCTCAACACTAAGTCATGAAACACAGAAGAAAACATCAGGTCCATTTGAGTTTAAAACAGGATGAGACCTGTGACTTCCTTTGCACCCCAAAAGTAGCATGCCTGTGGGGAATTAGGTCAAATCCCTCAAATGGGAGGGACAGTTGCTATCTGGATGGTGATGGGTGTCTCCACTCCAAGGGAGACTTCAATTTTATCATTATATCTCACTTTTAACTTCATTTACGTAGCTCTTGACACAGACGGAGATTCCTTCAGGTCTTTTATTTGCAATCACTGTTTGAAGCGCAAAGAGTTAAACCAGAATGAACGAAACCTGTGGGAAGGACTGTAAGAAGTATTGTAACATTCATTGCGATGGAGGGAACATTTACCAATGAACAGAAAATGGTAATGAATATTTATATCCAGTTCATTTTCCATATCACATGCTGAATACAGAAAAATGCCACAGTTAAGTCCCTATCTGTATATAACAAATTTCTCTGTCATTTTTCCTCATTTATGAAAGGATATAATTCGTGTGGGTGATATTTCCTTTTCTCAGCCTCAGAATCTAAAAATGTTGAGGCTGACTCCAAGGTGTTTATCTCTACATCTTGCCATCATAATGTCATACAAAGGTTTTCCACCAACTGGAATTTTCTTCTGTGTGTTAAGTCTGCAGTATCCAGGTACAAATCTCAGTTTCACTAACGGTGATAAAGACTGAATGTTAAGAAGTTTTTTTATGACTGAATACCGTTTATACATCTTTCACAATTCAGCTAAAAGGTTTGCTGATACAAGCTTATATTTGGAAAATCTGACCTGAACATGCTGAATTTAATAACAAAATGGATCTAGCAATGGTTAAATTAGAACAAATTGTTGACATGAACATAAGTTTCAAATAAAAGCACAAACAACCTTAACAGTTGCAGCATTATTTCTGGAGGCGAACAAAGATGAAATATCTACATAGAAGGCTAGAAAGATGAAAAGCACGTGTATGTATATATTGGTTTTGTATGAATAATGTATAGAGTGACTCTCTAAGGCACCTGTGTATGCCATATTAGTTTTATTAGAGCACCACATTATTTTTAATGTTCACATTCTTTTTGTGTGATATTTTTAAATATGTAGTTTATTCGGTCTCATTCAAACTTAATGAAATGCAGCAATTAAAATAACAATTTTCTTTGTGTAAAAAGATTTGGACAAATGAAAATCAATATTAACAGACTTCTGTATTAAAGCTAAGATTCAAATTATGTGTTAATTTCAATTGCAAACATAAAGTGTTAAATGAATTAGTTTAGAAGCAAAGATGTGTTGAAATTTAATAAAGGTATCATTTGAAAAAGAAATGGAAGCTTATAAAGATTCAGCTGTATGTCAAATGGCAGAAGAAATGGAGACTTGTAAAAAAATACCTTATATTGTTTTCCCCTAAACTGAACCTTTAAATAAATGTTGTCCCTAACTTTCAGGTAGCTATCTCTTATTTTATTTCTATTCCCTCCCGTCGCACTTTGCAATAACCCACTTCTGTATTCTTTACCTTGCCACCCTATTACCATGCCACGTTATTATAGTGGCCACATCGACTTGTCTCCTTCTCTTTTTATCCATGACTTATTTCACAGGAATCTGCCCACATTTATTTTTTGACTCAAACGAAGGGCAGAAAGCATCAAGAGGCAATAACTATTGCCTTACCCTCATGCGCCAGAGTCCAGTCCAACTGAGTGCAGAGGTTGTATTTATTTATTATTTTCTTTGTTTATGTTCTTAGAACCACATTTCCATCATAAAAGAGTCACACACAGCTTGGGAGATGCTGTTTGGCCTGACCTATATTCAGAGGTAGCAATTACATGATGATTTTATAATGCCAATATTTGTTCATTACTTATAACAAATAGGAAGATGCCCCCCCCCACACACACACTGATCCAAAATTCAGCATTTGGGGTCATGTAAGATTTCTCTCTTCAATTCAGTTTAATTTATACCTCAGCTGGATCTTCCTGCCTCCCTGTTTTGAAATATGGAGGCAACACTGCAGCGCAAAACCTGGAAAGCTTCATTTGTTTCTGTCTTCTCAAAAAATTATCATTCGAAAACTGTTCACTGTTGAATTACTTGATCAAATCCTTTCAGGAGCATTTGCAGTTGCTAAGGAAAAGCATTTAAAACACTGTCTGTGCATTCTATCAAATGTGTTTGAAGAAATGACAAGTTTTTTTAGTGCAGAAAACTCTCACACTTCAGCAATCTGGGACATCTTATCTCATTATTTTTTAAACCCTTATTCTGTGCTCATACCCTAAAACCATTGTTTTTAATTTGACAAATAAACAAGGAAAAATCTTCTCATCTTGGGGAGATGTATACCTATTTATGTTAATTAATGAAAACAAAGTCTCATCTGGTACTTTCCACTTGAAACTAACGAAGAATCAGCTCAAAGTTGCAGGGGAGTTGAAAGAGTTTTGCTAATGATATGTACATATTTTCAAACAGTTGGAGATCACAAGTTAGTGCAGTGGATGCTGGAAACTACTAATTATAATAGGCAGAAACGTTGATCTATGTGTGTTCACAAGTAAAGGCTCCTGAACATAATCCTACCAGAATCCTAGCAGAAAACCATTCAATAGTCTAGTTCATGTAGGATATTGGCTTTGGAGAGCTATGGGGAGAAATCAACATTCTCATTCATTTTCGGATAGGTTAATTTATCAGATCAGTGGGTTTCTTTGTGCAAAGAACATCACTGGGTATTGTCTGGTTAGTTTCCATTACATGTGTGTTTGAAGATCAAGGTTTTTTTACCTTCTGGGTAAGGTTCCTCAACAGAACTTAAACATGCTCCCAGGCAGCAGGTCTACTGTAGGCGGAGATGTGAGCTCACTCAGGCTATCTGCACATTTTGACCACTAACTTCAAATGATATTCACTGGTTCCACGATATTCGTGTCCGTGATTATTACTCTTGAGTAACAAAGGACTAGTTCCAACTGCAGCTTGTAAATAACCCACAGACCCAGATTTATCTGGACTAAGAAGGGAAAATTATCACTACATAAAAATCAGTCACAAGACATGCTAATTGATAGATACCTGTGTAGGACATCCTGCACACCCATTGACTCTGCCTCTGATATCAGTACATGAGGTATGTCCAAAAAAAAGTGTCTATGCCACAGATAAACTCCGTCACTGATGGGTAGTATCAATGCTGCCCAAGGAAACCAATCTGATACGTCTCAGTGAGGTTAAATTTCTTTTGTGGAGCAGGTAGTGCTTACGCAATTAGTTTCTACACTTGCAGATATGTAGGATTTGCTGCACCTGTACCTCTGGTCAGGGCAGTAAAACCAACAGACTTAGAACATATCATACGTATTATGCACATGCAAGTCCTCATGCCACACATAAGTTGCAAAGTAGACACAGATATCTTCAAGGAAATCTTAGGCAGAAATATTTTCTGCTCATCTGTTGAGATGAGTTAGAACTTTGACTTTGAAAATGATAGGTCAAAACCTTCTTTGAACAATAGCAAAATGCATGAGACCTGATCTCCACTGTTAACATGTAACTACCTGCTTCTGAAAAAGCTATCTGCATTTGCCTTTCCTGAGGTCATAAGTAAATGAAGACTTACTTCAACTTAATAATAGTCTTCACAGTTTGCATGGAATGCTTTTATCTGGTAGTTGAGCATATCTTTTACTTCTGTTCCTGAATCCTTTAGCCTAAGTCTAATTTTTTCCCATTCAGATTAAATTCAGAGAGACTTGGAAAGGAACAAATCATATAAATAACTAAGAAAAGAGAATCTGGTAATCACACTCCCAGCATGATAATGTCAAGATACAATGAATGAACACTGTTTTAAAACTACATACGGTAGGGTGCTGGGCCATCTTGTCCAGACCGTACTTTTGCCAAGAAAATTTGGACCAGATGATCCTTGAGGTTTCAACCTGGTATTCTATGATGACTTTACACAAGAAGGAAAAGGTGAACTCTAGCCTTGCTCACAAAAATCACATTCTTTTAATGCAGCCTTAATAGAAATAAAACAGGCAGTTGTTCATCCAATGACCAGAGCCACCCACTGCTAGCTATAAGGCCTGATGGAGTTACAGAGCCAGTACTCTTCTCTGTCAACCTTTTCAGCAACTGTAGAGATGTCAAGCTTGTAGGAACAAATCCTGATGCACTCAGAGAAGATAAAATAAACATTAAATACCCCTGACAGATGTTTGTTTAGCCTGTTTTTCAACATTTTCATGAAGAAAACTCCATAAGCTTCCAAAGAAGTTAAGACACCTTACAGGTGTCACTTTTGCTAACTCTTTCTGGCTGACAGTTACTTCTTCTATCAAAAGAGAAGAATACGTCTACTACCCTATTCATTATGACTTTTTACACAGTAGAAAACTGTTACCACCACCACCACCCCCTATTATTTAGTCTTCTGTTTCCTAGACTTTAAAAAATCTAATTCCTTCAATTATATATTTCTTATAAATTGCTTCCCAAAGCTCTTTTCATTCTCACTACTATTCTATAGATCCTCTCTAATCTGCAGTGCTAGCACTTCCAGGAAGCAGTACCCAAGTAAGGCTTTCCAAGCACCACGTTGACTAATCAACCCTCCCATCTTCTTTAGTAGATTTCTAGCAATACATCACAGAACAAGCTTTGCCTTTCTTCATCAACGCTATACTGTTAACTCTATTTATTCTCTGACCCACTGTTGACTTCCGATTATTCTTCCCATTTGTCAAGATCATTTTTAATCATGATCTTGTCTTGTGAAATGCTTGCCAAATCTACACTTGCTGGTCGGTTGGTTGGTTTGTTCGTTGATTTATTTATTTATTGGCTTATTATCTTTTAAGTAGTAATACATGTGTTTAGGATAGTTTGTCCTGGTGTCTTGCTGGCTATCAAAGTGAGACCGACTGATTTAGTGTCCCCTGGGTAGTCCTTCTCCTTTTTCATTTCAAAACACTGAATTCCTTCACAGCAAGACCATAGAAACACCATACGCTTGATTCTGTCATGAGTTCCGACTACCAGACTTTTGCATAAACAGAAGGGAGCTGCTTCTTTTCACACAGATATTCATATCTTAGAACAAGCCACATCCACTCCAATTTGAGGGGAATATTGTCCTGTTGCTGTTATTTCAGACATATTGCCTATTTTGAGCATGATGAGATCCTAAGGCCACCAGGCATTTGGTTTCTGAAACTTGACTGGATCTATGCAGGAGAAGAATTACAGGGTATGCAGGAGTAATTGTTGGCAGGTACAGAAGGAGTTCAGAAAGATGTGCCATTCTTCCTAAAGTGCAATGTGTAAGTTAAGCATGGACACTCCCTCAAAATGTCAGCACATAAGAAATGAGATACAAAAAACTAGTTCAATAAAAAAAAAGCCAAGCATTAGAATCTGAGATTTAAGAAATCAAAGTTTCATAGTGGAAATAACAATAGCATGGGTAGAGTATACTCTGGAATTAACTTGCTTATATTCCTGAACTGGGTACTGCTCAAGTATTTATTGCCACTGAAAGCAGCAAAAATGCAAAAAATACCCATATCCATTTTCCCTTCTTGAAATGAGATGTTTAATTTAATTAATTCATTTGATCGATTGAAGAATTGCATTCTACACAGTAAAATTTCAGTAAACATTTTGAAGATTCCTGTTAAAAATACAGTCTATAAAGAACATTTGAAAGCAGGAAAACGATTTAATGATAAGAAGTGTAAGACACCGGTCTGGTTTGTAAAATCACTACATCCACTTTCACGCCATCTCCATAATTTATATACAATTCAAATAATCGGAATTTTAACTAAAGTCAATGAGCAATTTTATTAGTGTTAAGGGCGCGTTAATTTTTAATCAGCTGATAATTAAAGGCTTAGTTTATTGTTCTGTAGTACCAAGACATCCATTCTTGGTCTACATGATGACATGGAATGTAGTCATGCAGAGGATAATGATTTCAAGTTTTCAAAACAGTCAGAGATCCATACATAACGTTACCATGAATTACTGTACAGATTAAAAAGAATAACAAAAAAATGAACCTTAGAGGTGCTCAGATGGCCAGAAACATACAGTGGTGAGGAAAAAATTGTGTGTTAGGTTTTCCATAAAACTTTGTCACTCTGATATCTAAAATATCCAATCTGAATAAAAGTACTAATCCTGATCATGAAATGTACATCATTGATAGCTTAATAAAAGTTTGCTCAGGCCACTGTATTTGTCCCGCTCTTTGTAAGGAAATGTAAGCAGATAGCCACAGTAAAAAAAAAAAAAAAAAGATACACAGTAGAAATTATCAAACAAGAAATCTTCAGCTAATTCTTTATTTAATGTATATAAACCAGAATACTTAGCATAACACAGATTTAAAGGATTTTACTGAATAAAATTAATTCCACCTACAAAATGTTGATTAAGCAACCACACTGCAAAGAAGTTGTGGAAATCAAATCTTTCTTAAGGGCGATATTTAGGGTACAGCACATTTCCTCCCAAGCTGAGAGCGTATTGCAGTCAAGGTCTCTTGGGTCCATTTGGTCTATGTAAAGAAAGTCTAAGGCATTTCTCCTACTCTACTGACAGAAACAAAAGTTTTGTTACCTAGTCATTTAGTTTTACCACACTTAAAATGTGTGAGAATCTGAAATACCCATAATTGTCATACCTAAATGCTGGAATACCCTACATCCATGTTAGTCTGCGGAAACAACTGCACAGAAAAGAGAGAGTAAATTAATTAATTTTGAGCCTCTTATGACCCTCCTTCAATGCATCCCACTGACCCTCCAGCATGACATGGTCTTTTGTCTCTTCTCCTTATTTCTAGGCAATATTATCTACACCCATGGTGAAAAGTGTTGGTAGTCCTTCACTGTAAATTTAAGGAACAAAATCTCTCCCTTAACAGGAGATATCCTTCTAATCTGAAATAAACTCTTTGAGGTGGATAGGTAGTCCAGCACAACCATAGATCAAACAAGCCAGGTGGACTGATCATGAGCAGCTAGTAATCTCCAATTAATTGCAGCCTGACGGTTGCTACAGCAACAAGAGAAGGGTAAAGACAATGCTCACACAACTTAAAAGGTTGTCAAATACAGTCCATACATTTTAAAAGGTATTTTTGTACTTCTGGGCATTTTTGATCTGCGTGTTGGAATACATGTGTAGATAGGAATCCACTTGTGGAATTTTCCTTCATGGGTCGAATTTTTTTTACCATATATTAAAAAATTCTTATGAGTATGCATGCATTTTATTTTTTAAGAACAGAGCACTGTTTTGCTTTCCATTTTAGCTTTTATTTCTGTTTTGCATCCTTGGTTTTGTGTCTAGTTCTGTCTTCAGTTAGACAGAAGCAGAGGTTAGTAGTGCCACATCCTACATTGTAATAATATATTTAGATTTATTTTTTTTTAGATTTATTTTTTTTCTGAATCATTTAGTAAAGAAAAACATTTATGTTAGAACCTACCTGACTGAAAGTAGGTATGCAATTGAAAGATTCTATATAATAGGAGGATCCTGACCACAAATAAGAAATAGAGGTCCAATTTCCTCACCTTTTAATATTGCTCCCAGCCCTCAATGCAGGAAAGAGGACTAAATAAAATTCCTGCTTATTGCTATATTTAGCATAAGTAAAACTTCTACATGAAGATAGGTGTACAGACTCAATATAGTCTCAGAGTCTCAGGGATTTCTATATTGAGCCCTAAGAATGGTATAGAGACATTCAAACTGCAAACTCATCTTTTGTCTTTTGTTTTGAATTTGTATTTCTTAGGTTTGGTATTATAGGAACTTAGTCATCTCATTAGTTTAAAGAAAGGCTAAAGTAATGAATAGCAGAGTGAGCAGGCAAACAAGTACAGTGGAGGATATCACGTGAGAAAGCAGATGGATGCTGAAATTCTTGTGCAATATCACAGATGTCATACAGGCTCCCCAGGCAGTTGATAAGATATCTTTTAACTAATTAGATGCTTATAACTAGTTAAAACCTAGCTTTTTTCAATTATATAGCTACATTATTTAAGTTCTAGAGGCCACTCATTTTATCCTGTCTCTGCTGAGACATTTGCATGGTGCTTAATGTTACGTCTTTTAGTGACAACTCAAAAAAATACAGTGGGGAAAGTTTTTGTAAAAGACAAAAAAAAAAGAAAGTAAAAGTGGGTTAATGTGAAAGCCACACAGTGCCCAGACACCAGACAGCTCAAGGTCAAACCAAGCAAGCAGTTTGTCTTCATGAATGAGAGAAATGACCTATAGGTCCCTCTCACACTTCAGTGTCTCTTTGGAGGAGGCGGCTGCTTACCTACTGCCAGCCTGGGATAAGAATGACAGCAAAGCTGTCACCACGTATCCCGACTGGGCTTCCTTCCAGCTGGGGAAAGATGCTAGCCCTGCCTAGGACCACTTTCTTTCCCTCTCTGGTTCATTGCCTTGCCTCGCCTCACAAGGCAACATTTCTACTCACTGTGTTACTTGTGGAGAGACTTCCTTCCTACAGCTTACTGGACTCGCATGCTCCCTTTGGCTAACTAGGGTATATCAGACTTCAAAACGCAGTTCCAAAAAATCCATAACCTTTTTACAGTTGAAATCTTTTATAGGTGCCTGTGTACAGTTTATTCAGATCACAGGTGTTGGAAATTGAGTTTGCCTAGAGAGGAAGGAAGGGAGAGAATAATGCATTTTTCATACCATATGATGACATGGAATGTAGTCATGCAGAAATCGCTCAGCTTCTTCTTAGAGACTTGATTTCAAAGCACCATTAAGTAAAGCTGCTTGTTTTGCCCAAACACTAACTTCATTACTTAAAAGTAATCTGCAAGGGAAATGCATGCTTTCTTTAATTCACTAAATGATTCTCCTTGTCGAAGTGTCAGATAAGACAAAGAACCTTTAAATCCCAGAAGAGCTTGCTCACAGAATGAAAGACAAGCCACTTCTTGTTTTAGTGATTTGTTTGATCAAGAATGCCTGAGTCATGAGTAACTTGTCTCTGTTATAAACTTCAATATCAAGCTCAAATTAAGCATTTGATTCTAATTTCACTGGATGTAACAGTATCAGCAACAGATCGGTCAGACATAATGAAAAATTAAACAGGCAGTATGGGCCTACCAGGGCAAAATGATTCCCCATGATAGTAGAGCTGGACCTAGCTCTGAGAAGCTTGCAGCAGTGCCATGTGGAATTTGGGAGAAGCTCTACTTTCATATTAAGACTAACAGGCAAATCCTAGCTGTATACGTCACCTTCTATCTGTAAGTCAGACAGGAAATCCCAGCCAAGGAATTATCTGTGAAAATTCTTTCTTACTTACTGTAGCAGAAAACTTCATCAAGTAATGCTGTTTTCCCACCCACCAAAAAAAGCTTGAGTTTTTTTTCCCATTTCATAGGTTCCCATTAGCTTACGATTACTGAGATCATTAAAAATAAAGCATCCATATTGTGTGCATTTCATGCTAATTTTACAGGCCTGCATGGTGTCAAATCCCTCTTTATCCTCTGCAGAATATGTAGGAATTTTGCCTAATAAATAACTTCTCTCTTAAGTGTGCAATCACATGTGTGCATGCAAA
Source organism: Fratercula arctica (assembly GCA_947846985.1). NCBI lineage: Eukaryota > Metazoa > Chordata > Aves > Charadriiformes > Alcidae > Fratercula > Fratercula arctica. The sequence continues at coordinate 73,294,295 of CANTUZ010000003.1, forward strand.
TATATTTTCACATTCCAAGAAATCAATAAATTCACCGCAGTCTGTAGCAAGCATAGGTACAAAAAGGGAAAAGGGAAAAGAACTGTAATACTCGCTTCCTGTGACCTCAGAAGCAATGAGGCAGGTGAAACTTTCTCTGTCCTTTTTACCCTTGTGACAAGCATTTTTCTTCAGAGACCATGATTACCTTCAGCATAGTGTGGTTCCTTAGATGAAGATGATACTTTAGTACTGTTGGCTTGTAGGTATTTCGTATCACAGCTCACTGGTTGGTGCCACTGTATATGAGCTGCCAACCTCTCATCTTCAGCTTAAGTTTAGCCAGGCTCTCATAAGCCAGCATGTCACCACACAGATGCTGGTATAAAATAATGGTTTTCCAGGAGGAGATGGTGATGGGAGAAATCCGGGTCATTGCAGTAACCCTTTCAGGTTTTGAGCAGGATTCGCAGCCAGGTCTTACTGCCGGGGCCTACTCTACTAATGATGTTCTTTTGCATGGATGTAAGCAAAAATAATTCAGTAAGAACAAGTTTAATCAACTGCACACACATAAAATGGGAAAACACTGACTAAGCAGCAGTTGGTACAATAAAGTCGGGGAATCACAGTGGATCAGAAATATAAAGTTTGGCCCCATCTATGCAGAATTAGGAAGATCTTCTCTGAAATATATCATCCAGTTTGGAGCACCACACTTCAAGGAAGATGTGAATGAGTTGAAGAGACTGCATGGAGAAAAGGAAAGGTCCAAAGACTCGGAAGAAAACTATGATGCAGGACTGAAAGGAACAGGGTTGTTCTTATGACTAAAGGACCCCTGTTATGAAAGATTACAAAGATGGGTGCAAATTAGAAGGGAATAAACCATTCCCTGTGTCCACCAAGGCAAGAATAACCTCTTGCACCTATAAACTTAAAGTTGTACTTTTGAAAAAAAAAGAAATAAAAATGCTCACTTTCTAAAAGTAGGTAAATACTTAAATAGATTGACATTTTTTAAAACACGTTGGAGAGGAATCTGTCAGAAAAGACTTACATTGACTACCTTGAAACAGGGAATGGTGTGGATGGTGTCTTACAGCCTCATCCAGTCTAATTTTCTGTGACACCATGAATCTAGTATCTTAATTCAGCATCTTGAAAATATAGGGTCAGTTACTGCAAGGAAATAGAGAAAAAGTGGGGCCGGAAACACTGTAACTCCCCACAAGTGTAAGAAAGGTATGAAAAAGAAGAGAAGAGGACACCCTGCAGTAGGATCAGGTGCACTGGCACCCTGGGCACTCAGAGTCATGGCAGTGACCAGAGGTGACAGCTTCCCCCAGGGGGAGGTGGGGAGGTTTCCTGCTGGCACAGCTTGACTCGTGGAGCAGGGAGTGTCACACATGTACTGCCATTAAACACATTTAACAGGGAAGTGGGCTGGGTGTAGAGGAGGTGTCATCCCTGCTCCAGACACAATGCTCTCAGATGCAAGTCAGGCATTTCAGTGATAGGCCTTACAGCCAGAGCCGTGTCCAAGGTAAAGGAGTCTTAATCCACTGAAGTCAATAACAAAATTAACCTTGACTTCAAAGTAACTTGAAACATTTGCAGCATCTACTGGATATATGCCTGCTGCATTTACAGAAGAGTAAATAGAAGTACAGATATTAAATTATTTAGTGACAAATATACTGAGAAAGACACACTGATATATGTTGCTCTATTTTTAATCTATCCCATTGCCACATGTCTAACAGCTTAAATACATTTTTCTCTCAGGGGCTAATTCTTGAGTCAGCTGTTACTGATAAAATAAACCCCTAAAAAAATTTTACCTGCAAATACCATTAAAATTATTGTTCTTCAGATACATTATTATCAATGCAGACAAAACAAGACTCCTACATATATAAACCACAGTTCCTTTTAGGCAAGGACAGTGCACTGAAGATGGAAATTAGGAGAAAATGAGGTCGCAAATAAATATTTTAAATTGTATTTCTTATTTCTATTTTAACCAGTCAAAGTTAGACAGATGGTTACCCCACTGGGAAATGAACACTAAATGAACACTAAATGCTCCATACAAGCATTGCTTGAGAAAACTGAAAATCTGATATACAGAAAACTATTTAATCATTAAAGATGAAAACTGCATGTTCCACAAACAGCAAGTGGACAGATGGATGGAAAGCTTGGACGAGCTTTTTGATGGCCTCCCACCATTCGTTCTGGTATGCCAACTGGTAATTATTCTGCAGAAAACTATGTAGGTCCAGGCTGTGTTTTGTCACATAAAATCTATACAATGACACGGATCATAAACAATCTGTAAGTATATCTACACTGGATTTACGAAAGAAATGATGTAATGATAACTCATTGTAATTTTGAAGATAACAGAAGCATAATTGTGTTTAGTAATGTGGTCACATCTGGTCAAACTGCCACATGTGCAAAATCAGAAGACTTACCAGGCCAGCTGAAAAAATAATGCTGAAACGTACCAATAGACTGTATTACTTTGTCCCAAATGTTCTTGCAGTTATATTTCAGGCTATGGTCCTTTTGTGTCACAGTGCTAAAATTCACAGTCCTGATACTGAACTGTGTTTTCAATCAGTCAGTAATTTTTAGCTACATTTTCTTCTGAGAAAATTTAGTACACCAGTTGGGTTAGCTATAGGTCAGCTACAGTTCAATGCTGCAGTCCTAGCTGTGCAATCTGTTGAAACATTATCATTATTTTCTTTTCTGATATTGCTTCCAACTCATCTGAAATCATACGGAGGTAGTGAAGAGCACCAACTACCAGTTCAGTTATGAACAAATGATCCTCACTGTCACTGAACTAGAGTATTTCTCATGAGATACACGGGGACCCACAGTGCACATTTTAAAGCGATAGTTAAGCTTTTAGGGTAAATTAGGATGACATGAGGAGGTCTCTTTTTGACAATAACAAATTATTTCTCTTATTACAAATTGTAATGCTAAGTGATGTATATGTTTCTTCTGCTTATTAAGGGCTCTTCTCATTTTAGTATTGGTGCCAGGTTTCACTGAAATATTACACATAAATAAGATCACACCTAAGGCTAATTCTTGACAGACTCCACCAATAGTTTACCTCCACTTTGATGCTTTCCCTTTCAAGACACTCCCAACACCTACTTAGATGTTCGTTGATATGACATACTTAAGCTTGAAATCCTAATTACTAGCGTCACGTTATTCTAGGAATAGTCTATTTTTCTACTGCTCAGAACCGTACTTGGAGAACTTTTTTTGACACTGTTATTATTTACTATGCCATACATATGTTAAGACCTAAATCTGTTTTTTAGTCAGCCAATAGTCTTGCCATTCACTTTCTATAAATCTACATGGAAAATGACATCTGGGAAACCATGCTTTTGAGAAAACTCAATAGCAATGGAATGGTTGTGTAAATAAAAGACTGCCCTTAACCAGAATTCTTCAATGGCCACCTTGACAGCTCTTTGTGGAACAGAGATTCACTCTGAAGAAGCAGGGGATGATAGCATTTAATATCTACTATATTCATAGCCATATTCATGCATTTGTTTAGCTAGGTAAAGAAGTGCACAGATAGCAAATTATTACATTTCCAAATGCTAAATATCCAAATGTGAGTGCTTACATCCATGTCTATACACCTAAACAAAGTGACTTCTCCAAAATGTGGAGGTAAAGTCAGGTTCGCAGCGCAGAGCAAACTGTTCCAGGCCTGGAGAGACACAAATGCACAATTGAGTTTAATTTTAATTTCGGAGTTTTAGACAGGAAACAGTGTGATTTTTCTGGTCGGCTTCAGTTTTGAGATATGAACATTTCAATAGGCTCTTTCATACAAATAAGTATCTAAGACGGGAGGTTTGAGTCACAGTCATAAGGTACCTATTCTCTCATTGAAATACAAAGAAGGAGTAGATTATTAGTTTAGACTAGATATTTAGACATCAGAGGGAAAAAACCTGTGCAGAGAGACATGATGTTCCTGAATTGATTATAAGATCCCTCTTTGGGTACATAAACCAAAGTTTCACTGCCCTTGTTTGCTACCATATTGCATTTCAGATGCTTTTCTGTTCGCGTTGTCTGCTGCACACCAGCATCTATTCTGGCACTGTAGTTGATGTCCAGGTTTTCTCTGTTCATGACAAAATCACATTTCATTAGCATTGTGCACATGGACATCTGTCATATTACATTGCATCTTGTATGCAGAACTTCATGCAGGGTTTTGATGTGAAAAACATGTCCCCAGAGATTTGATGAAGAGTCAGGAGAAAAATGGATGCCTGTAATTTTTTAAAAAGGTTAGTTGGCTAGTCTGGTTCTGACTCTGCAAAAAAAACCCCAGCAACGTGGGTTGAAAGCAAAGAGGAGTCATTTCGATCCCAAAGATGTATTTTTTTCACAAATTAAGAAGAACTGCAGATTGAATTATTTATAGTCATTTGTTTATTGACTTTCATCTCCTCTTCAATTTAGAAGCTATCCACTGTGCAGTCAGTTTAAAAACATTCCCCTTTCTGAAATTTTCTGCTAAATATATTTTTATTGGTTTGAGGTTTCAGCTGTCAAAAGTCCATCATAAAAACTAGAGATTTTGAATCTAATCTGACTTGATTGTATAAATGGGTCATCTTGTGGGTTTTCTTCCTTACTGAACAGTCTTAATCCTTAACCTAAAATTTTCCTAGTCAAATAAATTCAGGAAGTACTTTAGCTGTTACTGTCAACTGATACAAACTGCTATTGGGTGGGCCATTGTCTAGAATATTTTTTGTCAGAAATGAAAAAGGTCATAGAATGAGTCAAAGGAAACCCATTTCAAATCTGAGTATTCCTGAACCATATATTCTCAGTTCTTGTCTGATAAAGGAGACTTACAATGAAAATTCCTCCACAATCTTAGCTAGTCATTAAAAATTCAACCTTTGAATAAGGAGCTGGTAAAACAGTTGTCACCAGACACTAAATAAGTCACATAAACCTTAAATATACTACTTACAGGAAGCAAACTGAGGAGATTAATGTCTTCAGGCATGAGATGGAAAGACCTTAGCCTGGATCAAGCACATCTTATGGGAGCATTCAGTGCCAGAAGATATTTTAATCTATTAAAATGCAGTAAATAAGATACAACATGATATTACATGAAATAAATAATTAAAAATAAACCTACTGTTGTAATATCTATCAGACTTCAAACATTTTTTAACAGGTCAAGCCAAACAAGAAAAAAAAAAAGGTATTTCTTTTCTGTCAAGATGATTGAAAAAGCAGAATTTAATGGCAATAATTAAAAAATATATGAATAATACTTCTTCAAGGAGAAATCTAGTCCTACAGCACACAGAAAGAAATGCCCATAGATACAGAGGAGTGGGAATTAAAGGCATCTCTTTCTTTATGTATGCTCACAAAAAAATGATATGAGAGAAACACATGAACACTGGAAGTGACCAAAACCAGCTCTACATTTTTGATTAAAGAGAGGGCAATTGAATGGAACAGAGGACTGATGAAATATAGAGCTATTTAAAGTGATGAAAACCTTGTTTTAAACTTGTTTGGAAGGATTAAAGTAGATGAACCCTGTAATATAAATGGAGTCATTCATACACATTTGACGTTTTAAACTGCAGCAACACAAAACAGGGATTATTGATACATCAATAAGAGTAGTTTCTTTGTTGCTTTCCCAAGAACTGAGATTTACATAATTATTCTTTGGATTTTTTGTAAATTTGATGTAATTGTATTGTTTCAGACACAATCAGAAGGCACAGTTAATCTTTCTAGGATCTCCAAAGATGATTAGATATTTCTGTCTGCCGAGAACATTGTTAAAACACGTTAGAGCATCAAAAAATATCACAAGTAAATGTTTTTTTTTTTCAAAACTGAATTCTGGTCACATTTCTTGAAAGACTGGCAACATTTTTATTTATGACTTATTACATTTCCTCCAACTCACAGTGCTGTGTTCAGCCACTTTGCTCAGCATACTGTCCGTATCTTCAGACATTCATTATCAGTCAAAGAAATGCTTGAAATGCCTCAAAATATGTACAATGGTCAAAGGGTAAGAAGTTCAGATAGTCACTCACGTCTTTGTTCTCCTTCCCCTCATTTACATACTGGGTGTGCTCCAGGGGGTACTGGGGACCTTTTGATTGCCTTCAAAGGGGGCTGGCAGAAGTGCCCTCCCCTGTTTGCCAGGGTATCTTTTCCCCTCCACCCCTGCTGATCTGTCCTGGGCTTTGCTGACCTCTACAAGACACACACATCTGGCAACCAATGCTTTCCCTCACGCTGCTTCTTTCTTCTCCCTGAATCATTATTGATGACAAGCTCACTATGGGGTCTCAACAGGCTTAGCAGCCTCAGCTGGACCGGACCTGTACCAAAACTTACACTACGGAGTGTTTCCCCTGGACTGAATTCACTGTTATGCACATTTCCCTTCCCAGGCTAGAAGGAAAACTGCAAAAATGCTGCTCCATGTCTCAAAAAAAGAGTGGAAAGATCTTTGTGGAGGTGAATGGGAGCTGGACCAGGTGTGCTTTGTGAATTGAATGAAGTCAGCAGCCAGCCCACCTGAAAATCAACTGAAACCCATAACGGGATGTGCAAGGCCCAGACAGAAGAGTAACAGTGTGAATAAAAAAATTTGCAGTGACTTCAGCTGCTCACACTTTCTAAGGATGGCTGCCGCCTGTCCTTCTCTGTGAGTCGAATTTGCAGTCCTCACTGTCATGCAAGGGAGATAGTTTAGAGAGAAGCATTTAAAAAGCAGGCATTGCTGGTGATGTAGAAATAGCATTCTGACTGTGCTTGTGCAATTTCTTTCAACAACTACTAATTAAAACACATGGCAAATATTTAATTTTTATCCCTATCAGATAAATAGTACGGGGAATAGAAAAGAAAGTTTGATTCAAGTAATGTTTTTGAAAAACTAAAAGGGGAAATCTTCAGTTCGAGCATGCCTATATTTTGATTTATTCTGGAACCCTGAGTTGTACTTTGTTTCTTCTCCATGTAAAAGAATAAAGTAGACTTCATTCCTTAAAGTAACAATTTTGTGTAACGTTACATCTGTACAAAAATGTGGGAAGGATGTGAAATCTTTTATGGAATTGTCTTTCTTCCATTTGCCAAAACTACAACTTGGAGCTGGTCAGATAACGCACAGGGGATTGGAATTACAAAAGTGATGTTATTTTTTCATTTATATTTTCCTAAACCAGTTCAAAGTTTAAAAGCTTTCTTCATACACTGAAGCGTTACAGCCATTTTGTTTTAATGGCTAAGTCCCAGATGCTGCCTGGAGCTTGCAGCAAACTCCAGCGGCATGTTCCCTCACGTTGCCTTGCACTTGTTTCCTCAGTAGCCACATGATCCCTTCTTGTAATCAGGAACTGTGTGATAAAGGTGTGATAAAGAGCACTTCCTCTTTATCCCTGTCTTGTTATCCTCTTCTCTGCATCCCGTCTGGCCTGGCCACATACTGAGGAGGATGGTACATCTGCCTCTTCTCTGCAGCTCAGCAATGCTTGACAGGGCATGCCTGCCTGCCAATCATGCCCCTTAGGCAGAGGGGGAGGCCTAATTTATTAATCCTAAGCAAATTTAGGAGGAAGCTAGACTCTAAAATGCTTAGCTCACACAAGAAAGCAGTAAGTCATATACAGTATATACAGTAACACACAATACTTTCTGAGACAAGAGCCTGGGTACCAGTCAGATGTTAGGCTGGTGGGATTGTTACAAATTAGTGTTGCATAGCTAAGATCTGCCTAAGAAGAAACGCGAGTACAGGGTCCTCCTGCAAAAGCAGAACAAACTGAAAGGGACCCTGTGGACAATTCGTTGCATATGCTTCATCCTCAGAGACCTGAGGAAATTTATTTATCACTGCTCTCTATAGTTAGGCTTCAGCCTGCTGCCAGCCTCCCCAAGAGCCATCTCTGTCCCAGACTGAGCCAGCACATCCCTCGGCCCCTACTCAACAGGGCAACTGCTCCAGCCCAGGCTGGCTTGGAGCCCTTGCTGAACTCGCACCAGTTTGTCCACATCTTGTATTGAGAAGGGCCCAAAAGCTGTGTGTCTGACGCTGTCTCTGCCCATGGCCTCATGAGGGCAGAGTAGTGGGGGATGATCCCATCCCTTGAAGGATGGACTGTGCTCCTGCTGCCCGGGCACGGCTGACTCCTGCATGGCTCATGGTGCCCCAGGGCACCAGCACCTTTGGCAGAGCTGGTCCCCAGCCTGGCCACCCCCAGCCTGCCCCGCTGCAGGGTTATCTACTTTCCCAGGGGCAGGAGCCTGCATTGTGTGGGTGCTTTAAGTCGTGTGACATATTGTAAAATCAGGTTGCTCATAAGTGACTGGAGACAGCACAGCAGGTAGCTATTTCCTTAGGGATTTTAAAGGGAAGACATGATTGACTGCAAGCATATGCCTTTAAGGGGGATATGCAATCATGTGAAAATCAGATGGGGGTCTTGGAGGAAATGTTTTGTCCCCACCACAGAAAGGATCACAGAAATAAACAGTATGATTTCTTCAACTTTTTAATTAAAGGGTGCCTCCTCATGGTTGGAAGGATTTCCTAACCAGCAAGCTCTTCTTGAGCAGAGCAGCTGAAGTGCAGGACAGTATCTCCATAAGTCAATGTTCACAGCTTAGACTTTCCTGTTTAACATACAGTTTGTCTTCCACCCACTGTGTTTTCTATAAACACTAAACAGTTGGAGCAGGACAGAATTTTCATTTCATGGCTATCGACACCCTGCTGTATTATGGTAGTTTAGAGGTGATTTTGAATTAAAATGTGAGTCTATACCTGAAAAAAAGTTTTTTCTACCTACTTGACTCATGGAGGAAGAAGACCCCAAACCATCATTCGATCACAACTCAGTCCCTGCACTGCTTCTGGGACAGCAAATTACGCACTGCTCCCTTGTACAGACTTCATTTTGAGGATGTATTTAAGTCCCAGAAGTAAACTAATGTGGACAATGTGTATTGCAGCTATTGGAAGGAATAGAGACTGCAGGATCAAGTCCTGAATTGAATGACACCCTTGCAAGAGTTCCCACTACAGGGGAAAAAAGGGACAGAAGTGGGGAGGAGAGGGTGGGGGAAATAATTGTTTGTGTTGTAATTCTCTTCAGATTTGTCCTTATGTTAATCACATCTGATATTAATGTGATTAAAGGAGCAGAGACTCCCTAGAAGAACTCAGGAGAAAGAAAAATTCCTCTGTGATGTTTGCTTTTCAGTTCCTTGAGATTTTGAATTCAGTTAAACATCCCTGGGATAAGATTTCAGTAATCTCTCTGACACAGTGCAAAAACCTGATGCAGGGCTGGGGAGAAAGGTTGCAAAAACAAGCAAGTTTCTTTCTTCATTAAAAGAACAAATGATCATGCAATGATTCTTCAAACCAGTGCGTACATCAGATTTCAGAAAACTAATACTGTAGTCGAGTATATACTATAACCACAGTTACCATGGTGATGGTAAGCAGCTCTCATTTGCCCTGAAAGTCATTGTCATTCGCATGATACATGCCTTAACATCAGCTTTTAAAAATATTTCGTATTGAAGTACAGACTATATTTTGTTATTAATTGAAAATACTTTAGTTGCTAATATATTAAACTTTTCTTTTATATGGAAATAAGCCCATACAAAATGTGCTATATGAGAAGCTGGTCTCTTTCTCACAGGTATCTATCTACAGGCTGCTTTGCAAGTATGAAAAGTATTTGTTAACCTGCATCTTTGCAGGCTGAGAACTCACAACACACATCTTGCTAGCTGCTAGGCCAGGTATCACTGAGGTGACATTCAATACAGAAAAACAGAGCTCATCATGATTTTAATACTAAATTGCTAGTTGTCTTGTTTCCTACTGGTTATCTGTACAGTTTAATTTAGAAATTAAATGTTAGAACTCCCCACTCAACATCACACCACTCTGCTTCGCTACTTGAGAAAATTTTGTTTCTATGGTAACTGCAGGAGACTTATTCACAGACATTGATGTCACCCACATACTAAATTTAATTACAATATATACAAACCATTGAACCATTGATTTCTTTCATTATATTATCTGGAACTGTAATGTAATTGTTACCAGTTATGATCACAGTGAGTATTTTAGTAATCTAAACAAACATATACAAATATAAGGCTATGGATATATTTCCTAATATATATATATAAATAGAAAAGCTTTGGAGAGGAACACATTTATTGGCTCTCTCCACTGGCAGATGACCAATTCCATTTTAGGTACACTTTAGAGGCAAATATCACTTCATTAGACATTTGCCAAATTCCTCTGGTGGCTCAGAAAGTGCTTGGGGACTCTCCGGTCACAGTCATCAACTACAACAGCAGAAGACAATCCCACTACTTTTGGATCTGTGGAGTGCCTTAATAGTATGCTTTCAGTTCTGCTGGGGATTTAAGAAGTGTGCACAGGAGTCCACACCTCCTTCACACTCTAGAGGGTGAGGGTCTTCCAGCAGTTTCTGTGCACAGCTGAGGGAGATCTGGATCTGCTGCCAGAGCAGGCTTTATAGAATCATAGAATCACTTACGTTGGAGAAGACCTTTAAGATCATCAAGTCCAACCATTAACCTAATGCCAAACCACCACCACTAAACCATGTCCCTAAGCACCACATCTACCTGTCTTTTAAATACCTCCAGGGATGGTGATTCAACCACTTTCCTGGGCAGCCTGCTCCAATGCTTGACAGCCCTTTCAATGAATAAATTTTTTCTAATATCCAATCTAAACCTCCCCTGGTGCAATTAGAGGCCATTTCCTGTTATCCTATCACTTGTTACTTGGGAGAATAGACTGACCCCACCTCTCTACAACCTCCTTTCAGGTAGTTGTAGACAGCAACAAGATCTCCCCTCAGCCTCCTTTTCTCCAGGCTAAATAATCCCAGTTCCCTCAGCTGCTCCTCATGGGACTTGCTGTCTAGGCCCCTCACCAGCTTTGTTGCCGTTCTCTGGACACGCTCCAGCACCTCAATGTCTTTCTTGTAGTGAGGGGCCCAAAACTGAATGCAGCATTTGGGTGGGGCCTCACCAGTGCTGACTACAGGGGGGGATAATCACTTCCCTAGTCCTGCTGACCACACTATTTCTAATACATACCAGGATGCTGTTGGTCACCTTGGCCGTCCGGGCACACTGCCAGCTCATATTCAGCTGGCTGTCAACCAACACCCCCAGGTCCTTTTCCACCGGGTAGCTCTCCAAACACTCCTCCCCAAGCCTGTAGCACTGCATGGGGTTGTTTTGACCCAAGTGAGAGACCCAGCCCTTGGCCTTGCTGCATCTCATACCATTGGCCTCAGACCATTGATCCAGTCTGTCAAGATCCCTCTGTAGAGCCTTCCTACCCTCAAGCAGATCAACACTTCTGCCCAACTGGTCATCTGCAGACTTACTGAGGGTGTACTCGATCCCCTCATCCAGGTTGTTGGTAAAGATATTAAAGAGAACAGGCCCCAGTGCCAAGCCCTGGGGAACACCACTTGTGACCAGCTGCCAACTGGATTTAACTCCCTTCGCTACAACTCTTTAGGCCCATCAGTTTTTTACCCAGCGAAGAGTATACCCATCCAAGCCATGTGAGAAGCCAGTTTCTCCAGGAGAATGCTGTGGGAAATGGTGTCAAAGGCTTTACTAAAGTCCAAATAGACAACATCCACAGCCTTCCCCTCATCAACTAAGAGGGTCACATATCATAGAAGGAGATCAGGTTAGTCCAGTGGGACTTGCCTTTCATAAACCTGTGCTGACAGGACCTGATCACCTGGTTGTCCTCTACGTGATGTGTGATGGCACTCAAGATGATCTGCTCCATAACCTTCCCTGGCACTGAGGGCACCCCTGTAGTTTCCCAGATCCTTCTTCTGGCCCTTATTGTAGATGGGTGTCACACTTTCTATCTTCCAGTCAATTTGACCTCCCTGGTTAGCTAGGAGTGCTGATAAAGGATTTACAATTAAGCCCTCAGTTTCTCCCCACTAGGTGATAAGAGAGAGTCAGACAAGCAGAGCTGACATATCATTAGGCTGTAGGAGCAATTGCAGAGCAATTCTGCCACTACCTCCGAGCCAGCAGAGAGACCACAATGATGGGGAACTTCAGAGTCTAGACAGACCTGTTCTTTAAAGCAACTCCCTTTATAACTCTCATCTACATAGCCTAGCTTAGAAAAGTGTGCCTTGTGAGAAACATTTTGACAACAAGCTGGAAAAAACAAATGCTTACAATCTGTAAAAGTCATGCTGAGGGATTTTTCAAAGTCTTAGACTCTTTTAGTCTGCTTGTGACAAGCAAGACACTACATCACAGATCATTTCTCCTCCTGAAAATGAGAACCTAGAGGCTATTGATCTTCCTGTAAGACAGTTTCCAGAGAAGCTAGAAAGAGAAAAGCTCTAAAGGCTTCACCTTTGATATATTTTCTCAGGTCTGGCCCTGGTCCATTAAGGATTTCCCTCTCTTATACAGAGACAGTGGCCTTAGCACATTCAGACTCTGATGACTGAGCCTAGGACATAGGTTCAAGGGCCCCTGGACTGAGATGATGTCTTTTAAAACTTTGACCGTGGTCATAGGACCATAGATCAGAATTATTTTTTTCCCCATTTGCAGCAGCTCCAAAGCTGTTATTTTTGTGGGGAGCTCACCAGCACAAAGTTTCCCAAATGAAAGTTTTTGCAATAGCAACCAATGATACAACTATCTGTTTAATTTCCAGACCACAGTATAGAAAAAGGAATGCTAGAAAAAAAGTGTATTTCCCATGTCAGTACCTTCTGTTTCTTGTGGTTGTTCATCCTGCTGTTACAGGTAACAATAGCATGAGTAACCTCCTATATCAGGAGAGTACGGATTTTCCTGTATCAAGAGAAACTATATCTTGCCTAGCAATGACTCTTCAAGTAAATTATTAGGTGAAGCTACAATCACAAGAGATGTTTAGAAATACCTTCACCAAACACTGGCGATGGCTGCTTTGATTCCCTCTACAATCTTGCAGAAACCTGCACGTAATTGTTAGAACATCCAAATACCATGGAAAAATTTCTCTTTTATGAGACAAATTTTATGTATTCCTAAATAAAATCTATAGTCAAGTTATAATATTGAATGGGCTAACTCCGCAAATATCAATAGTACTTACCTTAACCTGAAGCTTTAATGGCTAATTCTTCTCACTTTCTCTCCTCTTTTATATATTGACGTTCCTTCTTGGAAAGCTTTTGACTTTGCTGAATTCTTGCTGTATCTTACAACACCTACAGTACTCAAGAGACAGCACAGGTTGCAGCAGGGAACTGCTTTAGAGAGGGATCCCTGAAGTCAGGCTGTGTGCAGTGCTACAACGTTTGCTGAAGCACCTTTTAATAAAGAGCAAATATTTATAAACATGATGTCCTCTGCTGTTGCCCAGCATGAAGTACCTGCAATATCTCAAATGTGATGTGAAGAGTTAGACTAGGGTGACTCACACGAAAGAGATTAAAAGGTGTAAACACAGTAGAACCAGAGCAAACAAACCAGTAGAGACTGATTCCTGCAGAATCTGTGCGTGTATAAAATATTTTGCAGAAGAATAGAAGATGTGAAAGAAAGTCTTAATTCTATATACACAGCTGACCATGAGAGATAATGATGAGATAATAAATACAGAGCTATTTTGTTGCTGTTGCACTGGCTTGCAGAGGTTCGCGTTTTTTTCTTGCTTGTTTTCACTGTCACATTGAGTGGAAAAGGATGACAAGGGAGTAAAAAGTATTTTCAAGAACATAGCTAATGTATTACAGGGAAGCTTTTGCCAGGGGAACAACTAATGAAACAGCCCTATGGGCTCCAATGCTTCTATCTTTGGGATGCAGGCAAAATCAAGAAAACCGAAAACACAAACCTCAGTGAATTCGGTGACTGAGAGTTTAAGGATTTATAGCAGAGGGGAGGATGACTGCAGAACAACTTTAGTATGCGCACAGGTTCTCAACGAGGGAGGCTGCCTGCCATTCGGCTGCTGTCACTGTAGCCCTCTGTTAAATTAGTGACTCCTTTGATTTCAGCTGCATTGTAGAGCCAGCTGCAATGCGATGTAACAGGCTGAAAAAATGAAGCCAGGTGCTAATGATACACAAAAAGCTATTCTAATGCAGTTGATAAGAAACCCAGGGAGCCAGATACATTGGGGATTTGAGTTTGCATAGATTTGTTACAACAGCCACAAAAACAATTAAAAGCAAAAGGGTTGTAACCTCAGAAACTGGAGGAAAGAATTCAGATTGTAAGAAAGAAAGCTCAAGGGAGAACCAGAAAACACACATAGCTAGAAAGGTAAACATATTTGCAACACCGCCACAAACATTTCCAGCAGGGCAGCAGGCTAGCCTTTACAACATGGAATTCACCTTCAGTTGCTGCCCAGCACACAATTTTCACAATATGTATATGGCAGACATCTTTGTGTACAGTAAAAGAAACCTTGCTCCAACACTTGAATCATTTCTATCAAAATCTGTGTTCACAGCCACTTTAAAACAAATCTGAAATAATTTGTCAAAAGTCACTGTAATTATCCCAGGTTTGTGTGTCTGTCAAACAATTCATGATGTATGAGGTTTAGATCATTTTTCCTGTCATCAAGGACAAGCCCAAGCTTTTAGAGAGAAATCATTTATCTTTTCTCCATTATGTATGTAAAATAAAATTTAATTATGTATGTAGATTCATCCTAGTCCGAGCTGGTTGAGTTCCCATTTATTTTACTATTTTCATAAAGAGTGAGTCAGATTTACCTGCATTTTCATGGGGTCAGATGGGAGCAGAAGCTGGCCCAGCAGGTAACTTAGACCGATATTTATGACATCCTAATTTGCCCTGCTCACACTACGGCTGCATTGCAGCTGCTTGAAAGCTTTACCTCTTGAATAATTACAACCCCAGAAAGTCTCGTACTCAGCTAATTTATATGTGCTTTTTCCTATTGGCTTCAACGGCGCCAATAAAGTCTTGTCTCCGCTGTGCAAAACAGCACAGCATAGAGCTTGGCCGGCTGCCAGGGCAGAGGAGACTCATTAGCGGGGCTGCAGCGTCAACCCAATACTTCTCTGCTGCTCCTGGCCCAGCTTCACAGCTCAGAAGATCATTGCTCTGCACCCCCCAGACAGCCCATCTCAGTTTGCGCAGCGCAAGATCGCTTCTGCTGGGGGTCCTGCTCTGGGGTGTCCAGGAGAAGGCTCAAGCTTGTTGCATCCAAAGTATCTGACTCCTAAATTTCAGGCAGGGTTGTGTCTGAACTGATTTATGCCTTGTATATATTTGTTTTCATGTAATGGCATCTGTATATTTTCTGTCTTCGATTAAGCGTAATTACCAGATGAATTCATGTATGACAATATGATTGTTTAGCTTTGAAGCCTACGATTGTGGCAGTCCTCATATGCATTTAATCTTCAGCACTCTGTAAAGTACATTAGTAATAGTTAGGAATGGTTCATTTTGCCACAGAGGCCTGTCTTCAAGTGTCTGTTTTTATCTTAGTGTGGGACTGGAAAAAATCCAGGATGTTTCTTGTTAATTATAACCCTAATTTGTTTGAGCTTAGAGTTAGTCTTCCTTCCATGGATATTTATTTTGTGCATTTTATAAACAAATCAAAACTTTGGTGGACCCCGAAGACATTAGCTTCACTATCTGAAAGCCAATTTCTCCTCTCAGTGCATGAATGGTCTAATTATGATGTGTTAGGGAAAGGGTAGCACAACTGCCACTTGCTAGATTTTCAATGAAAACAGTGAGTTTGCTGCACATACTTAAATCCATGGCCTTTGCATTTAGGGAATGGCTTCTAGCTCCAATTCTCATTTTGTCTCAAACAGAGATGGATCTCTGGTCTTTTACCAACTTTGGTGAGCTCCGTTGCATCTAAGTGATGGCTCTCTTTCATCCTACTAGAGGCACTGAAATCAGGAGTGGGAGCTCCAGACCCAGGAACAGACACCAACATTCCTTTGTCGATGTGGGCCCTTGTGCTTCTCATGGGAGTTTGCTGCTGTTATAGTCAGCTATCTATTTGTGTCTCTCATTCCAGAAAATGTTGAAATGTGATAGGATCATTTCTTAACCCTCTGCAAAACCCAGCACTCCGTAGAACAGTACATCTTCTCAATTTAGTTGTATAAGACTGTGAGCCCTAGATGGAACAATAACACATCTGGCTACATCATAAATGCCAATGATTTGTTAAAATCAGTATGAACACTAAGACTAATACATTTACACAAGCACTTGGATTAAGTTCACATTATTTGCTTCAGGTTTTCTCCTTACATTGTCTAGCAGAACACAGCAAAAACAAGGAGTAAAACTGCCTGGTACTACAGGAGAGCGTGTCACAAGCAAGGACTGAGTATCCACGATTATAAGACTGAAAGGAGGAGTGGCAGAGGTCTTCTTCGTATTGCTTGAGACACTATCTGCAGTGCAATTTGAATGGCAAAAAAATTACATATCAAATAACACGTTCTTTTCTCCCTATAATCATATTATTTCCTATCACTTAACTAGCTGCATTTAGCTACATGTTCTATTTTTACTGAGATGCCTTATAACTGAAACTCACATCCTTCTATGTAATTTTTAAAGATGATGACTGCTATTGCAGTGAATGAGACATAATGGTATATGCTCAAATTTTATACTGCAGTAATGCTAGATTTCATTAATAAAAGAATTACTTTATTGGAAATAACTTCTGCAGTCACATTGAGAGGACAGGTAATAGGATTCTGAGAGATTTGAATCATCAACTATGCAACAGTTACTGTCATTCATTAGAAGAGCAGCTAGAAGATGGGGAAGTAGTTACAAGTGCAAGCTAGATGGCAAAGAATTTTCTACTGTGATATTAACCCTTTCACTGTCACTGTAGGCTATGTCACTAACCACACGCAGTGCAAAGAAGGATATGCTTTGGCCTATAAAAGCCATATTTGCCTTGTCTCACAAAGAGTGGTTTCCCACGTACATGAGGTTAGCCTTGTGGCTAAAAGGGAGCTCCATCCATCCAAGCTGCAGCAGAGCCCATGGACAGTGTTGACACAAGGCTGTTTTGTGGGAACTCAGAAAGTGCAGACTAAAGCTGTGTCTGTCATCCAGCTACAGACAATTTTGCTCCAGGATCCAAGAATGACTGAAAACATAACTATGTGTCTGCTAATAGTAAAGTCAGCCTTTAAAGTATTTTCACTGTTTCTTTAGGCATGTGTTAGCGAGTGATTTATCAAAATGCTAAGTTGGTGGTTTTACAAACTTGTGATAAATCATCACTGAACATATTTTTTTTATCAGCTAACTTTTCATCCAACCCAAAGTCCAGCTGGAAATTTGGCCACAGTCTCCCTTGACGCTATGAAACAAAAGAGCCAGGGTTATATAAACACCTCGGGTGTCAGATGCCCGCACATTTGCAGGTGGGACTTTTGAGACACCACAGCATACCCAAAACATCCATATGGGGCTTTCAAAGATGGCGCATGATTCATAGGAGACCCACACCCTCTCAGTATGTTAGATGGAGTCCAGGATATGCATCTCAAACAGCTTTGAACTGACCTCCCAGCGACTACCAAAGGAGGCGAGTTGGTATGAAACAGCACCTGATAGCTATTTTCCTTCTTAATGGAACATCCCCAGCAGTTAAGCAGAGCAGTAAAACTACTGCCAAATACATCTGAACAACGACAGAGGGAATACAGGGTTTCTTGCTGATCTAAACCAGCATAAAAATGAAAAGCTCTAGATCTGTTTTTTCTTGAGGGATCTTAGGAAAAGTTGAAGACCTCCTCCTTTGCCACTTCACTCTGGGAGGAATTCAGCATCTTTGGCTAGCGATAGTGTTGAGTTATCCTAAGATGCAACAATTCCCACATGATTCACTGGGTCATCACCAGGGTGGAGGCAGGAGACTCTATGGCAAGGCAAACAGCTGGTAGGGGTGAGGTGGGCTCCAGACAGGCGTTCCCGTAGCAAGTCAGGCCTGTGAGCTTCTCTGAGGCATGTGCAACAATCGTCTGCGTGGCTCAGTGTGTGCTTCATAAAGCTTCACTTGTTTTTTTAGTAAGTGAGTGACAAACATCACCCCATACCCCTAATCTTGCTTTTCCAGCAGCCCATCCTTTTTAGCTGCACTTCAGTTGCAGAGGCTGGAGATGGAAGGTGTTAATTTGCTGGGCATCTTGTTTATATATTCAGCGCAGAAATGCCATTCTACTGCAAATTGGTTCTGAGGGTGGTTTTGTGTGTTTTTTTTAACTGTCACCCATGTGCAGTGATGCTGCAAGCCATCTATTAGAAGAGAAAAATACCGACATATATAATTAGCTGTAGTCTGCACAGCTACTTTGTACAGAATTTGGGAAATGAGCATCAAACAGCAGCATTTGGCAATCCTCTGTGCTTATGAACTGTTTCTTACTAGATGTGACTCTATTCCCCTTAAATGTTTACTGAGAAAAATTACTGCAATAATGAAGACGATTGGCCGTCTGTCTAACTGAAGAGGATTATTTTCTTTTTAAGCCACTATTGTGAGCTTGACTGGCTTCAGTTTTGCAGTTAATGTGGGTCACAGTGTTTGTCTTTTCCTTTCAACACTGCTGTCTTTATTTACACAGTTAATCACTGTTTTCAAACTATTTAATTATTTTGGAAACTTAGATTCCATAGAATCATAGAGTCATAGAATGGTTTGGGTTGGAAGGAACCTTAAAGATGATCTAGTTCCAACCTTCCACTAGATCAGGTTTACTCAAAGCCCCATCCAGCCTGGCCTTGAACACTTCCAGGGATGGGGCATCCACAACTTCTCTGGGCAGCCCATTCCAGTGTCTCACCACCCTCACAGTAACAAATTGCTTCCTAATATCTAACCTAAATCTACCCTCTTTCAGCTTAAAACCATTACCCCTCATCCTATCACTACACTCCCTGATAAACAGTCCCTCCCCATCTTTCCTGTAGGCCCCCTTCAGGTACTGGAAGGCTGTTATAGGATCTCCCTGGAGCCTTCTCTTCTCCAGGCTGAACAAGCCCAACTCTCTCAGCCTGTCTTCATAGGAGAGGTGCTCCAGCCCTCTGATCATCTTCGTGGCCCTCCTCTGGACTCACTCCAACAGGTCGATGTCCTTCTTGTGTTGGGGGCTCCAGAGCTGGATGCAGTATCCCAGGTGGGGTTTCATGAGAGTGGAGTAGAGGGGAAGAATCACCTCCCTTGCCCTCCTGGCCACACTTTTTTTGATGTAGCCCAGGATGCGGTTGGCTTTCTGGGTTGTGAGCGGACATTGTGAGCTCATGTTGAGCTTCTCATCCACCAACACGTCCAGGTCCTTCTTGGCAGGGATGCTTTCAATCCATTCTCCACCCAGCCTGTATTTGTTCATGGGATTGCCCCGACCCAGGTGCAGGACCTTGCACTTGACCTTGTTGAACTTCATGAGTTTTGCATGGGCCCATCTCTCAGGCTTGTCAAAGTCCCTCTGGATGGCATCCCTTCCTTCCAGCATGTTGACTGCACCACACAGCTTGGTGTCGTCGGCAAACTTGCTGAGGGTGCAATCAATCCCACTGTCCGTGTCAACAACAAAGATGTTAAACAGTGCTGGTCCCAATACCGACCCCTGGGGAACACTAGTCATCACTGGTCTCAACTTGAACATCAATCCATTGACTCTTTGAGTGCGACTATCCAGGCAATTCCTTATCCACCGAGTGGTCCATCCGTCAAATCCATATCTCTCCAATTTAGAGAGATCATTTTAGAGAGACCATTAATTCTCCAAATTAGAGAGACCATTCCACCATGCATATATTTCCTTCGCTGCTTTAGTTTTAAAGGAGGAACAAGAGAGGCATCAGGCCTGGCCTGCCAAAGCCAATGACTGGGCATACTCAGAAAATCCTTTGGCACATCCCCCTCCTCCTGCCACATCCCCAGGTATGACAGTGCTGAGGAAGCTGGAGACAAAAGGGTTTCAGAGGGTGGGATCTGGCTCCAGATTCAGACATCTAAGCATAGACATCTATAATGTATGTGTCTGCTTTGAACAAGGTGTCCAAACTTCCATCACAGACAGTGGAGACCTAGAATTCAATTCAGTTGCCTAAACATTGGAGTTTACTTTTGAGACACCTGGATATAGCAACAATGTTTGCATGATTATAGCTCTAATGAAGCAGGACCTATGGGTGACCTTCTGAAGTGGTATTTGGAAGCCAGATGGGATATCCCAGGTCTCAAATGATAATAGATGCTCTAGACCTCCACTAACTCCTAAAGGAGACTTAGACTTCTTGTGACCACATAGTACCCTAAACTGTAAAAACATTTAGATATTTGAATCTGAAAACCCTTCAGACTTACTAGTGAGGGAACAAATAAAAATGGCATTAAAAAAAGCTCATTGAAAAGAAGACAATTTACCATTGATAATTCTTGCCATTTTGTTATTGTTATTACACTACCCAGTATTTTTTAAAAGCTAAGGAAGGAAGGAAGGAAGGAAGAAAGAAAAGGAAACATGTCTACCAAAGACATGGTGAGTGACAGCTCACAGAGCTATCTTCAAAAACTTGGTAGGTGCCCATGGCACAGTGTGGAGCCATTTAGGATACTGGTTAGTGTCCCAGCATTGATATAAACATGTCATTCTGGCATTACCATGAACCAAATCTGCTACTGGACATTAAGCTAAGGATCTCTGCACCATGATGTACCTTTTCATATAGACTAATCCTAACAAACTCCCTGTATTAAGGTTTATGATGTCATGACCTAAGAAAGAAATGGAAGCTACTCAGTTTTTTATTACTTAGTTTTAGCAACATTTTGAACATTTGACTGAAAGTCCTTGCATCCATTCTGCCCCTAAGCTGAATGAATTTGAACTGCAACTGTGGAAATCCAGACTGAATAAAAATGAATAAGAATTCAGTACATATGTCCACTTAGTGCTTTCCATGCACTTTCCATTAGTCTTTGAGTGCATATATAGAAAATCCTCTGGATTTTCAAATGATTTCTACATAAATTGGGTGACAAGAGAAATAATTGTAAAGAATTAGACAAAGCTTTTAGGCTTTATCCATATAAACGTGAAGCCTGTGTTTATAACCGAGGAAGACGTACCACAGACACAGCAGAGACTCTACATCCTTCGCTGCTAGATGTGCATATTATGCATATAAGCATCATTTGGCATACCTTCTACATTTAGCCCATTAACCTTTTGCTCACTATGCAGTGATTTGTGATACACTTCCTTCCTTTGCGAAGTTAAAGACCACATAGGAAAAAAGCAGCATTAGACACCACTGAGGCCCGTTCACATTACAGTCCCCCCTGGCTTAGGTGCTAAGAACAGTCACTACAGCAAAGTGTGTGGAACTCTCTTACAGCACAGCCTTGCAGGCTGGGGCCCTAGTGAATTGTACCCTGTATTTTAATACATAGACATACATGGATTAAAGATAATTGCCTTGAAATAGCAGTGACAAAAAGTTCTTCTGACTCAGGGGGAGCTGTTAGTCTCCTCTCTAACATCTCTGTAGGACTGACAGTCTCTGTTCTTTGAGAGACAGTCTGAGTAAGATTCAGCTCTATCTTTGGACTCCGAAATGTAGGTGTCTCTGTGTAAATGGCTACTTGAGATAGTCAATGAAGATTTGAGAGCCAAGGCACTACACAGTAACCTAGACATAGGTCTTGAGGCACCTAGCACCTACTGCCATTTCAGACATCCTAGAGTATCCAGGACAGCAACAAAAGGATGGCAAATATTACACTGGATATAGAGATCTCATGCCCTCAGTCAAAAGAGACAGGCTGGAAAGAAGTGTCTTATGCGTTATGCCCAGCCCCGAGGCTGCTAGCTGACCAACAGCTTCAATATGACCCATATGTAAAAATTCCTAGTAAGGAGTTTTTGTTTTTCTGAGAATTTTGGCTTTTGAGTTCACAGCAATAACTAACAGGTCTTGAAGTGTTGAGATATTTGTTTTCTGTTCTGTTTTTCATTTCTTAGCTTATAGAAGGAAGCCCTGACTGAGCACTCTTTATGGACTCGGTCATTATACATGTAAATTGATGACTGTTCTGGCCATGGTCCAGAGAAACACTTAAGTATATGCTTAAGTTTTGTATTTCCTCCGTACGTATGGCAACGTGCCATTAACAATGTTATGTGCTCTATGTACATGGAAGCTACCCTAGAAACAGTAAGACACTTTAAACCCACATCCCTGAGCTGCAGCTAGGGAGCAATCATCCTATCTCCAGGGAAGAGGTTGTAAAGCTAACATACGTCTTTGAATTCTCCTGATTCCAAGGGTGTTTGGGTACCACTGTGACCCTCAAAGAAAACAATAAAGATACAAGGGTGGCTTTACTGTGAACCCACATAAAATGTCATTTTCCATCAATCTCTACAGCAACCTATAATTGCTAAAGAACATTAATGCCTTAGGGTAAAAGAAATTTTCTGTTCAACCCAAGACTTCCCCTGTATTGCAAATGCCCTCCAAAGAGGAACCTCTTCAATGCTTTAAAGCTGCTTTACAGCTACTTGACTACTAGTTTTCCCTTTCTTGAGCTCACCTACTCTTCTCTGGGACCCAGATACACTTCAGCACTTGCAGTATCTTTTAGGCAATGAGCTCTGCGACAGCTTGCATGGAGTACCTCCTCTGTTCAACCCTACCTCCTGTTTGATTCCTCTGTCTTTAGACATAGCTCTTCACCCCTTGGCAGCTCAATCCCAATAGTACAGAGGGCTCTCTATTGATTTCTGGGAAAGTAAGAATGTTGCTGCAAGGCTGGCAACATATTAAACTAAACCATATATGTACATCAGAGGAAAAATATTCATGCCTTTGTTCACCCCTCAGTTCAGTTGAAACGAAAAAAATACAGAGTATTTTCACTGCTTCCCTATGAATCTTATCAACAATTTCATACAAGTACTGTCTGAGTCAATGCTAGCAGAAATAAAAAGGACTCTATGCATGAAAGAAGAGGATCATTCTTTGTTTAGTTTGAGGGGAGGGAACTGTGTGATTGCAATTAATATTAGTTTTGAGCAACACAGAAAAGCCTTATGGCCATACAGGCTGAAAAGCAACATTTTCAACTTCTTTGATGTTTTCCCAAGAAGAAAAGGTGGCCAGAAGAGGAGAAATACATTTTATATTTCTGTGCAGTTTCCTTTTATTATTTGAAATATTTTTTTAAAGCAGTATGTTCATGGTATGCTGGTAGCTTGCTGACCAGATACTCAGACACTGGATAGTAAAATACAGTTTACAAAGGTGCAAGTGCATGGGCTGATCACCTAATGAACAGAGGAAATTTTAGTATTCCCTTAGAACTAATGGTAGCAGTACTGGCAACCTGCGAAACACTGTTATAAATTTCCCAAATGGACTGAATTTCAACATTTGTATTTACAAGGTCTTGTATCTACAAGATATGAAGTCTGCACTGAGATGAAATTACCTGTAAAAATAATTAAATTTTGCAGGAAGCCCTAAGGTAAATCCACCACCCTTTTGCTACCCTAAAAGATCAGCAGAAGAACTGGGACAAGTTGGTTCATAACTTAATCCTCTTTTTCATCCAAACTTATGTTATGGATTCATCTGGAACAAGCTTTTCAAAGGGGAATCATGGCCTGCATTCATTTTAGTAAAGTTCTGAATCTGACATTTCTAAGAGAGAACTAAACTAGCGCAGGAAATCAAATGTCTTCAGTGCCATCAATCCAGCTATCACATCGAGCACTGAGAGGAGCTAAAGCTAACCAAGATGCTCTCACAAGTACTTGAAGTTAGGTCTCACCATGGAATGGCCACCAGCTGTAAAACACAGCATATGAGAGGGGAACAGGGAGGACGGGGTGGTATTTAATTCCAGAGACCTCTTGTTATGTGATAAAGGCCATGAAAAAGAGAATTTCATTCATCTTGGAAAACACAGGCAAGAGATCTCTCTTGATTAAACAGAACCGTTTTTTTCAAGATGCTAAAATGGGAAGAGTAGCTGTAGATAAGCCATATCAGCTATCATCAGAGCCCCTGACTTGAAATGATATAAAAAATGAGGGGCTAGAGACTCAAGGCAGATGAAAGAAGCAGAGCATGACCTTTTTTGTTGCAGCTTAGTGAAGCGATAAAAGTAGCAACTGATACACCCATCTTACCTAGCAGAGAAGATTTTCAGAGGTATTTGCAGATAAAAGTGCTAATTAGGTAACTGGGACAGACAGAATTATTCCCAAACCTCTTTCTGTTTTATTAATGTTTCTGTGTTGATACTTTTCAGTTCTCTTTATGGAGACGCTATGAAGTGAAGCAGATGCTTTGCATGCTCATTGTCGTTAATGAGCACTGACAGACATAGTTTCCAGTTCCTTTCCTTCTTCTCTTTAGCATTCTTCAGTGACAATGTTTTCGTTCAGCAATATGAGTGACTGATGTTTGTATTAGTACCTTAATTCATTAAGACATTTTAGTAATGAAAATATATGTATTCTTTTCTTGACATTGTAAAATGACAACTGAAAGGTTGTCACTTCTAGAATGTAAGGCAGGCTTGCTGGGTATGATTGACCACCAAATTATTCTAGCAAAAGATATGTTCTAATAGGACTAACTACTGAAGAAAAGAGTAACTAAAACATGTGTATATATGCAGGTATAAAAAGGTTGTGTAAATTATTTGATAAAGTAGACAGTGTTTGATGCTTGGCAGGAAATTAATTTCCACACAGGCACTTGCTATGACAGCAAAGTGATGTGACAGCTCCTGGAGAACATCCAGCTAATTACTGTATCTTCCTTCGCCTTGTATTTTTTTTCTCTACTGTAAACCATGGACAGAAAGGTGGAAATCCATACTCCAACTGCCATGAGAAATAGCCATGCAAAAAAATGTAAAAACCCTTCATACAGGGATGAAAAATGTTTGGATCCTGAGAAATGCAGAATTTCAAATCATGGACTCAGATCAGTACAACTATTGAAATATTCCCTTGATGTTAGCAATTAAAAATTAGATTCTCATAGAATCACAGAATTGCCTAGGTTGGAAGGGACCTTTCAGATCTAGTCAAACCATCAACCTAACTCTGACAAAAACCATCAGTAAACCATATCTCTATGCACTATTTTCAGGTTGGAAAGTCTTTCTTACGCACAACTGTTAAACTGTACTTCTTGAATGCCAGCAGGCCACTGTACGCTAAGTGTTGTTCAAATGCAATATAATAGGAGCCTCTCCTCCACAAGTTAATGCATGCACATTCAGAAAAGCACATTCAGGAGCTGGGCTTGTAAAAGCTGGGAGATTTCTGCTGGTGTTAGGAGTCAGCCTGAGCTGGGGAGAAAGAGCCAGAGTGGAGACAGGGACCTAAAAGTCTGATCTGCCCCAGGAGGTACCATCCAGTCCAGGAGCTACTGTGGGCAAAATGCTGGATTTGTGCATTCCCATCACACATATACAGAGGCACTCAAGATGGAGTCCCTGATGGACATCAGCCCAGCAGACACCTTTTCCAGACAGGAGGGAAGAGATCTTTCTTCAACTAGGAGTTTTATTAGAACCATGTTTTACATGCTGTGACTTCAGGAAGTCCATAACCACTGCTGATTTGGGCTGGTTCCTTCTAGGTCTCACAGCAGAAGTGCACACCAAAGGGTCACATGGAGGAAAGGCAAGGGCCTTGTGCAAGACATCTGATACAAATCACTGTGCATTGAAAGGAAAATATAAAAGGAAGCACAAAGACACTTAAGGTAAGAACAGAAGAGGAAATACGAACCTGGATACATTTTCCTACCCTAATGAAGCTTCATTCTTCCTGACCAGAGAAAGTAATCTCATCAACAGAGATTTTTTTTTTGTCTAAGATTACCTTTTTCTCCCTTGTATTGATTTTGCTTTCTTTCAGTTGTCGTTGTGGAATATAATAATTTTCGTATCACAAATACTTTGAAAAGAGAGTTTTCTGACAAAAGCTGGGATTTGGGGTGGGGCAGAGGAGGAGCAGCACAGCGAATTATTTAGAAAAAAGTCTGGTAGAAAACATCCAAAAAAAAAAAAAAGTAATTATGCCAAGCCAGCCATTTTCTGATGGAACACCTTTAAGAAGTATAAAAGGAAATATAAGAATAAGGAAATCTAGAAAAAAAAAAAAAACATAAAAAATAAAGCAAATAACAGGAAATCTTACCTATACTTTTTTGCATCAAGGGGTGAGCAATCTGTTAAAGTCTATCAGACAAATCAATGCAGATTCATATGTAGCCTATCTGAGTAACAGATTCATCCTGAGTCTGCCAGACAGCTCTCAGCTGTCAACCCAATGAAATGGTGACATCCACTGCAACCCCACACCCCCTCCTGCAACACTGCACAACAGCACTGCCTCGGAGGTGGGTGGAGGATACCCAGGATACATGCGTCTTGGCACAGTGCAGGGCAGGCTCACCCAGCAGCCCCACTGCCAGCCCACAAGGAGGTGCTCAGCTTTGTATGGAGCCTGAAATCTAGAGCTGTCTAGAGGTCAGCCTGACATGTGGAAGCAAGCACAGCACCTTTTCCCTTTTATTTGGAGAGACTAAGCTTGGTGATGACAAGTGTGCCAGGTGAAGCAGCTTTGCCTGCAGGAACCTCAGATCCAGTTCTCTGTGCTGAAGTTATAAGCAATGAAAGGACATATATATATATATACATATATATATACATATATATATATATGGACAGACCAAAGTCAAACAATTTACACACATACTCTCAGATCTATTCATTACTTCTTGCTATCTACATCCTCTGCAGTTATCCCACTTTCCCCCCATTTTCTCCAGCATAAATCACTTTGGCAGCTTCCATTCAATTGCCACTGAGATAGATACTTAAATAATTTTCTGCACAGAGGTGAGCACTGCAGAAAAATCAGAGTAGGAGATAGTCTCTACTCCTGAGATGTGGGCAAAAAGTCCCTGAAGGAGAGTTTACAGCTATTGATGAAAATGGAAGATCACACGAATTTCCCAAAATTTCTGCCTGGTGGAAGCTAACAGGAAACTACAGACAGATCCAGCTTGCTTACTCCAGGCGTAGCTGAAAAAGCTGAAGTTCAAATCCTGCCACTGAATTCAGCCTGACAACTACTAAGCTCAGGGCTTTCGAAAGAGTAACCCCATTGTAACTCTTTGGAGGTATCTCAACTACTTCTTCTAACATTGCTTGTGCATCCTGACAAAGAGGAATGGGGGGGCTCATTAAGTTTCCTCAGCCTTATGTCAAGGAGTCCATTTCCAAGTTTCTCGATTCCATGATATATTTACTCTGAAAGCGCGAAAGTCTAAAAAAAGAGAAATTAAATATTTGCTGTCAGATTGTTTAATTTGCTGTTACAACTGGGTCAGCAGCTACCACTTGCTTTTACTGACAGAACATACTGGTTTGTAATCACTGAAGCATAACCATAGCACATAAGATTTGGTTATAGATATGAACCAGTGTCTTTAAACCAAAAATAGACCACAGAACTAAAATCAAAGATGACTGAGAATTTAAATTAATCTCGAGACAAGAAACAGTTAGTCTAGGAGGCATAGTCTAGGAGGTATCTAAGGTGAATTGAAAGTCAAGTCCCCAGAAGGCAAATAAATCCAAATAAGATCCAAAGATTCAAATAAAAGTGCCCCATCCAAAAATATTCTCCCAATCACAGAATCACATAATGATAGGTGTTGGAAGGGACTTCTGGAGATCATCTAGTCCAACCCCCCTGCCAGAGCAGGGTCACCCAGAGCAGGTTGCACAAGAATGTGTCCAGGCGGGTTTTGAATGTCTCCAGAGAAGGAGACTCCACCACCTCTCTGGGCAGCCTGTTCCAGTGCTCTGCCACCCTCAAAGTAAAGAAGTTCCTCCTCATGTTTAGGTGGAACTTCCTATGTTCAAGTTTGTGCCTGTTACCTCTTGTCCTGTCACTGGGCACCACTGAAAAGAGCTTTGCCCCATCCTCCTGACATCCACCCTTTAAGTATTTATAAGCATTGATAAGGGTCCCCCCTCAGACTTCTTTTTTCCAGACTGAAAAGACCCAAGTCCCTCAGCCTTTCCTCATAAGAGAGATGTTCTAGTCTCCTAATCATCTTGGTAGCCCTTTACTTTACCCTTTCCAGCAGTTCCCTGTGCTTCTTGAACAGGGGAGCCCAGAACTGGACACAATACTCCAGGTGCGGCCTCACCAATGCAGAGCAGAGGGGGAGGATGACCTCCCTTGACCTGCTGGCCACACTCTTTTTGATGCACCCCAGGATGCCATTGGCCTTTTTGGCCACAAGGGCACATTGCTGGTGCATGGTCATCCTGTTGTCCACCAGGACTCACAGATCTCTGTCCACCGAGCTGCTCTCCAGCAGGTCGGCCCCCAACCTGTACTGGTGCAGGGGGTTATTCCTCCCCAGGTGCAGCACCCTACACTTGCCCTTGTTGAATTTCATAAGGTTCCTCTCCGCCCAAATCTCCAGCCTGTCTAGGTCTCTCTGTATGGTGGAACAGCCTTCTGGTGTGTCAGTTAGCCCTCCCAGTTTTGTATGATCATCAAACTTGCTGAGGGTGCACTCTATCCCTTCATCCAGGTCATTGATGAATACATTGAACAGGACTGGACACAGTACTGACCCCTGGGGAAAACCACTTATTACTGACCTCCAACTAGACTCTGTGCCCCTAATCACAACCCTCTGAGCTCTGCCTTTCAACCAGTTTTCAATCCACCCCACTGTCCATTCATCTAACCCACACTTCCTAAGCTTCCCTATGAGGATGCTGTGGGAGACCTTGTCAAAAGCCTTGCTGAAGTCAAGGCAGACAACATCCACACCCTCCCCTCATCTATCCATGCAGTCATGCCATCATAGAAGGCTATCAGATTTGTCAGACATGATTTCCTCTTGGTGAATCCATGTTGACTACTTCTGATAGCTTTCTTTTTCTCCCCATGTTTTGAGATGACGCCCAGAACAAGCTGTTCCATCATCTTTCCAGGGATGAAAGTGAGGCTGACTGGCCTGTAGTTTCCTGGGTCTTCCTTCTTGACCTTTTTGAAGACTGGAGTGACACTGGCTTTCCTCCAGTCCTCAGGCACCTCACCTGTTCTCCAGGACCTTTCAAAGATGATGGAGAGCATTCCAGCAATGACTTCTGCCAGCTCCCTCAACACTCTTGGGCGCATCCCATCAAGACCATGGACTTGTGGATATCCAGTTTACTTAATTGATCTCTAACTTGATCCTCCTCAACCAAGGGGAAGCCTTCCTTTGCCCAGACTTTCCCTGTTACCTCCAAAGTCTGGGTCTCCTGCGGGCTGGCCTGAGCAGTAAAGACCGAAGCAAAGAAGGCATTCAGTAACTCCGCCTTCTCCACATCCTCTGTCACCATGGCTCCTGTCTCAGTTCTTTCCCTGGATAGTTTTGCAGCCATTAGGCACCTTGCCTCCTGATCCAACATGTCTCTGCATCCTGCTTGACTAAAAATGGCCCAGGGTCAGCTGCTGTCAGGCACTTAGCTCCTGCTAAACCCCTTGAGGAACCAGAAACCAAAAGAAGTTATACTTAAGCCCATTGGAGGAAACCAATCCAATAAGTATACTTTGTTCCCATGTAACACGTGAAAGCTTCAAACTCCTCACAAGCTCAGTGAAAACTGCTTTCATTTTTAAATACACTCTGAAGAGAGGGCCTGACTGATGGTAATGGCCACCCTTCTCATTTTAGCACGAGCTGAAAGGTTAGAGCACTTGCCCAGGGAGGGTGATATTTGGTCTCCAGGTCTGCTCAGCCTGGGGAATGGAACTTGTATCTCTCCTTCTCTATGTTTCCTTTGACTGGAAAAGTCCCAGTTCAAATTCCTTAAAACTGCAGAAAAAGTGAAGCTGAGCTCCCTACTTCCTAAGATAACTAAACAAAATCTGTGGTGCAATCAGCAGGGGCTGTCTCATCTCTCCCCACATCTCTCCCCACAATGCCAGGGCCACCACTCTCTCCATGTTCCCCCACCCTTTGGACTCAGACTCTGTTCTCAGATCTAGCACCCAAAAACTGAATTGGGGCACCACCTAAGAGGCTGAATGCCCTTGAACCAAGGAGGTACTGTTTTCTTACTTGGTAAAATTTCCTTTCAGTGGTTGTTTTCAATTATTATAGCTATTCTGGCTTTACATGCTCACTACCATATAATCTAAAACCGCATGTAAATACGTAAATTATTTTCTACTGCATATTAACTTCTGATAAGTAATTAGCCAGCAACTATTAGTGTCATGCAGGCAAGCTAAAAGCAAAGCAAGCAAACATTTTGTCTACATTCATTTGGAAAGTTTTATTTTAATGCCTAAGGACTGCCAGAATGTAAGTACTACCCAAAGATGTTAATTATACAATTTTTCAACAGGTGAAAAGTTTCTGAAGACCTGAAATATGTTAGGCATAAAGAGACCTTGATGGATGGATAAAATGATAGTGCTGGTTTATTTAACAATCTAAAATCAAAGTGGTGAGGACAGATTTCAGCTCAGCTGAGAACTAAACTGAAAGCTAAGCAAAGATAAATTTCCCTGCACAAATCTATCTTTTCTGAAGCACTCGCCCAATTCTCTGTAATTCTTCTAATCCATATCATCACTATATCTTGTTATACCCATATTGTTATTGACTGTTTTTATAAAGCTACGTGCATCTTTGCAGGCTGATTCTGATTACTGGGAATGAAGTACAATCAGTTCTGAGCTGCATTTTTCAAATGTGTTGCGTGCTTTCGAAACAGCATACAGGGGGCTGACAGGTCCACTTAATGCTTCACTTATAGGCTTCCTATTCTAGTGCATTCTAAGTGGTGTTTGATGTATTTCATCAAAACGATGAGTAACATAATGTTGTTAGAACAAATTGTCCTTCATCAAATGTGCCATCTAATGAACAATGATGTTGCAGTCATATTTTTCATTAAGGTTATTCCGCTGTTATCTTTGTTTTTTAGAGTAGAATGGAAGTTGTTTAGTCAGTCAGTTAGTTCGTGCCCAGTTAGTAACTTCTATAAGTCACATGTCAATGCCTGTTTGCCCTCAAAAAAAATCCTCCTGTTGCTTCACCTCTGCGTTCCCGTGTTACCACAAGGCCTCTGCTGAGATTGTGGTCTCCTTGCCCTCCACTGCACACAAACCTATCACAAGAACCCTCAGAGCCTGATCCCACAGGGGCTGTGGCTGTTCCTGGGCTAACACACAAGATGTAATTCAAAATGTGTGGGCTCTGAGAGCAGAGCAGAAGCACAGCAATACCATCAGGGACTCTCCACCCCTTTTTTCTGAGGCTGGCCTCGTGTTTCCTCTGGCAAAGGCTGGATGCTGCCAGGGGTTCCTCTCTGGGCAGTGGTGTTTCAGGTATCCTAGTCCTTTCTGGAATCCACCACAAGGTGTCTTTGCTGCAAAGAACATATGGTATAAAGCAATAAATAACATATATAAAAGAAAAGTGGAGTGACTCACACAAGGTCACAGGGCAGACCACTCATCAAACCAGTTCTAAAGCCCTTCTCACCTGACTCACAGCACAATTTAGTACACTTGGCATTCATTTACCAGGGAGTTAGGAATCCTGTAGATCAGCCGTAGCATCATGCAGTGAATTTGATATGCAAAATTCTACTTAATATAACGTATTTTGGTCCTCACAACATCCTCCAGCCTCCTTATCCACCCAGAAAATCAGCTGCCCTGCATGTCCCAGGCTTTCCTAAGTAATCAGTATCGCACGTTGATTGTTGATTTACAACATGGTTATAAATGGAGAATTTGACACCTACATTCAAAAAATTCTTCAAATCTGCTCTTCACAGGTGTTGCCAGTAAAGCAGCTTAAATCTTTAGTACAAGAAATTAACACAAATGTGCTGATGAATAAAACCAAATTGGATTTAGTTTAAATTGAATTATCGTTGAAGATACTCACAAATAACTGCTTTTGATTCTTTGCCCATTGTCAATACTTCACGT
The DNA here is from genome assembly GCA_947846985.1 of Fratercula arctica. Taxonomy (NCBI): domain Eukaryota; kingdom Metazoa; phylum Chordata; class Aves; order Charadriiformes; family Alcidae; genus Fratercula; species Fratercula arctica. The sequence continues at coordinate 73,326,508 of CANTUZ010000003.1, forward strand.
GTTGCTGTTTCTTTAGGAAGTCAACAGAGTGCAGAAAGGGATATGAAGACTGTCATCTGGTGCGTGCAGGCCAAAGGAGCATAAAAATCTTTCTTTTGCCACAATCGTATAAGTCTTTTCACTATTCTAAATGTTACTGATGCTGTACTGAGAAATCATTCAATACAGTGGAACATCCTATTTCATGCTGTTTGATTTCTGCTGTGTGGTATTTTTCTATAGATTAGTACCTTGAAAAAGTGACTGGAGTAGTGTGGTTTGTTAGCTCAGCCCCATTCAACACTGTGTGCTTAAGAAAGATCATCTACTGCTTTATCCAGCTATTGATTACTGGATAATAAATCAAATCACCCTCTATTTATATAACATTGGCAGATAAGTATAGGATGGGCCAACAAGTAAGAGGTCTGAGATCAATACACTGATCAAACAGCAATTATTGCTCAACAGGAAGGGAGATCTCCAGGAGGTAAAGTGATGCCATAGTTGTACACCTCTGTACATGAGAAGTAAGGACCAGGTTAACAGCAGTGGTGCTCACTGGTTCATTAAAACATCTTTTGCATCTGCCTTTTGGCTAATAGGGGATTAGGGAGACCTGTGGGATCCTAGCAGTCCTTTTTTTGAGCGCAATTCATCTTTTCTGAAGTACCACATACTTACTGCAGGATTGAATTTGGATTCATTTTTCTGCACAACTTCAACTTATACAGGCATTCATCTAGGCCCTCAAGAGAGGGCCTGTTTTCCACTGAAGCTGAAAGGTCCCACAGTCCAAGTAAAGCAAGCCGTTTGGCCTAACCCTCCATGGACCTCCAGTTTGTCTCACTCTTCTGTTTTACTGCCTACTCACCTGCTAAATCTCTTCTGGGCATCTTCTGAGCTTAGTCAGCTCTTGTCTATGAGACAGAGACTAGGCTCAGCTAATAGGAACTACTCTGGAAAGGAAGTATGGAGAGGGACTGTCTCAATTTGGGACTGTCAATCCATGGCAGACCCAAACAGTTCCCTGGAGAGACTTGTGCCTCCAACATCCTGACTTGTCCTCATGCTAGATAACTCAGAACGTGAGAAACATTTCCTGCAAAAAACCACGCAGTTTTGGTGGATTGCAACAGATTTCATCATTTTGGATCCTTTGAACTGAAAAGAAAAACATACAGTTATTAAAAGCTAATGGCCACCCTACGGGTCCTGACCCTTGAGAAGGTTAATGTGAATGTGGCCAGAATGTACCAGAGGGGGCCAGCAGTGTATGTGCAAACCACCCTTCACACCTACAAAGGAGTTCTCAAATATGTCTATTTCAAAAATATGAGTAAATGTAGGGCCCAAAGTTCTCCCTTGTGTCATCCGCAACGACAACATAGATGATGCATTTACATGGAGAGTAGGTAGGTCACCTTAGAAAAGCTTACATGAGGATACAGAATATATATTTGAGCTACAGTAACTCTGTGAATGGTTGAGAAAAATACAGCTTACATTTAAATTACAGAAACTTTTGCATGTTTAGATGGTAACAGGCCATCACTGCTGGTCTCTAATTACGGATTTATTACAAAAAACTGTGCCTTGACTGTCTAACTTACGGATCAGAAGATCCAGTAGACAAGATGACCCTATTTTTTTCTGGGAACAATATTTGCCTTGTTACCCAGACTCCCACTCATCTACAATAAACATAAATTCACTACAAATCAAAATCCTGTATTTTTACACAATAAATTCAGATTTTTCTCATAGTCCTCTCTTTCTGAACCAAGCAGAACAGTGCTGCAGAGAAATGGTTCTGTATGGGTTTTTCAAAAATATTAGAAAAACATTAATGTCTCGGAAAGCTGGAGGAGCCCTTGCCATAACCACTGTTACACAGCTTCCCTGTCATGCTGCAAAATAGTTTCAGTATCGTTCCCGGCACCTAATACAAACAGTCACCGTTATAGCGCTGTTCGCAGTCCTCCCACACCCTCATCTGATGCGTTTTCTCTGCGGGAGGGTCGCGATGCTCATTACGGTACAATGGGTACTTGTGGAGGGCTCATCATGTTGTAATGAGCATCTGGACAGATGCAGGGAGAGGGATGCATTCTTGCTGCATGGGGGCAGCCATGGGGGGAAGGTTATACTTCAAGATGTTGGCACTGCTGTTGATACTGTTGATGGCATTTTCAATGGAAACATTGTTATTAACAAAATATTTTCTCCACCCTTCTTTATTTCTTATGACTCAAGAGAGCTGGCAGTGGAATGGGGGAATTCCATTGCTCGCATATTTTAAACGGTGAGAGAGATGATGTTTTCAAATGACCTTTTTGTAACGCATTTTGGGAAGTTTGCCTAATGTTTCACTGCAGAGTTTGCATTTTTTAAAGACTGTATCCATGTACTCTGGATTGTTAAGGAAATTTTTTCCTAGTGCAGTAGCTTTAAAAGACTTGTTTGTTTGCAAGTCTATGAATCAGTATCGGTCAATATTTTCATCTAGTACTAAGAATTTCAAACATGATTGCATCTACCAACTTAGTATTAAGTAAAAGACAGTACAGAGAGAACTTTGAAATAAGAGTAGTGCATGAAATGGATAATTGCAGATCTGCACAATAGAAAATACCATTCTAAATGAGGGACATCTGTAGCCATCCATCTTTAAGGTAGAAAAATATTTCTTACATCTGGCCTCAAAAAGAACATTTCAAATCAAGAAAAGTACTAATGATCCTGGCCCAATATTGATGAAAAGACTTATCTCAAGCAAAAATAATCATTTATTTTTCATAAACAGTAAATTACTATCCTTTTAAAAATATATGCAACATCCATTTTTAAAAGCCTGTGATTGCCACCTTTATGATTCCCTTGTTGACTGAGCTGACAAAACAGATAAAAGTTAGGAGAGACTCTAGCCATATGTCGCATCCTTTTCTAATACAGTAATCTCCGGCATTTCTCACCCCTTTAGTAGTCTGCACAGTTTATAGACAGCTCCATGCTGGAATTGCGGGGAAGATGCTCTGTTAATGTTATACCCAGTCTTCATTTGATGCAGCAGAGAGGCTCTGCATCCGAAATGGCATTCCAAAATTTTTCTTGTAAAGACTGTGCCACAACTGTCACAATACACCTACAATCATCATTAAAACTTCCTCTCCGTCTTGCTGTTAAATGAATACCCAAAATGTTTCCCTGGTTAACCATGCTTAGTCTGCTCATTTCAATAATCACACAGTCACCTGCAGATGCTTGCAGCCTAATGTTGTAACAGGATGGGATATAATTGTGAGGCTGGTAAACATATAATATCCTTTTATAATAAAATCAGAAGTGTTTTAGAAGCACATTAGCAACTCATCTGGATGCATTTGTTTCGAGATTCTGCTGTCAGAAAACAGGATATAAAAGTCTAATCTGGTACTGAAAGTATTTGAAATTGCATACACTCTGTTGGACTGCAATGGTTTAACAGAGCAACTTAACAAATAGCTGAGTCCATGGAACTGAAATTAAATGTAATTCATCACCAGGATAACTCATCATTATAGTGGAATTTCATGAGAAATATGAATGGAGATACATTATTTTATTAGATTTTTCTCATAAAAGAATGGAGCAGCTTGGATTCTTTCAAAATCAACTTTACACTGAGATTTTACAATTTTTATAGTGGAGTGCATGCCAGGGGAAAAAAAAAAAATGTCCCACGATCCCATACACATCCCAAAGCTGGGCTTGAAATAGCCTCATCAAGATACTTAATACTGCACAAAGAGTACTTCTAATTACATCTCTAAAGATCATATTTTCTTTGCTCCCTTTCTTCATCATAAAGTCAGTCTCACCAATTTAGGTTACTAGCAACCGATCCTGATCATGTAATCTCATATAACAAATATCAGCGTAAAAGAAAGAGGAGAACTTCTGGCATTTTGCTCAGCTCGAACTGCAGTTTTGCAAGGATCTGTAATGCTGTTATTCCTCAAGAATCATATTACCACACTTACAGCTGTTTGTGAAAGCATTCTTTCTCTGTATTTGTGATCCTTCTGTTTAAATAGCCATACGTGTGTATATGTGTATGTGTGCATGTATGTTTATATAAAACCATTCGCAGCAACATACATGCCATAATTAGAAGTACCCTAGCATATGTAATATTGCCAAGTTTTGCAATATTGTCAAAATCACATCCATTCATACAGAAGTTTTCCAAACTAAGCATCTCTCTCAAGTTCCTTTATTTGCAAAAAATGTGGTGGCTTTTGCTGCAGGGATCTTTCTTCTCTGTTTTGGGGATAATGAAATATGGTGAATCAACAGATGAAAAACAAAGCCTTCAAAAATAATCAAAATGCTGACCTACTTAGCAAAACACAGGGAAGTTTAAGTGCAGTCCCAGGATAGAGTATAGCTATTGCTTTTTGTCAGGGAGGACAGCAGAGATGTCTGAGTATTGTGGGCAAAAACAAACTTCAGCTCTGGTTAACACCTGCTACGGGGGACAGAGCCAAGACTCAAAGCTCACTGATCCTGCTCTCACTGGTGCAGGATCCACCACGCTGTCCCTGAAGGGCAGCACCTCCAGCAAAATGGGGCATTTCCAGATATCTGGCAAAGGCAGCACAAGCTTGAGGGCAAGAGCAGCAATCTCCTTCCCTACAGCTTGATGCCCCAGGCAGCTACCTACTTTGCTTATGTTCAGACCAGTGGTGCAGCATGAATGGGAGAAAGAAGGAGCAGGATATCCTGACAAATTCACTAGAACTGATGTGCTCATCAGGACCTGCAAGGAAGCAAGACTTGCCTGAGGTCTAGCATTGAGTGGAAGACAGAGCTATTGACAGTGCTACATTGTGGTAGAAAGATTACAAGTATAAGGTCATGCTAAACCAATTTATTTTGGGGGGAGTACAGCTATTTATTATCAGGAACATTCAAAGCATAGGATGGCAAGGTAATACTCCCAGTCTACTGAGAGCATAGAAGGGAAATATAGCAGGACACAGGCAGTCCTGCAACTTCTTGGAATGTGTTACCTTTTGGTTTTTTTTTTTCCCAGAAGACCTGAAGAACAGTTATACAGGAGCTTTTTCTATATTTGATTCTTAATGAGAGAGAGAAATGAGTTGAAAACGTAGGTTGCAGAAGGCAACTTGTGTTCTAGGAGCCTTTTGCCTCTCCTAGGAGGAGAAAGGGCAGAGTAAGCTCCACAGATTTCAAGCAAACGGACTTCCTGGTAATGATATGTGTGTTACTACTTGCTTACAAGGAAGAGAAAGTAAGGTAGAGAGAAAGGAGCTCCCGATTTTCTGCCAGCTGCAAAGCAGGGAAGCAACTCCATTGATGAAATCATCATCTCTAGCCTCTGCCTGCTGGGCACAGTCTGTTGGGACTGAGCAATGAAGGCAGGGTCTTTCATGTGGAAACCGAGGTGCCTCATGCCTTGTGACCCAGAAGACAGCTAAAAGCTGCCTCATAGTCAAAGGCCCATCTGTAATTGCAAATCTAGTTTGTAATCTTAGAAAATAAGCACATTTTCTCCTGTCCTGGCGAGCAAGTTTTATTTAAGAAAAGTTTACAGTTCTTGTTTGAAGCTGAACTGGTCTAAGGGTAATTGAGTAGAAGAAACAGAGTCATCGATTTATTCTTATACCTCCTGGTAGGTTTTTTCTTTGACTAGTCAGTTGTCTAAGTGTTAATGACATAGATGGTCCATGACTACTGCCAAGATTTTTCTAAATATTGTTGACAAACTGAAGGGCAGCATGTTGTGTGGATAGTGGGTCAGGCTTAAGGAAGTCTCAATTCCAGTTTCCAATGCATATCTGTGTTACAGCTATCAAGCTTTTAATTCAAGTTTGCCATTTAAAAGCAGGAATATCACATACGTGGTTTATCAAAGAAGTGATAAATGGAATCATTTTGGATCTTGAATAATGATGATGATGATGTAATGGAAATTACACTCCAAGAATAAAAATTAACCACTATTTTTGACAGACATAAAAAATAAACCCTTTCTTTCTATGTTAAGGGGTAGGAGGTACAGGGTCTTATGGGAGAAGAGGTTATGTATTTTAAATATGATATGCAACAGCTCTGTTTACAATTAAGACTATGCCAGTTTTTTACCTTCAGCTACAAAACTTCCACAAATTATCCCTTCATTCCCAAGAGTTTGTCAGCAGTTGCAGTAAGATAACCAGATAACATAAATCAAAACTACCTCAAGAGCTTAAAAATATTTTCCTTTCCTTCCTTCCTTCCTTCCTTCCTTCCTTCCCCTCCCCCAAAGGAAACATTCATTTAAACTTATTAAAGTCAGATTATTTTGTTGTTCCCTAACATTGACTGAAATTCAGGGAAGGACGTGAAACCAATATTCTGATCACCTAGGCGTGAAAAAAAATTTGTTTCACTTTTTTGAGGGGACCCATTTGTGAGGAGTTTCCTATACATGTCTTAGCAGAGTTGCAAGGCTCTGTGCTGTTTTCCATGAATTCACTAAGTTATAAAATTTGGAACACAAATGTGAGACTGTACCTGTAATTCATTTAGCAGCCTGTCAAACTCCACCTTTTCATGAAAAGGTTGTTCAGGAGCCTGGACTGTGATCTGAGGCAAAATAAATCTGTCGCAGAATATCCTTGTGAAATACACTCTAAAGGTATCTTACAAACAGAAACAAATGGTGATTCTCCCTTACCCCACACTATTGGCGGAAGAATCACCTTCCCTGGGGACTGTGATAAAAGAGGATAGTAAATGGTATAACCTGAATATTGAGACAGTCCTGACAGAAAGTATAAAAGAAGATATTGAGGGAATGTGTGGAAGTTAGCACGATGCACTGCTATGTTTGGTGAATAAAAAGACTGAAAGAACTCTGAGCACAATAACGAAGCTGTAGATGCAGGGAGAGGGGGTGGGTTCATGGCGTATGAATAGAGTAGCAAATGATGAGAACTATCAAAAGCTGGCTGCATTGAGCAAGGAGCAATGAAGATACAGGTTGGCTATAGACCCAGAAGTCTGCCCGAACTTTATACCAGAGCAGTAGCACACAGCCCATAACAGCAGATGACTCTCATTTACCCTTACACATCATTGAGAGCGCAACCCACAGTGATGCAAACCCATGGGTGGATGAAGGCCCTTCCTCACTTGGAAAAGCTGCTCCATGTGTGCCCAGACATTGAGTTTCTGGTACATTCAGTCAAGTTTTCAAAGGAACATCACCAAGTTTCATTGTACATTTCTACAAAAGAGGGATAAGGGTAAATAAGAGGCCATTTAGTCACTTTTAACATCATTGTTCCTCAGATGAGTGTTTGACATTGTAATTTCACATCTTTTTTTTTAACAACTTAAAATGAACACCATTAGCCTGACCACGCCAGGTGAACATGATGTGATTGCAGAGCCACATCACTCAAAAGCAAGGCTGGTCATGCCAAACACTTATCTTTCCATGACACCATGTGTTTGTGCATACCATCCTCACCCATGCCATCTCAACAGAGAAATGTGTTTTATGTTGCATTGTCACTACTTTTACACTTCTCACTTTGAAAATTCAGGCTGTCCCAGCACCATAGCCTGCCTCTGTTTTCTTCAAGAAAGGACAAAATAAAAGAAATCTAAAAGTTATTAAAAGACTGTTGTGATTTCAATGCCTGGGATCTCCACTTTAGAAACACAGGTTGCCTGTCCTACTTGGAAGAAGGAAGCAAACACGTATGTGCAGAGAATCACAGCTATGATGCTAAGCCTAAATCACAAAGAAATCTTGCCAATATGGGCTTCAGACCTGTGTAGTTTTTGTAGGGCTAGTGATGCAGAGTATTTTGTGTACGGGTGCCTTTATTGACAGGGTCCGTCTTGTAATAAGTGGATGATCACAGTACCATTATATGTTTCTGTCCATTTAAAAATACATAGAGGATTTCCTAGCTCCTTGGTACTTCCATAGACTCTCACAGTCTTAGGAATAAAACTCCATGTTTTGAGGAAAGAAAAAGGGTTTTCCTCTCTCCTTTTTTAGAGCATAATTTGTAGCTGTTTCAAGCTCTTCAGGGGTTTGATATGTTAGCAGTTCTAGCAGAACCAGCTTCTTGAGAAACGCTAGAAAAAATAAGATAAAAAGGACCAAGGAGGTAAATCCTGTCACTTAAAATATTCTTTCCAAAGGTATGGCAAGCAGGAGTAGACAAATGTGTCTCTTACAATGTGCAAGAAAGAGAGTAATGAGTTCCTTCTACTAGTCATATCTTGCCAGAAAATATCCTGCTTTCCCCAGAAAAAAAAACCAAACCCATCCAATTTTTCCATGAACATTTGTATTGTACTGTTTTCCTATTGTTGTAAGGATAGAAGAGCTGGTCAAATAACAAACTGTTTGAACTGTCAAATAGGACAGTTGATCCATAGTGCTCACCCACTGAAACCAAAATTTTGCAATTGCAAAATTTACTAAAAGCTAACTTAACCATGAAAAATAATGATGGTATTGTGCCTGTTAATATTTGAAACATTTCAACATAAAAATGAAAATCCTTTGAAGAAGTCCATGGTTACAAAACAAGTAGACAGAAAACATGATTTCATTGGCCCCAAAACAATCTAACGAACAAGGCTCAGGCTGGTTTTGTCCGTTTCTTACTATAGACAGTGACTGTGACCAAAAAACCCTCCAGGTTTGGGGTTTTTTTGCATGCTTACATTTTCTAGACTCTAGTGTCTCTGTGAGTGCTCAGTGTCATAACCCAGAAAGATCGTCTAACTGCAAGAGGTATCATGAGATCCCTACCATCTCAGACTACTCTGCCACAGTTCATTTGAAGTGGACAGGACTAGACTGGATTTGGATTGGGCCTGGGCTGACCTGCTAAAAATCCATAGTCATGCCAAACAACTTCCAGACATTTCTGTGTGACCATTCTGCCCTAGCACTGGTGCCATGTCAGTGATTTGCAGCTCCCCCCTTGGAGTTACTGAACTCCAACTCTTTTCTGAGAGCTATCCCCTAGAGCTCATGCACTGTCAACATCTAGTCTAACCACCTATCCAACTTTAATGCTCTGAATACATACCCTTCCAGAGGTGGATACAGGGAGGTAGTCCTTTTACAGGGCTGTAGCCACTGGTGTTGAGCAAATGCCTTAATCAGTGCAGAGCTGGTTACGTGACTGTACTTCCACAAGCAGCGGGGCATGGAGAGAGCTCTCTGTCACCAAGGAATCCCACTGAAGCCAGACAAAGTGAGAGCGTGAAAAGCTTCTGGCAGGAGGGAGGCAGCTTTCAAATGTCTTTTGTGAAGCCATCTGCTCTTTGCTGATATCTATCAGAGCATTTATACGCCTAAAATGAAAGATATCCTTGCAAATAAAACAGGGTTCATACTACTGTACAATAGTGACATAATTAAGCATGTCTTGAGAAAAATGTATAAATGTATATTTTTTTATTTTGCATATATTCACACATAAAAACAAAATTATAAACTCTCTCCTAAAAAACCAGTGCGGTAGTTCTTCCTTTAAAAGTTAATCCTCTGCAGCCATGCATGATCGGAGGGACTCAGAATGCTTTCAAAAATCCCCATGCATTTATCTTGAAAGTCAAGATACATTAACTCAATTTTTTCCTTCTTGTTATTTACTTCATGGATTCAAGGTGTTTAAGTTTCATATTTTCAGATCAAGATCTTTAAATTTTCTTTAAAAAAAAATTAAAGCAAGTATTCTCATGCAATCTCATGATTCCAGTAAACTGGGCTTAAATACAAGTATCAAATATCACAAAATTCAGCTGAAATCATCTTGCTTAACATTAAAGAAATAAAATCTACAGAAATCACTGGAATTGGGCTTGATGATCCCAGCACATACAGGAAAAATCAGAATTGAAGGTATATCAGGAAAAATGTTCTGTCAAAGGTGGTCCTGAAGAGGTCTCTTCTATTGCAAGGCAAAATCTTAGCTCAAAGTAAAGGTAAAGACACTGAGCTCTGTAGCCTACATGAACTTGGTCTATTTGCTGCCTGCATCCTGGCTGCATTTCAGCCTCAGAGCAGCCACCCTGACCTTGAGAGTAGCTGAGGTGCCTTTTGGGCTGTTGTACCCCTAGATTCATCTATGCCTGGCTCTTCTAGACTCTACAAGAAGCTTGGACGTACCCTACCAGACCAAAGCCTGGTCCTGAAAGGATGGGAATAACAGACTACTAAACAGTTCTGTATTTCTGACTGGATTTGGGCATGTGCTTAATAGGAAGATGAAAATTAAAGCCAGGAAGGTGTTTTGAGCATATTAGTTAATTTTTTTAATGTTTTAAGGTGATTTCTCACAAACTGATAGGTGAATTCTAGAATTAGGATGCTTCTCTTAAAATAAGATAATACTCCTCTAAATCACTTTAGGAACAAAGAGATTAATGAATTCTACATAAAAAAAATACATTTTTGTTGTTATTTGTAAGGAACTTTGATGTATATGTTTATTATTATTCACTTTTATCATCGTAGAACCTCAAAGCCTCAGGATTAAGGTCCTGTTTGTATAGAGGGCAGTAATAAACCAAAAGGCAGAAGTCTTACACTCATAGTATATGCACATTCCCTTGGAATGCGTTATTGTCAAAGGAATTGTCTAAGATACTAAAAGGAGCTTTGTTTGCATTTAGATTTCTCTCTTTTCTTAAGCTGTTTGTTTAGAAATGGGTCACTTAGCCTAGCAGATGTTTCCTCAACACAACATATTTGTGTCACAGATGAAGAAAACTTTCCAACTCACTCCCTCGTTTTGGTAATTATAATTTAATAATCCATTTTATTTCTTTTTAGAGCAGACGAACAATTAACTAAAAATTAATCTGTGCTTTTCCCCGACCTCAAGTTTGTACAGATAAACTGCTATGGGGAATTTTAGTTCTGTCCTAACAAAAAAATATAAACTCCACATGAATGTGCAGTTTCAAGCCATCAGAAAATATTCAGGAAACATCACTTAGCTGATTTACGCACCAGAATGTTAATGGGGCCTCCTTTTTTTTCCCTGCTACCAGTAAAGCTGAGGCATTCACTGCTTTCATTTCACTTCACCCCTTTTTTTTCGGTTGCCATAGAAACCAGGGTGCCAGTCAGTCTGCAGAAGAGGCTGCCATTGCAGGTGGTTTGCAGATACAGTATTAATAAATGAAGAAAGAAATAAATAAATAGGACCCACATTTTCCTCAGAAAGACAGCAGTAAAAAGCACATCACTTTGCATTTATGTTGTTGGCTTGTGTAATTTGGCTACTGAGACTTTATAGAAAACATTTACTGCCATAGAAAATAAGCATGCGTGCGTTTCCTGTACCTGGCAAGCCCATTGTGTATATTTACAGCCTTCTCTATAGCAATCAACTAAAATATTGAAACAACATAAACCAATTTATTTGAAGAGAATGAATCCTAAAAAGAAAGGGAGAATAAGAAAGAGCGTGCGTGCACACGCATGCAGCTATTGACTTATTCATGCGCATGTTCAGGTTATGTGCCCGGGATTAATAACAACTTGGAGTCCTATTTGTACAATGATCTTGTCGTTCTGAAGAGATTTAAATTAATATAACCTTGATCTAAGAAATTAAAATCCACCAACAGAAAAAAGGTTGGTTTAGCCTGAATTTAAGCATGAGGAAAATAGGCTTAGGGGATCACTTTATCAGTCCACCTAGGAATCTTCCATAACCTTAGAATACTTTTGTCTAAGTTCAACCAAATCTTAAAAATGGGTAAAAATCCCACAAGTAATTATTCATGTAAAATAATTTGTAAACACTATCAACTAGAGGAAAGATCAATGCCTGCAAAAAGGGAAGGCAAGAACTCCTCTGTTATCTATTCTATTTGGCAGTTCTTATTGAAATAAAAATCAAGCACACAGAGAGGTGACACTTCAATTCTCTCCACCAAAAAATCACATTTTACTAGATGTGGAAGTGGAGGGACTGTATGGCTTACAGCTGTACCTGTGATGTATCTTCAGTCTTTCCAGTGTAGAGAAAGCTCTGCAGTTATTGCTGATTTAGGTGTTCATAACATTTTAATAATATGTACACATCTTTTCCCTTCTATCATGGTTCTGATTCCCCTCATATTTCTCAACAAAATTAATGTTAGCGTTAGTCTTCTAGGGAATGAATCGTCTGTCAGAGTTCTCCCAGTAGACTATTTGTCTAACTCATAAATTAAAAAACAGTTTCCACTCCAGCAGATTTAAGAAGATTTAGAAACAAAAAACCAAAACATGAATGACCCACACTGCAGACCAGTAAAAGTCTGAGGCTTTGAAAATACTTACGTTCCAATGAAAAAGATGTCCTTGGCCTTTGCAAGTTCTGCTCTGGTGCCAGCAACCTAGCTATTGTCCAAACCACAATGTGAAGAGTTGCTTTTTATTGTGGTTATTTGATACATATATAACAACAGTAGTGAGAGAGGCCTCAGCCTCATTGTTTTAAGGATGCCAGAATAGTGGAGGGAAGCAAACGTCAATTTTATCTTCAAGAAAAGCAAGCAGGACTCAGTGAACTAGAGGCCAGTCAGCATCACCTTGATCCCTGGGAAAGCAATGGAGCAGCTAATCCTGGAAACCATTTTCAGGCACATGAAGGACAGGAAAGTTATCAGGAGTAGTCAGCACGGTTTCACCAAGGGGAAGTCACGCTTGACCAACCTGGTAACCTTCTATGATGAAATGACTGGCTTCTTAGATGAGAAGAGCAGTGGATATTGTCTACCTTGACTTAAGTAAGGCTTTTGACACTTATGTCCCATAAGATCCTCATAGAAAAGCTGTTAAACTATGGGCTGGATGAGCGGACAGCAAGGTGGATTGAAATCTAGCATAACAGCCAGGCCTAGAGCGTGGTGATAAGCGGCACAAAGTCTAGTTGGAGGCTAGCAACTAGAAGTGTACCCCAAGGGTCCAGTTCTGTTAAACATTTTCATTAATGATTAGGACTATGGGACTTAGTGTACTCTCAGCAAGTTCGTTGATGACACATAACTGGGAGGAATGGCCGATACACCAGAGGGTCATGCTGGCATCCAGAGGGACCCCAACAGGCTGGGGAAATGGGCTGACAGGAATCTTTTGAAGGAGAACTGAAAAGACCTGCACCCGGGGAGGGACAACCCCATATACCCATATTTATGGGGGCCACCCATCTGGAAAGCAGCTTTGCAGAAAAGGACCTGCATATCCTGGTGGGCACCAAGTTGAAGATAAGCCACCAATGTGGCCTTGCAACAAAGAAGGCCAATGGTATCTTGGGCTACATTAGGCAATGTTGCCAGCAGATTGAGTGAGGTGATCCTTCCCCTCTACTAAGCACTGGTGAGGCCACAACTGGAGCGCTGGGTCCAGTTCTAGGCTCCTCAGTACAAGAGAGACATGGACAAAATACTGGAGAGAATCTCTAACAAATGACCACAAAGATGATGACGGGACTGGAGCATCTCTCCTATGAGGAAAGGCTGAGGGAGGTGGGCCTGGAAAACAGAAGGCTCAGGGGAGAATCTTATACATGTATACAAATACCTGAAGGGAGGGAGCGAAGAGGATGGAGCCAGGCTCTTTTGAGCGGTGCCCAGTGACAGGACCATAGGCGCTGGACACAAACTTAAACACAGGAGGTTCGCTCCGAACAGCAGGAAACATTTTTTTACTGTGAGGATGACTGAGCCCTGGTACAGGTTGCCCAGAGAGGTGGTGGAGCCTCCATCCTTGGAGATCTTCAAAAGCCATCTGTCCTGGACAGCTGTGACTTTGTATCCCTGCTTGAGCAGGGGAGTTGGACCAGATGGTCCCTTCCAACATCAATGATTCCATGATTTTGTGATTGTAACAAGCATAAAATCATCACCTCTTCTTGAAGAGTTTACGATTTCCAGCTCCAATTCAACAAAGTGAAATAGCCATTGCCATTAGAATCGGTGGCTCTCAATATCTCCTACAAAATCAGGCCTATTAGGTAAAAAAATTGATTGAAAGTTTTCATTGCTAGGGTATGGACATCTTTGTCATCTCCTGACACCCAATATATCACCAAATTTATGAAATTGCATCAAATTATTTTTTGTGACTTTTTGTGACAAATCAGTAAAACTACAGTTATATGCCTCAGTCACTTCTTATGCGCTGTTATTCCAGAAATGCTCCTGGATTTTACTCTACCATTCTGAGAGGGAGGAAAAGAAATCTTTTCTACTGTGCTACATGTGAAATGATTTGAAAACCTACATCAGCTTATGTAAACAGCCCAAACCATAGTAGCTGGAGAACACTATCATCAGTCTGGAATGGTCATAGCTTTTTGCTCAGAAGATGAATGAAAATTTCAGCAGAAGTCTGATTGGAAAAGTCAACTTTTCTTCTCTTCCTCTTTCATCACCTTCCAGCCTGTTCTAGTTCCTGAGTCCCCATTGAAAAACCATTAAAAGGGAGAGTAACTAGGGGAAGATTTGCTGCACACGTGTCCTTGTTCTCAGAATTGGTTCATGGTTTATCAATAGCAATTACATTTTCTTGTCCTGAAGGATTAAACAAAAAAAAGAAAAAAAAAAAAGAAAACAAACAAACAATGAAACTTCTTACTTACCTGGATCCCTGGGGCACAAAGATGAATTTTGTGGTGACATGGGTGAATTTCAAAGATACACTGGGGAAGGAGGAAGGGAAGGATGGGAGAAACAGCATGAGTTTTGGAGATGGGAAGTTTCAGAAAGGAAAGGAATACTGAGGAGGGAGAACTGAAGGAGTTCTGTTTCAGGAAGGGGGCCAGCAGACATCAGGATATTCCAGGGGTTTATAGGTATCATGGGGCTCTGTGCATGCTTAGACGATCCCTCCATCTCTTGCTCTCTCTTTCATTACTCCCTAAATCCCCAGGGCAATAGGAAATACCTTCAGCCTACCTCACTCCTAGGGTGTCCCCTCCTGAATTACAGGATCCCAACTCTAATTCTTCCTCTCACCACCCTGCCCTTTGTAGGCAGCTTCCTCCTCCGCTAGTCTGCTGCCATGACCAACAGCCTATTTGGCGTAAGATTTCCTATTTTTTTATCTTTGTTCACTAAGCAATAGACTGACAACTGTTAACACAGCATAATGAGCTTGATGAACTTCCAATATGATCCAGCATGGCTCTTCTCATGTCAATAACAAATTTACCAGAAAATTTTTAGAAAGAGAAGCACAGGTTTTAGGGTGGGGTTTTTTTTTTGGAACTTGTCGACAGGAAGTTGAATTTCAGAGCTCTAGTATAACCTGCTTAGCAAAAACAGAGCATGTAATAAAAGCAGTGAAAATTATGGATATCTCTTCCTCTATATAATTAACTGCACACTACAAGCTGTGTCCATCCATGGATTTTCTACCTTCTTATTCCAGAACTCGCTGCTTTTCATGAATGCCGTATGCCTACAGAACTAGTTGAAAAAAATGAAATAAACCCTCTGTAGACGCACAGTCTTCTGTAACTCCAACCATTGGAGAAAAGGTTTGACAACACTAGTTGTAAAATACATTCTAGAAAAGGCAACATATATACAAGATACTTAAATAGGTCATTCATGTTAGCAAATTTCCAGAAGTAATATTTACATTCCAGTGATGAAAAAGAAAAGAATTTTGTAAAATGAATTAAATTACAGAAATCAAAATGTTGACCTCATATTACTTTTACATGAGACTTTTTTTTTTTAAAGCTCTGATTTGGAGCCGCCAATGGAGGATTCTGGAAAAGGCAAACAAACTGTTGCTTCTGTTTTCATTATTTCTATGTCATTTCAGTCTGGAATGCCAGTTGGATGCTGAGATCATTGCACAATATGAATTTTACAGAAAACCCCTCATTTCTGTAAGATAAATGTGCTGTTATATTTTCAAGCAGGCAAGAACCTACAAAATTTGTACTTATAAATGGAAAAACGCTTATGCTGGTGGAGAAATCTAAACCACATCCTTTTGTACTCTAACCATCTACCCACTAACAGAGAAGAGCTGTCAGAGAAATATTTTAACTCTGAGTGTTTCTGAAGTTTCAAAATAGGCTGTTCTTTTTCTCCTCTGGTGACCACATATGTAAGCAGAAGGTAGGAATTTTTGGGTTTAGATTTCTCTTTCTGGCAAACAAAGAAAACTCCACTGTGCACCCCCATTTAGGCACAAGTTGGATTAAAAGAATGTCACCCTTACAAAAACAATGAGCCCCAGGAACATCTAATCAAAACGGAGACAGTGCTGAGCATCTCTGAAATATATTCACCTCATGATTTACTACTTTGTTTTTAGATGCAAGAAAAGCCTGAGCACTGGGAGCCAGGTAATCCAAACTTTGATTTAATTTGGATTTGGATTCTGTTCAAGTCCATCTGTACTTAATGTAAATGTTAAAGAATCCAGAAACAAATATGGATTAGAAATGGCAATCCTCATCTGGGCAAAGCTCGTCTGAAATCAGTGTAAATGTGCCTCAATTAAGTTTCCAGGCTGGAACTTACTTGGAATTAGAGATCATAAACATCTGCTGCATGTTCTGTAATATTTGTCGGTAAAATTTTCTCAAGAGACGATCTTAAATATGTAGTGTGTGTCTTAATGAGAAGAGAGAAAAACTTGGTTTTGATTTGTTTTTATGGTCGTAAGAATACTGATGTCATAGCCTAAAATGGAAAAATATCCTGTTATGTTATATAGCATTATATCGTGCAATTTAACCTCTTGCTGAGATGGAGCAGAAGATACAAGAGGCCCTTTTTGGTAGTTACTGCACTATTATATTTTCATGGCTTGTGTTCTAAGCCTGGTAGAACTCTGGAAAACAGATGGAAGGGAACTGTGTAGTCCTGCAAGTTTCCAGGAAACCATGATTATATAATTATACTAGCCTTTTCACCAAAGGCTGCTGAAGACGATAGCTATTCAGAGGTGGGGGTACTTACAGAGGAGTGACATAACTGAGTAGCAACCACTGTGGGACTGAAGACTGCCCGCCTTTGCTGCCCCATGCCTGGAAGATTTAAAAATTAGATCCAGTAGAGAATCTACTATTTCAGAAATGCTAACTCTTGATTTAGCAAGTTTGAAACACATAGTTCCCTGGGATTTCCATTAGAAGAATGCCTGCCCATTGAGAGAAACCAATTCAGGAGGATATACAGAGAGAGCACTGGTCCTCTCAGCCAGCTTTGGGTACAGCATTGTGGCTCAGCAGAGGTGTACTGTGGTTTGATTCCTCTTCAGGGCTAGTGTTTTGAAACTGTTGGTCTTGTGTTTTGATTGATCTTCTATCATTTCCTTGCTTGTGATTTTTAGTGGGCCTTTCCAAAGGCAGCTTTGAGGCTACTGAGGTAACTCCACCCTCCCTTCCTACAGTCCCCAGGAAGAAACAGGATTCTTCAGAGAAAGCACCAGAGCCCACTGTACCCACTGTGTATCACCCTCTAGAGGAGTCTTGCTTTCCCCACGGGCTATCGGGAGACCTCAGGGACATTTATCTCATTAGAAGTCTATAGTGACCTTTCTGAAAATTTCCCTTGCGTGTTTCTCTCCTGGTTTTGTAAGTTAAACAGAAACTGTGGGATAGATTCACTTCTGCTCTAAGCTGACTGATGCCAGCAGAGTTGTCTTCCAGAGAGAAACTCAATCCCATTACTTGTATTTAGTCTAACTCTGGATTAAGTTTTATTTATTTGTTTTCATTACCATACCATTCAATTAGCTGTATTCTTACAAAACACACTTGGGGCCTTTTCTTTTCCAAAAGAAAGAGGGTGTGTGTTTTTTTCAGAAACATCCAAGTGGCTTAGGAGTTGAAGTCTCATTGAAAATCAGTGGATGGCTTCTGAAATTCAAAATAATGACCCCTCATCCTGTAGTTAACAGGAACATCAAATACCCACAACCTCTACATTCAATAGGCAGAATGATGTCAGTCACCACATCACTGAACCTATCCCTAGGCAAGTAATATATTCAGGAGCCAATTTGGTCTGATGTTTTAATTACAGCTCATATTAATTTATTAAAGCCTAATGTTGGTTTCTGTGAGGGGGCAGGGGAAAATGGCAACACAGCAAAACTAGAACACAGTAATCCTGTTTGCTGCACCTGCCACCTACTCTTACAGCGAGCTGTGTAATATATTTTTGGCAACCTAGCTACACCATTTCACTTAACGTTTAATGCTCTTTAATGTAAGTGTTAAATTACTTCAGTATTTCCTGGAAAGTCTCCTGGATGGCTCCTCAGATGCAGTAGATGGCACAGGACCATGAATATCAGTGGGAGTGTCTGCTCTGCCTTGCATAGGCTTTGGGTCGCATCCATAACGAGAGCACACATTTGGAAAAAGCTTTCCATGGCTACCTGGGTTTCACATGAAAAACAACAGCATAGGAAAACAAGACGTCTTCAAGTGCATGTTTGTGAATGGGGGAGGGGGGAGCACCAGCCCTCTGCATTGTGGTGGCCTGGGAAGTGTCCTCCGCCCTTCCTTTGGGAATCCACCTGAAGGAAAGCAGGATGCAGAACTTGAGTGTGTATCATCTGGAGCAGAAAAGCTGAGAGAGGCACAGCATCATTTTGATATTTTAGAGGGAAGTAACAGGAGTCAGTGTATTTTTTCCTTTTGTGAACTCAAGTATGAAGGCCTTTTGCAATCTCTGCCCACCTTAAGATAAGCATAAGAGTTGAGGAAGAACCCTAAAAAAGTAAGACTGTTAATTTGAGCATGTAGAGAAGCAGTAGATTTCTGCAACCATTGTTGCCTTGTCCCCAAAAATACACCTTTTTCTTAGCAGCAAATGGGCAGCCACAGACATACTGACCTTGACTTTTATTTATGTGCTGCTTACCATGGTTTGACAGCAACTTTGTTTCATTTATTCCTGGATTCCAAACTCAAATAATAATTTCTTCTTCCCACTGAAACAATTCTTATTCTGCTTCTACAGCTACAAGCTGAAAAGTAAAAGAAATCAAAAACAAATGAGTCCCAGTGTTACATGTAAAAACATGTCATAAACCAGCTTCAGCACAGCAAAACTATATGAAAAAAACCTCACAATAAACAAATATAATCAAAAAAGATGGGCAACGAAACATAGTGGTGGTTGAACCTCTGATGCATCAGCCAGGCTCACAACAAAAAATCTCAGCCACGTTTATTACTTATATTTTGTCAGAGTTAACAGGGTTCTTTATCTCCTGGATGCTATTATGTGCAGGATGAGGCAAGTCTTCCCACACACAAAACAGCACATGCTGCAGAAAAATATTGCTGTCTGCTGCCACTGGCCACATGGGACGTGCATCCTGCAGGACTTTGGAGAAGTCCAGTGAATGGAACAAGAACCTTCTGTTTGTCAAAGACATTATACACTCCTACAGCCACGAGCACTTAATAAGGAAAAGAACCAAAAGGGCTTTAGCAGCCTGTTCAGATGCATCCGATAAAGCGTTGCAGATAAATTAGGTTTGGGTACTCAGAGAACCACAGATAACATGCATGTTCTGCATAAGCACTCATACCAGATTCTATGTTTTTAAGTAAAATGTGAACACTTTCTCTAACAGCTTTGCAAGACCTCCAAGCAAGAATTATGTTTGCATTGCAAGTAGGATTTGCAAGCTAGAAAAATGTCTCCCAGTTCCAGGAGGAAACCTAAAAATACACAAATGAAAACAAGAAAAGAACATTTCTTGCAAATGTTTCATGTACCACCAACTGATTGTCATGCTCTGAAAGGCATGGAAGACAGGGAAAACCTGCAATTGCAATTGCCACTTATTGCATATTATTTGACTGAGTGAATTGTGAATGGTTCAAGGATTTGTTTCACCTACAATTAATGTCAAAAGGCTTCACTTCTTATTTTAACATCTTAAAATTAAGAAATCTACCAAAGATCTAGATTCTTTTTGACATTCCTGAAACAACACTCTACCAGTTGCATCTGATTCAAGGATGCCTTAACAATGCTATTTCTTTTCAATGCTATATTTGGGGAAAAAAAAAGAAAAGTAAACCATTTTCTGTAAAGTGAAGTAAATGCTTTTATTCCCTCAATACTACATATTTAAAGTAGTTTTCTATCTAAAATGCCTATCCTTTAATATGGCATTATTGTTCTTATCTTACATTTGTTGATCACAAAACCACAAATAACCAATATATTATTTTGTACAATTAACCATGAACTCTGGAGTAGAACGTAAATATAGGTCAGAAAAGGTTTACTACAAAAGTTAATAAGTTAATCATATACACGTTAATAATATAAGTAGACACTAATTTGAGTTGCACTTGCAGAGTAATTGTCTGCCTTGAGGAAAAATTACCTTATTTTCAGTGCCATACAGCTAAAAACAAGCACTATCAAAATATCTTTCCTTGCAAAAGTAAAATCAATATCTCTACATTTCAGTATTTCTGAAACTACCTTTTGTATCCCAACAACTCTTCTATGAAAGACTTCTGAGTTTTTTATCTCACTTGTCATAAGACAAGACATATAATTGCTGAGATTGAACTGTGTGTCTGTCTGAGAGTCTACCCTTCTAATAACTCTTCAGGGTTTCACTGAATCACAAAAGGGTCCCCAGGAGAGGGACCTCTGGAGGTCATCTGGTCCAATGCCTCTGCTCAAGCAGGGTCACCTAGAGACAGATGCCCAGGACTATATCCAGATGATTTTCAAATATCTCCAAAGATGGAGACTCCACAAGGTCTTTAGGCGACCTCACCCTGAAAAATTGTTTCCTGATGTTCAGAGGGAGCCTCCTGTGTTTCAGTTTGTGCCCATTTTAACTCACTTCAATCACATGTGAAAGGGGAGAGGTGTCAGGACACTAAGGAAAGAGCATTTCCGCTGCTCCAGTGCTCAAAGAAAAAATCGCTTTCTGTGGGCGGCTTAGTCTGTTCCCTGCAGTAGTTGAATATTGCAAACAAAGTCTGTGTCCTCGGTGGCCTTGGAGGGCCTGGCCCTGTAGGACAAAAGGTATTTTCATCTATCAGTGAACCCAGTCTTGCCAAGGTCTATAGGTATATACTTATGAATATAAATTTTTCCAGAAAAAGATTTTTTTCTTTCAGTAGAAGGCAAGTGTGTAACATAAATGTCTTTATTCTTCACCAAAGTGGAAGCCTTCTTGATTCCTCTTTGTCTCAACAGCTCACAAGGAAACAATCAGTTTTTCAAGAACTATTATAAATGTTGCAGGATCAGGATCCATCAGGTAACCATGCAGTGGACAGCCTTCCAAGCCCTGAGAAAGGGAGCAGGCATTGAGTCTTGGGAATTCATGGTGGTGTTCTTAGTTTTGATTTGTGCAGGAGTTAACACAGAGGCAATTTTGACAGTCGAGCTGAGGGGAACTTTACTCCTGTTAAAGTCATATCTCAGTGCAGCCTTGCTCCCTTGGAACTAGGCAATGATAATGTGCTAAGATTGTTTATATGATCCCTGACCACCACATTTCGGGGCTTCTATAAAATGAGAAAGTTACATGAGCAGAGCTCCGATACCACTGATTTCTTCTCAGTAGAAACCAGCCAGAAAGACATTTACAATAGCTCAGCAGAGAAGCAAGGATGGTCTCAGAGTACAAATTTGTCTCAAAAGTAAATAAGTACCTGAAGTTATAATCTGGTTCACTTGTGCCTTTCCATATTACTGAAGTTTGGACAAAATGGGTAGATGTAATCTGTATTCTGTTTCACTTATTGTTCAGGCTTCGCACTGCAGCAGTTGAACACTTTCCATGTGCACGGAGAACAGCACAATTAGGAGTTGTCAGATGCAGTTTTTACCTTCTATCATCCTTTCGCTGATTTTTGGCACTCAGCTTGCACAGGCAGCCTGAGGCTGCCCCCATATTTACTTGGTCCAAAATTGTGCCTTGCTTTCTTGCTTAGTGATTAGGGCTGAGGGTGAGTTTGTGACAGCCTCAGGTTTATGCCTCTGGGACAATGTACATTTACCTATTCAGGAAAGAGATTGAGAGAAACAAACTTGAGAATTATCATTGAATGGTTTCACATTATCAGGTGGGTGGGATAGTCATCTGTGCAGTAGAAAAAACTGGAGAGAATTTGACCCTGGGTATCGCCAATTCAGAGGAGTCTTCTATTGCCATGTTATTGTCTATTTGAGGCTGGTTTTATGCTTTTTAACGAAAAAAATGTAAAAATTCTTGGGCTTGTCACAGTGGAGAGTGGGAATATTTCTTTTTTAAATTCCAGATTCTTAAGAGACATGAAATCACTACCAGGGACCATTAATCGGACAAACAGAATACCTCTAATCTCTTAATCATTCGGTCCAACTTTTTGTGAAGACAACTTGCTGCTAGTATGCATTGATGGACTTTTCAGATGCTTCACTTGGAACATGTAAGGCAAAAAAAAAACCCAAAAACCTAGCAATGGTATTACTTTCCATTAAGGAAAGTTCACTGCTACATACAGTGAAAATGTCCAGAGGTCAGAAAGATCCAAGAGTTCAACAAAAACACTGCTCTTTTGTGACACAATCAGATTTAAAGCAACTTCTAAACAAAAAGTGTATGTATTTATATATTCGTGTGTTTGTTCTGTCTTTGGGACAGCAAAGCTTTCGAGACCAGGCGGCTGATGACCTCCACGGGAGCCACTGAGGAGCACAGGCCAACGGTAGCAGTTAGTCCTCTTTGCTAACAACATCTCCACGCAGATTTAGTGGAGACATTCAGTCTATAATAAACACAGTCTAGGGAAATACAGGCGTAGAACTGTCTCCTGTCTCATTATTAATACATTGGGATAGTCTGGACCTGTGACCTCTTTACTGAATCTTCCTCCCTCCCTCCCGCAACTTCTTCTGTCTGTGCGTACGGTGGGAGCCCTCCTGCACTTTGCATGTACATAATCACAGCCACAGTGTCTCACCTCACACTCCTTTCATCACCTGCGCCCCTGAGTCTGTCACCCACAGGGACAGCACCCTGCGACGAGACCAAACATCCGAAAAAACCAGCTTGTGTGTGCCCAGCATGCAAACGCTGCCCCCGAACAGAAGGGATGTGATTTCATCCAGTAGCATATACTGTGTGCGGCTTAATAACAAACCAAAAATGCAGTGCGAGAAGACTGTATCAATCATGCAGACACAGCAGGGCAAAAAAAAAAAAAAAAAAAGAGAGTGGAGTATATTTGTTCTTTTTTATTATTATTATTCCTTTTTTCCCCTGTTACTTATGGCCACTAAGCAAAAGACTAGCAGATTTAAGTACTATATAAAAATGAGTAGCAAGGCAAGTCCAGGGAACAATACATCTGAAGGAAAAGGACTTTCAGAAGCAGACGGGGTTTTTTTGTGTGAGGCCTGGAAGTAGCTAATCTCTGCTGAGTAAAGATAGCCATTCAGCTCAGATCAGTCGACTACGCTGCTGGAGGAGGAAAACCAGGGAATCGTTTCATTGTCATTACTGGGGAGCCACCAGATGCTTGGGATTCCATATATTTAGGGGATAAATCTCTCAAAAGCTCCATTGACACTGGGGTATGTCAATAATTCAACGTATTAGTTGGATGCAAATACTGCACAATAAGGTATGGAAAGAAAACTGTAATTGGGAATGCCAGGGCGAAGGGGGCTCTATCTTCTGACTGAGCCCATTGTTGAACTCCAGGCTGAACCTCCGACCCTTTACTTTGGAGGGACACAATAGGCTTTGATATGAGATGGTGGGAAATGGGCTTGGAGGCTCATTTCACATTCAGCTGCAATTCATCAGCTTGGCTGGGACTTCTAGCAGCTTTAATGACCACTGCAATTGATGGTTAAATCAATTTGTGACGGTGACAGCATGGCTGGCCCCTAGACTGTAACAATCCGGGATTACAACAGGCAGAAAAGACCCCGTTATTCAGACGTGCGTGGTTTCTGCTCGGCTCAGAGTGGGAACAACAGTGGGACAAAGCCTCACAAAGCGAGGCCTGGAGAATGTACACATTCACTCCAGTTGACTACACACCACCACGGCTGCTTTGTAACGCGATGAGGTAAAAAAAAAAAAAAAAAAAAAAAAAAAAAAAAAAAGGCATTGTTACGAATAAAAATATACAGTAGGGCACAAAAGACCCTGATATCTAACTATATCCTTAGGAAAAGTGGCAACCCAAAAAGA
The DNA here is from genome assembly GCA_947846985.1 of Fratercula arctica. Classification (NCBI taxonomy): domain Eukaryota; kingdom Metazoa; phylum Chordata; class Aves; order Charadriiformes; family Alcidae; genus Fratercula; species Fratercula arctica. The sequence continues at coordinate 73,350,725 of CANTUZ010000003.1, forward strand.
ATTTCAGCTTTGTTTCGCCAGAGACGAAGTGGGTGGTCTGTCCCCCCTCCACCCCAAACTGTCTTGCTGCTTGCTCCCACAGTAAAACCCGGCCCTGTCTGTCTGGATTATGATGGAGCAGGTTTGCGTTTGGCAAGAGGGGCATGGGCAGGGGGGGTGGGGGCCAAATGTATCTCTCAGGCTGTCAGAAGGAAGAACTGCTCCCTCTTCTGTCACTGAAGAAAAAAGGCATTTGAAATGTGCGGCAATTTATTTTTCGTGTTTGCATGATTATAATTGCCTCTTAACGCCAAATGGATATTTCAGGGAAAGAAGACCAAAGATCACTCTGGTGGCCTTGCACTTGATAGTTATGTTACAGGAGATCTGGTTGTTTTGGTCAAGGGTCTGCAAGTCCAGTGCTTGCCTGACAGCAAGGCAAAAAAAGGCGCTTTCAAATCATCTTAGCTCTCCCTTCTCCTGCATTTTGCTGGTGTAATATGATATTTGGACCCAAAAGCTAGAGTGCATGCTAGAAGCAGACAGTATTTCTGGAAAATATGTGCTTGTGATTCTGCTTTTCAGTATAACACTTTACATAAGCTAACAGTGGCTAAACATTCTCAAACAGATATATATATCTGTGTTGTAGTGTAGATATGACCTAATGTATATGTGTGCTATGTTTAAGTCGAATTACACTTATTATACACCAGATGATTCAATGAAAAGCTATGTTCTCTGTCATGTTAATTGAAATAATTTATTCAGCCCAAATATAACAGTTATAAAATTAATATATAATGTTATGCATCTAACAGCATAGATTCATTTAAAAAATCGATATGATATGTAGTCAGAGAATCAAAATACTTAAAAATTTACATGAGGAAGCTGTTAATGTGAGCACTAAAAATGAGACCAATCAATAACTTGTAAATTATATAGCAATTAATTACATGTTTCTCTTTGTGGTTAGGCATGATTACCATTTCTTTGTATACTGAAGAAGCGTGTTGAGAACGAGTACTAAAAAAAAATGAAAATGTGAGACACAGTCCACTGATCTGTTACATAAATCCCTTCATTCACATTCTGAGTTGAAGTCTACAATTAATAACCAATTCTGGCATCTTCCTTACAAAATGTCATGGTCTAAATGCTGCAAAAGGAAGAGCTGTCTACCTCCTTGAAGTGTGTGAATCAATTGGTTGATGTTAATACCTGAAAATTTCTATCCTGAAATAAAGTATCACATCTTGAAAATGTAAACAACAGATTTTTTTACTAAAAGATCTGTCCAAATATTGAAAAAATATTATTGCTAGCAGTAGAGAGGTCTGGCACTAGGTCCAAACCCTGACAGGGGAGGAGGGGAAGGGGAAAAAAAAAAAAAAATCACTTGGTTTCTATGGTAACCGTGCTGGTAGAAATAGTTGTGTGAGCATACTGAACATGAATAAAAGCCTTCCCAAGGGAGGTCAGAGGATTTGAAGAAAGGAGAAGGGGAAAAAAAAAAAAAAAAAGATGGCAGCTTCTGCAGCACAGAGACATTTTATGCTGAATAAGTGTTTCACATTTGTGATGTGATCAAGAGCAAAATGTTGTTGCTAAGACGATATTAAAAAATGTGTAATATCTATCCATTTGTACTTAAACCATGTGCTTGTGCATTCTTGTTACTATATGAGATATAAGACATGCAAATATTTTTCTGCACATATGTATGTAGATACCGGTGTGTGAATAAATAATACATCATCCTACACAACGGCAATATAATGGGAGACTATAACAGACTTTTAATATATGCATTATCATATATAATGCATCACATATGGATGACTTTACTATATCAGATATATTAAATATATCTGTGCACATTTAATGTATAAAATACAATACCAGTCTGAAATATTTGACACACTGATTATCCTTGAGAAAATCAGGGTACAAGGTAACTTGCAAAGAGCAGCAAGAAGCACCTGGCATTATTTGTGGGTGAGGTACTTAGTTTTGACAAGTAAAGCATTTTAATTAAATTTAATTTTATTAGTGATGATCAAGAAGACAGGAATCAGTCAGAGCCTGTGGTACAGCAAGCACGCTATATATACCAACTAGCATCTGCCATTCAGCCTGCTTAGAAACCAAGTGAGCACGGTTCATTCTTTTGAGCTAAAAATGTTCACTAGCCCTTTATTTACATCTGCTTCAGTCCTCTCCGTTCATTGTTGGTTGCTATAAACTCACTCCATGGGGGATGGATTGGCTCAGAGCAAAAACGTGATGGAGGCTCCCATGCAGAGGATGAGCCGTTGCTGCAAGTGAAATCCCACATCCATAAAGCCAGGGGGAGGGGGAGAATTCCCAGTTACACTCGAAAGCTTCATTTTTGCAAGCATGAAGGCAAAATATTTTTGGCAGTGTGCAAAACAGGTTTGGAAAAATGTGTGTTGTTCTCATGGATATTTCAGAGTGACACAATGTGTTAAAATATCCAGAGCTTGCTGGATTGCCTTACGGGGTATGGTGAGAGAGGATTTTCATCCGGAAAAGATGGCTACTGGAAGTGAGGAGGATCTATATCCATTGCTGCATCGTTACAATTCAAAAGAAGCAGCACAATATACGGGGCCAACACTTGCAGAGACAAAAGTGGCACATAAGTCTTCCCTTCCTCTCTCAGACCTCTTTCCCTCCTTCTCCCCTGTGGCACCACCCCCCCCCCTCACACCCCCCCACAAACAACCAGCCGTCACAGGGGGCCCCAGGAGCAGAAAGAAGCTTTCTCCCGCGCCAGCCACACGGCCATCCTCCCTCCTTCCCTACGGCCATCCTCCTTCCTTCCCTACGTGTGGAAACCCCTGTTATTCACTGACAGGGTGTAGGGCGCGGCGTGGGCATATCGCCAGCAAGGACCTTGGCTCAGGGACCTCCCCAGCAAACCTGGAAGCAAGAAAGACAAAGGATGCGCATCAGACACCGGCTGTCGACATGGGCTCAGCGTGTCCGCGTTGGGTAGAGGCTGTTGTGTAAGGCAGTAGCCTTTGTAAAAGGTCTGTGCACGCTCAGGAATTGTAATGCCACCAAGCTTCCTCGCTTGTTTGGAAAAATCACGCCACTGGCCACACTTGTCCTTTTGAAAACCTGAGGCAGCTATCAGTTTCAGTGTGAAAGTCCATTTTAAGTCCCCTGTATGAGGATTGTGCTGTTCACATTAGAGAAAAATGGAAATTTAATTATGTGATGATCATACTTCAGCCAGTTTCTTAAACTTCTCCTGCAAGCTGAAAGTACCTTGTTAGTCATTAATTTTCCTTAATTAGACCTCGGGTTAACATTTTCCTGAAATGAACAATGGCTCTCTGCACTTCTCAAAGCTAATATTTCTATCTGCCCTTGGAAACTCACCGGCCTGGCATCTAATTAGAAAATATCCTTGTTATTGACAGGGCTGGGGAGGGGGGATGGAACAAAACAAAAACAAAACAAAACAAAAAAAACACACAACAAAAAAACCTAAACAAAACCAAAAATCAAAGAACAAACAAAGTAAACTATTAAAAAAGAAAAAATCAAGGTATGACCCCGCCAAAACACACAGAGCCTTCTAATGTAGATAGTGAGGACCTTACTGCTGGGTTCTGCAGCACTGGTGTGACAAGCTCTAAAAACGTGAAGCTGTAGTAATCCTATGAACAATCCAGAAATGTCACAAAGTCAGAAGCTCAAAGGGGTTGAACTTGAGATTCTCTACATGCTTATTTTCTTCCTGCTCTCAGTTGGTAGCATCCCTTTCTGAGAACTGGCAGGGTTGTGACATGCCCTGAATTTTAACAATGACCCTGACTTTCTCACATAGCCTCAGTTCTTTCCAGGCCTAGTGGGCCTGACTCCGTCTGTTCCGGGACTCAGGTATCATGCTATCTAAATACATGTTTCACTTGCCATCTGGTATTGGACAGTCACTGAGCCGACATTTTTTTCTTGCGTCTGCAATGACTTAGACCCCAGCTGCTGAATCTTAACCCACATTCATGAACATATATCGTGCCCCCCCTTCACTGTTCAGCAAACCTACTCTTTTTCTTCTGTCATATGGGTGCTTTCATTTGCAGTCCATGAACCTTTACACCAGAACTCTGGTCCTCGTTCTGCATGTTAGCTTGCCCTCTTGCTTGAATTTGCTATGTAATAACTCCACTTTCCTACTCCCACAGGCTACGTGAGGGAGATATTTCTACCTGACTATAAATATTTAATGGGAAAATTGTACCAATTTATTCTACTCATGGTGTGTCCCCACCAACATCGCCATGTGTTGGCATTTTTTAACCTCTTCATGACAACATTAGCAGGAATTCCTAGCTTAAGAGGCTGGGTCTTGTCAACACGGAGGCAACACAAATACGCTTTTGTACTGATGGACCAATATGGATGATTTTAGTATAAACGATGGCCAAACAGTTAAGACAATGATTACATAGCAATCAAAGAAGTCACAGCTGTATGAAGTCCAGATACACAAGGTACTCTTAATTCAACTTCTTGCCCAAGCTTCATAATATGGAGGTTGGGTGATTTTATCCCTACCCTACCTAGCTTAAAACTAGCTCAGAAATCAGTAGCCTACATTGCAGCAAATTCTGTGACTGTAGATTAAACACAACTTAAATCAGTCCTGAGTAAAGATTTTGAATAGAACATGTCTTTCAGTATGTGCATAAATTATAATGGGGTAACAGCTGCCTGAAGTATAGTTGTTTGTTTGTTCATTTGTTTGTTTTTGTCAGCCTTATAAACTACGACTTCAAACTTCACTCACTGATGTACAAACCTTCATCGAACAAGCTGTCTTCTCAGCATCAATGAGCAAACATTGGTCTTTGTTGGAAGGAGCTGTTGAATTAGATTGTAGAAAGACACAAACTCACAAAACCAGCAGTAGCACAAGGTATGTCGTGTTTTTTATACATGTTTTGATGAGTATATTTTTGTTGTTACTCGCCTTCTTTCTCTAAAAAGTGACCAGCAGAATATTTAATAGTTCCAATATTTACAGCACAGTGGTCATTCATGTTTCTTCAGTGGCTAAATTTGCTTGACATACGCTTTTCTCTTAGCCTGCTGCTTTGTAGAAATTCACAGTCGTCTCTGTTGCTGTCCCTTTATGGTCTTAAGTGCCCGTTCCACCCCTTCAGAAAATTCAACACATAACTGTGATGTCCCCATCCATGCCCACTTGACTGCCCTCTGTGCATCAAGCAAAGCTGGCCTCCCATACACTGTATCTGGTGGAGATGTTCTTCCTCTTGTCAGAGTGGCTGTGACTGTGGGATACACCCAAAGCCAGGAGTGTAGGACAGTAGTGACTCTCTGAGTTCCATTAAGACAAACCTAAATACTTGTGTGTGGCAATGTTTCTTGTCAGACTCACATCATCTGAAAACTCATACTCAACTACTAAATAATCCTGTTTATAGGTAATATGCTATCCCAGGAAGCAAATATACAGGCCAGGTGGACTATATAGAATCGACAGCGAGAGTCTGGGGTTATGGCAGATGGCCTGCCAAATTGCTTATACCAGCTATCTGTAGAAGGCCCATATTACAGTTGAGATCAAATGGTCTTTTAAAACTATATAAAAAAAAAAGTTCCACTGCATCTTCATTAGAGGTACTTGCAATATTAAGGAGAGTGTGATAGTCAAAATGCAATAGCTGAAAAAGATCCAGGTCCAGAAAATTACTTTCTTCCTACACACAATCAATAAGAACGTAAAACCACAAGTGCTTTAGATACACTTAGGTCAATCTGTACTCTTAATGAAAAAAAAGCCTATGAGGCTTGATCCTGGGAATAAAAATACTCAAGTCTCTGCAATGGTGTAGCACATTCAGGTATTAGTTTTTGGTCACTGCAGTGATGGCACTGCCAATACTGTGTCGTTATCGTGAATATTAATCTGGTGTCACAAGAACAATATCTCAGAGGTTTTCTTGCCCTTTCTTACTTCTTGGTCTGCTGAAATGGACACGCAAGACATCTAAGCGTGCATGACTCTAGAGCTAAGACCACAAGTCAAAAATGCTGAAGACTGTGGAAATTACATGAGCTCAATCCATTAATTTCAGCCTGAGCAATTTACTGAAAAATTTTCCCTTTGCTCATACCGAACCTGTTCAAAACACTAATCTAACAAGCATCACATCTTAAATATATACGTCATTGCATATATATATATGTCATGCATAAACTTTCAAACAGCAAGCCACAGTTTTACTGACAGATAAAAGTGTAAAGGGAAAGGAAGTGAATTGACGGAATTATCACTGAACTTCAGAAACAGCACTAAATTTTTCTTTGAATTATCGCTGACTTCAGAGTTACTGTAAATTGTATGAATTTGGGCATAGTATGGGATTTTTATGGCTTTGCCATGGTAAAGGTTGTTTACCCTGGGCCAGATTCTGATACTCTGGCTTTGAATTGTAATTCCAAGTAACCACACTGAATTCAACATACCTGAATACAATATACCACTTTGCTCCCTGGCATGGAAAATTATGTTCATTCCACATTTATCAGTATTCAGACTTCTTTTGCTCCACCAAATTCTTAGGAAATCATTCGTGAAAATCAAAATCTGCTCTTGTAGCTTGCAAAGATTCTGCTCAGCACAAGCAAAGGTGTCATGATTTGGGTCTTTGTGTAAGTCCAAAAAATCACAGTGGTTATAAAGCAAGACATTTCTCTTGCGAGGATTACATGCTGATTTTGTTACATGCAGTTTCCCATAGTGGTTAAGTAAATAAAGGGTTTACTTTGCATGTGATCATTAGAAATTGTAAATCTTAGATCACAAAAACAACTCCTAACAAATACGGTTTTGCACTAGCCAAGGAGTGCAGAAAATAGCATCTCATTAGCCATAAATCTTGGCAGAAAAGGAAAACAAAGCCCAGGAGTTCTAACAACAGCTTCTGTGCACCAGCCATTAGATCATACTGAAAAGCACAACATGTCTAAAATTTAGTTGTATGAATGTCCATGTAAACATTTGGGTATTATACAATCATTTAAGTACTCTGAAATCTATGGTTATAGGCTTATGCCAGCCTTTAAAAGATTAAAGGTTATATTTTAGATTAATGAATTCCACTTACTTTTATTTTTGAAAACTTTATTAATGCGTTTTAAAAGGTGATATTCTCCTATTCAGGCTTTCATTACTTCCATGTTTGGCATGTCTTTGGTACGATATGTGTGCTAAGTAGGCACAGCAAACATTATGATATGTGACTAAAAACAAGATCCAGGCTGGTCTATGAAATTCCCCGCATACCTCAGCTTAGGCACCTGCAAGTGCATAAAGGCAGCCTTGTCTGAGTCGTTAGGTTGCCTCACTCCTGCCAAAGCTCTCCCATGACTGAGTGATGTGGCATGGAAGGACCTTGTGCTTTTCCCATAGCCACTTAAAAGAAACACAAGCACAGCAGGCAAACGCCTACTTTTCCCTGAAACTCAACACCCTGCACCCCCTGTGATGGGAATCATGCAATGCACAGCTCTGAGTCAATCTCATGAGCTCCAGAGAGACGCAGCTACCCTCATGCTACCCTGTCCTATCCCTCTGGTGAGCACACACATCGATCTGGAGTATCCTGAACCATCCGTCAAGGCTGGATGCCTCCTTTTCAGCCATTAAGCCATCTGAGTGGAGCACCTAAAGTAAGCTGTCTGAACCTAGTCCTAGGAGGCAAACACTCCAGTGAAAAATTTCAGGTTTCCCTCTTGCTTCTGTATTTCTTGAAGCCGGAAAGATGAGAATATTAAGACCAGACAGGCCAAAAATACTAGGGACACTTATTTTATTTCAATAAAATGGAGAAAGTTGAAAATAACAAGCATTAAACTCACAGTATAAGGTAGCAACCATTTGTTTTGCATAAAAATACTCTGGCACTCATAATTCCAGAAGGCTCTCGCCATGAGCTTTCCTGCTCTTTGCTGATGCGGTGCTGAGACCTCCTTCAGCAGCTGAAGATGTGCAAAATAGTGGTCAAGGGGAACGTCTGGATCTTCTTTATGAAGTGGTCTGGGGAAGAAAAGAGGGATTTCTTTCCTATATAATGAAAAAGGCATAGGAGTAAGGCTTAGAGAAAACCACCAGAAAACAGGATGTTAAGTGTTCTCCAATCCCTATGTTAGTGGTCTGCATTTGCCATATGCCTTTGTCTTAACCTGTGGAATAACTTCAAGTGCTCTCAGCTGGGTTGTTAACACGCTGCTTTTTCTCCTGCCTGGTTTCAGCCAGGTCTGCCTGCTTGGAAAGGCCCACCAGTAGAATCAGCTGGAAAATGAGCAGACAAATGAGAGAGAAAAACATGAGGCACCAATGCCATCTGGGTCATATTTCCCAAAGTAAATCTTAGTAAATTCTGACTAAGTCAATCGCACCACACAGATTCACATCAGATTGGGAACTAGCCCAAGTTTTTAAACTTTTATACAGACTCTTCTATATATATCTTTCTCACAAAATTGTTCTGAATAATCTGTTATTTCCTTGTTACTATTACCGTATATGCAGGCTGTCCTTCTGAAGTATTTAAAGGTCTTTCCATATCTAATGGATACTAAAGCAGGGTCGTGAACCTTCGCATCCATTCACCAAGCTCTCACACACATACACAGTATGGTGTTCAAGATAGTTCTTAATTATTTCTTTCTGCCAAGAAATGAAAATAGTCAAGTGCATGTGCTATAAAGAAAAATATAATCTACCCTATAATTAGCTCTTAAGTAGCATCTTTCAATAAACATGCCTTCAGCGAGATGCTTTGCCATCAACATAAAACAATTCAAAACAATTGGAAAAAAGCATATTGAGAAAGAGAATGCAAGAAAGATAATTTAAACCAATCATGAATGTGGTAGATGTGACTCTGAAGTAGCAATAACCTAAAGACAGAAATGGATCCAATCTAAAGATGGAAATCAAATACGCCTGGTGTCTTTATAACAAATGATCAATAGCAGTAATAGCCAAGGTTTGGACTAGGTCATATATTTTATAAAAAACCCATATGCATGATAATCCACGATGAAAAATGCATATAGTGGTGGTTTATTACTGTGGTTTGTGCACTACCAAGATGTTCATTTACTTGAACATCTTCCATCATGTTCAGGACAAGAAAGTGTTTCTAACAATCTCTTATGAGTCATTATTTTGGCATTATGATATTTGATTAAAAAAACAGCTCGGTACGGCTGAAGTAATGTAATTTAATAAGATGTGCTACTTGTTGTTTGTTTTAGGATAGGTGGCTCTGACCGCCTGTTAAACATCAGCATACCTCATACTGGACATTTGGAAAATTTGGTTGTTTGGCAATGTCAAGTCCAAACTCAAAGTAGTATCAGATGTGCTACTGTTCTGGGGCAATACGTCAACAAATACGCTGATTAAGTTATAAAGAAGTCATTTTCTTCTGCTTCCATGGATGCCAGTGGGATCTGCATAAGAGGGTTGGACAAGAAAACCCACGTTCCCACATCATGTGATGAGGAACCTGCAAGCTGCATGGGTATTTATGAGCGTGCGCCTGTCCTTCATACAGAAAGTTCATGGTGCTCTGGGGATGAAACCAAGCAAAGTTTACAGATCAGCAACTTGTCAGCCCCAACCTCCAGCTGAAATTAAATGCAGATAAAACAAATAGAATGTTTTAAGGAAATGGAAATACCAAGTGCTGGAATTTCCTGGCTATATACAGCTGGCTTTATTTCAAACTCTGCGGACATGGAAAAAAATATGAGCTCATACTCCCCATATGGGAAATGTGATGTTGGTAAGGGAAGAAAACAGAGTTATATTCCCTATTCTATGGCAACTGCATGATTATCCAGGCCAAAGACAAGAAAATAGTCACAACAAGAATAGCTGCCCAGCCACAGCTTGGAGCATAGGCAAGAGTATGTACCCAGTAAGCAATATGGATGAGGCTTTCTGGGGATGCTGGGAGGGAGGGAGAAAATTAAGCCATGTGGAAGCAAGCTGTGCTATGACCTTTGCCCTGGCTGTGTGTAGTTTTCTAATATAGAAGTAGATTGTGTGACTTGCTGATTCTAGTGAACAGTGAGGGGTCAGCTTGAATTACAACGGGGATGAAATGCTAAAACAGGAAAACATCAGATCCACAGGGTCTGTGACTGCAGCATGGCATTGTCAGAGAGAGGAACAGAGCAGGGACTGCTGGGAGCAGTAAGTCTGATGGGACTAAATTCCCAGTATCTCACATTCAGCACCCAAAATTAGTGGATGCTTTTTGCTTTAACCTCCGTGTGTGTGGTTCCTCCATCTGTAAAACAGATGGTCTTCTCACAGGGTGTGCCTACCATAACCTCTTAGGTCTGATCTGCGGTGTGTTTTTGAAGCGAATCTCCCAGCCACCCCCACTCACTGTGCTTCCGTTTGCATTCCTGAGCCCTTCTGGGGCACGCAGGCTACATTTCTTTGGGTGAGACCGAACTGGACGTTGTTCTGCAGGCGACTCCACCTCATGCACTCCAACTGCTCACGGGCTGACCAAAATACATTGCCGGGATGCAGCGAAACCCCTGGAGTGTGAGCATCAGGCCCTCGGCACCCCCTCTGCCATGCAGCAGAGGTGGTCCTGCAGGGCCTCACCACTCACCAGCACAGACACAGATTTCTGCAAAAATGATGCTATGAAGTGCTCAGCTGCGGCAGCGATGAGCCTGGGAGGAAATGAACCATTTTTCCTTCAGAGCAAGATTTGTACGCTGCGGAGTAAAAGCAGCACATGCCAGAGAGGAGAAGGAAAATAAGTATTGCATAGCTGTTCCTTAAATGGGCAGCTTACACTTTCTGTGCACCGACTGAGGTGGGTGTCTTGGAGAGAAATCATATACATTCGTGTAACTAAAGACTGTCTTGAGGCATACATTGACGAGGTCAAATGAAAGTTGCACAGACCACCTTAATTCTGGCATTTCCTAAGTCTCAAGTGTTTGACTTTACAACCTTAATAATGTTCTTTTAACATAGTTTTTGTATGTGTAATAAATTATATGCCCTTCTCACTTTCAGTGCTCTTCTCACCAGTAATGCTGTTGGACTCTGGTCCTTCGTTATGAAAACAAATATTGGAAATTATTGCTGTTGTTATTGAAACCAGATGTACTGCTCTCTGTGGCATTTATTTGTATAGTGTCAAACTCTGGCACATTCAATTTCAGGGTAGTTATTGAATAAAAATGAGCAATATAACTGATAGTGAAATGTTAAGTGCTGGAAAGGCCTTAGAAGCTGTCTCTTTTCAGGAAAGTTTATAATTTTCTTTTCATACGCAAACATTCACACAAATGACTATGAGCAAAAATGACAAAATCATGTATTTGTATCAGTATAGAGTCATGAAAAGTAACCAAGGGCCAAGATGAAACAATCTGGGCCCGAATGTGTGAGGCACTAAATCTGCCCTGAGGAAGGAGGTCTCTCCTGTCTCATGGGGAAAAGAAGTGATGCTCTTGGTAAATTCAAAATGATAAAAGTAAAGCACAGACCTCACCGTTGTTTCACCTTAACTCAGATCTCAGACAAAAGGCACCCTGAAGGACAGCATTTCTCCCCAGCTACTGCCAAGGGTGTGCACGCTTCAGTTTGAGAGGTCTAACTTTTGGTCATCAAGTATTAGGTGAAAAATATCACATCTTATCTTTTCTATGCTCTCACTGTTCATCCTGACCTCACCCCAGAGGAGCAAGCTGCTTGACTGGAGCAGAAAGTGCTGGGTGGAGAAAACATGCAGGGAAAAAGCCCAGGGCATGTCTAGAAGGACCTAGGATCATGCAGAGACAGAAGACTTCCCCAGTTTTTCCTTGGAAGGAGGGTACCAAAACATAGGGTACAAATCTCTGCAGAAAGCACAAAACTAGAATAGCATAACTATTTAAATGAGAAAGGTCAGCAATGCTGGGTAAGGTAGATTAAATACATTACTTTGGTAAAAAAAAAAAAAAAAATTGGAGATAACCATTAACCAAGCCTTAAGGTAATATTACAGCTGCATATTTAAGTACTCAAAAATAGGAAAACCCAGGACTAAACAGCATACACTGACATTAATTCGGTCCTTTTATTAATGCATTTTATTATGAAGTTTAAGTCTGTGATTGCCTTACAATTTTCCTACAGGATTCCTACCTCAGTTAATGCAGGTGGTGTGTCATGTTCTGAGAATGAATCAGGGCCGTGCTGTTAATTAGGCTTTGTTAAAGGGTTAGATCTGCAGAATTACTGAGCACTCACAGCTGCAACCGCAGGCAAGGAATGTCTGTGTCCTGGATGTGCATCGTGAAAAGCTGAAGACTCTGTAAATTAGTCCATGGGCTTCTCAGATTGGATGACTAACCTTGTAACAGTTTGAGCTTTAACTGTTAACTCACTTAGATGAGACATCTCACAAGCCTGGATACCAGTGTGCTTTCATCTCAGAGAGCTGTCAAGAAAATCAATTTCTTAGCAGTTGTATCTCCCTCATGCACTGCAGTAAGGACGGTGCATTAAAACCAATTGAAAGATTAAACACTCGTGGAAGACGTGGAAAGGTAGTTGCAGAGTAATATAATTCCATGCTCTGTGTGATAACCAAAAAAACCTCTTTACCGAGAGTTTTTGCAACTTTAACACTTCTCTTACGTAGGCATTTTGCAGTGTAACTATCAGTACAATTCCCAGGCTCATGCAAAGCACCCTCAGGTGCTAAAAATCTTTCAGTCTAAATAAACAATATGCGTAGAGAAAGATGAACAAAACATTATATACAGATGGGTAAGCATCTTTTCAGTTAATGTATGTTAACAATTACTGGTAAATTACTCCCAGCTTCATTATTCTTGAATACCTACTGACCATTTTTACAGACTCTGCTGTTTCTGGCCAGGGCACTGCCAACCAGCCTAACCAGAAAATTCCGTTCATCCACTGACCAGCCTCCCGCGTTGTGCCAAGGCAGCAGTGTTCAATGCCTGCCTTGCAGTGCTTGCCTTATTTTGTCATCCTTCCATCTCATTCAGGAGAGCAAGGGCAACCTATTGATTGACTGATTTCATTTCCATCCTCCTGACATTCCCTGGATTTCTTGCAGCAAAGATCAGACACCTCTCTCAGAAACTAATTTGGAATTTCAACAAGACTTCAGAGAGAGACGGGCTCAAGACAGCCTCAAAACAGCAGGGACTCTTACCAGCAAACTAATCCCCAAATACTTCTGACAACTCTAAGTGGAGGCAACATCTGAAACAGGGAAGAATGACCACTTATTTATTGAAGAAAAATGCAATCTTCGTGGCCATTTCCAAAGCGTTTTACTGTAACATAAAATGTCCAGCTGTGGGAAGATTTGAAAGAAGAAGAAAAAAAAAAAGCTTTTTGAGTACAGCTATAAGGAAAATGTGCCCTGTCAGTTTATAAAGCTTTTGATTATATTGTGATTAATCAGATTTATGCTGCATATATAATATATGGGCTAAACTCATATAGGGGGAACCCTTGTAATAAAACACAGTGATTTTTGTAGGTTGTTGGATTTTTTTTTTTAATATTGCAAAAGGATACTATTTTTACTGCAATACGCAACTGTGCCAGTGGAAAATAGTGGGAAGAAAAAAAAAATATTGTCTGGCACTGGTTGCCATAGCAACAAGCTGAAGTTCAAGGAGAAGTGGAGAATCTGAATTCTGTGGCAAGGTAATGAATTTAGCATCTACAGGAACAGAAATGGATTTTCTGTCACAGTCTGTAAATCAACCACAGGAAACCAACATGCGGGAGATATTTTGGAATGCTTTATATCTGCTTCTAATGTATGAAAAGTGAATCAAAATTAGCTCTCAGGGCTTTGTCTTCCAGGGCCTCCCCTTTCCTTCTGTTCAGACCAATGCACTCAAAATCATACTCGATGAAGCTGATGTTTCTTGTTGAGACAATGGCAAAAGCCTTGCAGTTTTCCCAGCAACCCCCTGAAGTCAGCAGGCATCACCCTCCTCCGAGAACGCTTGTTTTACACACCCTTTTCGCAATGCACCAAAGTTTCCAAGGTCAGCCATGAGTCGTATGTGTCCAGTTGTCCAGCTTGGCTTTTGAGATACTTTTCAAGATGGTTTCTTACATAAACGCCTGATGCAGGTAAGAAAAAGGGAGTGAACATGAGTGAACATGAGGTACCCAGCTCAGCATCAGGAACAAAAAAGGCTTCTCAACATATCTACACGCATGTGTAATTGCTCTGCCTTGAAAACCCTGGTGTGAGGAGCTGCCTTGGAGGACCCGTCATACCAAGGAAAGGTGGGGATGGAGGCTGGCCACTGAGCTGGGTTTTTTATGACCGTTGGCTGCAGAAAAGCTACATGTGGCTCCAGGCTGCCCGCAAGCAGTCAGTAATCTCAAAAGGGTTTTGGAGGAATGACGTCCATGCCACAGATAAATCACAAGTCGTTCTCATGCTTTCTCAGTCTCTTCCTAATGGCTTGTTGATCTCCAGAGTGACCTCGTCCTTGTCCACAGCAATTATGCCTCAGCAATCCAGACAGTATCAAGGAGAAATGTATAGAAAAAAATGTTTTTCAACAGTGGGACCCAGCTAACATTCTTCATGCTCTCTGTGCCTTTAAAAACATGAAAAATGAAAAGCTTCCCTTTCTACCTCCTGTCCTAGAGCAGATGGAACACACCCTGGGGAAAGGGAGGAAAAAATTCTCTTAAATAAAAAAAAAATAAATTATAACAATATACTACAGTTAATTATCTATAATGGGCTTCATTCCCAGTAAATCACACCCATGTAGCTCAGATGCAATTCTTCAAAAGTCAGTGAAGATAAAGCAGTGTAAAATCACTGTGAGCAGAGAATACAGATCAAAATACACTCTAAAAAATAAAGTAGGAGAAGAAGATATTAGACCAAAAAAAAGTGATTTCTTTTTTGGATGTCTTCTGCATAACACAACGGAATGCACTCTGTCCCTGTTACTGTAGAGGGTGCATATGGAAGATCAATTATCTCTATATATTCTCTTTGACTCCCAGCCATGCAATGAATGCTAACTAAACATGGGATGACAGTTCAGGAGTTAAAACTTTTCAGAGAATTTTACATAATTGGCTGATCTTGACTAATTCTTGTTCAAATCCTCTTTTGCTTCCACAGTAAAAGCATAACCATGGGCAGCAGAAATTTCCCTGGATGTGCACTTGTAACTGTCTCTGAAGAAAATATTTTGAAATTTGTGAATTAAAACACCTAATATCAGAGCTTTTTTTTAAGATTATTATTCCTTTTTTCATTTAGATGACAAATTACAGAGGGTAAGCCCACCTTCAGCCATCTGAAAGAAAACAGACAATATTTCCATTCTAACTGCCACATGTTTTGTTCTGTTTCTCCAGATTCCTATTTCATTACAATCGCGAAAATATTGGGCATCGGCTGAATTTAAGTGCGCCTCGCAAGTCATGTCAAATCAATCAGTGAAATTCTTAAACTTATACTTAACCTTTGGGAGTCTTGAGATTAAACATAAATGGCTTCAAGGCTCTTGGTGATCTGTGGCCATTTGGAAAAGAGGGGAAACACAAAGACACACATTTCAAGAGCGCTTCAGTGCAGGTTTGGACCGCTGTAGAATCAAAGGTGTGTTAAATCTTATAGCCACAGTTATTCTTTCTTAGTCTTCTGGTAGAAATCTCTCAAAAACTTCATCCCCCTTGTCCTTTTATAAATATTTGAGTAGCTGGTAGCTCAAGCTTCAGCTCTGTCATCTTTCATTTAAAACTGGAGTCCCCCTGGGCTACAGAACAGGACAGCATTGCCCAGCACGGGTTTTTGGTACAGCAGGTTTCTGCTCAGGAGTCCTTGGGGAGAAAGTCACTTTGCTGTTGAGATGAACCACTCTGGTGACAGCATGAAGTTTGCAGGATTTCCTTTCAAAAATCAGGCATTTATTTGCCTTTAAAGAAAAGAGTCTTCTGATCCCAGGGACTGCTTTTATGCAATAATGGCATACCGTGTTTCTGCGGATTTTGTCTGAAACTGTAAGTAAATATGAAGATAGTAGGAAATCATTATTTCAATTACTACCCCTGCCATGAATATAAGACTCTCTCTGTCTGACAAACAGTGCATGATTTTCACTTACATAAGCTTCTCTTGGAGTGGAAAATAATAAATCAATACACATAAATGCAGTTTTGATCAGAGTTAATGCTATAAAGTATTAATTACCAATAAAATCCATTCAATCTTTCTTGCTATCTCTTCACGCAGGTGTGCTGTGAGCCACTGGAATAAACCCATCTGTATCAGCGAAAAAAAACCAAGGTACAATTTTTTGCCAAGCCATTTTTCTGCAAGAGACATCCTCGATTCGGATCACAGTGTGACTGTACAAATTGGCATGGATCAACTGCTGGAGCAGTTGAAGGGGTGGGAACATATGCGGTATTGTCACCAAACCCACTGTCATGTCAAATCATAGCCTCGGGCAAAAGAGTGGAAGATCTCATTGGGGCCTGGGTCTCTCTCATCATGGCTGAGATTTTCAAGAAGTATGGAGGAGACTACATGCCTTCCTCCAGCAGCTTTGTGACTTGACCCCAGGATATACTTTTCATATCTGTAACAATAAAAAAGAAAGCAGTTTCAGCTCTTTTGGGGTGGGAATTTTTATTTATTTATTTATTTTTAAATTATGCACATTCTGGTCAGTCTTAACTGAAGATTTTCTCCCTTTTTTTTGCTTCAGTTACTGAAGAAAGAGCCTTGGTTATAGTACCAAAAAGATATGTGACCCCTTCTCTAAAAAATCTGTCTTTGATTAGGTCTGTGACAGTTTCCACAGCTCATTAACTCTTCTGTGCAAATTTATTTATGAGCACAAACTATTCCCTCTCCCTATCAGTTCTCTCCAGAAAGTAGGGGAGGACAGACTGGCACTGGAAGGAGTCATTGCATGAATGATTGGGCTCTATTTACAGTGTGCAGAAATATAACCTGCATGTTTGTGCTGTCTTCATTCACCTGAGAAATGTTCATTTGTGCTAGTAATTCTATTGAAGTAATTACTGTCTGAGGAGCCAAAGCATGTTATCTAGCCAATTCCCCTCGTAAGCCATAATGCGCAGCTGCAAAGCTCCAGGAGAGCACTGAAAGGTATCCTGAAACTTCATGGTAGTGGCAGGAGGGACAGGGAGGACACCTGGCCCTTCTGGCATTCACCTAGGATGGACTGGTTATGTGCAGAGAGTGGGGACGGGGGAGGAGAGACTGGGTTGCAGTCAGTCTGTTTATCCTTCCATTTAATCTTTAATCACCTCAAAGGAATTTTTGTGATCTGTTGATTTTTTGAGCTGCTGGAGATGGCAGTGGAGCCAGGAGCTATTTAGGTTTCTGGGTTCCTGTAATGGATTCTGGATGTTAAAGCAAAACTCTGCTTTCCTTGCTCCTTCCCAGGGCTCCTTCCTGTCCCCTTCCATCTGAAGAGTCTTTACTATAAGAGGACCAGTTTACCTCACTTTCCATCACGACTGTTCCCTCTACCCAAGCTAGTTCAGGCAGAGCTAGTTCAGCTGCACGCAACTCAACGCTGTGGTGTGCTGCAGGACTCACTGTTGCTCCTGAAGATCTCAAAGCTATGCATGTATCTTCCCATCATTCCTAGAAGGGCAGAAGCAGACTGGAAAAGAGCAGAGGAACTTTATCCCATAAATCCCTTCTAAAAGAGCCTGTCCACACCAAGCATGCCCTGCACTTACGCAGAGCTGGGCTAGCCTGGCAAAGCAAGCCACATCCCTGCAGAGCTTATTATCAACACTACCAACTTGTGACTGGGTAGGACTGCTTTATAATTGCTCTCTTAGTTGCCAAGGACTGTCTAGGAGCATGACATGCAAGCAGGGGGTAGGGACCCTGGTGCTACTCCTGTGTGTTCAGTGATTCCCAAGGATGCTGAAGAAGATGTGGTTCAGGTTGTAGAAGACCAAGGATCACAGAGGGCAGGCAGAGATTGGAGAATAAGAGAGGGAAAATATTTCCAGAGGCACAAAGATGAGCAAGCAGCTTCAATTCTGGCATTTCCTAACATTTGAGTGCATGGCTTTGAAACATAATCGTCCTTTTATCTAGTTCATGTACACAAATAATATGTTTGCAAATAACAACATTGGGTTTAGGGTTTTTTAAAGTATCTTCTCTTACAGTTTTAAACTGCATCTTTAAGAAGACAACATCGCTACATCTTACAATGAGCTTCAAATTCCTAACTCCTGGACTATTGACAGCCACATGTAATTCAATGAGAAAAGAGATCTCTGACTAGGTTCACTCTGTAGCACTCACTTTATGGGCCAACCGTTTGAAGGAAAGGCCGTTTGACACACTATACCCAAAAGCATCAATAAACATCAGTTTAGAGACTTCTGCTCAGAAAGCAGTATTGACAGAGACTCTCATACAAACCCAAAGCAAGCCATGTAGTGAGCAGATTGTTTACATCGAATGGTTAAACCATTACATTAGGTGAGAAACACGGCAAGATCCAAGATGTCTCAATCTCTACTTGACGTGAAAGGCAAGAGCTACTAGTTTCATTCTACTGGCGTAAATCTGGAGGGCGTCTGCTTGCTTACAGCTCTATAGGCTAATGGACTACAGCTGTTATCATGTTCTAGGGAGCCCTGGGCAGAGATCAGAGAGTATGTACAGTCCCACCAGTACAGATGTTGTGTGCAGTCAGTGGAAATTCAGTCAAATACATTGTAATTGCTAAAGTAATTAAAGCTCATTACTGAAAGTAAACATAACTGCCAAAGTTAGCGCTCCTGAAGGAGTAAGTGACGTTCCTCATTTATTCACACTAGAACCAAAAGAGATCATTAGGGCACAGATGAACTCTGGGCTGACAAGGGAGGAGTACTTTAATGAGAAAATAGTTACAAGAGGAATTAATATGTTTACATATGTAAATTGTGAAAATACTAAAAAATAAATAAATAATACATTACTAGAAACAGAATGCATTTCTGGAAGTGGAAGTGGAAGTGGAAGTGGAATTGGAGAGGAGAGGAGAGGAGAGGAGAGGAGAGGAGAGGAGAGGAGAGGAGAGGAGAGGAGAGGAGAGGAGAGGAGAGGAGAGGAGAGGAGAGGAGAGGAGAGGAGAGGACCATGGGCAGGTGATCTGTCCCTGCATAAATTCATTAACTATAATTTCCTTTCCTCATTCTGGACTTCTGATCTGTTTTCTTGAGGAGCAGTGAAGTTCCTACCTGGTACTCACCTTGCAGAGGACATGCCATCCCCTTCCCACCTCTGGTCACTACAGCTTCTCACCAAAAGGGAAGTGGGGAGCTTTAGATAGTCTTGAAAAACTCCTGACCAAACACCAGGAGACTGTCTGTTGTCCACATGCAACCCCGCTGCAATCAATGGTGATGGAAGATTTTGGTTCAAAATGTCTTTGGGGAGAGTCCTACTTTCTTTCATGGTAGCAGAAATGATCTGATATTGTAATGTAACACACACAGTCTCACTGGACTGCCCACTCTTGCTGCTCACCTAACATACTAATGCGGAGAGCGGTGAAAGAAGTCTGATGGATCTACAAGGCACCGAGTGGCAGGGAGCAGGGCTGTCAATTTAGAAAGTGTGAATTGATACAAACCGATATCACTACTTCAATAGTGGCCTCAAAGTAGTTCAGCTCAAAGCCTCTTTACTGTTAGGCCACAACCTGTAGCTCTTCAGCCAGTCCCACTGCTACCTAGTGAGGAAAGCGGAGTATTAGGCAGGATTTTGTCAGTGTACCAAAATTTTCATTTGGGAAATCATGCTTTCATGAAAACAAAAAAAAATGGCTGTTTAGGTTCAGATTCAGCTCTGGATCAAGATACATAAATTTAGTCTGTGCTTGTAGAGGTGTACCAGTGTATGTGCACATATAAGTACATACGGTTACACGTGTTAAGTACATACAGTTTTGCATGTATGTACACAATTATATTGCATGTCTACAATACATACAGAGAAAGGTCTATGCAGATACACATATACCTCCACCTATATCCATATCTACAATTATACCTATACATATTTATATACACATCTGTATTTTATGTTACATGTATAGATGCCTATATGTGAATGGGTGTGTGTAGGTATACGTCTAAGTTCCTATTGTGGTCACTGGAGTTAGGACAGATGCCTAAATGTAGCTGTCAACAATGACCTAAGACGCCCTCTGATATCCAAGACAGACACACAGGTCTGGTAGATGTGACAAAGGATCTCTGGGAGATTCATAGTCGTATGAATTGATCCTTCTGGAGGTCATGGATGATTATTTTCATGAGTCTCAAATTGTATTGGATGCATATGTTTAGACAACCAAATCCAGCTCCCAGTCAACGGATTGTCCAAAGCTGCTCAGCTGACCTCGGAGTAACCACCGTTTGTTCACCCGAAGAGCTCTTGAAACTCCATGGACTGGACTGAGTAAATAGCCATTGATAGGTAAGGAAGTTTCGGCAGCCAGCACACGTATCGACACCTATATAAAAACAACAACGCTTAGGAGTCTTAACCTCGAGCAGAATCCCAGCTGTCAATGCAGATGTATTAATTCTGTCATAACTCTGACTTGGAAAAAGTCGTAATCATTCGCCCAGCCGCTGACATTGATAGCACATAGCAGAAATGGAGACCACTTTATCTCTGCAAAAATTGTGCCTGCTACAGCTCTAAGTAGAAAAACAATTTCAGGTACTTTTACATGTTTTTCAGCAATCGACCAGTTGCATACCTTGACTGATTTATGTTTACCTATTACAACGTGCAGGCAAAAGGCAATCATCTTGTCACAGCTGAATTTATCCCACTATTATAGAATCATAGAATCATGGAATGGTTTGGATTGGAAGGGACCTTAAAGATCATCTAGTTCCAACCCCCCTGCCATGGGCAGGGACACCTCCCACTAGACCTATTGTCCTGTTCTGGATTACTAGTTCTTTCACATCTGAGTACCCTTACTGTGCTTCACAGAAAAGAATCATTTTCATTTCTGAGACAAAATGAAGCATTTTCTGAACACTCTGTTTATGGTAGTCTGTAAAGTTGTTAACATTTTCATACTGTATATTTTCTTGTATTCAAATTCCTACTCGATTCCAGAAAGCTCTCATTAAAAACAAGAAAAAATCATCTGAAGTCAGTCCATTCAAACCGTTTATCAAATTTATCACTTAGTATTTAGTGTGGTTAATGCACTAACAGAGGTCAGAGAGGCTCTGTCCCTATGCCACCTGGAAATGCAGGACCCGCTTTGGCAGCTGTTCCTGGTGGAAGCAATCCCCAGCACAGCAGAGGCTGGGCTGGCCACAGCGCACCTCTATACGGAGGCGTGGATTCCTATTGCTGTAGTCTCACTTTGTATCTCTGCAATAGGTCGCACTCTCCTGGCTCAGGCAATAAGAAATTTCCTTTCCACACACCGTCATTTAGCTACTTGCATACAAAAAGAGGTGCCGTCAGTGCAGGCAGCTCTCTATTCAAAAAGCAAACTTCAAAAATCACATGCCCTCCATGTGATTAAGCTGAATCTGCTTTCATGATTCAGCAACGTACATTTCACGGTTGCTAGTTAACTTACATGGCTGACTCTGAACATTGTCACAGGCTCAGATTTGCTTGTTGTATGTTTTCTTTTGCTTTGCCGAAAGAACAAAGCTGTTGGTCAGTTTTCATATTGATCCTGATGGATTTGCATCTGCTGATGCTTTTGGAGTGTATTTTAAGGACACAGACACAATTAAGAATTGATATAGCTTTGCAGGGAAAACAGAAAGAGCACTACCATGCTATATTCTGCAAGATAACATGCTGAGGACAAATGCTGTGTGCCTGTTGACAGCCTGGCAAGGCTAATGTCAGCAGCAGAGTCACAGCTGGAAGCCTGCCCAGATTTTCCACCAGGAGAAGAGTCACGAGCTCGGTGGCACCTGTGGATCAGCAACACGTGCAGTCCTGTGTAAGCCATTATTTTAGCAAAGGAGGATGTTTTCATTTACTGTGCTTGTCAGCTCTGCAGTTTGGCATCGCCGGGACGAGAATGAGGGATGAGATAATCTGTTCGAGGAGAGTATCTACCCAAACCAGCTACCAAAAGTGCCTGCCTGCTCTATGGTGGAGGAGTTCTCTTTCAGAGTGAATGATAACAGATTAGTAGTTTTTGTTTCCCAGCCACTCTCTTTTTGCTGCAGGCAGAATTCCTCTGTCTACTGGTAATGGCAAACTCGAGGACTTTTTCTACTGTAAAAGCAGTACTGGAAACAGATAGCTTGGTTGAATCACTGGATCACCTCAATGGCTGAGTAACGAAGAAAAGATTAAATAAATGCATGAATAATGCATTGTCCCCTTCTTGGGCTGCTATTTCAGCTTTTTTATTATTATTAAATAAATTAAAAACCAAACCAAACAAGTCGTTAACCATCTTTGCTTGGATGAGAAAAGCAAGTGGTCACCAAAGCACAAGGGAAAAGCGATTGTAAGCCGTTTAATCAGTCCTTTCAGCATTTTTTCTAAGTATATAATTCCTCAGCAAACCACAGTTTTGCAATTGAATCACAGTGAATTGAGATATTCCCCAAGAAGAACGGCAGATGTGAGGGAGGGTGACATAATCTTGTTTCACCACACAGCCAGGGCCTGAGCGCAGAACGCTGCAGACAAGGTCTCTTTGCATCCCAGGTTAGCAAAGGGCTTTGGGACTGCAAATTCTCTACCTGCAACCTGCGCTGGGCTCACAGATTCTGTAAAAACACATAATGTAAGAAAGCAGCGTCTGCTCCCTGCCTGTCATCCCAGCTATCTGGTCTTTTTTTCTTTTTAATTAAAGTATGGCCTTGTGATCCAGTGAATGCAGATCATAACTCAGAGCAAAGATTTTAAAGCAGTTAGTTACTATGCTCAAGAAAAGGGCTTGGGTTTAGAAGGAAAAATGGAAAAGGGGGAGGAGAGAGTCTCACTGTTTATTTGGTCCTTGCCTTTTAGGCTGACAGGGCTGTAAGAACCTCTCTGGTACAGTGGCAGCTCTTAAGGCAAAGACCTTTGTTGAACCCCATGCTGTCCCTCTCCTCTGGTGAGCTGCAGAACATCAGCTGCCTGCTCTTACACCACTTCATTTGTTTTCTCTGCACCCACGAGTAAGACTTAAAATATAAAGATCACACCTAATTATTTTTAAATGATTGGTTTTTTTCTCTGTCTTTCAAAACAATTATGAAAGCTTCTTTTTTTTTTCTGGTTTGGATTCTACTTCAAGTCATGTAATAATCCTTCAGTGTAAAAATCCTTGTGTCCAAACTTTGAAAGGGATACAAAGGATCATATCTCACTGGCTTCAGTGGAAGTTCAGACACCAAATAACTCCAAAGGTTTGGGTCTTTTTCTGTGCACTCTCTTTATATCTGCATGGCTCTATCCTAAATCTGCTCTGGAGACAGGAAAAGCAGCACAAAATCTTGGAGCACATTCAGGAGGTGGGAAGCACAGGCATCTGAGAGAATGCACCATATCCTCAAATCACAGAGCCTCACTGCTGTCCCTGGCCCATCTGCACGTCCCTCCTTATGGTCTTGTTCCCAAGCATCTCCTCTGGGAACCATACTCCTGCTGGCTGACTTGGTTTGCAGCTGCAGAAACACAGCCCTGGGAAGGGGTTTTGGCGAGTTACCGACTGCTGTTATTAATTCCCAGGGTAGCCAAGAGGCTGCCTACAATGACCTGAGCTGAATAGTCCATGAGCAACATCTGTTCTGCACAGCAATGTCCTTCTCCAACCTGCAATATCCAGGAAAGAACAGATAGGATGGAGCTGGAGCGGGTAGGTTCAGGGTAACCAAGTGGAGCAGATAGGCTCAGCTGCGGGCAATGTTTGTAAAACTCATGTGGTTGAGTCCCATCCTACATGCCCTGCAGGTAGGCCGGTACCTCACACACAGCTTCTCTCTGCAACAACACAGTGGAGTCGTGATCCCCTGACCGGCCGCACTTTGGAGCTGGGGCTCACAGGGCAGACGGGGTCACTGATTTTCAGAGCTGCCGGGGATGAGCCACCTCGCATGTCTCCCATAGGTGACCCCCCAGATGTCATGCTTCCCTTGCACCCCTTCCACTCTCACGTGCCCAGATCTGCCAGGCATATCCTGCCAGCACAGTCCCAGCCATAGGAAAAAAAAATGTCTTTGAGTGATCTGCCTGGAAATGCCGATTTCTCATTTTTTCAGAGAGAGTAAAACAAGGATGGTAAATGCAGGGGATTTCTCATTGCTGGTTGCAACACACTTCAGATATTTTTAGGTGAAACACAGGCCTCAGCCTCCCTGAAGATGAGACACATTGTCAGTTGTTTCATTTGTTTAAAAAGCAGCAATAACAAAATCTCTTCTGAGAAAAGCAATTTGGCATCAAAGTCTTAGAAAGCAGGAGGAGACAGAAGAAAATGTACCAGAAAACTTGTTTAATTTTTCTCCATTGACTTTATTGATTGCAATAACTGTTTGATTCTGATGTAGAGTTTTCTATCCACATAGCTAAAGCATTTTATAAAATAGGGCCACATATAAGATGAAATTACTTTTTCTTCTGGTTGTAGATGGTTTAAACCCCAGTTAATTCCTACCCTAAGGCCCTGTTCTCTGGGACTTGGTCTTAACAGAAGTAAAGGTTGCCCTCATTTCCATGATGTTGAAAACGACTTTACCCGGGTTGCCCAGCAGATCTGTGCTCGGTTTTGTACAAGCCCTGATTCATTCTGCCCTGAGTCATCAGGTGTTGCAGTTGCACATCGTTGTCTGGCCAGGCAGGATGTGCTCAGCTATGCATTTGGAGCATTGCACAGATCTGAATTTTTCCGCATTGAAAACAGACTTTCTCGTGATCTGAGGGGCGGAGCGACCCTGGAAAAGTTGGATGATCTTCTTTATTTATATAGAAATATAGTAAGCTGCTTACCAGATGGACTTGTTTGCAAGCTTGCCCACTTCTGACATGAATCAATTAATTTACAGGGAGATTTTCTGGAAACCAGTAAGCCCAAAAAAAGAGAAAACCAATGTGATACCAGTACTGCCACCTCGTGTAGGCTTTGACCATTGCAGGTGTTTTCTACGGGAGCTTTACATTTTAGTAGCATTGAGTAACACATAAGTTATTAACAGAGCAAATACTTCAAATGGCTGCACACAATATAAAGTATAATATTACCCTGTTACCCTTCCAGAGCCCATCCTTCGAATTATGCATCTGCAGGAGCAGAAGTACTCTTGGATCTGATTTATAAGTGGACTTCCCTATCGTATAGTCACAACTTCAGTGGCAAATCATAATTCCGTATTGGAAATGAAGAAATGAAAGGAAACACTGCAGGAAAACGTGAAAGACAAGAAGCTTTAGGGAGTGAGTGGTTCCCCTGGAGGAGAATGCCCGAGGCAAAAGGGGCAGAAAGATAAAGCAGCAGGCAAGATCACCAGGCAAATGCACAAGAAAGATCAGTGAGTTCAAACCAAACAAAATATCGGACAAAAGGGAAATGGGAAAAAGCTTGAAAATTGCTTCATGTTACTTTTTGTGACTAGGGGGTCGACCTAGGCATTCTTTTCTGCACTCAAGTAACACCCCTAAATTTTTGTTGCATCGTCTCTAACAGCAGAGATGATGATCAACAGACAGTTGATCTTCCAAACAAAACATCTGAAGACTTGTTTGCAGGGCCAAGCACTGCCGAGGGAGACAAGAGGGCTGTGTCATTGTGTGACCAGGGACACACAATCCACATTAGCACGAGAAGGTCTGCAACCCTCCCACTCTCTCCCTGCCCTCTTCACCCACCCCACACACGCACAGGGGTGGGGATAACCATGAGCTCACAGAAGCTAGGCTCACTGCCAGCATGGGGCTCTCCAGAGTACTGCTAGAACAGTGTAATCCTCTGTTTTGAACATATCACACCAAAATTGAAACAGGCATAACCAATTGAAGAACTAGGGAACACCAGACCATGTTAGTAGGATCAGTGAAAACAGAAACCAAGGAACAGGAGAGCAATGAATCACTCTGTCAAAGGATATTCAAAGTTAACAGGAGTTCAAGGGCAGACTGGAAAATATGGCAAGAAAAATCCCCAGAAATAACCAGATACACAGGAAACATGCAGGACGTGCAGCTTAGCACAGCGGGTTATCACACGTTCTCCATCTCAGCCAGTCCAACACTTTGACTGCAGCACTGTATAAGTGCCTTAAGCAGAACTCCTAGAAAGCCTAGCAGAAACCAACAACTAGAATGCAGCTAGTCAGTCCTCAAAAAAATTAAGATGAATTTAAATTTATTTGACTTAACAGAGACATGTTTTGTTCGTGGGCTAATCTTTTCCATAAAATTCAACACAACCATCATAGAAGAACTGTATTTTTTGCTATGCTATTTCTGAATAGAAACTGTGAAAATTTTTTTCAGAAAATCATAGAATTGTAGAATCATAGAATTGTTAGGGTTGGAAGGGACCTTAAAGACCATCTAGTTCCAACCCTCCTGCCATGGGCAGGGACATCTCCCACTAGATCAGGTTGCTCAGAGCCCCATCCAGCCTGGCCTTAAAAATTTCCAGGGATGGGGCTTCCACCACCTCTCTGGGCAACCTGTTCCAGTGTCTCACCATCCTCATGGTGAAGAACTTCTTCCTAACATCCAGTCTGAATCGTCCCATCTCTAGTTTTAATCCATTCCTTCTAGTCCTACTATTGCCCGACATCTTAAAAAGTCCCTCACCAGCTTTCTTGTAGGCCCCCTTAAGATACTGGTAGGCCACTATAAGGTCTCCTCAGAGCCTTCTTTTCTCCAGACTGAACGACCCCAACTCTCTCACTCTGTCCTCACAGGAGAGGTGCTCCAGCCCTCTCATCATCCTCGTGGCCCTTCTCTGGACACATTCCAGCACATCCATATCTTTCTTGTAGTACGGGCTCCAGAATTGGACGCAGTACTCCAGGTGGGGTCTCACAAGAGTGGAGTAGAGGGGCAGAATCACCTCCCTCGACCTGCTGGCCACGCTTCTCCTGATGCAGCCCAGGATACGATTGACTTTCTGGGCCGCTAGTGCACACTGACGGCTCATGTTGAGCCTCTCGTCCACCAGCACCCCCAAGTCCTTTTCTTCAGGGCTGCTCTCAAGCCACTCACTGCCCAGCCTATATCGGTGCTTGGGATTGCCCTGACCCCGATGGAGGACCTTCATCAGATAACACATGGAAAATAGAAAATTGGGTAGAGAGAAAAAGAGAGACCTACTAAATACCAGTAAGTGGCTTTGACCACAGTCCTTCAATTATGTTTATCTACATTGTCTATATCTCTGTCATTTCTGTTTAACAATAAAAGAAAAAAAGCTATTCTGGAAATAAATGAAAAATCATGCTTCGAGTCTAAACAAGTGTACTTCATAAAACATGAAAGTGCTGTCCAGGGACATGTGTTTGAATGACTCTTTAAATTTATAAAATTATGGAAATGGATATATTTATTGCAAATGCTTATTTGTTGAGTGCTATTTGACATGTAGAGTTATAGTTCACATCGATTTGTTCAGCGTCACTAATGTGTCCTGTGTATACATTACCTGCAGAGCTCCTAGATCCATATAATGTAGCTGCATCTGTGGGCAGTGGATTAAGGAAACGAGATTAGCTAGATGCTAATTCCCAGTGTCTAAATAAATGACTTCAGCTTCAAGACATCAGATGAGATAACATCCCAGCCAAATTACATCACACTACAGTATCTGGCAGGCTTTTTATTGTACGATATAAAAGGAAACAGATGACTGTAGTAATGCAATCTATAAATCTCCGAACATCTATTCTTTAAAAATTGAATTAGTATCTCATTTTCCCATTAATCAGTATGTCATATCTCTTTTTGATCTATAAATTAGGTGTACAGTCAGACACGTTTCCAGATGTCTCTATCGCAAACACCTTTTTCTGTGGGAAATGCAGACATATTTTTCTCTCCATCACAGTCTGTCTTTAGAAATATCCTTGCACCATGTGGAATTACTTTTGTTTAAATTAGACGTGCCAGTGCAGGGAAATACAAAGACTACAAGCATCCGCTGTGTAGCAGCTAAATCTGATTGAACCATCACGATCAAAAAGAGAAAGGCATCCCGTACAGGTCTCCGTGATGTAATCAAAAACATCTTTAGGGGCACATCTTAAAGTGAGAGCTTCACAAAGCCAGTGCAGACTGAAGTATAATATAAAGGATCACTCAGGTTCTTTGTTGTTCCGTCCAAGGAGCTAAGACCACTGCAAGAAGTAAAATTCAATCATTAGAGTACCACATTTGCATTATTCTTTCACCTCTCTATCTCCAGTTCTCAGGCACCTTTTGTGCCTCCTCATACAATTTAAAACCCTATTAACACAAACAATTACTGCAGCCTTATCCTAGGAGGATGGTGTGTGAACCCGCTGTTACACCTGTATTATAATCAGCACGCCAGCAGGCTTTGACTTAAACCAGCCCCCTGAGGAAAGGGTTTGCCTGTGGGTCTGTAGCCCACAGCTTCCAGCAGGAACAACTGGAGCTCTGTGTCTGTGCAGCCAGGGATGGAGAACGCTCTGAGTACTCTTCCTCTTGCCTAATTTTGGTTGTCCAAACAGGATACATCGAGTCTGAAGTTACTTTCCTAAACTTCTTCTATAACCAATGGAGAAGGACAGGCACTGTCAGAGGATGCTCCACCTCATCCTGAAGTGGAAGTTTGCTGTAAGTGGCATCAACAGCTCTGTGGAGGTTGCTACTCTGACTATGGAGGAAGCTGAAGGCATTGTCTCAGATCAAGACTCTAACCCTTAGGATAAGGTGAGATACACCTTCTTCCTCCTGCTCACCTGCCCCACCAGGACCTGCTCCTCCTGAAAGGAAGAAAGAGTTATCTACAAAGCAGTAAACTAAAAGTAACGATAAACCTGCTAGACCTGCAGATCCTCATAACTTCCATTAGTAGGATTGTATTGATTTACTTTAGCTAAGGCTTGGTGATATACGCCTGACAGAAATGGCATTGCACCACATGACTGTTTAAAAATGTCTACATGAGCAATATCTATCTGTCAGTTTACCTTTTGGTTCCCTTTGGAACTGCTTATTTATGTACTGTAAAACCCCGCACAACAGATGGAAATACAGACTCACAAGTCCAAGCCTACAAAACATCCCAAGAGATGCCATTGGGTCCTGAAGTATTGTAACCAAATCAGTGCAGTTCTGCCCCGAATTCATTTTCTCTATGGAAAACCAGGACTTGTAAACCGAGGCATAGTGGTAGGCAGAAACAACTCTTCTATGTTTTGGATTGAGACAACATCTCTCTGTATTGCACTGGATGGTTGTACACACACGTCTCATGTTAGACCTGGTATGAGTACATTTTTCTTTATTGTAACGTGTAGAATTGTCCCTTGAAAACCAAGGTTTCCTTAGAAAAAAAAAACAAACCAGGGCTTGTGTCCAAGCACTGTCGTATTTAAAGTCCTGCATATATATATTCTTCATTAGGAATATAGATGTAAAAATCATTAAATTGTGAAGACGTGAATTCTTAGGGAACAGAAGAATTTTTGTAGCTCACAGCAAACACCTTCTGGGTTCAGCCATCTTACTTAATTGTGTGCTTTAATTTAAAAAAAATATGTAAAACTAAATGCAAATTCATAGCAGGGAAACCAGATTAATGTTGCTACAAGAGAGCAGGGAGTCGTAGGAGAGGATGGGGAAGCAATGCGTGATGGCAGGCTGAGACACCATGCAGGCACTGCTGTGTTAGCTGGCTGCCAAATGTTGCAGGGGAAAAGCAAAGGGAAGAAGCTGCTTCTGGCTCATCAAGCCACCAAGAATGAGCCACGTCTGTGTAGCATGAGTGCAAAAAAAAGCTGATGCTATAGGCAGGTTGTCAAAGGGTTATTAATTATTATGGCAACTGTTGGATCCACATAGCCTGAAATGGGGAATTAAAGCTCTGTTTTGTCTCCTGTGAAGGTAATTAGCGACTGCTACAGAATTCATTGCTCTCCTTTTTCAGCCCCATGCCAGGCAGCACTGTATACGTTGCTGTGACTGAGCAGATACAGGGCCAGTGAAGAATAAACATAGTCAATACCTGAAGTCTTTGAATAATCAGCACTTCAGGAGTTGGCATCTGGAGCTGGAGCTTGTGTTTATATGTGACATCTTGTGACTGTAATGTCTATAGTTTCAGTCAAAGGACTCAGCCCAGACCTCACAAGGTATTTAAGTATCTAAATACTCCTATCATTAAAAATTCCAGACTTTGGCCCTCTGCCTATCTGCTCTAACAAACCCAACAACATCCTGCAGGGACCTCTTATTACAGGAGAGCAAAGACTAACGCTCCCTTTGCGTAATACTCATGGAACAGTTTGTGAGAGCACAGGATCTGAAAAATACCAGGGAAAAGCTTTAAGTGGTCATTTAGCTCACAGAGCAAATCTGTATGGCTTCTGGACTGCATGTTCCACAAACTTCCCAGGCTGTCCCCTAGATTTGAAAACACAGCCTTTGATTTTGTAAACTGGCCCTGGTACTTGCACAAATATTGGAGTAGCTTTTCAAAATGTTAAGCATAGCACCATATAGTCAAAAGAACAGTTTCTAAATTACCTTGTCTGCTCTGACGAAATCTCCTGCTTCGCTGAAGTAAACATGGTTATTCCATGGATGGTACCTACATACCATTCTACTGAAGCAGGTCTTCCTGTTAGAGGCTGAAATAGAAGGTGGCACATCTTTACACATGTTGCACTTTCATCAGTTGAAGGTTACTGCAGAAATGGCAGCATGAAAAATGTGTGTGACTTACTAATATTACTAAGCAATATAGATAATAGTAAGTCATGATATCAGGGAAAAATTGAACCTTACAGAATTACCAGAGCCCTTGGCACACAAATTTTAAATCCATAATTACATCCCACAGAACATCCTACATGGTGTTGGTGCATGAAGACCTGACAGATGTTAAGTTAAGCTATTAAACAGTTGATACGGTTAGTTACATGTCACAAAACTCGTAATTATTACTTGCTCTGCCAATGAAGTACAAGGGAGAGAAAATGACAAATTGAAATTAAAAAATCAGCAGACGTGAATTATGCATGTCTGGGAGGGAGACAGAGTGAATTCCCCTTCAGGCAGTGCTAATGCTGCGCAGGTTCTGTTATTCACCTTGTGTTGTCTCTTAATGTTAGCAGCACAATCCTTCTGTGTCAGATATTACAATATTTTTAACTTCTTTTGACTCTTTTCCCTCCTCTTCACCTTCATTTCCATCTGGTGTTGAACAAGCACGTCCAAGTTAGAACTGCCCTGGAGATGACAGAGGGAGGAACACAGCAGACTGGAGAGATGCTTCCCCGGCGGGAGCAGAGCTGTACTAGCCCTGAGACCGTCGCTCACGGTTCTGGCACTGGCTCTGACTGGCAGACGTTACATAGACACAGCTACATAGGTGTTACATAGACACAGTTTTGGTGTCCAATCCACAGGCTAAAATAAAATAAAAATCACTGAGCCACTAATACTCCAAGGGCACAGACTTGCTCCTGTGCGTTTTATGAAATGCTGAGAGAATTAAAATTCTAGTAGACAGGTTAGAATTATAAATGAAGTAAAAAATTACGGCGATGAGGTCATTCGTTACACCAAGAATATGTATGAAACTCTAATCTCACATTATTTCACAGAGAGAAAGAGGACAAAGCTCAGGTGGTTTTGAATGAATACTTACAATTTTTTGGTGTAAATTTTCTGTTTTACACTAGTAAAAAGGTTCAAGGAGTTCTTCGTTAAGCTAGCTTCAAACTTACTTTTGTTCATCTGCCTTGGACTTGTTCACCAGAATGCAAGAGCTCTGATCTCCTGATTGTTTCTAAATCCTACAAGGTGTTGAGATGGGGGAACCGAAGTCAAATCACAGCAAAAAAGCAAAGGTGTGGGTACCGCAGTGTCAAATATGGTGAATAGCCCTGCTGCCCTTAGCCAGTCCAAGGAAAATCAAAGTTCACAGTCAGTGAAAACTGGAATAACCAAGGGGGATTTTGTCCTTTGTACATTTTGACCGAGGATGTCATCTATGTATTTACCATTGTCCTTCCTACAGAGCTTTTCAGTGCGAACGAGTGTGTGTGTACCCAGGTCTCTAGAAAATGCTGCTACACTAATGCTCCCTGTGACTGTTTTCTTAGTAGTTAGTTTGGCTGTGGATTCTTCATTGTCCTCAAGTTTCCTCCGTCATTAATTTACAATACTTTCAAAAATACACAAAATGGATTCTTGCATGCAACTGCAGCAATCTTATGCTTTCTGAAAGATCAAAGATAATTTTACACAGAAGGTTTGCAGCTAAATTGCTTCCCTTCCAAATTCATGCTTATGTACTTTACGCTATTTTGACCATCATTTAAATATGATAGATATAAATTTCCCTTTGTTCTTAGGATATATCAGAGTGAAAAAATGCCCTTGGAAGAGATATAATTCCAGAAGCATTTAGACTGCACTCCAAAGCAGCTAGAAATGCATATACAAGCATCCTATAATTATAAACTAGAAATGATACATGAGTTATTTTTTACCAAAAAATACAACTTACGTTCAAGAAGAAATGAATTATCTCTATGTCTAAATAGGCACTATATACATCCATAAAATCCAGCAAAATGTATGTTCCCTGTCTGGATATCAATGCTGCAGAAGTAATAAATAGTTCTTATATAGCCTGCAGCATGCTGAATCTGAATAAATCTGACTTTATTCCTACAAGGAATATATCTCGACTTGGCTGTGAACAACAGGTGTCTTTCACACCTGCTCTGAAACAGAGCCTACACACTGCAAAATTAAAAAGTCATTTCTCAGCTAGAATTGCAGTGGCATCTTTGGAAACCTACAGAAGGTCAGCTTGGGCCTTTTTCCAGAGTTCAGGAGCTCCTAGATTTCCTACCAAGCCCATCCCAGAACCCACAATGCTTTTTACCCCATCTTTTTTACCTCATCTTAGTAGGAGCTGGGGCTCTCAGCTCCTAAACACCTTTCTCTGAACTTCGTGGTAAGGGAACATATGAGGACATAGTTTGAGGTAGAATTTTTCCATCGTTTGCATTGTAGCATATAGACAGACTTGTTTGTTATCGCGTGAAGCCATCGTGCCTTTTCAAGTGTACCTTAGTTCTGTTTCTCAGGGTGTAGAGGGTTCTCAGCTGTCTTAAGTCGGACAAGAGACAGAACCAGGCATTTCTAGAGGATATTTGTGAAGGCATTTTGGGGTAAGCAGCAAGACAAGGGACTGTTCAGAGGGGTTGCAGAGGATTTCTGTGGGTGCTAGCAATGTGCAAGTAGGCATGACTCCGTTTTGCATGCAGCAGCTCTTCCTCACTTTGTTACGAAACTCAAACTGCAATACTGTGCAGAAGTGGCTTGCACGAGAGAAGGGGGGACTGATGAGTATCTTGGCTGGAAGAAACTCTCTTTAAACTGCCCCGGACCTGCACAATTGCGAGTTGCATGGTGGCGTTCATGCATGTTTACTTTGTCTGACATCACATTGTAAATTACAGGGAACTGATGGGCAGCTCAGTCAAGAAGAAATGAATCACCATCAAAAAAAAAAAGTACAATAAATTTGCAAGCAATGAGCACAGACTTTTCCGAGTCTGGTTGTTAGTGATATTTATTTCTCAGGTTCATATTATGTTTGGAATATATTGTTCAAACCTACGTAAATTACCTTTTTATAGTGGTAATGGGAGAAAAATTGAATGAGTTTTGAATTAATGTCTCCGTGCATTAATTGCCAAATGTGTCAGTCTTCTAGTTTTTCCTAGCTATAAAATGTTTTATGGTTGAGAGAGTACAAACTGATTATTTTTGTTGTTTAGCTGACTAAAACAGAGTGGGAACATGGCATTTTTTTCTTTTATTTTTATAAAATTAAAAAGAAACACTGATGCTTCTTTTGGCACATTTGTTTCTTTTAATGATTTAAGTTCTATTCAGAGATAGTTAAATTCTGTGACCTCGTATTGTGTTTGAAGTACCTTCCCACTGCTGGTTGATAAAGCTCATGATGAAAGAAAAGCCCAGTACTAGTCATATCTATTGTTATCAAGGAAAAAGAGGGGGAACAATGCCAAATGAAATACCAGATCTTATCAGTCAGAGACTTTATTTTCCATCGATACAGCTGAATGCATTAGTCTACCTGATCCTATAAAAGTCTGCCTATGATTCTAACTGCATCATTCTTTATTGCCATTGCTGCAAAATATGGATTCACAACCTGAATCACAGATCCTGAGTCAATAAAGCAAGTAAACACATGTTAGAAAATTGGAGTAAGTCTTTCTTAAAGATGGTCCTTTGCTGGAAAGTAAGGGCTTAAGTCCTATGGCAAGCAGCAGAGCTGCATGCTCAAAATCAGACATTTGCAACAAAGTACATCTGACCTGATAAACCAGTGCCAAAGATTAGAGCCCTCCTTACTTTTACCCAGGTGTCCTTGGCACAAGAAATTCAGTATCCTAAATGACAGGGAAAAAGCGAGAGTTACCTCACAACCAAACAGCTACTCCAATCCATTTACAAAAAACACCTAAACCTCGCAAACACAACTTATATTCCTGTTCTCCAACAAATGTAACATTTAAAGAATTTAGCGAACAACTAAGATGTTATCTAATACATTTCTCTTTCTTCCACTCACAAAAAATTTGCTATGAAAAAAAAGCAGCAGAGAAAGAGAAATTACTCTTCTTCTGAAAACATTCATGCCCAACCACTTTTGTAGGTGCAGGTGCTGGTACTGTTGGAAAATGTTGTCTCTCTTCTTTTTTGTCCTCTGAAGTCCTATTCCTCAACCTATTTTTCAAACTTAAAGATGTCACACATTTCTTATAAAGTTTAAGGGTGGTTGGAAGGCGTTGCCGAATGAAATGGGCCTTATAAAGATGGCACTGATTTTATATTATAAAAGTGTTACTGTGTTTCTACCTGCTAGATGAATCACTCCAGGTTGTATATGTGATAGATATTATTTATACACTAAAAGAGTGTGTGTGAGTTTTACTTCAGGAAATATAAATTGAAAATAGAATACATATGCTAGGCTAAAATTGCAAAGCTTCAAAATATGCATACAAGGAAGTGTGATACCAAAACTGAGGGAACTGAAAAGCCACGGAATTGAGATTCTTCCCAGTTCATGAATCATTCACAGACTATTTCTAACTGAGGCGCACGGAGCCCTACACTAGGAAGATACCTATTCACCGAGTAGGTTGGGTGGGTGTTTGTCAGCCAGCAGCACAGCAGGGGTGGTGGTGCTTATTTGGTCATGGCACATGCTCTCTGTTCCTCAGCTGGAAAACTGAGGCTCTAATGGGAGTGAGGAATGGCAAAGGAAAAAGAAACACTCATAAATTTTGTCATCATGCTTCAGTGGATCAAATGGGGACCCCTTATAGGGTTCAGTGCTGCTGGACCTGGTTCATTTGTGACCTTGTCAGTCTCACCTCTCTTCAGCATCTGTCACTCAGCCTGTTTTGATCTCGTCAAATTATCCGGGGTAGGAAAATTAGTACAGGAAGACAAATAATGCCTCATGCTGGATTCCACAAGAGTAACACACTGCAGGCCAGCAATGAAAAAAAGGTATATATCACTCACATCCTAGGAAAAACTCTTTGTCAGTAAAGTTGGTGGAACATTTTGACTAATGAGGTAGTTATGGCACAGGCACTCAGTAGCTTTAAGGAAAGGTCACATGCCCACAATGAACCGAGTACCACAGGGTCCTCCCCTCCTCAATGCAAGGGGCTGGATATGAGTAATGCCTTGATCCTTTCAGTCCCATCATCTGTGATTTATCATTAAAACGGCTTCCTCCCAGAGAGCTGACAGAAGAGAAGTCCAGTTTTGTATGCAGGGGGAGCTGCAGGGACCGAGCCGTTATTGTTCTGTTATTGTCTAAGAAGCCTCTGTGTGCCAGTAGATATTTATAATCTGATATGTTTTAGAATAAGTGTGTTATCTCCCAGAGAACAGCATGTCTGATATAATTCTAGTGGGATATATGAAACACAAGTTTCACGTGCCAGGGGAGGTACGTGACAAGCCGCGTTTGCTACACTCAGTCTGCTCAGGAATACGCTAGAGAAAACAACCAAACCGCCACCTTGATCGGA
The DNA here is from genome assembly GCA_947846985.1 of Fratercula arctica. Lineage (NCBI taxonomy): Eukaryota > Metazoa > Chordata > Aves > Charadriiformes > Alcidae > Fratercula > Fratercula arctica. The sequence continues at coordinate 73,387,116 of CANTUZ010000003.1, forward strand.
TCTCTCCCGGCTAAAAAATTAAACAAATAGAAATGAGAACATTAAATAAAGCTTTCTGGATGCCATGAATTGTGAGAGCACTACTGTGCCTGTACACGCACATGAGTGTTTGCAGTAGCAGAATCGAGGCAACTTAGTCAGGGCAGCACCAGTTGCTCTATATAAATTTAATTTGTTGGGATTGCATAACACGTTGAGCTATCTAGAGAGCACAAAAAGATCCCTTTGAGGTCATTTTTCTACAACACAAGATTTGTTTTGCACATCCAATGCCACAGTCTCACTAGGTGTAAAGTGTCACACAATGCACAGGAGAAAATTATCTGACTGTTTACAGCACAATCCAAGGAACTATAAACCTCGTAAAAAGGGAATCTTTTCCTTCCTCACTCCTTCCTCTATATCCCTTACTTTTTCATACCATAATATGTATGTAAGGCTTTTGTTTTGAATGCCATATTTATATTTCCTCCAACAAACAAATGTGAGATCATGCTGTGTTGCTGGAAAAATGATAATTAGCTTTGCTGCAATATGAGAGCCTGGGGTGATGCAGTGATAGATTAGGGCACACACACCACCTCCCTGAGCATTTTTCAGCAATCAGATGAGGAAATTATGAGATTTACAACTGGATCAGCTACAGAAATAAAATCCCTCTTTGTAGCGCTCTCATTGCAACTAGAGCTCTGTGTATTTTCCCGTACAGTGATGCTAGATTTCCTTGTTCCTGCTGCTGAAATGAGCAGCTCATTGATGCTGCATTTGGAGATTTCTCTTGAAATGTTTCTGTTTCGGTTAAAGCACACGGGCACTTTCAGATAAAGAGGGGTAGACACAGCAGTGAGCAACAGCCAAATGTTCATCGGATATTTGAGCTCGATGTCGAAGCAACAGACCTAAATCAGTATCAGTTTTCTTGCAGGTCAGCAAAAGGACCAAAGACAGAGACAGCACTGAGTTGAAAGATGTAGTTCAGAACAGCTGGAAAGCTCAAAAAAATAAAACACAGAAATCAGCAGGATGACACATTTCTTCATTGAGCTTTGGTAGTCAAAGGAAGTATCTTCTCTACCATAGTTTATTAGCTTCTGCAGAACTAGTTTAGTAAAACACACAACAATGAAGAGGTATGGGGTGGTATTTTCTTTTCTTTAAAGGTCTTGTTAGAGCCCTATGAAGATATAACTTAATATTATATCCATCAGGGATTAACAAAGGCCTTTTCAAAGGGGAGATGGATGTGGGTCAAATTTTGGCTAACAAAACCAATGGCATCACACTATAGTTCAGAGATCGGGGCAGTAAATTGCACAGGCCTGGGATGATAATTTCATTATAAAATATCAGTATTGCCTTGTTCTTGTTCTTCTACGCTGGTAAAATATTGCCATGCCATTCTGGATAAGAAGATAGTTTCTTTCTCGGAGAAAGTTGCAAAGATGTAGTTTCACTTGTACATGCAGAGATCTTTCTGGAGCTGCTAGCTTTAATTTATTCTTTTATCCCGGGAATTGTATTCTCAACATTGTTGATGCACAATGTGGCTGACGCACACAGAGGTAACCCTGGCATGCAACACCTCTGCCTGTGTACGCTGAAGGAGTTTTGCGCAACCAAAAGCCATGGATTTTTTTTTACAAAGTTAGATAGTTTCTGAAATTATTTAGTATCTTCTGGTATGAGCTTTTCTATATTTTCTGGATTGAATGGCGGCCCAGTGCAGGCCAATAGGTGTCTCATGGTTGGTACTTTTTAACCGTTTCCCCTTATTTCTATCCAAACCTGTTTCCCTGAGACTTTCAAGCTGACAGGGAAGGATATGGTTGCAGCCCATCTGTCAGGCCAGCTACATGTCCCTGCAACAGAGATCCCAAATGTGGCCAGAAAAAACTTCTTTATGCAGCAGCACTTGCCAAGATACATCTTCAGCATAGGATACTACTTTTGCAAAGACAAACAATTACAAGCATTGGCCAAGTAGCTCTCTTCAGTGCTTTGCTTAAGTTGCTTGGGACCACGCAAACGAATAGTCACTTTCTTACCCTTTCCCCTCATGTGCTCAGGGATATTTTTCTGCAGTGTGCTGGTTTCTTCTCCTTTGTTGTTTTGCATTTGGTTTTGCACAGTGCTGATGTTGGGGTGTCTGTGCTGTCATTATTACCGACACTTTATCTCTGAGACTGCTCCCCTTCTTCTCTACATTTAGATATGACCTTTCAATTTGCTTTATCTGCCAACAGCTTTTGACAGAGTTAGCATGGGATGACTAGGTGTTTCTCATTCAAACACCTGCATTTTGCATTCCATTTAACAACCTATTCCTGAATCAGCTTCAGAATGTGCTAACTGCATGAGTCAGGTCACCAAAACTCAAATACATTGTTTCTCCAGTTCTTGATTTGACTCAATAAAGACACCTCTCTGACTGCTGGTTGAAAATTCTTTTGGAATATTTTTGTCACTTCATATATACCCCTTTTATCTGTTCCACACTTGGCCAAATGCTCTTGAAATAGAGAACGTGTTGAAATGAAAAAAGTAAGAATCTGGTTGAGGTCTTATTTTCTTTTTTTTTTCCTTTTTTTCCTTCTTTTTTTTCTTTTTTCCTTTTCTTTTTTTTTAGTTTACTAACCCCATCAGAGTAACATAATTTATCCGGAGTTATCTAAAGGAAGGCCAGCCCATAGGCACCTTCAACTCTACCTCCCTACATTCCCTTAAGGAGATGTGAGCATCAGGACCTGCCTAGCCACCCAACACTCAACAGTAGCCCCTGCTCTCCAGTGGGGCAGCTCCTGCCACTGCCGTGGCCTGGGAGAGGAGAGGGGTGCCAGTGAGCAGCCAGGCAGAGCCTTCTTCTCTGGGATGGGTAGACTTAAGAAGATGGAAAGGTGAGGACATCTCTGACACAACCTTCAGCCTCTGCCACATGGTGATGGAAAGAGGCAAGGAATAGACTAGACTTCTTTGATTGCTAGCCACCAGCACAAAGAGTGACACGGAGACTGGCATCCAGCTCCCATTGCTGCTGACTTCTCCCCACCATGAGCTAGAGAGCATCCACTCACTGAACGTGTCCCCACCAGCCGCTCAGGGACAGGAGTGTGACAAGTTGTTCAAACAGTCTGCTTTGATGGGGTAATTTTTGTTTTCCTGCTTGCCTTGTTTTTAAGTAGGATTTTAGGTGGGAAAGGTTGGAGAGGTTTGGAAATACTCATCATTTCTGATTTCACAAACCTGCAGGATCCAACTGACTTCTGATACCATCGTTGGTGTTCAAGAGATAGAAGGCACCAGGACAACACAACATCCCAAGACAACAAAACATCTTCATAGCCCTTTCTCCATATGCAATATTCTTTCCCACCAAACCCTGTCCATTTCTTTCCCAGGCACAGGCCCCATGGAAGGTGAGTTCAAAAACATTCTCCTTCCCTGCAGAGAAACCACCCTGGGCACGGGATTGAAGAGGGGAAGTGGCGCTGTCAAAGAAGGTAGCAATAGCTCAGCTGCTCTTCCATGGCCTACAAAGAAGAAATTCTTCCCCTCATCCTGCAGAGATCACTGTCGTGGCCGAGTGTGGACTCCTGGTGGAAGGACAGCTGGATCCCTCAGAGGACACTCAGGGAAAAGGCTGGGCACTGTAGATCTCTGCTCTGTATAGACTACAGACATGACTGATGCAGTCACTGCTCAGCTGCCAAGCTCTGCATCACATGTAGCACACGGCCTAAAGAACAGCCTATATAAACCATACAGTGGGAAAGTATGTCCCAGTTTCAGTGGTTTAAAAGGTAAAAAATATTTACATGCAGTAGGTGTCTGTATACATAAAAAGCAACATCAATAAAATTTTGGTGAATGCCTGGGAACCTCAGGCACAGGCAGCCTGCAGGAAGGAAGCAGCTCAAGCACCAGTATAGGAAATGGGTGACCATGGCTTGGATCCAAGCTTAGTCACTGTCACCTTCCTTGGCTTGCAGCTTCAGTAGAACTGTGTTTGGCATGGGCTCCTGAAGTGCTAAGGAAAATAAGGGCAAAGTTTATCAGTTCCTAAACATGAAAAAATAAGAGGTGGCTGGAGCATTTTTTTAATCCATTGGAAATCTGGTTTTTTGTCTTTAATACAAGGAATATTATGCAATTCCTATTAAATAGGGTATATATACCTTATTTGAAATGTCATGCAAAGTTGGACAGAAGGAGCATAACTTAGGATAACCTGAAAGAGAAGTTTTTTCCTCTTTTTCTGTTTCAGCTTTATGTCCAAACCATTCCACTGTATTCCTTATTTTACACTCCTAAAAGCCAAGCATGGATGAAATACCTAGTGCTAGGGCCTGGAAGGTGCAAGGACGAACACAGACCACTCCAAAGAGGTTTACTCAGACCAGCTGCTCCTGGCTTCAATCCAGTCTCAGCTGTGTGGGGGCAGATAAAACAGCAATTGTGCCTCCGCAGTCACACTGTCACATCCCAGGCCCCTGTACCAAGGGACTGGCCCCTCATCCTTGCTTGTACTGAAAGCACACAGCTCCTCTTTCATTTCTTCCTCCTGTCTTAACTACTCCAGGATAGGACAGGCATCCATCCCCCCCATCAGCGCACCAAGGAGACCTGTTAGTAGAAGGAGAAAGACTGAAAAGTGCCTTTTCCCATCTCCATCAGGGAGCACATCTCCCGGTCCAGTTCTTCTTCATCTCCTTCCCCCCTCTGCCAGCCATGCATTTGCTCCCATTTCCCTCCTGTTCCACTCCCAACTGGAAAAGTGCTGATCTCTTTCTTTCCTGAAAGGGATCGCATAACATCCCTCTGGAAATAGCACCAATTGAGTGTGAAGGAAAGCAGTATTAGGAAAATGCTAATGGAGTTTTACTTCTAATGCAATTTAGAGCTGGAAACAATGAAGCAAGCTTCAATGAAGCACATTGCCAGCTCCCCATGAACCAGCAGCCAGGGGTCCTAGGAGCCCTGCTCAGGAACTGGTGTCCCACGGACAGGAGGGAGAAGGAGAGAGATGGTGAGGGCTTTGGAAAAGATTACAGCATGCACAGGAACTGACTTTCCAGCCTGAGAGCAGCCTTAACTGGTGCCAAAGGAAGAAGTAATGAAAGGGATTTGAACCGACACAAATAGGAAGGAGCCGGCTAAATGACATACTGAGTCTAACCCCGAGGAAAGCATTTAATGAAAAGAACAAAAATATGTGCTGAGAGGCCAAAAGGCCAGGAAGGCAAACTGGGAATGCTGAATGGGTCTGTCATGTCCAAACCCTCAGTACTCCCAGAGACTTTGGTAGAGTTACTTACAGAAACAGGAGGCGTTAGTAACTTACATAAGATCTCCATGAACATAAATGGAGTGCATTTGGCTCTATACACTGACAAGCATACAGCTGGAATTCAGATTCGTAAAAAATGTCAGGTCAGAAATACCGCAATAAACGCTGCCACGATAATCAGAAAGAGGTACACATGGAAAGAGAAACAGTGCTCAGGATTCAGTGCCAGATAGCACATAATACTGCTCAGTGATAATTTAGAAGTTAACCGAGTCTGGTCTTGGTCACAGAAATACTCTGAGGTGAAGCAAGATAGGTCTGGGGACTTGATAGTGAAATGGGTGCTATTTTTTGTGCCTCTTCTTCAGAGTGTCATCAGAAAAGCCTGGGAAGAATATGTTCATCCAGGAAAAATATTTTTGGTAAACCCTTTTTTTCCGTTTCTATGGCCATAAGAAGTCATGGGCACAGGTTTTTTCAGATGACCTTTAGGAAAAGAATTCTTTGTAATGGCAGTGTATGCTTTCAGTTAGTAACTAAAGGTATTCATAAAATCGGGTAATTTCCCTTTTTGAGATTTTAATATCAGCCAGCTACCAAGAGGTTATAACTATTAATGTAGCATCACTTATAATTACTGTAGCCCTGACAAAAGTGATGGATCACATATATTGGACAATCGTTTTCTGTCGCAAGCTGTCGTGAGGGTAAAGCATGGAGTTATTTCCCATGAAACATAACTGCTTTCTGTGATAGATTATCTGTGTCACAGCCAGGGCTTGTGATTCCAGCATTTAGTTGAAACACTAGAAGTAAAACTCTGAAAAAATAGTTGAAATGCACTCTTGTCTTTGACTAGGTTTGCTTCTTCTTTTTTCTTTTTTTCTTCCTTCTTTTTTCTTTTTTCCCTTTCTTTTTCTTTTTCCTTTCTTCGTTTTCCTTTCTTCTTTTTCCTTTTTCCTTTTTTTTTTTTTTTTGAGGGAAAGCAGTTGAAGCTGTTGATATCTACACCTAAGCATGTAACCAAGATACATGACAAGGCTAACCCCCAAGCTGTTACTGTAAGAAACAAAGTCCAATTTACCGTGGCAGATTTTGAATGGGAAAAGTCGAGACAAGTCTACAAGTTCATCAATATTTGTGTTTTTCTCTTTTCAAAATTGGACAAAAAGATGAGTTTTCCCCTCTAAACAGGCTTCTTCACAGTACATTTAGGATCAATATAAATTGGTTAGTCGTCTCTAGCACAGCCAGCCAGCCTATGCACTCTCACTAGCCCAAAAAGCAGAGCTGTCCTTTTAGGTCTCTCCATCTTCCTCATGATATTAACTCAGATGACCATTTGGGACAGGGAATTCAGTGACAGATATACACTGATACAGCTCAGGAGCCACCTCAAGTGACTACAGATTCTTTTCTTTTTCTATACCTTATTAAAATAAATTAAAATCACTTTAAACCTCTTTGTCATGATTTCAGGCCTAATGCAACTCAGTTCCATAAACTCCTTGCAGTAGGAACAACAAATTTTTGACATTCATAAATATCATTCCAAATATACACTGAACATTCATTTATTATGCTGAAGTAGAACAAATGTGTGATTGGAAGCAGGATGAGTTGTAATAACTTCTGAATATGTTCCATATTTTTACACTCCGTGTAGTCCATGTTTGTCAATTTACATTTGCTATGCTGGAACTGGAATTTATTAAGGTAAATCAGGAGCAAGATGGGGATTCATATTTCAGATTTTTGTGCAATTCTCCCACGTGAAATCAGAATATAAGTGTATCATTGAGGCCGATTATTCCCACCACTGCTTTCTGCAGTTTCACTGATTTCCCATCCAGCTGAGAAAATATTTTGCTGTGAAACATCTGGCTAAGGAATGATGGGAGCTCTGAAATGGCTGGTGCATCCTCTGAAGTAGACAGTTTTGAAGCAAAGTAGCATAGTATTATACAATTCCAATAGACTGAAAAATATTTAACAAAAACTCACTAGAGACCATCCAAGATCCTGTAGCTGTTGTCATAGACTTCTCTGAGTATGTTGCCCTGGCACATGCAGATGTAACTGAAACCGTGAAGATACTATGGGAATAAAAGTACAACCACAACAGAAAAGCTGTGAGGGGATGCACATTGGAGCAAAGAAGGAACTGTAAAAATAGAGAGAAGCAGAAAATCAAAAGCAAAGCAAATCTGTTTTGTCCAGCTTGCAGTTTTTCTCTCATGAATGTTTCTCAGAGAAGGTGAGAGCTACCCAGCTCTACTGCAGTTACCCCAGAAAGAACAGAATAGTGACATCTTTACCACCTTTGTGCTTAAATAAAAACTAAATAACAGAAAACAGAAAATAAGTAATTGAAAGTAACAATAAGTCCAGTATTGATTTCATTCATGATAGTCTTGGGCCAAAGGTTGGGGCAGCATTCAGCCCAGCACTTGACCACACGTATGGTTACAGCACCGTCAACCAGGGATGCAATCATCTGCTGAACTTCAGGCACCTGAGCAGCCCCTATCAGCCCTGTGCATAGTTAGTTAGGCCTGGACAAAAGAGAGCACTCATCCTTTCTTGAACTCAAGATAGTTATTATGATTGTTATTCAGAAAAAAATAAAGTTTTTCTGCCATTGTTCCAACACGGATTCCATTAACAGAAGCAGCAGCTGAGCATATGAAGCTCTTGTGGTGCAGTGGAATGATCACAGGCAAACCCTGAAATCGATGAAGAAAGTCATAAAACTGTCATGTGAGGTCCCATGAGAGAACAGCTCAAGAAGAAAAGGGGTTAAAAAGCAGGGGGTTCCTGGAAAAAGGCACCAACATAAACTACATCACCATGAAAGAAACATATGAAGTGTTGCAAGGAATTAACTTGGCTAATTAAGGAGCCCGTCATGTATCTCACACATCCCAACAAAGTATGCAGGCAGGGGAAACAGGGTCAGATTACCAAGGACAAGCTTAAAAGTACAACACATTGAAACAAGAGTAGCAGGTCGGGACATGTGAAATGTTCTATTAATGGTCAAGTTTAGAAATATGTTCACAGATAAGAGGAAGGACAAAGAAAAGATTGATCCACTAAGCATTTGAGATGAGAAGCTATTGAGACATTGCTCTAAGAAGGTATGAAAGTCAGCTGGAATTAGGTAGAAGGCATAATTAGTCCTAATAAACAAGCAAACACATCTACTTTTGGTAGGAAAAGAACAGGTTAAAAAGTATTTTGAGAAGTCAGATATTTTCAAATCAACTAGTCTTGACACAGTGTCGTCATAGAGAATTTTAAAAAGCTCGTAAATCTCCAAGTCATCAGCAGATAGATTTGAAAAGTAATAGAAAAAGGTGAGATATCTGAAAACAAATAAAGGGCAGATACAGCATCTACCTTCAAGGAAGGAAAAAAAAAAGCATCAGGGAGCTACAGACGTATCTACTTAGTTCCATTTTCAGGAAAAATACTGGAACAGCTAAATGAATAAATGATTACAAGCATGTAAATGGAAACAAAATGTTGAATAATAACCCATGTGAATTTGTCAGGAGCAAATTCTGTCAAGCCAATCTCATCTATTTCTCTGGCAGGGCAACAGGTCTGGCAAAGAAAGGAGAAACAATAGATGTGATGTATTTTGACATTAGTTAGGAGTTTGACTATTTTACACAATATTTTCCTAAGCAGAATAGGGAAATACAGCTGAAATGCCACATTCTGCCAGTACTTCTATGCACTGGAGACACAAATATACAGCTACCCATCAACATGATCAAACCAAAGGTTCAAGGGACCAGTGGTTCCATCTCATCCATAAAGGTGGACAAAGATAGATCCCGAGGGAAGAGCGGAAGAAAAAGCAAAAAATACCGCAATTCTTTGGTAGAATACTCTCCGTGATTCAAACAGCTTTTGGCTCAGGGACTGTCTAAGCACAGGCTGATCTCTTTATACTTTTTCTTTGTGAATTGTTTGGTTGCTTTTCTGAACCAGCATATTTTTCTGGCATCCAAAACATCCTGTGGCAAGAAATACTAAGACCTTAACTTTGCAGTGCGTGACGAACCGTGTCCCGTTGTTTTGAATCTGACTCTTGCTATTTAATTTGATTTCCCCTATTTCTTATGTTGCAAAAGAGAAAAAATAAATCTGTTTTCCCTTCTTCTATGGTACTTGCGATATGACAGATCTCGACTATATGCCCACTTAGCTACTCTTATCCAATCTGAAGTTTCCTAATAGGATTAGCTGATTTTCAGAAGCTACTTTGATCATCTTCTCTCAAGACTTCTCCAGTTGTGATGTACCTTCATTCTGATGGCAGATTAAATCTGCTCTCAGTGCATAGAAGTGCTATCAGGATGTGTGCTGCTCTGAAGAAAAGGATTTGGGTCATTGTTAATCAAAAACTGAATGTGAGTGAAAAAGAGCCTGCTATTGCAGAAAAAGCAAACCCATACCAGCATGCATAAACAGAGATGTAGCCTGCAAAGCTTGTGAAGTCCATCCTGCTCTGTGCTGGTCAGGATGTAGCTGCAGTAGTATTCCACGCAGCACTGGTCAATAATATCAGTGATGGAGAAAAACAAGAGGAAAATACGAACTCATTGGACAAGACTGAGAAGAACTCAGTAAGAATAATTAGGGTCTACGCAAGTAAACAGGCTGGGAGAAAAGACTAGGGAAACTGGACTTGGTTATACTACTAAGCATAGTCCAGAAGGTAGGCTGGACAAAAGGTCTTCAAATACACGACAGAGCAAGGAAGTATTCTTGTGTCCATTTCTGTGGCAGGCAGGACAAGAAGTAACCCCCTTGACTTAGAGCAAGGAGAAGCCCAGGGACACTCTAGAAAAAGCTGGTGGGTTATAAGGAGAATGAAGCACTGGTGCCTGGAGGGGCTGTGGGACTCCATGAAGACAGACCATAAAGATCAGGTTAGACAGATGCCTGTGGGGATAAGACCACTTGAACCTGCCCTGCGACAAGTGAATGGAGAAGACAATCTCTCCATATTTCTCCCATCTCTGGAGTTTTCTGAAGCCCTGTAAATCAGGGAATTAAGAGAAAAGCTAATGATTTAGAATCCTTTTATTTAAAGCATTGCTAAATTACCTTTACATAAAATTTGTCTGCCTTATTTAGCCAACGTGCTGAGGTTTTGTTTATATCTCAGCAAAGAACCCTGAAAAACTCACTGACCTAACTGGACATTTCCCATATTCTGGACAGCAAAGCCAAATATAAACTTTTAAGATAAGTAGTATCGCTCCATGTACCACTTTCTCTCTTGGAAGTCATTAGTCTGGGTTAGATTACATACCTTGTCCAGCAGTGTTTATGGGGCTTTGTGTGGTTTGTAGTTTCTGCATATAACAATTGAGAATGATCCCACTCTGATATCTTGGCCAGCAAAGCCATCAGGCTTTGGGGAAAAGGCTCAAAAGCTCATTCTCAGATTTTCAGCTCATATCTGTCCCTATTAATGCAAAATTGTTTTTGTTGTTTAGCAACCCAAGAGATAAAACAGTTTAGAGATGTTTAGTAAATCTGTTCATATTTTTATTTCTAATTTCCTCTCCTGAATTTAATTTTCCCTGAGGAAATCTGATACAGGATATGCTTATGCTTTCTTTTCACTCTTCAGACTGCTCAGCAAATGAATGTTGTTTTTTTTTTTTTCTTTTCTACAGGATTTCCCACCCAGTGTATAACCCATTAATAAAGTTTTTCAAGAACCAGGAAAAAAATCAGCAATTTGTCACACTGAAATCCATCAGTTTCTACAGAGAAAGGATTAATAATACAACCTGAGTTAACATTTCCCTTTTAGCACTTGCAAGTCCTTGCCTGGAGAACATTACAGCTCCATCCAGAAAATAAACACCCTCCGTGTTTATACAGTATTTTAAATATTCCAGTGTGGAGTGGTATTAAAAGGAAGCACTAGGTGAGGGCACAAAGGGGTTAATGGCCTTTCTTGGGGAAAGTGTTGCTTTGGACTTTTCCCACAGCGTTTGCCAGCAGTGAGAAATCTGTAGGAAGGGGCCTTCCCGCGGGGAGAAGGAGGGGAGGGGGGAGAGCGGAGAATAAAGACCAGGAGACAGGAGACGTGTCGGAAAGGAGTTGGAGATTTTTCTGGTTTAAGTGGCTACATAAAAAGCGGTGGGAGTGTAAGCAAACCTGCTCATATGCCCACATAGCCTTATCTCTGGTGTACAATAACAATAACACCGAACTGCGGCAGCTGTGCCCTATCAAACCTGCCAGACGAACTGACAGATAGGAAATCTCTGTTTTTAACCCCCCTTTATCTGGTTCAGCATTTACTTCTAGGAATTTGTAAAGCTATTTAGTCACAGTCCCTCCAGGCATATTTTTCTCTTCTGAAAAAACAGTAGTGGGGGAGGCATTTAACCTCCTCCTTGGGTTTATCATCCTGACAGGCATGTGTCAGTGGGGCGCTCGACTCTACACCAGCTGACAGAGCGTTGGTAGCTGCCACTGCTCCAGCTGAGAGCCTCCAAACAGCTCGCTGTGCTTTCCTCCTCGGGGCCCTGCGCAGCAGGGCACTCAAGGTAAGCACAGATAAATGCCATCTACCCTTTTACTTTTTTATATTTATTTTTATTTATTTTTAGGGGAAGGAAAGCATCTACCCTTTTCTCGGCAGCGGATTTGCCTGTATTGACACATACCCCCCACACCTGCCCTGACCTGCAGGTAGGGCCAAATTGTACCACCTGTGCAGCTAGATCCTTAATGAGATTTTCCAGAGAGCCTTTTCACGGCATGCCCATTGTGCTTTGTGAGATGGGCTTAACATGCTCCACACCTAAGGTAGGGTCTTGAGGAGGTACGTGTGTACAGCTTCCAGCCAGGGGCGAGGAAGCTAAAGGGGGAATTACCTGTCTATTATTCCATTACACCGCATTACTGTGAAACTCATCCATTACACAGGATCCATTCAGAGCATCTTCAATTTTCATCAGATATTCACTGAACTTCAAAAATGTTTGAGCAATCAAATAGTCCTTAAAGGGAGGGGAGGAAGCCTATAAAACTAATACCCGGACTTTTAAAACAGCTTCCTACAGAGTGTTTTTGCAAGTACTAAAGGAAATGAAAGGGAGTCTTTCTGTACTAGGAGATTATATTTCTGCTTTTCATGGTTAAATCTGAAATGACTGGCTCCAAGTAACATCTGAACTTCATCTGGTTTTGCACTGAAAGAAAAAAAAAAAATTGAGATGTGGATGCATTTAGGCAATAAAGAAAAAGTAAATTGTGCTCTTGTTAAAGGTCAAAGGTTTGGATTAATGTCTGAATTTGAAATGATCAGCTTTCACACTGCAAATAATATCTTTTGAAAAATTAGGGGTATTTTTCTTTTGATTCCTTCAAGTCAATTTAGTTCTGGTGAAAGCTGCTTGATTGACAGCCCTGTAAACCAGCACTCTGTGCTCATAAGCAGCCTGGGCAGAGGGATGTAACATGCATAGCAGTAGCACAAATTTTCACAAATTGTTTGTACACCCCAGAACAGACTTCAAGCATCTGGCTCCATGGAACACAGTCAAACTGCCCAGGCAGACCTTGGCTCTTCAGGCCTGAAAACAATGGTGCCAGTCAAGCAACTCCCATTTTGAAGGATTTCTGCGGGAAGTCACATGGAAATACTGCTGAGAAATGTGTCCTTCCAGGCATCAGAGAACAAAAGGAAGCAAAACCATCCCCGATCAATTTTTCACAAGCTTTCCAAATTCCACTTTATGCAAACTAGTGACAATTTTCAACTCTGTCCACCCACCAGTAATTCCTGTTTTGCAGAAGGGTGGAGGGAAGGGTAGAAGAGGCAAAGTTTATTTCCCATTTGCATCACTAGTGAAAAAATATTCCTGCAGCTTTTATTATTATCATCCGTGCATGCTGTACAACTCAAAGGCGGATTCTGAACAAATTTAATTTACAAAGCTGCACTACATCAACTCACAAATAGAAGTAGGAGTGGGCGGTCAACAGCTCCCACTCCAGTATGACATGCAGTTGCCAAACCTTTCTGAAGAAATTTCCCTGTGGCAGTGTCCCAGAGCAGCGTTGTGCTGACCAAAGCAGCGCAGGAAGGAGATTCTTTACATGTCCAAATTTCTATTGCTGTCCCAAAGGTGGAGCCACGTGCACCAGGGTTACTGCCAGTGGACTAGTCTATGGGTACTGGAGCTGGTCCTTATGCCCATGTGGAGCCTTGTAAATAGTGCCAGATAGACACTGTTGTAGGAAAGGGCATGTGAGGGAGGCAAAAGATCTGGAAGTGCCCTTCTCTTACCATGACAGCAGTTGTAACACTCTCACCTGATCAAACATCCACGGGTCACCATCAGAAGGGGTTGTTACAGCACAGTCCAAACCCTTTAAATACCTAAATTTAATACCTAAAACACTTCTTGGAGGGCAGGCAAACCCACCCTGCCCAACACAGCCCGCAAGGTGAGAGAAAAAGCTAGGGCAGAGCCAGGTTCTGCATTCTCCCTTATCTGCTCCAAACATCCAGGTATCCTCTCTCCAGAAGTGACGCTACGATGTGAGCAGCTCTCCTAATGCCCTGTGCCCTATGCCTCAAGCCTACGAGCATGTGATTATAATAGGTATAAAACTAAGTATACATCTTCCAATATTCTGTGTGTGTCTACATATATACAATGTCGCTGCATTGCAACCAAATTCTCTGTACTCCTCAGCTCCACTTGCGACACTTTTCATGAAGCAACCAAATCACTACATTGTGAATCAGGTGGTTGTTAGAACAGTATCTCCCACTCTCCAGTTTTTTACACCTGCTCATATGCTTTTGTAAACCACAATATTCTATTCCCCCAATCCACCAGTGATGTCCAGAAGTGTATGAAAAAAATGGGCCACTTAACAAAATGGAAAGAATAATCATTTCAAGGCAAATGGGATGTTTTGTTGCCTATAGAGCTACATATATCATTTTGTTAATTATAACACATTTAAAAACAATAAATGGGAGGAAAATTTCAAAACAGGATTATTGTTTCAGCGTTGTTTTCTTTGAAAAAATTCAAAGTCAGTCTTTTCTGGCATCTTTTTCTTCCAAATTAGTCACCAAGTTCAGGCCAAATAGATATACATTTCAAGAAGTATTCTGAGTTCCATTGCCCGTTTTTCCATTCATATTAACAATTATATTACATTTTTTCTGTGTTACCCTTGATAGATGAAGCACATTCTTCAAAAAGATCTATACTCTGGCCTCATCAATATCCACTTTTATACTGATGCTTTTAAGAAACTGCCAGTCAGGAATAACAAGATTCTCTGGTAAGCAAAGCGGAGACTGATGAAATTCTGTCCTAATTAAGTCAGTGCCAATGCTTTCATTAACTTCAACAGACTTAGAATTTCACCCATGACATTTCTCTTATTTCTGATGCATCAGTATATGCTTTTATCGTTGGTTCCCTTCTCATCTGTTTTTTATTTTAGTCATTCACTGCACTTATTTTTCTGCTTTTTGAGATGGGTTGTGTGCCAGTAGTGTCTTTAGAGTCCTGTTTGAACCCTGAAGACATCGGGATGGATGCATTTGCAGGATGAGTCTTTGGCTTGAAAGCAATTCAGAACGGGGAACTTTTTGCCTGTTCCTGTACAGCACTCTGCATTAAGGTTGCCAGAGCTCATGAGGACTTGGTTACCACTAAAGAAATCATCTACAATAACTATTCTGAACAGAAGAATAGTGCAACGCATAATGCATAGCACGTAGCACCTCACTAAACCATCCAATGGGTGGTGTGCACAAAGAGCAGGGACTTAATCAAAGAGAGTTTATGCCCCACGCTTACTGGGAATTCCTCATTCACGGGGAATAACTGCAATTCCCAATCCCCAACACAAGTGCACGTGATGTGTAATGCACAACGCATTACATTTCATTTTATCCAAATGCCCTACAAATTAGACTCATGCAGTATGGTACCTGACTTGTTACCACAAATGGCCTGAATGTTTCCGATAATGTGTCTGCTGTCACTAGAATTTTCCTCTGTTAAAGCTGTTCTGTGATACAATTAACCACTTTAATTGTCAGATCAAACAAGCAAAAGGAAAGAACAGTTCGAGATCAGCTAATGCTTATACATCTTGCTATTGCTTTACTTGCTTCTCCTCGCAATACTTAGTAACTGTCACCTCTTGTTTTTTCACTGGAAGCCTACTCTAATAGATTTGTTTTCCTCTGCAATATTGAGCTTCCCATTCACTTGTGATCTCCACCTGAGCCCTCAGCTCTGGCTGCCAGCAAGGCTCGGGTGCCGGGCTGTGTACCAGAACGAGTTCCCGTGGGGGTAGATGGGAGAGTGAGGGATTATCAAGTCTGATTTCAGAAATTATCCTCTGTTGCTTTTAAAGCAAACTGAATCAATAGGTTCAGCCATCGTTTCGGGCTTGCCCATCTGAGCCATTCTCCAATAAGCGCGGTGCATTTACCATTCAGCAAGGAGAGAGATTCATGTCTGTCGAACTTTGCTGTGGTTCAGTAGAGAGGAGCTTAATTAGTAGCAGTAGCAGGTCATTTTACTTTGATCAAGAGCAAATCTTACAGAAATACTTCATTGGTTTCAGTGGGATAACTTGCTCCAATGAGGTGACAAGGAATTGGCCCTGGAATTGTAAAATAGACTTAGATTGACAACCATTTCTATATTTGCTTTCTGCCTTAATGAAAGCTAAATGATACTTTAATGAGATCACAACAGGGCAGGTCCAAGGGGACTGGCATGTAGACAGTCAGCACAGTTTGTTCATAAGGGTAACCTTGCCTTCAGATGTCTAAGTATCTACCACACATTATGCAATCAGCAATGAATCTTGGCTCCACATGTATTTCCATAAGAGATACCCTCAGTTTTCAAAATCCAGGAGGGAAAACACATATCTTCCAACAACAACTATCCATCCTATGCCCACTTTGTTGTCAAAGGACTAGTGTAACAACCTAATCTAAGATGCTTATTTTCTGGGGCCAGAGCATAATGCAATTGGGAAACCTAAGCTATTATATGGGAAGGACAGGCATTTTCAGTGAAACATGAAGTGAGCAGAGGCCTGCCTGAGGACAGGGCAGACTGTGAAAACTTGGAGTGGCACATGGAAACTAAAATGCAGCTGGATTCTGCACTCATCATGCACTGACATGGAGCAAATTTGCTAAGGATCTCTTTTGGAGCATCTCCTAACAGATAACATACCTGAAAATCAGATGGTGTCAGAAACAAGTCATTTGAAAGCCTCAGCATAGTGATGATGCAGTGTAAAAAGCTGTGCTACTGCAAATTAACTGCTTCTTACTGAGCTTGTCATTGCTATGTGCTGTTCTTCAGGTCCTGCCGTGGAAAAGCCGATTTGCTATCTCAGCTTCGCGTCTTCTCAGACAAGATGATACCATCCTGAAATGTGTCAGGAAAGCAAATCCCACCTATGTTCCCTGCCACTTCTTCCCTGTCACGTGCTTCCAGGGTTCATTTTCTCACTCATACAAGTGAATTGACAAGATGCGATCTGTGAATCAGCAGAAAAAAAGGTCTCAAAGGTCGATAACTAGCTAGATTTGAAGCCAGGGGTTGGCACAGCATGCTGGTTTGGAGGTTAACCAATGCCTCTTTCCACTATAGTCCCTTTTTCCTCTATCAAGCACTGCCAATGCAAGCTCTCGCAAGTTCTATCTGAAATGGCAAGCATTTTATATGAACAGAGTCACCAACCTTGGGATATGCAAACCCCTTCAGTTGTGTCTGACATCTCACCCTGAGTATTAATTTCCTCTAGCTTTGTATTTGGATATTTTCTTTAGATCTTCCATTCCTTATTAAGCACAATGCTCAGATCCTCCTGAAAACACCTTCTCTTTCCAGTCCCTTGAAAATATCAAGCTCACCACAACTAGTTGCTTTCAATACCTCACAAAAATTCTTTTTCTGCCTACTCATTTTCCCATCAGCTACCTCTTCCTTTCCACTATGCTACTGGCTTCAAACCTGTAATTTGCCTCCGTGATTTTTTTTATTGGTAGGTGCTTTCTGACACAACTGTGTGAAATACTCTGTTTGTAGCTATGATAATACTTTTTTCTTTTCCTACTGAATTTTTTTCAGTCCTTCCAGCATAAACCAGAAGTTGATTTCTCATTTTAGCAGGTTTTTTTCATTAGTCAAAGAAAAATCTTGACGTTAAAAATGTCCATTTAAAGACTGTTGGAGGTCAGTAGAAAACTATATCTCCTATTTTCTGTGTGGGGAAAAAAAGAAAAAAAAAAAAAACAGTTAAAAAAGAGAGATATAGTGAAGGAAAAACATCTATCTATGTATCTGGGGTTTGTTCTCTATTTTTTGTGGTGGAAGAAGATTTTTAAAATTAACGTGTACCTTTCTTACAAATAGAGGGCAGAAGTTCACAGAACAACCCTCCCAAGCTTTACAGAGATCAGAAATTACACTGATGGGGCTCAGGAAAAGCTTCACTCTCTGGCAGTGTGTAGAGATGTCTGTGGACCACTGCATACATGAGCCTGGGGCTTCTATTTACAACCCTGTTTCAGTACAAAGCTCGCCAACCACAGAGACCAGCTGAGAAGATGGTCTAGGAAGCTTGGCTGCTGTATCTGTATGCCTCACAGGCCCTTTGTCCCACTACCCAAAACTCACAGTCACATTTCCCCATCTTCGGAGAGGAAAACAACAATGAACAGAAAAAAGGCTACTAATTGCTTCAGAAAATCGGAATCCAGCCTGAGCTCCAGCAATGATGAGATTTATGGGCCGTTTTGTCTCAGCGCTATGCTGTGTACTAGCCAATACTCAAATAACCACAGGGAGCGACAGCACCATTAGCCAATATATAAGGCAGACCCTGCTTTCTATAACTTTATAATCTCTTTTTACACTCTTCATTTGAGCATGAACTCTTTTTCTTTCAGATCCAGGGTCACCTTTGAGGAAAGAGAGGAAAAAGAAGCAGCACTGGTCACACAAGAAGGTATGCATGCCCAAGACCATGCATTTCTGGGTAGGGTCCTACAACTGACTCTTTGGTAAATTCCTTCTCAAAACAGTGATGTTTTCTCTTCCATTATAGCACACAGAGAGAGCTATGTCCTAAGCCAAACATCAGTGCCAGCCTCCTTATAGTCTAAAGCATTTCCCTCTGTGGCATTTAATAAGCATTACAGCATGCTCCCATCCCTTTCTCTCTTCCAAAATCCTCATGACACTTTTTTTTTTTCCTGAGTTTATACAGCATGATCCCGGGCAGAATATCCCACTGATAACCAGTCATTTCAGACCCTGCATGTTGGAGATCTGTGGCTAAAAGGTCTGGTGCGACACAAGCCATTTGAATACATTCGTCTCCCAGAACTGCAGAGGTCACATTAACCTACCCCTAAATCTTTTTACAAACCCAGGAAGCTAAGAGTGTACCTGTTATAACCTCTTTCTTTTTACTCCCTAAAGTGCCTGGGAGTTCCAGGTTTGTGGTATGACTACAGCATCCTTCTACACACTTTCCAGCAGATGTCTGGGGTTTGCCTACATAACGCAATAAAACAGTTGAGGGGAACAGTGACTCCTTCAACTACTTCTAGATGAGACTCATAGGAAATATCTGCTCTTAGACTCCAAGCCCTTAAACCAGTTCAAAAAGCAGGTCTTCTCATAACCTCTGCCTCCGTCAGCACCACGTGCTGCTGCTCGTGGCCCAGGTCTTTTCCCACTAAGTGGCTGCTCAGAAGGTGAAGAGCAGGCTCCTGTATCATCTTTATCTCCCACTCGTTTCACATCTTCCAGCACTGGTTTCTGGTGCTCTGTCATTCGTTTCAGTACATCCTGCATATTCCCTGCCAGGGCAGAAGCAGTGCAGTCCTATACATACGCATGTGGCACTCCCAGCCAGCTCTGAACAGAATATACACATTAGTTCTTCTCCATATGTCTCCTCGTCATATTTGTTTTCACTGTGAAAGCAAGTAATAACGAACTGTAAACCAAAGTGTCGACCAAAACATGGAGGTTCCTGCCATTCCTCTGAAAAGACCATATTGTTCCAACTCTATTTTAAGTTGAAAAGAGACACTCTACTTGGTACTATACTCCTAGAGGTGGTAGGAGACAAAAACTGAGTAAGAAAAACTAATAAGATTTCCATGGAGGATTCAAGCATATTCCCTCTGAAACAGAAGAAAAATAGAGTTGCAATGAGTTTCTATCAGTAGATAGGGCCAGAAGAAGACAACATACCTCTAACTGGCTTCAGCTCTCAACTGAAAAACTGATCCAGGAGAAACCATATCTTTCCAAGTCTATAACACTATTTTCACTTAAACAAGCTTTTTAATAAACTGAGTTAGCCTGTGAGATTTATGCATGCTGAATGGCAGGAACATTTTTGTGTGTGTGTGTGATCACAGCTAGATAGAGCTGCAATGTGGTCAGGGATGGGCAGTGGTTAGTCATCCTGTGCCCACTGATTATTGCCTTGTACGAAATTAAAACATCTGGGTTTTGCTTATGCACTCACTGTTAGCAGAGATATTGCAAAATGACTACCCTGCTTATATTTAAGATATTGTGTTGTGACCATTACTAATAAAATAAACAACCACATGCTCTTTATGACCCATGGCTGCACAAAATATTGATGTGCAGATAACAAAGTTTAAGTCTGGCTCAAAAATGCCAAGCCCTTTTTGCCGCCTTCTTTCTGTCTGTGTACTTTATTTTGATTGCATTTGCTCTGACATATTCCAGCTAATCATTGTGCTTGCACCTGAATGGAATATAAAGTTACAAATACCATGAGATGATTCTTAAAGGTAACACATGACAAATGCTATCATCTATTTGGTTTTAGCAACTATTTCAGAGAATTCTGCCTCTACCTAATTCATTACCAGTGATATCACTCCAAAATCAATTTAAAAAAAAAAAAAAAAGCACTCTAAAATTGCATACAAATTGCAGCCACAATTGACAAAGCATATATTTCAGAGACAGACCGTATCTCTGGTTAAAATACACTCATAACTGTCATGACGTATGCTAGTAAATCAAGTTCACAAATGTGTGTGCTAAGATTTGAAATGCTTCCATGAATAAATCTATATTCTGTCTGTCTCCACAGTCTAGCTGCCTTTAAAAAGAAAACTTCAGTGAGCTGAATGTCTCTCCTTAGGATCAGTTTGCTGACGGGGTAAAGGCCTTGGTCACTGCCTTGCAGCCACTGAAACAAGCCAGTACATCCATGTGTCTGAAAAGAAAATTGGTTCTGTTTCATCTCAAACCACGCATTCAAGAGCAGTGAATGAATGCAAGGGAGGTGCCTAATGAAAACAAAAGCCTGGAAAGTTTTCTTTACACGTGATGCCATTGCGCCCCTAGACAGAATCGGAGATCCGGGAAAAGAGTTGGAGATTTCAAGATGCGGGTTTCTGCTTTGTTGCCTTGTAAAGTCATGTGCAGTCAAAGTGTTTAGCTTAGGATCCAAACTTTCACTAAGGTCAAGAGTTTCTGCATAGCAAATTTTGAATTTGACCAGCATATATTTTTTATTTCTTTCCATTTACTTAATTCTCACTAATAAGTTACAGATTCAAGTGCCCTGAAAACTGTATATAGTAAGTGCTTGCTGGCATGTTGAGAGAAATGATGGTTAGTGGACTATGACTGCAACTGGATCACAAGTGTAGATTTCCCAATAAAGGTGTGATTTTGCTAAAATCAAAGATGGAAGAGAGTTGATTTAGTCCTGCAAGCAGAGGAAATTCTCCTCTAAGGGCTGGACCAAACTCCTCCAAGTTTGGTCATGTGTCAGGATTCTGGGAGCAGTGAAACAGACGATACTTATGTCTACCCATGCCCGAGCCCCAGGGATCCAGACTGGCTGGATCTGTCCCTGCCATGAGGGATAAGGCAGCATGGAGCAAGCAGGACAGGACAAGAAACCCTGCAGCCCTGGGAGGTGGCAGCCTCTCTGCCTCCTCCCCATCACCTCTCATCTACGCTTTGGAGAAACCTGAAGCCACATTTGTGATGTGACAATGGCCATGACAATGTCTGGTCTTTCGGATCCATTTAGGCAGGGTTGAGGAAGAAGTAATGCCCCAAATAACATAGATCTGCAGTCACTCCTTGCGTGACATCCATGTCGAGTCAGCCCAGCTTTCCACTGGGAATAATAATCTGTAGCAGTTCTCAACAGCAGGCAGCCAGCCTCCATCTCAGGAAAAGTCAGATGTCTTTGAGGTTTCATATCCCATCAGGCACTAAGGTTGGAAACACTTATTAGTAGCAGGGTGAAAACAATCAGAGTGGCTTGGTTAATTAAAGGGATTTGGAGAAAGACTATCCAGCAGCTGGCTCTTAACTGAGCTGGGGTGTTTCTTCAAGGATGAAAAAGGTTATGTTGAGTACAGTTTTGCAAATGCAGAGAGTAACACCCTGTTTGCAGTTAAGCAGACTCAGTGTAGTCATAAGCAGTGGTGTTAAGATTTAGGAATTGGTTCTGTGATGTCTTATGTTAGTGACAATTCATGACTCTGAGGGCCAGACGTAGTCCTGGCTGCCACTGCCATGGTTTCTGGGACTGCGGGGTCCTCACTGTATACATGTCTGATGTGGCCTTAAACACAAAGCTGCATAACCCTAATTTTCAGGTGTGAACATACACGAGAGGTGCTTGAGTTATTTGAAAAATCTCCCCCTTTGTACCATCTCAAACCAAAGCACCCTGAGTCACCAGTCGTCTGGAGAAATGGCATCTCCTGGACCTTCTGACAGATTTTTGAGCAAATACCCAAGGAGTGAGGACACGTGTAAACAGTTGGCTTAGACAAATGAGTGTTAAGGAAAACCTCTTAATGAGGCATCATCGTTCACTTTAAATTCTGTAATGGTAAAGCATTTAGAAAATCAGTACTGCAAGTCAACGAGGCCCACAGTGAATCATGGCTGACAAATTTTATTTCTCTTTTCAAATAGCTTCTCCACACAGATCCCCAATTTCTCCAGTGTATTTGTTATCCTGAATGTTTTATTTTGTGCCTTATACCTGATAATTATAGAGGAGAAATCTCTGCCTCATTGTCTTGCTATGATAGTCTATGCTCTCTAGTTCAAAGAAAAACACATTTATTCTTAGGTTTTGGGAAACACTGCATTTAATAAGTAAGCTCATTTTCCCCAAGTCACATAAGTCACATTTTCCCTATGATCACAGGAGCATAAAATTTGCTTTCTATGATCATTCATGCTCATAAAATTCGGTCACAAAATGCTTGAAAGTAGCAAATACTAAATGAGTGGAGACAAAGTCCCTGCAAACTCTCATTTACTTTCAGACAAATATTGGCAGAAATGCTTCGTGCTACAACTTCCATCACAGTATGAATATAAATTACCAGAACTGAACACATTGTAATTAAATTTGCTTTTGACCATGACACT
The DNA here is from genome assembly GCA_947846985.1 of Fratercula arctica. Lineage (NCBI taxonomy): Eukaryota > Metazoa > Chordata > Aves > Charadriiformes > Alcidae > Fratercula > Fratercula arctica. The sequence goes on from CANTUZ010000003.1 coordinate 73,409,925, forward strand.
GCCTTGTTTGCTATGTTTCCCTGAACCTGTAAAATGAGAGTTTGTGTGAGCACATATAGGCCCTGTGAGCGCAAAATTCTCCTGCATGCATTGCAAAAGCTGAAAGGAAACATTAACATATGTAGTAATGAACATAAGTAAAAATTTTCAGGTCTTATTTTTACTGACTTTTTTGATTACTGAGTCCCCATGGAGATATCAACCTCTCCAAGACATTACGCTGTAGTCAAACTGTCACTCATTAACCTGGAAATCTTTGGGCTCCAGAACCTTTTTTGGGGAGTTGAAACAACGCAATATTTGACTGCTAATTCTTAAATGCATGTGTCGGAAATTTGCTGCTGTTCTGCACTTGCTAATTCAGTTCCTACTGAGAAAACAAGAAAATCTGCCTCTCCAGCAAATCACTGCTAGGAAAAATCAAATACTTGGCTTATAAAATGGTATTACTTATTGATTCCTCTCTGACTTGGCTTGATCTCATTTACTGTTCTGTATTCAGGTCTAACTGCCTTCACATTAAATAATATACTTACAAAAAAGGAAGGCTACAGATTTGTCTTATCATTTGATTGCGTTAACTGCACATTAATAGACGAAGAGCAAAATATCCCCCACCCTCTGTGCATATGAGGCAACAACCAATTGTGAGCTGCCTCTGGGCTCGGTGACCTAGAAACCGGGAATAAGGCTCATAAAAATCAGATGCTGAAGAACAGCGTCAGGGACAGCCACAGAAAGGGGGTGATAAATCATTTGACAAGGCCATAAGATGTAAGCGTTTCTGAAATAAAAAACAGATAACTCTTTAAAAATATTTTCCAGCTCTATTTTTTTCTGTCATTTTTGGCTCTTTGAACATTCTCAGAAACCCCATCCTGTGCACAACAACACACTGAATGTCACATTTTTCACTAGAGAATTAGGCATTTTATACCCCTTCTCCTAACTCATCTTCTTTCACTCACGCTACCGGAAATAGCAGTTGTTAATGCAATAAATCCATGAGAAAATCAAGATTGTGGAAATAGACAGAAGAAAGACACTTAGCTGTTTTGATTCAAGACACCACAACTGGTTCACAAGGCAGTTTTTAATGAGTGAGAGTTTCAAGTATAGGCTCCTGTCAAAAATCCTGGAAAATGGAGAAAGTAAGTCACTTGAATACGAGCAACAGGATTTTAGCTTCCACATAAAACCTGGCTGCTCTTAACTAGTTTCATCCTCTGAGCTGGGTCAATTAGAGACACAGTGTCCTTAGCGTGTGATCTATAGCATCCAAACAGTCATGAACCTCAACTAAACTAAAGCAGAAAAATGATACCATTTTGGTTCGTAATTCAGAAAGAGGCATTTCTGCAAATACACAGGAAATGCGAGGAGATTGATTTGGAGTTGTGGGATGGTTAAAACTCTGACAAAGGCTTATTTCTAGGCTGGTTTCACGTTTTTGCAGGTGGGAGGTGTTTTGTGATTCCAAAATTTTACACAGTTTTAGATGACAGGCCAAGAAAGAATGAGGTAAAGGCATTATGTCAATACGTTGTGTGGGTACTTACTGCTAGTGGATTATCTCTTTAGTGTAAATTGCTTAGACCTATTATGCATGGATCATTCTTAGTACTGTCGAAATTTAAAAATAACAGCTAACTGACAAGACACAGAAATGATGTGGTAATGACAACAGCCTTACTTCCCAAAGAGAAAAGCTAAGCGGACACACTTCATAATGTTTTAGATGTTTCACATGCGATGGTAGCGATGATGCTCGTTACCAGGAACCCCAGGCACAACTCGGGACCCCGCTGCGCTGAGTGCTGCACAAGCACAGAATAAAATGAATTAAGTCATTCTCACACAGGAGGGGAATCACAGCAAAGCCAGTTTTATATCAGATCTTAGCCGTGCACATGTGTCCTTTCATGTCTGTGTATGCAAAAAAAATACATGCAAGAAATATCCAAGGATTTGGTGCTTTCAGTTTTAACAGCTTAACAAGCCAATTAGGTAGGTGCAAACCTCGGGCTTCTGGCGCTTTCTCAGCATTTCTCACCAGCGTGTGCTGCCCTTAGCCTGAAAGAATTGAGTACATTAGGCCATTTTTAAAACACCTTCTTTCATGGCTTTTTCCCGTGTGTTTTGTTTCTGTCCTACCCAGAACAACCTTCGCACCACAGGAGGTAAGTAGATAAAGGCTACGGCAAGGTACTAGATAAAGGCTCCAGCTGTCCCAGGAGATTTGTTTTCCTCCACTCACACCACCTTCATCTGGGAAGGTCTCAACAACAGAAACACAGCCAGCACTTGCCACCATCCCCTGCCATCTTTGTGATTTGCACTTTCATCTGCTTAATAGTTAAATTTCCATTTTCTGGAATGTTTTAATGTAGACACTACTGTCTGTGAATAGGAAGGTGTGGGAAGGCACCCCACAAGCTGAACTTATGTCACCTTGCCTTGGCCACCTCAAATTTAAAATAAACAAACAGAAGCAAGAGGAAACAGGCGACAAGTGTAGCTACCTTCTCTTGTTTACAGTACTTGTTCTGTGACCCAGCCTGTGTGCCATCAGTTCCATGTCGGTGGCTGAGAAGGATAATGAAAAAGATCAGGTCTGGTTTTCCCACCCATTGCGGACAAGAAGTAGATCTCTGGAAAGAAACCCGATGTTTCTCAGCTGACATCACTGGCTTTGTAACTGGTAACGACACTCGTGAAAGACGGGAAAGCAGGAGGGGGAACTGGAATGAAGGGTCCCTTCCTCTTCATCCTTCACTTCCTTCTGCATCTCCTGGCTTCTGCAACATCACGTACAGAAGTGTTTGCATTTCATGGGTGGCTTTGCCATGTGTTATTTCTGTCTTGACCAAAATCAGCAAGTGTCCAGAGTTTTCAGAAGCAGATTTTTTCAGATTTTTCAGCTTGTTTTGCAGACAAAAGAATCAAAACCATTCAAAAGGAGGTCAATAGGAGTTAAGTATATAATCCGTTTAGGATTTAGCAAATCCTACACAGACCTTTTTGCATTTCTAGGCACCTAACTACCTCCGTACACTGGACCTTGTAGAAATTTGTGAAGTGTGGATGCTGAAGGGAATCAAACCACTGACCACTCCTGCTACTGCAGAAAATGTCCCACCAGACTGGGGTGTCTGGTGGGCTGTTGTGGGGAAAAGTTAGGGAGAAGGAAAGGGTGCAGAGACTAAGTTGTTTTTAATGAAGAAGCTGAAGCACCTGCTTCATTGCGCACATGTAGCACTGGCTATAGTAGAGTATCATAATGTAAATGAAAGCAGTATTTTGTAAGACATGCTTGAGAAATAGGATGTTGTCATGAGTTTCACTGATCTCACAGTCTTCTCAAATCTTTTTATAAGATATTGGACTTGGGCAATGCGGTTGACGAAAGTAAACATCTGGTCAAAATAATAGCAGTTTGCTGCATAAGAATTACTAAGGCACACTGCTGACAGCTGTTAAATACAGATGGCACTATCGTAATAGCTATGACAGCATGACAGTAAGTTATGACAGTAGCTTAGCAGTTATGACAGCACAGCTAGGCAAGCATTTAATCACATTAAAGAAAATACAGGATAAAAAAAGGAGCGATTCCAGGCCAAAATGAAAACATTTCCACGTGTTTTCTAAAAATTCAAGACACTTGTACCGACAAGTTAGTTAATACAGAGAGATTATTCTAGTTGTGAAACGGCAGCGCTCCCCAAGAGCACTGATGAAATCACATCCCCTGAACCACCACGCAGGCTGCTGCAGAGGGCTGTTGGGATCTGCTTTTTAAGCAATCAGCTTCTCTTTCATTTAAGTGAAAAAAGATTATCATCAAACCCCTTGTTCTGGGCACCCATAGCCCGAATTTCAAGGAGTAAGGGGAAGGTGCCCATTTCTTCATAACACAGGTGAGTAGGCGGGTGTACAGCAAGGCCTTTCTTTTCTCTTAGGGCCATATTCATGGAGACACTGAGCAGCCCCAAGCTTTTCTGAAATGAGAGATGGGGTTCTTCTAGTAAATGGAGGTGGAACAGAGGAGGAAAAGAGCTGTGGTTACTCCTGCCCTGCCACTCCACCCCCTGGCTGAGCGCCCTATCTTTATGCTTGACACATACTTTCAGCTCTCCCACGAAGGCTCCTGCTTTATCAGAGGACAGTGAACAAAACTTCTGTAAAGGTTTTTTAGGATGAAGACAGAGCAGAGACACAGGTGCAAGGCTTGGGTTGGTGGGACACTGCAGCCCGGTGAAGGCGCACCGGTTTGAGATCCTAGCCTGACTGCAGTCCTTGTCTCTGAAGAGCCGTAGTTTATAGCATGCAAGCAAAATGAGTCATTTGATACCTTCAGCTGCAGGTTACAAAATGATAGCGTGTGACCTTTTTTTCTCAGGTGAGATTAAAATGTGTAAATTCTGCTGGCCCTCCCACGCACACACAGTGGAATGTCAATCAGAAGATGAAAATATTGTTAAATGGGTCTTTTCACTGTACACTAAAAATACCTTGAAGAGTGATTTATATTTTATTTCATCCTTCCCCTCCAAAAAAAAATTTCAAGTTTCTATTATTTAAAACTGCTTTTAATGTTGCATGTTGAATGTACACATAAAAAGTTCACTCTGCTTGTTGCTTGGACACTGATAAAGGCATATAATTCAACATACGCTTGATGTTTTTGAGCGATGAAAGGCAACCCAGACAGCTGAAATGGGTCAGAAAGAAATCACAACTATTTTGAGCAGTGCCTCCACGGTATCTGAATGAATGAGCATGGCTACCTTTAACAATATATCTTTCTTTGCAGTATTCTACCCAGAAAAACAATCCCAGCTTTTCGCTGGTCCCATAACACTCTATAATTGACCTGAGCAGTGCTTGGGTCAAAGAGCAAAAATTAGGGCAAATGCAATATGAACAAAAGCCTGTAATTTGTTGGGTTCCTTTTTTTCTTTTTGTATGGTAACATTGAATAAAACTCGGTAGCCTGTCAGACCTTTCTTATTTTCTACAGCTTTGCCGTCATCTATCGTTAATTATTGCTCTGAAGTGAAAACGTGAGCCACAGTGGGAGCATGTATAAATGACTGCTGCATGCCAGGGAAAACATCTCGCATCTCTTAGCAAGGCTGGGGCTCCAAGCTTTGCTATGGTTGCGGGAGCTTCACTATTTGTCAGTTAAGAGAAAAGGATTTTCTCTGTGTTAACAACTATATTGGGTTTGTGTGGCAAGGTTTTGGTAGTAGTGGAGCTACAGGGGTGGCTTCTGTGAGAAGCTGATAGAAGCTTCCCCCATGTCCGATAGAGACAATGCCATCCGGTACCAAGAGGGACCCGCCACTGGCCAAGGTCGAGCTCATCAGCGACAGTGGTAGCGCCTTTGGGACAACATATTTAAGAAGGGGAAAAAACTGCCGCACAACAGCGTCTGGAACAGAGGAGTGAGAATATGTAAGAGAAACAACTCTGCAGACACCAAGGTCAGTGAAGAAGGAGGGCGAGGAGGTGCTCCAGGTGCAGGAGCAGAGATTCCCCTGCAGCCCATGGAGGACGCCATGTGCCCAAAGGAGGCTGTGACCCTGTGGAGAAAGGAGTCCAGGCTGGAGCAGGTTTGCTGGCAGGACTTGTGACCCCATGGGGGATCCCCAGTTTCTTCCTGAAGGACTGCACCCCATGGAAAGGATACACGCTGGAGCAGTTCGTGAAGAACTGTAGCCTCTGGGAAGGACTCACATTGGAGAAGTTTGTGGAGGACTGTCTCCCATGGGAGGGACTCTGCACTGGAGCAGGGGAAGAGTGTGAGGAGGAAGGAGTGGCAGCGTGTGACGAACTGACCACAACCCCCATTCCCAGACCCCCTGTGCCACTTGGAGGGAGGAAGTAGAGAAATCGAGAGTGAAGTTGAGCCTGGGAAGAAGGGAGGGATGAGGGGAAGGTATTTTAAGATTCGTGTTTATTTCTCATCACCCTACTCTGACTTGATTGGTAATAAATTAAATTAATTTCCCGAAGTCAAGTCTGTTTTGCCCATGATGATAATTGGTGACTGATCACTCCCTGTCCTGGTCTCAACCCATGAGCCTTTCATATTTCATATTTTCTCTCTCCCCTCGTGTCCCACTGCGAAGGGGCAGTGATAGAGCAGTTTGGTGGGCACCTGGCATCCAGGCAAGGTCAACCCACCACAACAATCAACTCCTAATTTAGCCCAAACTTTTTCTGCTTCTAAGTCCTTCTCAGAGGTTTGTTGTGGCCTGCTGATGACCAGTGGCCTAGAGGTCCAAATTTTGACAGCATACATGTAGCAATTTGACTTCAGGATGTAGCTGATTGTGGTTTGATTGAATAGGAGCAAAGCAGTTAGCAGCTGCTTGTGCCTTGGATTTGGCATCCCTTGAAAAAAACACTTTATAAATAGATAAATGAAATACGCACCCCAATGCTGGTGCCATTTCTTCTTATCCCTGGTGACATTTCTTCTTTTTCAGGTATATTGTATTTACAGCCTAATCAAAAAGATTACACTCAGGCCATGCTTTGTCAACACCCATCCCTTCAGAAATAAGATCACCACAATAATAAACAAAGAGTTAAAGCTCACATGCAACACAGGGAGAGGTCCTGGTAGAGTGAAAGGGTTTTATCTTCAACAAAGGAAACAGAGACATAAACATTTCTTTTGCTAGCAGCAACCAATCAGATAAACTTTCTAATAACAAGTTTTGAGAGGAAAGACACTATTTTAAAAGTCTGCCAGAAGGCAAGGGCAAGCACAGCAGCTAAATTAGCTATCCACCTGTGCCTTTGCAAAAAACTTCTACTGAACTTGAAATTCATTAATCATTCATGTAATTGTTAGCTTCTGTATGGTGTGTTTGTGTTTTTCCTATCAATATATGCATAAAATTCTTTAATTAATGCTCATATAAATGTTTAGCATGGGGAGAGACTGTATTACACTGTATTTCTATTTCAGCCAAAGCTAATTCCAGATATCTTTCAAAAAGGAAAAAAAAAAAAAAAATATTTTGGTCCCCAAAATTTTAGAAATGCTTTGAGCAAACACATTGTGTGATCTTGAGCATTACAATCATAGAGCTACCTAAACGTTGTTTGACATCTTTGCAAAACGTTACTCCTTTTGACGTGGAAATCAACAGATAAATTTGGTCAACATTATAAACACTTGCAAACATTTAACCAATTCTTTTAAGGCTGAAATAGTATGACCAGGAGAGAAACCCTCTGGGAACTTGAAGAGTCTATGTAGTCTGCTGCTTTAAAAATAATAATAAAAGCATATTCTGTTTACTGAGACTCCTAATACTGAAAAACATCTTTTTTTAATATAATATTAAAATTTTAAAGCATTTAAGCAGCATAGGAACTCATACTCAGATTTCAAAAGTGAAATGGAGAATTTGTGTCTTTTTACATTTTTTGCCTGAAACTCTAATTTATAGGTAAGCTGCTTTGACTTGAGATTACACACAGATATTACCACTTACTAACTGCTAGTTGTTTTCCTTCTGCATCCTGTCAACAGAGAGTGCCTCCCCTACACGCAGCCCTGTGTAGCTCCTGCTGTGCCATGAATTCAATAGGCAGCGTTGCACTGTGTGTAATGAAAAATGTATTAAAGTTTTGATAAAAGTTAAAAGTAATACTATACTTTACAAAATCTCATAAGAAACATTTGTATCGTATCTGAAAGAAATAATAGCACTGCTGGTTTCATGGGAAGGAAAATATCTCTTTTTAATTTATTCAATAAGTAGATATTCAACAAGCTTAAAGTATAAAAATGTTAATTTTAAACTAAATATTAAGTTAGTGTCCCCACCATCTGGAGCACATTTTAAGGCTGCAATGAGGCTAACCAAGTGAACAAACTAATTCTTTCTGATTTATTCAATTTGATTATGGATTTAAGAGGCAATAAATATATAGTTCACTATCTCCATAAAACTGTTCTCTTCAGCTAGAGAAGAAAGTAATAAAGTTCAGAGTTATTCAGTTTATTGAATAAACATTTATGCCTGTATCAGATGACAGATGATGAAAAAGAAAAAGGAAATATGCCTTCCATTGTTCCCTAAAATGGACATGATAATCACTTTAAAACATTTCTAGTTTTACCAGAGGTCCATCTATTGCCTGGGAAAGCACACATATTAGTTGCAAGCATCATTAGCTCTATTCACTGTTTTCATAGAACTTATTAGCATTAAGTTATTCTGCTGTTCCTCTAGAGCTATCACGAGAGAAAAAGTACATTTTGGGTTTTTTTCACATATTTGTAGAGGCGTCTTTTTAAAACAAAGGCTGTTAAGGCAATAGTATAGAATACCGCACATTAACATGCTATACACAACATTTCTAAGCAGCATTTGGAGATAGTTTAGTAAAAGCTTTAAACCTGCCCTTGTGTCTTATCCCACTTTGTCATCCAATGGCAAATACTGCAGGAATAACAGCAAACCCAAAATCACAGTAGAGTAAATGGCGCAGAGCAGACAGCCTGAGCCTGCATCCTGGGGTGGCTGTGGCTGGATGTAGGGTCCCCTCCAAGTGCCAGAGTCAGAGCAGGAGCTGCAGCCCCAGCCCAGCTCTGCTCTGAAATCACCATGGCACTCAGCAGCAGCCTTATGTGAGTTTGATTACTTGTCCATAACTTCTGTGCTCTAGGTAGGTACATGGCCCAAATGCACAGTTTGGGCACTCTGTCATCAAAAGCAAGAGATAAGGACACAAGGGGGCAAATCAGAACTACAATGTCCACCAGCTGCTTTATGCTGGATGAGCAACACTCTCGAGGTACCTATAAAGCACCCTGACAACCCATGCAGGGTGGAGAGACGTGTTTTGGACTGAGGAAGGCACCAGCAGCATTTGATGGGGCTGCTACTCACTCTCTCTCAGCTGCCAGCTCCTACCTAATAGGGCCAGTGGGGTAGCCAGGCCATGTACAGATGAACGGCATTAACATATTTTTATGTAAAGTACCACAGCATTTATCTGCTTCTCTTACTTGCTGTCAGGTGGCTGGTTTTGCTGCTCTCCAAGTGAGTGTGATTGAAAGGAGATAAGGCAATGTCTTGGTATTTTGTAATTTTGAAAAGGATGACTACACCATGGGCAAAAATAATAACATTCTGTCGCTTCTAGTCATGTCAGCCCTGTCAGATCACCATGTGTGGCCACCCTGCTGTTCTCTCATTTAACCAAAGCTTCTCACTCTGCCAAAACCAGGCTGCTGGGGCAGAGAATCCGCTGTGGAGCCTCTCCTATTCTACTGACGTCTCAGGAGTTGTTAACTAGCTCCCATCTTGCCTGCAGACTTCAAATATATATGCGTAGAGAGACCAATATTCAAATGCAGACCAATAAACGGGGTTCTGTAAGCAAACAGTTCTGCACTAGGTGTTAACAAGTATATATCCAAGGAAACTGGCTGCAGCCTAGCCAAAGATCTAGAAAAACGCCCTCTCTGATGCTGTATCTAAACCGGCAGACTGGAGAGTGGATGCCGACTGAGGTGCACACCCCAGCCACATGCTGACTAGATGCATGGGAGGGACCCAGGCAGAGATCAGTCCTCTTCCCTCTTGCGCTATCCCCGCTACATTGCTTCCATAGCAGGAACTTGGAAACCTGGATCAGAAAGGAGCTATGGCGTATCCCAGCCGTAACCCCAGTTCAGAGCACCAGGGCAGCAGGGTGAGCTGAAGCTTGCTGTTGCCGCACAGTCTAGCTGTGACCTCCTGGGCCACCTCTGGAGCACCAAAAGATGACTATTAATCTCAGAGGTGTGCTGAACAAAGGAGCCACCATTCTTGCCCTCAAAATGTAAGGCAGTAGCTTGCACTCTGGGAACGCTAAGAGCAAAGCCAACCAACTGCTTTAACTACCTTGAAGAGAGTGTGATAAATTTTCCAGCCCTTCAAGTCCTTAACTCGGGAACATGTGTCTTCCTGCAGGGGCAGCTCTTGTTCTCGTTTCACAACCTCTTCCTGAGTAACATTTTGAGTGGGAATCTATGACCCACACACCACAAAAAGTCAGGTCCTGCCTGGTCCTACCTTTATAAATAAATATATCATTCCCAGGACTAATGTTCATCCTGAGGAGAAAGAGACTGCAGATTTTTAAAGATAAAATAACATTTTAAAGGTGTTGATTTTTTTAACTGCTCTTTCCTTTCCTCTCCACCTCCTGAGGTATCCTGGGGAGCTACATGTGGTTCAAGCAGATGATACATTTCATCAGGAGAGGTGACAGAAATGAAAAACACACCTAGACACTTCAGAACTGCATAAAAAAGAAACCAAGCTCATTCCATAAATTTCCTTTCTAGAAGACACCTCTATTAAAATGTAGAAGCGAAGCCATGAAATATTGAGGAAAAGGCAATGAAATGTGGAAGCTATCATAAATTGAGAGACATAAAAATCTTGGAAATACATAGTAAGAACAAAGTTCAAACCTTATTAATGCTTCTATTATGGTTTGCTATACATTACAAAGTCTGATTTGCAAAATGTACAACTCCAAACCTATTTCTGTGAAGCTCTTGAAGACAGTCCTGGTAAATCAGATTCTCAGCTATTATGCAAAGTGGTTCACACAGTAACAAATACAATTTTACAGCTATTTAGACAAACCCTGGTATAGATGTAAAGATAATAACAGTCACATGTTCAATTCCTTTGGCTGGATATATGGAAGTAAACAAATATTTGAAAGTAACTATTATACTATTGACTACTGCAGAATTATTCTTCCTTTTTAGTACTTCACTGGATGATAAATATGTAACTGATGAGAGAAGTCAATGCTTCAGAAAACACAGGTATTGATGGAAACACTTGTTATTTTGTTTAAATTCTAAGGCCTTACCACAATGGACAAAAACCAAATAGATTATATTTGTACAGCTTGTGTTCAGGCAATTCCCTCATTACAATTGCCTCTCTCCAAGTTGCCACTAAGGCTAGTTGCATGGGAACTCATCCCTGCGTGACAGTAAAGCACAGGGAAACTCCAGGAGCTAAAATAGCCAGTGGGGGCCCCGTCACTTTTGTTGTCAGGTCTATGTGGCACCCCCTCCCCAACAATTTAACATGGCAATTAAACAGATTGATACCAGGCACTATTACCAGTATGACAGTAACCTTTCCTTTTATAATTACCTTCCATTTGCTTTTTGCATTACGTCTTCCCTTACATGATCTTACATGATTTCCCTGATAAAAACATGACAAGTCATTGTTCTGAATTAGCCACTGTGCTACAAATCACAGATTTTATCACTTATGATATTTTGACTACCTGAGCCCTCCCCAAAAAACATTTAAGACTTCTCATCTTCTGGTGACACATGCTTGTGAAATGTCAGCGTTTCCAGCATTTGATCACGTTGTGAGAGGGGTTGTCTTGATAAGCGCTGGAACTCACCAGTCGCCGAGGGTGTCAGCTAACGTCTCTCAGCATCATTATTTCTATTTCATCTGAATTCCATGGCAACGAGTCTTTAAACACTGGCAGCAGGGAGGTAGAATAATGTAATTTGTAATTTAAAAACTATGTAAAATGGGACAAGTTGTAGAGTATTTGAGGGGATATTCTCATCTCAGTGCACTGGGCTAAAGCAGCCCTTTCATTAGCGCGGGGGAAGGCAGAAATCACAGGGCTGAAAATGCAGCATTTGCATAACGCAGCCATTCTCAGCTAAAAGCCAAAGGGCACCAGGAAAGACTTGAAAGCAGAAGACGGCGATGTCCTCGCTGGTGGCGCTACTCTGTGTTACGGGTGGTGCCAGCATGTCCTGCCAGCAGGGCAAAGGCACAAGTCTACAGAGCCCCCAAAGAGCAAGTGTCGGCAGCTAGTGGGCTGGGAGGTCAGGTTCCTCACCTCCAGGCTCATCCCGCTGCGCTCCACCTCTGCAGGTGTTAAGTGAGGACGGACTGCAAATCTGGAGCAATTTTAGCTACATCCTACCGGCCAGCTTCAACAGTAGTAAAACCTGAGCCCAGCACAACCCTACTGTTTCCAAATTGTGAAAGTATTTGCCGTCTGTTTTCATGTTCAACAGCTTGCCAGTTGAGATAGTCAAAATATTCATCATCTGTTTGACGTAAATTAGTGAGGGGGGAAATGTCACCAAAAAACCTTGTGTTTTTGATAGAAATTTCAAAACTGAAAAATGGCAGTTAATGAATATTAGAAATTGCCATGACAAAACCTCAGTTTCCAGCTGTAACTAGGAGTAATTGTATGCATGCAGAATAAGTTGATGAATCATCTTCAATTAAATAAACAAATAAATAGAAAAAGTTCTAATTAGCCTTAAATGTATTCCACAGATGTCCGTTTAGGAATAATCATAGTGATGAGGCTATTAAACAATCTCTTATGAACTCCTTGATTCAAGATATATTAAATACATTAGCAAAGCATCTTTGTAAACTGAAATGCACTTTTCTGCAGTGCCCTTTTCTCTGTTTATTGTGAATATTAGCGGAAACAATACATGTGAAATCTTCACCTAGGACTATGCAGCTAAGGAACTGTTTAATTGTGAGATATTTTAGTTTGGCCTTGCCTTATTGTGTCATTGTTTAAAGCATCATACAACTTACTATTCATTAGTATTCATGCATTGTTATCTCTTAAGGCTTATGAGTATTTCAGCAATACTCTCTGAATGCCTGTTATGAACGACGGTGATTGTGGGAGAAACATCTGTTCAGTTTTGGATGCCCTTGCTCAAGAAAGATATAGTCAAGATTTAAAAACTCCAGAGACAGACAAATAAAACAGTGATTTAAGTTGCAATTACTTAGTCTAAAGAAAAAAAAACAAGTCAAACCTGATTTATAAATGGGTGAATAGCTGACACCCCTCTCCTCCGACTGGACCCTCAAAGCTCAGAACAAAACCAAGGGCAAAAGTAGGGTAAAAGCATGAAATAAAAAAGACTTAGTGCTTGAAAACAGGTCAGTGTAAGAAGGAATTGTAAAGAATAATGAGTCAAACCTGCCAATCCAGGTCCCTTTTGATGCAGCATTACCCCCTCCCTTAGTTTTATTAAACCTATTCATGTGCTAGGCAGTATGACCAGGCAAGACTTTCTTGGAGACTCTTCTGGCTTTAGAGTAATAGAGATGGGAGCTTCAGTTTTTCCTTTTTATTTTGCTTGTCTCCAGAGTGACTATTTGTCATAATAATTAACCAGTGCCCAGAGTCCAGAAGTAAACCATTAGTAGACAAATAGCAACCAATAGCAGCATGTTCCAGGAAAACCAGGGGAATTTCACATGTTCCTTGGCTCAGTTTGGAAGGAAAATCACAGATTTCTGTGAGGGCTGCAGTGGAAAACCAGGACTCTGAAAGAATTTATCTGGCCTGAAGGTCACAAAGCAGAAAACTCAAAGTAGACTTAATCGGAAGAGAAGAGAGGCAGGGCAGGAAAGAAAAAGTAGCAGCTCAGCTAAGTGGGAGAAAATTTTGGATTTCCTACTGTTCCTCAGCTGTGCTGCAAGGTTTCAGGTTTGCAGGAGCTCAGTTTCTCTCATTATAAGATATCCTGGTTTGTGGCACTATCAGTCCAAATCTTTTATTCTGGTTACCCTATTTCCAAATGAGCTTAAAGAAGCAGCCTGTCGTACTGGTAAAGGAATCACACCCCGTTTCAAAGCTTGCAGAAGTGGTATCAGGGGCATTAAACTATGTCAGACAAAGTGAGACCTCGTTGAAAGTTAAGAACTCTATGTAGGATACTCTTGTGATTTTGCAGAGATTTTTCATTGATATTGTTTTGTTTCTTAAGCATGAAAACTAGTGATTGTCTGTTCTGGAAAATTCACAAGGGTGGTGGCTATTGGTGATATGAGGACTGCTGAAAGTTAGCTGTGTGGTTTAATAGCTGCTCTTCTTCTGAGACAAGCAGTAGAAAGATTACAGTCAAAATTTGCTTTTAGTTTCTAAAAAAAGATAAGGGTCTCTGAAGTGCTAATGTTACACATTACAAAATCCTAAGCTAACTCTATAAAGAGAATTTGAAACAGGCATTAGCTGCAGTATTCTTGTTTCCCAGATCATCTGCTCTGACTGATGAGGTTCTTCACCAGTTCGCAGATGTGCAAATGTCCCTGCAGTGCTTTTGACATTTCCGACCATTCAAGTCTCTCCTGGAGGAATGGCATGGAGGGAAAAAGAAAAATGCAGTCTTTTTGCTCATTAATCTTTTGGCCTTTCCAAGGTGAAAGTCAGAGACACATTCTAAGTGGATGGTCATGACATGGACAGACATCTGTCCCCCAGGAACGTTGTGTCAACAACATCCTGAGGAGCACAGGGAAAGGTTTTGCTGCACGCACCACTTCCTGGAGGGATTCCCAACCTACTTCCCAATCAATGCTCCCTGCAGACCTGTTTGAGAACAGGCTTTTCCTTCTGTCTAGTCATTCCTGAAAGAGAGCATACAATTTAAGAAGCAGATCCTAAATGAATCTTCTTGTCCTTTAACAGAAAGATCCTAAAGCAAACTTCTTGTCTTGCAATAGAAAGAATCAAAATCTTTTTCTACAGCTTCTGGTCTAAATGATCCAGGCTAGAGGGTAAACAGTTCACGCTGAGTAAGACCGCTGACAAGAACAGTTGCTATTACTACATGGCTCCACACAGAAGTTCCTATATGTCACTCATGTCCTTGCTTAAAAATAATAGTGACTCTTTCAAGAGGATTAATAAGACATTTGCAGATTTTTTTTCATTTTCATTAAAAGATTCTGTCAGCATCTCAGTTTATTGAAAACAATTGCTCTTTTTTCCCAGAATGTTATTCTAAGTAACACTTTTGGTCATTAGATTTTTTTCTGTATTTTAGAATTTTCCATTTTTGGTAATTAGAATATTCATCATATTAAGAGAAGGAAATGTCTGTCTCTCTTGATTGAAGAGAAAGAAAATCCAATCAAAACAAAGAGAACAAGATCTTTCCTTCATTTGAATTCTAGGTGAGGCAAGCATGACATTACCTCACTGCTACTTGCCCAGGTGCAAACGTGGTAGTAAACAGAAGAGACAACCTCCTGTACTGTCCTAGTGTTTCTGTCACTTCATGATCCATTTAAAAAATGTAATTCTGAAAAAAAAAAAAACAAACCAGCATATTTGCTGAAGTCTTTTGGAAAGTAGCACTAGGGTAGCAACTTAGGGCATTCAAGAAGTCCTCTAGAATTTGAATACTGAGACTGTGTTGGACATTGCCTGACACTAGTTTTCCAAGTGTAACTTCAGATATTGATTTTATCTAATAATAATGCTCCAAACAGTTTTCAACAAGTAATCTGACATTGGAAGGCACCATAATGATGAAACACATCAGGACCTGGTAAGGGACCTTTCGTTTAATGTCGTCATTATTTCCATACCAGATATTAGTTCAAATGCGACAAAGCACCAAGAATGAGCACTCTAAGATTTACCCAAAAACAGAGCTATGGAGATAAATGGAAAAAATGAATCTGACATGGAAGTTTCTTAGATTTTGAAGCATCAAAGCTATTAAGAACATGAATCAAGGTGCAGAAGATGAAAAAATGGGTGAAAACAAAAATACCCTGGGATTGGCTTCTGCTGAAAGCCACACTCCGTCGGGAGGTAGGAGGCCTTCAGAGTCTTGTACCAGTGATTAAGCTGCTTAAATCAGGGGCAGTTTCCTTTGCTGATTCTTCAGTCCTGATCCACTGAGCAAAAGCAACGCTCCGGAGTTGGCTGCTTCGCAGAAGCCGCCTCCTTTCCTCCACATGGAGCCAGGGAGCAGAGGGTGCCCTCCCGTGTAACCTCACCGGCTCTGGACAATTACCGCGGGGAACAGGAGTGTGCAGCAGAGGTAATTTATGTTATGCACTGCCATCTACCGTGTCTCTACTCGAACTGCGACATGAAACTCAAGCCTCAAAAATATGGAACTTCAAACAAAATTATTACTGAATGTCACTCTCGTTGTGCTTCAAGAGGGCACTGCGTTAAGGGTATGCAGAAGAAATCCAAACCAATGCACAAATAAATACAAATGGCATATATGGCCGCTAAAGGTCCCAAGTTTTGCACAGTGAAGGAAACTGCCCATATTTTTTCATTTTGAAAATAAGCATTTGACATGTATTATCACATTGATGAGTGACAGCATATATAAATAAATGAGAAAATTCTTCAGTGTTGTAAGATGCTTATAAGAATATTTGGATGTCTTGCCGACTTTTATCCTATATGAAAATTTATGTTAACCCCCAAGAGTGAGCCTCAGAAAACCTGTCAAATACATTTGCTTATATTCCAGCTCAGAATCTCCCCAGGGCAGTAGCTATACTCTATTTATAGATAACCAGTTAGTTGATAATCTGAGGGAGCAGCTGGCCTTTTGAAGTGCTAAGAGCAGACTACAAAGTGTTACATGCCAATCGCGGAGAGAGAAAATACATAGACTCAGTGCAGTGCAGGATTTTGTGAAGGAAACATGAGATTTTTCCAGGAAACCTTGGGGATATTGGCAATCCTGCCACACTCCTACCAGCTTCAGTAGGATAAGTCATGGCATCACATTCTTCTCTCTGTAAAACGGGTATAATCCAGTGGTACCTTGGTGTATTACATGGTAGCTCTCCTGTGGAAAACGCTATAAGATCTGTTCATTTAAAACACAGGCCTGTTTTCCATCCAGGTGCTGTATCTTCTCCACACATACCATCACGGATCTATTCCATAACATGGTTCGCAGCCACACCTAGGTTTTTTCCTTCTTCATGGTATTTTTCTCTACCTGAACATTGTAATGATATACAAAGAAGAATAATTCCTACTGGAAAAAAAAAAATTCTTTACTCACACTACCCACTCCGCCTGATTCTACCAGTCCTCAATCTTATTTTTGCTTCAGGTTAGCAAAGGTTAAGTGATGAAAGTTGTTTCAGCACACGTCCAAGTTAGAGACGAATAACCACACATTCAACAACATATGAAGTCAGAATTAATGATAATTTTAAGGCTATTTTATTTTCATGATTCTTTCTAGTTTATCTTCATTATGTCTTGGTATCTCCCTGCCTGAAGTCTTCTACAGCCTAAAATTATTTGCCATTCTTACCTGATTATAACTTAGTAGAGGTGGTATTTTTTTCTTCGGTGCGAATCCTATGACTGTGTGTGGGCAATAATAACACCTGTGAATGTTGGTACTTTTTTCAGATTATGGCATATGGCATTCTCACACTTAACCTAGAGAAATATGAACTACCTGAAACTGCTATCCAAGAGTGTAAAATGGGGTAAAATGGTGAACCATACCAGAGGAGTTACATGCAGCTACTATCAGGATGGAGCTATGTATCGTATGCAGTCCCATAAGGTATACCTGGAGTCCAATGCAACACAATTGGTCTGGGCGATGGAACAGAGGGTGGGCTTACCACATTTGCAAACATGGCAATACATTGAAAGATAGATATAGAATTCAAAATGATCATGACAAATGAGAGGCGCAGTCCAACAGAAATATAATGCTATTCAAAGAAGACGTGCATAATTTACTGTAGTTTTAGGTAAGGATAGTCAGCTGCACAGGTGCTGGGTGGCAGATGAATAATCAGCGATTCTGATAAAAAGGAGTTGGCAGTTACTATGGATCACAAGCTGAACATGAGTCAACAACATCATGCTACTGTGAAAAAGAGAAACATCATACTGAGGTGAATAAATAGAAACGTAGTCTGCAGCACTGGCAGGATCATCTCTCCATCCTACACAGCACTGGGAAAACTTCAGCTGGAGTACTGCGCCGGCTACTGCTCTTAAAGAAAACTCTAAACCTGTTGATAAGAGTCCCAAGGAGACTGATGATTGAATGAGATTTGGAAAACAACCTGGGAGGAAAGAAAGAGGGTATTTGACCTGTTCAGCCTGTAGCGGAAAAGAGTGAGAAGGAACACAAGAACTGTACACGTACAAGACTGCTGTTTAGAAGGGACAAATTTGTTCTTTGTACCCATGTTGGAGGAAACAGGAGGTAAAGGGATAAAATTTCAGTAAGAAAAATTCATATTGAACACTAGAAAATTATTTCTGACTGTAAAAAATAATGAAGCGCTGGATAATTCTCGAGCCTCCATCCTTGGAGATCTTAAAAAATCTCTTAGGCAAATCTCGATTAGAGGGACGGCAGTGGTAGAGTGGATGCTGTTTTATTAGGTCAGCAGGTTGGATGACATGACACCTTGAAGCTCCTTCGAGCCCTTCTCTGCAGTGGTAGCTCAAGAGAAAAGATCATTTCAAGAAGATCATTGAGAAGTAGTTGAAGGTGGCACTGTCTTTCTGACCATCCGTTAGCAGAAAAGAGAAACTGAGAGAAAGTAAATAGTGACTCCCATCAGAGCCCCATCCTTTCACATATAATGGAGGAGCAAACACTACTGACCTTACAAAACTTGGCCTTTAAGGAACAGTGAGGAAAATGGGGTGTTTTGTTTTGTTAGGGCTGTTTTCTGGGTCTTGTTTTGGTGGGGGTTTGGTTGTTTTTTTTTTTAATTCTGGAAAAGGAAAGTTGCCCCTGATGGTTAAGATGATTGGACTACACGATGTACAAGGAGTGGCTGAGGAAATCGAGTCTGCTTAAGCCTGGAGAGAAGGGAACTGTCGTGTGATCTAACTGCAGCCTTTCGCACCTTAAATGGGGTTGTAGAGAAGACAGATCCAGACGATTTAGAGGTGCCCAGCAAAAGCAATGAGCACAGGCTGCAACAAAGGAAAGGTTTCACAGTGCTGGTAGCGAAGCACCGAGAGAGGTGCTCAGGGCAACTGAAGTCTCCAACCTTGAAGATTTTCAACGCTTGACCAAATGAGGCTGTGAGTCAGCAGGCAGTCCAAGCAACTTTAAAATCCTGCAGGACGCTGGGAAGAATGGCTCAATTTCGTTGAGTTTTGCAGGTGGGGATGTTTGGTTTTGTTCGTTTTTGCAAGGTAGGGGGTTGTTTGGTTTTTGTTTGCTAAAAAAGAGCTCTGGTGGCAAGAACAACTCCCTTGTAATACAACAGTGTTTGCAATAGAGATTTGAACCAAATTACCCAGAGGGAAATCTGTGTGAACACCAGCTGCAGCCACACCCCAGCCAGGGGTTTTATTGAAAGTGCTGACCGCAATGCACAAGAAATGTGCCTTTATTTCTACCTCAGGTAGTAACCAAACTTACCAGTAATGGCACCTCAGCCTTGATCTGTAGGACCTGACACTAGAAAAAATCCACCAGATTGGATTTTTCATTCCCTTCAAGTTTTTTTTTTCCATGGGAAAAGCTCTATTTTGTCTTATTTACTGCTGATCACAATCTTTATCTTTAAAGAAATCTGTTTCTTGTTCCCAGGGTATTTAATTCCATTGTGTGTGCACTGCATTCCTTGTTGTTAAAAGTTTCTTCTAAGGACCCAACAGCTGGCATTGATTTTTTTCTTTTTTTTTTAAAAGCATTGCAAAAATATTTCTTTGGGGGCTGGGGAAAGAACATATGTGAAGAATTAAATGAACTTTAGAAAAATATCCAAAAGCAGTGGTCGCCCTGTGCTGGCATCATGCCAGCCTTGACACTATCTCTAACTCTTTGGCAAGCTGTTTGCAGGGATATTTCTGATATCATTTCCTTACATCCATTGCACAATCCCTTTTTATAAGGTGTAAGGTTCTATACTACAGATCTGGGAGCTATATTAAAGGATCTTGTTATAGGACAGAAACAACAAGGTAGCTAGAAAGCTGAAGTGGAAGCTAAACATTTGCAGGGAATCCAAAGGGATTCCACAGAGATTGCATTTCAGTGGTTTAATGTATTATGTATGTTTAAAAAATAATCTGGCAAAGAATTCTAACAAGCATAACAAATACTATACCATAAGTTGGCTAAATAAAAATAAAAAATAGGGAGGAGTAATGAAAAAGGCAAATTCCTCTGTATAAGCTTCTCTCATAGCTGCTACAAGTCAACATCAAATACCATCCTTGCACTCTCTTGTTTGTGCCCAGATTCATCTCTCTTACTCGAGAGACCTATAGTACATAGTCACCACCGACTTACTTAATATGAATGGAAAGATAAAGGCAACCTCACAGGGAGATTTACTTGTAGGATGAAAATGCACATTTTTCTGGACCAAGTATAGAAAGATCTAAGAGAAATACTAGCTCCTGCTCTAACTGTTGAGTTAGATGCCTACAGGTGGTGCAAATAAATGCAGCCAACAGGCCTATCTACAACATATGGAACAGCCTTTAAGGAGGGAGGAAGTTCATGTCTCAGTAAACCCAGCCTCTTGCATGAGCCAAGCTCTCAACCAGGTTTTAACTGAACCTGAAGGAAATAGGTTAAGTCTTCAAGACAGTGTAAATTAGTGACAGAGAAAACAAGACACACATATTTTGGTCAACAAAAGAAAAATAACCACACACACACAAAAAAAAAAAAAAAATTATCCAGGCCTTTCTATACATTCAAAACAAAGTGTAAAGCAAAATAACTGTTTGCCTTTGGACTGTCAGCATCCTTCTTCAGCTGTCCAATTGTTTCATATCTGAGGAAGAAAACCTCCCTCCATTTATTTAGGTGGTCACACTGATGCCAGGACTTCCTACAAAAACTCTCCTCCTATTGCCTCTGCATTCCACCTGGGTCGGCTTCAGACCATTAGTGAGGAATGATACCCCACAGGGCTGTTCCCAGCAGTGCTGGTCCTTTCCTCGCATAGCACAGCCAGCTGCTCTCCTGCATCCTTACCACGCCGGGGCATGCTAGTGCTCAGGGGTGTGATGCTGAACTGGAACAACATGCGAGAGCGACGGCTCACAGTTTCGTCACTGGCCTCATTTCAAACATCCTCAGCATGGACACAGTAGCCCGGCTCTTTACCCCTCTGAGGTAGAAAAGTTGCTACCAACTCACATAATGCTCATTTGGTTATTTTAAACCAACAAAACAAACGCTGAATAGCCTACTCTTTGGCACTGTTCATGTCTCTCTACACTGTAATTACTGTGATGTATACTGCAGAGCAACTGAAATTATGGAGACACCATAAGAGAAAACGGAATGAAAATATCAAAGTGTGCACTAAAAAAAAATTCCACTCGGCATATTTGCAAATTGGATTTCAAAACTGTAACATTGGTGGTGTTATGGCTGTTGATTATTATTAGCCAGCATATGTTTACCATGAGCAATATGATCAGAAAAAAATAACGCAGTTTCTAGAAGGGAAAATAAAATGTGACCACAAAATACACCAGAACAGACTGAACCTGTTTTCAGAGAACAATTTCAAAGAGAAAGGGCATGGACTTGCAACTGATTTTATTCATACATACTCTTATATGGTGGGAAACAGTTATTTGATGTAGCTCGGTCTGTAATGGAAGAAAACAAAGTTCAGTCACAGATAAAGCACACGGCTGGACAGACATCACTCTTGCTCAAGTCAAGGCATCAAGCCTGTGGGTCTGGGTCAACAAGGTATAAGTCCAGGTACGGGCACAGCCATAACACAGTTCAGGCAAGGACCAGCTCAAACACAGCTCCCAGGGCAAGGCAGGGGAAGCTGCCAACAAGACTTGACTTGGATGAAGCTGGGCCACATCTCCTGCAGCTGCCAGGCAGGATGAACCCCATGCGAGCCTGCTGTGACTGCTGAAGCCTCTGCTATCGCGGTACACAGGGACAGATGGTAAGGATGAGCACAGCATATTGTAGGGGTTGATGAAGCACCTTGAGTTACAGCATAAAGGTTTCCCAGTGGCCAAATAGTCTCAGCACAAAGATATTTTCGATATGTCTGAGCTAGCAATACTTCCTTTCCCTAGTTTCTTCTGCTTCAGCAAGAAATTCAAGTATTCTAAGATACTGCAAGGAAGACTGCTCTAATGCTTTGACAGCTGTGAAATATATCAAGCTGTTTTCACAAATGGCTTGTCATGGCCTTTGCTCAGAAGATTTCCCAACTAAATTTTGCAAACTCATGGGTCATTGATAAGTATCAAATGACATAAGAGCTTATCTCTAAGGAGCAGACGAGCCCTTTGA
The DNA here is from genome assembly GCA_947846985.1 of Fratercula arctica. Taxonomy (NCBI): domain Eukaryota; kingdom Metazoa; phylum Chordata; class Aves; order Charadriiformes; family Alcidae; genus Fratercula; species Fratercula arctica. The sequence goes on from CANTUZ010000003.1 coordinate 73,432,054, forward strand.
TATCAGCCAGTTTATTACGTGATGCAGGATTTACTGAGTGCTTCCACAAGGGTTCTCCACCCCTCATACTCTCAATGCATTTATATACCTTTTAATATATAAAATCTGGGGCATACTGCATAGGAAGTATTTGGCTGCTTCATCTTAGAGAAAAAATTGCACTCTTCCAGGAATCCTTCTGCCAATCCTTCAGCTTGATCAAAAGCACACAGACTTTCATAATGACTGCTGCCCACCAGGAATCAAGTAGTTGCCTCCCTTCACACGTAAACAACAGTCAACTTTAATCAGCCTTTAATCTGTCAGTAGCCCTTCAATAAGAAAACTATCCATTTTATACTTCATTAATCACAGTTTCAGCCAAGCAGCCCAGGATCTGCTATCTCTGTGAACAGAAAGGGATTTTGTTGGGGTTTTTTGTTTTGGGTTTGGTTTTTTTTGAGGCCACAAAAAGGGAAGAAGCATGAGTATGTGAACGTACATGTGAGTGTGTGAATGAGTTCCACTGCAGTTAGCCAGCTAGAGGAGAGGCATTAATCTGCATTGCATTACATCATTAAGCATATATTAGAAAGCACCACTGACCTTTTTTCTTAACCTTTCATTGCATCTTTTCAGGCTGTAGAGGACTTTACACTTTCAGAAAACCTCAAGACCCAGAACAGACCAAGAAAATAGAAAAGCTTTCAAAAATCAGTTTAAAAAAAAAGAAGAAATGTTGCCTATTCTCATGGCTGTTCAGTTCATGCATCTACTTGGGTTTTGGGGCCTCAACAACCTAGGAAAAAGCCCCCACAAGCAATCTTAGTTTCTTCAAAAGACAGGATATGATATTAGATAGATAAGTTAAAACTCTTAATTAAAAGATTAGGTGCAATTTTTCAGCTGGCCTCTAATCCATCTCAATTTTTGTACACCTACACCTAAAAAAAGAGAGTGATCTAATTGAACACACTTATTGTAGTGCAAAGCTCCCATAATTGTCACAAATATGTGTAATGACAAACCAGAAGGACCAGAAAATGACCCAGAAAATTAATTATGAAAAGCAAAATTGCTGAAAGGCTATAAAAAACCCAAACAAATTCAGTGCATCTCTTCTGCCCTTTGATGTTCCACAGCTTTCATGAGGGTAAAATGGAGACTTACATGTAAATACTGCTTTAGGTGACTTTTGAATTTTGGAAATACATGAAGAGCTCCCCGTGTTTTTAGCTTGGTCTTGTCAGAGTCACTTCTGACTCTTTACTGAAATGTCACTCTTATTTTGCTCTTGAAGCAAGTGGCACACAAGCCAGTGACGCCGTCTTTCTCTGCATTTGTCTACACAGTGCACTAGCAGAGTGGGTCAACTGCAACAACCTTCTCATTACTCTTTAAGCTACTGGTAGGTGCCACTTCGGTGCCTGTGTGTGATAAGCTATAGACTTGGGATCAACAGAGGAGAAAAATCTCATAAAAGAGAGTGATGTATTTCACCAGCATATTTGATACAGCTACCGCAGCAAGATGCAGACAGATTCAACAGGTCATTTCCACAGGCTGCTGCTGGTGGGAGTCAGCTCTCCTAGCTCTGAACACACAGAATACCAATATCTATGTCTGAGACGGTCATTTAGACCCTGAAAACCAGCTAGGTGCCTCCAGAGAGGAACTCACCTGAACCAAATTACATGCTGGCCGTAGGATGAGATGAGCTGCTGCAATTTGGTGAGATCAATCCCGCTCCATACACCTGAATACTTGCAGTATTTCCCTTACTGTACCCTGTGAGCTGGCAAAGGATTCCAGCAACCCTTGAACCACCCCAGCCACGACACCACTGCTTGACACGCAAACAGGATTTTGCATGTCACGGACACCTTCCCCTGTTTTTCTCACTGCCAGACTCAAGCTAAGCTTGATGAAGTAGTGCTAGGAGTGGGATCATCTCTAGCCATACCACCCCCGGCTACCAAAGGCATCCACCTCCCCACTCCCTGGCAGTGAAGCCCTTCAAAACAAAAGCCCACTCACAGCAAACCCAATAGGCAGTCCATTAAGCGTCAGGAATCATCAAAATCTCATATTTCCAGAGCTCATCTCTCCATGCTAACTCCCTGCAGAGTTCAAAGGCCCGTTGCTGATGGCGTCAGCCCCGCGGGCAGTTTTGACAGCCCATCTCAGCGCAGTTTCCCTGCCAGCCCCCGGAGCTGTCAGCCCTCAGGGAGAGGAGGGATGGCAGCACCCACGGGCACAGGCTGCACGCGAGGAGCTCGCTTCCAGACATGCGTGGCCTCAAGCCTTGGCATCCTTGCAGCAGCGCGTCAATCTCTCATCCCCGCTGCCAGAAACCCCCGGCAATTTTTCTCTAAATGCTTACATCTTCATCCCCAAGAATAAGAAACCAGTAGCGTTCGGGAATCAGCAGTTAAAGTCACAGACTCTTCCTTAGCTGATGGTTAATGCTGTCTCCAGCAAGACCCCTTCCCTTCCCCAGGCTTCCTGCCCTGCCACCAGCTCAGCAGACACCACCTGCCCCTTTTCCTCCCCTGGAGAGGCAGGATCAGACCTCAAGAGCCCTCTGCCCCAGCCCTCCACCCCCAGCTCAGCCCCTGGCAGCACCCATTCATGCTCAGGCAGCACAGCCATCAACACCATCCTCCTCCCTCATGCAGGTGGAGCAATGATGCCGTGGAGGTTCAGCCCAAACACCATGCTAGTACGGAGCTCTATCTTTGCTACTGGCCCACGTGACTACCTAGCCCAACAGTATCTGCTCACGCTTGCCATTCATTTTCAGACACCATTTCACATTAATTACTATTCTGCTATTTCATTAAAAGCAGTAAAACACTTTGATGAAGTCACTTCACACAGTGTCTCTTCTGGCAAAATCCTGAAGAAACAGAAGTCATTAAAGGTTTGAAAGCATTAGCAATTCATGTCAGGGGGAAATAATATTTCCTCACCTCCCAGTGACTCCTTTTCCCTTTCTGCTGGTGTCTATTGCTGTTATAGCAGACCAGTATGGCATTACACCTCAAGGCAACGCTGTTCAGAGACCAGCCTATCTCCAGTTACAGCAGAAGCTAACAGCCCAGGCTGTGAACTGCGTGAGTTGAGCGGCTGGCATGAAGCAGGATGGCTGCCTGTCCTGCTATAGAGGCAGTAGCTTCCAGCAGAGAGGCAGGGAAACAGTTGGGGACCACAGCATTTTTAATCATCGCAGCCAGATTTAGCACAGCTGCCCTGGAAGCCAGCAGTGGAGAAAACTACAATGTTATTTTAGAAGATAGTCAGGAAGCGCACATGCTATTGCAACTGCCTTTAGTCCTCCTCCCGGAAAAAAAACCAGCTAATTCGAAACTCCCCCCTAGCAAGCTAATGAAACCAGTGTTTTAATACTTTGCAGGATCTAGGTCGCAATTCATGTGAGGCACCATTTCAGTTCACTGGTGGTACTTCTGTGAAGGTGAGCAGCTCACACAACTCAGGGCTTGCAGCAATGGGTCAGCTGAGAGCTATAGACCTGCAGACAGTCACGGGCTAATTGTGCATTACGGGAGAGGGTGAAAAAGCTCTGACATTTGCTACTACTACATCTAAGAAAAAAATGTAAACTGATAGAAAGCCAAAGGAAACACAGATGGCTTCTGTTTAATATGATGCCACATTGCAATTTAAAAAGGTCTTGTACTGTGCTGTGTGACTTGCTTCACTTGGAAATGAAAACTTCTGGATTCTTCTAATTTCCTCTCCCCTAAGCTAATGGCAGCAAACATTCGAAAGAAATTGCTCCCACTAAGCTTCACTCACTATTAAATTACAGACAATTTGCAATGCAGCTCAGAGCCCTGGAAGGCTCTTTCCATGTAGACATTAGACCTGGCACCCTTCTGAAACTGATGAATCAACAAAATTTTGTAGGATTTATTTTTTATTAATTTATTTATCCTTATTTTTTTCTGGGGAGAAAAGGCTAAGTCCCTACAGACCCTTTTCAGGGGGGACTAAATCCTTGCTAAAGGCATTCTGAGCTCTGGGAAAAAGAACAGAAGAACAAGTTTTCTAACGGGAGTTTCAGAACTGGTGGAAATATAAGAGCATTTGCCATGTTTGGAGATCTGTGCTCCTGTGCTCGCTGTAAAGTATGCACATTATTTCTCCCGATCATAGGCAGGATGCACAAGCCTAAAATCCTAATGATGCTTTAGTTGTCCATGTCCAAGAATTACTAGCTACACTTAGCTACTGCCTAACCATCGAGATATCGAAACTGCCTTCTCAGTACATTCCCTATTCAACACTTTGCCTTAAGTTTTTTTCATGGAGGATATACGCGTTACCCTAGCTGCTGATGGTGTGGTGTGTACATGCCCCCCAGAAGGGCTTTCAGTGTTTGTGACCCCTCTTCTGTTTCCCAGCGTCCAATCTGCAAGGCATTTTTAGAGTATGACCCGCCATTTGGGACGTGCCCACAATACACAGCAGGTGCTGTTGACCATTATTTCCACTGAGCAATCCTGTTGATAAAGTATGGACACAAGTCAAATAAAACTCTAATGCCTCTTTTGCAGTAGGGATTTTAATAAAAACCTCTTTTTCCTTATATTATTCTTTCCAAACTAGTAGATTATTATCTGCTAGTTATCTACTAGTTGTTCATAGTGCTTCTCAGTCTTGCTTATTGAATAGTCACTGGGCCACAAGCGTGGAAATCTAGAGCACAGTGGGGAATATGTTTATCAGAGTCTTGGCTTGCAGTTAATTTAGCATTGAATGTTTTGTAAAGATGGAACATCGTCAGCTGAAGACAGTGCGGTAGGTCACCTTGAGATATGCAGCCAAGCACTGCTTAAGAAAGGTCTTATGTGATGAAATAAATCCTGTTCCCAATCAGGTACAGAAGGAACTTGAACTCATACAGTGTCATAGATGGGTTCTTTACTCCCACAGGTAAAGGAGGAAGATTTTCTTAAAGACCGAATAGTTCTGTAGGAGACTATGATAGCATACCACAGAGACATGCAAAGCTGTGCTCCAGTAATTTAAAGAGTAAAGTCCATGTAACATTTCTTTTGAAATGAGGAGCAAAACTCAAGTAATAACAGAATTGGTGACGGCTTTAAAAGTTACATTGGAGTTTTTATTGTTGGGGATTGGGAGGTTTGTACTTGTAGCCTAGTTGTGATTCTGAAGCATCATGTTCAGGGTTGCAGAACTTCGGGCTGAGCACTGAGACCTAGAGCTGATCTGAGATCAGCCAGACATTAAATCAGGGGAGACAAATCAGACCTCCTACAAAATAATTCACAGGAAACTGATCTCAGTTTTTACGATGCTGCTACCATTCCACTCATCCTCTTTTGTAAGATTCCAACCAAGTTAGCTTGGGCTGGGTTGGCACAGAGGTTTATCCCAGCTCTCACTGTCAGCTAGTGACTTGCCTGCTAGGCTAACACTGACATTGACACTCCTGATTTGCTGCTAGCTGCAGCATGGAAACATGTACTGAGCCAGCAAAGCTGACTTAAGATAAGAGGTCCCTTCCTAACAAATTTTTTAAACACTGAAATCTCTCTGAAAGGCAACAACTACATTTCTCAATTTGTGTAGGATTTGCAGGAAAAATGAGACGCTGGTGTACTGAGACATTCATAGAAGGTCATTAAAGTAATTTGATTGCAGAAGTTTGAGTGCATTTCATCAGAGGCAAATAAAGAAGGAAGATTCAATATCAGATTCAAGTCAAATGAGATCATTTTGCACCACATAAGTCACATTTGACTGCACTCCTAAACCACTGCTGTGGGCAGTTCACCCGAGAGGAATGGCCATAAGCCTTAATTTACTGAAAAAAACCCTCTACAAACCCTATATGCAAAAATAAAAGAATGGGTTTTCACCCAGAAATGGGAATAATTTGAGAATCTCCTCACAATGAGGAAAAGATGGCCCAACGTGGAGGGAACAATATTATGAAAACAACACATTTGGAAAACATTTACTGATTTGAGGCACAGAAAGGAAGGGTTACAGTGGATTAATTATGATAAATCAGAACAAACTGGATGACCTGGTCTTCCACTAAATGAAAGAGAAAGCTGGTAGCAGATGGCTTTGGGAAGGGCAATTCATTTAGTCCTTTTTTTTTTTTTTCTTCAGTCTCTCCCTCCATTTTCATTAAGAAAGTAAGCTGGGCTCAGATGTCTGACACAATTAACATCAGTGATAAAGTGGTAATGGTTCAGGCTAAAACAAAGACAAGTCAGAGATTACTTACCTATGTTACACACACATCTGGTCCCACTCCCACCATCTCCAGCATACTTAGGGACCCGAATGAACTCATCTTTGCATCTTTCAAAATTCATGGAGAAAAAAAGAAGTTCCAGAACAATGCAAAAGGTCCGTTATAGTGCCCCTCTTTGAGAATGGAGGATGGACACCCCCAAAAAATTGTAGAGTAGCTGACTTAAATGCCACGCAAGAATAAATATTGGAAAATATAAACAATCTTTTTGAGGCAGTAGGGGGATAACTATCAAGCTGACATAAATTTTTCAAGACCAAACTCTGAAAAGCAACAGAACATGAATTCTCAGTATGAGACTGGCAAAAAGGATGGATGTGATTCTTGTGATCCCTTTGTGTAAAGAAGGTGGTGAATAGTGTAGTAAGTGACTTTATGTTTGCACACAGCATGTACAGAAATACTGCACATAATGATGGTATCCATATTTCACAAAGGATGGAGAAAAATGGAGAGGGCTAAAAATTAAAAACTAATAAAATAATCTAAGAACTAAAAAATTCTTTCTAGCAAGAAATCTAAGTCACTGAATCTATGGAGCTAACAAAATTGCCCCAGAAGACTGAATACTTTCACAATGACAAATAGCATATTGAAGGGCCCTATGAACCAACAGAAAGGAAGGAATGACAAGAATTAATAACTCGAAGCTAGATGATAAAATTTTCAGTTAGATACAAAACATTTTTGTGAAAGACTCTCCATCCTTTCACATCTTCAAATCAAGACTGGCTACCCTCTGGAACTGCCACAGTTTGAAAATATTTAAAAGTATGCTGAAGCTCAGTAACCAGTACAGGGAAAAGCATTTTCACTGTGTAATGTTCTCTTCCTTTTGACAGAGTCTCCAAATAAGCTAGAACTATTTAAATAGGAACTTTGCTCATATATGCAAGCAAAAGTTAATTAATTTAGCAAGCACTTAAGGTAACATTTACTTGGAGATAGAGAATTCAACAATTAGAATATGAAACAATACCATGCAGTTAGCAAGGCATAAGCCAAAGCATCATTTGCTTGTAAAATAATGCCTCGATACAGCTTCCTCCTGGTCCTCAAATGTTACACCAAATAGTCTTTTATGCCCCAAAACCAAAAGAGTGTCATACAAGCTTCATGAAAGGTCATAGGCATAAACTGACATAGTTATCCAGTTGATACAGATAATGCTGTACTTGATTTGTAAAATACTGGTACCAGCTGCAGGTTTGGTGAAATATAGTATTGCATAGAGTCAGAGCCACATTGTAATTCCACTACTGCTCATGTGTACATGAACACACAGTAAAAGATAAAACCATAATATAAACTAACAGGTGAACTTAAAATGATGTTGATGCAGAGCTGATGGGTTGTAAGTCCCAACAACATGATAGTGTTTGGCTTCCTCTGGTAAAAGGCAATAGAGGTGTTGTACCATTCGGTTGTACATGAACCTCACACGCCTGAAGAGCACACACCAGAAAGAATGACCCTCCCCATGACAATAAACTACCTGTATGTAAGGTGGGGCTGAACATGAAATGTGCACCTGACAAAACAGAGGGCATTCTTCCAAGCCCAACAGCACCAGCCAGGGTGCACCATGCCAGGGTGCCCGTGCGAGTGGAGAAGGGGCTCTCCTCCCACCTGCAAACCCACACTGTACTAGTGGTACAGACTTTCAAAGCACTAGATACTAATGTGAAATAAAAGTACAGCAGGGGTCTTGATAGAAATGAGGGAATTAATGTTTATGCTTGATCCACACAGAAAGCACAACGTTCCTCTCGCTGCTCTGCCTCCCTGCCTTAGCAGAAAACTGAGGAACCATCAAAGTGGATGGAAAATGTAGTCCAGCCTGCACAGTTACACACATAAATCCTTCTACAAGTCATATACAGACTGTTCAGCTGTTGTCATCGTGAGTTGTCTTTAGATTAATAAGCTGAATGTACAATAACTCATTAATAGCCTAAGAGTGGCGCATGGTCTGAGGGTCATAAAGACACACCACTGTATGGCGCTTGCAGGTTTAGGAGGTCCATGTTCTATTCCTAGCTCAGACTTCAGTGTGTGCAGACAAGAAGAAAAACATGCAGAAAGAGAGTAGCAAATTCTGAATCACATTAGTGATTTCCACACTGTTAATTAAAGGCCATAAGTTAATTAAACACATTGGAATGAAATTATGCCATTTGCTTCAGGAATTATGTAATGCATAGTTTATTTTAAAGTCTGAGAAGTCACATAACTGATGTAAGATACAAAGTCAGGTAACCAACTGAAAGATTTCCACGTGGAAGCGCAACTGTTTTGCACTGTTATTATTAGTTAGCCCTAATAGCCACACGACCACTTATCCCCTGGCGTGCTAACACTTCAGCATGGAGAAAGAGATCCTTTTCCTAAATTCAAATTCCAATTAGAAACAGTGAGTGCCTTTGTTCCCTTTGACTCCTTTTCCACATGAGTCCGACCTCTTGGTCCTTCATACAGCTGGGACATACACGTGTAGGTCAGCAGGGGGAGTTCAGCTTCATAAATAACCCATTACAGGTCCACTGCCATTCCCAAAGCATACTGGCACTGCTGGTAATAAGCATGACAGACAGGAAAAAGGCAATGTTTCATTGCACAGTTTAAAGCAAATGAAAGATGCTGTTAATTTGTAGCACGTACTTATAGGTTTTTTAGTAACCAACTATACTTGTAGACCACAGTGTCCTTCCTTCAGAGTTTGTGGAGGGGGAAATAACCTGATCCAGCTCACTGGGCAATGCAGACACAGCCTTTGCTCTGAACTAGAGTGGGAGAGGGTTATTGCACTGAGGGAACACCTCATGGTAGCACACACCTGTCCTCCGTAGAGATTACCAGGTGTCCAGACATCCTTCATCAAGGTCAGAGGAGACGCATACCTGGGCCTGGGATTTCTTAGCAACCTGCAGCTCCAGGCTCACACAGCTGTGACCGGGCAGTTGGTCATATAGAATTATCAGGTGGTTTACAGTATGCGTGAAGTACTGAATTTTCTGGATGGTGCTTCACAGTGGCTTCCACAAAGCAGGTTGATGCGCTTGTGTTGCACAACCTGTAACTCTCGCACTCTCTCAAAGTTTCATGTTGACTGTACATGTGCCACACCACACAACCTTCTGCCTAGGAACCCCCAACAAAGGAAACTCTCATCAAGTCCCTCTCCCCCAGTAATGCTGTGCTTTGGTGTGAGTTACACTGCAGATGGTAAATCATGCACGTGCTGAAAACCCTCCCTCATTCTGCCCAGAAGGGATGTTTCCAAGAAGCTGAGCATCTCTCCAGCTGCCAGTCTCTGGATGAGTCTTTCACAAAACTACACACTAGTTTATTTTCAGCGGGTCTTCCAGTCTGCGCACACTAACAGCTGCCTCCATGGTTCTCTCCAGCATGTTGCTAGACATATTGATTTATTACATTATGAGTGTACTTAGACCCATACCCATTCCTAGCAAAGGATTTCCCCTGACTCCCCCAAGTGATTTCTTTCCATATTAATACCATTATAGCTAGCTAGCTAAGAGAGAAGGATACGTGACAGACTTAAAATGTGTGCTGGTGGGCAGACCCATAACCTTGAACCAAGGAGAAGAGCTGGTGGCAGTGAGGCCCCAGCTGAGCATCATTCTCTCTTTGTTTCTCTCTCCCCTCATTCATCCCTTTTGTGAAACCAGTAACATGCTCTAACCTGTCTTTTCAGAGCGTTTTTTCACACAGCTGAGGGGATGCTGTGGAAGCACTGCTAATGGCATGGTTTGCCTGAAAGTGCCCACACAGATCATATATCATTTGGGGTAGTCTCAGATGAGCTAATATGGAAGACACGGATGATGCCTTAAATTGCAGTGAGAGAGGAATGTATTAACCCTCTGACACACTCCAGCAAACCTCCTCAACAAGACTTTTGTTTAAAAAATAAGGAAGCAGGTGGGAGGGTGAGAGATCAGGTGGAAGGGCAGGAGTTTGAGACTAAACGTCATACAAGCAAAACCTCTGGAGGGTTTTCTCTGACCTGTGTGTCCAGCCCAGTACAAAGGGTGGGAAAGAAATACTGAAATCCAGTTGTATTAAGGAAAGTGCCGTTGAGTAGCAAAGGGCATAAATTCAGAGTTATTAAAAAATACTAAGAGAAGGCATGCTACAAAAATCTCACGTGACAGAGCAGGAGAGACAAAACTGTATTTATAACCTAACCATCATCATTTGCATGTTCCCCCATTCCCAAGCTGCCCATCTCCTTTTTTCAAAGAGGGGGTGCAGGTACAGAGCCAGTATCACAGGCAGAAAGATCAGCTCAGCAGGGAGAAATGGCAATACATTATTATTTGGTTGGGCTAATCACCAGTTCAGAAAACAAGACAGAAAATAAAAAAGGAAAAAAATCCTTAACACAAATGAAACAAACAAACAAAAAAAATCCATAAGTACTTAGCAGTTGTCAATTGAAAGTCTTCACACTTACAGATGCAGTTTAAGGAGCTTAAAGAAGCTACAGTGCAAAGAAATTCTTGACAGGTCCATATCTGGGAGCTCTTAAATGAAAATTCAACCCTTGATAGCGTAGAAATTAAAACACACCAGATGTTACAGGGATTTGACATAGTTCAACAAGGGTAAAGTTACAAGTTTATTAACTTCACCAGCTGGTATTAGAGGATTTACGATTTTTATGTGATATAACTAGTGCATGTAAGCACACAAGGGATATGAAAAAAATCTTGTGGAAGACCAACAAAACAAGAACTCATAAAAAGAGAGTTTACAGGAATGTAAAGCGTAAGGTGGTGTAATAAATTAAACGAACAGCAGAGGTCCTTGTTAAACTCCCTGCAGTCACGCAAAGATGAAGAAATGCAATAAAGGATCATTTATTCAGTTTGCCAGCAAGGATTTTTAAAAGCTTTTTTGAATTCCAAAAACCTTTTCAAATTATAGCACTTGTAATTAAATCCGTCTCCTTTGAACTGAATAGAATACGGGCGCTGTAAAGCTGCCCCCAGCCCACACATCTCCCCAGCAAAGGTCAGGCTGAGTCCGAGCTGGAGCTTGTGAAGCGTGCGGGTAAGGGCTGCTCTGCAGTCATGCTCTTGGGCCTGTCCTTAAACTTATTAAGAAAACATTTACATGGACGCCTAACTTATCTTTAGGCAACTTTATTAATTAACGGGTGGATGTAAGGAATTTGCAGCTTTAAAACTCACAACTATGCTTATCTAAAATCACACAAAACCACCTTATGACACCTGTTAGTTTCTTTTTTGCCTTGGCCACTTGAAAAAAGGTGTGTGTAGGGGGTAAGTAGAATTTTTTTGCTTCAGAGTGGGCAGAGTTTTACAGTTAATGGCTTTTAGGGCCAGTGGGGTTTGCTGAGGCGTACTGCTGTGCAGATGGTGGCATTCAAAAAGTACTCTTAAGTTAAATTTAAAGGGGAAAAAAGAGCATATCCTTGTTGGTACTACATAGACTAGAATGTATTCCATCTGTCTGAATTGCATGTATATGCAGATAGATCACTTTTTCATGGAAAGTCATACATATGTAAATACATTCCTGGCATTAAAGCACATAAGCGTAGTACAGTACAGCAAATACAAGAAAATCACTTAGTAGAAGTGTGTAATGAAATTATATCAGCCTGCTGCCAGCCTACAGCACTTCACATTCTGCAGCCTGCATTCCACTTTACGGCTTTGCCAAACTATCACCATTTGAGGTTCAAATTTTACATGCTGGGTGGTAAGGCTTTAGGATTTATCCCTCTCAGTCTTCACTGGACCAAGAAGAGAAAAAAGTAACACTCGGTCCTGGTAAATCTTGGCAGCTATTTCTTCAAAATCCTGAACTTCAGAGCACATACTTCACAGAGCACACAACTTCATAGCCGGCGCTGACAGCACAGCTTGTCTGTCTGTAATGGGTTTTCCTACCTAGTGAAAACCTGAACAAATTCAGCCAAGTTACAGACTCTTCAAAAGTACGGTTCATGCACGTTCAATAGAAACCACGTTGATTTTTGCAGCTAAAACATCTGAAGACCCTGCAGAGTGAGGCACAAAACTGCAATTTTGAGCTGCTCTAAGTCCAGGCGCCTTATCCGAGAGCCAGATTTCTATATGTTTTCATTGGCCCCCTAGCTGGGTCTAAGTAGAGGAGAAGAAAATGCTAACTCTGTGATGCAAAGGCATCCTGAGGAAAAATGTTAGCTGTGGAAATATCAGAGAGCAAAACCTGAAAGTAAGGACACTGGAAGATCAAGCAGAGAGACTGGTACTACCCGTCTCTGATTGGCCACTTAAAATCCCAGACATTTCCATCTCGACCTCTGTAGCTGTTTCCCATTTACAGATGATCTGGTTCATCTAGCCAGTTTGTAATAAAAATAAAGTCATTAACTCTGAAAAACCCAGCTTCTTGAGTGATGAGCACTACAGAAAGCCCCAGAGAAATCAAATGCTTAATAAACATACAGTATGCATTTCAGTGTCGTGGGTTTGCGTGCAGCGATTTCTATTACAGTGATGCTCTGAAGGGCTAACCAGGAGCAGAGCCACATTGTGCTCAACACTGTGGGTGGGATTCCTGGTCCCAGCTGGAGTTATCTCTGCCTTAGACACCCACCCAAAGCTAGGCTGGACTCCCTCTAGGGTCAAAAGAAAGAAAACAGGCACCTCCAGAAGGTTCTTCATCTGCCCTACCTCAAGCAGGAGGAATCAGTCCCTGAAGGTGCCTGCCTCACAGAAATAGCCTCAGGGAACTGTCTTAAATCAGACAACGATCTCTTTGACACCTAACAGAGCTGAATCCAGCTCTGGAGAAGCACTCTGCCAAGTCTTTTGTGTACATTTTGTCACTTCATAAAACCAGACAAAAGTAGTCAGCTTTTTCCCATTGCAGTCAACAGAGTCACCCCGGGGCTGCTACCTCCCACCTGAGACGCTTGGTTTAAATTTCAGGTTCAACACTGTGATCATTCATGTTAGATGAAGTAGTGACCTCCCTTCACATTTTTCTAGAGAATACCAAAACAAAAAAATCCATCATAACCATCTTTAAAAGTGAAAAACAGACAACATATGTCCTCCTACTACTATTGCAACCGCAGTGCCGTGTAGAAATGCACAAGGCAGATTCATACCACCCAGGGAGGTACAGCTCGCCATGAGATGTGTTAAACAGCAATTGAGCACATGTGGCTGGACCTTACTAAGAACATGAATAAATGGTCCATGAGTGGTGATGGGCTGTGGAAAGTGAGATACACCTGCAGTATGCTGAAAAAAGGCAGTGGTCCTCACATGGCTTGGAAAGGCAGCTACCTTGGCTGATGGTAATGGCACGTTGCAAGAAGGTACAGCGCTCAGCCTTTCTTACTAAATCTGATCTTGGTGCTACAGCTGCATCAACCCCACTATCAAAGCTGCATGCTTCAAAACCCAATTAATCTTTATGAGTTTGTCATCAGATAGTCTTTATCACTGTAAACCATATGTTAAGAGTCAACCAAAGGTCAGGCTGGAAATTCAGAGCAGAACTCTTCTGCATGCTAATACCCTCTTTCATAGGGCCACGTCTCCTTTCAGATTCAAATGTGTTTCAGGCAAAGCTCAGCCATACAGATAATTCTAGGTATTTTTAGCAGAGTGTCATTTCTTCTTCTGTCATTTTTGTAAGGGGCAAATAATTGGGCCGTATGTGACAGCCAAAGAAAGGCCAGGCTGATGCACATCAATGCCCCCAGTTCCAACCTGTAGCCAAGCTAAAAATGTATTGCCAGTAGGTGTGCTTACCCAGAGCACGTCTGTGCATGTGTACATGGCTGGGCACAGACCAGACAGATACACAGAGCATTTACATGAACACAGACAAAACAAATTACCTCATCCTGCTCCCCTCTCTGGCTGCGCAAGATGGAGGCTTGTGAGTGGGAATATATATATATATATACATATATATATGTATGCACACACAGATGCACACACCCACCCACACACAGATGGAGAATCCTTTGCCCAGAAAAAGGTTAGAAGGCAATTTAGCAAGCAGACAGGACAGGCTGCACGGATCAGGTGCAGGGCATGGCCAGAGAAGCATACTGTCTCCATGGACCAATTCTGTTTATACTCTTATACCTTTTATTTTCCCACATTTTTTCCTCCCCAAATCACCTAAATCCCTCCTTGGTTCCTCCCCTAAATGTCCTGTGTGATCCTGAAATGCTTTTCCATGGCATCCCCCAATGTGTCCCATGCCCCAAGGCAGTAATCCTGTTCAGTTCCAAAAGCGTCCTGGCCTTGACTCATCCTGATGGGTGTCACACCTGGGCATAGGGGCTGAGGCTCTCCTGGGGCTGCCCTGGGAGGGACTGGACAGGATGTCCCCTCCTCTGAGCCTGCAGCTTGGGTTCCCACCTGCCTTCGCCCCGGTGTTCCTCCATGCATACAGAGTGGGCTGGTGCTATCAGGGCTGAAGGTTCCTGCTGTGGGCCTGGGAGGAGCCAGGGCAGGGTGTTATTTGGTGTCCCCCCTCCTGCCATTGACACTCTGTGCCCCTTTGTGGGTGTGCAGATGATCTTTTATTTAGCAATTACCATTTCTCTTTCTAGGCCCCTTTCCCTCATGTCTTCACTGCTTTCTAAAATATCACCCTGACAGCTGTAAATTTCATAAGGATGTTATTCACTGCTTTCCAGGCCAGGAAATTTAGAAGTGAGGAGTTAATCCTGACATCACCCAACTAGATATCTTTTCCCATTTAACACATTGTTCTTTTTACAGCCTTCCTATTGACAACTAGCCAAATTTTGATCCACATGATGATGTTCATACTACAGCTTTTTTGAACTGACTTTGAAATATTATCTAACACTTACTAAAAACCAATTACATTTCATCTTTCATTCACTTTGTCTATTGATTTTATCATCTTGTCATTAAACAGTACTGAGTTTACATGATAAAATATGTATTTATAATTTCTTACTACTTTAAGGCCATGATCCATTATCATATTTAGCAAAGCATCTCATGAAAGCATATGCTTATGTTTTCTTTTTTTCCCCCTTGTGATATTAAAAGTTGGAATACTTCTCTATTGATTCCATGTTTCCACTTCTCATACCTTATATTCTAGTCCTATATTAATTTCAACATGTAGTATGTCACTGTATAAACTGATCATCAACTGATTCCTTAACAAAATGCTCTCCCAACCTGTTCAGACACATTTATACCTACCTTTAGCAAAGTGTGCAGATCCAGTCCTGAAAAGTACAGTTTCACACATGAAATCAAGCACCTGTGTTTTCAGGTGCTAGTTCTACGATGTGATGCTTCTGAATCACAGGCAATGATTATACCAAACTTGCAGCTGCTTTTGATAGAGACAAACAAGCTGAGGAGACCACCCTTAGCATGGATACTTTTGTGTACTTGAAGATGACATAGGTACAAATTAATTTAAGTTTCTTTTTGTTTCATAGCACTGGAGGGAGAGAGAGAGAAGAAACTTGTAAAGAGTTGGAGTGATATTACACAGTTTTTAGAATATATGTCAGTGGTGTCCTCAACACGCACATGTATCATGCCTAAGTCCAGAGAGTGGTTTATATTCATCCATGCCGTATGCTTTCCAGCATAGAAGTTATTGTGAACTGTCTTTCTGAAGTATCAGCCTCATTGATTACCCGGTCAAATGAGATAGGATTCAGCACATCTCAAGTATAACTGCATCTCTAGTAAGCACAAACAGGTAACAAAAGGGTGGTGATGCTCCATCTTTCCTCTCTGCATATCCCAACTGTTGCCATTGTTTCAGTCATTGGTGTTTTCTGTTTCCAAAAGCTCTGTCACTCTGCTTTTATATTAAAACCTCACTTAGAAGAATTCTCAAGTTTCACAGTCCTCCTCTGATAATATGCAAATCCAGTATTACCACATGAAAACGCTGCCAGTGAGTTTAGCCAGGATGCAGAGGAAATACGTGAAAACAATTACCCTTTTATCAATGCTTTCTGTAACCAAATGATCAATTGATTTTCAATCAAAAAACTAAAGACCCGTGAGTGAAGTGACAATCTTTGTTCCACACGCTGTGCATTTAGTACTGGTTTACCTCCCCTATACCCATATATGTCCTGCTAACTAATCATACTGTGATTCATGGTTGTTACACTTAAACATCAGGAACTTGCCACGTAAGGTATGTAACCTAGAAAATTACAAAGAGCTTCCAATATAGATTTGTGGCTTTTTTTCCAAGTAGTTTGGGATTCTTGAGTTTGGAGAAAGCTGAAAATTCCCTATTTATCCCACACACTAAGGTTTTGCAGAAAAACTTCATTTGTAACAAATAGCTTTCTTTTGGATTCCAGTTTTGCTTTTCAGAGGTAGACCCATTTTTATATGCAATAACATTTTCCATACGCTCATTTATTCCTGAATGTTGAACGTCACTTTAGCAGCTCCCTTACTTAATGTGTGCGAGGATGCATGGTGTCACTTCTCCTGTTTCCAGGATGACTGCTGGAGTTTTCCCCCAGATGGACCAACGGGAGGTGATGCATCCAGCCCTTCCGGGAATTGAATCCCATCCCCTGAAATATTTGCTGCTCTTTGCCCCATATATATGGTATCCTCCAGCCAGTGCTCTCTTCTGTAACTATGTATCTGTCTAGTAAATCAAGGGTCTTCATACAAGAGACTGCATTTATTGCAGAAAAGGCAGAAGATTCAATTTGGCTTGGTTTTGCTTTTGTTTTAACCAGGATGCACTGCCACAAATATCAACAGCAAGACCTGGATCTGAATTTCTCCTTACTGTGTCATTTTTTCACCCTTAAAAGATAATCATGTACCACATGGTTTCGAATTTGGTTACACCACGTTGCCAGAGAAATGATGGGAGACTGTAATGTTAACTAGACACTGGATAATTAAGGGGGAAAAAATTATTTTAGCAAATGGCATCTCACTCATTCAAGCAACTACACATTTATTGGTATTGCTGCTTTTTCTGAACTTAATTAAATCAACAAGTCCCCATATAAGCTTGCACAGCTGTATTGCCTTCCTGCAGTTTCAAATATTTTTATAATCTTGGGTGGAGCGTGGGATACCAGGTGCTTCAGTAACTAACTCTGGAAACAGCTGAATTTTTTTTTAAAGTATGTTATACTCCCAAAGTGGAAATAAACATCTCTGCATTCCCATGACAAAATAATCCTCTTTTATTCTTCACCAAGCAGCAATCAGAATACAGATTATTAACAAAATAAAACAAAACAAAACACATTGCAGGGTAGGGTAGGGAATTTTTAATGTTTCCTGGAAATAAATAAGCTAGCATTTCTTCCTTTTTTTTCCCTATGTGAATAAAAAGAATGCTGAATTTGAAATTTTTATCATACATCAGCTTCTCCCTTGATGTTAAAAAGTGACACAAGCATTTTAAAGCAAGTAAATATGCTTTCATTTTTGATTAGATCACTCTTCGAAGAGCTCAGTATTTTGGGAAGGGAGAGGAGGAAAAACAAATGAAAGACGGGGAAATGTTAAATGATTTTTCAAGCTGTTTAAATCTAAATGTTAATCACATATACCCAGATGGGTTGCAATACCAAATAATACACTGGTAAAGCACCTCTAGAACTTTCTTTTCGTTTCTTGTTATTTTCTCAGGGATCTCCCATTTAATATAAATGAGTAACCAAAAATGAATGAAAAAAACCTGCTAGATACCAAATAGCCTTTTGCACAGCGTGTGGTAGTAGGGATCACTGTGATGATGGAAGAGAAGATGACACCTTTGGTAACTGCAGCAAATCAGAGAATTTGAGAAGCTCTGCCCATGTTGAGAGTTAGCCACCTGTTTGCTGCCTGTTTGCTACGGGTTTGATTCCCTTCTCAGTAAGGTCCGTGACCACGCTGCCAGTGTCTCCCACAGTGCACCATGTAGACCTCCTGCCCAAGAATGGTCCCTCCTGAGCAATTTTTGGCAACTCAAATACACCCAAAGCCCAGATGCCAAAGGCTGCTCCTACAGCATCATGCACACAAAGCTGCAGGGAAAGTGATGGACTCGTCCGTAATTTCTTTTGATATTATTCTTACTACACACCTTTGACATGTTCTGTCCCAATGCCAAGCCAGATCTCTCATTACAAGCACACACACCATGCCCAAGTTAGCATTTCACCCTGGCGCGGGTGGCAGGTGAAGAAAGAGGCATTCCCTGACCCTGCGGGAGCAGGTGAACAAACCATCCCTGCCGGATGACTTTGCTGGTCGGCAGCCAGCGCTGGCTCCATGGCTTCGCCCTCACACACTCACTGCAGAAAGCCAGACCGCCGGTGCCAATGATGGCTGTGCAGCCCTAGGCCAGCCTGGAAGGAGGTTTATAGCCTCATTTGGAGAAGCTGCCAGTCACTGGTGATTCCAAAGTTCTGCAGTTGCCATCAGCCCTCAGACTTCCTCCACTTCCAGATACCCACAGCAAAATTAGTACTAACACGCTGCCAAAACCAGAGCCTCACAGACTGCTGCCGTCAAAGCCAAGCAGTGGAAACTGCTGAGGGAGGCAACGTTTTACACACTTTGGAGCCAAAATTCATGTGCCTAATATCTAGGAATGGGAAAGTAGTCTCCATTTGCTGCAGAATTAGGCATCTCAGAAGGGCAACCCCAAAAACCTGTGTGCCTCAGCCTGGAGAGGATGCCTACCCAAAGGCTGTGCATGTGGTTTGCATACAACTGTCTCAGGGTAAATGAGCAAAGAGGTGAGGGCAAGCAGAGGCTACGGACCACAAAGTGACCACACAGCAGAGTTCCTTTCCCAGGGGGGCCCCAAAGTCATACACTGTCAGCGATTTCTCCTTTTGGCTTCATGCACCCTCCCTTGCTTTCCATATAACCAAACAGTGCATCTGAACGTACAGCACAGACCTGCAACACCCTGCATTGGTAATGCCACAGCATGGATATATGAATGAGCTTTCCACTTACACTGCACCTTGCTTCTGCCTTCCTCAGCCCATGCAGAAGATTACACCTCCTGCAAGAAAGAAGTTATGGAGTAATGACTATTTGTATTAACAGCTAAAACAACAAAGCTGTGAGACTTTGCTTTGGCTCACATCAGGTTTTCCTCAGTGTATTCCCTTGTTGCAGAGAAGGTCAGATTCTGTCACTAAGACATTAACTACACCACAACTTCAGCTCCAGGTTGTGACCTAATAGTAATGACTGTAACTACTTTGGCTGTGATGCAAATTTAACATCGAAAAGCCACCTCCAACCCAATACCTCCTAGTCTTTGACATATGGCTGGCACATCTTTCTATGCCTATGCTGGGAAGTATGTCCAAAGACTGCTTTATATCCAGAAAACTTGAAACAATTGATTTTTTCAGTTTATATTTACTTAAGTTTGCTTCACTCATTCCCTTTTCATCTTTACATTCCCTTGTATTTTAAACTAAAAAGTGTTTATTTCCTATCCTTCTTCATTGTGGTCACACCAGACCGTGGTGGAATACTGATGCAGTTAGTTGCCAGAAGATACGTATTATAGAACACAGGACTATTGAATTTTTGTCTCTCAATTTCATCTCATCAATCATTTCGTGTATTTAGCTTCCACCTTCACTAATACTAACTTCCACCACTACTTCTCTTTTGCCAGGTCCTGTGGACCACTGACAGCTGTGGAACAGTAAGACCTTGGTTTACCCGTAGGAAAGCAAGACTTGGGAATGGAAAAGGCAATCTTTCAAACATCACCAGGAAGCTTATGTCAACTCTAACCCAGAGGTAAACCAGCTGTCAGAGCCAGGAGAGTTTACTTTAGAAATCCACTTAGACCTCTTCTGGTTCTGTTCACTCCTGGCTCTTTGCTAAGACAGCTGGACAGCTGGAGCTGGCATCTGTATTTGATGCTTTCCTCAATAGTTACAAAAATATTTCTTGATTGTAAATGTCATAAGATACTGCTTTCAGAGATGTTCCTAAATCCATCCTTTTTCTATTTACCAGCCTGGGACATCTTGCAAACACTTCTCCCTATACAAAACACAATTTAGTTGTATATGGGAACTGCTAGCTATGAAAAACTTGGTGTGACTGAAGAGCAGCTGGTTTTTATTACCATGAGCCTGATAAACACTCCAGTTAGCCCTAGCACATATGATCTATACAGGTCACAGTAGTTATCAGCGGTCTTTTTCATTTACAGAAATAATATTTGGACTGGCCTATCCGTAATGCAATGGGTAGGATGTGAAATGAAATTCTCAGAAAAAAACAACTCAGCTGCTCTCAAAACTGAATCTCTTGTGTATTTTAGAACTTAACAAGAAAAAATACAATATCAATTTTTAATAAGCAGCTATCTCACTTTAAGTGAAAGGTGTTATCTCTGACATGGGACATGCATATGCACAAGCTACACTGAACCAACTTTTTAAGACTGCAAAGTCAAACGTGAGTCACCTGAATTTGACTCATTTCTGCTTATATATTAGGACACTGCTTCTAATTACAGAAGTGGATAACAAGCTTGTCTATGCTTGTCCAGTACACTAGAGGATAGTGTTCACGTAATGAGCATCCCACTGATAATTTGTTTTCTCCTCATTATTCACTACCTGGGCCTCAGTTTCATGTACAGCATGCTGTTCAGCTGTTCATTTTCCCAGTGGGTTTTTCCACAGGCTTGGCACAGCATCTCAGTGATTCATAAGCAGCATCCTTACGTGTTGTGGGAACGTGGCTGTATTTTACAAAGAGGAAGCTGAAACAGAGAGATATCCACAGACAAAGTACCCGTTTTGCAACACTTGTGATTGGAAGGTAGTTGCATAAATAATTTATAATGAAGAAATCCCCTAAGAATCAGGAGGCATCAAATGTCACTGGCAGGTGGCAACAGTCCTTTGGCACAGGGCACTGGGGAAGGAAAAATTAAGATGAGTTCAAAATTTCATCAGAAAAACTCACAGAAGAAAAATCCATTGAGGACCATTTGATACAAAGACGACAACGCTGGCTCAGAAGATTGTTGAACACTAATGTTTGGAGCCTAGGAAAATACCAGAGAGAAGTATTACTACGCGACAGTTTTGTTCCTATACACTTTCCAACATGCCTGTTCTTGGCCACTGTCAGACACAGGATCTAGGGAAGATGGATTATTGGTTCTGGTCTGGCACAGCCATTCCTATCTCTGCTCTTAAATAAAACCTGGCTTAACAACAGTTCTGAGTGGCCACTCCATGTGGCTCCATACAGCAGTATCAACGTTTCGGAGGTTTTCAGCAAACCCAGTAGCAATATGTTTGGCAAAAGGTGGATGGTGTACTTTAACATGTCACTGGAATTCCAAGAGGCAACCAAATACTTCTGGTTGTTAAGGTCTTGGCCTAAATGAGATAGGTGATTAACAGACTTTGACTTTCAGAGTTGCTCAGTTTCCTCAGTGACACCTCTGCTTTTGAAAATATTAGCCTTTAGCTTCCTACAAAATCTCATAAAAATGCAGTGGCTTTCAACCACATAACTGGGAAGTGAAACCAAAAAAGGTATACATGAAAATGTCAGCAACTCTTCATGCTACCTGACACACCTTTTCAGTACCCCTAAGAAAATAGAATTAATGGTTACATATGTAGCTTCTTTTAGATAGGTCATCCTTGTCTCAGATTTTTCCTGTCAGAAGGCACTAGATTGTTTTTATTGTTATCTTTTATTTCTTTGTTTGTATGCAGCAAAGACTCGACATCTAGCTATCAGAATGAATCACATCAGGTACTGAGAATCCATCATCACATACCGGCAGAGTGATCTGCTGCCATCCTCTTTGAATGTCAGTGTGGTGCTTTGTGTTTAGGGAGAGATTATTTTGATGCTAAATCTCTTAGTCCACTTTGAAGCATATATATTTAGGAAAAGCATCTATGTATTTCTTTGTCATACATCCTTAGAAGCTTTGAAATACAAGGACAACAGGAAAATTTTCCACCAATAGCTCTCTACTCTCTACAGATTTCTAAGTACAATGCAATAAAAGTCTGACTTGAAGTGATATTCTAATGACTCAGTGCTGTTTCTGTCACTGCTGGGAAACATCACTGTCAAAAGCATGTTGAAGGAAGGATTTGCTGGCTTTGAAAAAGAGTTAGTCCGAAAAGGTTTATAAGATTCAGAGTCGGATTTCAGGCCTGAGAAATCTCCATCCCAGAATAACACCCTCCTGGGAGTGAGGAAAGAACAGTAATGAGACAGTAAGGACAGTAGGGAGTAAGAACAGGGAGGGTCCTGTATCCTGGATAAGACCTTGTGTTCGATTACTGCCTATGGAGCCTTCTCTCTTCATCGCAGCTCCATACTGTAGAAATCAGTAAATAAGCATGGGGCTGAGGAGGCACACAGATGTTACAGCTTGCTGGTTCCAGTATGGAGAACCTGTAGCAAGCCCCAGTTCCTGATCACAAAGGGGAAAGCTAGAACGAGGGCCTAAATTTGGCATATAGGTGTCCCAGATGAGTGCCTTGACCAGCAGCAACTTGTTGCTTTCTTGAATTGATCTCAGTAAGGGAGAGAGATTTTGTGGAAAGGGGCTTGGGAAGAGTTGATTTCTTTTAACTTTTGAAAGGCTTTGAACTGTTTCTATTTCATTTTTCCTGTGAATGGCAAACGTTCAGAAACCACAGGAAGTCCTGCAAGATGATGGAAGCATCCCCTGCCAGATTTCCCCTTCCCTCCTGCAGTCCAGCAGGGCATGGCAGCTCCATGCAGGTTTACACATACAGAAACCTCTTTTTCTTGCCTGGAGTTCTGATGTGTGGGTACACACACACACTCATTGCGGGTCAGGCTTTGAAATAAATTATAACCCAGCCTAGTATCTTTCACATAATTTCCACCTGAAAGGACTGATCAAGACAAGCCTTTCTCCACCAGCAGGAAGAGTCTCACCTTCTCGTGTTATAGCCAGCAACTGTCTTATTTAAGCGGTTTTGGGACAAAGGCAAGAAACCGAGTCTCCTCGTCTGGGCACACTAAACCCCCAGTAAAGTGAACAGGGCATGGACCCAGCCTCTGCAGCATGATCATTCATTCTGTTAAATTATTATAATGGTTCCTGGTTCAATTTTGGTTCACTTGGCACGGTTTGGAGGATAGCACAAGACAAGGACTGTTTTCAATAAGCATTTTTTATGCAGTCTCCTTATTCAAAGGGAAAAGACAAGTCTGTGAATGCAAACTTTTTATTATGCTACTTTGCTTTACGGACAGGACTAAGCGCAGGACTGTTCTTTTTTTTTTGTGAGATAGCCCATGATCCATGTGATTTGGGGTGAGGGGAACAGTTTAGTACTGGGAACAGTACTAAAACCTCTGCACCATCTGACAGTTAAGGCATTCTCCTGCAAAATGGGACCTTCAGATACTTATCAGGCACAGGAAAGATTTAGGCTTGGATCTGCTGTGAAGATAAATTCCCTGATGGAGCCAGGGAGCCTGTGCACATACAGCCCGTGGCTTCATTTCAAATGTCCTGCAGTCACATTTGCATCAGATTGTGCCGTGTTGAGCCTGAATGCAAGGGGGTTTGACAAGCGCTCCCTCCTGGAGTGGCCAGCATGGGATTAAAGCACACAGAGCTGGCGTAAAGACAAGTCAACATCAGGGCAATATAAATATGTTAATGACACATTTTTACTGCCTGTGACAGTGAATCTTTATTGATGCTGGAGCCTAATGCTATTACATTATGACCAGACAGTGTCAGGCAGTCATTTAATTTTCTGCCCACCTCACAGACCAGAGTGGATTGATAAAATGGAATATGTTAGAGCTCTGCTTATGAGTCTTACGGTCATTATTCCTCAGCTTATCCTGGCACTTGAATGTAGTCTGAATATCCCAATACTTCTGATATATGACATTCATAAACTCTGAAGAGCCAAACTGTGGGCATAATTCCCCCACCTACTATGCTCTTACACACATGTTGGAGAAGAACTTTATTTTTGTTGGTACAATAATCCACTTCACAATTACCAGCAGCACAGCAGGCTTGTCTAATTGAAGAGATAATGTCAGTGGAATAGCTTTCTGCTGTAAAATATTGTAAACAGAACTGTGTAGAGAAAATAGTCATTCTGACACTTTATATCTGACAGCATTTTATGTCAGTAACTCTGCCACTGTTGCATTAAAGTATCAGCAAAAAGAAACAAAGAGTAGATGATGCTGATTTGTTTTACAAATTGACATTTTACTGAAAGGCTGAATCTCTAATAAAAAAAATAAATAAATTATTTGTGCTCATGGTATCCCTACCTCCAATAAATTTCATTTGGAGAAATAAAAAAGATCAGCAGAATAAAAGACTTTGATCCTGCAGAGCTTAAATATATGTCCTTATCTTCTTTATTGTCAATAGTACTATTGAAATCAACAGTAGTCAACCTGAGCCCAGGCAAAAGTTTTTGCAGGATTGAGAATAAGGTACAATTTAAGGTAGCTAGCAGTATCAGTCCGATTCCGAAAGAGCAGATGTCATCTGTTTTTATTAAGCTTTGGCAAATTTCCTCCCTTTCAATTTTTGAAGTTATTTTGACAAGCTGACAATCTTCGCCTTGATTTCTGAGTTATGTCAAGCTTGTGGAAACACACAGTAATGCCATCACTTTACAAAATTTTGTCTTCCTGAAAGTCTCATGTAATCCCATTTTTACAAGATGTTACCCACTGCATTTCACAAATAAATCAAGTTAGTTCCACATCACAGAGGCATAGATGTAAGCATCTGAGAAAGCTTGTCCTTGGTAATTATGTAAAAACACATTTATTTTATTGTTCATTAATTGTCCTTTTGCCATCTGCTTTCCCACCTATACATTTCTCTTTGTTAGGCATCTCAAATGCAGGTTCTCTGAGGTGAGCAGGTGGAGGCATCAGTCTCACAGGAAAAACACCATTTAATGATATACAAGCTTAAATTTAAAAGCTGATCTCTGTGGCTTTGTCCCTCTTCTTAGTATTGTAACCCATCAGTGACAGAGACTTCTGCTTATTGCAAAATATATGCATGTAATGCAGCAGATGAAAAATAAAACCCATTCATTATCTCTGAGTGGGCGATGATCTGAATGAAGAGGGCCTTGCTGTTCAGAAGAGAGGAAGACTATCTGTTGCCCAGCTACATCTCTTCAGGAGGAACAGTGGAAGGAAACGTTTACTTAAGTGTCTGTAACTCTTCCTTGCTGTTCTGCACCTATTATGGTCACTGACCTGCTGGGACTGTATTTACAGTCATATTACTATTAAAATTTCCTAAAATAAAAGCCAGGTCCTGAATCTCGTTATTGCAAAGACCCTCCCCATTCCCTTTCTATGCATGTGTGTATGTGCGTGTGTGTATTCAGATGTATTTCACAACAATACTATAGAATCACAAAATCCAGAGGTCTTGGGCATAGGAGCTGACCAAGTCCATATAAAGAAGCTGACACTTTTCAGCACTGATGTCTCCAACATTTTTTAGGTCGTGAGAATGTCAATAGACAACTTTGTAGCAGATGCATGCATGTGTGACTGTGTCTTTGTGTGCACACACATATTTGTAATGCAACACAGGTTTAAGAGAACAATATCAAACAAATCAATAACAGCATAAGTTATTATCAATATACTACTATCAAGATGAGCATATTTAATTGCAATACATTGGAAAACAGAAAAATGGTCATCGCCTTGTAGAGGACTTACCACTTCCTCTGATACTCCCTTTTTGTGCTCAGCCCAAGTTGTTACCTGCCCATCTGTGTACCTTGGGAATAGCCAGGAAAATCCCCACCCTGTAAACTTCCATTTCCAATGCGTGGTGCTTCTAGACTTGCTGCTAGCATGTGCACTAGCCACACTAAACACGAGAGGGAAATAAGACCAAGAAAGATTTTACTCAGAGTTATAATTTCTGCCAGGGAAGGACCCTACTACCTGTAAGAGCCATATAGATTTCCCAGCCTAAGGCATAATTAGTTTCAATCTGCTTATATTTGCAATAATCAAAGAAAGGCTATTGCACTAAAAGGGACAGAAGGCACATCTGAAATAACTCATCTGAAGCCACAACAAGACCAGAAAGGACAAAGAACTGAACCACTGCAAGTCCATGCGCTAACTACTGCACCATCCTTCCTCCCAAATTCTTTTGCTTCCCTTCCACCAAATTCCCTCTTCTGTGTTTCGTGACTTGTTTTGCTCCTCAGGAGAAACAGTTGAATATGCTGATAGAAAGGTCAAGGGAATGATGTTTTTTCTTATCTTTTTTTCACATTGTCATTCTTTGATTTTTTTTCCTTCATAAATAATGAAACTAAAAATCTTCTCTCTCTCTGCCTCCAAACCCTGAGAAGATGAACAGAAACTGCAGCTTGTAATGCCCATATCTTAATGCAGATCATATTTCCATTTCTCTTTTCCTGTCTCAAATCAATCTCTTTTTATAGCTTCTGACTTCTGTGCAACTTGACTTATCAGCACTAACCAATCACCAAAAATTTTCGAGTTCAAAGGTACGCATGAGATGCTTCACAAAATTCATTTCACTGCAGCTTTGATATTGTCTGGTCCATTGAGCACTCACATTCCCCAACAGAATGTTAATATAGTAAGTCCCCTGAAGCCCCTTTCTAGACTTTCTAACAAACTAAATAAAGACGGGGAAAAGTATGAAGAACAAACAAGTCGGCTATGGTATCTTTTAGAGCTTTTCTCTCTAAGACTTGAATTCTACTTGCTGACCGGAATGCTGACAGGAATGTTTACTAGTTATGACAATAATGTCACCAGTTCAGAGTCAACCCCATTGCTCCAGGGTGCTGCATATAAAGAGTAAGAGCTATTCCTGACTTTGAAAAACTCGTTTGCTCATTAGGACCAAGAGGCAAGAGCAGGAACAAGAAAGGAATATCATTCTACTTTCCAGAGGCGTATGGTTTATATATTTCAGAAAGTTTGTAAAGTACTAAATAAATTACTAAAAAATAAAGCACTAAATTTAGTTTCAAGCACTAAATATGGAGAGTTTCTGAGACATTCAAGAACTGAACCCATTCAGTTCCGCAGCTGTACATAAACCCCAAGAGATCAGGGTGTCTAACAGCTGGGGTGGATTTGTGTGCAGCCAGGGCACAGACTGTCACACAGCCAGGGCTGAGCCACCGCTGTTGTGGCTGAAGTCCTCTCAGGGTGTCTGCTGAGGTGGTAGGGTCAGCTTGTCTGCAAACATTGAGCAGGGATGTAGGGAGGGGATTCTGGTGATCATTCACAGGGGTATGTTTGTCACAGGGCACACAGCTTGGTATCTCGCATGCAGCAGCTACACAGCCATCTGCACAATGGCGTGAACCGAGCAGCAGCATCCTTGGTCAGGCTGTCACCATGACTGTTGCATTAGCGAATGGCCTTCACGGCACAAACACATCACATGGGCGTAGGCACCTTGGGGACTTCACGGCAGCTACCTGCAAGCACTGTTGTGAGTCAAGTGCAAGCCTTTCATACTATTATATATATCCTGGTAGCCAAAACATGAGAGAAACCACAGAACTGAAGCTTTCAGTTCGTTGGGAAGTATTTGCCCTTTGACCAGGAGCACACCATATCCACAAAAGGCATGTACCCTTTCCCTGTTTGGGTATGACCTCTGCCTTCATGGCTCTTCCCCAGACCCTACAGTTGCAGGCAGCCCTTCCGCTTGGAGCAGAAAGGCGTCTCAGTGCTGAAGTCTCCTCTTTGTGTGAAGCTAATGGAGTCTTTGTGCACATAGTCCCTGGGGTCTGAATGTCTACCGAGTAAGGAGCTCTCTACCAACACAGGAAAGAGAAGTGAAGAGCCAACTCAAAGCCTGCTAATCCAAAAGAGAGAGACAAAAATCTAGTGAAAATACCTTTGTCACTACCTTTAGGTGAACAAGGGAAAGCTCATCATTCATCCGCATGCATTTCTCCAGTTAGGAAAGTGCTACAGAGGTGGTAGTGTCCTGGTTAAGAGGGTGATTCACCCTCCAAGCGTTTTAGAGCCAGTCAGGAAAAAGACTTTAGCCAAAGATACTGAAGGGAGAGCACTTTATATCAAGTTCCTTTGTGCCAGCAGAATTTTTTTCCAAAGGTGATGCTGTGCTTCTTTTGTCTCCTAATAAAAGTCTTCTCTTGTCTTATACTGCCTGTTTTTTGTGTTATGGGCAGACTCAGTGCACAAAATCAAGGAAACTTGCCTGTTAAAGGTAATCAGTAGCCTTGGGGCCATCCTGGGTAAAGTCTAAAACGGATGTGGTTTTTAATTTTAAGAGCAAACAGAAGATATCCAAACCAAACTCCTGATGCTGCCAGGACTTTCTATTATCAGAGTTAGACAAAGCAATGAGATTTGCATTACACAAGGAAATAAATGATCGAGTACATGCTATGTTTCTATTCTTTCCTTCCCTGCCTGTCTACCTCAGGAATGAAATACAGTATTTTAGCAAACATTTAGTCAAAGATGTCTACAGTCAGTATATTTGAGCCCAAAGATTCCAAAGTTGGCTTCTTACATGGCAAAAAAAGAACTTTTGTATCCTTTAGTAGGATATATAAACCAATGTATTGGAGAACACCCTACAAATTTATGTTGGTTTTCCTCTCCTTCACAATGCAAATTAATAATTAAGGAAATACTTGTCAACACATTCCTCATTTCACTCTTCTTACTACAAACCATCTGAAATGGTCACCTTGTAAAGGATATTAAGAGACCTTTGCCAAGCAGAGACAAGAAGGAGCCAAACTACACTCAGCATCTAAAAGCCAGACTGGAATTGTATCATCTTGGAGCTCCAAAAATATTTACACTACCTACAATACAATCACTTCTAGATTATTTTAGCATGCTGGTAGTCTCTGGGAATGAGTCAACGTGTTTCCCTTCCACATCTCCACTCAACAGAGGGGAATGAATTCAGAAATATGTAGAAGAATGGCGTCTTGGGAGGAATAATCTCTGTATTTCCCATGGTCTAGGGAGTGTGATAGAATCACTTTTGCCTGAGAGACGTGAGAAAGATGTTTCCAGCCAGTTACTGCTGCTCGTTACTGGTATAAAGGACTGCAGCTCCACTGACTGCAGTGAAGCCCATCGTCCTATATCCCAGCACCCCACGTACATCTGATGACTGCCATTGAGGAGGAAGCCTTCACTAAAAGGTGATCAATTCCAATTTCTTGACAGATCTACTTTCTCTGAATTCATCAGGGACCAGAGAGGAGTAGCAAAAAAAGTCCTAACAATGAAGCTACCACTGAACTTGAAAATGCATCCAAATTCCAAGTCATGACGTGATCCTTAAAAAACTTTAGAGGATGTTTCAAAGGTCATCGAGTGGGGCTAATTTGGGCCTTGAAAGAGCTATTGTGCTTCCAGACATATGAAGTATCTTTCTAGTCCAAATTACATCCATAGCATTTTTATGTGTTGACTTTTTCTTCTTCTTCCTCCTCCTCCTTGCCCCCTCTCCCTTTTCTGAGGGAATTAAGTCACAATGCTGTTGAAAGGACGTGAGCACGTTCAGGTGGAGGGCGGAAAAAGATGTAAACCCAGATCTCCATGACTCTGTACATGGAGCCTACAGTGCAAGAAAAACAGTTGCCAAACACTAAGCCTTTTAAAACTGCAGTGTTGCATACTGGCACAGTCTCTGGCGTGGATTAATACAGGGTGGAGACCGACAATACTCTCTGCTAAGTACGGCCAGTGTTAAACACTGTCTTTCTCTTTTCTTTCTGGGTTTTTTTCAGTAGAATCACATGTATGCTGAGGCTCAGTTGTGCTCTGGTTTTCAGTCTTGACTGCCAACCATCTCGTAGCTCTGAATCTTCCTCCATTATTTCAGGTTATAGCTTTGACCTTTGAGAGCCTTTCCCAGATTAAGTGATGAGAAACATTACACATATTCAAATTGACATAGTTATGTTGAAAAGGTTGTTTTCCCTCTGTCCAAACGATCAACGCTATGTCAGAATAATAGCTTGACCTTGACAATGTCCCACCTGAGAAAGAGATCAGCCACAATATCTGCGCTGTCATCTTGTAATCTCTTTACACATCTTTAAATCTTTCAGTAATTTT
This sequence comes from Fratercula arctica, assembly GCA_947846985.1. Taxonomy (NCBI): domain Eukaryota; kingdom Metazoa; phylum Chordata; class Aves; order Charadriiformes; family Alcidae; genus Fratercula; species Fratercula arctica. Next base: position 73,462,537 of record CANTUZ010000003.1, read on the forward strand.
TATGAAGAAATAAACATAAGAATACAGGAATGCGGCTTCTGGGCCTTCTCACCTGTATTGCAATGTATCCTAGCAAATCACCTGGTAAACTTTCTCACTGAAACAGGCAATTGATTTAGCAGGTAAAGAGTAACACTGGATATTTCAAGGTGTCACAACTGCAGATACCCCACTACAGCATATGGTATCAAGGCACTACACTGAAAAATCAAGATTTAGTAAATTAATTAAGATTAATTAAATGCTTACTAAAGCAATCTTCTCCTCCTAAATATCAGTTGTGTTCTTGGACTTTATATTGCAATGATAAAAAAAAAAAATATATATATATATATGAACAGTTCAATAGTCTCTGATCTGATTCTAGATGTTTATCCCCTCTTTTCTGTTTTAAATGAAAAAAAAAAAAGATAAAAGAGGGGATAAACATCTAGAATCATCCATGTCAGCTACACGGACAGTGGATTGAGTGCACCCTCAGCAAGTTTGCCCATGACACCAAGCTGTGTGGCGCGGTTGACATGCTGGAGGGAAGGGATGCCATCCAGAGGGATCTGGACAGGCTCAAGAGCTGGGCATGTGCAAACCTCATGAAGTTCAACCAGGCCAAGTGCAAGGTCGTGCACCTCGGTCAGGGCAATCCCAGGCACAAATACAGGTTGGGCAGAGAATGGATTGAGAGCAGCCCTGAGGAGAAGGACTTGGGGGTGCTGGTGGATGAGAAGCACAACATATACAGGCAATGCACACTTGCAGCCCAGAAAGCCAACCACATCCTGGGCTGCATCAAAAGAAGCATGGCCAGCAGGTCAAGAGAGGTGAGTCTACCCCTCTACTCTGCTCTCATGAGACCCCACCTGGAGTACTGTGTCCAGCTCTGGAGTCCTCAGCACAAGAAGGACATGGACCAGTTGGAATGGGTCCAGAGGAGGGCCACAAAGATGATCAGAGGGCTGGAGCACCTACACTATGAGGACAGGATGAGAGAGTTGGGGTTGTTCAGCCTGGAGAAGAGAAGGCTTCAGGGAGACCTTATAGCAGCCTTCCAGCACCTAGGGGGTGCTACAGGAGAGATGGGGAGGGACTCTTTATCGGGGAGTGTAGAGATAGGATGAGGGATAATGGTTTTAAACTGAAAGAGTGGAGACTTAGATTAGATATTAGGAAGAAATTCTCTACTGTGAGGGTGGTGAGACACTGGAACAGGTTGTCCAGAGAAGTTGTAGATGCCCCATCCCTGGAAGCGTTCAAGGCCAGGCTGGATGGGGCTTTGAGCAGCCTGGTCTAGTGGGAGGTGTCCCTGTCCATGGCAGGGGGGTTGGAACTAAATGATATTTAAGGTCCCTTCTAATCTGAACCATTCTATGATTCTATGTAATCCACATTGCATTTCTGCATCTGTGAGCTCCCTTTTATACAAACAAATATATTTGCATATTCAAATATGTGGTCACTGTAGATGCAGGGAGAGTAAATGCTGATTTTTTGCTGTAAAAGAAAAATCTTCGCAGTCAAATCCTTTTTCGAGTAAATCAAAAAACTCCTATGGATTCCAGAAGGTTCAATACTTCACCTTGTTTGGCAGAACTATGAAATGACGCAAATGACTTTATTAACAAATTGCAATCTTGTTATATTTTGAAATATTCTACTTATATGTTTTCTTACTGGCATGTGTATGCCACTCCTAGATCCGTTAAGTCAGTTCAGTTATTTGTTTTGCATTTTATTTCATCAAGGTGTGTCCTAATGAGTCACAACAAACTGTGCATTTGGGAAATAGAAAAGCAAGTTATTCTAGTAAGGAAGTTGATGAATCCTGATTTATGTTAGCAAACTCCATTCAGAAGCCAGGGATCAGGTAAGATTTAGGACACCCAGCTCCTGAAGTATAGGTTTTTTTCCTGGAGTATTCATTAAACTTGCACTAGCACTGGCACTTGCACTCTTAGCAATCAAGCTCAGGAAGGCAAACAAGTTGCTGTGTTCTGTAAGGTTAGCTTTCTTCCTCTTCAGCCCCCTGAACTGCCTCACCACAGGATCAGAAAAATGCCAGTGCTAGCACATGGATTTAGACCAGCATAAATTGCCAGGGACTTGGAAAATAGGGCTAAAGGCAGTTAGGTAGAAGAGTGAGAGCAGCACAGTCACATTTGATGACTGTGTTCAATGTTTCGTACTCATCACATTCACGTTTTGGACAGCATTATTGGAGTAAAATAGCACGAAATTGTCAATAAGCCTATGTAAATATGTAATAGGTTTGTCCAGAAATTATTTATTAAAAGACCTGCCAGAGCAATTTCCCTTTTTTTAAACAGTCTTGGGGACTTTTACTATCCCATATAATTCTATAAATGAGGCAGTTATATATGTCATTCTTTAAGAAATTCTAAAGAAGCTTATGGAAAGATTCTTTTTTTATTTCATGACACCTTTTTCTATTTCTGATGGCACCATTTGCACTACATGGCAAACTTGCAATGAAACTTTAAGAGCTTGTTGGTATGTGTTTGCTTGCTTGCTTTTTTTCTGCTGCCTAGAGCAATAACCTTTCAGACTCCCACAACCAAACCCAGGATAGCCTAAATTCACCATCAACCAACAACAGGTAGGCAACAAGCAAGAGGTTCCAGAGCTGAGCTTCCAGTGCTAATCCACGAGTCCAAAAACTGTGAAATCTAGCCTAAAACATCTAGCCTGAAAACCTAGCCTAAAAAATTAGGCAGCTCATACCAGATAATGACAGTCCAAACTCCATGAGCTTAAAATCTTAAAATATTTAAACTTTCTGTTTCTGCTGCATCAAAGAAAGAGAGCTAAGGGAGCATCTTAGCACAGAATAATATCCTCAAATCAAAGCAGTCACATGCGGATATGCGAGGAGGTGAGGGGGCAGGTACCACTGGCATCACAAGAAGGCAAAAGAATCAGAAATGAAAGGATCTCTTGTATGATGAACAACATTAAAATCATCTGCTCTGAGAGAGGAGTCAGGATGGAATGTGTCAGCCCTGGAATCTGGCAAACAAAAGATTCTTAGATATCTTGATTTAATCCACAGGAAAAGCCTGCTCTGGCCCAGTAAGCATTGAGGACCCACAGCATGAGGCCCACAGCAATTATTTTTGTCTGTCTGCAAACACAACCGAAAAGGGAAATTTCCTTTGTTTAATTTGATGGTCTGTATGAACAATCAAGCCTTTCACGCAAATCCAGTGTTCATCAGGGACTGTTTCCAAAGCAGTCAAGTGTGATGTTGGCTGCTATGGATACAATAAGTTCAGTCACTGCAGCAACCATGAATTCTCCCATCACACAAATAAAATTTAAGAGACCACTGTGTTGTCTGATTCAAGCATTTGCCAACCTCAATAAGGTCTGGAGCTAGGGAAAGAATGTCATAAAAGATTGTCACAACAGAAAGCAATCTAAACCTCTACCTGTCGTCATCAACTAAGGCAAACAGAGAATAGAAAATAGGAGCTTAAAGACAGCTTTTGCAGCTGGAAGTAAGAATAAAACCCAAATGCGAAAGAAAACTTTCTGGCAGCTAGCAGTAATTTCTCAGCTATGGAAACTTGTGATAGTCGCTAAAGAAAGTGGTTGGTTTTCTTGGAAACCACAATGGGAGTGGTGTCAAAGTGTTAGTGTGTTTACTGTTGCCTCTGTACCAGGAATTTTGACAGGGTGTATTTTTTACCATTAGATTAGTGGTAAGCAAAAATCTATAAAGTGCTTTGTATCCTGCAGTTTTGGCAGGAGTTATCAGAATGATACTGGCTACACAAGCCTCATTTGGACTTCCCATCAATTACCAGGGTAATGGGTGATGCTATGGAGACACAGTATGTGTGCTGGAATGATATAGCAGACTCTGAGTCAGGAGAAATGGGATACATCCACTGGCGTTGCTTTTAAAATAAATATAGACCCTGAAAAGTCTGAATATACCCCACTGTGTAGAATTAAATCACTGGTGAAGTGACTAGTTTGTTATTTCCTTGCTTCTGTATGGGTGAGTCAGTTGGTCCTGACTGCATCTATGCTGCAGGTGGCAGCTTGACTGGATTGCTCCATTCACACAGCACACGGCAACAAGCTCTGTGGGAACAGAAGGGGAGTACTGAAGCTGGAGTCCTCATGACATCCATCCATGCTCATCATTGGTTAGAAGGCTGTTATCCCAGCCAGCCAGGTAGCCTGCAGTTACAGACCCACACGGCTGACCTGTTTATTAGGGTCAGCTGAAACACTTTCAGCTCAGAAACCAAGTATTGTTTCATCCTTCACCTTAATTATGAAGCGTGGTTTCTCAAAAAGGTATTGTCAGCTTAGCCAGAAGAATCATCTAAGCTTAGTGCAAGGCTTAGAGAAATCCAATGAAATATTTCCGAAGGTATCTAAATACTTCACTCTTTCTCCAAATCTCAGGTATCTAGCAGTGAGATCTTCCCAGGAGGCCTGAACTTCCAATGCACAATTGAGGAGATGTAACAGGGACAGTTTTCCCCCAAAGCAATAGCATCAACACAACCTGCAGCAACATGCAGCAGATCTGCCTGTAAAATGCACCACATCATTTTTGTCATCATCCCGGTCGAAGTTAGTAACTTTCTACTACTTGAAAAAGCCACCAAGTAAAGCTTCTGATTCCTGTTGAAGGCAGGTGGTTTTTCCTGTTTCAGATAAAGCCTGCCTAAGACATCAGAGAAGAAACAGCTGCCTCTGGTCATCCACACGGTATGTGTACCTAAGGGCAGTTGCCTCCTAGCACTGATCTATTTGGAGTTTTACACAATGCCTGTCCACATGCGTACACAATTCAGATCTCCGATACCTTAATAAAAGTGGACAAAGCAACATGAATTTCCTCACAGCTATGAAAGCAAGTGTCTAAAACTGAAGGGACTGGCTTTATCTGGAGCTGCCTGACTGCATAGCTAACAGCTTGGCAATTAGGGAGCTACCAGGATTCGTTTGTATGTGTGGGGAGGCAACTAAATCAGCCAATTTTCAACATGCATGCACACTGCTCTGTCTATTGGCTCCGTTGTGGCTGGCTGCTGTTGTAGCAAAGCACTTTGTGCCAGCTGAAAGATGCTGGTGTCTCCTAAACTCTTTTTCATTCTGCTTTACCTGAAAACACAGCATGGCTGATGATGTGTGCGATCGCACCACGGAAAGTCACTGCGGACCAAGCGGGACCCGCACATTTGTAACGAAACTTTCAGTGGTGCAGGATCTCTCTCAAAGCAGCTGATGTCCCAAAGCTGCTGTTCTTTTTCCTCAGATCTGGACAGATCTGGGTAGCACTTACGCAATTCATTAGCCATCAAGACTCGCTGTGGAGCCGGTTAGCGGCTGAAATGGTGAAGCTGTTGCTGTCAGCGTTTCCTGGCGGTGGGACAGGGGCCAGCTGCTCAGCCAGCCCTGTTGCTAACAGACAGCCGGGTTAGCCGGTATTGTGCCTCCTGTCAAAGGGAATTGCTTTGTTATTCTATTGAATCCATCAGTTGTCCAGCCTGACAATCACAAAAAAATCACAAAAAAGGAAACAAAAAAAAAATCTGAAAAACAGTGTTTACTGTATGTGAAAGTGACATTCATACACCCTTGCTGTCAAGACAAGACATGAAAATCCCATAAAACAGTGTGAGAATTTATTTTTTCGCCTTATTACAGGTCTTAGTTTCATACAAATACTTTCAACTTATTATGCAAATTAAAACTCTTTTTGGTTGAAGCAAAATCAACAGTACAGTTATGTTCATTTGTGGTCAAGACTTAAATGTCAAGGACAAATGGGAAGTATAATAAACACAACAATTTAAAAAAAAAAATCTAATTAACTGTCTTAGTTCACTGCCTTTCTCATTTAGAGAGCTTCTATTATTCTGGTGGCTTTGATTAAGCTCTTTCGGAAAAACCCAGAGAGCTCCAGCTGTCCGTCATAATCGATGAGCTCAGCTAATTGCATCATACTAGCCAGTGCCCTTCATCTGATAGTCAAGACTTTCACGAGCATTTATTTAGTGCCTGCAGACTTGACATTAACAAATTAAGCTGTCAGGAATACAGGTGGCATAGTGCAATCAAAATTTATTCCTCCTTCTTGCTTACTGGGCCATTCAGGAGAAGTAATTTCAGCATCCAAAACCAATCAGCTAAGACAGAGCACATTCACAGCTCCCTCCACTTAAATGAACATAAATCAGTAGTAGAGAAACCAAGGTTTTGAAAAATTCCCCATCAGATCATACAGTGATAGGTGTCGTACAAAAGTCTGGACTTATAAATGTTCTGAATCTGCCTTGACAAACTGTTTATGTTACGGGGCAACATTTCTCTTTCCCATCACAGTAGAGAAGTTTTTGATTGCATTTTAGGCTTGCTCTGCAAGCCAACTAAGGCTGTTTTCAAGCACTGCTGGCACAGAGCAATTTTACAACTTGTGCAATACTTAAAAAGGCAATGAGTGAGCAGGCAGAGCTGGCTGGTGTTGGGATGCCCTCCTATGGGACATGCAGGGTTGGAAAAGATTGCTCTTCCAAGTCCAAACTGTTGTCTCTCTGCTACCTCTAGCACAAGGGGACATGTCAGGGTAAGTTCAGAGATCAGTGGAAGCTATAAAACCCACCTCACTTGCCAGAAGACAAGCTGCACCGAGTGCTTTGCTGCCCTGGTTAGACTGCTAGTGTTTTAAGTATTCAGTTAGCTCTCTTAGATTACAATTTTGCTGTCAGCTCTAGGTGACATACTCCTTTCTGGACACCGGCACACCTTTGGAGTGCGTAGCATAAACTTGAAGGGACCTGAGACAATTTCTTCTTTGTACTGACTGCACAGGATCCATGGGAAGCCTTTTGGCAGTGAGCTGGAATATCTACTTCTGTGTGACTTCATATCCAAGGCTAAGTTAAGCACTATCGGATTCGGGAGAGTTGTTAGCCAATTTTCCAGGGGCTGGGTTTTTGGGTGGGTTTTTCGTTTTCAATTTTGGAAAGCTCTTTTATGGGGACTTCTAGAGGGGATGTAAAGTTCAGTGTGGACTTTTATGCAACTTGTTTTCTTTAGCCAATGTTCCGCTATTATGATCAAACAACGACTGATGAGGAAGGGTGGGGAAGGTTCCCTGGAGGGAGAATGGAGAATTAAAAAAAAAGAGATATGCAACTTGAATCAGACAAACAAGCTGGGAGAGAAAGGGAAATATCTGAAGACTCCAGACGGAGAGGAAAGCAGCCAGTGTAGGTCAAAGCATAATGCAACAGGAAATGCTGCACTGTGTAGGAATGCAATAACTAAGTATGCCAGTTTTTCAGGGTGTCAGTACCAAAAACAGGTCGAGGATGAGTGATTAGAAAGAAAAAAATCAGGCTTTTTTTGGCTTTAATTTTCTTTGTTGTTGTTGTTAGAATAAACTCTTTCTGACTTGACCAGGAAGGGAAGCCAGCCCCTTGTGCCCAGTGTTTCAGTGAAGGACCCAAGCTAAAATGGAGGAGAGGAATCACTAGACTAAGAGGGCAGCCTCATAAAGGAACAGTTATAGCTTTGAGGACTCTCCCAAAGAGGCAGTAAGGACATGAGTGAAATCATGAAGGATTAATAAATTAAGAAGTATCTTTCTGGAGATTTGGAAAAGATTTGCAAGGAGAATAGCAAAAGGAAAAAAATATTAGGAAACTTGAGGTTGGAACAGGCCTCCACTTTAAGGGAAGGATTTATCTGAACTGGGTCATTATTCGTAATTAGTCTGAACATGGTTGAATTGTGCAAAATTATTTTTCTTTTCCTATGTAATCTTTTTCAGAAGTAAATGAGTACACAATTAACAACAGGAAAAAATTCACTATCCACATCTTAGACTTTCTGCATTATGCAAGAGTGCCCAGTGAGTTCTGTCTTCACTAATACCCAGTGCAAATTCGGTAACTATAACAAGACATTGGTTTCCCTATCTGCCTATAAATAAGGTCAAAATATGTGTCTATAACAATTAAACTCTACCCTGTGAGTCTGATTTTGAAGCCTATTCCTATTGATTTCAAAAGAAGCTGTGACACTTTGTTAGTCAGGGCCATCCACTCTCTTCTGTATAATGTGTTGCTGTTATGAATAAGATCTACCAATAACCCCAATAAACAGATTCTTGCTATGCTACAGTGCCACATCTTTCTCCATCAATGTATCTACTGATATTAAGCATCGTCATCATCTATGAGCAAAATACAGTTTTCCTGTTCCCTCCTAATCATATTCCCTACAGACTCACACAAACCTACAAGTATATTTTATAAAATTTCCAGTGTAGAAATAACATCTTATTTTTTGAAATTTCTCACTTAACATTTTATTTTGTTCTAGCAAAAAGTATCCCTTTCCTGGCTATAGCAGACTGAATTGATTTGTCTTGGCTTATTGTATCTTAAAAGATAAGCAGACATGCCAAGAACTTATATGGGAGACCATCTGGAAATATCAGGTGCTGGATGTGCAAGCCAAGGTGTCAGAGCCAAACACTGGGTCATCACAAGAAACTGAATGATTGGAATATTACATTGATCCTCTTGCCACAGCTGAGATTGCATGAGAATTGTAACAGGAAATGAAAAGATTCAACCATTCGTCCACAGAAGACAGGAAGCACAGTCTCCATCCCCGCAAATACTCACTCACCCTCATCTCTCCAGCCCCACCTCCTCTAGTTCATTCTAATTCACTTTTTAAGACCACTCTTTGCTATTTATGCAACACAACATGTGATAGTGTTTTCTGTTCTCATGCATCCTTCTATAATGGGAGTTGTACTACCACCTCTTACCACCCTCTCAGTAATTTGTGTAGAGAACCTGTCTCAGAAGCAGATGGAATCTTAGGATCCATAAGGAATGAAGTAAATAATATCATTAATGGTAGTATAGCACCTCTATAGTTCAGGCTATTCAAGAGGAATAATGATATATCAAGAGTATTAGCAGGTTCAGATATTGGTGCCAAAAATGACCCGAAGTACTGAAAGATTTTCATATTAAAAAGGTATGAAAATGGTGTTATTGCCTATTAATTACCATTGGTGAGAGGACACTGGATTCTAAATCTGACTGACTCTTAGCAACCAGCATAGATTGGAATTTTCAACTAAGTTATCCAGCATTACCTGGTGCTTGTGGTTCATTTCTAGTCTTACGAGGTCTATACAGCTCCTGAGGACAATGCTTTCTGCAGGATAGGCAGCTGTTTCCCCGTTGCACTTTGGAGGTGAAAACCTTGAGAAATCTCTCTCAGTAAACAAGCTTGCCTTTAATACTGTAGTACTAGAGAATAATGGCATTTTCATCAGAATTGCAGGATTTTGGCATGCTGAACTGAAGAGTTTTATAGAGGAAAAAACTGGGCAGTAACAAGTATCAAGGCAGAAAAGAAACACTACGAGGTTAGTTGAAAGCAGCTTGGAATCAGCCAGATCCCAGTGTTGCCAGTAACTAATAATATGAAGGATGAGAGTTGTTGGCTTTAAAGTGTTGCCATGTGGGAAATTCATTAGATGATGCCATTAACTAGTACAGCAAAGAAGCAAAGAACATGCTCATGCTTCCTTACACCAGATCTACAACTGAAGGCTTTGAAGTTATGCCATCCTTTAATCCTACAGCATAAATTCTATCTTCTACCTGCAAACTTAGACTTTTCCCAGTATGACATAATCCAAAACACATGAAATAAGTTAACAAAAGTGCCTTTTTGCTTTCATAACTGAGATTTTATTAGCATGTCTGTCTGGCACAAACTGTGACAGACAAATTATTGCTTGTTGCCCCTCAGTTGATACAGGTTTCTATTGCAGATTGTAGATTGCTAATTCATTTGATGATACATAGATAAGCTGCCGTCTTCTAACCTTTACAAAGGTACTTTGAACACTGGCTCCAAAACATTTTGGATCGCAAACATCAGTCATCTGTCAACATTTCCATTGGACCACCATGCAACATTATCAAACGTTTAACTGGTAACACTTGGCACTAGAGCTCGACAGACTGCTTGCAGATCTCCCACTGGGACCTGACAAACCACCAGTGGCCCACACACAACAGCTTGAGATTGGTTAATTTGGAATATGTTATTTGTAATAAGCCTTCCACTGGATTCTTCCTTTTGTCTTTCACTAATCCTACTGTCTATCACAGTGAATCAAAACCAAATGTTAAAGACGGGGGAAAGAACTCGTAAAAAGAACAGAAGATGATACTGTGAAAACAGGAGGAGAAACTCCTGTTTCTGTACCCTGCCATATTGAAGAAGTCTCGTTCCAAATCTGAGACTGCTCACGTAACACGCCCACATCATCTCTGCCAAGGATAAAGAAACTGGAAGTCCATCACAGCATAAATTCACATTCAGGCACTTGTGTTTTTACGGGCACCCTATGCACCGTTTTAATTTTTCTGAATTTCTACACAAATCTGCAGTTTTTCAAAAGGAATGCAATATTTTAAAAGATTTAAAATTAAATGCAGGAAACACATTCTGTAAGCAGTTGTTGTTAAGCAAGCTATTCCACTGTATAGCAATATTTAGGGAAATTAATACATATATAATATTTCCTGCTCAAAAGATTTTTCTTATAATTTTTCTGGTATGGGAGTAATATATATTTGTGGTGATATTTAGATCTTGTGATCTATAATGAACTGTGTCTTTCTTGATTCCTTGTATTTCTTGTATTTCCTAAGAATAAATTATTTATTATTTAATAATTCTCTCATTTTAAGTTATCTGTATTTCCTTCCCTAAATAGATTCATAACATGAAATTTTCCGGATTTTTAATGCCTTGGGCCAGTCTGAGATTTTTTAAAGGATCTGCTTTTCCAAAGACGTTAAGCAGACATCTTCCTCCTTTTAAGACTTTGATCTTGAGAATAACAACAATCTTACCTCTCCCAAAGTGCTGTAAATTAGCATTGTGAATCTTTTACAGGGATATGAATATCTTTGTCCGATTTTATATAAAGAGATGTAACAATGGGTAACAATGTAGTTTTCACTTGGTATCTTTTGCCCATTTCAAGAATGATATTTTCTGTTTTCTGTAAATGTGTTTCAGGGTTTTTGCATTACTAATAACCCACTAGCTGGGCCGCCTTTATCATACACAGAGGTTCATTTTGTTATCTGCTACATATGTGCAATAAAAATCAGGCTTTTCTTGAAGAACTTGTAATCTAAGCATCCTTAGTGACATTTCTATGGTATTTTTTGCTCTGGTAAAGTAGACGCATACTTGAAGAAGAAATCCCTCAATGGAATGCCCAGGGTGCAGATGGTCAGTTTGCTGTGCTGAGCAAGGCTCATGAAGCTCACAGTTGCTCTGGTTGAATACATCTCATCCAGCACCTCATTCACAAGACTTCCATATGCACTACTATCGCAGGCAAAACAGTCGTGACTCAGGGCATCTAACATAATTTAATTTATTGGAAATGAATGAGCAGAAATGTTTAATCACTTGCTTAGGTATTGAGAAATGAGCAAGAAAACAAACTATTAAATAAACACTACAAGAAATGCCTTCCTTCCCTCTCCCCAGGCTCAACTTCTGTCCAACACCTTCCTAGCCCCTTCCTAATCTACACCCTCAGGGCTGTCCCTGATCTGAATCGGTCACACACAGGCTGCACTCCGTCAGGGTGTCCCTGCCCTGGTGTGGGTCACCCTCAGGTGGGCACCCTACCCAGCAACAAGTGAGTCCTTCCAAGGCTTCATCAAATGACATGTCCCCAGCAATGTCTCCTACCACTTCTCGTCCATTTTGTTTCTCAAAATGCATCTCTTGACATTTCTCTTCATGAGTCCCCTTTTTGCATCTTCATATCTTTCCTTTTGTGTGTCCTCAGTGCACCATTACGTCTCTCCTCCAGCATCTCCTGCCCTAGCAGCTACTACCCTTTTTAGCATCTGTTTGAGCAGAGGAGCCATATTTTGGGGTACTGTGGGCTGTTTCCATCCATTGTCGAGCCATCTGGACTGGCCCAGAGCACCCTGCAGCTGCTGCCCCCCAAATGCTGCTACTGGTTCACAATACAACTACTTAGTTAAGCCCAATTGTGCAAACGTGTAAGCCCTGAACTCTTCAAAGTCATTACGTCACTTTTATGCACCACTGCAGGGTCTTGACCTAAATTAAGTAGCATGAATACACTGTTCAACTTCCTTTCACCATCCCTGCAATAAAAAGACTTTTAAAAAAATCTAAATTGTCAGGGTTTAATAACTCAATTCATTTTAATTCCTTGAATTGATTAAATTGTCAAAACTATGAGTCGTTCAGCATAATGACAAATACCTACCACAGGTCTCAATTCCTCTTACATGTTGATACTTCTTGTGACATACTCCCAGTCCTAAACTGTACCCAAACCAAGTCACTAGGCAGACGAAAAGACAAAAAAAAACCCTTATACACCCTGCAAATGACCTTTTTGAAAGGATCTCTTTTAAAGAGTCTTCTATTCCGAAATTTTATTTACTGAAATTCTCCCAAAATGTTCTGGAAGGAATCTTGCTCTTCATTGTTGCAATGTGATCCAGAAAAAAAAATAATCAATTGTAGAAAAACAGTGCTACACCTTATTTTTGTTCTACTATAATTAGAAGTCTTGTTCTCCAGAGCCAAAACCATAACAGCTCATGACTTCCTAGGAAAACTAAAGCTCACAGAGCTAGGAAAACCCTCATGAAGCCATTTAACACAGCCCTCCACCTTAAACACTTTCCCTTCTCAGATTTATCCTTTGGTAACTTTCTCTCTGATGGATATTGAACCAAGGATCTCCCATATCTTCCTCTCGCACCTATTGTCTTTAAAATTACATCTCATTTTCTGCCTGTACCTTTCAGCTTTCATCTAGATCTGTTCTTCCTGTGCTCAGATGTAGTCTCAGTTTTCATTTCCCACACATTTCTTTCTTGAGCTTCAGGTTCAGAAAGAGCTCACAGTTTGGCCAAATCTTCTTGTCTGTCCTGTCTTTCTGGTTCATGTAATTTCTTTACAGATCACTTACTTTCTTCAATTCCTTTTTCTACTAGGCAAGGGCACTTCCCTCCCACATCTCTGAATTTGTTGAAGACTGACTGCCAGAAACAGGTAGATTTAATTTTCCTGTTCTTCCCATCCAAAGGTTCACAAACCTTAAGTAACTGTTCCCCAAGTTATCTTTCTCTGTTGTTTTGCCAACAGTTCCTCCCTAATGCCTGGGCACAGGTGTAGAAGATTCTTTGGTGATTGCTTTTTCCAAAACAAAAGTATCCAAAAAATTTTCTCACACATATTCCAGTAATTTGCTGCACAATTCACCAGGTAGGTAGAGATATCCATTGCCACCACAGGAGTGGTGATTCTGTCACTTACTGTCAAGATGTTTTATTCTCTTCCTTGCCCCTGCTTTAATGCTATCTTTACACCTCAAACTTGTCCCTATAGCAGGAGGTCTAATGGGAACCTCACAGGATCCCTGCCTGGGATCTACTCCCTGAGCCTTCGGGAGTAGAGAGACCTGCTCCAGGCCATTCCCAGGACTGCCATTGGCAGAAAGGGATAGAAAAGTCCTGGCAGCCCTCAAAAGCATCTCACCCTCAGGCTCCTAGGACGCAGCGTGCTTGCCAACATATCAGGTCCAAGTTACAGAGAGATGTTTCCATTGCTCTCAGGACAGAATTACCTGCAACCACCATTGCCATCTTCTGTTTCCTCCTACAAACCTTGATCCTGAACCTCATAGCCTCGGGCTGCACAGCTTTTTCTCCTCTGACGGTGTAATATGTTGTCCCACAAGCTTGAACGGCCTTGCCTGCTCAGATACACCATTTCTGAAATAGGCAGAGTTTCTTGGTGGTTAACTTCTTTATAGTCCCTATATGACATCTGTACAGTATTTATGGGCCCAAAGCTGTGCCTACAGGTGTGTAGGAGTTAACAGATCACCAAAACACTTTATTTTACCCTTAATCCTCTATTGACTGCTTCCTTGGTTCATAATATCTTCAATCAGATAGGAAAGGGAGGAGGGAGGGAAGGAGGGAGAAAGAAGGAATCTGCTCCCAGAATGAAGCTTGATAAGCCAATTTACGTTAAGAATCAAGAATGAAGTCTGACAGGCCAATGGTGATACAAACCTCTGCACACAGGATAGCTGAGGGACGAGGTGCTGACCGCTTGGCTGTAATGGTGAACATATTAGTATAATTATACCCTGACTTTGTCCCAAAACCTAGCAAGGGTTACGACGTTGTCTTTTTGAGATTATAGTCATAAAATTAAGTCAGCTGTGGGCAATATATTCAGCTCGCTTTCATACACACACTGCAAGCCTTGTTACCAGGGCCTCACAAAGCATCTCTTGAAAAAGGAATACAAGATGCTCTTTGTAAATAAAAGTTCATGAGTCTGAGTAATGAAGTCATTTTCCAAAATCGCAGTGAATGATATTCTTTTTCACGAGCCGACGAGAAGCTGAGAGGTGGGCTTGAGGGAAAAGATCTGAATGAAGCATGTTAGAGAAGCCACTTAGCCCTATTAGCCCATGGCACAGCCAGGCTGGCTCCCTCCTCCTCCTCCTCCTCCTCCTTCTCCTCCCGCCCACAGCCTCCCCTCCCCCATGCCAAAAGAAAAGGTTGGTCTAGTGGGTTTTTTTAATAAATTTGGCACCTTTCTGCCTTCCACTGAATAAACTGGACATGTTAAAAAAAAAATCCAGTCACGAGAGTCAATGCTTCATGTGGAGCAGTCGGATGGAGTTGTGGGGGGGTGGTGTGGGGGGCGGAAAGGGTGACCTCACTTTCTGAATGGCAAAGTTTGAGTGGGAGGGTCTCGACACGAAAGGTAAAAAAGGGAACGATGTGAACATGTGAAGGAAGCCAGAGCACTGAGCAGAGCGTCAGTCTGTATCCTGACAGGGGGAGATAAGGTGGCTGGGGAGCCAGCGGTGCTTTCCTGGAATACAATCTCTGTTTGACACTCTCTGCTTAAGCACTGCCCATCTGTATGTTATTGAGCTGGAGCCTCTGGGGAAAAAGAGGAGCCACAGGCACAGAGAGTGA
The DNA here is from genome assembly GCA_947846985.1 of Fratercula arctica. NCBI lineage: Eukaryota > Metazoa > Chordata > Aves > Charadriiformes > Alcidae > Fratercula > Fratercula arctica. The sequence goes on from CANTUZ010000003.1 coordinate 73,477,638, forward strand.
ACGAGGGACGCAGCAAAAGCGCTTTTCTTCCCTTCTTTTCCTTTTTTTTCCTTTTTTTTTCTTTTTTTTTTTTTTTTGTTTCTTTTAAATCAGGATCTGGTTAGACTGCCTTGAAGTGCCACATCTGGAAACTGAATGCTGAAAGCAAGTTAAAATAACTGAGGCACCACTAAGCCAAGGGGGGCTGATTGCAGAAGAGGGTAAACAATTCCTGAGACTCTAGAAGACCACTGCTGGATGTAAGGGGAGGAAATGGCTTTGATCTCCACCTGGCCCCTCGTTTCTCCTATATTATTCTTTTTGAGATGCTTCTCCTCCAGCGCAGCCTCGAGTGAGGGAGGCGTTTTTCAGTTTGACTTTGAAGGTAGCTCAGCGGTCAGCGCGCAAGAAGCCACTGTTATCAGAGGGCAGCAGCAGGCAGTAGCTACTGGAAGTTGGGTGCCTTTTGCTGAGGTACAGTAACTCCCTTCTCTCTCTAGTGTCTGCGCTTTTCTGCTTTCATCTGTCTGTGTCGAAGCTCCCATCTGGTTAACATTAGCTTAATCATTCGACCCTTAAAGTGATACCGGAGGATTTTTATGTTTTCTGGGGGGGGTGTGCGACATTGCATTTTGGGACTGGAGAGATACAGTTCAAACTTCAAAATGTACGCATGCCCTGCCTGCTGTGAGCAGACAGCTGCTGTACTTTGCAGTGAGGCTGGCTTAGCACGTCTCTGCCTTTCCTGCCAACATAACTAAATAGGCCTGTCCAAACAGAGCTATTTTACAAGGGTTAATTGTCACAACACTTTTCTGCTTGCCTTGTTGTAGTTCCTGCAATTGTAACTCACTTAAACTTCCAGAAAGAGTCTGTCTTTTGGTGGCAAACACTGTATTGTATAAGTTTTTGCTTTTGTCTCTGACTGCCACAATCTGAAGTTCCTCTTCGCGATGAGAGTGGGGATAATAAATCAAACACGTGTAGGAAACAGCCTGCAGAGAAAACACCTGCAGAGATTTTAAGACTTCCAAAAAGCATGAGGTTGGGACTAGTGACAAATGAAATTAGACAGATCTGAGAAGCAATTTGATGGTGGAAAATTTTCCTGCAACCCCTGTGTTTTGCGATTGGTTGATATTCCTATTCTAGCAAGGCTGTGATGGGAATGGACTACTCAAAAATACAGCTTGAGAAAGCAATAAATTATTCCAGCATACACTGGGAGAGGGGGACAGTAATGTCTCATGCGTGGGAGACGCAAAGTAGGAGGCAAATTGAGTTACATAAGGTCATGGGAAGGGAAAGAGTAGTTCTTCTAGCATAACATCCAAAAATGAGGTGAGATTAGCACGGTCATGTCACTGTGACAATATCAAGATCACAATCTCTGATACCACAAGGCTAATTTTCCCCCTACACTCCAATTGCCAGAACTAACAACCATGCACAAGCCCTTCAGCCAGTCGGGGTTACCGTGGGGCTGGGCAGAGCTGGTCCCCCCGCTGCAGTGGCTCCAAGCAGCTGGGCAGCCTTGGGAAATGCCTGCCCACCCTGCCAGGGACTCGGCACGAAACATGACCTGTGTGAGAAAACTGGAGGCTTAACCCTGCTCTGCTCGGCAGAGAGGCTCTCAGGAGCCATCCCGGGCTTGGACAGGCTCCATGACGTGGGATGTCTTCTCCCCTGGCCTGGGATCAGCCCTGGGAAGCTGCATTGCCACCTGTTGCTTACAACATGGAAAGTCCCTCAATGAAATGCCTGATTTAGGAGCCGGATGAGTTTTGTAGCTGCTTTTCATAGAATAATCAGCATAAGTGACAGGTAGCCTTTCTCAATACGACTATTTTGCCTGGTTTTCCCAAAGATACAGTTCACATTTGCTTCACTTTAGTATACTAGACTTTACCTCGGGAAAGTGCTGTGAGATATATTGGACACTGCAGAGGAATGACACTTTAGTCTCCTTTACCTATTTCAATCCTTCCTAAAATTTCATTCGTACAGTCTGATCTAATAGACTCAGTAACTAGCGTTTGCTCCAGCTGTTTACTTGAGCCTCTGCAATGGCAGCATTTAGACTCTGGATCCCATGTTATGAATGAATGATGCTGCCTGCTATCGCCATGCCAAGGCCCTAGGCTGCAGGATGTTATGGTTTCATGAGGAGAGAGCCAGGATTTCAAACCCCTTTGGTAGCTGTAGATTCACCTTACTAATGCATTTCAGGGCTTACCTCCATGGCAATTTCCAAGGAAGCTCAGTAGGATGCTCTTTTGGGATAGGGCTGATGGCTCTGTAACAGTGAGAACCTGCTTACCCATTGATCCATGCAAGTAGTTGGTAACAGGAGCTGGGGAACTGGCTCTAAGTCTGGAGGTTGTTGTAGAGGCCAGAGAGTGACGGTTTGGTAGTCTCTCAGCCGAGGAAGGAACATGTCCTTTGGTCCTGAGAGAGCTTCCCCCTCCCACAGCCCACCTCCCCTCCCTCAGCCCGGGAACAGGGTTTATCCCAGGAGCTTTGAATTAGCCTCTTTCGATGACCGAGTTCTTAACCCACAGCTCACAGTGAACCACAGAGTAAATTCCTTTACACAGCGCGGTTTGATTCAGCTCCTTCGTCTAAATATTGACTCAGGCCTAAAGCTCTCCCAAACAGACAGTGGCTGTTAGTCATGTTGAATAGTGCCAAATTATACAAAGGAGGCAGATTTACAAGGCAGAGTTACAGAGCCACGGATGGGGCTTCGTGGTGGACTGTGGTGGCAGTCAACCACGATGTGAAATGCGCCGCTGTAAAGCCGGAGCACAGATCGGGGCAGACAGAAATCATGATGTTTCCATGTGTGGGGCAGGTGCTGGTCAGCCTTTGCCCCACACATGATTCTGCTCTACACAACATCTTCAGAAATCTGCAAGGTTTGAAACGGTGCTGGTAGAAGTTTCCAAGCTATAACTGGTGGGATGCTCTTAAATCTTGGTAAGAGTTTGATAGACTTATAGAATAACAGCAGACCCCAATTAATGTAAATACATATTAGTGAACATTTCTCAGTTTTCCACTCCCCTTCCTTTCCCATGTTTGGCAACCTTAAACTCAGAGGAAGTGGGAGAAGTGGTTTAAAAATTCAAAATTAATGTTAATGTGTAGCTTTTCTGTGCCTTGGATTTGAATGAAAGCCTCTTGAAGGCAGAAAGATCAGGACTGACTATATTTGCAATGCTATGCTAATACACTGCACCCACTCACAGAGCAGATCATGGGCTTGAGCTGGACCTCAGCAACATCTAGTAGCTTGATGCCCTAGTTGTTAAACAATATGCCATCCAATATGCCTAAATTAGGCAAATAAACTGTGCCTAAACTTTTTCAATCCAAATCAGGCACCGTCTTTAAGTATAAACCCAAATTCCCCATACAGTAATGGAGACACCAGGTTTTCTAAACATCTAATTCTTAGCTGTCTTCCCTGGAGGCCCTCAAATGACCCTCTTCCTCTGTAAGGACTATGTTGGGTACTCACTTCAGGACAGCTTTAGTAATCAGCTAAAGGCTGGGGCACAAAATGTAGATGTTTAAATTAACTGGACTAGATTCCACCCAATGAAATGTCATGTTACCTGCATAATGAGCACTCGTAGTGACCGTCATGGAATAAGGTATCTAGCCCTCTGCCTCCGTTTCAGCAAGAATGCTTATAAATTGATGAAAATTATTCAGAAAAGTATCATGACAAGTTTTACAGTGTTAGGAATTGGAAGACAGCTAGGACACTCTACAATCCAATCTGCTCAGCTCAGAGGGAGTTTAAGAAAAAACTTTGAACTTATTGTGTAAGCACATACACAAGCAAAAAAAAAAAATAGGCTCACTAGTCTAACAAACAAAGGTCTCATCATATGAAACAACTGAAAACTGAAGGTGACCCACTTCAGACTATAAGTTAGTTACAAATTTTAATTTCAAAGGTAATTAAGCACTGGAGACTTTATCCAGTTATGTTGGACTGTCTATCAAGAGGCAGATCAATACGAAAAACACTCTCAAGTACTCAGTAGCTTGTGTGTGCTTATTTAGGATGATTGAGTTCCTTGGCCCACAAAGACAATAAGGGGACATGGGGGAGATGTTGCAGTGCCTAATCCTGATGTGTATGGGGAGACAGCGAGAAAGAGAGTGAGCACAAAGCGCTGGATCCAGCTCATCAGTATAACCCAACCACAGTTGGCGGCATTAAGTCAGAGATTGATTTTTCCAAATAAGGATTAGGTTAAAATATTTTACAAGGAAGATTCATCAGAGATGGAAGCAGAGGATTTAAACTGACAGGCATATCAAATGAAAGCAAACGAGTGGCAAACATCAGAAATGTTTGTTTTGGGGTTCCACTCATTAGCTTGGACACAGCAGAAGGAAAGGGGGTGGTGAGACACCTCCAGTTTTGGTGAGGCACAGAGTTAAAACTGAAAACTAGAAGTAACTTCTGAGAACAGTTATATCCTACTGTCAAACACATACCTAAAATAAGAGGCAGGTCATACATTACCATTTGGGTCTGAAGCCTGCCACTGTCAACATTTGTGTTTGTAAATTCCACTGACATGGTGGCTTTAATTATATAGGTGTAGCCTTTGTTCCCCAGTAAGAAGAAAGTTCCTTACAGAGTCTAAGGTGAGAATAAACAATGTACAAGACTTCAAATACTAGAGAGTATGGCAAATGATGTCCTGTGATTCACGTTGTGCAGTCACTCATTTTAATGCAAAATTAGTATAAGGTGACACCCAGAAAAAGACTCATTTCATTCTGCTCTAAATGACTACGTGAGGTCAAAAAAATAGCAAAAAGGGCCCAGTACAGGAGATGAGTATGGGAAGGATTAGTGGAAGAAAGGGCAGACAGACATACTATGGAGATGCTTGCCAAGCAAGAAAAGGTAATTTCGAATGTCCTCTGTGGAAAGAAGTGAAGCAAATAGTGGGAAAGGAAGCAAACTCAAGCAGGAAGAAGAAAAAGGAGAGGAAAAAATTAGAGCAAGAATGAGATAATCGAGAGCCCTAAGAGTAAAGAAAAAAAAAAACCAAAATAGTTGGGATGGGGCAGGAAGCCAATTCCCAGAGTGAAGGAAGGCATGATATTGTTGGACAGATGGAAGAGGAAAGCTGTTTCCAGCATCAGTGGTTTTGGCTCAGAGGAAAGGCAGAGAGGCAAAAGAAGTCCTTTAAAGGAAACAATTATCATAGTTAAGGCAAAATTAGCCATTTACTGTAAGAGAAATTAAGAGGCAGAAGTTATCTGTTGGAGCTTGCATGTTAAAATGACATGTTTGACAATCATTTTTTCTCATCTGACTTCTACCAGCAGATGCTGATCTAAATTTTCAGAAGCAACAGAGAGTATTTGAGGTGCTTTCTTTCTGGTTCTGTAAAGCCATAAGCAGTAATTAGCACAGGACCTGTGACAAACTCACCTCTCTAAAATGGCTCACATTAAATATATAAAAAGAGAGCAATCGCAAGTCCCAGACACTTGTTAACAAAGACTCTATCACCAAATCACCTTTGCCCCTTCACCCATAAAGGCTGGAAGATAAATTCTTGCAGACTGTTTAGAGAAACCACAATTTGATCCTTACTTGTGGCATTAATCTGTTCAAAACAAACTAGCACTAAAAGAAGAAGCAGAAGACCTAATCCTGAGGTGTGAGCCAAAAAGGGTTTTAGCTTGACAGAAACCTTTATATTCTTTTAAGCTAACGGGAACTGCATCTACCTTTAAAAAGGCAGATCTTTAAATGAATTCATTTCAGACCCGTGAGGTTACGTTAGGTTAACTCCCATAATGGGCAATTTGGATTTCTAGCTGCTGTTTTTTTCTGGTACAACAAGGTTACGTTCTGAGAAACGTCTATTAGTGGGGAGGAAGTTTTACTGCAGATGTTTGTGATTCCAGCTTAAGTTTCTCATCAAAGCTTTAATGAAAATCAGCTGCTTGGAGTCGAGCCACCAGACCCCAAACTTTTTAAATCATAGGAAGCTGAAGCAAATGGAAGAACAGGACAGAGCAGATGGATAGTGGGAAATGTTCTCCATTTCAAGAAGGTGCATAAAGCACTCGCCATAACAATGCAATTTAAACCCCACTGCAGTGAGTTCCCACAAAGTTTTGGGCAAATACCAGCAAAGTGCCCCAAAGCTTATTCAGGGCTGTGAAAACCAATAAAAAGCATTTCATGCCCACTCTTATTCATGACATGGGAAGCAAGGAAGGAATCAGAAGTCCGTTTTTTCCAGGGAGCATGAGAAGCAGTAAAAGAATTGGTTTCTGAAGGAGAACTTGTCCTGATTTAAACTGATAACAATTAGAGCTCCTAGTGTTCAAGAGATGTGTAAAATAGGTCTAGTTTCTGCATAATATTTAACCAGCCACTGATAATTTACAATTTGCTTCTGGATTTAGGTTTCAAACACCAGACACCCTTGGTTTTTATATCTTAATTGGTCCTCTTGAATGTTTGGATCCGATCCCAGTTCACTTTCAGACACCACCATGAGCTGGGGATGTTTGGGTTATGCATCCTAATGCAAGATTCAACAATTGCTGAATAGTACTGTATACAAAGCTGTTAGAGCTCCACAGTTTTTGAAATCTAATTCTTTGTCGTTAAATGCTCTCAAAGAGGTTTTCCTAACTATCAGTCAGGATATGCAGTGTGCAGTGTGCGTTTGGCAATGCAGACAGAGATGGACTAAAATGCCCTAAATATGAGCTGGCTTTGTCATTGCTGTTTAGCTGTATTGAGCAATTCTTTAGATGGTTATTTTCTTAAAATAAGTACTTCAGAAATACTAGGACTCCTTTTTTTCTTTTAAGACAAACCAGCAAGAAACAGTGCTAAAACACCAGCATTCAAGAGTTATTATGATACCTAATATCACCCAAAGAATAATAGAGGGTGGTGGAAAATATTTTAGAAATTATTATTCCAAGTTTACAAGACTGTAAGAAGTAAAATGTTATTTTTTTTAAGTCATGACATATGGAAGCCAGGGAGCATGGGAAGAACTGTCACACTTGGTTAATTTGAAACATAATTTAATAATTACTGAATAAAAAGACTACCTGCATGAACAACTTCCAATATGATCTGTAAAAATAGCCGGTTTAGCTGAAACTGTGAGGATCTGAATCATTGCTTGAATCTGTCTTCACAACAAAAATGAATAAAAATGAACTCATTCAACCTTTCACCATTGGTGTCAAGTGGAAGAAAAAGCACGCAGAACCAGCAGCTAAACCAGATCATTTCTGGGCTGCATTGTACCCTGTTACCACCCTACAATATATCCTGCTGCTGTTGTATGAAAGACCTTCTGAGCAGCAAGAGATGAGTAGACTTCTTTTCTGCCAAGGCTAATGCAAGGGCAACACATCCTAGGGTTTCCCACTGTGGTTTTCCACCTCTGAGTCTAGATGATAGCCCAAGGAGAACTACAGAGAGCCTGCCGTTCGTGACTCCGTTATGTTGTGCTCCCCGCTCTCCTGGCTCCAGGGACCCTTCCTCAAAAGAACTCTGTGGAAGCAAGCATTTGTCCAGAGAAAATCTGCTCTAGTATCCAAAAAAAAAAAATAAAAAAAAAAGCTGTCAGGGCAAAACACTGCACAGGCCTCCCTACCTCACCTATTCAAATTCTACATACCAAGGTGCCCCAGAAAGACCACCACAGCCTGGCCCATTGAGGGTTGGTAAGGTCTCCAGAGTACCAGTACCTGGCACTGATCCATTCAAGGGGGGAGGTGGGCAGGTGTTGAAGGCCTAGACATTCTTTAAGGTCCACAGGGCTTTTGTGTGCCGTACTCAGCTTTTTGCAGGTTTCTGGTTTTCTGTGGCTCCCTACTTCCCATCAATGGGGAGGATTGCCTGCAGAGGCTCTACATCGTCACTAAAGTACCAGCCAACTACTTTTATTTGAGCAAGGGATTTTTGTGAGGCATGAGGAAAGAGACTGGATGGGGCTTTTTTCTCGATGCATCTACTCTTTGCCCTCTTTGAGCCAACAATAAGCTAATTTCTTCATTATCACACCATGCCTGTGATGAAAAAAGCCATGGACTGAGAGGCAGTGAGAGATCAGGGCAGGTTATCCCTTCTCCTGAGCCCTGGGCTTTCCTCTCTCCTTTCAGAGCACAGCCTCTGCCCACCTCCATGCTGGATGTTACAGATTGTAGTACAAATTTAACTATGCTGAGCTGTTTCCCTTCCTTCCCTCGCATTTGCAAAGCACTGGCACTATCAAGGGGGAAAGCAAGCAGGGAGAACAGCTCAGAAACATGGCACCTTCCCATCAGCCACACCCAATAACTGCCTATTTTGTCCACAGTTGGGACACCCTTGGGATGAAGTGATGGATGAAAGCTATTTCTCTTGATCTTCAAGTTTTTCACACTGTGGCTTGTGTTTCATGCTAAAAGGCTTTTAAATTGATGCCTTGGCTATAGGCCAAGTAGATCACTGTATGTCCCCATTGCGATTTCGACATTTCAAAGATTTGCAAAATCAAACCAGTAAATACTAAAAATCTGGCGTGGGAGGAAATTGCTGCAAAAGAAAAATCAAAGGAAGCTTCAGATCTACCCTCTCAGTTTTAACAGTGTCCCACGAGCACAGTTGCACCTGCTTTAAAGGCCACTTTTATTTTTTTATCCCTTGACAATTTTTGTCTCTATCTGGAAATCTCTCACGGAGTGCTGTAGTTTGTCAACTTATTATGTCTCACTTATTTGGGCGACTCAAGAGGACAAAGTATGACTCAGAACCCACATCTCATGTGAATGTTTTATGGGGACTGGGTGGAGGGTGGTTAATGAGGAAACAAAGCAAAATTATTTATCCCTTTTCCTGTAAATTGTTCTCCTTGTATAAGTTTGGCATTTTGTTTGAAAGAGGGAAATCAAATAGCTACCTTTCCAATGGCAGATTTTCTATTTCCAACAGTGAGCATCTAAGAGTAAGTATTTTACTTAGTGTCTGTAGTAATAAGTACATTAGCGCAGAGGCTGGTATTAATCTCTAATCCTTAGCCAGCTTGCAGACAGCTAAAACATTTTAGCCCTCCCCCTTTTTGGAGAGGAATGCCTTTTAAGCAGAGGTTTTGTCTTTCCCACTGTATATGGAAAAAATGACTATGCGCTTCTATGGAGAATGCCTAGCTGAGAAATGTTTATGTTGGATCCAACCCCATCTCTGTTGCTGAATGGCATTTTGTTTTCCACTTGGACTGGGGAAGGGGTAACAGTCTGGAAACATTTTCAACACAGGAAATTTTTTAAAAATTAAATACAATTACTTAGTCAAGGTAATAGATCCTGTTGTTGCTCTGCATAAAGCCATCTGGCTTTCAGCTATTGCTTTTTTTTTTTTGCGGGAGTCACCGTTATTCTGCCACTGCTACAATGGAGGCGTGCACAAGTCCACTCAAGCAACAAGAATGCAGATGACAGTGGACTGAGGAAGGAGGGTTCCTTGTCATTTTTGTCTGTTGCCCGTGCCCTGCTTTGCTTATTGATTTGGGGATTACCCATGTACAATTAGCCATATTCACTCGCCCGCCTACTCTACTATGCAACAGGGAGGAACAGAGGTAACTTTTGTTCTGCATCTCCCCCACCAGCAGGATTTTACCTAGAATTGGAGCAACAAGTTTCAGTCTTGCTAGTTTTAGCTTTAGCAGTCTCTGAGCTCTTTGTCTAAAACTTCAGGAAGGCGGTTTCCATCAGCATCATAATCTCTTCTTTATTATCATCACAAATCAACTTCTATTTTGAAAGGTGATGATTTAGTAGCTCCTCAGGTGATACATAAATATTCCCAATTGTCATGGATAATTCAACAAGTGAAGTTTTAAATTTAGACTGTTATTAAGTTAGGGTGTTGTCCCATCTCACTCAAGGCAATCACAATCTTTTTCAGTAAATTCTGAGGACAGCTCAACCCCTTTGTATATATAAATGATGGAAATCTTATAGCATTAAGTTGTTGCTTAACACAGCACCAGTTGGAAAACCAGATTAAATCCTGTCATCAGATATATTCTTTAGCAGCTGCAGACTGGCCGGACACGGTGTGCATGGCTCCAGAGCAGCTATAGCCCTGTGCCCCCAGGTGAGAGCATCACTGGGGGTGATAATATTGAGATCCATGCACAGGAGATGACAGAAAGGACACTAGTAACAGAAAACAAGGCTTCATTTGTTTCAGCAATCATTGAACAGTTCATTTACTGAAAAATATTACAGATTCAAAACCAGTGTCACTGATTTATTTATTTTATGTTTGAAGATTCCAGTTACTGAGCTTCACAAAAACACACCATTGCAGCTTTAATGAGCATTTTGTATCACTTGCCTAGATAACCCCATTATTATATTAATTTGCCCAGATCTATGGAAAATACACCCAGTGAGACTTTAATTGTCATTGAACCTATCTCAGAATTTAATTTAAAAAATAAGAACATGCAACAATATTGAAGGTTTTCACTGAATGACTATTTCAGCAAGAAGGAGTTTGCTTTTACATTTGCAAGCTAAATAACAAAACAGAAAGCTTGTTATTGTGTAATTGACATAATTGCTTCAGTTTTTAATCTCATTAAATGCAATTAGAACTGAGATACCTGTCAAGATAAGTGGATAAGAAAAGATTACCAGCATTGTGCCCAAAACTCTTCACCAACTTCTGGTTAATTCCTAATTTGCAACATCAGTGGAGCACTGGAAGTAATAAATATTTCACAGTTAACAATGTCAGAAATTTAAGAGAACAATACAGGAATTTAATGTACTACACCAGGGTACTTATTATAAAACTATCATGAATATTGATTTGGAGACTAATCTAAAAAATGTGTTCCTCTCAGAAACGTTTACAATTTTAAAAATAAATTTGAAATTGCAAATGTCTAATTTGCATGAGGTTTCTGCCCTTGAAATGGTAAATACTATAAAGTGGCTTTTTGCATGCAGACAGTTCTCTAACAGCTGTAGTCTCCTATTAAATGGGGCAATTAACTGTCTAGATATGATGTCACACACCAAATTAATTTCTCCAGTAATAACAGTTAGAATGTGACCTTTCTAGTTCAGAAGAATTTGATACTGTAGACCAGAGGTAATGAAGGCTTATAGAAATTATAAATAGAGTTTGGAGACCTAAGGGGAAGTTGGTGAGCAAGCTTGTTTGTTTTTAATTCCCTAGGTTTGTGAGGCTTCAAAGCTCAGATAAATTTAGCAAAAATTGACGGAGAAGAAATAAAATTGCAGAGCAGATGTCTGCTTTTTTTTGCATGTTGTGGAGTACCTCACAGTGTAGAGCAGGACTTCTGTCCAACTCTCTTTATGATGACTTTGATGGTAGAGCATGTGTGGCCAACAGGTTCGTTCTCCAGAGAAAGACAATGATCCCTCTGAAATGTCACTTCACGGGAATTTATAGGTTCAACCAGAAAGATAGTCTTGAATTTGCTATTACTCAAGGCCTGGGAATTTGAAATCCATTTATTTCTTCAAATGATAACTTAAGCTGAAGCGAAGTATGACAGCTCTTGGAAAAGGCACCACCAGGGCATTTTATTTTTAAAATTAGTTATAGTTTAACTCAGTGGGCGGAAGAACTCACAGCAACCTCTTCCATAGCCAAGACCTGATCTGGGAAGATGCATGTAGCAAATGAAGAGAAATGAACAGGAGAGGTTAAAAGGGTAAGTTATCAGCAGAAATGATGTTATTTGTACCTTCAGTAAGAGCTCCAGCTCTTCATTTGTTTTTTCAAGAAGAGAAAAATGTTTTAATCATTGTATCTAACAAAAACAAATGCCCTGAAAGACATTTTAACAAAAACAATTTCTATATCAAATAATTTTTCCATATTTATATTTCCTTCCTCTTATGAACTGAAGAAAACAGATTTTCCTTAAGTATCTTAAAAGCTCTCCTACAAAGTTACTTTCAACTTTTCATGTGAAATTTTAACATTGAAATGTAATTCTTTTTTTTTCTCCCTACCCTCTTTGACTAATCCTTTTCACATATCTGGTATGCTTTGGCAGTAAATCCTTGCAGGTCCCTCATAAAAATTGACCTCAAATACCAGAGTGTGGTCTATCCCTTAGAAAGGATGGAGAAAAAAATGGGAATGACAGTACAATGCCAAGCAGTGCTGTGTAAATATGCAAATGGCTTTAAAGTATGGCTGTTTAGCTGGAAGCCAAAAAAGTTCTTTCAGCACTGGATTAAAAAGACTGGAAGTTTTGGGTCCAGCGACAGCTTTATGTTCATTGCAGACATCTGAAACAAGCAAATCACAACTACCAGAAATGTCTGCCTCTGTGGGGATATTCATTATTCCTAGTGGTTCTGACTGGTTCTCTTAAAAGACATGAAGTTGTTGACTTGTGTCACTGCTGCGGATTACATTGTGTACATCTGGAACACTATAATCCAGGATTATATTGTGTACACCACTGCTATAGGTTACATTGGGTACATCTGGGCATGGTTCCAGGCAACCAGCTCTAGGTAGCCGTGTTTGAGCAGGGGGGTTGGACCAGGTGACCTCCAGAGGTCCCTTCCAACCTCAACTATTTTGTGATTCTGTGTGTCCATGGTCATTATTCCACTTTACAGATGGAGAAACTGAGTGAAAAAAATAATGTTCATGGTCACACAAGAGATGAGCAGAAGAATGTGTTTTCCTGAGTCCCAATATTGTTATGAACATAGTTAGGGACAGAAGAGCTCAGGCATAGAAACAAGGTGATAATCTATCCAGGGAGAAGGAATATTTTTCCTTACGTTAATTTCAAACAACACAATGAAACCATCGCTGTGAAGATGTTCGTAGATTAGAGGTGAAGGGTATGTCATGACGTGGGTGAGTGACTAGAAACAGGTGCAGGGAAAGGCAAAGTGGAGAAGAGGAGTAGGAGGACAAATGGAAAGGAGGACAGGGAGGACACGAGCATGAGTAGAGAACAAGGCAGCAGCAGAAGGGCTGTGGGAGCCAATGGGGGGCAGGTGGAGATCCACAGCCCATAAGCGTAATGTTCAGATGCTCCATTAATAGAAACAGCCCAAGAGACGTACAGAGGCCTCCCCCAAGAAGGGCCAATGAGCGACCATCTCATCTGGTTGGCATTTACTGTAAGACTGTTAAAATGACATTCAAGCCTCGTTGCCAACAAGAGAGATACATAATATAGACAAGATTAAAAGGTAACCTATAAATAAAGACTAGAGTGAATGTCTGCTATAAATACAAACTGAGGAGCCATGGATTTAATCAATGCCTCATTATACATAAACAGACCTATTGGAATGTGCTGTCTGCAGCAAACCCTTTATTGCTACAAGTGCTCACTACGCTTTTGAGGAAACTGTAACTACACAAATCTCTATCCATATGATTATTCTTTCTCCTTTGGCAAATTCAAATTTTAGGGACACGAGAGTTAGAAGAAATGGATAAAAAAATCATTTGCAACTATACAGTTATATTGTAAAAAAGAGGCAGGGACGTGAAAGACTGTTAGGACAATACCAGAGATGTCAACAAATACTTGTTTATGAAGAGCCCGAGGACACCTTCTAGAAATATTTTTCTCTCTGTTGCCTAAAAAAATCAGAACAAAAGCAGAAAGAATTTAATTAGACAAATTTTGCCCCAAGTCATACACTTCACATAGGATCCATCAGATCCTTTGTCCGCATGGCCTACCATAGTTAAATCAAATGTAGTTGTAGATATGGATCCTTTTGGTCTGTTGGAGGAGTAAAATAATCAGTGTTTAAATACAGCTATCTGTTATCTCAACCATTTCAGCTGTTGAGAGACAGAGACCACCCTCTCAAGCTTCTCCCATAGAAGGTATTATGGTAAAAAATGCAAAGAATTGCTCTGCATTTCTTGGTTATACGTTGTTGGCGATCTTGTGAACAGTCTAGTGATCATGTGGGGAACAGATGAGGATAAAAGCTGTAAGGAAGAGGAGCAATGCCAATATTCAAAGCAGCAAATAATATTAAAAGCACTGTTTTAATGCAATTATCGGTGACTGTACTATGCTTTTAGGAAACATTAATCAGGAGCCTGATCACACAGAGGCATTTGGCAGCATCTGATGCTGGGTTCAATGATTTGTTATCTCCTAGTTATGAAGTGTAGCAAGACAGTCTTTCATGGTCAGCTATGCCGAACAGGAAAGGCAGATTATGGGCTGATACACACTTCTCAGCTACCTTACATGAGCTACTGTACCTGTAAAATATGTACTGTTTCCTGGGGACAGCCAAAACCAGTATAGTTCTAACCTTTATTAGTCAAATTAATCCCAAGACTTACTTGACAGTGTTTCTCAGCTGTAGTAAATATTTGGTACAAAAGCACTTCCAGCAAGAGCTGGTGAGACAGTGAGTTCCTCAACCACAAAAGTGTAAAAGTCTGTGCAGGAAGTATACCGGAGCACCACACGCCGCCTGAATGGGCAGAGCATTGGCTGGATAAGACATGAGATGCAGATAAAAGCTTTTGGCAGTTCGTCCCCTGCCAGAAACAGGGCTTCACCTCCATAACTTAAAGGCATGTCCATGTAGACCATTCAAACCAGAGCATTAATTAATAAACACCCTATTAGACTGGTAAACTCAATCTCCGATGGACCCAGTGCAGCTGCCTATGCATTCAGAAAAGAAGGAAATACAACCAGGCATTTCTGTCTGATGACTCTACACAGCCAGTGCAGTTCATAGGTTTTTTAGTGAACGTGCAAGTCTGTCCAGTTCTCTGGCACCAAGGCAGCAACCAGCACGGCTGAGTCAACACCAGGATCCTGCAGAGCAAATATAGTTTATCCTTTCCCCTCACTTAACCCTCATCCATTACCATGTACACACACACACTTTTGAGACCCCCCTGTAGTCACAAGACATTCCTAAATACTACACAAGCTGAATGCTCGAGCCAAAATGTAACCTCCAGCAGCTAAGCACCTTTTCCAGAGTCAGCAAAGTGTACGGTGGCTGTGTTCTCTTACAGAACTCCCAGGGCTCCTGAGCACGCTAGTCACCAGTAGCATGTGCCGGCACCGAGCTGCAGTTGCACACAGTGCTTACTGTAGATCTGCTGGATTTTGTGTTTTGACAACAAATGGAGAGGGATTTGTCCTGCAGGTCACCAAAGGCAGGAAGGTCAGGACAGTGGGGTGCAGTGTTATTGCAGCTCTTTCTGTTTGCATAAAGTTTCCCAGTAGACTGAAGAAGAACTAAATCTTTGTGTCTATGCTTATGAATATCACGTTTTTGACCTGAGGAATTTGAAACGTCTGTTCCTGTGCTCCCAGGGAGCAAGAAATGGCCAAATGTCCATCAGTCTACAACTGGCCGTCTGGATTTTAAAAGTCCATGTTTAAATGTACTGGAAGTTAATTATGTCCTGAGCTGAAAAGCATACGTAGAAGTCATGTTGGTGCCTTCAGTACTTTCTTGCTGAATGAAACACCAGTAGCCAGACTCATATATCTATCCGAGGTAAAGAAGATTGCTTTGTAGTTAATGCTTTCCAGGCATGATAAGACATACAATTTGTGCCTACCTGGCGTGGTTTTAAGCTAGGATGTCTGTGGAGTCAAACACTTTGTTTCTTTACATTCCAGTTTGGCAAAGCATTATTTTTAGTGCAGCAAAAAGTATGCATTTTGGAGGGAACCAGGTGTCCTTAGAATGGGGTCATGCTCCTTTCTGTGCTAGAGCTTAGCTGCATAGTTATTTGGGGAGTTTTACTCAAGTCACTAGCTCTGGAGACTGTCAAAATCACTCACAGCATCAGAGCTCTTCTTCCCAGCTGTGTCTACAGTGCTTAATTGCAACTTGAGTCAGGAATGAACATGACAGGCAGGGATCAGTTTTGTTCTTTATAAAATGAGATAATCTTGTATCTCACAAGCATGTGTTAGAACTAAAGTTTGCAGTGAGCACCAAGTATTTCATACGACAATACAAAGTCTTAATAATATCTTACAGATTTCTTTCCTAAATATGTTCTATGCTGCCCGAAGCCATCAAGTTGAAGTGGGACTGAACTACTAGCAGCAATAAAATTAATTTCCAGAGACCAAATGTCCAGTGGCATTCTAAAACTCTTCCTAAGAATTATAGTTTTACCAAATGTGCCAGCGTATATACATGCTTTGTGCCCCCCAAAGAAAAAAAGCATATCTCAGAGATGGGTCAAAAAGATTTTGTTTGCAGGTTTTTGAACGCACAAGTATTCAGTGAAGAAGGTAGCATCAGTGCAGGGTAACTTGATACAGCTCCTTTGGAGAGCTAGCTGCAAATACCAGAGGAGACACTATCAGGACAAAGGGAAACATCCCATGATTATACTCTGAACTGGCCAGAATCAGCCTAACCTTAAATGTAGAAACAGGATCGCTTGGGCCTGCCAGACATCAAGGTTTCCTTTAGATCTATCTGCTTTCTCTATCTGAAGGTACTGATTGGTGGAGCAGACTGTCAGGAGCTTTTGCACTTCTCCAAAGGTACAGGGTGTCCAGCAGTTTGGCCAAATCGTGACATAGCAGCTGTAACCTGGACACTTCTACACAGCACAGCACACCTGACATGGGCAATAGGCTTCATCTCCACAGGTTTTGTATGCAGTAGAGATGCCTACCCACGAACTAGCCCTGCAAGCCCCCCTTTGCAGTCAGTAGAGAGCAACAGGCACAGCTGACCTACTTTAGACGCATTTTAGTATAGAAGGAATTAAACCATACAAAGGGTGTCTACCTGGCTTCTTCCCATGTGGATGTCTCCATGTGGATGACTCCCAGCCTGCTGTGGTTTGGGCTTCCTACACATGCAGTCCCGCCGCCCAGCTGTGGAGGCTGCTGGCCAGGATGGCCCTGCACTAGCACGGCCACAGCTGTGTTAGCACAGCACTGCACCTGGGGCACAGAAGTCCTCTGGGGTCCAGCCTGGGACTGTCTTCATGTCTGACATAGACACGTCAGGTTGGGGCCTGCTGAATGCTGAAAATCTGCTGTGCTTTCTGCGCTTGGCTGGGGATTGAGTATTTCTGAACGTGAGGACCCTATTGTAAGTGAGAAAGGAAAGGAATCTCTTCAGAAAAGCGTCCTACCTATTCTGAGAAGACCAGAGAAATTGGAATAGTTTCAAAGCAGAGGACTGCTTTCTTAGAGTTGTTTCTCTAATGTTCTTATTTATTACATAAATTAAAGTACTGGGAGATATTCAAGCAGGAAAACATCTTTATTTTTAGGAAGGGCAGTAGCTATTTATCTCAAGTTGGCCTAAGCAAACAATCTTCAAAAAGGCCTCAGAACCATGGCTGCCAATTCCAAATACTTCTAATAAAAAAATAAACAAAAGCAAGCATGTTTGGGTTGGGTTTGGAAACGTCCCCAAGGAGCAAAGGGCTGTTGTTTCCATGGCAATGCCATGCACTTCCAGCAGACTGGTCTCTCTCTAAGATCCAGGTATTTTAAAATGGGTGGAGGATGTTTAGAGTATTTATTCATCCCTGTATAGCAAAAGATGGAGCGCTTCAGGAATATAGTATTATGTTGAGTCCTAAACTTCTGTTTGGCTAAACCATTCCTTCCAGAAAAACATTAAACCTTGATGGGAAACTGTCAAGAAGGGAAGAATCCATTGCTCCACTCAGTTTGTCTGATTGTTTTCATCAATGCATTAAAAACTTGGGCTTTATTTACTCATGTGTCCTACTTTGAGAGATATCTATGGCTGATATTATGCCTGTTATATCAGAAAGAGGAGCAACATTTTTCTCTTTTCTTTTCCCTAGGCTCTGAGGAGAAACTTGATAATATTCAAGTAGAGTTTGTTTTCTTGTTCTTTTCTTTCACTCCATAAGAGACAGTGAGGACTTTTGAGGGTCCCACAGTTCTGAAACCATTGATCATTTGATGTCAAGAGATAAACATTATTATGCAAATAATTCACAATATGTGTCACAATTCTCCATAGATGTTTTGATTGAGAGATATCCTATCACATCAGACTTCACAGTTCTCAGACTAAGACTCTCTTAGGTATATGTCTTCTGACAATATTTTTACCACCTTTACAGAACAGGTCAGACTGCAGAAATATGGAAACGTGAATGCACAAAAGTCTTTTTAAAATGAAATTATATGTCCAATGAGCTTGCTACACCATCAAGATAAAGCAGGTGAACAACCTGTGGTATGTCAGCTTAGACAGAGATAACTACCTGTGTATGTTCTTGACCGTCACTAGATGACAGGTAATGAAAATTAATTTAATTCTCTTCCACCAAAGGCTAAAAGAGCATGATCAGCAATAGTTACTATGACTTGGGTAGCATACCAGAAATTATGCTACAGTCAGTTGTTTAGCCTCTTGGCATATGAAGAAGTTATGTGTGAGGACTGCCAGAAACTAAAAAAAAAATGCACTTTTGCCTCTTGGCATCAAAAGTCACCCTTCTACATAAAATACAGGTGTTTGTGACACAGAGTATAACTTCTTTGTATTTTTGCAGGTAGATTTGGGATATTAGGTTAATTAAGTTAATTTTCATTTCATCACAAGCACATAAGTTCATAGGATTCAGCTGTGCCCATGCTGCACTCACTTTTACTATCCTGAACCGACCTTTGAAGTGAGGATCTACTAAGTAATACTGTAATGTTTGATTTTTGCCCTCATGTCTGAACATCCATGCAGCCCACTGAGGATCCTTCTCAGACCTGGAAGGAAGCACACCTTTTGACTCTATCTCTAGCAGCAAGGAGCATAACACTGGTGGCCAGATACAACCAAGTCTCAGCTGACACTGAACTTAGCAGTGACTTGGAAGCTGATGTGCCATGACTTCTACTTCAAGTGCTGCTTTTCAGTTTCAGTTTCTCAGGTGCACCAGCTGTCTCCTTTTTTACAATGGTCCTGGAGACAAGCACCATCTTTTTCTTCTGGGTTTGTTTTGGATCAAACATAAATGAGATTCCTCGCCCAAGACTGGTAGGCATGAGTATAATGAATATAACAAAAGCTGAAATGTCTTAATGTAGACCATTTAACCCTGAATCACATCCCTTCTTGTACCCCAGTACTCAAGAAAAAACTCTGGAAATACCAAACACTGGTGTGGATCCAAGGGAGCCTTTTATTGTAGAAGAGAGAGACCCTTTGTGCTTTTATATATCCACAGGAAAGTCACAAGTTGCACTACTAACTAAAGAAACATACCATGTTTTCTTACCATTAGATGAGAGAGTCAATGGCTACATCTGAATTACGGAATAAAGAAGTGTGGGGACCTCCTAGTCAAGTAGCATAACACAGCCCATGTCCACATGCTGAAGCTCTGTCTGTGTATGTCCAGAAAAGAGCAGTCCCATACAGACTGTCCTAACAGAAGCCTTGCTCTGAGCTGTGCCTGGACATTGCTGGGAAAATCACAATCTGTCAAAGAGCAAAATCAATGCAGAAAGTGAATCGTCAGTCAGCATGGATGCACCTGAAACCATGCCTTGCCTTTCTTCAGCTGGCTGATGCAGATGCAACCACAGAGAACTCTCTGTGCGTGTTACCAGCACAACACTCTTCTTTTGGGAAAAACAAGACAGAAGAGGCAGGGTCACAGCAAACATACCTACCCCGGCACGACTGCACCACTACTGCTAGATGGCAGCAGGGAAGGAGCAGGGACCTGATTCTGCCCTCAGTTACGCAGGCACAGATCAGGAGCAGCTGCAATGAAACTGGTGGAACTGCTTGAATAAAATATGGGAGTAAACTCATACCCTGTGTATGTGAATTGTATTCCATCTTCAGTCCCAGCTTGCACCCATACCAGCAGAAGGGTCTGAAGAAACAGAACGACTACAGGCTCCACAGCGCCTTCAGCACTGCAGATGGTTCTTTTTTTTAAGAAATGTAATAATTAAATCCAGATGCAAGGTGGGGGAAAATAAATGCACCATGGGTGTAAAAGATTTTCAAGAGCTCAGCAAGATCCACATTAGATTGGACTTTTCAGCTTGAACTGGAACAAGCATGTCCCTCGGGCAAAAAAAAATCTAATAATTGTGAAGACATAATTGTTAAAGCAGATCTAGCATTTTGGCCTACTAATTGTCTTCACCATTCAGAAACAGACAGTGGACGGAAATGTTCCTTACTCAATTGCCTACTAACGATTTTTCAGGGAGGATAGTTCCATTTTGTTCCAGACCTGTTTGTGCTTTGTGTGCATAATTTTGTGCTCCCAGAACATTTGGCCATTTGAATCCCTCAATTAGCTCAACACTCTGACACTTCTTTTTATAAATATGATGTTGGCTCATGCCCTGGAACAACTAACCGATCACTCCATTATCACTAGTAGGGCAAGGAGCAACAAAAATATATCAGAATAATTGAGAATGCCTGAGAAAACTTCTGAACCCAAAGGAAACAATCTGGATCCCATTTTCCACTCATTCCCACTTCCCTCATAGCATTGATTGTCAATACCTCATTTCTGGTTTTAACTGATGCAACCCATGGTTTAAAATACTGTACTAAAATAGTGAGCATCAGCACCTTCCAAGTTTTTGTGATGAATTGTGATGAATGTGGGGAAAAAGTGTTGCCAAAAATACCCAGGCGATTTAGGAGCCTGCAACTCAGGGGACTCTGACAGTGAGCATAGAAGAGGCACCCAAAACTGAGGCAGATGTCTTGAGGAAATGCGAAGTGTGTCTGCTCAGGATAGGGGGTAAGTTGGTTCCCAGTGGACTTCAACAAAGACTGTACAACCCTGCCCATGCAGCTGGAACCAGTGACGTTGCACTGAACTGCACCCAACTTGTTCCTGCTGTGTGAGTGGACTAGATGAAAGCTCACTCATGGCTGCAATGCATACCCATAGTTGAAGTATAAGGGAGATGATCTTTATGTCTGACTGAAGGATTGTCATAGGCACTTTTACACACACTCAAACATTTCCATTGTCCATATTCACCATTGTAAGCAAAAAATTATTCTGCTTAGACCTGCAAAACCAAGAAAGCCTTTGGGCAGACACTAATGGACCATCTAGGACCACCCACTAGCTGAGGGGCACCAGAGAATACATAGATCATAGATCTATATGAGTGGAGAGAAATATTGCCAAGACAGACACTGGGATAAGAATCTGTTTTCAATTTAGAAACTAACTGTCTCCCTTCCACAGTGTGTGGCGTAATCATTCAGCTGAAATCAGTCTGGTGGGAGCCAGTCCTACAGCTCTGTGTTACAACTAAACAACTGAAAGAAACAAGCATTGCAAATAGACAGTATTTCTGCTGTCCCAAAGTGGCTGTGATATGAAGGCTTTTACTCCTAGGAGCTATTATCTAAGAAAGTGTTTCCAAAGCAAACCAGATAAAATATTCTGTATAAGAATGGTAAAGGCAACTGTTTTCCATTTATGTTCATCTCAGCTTCTCAGAGCTCTCTGGGATAAGACTGGATTAATGACTCATTTGTTAACCTCATTTTTAAATCTTGTTGTGAGTCATCTCGTAAGATACATTATTTTCTAAACAAGCAGCCCATCTGGCTGGATAGAAATACCTACCCACCCTTGAGAATGGAAGCTAAAATGCAGATGAATCTCAGGGTTGCCGGCTCTTGCTAGCCAGTGCTCCACAGCTGTATCTACAGCACCCTGCAGATGTACAGGTTCAGGACCCAGAAGCAATATGGCCATAGCACTGTGCTATGTGTTAATTAGCCACTGCCACCATCACAGATAGTTAGCAATACTACTCATAGGCTAGTTTTTGCAGCTAGTGGAGGTATCGCTGCTCACAGTGGGCATGAGAAGCAACGGTTAGGCCAGTGCAGAAAAGAAACCATCCTTTATTTCAGGGCAACCCAGGAAAATGAGGAAGAGGGAGATACAAAGGAAATCTAATCCTAATTAGATCAGTACAATATAATAAGAAGCCTCATACCTCATACAAATGCAAGCTATGCAAGATCATACCCTTCTGATTCACTTGAACCTCCCGATTTTCCCACTTTTTGCAGAAGTGACCTCAAGAGACACAGAATACACGAAGTGCTGTAGAGGCAACCACAAAAAGTATTCCAGGAGAGCCTGGCATATGTCAGGCTGACAGACACCTCAGGGATAGCATTTGTAAATGCTAGCAGAAACAGGGTGTGGTAAATAATTTCTGGAAATCTAAACGACATGCTAGGGCCGTCACATTGGCTCTGCAACAACATTGCAAGAGTTAGGCAAAGGTGAGAGATTTAGGATGCAAAAATTCATGAGTCTGCATGGATCTAACACCATACATGTGACACGGGGAGGTTGCACAGGGTGAGCAGGTGCTACCAGAGTAATAGAGGTTACTCCTGAGGTCAACCTGTGCGTTGCAAACTGAGATAGAAGTTCCACCACCTCACCAGCTTTTTCCACCTCCTCACACCAGCTTTGCAAACTGAGATAGAAGTTCCTCAGTGGAGAACAAGAACTGATACCACCACAATAAATATATAATACATCAATATCAAATGAAAGCTATCATCTTTCTTTTTTATTTTCCAGTCTTAATAGCTTTGTTTGGGTTTCTGATTTCTCATATTATTGCTCTAATTAGTATTTGAAAGAAGGTGATATGGATATTTACAATCTTCTGTTTCATTTTGGTAAGTTATCAAAAGTACTATATTATATACACCTGGCACAGCCTCACATTTTAGAAATAACAAGAAAATTTTACCTTTCATGCAATCTCCCCCCATTTATTTATTATGTCACATGAAGAATGACTGAAGAACTGTTGTATCTCCGAGGGACAGATTGCTTCCTGGAACGACAACAGATTATTGCTGGCACATCTCACCAGCCCCACAGCCAGAGAGACAGCCCTGCTTTGGTAGCTTCTCACAGCAGCCAGCCACCTTCCATTCAGAAGGGCATCGATCTTTGTAGATACGCATCTGTCTCCTCTAGGCTCTTCATCCAAAGCTCATCAGAGTTTTGATGTAAAGTAAACTTTCTAAAGCTTTTCTTATTTTAAGTAAAAGCTATTCCTTTCCTATAAATACGCTCTTCTTTACCGAATAAGGATCATCATTTCTAGTTAACTCATCCTCTAGTACAAAATGCAGTAAGAATCTGCTGGCTCCTCACCCACAGGCAGGCACCCACTGCTGGCCAGGGGCAGGACACAGGCAGGAATGCTGACAGCTTAAATACTGTAAAGCCAAAAAAAAAAAAGCAGCACCAGGGCAGGGAGTGAAAGAACAGACTCGAGTTCAGCAGCATGTGTGTGGTCTGCTACGGTGGGGTCGTGCAGTGTGCTCTGGGGAGACCTGACGGTTGTAATTCTTGCTTTCCCCTGCCTCTCAGCCAAACCTAACTCTCTGAATACGTATGCATTGGAAATACTTTATTTTTATTTTTTCATTGCAGGAATGCCAAGAAGGATTTTACCGTACCAGCTCAGGAAAATGCTCTCCTTGCAACTGTAATGGTAATGCAAACAGATGCCTTGATGGATCTGGAATCTGTGTGGTAAGGAATTCCTGTCTTCTCTGCTGGTCCCTCACTGAATAACAGTACAATTTTTATTCTTTTTAACGATAACATGAACCCTTTCACCTTCTTTCACTCTTGCATGAGGCTTCACATGAAGGAAATATTTCCCAGGCAAAGCCAAGAAACTACAGGCCGTGGTTTGACTCTTCTATTAACACCAATGCTCAATTTTCAATACACAGCAAAAGCAGTGTCTGTACTACAGGAGCTTTTTGCTGAAGGGCAATCTTAAGTAGGGCCAAGATCAATACATTAATAAGATTATCCTGGCCAGATTTCATTCTCACTTACTTAAATTATCTCTGTAGATTCAAAACACTTCCTGTATGCAGTATTCGTGAAAGTCAGTATGCTGGGGAAAATTTTTAGACCATCAGAAATATGGAAAGAGTCTTGTATACCCCTGGAGAAAAAATGTATAAATTCAAACACATTTCATTCTCCTCTTTATGAATACGGCGCTGTATATCATATAAACAATTTACAATGGTAAGTGACCCCTGTGAGTGTATATACATGTGTTATCCATAGTAATTCCACTGCATGGCAGCCTCCTGCTGTGAAGGAAAAACATGAGGAGGTTGAAATAATACACCAAGGGAAGAGCCTGTTGAACTCTGAGGTAGTATTACAATTTCCCATATGTTCGGTCGCACTCAGTATCAGCTCATAGACAAAGCTGTGAGTTAGTATTAGTAGTTGATCACTTGTACCTCCAGAGCAAAAATCAGTCCAGTAAAACTCATCCCAATTACAAGTGGGCAATCAGAGCGGTAATACACTAAAAAAAAAAATGATGGAAGTTAATAGTGCAATGGATCTGAACCACATAGCAAAAGCTAGGCACTAGTGTACTCTTTATAGGCTTGTAAAGCACGAGTAGAGCCCAGGACTCCTTGCTCTGCCATGTGTTACTTTTGACAAGTCATAAACCTTTGCCCTCAGTTTATCTATCTCCTCATAAAATGGCCTGATAATATTCACATACTTTGCATCGTTGCAGCCTCTATCAAGTTTTCAGTTATACAAATACATAAAGCCATGCTCCATGGCATATTTCCTACCATTTTTATTCCTGTGGGAGGAAGACAGTGCAGCTGACAATTATGTCTTGGCCATAGTAGTGTGCTTAGGATTGGCTAGTGTCTGCAGAACACGTATTGGCTTAGTGTTTTAATATTAGATTTTTAAAAGTGGTTTTACACTGCCAGGCACTCTGTCCTGGTTTGAGTGGCCAATCCAGTCCAAACCATGACACATTCCCAGCTATTCTCTTTTACATGGCTTTTGCTCCTGGGATGATTTTCCCCTTAGTGACGGGTGACTATGATGACAAGAGGGAACTTCTTATGGAAGACTTGAGAACAAGGGAGTGAGCTTGACAAACATCTGCTTCTGATGATTCTGGTAGCCAGAGAGTTTCTGGAGTAGAATATATGAGGTAGGGAAGTGATTAGATCCTCAGTTTACAAACACAACAGAAGACTTGTTTCCTATCTGCTACAAAAATAAGGCTGATGTCAAGGGTTGAGGGGGAAAAAAAAAAAAAACAACAAAGAAAAACAAAGTTACTATATCAGCAGGAAATAATCTGAAAGTATACGTGCATTCCTGACTGGCGTTTCTCTGGGATACTAAACTCTCAGAATTGATCAGGTAGTAAAGAACAAAACTAAGAGCTAAACTCCAGTTTACTGCTTGCGTTCAAATAAGCCATTTGATGGCTTATCTGAATGATTTAATAAGCCATTAAGCTCAGGCCATTTACTTCTGAATAAAGAGGAACAGTGAAAAGGCTTCAGTGAAATAAGAGCGGAAGGGAGAGGGGAAGAATATGGTACAAGGAAAGAGCAGAATGAAAAGGGGCTTTGAAGGTTTGATAGCATAAAACAGAATTAGATATGCCCATGGGGACTGCAATAAGAGGACTTCCCTGAGGATTTGGAAATTTCCAGGGAAGATTGGAAGACTGATGGAATTAGTAAACTGCAAAATGTGTCTGAGAAAGCCTGGTAGAGAAGGAAAGATGTAACTTGAATTACAGCAGGAAGAAGCATGTTAGATGAATGAAAGCAAGTAATTTGGGAAAAGGAGACTTGATGGTTGATAATGTGATTTGTATTAGAACCAGCGGACAAGGCAGCCCTCCCTAAGGACCAATCTGGAGAAGTCAGGAATGGATTTGGCCAAAGCCTGCTGCGGGGTGAGGCTGGAGCAAATATTCCAATATAATACTCGAATAATTCTTGCACCACCACACCTGACAGTAAGACATAATATGACTTTCTGCATTTAGTTAGCTTTTAATAGGCTGTTAAAAAAAAAAAATAAAATAAGAGATTCTGTATTTATCCCATATTATTATACTTGTCATCCTCCGTTTCTATCAGTATAAACCTGCTCTCTCCCTGCTTCTGACATGAAACAGTGTTCTGAAGTTTTATCACTTATGGAGTCTCCAGTGGCATCACATAGTCATAGATGTTATGGAATGTCCTTAGCAGAAGATCTTTAGAAAAGCTGATGTTGCCCAAAGCAAAAAGTTTCTATGTCTACATGTTTATACACACAATAGAATGATTTAAACATGAAAAAAACCCCAACTTTTTTAAAGCTAACTCTGCTAACAATGACAGAAGACAACATGAAAGTAATAATAACACTGAGTTCAATTGGTAGATAATTATTTTTTGCAGTTGAAGTAATAACTAAGCTATAAGAACTCAATAAATGAACACGGCAGTATGAAAATGAAAAAGTACTCTACTTCAAAAGGGATGAAATATAAGGGTCAGACTCCATACACTGCTCTAAGACCATCATATTATGCAAATCCTCCAAATCAATTTGGCGAATGTAGTTCCCACATCATACAAATTAATGAAATTTTCTTTGGCCTCTGCCCTGAATTTGAAATCAAATAAAATTAAACCCCTATTAACGATACCTTAGGGTAAAGTACTCACATCTTTAATTTCTGCTGACATAAGTATCTATCTTAAGGTTCTGTTTCAAAACTTCTCTCAGCTTACTCACAGAGTGTATATCAAATCCACAAATCTTCAAAAGCTTATTGAATGTCACAATGAATGAATCAACTATCCCATTAAGTAACCAGACAGAATAAATTATTGCAGACAGAGTCTTTCTTGCATAGATGCCCACATAAAACTGGTGTAGAAATCAATTATGTTGTCCTGTGATTAAAACTGAAGAGCGACTCAGTCCATTTTTTTAGTATAGAAAATCACCCAAGTGTTAGAAGTAGAGCAACCAGCACGGTGTAAACTCCATTTATGATATAATACAATATAGATGTCAAATAATGCTTCATTTCAAAGACATTATCTGGTGATGCATATGAGGCTAGCAGAGGAAGATAAACCAATTCTTTGTACTGATTTTAGACTTTGGACTTTTAATGTAACCTTCTCAATCCTAGCTAAGAGAAGAAAAGGAAGTCACTTGGTAGGACCCTCTATCTTTTAATTTTGGAAACCTGCATATATGTGACCTTAACTGGGTGAAACTGTAACAGCTGGAAAAGGCAGTCTGCAGACAGAGTGATATGCATTTCTCCTGCACAAATCCCATCGGGTTTTACCGCTAATATCACATGGAAATACGAAGGGAATGTTTTGCCTCCTTTACCATCCCCAGACCCTACACACCAGCAACGCACAGCTGAGCTATTTCTTTACAGCACCTCCACTGAGGGTTCAATATTTGAAAATTCAGACATGGGAGTGGGCTTCAAATGACTTAATAGCTGAGTAGAACGTCAGAGCAGCTGTGATGGTCAGCTCTGAAATGAGTGGCATATGGGGGTGAACCAGCTTGTCTAAAGCAATGAGCTCTGATACCATATGCAAGTAGTATAATGATCAGGGCTTTACTGTACTAAAAAATATGATTGCATACACTAGGGAAGGAGGTTGCTTGAGGTGACTGCAACATACTATCGTAATGACTACACAACACAATAAAATGGATTGGAATGTTGAAAGGATTTAAAGATTACAAAGCTGGATATCCAGGCAAAACATTTGTTGGACTGAGTTATCGGTGTCCTTCTTGATGTTTCTACTGTTAATAGAGGCTAAGTCTCCATAAATACATGAAAACACATAGAGTAAAAGAAGCAAGTCTGGAGAGAGCACCATAGCTGGAGAGAGAAGGTGAAGGGTAAATTTGTTGGTGTCTACCTAAAAATCCCTAAGTGTTTTGTTATCAACTCAGTCCCATATATTTGATCAGTATGTATATAAAGCATTCAACGATTACTCATAAATAAATAAATCCTTTTTGGAACAAGAAAGACCAAAGGATCATAATGGTGGAGAGGATAAATTTGCTGATATCCTTTCCAGCCTTTTATGGAATTTTTTACAATAGAGAGTATTGTCGTGTAAGTGATTTGTGTTTAAGCATTTGGGTTTACAGCTGAGTGGAAAGGTTGGAATGGATTTGGCAGTTCTGCCCGAGAGGATAATATGTTCCACATGATTGCCAAGGCAGATCTGGAGAATTGCCAGTGAGTATACAACCATCCATCAAGCACGAGTGAAAAGCAGCAGGGAGCTAGCAAAACTCTCCAGCTTCTTAGGTACTTCTGGCTTCACAAAAATCCTTGTGGCCTACAGCTCACTGTTTCTTTCCATAAAGATGAACTACAACTATCTATAGTGACCTTGGTGATACATGTTTGTAAAGTCAACCAGAGCCACAACAGTCTGGGGCTGAAATGCAGCCCTTCTCCAGTGTTTTGGTAGCAGTAGCTGTCAAAAGCATCAGTGTTAATAGTGTCAGTGCCTCAGTTGTAGATATTTCTCTCCCTTTTAGCTATGTTTTAACTTAGCAGTTGTTGTCCTAACTGTTCGACTATGGAAAACTTGCAACAGTGACCCCAACACACAACCACTTTCTTTCCACTCCCTGTGCAGCCGGTAGAAGAGGCACGTAGGAAGTAAGGCCAAGACTGCAAGGAAGGGCTGCCTTTGCTCTCACGCCTGCTCAGCTGCGTTTCCCACAGTAACCTAAGACAAGTGATGGACTGAGAAAGTAGAAGGCCAGGTGGTTTCGGCAAGGCATCAACTCCCACTTCACTCATTCATACAGGACAAGCTCTACAAACAAAAACTTTGACATAGAGGGATATGTTGACCCGAACTGGATCAGAAACTGAGTTTTGTTGCTATTCTCATTATTTTAGGTTGACAGTTGTCTTTGTTTTAGTAAAAGTTGCACAATACTTAGTGTTTCTTTTTAGTGCCTCATCTTCTTCCATAAGGAATTCTGAAAACTAATACTGCATCTCATCCACAGTGGCTGGAGAGACAAGGCTTGAAATCATAAACCTTAAAGAAGAAAAAGTTAAAACATGTAAATCTCCTGGCTTTCAAGTCATTATGGTGAAGTACTTTTTTTTACTACTAGTATTTTGGGACAGCAATAAGTTCTGGCATGCTGGCATGGGCAATGCTACACAGTTCTATAACCTCAGATGTGAGGGCATCTCCCAGATTTGAGGAAGTCTGAATCTACATCCAGATATTATACCTCAGGCCAATCTTTACTGGCCCAGCAATAAATACAGACAGACTACACAGCAATGTAAACCATTTGCATCTCTTTACCTATATAATTTATCTATTCTTGCACAATCTTTCTTCATTAACAAACAATACAAGACTATCTCTCAGAAGAACAAGAAATAAGGGGGGAAAAAAACCCAGTTCCTGTTATACTGTAAGAAAGACTGGTTTCAGCTGCAAAGTAATACTTAGAATTCTTAACCAGGATCTGAGGACACTTCCAGATTTCATAGACAATATTTCAGAGTCTAGGATTTGGGGTTTGTTTGGTTTTTTTTTTTGTTGTTGTACTAACTCACTAGAAGCAGGTCTGGGTATTAATTTTTTTGCTCTGGAGAATCCCCACACTGCCCAGCATTAGGTGCCTAGTGCAGGTGCTCTGCACCACTCTGTAGCACGTCCTGTCTTTCTCCTTTAACTCCAGAGGGCTGACAGAAAACTGGTTTGCTATCTTAGTTTCCTAAGGAGGAGGTCCAATCTACCTAAACTGCACTTAGCCATCCAGTGAAATAATCTCTCTAAAATAACTGCCCAAATGGCACATTTAATGAAGCGGGTGCCTTTGAAGACCATTAGAAGGACCTCTTCTCTCTTAAGTTCAGATTCCTAAATAAAGGTGGGGCAGATTCCCATCTCTTAGATTTTCAGTTTTATTAATTTACAGAAAAGCATGTTTGTCTTTTTGCTGGGAAACTTGTCCTACTACCATTGTCTGAGGAGAATCGACAAATTTGTCATTATTTGTGCACAAGCATATTTACTGAGCAGTACTGCATCACACAAAGTGCTCTATGGTCTCAGATTAGCGGTTCCAGCTTTACTTTCCAAGCAGATGAGTGCAGGAGCTCACTGCTGACAACCATTTCCAAGCATCCCTCTGTAGCACCTCTTCATGTGCTTTTCAGGTGTGTAAAGTATAGATAGTTACAGTAAGGGCCAGGTAGAAATGCTCACCCTGATTGATGGTACTTAGTGAGAGCAGAGTAGTAGGATCAGCTAAAGCTAACGTAAGAAACTACACTCCAGCCACTCTCTCATGTGACCAGCTCCTGCTGGTGTACCGATGGATGAATGATTATATGCTGTATCCTCATATAGAAGCTTTTAGAAGCCAGACTGCTATTACATTAGATTACTTCCTCTGAAGCTGAAGTGTCCATGAAGAAGGCACACCTCTACTTTGCCTTGACTTTTGCTTTATGAAAGTAAAGGTTGTAATAACATGGGCATATGGAAATAATTTAGCTTTATTTTTACTTACTGTAATTGAAAACATAGTTTAACAGAAGTAGAGTATTATAATGCCTAGTTGCAATACTTTTAACTGCATGGTTGTATCTGTTTTTGTGACCTTTACCATGTCACACTCTGTTCTGTAGAAAGACAGGCAGCAATTTTCTGCTAGCTTCAGTGTTTGATGTCCTAAGATACATATCAGAGTATTTTCTGGAGAGTTTTATTTCAGTCTTCCTTGTTTTTCAAAGGAAAATGAAACAAAAACTGTATACTGGATTTCTTTATTGAAAAAGTAGACACCAATATCAGTAAAGGTTTCTGCAATTTTGTGAGTACATTTGAACAAACCACTGAGACAGGGAAGGCTGTGAGCAATCACGTCCAATTTATGACATGAACTGTAAATGATGCCTTTCATTCTAAAGCATGCATGAATACCAGGACCAAGAACAGCCCTTGGAACTCCTACAGCAAAGCACTTCTTTTAAAATACAATTTCAAAAAAATTGCCATAAATGGAATTCCATTTTTCCCCTCATCATTACTTCTCCATCAAAAGTGACCCATTCAGAAGCAAAACACTTTTCTCAAACTACCAAAGCAGTGCTGCCCAGCGCTGAGAATCACCCATGAGCTGCAGGGATGGTGTCCTCCCTGCTGTCAGAGATGTCTCATAACCTTATTGCAGTCAGCAGTTTTGTTGGAGATGCAAGCTAATGGAACATAAAATATAAGGGCACTTTTTTATCACCAAAAATATGATTCTAAATACCCACAGGACTTTTGACTCGTGAAATAAGATAAAGCCACTTTTACATAATCACTAACCAGAGAAAAACTACAGAAGTGCCTCAAGCTCTCAGCTAACAGGGTCTTTGGGGTAAAAGGGCCTTTTAGCACTTCTCTTCAGTTTAGAAGATGAAAAACACTGCAGATTTAAGGAGCAACATCAGCTCCCCTGCTGCCCTGCTCTCTTCATCACAATAGTATCTGAGCTTTGGAAACCAATAATGGATTTATTCTGATAATAACCATGTGCTGTTTGGAAAGATGAGGACAGGAGAGGTGAAGAGAATTGCTCAGAGCACAAATGAAGAGTGCGATGAAGGCTACAACTGCATGCAGCCCACCTGAGGTCTCTGCCAGTGCTTCAGATACAGGATTGCTCTTTCTCTTTGAGCACACAGTTGCCACACTCTCATCTCTCTCTTGTGGTACACTAAAATCACTTTTTCTTTGAATAATGACATATGCAAACTATTTTTAAAACTGTGTTAGCCTTTCAGTGCCTTCTGGCTCACACCGTGTGCCTCGCAGTTAGTGCACTCTTGCAAAAGAGGAGTGCGAGATCTGGACATCTCCCCAGCAGCTGCCTGACACTCTGCCCTTGTTTGCTCTCAGCTTCTCACCAAGTTTCCTTCCTCTTCCTCCTCCTCCTCCTAGTCAAGATTTCTGTATTTTAGAGGCTTTTAGTTAAAATTATATTCTGGTTTTCTGTATACTAAATACTCTCTTCTTTACAGCAAATACTACTATGAAAAACCACCTTTAGCTCTACAACTATTGGTGTTTAACATATTTAAAGATCAATGGGAAAAGAAATTGACTTTTTTCCTTTCCTTATCATATGTTACCTGCTGTAGAGTTCTTTGGCCAAATCACAGCTTTGTAGAAATAAGTAATTGCTGTGCAGTAGGTTCTGTATGACTGTAGAAAATGCAGCAACATAAGCAAAGAATCAAAAGAGAGAATCAAAACCAATCTGAACTAAATTAATGAGTCCTAACTGGAGGCTTTAATGGGATTCAAATGAGGAATGTTGGCTAAAAAAACTTCAGATGTGTTTTCACAAGCATGAGTGGCCTTTACTGAAATTATACTTTTCAATGCACATTGATGATATCTGGACACAGACTGGGGGAGGCGGGGGGGGAAGAAAAAAAAATCTATGCTGCCAGGACAAAATTCTGCCACTAAATCAAAATTACAAAACTTGGATTCAAAACACATTTAGCAATGCCTATGCAAGTGAAACTTGACTATTTGTTTTCATTAAACGTCTTTTCTAATCACATTTCTCTCTCTTCATACTCTCTTCTTCAAAGTACTTGGAGTAGAAAATGAGTTTCAAATCTGTAGGGACTGGCTCAGATGAACAATTAGTAAACTGAACTCACTCACCCCCAGGCTGGTGCTGCTGAAGAAGCTCCGACCGCAAAGAGGTCAAGGCGCCCCTTGCCCTGGGTGGGGGGAGCTCCTTCCCGCTGCGAGTGCTCCTGAAATCCCACACCCAGCTTCCCTGTTATTCCAGGGACTGCCAGCTGCTGACAGGACAGCAACTTCTGTGATGGGATTAAATGACGACTGGAGAATAAACTGGGGCACCGCGGTCATTTCCTAGCACCTGCGCCAACTCCGAGCTTAGCACACAAGGTTCCCCACAGGGCCCGACCAAAGGTCTCTGCAGCCCATATTGGGTCTCTAGCAGTGGCGTAGGAGATGATGTCTGGGGAGGGCACCCAACCTGGCCCACTTCTGAAGTCTCTGCCCCATACCCCACCAGCATTCATTTCCTGAATCCCTCCAAATCCATTTATGAATCTGTGGCCCATTCATTTCTCTAGGAAACCCTTTGTTGCTCCTGCAAACAGAAGTTTCTCACCTTCTGTGTGGAGAAGTACCTTTTCAAGTCAGTGCCCCCCAGCTCTTGTATTGCAGGATTCAGGTGAACGGTTGTCTTGCATTCAGCTTATTTACCAACTTTGTAATTTCACGTAACCCAAACACACTCTCCTGTCAGCTTTCCATTCATAAAAGAAACTTTCTTCAACTGCCCTGAAAACTTAGCTGGCTTTTCTGAAAGTCCAGATATGTTATGTCCTTCATACACTTACTTATTTGCACCATTATACAGCAGGTTAGTTTCCTGACTCAGGTGATGCTTAGTCATGTACTCAGAGATCATCTTCTTTATTATAGACACTGTCATCTTACCAGGGATGGAAATCATATCCATCAGTCTGCAGTTTCCATGATGCACTGTTTGTAGGTCAGAAGAGGAAAGAATCAAGCACACTAACCCAAAACCACAGCAAATATGCACTGACAGAGTAGTCGTCTGCATATTTCTGCCACGGAGCTGACTCCTTGCTGCCTCAAGCCCCGCATAGCTGTTTGCATCTGTACTGTATTGGTACAAAGTGGTGGAATTTGAGAGTTCCGATTCAGGGACATTGCAAAATTCATTGAATAGTTGCAAGAAAGAAAAGCACTTCTGCACCCTTCCTACTCTTTTAAAGTAATTCAGTGAGACAGCTAGAATTTGGAGGGTTGTGGTTTTTTGATGGCAACTTCTGTGTATTTGATGAAGTGGAAAGGGGGACGGGATTCTGCAGGAGTCCTGCAGTGTGCAGGAGCACTGTCCATGCACTCTGCACCAGTCACCCACCACCTTGCCATGTGCTACGGGGAAAGTCCACATAACCTGTGGCATCTAAGTGCGTCCGTTCGTAAATCAAAAGATGTAACAATGCTTACTTTAGAATTGTTTACAGCAAACGGTGACATCTTTTTGTCATTGAAAATATTATCAGAGAGGCAAAATTTTGTACCTACAATCATGAAATATTTTGGAGCAAATATTCTATATTAACTACCACAGCTTGATTTACTTCCATGGAGCCCCAACAATATCAACTAGTGGCAAATTTGCCTCTGCATGTGGAAGCATATTTCCTCACATGAATTTGCTCATATATTGGAGCAAAATTGTGGGGATGAAACTTGCTTATAAAGTGAATGACATTTTGCACAGTTGCTCTGTATTTTATGAAAGGCCACTTATAGAAGACTCCTGCTTCCTCCCTCCATTAAGTGGACCTCTTAGGCTGAGAACAAGGTGTAGTGATAACACATCCCTTCATGCTGTAACACTTTTCATCTCAGGAGAAAAACTTCAGAGCCACTGGTGTATTAGCCACCATTTGCAGGCAGATTCCCCCAATGCTCTTTTCCAGCCATCAAGTCCAAGGAGCAGCCTAGCTGAAACCTGTATCTAGGCTGAAATCTGTTGATAGTATTTACCAGCAGATATTTTTCATTTTGTTTTGGTGTTAGTAAAAAACTGCACAGGCAATTCAAAACAGGGCTGTTGGCCACACCTGAGTACCCCTGACATCTCTCATGACAGGCGGTGCTGCTTTTGCTCCAGCACCTGGCAGGCACATATGTCTGTTTTGTCCTGTACCACACCTTGCCAACACTTGCTGGCTGGCCAGTGTAATCATTTATAGCACTTTTATTTGCAGCAGTGCTAGCTGGTTTGTCTGCATCTGTCAGCTCCTTGAAGGGTCGGGGTCTGGCATCAACCCCGATTCTGCTTGGCTGGGTCTTCAGTTAAATGATCTCTTTCTGAATCAGGCGGCACCTCCATTTAACTTTCACCACTTTCTCTCTTCCCACTGAAGGACTGCCAGCGAAACACAACAGGACAGCACTGTGAGCAATGTCCGGATGGCTTCATCGGTGACGCTGTCAGAGGAGTACCCACGTTCTGCCAGCCCTGCCCCTGCCCCCTGCCAGCACTTGCCAAGTACGTAACGAGTGGTTGTTTCTCTTTGATATTTGGGCTGGCTTTGGCTCTTTCCAAGGTGGGGTCAGTATCCCTTCCTGGATGTAGGAGACAAAAGCTGCTGCCTTTCTCAATCAGGGGAAAATAAGAGGACTTCTAACTGCTCAGATTTATAACCACAGGAAACAGCATTTCATTTAGAAGGTGTGAAATATGCTTAAGTGCTCATATCAATTCTTACCAAGAGGGAGGAGAAAATATTTGAGCAAATTCAAGTTGGCCCTCTTTTATGTAGAAGAGATTACTCAGCTGGCTGGTTACTTTTAAGAAAGCCTTACAGACCAATTCCGGAGTAAGGTGCCATCAGGGATGTATGTGACTGATACAGACAGGCAGACAGAAAGATCAAACCCTGACCTCTGGAAGGTAACCACAAAAAGCATAGCCTGGCAGTCTACTGAGTCAGCAGCAGATGGATCTGGTTAGTACAGTAACAGTTAAAAAGGCTGGAGGACCCTGTGGCAGGTACAGTGCCCCTTCAGCTGATGCCCAGCTACCTTTGGGCAAGAAACTCTGAAGCCTGACAGAAAACCAAGACCAAGCCAAAGAGCTCCAGCTGTTATCCACTTTGTGCCTTCAGAAGAAACAAATAGCTACAAACTATGACCAGTTACTAGAAACTGATAGTGGTACGTCAGTAATGGAGATGAAAGAAATTATCAGCTTCCTCTTGCTTGAGGTCTGTACTCTGGGAGAGGCATCTC
Source organism: Fratercula arctica (assembly GCA_947846985.1). Classification (NCBI taxonomy): domain Eukaryota; kingdom Metazoa; phylum Chordata; class Aves; order Charadriiformes; family Alcidae; genus Fratercula; species Fratercula arctica. The sequence continues at coordinate 73,513,425 of CANTUZ010000003.1, forward strand.
TGCAAATCCCACTGTCATGCACAGAGGAGATGCTAGTAAATAGTTGCCAACAGGTTGAAGCTATTTTTTAGTGAGCTACATACTCCCGTTGCGTTGTTTCCTATTTTGCTTTCAGCTGGGCTTCTCAGCAAAGGGGAATTTCCTCACTGTATTTGTTTGCTGTTGCTATAGGATTACTCATACAGCCTTAAGGTGGGATGAGCTGCATTTTGCTCAGCTGCTCAGTGGCACAGGCTCAAAATGGCAATGGAGCAAAATCACTCAGCCAAACTCATGCAGATCACCTCTTGGCTTCCGCAGTGAGCTGCAGACATGTGAGGAGGGCCATGGGGTGGAGAACAGCTATTGTTGAAAAACTGCAGCTTTGCCTGGATTAGAGAGAAAATCCTCCAGAGACAGGGGAAGAACCTGGCTTTGCTCATATGTAGAAAGGTTTAGGAGTGAGCGAGCTCACAGACAAAACCGACTGCTTCCTCCAGTTTCAGTAGCATCTGTAATGCCAGAAATAGTAGAAATACAACAGTCGGAAGCAGTGCTTTTTCCTTAGCAAAGGAAAGTGATGGGTTTTTTTTAACCTGTTGGGCACAGAGCAGCCACTTTGGTGTAAGGAGCAGCTCTCTCAACCACAGCCTGGGCTGCATGTGCCTGAGGCACTACCGCGTGATGAGACCCAGTCCCTACGAAGCACAGACAGCCAAGCGAACATCTAGGCTGTCCTCCCTACGGTGCGATTTGACAGACCATGGCCGGACTTGCATTCACCGAGTCCTATAGCCCACCAGGCTCTGCAGCAGTGCCCCCCAGCCGCAGGGAGCCAGCCGGCCCACCGGCCTAGCAAGGCTCGGTGCAGTGGGACCAGCAGGGACCTGAGCTACAGGCCATCTCTGCCAGGGCTATGGGAGATGGGCACAGAGGCCAAGGAGCATTCCCTGCTTCAACATGCTCCTTAGCCCTTGTGCTAGGGACATACGCCTCTCCTATTCCAGACCACTAGAGATAAAGAAGCCCTGAACCCAAAAGGACAGCAGCGTGGGATTGGGAAGGGGGAACAAAAGTTGCAAGGAGGCTGAATGCAGATGCTTCAATATTAGCAGCAGTATAGGAGTTGGACTTGATCCTCATGGATCCATGATCCATGGATTCCATCTCAGAATATTCTATGTTCTGTCAACCCTTTAAAACTACCTCAGTAAAAATCCACTTAAATTTTTCAGGGTTTTTCCTCGGAAAAGTCCTGAAGGCAATAGTTAAAGGAATATCTGATCCCAATTTGCCTCATTTTGAGGCAAATAACATGCAGAAATTGCCTGTTCAGCTTCTTCCATGAGAGACAACTGACCGCAGCAATAACCTTCAGCTGGGGTTGGAACAGGCAAATAATAATGATTGAGCAACATTCAGCCTTGCATAACTGAATTCAAAGAACAACCATTCTTTCTTAATTTTTTCATTTTTCCTCCATTAATCCTACTCCACTTATATTAAGGCAAAACAGTAACTCTACCGGAAAGCAGACAAGCATTAAAAGCCTTAAATAAAGAACATCCAAAGGATGTTGTTTTTTACTCTGTTTTACTTTGGAAATAACCAGCAAATTCATAATAGCTAGACAAAGTGACCAAATCTGTAAACTGACAGACTCACCAGACACATACTTTTTCTTGTCACTCATCTGTGTGTTTCTAGATTTTCTGGCCAGACTATCTTCATATCTGCTATCCTAGGAACTTTTGGAATAATTTTGGGACATTACACATGTCATCTCTTTGGAACAAAAAAAAAGGAGGAGGGAGATTGCTTCACAGTCCAGCAGATGTTACTTCTTTTCAAACCTGAGGGAATTTTACAAACTTTTTTTCTCCTAAAAGATAACAAAAAATATAAAACCTCAGGAAGGCTTCAGTCTTATTTCATAACTTAAATCCACAATGTGGTTTTTTCAACTACGTGAAGGAATTAGCCTCTGTAAAAGAAGAGGAAGGCTGCCAAACTGTTAGGATTTTCTTGATATGTTCTCAAAAAAGCTTTACTAAAGTTAATTTGTGAATTCTGTGAGAAGAATCTCATTTTATGTTCTCTCTGGTTATATGAAATACTTTGAGACAGCGCAGATCCTGACACAGATTTATTTGACCATGGTTGTCCCACCAGCTGAGAAATGCTGGTGGGAACTGAAATTAGGCGGGAATTCTTGTCACCTTTCAATCCTGCTTGTTCCTGGAATAAGTAGTGTGTGGATCATGCTCTTTCCCATCACTCTGAGTCTTTTGTCCTTCTGTGCAAACGCGATGCAGCCTGGACACAGCTGCCCAGCACTGTATGACGTGGGGCCTGTGTTTTAGCAACCATGGGCCTGCAGCTGGCAACTGCTGCCACTCACTACTTTGGTCGCATTCCAGTGCTGGCAGGAATTTACTCGCACATATTGCAAAATAACTGGAAACATCTTTAGGACTGGATGTCTTTTTCCTGCAAATGTATTTAAGCCACGTCTATCACTGTGTTTGAAGCGTATACAATTTGCACTTTCCACATCTGGCTGCTGCTGTTCCTTGGGTCTCATTTTTAGAATCATAGAATCATAGAATCATAGAACCATAGGGTTGGAAGGGACCTCTGGAGATCATCTAGTCCAACCCCCCTGCCAGAGCAGGGTCACCTAGAGCAGGTGAAACATTTAGTTAAACATTTGTTAAATCCTGAAAACATAAGGAAGAAAAGGAATCCACGATTTAGAATCATGGCAGTGAAAACTGCAGCCCAAGCCATTACTGCAATCAGTATCCCTGTGTGGCATGTTAGCTCAGAAGAGGCCCCAGACCCTTTGGAGCTTGCTCAGAGAGATGGTAGAGCAGCCTCAGTTACTGTAAATTAGGCTGGCGTCACTGAGGTGAGTTTTCACCACTAAGTAGTTTCCAGATTGGATTTGAGGAAAACTGTAGGATTTGCATAGGAAAGTGATGCACTAATTCCAGAATCTCAGTTCCTGAAGTGCTCACTGTGGTGTCTTTCATAAGCAATATTTTACCCCTTAGAATAAGAGACAGGAAGCCATTAGGCTCACATGACATGCACATTTAACCTAAGCCCCTTATCTAAAATGTGTGCATCAAAACCTGCAGGTGTGTCTGATCTACACTGCAAGACAAGAACTTATATATAATTGTATTTATACAGCCCCGTAGCACTAATTAGTGCTTTCTACACTAATTAAAAAGACTAAACAAGGGGTATAATGTGAATAACATACAGAGCCTACAAATACCTATTCAGCAATGCGTAACCAAGACCCAGAGCTCACACTGACAACAAATGTCTGTAATGTAATAAAGAAATACTGCCAAGTGTTTGCCATTGCCTGCTATTCTAACTATTCATTCTAATGAAATTCCAGCTTTGCACTCTCCTGTTACAGAAAAAGTGGAAGTGTGCGCTGTGTCTGTAAGGAAAACTATGCAGGACCCAACTGTGAAAGGTAAGAACCTCCAGGATGACTTACTGTCATGACTTCAGTCCACTGTCATTAATGGGTAAGTCTTGAATTCAAATGATACTTAATGTAACTATCAGAGAAGGGAGAAAGAGGATGCTTAAGATGCAAAGAGAAATCAATCAAAAAAAGACTGAAGGCTTTTGCCCTTACAGATGATGCAAAAACATCAACATATTACCTCGGCATTACTAACACGGTGACAGCAATAGTGAAAGCCCTTTAGACAGATGGCACAAAAACAAAAAAACCCACCCTTGTTTCCAGGTCTATGGCTGTATTCTTTTGTTCTTCCAAAATGTCAGCTATATACACAAAGGATAATGCAGACAATTAAAAGGTCAGTGAGGTTTCTTAATGGTTATTAAAATGTCAACCTAAACTACAAGCAATTCAAATCCTATGAAATGAGTAGCAGATGCATAGTAACAGCAGAAAATAGCATCAGCTTTATTTTCTAATAGCCACTCCCCAGCCTGACACAGTGCCCCTGTCTCAAGGAAGGCGAAGTTGTGTACATGGGTTAGTAAAAGCTACAGAAAGAAATCAGCCTGTCCTGGTCACCTTGTTAAGTCCTTGACTAACTGCTGGGGTAAGTGGCAAGCAGTGACAAATGGGACTTTCCTCCTGGTCCTACTCCCATTTGTGTCAGAAATGACAAAAAGCGTTTCAACGACTAACGAGAAATGCGTTGCTTGTTCCTGTCCACTTGCTAAAGAGCAACTGCCTGCCTCACATACGCTGCTGCTGGGCACTGCCACCACCCCCTGCTCCCACTGGCAGCTATTGTGCCCTCAACATGCTGGCAGGAGGACTGGGGGATCCTGAGCGAGAAGGGGCATTGCCCCTGTCCCTCCCTGCAGCCCAAATAATAGCAACTCGTGTCCCCAGGGAGAGGACAGCTACATCCTGCTCACCTCCCTCCCTCCCAGCTCTCCACAGGGGTGGGTGACGGGTGTCATGGGGCAGTGAGCTGTAGGACACCCCTCCACAGGCAGCGCCTCGGATCTCCAGAGCAGCACACCAGGAGGCAATCTGGTCCATTTCCTCTGGCATTCGTGTAGGAGGCTTTCTTGTGCTGCTCCAGGGGCTTGGCACAAACCTATCCGGTTTATGTTTGCCAGCAAACGGTGTTGTGATATCATGGAGACCTTTGCTAGGAACTAAGAAAACAAGCTTCCCAATCTGAAATTTAGGAATGAATCATTTTGCTCCTAGACTCCAGCAATAAGGCACTAAGGTGGTGGCGGATGAAATCCAGGATTTGTTAATGCCCAAATGTTAAAAAAAGATAACTGAAGAAACGATACTGTAGTGAACAGAGGAAAAAAGTTCTTTTGGCATTGCTAGGAAAGAGGAAGTTAATTTCTTACCCACCGATAATTACAGGAAGCAAACATGGCTGTAAAATGTAACAAAGATAACTTAGGAGCTTTATTATGGGAAAGGAAATATTCCTTTCTAGCAACAAAGAACCATTTATTGATACAACGGAGGTAAAGACATTTACCGCAGGCCTCTACCTTTTCAGACCATAAAGCATAGAGATGGAGCAGTATGTTTCCATCCAGCTGTCTCTGCTCTTTTCACTTGCTGCTGACTATTCAAAAGAGGCCAAGCGCAGTCCAGCCCTATGAGATGCACTGAGTGGTAAAGGGAAGGGGAAAGTGAAGGTGACACATTTATTTTTAGCACTAAAATTTTCTATTTGTTTTAGACAGCTACTCCAGATGAGGAGATACGGCTAATAAAAGTGAATCAGATGGTCATAAAAAGCAGCACTTAGAAAATATATCTGTGAGGATGTGAGGAACTGTCCACTAAGTTTCTGGCAAGTGAACTGAATGGTATATATCAGAAAAGAAGAAAAAAAAATCACCTTGCCCTGATGAGAGGACAGACATTGTGGGCCTGATGGCAATAGCATGCAGTCTTTGGTAGATGTTGGCCTAAAGCCAGAGAGGGATAGCAGTAAGCAAAACGCTGGTCTTGCCACAGCTTAATAACGTTTGTGACTTGGTTGCCACATTAGACAGACAATCATTTGGAAAATACTGAACTAGAGAAAATTAAAAAGCAACTCTGCAAGATTTTGAGAGTTCAGAATAAACCAAATGGTTCTACATACTTTTAAAAAAAAAACAAAGAGGGGTTTTTTTTGGTTCAAACATCATAAACACTGAAACTCTCAAATTTGGGAAAATACTACAATCTCACGTTGGCTGAAATATTAGGAAATTATAGCAAGACTTTTGGCATGACTAAATAGTAGCATTACCCATTACTTCCTGCTCTAACTCCCATGAGAATGGGGAGTGATTCCACCAACATCAGCTAAATCACACTCATTATGCTCCATGTCACATTCACAGTCCTTCAAGGGGTGCACAGAACTCCAGGTCACACTTTTATTCTTTACATCTGGGTCACCCAAATGATAAGATCTGCACCAAAGATTCTGGCAGTGCTGCAAAGAGACAAACAGAGTCTTTGCCATTGGCAAAGGCAGTATTTGATGCAGCCAAGTGGTTTATATTAAGATGCTTAAAAGTTTATGTGTTTTTACTGTGGGGGTTCAGGACTGGAACATGAACAAAGCAGCACTGAGGAAATTACTTTCCTTATTAAAAAGAAAAAAAACAACCACAGCAAATGTAGGGACAGATCAAAACTGGAAGGCCTTATCAGATCTCCCACATTTTCATCGTTCAGACAGAGCAGAACCTGGATTTGTCTATGTTCAGATTTTAGGAGACAACAGACCTCAGCTCAGGTCCCCAGCCAGAAACCTGCAAAAATTAAACTAAACTGCCTAAGAGCTCACCCTTCCCACCCACAAACATCAGAGCAAACAGCATCTTAAAACAGGACTTTATGGATGGGAGAAAAGACAAGGACAACAGGGTGATAAAACAGAATAAAATACAATAACTACTCCTTACCTAAATCACTGCAACAACTATTTAATCCTCCAGTTTCTTCAGTGAGCACTTGCTGCACCAGCTACTTTTCCCCTCCCCACAGTAATTCTTCATTCCCAGTTCAGGGGTGGGAGTCCCTGATCTCTGTGCCACAGGCTGCTGGGTCATGGACCCTCCTGCCACCCCCCAGTGACACCATGAAAGGTGTGGGTTGCCTCTGTCCTGCCAGCTGTCCCCTCCGTTTTATCAGCCGCTACTCCAGCCACCAGCTACTCCAGCGGTGCCCTTGCTCAAGGATTTGCTCCCACAAGCTGCTCCATGCCCACTCTGGTGGCGGCTCTGTTGGCCTCGCTGGTTGTTTTGCAAAAGTTCCTCTAGCTCATAGGATTAAGCACACTCCCTGTGACCAGCAGAAACTCCTTTAACTGAAACCCTCTCCTTTCTTTCCAAATGATGGCACCAAATCTATTACCTCTTGTCTTAGCTTAGGGTCACTGGTCACCCAGGAGCATTAGGTATTGCCAGTTTGTCTAGACTTTCAAATCCACTACAGTTTCAACATCTCTTCCATTTTAAGGTGTAGCAACTTTTCAACTGAAATGCTTCCCAAACGTGATAAGACATGAAAAGCAATTTGGACCCATTTCAGGCCTCCCCTGGAGTGCTTCTTACCCACCTCCCTCTCGCTTTCTGCAAGCCAACAGAGGAATCCTCCCCTCCTGGGCTGGTGGCTGCTTTCAGCCTTTTGCCCTCAACCAGCAAGCTGACATCGAACAAATCTGAAAAATGGAGGCTGGTTCAGTGCCTATTCTGTTTTGCAAAATCCGAGTGCCTCACCGTAGAAGTAGTTATATAAAACTTTTCTGGGCAGTACTTTGTTACATGCATTATAATGGAAATAAAGTCCGAACTTCCTCCGAGTTTCAGCATCATGAAATGCAGTCTCTTACTCCAGTTTCCTATATAACACAATATAGTTGGTAAGATCCAAAGCTGAAAGAAAGAGACCAAAATAAACAATAGAGCTGCCTCTCTGCCAAGGTCATTCTGTCATAGATTTTAAAACAATGGGCAACAAATCATTTTACTGCTAAAGATACACCAAAAAAAAAAATAATGCAGACAAATGCACAAAACAGCCTCTGCAGGAATACAGCTCCTCGTTTGCCTTCTGTCTGTTAGTAGCTGCAGATCATCATCAATCCCTGGTGACATAAATAAGGTCAAAGAAAAAACAGTACTGCAGATGGAAATGTCATTGCTCGTCATCGCTGAGCTTGCTCTTCCTTTCAGGTGTGCCCCCGGTTACTATGGGAACCCTTTGCTAATTGGAAGCACTTGTAAAAAATGTGACTGCAGTGGCAACTCGGACCCAAACCTGATTTTTGAAGACTGTGATGAAGTGACCGGCCAGTGCCGCAACTGCCTGCGCAACACCACCGGGTTCAAGTGCGAACGATGCGCTCCGGGTTACTATGGGGATGCCAGATTCGCTAAAAACTGTACAGGTATTGTCTATAGTTCAATATAGCAGAGCCGAGGAAAATTAAGCACACCATGGTCTATGGATGACCTCCCAGAGATCAGATATGCCTGAATCAGTCATCAGACACCTGTGGCCCTGAGAGGCAGGGGGTCTGCCCGTGCGATAATTTGGATGCCTGTTCAGTTGAATCATCCTAGGCACTAGCACTCTTTCCACTGCCCACAAGGAAGTCTCAGACCCCAGACTCCAACATCTCAAATGAACATAGGCACTATTGTGTCCTGCATCTTGTTTTAAATAAGGGTCTGTGATCTTTTTTTGGGCAGAGACTTCACCTTTGTGTTTGTTCACACCACATGCTGCCCAACATGACCCCTCAGACTGAGGGTACTTAAAAACTTGAAAACACTTTTTTATGGGAAAAGGATCATCCTTCCTGTCCTGACCCAACCCCTGCTCAGTTTCTGCTAGTTTTCACACTGATATCCCATGTGTCTGTGTAATCTTGCTGGTTACTGTATTTCCACACCAAAGATGACTATACTTCCAGGGTCTGATAAAGTGCTACCCAGAGGATCTTACCAAAACTAAGATAATTATTCTCTAAATTTACATGGAGTTCAATCCAAATAGGACTCATGCCCTTTGTCCTTGCTTTGGCTCTGGGAGACAATATGACATCCTCTTTCAAAGCACCGAGGAATAGTCCCTGCTAAAGGCAAAATGCAGGTGCTCAGAGCAAGGACCTTGGGGCTCCCTCCCACCCTCTTTGCCAGGGTCCTTCCCTCAAGGACCAGAACACAGAGGAGAGGGATCACTCCTAGCTCTCAGCCTGACTTGAAGGTAAGATACAGCCAAAGCACACACCCAACCCAGACCTCTGAAGTGCTCCAGGATCCCAAGGTAGAGAGCTACAGGCCTTGGGCCCTTAGCAATGTCTTGATCAAACCTCCATCCTTCTTGCAACTCACTGTACGCTTGGACTTTTCTTTTTACTAGCTTACTATATAGCGCTAAGGTGTGTTTTGGGACCTGCAGGATGGAGGTTGTGAGGATGCTCTGTAGTCAAGTGCCCTTTGTGCTGCTGTCTTCATTTGTAGGGGACCATGTATGATACCACTAGTGGTCTCTTCTGGTTTTATGTTACCAGCTAGAAGTTGAGTGTCCAACTCCAGGATGTAATTCACATTGCTACGTCACGTGCTTAAATTCCCTTTACACTGAACAGGGAGAGATGGTCCTCACACACAGTAATCCCAGAAGCCGATTACAGGTATCCAAACCAGCCAAAAAAGACAGTGGCTGTAGGGAACAGCATGCCCCAAAACTAACCTCCTGCCTGGATTTAGGCACTCAAGACATGCCTGAAATTCAACATCTCTGTGATTTTGAGGTTGGAAAAGCAAACCTTGTTGATGCACTTCAGTGCCAAATTCAGTTCACCAGAGGTGATTTAACTGCAGCTCTCCCGTAAGGAATGACAGGATTTAGTTTGTGGCTCCTGAATGCCCTGAGGCAGGAGAAACGCACCCAGCACAATGCAGCAAACTGCAGCAATTGTGCCCTGGACACATACAAAAGCAGCGCTTCAAACAGCTAAGAGTAGCTTTGCCAGAAGTCTGAGGATTACGGGACATTCCAAGTGTCTAAACAGATTATGCAAGACATAATTTTGGAAGGCATCTGAAGTTAAATCAAATTTTCATCACCTCAGTATAGTTTTGGTTTGCACTCTTAAGGAACTGCAGGAATTAGAGGCAGAATGCCTCGGTATTATTTACGTTTCTGAGGTACAGTTTAAGTGGGATTTCATGGTGCACAGGACTTCTCTGTACAGGTTTTTCATGCAGACTGTAAATCAGCTTGGTAATTCTCTTGGTTAGCAGATTTCCTTGTAGTGTTTGATCTTTAGTAAAAATAAAAAGTGCCTGGGCCCTTGAACATGTTGTGAGAGGTACAGCTTTTCTCTATTTAGGAGTGAATTTAACCTTGTTGTTGACTCTAGCAAATCCTGATTTTGAAGTATTATGTTTCAGAGGATTACACACTTCTCGTTTCATCTTTAGTTCTGCTGAACACCACAACATGCTGTACTTGACAGTGCTGCGTAGATTGTGTCCACTCAATACATCCATGATTTCCAAACTATTTGGGTAGTTTGCAAGGCAAGCTTATACTTTGTTTGGCATTTTGGAGCAATTAGGAACTCTTATTTAGAAAAACATTGGTTCTGGAATAAGACAAATACCTTCTTTAGAATACAAAAACGCAGAACAGAAACCAGTGTAAGAAAGAAGAGAGTCTGCATACATGGCTTCCACAGAGCACCTCAAAGGGTATATAGAACAAAAAAATGCCAGAGAACTAAATGAGCAAAGAGCTCTATTCAGCTAAAATAATCTTTTTTTCTTTTGAGCAAAAGAAAAAATCTGTGTAGCTGTTGATGGCAGTTTTCAGCTTGTTTTCAATATTTTTTTAACCACATGTCCTTTAGCCAAACTTCAAAGCTTTCCACAAATGTCCCTCAGAAATAAAGGTAAATTTAGAAGTGTTCTCCACCAGTAAGCCACAGTAGCATTGAAAGTCTTAAATCTTAACTCCCTACTAAAAATGTGGTACCCCCTAAACAGATGAAAAATTGTCAGGACCGCTTTTGAAATTAATTTACTATAAGCATCTGTGTAGTGAATTAAGAGTTATCCATTTAAAGAAGATGACACAATTTTATTTTCTTGAGCACCAACCATCTCATCCAAATTGTAATCTTGTAACTGTAATCTCACAATGTGGGGATAGCCTAGATCCTGTGATATAGGTAAAGAGAAATCTCTGCTTTCAACTCAAACGTTTCTTTCACTTCTTAAGAAAAGAAATAAAAAAATCTGGGAGGCATCCAGTTGGTACAAATTGTGGTGAGGTCAAAATATCAACTGCCCCACAAAATTCATAACCAAATTCTCTTCTGCATTACTACAAAAAATTGAGTAGTTCTTCTAACACTGGTTCACTTACACAGAATTATTCCAATGTTAGTGCACCGTGTCGACTTTGAAGTTGTATTACACTTTTTCCCTGACAATTCCTCGAATGTGTACTGTGGAATGTAACTACAAGGCTAATTCATAGAGAACAAGGAATGGGTTGCAATAAAATGGCAGTAAGCAATTTCGTTATATGAGATTCTGCTGCAGCCATGAATCAAAAGAGCAAAACAAATTCCAGATAAGTCGCTACTCTTCTTATGTTCTGCTTGAGTTTTTATTATTCTATCAAAGTGTTCCAAGAATATTTTAATCTTTAAAATAATATATTTTTAAAGGCCAATTAAACCTTGAAAGAGACACTTGAGATTAAAAATTATACTTTTTAAAAAGCCACTTGTGCTGGCAATAAAACCATAGCTTACTCAAGTTTAAAAAAATGTAAAACCTCATTTATTCTTCATTGTAAGTGGTAGGAGATATTTACTTTTTGATATGCTCAAGCTGATGATGGAATTGGAGTCCACTGTCAATCCCTGATAGCTGGAAAGCTTATTTAGTGGCAGCCTGACACAGCGTTGATAAATTCCACAGGGCTGTGGAGAGATTTGTAACTAATAATTAACTTTAGCTGTACCGCTTTTCTTAGCCCATCTCCTAAACGTCACCCTCTCCAGAGAGTGATGCACACTGGCCCAACTGGGCAACTCTGGCCTTGCTGCCTCTGCTTGTGACCAGCTGGGAAGCTTTGAACAAGTTGTTTCAGCAGAGGATTTCTGGTTCTGTTTCCCACCTTATATTTTATCTGGTACAATTTGACCACAGTGCAAAAAACATCTTTTTCTACATACTGAAGGAAAAATCATCCAAAGAAGTCTTTGACTTTGGTTTGACTATCCATGCACAGTCCTACATACAATCATTTCACTAGTCTTAGGAGGGGAAAGGCGAGTTGTACGTTTTGAAGATTCTTCTTTCAAAAAACCTTTCTTTTTCCCCCAGAATGTAACTGTGGAGGGAGAATGTGTGACAGCCAGACTGGAGAATGCCTCGCAGACAGTCCTGAAGTTTCTACTGGAACAGACTGCCCAACCATCAGTAAGAAGATTATCATGAGAACGCCAAAAATTAATATCGCTCTTTTATTGAGATGCTTGCAAATACTAACTTAAGAGTTTGGTTCTCCAGTGAGCTCAGCACTTTGACATGGGTCCCACTGGCCACTTAAACATGTGAATATGCACAGTGCCCTGCTGACTGAGTAAACATGTTCTCACTTGCTTGACTGAGTACATGCATATGTCCAACTCTGTGACACAGACGGAATGTTTAAGTACAAACTGAGGAGCAGTAGGGAAGTATCACCAAACCCACTTCCATAGACTTTGAGACACAGTGCCTGTAAAATAATATTCTGACCCTAAAAACTGCCATCACACAACTTATCTGTGCCATCTTGTGTATGATTTCTGGGTTTTCTCACTGTACATCTAATATAAATTGCACTTGACAATTTGACATATATCCATCAGTCAGTTGCTTTTCCACTATCACCTCCCCTATTCTAATGATAGGAAGCCTGGGGAGTTTACAGAAGCACTATGTTGTAACTATTGGTAACCACTGATATTTTTATAAATGTTAGTATAATTATGCCTGTGGTATAATGCAGACCGTGTAGCACATGTGGGTTCCTAAACCAGCTTCCAAGAAGAGGGGTCATGTTCCTGGAAGTGCAACCAGAAGGAAAACATTTGGGAGCTGCTGCCATCAAGAATACAAGCAAAAGTTCCTGTAGGAATCTGCATTTCACGTTCACCTAAGTCCCTTGCATTTAGTGGTGGCACCAATGTCACTAAAAACAAGGTGGTATTGCAAGCATTCAGCAGGGACAAGGATATAGTTCCGTGCAAGCATATTCCAAACATGTTAAAACCGTGTTTTTAGAAGTTGCCTTACTAACAAAATAGGCAGCCAACACCCCCTCTGCTGGACATCCTACCTTCTCATACCACCAAATTTTAAATACAGAGTTTTGGTCTCTGACAAAATGAAGCTGTTTTTTTGACCCTCATCTGTTGTTCCTCCCACCACAAATATGCCGAGACTCTAGGGAATAGCCAGGAAATACCTTATCCCTCTCCCTACTGATTACGGAGACCCTGTGGCAGCCTCTTGGAGCAGTCCCATCTGTTGCTGCTCAGCTGGAAGCGTCACGACTGTACTGTGGGACCTCAGAAGTGGGTGGATGGAAGTGAAAGAAAAATGGGTATCCATCAGGAGCCATCAATGACAAAGAGAGGGAACACCATGGGGCAAGAGCACTATAACCTGAATTTAAGATATTTGCTGCTAATTGACTCAAACACTAAAGAAAAATTACACTCTCTCATTTTCTTATCAGGCTGCGATAAATGTATTTGGGATTTGACAGATGACATCAGATTAGCAGTTCTGGCTATCGATGAAAGCAAATCAACTTTACTGAGCATTTCTACAGGTGTTGCAGCTCAAAAGCGCTTGAATGACCTGAACCTCACTACCACCCATCTCAAGGTACAAACATTGATGACATTTTATTTTTTAATGTGATATTAATCTATGAATTTCCACTCCATTCCTGTAAATTTCAATCCCTGCCCTCACTAGGGAAATAATTTGTTTTTTCCCTCACACGCAGGAAGCAATGTCCAAAAAAAAGAACCATGCTGTGCTTTGGACCATCCAGGTTGATGATGTTGCAGATGAAACAAATGATCTCCTGAGAGAGGTGGCAACACTTGATGAACAGGTTTGTTTATAGCCCCCTTGCTAGTGCTCTGAGGGTTTGTGGTTTGTCATATTTGCATGCTGGCTTAAGATGTTAGTACGGAACAGTTCCGGCTGGAAGGGACTTATAATGATCATCTAGTCCAACCGCCTGACTATTTCAGGGTTGACCAGAAGTTAAAGCATATTATTAAGGGCATTGTCTAAATGCCTCTTAAACACTGACAGACATGGGACATCAACCACCACTTGATGAAACCCATTCCAGTGTTTGACCACCCGCTCAGTAGAGAAATGTTTCCTAACAGAACCTCTAGATTCACCAAAGAAGACTAGTGGTTCCCTGAAAGATAGTTGGGAGGACTTCCTATTTTCTATTTCTAAACTTTCTACTTTAGCTCTGAATTAAAAGCATAAATGACTATCAAGTCTTCTTCCCAGAAAAGGAAAGATGTAGGGCCAAATTCTGTTGAATATGGTCAGAGGTTTGTCACCAATCACAAAAAGCCTCCTCTCAGGATCAGAGTTCCCACCTACCCCTCTACACAAGGTGCTGCCTCTCTATTTCACATTTTGATTTCTAATCAAGCGAAGTAACCAACACTAAACTAATTCAGAATGACTTTGGGAGTATTTGTACTATATTTTACATGTATGCTGTCATAAAATTAAATTATCCCAGCTTAGGCACTTCAAAATACATTACAAAACTGCCAACTTAAAAGGTTTTTCACGTACCCACTGAGACGGGAGCCTGATCAGCCCTCAAGATATGTTTTAACACAATTGTAATCATAAATGTTGCATCCACATTCAATTGCTAGGCTATAAAATTAATGTTATCTGTTCTCAGCTCACACAACACTTTCATTGCACCCTAGAATAATACTGATATGATATATGTTAAGAGAAGAAGTAGGGTTCAAAATTGCTTCTCCTCTATTTTAAAGAGATATTATTAAACGTCTTCCTGTTGCTAAGATATATATATATATTAGTGAGATACATCACTCTATGCTATCCTCAGAGAAAACCACAGCTGTAGTAGGACTAGAGCTTATTTCATGCTTATTGCAAAATGACAGACCATACATTTACTTACCAAGTCCTTCACAAGACATTAAAATTATACCTTAGACTAAAACTTAAATACAGGAGCAAGTAGGAGAAAAAAACACAAAGGAAGAGGAGAAAGGACTGTATAGAGAGGTGGAAGAGAAAATTCGGGTTTTGGTGTTCTTAATCGGCACTTAGCAGAAAGGGCACTGCAGAATTACACAGACTATGCCTGTGTTCAAGAGAGGTTTGATTAAATGAGCTCACACACACACACCCCCCACTCTGTATCTGAGAAAATCCAGCAGAGCTCACACACCTCAGTGTCCCTCTATGTAGTTGGCAGGCAGGAGGATTACGGCATTAGGTTTTCTAGGAATAATTAGTGAATTTGGATAATAATGTTTTTGTCATCTTCAGCACTACCTGGGG
The DNA here is from genome assembly GCA_947846985.1 of Fratercula arctica. Lineage (NCBI taxonomy): Eukaryota > Metazoa > Chordata > Aves > Charadriiformes > Alcidae > Fratercula > Fratercula arctica. Next base: position 73,528,560 of record CANTUZ010000003.1, read on the forward strand.
ATTTCTTAGCTCATTCCTCAGTTTGAATGTCCCTGAACCAATAAATTCAGCATTTCCTCTGGTCTTTTCTCACTTTTTTTTTTTTTTTTTCTAATAGTTGCTCCACATGAATACTTGTGATTGCTTGTAAAAGCAGGAAAATAATGGCCCCAGACTCTCACAGTGGAAGGAAGACCACAGCAGTAACTCTGAATATGTTGAACTTTTTGCTTTATCAAGGCACTTTTATGGAAAACGTGTGCTAGGACCTTGAGTGGGTTTTGCAGAGATATGCTGCATCTTCCATTCAGAGCATTTCATGTGCATGTCCCCATGTCTGAAGGGTTGCTGTGGATTCTGATCTAAACCCCAAAGGCAGGATGAATGCACCAACTGTAGGCAAATCCTCCTGCTACATGAGAAGAATAAATGTGACCTGTAACTTCCTGAGTCTGCTTGGGATGAGCTTAGAGTAAAACAGCACATAGCTCAATCCTGAATGTTTGGCAGAGATCTGGGAGAGCCAAGCGCCTTTCCTTCCTGGGCTCTTAGCAAATTTCAGGATGAGCATCTGTACATCAGCAGGAATCTGTGTTCCTAAGAGCATCCCTCACTCACGCTGCTGTGTTTCCCATCAGTGTCATGGCAATCAGCAATTCCCTGTGTGTTCAATAGTTAAAGAAAAATCTGTCAAGGAAAGAGAAGCATGTAAAGGCAAGCGTGTACAAAAACAGTAACGTTGCTTAAAATAAGCATGAAGTGGTGATGCTGAGCAAGAGACCGTCCACAAGAAACCCTGATAGCAATAAAGGAATACAAATAAAAAACATAGTTCTTGCCATTCAAAGACTAAAAAAACAAGTAAATAGAAATGAAATTAAAACCTTTCTATAAACCCTCATATTTCTTCTGTTCTGGTGCCTTCAAGCGCCACCTGGTGCCTCTGCAAACCCTGAGCGAAAAACTGTTTGTGGGTGAGGGCAGCTGCTGGCGCTGAGCCTGCAGGGCTGGAGGAGGCCAGATGAGTCCTCTGCCCTTCTTGCAGCATTAAGGAAGTATGAAGAAGTGAGCACACCAACAGCCAAAAAATGTCTTCCGGCACCCCAAACACAGAAACTAATTTTATAGTGGGAATTTTTGCCGCTGCAGCCCCAACAGGGACTGTGAATCAAACACCTTAACACTGGCAAGCGTGTGCTGCAGACTTAGACGTGTGCACACACATACACATACAGGGTCCAGGAAACGTTGATGGCACAGCAGTCATATTTTCTTCTCTTTTCTGGGAAACACCAGTGAAAATTAAATCTAAGGAATCCCGAAGTGAGAGACCTTCTCAGAAAGATGGTAACTATGACATTGTAACTCTTCGTTTCCCTTACATGTAAGGCAACACAACACAGAGTACAGCTTCCAACTTAATAATAGGAGGGTGGCTATGTTCTTCAGAGTATTTTGAATCCTCATCCTTTTTCTTAATTTTAACAAGTTGCAGAGCAGGGGACCTCACTTGAGGGAGACACTGATCTAAAAATGGTTGTGAGCTTGGCCCCTTACTCTTTAGTCTATATGCTTACTCAGAAAACGCCATACCCAGCAAAATGAGCCAGCCCCGCTGAATGCCTAGGAGACTCAGCAGATGGGAGTTTTACAACTGTACATAATTTATGGCAATTTGATTGCAGCAAATGATGGATAAATATGGCATATACTTTAATCTCTCATTCCGCAATTCTGAAAATACCGACAAGACAGCGCTTCACTTCAAACACCTCTGTAAATACCACTTTATATGATAAATGGACTTTCACACGCTCATCAGGAGAAAGTAAAATGTGTGTTTACACTGCTCATCCTCACACATGCGTATGGATCTGAAAAGAAATCTAATGTCTAGCTAACATGATTTATTCATAGGGAAATGAAGCATCCAGCAAAGGCCTACTGGTACAGAAGGAAACCATGGAGACCAACAACCGTGCTACTCAGCTTGTGCAGCAGCTCAGTAATATGAGGGATAACATTCAAGGTAAATAGATTTCTTTCTGGTTCAGCTCAGTGTCAAGCATGTATTAATGAAACCTCCAGCAAAAAGAATGTCATAGCACCTGGGCACTCTCGCAAAGTAACCCATATGTAAGGCTTTTGCAGCCTACAGTGCCATGACAAAAACTTCTCTCTCTTAAAATACAACTTACACCATGGGCTGACTTGGTCTGACACCCAGAACAAGAGCTTCTCTTTCCTTTTTCTCTCTTTGACAGAGCAAAATAATAGTAAATAGGTTTACATGAAATACGTCAAGCTAATTCAGCCTGTAGCCTTTGTTTGTTTGAATAGCTGGTATTTATATACACTTGTGGTAAAAAAAAGAGTCAGTATCAGATTGGGGATGGATGAAGCCACAAACACAAGCACAGGATGGGTGATGAGAGTGCTCTGTGTCTTACTTGTCAGCAGATTCATGCAACTGCACTTTTCTCATCCTGCTGATAAGTAATGGAGGCCATATGAATAGCTAGGCAGATTTTTTTTTCAATTGTGCTTTCCCTTTTGAACCCACGGCAGTCAGTTAGGCCTGAATAACTCTGGTGATCGCACCAGTGAGTGTTACTTTAAATCCAGTTTTTGCCTTTTAGCAAACTGTTGCTGAGTAGGATTGTACTGGTTCATATAACTTCATGCAGATGCATCTAAAAAGAAAAGGACGCTGAATAGTAAATAATTTGGTGAACTTACTGGTTCCCCAAGCTCAGTGTGGGAGGCAGTGGTGATTTTCTTTTCAAGCTGCCTATTGCTTCACCTGACCAGAATTTCCAATTGAGTTTGGGTCCAGACACATATACAGAGCATTGCAGACTAGCTGTTGTCCTCTTATTCTTTTTTTTTTCTGAAATACAGAAGTAGAATTGGAAAACTGCATTCTCATTGCCTTCTTTTTCCACAAAGAAAGCACTGCTTCTAGTAAAAGTGAATTGTAAACCATGTGGCTAGTGCAGACCATCCAAAATGGTTATAGTGATGCTGTTTCACAGTAGGAGAGGTAAACATGATGATGATGGAGTCCCAAAATTAGGAAAAGAGTAAAACCAAGAGATTTTTCATGTTAAAATGTTTGGACAAACTGTCACCTATAGTCTCAGTCTCCTGCTCGTCTGTCCATATGATGTGAGGGGATGCAGATAAAAGTCCGTCCTTGGGCAACATGCTAGAGCAATAAAAGCATCTCTAGAACTAGCATAAATTTCAAAACATAACTTCTCTTCTGACTGAACACCTACCCAGATGAAGATTTTCTTCATTTAGAGCCTGCAGAACTTCTTGCATCTTTTTACTGTCCTATATATCAAAGGATAAGTGACAACAGTGAACACCTTACTAAGCACAAATGCAGTTAAAAAAGGTTTCCTAGTCAGAGATAATCATCTTCACCTGGAATATCTATGACACATCATTATCATGCTGATATATAAAACTGAGATTAAACCAATTGCGGCCTCTTCTTCAGTACCTACAGAAAGCAATAAACCCCAAGTGAATGTACTCAGAAGCATCGTCGTCCCCTGTACACCTGCATCATGAAAGCCTCCATCCTGCCACTAATTTCCCCTAGTTGTTGGTAAAGCCAATGGTATACAAAAGCTGTCTTATATAGCACCAGAATAGAAAGGCTGCCTGGCAGCTGAGGTTAAGGAGCATTTTTCAACAGAAATACTCGGTTAACAGACCTGAGTAGTTCTGTCTTAGAGCAATTATTGCAAGCTCTGTGGCAACTTGTGTAAGGAAGAGCGGTTACATATCAACTGTTACCCTTGCTTATCCTTATCTCCATAAGTACTTCAACCAGTACTTTATTTCAACAAACATAGTTAAGTTAACATACCCACACACACAAAAGAGGGAGGCTGAGACCAGGCTCACAGGATGTTACATTTGTACTACTACCTTCTTATACCTGTGATGCTGAATCACCTTTAACTGTCTGGCCATCCATCACATTTTATTTCTACAATTATTGAGCAAAAGGTCAGCATGAGCCTCATTGCATGTCACCGACAATAACTGGGGGACCTCTGCGGATCATCCTTTTGTATTATTAATTCGTTTGGAGAAGGACAGGAACCACAGAAGGCAGACATGTATTTAGTTTGGCACACAAATAGCACAATAAGGTTGAGCTACCAACCAAGAAACAACACCTATGGCTGTGAATCAAAAGAGAGTGCTTGTTCACCCAGAAAGCAGTTGGAGACTAGTAGGTGAAAATTATTTCCACCACGCTCAAAACTATTCTTCTACAGGGGCACCAACCTGGTAGAAGGCAAACTCCTCTTTACTGAAGGGAAGCTGTATGTGTGCACACCCGCACATGTGTGTGCCAGCATAAGAAAGAAAAAGAAACCCATGGAGCTGCTGGTGGTGATCAGTTACTGCTCAGTATGAGCCTTCAAAGCTTCACTAATGAACTCAGGGGCCAGCAAGAAACTGCATACAAAGACACCCTGTCAAAGAATCAGTTGTGCTACAATTACACATCTACTTTTTATAAAAATCTTACAGATGCATAGTGCTGGCTTTGCCAGCTCTGGTTATCCACAAAAGTAGTGATGAACGCAAGCCAAAGCTACTTGCATCACAGGGCATAAAAGAGGTGATTGATATTCAAGGCCAGGGAGTAAGAAGTGGGTAAACTTTGTAATGCCTACACTGGCGATGGGTAAACTCAATTTCAGCTGTAAGAATCCAACAGTATTTTTTGAACTGAGACCAAAACCTTGAAATAGTATCGATCTCCAAACCAGCTAGGCAGTATCAGGACAGAAGCCATATGTTATCTCTTTAGGGTGCCTCAAACTTCCTCAGATGGAAAAAGAGGCTACTTCAGTCTCCTTGCCATTGTTGTTATTTAATATACGTAACATTTTTGCAGCAGCACTTAAAAACCACAGTCCTGGATGAAAGCCCCAGCCTGCTACATGCCACAGAACTCGGAATAAAATGATGATTCCAGCCTATAAGAACTGCCAAGACAAATAATGCACACAACCCATGCCTACTTAATCTCATCCTTTTCTGATGAGACCCCTACATATGCCAGAAAGTGTGATTTATTTACAGGTTTAATTTTAAGTTGGACTAAACATAATAATTATCTACTCTAGAGTTGGAAGATAATTAAAACTTTCTTTTGCCATCAGCATGATCTGGATTCACAAAAGTAAAAGCACTCCACAGTATTTACTTCTCTGTAGTCATGCTGGATTGACCATCTGTTCCTTTTTCCTGCAGAAATCAGCAGCAAGATGAAATACTATGCAGTTCAACAAGAGCTGAGCCCTGAAGAAATTGCCCAGAAGCTGAGTGTGGCTGAGGAGATGCTGAAGGAGATCAAACGCCGTAAGCCTTTCACTAATCAGAGGCAACTTGCAGATGAGGAGGAAAATGCAGCAGAGAAGTGTGAGTTTTAAGTCTGTTTTCCATTCATCCACATGTTGATGTGCAGCTGGCTCAGGCCGGGCAGCTCTGGATGTATTGCTGAGCCCTGGGGGAGCACCAGCAGGCACTTGGCAAGCACCAACTGATGTGCTGAAGATGCTGCTGCTTCCAACTGCCTGCCCCAAGTCTCTGCTGGTGCTTGCTGCCCCCAAGGGCAGAAAAATATGTGTGTGTCTGTGTGTGCCTGTGTGTGGCAGCACCTCAGCGATAGCTGCTTAGGAAGCTTTGTGCCCGGGTTGGAATTGCTCATGTAAACATCTTCCTTCCCCCCTGCCAGCCCTGCCATGGGGACAGTAAACTCTAGCAGAGAGAGAAAAACTGCTTGCATGGGAAAGAGTGGCCACCTAATTCTCACAGCTCGGTGACCATGAGTCAGAGCCCCAGGACAATAAGGACTGTCTTCTCCAAAATAGCCTGGTTAGCTCTGACAATGAAAAACAAATGAGGAGCAAGGAAAGCCAAACCTAGTCTCTTTTAGGAAAAACTGCTTGAGAGGGGGAATTAACGTGATTAAAATGAGATAATAGAGAGGCATCTTTCCTTTTCTAAAGAGGGAAAATTAAAATCCAGGTTTACGATCTGTCAAGTGAGTTTTTAACAAGCGCGTCCCCTGAGTAACAGCAACAAAAATTGTTGCATTGGTAAGTTTTGTGAGAAATCCAAGTTTTGGATTAATCAGTAGCCTCTGATTTTTCTCCCAGTGCTACAGCAAGTTGAAGCATTTCACGAGAGGCACAATGACACCAGATCTCTAGTATCTGATGTGCTGGAGCAGCTCAGCGAACAGAATGTGAAGCTGTCAGACCTGGAAGAGACATTAGACCAGGCACTTGACTATGTTTTACAAACGGAGGATATAAATAAGGAAAATACAGCCAATCTTCAAAGGCGTGAGGTATTATGCGGTACATTTATCATAACTGTTGTCTGTGAACATTTCATCTCTGTCGGTGCTTAAAATAGTAGATTGCAAACAATTTAGATTCAGGAATCACTACACCAAAAAAATAATTTCTTGGACCACTCAGTGGGATGAGTTTGACTCTGCAGTTGTAAGAAACAAGTTGTGGAAGTGCAAGGTACTATTATTTATTCATGAAGTGACAATAAATTACAAGTTTTGGCATGGCATGTCTCAGCAGGCCAAGGAAGAGATGGATACTGATGCCTAAACTAGGAAGATGTATTACAACAAAACCCAAGAAGTTTAATACTCCATGTAGCGTGGCTGCTATAAATATTGGTGGGATTGTTTCACCTATTATGTACTGATTTATAATGTGGAAGGACTTCATGCTCACAAAAGTAATTTTATTCTATCAAAACAATTATACATAAAGACTCTGCTCTGCATTCATGCCCTGGGCTGAGTGCATTCATACTGTCTCATCCAAACATTCTCTTTGGTCCTCCTTAAACAAAATGCATCCCCATTTTTTCAGGAAGAGCAGACAATTGTTCTTGCATCTTCAAGCACAAATCCATTCTTTAAAGGCTCCACAACAGATACCTTGAAACTGGGTTTCCTACTTGCTGGGTGAACAGCCTAGCTATAAGGCTACAGCAGTTTTCCCTTATGCTCTGTTCAAATGAATACTTTCAGTATTTTGAACAAAGTAATCACCCCAGAGGAGAGCTCAGAGGAGACCTGTCCCCTACAGCACGGAAGTGGGCATGTTTGCCTGTAAGTGATGGCATTAGGTTCAAATCCCATATGACCGATGAGGAAATTGAATTTTCAGGTTTCTTATCCCAGAAAAATACCCAATCCGTCAGCCATACAAAAAGACTATTTTTTCTCCTCCCAGCAGTTTTGTGACTCTCGGTGTTTTCTTTAGTTTCCTTTAGGAATGCAAAACCAGAATGTCCCACCTAAAACTTTTCTCTTCATTTATTTTTTCAGCGAGGAAGAAAATGACAAAGGGAACAATTTGGAACCATTTGAAGTGAACTCTTTTCATTTCAATGGCTGAAACTGTTTGGATTCTGGAGGAGAGGGGTTTAGGGAGCAATTTTGTGATTTGAAGAACAGTCTTGCAAATTTAGGCCAGCCTCCAGCTTTCATAGCATCAGTGGCTGAGTTTCAAGCTCTTGAAATCTGCAGAGCTAGAAATTCATGCTGATGTGGAAGGTCTAATAATTCAATAGAGAAATCAGGCGTGCTGTTCTCGTGAGTTCTTCAACAAGCAGCTTGGGATCCTTATGTACAAAGCCTCTTCTGTTGTTCCATTGTTTCATAATTACAGTGCCAAGCTGCAGCTCGTCTCACATTTATGAAGCAAAGCCTGAAGTGTGTAGCCGCAATTGTTCACTGTTTTTAACCAGTTGCATCTTCATTATTGCTCACAATGAAGGCAGATGCTGTACAAAAGAGATCATTCACATTAGCTTTACTATTGACAAAGAAAAGAGATCTCTGTAGTGTAGATTTAAAAAACCTCCAGAAAAAAACTAGTGTCCAGACCACTATGAAAAATCGATGTTTCATTAGTCTCTGCTGGCAGTGCACTGAATAATGTTTCATTCCAATAACTGCTCATTTTGTAATATAAAATGAAATTAATAAATTAAAAAAACCCAACATTTCTTTCACAAAGACAAGAAAATGCAGTCACATTATAATATCCAGCTATTAGAGATGTCTGGGAAAAACTTGGACTTCAAATTTATCTAAAATCTATTTGGTTCATCACTTTATCTTTTGAATGAACTTCAATAAATTTACCAAAAATGGTAACAGTGTATTTTAGCAATGCACAGATGGTTTTGGATGTGATTTAATTTTATTTTATTTTTTTGTAGAAACAACATGAGAAAATAAAAGAGCAGATAGATGAAGTGGACGACATTCTGCTAAGTGCCACAACTATTTTGGCAGGACCACAAAAGGTCAACTCTGAGTTAAGTGAGGTAATAAAGGTAGGTGCCTATGTCCTGATTTTTTTAATTTTTAAGTCATGTGTTTAGACCACTAAATAAAAACCTCTCATTTTTTATACTGCTTCAATTAAATATTGATGAACATTGCCCAAAAAAAGTATAAATCTTGGATTAAAAACTCTGTATTACATTTTACCGCCTTGGAAAAATAATTCTATTATAAGGACACCTTACTGTAGGCAGAGCTGAATGAAGGATTTTGCTGTAGAGTTCTCAATCATTTCATTACAAGCAGCTGCCAAAAGATGTTCTGGTAAAAGACTGCACTATATGCTAAATTCCTTTTCTCATGCCTGCAAGTGAGCATAGGAGAAGGCTAAAGATCACAGATATTGGTGTTAAAACCAGTCACTGTCAGAGTGTAAAACATATATAAACAGATTGTCTTACAGAAATCCTCTTCTGGAGGTATAAGTGTTCTGAATGAGACATGGTGTTGTAAGAAATTTTTAGAAATTTTAGGTTTTTGGACTTTCTATGAAGAAATGAAGAAAATAAAACTGGGATTTTGCTAACTAAAATATTTACCAAAGCTGCTGTTGGTTGGGGTGTTTTTTATCATGTTTTATTTTAAGATTTTGAGATAATTTAAGACAAATGAAAATTCTCCACAATCATTCATTTTGGTCATAGCTGCCCACTTAACACAAAAGCAAATATCAAAAGTCGTTAATTTTTCTTTGAAAAAGTAATTTGAGAAAACAGAAAGAAGATAGCTTGCTTTATAACCATCCCTAGGTGATCAAGTACGTTTTTTTTTTCTCCTTTGTTTTGTGCAAAACAAATTGCTGCAGTTTATCACTTCGGGTCCCCCACTTGTGTGGATAAGTTTACACATAGGGGACGTTAACACTGCAGGGAAGGAAGCAGTATGCAAACATCATACATCTCTCATCCTCATCAGCAATAAGTATTTCCACGCTTCACTCATTCATCCTTTTCCTCTCCCTCCGTTTCATCCTTTTTTTTGTCTATTTTGAGGACACATTTATAAACCTCAAACCTATCAGCAAGCTTATGTATTAGAGAGAAGGTGAATGCAGGCCAATTTGGTCTTCCCCACGTGTATTTCATATAAGGAAGAAGTATGGATAAGGCAAAGGGATAGTACTTCTCCTTGCCTATACATACATATAGGTAGTATTTAGGTGGACTGATTTACAAATTAGACTAACACAGGATGTCCTAGCATGAGGGATATCTTTGTGCACCGAGGCAGAAATGGGCCAGCACCTGTTTTTCACAATGTGGCACAGCTCACAGCAGTACAGCTAAACTCTCTGCGCGCCTCCAGCAATTGCCAAATTGCCCCCAGGGCACAGGCACTATCCCATGCTATTCCGCAAGGAGGCAGGTTTGGGAGAACGGCAGCAGTGTGTCAGGGTCCACACAGTAACGGGATGATGCATAAGCCCAACCACTACAGCACTATTTAGTTTACTTGTATAGATATTGTTTGGAAGTCCCAAAAAACTAATTTCTCTCCTACAGACTTCACAGAGAAGAGGTAAAAAAAAAAAAAAAAAAAAAAGGTCCCACCTCCCAATTTAAGAAGCAACACAATGAGGGGAATTTTGCATAGATCTGGTTTAATTACTTCACCTGTGAGCACTTCACTCTGAAAGACTTGTCATTGGCACCATTCTGGAATAAATATAAAAGACAGTAAGACATTTCTCAACTGTCTTTCCTTTGTATTTTAAACGTATCTCTCTAATATCTTTTTAAGGGATTCCTGGAATTTTGCTTGATTTTTATCTTCCTGCATTTGTCTTGCTATACTGACATTCATGGGACAGACTCTTTTAGGTCATTCCTCTTTTTTAGCTGTTAAAAATATAACATAAAACAGAATAGAAAACAACATGATAATAATATAAAGGGTAAAATAAAACATGATAATCAAAATATAGACTTGATTTTTTACAATTTTCATCTTCTTTCCTTCCTTCCATATTTTGTTTAGAATGTGTCAGGTTTCTACGCAGAAATAGATGGAGCGAAAAAGGAATTGCAAGAAAAACTAGCCAATCTGTCTCTGTTTGATGATGATTTGGTAGAAAAGGCTATGCATCATGCACACAACCTAAGAAGACTTGCTGATGAGCTGGACCGGTAAAATTTAACTTCAGCAGACTCTGTTCATACAAGTGCTACTGATTGAACAGCTGAATGAACTAAAAGACAAGCAGAAACACAGTGACATTAAATATTCTGTCTGTAAATAGGCATTAAACAAATCACTGCGAAGTCATGTATGGAAGGACTTGTCATGGTCCAGAGAGAACAGCTGAAGTTGAACTAAGCAAAATCTATTAATCTTTTCAAAGAATAAACATATATCTTGCACGACATTCTCCCCTTTCTAATTTGGCACGTTCTTCTCTTCCCGTAGCAAGAGAACAGGGAAGATAGATTACTCAAGAGTAAAATAATATCGGCAGATTAAATGGGGCTTGCAGAAACACCTCACATCAGTAAATCCATTCACATTAAAAAATGTTTAATATTATGGGCCACAAAATGGGCTTTGGGATAATTTTTCTTCAGGAACTGGTTTACAGATGGAGTAGTTCTGCTACTCAATAGGTTGTGTCCCAGAGAAACCGTCCCACTGTAACACCAAAAAATTATTGTAAGACTTCCTATTTTGCTGAAAGATACTAGACGCATCAGCTTTCCCCCAGTTTACTAAGAGGTCACTTCTAGACAGATTTGAAATATGACTTTATTTGCAATTGGGACTACCCATGGAAAAATCACTGCTGCAAATGAATTCTTAAATAAAATATTTCAGCAAAATCGACCTTAAGTAACATCATGGACATATGCTTTTGGAAGATAAACTTAAAAATACTCTTCAAGTATATTATCTAAATACCAGTTCTTTCTTAATATTAGTATGCCCTAGATAGGAGATTAAAATAGAGAAAAAAATAACAGATGGTTTTCTTTTCTACAACTGTATAAAGCTGACATCTGAAACTCTGTTCTATAATGCCACACAAACTACAGACAGCCTAAAAACCAAACAATATGTTCAGTCTGAGATCAGCTAACTGGGGGCAGCAGAAGCACTTGAAAGAAAATACCCCATATGGCTAGCCTTTATCCCTTACCAAAATAATTTAAAAATTACTACCAAGTCCAACACATTAGGAATTTAACAGAAAGTAAACAGAAATAATTACAAAATATCCAGATGGAAATGTGCTGACTCTTTTATTTGTTGAGAAGATTGTCCTGCAGTGAAACTTTAATCCTTTAAAACATTTAGCTTGTCTTCAAATCATTTTGGTTTTATGAGTTTGCTTTATAAGCCTGTTAGGCTTTTATTTGGCCTTAGGTCCCCTTTTGTCTTAGGGGAATATAGTAGGAATTTCCTGCAACAACACTGAATCTGGAAACTTAATAATCCCTCAGTGTGCAAACACTTTGAAGTGCGTACACACACGTGTAAATATATATATATATGTGTAGTCTGTATCTAACATATATTCTGAAATCTGTTTACCGCAAAAATATTAAAAAATAATATTTATTCAAAGTTGCTAACAGCTGAAAGTTGAGCCCTGAATCAACTGCTATTTGGAATCTCCCCTGAAGGCCAGTTATTGCCTAATATGCAAGTGAAGCTCTACCATGACAGCCAAACTATCTTGCGTTTTTTTAAATCTAACTTTTGTGAAGTTTCACGACCATGAGCAGTTCTTTATCTGATCCTCCCCTTTTTCCCACCTACTTTTGGAAAATACAAACAGCCCAGTGATAAAGCTGTCCTGATCGCTGGCACACACAGGTCTTTCCATTCATGGCCAGGAGTTATCCCTAAAGAAGGACAACTGATAGATCTGTTATTCTGTTAATTTATTTACTCTATTAAACTAGATTTAAAAAAGATAAAAGCTCGCTCAGTAGTCACTTGTTGCTGCTCACATAGATGTTAAGGGCAAAATTCCCAGAGTTAAACCACTCGGAATTACCTTCTATCCACCTAGTTTTCACTTGCTTCAGATTGATATAAATGGTCATACACAATGAAGAGAATACTACTTAGGCCAAGTATATTTATGCAGGTGATTATATAGTCAGAATTCACAGAAGGTTAAGAAAATTATTCAATTTGAAACTACTTTGATTCAATTTGGTTTCTTCCTCCTTTGACTCTCTTTTTAACAGGAATTTGTATGGTGTTGATACAAACGGTTTGGTACAAAGGGCAATAAATGCTTCAAATGTGTATGAAAACATTGCCGGTTATATTGAAGAAGCTAATAAAGTTGCATTGCTGGCACTGAATGCAACAAACCGGGTCGATGATGTAAGTAATTTTCATAATATCAGCTTTTACTTTGCAATGTATCAGAGATTGCAGACACCTAACTATAAAGAAAAAGCAAGGTTTAGCTTAACTGTCAGCATTGAACTTCTCACTGCACATTTTGCTATATCCACTATTTCCTGAATTAAATCCTAGGTAGTTAATTATTCTGTCAACCTAAAGTCCCCTGGTATTCAAAAAGACAGAACGGGTTCTTCTGTCCCTATGTACAGGGTGATGCTGCTCTGTGCTGTCACTCAAATCAAGGCATTTCTGTGGAAGTCCAGACAACACCCTGTCCCTTTAGGAACCTGAGCTGGCATCTAGTGCCCGAGTCCTCCTACTACACACAGCACCATGTGGCAGGAAAGGTGGTCAAGACATCTAACAGAAGAATCACTCTTCTCATAGAAAGTCAAGTTAAAACGGGGCAAATAGCTCACTTAAACACTCACTATAGGGATGATGATAGTAATTTTGTCTCTGGCCTTGCTGTTCTAAAATATTTTATATGTATTTTTGTATGCATACAGTTTCTGACCTATATACATGCTATTTAACAGCAATTTGTTAGTGGGTTAGCAAGATTTGGTTAGATTATGGGGGCCTGAACCCCAGAGAGCTGTGGGATTTCAAGTCCAGCCCTCTGCTTCCAGCACGCTATTGAGGACTGCAAGGCCAGACACACGCAGTGCAAGTGTTCATCACCCATCTGAGATGATAGCAGAAATGAAGAGTCACAATGCCTAATATGTAGCACGAGTATCATGTTGACCACACTGGAGCTGATAAATTACTTCTGTGCTTTCTGCACCTTCGTTATTTAGTGATGTTGTCTGGAAAAGCATACATTTTTCTAAACTTTAATTGCAATCTACAGAAAATTTTACTTTTCAGACTTCTTTTACCAATCCAACTCCCAATCTTAAATGTTAACAAAGCAAATGAAACTGCAGTGACTTTGCAGTTGAATTTATACGAAGTAACATGCAGTCCACAATTAAGCACGGATAAGCATTATTCTGACTTTCTTTTTTGGAACATCCTTGTAGGCTGCAGTTGGAATTGATACTCAGATCATGTATCATAAAGGTAAAAGCAAAGAACTTCTCAACAGAGCCATGGAGCTACAACGGACAGCAGCTGACAGTAAATACACATCTTTTCTACTTTCCCAGTCAGCTTCTAAGCATGTGTGTTAAAATAAATTTCAAAAGCACATCACTAAGGCAGAACTACTGCTGTAACAGAATAGTGTATTGATCGAAGTTACCACACAAAGTATTTTAAATGGCCGCAGGCACAGTTTGAGTAGTTCATGTATTGTCATCCTGCCAGATGCTGAAAGTTTATTCCATTCACAAAAGGACCATTTCAGATACAACCACTGTTTAAATATGCGATCCTGCAAACAATTGTTCACAGGTAAATATACTCAATCAAGTAGTTCAACTGAAATCAGTTCACATCAGTTTAAGGAGAATGGCTTGAGAGCAGCCCTAAGGAGAAGGACTTGGGGGTGTTGGTGGATGAGAAGCTCGACACAAGCCGGCAATGTTCACTTGCAGCCCAGAAAGCCAACCACATCCTGGGCTGCATCAAAAGAAGTATGGCCAGCAGGTCAAGGGAGGTGATTCTGCCCCTCTACTCCGCTCTGGCGGAACCCCACCTGGAGCACTGCATCTGGCTCTGGAGTCCTCAGCACAAGGACACAGACCTGTTGGAATGGGTCCCTTCTAACTCGAACCATTCTATGGTTCTATGATTTTATGATAAGTGTTCAGAAAGCTGGATTTCACTGTGAAGCATAATAATAAATGTTAAAGGATTTTGGCCTTTTTTTACTGAAAATGAAAGAAAGCTCTAAAATTACAGAAATTATGTCTTCATTTTTTCAGGACCTTTTGAGTTCCTTAAAAATTTTCCTATATGCTTGTTGCAGCTATTCTCAGTAGTTTTGGTAAAGCAAAGAGAGATAGTACTGGCTGAGATACAGGTCTCCAGATTCTTCTGAGACACCCTGTGGCAAGCACATAATGGCTGGGAGCTGCAAGGTAGCTTTTTCCTTTAGACTATGTGAAGGCAAGAGTGCTAGTATGCCCTATACTGAAAGAGGCCATAGTATACTGCCTATGGTATATTAAATGCTTAGTAACAGTCCTCCATAATATAAAATTTACCTTTTGAAATGCCACTTTGATGCCACTGAACTGTACCTCCTATTTTCTCCCTACAGGTAACGATTTAACCATTGCAGACACCAGCCAACATGTTAATGGCACTTTTGCTAGAATGAATGCTCTGCAAACCCAACTAATGAGAGTCATCACAAAAATGCAATCAGCAGAGACAGGTTGTAAGAGGAGTTTCATCTTTATGATGCTTTATCTTCATATATTTGAGAGCATATTTTATCTTTGCATATGGCCTATAAAGGTGGTATTAAGATTTCAGTCTGAGGGAAGCCTAAAGGAATTTGACTGAAACTACATGATCCAGCTTTAACAACATTCATAATGAAATTATATGGTTTTCCACCTGAACTTTTTAACATTCTTCTTGATCCTCCTTACTGCCATTGTCCTCTCCCAAGTTTCTCTTGATCTTTTCAGGTCTTGGAGAATCTACAAGTCTGTGGATTTATTGTATTGATAATCAAAATCTAATTCACATATACGTCACACCTGGCAAGTAGAGTATTTGGGAAGTAATTACTGTCAGTCTTGACTGATAAAAGATCACCTTAGTTTTTCAGAAAACAGCAAGTATATCCGAAAGAGTTCAAAGTTGACATGGTCAAGATTTCTTGACCAAATTTCACCTAAAAATGGCTGAGTTTTACTGCCAGGACATTATCATATGCAAAATGCCACAGGTTTTACAAATATAGTAGTTGGTAACTCCAAAAAAATAAAAACCCCAAAATGCCAGGTATGAAAAAACAAAACCACTTTAGTGTCTTGGGTTTCTGTCCTTCAAAAACAACTTTCATGAAAAATATTGAACAAATACATGCTTTTCTTTTCAAAACTTGATGAAGAACAATGTCTTTTTTAATCTGTTCCAAATTCCTTGGCTATATAACACTCACCAAAATCCAAGGACATTGAAAATTTCTAACAATCTAGGATGGAAATGAGAATTTGTTAAATTTTAAGAATTAATAAAACTGTCAACCAGCCACAGGAATTTTTGAATATTCCCTGTGGAAATAAAGAGAAAACCAACTGAGCAAGGCTGGGTCCCCATTCTGCAGAAGTTAAAATCCCTTTAGCCTCACCACTTTCTAAGTACTGGTTATAACTCGATTGAATCTTTGAAAGAGTTAATTTCTTCTCATCCTCTATTTATTTTGCAGTGGAGGCCAGAGAGCATTTGGAGCAAGCTAAAATGAGGAGTGCAGAGGCTGTAAGTACTACCATGACAGTAACACAAGCTACAACCCCCATGGATGAGAACGTGAGGTTGTGGTCTCAGAACCTGCCAGACTTCCAACACAGTTCAGCAGCATTTAAGAGTGCTGTGCGTTCAGCTGGGGATGCAGGTATGGTGACCTGAATTTTGCCATTCCTTAACACTAAAAGGTCAGGGAATCATCCCAACATCATGTTATATGAATTGTTTATATTGCATATTCATTGCATATAATCTTCTAGCATTTTACCTCCATGAAAATATTTCAAAAATTAGCAGTTCTCTAGAAACTTGACTATACTTTCTAAATTTGGATACTTGGGAATTTCCAAAAATTACTTAAACACTTAAGGGCTGAACTCTTATTCGCTTCTAAGTCATTTTTATCAGGGTACCAGGGTCACACTGAATGGTAGACAGCTTGTTTAAATACTTCTTGCTATTATGATTGGCAGTTATTTTTTTTAACATTGGGAGGCATTTGAAAACAGGGTCCTTTTGTCCTCTGTAGTACAAACATGGAGGAGAAATGGTCCCTGACTTGATGAGTTTGCAGTCTAAACAAAGGAGGCAAAGAGGATTACAGAGGAAATATAATATTTAAGCAGGGTGGTCGCTGGAAAAGCTTGTAAACATCACATTAATTCCACTTTTATTATCAGGGGGAGGAGGAAGAGTAGAATAAAAATTGGAAGATTTGTTATGAAGAATTTAAAGTAAATAAAAAGACAAAAAAAAACCTGAGGCAGGCTACAAAATTGAAATGAAGATGATAGGAAAGAGTGGAAAAAAGAGCAGAGAGAGTGAAGCTGAAATGAAGTGACTGGTGAAAGAAGGAAAAGAAAAATTAGGAAAGAAAATAATCCATCCAGAATTTTTCAGAATAAAAAATTGCTGAGAAGCACCACTACTTATTGCTCAGTGTACTTCTGGTTCTGGTCAAGATGCTCACTAATCCCAAGTTATTTATGGCTAGGGAACCTGGAAGTCCAGAACAAGAAATTTCATGCAAATGTTTGATGTTATGTACCATCACCTGCAGCACTGTTCAGCTACGTCTTGCCTCCTGAAAGTGCCTCAGAGAAGGTCCATAACTCCATTGACTCTATCTCCAGAAAGTCTGAATTTCAGATCTACTGCCCCAAATCCCTTCTTCTGTCAGAAGCTTTGCAACTTGAGTGCCATTTTACTACAAATGGTGTTACGAGTACCAAACCCAACATTGCTTCCAGTGCCCCAAAGCCACAGTCTTCCCTCTAAACTAGGGAAACGCAAGGGTCATGTTATTTCCAGAATTCAGTACTGGATAAGAACGCTGCACTAATATTTTTGGTTGAGTGAGTACTCCCAAGAATTGGTATAAAAGTGGTTTCCTCCGCAAGAAGAAATTCAGTACTATTCAATATCCTGAATTCTTGCTCCAGCACTGGAGGCAACTCACATTTCTCTGAGCTTTTCATCCAAAGAAACACTGAGCCACTCCCTCTGGGAACAGGTGATCTCACTACTAGTCACTGCACAGAGCTCCATAAGGGTGTAGTTAATAACAGTAGTTGTATTGCATTGCTGTAAAATGTTTTTGATCACCACAGAGCACAGTTTAGGCTGTGAGCTATGGGGTCGAACTCCCATTTAAGCTAATGTAAATGTGGATATGATTGACATCCAGAGAGGGAATGGTATGAGGAAAATCATCTAAGAGAAACACCCTGTTACAGCTTACACATGAAGGCTTTTGGTTTTATTCACCTTTACACTTGATTTACATTTAACATTTAGTAGTGCCAGCTTAGCAGATATAGAGCAGTAACACAAACTGCATTTGACTCTTCATGCTCAAAATGTCAGCAGACATTCAGAATTCAAAAAATCTGCTCATACTAGCTGTGATGCTGAAAGAAATATTTCCAGTAGCATTTGAGAGGCTTCGTAAGAGTGGATAGACCTAAGATGGCCCACCTCTCCTAGTTGGTTATGTTCCTAAAAAAGCATACGTGATACATTCACCTCAAGTTGCAAAGAACAGCTCAGCTCCTATGTGCTGTGCCTGGCAAAAATGTCTTCTCTGTGATAGTGGTTTTGCAGGTAGGGAGTCACCTTGAAAGTATTGTGATCATATCGGAGTGCTTGGAGGGTCTGCTAACCACAAACTAATGCTATTATGCAAAACTACAGCAATGTGTGCCCTACTACATTTGTAGAGGCAGCTTTTCCATGGCATTTTTAGTCTGAAGGCATTTTTTTGTTTGTTTGTTTGTTTTAAGGCACAATGATTTTTTTGCCCGAAAGATTAGGTGGAAACAGCTGAGAAGACAGATCAGTGCTACAAAGGAGGCTAGCATGCATGGTGATCCAGTCAGATGTGACTGTGATTCACAGCTTGGGAAGACAGATGTAGATATGCTGGGGCATGGTGGAGTGTTCTTGGATCAGCTGTGGATGTTGCCAGGAGAGGTTCATGTGGCAGGAAGAATGTCCATCAAAGTCCAAAAGAAAGTCACAAAAAGTGTTCAGACAGGTGCCTGAAACACCAAAACACCTGATCATCATGCCAGTAACACTACCATGGTAGCTGAAGCCTCTAAGCTGGCATGTCTGGATTACCTTTGAAGAAAGCTTGCACTTGATTTTTAGGAGGGTGAGAACATATCTTGGCTGTGCAGTTTGTCTGAGAATACTCCCGGTGTTGACATTGTGCAGGGAACTGGTGAGCTTCAGCAGAGAGGATAAAGGACACTTTGGGAAGGGAAACACAAAAGGACAAAGTGTCTGGAAGGTTATAGTTAAGGTATTTCCTCCCTGACAGTTTCCTTTGTATATTCTTTTTTGGGAAAGACTAGTTCTCCTTTTTCACTCTCACCATCACCCCAAAGACTAAAATAAAAAATCAATATTCTTCTGTGTCGAAGAACAACATTATAAAGGGAAGAGGAAGAGAATTATGGTGAGATTTTATATTAGTACTAGTAGTATTAGATGTTAGTTTTGTGTTTTCATGTTACAGTTGTGTTTCAAGTTTAATACCACAAATTTCAAACTGATGAAAAGCCAGTTTTTCAAGGTATCAGATCAGACACAATTCCAATTCAGTTGCTGATTATTAAAAAAAAAAGGTTGAAATATGCTAAATCCCTTTCAGAGCTTGCATTTTTTTTACTTTAAGAATAATGTGGACATTTTTCCAATGCAATAAAACATTCATTTCAAAAGGCAGAGCAAACTTTCTGTAAGTTGATTATTATACTAGTTATTTTTTTAAGTACAAATTTTAATGCATTGTGGAATTAATGTGTTACCCAGAATTTATTGTACTTCTTTGAGGATTTGCTAAAATAATGGTATTTTAATGTACAGTAAACTTTATATAAATTATCTAATTACTGACCCTCCAGCAGATAAGGTCTTTCAGGACTTAACAGGAATGAATGGAGAGTCTAAAGCTCTATATGTCCCACTTCTACATCGGACTTGGAAAGTAAAACACAAGTGAAAAGAGCCCAGCAGAGTGAGGTCATGACTGTGGCAAATATAGCTTTTCACTCTGTCCAAAGAGAAGCAGGACTTGTAGGACTCCATGGGATCTTCTCATGCTCTAGGTTGCTCTGAATAAGGCTGAGAGCTGCTTGAGCTCAACACAGAATTGGAAGCAGAGAAAAGTGATTGGAGATTATGCTTCCTTCTTTCCCTTCTATACAGTCTCAGTACATCTGAGGATTAGCTCCTCCACCTGTCTTTCTGCCATCTTCTCAGATAAGAGTAAAAACAAGAGGGGAAGAACACAAGATCATGCAGATGCAAGTTGACAACCCCTGAAATGTAACTGCAAACCCTACAAATCTGGTCTTAACCTTTATAGTGAATCCATGTCATTAAAAATTAACTATGAACATCAGATCTTTCTTATAGCCATGTAGCTTGTGGCTAAAATCACATTTCATTATACTCAGCTAGTTGTACCTACATCTAATTAAAGATGAAAAATGATGTGATGTGTAAATATCCTTCAAAGGGCAGCATGTCATTGGAATCTCATGTGATGAAATTAGCTTATAATTAGGGGCAGTTATTTTTCTTTCTCAGTAATTTTTCTGTCTGCTTATCTTTCTGGGAAAGGACTTCTCTCCCTTTGAATGGAACAAAGCACCTGCATTTCCCTTTGATAACAATCCTACTTGCACATAGAATCATAGAATTGTCTAGGTTGGAAGGGACCTTTCAGATCATTGAGTCCAAGACGTAGTGAAAGACCAAAGGTCCAGGACTCTGATTCATGACCCCTGGCAGACGTAGGCAGGAAAGCTGAAGAGGTTACTACTTACAAGGGTTGGGGCAGGTAGTAAGCACAGTTTAGGTGCACATGCATCCATCAACTAACGCTTTCTACCATTGCACAGTACAGGCGTGTTACCACAGTCTGAAAGCAGTGGTATTTCTGTTAGCAGAGTGGGCTGTGAATCACATGCAGACACATCACCTGTGCAGCTGTTGCTGCTATCTGGGTGATAACCTTTGGGAGAGATGCACAGCTGAGAGCTGAGGGAAACAACCTATTCATCTCCCCTAAAACAAATTTGAAGAGCTCATCAACCATAGCTCCCAGATGCAGTTCCCACGTCAGCCATGGATATCCAGTGAGATGCTGAACAAATAATCCTTCTGCTCCAGTTGCCTATCTGTAAAATTGGGTTTAACATTTATTTGCCTTGAAGGAAGATAAAAAGGTTAAAATGATTAACATTTGCAAAGCTCCTCGAGGAAAGTATTACGGAGGTGCTACACCACAGCAGTTCCTAGGAGTCCCATAAAAAAGTAGTCTCCTTTGTGCAAACTTGTTTCCAAAAACTTTTGCAATACTACATTATGATAAATCATTACCCTTTCTGAAATCACTGCGTCTCACACAACACAGTTAGGACTTGTTCTTAAAGCAGAAGGAAATAGGTGAGATAAACTAAGAGGGTATGGAGGAATTTTCCTGGTGTGAAACCAGTGTTAGAAAGAGTTAAAAAACAAGCTGTCACTTCTTTTCTAACTGCAGTGAAGAGACTTGTAGAAGTCGTCCCTCAACTCATGGATAAACTGCACACAGTAGAACAGAAGGCACCAGCAAACAATATTTCTTCCAACATTCAGCGGATCAGAGAGTTAATTGCTCAGACCAGGAGTGTAGCAAGCAAGGTAAAACTTATGAACAGGATTTTTGATTACTAGTGCTAATAATCAAATGCATCTTACTAGGATCTCCACTTTCTTGGGCTATGTTAGAAGCCCAAACCTTGACATTACCACTTCACAACAACTGGATAAACAAAGTACCCTGGAAGTCATTAAAATATTTACAGTTGCTATTTGCAAGCAATTAACATTACCATGGTATTCATGGTAGATGACTGTTACTGCAGTA
Organism: Fratercula arctica; assembly: GCA_947846985.1. NCBI lineage: Eukaryota > Metazoa > Chordata > Aves > Charadriiformes > Alcidae > Fratercula > Fratercula arctica. The sequence continues at coordinate 73,550,114 of CANTUZ010000003.1, forward strand.
GCAACTTTAAGTAAGTAATTGGCACAGTGTTAAAGATGGCCACAATAACAAAACCATTTAAAGCTAAAACTAATAGATCATTACTTAGCTGGCAACATTAGGTACAAACAGTAGTAATTATGGCAATTTAATGCAAACTTTTCTAAGCTGACAGTATTTCTTTTTTTTTCTTTTGAATTCATTTTCTGCGAGGTAAGAGCATCTTTGGCTCATACATATTTAATAGAGAAAAATATTTTCATTATCATACATAAATTATGAGGGATTTTTCTGTAACAAGAACACCAAAGTCAAAAATTAAAACAGTATACTTGAATTCACTCAGAGAAATCAAAAATTCAGTGCATTATTGTATGTTCACAATGCTGGAATATGCTGTCCATGTACATTACTTCAAAAAAGAAAAGGAAAAATCAGTTAGTATGTGTGCAGTGCCTGACTGTTCTTTAAATGCATTTCGTCATTCAGGCATATTGTGCTTAAACTTGAAAACATTTCAGTTATGTGGAAGGCATTTTGAACTAAAATGAACATGTTTTAAAATTTTATTAGCATCTCATATATATCAAGGTAACTTCAGTAATATAACAGGATTACTCATGAACAGAGAATTGGTCATACTACTCCCAAAGTAAAGAAATAAATTATGGTTAGAAGTTTTATAGCTATGTAAGAATTCCATTATGTGCCATACATAATCATGTATGGCACGTAATGCCAGATTCAACTAAGCACGCATCTATGTCCCACTGAAATTTAATTTACTTTATGAATATGCTTAAGCACAGTTAATTAGGAGCTTTAATTAATTTTAAAATTAATTCCCATCATCTTCTTTACAGTGTCGTCCAGAAGTGATTGTTATAAACATACAATTTTGCATGGCCAATATATAGGTGCCAACTCCGCTCTTGCAGTAAGCAAGGCTGCTGGCTAAGTATTCTTGCACATTTACCTTAAGTAATGTCCCCAGGCAGCAATAATGTGTCTCATTTAGCACACTTGCAACTGCAGGTCCAAGTTTCTATGATGTTTGGAGGCCAGTCAGCTGTTGAAGTCAATCCAAAGATCAACGTGGAGGAACTGAAATCTTTCACTTCCATGAGCTTGTACATAAAGTTTCCGAAAGACAACCCACAACTGGCAGCATCTCCAGACAGATTTATTTTGTACCTTGGAAACAAAAATGTAAGAGAATAACCCATTTAATTTATATATATTCATTAAAAAAAAATTGAAATAGGTTTGAAGTTTATTTGCCCTTGTTTTTTCCTCTCACTATGTCTCTGTGTTTCAAAATAAGAGGTGTCTACTATATGACTGTCATTGATTTTGTGAAAAGCAAAGAGCAAGGGTTCCTGAGACCCCTGTCCTTGAAACTTCTCACTCCAAACAATGGATTCCCTCTAAGAAGCAAATTAGACTGGCCGTGCAGCATGCTGCTGTGATTGTCAATGCTGTGAGTCACACTTGCTACCTCCATTGCTGGCACTGAGGTGCTCTGAAGCAGTTAATGTCACCTGCCTGGCTTTTGTGGGCCACGTTTTTATCAGGTTTATGCTCCTGAGAGTGCCGATTCCAAATCTGTGAGGTCAGGATACACAAGATAAGCAGGATTCTTCAGCTGTGGCTTGTGCTGCTGTTGTACCCTCTGTACATCACTAATTTGAAACACCTAGAGAGGGCATATAGTCTCTCCACCCATAAGTGTTGTGAAATAATTGTTCTTTAAATTGTGGTTCCTCAAAGAAGCCAGGTATAATCCTGGCAAGCTGTTACTTGGGAAGGGTAGAGAGGCAGGCTTTTCTTTTTAAGTTTTTCTAAAGAGAATGTCTACTGAATATAAATCAAGTGAAACCCCTCTTGGCAGAATATTTAATTGCAGCATAATACCTTTTAGGTATTATATACTAAGGCTTTAGACAAATGTTCCTGTTTCCTGCATATGACACTGCACACTAAATACTGATGAACAGCTTCTGATTGAACATGACCAATTTACAGTCAGAAGATATCTCATGACCTTGTATTTACCTCAGTCAAAATGATATAAAGTAAAATATCATAGACTTTTTCTGTACAGTTTTATCTGCTGAAAGCAAGCCATTAAAGAATGAAGCTTTTATTTATTAGTTATATTTAAAGGTGTCATATAGTCTATCAAAGCCTACCCTTTACTAATGTTCTGCATTAAATCTCTTTCGATGTTGTAGCTCTGACATCTTTCTCCGTTGGTGTTTTAGGCAGAAAATTACATTGGTCTTGCAATCAAAAATGACAACCTTGTGTACATCTATAATCTGGGGGGCCAAGACGTGGAGATACCTCTGGATGCCAAGCCAGTCAGCACCTGGCCTTCTTACTTCAGCATCATCAAAATTGAGAGGTAAAGCATGTCCCCCAAAGCAAACAGTTAATAGGAAAAAAAAAATCAAACAGAAAAGGCTGGGTTACAACTTCTCATCAGGACTCTTCAATGCCTGGCTCTACTCCTGCTGAAATAAATGGAAACTCTCTTTGCTTTTAGAGAGCTAGGACCCAAGGGGCCACAGGGGGGAAGAGAAAGTGTCTGTGGTTTCTCTCTTTCTTTTCCCCCAGAGTACCAGTCTTCCAGTAAGGAAATAAAAACCCTTCCTGAAGTCGAAGGCTTGTTTGTTCTTTTAATTTTAAGTCTAGCCAACACAACTCTCTTCTCTTAAAATTCCCTTCTACAGGATTGGAAGACATGGCAAAATGTTTCTAACTGTGCCCAGTCTTAGCAGCACAGCTGAAGAAAAATTCATCAAAAAGGGAGAGGTTCTCGGTCCTGGCTCTCTCCTTAATTTGGAACCTGAAAATGCTGTTTTCTATGTTGGCGGAGTGCCTCCAGACTTCAAGGTTGGTCAGATAAATACTCTATATTCAAAATTAAATAATGCAAACTTATCTTGCTGGCCTTCCCTTGAAACACAGAAATGGTTAATAAATTATTATACATTAATTAATAAATTAATTAGTCATTTAACATCTTAGGACTCCATCTTCTAGCCATTTTGGAAAACACTGTTTTCTCTAGCATATCATGTCATACAGTAAGATGATCAGATTCTTGTTAGTTGTTATTCAAGTTTTCTGAAATGTGATAATAAGGAACAAGCTTGCTAGCTGTTAAGTAGCATGCATAAATTAAGGCCCTTTAGCCCAGCTTAACAAAGTTTGCAGTCTACCAGCTTTTCTCAATGATAATGAGTTCTTGGTGCTTACAATTTCTCTTTTACAACTGTCACAAAAAAGAATAGTAATGTATCGTTAATATTAGGGCAGTGTGGGAAACTAGCAATATAGTGATTTTTTTGAATTTAAATTATCATTGGTTTAAATGCAGCCTTACAACAGCATGAAGACTTGCCCGTGCAAAACATGTCTGAAGATCTGCATGAGACAGCTGCTTCAGTCTAGTTCCTAATAATTAGCATGAATTAGCACCTCACTTACCTGCTTCTGTGAACATATCAGGTCCTCTTTTTGGATTTAGAAATGGTTATGAATGATCTCGGCTACAAAAATTGCATGGCTGAATGAAAATGTACTTAGAAAGACTTTAGAGAATGCTAAATTATCTAACCTAACTGTAATAGGTGCTGAAAACATCCAATTACTGTTCCACAAGCAGCCCTCCTACCAATATAAAAACAAAGATTAACTCAATACACTTACGTATTCCTGAGCTTTTGAATTGCTGTGACTACCAGATATATGCCATGGTCTAAATTTTAGATTACTGAGCCCTGGGTGCAAACTGCCTGGGAATAGGACTGAGGAGTGTATAATAGTTGCACACACACACACAAAAAAAGTAATCCAGCAAATTAACCCTCCAGGTCTGTTCCAGAGCAAGGCAGAGGAAAAGAAAAAGAAAAAAGTGAAGGAAAATGGGAAGGGGAATGGGAAGGAAAGGATTCATGGAATTATTTGATAAGCATATGGTTCTTCTCTCCCTTAGGAATGGACACCTCACATTTTCATTTATTAACATACAGTCTTATTTCCTAAAAGCTCTTGCCTTTGCTTCCCTCTTACATACTTTGTAAATCGAAATGTACCACTTAACCATTAGAAGACTCACACTTAACATAATTTAACAGAATAGTAGAAGAAACAAAGGAAAAAAAGGAAACATGATCATTTACCAAATGCACCTGTGCTGCAGATAAGAATCTCATTTTCTCTTACAGCTACACACATTCTGCATTGCTGTATTACCATTATTATTATGTCCTAAGCAAAACGGAAATAATGAGAAGCTGAAGAAAAGTCACTGGCAGTGATCAGACTCTGAAGTACAAGAGGTGTTATCAATATCACACGTGTTTCACAGGGCAGAGTATTTTAATATTCAAAGAATTATTCACTTGCTCAGTCAGCTTTATTCTTTTGTATTTTTCCCCTCACCAATGTGGCTATTTAAATTCCATTTGCAGTGACTTTTGTTAAAAGAAGGAGTTTCTGTATCCTGCTAGCTGTTTAAAAAAAAATACCTACTGAGGATTAGCCACTGGTACAGACTTTGAATCCGAGTCTCCTGGGTTTAAAGAGCTATCTTATTTCTCTCTCTTTCATCACAGTATGAAGTTATTTTTCTGACAGTGAAGGATGAAATATCTACTGAGATATTCAAATGCATTGACCAAGATCTGCAATTAGTCAAATCTTAACTCTTTTCCAAGTGTGCTCCCTTCAAAACTACAGTAGTTTTTGTTTGCGGTTGCCTTACCTGGCCTATTGTTGTCACTGTGAGACCATTTATGTACTCCATTTTAACTTACAGCACAATGGCCATATCGTTATAAGGACTGCAAAGACAATTCCAAGGTAGCATCATCCCATTTGTTTCAGAGACAAAAATGACCCCAGGCACAAATGATACCCAAATAAAGAGTGTGACCTTTCTCCTTTTACCTTTTCTTGCCCTCTGCACAGCTCCCTCCTAGCTTAAACCTACCTGGCTTCATCGGCTGCCTGGAACTGGCTACCCTGAACGATGATGTGATCAGCCTATACAACTTCAAGCACGTCTATAACATCGACACCACCACATCGCCACCTTGTGCCAGGTAGGGGACAGTCCCACCGTCACTCTGCTACTCTGGTTTGTTGCAAGTGCCAGTCCTGGTGGGTCATTCCTGGTTTAGATTACAAACGCAAAGGTGATTTTGAGTTGTCCAGAAGGAACTCAGTCGCTTTTAACTCCTAGTTGCGTCAACAAGTTGAATTTACATATATATGGAAGTTGGACTCGATGATCCTCATGGGTCCCTTTCAACTCAAGATACTCTGTGATTTGGTGCTGTCTCCATTAACTATCTCACAACCCTGTTCATGCCTTCAAAAGGGAAACTGGGGCGTGGTCCAGGCTCCCTCCTTATCCCCGCTGCTTGCCTAGGACAGGACAGCTCCTGACTCGAATCCTGTTGCTGCAAGCGATACAGCCCCAGCCAGTTAGCTCCAGTGAGCTTGGTAAACTTGAGTGCAGTCCCACCCCCAGCCAGTAAAACCCGTACGGAAGTTATCTTTCTGCCATACAGTCTTAAGCCCACAATAGGAATTCCTCAGATAAGCCATTCACAAACTGGGAAATGCAGCCCCTAAACCAGAAGTGAACATCAACTACAGCGTTCATTTTGCATAGACATAGCACGCATTTTGTTCATACAACAGGCAGCAACAGTAGAATCTCTCAAGACAAAGAACAGGAGGTGAACTTGCAGCTCTCACTGGGAAAAAATACAGGAGGTGTTGGGACAGAACAAATGATGGCTTCCCACGCCATTCCCACAGGGAGCACAAGCTGCTGCGCTCCAGGACAGTGCATGCAGGCCACTCCCCAGCTCCCCAGCAGAGCCCATGCTCGGCAAAAGGCCTTGGAGAATTCAAATGGGTTTCTGTACAAACCGGGCAAGCTCTTAATAGAAATATATATGTATCCTTACAAAGAGGAGATGTTGTGGGCCTGCTAATTTACAAGGATGAACAAAGAATTTTCCTGTCCTCTAAATACAACACAGGATAAAAGCACGACATAATGAATGAAGGAGTTAGATACACCTTCAAAGCTACACACTACTTTTCAGAAAAAATTCCCAGAAAGAATTTGAAAGAAAGTCATCAGTCTCACTGCTGCCAGGAAGAAGCAGCAGTTCAGAACAATTATTTCAAGAAAGTATTTTAATTGTAAAGGCCTTGAAATGTCCCCAAATTAAAATGGGGATATGCCAAATATTACTTCCCTGCTTGTTTTTTCATAGAAATAAGTTGGCTTTCACTCAGAGCCGGGCTGTGAGCTATTTCTTTGATGGCTCTGGCTATGCCTTGGCAAGAAACATTGAGAGAAGGGGAAGATTCAGCCAGGTGACTCGGTTTGACATCGAAGTTCGAACACCTACAGACAATGGATTGATCCTGCTGATGATTAATGGGGTGAGTACCAAACCTGCTGGTGCCCTTTATCTGTGAGCACCACAAGTTCCCCAATACTTACAATATCATGGAAAATCCAAAATGCTTATGTCCTTACATTTAACTTCAGGAAAGAGGAAATATTTTGTGTTTGTCTGATGCATGTATACATGAGGAGGGAACTGGAACTGGCTTTGCGAGGCCCCAGGAAGCGAGGGCCCTGAGTTGGACTCTGCTCTCATCCAGAGACAGACAGGACTTCAGACCGGTGATACCCTTGTGATGACACTTTGAGAGAGACTCCAGTTAGGCCCAGTAGTTACACCTTCATTTAAATGTGAATGCACAATCAAAGAAATAGGAAATTTCTGTGAAGTAACTCCCATAAAGCAGCCACTTTGTGGTAGCTGCCACATATCTCAGGGGGTACTAGAGTTAAATATTTAAGTTACTGAAAATAGAAAGTAGTCCAAATAAAAAGGCTTGCTCCAAATACCATCAGCTTTTCAGACGTTTGCGGGTGATGCAAACCCTGTAAGGGTTTGAAGAAAGTAGATTCCACATGCAAGTATCTTCTGAAGACAAACTTGGATTTTTTTATCTTTGGGCATCTCCACATCAAGCTCACAAGTCCTCTGTGGATTATAACTTGGTAATATATAGATTTTAATATGTAGATGCAGTCCACAGACATACATTTTTCTAGACACCTACATGTACCACCACATTGAGCATTTAAGAAGAGAAATCCACTCTCATTAGAAAAGCTACTCTCTAGTGTTTGCCTTTAGGGTAACTTCCAGAGGAGAGTTGCGGGGAGCAATTTGCTGTGCAGCATAGCATGCCACCACTAACCTTCGCTCTTAGGAGGTTTTGGACTAAGCAACTGCTGTTAAAAGTTTAACAGCCTCTATTGCAGATCAGTAATTTTTCTTCCAAGCAGACATGCCCAGAGGTTTGTCAGAGATATACACACTTTGCGTATTACAGTGGAAACTGCAATCAAGCTGGATGTTAGCTGTGGAAGTCCGTGCCTGCTCACAGGCACTTTTAGACAGACTGTGTAAGCCAGTCCATTATTCAGCTCTGCTAAAACAGGTCATAAACATATTGAATGTAATCCCTGTTTCACTTTCAAATTTAAGCTGTTCAAAACAAAGCCAAGCTGCAGTTTCATTTAAAAGTGCTAGATTAAAACCTACTTTTACTACTTTAAGTAATTACTTCTGAAGATGGTCTCATTTGTGTCAGTGACAGCAGTTCTTGGCCTGCAGTAGTTTTTTGACAATTATTGTTCCCCTGTTTGCATTAGGCATGGGAACAACAGCATGAACACTAGGAGAGAAGACAAACTTTAGCATTAAAAGCATTAACCCAGATGCACAGTTGCTATAAACTGTCCTTTTTGCTTCTTTATGTTGTTTTCGAACAAGACTAATTCTATGGTACAGATCTTCATTTCAAGCACTCCTGAAGATTTTCTAAAGTAGAGCTCCTGCTTATAAAGTTTAGGTCACCCAGCCACAGAACCGAAGCCAAACCATGAAGAACCATGAAGCAGAAACAGTCAGGAAATCCAGAAACCAAATACACAGTAAATACACTCTATCTATTGCTCAGCCTTCGGTAAACAAACACATCAGTGCTCATCAGGGCTGTGAAAAGATACAATCCTTAGCTATTACAGGCATCATGACAGAAGCTGCTAATGCAGATACAGCCATTCCAGCACAACATTGCTTTTAGCAGTATAACATCTTTCATTTGGGGCATGTGGTTATTACTTTGACAGTAAATAGATGTGTTTGCATTAGGAATACTTTGCTGGTAAAGAATATTGACATTACCATGCTACCAAATACTATTCCTACAGGGAAACAGTTCACCAAGTCTTCAAATAAGTGCTGTTTATCAAACAATTATGTGTGTATGTGTATATATACACGTATATTATATATCTTAAAAAGTAATCCAGAAACTGTGTTATAGTTTTGCAAATAAAAATACCTTATCCCAGCATGCTTTTCACAATGTCAGACACTCTCATAACACTGCTTTTTTTTTTTTTTTTTAACTGCTGCCACAATCATAGTGCTTTTCTGACTGCTGTTTTGTTTTATACAGAGTATGTTCTTCAGTCTAGAGATGCACAATGGTTTCTTGTACCTCCGCTATGACTTTGGCTTCAGCACTGGCCCTGTGCTGCTAGAGGACTCCATGAAGAAGGCTCAGATTAATGATGCTAAATTTCATGAGGTAAAGATGTGGTTACAATCACAGCCATTTGACCAACTATCCAACTGCTGTTTGGTAGCAGTCTTTTATATATGCATAGTATTTTAGGGACTTTGGTAGATATAAAAAATCTACTTGTATTTGGGTTAAGAGAATTTGCTTTAAGCCAGTGTAACTGTGACAGTGACAGCAGCAAACCCCTCTTAGTGGTTTGCTTCTCCTGCCATATACTTGATTTAAATTCAAAGTTTGATTCCTGATCCACAACTATAGCTACAGTTCTGTTCAACATGTTTCAGCAGAGCACAATTAAGCTTTTTATGCTATGACAATGAAATAAGTTTTTTAAGAAGTATGCTCTAACTTCTTGGATAAATCAAGAAAGCACTCTGAAGTTAATGGAGCTTATCTGTTTGCTGCAGTGTAGAATTTGACATGGGGTACTTACATGAACTTACAAAAGATGACATTTCGGACACTTCTAAGCACATTTTTCTCTTTACAGATTTCTGTTATATATCACAATTCTAAGAAGATGATCTTGGTAGTAGACAGGCGACATATAAAAAGTGTGGACAATGAAAGAACAGCAATGCCATTCACAGACATCTACATTGGAGGAGCACCCGCTGAGATCTTGCACTCCAGGTTAGTTTACAACTGGGATTCAATCATTACCTTCAAGTAATCACCATATTTAAGTTACGTTATGTGACCTGTGCTGAAAGGCTTACAATAAAATATATTTCCCAGCCTCAACACCTTATGTAAAACAACGCCTCAGGCACTCTTCTAAGTGTCTGTCAGAGCTCTGAAGTACCAAGGATTAGGTTTGATCCAGCACAGGTAAATTCTGCTGAAACTGGTCTAGTTTTAGTAAAGGTAACAGAAACTGTTGTCTTCTAAAAACAAAAAGGCATTTTCAAAGAACATATGAATACATAGAATCACTATTCCTCCTCGCTCTGCAAAATGTGATCTTGGTAAAATAGCAATGCCCTAGCTAAAGGATCAAAACCCTCTAACAACTGCATTTTCAAATCTAAAGATGATATTTTTCCTACTACACACTTCAGTTCTGATCCATCTCAGGTTCTCTCTAGACCCAAATTAGCTGGCTCTGTGTAGGCGTGGGAAGAAAAGAAAAAGTCTCATTTTCCCATCGTACCATTTGACAGAAGCCAAATTTAATCTCAGTAGACTGTATAATTCTCATTTCCTGCAGTGGGAATCTGCTGGACCAGGGTCGCACTCTGTGAGAGCAGACTGGCTGCTTGAAGACAAGTATGCTCTTCTGACAGGCAATATTCATTCCCGGGGTCAGATAGCAAGGCTAGTATTTTCAGAAGGGCTCCAGCTGCTGTTTCAAGGGTCACAACTGCTAAAAAAAATACCGTCTCTCTTTAAAATGCTTTTTAAAAAAGGAAGATAGCAAATGTTGCACAATAGTTTCTAGGAATTAGTGATAAATCTCCTGAAACCTTATTTTGTTGTCAGGACAGCTTGTTGAATCAATAAATAATGTCTGAGATAGATATGAAATACTTAAAGATTAAGCTTTTAAGATAGGGACAAACTTCATGCAAAGGAAAATGCCGCCTTTCAATCCCACAAAATTATTTGAACATGCAAACAAAATGGTGGGCAAGGGAGAAGCAGAGTATATAATTTATCTGGCCTTTCAAATAGTTCTTTACAAAGGTCTGTCATAAGGAGCTATTAAGAAAACTAGTGGGGTGGAGAGGGGAAAGGCTGCAGTGGATTAGAAAGCAGCTGGGAAAGGGAAAATAAGACATAGTAGTAACTCTTCAATTTTCACAATATAAAAAGTCTACAGCACATGCCCAGAGGATCTCTCTTAGGGCTGGTATTAAATACGTTAATGATCTAGAAACAAAGGACAAACGGATGGTGAAAATTACTTTGGTTAATCAAGCCTAGAGAACACTGAAAAAGCCCAGAAGGACCTAGAAATCTAGGCAATTGAGCAGCTCAATTGCAGATGAGACTCGTCCACAAATGTGGGATACAACATGAATCACATAAATTATGCCCGCAGTTTTCTGAGTGAACTGTGGTTATTCTGCAAACCACCTGGAAGGTACTGTCAAAGCAGGAAAAATAGAATCTCAATAAAAAAATTGTATCAGAAAAAATTCATAGGCATTGTAAAAATATGATCAATTATAATATTGAAAAATATATACAGAAATTATTTAAGCAGAGCTACACCTTTGTTATTGTATACAACTTTGGTTGTTATGACAAGGTTGAAAGCAAAAAGTACGGTCCCAATGTGGTGACATCATTCCATTTTTATCAGGAGTGTAAGTCAGTATTAGAATTATATCCTCTACTGATGATCTACTATCTCTCTGCTACTACTATCCACTCCTGATATTTATGCTTCCCTTTTCTAGACAGACTTACATTTAACTGACATTGGGGGGCAGCAGCGGAGTGGGGGGGGACAGAAACTAGCTCTAGTCTTAGAGAAGGACTTTATTCTTTCAAAGCGGCATATTTTCATTCACTTCAACAGCACTTTCCTCTGTCAGTTGCCTTTTTTCCCAAATAAATGAACCTGGAAGTACCACTATATGTTATTTTTCTCCCACCTGAGTCACCACACAAAGTAGAAAGCTAAGAGGAGGTAGGAGCAGTGGGCACTGGGAACTATTAAGAAACAAACTCAGAAGCCTTTCTTTAGGTTAAAGCCTCTTTTCTATAGTTCTTGTTGCTCCTAGAAAATGTTAAGTTAATGGCACTTTAAAGGCGTATTTGTGACATCCAGCCAGTCACATGGTCAATCAGAGTAGAGCTGGTTGACTGATACCCCACACTTTGATTCAAACCCCAGTGAGGATGGCAGAAGCCTTCCTGTTGATTTTGCTTTCCTGCTGATTTCACTGAGGAGCAGATTAAGCCCCTGCAGTGCTCCTCCCTTGACCTTATTTCAGACATGTAGATGTACATCTGCTCTGCTTCGCCTGATGGTCCATTTTTACCAATGTAGAAAAATAAGCATTTCCAGAGCCTGATTCACCCATTGTGTTTCCAGTGTTTACCTTACAATGAGATAACTCATAGACAACTAGCACAGAACCAGATGTCAACACTGTCAGTATCATCTCATATAAGGTGAGAAGAATCCCACTGCTAAGGTACATCCTGTTGAAAGAATGAAGACTGTTCACGGGTAGCCAGGTCAAAACTCTGGATTTCACATTCACTCCTTCAGTGTATTTGTTCCCTAGTTATCTCCTAGACTGGTACCCAATAGATCCCATGTCATTTCCTTGCCCTATCACAGACCCTCTGTGATTTTAGGAAAATTACTTCTTCTTCATATACCTTGAGTATTGTGAGGATAAATTCAATTGTATTTGCCCTGTGTCATAATGCTGTGATATCTTGGTGAGGGCTGGAGTTGGAAAACTTGGAGCAGTGAGTAGGAGCAGTTGGGACACAATGCTGTGTTATCTACCACAAATCTGACATAAAAAGGATCCTGGCAGCCCACCTACTGCTCTCATTTACAATTATGTAAACACACTCATCAGCAAGCAGAATTTACTCTTACTTCCCTGATCTCTGTTACTATTGTTTGTTAAGAAATAAAGATCTATTTGCTTCCAAAGGCAAGAATGGAGCTTGCTAGTAAAAGCAAGACAGGAAAACTAAACCAAAACTTTTCTAAAATGATAAAAAAAATGAGAGAGAAATCCATTCTATTTTAAAATAAGTCTTTTCATTTCAGCAGCTATTTTTAAAGTTACATTATATGGATGTCCTCTCTGAATTCTCATATATTTCTCCCCATAACATTTATTACAACTTGGGCATCTTGACTTTTCAAAACACATAATGTGGTTAATTAGTTGTTTTACATAAAGATGCAGGAATTGCGCACTAGTGAGGCAAATGATTGAGGCTCTTCCAAGTTTTTTAGAACACCTTGGTGATAAAAGTCTGTTCAGAATGGCAAGCCTACCTAACTGCAGCTTGTTTGGCATTGTTTTCCAACAGCATTAGCTCACATCTGGCAGGAAGTATTGGCTTTAAAGGCTGTATGAAAGGTTTCCAGTTCCAAAAGAAGGATTTCAACTTGTTAGAAGAACCAGGAACACTGGGAATCAGCTATGGGTGCCCAGAGGATTCATTGGTAAGCATAACACCATTTGGCAATGGATACAGCTGTGAGCTTGAGTTTTACACCAAATGATAGAAAGGAAGTCTTCAGCCTAGGAAATGACAAAGCATTCATTGATTGGCGGGGGTGGTGTGTGTAAGTCTACTGATACACTACCCAGTTTTCACCCTGAATTACAGCACAAGGTGTTTCACTTGATGTTCTTACCATATGTGAGATTGCAATGTGAAAGCTGGATCTGAAATAAATTTCGTGTTGTATTCAGAAAGGAAATATTCCAACATAATTTGTTTTTTCTTAAAGAAACAAGGAGAATTGTCCTCACATGCAGATGTATGAAATGAAAAAGACAGCAAGATATTCATCCTTCAAATGAGTCCTCCCCTTAAGTCAGGCCAGCTCTTCCTCTGTGATACACAAACCAACTGCACCAGCATGAACACTGAGAAAACTGCCATTTCATTTCTGATCCCTTCCATCATTATTCATTTGTCCATTACAATGCACGGCTGGTAAAGCTAAAGCAGTGTTTGTGGTCTTTATCCTACGGCCATATCTATCCAAAACCATACTGTGAACCTGTGAAGATGGAGCAGCCCACCGCTTGTAGAACTCATCATGCAATCTCACCTTCTGTCAGCAAGGAAGCTAGCTGCAATTTGTCTTATCTTGGACCCGGTTTTACTCCTGAGATTCAGAGGGCTATAGACCACCATGTCCAACACCCCGCCACCCTGCCCCAGCACTCAGTGCAGCATGCAAACTAATACATCACATGTTGGGATGGTGACTCAGTGCCACACAGCTCAGACAGGGGCTTGGGTTCCCTCTGCTTCTAGTCTTCATGCTCACTAACATCAGCAGACTTAGGGTGAGGCCAAGAATCCCAGGAAACAGAACAATTTAGCTTACACTGTCTAAAATGGCTACACTTTGTGAGATTTTCACAGGGTGTAAGGGAAAGCCTATATAACTTAGGTTAAGATACGCAGGAAAAATCGAAGGTTTTACAGAACTGAACTGTCTGCATCTTTAAAAATAAATAAATAGCCTCATTCTTTTTATGATTTGAATGTTTCCTGAGGTTTACTTGTAATTTTGTTGTATTTAATACACAGATGTCCCGCAAAGCATATTTCAATGGAGAGAGCTTCATTGCATCAAGCCAAAAAGTGTCTCTCTTTACTGAATTTGAAGGAGGCTTTAATTTCCGGACATTGCAGCCCAACGGGCTGCTGTTTTACTATTCTGAAGGAGTGAGTATATATTTCTCTACAGTTTGTTTTATTTTATCTTTGCATTGTTTCCGAAGAGAATACTAGAGGAATAATACAGTTTTTACTGCAATATAGAAGCATTCATTGATGACCTCATTTTCACAGTTTGCATTTGATCTATAGATAAAAACCAGAAATGCTTAGATATTATTTTCATGTTAAGAAGAAGATTTGATCATATGCCTAGAATTAACATGCATCCGTTTGTGCTCAGTAAAGTCCTTAGGGCAGAAATGCACAGTGGATCTTGCTGAGCTCAGCAGCATTGCAATCCCTATTTGGACCTGTAGGTGCTACCAAAGTACAAGTAATATTAAGGGCATGACATCTTCCATCCAGAGACAATCCCCTAAAAGCAAAGACAGTTTGTTTGAATTAGTGGGGTGGTATTTTGAGCATTGCTGAGTTGACAGAAATCAGTCAGAAAGCTGCCTATGTTCCCAGATGGTACTTAGACCTCCATGTGTGACTGGGAAAAGCTGCACTTAAGAATGGCTCCTTGCAGCTATGGGAAGCCAGACTGCTCTAAATGCCCCTTCAGAGGTGTGACATGGGCAGAAATAGGGACTTGCACTTCCAAAATGTTGTGTGAGCCAGAACGATTCCAAGATCCTGCAGGCTCAGACTGACATCTGCAGCAAGCATGAGCTGAGATGACAGAACATTTGCAACCACCCCCAAATGTCTGTTCTGCCATACTTGCAGAAGCTCATCAGCAGTGCAGCATGGAAGGCTGTATGACACCGATAACCACTCCTGAACTTTTACAATTTACAGCTTGGAGTATTACCTTAAATTGAAATCAGTAGCCATGTCAGTTATCCACATAGTTGGCATAAATGAGGCCTTACACACACCACTTCTGGTTTTAACTCAAAAGCTCTAATCCTATGAGGTGGCAAGTGCCCTACTTAACAAATGGAGGTTCAGCGATTTAGCACTTGACAGAATGAGACAGGATGATTCCTAGGAGCGCACAGTGGCAATGCCTGCTCTAATGGAACAGACAATATTCCTGCTATGTGGCACAGTGATCCCCTATGCCTGACCCAGATAGCAGATCTTATCTCTGAGATAATTTGGAGTGATTGAACGGGTCTGATCAGAGGGAATTAGGAAAAGAAAAAAAAATGTATTAGTCTTATGACAGCAGGAATCTTGCAGTAACAGCTGCTCTACACAGTACCAGAAACACAAGCGAAATGTAAACATCATACATAGTCCTAGGTGGAAGGAGCTCATGTGACAGATACATGAGATATAATCAGCAGCCGAATTCCCAGAATTCAGGCTTAAAAAACAGCAATATCAATTCTAACTAGATCATCTCCTGTTTTGCTTCTCAGTATACCTTTCTGCAAATAAAGCACAAATGGGGAACACAGCAGGAAGGGAAATATATAAATCAGGAAAACGTACAGAACTGTTAATTTTTCTGTGCAAGCAAGCATCTTCCTTGCTTATGAAGATGGGTTTATTCTATATTTCAGTCAGATGTATTATCCATCTCTATGGACAGAGGTGCTGTAGTTTTAAATGCAAGTGGAACCAAAATTCAATCACCAGACCGAAACTACAACGATGGAAAAACCCACTTCATCATGACTTCTGTCACCCCAGAAAGGTAAAGCTGTCAGGCATTTTTCATTCCCTACCTTTAGAATATAAATATTTCTTGTAAAGCATGTTATCATTTAACATTCACTTTCAAAGTGATGTTTAAGTGGGTTTTTTTAAGTGATATTTTTAACTGATCAATTCAGTTAAAAAAATACAAAAGTCAAAAATCGATGTGACTGGAAACTGGCCGGCTTGGCCTGAGCACAAGATGTTGGGAATTTTTAGTAAAACTAAATAATAGTTCTTCTAAAAGCTTAGTCCTTTTTTTGTCCTCAGGTATGAAAGCAGTTTAATATAATTTAAGAGTAGCATGAGATTAATTTTTCAGCAGGATTGATTGTTCTGATTTGTCAAAGCAATCCCAAATTGATCCTGAAGTAATTGAGGCATCTTCACAAAAAGCATTCATTTGGGATATATGCAGTGGAACATGTTCAAAATACTTTTAGTACTGACAGACACAAATGTAAGACTAAATAGAGCAGTAGGGGATAAGTCTCTCTATGTGCTTCTTAAAAAAATTGAAAGCATTGTTTTATTGGTATGTTTTACTGTTGTTTTCTAAGTTTAAAATTTTCTTAGAAGGTCAAATAATGAGAGCAACTTTCTTCAGGAATCTTGCCTATGCAGATACAACCAGGTCATTCACAGTTTTCTAATGGAAATGGAGGTTTGTACCTATGACTTCTAACATCCAAGAAACATAGTTTGAAAAGCTGAAGGTGCAAAAAGGTGCCTCTTGGAATAGTCTTGGGAACTGTCATGTTCCCCTGAGTGAGCTGAATTATGAACTTGCCAAACAAAATCAATGGCTGATGATTTAGTTATACTCAGTTTCTTACTAAAGGAATATAATCCTTCCTGATTTATGCAGCAATTAATGTGTTGCAAAATGAGATGAGGTAAAAAACATTGTATAAGCTCAAACACCAGTGTACTGTGATGAAAGAGAAGGAAAAAGGGATAAGGGCATAAAGAAAAAGGATTAGCATGTGCTTAGATCTTATTTTACCCAAATGGTGGCTCCATCCATTTATTAGCAATCCTTAGTTTCTATATCTTCGCTGAATAGACTGTATTTTTTGACTTCACAATTAACCCCAGGATATTACAAAATCCATGGGCCTCTGGACTCAGCTTTGCCAGTGAGTTATTGAACTGCTACTTGTTGCACAGCTGGAAGCGAGAAGGTCTTCTTATGACTTTAAGCGTACCATTCAGTGACGTATACACTGAGTGGAGCATTTTGAGCTCATGTAATATGCTGTCTAACCACCATCGATGTTTCCAAAACTAGCCTACAAAATGGATGTTTTGCCTTTGCAGATACGAGCTGACTGTTGATGACAAGAAACAAAGCAAGAAGAGCCCAGCAAAGGACAGAGCAGGGAAAAGCCCGGACAGCGTCAAGAAGTTTTATTTTGGCGGCTCTCCCCTCAAAACGCAGCAAGCCAACTTCACTGGCTGCATAAGCAACGCTTACTTCACTAGGTGCGTAGCATCCTCCCAAACGCATTACCAGACAGTCGCTGCCTGACAGCTTGAATAGTAGCTCAAGAGAACTGATTTATTGTCACAATAAAAGTCCCTGTCTCATTTTGTGAGATGACAGTATGTGTGAATAAATTTCTTACCTTATTTGCCATGGAATATGTTGGCACAGACCTGCTAGGTTAAGATATTGTTAAAGTGAGAATAACTTGATGTAAATCAGCTTTCAGTACTGCACCTGCTAATGCTGCTGGTGCAATGTATAATTTGCATAGCTGTAATTTGCATTTATATTATGTAGCTTTCAGCTCTCTCTTTGAAACAAAATGATATTACGGCATCTCACAGAAGCTGGGGAAGTTAGGAGTTTGGTCACGTGAAAATGGTCAGAATCTGTTGATCTTAATCGCTTTATGAAATGTTCTCATATAGAAGATTTTAAAGTGAATGTGATGCTGCAGATTGATACTCCCTGCTTATGCAAGCATGGATACAACAGGCGGAGGTAGTATAGGCTGTCCACATTACCCAAACATTGACTGATAAATCTGTACTTTTAACCATGATCCAAAACTTAAAAAAAAGCCCATACAAACACCATTTAAACTATAAATGTAAAATTCTATGATTTTTATGAAGACAATTCCAACACTTGGAAAAAAGCTGTTCTTGTCATCCTCTCTTTGAAACATAGGTTGGATCGAGAGGTTGAAGTGGAAGATTTCCAGCAGTACTCTGAGAAAGTTCAGGCTTCATTGTATGGATGCCCTATTGAATCTCCTCCGGTTGCTCTTCTCCACAAGAAAGCAAAAAACTCATCAAAAGCCAAAGGAAACCGTAATAAAAAGGTTTACTACAAATTGCCCCAGTACCACCCTAGAGTTTTCCAAAGTTGATACATACTGTGCCATGATTGGGAATTCTTCAAATCATGGATCCAAAATCTATTTGAGATACATGAAGGAAAGGGTCCTGTTCCTTTACATATTCCATCACTGCAAATGACTGCCCTGGCCCAACCTATCTGGCCTCGCAAGAACCGTTAAACAAAATTTATGACGTCTTCAAAAAAGTACTGCAGAAACAAGCCTTCTTGATTTCTTCTGTATCCTAAAGGCAATAAGTTTGCTTCTGTTCTTAGCTACTTCTGTGTGGCTCTCTCTACTGGGTACAATTAGCACACATTAATATAAATGTGAAAAAAAAAAATTCTTCTAGTATGCAGAACTTTTAGTCCAAGTTATGTCCTCTTATGCTTACAGTATAGCTGATATCATCAACAGCAGAGAGGAAAAGATTCAATTAGAAAAACTGCAAAAGAGCTGAATTGTAATTACATTAGCTACACAAGTATTCTGTTTATCTCTTCTTTTGCCCTAAATAAGCATCTACAGTAGATCTGTTCAAGGAAAATTTGACTTGGAACCATTCCTGGTATTTTTGCAAGGAAAAAATACATTACTAGCTTAGATAGAAATTATACTGTTATTTTATTATGTCCAATCTTAGTTACAATTTCTGGTTAATGGTTCTCTTTCTATGAAGGTGGGAAGAGATAAAGACAAGATTTCACAGCCTTCAATTGGCCTCAAAAAACTGCATCAAGAAGTGAATATGCAAAGAGACCCTCAGTGCCACTTGCCCATGAATCCCAAGGCAACTGAACATGCATATCAGTTTGGAGGAACAGCAAACAGCCGGCAAGAATTTGATCACATACCAAAGGATTTCAGTCAAAGGTAAAGGGACCTTAGAAATAAAAATTAAATATATGGGGGAGGAGAAAGACGTATTTCAAATTTTTTAAAAAAGGACACATTTTTGCTGTTACCCTGGCTTTTTCCTATATATCTTAGGCCAATTTTTGCATAGAACATGTTGTTAGGGTATATTAAAAGGTGTTTCAGTTGAGTAAGAGCAATAAAAAGAATATGTTTGCAGTTACATCCCTCTTGTGGAGTCTTCATCTGCATTGTATATTAACAAAATGTGTCTCCTTGCCTATTTGTATGAAAACTCTGAGGATGTTAGTTCTATACAAGCAATGCTCCTTTGGTCTCTTTGGTCTCACAAGAAGCAACGGCATTAGAGCAGAGCTGGAAATTAACACGACAGTTCACTGAGAAATTAAGCAGTTACATGTTGAGTGGACCTTGTCAGCTGCTTAATGGTTAGGAATCTACACAGTGCAGTAGGATATAAAGCTATGAAAACCATGTCGAATTCAAGCCATAATGGAAATGTAAGTAATTAATAAAGAATCCAGATATTGTGGGCATTTAATTCTCAGGCTCCCACAGAATATGCCATATGGTATGTTATGACCAACAAAGGATTTTGGTTTAATACTTTCTGAATTTATGAAAGACTATAAATTCAACAACACAGCAATTCCTGGAAGCATACCAGACCACTAACTCAGAAGAGAAGAGTGCTATTTCCTGATTTAAATAAAAAAAAAGCATTAGATTTGTTTTAATTCAATAGTGTTTTACTTAGGGCAGTCCTGACGGTGCCCATAGGAAGAGGGAAATCCCAAACTCTGATATGTTTCTTCATCCCTACAAGACATACTTGTTTTACAACTGTTATTACAGCTTCATTATTGTAATGTGCATTTTAAAAAAACAATGACTTGTGGTGTTTTAAAACAACTGATATTGGCAAGGGCTTAAGTGTGTGTGAAATGTACACACACATGCAATATAGATCCTTCAGGCAATACGAAGAATGGAAGCTAGGCTAGTCACCTGACAGGAGAGGCAGGAGTAATCAGTTCTGGCACTGTCCTACACCAGTACAGCTTTGCCATTTTTTAGACCCAAAGTAATAATACCAATCACTCAAGAAATCTTCACTGTTGGCAATATCAAACTAAGTCAGTGTAACATGCCATGTTGTCTTGGATTTCACAAGGAACTTCAAGGAAGGAGTAGCTTAGCTGGAATAACATTAAAGATTTGTGAACTGTTGGGCCTCCATACCATCACAGTTAAAAAGTCCCCCGATGCTGATGTTCAACAGGAATGAAAATGTGGTGTATACAGTGTTAGCTATATGTGGTCTGTGTTGATTTTATTCACTCCAGAGATTTTAATTTTTGAAAACAAGTTCCTTGCAAGGCAGCTTCTTCTCCAACTTTGACTTCTACTCCAAAAACAAGTATGGAATGTTTCTTAGAAACACCACTTCCATAAAGGAAATGTATACTCCTTCGGATGAGAGGAAAATCTCTGTTTTCCTTTGCCTGCAGTCAATTATATCTGCTCTAATTTTAATATTCTGTTTCTATGTGCCAGAGCTCAGTTCTCTATCAGTCTGAAAACCCACTCATCTCATGGAATGATTTTCTACATCTCGGATCAAAAAGAGACTAACTTCATGGCCCTTTTCGTTGCTCATGGCCGACTCATTTTTATGTTTAATGCTGGTCATCAGAAGATAAGGATTAAGAGCCAAGAGAAATACAATGATGGCTTTTGGCACAATGTAAGTAAAACAAAGCAATCATTATGATAGCACATGCTATCAAGGCTGCAGTAAAGACATGGCTGATGTGACAGCTCAGGGAGTTTTCATTCATGTGTTCATAACCACACCTATATGTTAAGAAACTTCTGCCAATATTTTTGAATCTTCTATGCAGCATTTTATCAAGTCATTAACTTGGAAGGGGAAAGTGAGTCAGCTATAAAAATCCAGCAATTCCCAACACTAACAGCTGAACAGAAGTGACCGAAACAAGTAGAAGAGTGACGCAATTAAGAGTTAAGTTAGCTAGAAAAGGAACGACTAGGATAATTTTGTTCAGCAAATTTCTTTGAAGTGCCTAAGCAAGGAGCACAGCTGTCTTAAGCTCCCTCTGTGAACATAAAAAGACTATTTTAGGGGTCAAGGTGAATTTCCCTCTGTAGGTAACTCTCTCTCCTCACTGACTACAGAGGAAGTCTACAGTTACTATGCTCCTAACTTGGGCACTTAAGTGTTTAAAGCAGGCTGGATGAATCCAGACCATAAAACTGGCGAAGAACATGAAAATGCTAACAGTGATAGCTCTGCAGCAATGAATCATATATGCTAATATAAGATGGGCAGATCCCAGTAGACCTTTTGACAGCTTGATTACCCCTACCTTGTACACCAAAATGTAAGAAAGACAGCAGTTTTACTATTTAACCTTTGCATGAATGTGAAAAGAGAGGGCTGTCCAGCAAAGAATATTGGCAGTTAATAAAACAGGTTTTGAGAGTCTCACTCACAAGCTTTTCTTCTCAAACTTCTTATCTTCTTCCACTGCACAGGAGTGTTCTGTCAACAGATGAAAGTAATCTTCCAAATTTTTCTTCTTCCTTCCTAGGTGATATTTATTAGAGGAAAAAATATTGGTCGCTTGATAATTGATGGCCTCCGAGTACTGGAAGAACCTTTCAGTGGTAATGCTAATAACTGGCAAGTCACTGAACCACTCTATATTGGGGGTGTAGCTCCCGGAAAAGCTGTAAAAAATATCCAGGTAAAGCAAATACCCATTACATCATCCCATACCTTTATGTACAGCTAATGCAAAAGCTGACTGTAGGGATGAATTCAGGAAAAAGCATTTTATGATATGAATCCTCAGCATGCTGAGGAGCACACAGCTCAGTTCAAGTGGATAGGAAAGCTCCCACAGGTCTGGGCTGGCGGTAGCTGGATTAGACTTCCATAGACCTGAGGAACAGAGAAATCCTAGTGACATCTGAGCTTAGATAAGACAGGTAAAGTTAGGTGAGATTAGTTTCACCCTAAGGTCTGAGATATAGATGAGTTTCAAAAAGATTTTAGTGTTGTCTTAGTATCTCTGTTTTAAGATAGTACCTACAAGTCAGGATTCTACTCTACATCTTGGTACTGAAGTGTATGGAAAGGACAGTTAAAGCAAAAATGAATATAACCAAGTCTCTTTCAAGGTAATCTTTAGTGTTAACATGCCTTACACAATAGATACACTACTCAGGAAAACTAGACCCTTGTCTTGCCTTGAGGGTAATGAGGGTATGAGCACTGCCTTGCTCTAGTTGCGCTTTGTTTCTCACAGTTCAGTAAGGATTGTTTGAGAAACACAAGTTGGAGTTACCTTGAAGTCATCAGAGAGATACAAGCAGCTATGAAAAGCATCTGTCCTGCTTCTCTTCTCTGGAAACTGTTTTTTAATTCGAAACTGACAAAACTAGACAATCACAGCCTTACGGCTCATAAACAAATAAGGACAGAAGAGTTTATTTCCTTCCACAAGCACACTATCTACTCATTATGCTTTTTTTCCCCCCTCAGATTAACTCTGTCTACAGTTTTAGTGGTTGTCTCAGCAATTTACAGCTCAATGGAAGATCAATTACTTCACCTTCGCAGACATTTAGTGTAACACCATGCTTTGAAGGCCCATCAGAAGCAGGAACATACTTTTCATCGGAAGGAGGATATGTGGTCCTTGGTAATACACTACTAAACAAATGATCCCATAATAAGACTGTAGTGTTCACTGTGCTTCAGAATGGCATATTTTACTAAAGGATGTGGTAATTTCTGAGGCTGTGAGTTGTAAAGATTATTAGATACAGATCATTATTGTGGTAAGCAGCTGATGTTGACAGGTCACAATTACAAGTTGTTACATAAATACATCTGTATGTATGTATTTCAAATAATTAGAATAATTTCACAAGGGAACAGATTATACTATGGTAAAAATTATCATAGACATATAGAAGTCAATGTGGCTAAGATGAAATATACCAGCAAATGGTCATCCTTTATTTTTTTAGTTAATAAAACATGTAATTCAAAAATCCTAAGGAAAGGCTTTCTGCGTGTCTTGATAATGAACAGCATGACAGAACACATCTTTTCTGTCATTTAGGCCTGCTGTGTTCCAGGAGGTGTTTTATGAGGGTTTTTTTGGTCACATAGGCTCTGATCTGAACAGGAAAGGAAACTGCACAACCCTATTCATTGGCAACACCAAGAAGAATTAGACGGTATTTCTAATTTGTTCCCTGGCCTGCCACCAGATTGAAAAAGGGAGTTTCTTTTACTGAATCATCAAAGCTGAAGGGAACTCCCACTCACTGTGGGATTGCTGAATTGCACAATAAGAAACTGCCAAAAAATACGGATAATTTACTTTCTGCTGTCCATTTCATAGCTAGGAAATATTTTTAAACAAAATACAGTTTTTTAAATAACGAGTAAAGTAAAGAAAGCTTTATTAGTACTCCAAGCAAACATAGTCAAAACAAAAGTTGAAATGGGTCACTGACAGCACACCATACCATCCCTTCAAGTATGTGTACTGGCACACATTTCGATAGTTTTAAAGACAGGACAAATAAGTTCCCCCCTGGGCTTTGAATTTCTATTTTGATTTTGAATAAAAGTCCAATTTCATCACTAACTCAGTACAAAAAGAATGTTATTCTTTTTACCTTGCAGATGAATCCTTCAGTTTAGGCCTGAAATTTGAAGTTGTTTTTGAAATACGTCCCCGAAGTAGCTCAGGAATTCTACTGCATGGTCACAGCGTGAATGGAGAGTACTTGAATATGCACATGAGAAATGGACAGGTATAATGAAGGGCACATTTCCTTCACTGCTTTGACAGGTTCCTCTCCTACATACTTGGGCTCTGCTATGTGCAGCTTTTGTCTTTCAAGTTTGCCATTAATTGATTCTTATTTCTCTCCTAAACATACTAACTGCTTAGATTAGGTAACCCAGATATTTATTTTAAAATACAAAAAAATAACACCTAAGAGAAAATCAGATCACTTTACTGATAGCAACTATAAATATTTAATGAGCAGTTGAAAAGAAGCAAGAGCACTGACTCTTTGGTGCTTCTCTTTCATCCACACATTAAAAATGTATAACAGCTACAAGTAAGGTAACTGTTGATGAATTTTTATTTCTTGTTTGTTAAAAGAGAGGTCTGAGTTGCCCTCAGTCTATTCTTCCTTTAACATATATGCGTGTGATGGAAAGAGTGAGGGAAAGGGAAAGTTCTGATTGTCTGTTGATCTGGTTTCTAGAGCCTCTGGATTTTTGTAAGGCTGTCAGTTGAAAGAGAGAAGTTTGAAATGAACTTATCAGACAGTTGTTGCTGTTGCTTTTTATTATGTCCATCACTAAAATCTGCATCCCTTCATGCTACGCATTGCCTACATACAGTTCTATGTTGCAGTCTAAGCGGACAAAATAAGCAGAGGTTTAGACCAAGGGAATTTTTGGGTTTTTTTTTTCCTTTTTGCAGTAAAGGAACTCATGGCAAGTTTTGTAGTAAAGAAATTCAAGTCAAGAGACTAAGCACTGTGGATATTCTTTAACCACTGCAATGCACTACCCAGTATCTACCTGTCAACCAAAGTGGAAGGGTATTCAAGTAAGGCTGGTTGTACCTCAGTTAGAAATGCAACACCTGAGGAAACATGCTGTGACCTCTCTTGCAAGAGCAGAAACCTATAGAAGAGTGACTGAGTGAACAGTTTTAACACAGTGCTTCATCCTGTTCTAAAGCAGGTGTCTAATATAGGTGACTAAATGAGCTGTCATTCAGAGAATCTATTTTTCTATATTGACTATAGAGAGAACAGGTGCTTCAGTTAGGCACCTAACTTTTGACTAGCTGTAGCTAGTCCTTGGTAAATTAACAAAGAACTTCTTAAAGTACATTGCATTGCTGTGTGTCATGCCACACTTAAAAGTTACATCTTTGTACAACTGGTCCAGCCTACATACTTCTTACGTAAAAATCTAATGGAAGGGTTGCACATCCAGAAACTTGACTAGTTTTCCAACTTTATCAGTTGGTCTAACAAAAGATATCACCTCACTTACTGCTTCAAACCTCACTTCCTGTGTAATACATATGCAATTCATAAACAAAATTCACCCTGGAAAAGCACTCTTCCCTGCTTGTCACTGCAACAGGTACATCAGTTACCTTCTTAGTAAGTATCTGTGGTTTTTTACCATTAACTATCTGCTCTCTTTGAATGCATTATCAAAGACCCGTCTTGTGAAAACATTTTTGCTGGACAAATAAGAACCATCATCACCTTTAATTCATTTTTTTAATGTACACATCTCTCTCTATCAGCACAGCTTGTCTGGGTGATTTACTAAGGAGCCACTTTCTCTCATGATTCTATATTTGCTTTAATTTTTCCTATATATTTTGTCCAAGGGTGGATAAAAGAGAATATGAGGATCATTTCATTTTTGTTTCCTGGTGGCCTCATGGATAAAATGTTTAAAAGTTTCTTAGTTAGAACTATACTGAAACTGTACTTTGCAACTTTTTAAGTCAACAAGGTGTCAGCATTATCAGGGTCAACATAGACACCTGAAAAGCCTGAGTGGCTGGACTCAGCGTTTGGAGTTTTCTGGCAATCACCACTGGGAATCTTGTGCCCCGCAATAGAGATGCAATGCTGCTCTGCCGCTGCTGTAACATTTCCATGCAGAAAGATATTAATCCATGTAACTAAAGCAGAGGTGAAAAATTCAGAATTAGGTTCACTTTTTAGCTCTGCCAGAGATTCACTGGTGAGCTTGAACAAGTAACTTAAAAGTCATTCTTAAGTTCCCCATCTATTCCTTTCTCACATGTTGTCTGTTTGTTTATACTTGGGTTTTTCATGACTGTTTCCCTTATTAAGTGGCCAGCAAGATGCCAAAACATCATATGATGCCTCTAAACACTAATTCACCATGCAGGAAATTATAGAGTAGCAGTACTAGAAAATCTGAGTTAAATTAGCTGTTATTTTTTAATCTTTCTTTTTAACTCTTCCTTGAGTTCAAATCAGAAATGTTGCAGAACTATTTAATCTAAAAAAAAAACCAAAAAACACCTAAATCCATGAATTAGAAAGGTGCTTTATTTTAAAGAATTTCATTAAATTATGTTTTTCTTTCACTTACATACCAGACATGTTTTGAGTGGAGAATACAGCATTACTACAACAGAAGGAAAAAAGAGAACAGGAAGGGGTTTACAGTGATGACTATGTTATTTTCCCCCAGGTTACTGTGAAACTGAATAATGGAATCAGGGATTTTGCAACTTCAGTGACACTAAAACAGAGTCTCTGCGATGGCAGGTGGCACCGAATTGCAGGTCAGTAAAACATGATCATCCCCTAAGTAAGGTGACAGAGCCCAGTTCTCCCTCCGCAGATATCCATCTCCATGGGCTAGTGCACTGGGAATGGGGCCATATTTCAGTTCTTCCTTTTCACCTATCAAGACACAAGTTTGTGTGAAAGACACAGTCATATTCATCTCTCAGATATAGGAATTATAGAGCTTCCTGGGAGGACAAGCACAAGATCCTACGAAGAACAAGCAAAGATGGAAGTTCCTTGTTCAAAGAACACAAGACAGCCTAGCTGAAACGCTGACAACTTTTCCTAAGTCATATACCAGCTGATATTCTTCTTTTCCCAATTAGAGATTAACTAAGTTGGTAGAATGTAGAAGGCACAAGTACGTGCCGTCCTTAAACGTCAAATAACAGGACAGATCTGGGCAGCCCCTCCCTCACACAGAGTGACATCTACAGTCAGGATTTTGCCTCTGTGCTAGACAGCCATCCTTCTTTGTTAGGTTCGAAAGTCAAAAAGTACTTCTAAACCTCAGGTACTTTGAACTCCCTTACCTTCCTGTCTAGATGTTGACTTGGGATGTCACCCAGCATCACATCCAGAAGAGATCTGAGTGTGTACCCTTTCCCCAAGCATTCTGGGGTCCTTCTGAAGGAAGCCAAGGCACACAAGCAAGGAGGAAACCTCACTGCGTTCTAGTACATCCCCTACTGGGAATGATTTGGCAAACAGTTTTTCTAAGTCACATGCCATTGTATGCTCATACCCTGCAGTCTAGACACAGCTGCCAGCAATCAAGAGCCCCACTCAAAAGCGCCCTTGCTCCCACACTGTATCTTCCATTGGTCCTGCTCTATGCCAGAATCTGCCCACATACTGTCACTCATGGCTCACACCCAATCTAGCAAACACTAAAACAAACTACTCGGATCAAACAGATAACTCCTGTCACAGAAAACTCTTACAATCTTCTTGATCCCTGTTCCTTCTCCTTTCAGTTATTAGAGATGCTAATGTGGTGCAGCTGGATGTGGACTCTGAAGTCAACCATGTGGTAGGGCCACTAAATCCAAAGGCAATTGATCACAGGAAGCCAGTGTTTATTGGAGGTGTACCAGGTAAGTTTTTGGCAGCTTTGTGGTACATAGTTCTCAAATTTCAACACGGTTTCCAGAAAAAGCATAGAGACTTAGTTTTCATTTCAAAAAAAGAACAAAACATATCTCACATGAACAACCTGGTAAAATTCAAAGGCTCAAGAGCTGATCAGAAATGTTCTGCCTCAAGTTCTCAAAGAAGAAAAAACAAGTGCTGCTTTGTTGAAATTAAAATATTCACAGTTGCTGGAGGGTCAGGTATGGACTCAGTAGAGAAGCCAGCCAGCTAGGAAAAAAAAA
Organism: Fratercula arctica; assembly: GCA_947846985.1. NCBI lineage: Eukaryota > Metazoa > Chordata > Aves > Charadriiformes > Alcidae > Fratercula > Fratercula arctica. The sequence continues at coordinate 73,577,865 of CANTUZ010000003.1, forward strand.
ATCACTTTTTTTTCCATTTTACTTTCCAGTATGGGCTTGCTAGTTTTTCAGAAGTGATTTATTTATTTATGGTATTGGAAACTCACTGTAACTGGAGTCTCAAGGTTTTGTTGCTGGCTTCTTTTCCCTTCTTCAAGCAGTGGTGTCTTTGAACACAAGAGAAAACATGAAGATTCTTTTTCTGACTAGTGATTTCTATTGCACAGATGTCTGCTAATGTGAATTTGTGACTCACAGACCATCTGTGTAGCGTGGGCCAAGATTACTACATTTACTTCCCTTATTCAACAGACAGAACTACTCTGTTGGGGTTCATATACAAACTGTAATCAACACTACGTGATTCAATTTTTAAGTAATCTCCTATACGTTTCTTGTTGAAAACATGCAGCATTATTTCTCTGTGCCTTGCATGTCAATCATGAACAGCTCTAACTACAAAATTTATTATATTGCTTATCTTGGATTAGTGGTTTGAGTGCATGATGTTCTCATCCATCCCACACTTACCAGGAGGAAAAATGAGCCTAAAGGGAATAACAAAATCTATGTGCAGATGCCTGTTCACTCTTTAAATCCAAACTGGAATTTTATTAGGACAGAACTCTTCCCAGAGAGGTACTATAAAGTGGTAATTGCAAATGCTGTTCTGCTTCTTAATAGAGCCTTCTATTTCTACATTAATTATAGAATACTAAAGTAATGCCATATATTGGCTCTATAATGCTATTATCACCCTGGCACAGAAAAATCTTACAAAGAACTTCATGACAACAAACAAGATATAATACTAAATAATACCATGTAAATATAGTAAAGTAAATGCAAACTAACAAATCAGACACAGATGACAATACATGTAACGTTAAAAGAAATTGCAAACGCACCCTGGGCTTCATCTGCTGTGTTACTTAAAAGAAAATGCAGCTATCAAAAAATGTGAGATTAGGCCTCTATTAACTATGTAGTATCAAGAGTTTTACATAAATGTAGGTAACTCCCCATACTCACTCTAATGGCCTCTAGGACGCTGGCAGTAGGCCAGATATTTTAAAGACCCACAGAGATTCAGCAGAGCTGCAGTTAGTAGCAAATTTAAAAGATTCTGCCACCAAACTGATTATTTTGGTCATCATGAGCTCTAATTTTTTCTTTTGTTTTTTTATAAATCTGTTTCTTCCAGAGTCTCTGCTAACATCCAGCCTGACTACACGCAACTCCTTCATTGGCTGCATTCGTAACTTTATGATTGATGAAAAACCAGTGAGTTTTAGTAAAGCAGCTTTGGTTAGTGGTGCTGTAAGCATCAATACCTGTCCAGCAGCCTGATAGTGCACTGCATCAATCCCAGAAAGTTCCTTAGATCACAGAAGGAAAAATAGAACAAAAGAAACCATGTTCGTCGAGAGAAGAATGAAAATATCAAAGATCCATCTACAGAAAGCAGTATGTTTAAAGGTCACTTCTAATGTTTATGTGCAAACAACAATCACTGCAGAATAAAGCGCTGTTGCTTCTGCACTTCTCTTACTATACCACAAGAGTGAGCTTTACCATTTCTTATAGTGTATGTGTGGCCAGTCTGTTACATCAAAATGTGCGATTATAAAAGAAATGAAAATTATATTAAATATATTACTTTCAAGATAGATCTTCCACATCAGTTCATTCCAGACTTTAGGTCACCTTTTGTTTCACAGGAAAAGATCTGCTAATGCACATTAAAGAATCAAGCTAGATAATAGACTTATATTGCAAATAACTGTGTTCAAAGATTATTTTTTTAACTTTCCATTCAACTCATTTATATATTCCTCAAAATGGGGGGCAGAGAGTATACCAATTATGTAATCTTACAAACAATGAAAAACTAAAATTTTTATTCCGCTTCTAGACTTCATAAATATGTTCTAGCACAACGTCAAGATAGAATGTATATCTTTTAAGACAGACACTTGATATAACTGATTATTTACCTAAACTAGGTGATTTTAGAGCAATACTTGCCTTACATAGGAAGGCAGATGAGAGACAAAATTCCAAATTTCAAGTTTTTTCTCTAAACTTTTAAATGTACACAAACATTTTAAATAGACACAACACCAAATCCACAATCTCATTGTGATCTCATTTGCACTAATGTAACACAAGGAAACAGAAAGCATAGAAAGAAGAATCATAGTCACAGTTTCAGGCAAATCCCTTATCACATAAAATCACCACTTCCTTGTAAGACTGCTGCAGGATTTCGGTTTACAGCAGTAATCCTCAAACTAGGGACATGTTCCTGTGGAATGTATCCTGGAAGATATGCTGCTGCAGAGGAACTCGGGGTGAAACAGGAAGATGTAAAAAGAAGGCAAAAGGCTGCAAATCTGAGCTACATTAAAACCATAGAAGGCAGACGGAAGTCAATACAAGGCTTTAGCTCACAGTAGGCTTGAACATCAGACACAAGTCACTTGCAAAACTTAGTCTCTTCAGTGATAACCTACAAGGCATCAAAGCCATTTAGGTTTCTTTTCTTTAAAGAATAAACTACTGTTGAGAGAAAGTTTTATGATCACTGGGCAAATTATTGTTGGAACCAACTCAAAACATGTCCAGCTGCAAGGCAGGAAAGTATGAAAGGTGAGAATAAAGGACAACACCCTACAGACTAGAAATTAATAGGAGCTCATCTGGAAAATACACAAGTGACAACTGGAATCCAAAGATCTTGAATCTATGGACAGCTGGAGGAAGCACCAGAATAAGATACATGTGAAAGCACTAATCAGTAGCTTCCCTTCTACTCTCTCAGTAGGAAAAGAGTTTTGACAGATTGAAGTGGTCTTGGCTTACTTCGGATAAAGAACTGCAAGCTCTGGACAGACCGGCACAGGAACTCTCCAGCAGCTGGGACCCTGTCACTGCCTCTCCACTTGTCTCTAGATTCCAGTGTTGGGTGGTAAATGGATGAGAGAAGATAGCATGGCTCCAGTGGCCACTGTCTCTCCTTCCACCAGCTTTGTCAGCTCTGCTTATGCTTTCAGCCCCATGCCTGTTCTAACTGCCTTTTCCTGGACACATCTCCCATTCTGTTTCTTGCAACCCTCAGGCAATATGCTCCCAGGACTGATTCCCTTCCCAACCCCATAGGGAGGTCCCTTGCTTCTCAGACAGGTGTATAGCTCCCTCTTTTTGTCACTCTGTAGCCCACTGTTCATACTTCAGAAGCAAGCAGTAAGAGTACCCCTCTGCAGTCTCTCTGACTCAAGCACATCATGTGTTCCCAAATCCAGTTGCCTTCAAATGCCATCTTTGTCTTGGAAACCAAAACCAGTATGCCTGCTCAACTCTTTCCTGCTCCCAGGTACTACCCAGTCTCTGAACAGAAAACATTTAGGGCTTTTGGTTTGGGATTTTTTTTATAATTGGGGTTGAGGGTGAATGTCCTCAGATCAGTGAGCTGGGTTCCCAGTGGGTACCAGAGGCCATGCGTGGTGTCAGGGCTGTGCAGCTGGGAGCAGGGGTAAAGAAGGAAGTTTCTCTCCTTCCAGTAGCAGTGAGTTGTTAGATTGGCTCAATCAATCTGATAACACCACAACCTGAGCTAAGCTTCCTCAGGGCCTGGTCTGCAGGATCCTATAGCTGGAGAGAAAAGAACAGCAGATTCCCTGCTTAGATAGGTTGGTTACAAGGATTACTGAAATTCCTTTCAAGTTTGTCTGCAGCTGCTAAGCAGATATCCAGGAATAGCATATGCTTGTGCCCCCTAAGAGCATCACAGTTTAGTGAATACTAGTATTAAGTGGAGCATTGTATGTTAACTGGTACATACATACTCATAACATTTTTCCATCTTACACCTACTTCAAACTAAAGCATATTTTCTCATATCCACGTCCAAGCTCTGTGAATAAACAATATTTTGCTTAGCCATGTTTGCTGCAATGAGATTTGGGTTTGTTCAGTGGATTTAAATTTAAGAATTACTTTTCTGATTAATCAGTCCTTTGCATACTTTATATATGGAAAACTAAAAATACAGTAAAATAGTATGTGAATAAAAAACACATTAAAATTCATAAACTGCTACCATTCAATTTACTTCTCTTTACTACATCACCAGTTAATCAAACACAGCAGTATTTATGGAGGATATCTTCCTCATTTTTCCTTTTTAGGCCTCAGAGATGTAGGATTTCCCTCTGCAAAACAAGGTTTCCAAAGAAAAATACTATATACCAGAGGATACCTCCAGACTCGGGAGAGAGCAGAGAATAATGCAAATTCCCCTGCCCCCAACATCCACATAGACCTTGAAATTACCATTCCATATGCACCAAAGAAAGTCTGTATGTGATACATTACTTTACACACACCTCCACGTTAATTCCAAAGCTCCTGGTGTTTAAAAGAAGGCAACTGCCTATGTCAAAATCTTCCCAGAATTCAATTTGTCTTCTGTATCTACCTTAAGAATTATATCCAAAGTACAAAACCCTTCATCTATAAAGATTAGGAAAAACCTCCAAGGTCTGAGGTACATTGCCAGATTGTCCACTTGCATTTTCAATATTAACACAACGACCTCAATTCTGCAGGAAGCCTACAAAAAAATGAGTGCTGACCCTAAGGAGATTATAACTTTTCTCTGCCACCTTCAAGGTTTTAGTCAGTGTTGTTATAACCATTATCTAAATCAGGGCTACAACTACACTGTCATTACATCATGGAATATTCTGAAATTTGACATTTGCATGGCTATATAAGAAAGAATCCAATTTCAAGTTCAACTCAAACTGCTTCAAAATAGAGTACTTAATCAGGATTTCTGGCCCCTCTATCTCTTATTTCTGAAGATCTGAAGAGATCTCACATAGTTAAAGGTTCTCACCAACCTTTACTTCTCCTCAAGGACCACGAGTATGGACAACAGCCTGAAAAGGAAAATGAAAGATGAAGGATTACAGGTCTGACAGTAATTCCCCAAAAGCCACCCACTCTAAGTGGAGAAAATTAAAAAAAAAAGAAAACCAACAAACCTTCATATGTGAATTAAGCTCTGATATAAATCAAGGAATAACATTAATTCAAATTCCCGTGTATTCTTCCTACAGCAGCATGTAGCCTAAATAGTCAAATGACTGTCATTAAAAAGATGCTGAAAGCACAACACATATACTTAACGTGTGATGTACATTTGACTATTGTTATGGTTGGGATTTAAGGTTTATTTACAGATCGACACAGTGGTCTATGTCAACTCATTTCCTCTCAATAACATAGTAAGTTATTCCTACAATTCAATTATTCAATTTGTGTTCCAAAGCTGTGGAACGCTATTACTGTATACCATCAACAACAAAAAGTTACTGAGAAAATAAGTGTCAGAAACACACATTAGCATAAGACTGTTGATTAAATTATTAACATAGACAAAAAGTCTCTGAGGGGACCTAACTAGATTGATGCATTTATACTATGGTAGATGATGTAGAGCTTCATCATCTACAACAAAACAGAAAGTAAGCGTGTGATTATTTCTTTCACATAGTTGAGCTGCTCATTTCATTAAACCTTTGAGCACATGCATCAAGCCAAAATGGTTATTACACATCCATTTCCTGCCCTTGGACCTCCTTTGGAAGCTAAAAAATATTCCCACATGAATATGAATCTCAATTGCATCTCTGATACACAGTGTTTCCAATCTCAGTGAGAATAATCACTTTATATTTGCCATCATAGACCTCTTAATAGCATATTGGAATCCAAAGCACAGAGTTTCTTGCTGCAATCTCATGTTCAATGGAGCAAATCCCACTAAGCTGAATCTTGATGGGACATAGAACACAAAAACTACAGCTAACTGAAAGAACAAGTAGAAAGTGTTGGTAACTACACAAGAAGAAAGCAAGATACAGTAATATTAAGACATTTCTGTAGACTTTAACTTAAGCTTTAAAATGCTTACAAGCAATGTTGTACTGCTTCTAGCCTAAGTAAGGTGAAAAAGACATGTGAAGGGAAGACTTTAAGGACATGATGGTAGGCAGGAAATATAGAAACAGTTTCACACCTAGTAGCTAGAACAGACCACGGCCAACAGGCTCAGACCAGTTCAGGTAACCAGAGTGAACAAAATTAACCTATAGGTTACATCTAGTCTGTCCAGAGAGAGATGAGAAATTACTACCTGCTTTCACGATTAGTATTCATGTTGTTTTACACTGGTGATTAGTTTATAAAAGAATTGTTTGAGGCAGTATTACTCTATTCATGCTAAACTTTACATCTGCTTATAACACAAAAGCCATTGGTCCTTTGCAACTTCAAACGTGAAGCTTGAATAAGCTTGGGCCACTCATTACTTTTTTCTTAAAAACATACAAATTTCAAGTAGATGGATTCTTCCCTTTCAATTAAGTTTTAAAAAATTAGTCTTGATATGTATTTCTTACATATTATATTGTATTGTACAATATTGTATTTGTAACAATACATACCTAATCTTTCCAAGAAAGTTTTTTAAAATAGTCATTTGGTATAACATTATTTTCCTGGGGACTGGTCTTCCTAGAGACTTCCTAGAGACCTGGTCTCTACAGGATCCTAGGTCATGTCCACGAATCAGCACCATGGTTTCTCCAGAGCAAGTAAAGGGTTAAGATACGCTGAACTTTAGATTTCTATTAAGAATTCCATTTAGCAAATTTTGTTTGCACACCAGCACTAGAAATAATACATTTGGGAAAAGCATATTTTGTTGGATAGTTTTGCCATAAAACCTAATGAACTGGGTTGCATGGAAGCACTTTTGTTCTCCCACAGGAAGCAGAAATGCTATGTGTCACAAGAGAGCTTTCTGCAAGGGGCTGCTTTGCGTATCACGCATTCTTTACGTGATTTTGCAGCACAGCTATGCTGTGGAGCAGTCTGACCATGCTGAGACAATGGCATCTCTACATTTCTCTGTCTCTCATTTTTAGTCACAAAGTTGCCATGTTCAACACAGGCAAAAGCACCTCCTAATTGCACTGTGGACAATTATTTGCATAAGAAATGTCAAACTGAGCTTAAAGAAAAAGATAGCTTGCAAGCCTGATGGGAGGGTACATCATTATAGCATTTCCACGTGACCTTTTTTTCAGTTAATTTTTAATTCGTGTTTTCAGATCATTTGGCATGTTTCACACCATCGCTCTGAATGACGTATTTGGGGAAAATAAAACACATCATCTCACCCGGTTTTAGCCATAAAAGGAAATGAACTGTATTGTATGGAAATATTTCTGTTCTCCCACAGAAAGACTTTATTTGAGGCCTTTGCTATGTCTCTTGTGCTCGGGCTTTAGCAAAGAACCTGTAGCCCCTGACAGGTTCACCCTCAGGCCTGCACCCAGTTTGGTGGTACCTCACCGTATCCACCGTTCCCCTACTGCCAAGCAGGCGACCGGCACCTTACTGCTCCCTCAGCTTCTTTCGGTGCACACTTATTCTTACACCAACCCTTGAATCTTACAGCAGCAGTCGCGGCCGTCTGGATCAGCACCCAAACGCCGCTCCCTCACACTGCCGCCCGTCGGGGCCCGCCGGCCTCAGGAGAGGCCACACAGCCACACCCCCCCACCCCCTAATGGAACGTTCCACTCGCGACGGGTAGGCGGCGAGCGCCCGATGGGACATTCCACCGCAGGAGGAAGGCGGGGGGAAGAAGGCAGCGCCGTTGGAAAAGCCCGCCCGCCGCGGCCGTTAAGGGGGAGCGGCTTCCGGGCGCCGAGTTCGAAAGAGGAGACGGCCGCCGGGCGATCCGCCATGAGTCAGTCGGTGGTGGTGCAGGGTAAGGGGTCTTGGCGCCCGGAGTCCCGTTCCGCCCCCCCCGCCCTTTCCTGTGCCTGAGCCGCCTGTCTCTCCCCCTTGCAGTGGGCCAGTGCGGGAACCAGGTGGGCTGCCGCTTCTGGGACCTGGCGCTGCGGGAGCACGCCGCCGTCAACAAGGTAACGGCGCCGCTTCCTCCCCGCCTCCCGCTTCACCTCACCTCACCTCACCTCGCGGCGTTGCCGGCCGCAGCGGGGCGGCGGTTGAGGCGAGCCGCCTTCCGCGCTCGCCCTCAGGAGGCCAACGGTGGCCCTCGCTTCGTTCCGTGTTCTTTACCGTGACTACAAAGCACTGTGTTTATTTGGTTAAACCCAGGCCGCTTCGTGGTGAGCAAAACTACCCCCCAGGTTTTTGTACCGTTTAACTGATCATCTCTAATTCAGATCTGCTTTCTCCAGCCTTTCCACCTTGGAAAGCCCAGGATGTCACCCTGGTTTGAGGCAATTAGCGAAAAGAGAGCTTTGTTCGATGCAGGTTCTTTGCTCCGGGCAGTAAAGCACAAAAGCCGCCCACCGAAGCCCACCTTTATGTTAGCAGATGCCGTGCAGTGACTCACTGTACAGTTGTGCAGGCCAAAATAGCAGCGTAAAGAGGGCATAGGATTGTGCTGGGTACCTTCAACAAAAAAATGCACCATTCTTGCCATGACGATAAAGATACTATTTCCTGGTAAACACCTTATGTTAACAGATAATGATGAGCAGTCCTCAATGCCTTCTGTTGGAGCAGCTGTAAAAAGGCAATGGATGAAGTTCATAAGCATACGGAGAGTCTGTTGGTTTTAGTTTTGTAGGGAACAGTGACTTCCAAATCCTGCTTCATCAGGTCTTTAGGAGTATGGTAAGCAGTTTGTAAAATAATAATCTTAAAGTATTTAAACTTGCCAGGTCTCTTTAGCTTTATGGTGGGGTAAGTAATTTCCATGCCACCTGCCAGCAGGGAGTTTAGGAATCACTGAAACAGTGTGATGTACTTTCCTTTTCACAGAACTTCATGGATGTTGGTGTCATGGGCATGGAGCCCTTGGTGAACTGTGTTGTATCAGTGAGGAACTGAGTCAGCTATTCAATTTAATAATTGCATTGGGATCGTCACTAAAATCCTAAATCTTTAAAAATGAAGGAAGGGTAGTTCAATCACGTGCTGAAAAATTAATTTCTTCATTACATCCTCCTGTCAGTTTTTAATATCAAGCTGATGCTTCAATTAAACGTTTTGTTTGGTGCTGACTAGAGCTAGTTGGATGCAACGTAGACTTTCACTCTGTTTTGAGTGGGGTGGTTTGACAGGTGACCTTCAGAGGTCCATTCCAACTTTTAAATTACTCTATGAAAAAGCACTGAGAATTTCTGATGTTACATATCGCCTTATGTCATGTTGTTTTATTTTAGAAAGGAATTTATGATGAAGCACTGAGCAGTTTCTTTAGGAATGTAGATACAAGGTAAGTCTTCTTATCAAGCAGCTCATGAGTTTAACACAGTAGATCAAGAATTCTAGTATCTTCTCTTAACCTAAGTTACAGTTTTCTTAGTTTCAGGTCACATTTAGTTTGTGCTAGAAAAAGATTTTGCTTTTTTGTATTCTCCTCAAAACACTATCTTTACTTTTCAATTTCAACTATACTGACTTCAGTAGTTAAATGTGTTGAAAGTGTTTGGGTTTGTTTTCCTTCCCTTCTGTCCCAAAAATGGACAGTCGGGATCTGATAGCTTTTTCTGTTGCAAATCATGATCAGACTGCAAGCCTACTGAGCACCAACATAGCAGCATTTCTTGAATAGTTGTAAGAGGAATTGTACATAAGGCAGTCAGAAAAGGTCATGTCAGTTTTTAAATCCCTGTTGTCTGACAAGTTTGTTACACAAAGAGTGGTGGCAATGGATTTGGCTTTTTTAAAGTTAACCAATTCATACCTCAAGAGGATTCAGTCATCTCTTATCTATCCAGTTACAAAAATCCCTGCATTTTGCAAGAATAAAACAGTTGTGCACTTGGATATTGCTGTTGCATTTTAGTTAATTAAAAAGCATTTGCCATTGTCTGTTTTCTTCCATCATATGGCAAGGCTGCAATGCAGCACGCAATTTTAACTTAAATAGCATTGAAATACTAATTATTTTGTCTCAAATTTTACCTCTTTGAAAGAACATGCAAGTGTGTTGGAATTCATCATTGTCATTCTTTGTGGGCATTTCCTAGGATGCTTGGCTGCAATGGAAACATATGTTTTCTCTCTGTAAAGAGGAAGAACTTATCTCACTGAATACCGTAGAAGTTTCAAGGAAGATTCCCCTACCTGTGAAACAGAAGAATGATTATTCAAATCTCGTCTTTTTCAGGAGCCAAAACAATCCCCACTTTTAACTCTGTCCTTGAACCATAATTTGGTTAGGGAGAGTGGTTTCAAACTCTGTAGCTCACGTTGTGAGGTTTTGTCCTTTTGTTATTGTTATGGTGTTTGTTTTGATTTTATCAGAAAGAACTAGTTCACCTGCCAGGTCCTTGCAGGCGTAAAACCCGATGTCATAAAAGTGACAAACTTCAGTCTTCTATGCTATGCCATACCATTGTTCAAAATAATTAATCCAGGTGGGTTATCCTGTCAGAAATAGCTATGAACAGCACTCTGGAAGAACCAGACAGACTTATGGTTATTGTGGTATTAAAGTGTGTAATATTGTAAATGTGCTTACACATATGTATGATTTTATATGCAGAAATGCATGTCTCAAGCCTAGGGGATTCTGGGGAACGTGGGGATATTTTTCAGCAATTGAATCAAAGTGATTGAAAGTATGGGTTGGCATGAAAGACCACAAAGGAATTAGTAAGTAAACGAAGTGTTGATTTGGTGGATTTTTTTCCTCTTTGAGTTTTGTTAGTCCCTGAAGAGAAATAGAACTTCTCTAGCTGGATTTGCTGGTGCTATAGTGGACTCGTATATGGAGTTGTGTAAACTAGGGGAATCACATGAATACTGGAGGCTGGTGTGAGTTGCTCAGCTAATGAGAAGTGTCCTTGAGGAATCCAGTGCAGCCCCATACTCTCTTTCCCTCATTTCTGATGGGACAGAACATTTGATGCTGTAGTGAATTTCAGCTGATGTTTTTGGAATATTATTGTGGTTGAACGTACAATGGTCTAAGAGATACTTTAAATTTTGGCTCGACCATCCCCCAAATCAGGTAAATAATTGAGGGGAAAATTAGATACGTCATCTGGTACCCCTGCTTTTTTTCCCTAAGTTGAATATAGTTTGGTCCGACCGGAGTATCTCACCCTTTGAGTGCAGAAGCACCAGCATTCATTGTGGTGTGGAAAAAACGTAATTGTATGGAATGCATAGTGCCCTAGGTTGGCTCAGTGCAACCAATCCTGGAGGGGGAAAAAAAATAAAAGGAAATTAAGCTATGTCATGGTTTCTGGACTGGACTTAATGGCAAAATAAGTCAAGCACGGTGCTGTGCTAGTGCAGTTATACAGCTTTCACACCTCAGGCAGTAGTATAGTGCTGTACCACCCCCATTGGAAAGCCTGTGGTGCTATTTGGTGCACTTTGTTCTGTTATATGATGCAGACACACCACATGCTGGATAAAAGATCATGCTTTCAAGTTTTGGCAATGCTTGTAGAATTGCCACAGAGCAGAGGCTGTATCTGAGAGTAAACTTTAAGTGCTTATGTTATCAGCTTCCTGAAGTAACTGGTTAGGATGTTTCTGATTGAGATTGTGTCCTGTAATTCCATTGCTTTAGAGAATTGTGAGGTCTTTCTTAGCAAATATATATTGCCTTATTTTCTATTACAATTCTGAGCTTGGATTTTTTTTTTTTTTTTTTCCAGAAGTGGTGGTGATGGTCCTGATATTTACAAAGGAAAAATCTACTCTTTAAAAGCACGAGTAAGGCAATCTATAAAGGTTATTCATTTTACATCGCATGTTTACATCCAACTGTGTATGAATTTTCATAAGGTCCTTATGATTGTATAGGTTTTCAAATACTACTTTGAATAGTAAAATTTCTAATAGTAATTTTTATGGTTCTGTGGAGTAATACAATTTGCTGCCAGTCTGGTTGAGTAATTTACATTATAATTTTAATAAAATGATTGCAGATATTACCAACCAAGTTTTTATTTGAGTTTTCTAAGGAGTGGATTTCTTTAAGCCACTTTAAGTGATTAAGAAGCAAGAAAACTTGAAACATAAAAATGCTTTAATTTCTTTATTCCGAAGTATTGGGGCAAAATATTATAAAAGTCTAAAAAAATTGCATTTTCTGAAACACTGTCCTCTTGAGTGACTTCTAGCAAATCAGACAAGGTGAATCTAGTTGGTCTCCTAGTTAACAACTAAAAAAAAAAAAAATTCTCTGTAGCACAGTAGAAACAACATACCTTTTATATGGTAAATCATTTTATATTTCTTTGTGTGACTATTTCGAAGGGTGGTTTGCTTACTGACTGAATTTTAATTCTTTCCTTTCTCAAAGGCACTGTTGATTGACATGGAGGAGGGTGTGGTAAATGAAATTCTGCAGGGACCATTGAGGGATGTGTTTGACAGCAAGCAGCTTATCACAGATGTTTCTGGTTCAGGAAACAACTGGTGAGAACCTCTTCAGAAAGCATTTCTTAGCAACTAATTAGATGGCATTTGAAAAGGGAAATGATAACAGTAGCTTTCTGGTTCGTTCTGCACCTGGGGAGCTGCAGCATATTGCCAGTAAACTTTGGAGCCACTGTTGCCTGAAGGAGGGCTTTGAAAAGCCTTTACAGAAGGGTAATTCTGCTGATACATCATTTTGTCTATTTTTTCTTCCTCTTTTTTGATTTTCTTTTTCAAAAGAACACGCTTTTTATTTTTGTTTCTTTTGGTATTCAACTGCTTCCATTGCTCAGTCAAAGCCATAATCTAGTTTGAGACTGTGCAACTAGCGTGGAAATGAGATATATGAACAAATGCACTTCTGATTTCTAAGCACCACAGAGTCTGGCTTTGTGCGTAGAAACTATATTACTAAAAAGAGAAATTCAGAAAAAGGTTGATTAGCATACTTAATTCCAAATTTTCACTGAGACCTTAATGCACCTCTAATAATATTCAGTGCACTACAGACTGGAAAGCATATCATCAGCAAATGTACCAAAAGAGAGTGCAGTATATGGAATAAAGCATCCTGTAACTTCACCATGTAGCAGGCAAGTGTTTTGAAAATGAGCTGTGTGGGGTATTTTTATTACTAGTAGCAATTGACTCACATAGTACTCAACGGAAGATTAGTACATGTATTACATAGGGATATGCTTATTTTTAAGGAATGTATAATTTTCATTTCATAATTACAATTTGATCATCCAACGTGGGAGTTGATTTCCGTATTGTTTCAAAATAATAGTGTACGCTCCAAAGCTGCAAACTTAGTGCTGCTTGCATCCTCAAAATTAAAACCATGTCCTGACTCCCATGTTCACATGATGTAATCACAGTTTAGTAACTCTCACAAATTAGGTGTTGCACCCAGCTCTGGACTCCGAACTCTAAAATGCCAAATAGGAAGAGTTAAAATAAAACACTGAAAACTGATTGTTGGATTTTTTTTAAAAGTGCTTTTTGTCTCCTCAGGGCTGTAGGTCATAAGCTGTATGGTTGTCAGTACCGGGAAAACATTGTGGAAAAGCTAAGGAAAACCGCAGAACATTGTGACTGTCTACAGTGTTTTTTTATAATTCATTCCATGGGAGGTGGTAAGTAATATTTTGTGGTTAGTATAATTACACTAGCCAGAGATGAAAAAGAAAAACTTGGATCTTGAAAAGAAGATCAATGTAATAATCTACATCATTGAGAATGCAGAATAAAAAATTTAACGCAGTCCAATTAAATGGACCTGTAATTATTTATTACTTGTTTTTGTTAGAGCACTGAGGAGCCCTAATCATGAACTAAATGCTACCCAGAATAAAAATACAGCTAAAATTTTAAATACGAGGCAGTGGGTGGATCAAGACAGATACCAAATACGAAGAAACACTGAGGTATTTCTGGTCAGAAGAAGGGACAGTGGCCTCAGAACACTGATATCATTGTTGTAATCAAGTTATTTTTAATTGTGGTGAAAGAGTTTTCCTGAAAGGCTTAGAAAGGAGACTTCTAATGTTACTTAACTTTAGAAGAACATTGTTGTTCTGTTTTCTTTCTACATAATTCTCTTGAATCCAGTCTAGCTACTTTGTTAATAAATCAGAAGAGAGAATCCCTTGCAGTGACAATTGTGTCATTACTGTATTGCCACTAAGTCTTCCTCCCCCAGAAACATGGGGAGAGCATGTATTATAACTGGTTATGATGTGGAAAAAGACAGAGAAAATAGCTTTAAATATAAAGCAAGAGTTTTGTCAAAGGCTTTTTTTGTGGCCATTTTTCTTAATTTGAGAGACCCTGCAGATATTGTTTCTGTTATTGCAGAAAATTGCTGTCTTGTTCATAGATGGAATTGCCTGCTGCCGAGAAACATAGCTGTCCAAGACAGAAAAACCACAGTTTAGTTCTCTGATTTGAACTCAGTGCTATGTGCTTAGTGCTAATGAGGAAAAATGTGTATGTGTGTGCTGGGGGAGAAGGGTTGCTCTTTTTTGACTGGCAATGAGAAATCTTTATAAAGAAACCCCCAAAAGGAAAGTAAATAAGTACTTCATACTATGGGAAATGTTTTTATCACTTAATTATTTTCCTGTCTGGGAAAACCCTCCTTGCCTTAATTTACAGCTGAGTAGCCTCCACTGTCAGCAAAATGCTTCAGAAAATATTCATCAATATTGAAACGTTGTACGTTTCCAACATATGAGACTTAAGGCTTAAGATAACATGGGGAACCTTTTATCTTCTCATTCTGCCTTCCTTCATAATTAGGGACAGGATCTGGTCTTGGAACCTTTGTACTAAATTTGCTTGAGGATGAATTCCCAGAAGTATATAGATTTGTTACTTCAGTTTATCCCTCTGGTGAAGATGATGTTATTACTTCTCCATATAACAGTGTTCTGGCTATGAAGGAACTTAATGAACATGCAGACTGTGTGCTACCAATAGAGAATGAAGTAAGAAATAATATTCTATTTCTGTCAATTTCTTTCTTATTAGACTGCACATAGGAAGTGTTTCTTCCTTCTGTGTATTGATTTTGAGTGTCCAGTCTTTAAAAGCATAATTTCATTTTTTTAAAGTAGTAATTGAACTCCTAAGTCACTTGCAAACTTTTGGAATTAGTATCGGTATCACTAAAAAGCTGCTCTGCACCTTCAAAGTAGTCTACAGCGAATTTTTTAATGTCTATTTCAAGGTAAACAATGAAAAGCTCCTATTTACTGAGGCTGAGAGTCTTTTATATTTTTTTAGCAATCAATTTGTGCATAGTATTAGTAGAGTCCTGCAAGGGAAATGACTAACTGCTCCAAATTCCAACAGATATGGGCATCATAGGCATACTTAACCATGCAAACAACTAGACTCATTTGTATCTAACTTCTATGACTCTCTCGCTGTTTGCTTATGAAAAAAGCAAGAGAAAGTGAAATATATTTAGAGAATATATTTTTGCTTTCACAGGAATTATGAAAATTTAAGATGTAATTTTAGCAGATGAGGATTTTGAATAGTTGAATACAATTCAGACTTCTGAGTCAATCTGTGTACATGTTTGTGTCGTGTAAGGAACAGACTTTTAGAAACACTTCAGTCAATTGGAATTGGTCAAAAGTTGGATTTACAGGTATCAAAGGTATAATATTTGAACTGACAGTACCATGTCTTAGCTTTTTCTTTAAGATTAATTGAAATGAAAAATAGGCGTACTGAATTTGAAAGCTCTGTGCTCAAGATTTCTTGTATGTTTGTTTTTTTTTTTCCCCTCTTCCAAAGTCTCTGTTTGATATAGTTAATAAAATTCATCAGATGATCAATTTTGGGAAACTAGGGTCAACTGTGAAGCAAAACAGCTTGGTAACATCAAGTGCAGGCAGTGCAAAAACTGTACAAGAGAAGCCGTTTGATGCAATGAATAATATTGTAGCCAACTTGCTGCTGAACCTGACAAGGTAAAGTTACAGGTTATTTCTCTGTCAAAGTGGTATTGCTGGAGGTGGTGTGTGCCGCAAATACGCGGGCCTGCATCAACTCAAAGAATATTTATTGTTTTCCATTTGATATAAGTCTCCTCTTTTTAAGAATTAGTTACTAAATGTTAAAGCATTTGGAAGTATTCAGATGGCAGTGGTGTTGCTCTAGCCATGATAGTCTTAGAACTGAAGTAAGACAAGGTTTATAGGCAGAAGTCTATTGTCTTCCATTAATGCCTAATGGAGCCCAGGGAGGTTTGCCTTTCTAGGACAGGTGTATTATTTTATAAATACCATCAGATTATTGTTGCTCCAAAACCTTCTATTGCTGCAAGAAATCCTAGTGAAATATACTTCTGGAGTATTGGCCTGCTTTTCTTTTAAGCAGCTTGTTAGGAATGCTGAGTCACATGTGTTTTATTATAGCATATTTATTAAAACTGGTATTCAGCAGCTATGTCCACACATTGAAAAACAGTGCTAAAGACTACAATCAGGAAAGAAGGTCACATTCTTGATGATTTACTGTTCTGTAATGGGAAGTGTAAGCAAATAAGATATAGCACCAGTACTGCCAAATGTGAAAGTGTAGTAATTACACGAACAGTTTCTTGAACGCTGTGTTGTTTTACTGCTTTATTGCACAGACCAGTTGAAAAGTAGATTTAATGAATGTTTACATTATAAAGGTAGTTTCCTTAGTTTATAACAGTTTGTTAATTTTCAGTTCTGCTAGGTTTGAAGGTTCCCTTAACATGGATCTTAATGAAATCAGCATGAATTTGGTTCCATTTCCTCGACTTCATTACTTGGTTTCAAGCCTGACTCCTCTGTATACATTGGCTGATGTTAATGTACCTTCTAGAAGGTAAGAAAAAAATATTATTGAAGCTTTACATTTGGGGCTTAATTTCTGATTCTTCCCTAGTTTTCATTTAAAAAATTCCATTCTATAGCAAAACTAAGGGTAGAAGTTCTAAAAGTTTTAAGTCTGCCACATTTTCAAATTTGTCCTGCCGATTTTAGGAACATCCTTCATCCCTTTTCTCTGTAATGGTTGAGCCAGTAAACCTGAAATGTATTTTTGTTATCTCTGCTGGGAAACGTTTCTGTTGGAAAAATGTATTACTTAGAACCCATGCCACAAGTTCTTTTGCACTTGACTCACAGAATACTGTAAAGACGAACAAGGAATTGAACTAGGTTTGCTGGAAACTAACGACATCTTCAGTGTGGAGATGCAGTGAGCCTATTTAACAGCTTATTGTAACAATAAGCTGACACTTGTCAAATTTTGTGAGATTATTTATCCCACTGACATGGCAGAAAAATAACCAGTTCGAATAGATTTTACTGTTTTTAGTGAATTAAGTTCAGTCACAAAAGGTCCAAGTAGCAAAAGAGGCAGCTAAGGGTAAGTGGTGGAAGTATGCAAAGTGGAGAAGGGGGCAGGACCACCCCTTTTTTGTGATAGCAAGTTGCGATGATCAGTTGAACCTCTTGAAACCATACCCTGAGGAGACAATACAATGCTGGAGGGAAGGTAGTAGACTATGAGGAAATGCTTAGTTGATCATGTTTCACAATGAGGTGAGAACAGTAGTATCTTTGTCTCCTTTATTCAGTTATTTTTTTAATAGGCAGATTGTGGCAGAAGTGATTAAAAAAAAAAAAAGAAATAGAGATGATAGATGGCAGAGAGTTTGGAACAAATGGAAAGAATAGCTTAGATGTTATGCGTCCATAGAAACCCCGTCAAGACATCATTTTTGATATCCCACAGTACAGTGGAACTTGTTTAAAGAGGTGAAGAGAGAAAGAATATGATCTGCAGTGTCATCTTTTAAAGGAGTCACATGGTTGTGCTGGTTTAGCTGGGATAGAGCTAATTTTCTTCCTAATAACTGCTGTGTTTTGGATTTAGTATGAGAATAATGTTGATAACACATTGGTTTAGTTGTTGCTAAGTAATGTTTATATTAAGTCAAGGACTTTTCAGCTTCCCATAGAAGCTGAGCGGGAGCATAGACAGGACAAGCTGCACAAAGGAATATTCTGTACCATAGACGTCATGCTCAGTATATAAATGGGGATTGGCCAGGTGGCAGGAATCGGCGTTAGCTGCTTGGAATGGGCTGGGCAACCAGTCATCGGGTGTTGAGAGTAATTGTATTCCATCGCTGTATTTTGTATATTCTTTTACCATTTTTTTTTTTTCTTCCGTTACTGTTCTATTAAACTCTCTTGATCTCAACCCACGAGGTTTTTTTCTCTCTCTTCTCCCTACCCTGCTGGGGGCGAGGGGGAGTGAATGAATGGCTGCATGGCCCTAGTTGCCAACTAGGCTTAAATTATGACATGACAAAACTAAAATAAGTAGATAAATATGTATAGTCTGTCTTTTCTAAAATCATTAATCAAAATTATTCACTTCTGTGATTTGTTGATCCTTTTAGGGTCAGCAGCACTTTGGTATTCCTTGTCAGATCCTTCACAAGCAGTGAGATTGTCCACTCAAATTGTCATATAACTGGAACCTCAAGTAGTTAAATCCTTTTATATATTTTTTAATACTTTGTAACCATAGACCTAAATTTGCCCTAATAAGGGTCTCTTAGTCTGTCCACTTCTCTGACTTTAGGCTCAACAGTGGCTTGTAACATGAGGGAGAAGAGAGGAAAAAATGGATCTGGTGTGTTTTTAAAAACTTCTAAAACCAACATATGTACATATAAAGCTTTAAATCATTTTCCTGTCATTCATGGTCCCAGGTTAAATGTATCTTTATCTCCAGAATTTTATGAACTTTTAAACCCTGAAGGTGGGCATTATGAAGAACTTTTGTAGCCTGCTTTAGTGTAAGAGTAGATAACTGTTTTCTTTTCACCTAGGTTGGATCAGATGTTTTCAGATGCTTTTAGCAGAGATCATCAACTAATTCAAGCAGATCCAAAGCATAGCCTCTACCTTGCCTGTGCTCTTCTCGTTCGAGGAAATGTGCATGTTTCAGACCTTCGCAGAAATATTGAAAGGTTTGTAATACCACAAACTTGTTATTGAGACTGTTGTCAGTTGTCGAGGGCACTCTAACTTTTCATTTGAAAAATTTCGATACCAAATCAGTTTACTGAGAAATACTTTTTCTTAATTTCAGAAGGGAAGAAAGTGTTATTAATTTACACTAGGAGTTAGAATAAGTCACAGCATTCTTGGATTTCCAAATAAAGGGAGCTCACTAGGTGTCCCTGTGCTGCTCCTCTCGTTCTCAGAAATGCAAAAGAAAGCAAAGCCTGACCTTCCAGAGGTCTCCTGCCAGTAAAAGATTTTGGAGCAATATGTTTGTAGTAGAAGTTTATTTTTACTGAACAGAAGGCCCCTCTCTTTCATGGTTACTTTCATACAGATAGGGAATCATCCTTATTTTAACAACTCTGTATTGTTAGCACTCTGGTTTTACCTTTTACACTACTGATCTATATAGTAATAATAGGAAAGGCAGGCAAGCTTTGCATACAGAATGGAGTTTACAGGCAGCCAGGGGCGCATGGGGAAAATTTCTGAGAATCTAAAGCATTTTAGTTATTTCTTAACTACAGGTAGACTGATTGTCCCCTCTCCTAAATCTCAGAGTGCTTGCAGTCCCTTTTATAGAAATAGGTGCTTGTAACTTTACTTTTCAAACCCTGATACATTAAATTAACAAAACAAAACTGGTGTTTGCAATTTTAACTTAAAATAGGCACAGTGTTTTAGTCTGAAGTCTAAAATATCTTATTAAAAATGATAGTTAGAACTGTCTTGCTTAGTTCTGAAAGGTTAAATGTTAACCTTCTCAGACTGTTTGTTAGCAAAGGAAACTTAAACTTTGTGTTCTTAACGTTCCTTAGGTAACTAAATTTTTGTATCACAGGTTGAAGCCTTCCCTGCACTTTGTCTCCTGGAATCAAGAGGGCTGGAAAACTGGTTTGTGTTCAGTACCTCCCGTGGGCCATTCCCATTCCCTTCTGGCTTTAGCAAACAACACCTGTGTAAAACCAACTTTCATTGAACTCAAGGACAAATTTATGAAGCTCTACAAGAAAAAGGTACAACTCTTACAACGTCCGTAGCCTTTAATCATGAGCATCTTGCATTATTGGGAAGCAAAATGGACAATGTCACAAATGGACAGCCTAAAAATGTCACAAATGGACAGCCTAAAAATGTCACAAATGGACAGCCTAAAAGTAACAACCCAAGATTTTTATTTGTTACCTATCAAGGAATTATTCCAATAGCTGCTGGTTGAAAAGCATAAACCCCTTATTAATCTGTACCTACCAGGCAATATACTTACTTTCTTCAGCAGTGAGGCTGTATCTGACGGATCTTCCCAGCAGTTTGTGGTAGGTTGGCCTTGGCTGGCTGCCACATGCCCACCAAGCTGTTCTCTCACTTCTCTTCCTCAGCAGGACAGGGGGAGAAAATAGGATGAAAAGCTTATGCGTCAAGGTAAGGACAGGGAGGTCACTTACCAGTTACTGTCACGGGCAAAACAGATTGACTTGGGGAATATTAATTTCATTTATTGCCAATTAATAACAGAGTAGGATAGTAAGAAATAAAACCAAAACTGAAAACACCTTCACCCCACACCCTTCTTCCCAGGCTCAGTTTCACTCCTGCTCCTTCTTCACTGATCTTGGTGTCTACAGGACTGTTTCTCTCGCACTTTTCTCATTCCTTTCTCTCACAGCTGTTGTGCAGTATTTTTTACCCTTCCTTAAAGATGCTATCACAGAGGCACTACCAGCATCGCTGATGGGCTCAGCTTTGGCCAGCAGCAGGTCCGTATTGGAGCTGGCAGGAACTAGCTGTGTCTGATATGGGGGTAGTTCTGGTATCTTCTCACAAAAGCAACCCCTGCAGCCCCGTGCTCCCCCCCGGCTATCAAAACCTTGCCACCTAAACGCAATACAGAGTTTGGTCAGGTGTACCCAAGAAGACAGAATATGAAAGGATGGATGTGTAAGAAATCAGTAATATTAACTGTGATTCCATAGGGGATTGTTACTCAAGTTGCCAAGTATTTAAATGAGGGATGTCATGATGTAAGTGTTTAAATCTAATTTCTACATTGCTTGCACTCCCCTCTTCAGTGCAGGCTAAATGATACTTACGGAGCCAAAGGAATTAGGAGCCAAGAAAAAGGATAACACTGACTTTATTTTATTTTTTTTTATTCTCATAGGCTCACCTTCACCATTATCTGCATATAGACGGGATGGAGCAAAGCTGTTTTTCTGAAGCCATATCGTCTTTGTCTGATCTAATAGAAGAGTACAATGAACTGGATGCCACAAAAGGTGGGCCTAGAATAGATCCATCAAGACTGCAGATAGCTGTTTAAAGAAAGAACAACTGATTTTTTTATTTAAAAAAAAAAAATAAAAATTCCCCAAGCATCCAGCCACTTCAGTTAACCAGAACGAGTTGCAGCATGCCTAGCTATTGTAATTCCAAAGTGAGACTGGGACAGCGGCTTCCTCAGCTCCGAGAGGTGTCATATTAAGTGACAGGCCCAGCCTGTAAGAAAGATTTGAAGGCAGATAATTATGGTGGATATCAGTAAGAGCAGTCTTCCTAACTGTAGAGTAAATTGACATACCATATGCTTAAAGAGAAGACAGAGAGGTTGTAGCAGCCAAAAATGTAGTTCTTTTCTCACACTTTCAGCTTATGGTAAACTAAAGGCAGGCCTTGCTTCAAAGAAGGATCACCGTTGCTAGATTTGATTTTTAACAAGCGACTCTGAAGAGAAGAAAAGCCTGCATAGTCTTTTCAAAGATGAAAGCGAGTCTGTGATGAAACTGGTTTCTTAAACTTTGCAGCAGAGTAGTCACTTCAGAATGCTCTAAGCTATGTTCACAGTTTTAATATTTTTGCTTCCGTGCTGTACTTAGCTGTATTAGAGCATTCTGAGTTGATACCAAAATTGGCAATATCAGAAAATTCAGCAAAATAAATTTTGTTTCAAGTATTGTACTTGGAGTATTAATTAATATATTATTTTAATGATTCATATTCATGAATGCTGGCTTGCACTTGATAATGAGATAATACAATATACCTCTGAGCGAAACATGCGCTTGCAATGAAGTTATAATGACTGTTTGGAGAACAAAGTTTATACACTTAAAAGAATGCAAGTAAAATAGATGTTTTAATATTTATAATTACCAGGGTAAATAAATTTTTATATTACAGTAAGAACTTTTACAAAACAGAATGTACGGCTTGCTTGCCAGCCTTGGCTGTCTTAGAACAGCAAGAGTGGTGAACTGTTAAAAATCAGAATGGATCAATACAATGATTTCTTAAAGCCTGAAGTCCTTCTAGCAGAGTCAGAGTGAGTGTGCAAGTAAGCACAATTCTGAATGCACACATCTAGAAGTCTTCAATAAACCATTGTCATAACATTTGTTGAGAGCATTTTTTTTTAAAAAACGTCCTAAAAATAATAATTTCCTTGAAATTTTGCATCTATTATCTGCAAGTGCCCACTTATTTGTTCCTTCACAAGTGCATTGTTTATATTCACAACACCAGAGAAATATTATCTGCTGCAAAAAGCAATCTGAGCTTAAAATTGACTTCTGTTTGAAACGGTACTGATGTATTTTACTATTGCAGATACATAGTAGAAACTGTTCATTTGAGAATCAAAAATGATAGACGAAATATTACAGGGTAAACTTTTTTTTCTAATAGGTTAGTCGGAGTATCTGTGAATTTACATGTATTTGTCTTTGTGGGCAACAACTTGTTACACCGGGGTATAAAGCTGTGCCTTTTTTAGTTACCAAAAGTTCTTTTTTTGACAATATGAGTGTTACATATATCCTTCTCAAGAACGTATTTCCACATATAAAAATAATCGCACTTAAAAAGATGTGCTCTTACTTGCATTTTCCAGGTGCTATTTAAAAAATGAGTATTTACATACGTAGTTTCACTATAAACATTGCTGTGGCAGGGGGTTATGCTGACTCTCCAGGGTGGGAATGTGCTGTTGCGCTCTCAGGATGTTACAGTCAATGGTGTAACTTGTCATAAAACTTTGAGTTCAGAAAATATATCTCCTGGAGCACTGCAAATCCGCTGACAGACGCACGATGTTATCCACATCATCTTCCACTTAAAGAAGCCTTCATTGGGACACTCGAACTGGACAGTGATCATTTTGGACTTATTAGGTATGCAGCACCTCTTGTCCAAGCACACCCCACAGAACGTCAGTTTGTAGCTTTGAGTAGTTGAACATCCCGAAAAAATGAGTTTCTCTGCTGTAGGAAGCTGGAATGTTGGTTGACAAGTTTTTCCTTTTGGAATCTTTAATATAAAACCAAAGAAAAGCCTGAGCATTTTACACATTAAAAACAGAACATGGAAGAAAAAACTGCAACATTTACATAGAAATATCTTGAAAATTACTTCTTCTGAAAGCGCTCTTATTTTTCTTTATCAGTCAACAAATAGAAAACATTTTCTGAGTGACTGAGCACTAGGACGGCACTAGCAGCACTTCGATTTCAGGACATTGTATTTTTTGTTTGAAATTCTACATCTGTAGTTTACTATTGAAACCTGAAGGCTGAAGGTAGAAAACAGAGAAGAGTTATTTTAAAACCCTTAAGAAAAGAAAGAAGTTGGTTTATATTAGTAGTTACTAACACATTCATTTTTTCATTACTTCCAATATTTTCATTTTCTATTAGGAAGTTACTTTATATTAGAAAATACCTTTATTGTCTTCGGGATATTAGTCAGACAAGGCTGGATTAAGCATAATCTTTTTTCTTTTTTCATTTCACACTTTCTGTTTTCGTTGGTCACTCGGCTGGATATTCCGATGCCACAGGTCCTGGAGCAGGGTGTCCAGGGAGTAGCCTGTACCAGGCACTTGTTCTTCAAAACTAGCGGCAAGCTTCTGTAAGCTAAGACAGCAATATATTATTTACGCAGCAGAGCAGCCCCAAAAGGATTAGTTGAAAATAAAAGGATGAGCATTTGATTTCCATTCATGAAGGTGCTTTTGTAGGTAAATCTAAAAATGAGGTGTAAACAAAGTTATACAAAGCCAGATGAGCTGCCGTTAAACTTTACTGACAGTGGATACGCAGATCCTAGCAAGGACTATGAAATTGCATGTGTTGCATGACCCTGTGGTTTAATGTGATGGAAATGTTATGTGGAGAGAGTTATTTGTGGAATTCTTATGAAATGTCTGTAACAGAAGAGACATTGGAAATTATTTAAAGCCAAGCATAGCTTGAAAAGGGATGCTGAAAACACTAATGTTGGTTTCTCTGCAGGTATTGTGAAGGCTATTGTGATCGCAGTGTAAAATTCTCCAGTCACTTCTAGGTATCACCAAAAAGCCTATTTTCTGATGGATTAGGTGGAGTACACTCAAAAAAGAAACACGATTGCAGTGCAAAAGTTCATGGTGAAACTGCAAAAAAAAATGACTATGTGGAAACTGCATTTAGGTAAGAGCACAGGCAGAATTGGAGGGATACCTGGAAAGTAGAGAGCAATTTACAGATCTCGTTGCAGCAAGCAGATTAAAAGCCTGTCACAGATCTGCAACAAATAAAGGGAAGTTAAGTGTTTGTTTATACTTGGTGTGTTTTTGAAGTATGACCTTTGTACATCCCTATGTGTCTAAATTAGGGAAATAGACTTGACAAGGAAAGACAGAAAACAAAGCAAGGGTAGTGAAATGAAACTTAGCGCTTGTTGTCCACACCAACAGAAGAAAGACTTTTCAGAATAGGTATTGGCCCTTTGAGCCATCCATGCAATTCATGCACAAGTTGACAAGATCCTTCTGCTGCCCTGGGAAGGGGATGGGGGAAGATCTCGCTCAAACAAAATTTCAAAGTGTTTTTCTTCACAGGGAGGGTTCTTTTGGGGGTTTTGCACATTTGCAGTTCCTCGTTTTTTATGTTGTCTGCTGTTTTCAAATACCCCCTTTGGCCCAGAGCTTCAGCTTTGTTGTCTTTACATAGCTCAGCTGACGGTAGCTCGGGGCGTCTCACTGGAATAGCCATGCCTCTGGCCTGTCTGGAGCACTGTCCTAGTTAGCTGTCCTTCTCCATCAGCTGTGTCTTGGAGAAGGAACAATTCAGTGGGTTTGTATCACCTGAAGAGCAGCAACCTTCGGCACATATGGCCACCAAAGGGACAGACCGTTGGGTCTCTGAGCCAACTCAGGTAGGAATTCTGCTTCGCAAGCTGGGTAGCTTGTCTCAAGGTTGTCTTGTGCAGTTGGTTCAAATTCTTCAGTAAAGGCTGTGAGGTGCACTGCTGCTCTCTGCTCGCCAAAGGAATTACTGAAAGTTAGGCTTCAGCTTTTGAATCCACTGAAGTGCTACAAAGTAAATGGTTTAATGCTGTTCTCCAGGTATCCAAATTACCCCCAAATCCAATTGATGTGTCTGGTGGGGTCAAATGGTTTAGTTGCCACTGTTTTCAATGCGTTATGTTCTCTCTTTGATCAGATTAGCATTTGAAGTCAGTTGCCTTACCGAGTGCATTTTTATACACATCATTAAGTATATTTCTGTAAAAAAGCATTAATACTGGTTATAGATATTGTATCATAATTTTGAAGTAAAGATGAACTTCCTTTTTTTACTTTTTCTAACTTGTGTAACCACTGCTAACGTGTTAGAAGTTGGCCAAACTGAACTTCAGATTTTGTAAGCGGGTCTGTTTATCTGCAGGTTGACATACATGCGTCTACCTATTTAGTCAGTGGTCTTTTCCAAAGAGTTTCTGGTAAGTTTTGAGATCCTTTTCTTTTTATTTTATTGATCCATGATGATGATTCAGGCCATAATTCAAGTTGCTACCAAATAAATGTCTCAGCTTTCTGATACCCACATGAGTTGTAACGAAGATGAGTTTCACCATGGAAACTTGCGCATGCCCAGGGAAGGAGACAAGCATAAAGGGCGGGGAAGGGCCAGGATGGCTGCTTCTGGGAGTGGTGCTTCCTTAAAGTGGAAAATAGAGCTACAGTGTTAGCAGCAGAGCAAGAGTGAGGTTAAAGGGAATATCGACCAACATCCAGAGCTGCCTGGATTACTGTTGTGTGATTTTGATCAGGTTGAAGAGAGAAGAGACTGGGGGGAGGCTTGTCCTTGCAGTGACCTGAAACTTTGTGAATCTATTAAAGCTGCAAGGCAGTCCTTATAATTTTCTGCTTTCTGTTGAAAGAGGGCTGCAACATGTTAATATATGGGGGGGGGGGGGGGGGGGGGGGGAAAGACTCCCCACCACCACAAAGCAGGAGGAAGTGAGACAGCTCCCAGGCTATAAAATGGCTGCCCACCAGCAACCCTAATTGGTCTGATCGGGTGAGCAGTAAACTTCTGCAGAAAGATGGGTTGAAGGTAGCTTTGGCCAGTTCCCTGATGACAGCAGCCAAAAGGCTTTTTGCTTTTCATATTCATCACGTTTAGAGAAAAGAGTCTGTGACCTAAGAGTAAGAGGGGTAATTGGGACAGACCAGTCACCCTGGCAATGGTCTTCAGCACGAGCTGAGAAGTTGCCAGGGTGCTGCCTGCCGGAGCCAGGGACACTAAATGCAGCAAGGCTCAAGTAAAGTCCTTGTAAAGAACTTAAGTTCTTTACAAGGTAAAGAAAAGTTTACCGGTGTAGCCAGGCACACCTGACATCAGTCTGTAGTTTGTTGCTTGAAGCTGCTTGTGCTGTCCCGGGCTGCAGGTGGATTGTCCGGGCTTCTTTCTGCCCGTGACCCTGGCGCAGGGACTTGCTGCTAGTTTTGGGGTGAATACAGGTGTACATCCAATTGCACCACTGATACACAGGCACTTATACAGTGGGTTAGGTTGGAAGGTCTGCCCGTTAAGATAATAAACTCCATTGAGCTCACATCCTACAGCTACCAGATCTGCAAATGGTAAACAACAGTTACTAATGCAGGAGGTGCAGGTGGTTCCTGCCTACAGATTGCTAAAATGCCATCAGCCCTTTACTGCACCCACAGCTTCCAGTTCTTCCCAGCCCAAGCACTTTTTTTTTTTTTTATTTATGCCCAGTGATAACTGCAGCCGCCTAACTTTAAATCAGTCATCGACATGTCCTCAAATAACATGCTTGTGTGCAATGAACTGGTTTCACTAGTGCATACATGAGTAAGTTTAAAGCCAGCCCCAGCCCTATTCTCAGATTCTCCGACTGAGCAGTCGGAAGGACTAAATCTGGATAAATTGCCTGGCACAGAGCTGTGCGGCACCAGCAGGCGGAGTTTTCCTCCAAACCCATCTGCCTACATGGCCCCACCCTCCTGGATTTGATGCAGGGAAGGTGAAAGAACAACTTACATGCACACACGCCTGTTTCGTACCTAGGCTGGTCTGCCGAGTAGTCGCAGTAGAGGCCTTTGTGGGGATCGCAGATGTCTGCCTCATTGCAGGTCTCTCCTGACTGCTTGGCACAGACCTTACAGCAGCCGCAACCGTCCTTCACCAAGCTTACCCCAGGAGGGCAGGCTGGCACCGGCGGGCATCTGCATGGCCAGTGACAAACCTCCTTGCGCTGGTGGATTTCACCGGTTTCGGAAGGTTTTTCTCCAGGTTTCACTGGTGGGCTGTGGAAAAGCTTACACACAGTGGGATATTTTGAGAGCTGAATGCATTGTGCGTAGCTGGGATAGGATAAAATGGAGTTGGGATGGAAAAAACTGTGAAGTTGTATGAAGACGCTTAACGTTTCTCATTTCATAGAATCATAGAATCACTTAGGTTGGAAAAGACCCTTGGGATCATCGAGTCCAACCATCAACTCCACTACAAAGTTCTCCCCTACACCATATCCCCTAACACCACATCTAAATGACTCTTAAACACATTCAGGAATGGTGACTCCACCACCTCCCTGGGCAGCCTATTCCAGTGTCTGACCACTCTTTCTGTGAAGAATTTTTTCCTAATGTCCAGTCTAAACCTACCCTGTTGCAGCTTGAACCCATTCCCTCTTGTTCTATCGCTAATTACCTGTGAGAAGAGACCAGCACCAACCTCAACGATGTCCTTTCAAATAGCTGTAGAGAGTGATGAGGTCTCCCCTCAGCCTCCTCTTCCTCAAACTAAACAGTCCCAGCTCCTTCAATCACTCCTCATAAGATTTATTCTGCAGGCCCTTCACCAGCTTCGTTGCCCTCCTCTGCACTCGCTCCAGCACCTCGATATCTCTCTTGTATTGAGGTGCCCAAAACTGGACACAATACTCAAAGTGTGGTGTCGCCAGTGTTGAGTACAGGGGGACAATCACCTCCCTACTTCTGCTGGTCACACTATTTCTAATACCAGCCAGGATGCCATCGGCTTTCTTGGCCACCTGGGCACACTGCTGGCTCATGTTCAGCCGCTTGTCAATTAGAACCCCTAGGTCCTTTTCTGCCGGGCAGCTCTCCAGCCACACTTCCCCAAGCCAGTAGCGATGCATGGGGTTGTTGTGGCCCAAGTGCAGGACCTGGCACTTGGCCTTGTTGAAGTTCATACCATTAGCGTTGGCTCATCGATCCAATCTATCCAAGTCTCTCTGTAGAGCCTCCCTATCCTCATGCAGATCAACACTCCTGCTTAACTTGGTGTCATCTGCGAACTTACTGATGATACACTCTATGTCGTTATCAAGGTCATCAATAAAGATGTTAAACAGAAATGGTCCCCACACTGAGCCCTGAGGAACACCACTTCTGACTGGCCGCCAACTGGATTTAACTCCATTGACCACCACTCTTTGGGACCATCCATCCACCAGTGCTTGATCCAGCAGATCGTATGCTCATCCAGGCCACGAGCAGACAGTTTTTCCATGAGAATTCTATGGGGAACAGTGTCAAATGCTTTTTGAAAGTCTAGGTAGACAATCCCTTTCCCTCGTCCAATAATCAGGTCATCTTGTCATAGAAGGAGATCAGGTTCGTCAAGCAGGACCTGCCTTTCATAAACCCATGCTGACTAGGCCTCATCCCCTGCTTGTCCATTATATGACTTGTAATGGCACTCAAGATGATCAGCTCCATGACCTTCCCTGGTACCGAGGTCAGACTGACAAGGATCCAAAGATTTCACAGGATCCAAAAAGTGAGAGGCTGTGAGGTTTAGGTAGGAGACAGGACCAATTTCATCAGTTGCTGTCACGCACTGAGGTGTTGTTCCACCAGTGAGCCTGGCCTACTGCTTGTACAAAACACAATTCATTGGTCTTTCCTTTGCCTTCAATAGAACAGGAGCTGTAGTAGAGAAAAAGTAGGAAAAAACGTGTTTTAAAGTAGCAGCTCTGTGAAAAGAGATCTGGGAGTCCTGTTGGACAACAGGATGACCATGCGCCAGCAATGTGCCCTTGTGGCCAAAAAGGCCAGTGGCATCCTGGGGTGCATCAAGAAGAGTGTGGCCAGCAGGTGGAGGGGGGTCATCCTCCCCCTCTGCTCTGCCTCGGTGAGGCCACACCTGGAGTTCTGTGTCCAGTTCTGGGCTCCCCCGTTCAAGAAGGACAGGGAACTGCTGGAAAGGGTGCAGCAAAGGGCTACGAAGTTGATCAGGGGACTGGAACACCTCTCTTATGAGGAAAGGCTGAGGGATTTGGGTCTCTTCACTCTGGAAAAAAGACGTCTGGGGGGGGATCTTATCAACACTTATAAATACTTAAAGGGTGGGTGTCAGGAGGACGGGACCAGGCTCTTTTCAGTGGTGCCCAGTGACAGGACAAGAGGTAACGGGCACAAACTTGAGCATAGGAAGTTCCACCTAAACATGAGAAGGAACTTCTTTACCCCGAGGGTGGCAGAGCACTGGAACAGGCTGCCCAGAGAGGTGGTGGAGTCTCCATCTCTGGAGACATTCAAAACCCGCCTGGACACGTTCCTGTGTAACCTGCTCTAGGTGACCCTGCTCTGGCAGGGGGGTTGGACTAGATGATCTCCAGAGGTCCCTTCCAACCCCTGCCATTCTGGGATTCTGTGAAAGTAGGCGGTGGATTTATTTTAAATATTCCTTCCCACAAGCCTCCTATCAAATTAATTAGCTTTTGATTCCTCCCACTGTTTGATAGCCAGCCACTGCGCTCTCTGCCACTGCTGATGGCAAAAGCCTTTTAAAATAGTGAAGCTCTTTTGAGTGTTACTTTTGCTCCAAATTTTGAGTGGCTGTTTGGGAAGGAGCATTATAGTATTTACAAAGTCTCTTGTGCTAGGCACAAAAATTGAATCCTAATAAGGGAGGCCAGTAGTTGTATTGAGCTTAATAGGCCATTCTCCAAGAGTGTATCTATTTGCATGCGTAAGTGTTCATTAAATCCAAGGCTTACAGGGCAAAGACATATCTCTAAAAGAGATTCGTATCAGCAGCAGGAAGGCAAGATGTAGCCAGAATTTACTGTTTTCCACAGTCTGTCTCAGAATTCGTGTCTTTTTTTTTCTTCTTTTCTTTTTTTTTTTTTATTTTTAAGAAAAGGAAGTCCTAAGTAATTCTTGCTGGGTTTATTTTTCCGAAGATTAAGTCAGCCCAGAGTGTGAAAGCATCTATTTGAGATCACTATATTCTATCTGCTTTTCTGAAGAGCCACATCTAAAACCTAACAGTTTAGATCTTAGCATTAAATCTTTTTGTGCTGCTGATTTCAGCAGAAATGCAGAGATCGTGATATAGTTATCAGCCGCGGATGACTGTGTCCATAGCGAAGTGGGGGCACGCACAGCGCTTGGCCACTAACACAATGTAGGACTTGGGAGCTGCTCTCATCAGGGAGCTCTGACTGCCCAAAGAGCAAGAGGGAGAGAGAAGATCCAGCCCCTCATCAGGTGCCAGTATCACCATCTAGCTTGTAGAAATTTAAAAAAAAAATATATATATATAGAGAAAGAGAGCCTATATTTTTTCTGGGCACATCAACCCTCGTCTATCAGTTTCTCTCCCTTCCTCCAAACTGGGCTCTGCTGATGTAGAAACCAGCTCCAGCGCAGACGCTGAGGGAAAGCTGGGGAAGTGGTCGCCTGTCTGGGTCTCCTCTCAGTTCAACTTTCAAATGGGAAGTATCTGCAGAATGCAGCATTTCATACGTCATATCCCACGAAAGCTCTGGCAGCATAATTGAGCTGGCCTAATTGCATGCAGCAGTAAATGACCTTTTAAACGGCTTTTTTCTACTGCTAATTTCCATTTTTCGTGGTCATTTACAACTATATTTATGATATCTTAATCCACAGCTACTAATGAAGCTCCATAGTAGTAGCTTTCAAGTTCCTTTGGCTGAATGATTTTTAACATACATATTAATTCACAGAGGCAATTGATATAATAAATGAATATTAAGCAATGTCATGTGCTATTCCGTGCAGCGTGCAGGAGGGAATCTCCTGAATGTGTTGTTTTGTTAATCATTTGCTGATAGAGGATTTCTTCTAATCCTTTTTACCTAAATGCAGCAATAATATAGAAACAACTATCTTAAGTATACTTATTTTAGGCAGCTAAGCCTTTCCTATAAACCATAGTGTTAATTTGATGAACGTGTGCATTGGAGTGTAAAGCTTCTTAAAGGCTTGTTCTGGAAACAAGACACACAGGTGTTCCTACACATTTAGCAGCATTCAAGACTGCGTGGTTGTTTTAGCAGACCCTTTTTTGCTGCTTTTTTTCTTTTTAAGCAGAGTAATATTATTATTATTATCATTATTATTATTATTATTATTAATTTGGCCGTCTGCCAGCTACATGAGGTTCTGTGTAGCAGGAAATAAACCTGTGTCCTTCAACCAGTATGTTTAATTTGTATTACAAATTAAAACATGCTGCAAGCCTACAGAATTCTACCTAAGCAAGTGGGTTTTCTCTCCTATTTTTAGGGAAAGATGTCAACCGAAAGGTGTGAGATTACAAAGTTTCCCAGTAAGAAAAACACCATCAGGCAAATATCTGACGGTTTTAACTGTGGAATTACTGAGAAGCTTGGTCTACCTGCAAAATCTTCAAAAATCTATTAAGTTACAAAGAAAATTTAAAGTTTGCTTGTAAAGTTTACCGGCCAAATATTTTTCTAATTCTCGTTTCCCAAAGTTTCTATACCAAAGCAATCCACACCACACAAGCCCACTGCATATTTTTCCTGATCCTATGGGCAGATCAGAAAATGAGACCATTGTGTAGGAACCCTTCGTGTGTTGTTGTTTGTTTTCTTATGTTTTAAAGATTCAACAAGGTCTGTATGGCACAAATAAGCAAACAGCAAAAGTAGTCAATGTGTTATTGCAAACGTTCGGTTATCTTAGTCTGGCTTTAAATACGCAAAAAGCTAGCAGAGGGAGATAGGCATTTGAAATTCTCCATTTTACATAGACTGGGCAAGCATAAAGTGGATTTCCGAAATTAAATAAATAAATAGTGAAATTGGCCTTTGACACAAATACCTTCACCAAAAGCTATCACTTAAAATTTTCTCGTAAGAGACAAAGCTGTAACACAGCCCAGATGAGTTTGCTCATTCGCAAAACTAGCCTTAAGTCAGACCACTGTGTACATATATATATATGTTTATATTTATATATATATGGAATATGAGCATAGACAAGATGTTTACTTTCTCATTGCATCAGATATAGCCATTTGTGTTTATATTTTAAAAAGTGTTAAAAAAAAAAAAATGAAGGTCACTGACAATTTCAGCTTCCCTAAAACTTTTTTTTTTCCACCAAATCATATTAATGTACAGATTAGAGAGAAAAAAAATACCAGAATCAGGACTGATGCAGTAAATAAGCTGCAAATGAAATTTACTCAGGCATAGGGAATGGCTCCGTATTCTTTCCGAGGAATTTGCGCCGCTGAAATTTATTTTGTCATTAAGCAAATAAAAACTTTAAACCGGGACAGGGTGAGGGAGGGAGAAATCTTTTTCTTCTTTTTAATGAACTTACCTGTTGCGTACAAGGGATGATGAAGATGGTGGGGAAAAGGAGCCACCGCATGTTCCTGCACATTCAGAAGTGAAACTGGGAGATAGGGAGCAGGCTGAGCTGTGTCAGAGGGAGCACTGAACACAAAGCTCTCCTCTGTCTCCCTTGCCAACCCTACCTTCCCCAGCACATGCACGAACACATACACGCATTCACACTTGAAATTCTCCACTTCATACAGAACCAGCTTCACACTGAAATTTCCAACCCATCTTCTTTTCTCTGCCCAGCGCTACAATACAGATTTTCACACCCTGCTTGAGCCCATCCAGCTGCTTCAGCAGATTCTGCCCGACTTAATTGAGGTCGGGTGGGGTGACATCTGATTCTTAAAGTCTTGCTGCTGGAAATGTAGTGTTATTTTTAACTTGTCTTTAAGTCCATATTACAGGAATTTCTGAAATCTGAAGGACAGAGCCCCAAATACGTCTATTTTTTGAGACAGAGAAAGCAGAGTTTCTCAAAATTTCTGATGTATTGTGCCTAGCAGAATCATAGTGTAAATATTAACACTGTCAGTACATGCTCTCTAAATAGGGAAAGAGATGCTATAGCGTGTTATAACGCTAGTACATATTCTGCACTGCTTCTTTCCATGGAATCCTAACGGGGGAACCCAATCTAAAATGTACTTTTCCCTGTAGTATGCACCTTGTCTTACTGCTATGCGACCCCGCTTAAACACAAGACTGTTCAAATCTCCCACTTTCCTCCTCCCTAATGCTGTCGAGGTGATGTGCCCGATTTTTAGGCTAACAAGTGAGGGTCTCCAGGGTAAGGTAGAAGTTCCAGCCCCGCAACAGTGGTGTTGGGGCTGCCCTGCTCAATGTTTGTCCTCAGTCACCTCCTGTGAAGTCCAAGAGTTACCAGGGGAGGCTGCCAAAGCCCACGCTCACACAGCAGATGTGTGTGGACAGAGGCGGTGGTGGGAGTATCGGATCAAATCCAGTCCAAGCAATACCTGTTTGCTCCCTGACTCGGCACACTGCATGCCCCTTGCAGTTACAAATGAATCCCAAACTGCCCTTCAAACTCTTGAGCAGTCAGCTGTAAGCCACTGAAGAACTGCTCTTCTTTAGCACATCTGCTTTGTCACATACTTCAACATAAAGTCCAAACAATACCTGAGTACCAAGTGGGTGCCACAAATCAGTTAATTTCAGTGACATTACTCTGAGTATGCACCCATGCAGACCAGGTCTGACTCGAGCCTTGTGTTTCCCATTAAAAGCTTAGGAACATAGCACCTAGGTTTCTCAAAAATCTCTTCTGTATACTTTCAAAACACAGCTTGTTTCATAGGATCAGAGAATAGCTGCGGTTTGGAAGAGACCCAGGAGGTCTCTAGTCCAACCAG
This sequence comes from Fratercula arctica, assembly GCA_947846985.1. Lineage (NCBI taxonomy): Eukaryota > Metazoa > Chordata > Aves > Charadriiformes > Alcidae > Fratercula > Fratercula arctica. The sequence goes on from CANTUZ010000003.1 coordinate 73,612,237, forward strand.
TGCTCAAGCAGGGTCAGCCCTGAGATCAGACCAGGTTACTCAGGGCTCTGTCCATCTGGGTCTGGAAAACCTCCAAGGGTGGAGATTGCCAGACCTCTCCTGGCAGCCTTTCGGAGTGATAATAATGAGCAATGCAGGCTGTCTGGGGAGATCCCAGGTACAGTTTTCTCCTGCAGATCCAAAGACACCCTTTTCACTTTCCAACCTGGAAGAAGTGAGGGAGGTCAGAGGAGTAGAACATCCATTCTCCCCCTCCTCAGGCTGCAGGGGAGCACACAGTGTTCATTTGGAATGTGTTCTTCCTCTTTGCATCGCAGAAATAAAGCATGCGGCCAGTGCAGGGCTGGGAGTGCTCTGTGTGAGCTGGCAAAGACTGGTTTGCTGTGGATAACAGTCCGGGTTATCGGGAAACAGGAGAGAGATGTCCCTGTAGGATTATCCATTTGTTTTATATGGTGTATTTTGTTGGGATTCACCTGGAGACCACAATGTCTTCAGGATCAGAGAGTGTGAAACTGTGATTTGAGTATAATTAAGCTGATTGATAAAAAATGTTGGGTTTGGGAGGGATGGGAGGAAGGTTCCTCCCCGAGGAAGGCATTCTTGTGGTATAACACATTAAAACGTGATTTTATGTCTCTGGATGGTTGCCCACACATGTGCAAACCAACCAGCATGCTTCTTCAGCCTGGGAAGGGCCTGCTGCTAGGACTCAGCTCTCCAAAGCAATGATGTGCCTTCATTGCCTCTCCCTAACAAATGCATTAACTGAGGCTGGCTGGAGCTTGCGGTACCTGCAGTGCTGAACCCTGAGTGAACTGAATAGGGAGCCATAAGACCACAAAGACAGCAACACTAACTCCTTTGCATAAATAATGCACCAATGTTTTGACTCAGTATTAGAGTCTGTGTCTCTGCTAGTATTGGCTCTGATCTAAATAAATGGAGGCTGTGTGCCCTTCTCCTCTCCTGCGGATCTTTAGTGATCCCCCACAACTTAAAAATTAATGTTCTTAATGCCATGTCCAGACTCAGCAATAGTTTGTCTGTATGCATCCTTCTTGCCAAATCTCCCTTGCAGATTTGATTACATAAAGCATCGTCCATTTCCTGAACTAAACCTGCTCTGTTATCTGGTGCCATTCTAATACTGCCCTGAAGGAAAATGTAATTTAGCTATATATTCAGTGATCTCTATGTACTGCACACATTTCGTTGGTGCCGAAAAATCATCTTCCTGTCTGTAAAATATGCCATGTAAATCCATTGTCTGAAGGCATGGAAAAGTATGGGATATAAACCCATAAATGAATATAACCATGCATTCTAACAGGATACCCTGTCTTAGACAAAATGCCAGAAGTATTCATTATTGATATTTGTTATGGTCCAGGATTTTCAATATTCCCTACTGGGCCTTGTGCAGTTATTGTGTCTAAATCCAGCAAATGCAGGGCTGAGTTCAGTCTTTCCTAATAATGGGACGTCAGTCACAGACACATACCACAGCTGGGGGCTCACCTTTTGGCAGGAAGGTTTCAACATGTTGTCCTGTTTTGTCCCGCTTTGTGCATGGATGCTACAAAGAGACTCCTCTGTTTCAGTCAGTCAAACCTACTGTCTGTGGCTCTCTGCTCAAAAAAATAAACAGATGAGTAAAAAGGAATAGGCACGTTATGTGACAACTTATTGCCCTTGGCTCACCCTGTCTCGCATGCTGTTTGCTCACTTGGCCTTTGCAAAGAAGCTGCCTTCCTCCAAACAACTGGTGTCCAAAACCACCAATGGACTTCACCAACGTTTGCTATTGATGGCAGCTTGGCCACACCAAGGCACAGACATCTCACTGCTGGGAGCAGCAGAGTTTGCTCCCGGGCAACATGGAGTACCCAGGTCCCAGGCTCAGCCATGCTCAAATGTGCAGTGAAGTTTCCAGCTGGGTCACTCAGGCCGGGCACCTCAGTGGTCTTTGCAGAGGAGCCACTCGTCCACCACCAATGAGCTCTTGCGAGGTGTCTCCCTTCTCGGCTGGTCAGCAGCTCAACTTTTGTAAATTTGGGCCATTTTTGCTCCTCTTCAAATGGTGTTTCAGACATGAGATGCACTCAAAAAGGCTCCATACCTCTCCTCCTGGCCCACCACCACCAACAGCATGTTCCTCAACACAGCTGAGTAAGGAACTTCTCCTGAGATGACAGGGGTATTGCCAATGAGACAGTAATTCATCTTGTCCTTCATACCCACTTCAGCAAGGCCATGTGCAACACTGAGATCCCTGTCAGAGGGATAGAAATGCTTTGTACAAGGGCGGCTATAATACGTTCCCCACAATGTGCTGCTGTTTCTCTTTCAGCTGTTGCCTGCTTCTAAACTAATTTATAAAACTTCTCAGAGCCATAACATGCTACCTGATTTATGAAGATATTTACACGCTGATTTAAGATGTCTAGGTCCCATTTTCAAAACTGGCTTACGCAGGTAGTTGTCTATATCCTGTTTTTTTCTAACAGGCCTGAGACACAGATAAGATGCCATAAAGTGCCTGTACTCCTAAGGACACACCTCTGAAATGTTTCATCTTTCCATGACCATCAGCCATGTGAAACAAGAAACTCTCAGAATTGTTTAAGTTGAATATTTGTCAGCAAATAGAAGCCGAGCTTTCATTTTTCTTGTTAGCAGATCATTTAGAAATATCTGTACCTGCTGAACAGGCTTAGCCTGTGCTCTGCCCAGCTCTCTGAAGCAGACTCTGTGCAATCAATCCAGAGAAGCATAGGCTATAAAATACAGGCCAGGAAGAGTGAAGGCAGAGACAGGAATAAAAATGAAGACAAATTGGGGACCCACCAAGCAAGGCAAAGAAGTGTAACTGTGCTGAGCTAACCTATTACACGCTGGAATTGGCCAATTCTGCATACAGTGCAGCAGCTCTGCTTTCTCATTTTAATTTGATGCTGAATTCACTGTGACAAAATAAACTCAAATCAGCCCAAATCATATCCGCAAAGCAGCTTTTCTCCTCACAGGCTGGCTCTGTGGGCATCCCAATGATGGCAGCTCCAGCCTCGGCTACCTTTCTGCCTCCACGGCTGGCTAGTGCTTTGCAGAACAGGCAGCCAGCTGCTCCGCCGGGAGAAGCACCATCAGGATAAATATTTGAGCACAGCGGCTGATCCCACATGGCAGGAGACATGCGAACTTCCACCAAGGCTCATACGATTCTCAAAGGGTTTCCATTGTTAGTTGTCGGCGGAAATAGTAAAGCAGCTTCCCAAACTCCTGGGCTATTTACACATGTAGTTTGTGTGCCAAATAAAAAACATTCCCGATGGAAATGAAAATAAGGTCCCAGCCAACGTCCTATCCAAACCTTCCTTGAGGGGAGGGCATGGGAGAGACACAGAAAAAGAGTTGTATTTTTTCCCAAACCACCAGTTGGGGATTTTTTTTTTATTTTATTCCCAGTACATACTTTATTAACCTTTTAAAAAACATCCCACCTAAATACTAAATATTAGTGTATTCCCACTGCTATCGCCAGATTTATTTTGGCACAAAGTCATCCAAAAGACAAACTCAGCTTGTTGGTCTGCAGGGAAAGCATATGATTCTCTCTAGAGACCCAGAGACACCCACAGATCTGGACCTGGTGCCCATTTTGCATGGCAAGTGTCCCAGGGTGTGAGAAACCCCCGGCAAGGGGAAGGAAGGCTGAGCCCACCACTCTCCTTCCCGCTGGTTGCAGTCACCTCCACCTCTTTCCTCCCACGTACAAGGCAGCTGCTCTGACTTTCAGGGCTGAAGGGATTTGCTCTTTTATTGACTGGGTCCATTAAAATAGCAGAAGCTGGGGAACTGATGGTGGAGAGTCCGAAGAGCAAATGCTGGGTGGGGACATCAGATCTGGTGACAGCCTGTCTTCAGGCTCTTGTAAGGGAAGATTTCAGAAAGGGCATAAACACCTCCTGCCCCAGCCCTTAGGCTGTCTCTCACAGGCTCTAGAAAGTACTGAAGTGTCCAAGAGAAAAAAAATCCATACCTCTGTATTGCATGGGTATGGAGAATAGTGTAACATTTCTTTATTTTTCTATGTAAGAATCTCACCTCAGCATATGTGCATGAAAGAGTGGAAAAAAACACAGGAAACTCAGTTTAAACAGCCACATTTGGTTTCTTTTCAGTTTCCTCTGTAGAAAAAAAATGTCAAAATCTACAAAATATCCAAGCAAAACCCACATCAAGTCAAACTCTCCAGGGGGTTTGCGAGCTTGCCTAGCTTGCAAGAAAATGTTGTCAAGTTGGGTTGGGTTGACCGCCCCAGCAATTGAGTTCCACGGTTACCCTTCCTTTTTCATGCCTACAGCAGAATTCCCTGTAAACCATCAAGGAAAATGAAAATAACCACCTCTGTTACACAGCTGTGTTCATTTACTTCATCCCAACGCTTCGGTCCACCATCATGAGGCTGAAGTAAGAAGAAGAGATGGCAGGTAGGGGTTGGCTGGTGAGTGGTCCAAACCTCATTTGCCACATGGGTGGAGGGGGGAACAAAAAAAAAAAGCAGGAAAGGGTTAAGGCAGAAGTCTCCGAGTGAATGACTGCGCCTGGCTCAGTCATCTCCAATCCGGAAAAGCCCACAGGAGAGCTCAAACATAAACAAGTGAATAATGTGTCTGAGATCCAAGGCTCTCAGTCCTATTTTGCAGGAAGAATTAATTCATTTGCATTTTCTATAAATGAGTCATGACCTATTGATAGCTACGAAAGTCTCTATATTGCTTCTGAGAAAATTGGGCCTCGGAAATATCATCTTTTTTTTTTTCTTCCTCATTAAAATTCTGGTTCCCCGTGCGGTGGGAGCCATGGTGCTGACTGCTAGTGGGAGCGCACGCAGAGTGCGGTGGCTGAGAGCAAAACCATGGGAATTTAAACAGGAAACGGGAGAGAAACAGAAGACTTAGTGCTTCTTGAGCCAGACCATTCTTGGGCCCAGCTTTGGAGGTGGTGTCCCCTCATAGCTGCCCTGGGTAGGGCTGAGGGGCGCAGGCGCTGCAGCTAACACCTTGCCTTGCCTCATCTGCTGACTGGTTACCCCAGAGGTACTTGCACAGATACCCAGGAGACCTCTGGATAAAGCAGGCATGGCCCCACACTGCAAAGCTAGGAACAAATTAGGAAAAGACAAGAATACTTTTCCAATGAAACTAAAAGCAAGAAAGATATTAGTGTTTTCTTTTATATATCCTCAATAATGCATGGATCTTTCAGTTCCTGTCCTTTAAAATCTCTCGCAGACCACCTTAAATCCACTGGAGAAGTGCTCAGTCTTGCATTAGGTACAGCCCTGCCATCTGTCGGATTTTTTTTTAAATTAAACGCTTGTTTAATATAAGAAAAAAAAAACAACTGACAGCAGTTGCTTGGGTTTTTATTTCAGTCAAATATGTGTTTGCTTTCCTAAAGGATTTCAGAAACCAGCAGTGACCCTGCCATTTCCTGGGGAGTCCAGTTAATCCAGGGCCCCATCCAAACAGCTTGCGCCCAAGGCTGCGCTCCTGCCTCAGAGTCCATCTTGCCAAAGGTGTAAAACGGTTTCAGTGATGAAAGCATCCTGCTTCTGTGGGCATCTTCCCACGTGAAAAGGAAAAGGTTCCTTTTAAGAGAAAAATGTTGTCTTTTTCACCTAAGACTAACAGATCTGTCATGTATGTTTGTCTAGATTCCAGAGAGACAAAGAGGGGAAGAAGACCAGGGTACTAAAAGACACTTTAGCCTAGCAAAGATAGGGTTAAGAAGACCCAGCAATGGGCATCTCAAGCCAGACAAATTCTTATTAGACACAAATATTTTAGAGAGGATGAATTATAACACAATATACGGAGGAAAGTGGTAGGTCTCTGCCTTTTTGGGGTGAGATTCCCTTAGATGTCCTCCGATGGGGACAGCTACATGTCAGCTAGGGAACCTCACTGTCTCTGGACAGCAACAGGCACTTCCACGGTGTAGTTCATTTCTTCAAATGGACCCTTCATCCTCAGGAGGAGATGAATCATATCCTTGAAATACCTCTGTACCTTTTTCTCTCTGGTGACCATGCAGGAAGCTTGGGATGACATCTGGTCAGAGAAGTGCACCTTTCATGCCTAGGCATCACTCTGGCAGAATCATTTGAACAGAACACAAATAATGATGCCCAAAGCTCAGGTGCAGTGTAAAACTTAGACGTCCTCAGGTGATTTCACAGTCCCTTCTTGCCTCGCTCTCTTTCTGTTTCTGTGTTTCTGGGGCTGGTACCACAACAGAGCCATAGGCATGGTGCAGCCTGCCACGGGGTTGTCATCAGTGGTCAGGGCCAGGCCATGGTCTCTCCTAGCTCTATGTGAGGGGCAATGGGAGGGGATGCCCCTTGGCAGTGCTCAGGGTCCAGCCACAGGAGAAATGAGCTACAGCTACTCAGCAAGCACTCACTCTGCAGCTGCACCAAGCACAACACCCAGAACCGGCTCCTTTCGTTCAACATGAAGAGGGTTTCAAAAGAAGAAAAAAGAAGAGAGACTTACCAGAGGGCCTCTGAGCATGGGGGATATGTTCATTACCATCATTCTGATTCAAGACTCTGATGATTTTGAATACGCTCACATTACTCTTTCAGTCTGAACAGAAGAAACAAGCACTCTGGCCTCTGCATATACTTAATCTACATTCAACAGAGGAAGCCCCAAGTTGAGGGACTCAGGTAAGGTTAGTTAAACTGGCAACTGGATCTTTTTCTTATGAAAATACAAAAGGCAGGGTTTACTGAAGATGTTCTTGCAACTGCAGGCAACGGCAGAAGACACTCCCTGAATTATGCTGTTGGAAGTGGGTTTTTTAGAAAAGTTGGTGTGTTCACAGCGGGGAGCTTGCACTGTTCTTCCAATAGGCTTGTCCAGTCTCACACCACAACTCCTATTGCTGTGTCAAAACAGTCAAATTTCCTCTCTGAAAGCCAGCAGGCAGCTAAAGGAAGCCACCAAAGAAACAAGAGGAAAAAGCTCATAAAAAAGTCTGCACTTGAGAGGTTTACCCACCCCCCAGAAGTTCTTCCCCACAGCAGAATCATTCAACACCTCTTGGGAAACTTTGGTCCTGCCCTGACTGCAGTTGGACCCTGACAAAAACAATGGAGAACCCCATCAAAAATGCTTCCCTGAGTCATGTATCTGATTCAAGGCAAGGTCACAGTGTGCTGGGAGACAGCCTGGGGCAAACATGCATGGATGGGCGACGTTGCCTGATGCCCAGCCTGAGTTATGACAGTAGCGAAAAGGTGACATTAAGTGAACCACAGAACATGCACTCCACCCCTTCCCCATGGGCAAATGCACTCTCACAGACATAGCCCGGAGCATGTAACTACACACATATGGAGGGGTAAAGCTCAACTGTCAATTAACATCTCAGCAAAGTCTCACTTAGCATCCATGTTGCTCATACACATGTATGTGCAACATAAACTTTGGCCAGCCATGGAGCAGGCTGGAGGGGAGAACCAAAAGACACACCAGTTCAGGCAGGGTGGCCACACCACCTACATTAAGGAGGTCACATATGGATCGTACTACCTCAGCTCCATGCACAACCCACATGGTGTCCAGGTATCTTCAAAGCATTGGACTGACCTAGACATTTCCTCAGTGATGCTGGACCTCCAGCCACTAGCGATCTCCCAAACAGAGTTCATGGTCAGTGTGGGTCTGGCACCCTTCATGGTAGTTCAGTGGAGACACTGATCCAGCTTTGGGGGTAAGTGAATTTAGCAGTACAGATACGAGCTGTGCTGTGCCTGCTGGCCTCAGGGCCGGGTAATGGTCTCTGCTCTGTTTTATTATAACCGAGAGACTGCCTCTGGGTCTAAAACATAACTGACTATTTTTCCATGTACTTTCTGCTAACAGGATCTAGAGTAGAGACTCCTACTCTGCATTAAATTGTGAAATTACTATCATTAAATACCACTTTATTCAATCAGCTTTATAGTCACCTGGCAGTTACCAACTTTTGTCTTCAAGTGCATGCTGAAAGCCTACCTACGTGACTGTCAGCTCTTTGTAGGTCTCATGGAAATACCAAGTACACCTTTAAAATGTCTAGCTGGGGTCCTGCAAACAGAGTTGCCATGGCAGCACAGAGATCTGTCACAGCAGGACATCTTTGCTTGCCTTTCCAAAGGTGACAAACCATTCAGAGCATCTAATGGATACTTCTTTAAAACAAACTGGGCTTAAAGAAAATTTGGCTCTCCCCACTCTCTTAAAGCATCAACCCGAGACCTAAAATCACTAGTCACATAAGAAAAGGGGTAAGCCTGTGGCGTGAGAGGCCCGTTGGGATCAGAGACCCATGGAAACCTGATGCAAAATCAGAGTGGGGACACAGCCATGTCACTGCCGGTGGCTGGAGTAGCTCTCGGCACAGCAGTGCTGCAGTTCTCCCCTCAGCCTTCTGCAGATGGCTGTTGCGCTAGCAATTGCTGCTGTTGAAGCTACCTGCCTTTATTCTCCTTCATTACTTTCCTTCTGACAGGAGAAATTACTGCGCTCGGAAAGTAAACAGCTTTTGTTGCAGTTCTCCTGAATAGCAGTGTTGCTTTCAAACATTTAGAAAAAGCACACACAATGCAGGAAAATAGTATTTTCATCATGCCATAGGATTGTCTAATGTTTGACTGGAATTACAAAGACAGCTGAGAGCATCTGCTCTCCAGGACCTCTGGCCTCAGTTCTTCAAAGGCTTCAGGACGTGCTTTCATCTGCTTAGAGCAGTTGTGCAAAGGGGCTGTTTGGTTTGCATAAAGGTTTATGTCTAAGTATTTGTGGGGCCAGAGCCTGACCTGATGAGCACAGAAAATTGGAGAAAACTAGTAAGAGTAGCAGAGGAGTTCAGTCTTGGTTAGACAAAATCAAAGCTGAGGCACTCAGCAGCATCAAAAGCCATTTATGACCAGTAACTTCTGTCCCTATGATGGAGGAATGCAGGACCTCCTAAATGCTCGAACTAATTGAGTCCCATCAAGACCTGATGATTCAGAGGGATGAAAACATCCCTGGCTCTGTCAAGTTGCTTACACTATACATGTCCAGCTGTGCAATGATGAACACAGGAAAGGAACAAGGGAATCCTTCCTGATTTATACCCTCAATGAAGCTTGACCCATAATTTAAAATCTCTAAGGACTCTCTAAGACTCCTACATCCTCATATACAACTTCACCTAGAGCTTTATTTTGAGCCAGACACCTCCAGAGCTGAGTGCAGGAGCCTCCGTTGACCTACAGCGCTTCTGTCTGCAGAGTACTCAGTCTGGGTTTCAGGAATTCTCTTCCCCCGGGTAAACAAGTCCAACACATATCCCCAGCCTGCCTGAATCTGAAGTTCAGCCACTTGACTCTCTTTCTCCTTCTCAATATTGGCATACTGACTCCTGTCTGAATGTATCCCAGACATTTATAGGCCATAAAGAATCGTCCCATTCACCTTCTCTTCCACAGGCTTGTTGCATCTTCTACATTTTCTTGCTCATTTTCTCATGGTGAGTGTTACTGCATCAGCATTTTTATCTTCTTGTTGTGCTTCAGCTCACACATGACCTCTGACGGAGTGAGCTCCCACCAGGATGAGTCCCAGGGAACAGCCCTGTGCTGGGCAAGGGACTCCCTCTGGCCCAGGCTCCCTCAGCCACCAATTCCTATGAGTGACTCCTTTCTCCCAGCAGGGACCACGTACGTCAGCTGCACAATAAATAGAGAAGCCATCTAAGCTGGAGCTTTTTTCCAACTGACGGGTTTTTTCCTTTAAGAAATGCTTTATTTCCTTAAAAGGGAGTGGAAGGAATAGAAAGGTGTCTGGGTCATATTTTCTTTGTTCTTGGTCTTTTCCTCTCCTTTTAATTGGGACTCACCAGTAACTTTGAAGCCCTCAGTGAAATGGTCCTGTCAACAGCCCGTGTGCTTGCATCAGGGAAACTCAGTGCCAATGATTTGGACAACCATCACTCAGGGGGTCAAAGCAGCATTGCATTTATTGGAAAAACAATAACATAACAAAAAGGTCCTACAGGTTTTCTACAGCCAAGGCAAGCTGCTTCCCAGCAGCCTGTGATGGGTTGACCCTGGCTGGACGCCAGATGCCCACCAAGCTGCTCTATCACTCCCCCTCCTCAGCGGGACAGGGGAGAAAAATATGATAAGAGGCTCATGGGTCGAGATAAGGACGGCGAGGTCACTCACCAATTACCGTCACAGGCAAAATAGACTTGACTTGGGGAAATTAATTTAATTTATTGCCAACCAGATCAGAGTAGGGTAATAAGAAATAAACCCAAATCTTAAAACACATTTCCCCCATCCCTCCTTTCTTCCTGGGCTCAACTTCACTCCTGATTCCTCTACCTCCTCCCCCCAGGCAGCACAGGGAGGTTAAGAATGGGGGTTGCAGTCAACTCATCACACATTGTCTCTGCCGCTCCTTCCTCCTCAGGGGGAGGACTGCTCACACTTTTCCCCTACTCCAGCATAGGGTCCCTCCCACAGGAGACAGTTCTCCACAAATTTCTCCAATGTGAGTCCTTCCCACAGGCTGCAGTTCTTCATGAACTGCTCCAGTGTGGGTCCTTTCCATGGGGTGCAGTCCTTCAGGAACAGATTGCTCCAGTGTGGGTCAACTATGCGTCCACAGGTCCTGCCAGGAACCTGCTTGCAGGCATCCCATGGGTCACAGCCTCCTTCGGGCACATCTACCTTCTCTGGTGTGGGATCCTCCATGGTGGATATCTGCCCCACCATTGACCTCCATGGGCTTCAGGGAGACAACCCGCCTCACCACGGTCTTCACCATGGCCTGCGCCTGGAGCACCTCCTCCCCCTCCTTCTTCATTGACCTTGGTGTCTGCAGAGTTGTTGTGGGGGTGGAAGATGACTGAAATGCAAAGTTAGTAAAAAAAGAGGGAGAGGCAATGAACCAGCCCAGCACGGGTGCTTGCACACCCAGCAGCAGCAAGGAAGGCTGTGCAGTGATGGCCCTCCACTGGCCATGACCACTTGGAGGTGAGGACTTTGACTCAACTGTCATTACCACTGTCTCCTGGTTTTGTCCAGGCTCTCATAGGCAGCTGCCCTGGTGCAACAGACTCTAAAAGCTCATGTTCCTGAGGCTGGATATTTTGTCTGGTTGTGTGGGTGGTAGCAGTGTGAACCTCACAGGGTTCACTGCTCTCCTTCCCAGGGGAGCAGGAGGGGAGTTTGGGCTGAATTTAGTATTAGGGGGAAGAGGGCATGTTTCGCAGTCCCCTTTGTGTCTTACCAAGATCTTACACGTTGCAGAATTTATATTTCTGCAGAAGATGGGATGTCTGATGGGAGACAGGAGAGAGTGACTGCCCCACAATGGGGCACCAAGTCCAGCAGCTCCAACATTTCTCACTGCTTGGGTTATCAATGCCATTCTGGAAATGTCAAACAGAGCACTGTGAAGGAGACTAAATTCTGACAATCAGGATAATCGGGAAAAAAACCACAGCAAACGCGAAAGTGGCTTTGTTGTGATATTCTTGCATGGCCACAGCTCTGAGAGGCAACCACTGAAGAATTCTTTTTATAGCAACAAGAGCTCCAGTGTCACCAAATGGGGACTGAGAATTTGGGTCATGATAAGGGGGAGCTCTTGCAAAGAGACTTTTCCAGACATGACTCTGCTCTGCATGATGCCGCACATTAAGCATTGGCAGGAAGCAGAGGAAAAGGCAGCACTGGTGCACCTGAGTAAGCACTGCCCTTCCCACCAGGAAGCATTGCAACTTTTCCCATTGCAGCAGCGCTAACATGGCTTGTCCAGAAAAGTTTGCAGTAGGATTTACAATCAGGTTGCTGGTTGCCTTGCCTAACGAAGGACAGGATGACTGACATGGTCGGGGCACTCCTGCTCTCCCTGGGGCGCAGGAAACTTTCTTCTGAACTTTTTGTTCCTAGGGAAAAGCTATTTAGCTGCTGCCTAAGCAACTGTTGATTCACACTGTCAAGCATGGAGGGCAAAAACGTGCTCTTTACAAGGGTACTGGGTGGGAGTGTGCCAGCTCAGAGGCTGGTACCACTGGGTGATGCGTTGTCCTTTCCCTGCCTGTCTCCAGCCAGTCTATAGCTGCGCTATATGTGCCTCACATTAGGAAAAGGCATAGAGCCACAGCACCAGAGGTGATCCAAGTGAAGTGTGGGACGACCGAGAGCTGGTGATACAGAGGGTGCCCGTGATGCAAGCCAGGGCTTTGGCAGTTGCCAGTGGGAAGCAGGCAACTGGGGCAATTTATAGAAGAGGAGTAAATACTGCTGCTGATTTAGCAGCTTACTTTGTACTGTCAGAGGGAGGCAGAAAACTATTATGATATTTGCCCCAGAGACGTTTTCAGAAGCTAAGTAAAGAAGGAGGCATAAACTCCAAATTTGCTCGGAGAAAATAAATATTATTAATGAATGGATGCTTTTCAGAGTGGAAATAGGTTAGTAAAACAGGCTGTTCATCTGACCAGTGGCAATCTGGGAAAAGATGTAGATAACGATGTGTTAATTTGGCTAAGAATAGAAATACATAGAATTTAAATGCAGCTGTAATGTGCCACTGAAGCTATAGAGGTGTCTCCACTGTGACGATCACTGTGCTTTCAAAAGAAAGAAAAGTTTAGAGTCTTAGGAGATATTTTGTGTTATACATATAACACCTATTCATGTTTTCTGCCTTTTCTCCAACAGCCCTTACTCTTATACCAGATCCTATAAATACTGAAGAGCCCCATAAATACAACTTCTTTTATGTAGTATATTCAAACTTGTCAGTGCAGGTATAGACCATTCTCTGACTCTGTCAGGTCTGTACAGGCGTCAACATTACCCCCTCCTGCGGCAGGCAGAGCAATGGAGTTTTCCTCTGCACGTGCCCCTGGGGCAGTGCCCAGCATAGTCCCAGGAAAATCCAGACCCCCAGATTTCTCTCAAACCTGAACTGGCTCCAGAGTTTGCTCCTGGTTATCCCTGTAGGTGTTTTGTGAAGGGCCCCCAATGCCACCTGCGCCCTTCTGTCATCCACATCCCCACGGACTGGACAGGAATGGTGTCTGCACATTGGGAATCCCACCAAACAGCAAAATGTTGCAGGAAAATACACAGTAAAAAAGCCACTACTTCTACTCTTTCATTTGAAAAACTGGCCAAAATTCATTCCATGACAGTGCCAGGCCAAGGGGTGACCCATCTTCCAAATGAAGGGGCAGCAGCCAGGTTAAATGCCCCAACCCACCTTTTCATCCAGGGCAGCAGGGCAGCAGCTCTCCACCATGAAAAGACAACAAAACACCATTTGCCTGGAAAAGATACAGGTTTGGACCACAGGCCCATGACTTGTCGGAGCATCACCCGAGTCCCCATAATTCATCCTCAACAGAAGGAGCAGTCCCACGTCAGCATGCAGGGGAGAAAAAGCAGCGTCCTCCTGAACATGGGTCAATACTGCCAAATTAACATGCTCAACAATCATGCCACAAACCTCAAAACTCATGAAGTTGTTTTGAAAAGCATGTTATTTTTAAAAAAAAAAAAATGAACATTTTTCATTATTTTTCTGTTTATTCAGTCTCTAGACTTCTGGTCCCTGAGGTCGGCTCTGCAGCCAAAGGGCTACAACTTTTTTCCAAAAATGAAAGCCAAGTTTGTCAAGGAATTGTTTAGTCACACAAACTGAGACTTTAAGAAAAAAAACACCAAAGATCACAAGACTCCTGACGATTTTCTGGACTTGGCATCACACATAATTTGTCATGTAAGTCTGCATAGAAAGATGGTTTCAAAATCCTCAGAAATGCTCTCTGGTTTTACAGAAACTCGTGAAGAACTGCGTACTGGATTTTCCTTTTTAACTATTTCTTTCCCTTTTCTTTTTCTTTTTCATTTTTATTTTTATTTTTCTTCTCTTTTCATGGATTAGTGTGCCACCTGAAGTACTTAGAGCATTTATATACTTAGCATTTCAGAATTTGACTATGTCAAGGAGAGAAAGAGGGAGTTTTCTGTCTATCCAGCTGGATTCAGCTGGGAAAATTTGACTCCTGTCTTCAGTATATTCCCTAGTTCAGATCCTCAAATAACATGAGAGTGGAGTAAACTGCCTTCTCTTATTGTGCAACTGGACAGAGAGAAAACGGGAATAGATGCATGGTACAGAAAAAATGAGTTTGTAAAATAGGTAAAAAGAGTTTTGTGACATTTTCTTATTTGCAATCCCATACACAGTTCTGTTAACCTGGTTAAAGAACTAATAAAATTACATAGCTTACTGCCAGTTGATTAACAATTGCCTTAAAAAGAAATGGGAGGCAGCAAAAATTTGTATTATTTTGCATTTTGTCTGTTTGCACTGTCAGTGAGGTAGTGGAGAGTAGCTAGAAATCAGAATTAAATAATCTCCCAGGCATCACCAGGCATTAAAAGGGACCCAACATAGGCATTTTTAAAGCTGTGGAGTTTATGTGCCTTCCATCATGAGGCCTTTCACACCAGTGAGCACTGGGAAGGAGGCAAAAGGCACAACCGTCTCAATACTCGTACGTGCCCTGACATCTACATCTGGAACTGGTGCCGTTGCCCTGTTAACTTCAATAAAGTCACGATCACACAAGGTCTCTCCCCTCCTGCTTCCCAATGGTTTAATAAATAAACTTCTTGTGGCATTTGCTAAGCTACAGACAAACGTGCTTTTCAGAAACATGACTGTGTAAGCTGCAGTTCCTCCTCCACTCACCAGTATGTGTGTAAGGACACTCAATTAATTTGCCTAGCCTTAGCAAAAAGATGAAATTCTGATTTTATCATAATACTCTAGCTTGCCAATCTCTTTCACTAAAAGAAATTAAAAGCTCCACAATACCTGCCCTCCCAACAGCACGTGCACCTTCCTCAAGGTTAAATAGCTCCCATTGCACTGCTGTCTCTGCTACTTGCGTGTAATTATATTTTCTGTGTAAGTCTGTGTGTTCCTCATCTCACAGCAATTCATAGGGACATACTCTGGTGGCATACTCTTGCGCCAGCCTTTGGAAATTGTCTGTTTTCTGTGAGATTAAGTTCTTCCCTCCTAATTAAAAGAATTGCTCAAATTTGGCAAAATTAATTGAATATACTATTAGCTAATTTATTTTTAGTTAGACCTAAGGGAAGATCCAATTTTAGACAATGAAGTTCTACAGCGCGTCTCCACCTTCTCCCTTCCCCTCAAGAAACTATTTCTGATGAGCCGAATCCTCCCAACATTTATTACCTCCAGTACACCACTACCACTGCAGGCTGGCTGGAAAGCTGCATACAACCAGTCTACAAACCAAGCTGACCCCGAGGATCTGAAGTCTGGGTGGAGGTGACTCTGGGTGACCTCAGCCACCTCTGCTAGCTTACATTTCATAGAAATCCAGTCAGTACCTCCTTACTGTAGCTGCAGTGTCTGTCCCCACTGGTGCTCGTATGTGAATTTAAAGAATTCTGTGGTGGATTAATTGAATATCTGCTTAGGAAAAATGTCTGTGAGGGTAAACATTTCCTTGGAAACTGGAGGATATTGAATTTCTCCTGCCTGATGCTTGGTAGCTATCCACCTTAATGGCTTTTAGACGCCCTGGTATTTCTCAGCTGAAGCTCTGCTGACAGGGCACTGACAATTTCCCCAGCCAGAGCTTTTGTCTTTGTAGGAAATGAGGAGTATTGCAGCACTATCTGCAAGGCTCTGCTGGGACAGTCGTAAGGAGCGCTGCGCATGGACTGCATGCACACATACTGAAATTGCCCCAGAAATGAATCCTGCTAAAAGGTTAAAGACCAAACCAGCCCCATTTTACCAGCCGGCAGGTGACAAACAGGGACATGATTCTCCTCTCATAAAGACGATGAAGGTAAAATAAATAAAGAGTGCTGCATTAGCACTCACCTGAGAGGCATCTGGTACTTGGGGCCAAGGTAGTACGTGCACACTGGCAGGAGCATGGTCCTTCCCAAATGCAGAACATTTTATACAGCAGCAGCCAAAAGGGCAATGCTTCCCTTCTGAACGTGAGTGATTTCAGACACTGAGGCATTATGGAAACCTGAGTCATGGGGATGTGGAGATAAGGAATACACTTCAACTTGAGAGTCTCCTCCTGCCTGAATTTACCTTGGATTACCAGCAATGCGGCTGCTTCTGCTGTTCATCCTCTTGTTAGGTTCAGTGCATGCAGAGGGAAGGAAGGAGGTTTCAGTGTCACGGTTTTCATGCACAGTTAGCTGTTAGCAGTAAAAGATACATTTCAAAAGGAGGCTAACTGTACCAGAAATAGAAGATTGCCATGTGTATACATATACACAGCACTACTATGAATGTGTTGCATAGCATATCTAGCCTGTTAGTAGCTATTATTCAGGTGAACAAAGAGAAGAAAGGAAAAAAAAAGGTAAAGAAGAAATGAGGATGCTGTCACAAATGTACACAAAAATTGCACCAGCTGGTTGCTGGGTCCCCCTCCACAGCCTCAAGGCCAAATTCACTGCCTGTCCAGAGGCAGAAAGTGCCAATGGCTATCAGCAGGGTTGCCTTTCTGCTATGCAAAATTTCTCTGTGAAGACTAAAAACCTTGTATTAAGTAGCCTGGATACTGCTGCTCTTACCTTGCCATCCTCAGCACACAGCTTCCTGCCATGTGTGCATTTCCCTCACTGCAGGGCAAACCAGACCTTCCCGTCACCCCCAGCATAAAAGCAAGTGACCTCAGGGCTGTCCAAACCCCCCTGAGGCCGGTGGAAGCAACCCAGGTCCCCCAAGGGTGGCACCAGTAGCCACCTCCACCTGCAGCCGATCCCTCTGTGCAGAGGGAAGCCAGAACCTGCCCCCAGGGATGTCACCATCTGTCCTTGACATCCTTATGAGGAGACTGCTTAGATAAGCTCTTGAAAATGTTCCTTCAAGAGGCTAGGCTCCTCTCACAGCAGCGGTGCTGGGTGCCCATCACCTGGGTGCAGGTACCTGCGGTGCCAGCAGCCGAATCACTTGTGCCAGGTAGGAAGAGGACTTGAGGGCTGTGCGTCAGTGGAAATGGGCTCCTGAAGCAGCGCAGGGTGAGGTTTGTTGCGTTTCAGAGGGTCGCCTGGGGCTGGGAGCAGCATGGGCCATTGCAGGGACGGCCTTTGCCAACCAGCTTCCCACAGCCGGCTCGTCAGCATGCAGCTGAGTGCAGCCGACCAGTACCCTGAGGCCTGAGAACAAAATTCCTCAAAGACTTAGTGATGTTCTGAGCAACCCTGCGCAGCTGCTAAGTGTCTGGTAACTGGGGAAAGATGGTTTGCAGCAAAATGCTCCGCTGATGTCTGAGGGGCAGCAGTGACCCACGGGAGCTGCTGCTGAACTATTTCCTCTGTTCCTGCCATGGTGTTTTATCTGAGTGTACCACAGTGACCACTAGCTCCCTCCTGCTGGGGCGTCACTCCTCCACCAGGAAGGCTCAGGGCTGTAATTTGTCAGACCAGATGCAGCTGTCTGTAGGTTTTTTTCTTTTTTTGCAGGTCTTCAATTGCAAATGAGGCAGATGTCAGCTCCAAATGCACATCTGGGATATCCACCCTCCCTTTGTCTTCCGTGGAAAATAAGTACTTTTTGGGTGCAATTTGTCTCCTCAGAAAACAGGGGTCTAAGCAGGTCAGATGACTCACGTGCAAGAAGTGTCTACTTCTGTCCTTCAGCTGGAAGGGGAGCATGGGGTGCCCAGGGCAGCAGCAGCGGTGTGTGGTCCCATGCAAGCATCACAGGCACTCCCCAATACCCCTCCTGGCTCCCAGGGCCCCCCATTTTGGAACTGCACAGACATCTGCTTTTAGCTTGGTGCAGCTTTCCTTCCCAGCACCTTCATGAAGGCTGGGTCAGAATAACCATTTGAAATGTCATGGCTTTGAGTGTGCAAATTCTATGCTGTCCTCTGGCTTTTTCCCAAATACTGGGATATTTGGGCTGTAGTCCTCGTGGAGAGCTGGAAGTTAAACACACCAAAGCAGTAACACCTCATCCAAAGAAAAAGCCTAACAATAGGGTAATTTATTTCCTTGGTTTTATATCTCCTTAGTTATAAATTTGCTTTTTGCTGCTGTTTCTCATCCTGTTGCAGTATCTGCAAAATGCATTTGTTTAGATTACTTATCCAAAGGTTAGTAGCAGAAGCAGTGAAATACATAGCTAAACTTGATCAAAACTTGGTGTAAAGATGAGCCTGACAGTCTAGAGTCCTTCCTCTTTAGCTGGTTGTAGGACAGGTTTTCTCCACATTAGTGAGGTTGAACAAGTGAGGTGTTTCAAGAGAAAGTTTAGCTTGCTAGTGGTGAAGGAGAGGGCGAGTAGGCATATGGCATCATTGCTCTCTGTGTTTGTGTTTTCTGGCTACCATGGTACAAGTTTCACTCAACTCCTGCCCAACTCCCCTCCCAGGCTTATAATGCTCAACAGTAAGCAGGCTTCCTATTTTATTCTATTTTTCACAGTGAACAACTTGATCTAAAAAACAACCACAGAAAATCCTGATTGTAGAAACAAAAATGTATATTTTTGTGATAAACTCAGTGGATGTAGTAATTACATGCATCACCTCTTTATGCATATCCGTCTCCTGGCAGTTCTTCATCAAATACGATATCTGCCTGGGTGAGATGTTGTCTCTTCTCTACTGCAAAGGGATGCATCTCTCACCATCTGAGTTCTCGTTTTCCCTGCATGCCCAGAAGATCTCACATGGCATGGAGAATAGCCAGACATCTGTGCTATGTGCAGGGTAGCAAGTGTCCTCTGTTTTCTCCCATAAGAATGACAAGGCTCTGGATGTACTCAGAAAGAACAAACCTCTTGCTCTGCTATCAGATGTTTTCCCTTATGGAAAATGCAAGCCCCAGGAAATAGTTATGGCTCTAAATCATTTCAGACAGGGCCTGGCCACAGCCAGATTTTCAAAGCCCTGTTAAAAATAGGTTTTCACTCCCCAATTTCATTTTCTATCCAGTTTTCTTTCAGTACTGCACCACACCCACACTATTTCTCCTTAAACTGAAATGCTTCCCACCACTGCTTCCTTTCAACACCCCTCACAAGGCTTGTCATTTACAGTACATCTGCATTTTGCAAGTCACAGCCAGCAACCAAAAGGTCTGAGCCCTTCATGTTTTGCTTAGCACCGGAGGGGAAAAAAAGCATCATGTTAAAAGGAGTCCCCAGCATCTGACAAGCCACCCCAAAATGAGTGTGAGCCTGAAAGAAGGATGTGGAAACACTCTGGTGGCTCTGTAGGGCTTAAGCACAGAAGACACTGGGGTAGTCTGACACATGAAGGCTATTTGGGGATAAGAGCCTTTCTTGAGGTAAACATTCCTCTGCTATTACCAAACAGGGAGGACAACTGTCATAGACAAGTCAATATGGCGATGAATGAACATGATGAGATGGGCCTCGATGGATCTTTTAAAAGCCTTAGGTTCATCTCTACTTGATACTTTCATACTGTATGAAAGTACTGTGTGACAATGTATACAGTAGAGTCTGTGGATGACAGAAAATTGAGGAGTGATTTGGAGGAGAGATTTAAAATACAGGGTGAGATACATAAATTGCAAAAATAGAGTGCAAACAAACTGAGATTTAGAAAGACAAATGTGAAATGCTTCCTATCTAAGGGAAACATCAGATGCCTAAACACAGCAAGTAGAGATGTTGCTTTTGACAGCACAGCCCAGCCTAGAAGGAGAGCTGATCTTAGGCCATACAGGAGGCACTGGCACAAAGGCAAGTGCATCCCAAGCAGGAACATTGCTTAAGCATAAAACAAGTGGGGGCTTTTCCTGAGCTTGACTGCCCCTTCACTTGATG
Organism: Fratercula arctica; assembly: GCA_947846985.1. Classification (NCBI taxonomy): domain Eukaryota; kingdom Metazoa; phylum Chordata; class Aves; order Charadriiformes; family Alcidae; genus Fratercula; species Fratercula arctica. The sequence continues at coordinate 73,632,180 of CANTUZ010000003.1, forward strand.
TGAACACAGCATTCATCTGGGGGTGTCCTTCTGCCAGAGCTGACAAGAAAAATGTTGGAGGAAATTCAGAGAGAAATGAAAAAAAAAAAAAAAAAAGACAAAAAGTTTTAAAAAATCTGACAATTGAAGAGGGTGAAACTGAGAGTGTTCAAGAGGGATAAGATGATGTCCAAAGAGGCCAGTGAGGTGTAGAAGAGCATTTCTACAATTGCACAGACGACTGCGCTATCCATTTTTTGAGGACAAAATAACAAGCAGGGGACAAGAAGAGAAAACAAGGATAAAATTATATGTATTTTTAAGAAAATGTGCAGAATTGCCATAATTGGTGGAATTAGATATGACATGATGTGTTGTCCGGGCAGGACTGTGCTCCTAGCTGTAGACAGCATGGGCGGACCATAGCCGTGCTGGTTATGTACAGCAGTGCAGCCCCACGAGCTTCTGCAGCCACAGGGTGCTGGTGCCCCGGCTGGTGCTAGCCGGCCACTCAAAGCCCCATTCCCCTTCTACTCACTACAGTCTTGACCCATCGCCCCTCTGATAACATCTCCCACATATCATTCAGTGTAATAATTTTAACAAGGATTTTCAACTTAGCTATCCTCAGCAGGATTTGCTTACTTTAAAATGTTACTCATCTTTCTTAGAGAGGCTTTAATTTTTATATTACAGGTATTATGCTAAAAATAATGTGAGTTTCTTTCGAGTGGAGATCCAAAGCAACACATCAGCCAGCAATAATAGGTGCAGAGGGACCTTCCCACAACACGACACCTTCAGTGGGGTCCCTCTGCCCCGCGTCAGAGCTGAACGCTGTCTCTTGCAGAAATGGAGGGCTGCTGTTTCGAAATGCTGCGGAGAAATTTGTAACCCTTTTCCCAACTTCAGGGCTTAATTTTTTTCCCAAATGTTGTCATGTGGATTTTCTGAAAGGTTGTTTTTTTTTTTTCTATGCAGTAGTCTCCTTCCACAGCTCCTTTCTGCAGAGGCTGGGGAGCAGGAAGCCCCTTGGAGCCCCCCAGTGCTCTGCAGCCCCTCGAAACCACCGGGCTTGCGTGACAAAAGCAGATGGGTTCATTCATTGGAAAGCAAGAGGTCTGCAGGGAAACATCTTACGGGCTCAGTGAGCAAGGACACAGGAGGACTAGATTGTATATTGGCTTCGGCTGCCAAATTTTATGTCTGCTTCTGTATAGTGAGGGTCATGCTGCTCTTGTCTTTCATCAGGCCCTTTGCTGTTTAGTTTTTATATTTAGACAGCACCTTCCATATTAGAAACCACAAGTGTGTGTGTGCATGTGTGTGTGCACACACAAGTGTGTAGGTTATCTCACTTGGAGGCAGAGGATACTGCAGCAAGGCGTGACAGACGCCCATCAGATTTTAAATGTCGGGCTATACCAATGCAGACCCTTCCTCTGTACAGTGATAATGAGGGGACCGCACGTACAGTGTGGCGGCAGGAGGTGGCCAAGAATTCACTCCAACATCTGCACGATAATAGACTTTTCTTTTCCTTTTTATAAAATTTTGTTTAGTTTGAAAAGAAGAAAACAAGCAAAACCACAGGGCACTGTAAACTGCGCAGAAGGGCAACGATCTGAAGTTGTAGAAATCATCGCAGCACCCTGTTAGGACGCTGGGAATTCAAAATGTTCAACAATAAAAAGAGAGCTTGCATTCAAAGGTGACATTCAAAGCAATTCAGATGGCATAATAAAGCAGTATGTAATTAGGTACACAGTTCCTATCAAAGGTCCTCTTATTAAAGAGCTGCTGAGCGTGCTATGCAAAAGAATTTAAAATAGACATTTCTAGTTAAACAAGGTCTTGTTTCTAACATATCTTCCGTTTTGACTTGTTCCTGCAGCCAGGGAGGTCATATCATAAGGCTAAATTTATGACGACATAACTGTTTCCATGGTAGCAAACTATTGTCATAAACACTGAGCTTTATGATTTCACAGCTGGATTAAGAAAAAAAGAGAATCAGGCTGGAGAGGGAGGAAGTTTTGTATTCCAATGAGAGTTAGGGGAATACAGAAGATTGCAGGCAAAGAAAATTGCTTTTTGTGTAAATGTTCTTTTTTAAGTTTACCCCAGTGTGAAAGTCCCTTTTAAGGGATATAATTTGGGTAACGATCCCTCTCCTACTTAAATGCTCATAAGGCTAATGAGAAAGCTTGTCTATTTTTGGAACACTTCAGCAGTAAGGCTGGATGTTTTGCAGCAGGAAGCCAACTGTATTGAAATGTGTTTTCTTCAGTTTCCTGAGAGCTCCTGACCCCTTCCTCCATGAATTTCTCTAACTTCACCAACTAGAAAGCAATTTACAGGTGAGGCTAGCTTATTTATTACAGTGCATAGACCCTACCAGTCACCATTCACCTCCTCATTACTTGGATTATGGTCAATTGTGTTGAAACATCTGTGATTACTGAATGGAAATATCTGCCAAGATGGACAGACTGAAATACAATCATTTTTTTAGGAAGAGTTGTTTTCCTGACACGGTCATTTATGTCCTTAAGCTAAATTAGTATTGATAATTATCAACAGCCATTGCATACTAAAATGCAATCATGGAAATTTCATTGTGGGAGGTCAGAGGTGCCCTGTGCTGCCATATCACCAGAAGGTGTGATATAACATCACATCTTGGATGATGGGGCTCACTCTGTCAGCAGCAAATCCTGGGCTGGCTTTGTGGGCATGAAAGCCCAATGGCTACATGCCCATCCCTGTGGCCCCAGCCCTGTATCCCAGCCCTTCTACAGCTAAGACAGAGGCCTGGAGAGATCTCTGGTGCCCAGCACTTGCCACTGGCAAGTTCCTCGCCAAGCACCATGCAGTTCTGCTTGCAAGGGAGATAAGTAAGGATGGGGTGGCCGTAGGTCTTCTGGGTGATTCAGGGACAGGAGTGAAGATCCAGTTCTCTGAGACTCCTCAGTGGTTCATGGAGGGAGATCTCAGGGCCAACTCTCTGATTTCCCCAAGTCACCCTATCCCTCTGCACTGGCAGGTAACTGGCCTGTGTGAGAGGCCTCCCTTCAGGCAGCTACGGTGGGAAGGACAACCACCAATCTCACTGACTGGGAAGGTGATGTCAAGAAGACGCATCACATGATGAAACTCACAAAATTCCTACAGGAATACAAGTGGTGAAACATCCTGTGTTGGCTTTCATCAAAGACAGAGCTCAGAGCTAGAGAAGGATTATTACTGTGTCTCCTAGCGATTCCCCTGGAATTTCTACAGCAGAAACAAATTAAACATAACTCATCTTACAAGTAATTAGCACATTTCATTTCAAGAAATCCCAGCTGACTTTACCTACTAGGCACTAGATTAGTATGTCCTGCACTAAAATGCACCTGAGATTTAGCTTTCTAACAAAGATTTATGCATGTCAAAGTATAAAATAACAGTGCAGGCAGTGCTAGAGGCTGTAAAATTTCTCCCTGAGCCACACCAATATGAAAATGCTTTAGAGCACGGGGGCTGGGCAGCCATAGATCCAACACACCGCTGTTGCTCTTTTATCAACTATCAAAGTCTCAAGGGAGCATTTTTTTATTTTCTTTGAAAGGAATCCAAAATAAACAGAAAGGTCACTTTGTAAGGCTGCTTCCTTCCCATGAGACGGAAAATGGTCTTGCTCAGTAAGCTGGAAATGCCAGGTCTGGATACTGAGAGCTGTACACTAGAGGTCACTGCTATAATAAAGGAAAGAGCTAGCTAGCAGGTAAGGCAGGGTTTGCTCTCCACCTTATTGTAAGGTGATTCATAATGAAAAGCAACAACTAACTGAACTACACTGCACTTCATCAAATATAAAAAAATCACTGAATAAGGACTATTCAGCTATAGATGAAAATTGAGAGATCTTCAGATGTTTGGAGAAAGGGATAAAGACGGAAGTGTTGGGACCCTTTATTTTGAAACACCAATTCACTTTCATCAGCTTCAGTTGGTTTAATTAGAACTGGAAAATTATGTCAGCCTGTGGGATTTCTGTCACACTGGTGTTCTTGCCTTTTCCCCACCCCCCTTTTTTTTTCTCTGCAGGGGATACTACTGGGTTGGCTTATCTCGACCAAAAGCCCATTCCTGCCTTCATCTCCCACATCCGAGTTCTGCTAAACAGTGCCGGTAATAAATGAACACAGGGCACTTTAATACAAATCAGAGATGCAAAACAGTGAGTAATTAGCTGAGGATTACAGGTGAGATGCTGACAAATAGCTGCCTGTAGAGACATTGTCATTGCTAACCATGTGCCAGTCAACTTATCCCGAGGCTTCCTAAGTCTCCAAGCATGCTCGCCTTTTTGTATCTGTTTCTGTATACTCTTAATTAATGTCTGGGACTGTTTATTTAATGAGGCATCCCACACTCTGGCAGTGCTAACTTCTCTTTCTCACATGTTGATGCTGAGCAGACGTGATCAGCCTGAATTTTCAGTCTGTCTTTTCTAAGCTTCTGTCATAATGTTATGATGCTATCTAAATATCTTCTTCCCAGCCCCAGTAAATTATTAATTTCATTCAAGATTGAGCCATGTAGCCTGTCCAGGGCCTGCTTGCTGATGATTCATGACATGTTTCCTGTTTTGCTTCCTTTATAGGAGTCATGGTTCCTGATGATTTTGCACATCTTCATGTGGCACATCCTGTCCAGGGAATTTCTTATCACATTGGTCAACAATATTTTGTCAGCTGTTTCTCCTTATTCAGTCTTAGTTCCAGTATTTCACGTCCTTCTGGCATTATTTTAGCCCATTCACTTCATTTTCACAATTTTGTTCTTTTCTTATGTCAAATGGCATGTTTGGTCCTGTCAAATGGCAGGAACATGACAGAGGAAGGTATTTTCATGGTGGGCAGCTGTGATACCAAATCATCTCATCTCATCTCATAGCTCATCTCATCTCATCTCATCTCATCTCACATTCCTGGTCCATCTCCATGCTAACTTCTTGTATGTTTTTTCATGTTTCATCTTGGTCAGATGTCATGTGCCAGGAGATAAACCCATCACCACTACAGAAGCCACCTAAGGTCTAACCAATTTCTGCACAGATCACCCATCCCTGTACAGCTTTCTGCCAAAGCATTCTCCATGGAGCCCAGCTTTACATATTTATTTTGTAGCTATGATGCTTCTTGTCCCTAGGTAGTCTTCCTCTTTTACCTCTTTTCCACAGCTAGGGGTAGCCAAAGAATTTCTCTTCATCTCCAGTGGCAACATTGTTCAAATATCTGCAAGTTATTTTTTCCTTCTGACATTTGATATGCTTTTGGGCCTTTTAGGCTTTACATCTGCAACTGAAACTTACAGTCAGCTTTTTAAAGCTACTTCATATTACAGTTCCAGGTCCAGTTTACCCTTTGCCTGAGCGTGTTACTTCTCCTGTGCCTTTTTCAGCTTGATCATTTCCCAGGTTTCCTGCCTCTACTTGAGTATCCATTTACAATTTGTATACACCAGAAACTATAAGGCTGGACTGTTTCCAACATTAATCTCATTGCTATAAGTCTCTCCCTACCCAAGAAAAATTCATTTGAAAAAAAATTATCATGTTTTATTTCAGTCTCATAATTTTCATTTAAAGTACTATTTGTTATATACAGCATGCAGTGCGCTAGAGCAAATTTTGGGAAAAAGTAATCTGGAACTATGAGTACTGGGATTTTTTTTCCCTGTAGTATAAGATTGCTTTCTACCAAAATGTCTCTGGTCATATCCATTACCTTCCTGACATTTCTTTGTAATTGAAAACAACCTTGCTGTGATACTGTTGAAATGCAGAGAGGTTAGAAAGAAAAGTAGAAGACCAGTTCTTTTCCAGATCTTGCACAGAGTAAGCAGACTGTAATATGTTGGTCATTTGGAGGAAATCTTGTCATAGCATAGTTCCCCCAGTATTGCACAATAATTGCAAAGTTTTTTCTGGCAAATACATGAATGCTTCTTGCCCTGCCATATATCTTCTGTGAAAGGAAGTCCCCACAACAACCCCAGCACCGCCCTCTCTGATGTTCCCTCAACCATCCCTCTGCCACACGACCTACCCCAAGCCTTGTGATGGTGAGCCAGCTGGTCTGCTGGGGCCAGCACATCATATCGTCCCCTCCTTGTCATCGACTGCTGGCCGCCCTGCTGGGACCTAACCCTGTAGCATCTCTCTAGGTCACCCTGCAATTCAAATAAATAATAAACAAGAGGGGTGCCTCAGAACTGCTGACCAAACGGTGTTACCTCTCTTGGAGCTGTGAGCTTGAAAGCACTCATGCCAGTGACACGGCCGCTTGAGGCCACAGAGGAACAAGGTCATGAGCGGAAAAGTTTGAACATCAGTCCTTTAGACTGTAAATTTTTCTCAAAAGAGACTTTCTTTCAAATGCTTTTATAAATTATTGCTCACACTGATCTTTCTAATACGTCATAAGAAATAGTGGAGACAGCATTAAGATTGGGTGTATTTTGATGTGTTACATGCAATAAATCCAGAAGCTGACTCCATCTCTAAGATGGGCCACTGTACGTGCTCTGAATCTACACAGGCTCTTCATTCTTCCTCCTGGTGTTCTAAACTTGTGTGCACACACATTTTGTTCAGCTTATGCCCCTATTCCTGTTCTTTATTTGCAGGTACCTGGGACCCTGACATCTGAAGCAGATTTTGCACACAAGCATCACCCTACTATTCTCTGAAAATCTTTTTAGCAACATGCACATGACACCTGGAGAGCGCAGAGCGTTTGTCAGAAGGCCACAATTCAAGTTTAACCACCAAACAAAAGCAGGCTAAGTAAGTAATGTGTTACTTCATTCATTTTTCTAGTTCATACAAATTAATCCTGCAAAGGAATGATTTGGAAGACTCTGGTAAGAATAGAAGCCAGATACATTATATTTCAACTCCACATTTTAATAATACTTATGTTGGGCACCAATCTCCCATTTGCATTTCCAGAAACTTCAAGCTTATGGATAAAGAGAAGAATAAATGAGTCATAACATGTGTTGCTTCATCACGAATTTACCTGGATTGCATGAAGATATGTTGGTGCAAATATAAGCAATAATTTTAATGTCAGATTAAAAAATTTCCAAAACAGGAGTGGGGGAAGGCGGACAAACCCCCTAGTTATCTTTAAGATGGAGCTGGGATGAGGATCATTGCATGGCTTCCTGCAAGCACAGGGACCTGACCTTAGTGACTCCTGAGGTCCTTTCCGGGCCGGGATTTCCACATCTGCTTTATTCAAATTCCCCAGCGGATAGGTCTGATCGTGCTGCACTTCTCCCTAAGTGAGGTCATGCTCTTACACGGTATTTGTATGGATGAAGTTTTTCATTGTTTCCAAGTGATGTCAAGGAATAGGATCGCAACTGTACACATGAAATTTCATCATGTTACTTGGCTGAATACTTCTTGGGGCTGTGATGGAGGCGTATGATGAATTTTTGGATGCTAAATGAGTCACTATTAACATTTAGCATGATGTACTGCTGAGTTGTGGAATTTGTGTGCAGGACTGCATTGTTTGAATGGTTTTGGCTTTATTTTTTTCCCAGGTGGACTTTTCAGAATGTTAAAGGCCTGGCACCAGCCTCCTTATAACCCTCTCCTTGTTGTTTTCCAAGGAGGATTTTGGAAAGTTCTTGGACATTAATACCAGACTGCACAGAGAGACCCACAAACCACAGCACTAATTCTCAATCATTTGGGACATTCTCAGGCTTTTGGGACAGGAAGCTCTAAACCACTTTTGCATCCCCCATAATCTGGGGCTGTTTAGGGGACCAATCTGTCTCCATGGTATAAAAATAGCCAAGAGGTTCCTGTGGTCCCGGAGTACGGCCCCTTTGAGAAGTATGTGCTGGCCACCATCCTAACAAGACATCTTCACTGGAAACGGCAAGCATGGCTAGTGTGGAGCCCTTGGAAAGGTCTGAGATAACTAGAGAGGTCCTTTGAGCAGTAAGTTTTCTCAGAGGGACTTTTACAAACCATTTTCAAATCTCTTTGTGTTCACTGACTGGTAGTTAGCACAGGCTTAGGCTGTGGAGGCTCCTGAGCCCCTGAGACTGCAAAAAGAAGGTTATCCCACCATTTGCAAAGGATGGGAGGTATGCAGGCTGCCATTCACCAAAGCCATGCAGATGTCCCATGTTACAAAGGAAACAGCATCCTCACAAAGAATTTAGTTTGGCTCTCACGTGCTATTCCTCCTTTCCCATCCCATTTTTCCCCGATTAAAATAAAAGTGTACTGATTGTAAGCATATTGCTGCCCTTCGCATGTGGAAAACATGTCAAAACAACAGCAAGCTATCTGCAAAGGATAATATTAACAAAACTTCTCTGCTTCAGAGAAAAGTGGAGAAGTTTGTTAATTTATTTGCAAGATGTTCTGACTGGAGTAAGGATCCTGTAATTAGCTTCTACTGTATTGCCAATGCTTTTATGTGCTCTTAGTAGAAAACAAAGGAAAACATAAATATGCAAAGGTGCTCAATTTAAAATAAGACATGTGAGGGATTCTTCTGCTCACAGGTGATATGATGCGAACAGAGATGATTTTTTTTCTAAGGCTTTCAGCGCTCAGATCACTTTCCACAGACATGGGGCATTTCATAAACTGCAGCTCCATGGCCACAGGGATTTATGGAGACAGTACAAGGTGACCCGTTGCCATCTTATCCCCCATGCCCGTGTAACACGGCATGCGTGAAACAGAACCATCAACTCCTTCTCAGTGGATGACTACTCTTGACCTACCACCATGCCGTGCTGGCAGGATGTTGCCTCATCCCCCAGCCACAGACAGACACCCATGCCACAGAGGAACTCCACTATGCCCTGTCTTGCTTTGGAAGACCCTTAGCACCCTGGCACACAACTGCCTCTCCCCCTCCTACGCTGCCTGTTTTTGTGCACTGTGACACCACCAGCACCAATAATTGGAGTTAATCTTTAAAAAAGGTGGGGAAGGGAAGACTTGGTAAACAAAGTGCTTAAGATTGTAAATGCATTTGAAGAAGTCCAGCTAGCACTAAAGCCTGGTGTCACACATGAGATACAAAAAGTCACCTCTTGTAAGAAAGAAGGGCTCTGATAATTAAATTTTAAAATATCACCAAGAAATTCGCAGAGGCAAGGGCAGGGTGAGCACATCCCCCATCTAAAGGTTGGTAATAAGCATGACATGAGCAAGGGAACATGGCCAGAGGGAGCCCTCTGGCCTGACAGCAGGAACCCAGGGCTCCCTGCCTGCAGCAGGCTGAATGCACTGGCAGGACACGTGTTCCCTGCCCACAGGTATATATTACAAGTATTAGGAACAATGAAAGAGTACCAAGTGCCCTAATAAGTGCAAAGGAAAAAGAAAAGCAAAATTTAGTGGGTCACCCAAGTTTCCCAATAGGATGGCAGCAGCTAAGCCAATATCTCCAAAACCTGCATCTAATCACCATTCTCTCTGTACGTGATTTATGTACAACTGAGCAACCAGTTAACCAAGTCATTTAAGAGATGTGCAGGGTAGAAGGTACGACACGTTGGTCACTAATCTTAATTACTCGTATATTAGCTGAGCTGTTGAGGGTAAAGTCTTGAGAATTTTGTTAATGAAAGCCATTACCCATCACCATTGCCCCCTGTGTGAATCTGCATTTCTGTGAAGTTTGAATTAAGACAATTTTTCATATCAGAAGAAAGAAATTTGTTTAGTACTGCATTCACACAGAACAGTGCAAGAAATGTTACCTACAGACTTTAAATGGTAAGCACTGCAGAGAAATGAGCTCAATGGAAGGAGCTAATGGGGCTGATCTTTATAGCCTCTGAAGGAGATAAACAGTCTGTAATCTAAAACCAAACTCATTTTCTAAAATGTTTTTGGTAAAAAGGCGAAGAAATCCACCACAAAGCACAGGTCTCTCATGGCAAGTCCAGAGAAGCACAGAGCTTGAGCTACTTTGATTCATTAGTTTCTAAGAAAAACCCCTCTGCACAAGAACTTTTCCTCAGCAGCTGCATACTGAGTATTACTGTACCCACTACTGCTATTCAGACTGGACAAGCAGTTGTCAGACAACCATTTTCCAGTTTGGTTTGAAAGATGTCATCTCAAAAGAATATTCTTTGTCCTAACAGCTGTGCAAGAAAAATGTATATGCCAAAATAGAGGAACAGGGGGGACTCAGATCATCAGCCCTGATAAAATTAGAAAGAAGCACAGAGAACACTATTAATGCTACTCCCAAGCAATAGGGAGTGTAACATAAAACTGGGGCACAACAAACTGCACAAGTACAGATGAATCATAGGAACATCTGCAGAAGGAGGCCTCAGACACAATCCATATAAAACAAAGTACTTAAAAACATCACTTGTCTCTCCACAAAGTATCGGAAAAACATAATAAGGTTGGTCATCTGTAAAGATTATAAAAAGTTAGTCAGAAATAACAGCAGCTCATGAGACAAGAGAAGAGAGTGAGGACTGGCTCTGGGGTGGACACCGGGGCAAGAGCTTGCAGTACATAAAGGACACCATCACTTTCAAAGAAAATCTGAAATATTACCATGCAACCATATTCCCAGAAAAGGCTGCTCACGTGGCAATTGGAGCACCAATATTATTAGAAAGCATTCAAGTTGGGCAAGGATAAAAAGATACAAAACCGTGCTCAGACAGGAAAAAAAATGACACTTGCCACTGCTGCAGGTTATCAATGTGTTTGGCTGAAGCACAGTGCACACCTAGCAAGAATGTTGCATATCTCTAATCTCTGTGCAATCAAGACAAATGTTAAGATTTTCAAGGTGCAAGTGCAGGATCTTAACATTCAATTTGAAACTGAAGCATATCCCCAGACAAGAAATTTCTATAGCAAATATTACTTTGAGGTGGACAAAGTGCAAAAGAGGAATATAACCTGAAGAACTTGATGCAGTTGATACTAACGTGTCCACCAGTAGCTACAGTATTTGCTCAGAAAATGCTTGTATTTCTTTCTTCTTTCCCCATTGAGTTTCAACCCACAAGAAGTAGCCCTTAGCTAACCAGCAGCATCTATTCTGAAACTACAAGTAGTGAATCCTTTATTACCAGTAAAGGAACATGAACTTTAGGAAATCAAATATAGCAATAAGAGAAGCGAATTAATCTTTTTAAAGAGGCAGTAAAGTCAGGATACCATGCTTTTGCTATCAGAATCTTCAACTAAAAATAATTCGACTCCAAAGAGTAGAAATAATATTATAGAAGAGAAATGAGTGCTCCAAAGAAAATGAACCCAGAGATTTCCAATAAAGACTCATAAAACACAGACAAGTGTTCTTCCATGCCAGAACTCCCCTGGTCTCAGAGTCATGTACAAACGCAGGAAATAGCAGTAGTAGTTGTGTGCAGACAGACTTGCTATGAATTGAAGATGATTCATGATGTCCCATAAAGGGTCTAACAGCAATAGGCATGGAATCTGCTTGAACACAGTGAGAATCACCGAACTTCTGACATGGGGTATCCACTAAGTGAATGCAAATGAGCAGCAGGGAACTTATCATCCCAAGACCATACTTTACTCTATTGAGTATCATACTTATGATGAACTTCTTCTGAACAGTAGACTGAGGAGTCTGAGGAATTTTGAAGGTTAGAGGGCAATCTTCTGTTTTAGTTTTTGGATTAGTTTTGGTTCAGAAGGAAAGGTAAAAGAAAGGCTCAAGGGATGCCACCAGAGCTGTGCAGGTTGGGTTGGGTGCCCATGGAGAATATCCACCTACAAGCAAAATTGTAGGGCCTGAGGATTGGTCTTACTTGTGCAGGCTAACACTGAAGGCACCACCTGAGATGCTGCCATTGAGGGAAGAGACCACTAAATGTTCTTCTAATGGGCCTCATGTCCACAGAGAAAACCAGACACAAAGCTGCAGCCAAGAAGCACAGACAGCAGAAGATATTACTTGCAAGGATGACAGTAGTACTTTGACCAAACACAGTAAAAGATTCAAGCTCAGAGGCTAAAAAGGTCATCTGGCCTAATGATCTTTCTTGACAAGAATGTCAGTGACTGCATTCTCAACCTTCTGCTTTGTAAAGGAAGGAAGAAGTTATGTGTGCTTCAAATAAATTATTTGGTCATTTGTTCTCCCTTCAGAACTGCACAAACTTACCACCTCATGGCTGCTTTGCATGTGTGTATGTGCTGGGCCATGGAGAGCAAAGTGAGTTAGGAAACCAGATGAATAGAATATTTTTTAATTTACCCTACCCTGTGTGGAAGAGGGACCTAGCTGGTTCCTCACTGCTTATGCAGTCTTCCCCACTGAACAGTACCTCACAGGTCATACACCTCCTTTCCAAACATAATATTGTCTCATAATAAAACTTGGGAAAACATATTGAAAGGTCAAAATAACAGTAACAAGTTATAAAACTCTGTTACTTATTCAAGGTCTCCATTTTCAATAATCTTTCTTTAATCTTCCACTTTCAATATTTGCATAAACTTTTGCACACTTTATTAGGCTGACATTTTGAGTTTGGGTGGACAGTGTTAAAGTGTTAATCTTTGCATGCATTTAAACACCCAAACCAGACTGTGTAACTAAAATATTTAATGTCTCTAGGGCTTTCTCTCCACTTTCTTATGAGCATTTTCCCTTAACCTAATCCTGAGTGCCCTAGCAGAAGCTCAATTTATGGTTGAGCTGTTCCATCAGCATCAGTAGGTATTTTCATCTCATCACAGGGAGGCTAAGCTGGGGTTGGCCCAGATGAGGGAGATCTGAGTGGAACAAGCTGTCTCTCCTTCCCAACATGAAGGATTCCTTCTGATAGAAACCAGGTCATGGAGAGCAAAAACGGAATTACCAGTGTACGGACATTGTCCTCACTAGGTTGGGAAGCTCTCCCATGTCCCACCATCAAACACAAGTTAAAATACCTTCTCATGGACTGGCTTCTAGGATTTAATTCACAGATACTCATGGAAGCTGTATCAAAGGAAGTTTCCAATGCATTATTCTGGAAAATATGCCTTTAAGCAATTTTCCCAAAAGCATACAAGAGGCCAAGGTAGAGCTAGAAATGGGAGTTTGGTCTTCTAAAGGCAGGCATACAAACCACCAGACTTCAGTTCTTCACCATCACTCGCTCACTTTTCTGTGACTCAGGGCATAGGTACATAGTTGAATGTTAATCCAGAAGCAGTGTCTTTAGGAGTTGCTGCTGATCTGCTGAGATGTTGTACTTGTTGTGTGCAATATTCACAGACCACATACACTTCTCAAACTGTTTATCATCTGTTTCCACACTGTTTATCACCACTTCTGTGTGAAGTTCCTGCTGACTGGAAAAGGGGAAACATAACCCCCATTTTTAAAAAGGGAAAAAAAGACCCAGGGAACCACAGACTGATCAGTCTCACCTGAGTGCCCAGCAAGATCATGGAGCAGATCCTCCTGGAAACCATGCTAAGGCACATGGAAATTAAGGAGGTCATTGGTGACAGCCAACTTGGCTTCACCAAGGGCAAATTGTGCCTGACAAATTTGGTGGCCTTCTATAACAGCGTTAGAGTGTTGGTGGATAAGGGAAGAGCAACTGACATCACCTACCTGGACTTATGCAAAGCATTTAACACTGTCCCACATGACATCCTTGTCTTTAAATTGGAGAGACATGGATTTCATGGATGGACTACTCAGTGGAAGAGGAATTGGCTGGATGGCTGCACTCAAAGAGTTGTGGTCAGTTGCTCGATGTTCAAGTGGCAACCAGTGACAAGAGACATTTCTCAGGCGTCAGTACTGGGACCAGTGCTATTTAACAACTTTGTCGGCAACATGGACAGTGGGATTGAGTGCACCCTCAGCAAGTTTGCTGACAACACCAAGCTGTGAGGTGTGGTCGACACGCTGGAGGGACAGGATGCCATCCAGAGGGACCTGGACAGGCTTGAGAGGTGGGACTGTGCAAACCTCATGAAATTCAACAAAGCCAAGTGCAAGGTCCTGCACATGGGTCAGGGTAATCCCAAGCAGGCCGGGTGAATGGGTTGAGGGCAGCCCTGAGGAGAAGGACTTGGGCGTGTTGGTGGGTGACAAGCTCAACAAGAGCCGACAATGTGTGCTTGCAGTCCAGAAAACCAACCACATCCTGGGCTGCATCAAAAGCATAGCCAGCAGGTCGAGGGAGGTGATTCTGCCCCTCTACTCCACTCTCGTGAGACCCCACCTGGAGTACTGTGTCCAACTTTGGAGGCCCCAACATAAGAAGGCCACTGACCTGTGGCCAGAGGAGGGCCACAAAGATGATCAGAGGGCTGGAGCACCTCTCCTGTGAACAGGCTGAGAGAGTTAGGGCTGTTCAGCCTGGAGAAGAGAAGGCTCTGGGGAGACCTTATAGCGGCCTTTCAGTATTTAAAGGGGGCCTACAGGAAAGATGGGGAGGGACTGTTTATCAGGGAGTGTAGTAATAGGATGAGGGGCAATGGCTTCAAATTGGAAGAGTGTAGATTTAGATGAGGTATTAGGAAGAAATTCTTTACTGTGAGGGTGGTGAGACACTGGAACAGGTTGTCCAGAGAGGTCACGGATCCCATCCCTGGAGGTGTTCAAGGCCAGGTTGGATGGGGCTCTGAGAAACCTGGTCTAGTGGGAGGTGTCCCTGCACATGGCAGGGGGGTCAGAACTATATGACCTTTAATGTCCCTTCCAACTCAAACCATTCTATGATTCTATGATTTTACGATTCTATAATTCTATGATTCTCTGTCCCTGGCTACCACTTGCTGTTGCAATGCAAGCAGAATAGGACTTACACAGGCACACGTCTTTTGGTGCCAAGCCCCCTGGCTTAGCTCACACCACCCCCTGCAGCAGTTCAGGCTCCATCACTGGACGCTGCATCGAGACAGGTCAAGATTGCTCCAAAGGTCCCTGCCTTGAGTCAGTTGTGGGGCTAATTGCTCCCAACCAAGGGGTGATATCATGTGACTGAGATGAGAATGTAGGAGGGAAATGGCACTAAAATCTTATATTTCTGTATGATTTTGCTATGCCCTTATTTGAGATGAGGAGTCAGGTTAAGCCTAATCAGGTTAAGCAGAGTAAACCTGCCTTAGGTTAATCCATCCTCACTGAAGCTTAAAACAGCAACGTTGCCTTGTGCAGGGGAAGGCTACGAGCAGCACACCAACAGCTTGGCTGACAGGCAGGTATAAAATTAATTTGCCCTAACATGACTACATGCTGTCTGTTCATTCACATCCGAACAATGAGCTACTTATTTCTTACAGTATCACGTGTGAAATGATGGTGTTTTAATTGAAACCTAAAAGCTCGGAGTCCTTGTTGGATCCTGAGGCTTCTACAACGACAAAATCAGGTAATAAATCATATATGAATGAAAAATTTCAAATATTAAAGATTCTGCTACAATTTCTCAGCTCTTATCTTACTCCAGTTAAAACTCTCTTTAACTCCTGCGAGGAATGCAAAGCCCTATACCATTTTTGCTGTAGTCTCCAAGTTCACGTGGCTATTGTAAATCAAAAGTGCTGGTGGATAAGAAGTAAGAACTCTTCACTGTTCATCATCTAAACCCGATGATGACCCAAGCTACAAGTGGAGTTATATAGATGCTTTGGATGTGGCTCCTACGTCTTCAATAAAACAATTAATACTTTCAATTACGCACATTCAGGAAGCAAACTAAGTAACTTCGTCATTCTCCTTTTGAATACAGGCTTAACCACAACGATGTTACTACAGGAAACCTTCGCACCTTTGCAAATGGGACATTACTTTTATCTACAGAAATAAAGCAAGTCACAGTTTCCCTTGCACATCCGCTACGCTTTATCTGCTCTCGGTAGCACTTCGATACACGGCATACAATACCTTATTTTTGACAAAGAGAAGCACCAACTCTGGGTCTAGGCGTTATTGTAGGCATCCATATTGCACCGTAGAAGAAAATGGCAGGCCAAGGCGGGAGAAGGAGGAGGACAGGGGTCATTTACCAGGGGCCGTGGGGAGGCCGGTGGGCACCAGAGGGAGCTCACACAGCACGGCAGGCCAGCTCACCCACACCAGCAGCACCCCCGGGTTCCGAACTGTTCCCTCAGTGTCGTATTACCACCTATGGGATCCTGTCATCCGTGTTTAGAGAAAAGGGAGACAGGTTGGGAGAAGATGGAGCTGGACAGGCAGCTCCCCACAGGCGCCACAGGGCCTGCGGCCTTCGCCTCGCCTCAGCCGCTGCAGGAGCTGCACGTTTCAGCGCTGGGTGAACGGAGGAACCAGTGCTCTGGAGACTGGGTGAATCATATTTTCCATGTTCAGCTGTAATCTGTGTAATTTCTTTATCATGGGACAAAAACGCATTAAAGCCCAAGCTGCCGTGAGGTAGCAGTGCCCTGTGGGCTGCGTTCTGATTTCCCTCCGCCATCAGGAAACTGTGCCGGCCGGGCTGCCCCCTCCTTGCAGGTCTCACACAGTCCTTGGGGCACTCGCGTTTTGGCAGCTACCTTTCTTCTCTCCCTTTGATGCAGCGGGGCTCAAGGGTGCTGAGAAGTGATAACTCCTGCTCACTTTGCTCACCCTCGTGCCTCAGGACCGGCCTGGAAAAGAGCACGGGGAGCATTCGGAAAGCCCTTCTTTCATCCGCAGCCCCGCAGGGTGTTTGACTCCTCCTCGCCTTGCCTTTCCTTTGGGACATTTTGGTTCCTCCTCCTGAAGGAGGAAGCTCCTCTCTGGAAGAAAGACCATGCTGACCTGGGGCTGCATTGTGTGACGTTCCCCACTTGGTCGCCCCTACCTGTGTTGCCTATGGAGGCAAGAAGTGGCTGTAATCTAAACTGAACATCAAGATGCGACTCCTGAGCACATATTGCCAGAAAATGCTAGGTCTGTCTGTTGGCCTTACCAGGCCCAGAATAGCTGTAATCTGTGTGTGCCCATGTGGATTTTCCTTTTTAATTCTGTCACAGCGCTCACTTGTGCTGCCCAAGTTACATCAAATTTCTTAGTCATTTCCTTATCTACCAGACATAATGTCACACCGGTCACTGTTCCTTTCCGTCTAACAGCGTCCTGTTTTCGATGCTCTGGCTACACCTCTACCAGTAAACTAAGCAATGCTGTGTCATGGCTCCTCTACTGGGGTTTTTCCACACTGTCAAACTGTCAATGGGGATGGTGCCCAGGACCAGTCTAGGATTACCACTGGACAGGCGCCATCTCTAACAGACAAAGCAGGTTCAGTTACCCTAATCTGGAGGGTGAAATGTGTAACTATATGAACACAGCCCATGCTGTGCTTCAGGGACAGCAAACGTACCCTAGCCCTTTTTATGGATGGGCCTAAGGATCAGAGTGCCAAACTTCTCCTTTCTCTGTAGAATTATCACCTCCTGACCTTCACTGGATCTCAGATCCACTTCACTGGATCTTCACTGGATCACATCTCAGGGTGAGCTTCACCTCACCAACATTTGGCTGTTTAAATCTAAACTGCAATCATTAGTCTCCCTCCTTAGTAAAGGGACAGAAACAGGAACCTCTAATGGGCAAACCAAAATAGATGGGGTGAGTCACCGACAGGAGACATCTGTTACTATCCACTAATTAAAGACAGAGCCAACAGGACCAACACAGACAACAATCTTCACCCCGCTAAATTTGGGTGATGTGAATCTTGCTTTATGTGTTTTTTTCTCTAACCATCTTACTGAGTCCTAGGACAAGGCAGTGCAATGCGCACGCTGTCAGTCAAACTAGTACGCTATTGGTGCAAATGTCCCAATGCAGAGTTTCCTATGCATTTCTGAGGTGATGGTTCCTGACTTCTGAATGATTACTTGTGTAGAATTAATGTTCCGAACATTTGCTTTTCAGAGGGTTGTATGTCATGCCATACAATCTACAATGTGCTAGATTCTGGATTTATGTCATAAATGATTTTCAGATATATTTTTAAACAACATATTTGTTCCCTGAGTTATACCACATGGCTGAAGGAGAATACACACTTCTGTCTAGTTCATCAGATTCAGTAAAGTCAGTCCTCCAAGCAGCTCAAGCAGAAATGGATCAGTAGTAGTGACTCTGTCCAGCATATATAAGAATAAGTTAGCAGCAACATCATTTTATACCTACTGATGGTGGCATTTCTGACAGCATGTAATAAATGAGAAACTGGAAAGTGGCTCAGCCAGAGTCCTGTTCCTTTCTGCTGTTTAATGTCTTCCATTGTTGCAGAAGGGATGAAGAAGGAGGGTTGGAAGAATGCATGTTTCCTTCTCCACAGGCCATAAAATATTGGAGCATGTGAATAAATATAAGCTGACATGGGATTTTTATGTGTGCAATAGTCTGAGGTACTATTATACTTTGCACCGCCAAGCTTTTGGCATGACCGCATGTCTCATGAGGAAAGGAATGGTTCACAGGCCATGCAAGTCTTCCTAAAACACACATCATAAAACCTGCGGTGTGCTCCAAGCCACTGAGACTGCTGTTTGTTCCGCTTACTCCCTTCCAGTGTTAGTCTTCACCTTTCAAATTCTTCTGATTTTCCCCCTCTCATTGAAGCACATTGGTTACTATGGAAACTGATCTGTGGGTACGGAACCTGGTGACATCCACACCAGGGAAGGGATGCTTCCCTGGGACTAAGTATCGACTGGATGGTTATATGTCAACACTGCACATGGCTTAGATTTTGTAAAAACCCACAGGAGGCCACTGAGGGAGAAGAGGTAGCAGCTGAGGTTATGATGAAAGAAACCCCAACCCCAGCCACTGGTATGTTCTGCAGTCCCATGACCTTCCTGGTGACACAGCCCTGTGACTCACAGGGAGAGAAACCAGAGACGGGTTGTGGATCCCTCCCAGGAGCGGCTCCGTACCAAGAGAATCACACAAGGTTACTATAGCTTTTGTGGTGAGCTTTAATGATGCTTACCAGAGAACTGTTAGCAAAAGTTAAAACTAATTAAAGCAAACAAACACCACACACAGCGCACCAAAAATGACCACAAATGAGCTTCTTCACAGAGGGCCTTTGGCGTAAGATAGAAAATCATCTATTGCAGAAAATCCTTTGTGAAGATGCACTTGGCTGGGTGGCACTTTGCTGTGTCACCGTAAGGAGAAAAACCTCTTAGAAGGATCGGGTCAGCCTGAAAAGAACCACAACAAAGGTAGCCCTACTCTTGAGTAGGCAGCACCCAGCAGAGGAGTAAGACCAGGCAGCAGCATGAACCAGGCCCTTCACTGGTGTCAGCCTTCACAACTCCCTGCCATCGCTGGAAGTCACCAGCCCCACCTGGCCACGTGGGGATGCCTCTTCATCTCATTGTTCATTAAATGTTGCTTTCCATTCTCACTAAATAAAATTCCTAGATACCAGCTCCCTCAGCGCAGGCAGGAGGCTAGGCAGAGGGGTGCAGGGCAGACAACCCTCCTCCGCCCCAGGCAGAAGGGCACCTGTGAGGCAAGCGAGAGGAAGGTGACAGCAGGCAGCAAGACAGAAAGCAGGGATGGCAGGACCGGACACAGCATGGTCTCAGCATAGATTTATGGATTCTCAGCCCTTGTTTTTGCTAGAAGTGCGAGTCGTTTTCCAGAATAGAGGCACACATGCTGAGGGGGGGTGTCATGGTGCAACCAAAGGTTGCATGTTTTGGAGCAGCAGCTGTTCATATAGGTTTTTTCCAACCATGTTTCTAGGGGAGTAGGAAACATCTCTGAACATTGCAGAAGAGAGCTTTGCATCATTTAATAGATGTCACAAAAAGAGGCAGGGAGGCACCAGTGGAGACAGGGAGGGCCAGAGGCACCGGCGGGCCAGGGGTGAGAGCCCAGAATTCAACCGTGCAGCAGTGCCTGACAAGCAAAAACAAGAAGCTTGTGTTTGACAAGATCTGGGGGACATTTTTCATCATTGCAAAGCCTGTGTCCGGAAACCCACCCTGTTCCTGGCCCAGCACCACGGTGTCAAGAGTCTCTCCCAGTGTGTACTGGCACAAGTCACTGCCAGGGCAAATGCTGCCAATGAGTTTCCTATTGGAGACAGCTAAAACCCTCAGACTAGAGGGTTTGTTTGATTTGTTTGAGTTGGGTTGGGCTTTTTCTTTAGTATGAAAGGCTTGTGGTATTTTAGTTCACCGACAAACCCGGCCAGTTGGCTGCCCTAAGGTACCAACAATCCCGTTTATTTACCTGGATGCGTAAGGAGAGGATGGGGAGGTGCAGGCTTCCTCCTCATCCTTTGCTGCTCACCCCACAGCCCTGAATGGGGACTGCTCAAGCTGCCCTTCCTCCCCTTGAGTAGCCCAAGCGGAAAAAGACTGTAGTAGATTCAGAGACCAATGGCTGAGAACAAAATCTGATCCAATTGCAAGCTCCTCTTGAAAGTTTGTGGGGTTTTTTAAAATATTATGTTTGGAGGTTGATCCCATTACACCAGTAGCAGAGCTTGTATGGGCAGTAAGGTAAAGAGGTACAGATTGCATTTTTTAAAACAGTAAGTGGGACTATCCTCACAGACAACCGTGTAATTTAACACCTTGCACTGCGCTGTCACATTTTCATTTAGCAACTACGTGAAAAGTCATCATGTCCCATTTTTAGATGGCCACTCCCCTGTTCACACTGATCTTTATAACAAGCTCGCAAATGCCCGTCTATATTTAAAGTGGGCTCTTCGCAGAACCCTAGAAGTTTCAGTGAGACAGAGATTTGAGGCTGAATGTGGACAAGCACATAAAATCCTGACTTTTGCGGTTTGCCTAAACTTTCAGGACCATGCCCAGGCTTCCCCCCAGCACTGTCATTCCCCCCACTGTCCTCCTCCTCCCTGCTCTCTCAGGGCATTAGCAGGACACAGGCTACCCTGGAGAGGGGGCTGGTTCTAACACGCTCCCCTTTCATTTCCCAGTGCGTCAATTGTAGGGATTTTCCAGAGTGCTTTTTTAGATCCACCTGTTGTTTGTTCAGCCAGCCCCGCAGAAACATATAAACCTGTTTTACTTGAAAAGGGAAAGCAGGCTAACCTCTCTGCGCAATTAGATTGAGCTGTCTGTCTGCTCTCAGCCAAGAAAAAAGATGCCAGCCAGGTTGAAGGAACAATTTACCTGACTGACATCTGAAGAGGAACAGAGTGAGTCTCCTAAATGAAACTTTCTCTGCAGCCACAGGGCAAAAAAATCTATCCTATTCCCACGGTTTTGGCTGTTCCCCTCTGAGCCTGCCTGAGGAATGATGGCTCCGATCTGTTCTTACTTGAAATAAATTGGCTGGCCCATCCCGAACCAAAACCAGTGTTTAAAATGTGACAGAGGAGCAGATGTCCAAAAATTAACAACGAGCTGATGACCCAACATAATTGCCAAAATCTCAGGCTCTAAAACCCATGTATTCAAATTCAAATAAATATTGCTAGATAACAATAAAGAAGCTACAGAAATAGGCTGGAAATGGTTTTGTAGTAATCTTATATGCTACATACACTTTAAAAAAAAAAAAAAGTGAAGCAATAGCAAAAATTGCACTTGATGGGAAATCAACTGACTTGAATTCATGCTGGACAGAAAGAGAATGATTGCATGTTATAATGAGCTGTGCTGAGCAATAATTGAGTGGAGAAATGGAAAGAAAAATGAACAGCAACATCTCCCTATCTTTCCTAGCAAGGAGATATCTCAAAATTTAGCATTTCTTTTGAGACGGTAAGAAGTAACTTCAGAGCAATCAGCGGGAGAGGTGACACCTCGGAGCTGCAGAGTCCCAGGCAGAGTGAAAAAAACAATGCTGAATGTGATTGCGAACATATTCTGTCCCTATACAAGGGACACCAGAGGAAAAGCCCATGGAAAGTCCAGAGCCAAGATTTGTAATAAGGTCAAAAATGAAAGCCAAGACAGGGAAAAGACGAACAGAAGGGCAGCACCATCCTCTGATCACCTGTGTCAACCAGCAAGACCTCTCCTGTATTTGCATTTGTTTTTACATACTGATGTGAGCTCCAGACTTAGAGCCGAGGGACTGAATTTTTATTAGACACAGGCTGTCAAAGCATAGACGGTGGTAGCACAGCAAGGTTTGAACAGCCTCGGTCTAGCTGAGCGGGACTGCGACTGCTCTCTATAAATACACTGGGTGGGGGTAAGCCTCAGGGGGAGGGGAGAACTATTTCAGCTAAGAGAGATTTCGCAATAAGAAAAAATGGCTGTAAAGTGTCGGGGGATGCGTGCAGGCAAAGCCTCGGCCTGCAGAGGGGACAATCAGTGCCACCCCCAGCTCAGCCACAGACGTGCACTGTCTTCTCCTAGTCCATCAGGAGCAGCGAGCGGGCTGGCACATGCAGTGATGCAGAGGACAGATGTAAGGAGCGATTCGAAGCCCACAGGCTTTGCCGAGGTGTTTTTGGGCAGCTGTGTGCTCCCAGAAGGATAAGGACTGAGGGAACATCTTGCTGCATGCCAGGGACATTGAGGTTCCCAGCACAGGGCTGACAGGAGAACCCACTGGCACCCTGGTCCCACATGCCTTTCCAGCAGCATCAGGTCCATGCAGGACGGCTGCACATTCACCCAAAGACCTTGACTTGAAAGCCCAGATTTCAAACCAGGGGATGGAGTGTCCCCATGGGGAAGCTGCCAGCCTGCCAGCAGCATTGACTTTGAAATACACAGTAAAACTAAAATAAGTACTAAAAAATACTCAGGGAAGTACTACAGCATACTTCTTCCCTTCCAGTGTTCAGAAACAATCAGTACACAACCAGACAAACTTCTTCCACTTGAACAGTGAATTGTCCAACTTGAATATTCTCCAAAAGGCTCTGGAGTATTGCTCTCCTTAGGACAGAAATGGAGCAGAAGAGGAGGTGGAGGGAAAAGAAGGAAAGCTCCACCATGAAGGATGGTAAAGAAGGTAATAAATGGGGCATATGACAGGGGATGAGATCCTAATGCACTGGTAGCCCAGGGCTCTGCCACCAGCCCCAGGGGAGGCAGGCTAGGGAACTGCTGCCCTGACAGAGGACCACACACCCCGTCTGCTCCACTGGCTTGTCCCCGGGGGGCAGGAGGTGCTGGGCGCAGGCACAGCCAGCCCGTCAGGCTCCCAGTCCTGCTGCCCGACTGCAGCGAGAGGGTGAAGGGATGGCCATGGACCTACAGTCCGTGTGCAGGGCAGTCCCCAAGCATCTGTCTGCCGCACAAGTTTCCCTCTCACCAGAAAAGTACTTTTATCAATTAACTGGACTGTTCCCATTACATTTAAACGGCTATTGTCAGCTTACAGATGGCCCTTCTTTTTTTTTTTTTTTTTTTTTTTTTTTTTTTTTTTTTTTTTTGCCAGAACTTGAAGTGAATAGAAATGTTTTAAAAGGTTTGTTGGGGGGGAAGTGTTGTTCCAGTAAAAACAGCTGGGTTTAGGCAAATAAACATTACGTTACTATGTAATAGTCACAGCACAAACAATGCAATACTAGGAATGTAACAGCAAAACTACCCAAATTAAAAACTGCGTTTCAGTCCCTAAGCCAAGAAACAAACACAGAACGTAAAGGGTGATTTTTTTTTCGACTTATCTCAAATATAATAATTTCAGATATTGCTGGTAGCACTAGTAAAGAAGTATGTGTTTAAAATATAAATTTTCAACACTGAAAGCAAGAACATAGACTGCAGGGTATAAAAGTTCCCCAAAATGAAACTCTTCCTTTCCAAAACTGAAAGATAGCAGAATAAATGTGATAAACATCGGACTCTTGGGGTTTAAACAGGCCTAGTCTGAAGTATGTGTACAGAGCAGGAAAGTGATTCTTCTGTAAGAAATAGTGATCTCTAAATTGAATGCTTTTGTTGGTTTCCACCCAAATTCACTTCATTCTTAGTTGGCAAGATGACATCAGAAAGCTGGCCTTCGACTTGCAGTCATGGCTTAGCAGCAGCTTCGTTGCACAGTGTAAAATAACACTTTCACCAGACGTATACCGTCTTCCATTGCAATTACAGAGGTCCACAATAAATTAATATAATGGCTTAATCTTATTCTGTCTGCACTGTAGGGAGCGCAGAGTGGGAGCCCCCTCAGAGGGATTGAAGACTTCCAGTGCTGGAGTCGTTTGAACAAGCAAAGAAACATTCAATGTCAGGGATTTGTCTACATCTAGCATCCATCTGCCTTCCTGACAAGCCCGTCAATAGCATCATTCATAAAATATGTAGGTTTATAATACCTGTCTGGAAGTTGGCTCATCTAAGTAGTCTATTTAAGCTGGTTAGTTTGCAGCATAATACATAGCAAAATACTCTTCTTCAGCTATGTAATCTACAGTGAACCCTGAGTTTACCAGCATCCCTGTCCAACTTCCTACATCCTATATCAAAGCCCTTCACTTGTCTGCTGATGCTTTCAAATCAACATAAGAGGCTTTTCCGAAACGTGGGATTTATACAACAGGTCACACTGGGATCTCATTCACAAGAGAAAACATGCTGTAAAAGGGATGGCAAAGAGGGAAGCTTACCAACAGGGGGTATGAGATGATACTATTTAGAAGGTGCTGCTGGGCTGGAGGAAGGCTTGATAAGTACCAGCCCAGCTCACCCAGGACAACCCATCTTGTGTGAGCTGGGTGTACTATACGGGTGGCTGGGAGGAGAGGAGTTTTGCTGCAACTCACAGCAGAAATCAGCTGTGCCCCTCAAATTGTTGCATTCCTTCTTGATCTTTTGAAGCTCAGTCTACCAGAGTTTTGTGGAAAAGCCTCAGGATGACCGAGCATTTTCCCTTCTTATCTGGAGCAGGCTCCTCACTGCAGTTCACGCAGAAATCAGCCTTGGCCAGGGTGAGCTGAAAAGCTGATCTAAGCTGTCGGCTTCCCGTGCTTTCTAACCTACTGCACTCCCCTCTTGCCCCTCAGGACAGTGATGTTTATTATCACAGCCTATTTTGATGGCGGTGCAGGGATTTGTTTTCTTTCCTTTTAGTAGGTGTGCTGCAGGGGTCCTGCTGGGAGCAACAAACATCCTCATCCATTCGCAGGGATCAAAACCCACCCTGACGTGATATTTTGGGAGTAGAAACAATCTGCTTCAAAGGAAAATTAACCAGAAAAACAGTTTCCGAGTGGCGCTGCTGATTCCAAAGCTGCAGAAAGCAATTTAGTGGTGTTAATGTGATCCCAACAGCCTCAGAAGCTACCCAAAGGGAAAAGGAGCCCCCGCAGCCCTTGCATGTGCCTCGTGGTGCAGAGCTTGGCATTGATGTGCCTCCTGCTTCCAAGTCTTTGAACCAATCCATCAAAGATTACTCATCAGAGATCATGAGGGGCTTTTTGGATCTGCAACCAGTGTACCTTCAAGGACCACCTTGCTTCTGCCAGCCGTGGGGTAGAGTCAATGTGCATGCACACCATGGGACTTCCCATCCCCTGTAGCCGTAGCCGGCTTGCCTGCGCAGCCAGGGGTGTGCTGGGCTGTCACATTTACCTGTATTGAGAAAGAAAACACTGCCATGGCACAGACATGGGCCCACTCTTGCACCCACATGGCACAGCACAGGGTTGGTGCCACCCGGCATGCTCCCAGGGGAGCACAGGTACCAGGGAGCACTTCCCTGACATAGTTTGGATGGGGCCACCCTGTTTTGGATGGGACAGGAATTTACCTACTTAAGCATGAACTGTCCCCCACCACCTGGCCCCAGAATCATGAACGCTGCCTTGTTTTCCTGGATTGTAAGTACACCCAAACAGCATTTTGAGGTCAATTTTGCCTTATAGTTACTTCTTCAAAATTTGCACAAAGAGGTATGGAGTTACAGCAGTGAATAATTTTAGAATTATACTATTTTATAATAATTTTAAGATTCTCTTCCCACTCTCATGGGAGAATGGTAGCCCTTTAATTGAATAGGAGGGAGATGTTCACATCCCTGAACAAGGAGTATTGGACCTCTCCCAATGACAGTTCCTACCACGTGGTCTAAAATTCCTGTTTTCCTTTCCCCAAGCTTGCAGCAAACAAAAGCGTTTGTTTAGGGGGGAGCCGATCTAGAATGACGCTGTTCTGAATAGCAGTCCCACAGAGAAGAGAGAGGAAGAAAACATGGCTTAGGTAGGAGAGGTGGAAGGCTAAAAGGCCAAGTCCGATCTTTCACAAGAGGATATGAATATGAAAAGATGCAGATAGCCCTGGGAGAAGATTAGCAGCTCCTGTTGGCTCCATCACAGGAGGCCTCCTTCTAGCTCACCTCCTGCCCTTCTGCCCATGGGCAACCAGTGGTCCAAGCATAAATGCCAGGTATGGCTGCAAGAGGGATACGCTGCTCATTTTTTATCACTGCCAAGTCTGTGTCAGTTGTATGCAAATCTAGAGAGGGAGTAAAAGGCAGGGGAAGTCATGCCTGTGTTTGTGACAAAGTGGTATAGCAAGATGAGCAACACCGGGGAGAGACGTGACCCCACTGAGGTCACCAGGGCTCCTGCCTGCTCCCATGGGCTCCAGCTTTGGACCTGGGAGCACCGTAGAGGATCTGGGCATACGTAAAAAGTAGGGTGTGGAACCATCCTTATCTTGTTAGCTGCTTTCCTGTTTTATGTTTGCTGCCGGGCTGCTTTAAATCACATCCCAGGGGCTGGGTAGGGTTAGCACAGAGCTATTATGCCAACTCACTCCTGCCTCCCTGGTGAGGGAATCCCCTCCCTCATTTTTCATAGCACCTGAGTGCTGCCAAGGGATCATCACAGGGCTTAGCACAGAGCTCATGTTGATGCTGTCTCATTGTAGATTGTACTGTGTTGTTATTCCTGTGCTTTTCTGACTAAGCGACAACTGCAATAACTTTCCACCCCCAGGTTCAGTCACCACCAAATCCAAACCAAGACTTCCATGAGGTCGTGCACACCTATTTCTGGCCATATTTTGCTTTGTTTGCCTCAGTTAGTCCAGGCAAGAGATGTGAAATGCTGTGGGTAAATCTGCTTTAACCTTTGGCTATCAGCTGGCAGACGGACAGACAGACTCTGGGCAGGGAGGGAGCATGCCCAGATGTGTCACTGACAAACTGCCTGGTGCCGGAGAAATATCCCTTGCCATACTGGCCTTTTTTTAACTTCTCTCCACAGATCAAAAGTCCTGTAGGCAAACTAATGTCTGCCTCAAAACCATTTCCGTCAGAGGAAAGAAGAGAGTACATGCTTGGGGACATCTGCTGTACACAACCACTTCAGGCAGAACAAAGGGAACTGCAAATAGAGGGGCCTGCATCCTGAGAGGGGCAGCCTGAATAACAAGCCACATCTTTCCTGAACCATTTTCGCCTTTCTCTCCTTTCAGCAGGCTGCCTTGGTCTCAACCACCCATGCAACCATCCATTCAGAGAGGGGAGAGGAAAGCTGGGGTTTTACAGCACTTGGTACCAACCTTGGGAGGGATCCCCAGCCACATCTCTCTCATCATTGACTTCAGCCTCATCAGATTAACACTGAGTTAAGGGCCACAACTATAGTAGTATAGTTGTGTAGTATAGTATTGCCAGTGCCACAACTATAGTAGTCTTTTCTGTTTAAGGGTGCCAGGAGATTCACTCAAGCCTGGCTGCCTGCACAGTTAGTGGGGAAAAGCAACCAAATCCCACCTGAAGCCACCCCAAGAAGACCACAGGTGACATGAAAAACAAGCTGGTGGAAAACAGCAGGACAGGGACCGGTAGCATTGAATAGTTCTGCTTTTCTTGGGTGTGATCCAGCTACAGCATGGACCTGGGTTGGTTCCCTCGAGGAAGGAGGGATCTCCCTGAGGAGGGTTTTCTAAAAGAAGCTCAGTTTCTGAAGGCAGTTACTACACAAAACTTGGCAACTTGCAGCACAAAGCCTTTTTTTTGAAGGCTTTTTTTCCCCTCCTCTCTCTGCCCCTACCGCCGCATGCACATCGTGCCTGGGACCCCAGAGAGGAATCAGGGCAGGAAAACTGTTTGACTAGGAAATCTTTCCAATGTCAACATCCTCCATCCTGGGGCCTTGCTTTCCGGGAAAAGATGGGCTTTGTGTACACATGCTTGCGTGGACTGGGCTTAAAGGCAAAGACCCGTCTTGTGGGTTAAAACAAAAAAAGTTCAAAGGTATTCTACTGACTAAACACATAGGGCTCCCTGAGTAGTCTAAGGATGTATTTAGCAACATATTTATTTAGACTGAGCAAAGCCTTGGGCATTTCAATGGGCAGGGAAGGCCTGCGGCCATGGGATCCTGCACCAGACTCCATCAACACTGTGGACTGCTGCTCCAGTCCTCAAGGAAAGCTGTAGTGAGTGATTTAGGGACAAACAAGCTATTCAGATTCCCAGGATTTGGCCTAGGACACCCATGGCTACATAGATTCCCAACAGCTTTTATGTCCTCACCCTTAATTTCTACCAGAACAGCAGCAAGCTGGCTTGATCTGCTGCCGTGACTTCTCCATGTAGCCAGTCCAGTTAGGGCAGAGATAAGAAACTGAACCAATGCCTTAAGGATGAAAGTCAAACTGTTAGTGGCTGGTCCTGAAGAGCAACCAAGCAGGATCTGATGAACCGCACTACTTAGTTGAACCAGTGGTTACGAATTGACACAGCATCATTGTCTCTCTACCCTGCCTTGTCCCTCCTCAGTCCCAAGGCTGATGAAAGGTAGTCCTTGAAGCAAAGTTATCCAAACTGTGCTTCCCTTAGGGACACATGACCCTGCCCAAAAGAGAATCCACAAAACAGGAACAGTCATGACTGCCATGTTGAAATATTGCCATTTCAATAGAAAAGTTATTAATTCTGAAAGGCAGGAAGGCATGAGCATTTTGAGAGTGCACAACACCAAGAAGCAGGTTACTTCACAGAACAGAGATGCGTATTATCGTGAAGGAAGCTCTGTCCATCACTAAAAATAAACCTATGCTATTTTCCTATTTGAACTTCCTGTAGATCTTTAAAGAACACAGAGACCCAACCAAGCCATTCTCTTTGAAGGAAATGTTTGAGATCATTAGCAATTTGCCTGCTGGGAGGTTCTCAGATCCAGATGTCTTTGTGGTAAATTTGCACAGAGCATTTGGTATCCTATTTATGCCCTCATTTACAAACCATGTGCAACTCGTAAAGTCAGCACTGCACTAAGAGAGGCATGACTGGTGGTAGCTCTGCTTACAATAGACAGGCATTGGATTAAAATGAGGTTTCATTGTTAAGTGAAAAGTTAACTTTCAGATACAGTTCTTAATTTAAAACATCTGAAAAATTAACATCCTCATTTGGGCATTTTTCCAAGTCAGATGGTAGTGCCTGGATGTTTTCTGGACAAACTATCTCATACACAGTAAGTGGCTAAAGGTTTGGCTCACTTCTCTAATGTATGTAAATTAAGAATGATGTTGTTTTTATTAATCACCCCAGCATTAGTTCAGCACCCCATATCATAGGGTTTTGTTCCACTGCTGCTTCTGGCTTGCTAAAACCAGAGCATTTGTGTCACACTCTCTGACACTCCCCACACACTTTGGCAGTTTCAGGCTTGGATGACTCCAGTTGCTTTCATTTTGGATAACTTCTTGAATCCCTTTAGCACTTGTGAAATCTACATCTTAAATAAGCTATTGGTCTGGGAGTTGGTTTTTGTTTTTTTTTTTTACTGGGACAAGTTAAGATCTCTTCACTTCTTGTTTACATTCCATGAATCCAAATGGGTTGAAAACACAGAGGGACTGTCTGCACAGTGCTTCCTGCAGTAGGTCCCCATTCCTTTGGTTTTATTGCCAGGCTTTCCCTATTACATCTTCAAATAGCACCTCTGTTCATGGTCATTGTAAGCTTGAGCAGTCCATTGAAGGAAGTGACTTGCGTCTCAGCTTGATGGAAACTTGGGCTTAGAAGACTGATAAAGTTTACATGGGCTCCAATGGACTCTAGTAAGCCATGCAGAAGAATTTTTATTAAAACGTATAAAATAATCTTACTGTTCTATTTGATGCTGATATTGCCTCTGATGATAGAGATTTTTTTTGCCTCAGTCTTCACTGGCATTGTCTCTCCCCACACGTCTGGAGTTGATGGACCACAAGACAGGGAATGGAGGAGCAAAGTCCCTCCCACTGTAAGAGATCAGGTTCATGACCACCTGAGGAGCCTGGACATACATAAGTCTTTGGGACCTGACAAGATGCATCCCAGAGCCCTGAGGGAATTGGCCAATGATGTAGTTGCCAAGCCACTCTCCATGATATTTGAAAAGTCATGGCAGTTAGGTGAAACGGGTAGAAAAAGGGAAACATTGCACCCATTTTTAAAACGGGTAGAAAGGAGGACCCCGGGAACTACCAACCTGTCAGTCTCAGCTCTGTGCCTGGGAAGATCATGGAACAGAACCTCCTAGAAGCTATGCTAAGGCACATGGAGGACAGGAAGGTGATTCAAGACAGAAGCCAGCATGGCTTCACCAAGGGCAAGTCTTGCCTGACCAATGCCCTTCTACGATGCAGTGACTACATCAGTGGACAAGGGAAGAGCTACAGATGTCATCTAGTTGGACTTCTGTAAGGCCTTTGACATGGTCCCCCACAACACCCTTCTCTCTAAATTGGAGAGATATGGAATTGATGTGTGGACTGTTCAGTGGATGAGGAACTGGTTGGATGGTCACATCCAGAGGGTAGTGGTCAACAGTTCAGTGCCCAGAAGGAGATCGGTGACAAGTGGTGTCACTCAGGGGTCTATATTGGGACCACTACCATTCAATATATTCATCAAGACAGTGGGATTGAGTGCACCCTCAGCAAGTTTGCCAACAACACCAAGCTGAGTGGTGTGGATGACATGTCTGAGGGATGGGATGCCATCCAGAGGGACCTGGACACGATTGAGAAGTGGGGCCATGTGAACCTCATGAGGTTCAAGTGCAGGGTCCTGCACCTGAGTCAGGGCAATCCCTGGTATCAATACAGAAGGGACTGAGAGTAGCCCTGCTGAGAAGAACTTGAGGGTACTGGTGCTTGAAAAGCTGGACATGAGCCAGTAATGTGTGCTCACAGCTCAGAGGGCAAACTGTACTCTGAGCCACATTGAAAGAAACGTCAAGGGAGGCGATTCTGCCCCTCTACTCCACTCTGGTGAGATCTCACCTGGAGTACTGTGTACAGCTGTGGAGTCCTCAGCACAGGAAAGACTTGAAGCTGTTGGAGCAGGTCCAGAGGAGGGCCAGAAAAATGATCAGAGGGCTGTAGCACCTCTCCTATGAAGACAGGCTGACAGAGTTGGAGTTGTGCAGCCTGGAGAAGAGAAGGCTCCAGGGAGACATTATTGAGGCCTTTCAATACTAAAAGGGGGCTTATACGAAAGACGAGGACAAACCTTTTAGTAGGGCCTGTTATGACAGGACAAGGAGTAACGGCTTTAAACTAAAAGTGGGTAGATTTAGACTAAGAAGGAAGAAATTTTTTACAACGAGGGTGATGAAACACTGGAACAGGTTGCCCAGAGGGTAGATGTCCCTAGATGTCCAACATTCAAGGTCAGGTTGGACAGGGCTCTGAGCCACCTGATCTAGTTGAAGATGTCCCTGGTCATTGCAGAGGGGTTTGGACTAGATGACCTTTAAAGGTTCCTTCCAACCTAAGCTATTGTATGATTCTGTGATTCTATATCAACCAGGTTTGGGCACAAGGCTTCAAAAGAGGCACAGAGTAATCGGACAGAAACAAAACTGTGAGGGTGTAGGAAACCTGACATAGTAGGAAAGGTTGAAGTTGAAAAAAGCAAAAAAAAAAAAAAAACCAAACCCTAAGGAGACTCATTAAGAGTCTTTAGGACAGGAGAGATGCAAAAAGGGAGAAAAGAAATCATTCATATATTATTTGGAGATAGGACAAGAGTAATGCATTTTGATTGCACCAAGGGAGACTGAGGGTTGGTGCTAGAGACAGCTTCTTCTAGTGATAAGAACAGTAAACAGTGGAAAAGGTTGCCTAGGGAAGCTGCAGAATATCCATCACTCTTGGTTTCTAAGAGCAAATGTGACAGATGCAAGTTGGGAATCATTCCAGTATAGCTGGACCTGTCTTTGGGCAAGGACTGTGGACAAGTTTATTCCTCAAGGCACCTTCTAGAGCTATTTATTTAATACTTGGTGATAACGTGCCTCATAGATAGAGAGGAGTCAATATTGAATTCTACAAACAAAACTATCTCAAGAAAAGAATAGTGGAAAAAAAGACCTTGAACATTGTCAAGTTCTGGGTAGCTGGAGGTGTGCTTTAGTCTTCAAAGAATCCTCAGTTATGTTTTCATTTTGCATTAAGTTAATATAAATGACCACTTTGTAGGCAGCATTAAGAAGCCCGTTGACTTCAGAGAGGGGGATAATTTGGGTACTGGAGTCATTTCAGATGCCTCATCAAGTTTTTCATACCTGTCCAGTGGTGGGCCTCCTGAGAGGAAGGGCATCTATTACCTGGGTGAGCAAAGCATTGTGCTATAGAATGTTCAGAATCTTTTTCGAAGAGATTCGAAGCTTAAAGTAAAAGTTAAAAAAAAAAAAAAAGAAAAAAAAACCAAAACCAAACAAACAAAAAAAAGAACAGAAAAAAACATGCACACAAAAATCCCAGCTCCGGGAAGCTGAACTAAAGTTTAAGTACCACATACAGAAAGGAAGAGAGAATTAAGCTGGCCATAAATGTTTATGCTAAAAATATTAGAGATATGATCACAGTTGAGGTCATGCAGTCTCAATTTATCATGTCTCATGCTATACACAAGGATTTCAGAGTATCTGGGTGGAGGAGGATGTTGCTGGGATATCCCCCTTCCCATGGAAGAAACAAGAAAACTGTCTGTCTTGCAAGGCCAACAGGACCATCTTCCAGAATTCCAGTTAGCTTCCTTTACTTCTTAAAGCATCCAGTATTTTTATATAAGCCTCCTAAATCTTCTTCCCTTTTACTTCAATAAAATCCAATACCACATCCATCACCTTAATGTGCCTTCCCGAATAGCAACTCTTTAACAGATTTTCCAAATTCTGACTTCACTGGCACACAGGACTTAACGAACTGTTGAGATTCAAAGCAGAATTCAGATGATGGGAAAACTGAGGTCTAAAACAGCAAAGACATAAGATGATATATTTCTAAGGGCTTCACAGCCTTTATTTCTGTGAATATTCTCATCTGTGCTAGCATAAACTGGGAGCAACTCCACTAAATATAGCAAGTGCACATCAGTGTAGTCCCACTGTGACAGCATGATCAGTCCCAATAGTGCTCTCATCAATTGTCATTTAGATGCTACCTTTTTTGAAAGCCTCTAGCAATAATTGAGAAGAAAACAACTTAAATAAAGGCACTTCGCAGTTCTACTCACTGCAGAATGACACTTTATAAAATGAGAATACCTATATATTTTCATGTATTAAGTTGATATTGCTTTCTAAATGCATTGGCAAGTCAAAGTCAAAATACTTAAAACAATACAACATTTCCAAGATTAATTTTGCTAATTTGGGGATATTATATGAAAAGTGGCTGAGTAGATGAAAAAATAGCATTTGAGAGGTTGTGGGTATACTGGAGATAAAGAAGCAAAGGCTTGCTTAAAATTATAAGCAGGCTGTTTTAACAGCTGAGATTTTCAAGCCGTGGGAAGTGGACTTGTAATAGCTATTAATGCTTCCCTTTCCAACGTACTCAAACGTGTCGCAAAAAGCAAAGTCCTTTCAGAAACAAACAAAAATCTCGGGGAAATCTGCCTGTATTTTGGTACTAGTATAAGCATTAAACCCAAATTCGATCATTTGGAATGGTTTGTACTTCTTTAAATAATCTTAGATTAGGAATCTCTTCTTTTCATCAGGCTTTATGGACCACTTAAGTCTCTCACAAACCACGTGCAACTTAGCAATACTGATTTTTTTTTTCAACTGGAAAGCTCTACAGGCCTGAGTTTCCAGCAAGGATAGTTTTATGTTCTCAGTTTTTTCTTGAAACAGAAAACTAGGTTTTGAGTCCATTCAGTACAAAGCAAAAGGGTAATCATTAAATATATCTAATCCACAGCCTAAATCTGCCAAGTTTGCATAACAAAAAAAAAAAAAAAAACAGGGGGGAGGGAGGGGGAAGGGGGAAAAAAAAAAAAAGAAAGAGAAGGAGAATGGCTTCCTAGCTAAATGACAGCAGTAGGTGAAGATGAATGAAGAAAAGTGAATGCTGTGTGTTTGTATCGTGTGGAATAATTTATGGGGCTTGAATGCCTTTGAACGCTCTTACCATTGATATATGAATACTTTTGATCAAGGAAAACACCCTTGGTGAAGAATAAAGAAATGACTAGATTTCAGTATTCCAAAACTGCATATTAAAAAGCCATGCTGCATAACAATAAAAATCACAGATTCTTATAAATGACTACAATTAGTCATAGTTATATAAACGTAAGTATACATTCAATTTGTATGTATGTATTAAAGGGAAATACATTAAAAGAGAAAACTGTTTTTCAGAATGAGATGTAACATACTGAGCAAATTTACAGCACAAATAGGGAATTCCATTCACAGGAGAAAGCCTGAATGCCGTTGTAATAGAGGACACTGGGGCTGCCAGCATGGACTGTACTGGAGTGAGAGCTCATCAACAGAGCATGTTACTCCTTCTTGACCACAAGTGAGGATGCAAACATTCTTGTGAGCTTCACTTATGTAGAAGTGCAGATGGCTAATTCCGTGTATGTTAACTATTGGAGTCAAAGACGGTAATTTTCTTTTTTTTTTTTCCTCCCACTTCATTTGGCCCAATGAAGCAATTCCAACAGCCTGCTCACAGTTCAGGCGGCCAGGCCAGCTCATTCATATGTTTTTAACACTGAACAGAGGCTGTTTAGGTGAATGAGAAGAGGTATCTATAAGGCAAGGGACTTCTTGGTCCCTTAATTCTCTTTTCATTAGTTGTTAGGTATTCTGGAGTTCCCTGAATTTGTGACTAAGCCTCATATTACTATTCTAGGTCATGAGTTGATCAAGCTCCTCACAGCTGCTTCCACCACTCCCTTTATTCTTATGTAAATGTTTAAATGTAAAATGTAAATGTTGTAGTTACTAGATATGTGATACATCCTCAAATGGTATTTATCGGACATTTTTTAGCATCTCACCCAACTTTTGGCTGACCAAACACTCTTGAGAACTATTTTAGCATTTCATTAGTAACTTCCTGCCGCTAGTAATTTAAAAAAAAAAAAAAAAAACAAAAAAAACACACACACAAAACAAAACCAAAAAAACCAACACTTGCTGCAACGTGTTCACTTCCTTCCTTGCAACTTTGAAACTGCTCTGTAGTTGTCCTAGCACAGATTATATCACTGTCAATAACTGACCCTTAGATTTGAAAATGACAATGTTAGATGTGCAACGTAATACCGGCTACCACGTTTGTTGACTGCAGTTCCAAAACAACTTTGCTCCTGGGTGTACAAGTTGGTGTAAGTGCTAGGAAAGCTGGCAGGGTTTGTAATTCTGCAAAGGCCCCTCTACGCTGGCCGTGTGAGTACACCTGGAGTAAGGCCGGTGAGCATGCCAGAGTTGGGGCCATCACAGGAATAGCGACTGGCTCTGGAGGCATGACGGGAGCTGGTGGGGGAACGGTAGGTACCTCCTGTGCTCCTTCCCCACACAGGAAGAAAGACTTCGGGTTTGAGCCCACTGTGAAATGGCAGCAAGAAGCAAGAGTTTTTCAACAGCCAGACTGATTGCAAATTAGGAAACATACCACAGATAAGTGGGGCGCTATTCAAACACTGTTTTTCTAGGCCTGTCCAGGCACAGCATCTCCTGCAGACATCCTTTAATCTAAGGCCACAAGCTCATAATCCTCTCCAGTCAGTAAAAGGAAAGAAGGGCCTTTCGTGCTTTCTATAAGGAGGCTGGAGAAGGAGCAGCTCTGCCTCTTCTTACTGCCCAGGGTGTGAGACACAGCCGGGTCAGATGTGCTGCTTATTCTCAGACTTTTACACGAGCAGCATAGCAGGCCTCCATGAAGAACTCCTTCCATCTAGCAAAGCTATCCCAGCACATATGCATCACTACAGCTGCTGACTTCCCAACTGATATGAAGGAGAACAGAAATTAAATTCTGCTAAGGATACAGACAAAATAATGATTATAGGCAAGTTTTAGTTTTTACCTAGGCCAACCCTCCAACCTTAGTGTCTGCCTTTCTTTTCCAAGAGAATCTTATATTTGGCAGTTCTAGTTACTTTTACAGGTAGATCTACTCCGAAGAGCAGAGCATTAACGTGCCTGAACCCACCAGATACCAAAATTCTTGCTCCGAAATTGCTGGTATGTGGCACAAGGCATACAAAGACCCCAGCAGAAACCTTTGTCTGGGTTCCCAAAGCAACACTGCTTCACCAAAGTAGCAAATTTGTTCGAAACAAGCAGCACCATGATATGGCTCTCCCATTCCAGAAGAGCTCATGTGATGCTGACTGGTGGAGCTCTGCAGTGTGCTGCACAGTGTTAACTGGTAACGCCCTTAGTTTCCTAGTGTCATTAATGCTGATTAGATCTTGTGTCTCTGCACTTAAAAAAGTTGCGGGATATGACACCAGTACTGTGCCAGCAACAGCTCAAAAGAACAGCCCAGGTTAGAACAAGGGGGAGAAGCCACAGATTACTGATTTTCTGGGCATTTTGGGATTGTTTGTGGAGGGTTTCCCCAGCTCTACCTTTTTCAGTGACAGTATTTGTCAATGATGTGCATTTTGCAGAGAAAACCATCCACAGAGATTCAGGAGAAGACTTGAAGTGAGTAAAGTGCACACCACACACGGTGTGGTATTCTTTACATCTGTGAGACATGTTCATAGCAAAGTCCCTTGTTTTTTTTTTTCACTGTGCTGAACCTAAGGATTCCTTTTTTCCTACGGCAACCACATCAGGGGGGCAATTAATGTGGCTTTTTGCTCTCTTTTTTAGGGCTGATAATATGGCCCGTTTGGCTCCAAGCATCTGTGAGGTGTTGAAACACAAACCTCTGAAAATTAGATTGCTTTGTCAAAAAATCAGCTTTCACTTAAAATATTCCAAAACCAAGGGATGTCAAACTAAATTTTGCACGCCTCAAAGAAGAACAAAGTAACAGGCCCCAAAGAGAAAAGGGAGACTCCTGGCTTGAGATTTAAATTTTCCTCTCTTTAAATAACAAAAATATTTTTCAAAGTATGAATCTCTTGGGCACTGTCATGTTATATCGCCAAATAATTCATTAAAGAATGTTAGCTCTACTGCTGCTGTTTGAACTGTCAGAGGTTTCTTTGCCTGAAATGGCCTGTTATTCCCAAGGATGGAGGGAGGAAGAGGGTTCTCTTTGTATTTTTCTTTCAGAGCACAGTGGATTAAAAACAAAAAAAAAATCCTTAATAGTGAGACAACAGTGAGGGAACTCATTCTAAAGGATTCTAGCGTGCTGTAATAGTATGTCGCTCATCCACAGTAGGGCAAGGCTCTGCTCCCTCCCTGTGCACAAATTGCTTGATTGCACTCACTGCCA
This sequence comes from Fratercula arctica, assembly GCA_947846985.1. Lineage (NCBI taxonomy): Eukaryota > Metazoa > Chordata > Aves > Charadriiformes > Alcidae > Fratercula > Fratercula arctica. The sequence continues at coordinate 73,669,795 of CANTUZ010000003.1, forward strand.
CAGTTTGTTTCCTAATATTCAGCATGACATTTCCTGTTTCTAGCCTTGGGCTTAAATGGGTTTGATCCAGCCTGCCCTGAAATTAATGGAAAGACTGCTGTTTACTTCAGTGTCCCCTTTTTCCTCTTGCCGCAGCCCATTGGCTGCTCCAATGATTTCTCTCGCTTTCATTTTGGCTGGCCTTCAAGTCCTTACAAAACATCATGCCTCTTGTTCTGTACACAAGCACAGACAGAAAGAGGGAGAGACAAGATAATAAGCTGTTCGGCTCCAATCCCTTCGCCGTGTGCACTGGCCAGGAGGGCACAGAGCGGCTCATGTGGCAGCGGTGGAGGGAATGGACTGGGCCCCCCTTTCCAGGAAGCCCTCAGCAGGTCCCCCAACCATCCCCAGTTACTCCCACTCTACTGCAGTTGCCACTACCAGCGTAGCCAAGAGCTACACTGCAGCTCTCAGCATTTATCAAACACTACACATATTGAGTTTCTGAGGTCCCTAGATATGATCCAACACAGTCCCGGTACAATGCTCCCTACTTGGCTGATTTTCCCTGTAATATTTCATTTTTTCCCCAAAAATGAGAGAAAGCATGAATATTGCTCCTTGTTTACATTGTAGTACTTAACCTACTATCTATAGAGATAAGCTCTCTTTGGGTGACCTCCTTGCTTGGCTGCAAAGCCCTGGGTTTCTGAGATACTGTAAAAAGTCAGGTGTACACTTTCCAGGTGCTCGATACTGAAATAGGTATCAGGTTTTTTCTCCCACTGGCAATCAATAGCCTTGCTCTTCTGGTGCTGTGGTATTTAGTCATTATGGGCTGATATTTTTTTGTCTGGCTTTATCAATTTATCATAAGTTCTCAGGGGACTGCAGCTTGCCCACAGTGGCAGGTTTGGGGCCATAGGTGTTTCCCCTTTGTCCTATTTCTTGCTTTTACTACCACTGCTATTTGCTGGAACTAAATACGGAAGGTATATTCACCTTGACAGCAAGCATTTTTACTAAACTGCTGTTAACGCTTTCTGCAGGGAGGGTTTCTCCATTCAGGAGTGGTTTGACATATGTTTTCTTTTTAGCAGCTTTCTTTAATAGGTCTGCAGAGATTTTAAACAGCAATTAAGCTTTGTCAGTGTAACATGATGGTGGCCTAGAACTCCTCTTCCAAGGTAAATCATCTGAACAGAGTGGCCCAAGTCAGGGCCATTCTCTGAAAGCACAAGGCTGAGGGTACCAGGCCTGCTGAAATGATTCCTGCTGTGGTCAGTGCAGTGTCCGACAGTCATCTGCTTCCCAGCAGCCTGGAAGACAGACCACAGTGTGTGCACAGACAGGGAGGGATAAGCAGCCAAGACAATTTCAGGGCCTTGGTTAGGTCAGCTCTGTTAGGCAGTAGTGGAAAGCATCTGCGGTGTGGATGGGAGGGGATGAGCAAGCTTTAACTTTTGCCCGAGGCACCTGTAACTATCTATGTCAACACCACTGAATAAGGGAGGGACAGGGACTGATCCCTGGTCCCAATTTCCAAGTGGAACAGACTAGATCACGTCCGCCCATCTGCGGGGTAGTCACCTACACAGAAGACTGTCCTGAAGAAAGCTAAGTTTGAGTCACTCAAGAGAAGCCAGGAGTGACAATTAAACGGAGAGGACAACATGTTACCAATGCTTAAGTTCATTCCCACGCTGTCACTTATTTAGAGCGCAAGCAAAGCAAATGCTATGTACATTTCATCAGCTTTGGGTTGGTTTTGCACATTCCATATGAACCCCAACTGTTTAACAGGTCTTTGATATCCCTGGTCATGTCTGCCAAACAGTGACATCTCCAGGTTTTTGGAGACACACTTCAGTTTCAGAGGGTGCTCTGAGGAAGCTTCTGTGATCCGAGCACTTCGAGCCAACTGCCTTTAACTATGATGCTATCTCGTATGCTCAGACTGTCTCGATAATTCAAGTACTCTATGCATATGGGTGCGAGTTCTCCTTTGGCATGTGCCCAGCTCTACAAAAATGATAGATGTGAGCACTTGTTTCATATGGTTTGTTCTCAGATTCCTTTCAGACATTTCCTTGACAATGGTAAATAATTGGCTTGATTGCTTTCTGTGCCTTTCTATTATCCATTTTTCTAGCAATTTGAGGGTCTCATATTTTGGTTCATTTGCTGTACTTTCATGACCGGGAATGAAGTCAGCTATGTATATCTAATTCCCTCTTTTCATTGTGTACCTCAAAATTGTAGCATTGCAGTTTCAGCATCATGAAGAGTCACTAGCAATAACTCGTTTAAAATGTTCTCCAGTGATTTAGTGTCATTTTCTACTTCAGTTGCTTTACATCCTCAAACTTAATGGTGAAACAACTCACAGCAAACACAAGTACTAGACATTTCTTCTTGGTTTGGGTGTCTCATGGTTCTGTGGTGATACTGAACTCAGTCCAAAAGCTACCAGCTGTCTCTGCTGTAGAACTGGTACTCCAAACTACAACTGACTAGCATCACATCATGTGGTTGCCTTTTCAGTCATACTGCCATATTTTGGGACAGGATAAACGATCCCCTGTTCTCTAGTGGTATGTAATGGTTATACGTGGTTAGTATGTCTATGCTATCTTTTTTTCCTTTTTTTCAGAACTCACCAGCTGTCTGATGGTGGGGTAACAGTAGAAAAGTAGTCAACTAGTTTAAAAATCTGATATTAAAGCCCTTTAGAAATTACCTTTAGATAGAGCGGTGTTGCTTTTATCTCTTCGGCACATAATCCTTGGGAGGTCAGCAAATGCCTGTGGATGACATGGCAGAAAACTGCATTTTACATGCCTTTTCAGCCAAATTTAATCCACTTCCCGACCCCCCTCAAAACAGGTTGTGGCCATGATCAGCTCAAGGTGGTGCCATGCAGTCTCCTTGTTGGTGCAGCAGAAGGTTGTGAGACACATGCTGCTCCCAGTAGATCCAACAAATCCCATTCCTATTGTTGCAGGCATTACTCAGTTCTTCTGCAGATGGGATGCTAAATGCCATCCCCAACTTCCCGTGTCTAGATGAGGCCCATAATCTTGCAGAGGAGCTGTTTGACTTACCAGAACCCTCTTGCCGTTACCACTGCTTGCCATGAAGCACTGGGAATTGTTCTGCTTCTCCAAAGTAGATAATCCTCACACAGGAAGGTATTTAATCATGTACTCCACTTGTCTGCAAACGTGCAGCTTGTCTGGCTATGGTGCTTGCCTAGTTTTTCCTCATCCAGTCATAGCTTGGGAAAAGTGGAAGCACAGACACAGAAGTGCTTCAGGGACACACAAAAGGCACTTTTGGGCAAAGGTAGTTTGATTACCAGTCAACTCTTCTAAGCTCTCAAACGAAGGCCGCACTGAAGTGAAACAAAGCATAGGCATCTGAAAAGAAAGAGCATCCTGTTGGGTAGAAAAAGCGCACAAGGCAGGTGCAGCGAAACACTCATGCAGAGACTTGTCATCTATGTAACAAAAGATGCTTATCCTGCCCAAGTTGGTACAGTCATTCACATGGTGACAGCCAGGACAGCCCTGTTGACCTCACCCCCAGGGGACTCAGAATAATTATGCCAGCCTGAATTTTATACCATCCTACCACCATTATGCTACTCTAGCTGGCTCTGGTTGACTGAGTTTGTCTCTCAAACAACGCTGAGGAAGTCTTTATCGCTTCACGTTTGCTATCGCCCTACTGCTTGTTTTGTCATTTCCTGAGGGGTTTTCCTGTTTGTGTCACAGGGTTTGATTTGGGGCAAGGTTTTTTGATGCCATCTTGTATTTGTATCATGAGGTTGTCTGAGGTTTACAGCAGCCTTTCTTTTTCCACACCTTTACATTTTATTAATATTATGTGCCTGCAAAATCTCACTCTTGGTCTCACTTCCTGTCTCCTTGACAATATTATTTTTTATTTTTTATTTTATCAGTATATTTGATCTCAATTACTCCTCTTTCCATGGTTATTGTATTCAAAGTCTGTATGCAGGACACCTTTTATTACCCATCAGATTATTAGTGTTTCGCTTTTAATTTTGTCTACATTTTACCTCTATGCATTAGGTTTTTGCGTTCATATGGGTATATTTTCATGTTTTTTTCTCTTAGTGGATTAAAAATTCTAGGTCTGGTCTATCTTAAATCTTGCAGTTACATGGGAATCTGCACCTTACTCTTACATACAGCTCCAGCTTTTGGAGGCTTGTTGAGGAATCTTCTTTTAAGACTTTAAATCCTTTAAGATTTGATAATCACATGAATCTTGAAGTGTTCAGCAAGATGGTTATCTGTTGCAGTCTTTCGGTTGCATGCACTTTCTGGGCGGAAACAGTCTTAGAGAGTTTTTAGATCTTCACTTGGGTACTCACCAGCTTAGTGCTGATGCATCTGTTCACCACACGGCCACGTGTCTGTCTCAGAGAGCAGTGTGGCTGCCTTAATTTTGTTTCTCCTTCTGCCTGGCTTCGCTACATCCTATATCTGTTTTCCATTGCAAGCTAGGGTATGTCCAAATGATGAGCACGGTCTATCTGCATACAGGCAGCTCTGGCACAGTGCCATGATTATTGTCTTTCTTTAGTTGAAAGATCCAGAACTCATCCTTAATGATGGATGCGATTACAATTCCCCAGCAAAAAAGGCTCCCAGTTAGAAATTAAGCCGGTAAGGGCACACGTTCACTTTGACATTGTCAACAAAATAGTCAATTCAAAATACTACAAGTGGAGAACGAGGCAAAACGAGGGTGGTGGCACTCAAGCTTGCAGCTCGACAACAGCAGCCTGTGGTGCTGCCAGTGTAACGACAGCCAAGGTGATGGCTGCTTCGTGGGAGATTCGCTGTGAATCACATCCGTTTACAGGTGCCAGCAGACACAGCGTGGGCAAAGAGCACAGTGAGCCCACTGCTGGCTTGGATATGTTCTCCTTGGAGATAACAGCAGCTGGAGAAGCTCCAATTAATAAGCTGGAAGCAAACGCAAATCTTATCAATCCTTACTTGGAATCCAGTCGACAAGCCAGCATGTTGCTAGAAATAGCATTAGTATCAGTAAAGCAGTGCTTCAAGGTCCTAGGTATGTGACAGGGATGAATGGATGTTCATCATTCTTCACTAGATCACATCATCATCTTCACTAGAGCAAAGACATCCTCTATGAGCATGAGTAGAAAGGGGCAGATTTGGGAAAGGGAGTAAGACGATTTATGAGAAGCTGGGCCCAAACCACCCGCCAGCACTCCACTATCAGCAGACAGCTGGAAACTCACTGGTAAGATGTGCACTTTGTACCTTCCTAATCGTTGTCCCAGACAGATGATGACAGCCCACTGCTTCTGGGTGGGAACTCGGCAGCCTCCAGGAGGAGGAGTGCAGGCAGCCAAACGACTCTCCCAACCCTCTAATAAGCTCATTAGCATATGTCTTTGCTAACGATACATATAGAACCAGACTACTCCCATATGACAGATCTCTGGGTTATTTTACCATTAAAAAAAAAAAAAAAACAACAACAAAAAACACCACAAAAAACTGGGAAATCGCATCCAAAAATGGATTAAAAGAACATGAGAAGTGGAAGGTCAAGCGTTCAACAGCTGGGTAGTGCCAGAACTGGGACAGTTTACATAACCTTGCTGTAGCCTCCCTGAGTGCATGCAATAGTTAGTCACAGGATCGTGGGGCTTTTTTTTCCAGAGAATCCTGACTCATTTGGTGATGTAATGGCCAAAAGGATTAAAGAAAAAAATAGAAATATTGCTCTCCTCACATTCAGGAGGTGGCACTATGCAGAAATCCAGCCCACAATGGAAACAGAGTTATTAATTTTCTTCATGAGCTTCTGCAGTACAGCCTGCTCAGAATATCTTTAATTCTTTACCAATAGTAATTAATCTTCATGCTGTGCGAGTAAGAATATATTGTTATCCCCCTTTTATATGCTGGGGACAGAAGCACTAAAATCGAAGTTTTCCGTGGGTTAATCTGAGATATCCTTATGGGGTAAATTATTTCTTAGCACCTGCTTACCTGTTAGACCTGAAGACCACTATGTTAGTTCTGTTACACAGTGTGGCTTGGAGACAAACAATGAATAACAAGAAACAGTTTAATTCTATTTTTTGGCATTTGGGGATAATTCTTTGGGAAGTGTATGCTTCTGGGAATCACAGAGCCCTGTGTAGGCCTATTTTTTTGGAAGATGGAGTGTATGTCTGCAATTTATCAATGCATCTGCTACAGGATTGGTCTCTACAAGCAAATGAAGAAAGTGATATTTAAGAATAAACTCAGGCTTTTTCCTCCAGGTTTTTTCCACCACAGGAAGCCAGCCTTCCCAGCATTCCTCTGATGCTCAGCAGAGGGCTAATGTTGACAGCAGAAGGAGGACAATGATGCATCTTTAAGTGTATTACCTGTTCTTCATTTCTATGAAATCATGTAATGTAATATACACACTGCCTCCTGTATCTTCAAAAAGATACTGTCCCAAAAAAAGAATTAATATATTCCTTGGCTGGATTATAGATGCTGCTGTTCCGGTGTCCTTCTCCTGCAGGCTTCTCACTGTCATTTAAAAAATATTTTTGCTGAAAGTCAACACATTTTAGCAACTTTCACAGATAGTTTTAAAATGTTTATTTGAGTAAGCAAAATAAGAGTAAGAATTTTTTTGGTGACGTTAGTAGGATGCAACTTTTGATAAATCTGGAAGTTATGAAAAGATGGATTTAATATGTTTTTTCTGGATTTCCTCACATAGCCCCAGATGTGGTTTTTTTCCCTGTGTCCATGTGTAGCCTTAGAGAGTGCAAACACATCCAGAGCTTATAAACACAGACATTCAACTTTTAGAAAATGCATGATCCTACTTGAAGATGTTATTCTCAGAGTTTAGCACCTGCTTTGCTGGTTTGAGAGAATCTCTGTGCAGTGTCTGAGGAAACACCTCTTCCAATTTGTGTTTTAGGGATATTCTGGGACAATGAGAAAAACAGGTTGGTATGAATGTAAACGTTTGAGATTCGGCCCTCTACTGCAATAAGGAAGGCCTCTTCTGTTTCTTCTTTAAAGATACAATTGTGATCTAGTTTCCTCCATCTACCTGCTCCCACAAATGGTCTCTCTCTTACACAAAATACAAAAAGCTCTTTTCCTATCCCTGCCAATACCCCTCCTTCAGCTTCCATGTATTAGCGTGATTAGCGCTGACGAGCAGGATGAAGAGCTCAGCTCAAACCCTTCCCTTCCGCTTCCAGGCTGCTGTTCCCACCTCAAAGAGAGTCTCCCCAGGGGAGCCAGAGCTGCCACCTCAGCATCCCCTGGCACTAATCAACCGTGAGTCAGCAGGACCCATTTAGTACTCCTCAGCCCAAGCACCTCCTGAAAACACAGTGGGATGTTTCAGGCAAATACTGTCAGCCTCTTGAAATAGTGTAGGCAAGTTCAGATCCTTTTTTTTCCCCCCACTACTCTGTAATTATTATTATTATAATATGCTATACATGACAGGCTATAGCTGGTAAAATACACATGGAAAAAACCAAAAATGAATGGAAGCGTCGCCGAGTTAGCAATGTAGAAAGGAAGGAAGCATAAGAGAGGATATAAAACAGGGAAGACAATTAGTGACCTATTAGTCTGTGATTAGTGTACTGGTCTGAAGTGAAGAAATTGAACATGGCATTTGGTTATCCTCCTGAAAGGTAGTCTCAGTTTAAAAGTTTGTGATTTAAAAAGACACCGTAAAACTTACCACTTTGGGGATCTTTTAAAATACAAGTTTCTTGCATTCTCACTTTTGCAAATTATGGCTCAGAAGAATCCAGCAAGTGATGCTGATGGGTTTTTCTGAGAGACAGCCTAGTTTTACCAGCAGTGGTTTGAAACAACTAAGAAAAATGAACTGATATCCTGCCCTGTTCTACAGAAGAGCTGCCTTTACATCCCCTTGCTATTACCAACCTCAGCATGTTTTGCTTCTCAAAATATTGCCTTCCAGTACAAACTGTGGCTATTATTTATTCAGCATACATTTATGATATCTGTCACTGATTTCTTGCCCACTGAGAAGTCCGACAGGCACTCAAGTGTCATTTTGTGACTGTTGCACTCCATTCCCAGGTGCTAAATTATTAATACAAATAAATCCTAATCAGGCTCTGTAATTTTCATATTGCTCACCTGCAAAAATGGTGTGGCTTTTTGCAACTTTATAGGAAGATAGCAGCAGGGAATAGGAAGGAAAGGGGAAAATCTTGACGCCACATCATTTAACATGTGACTGATGTGACTGTTTGCAGAATTAAGGTTTTGACAGTATTTTTATGTTTTCCATGAAAAAGGCTGATGGGGAAGTGACATTTCAGTGGACATTATTTCAAGGTTTTAATGAATAAGTGTTTTAGGGTTGGAGAAATAAGGAGAAAGTAGTTTGGCATGAGGAGGAAGGCCACATAGTTGAAAGTGGGAGAAAAAGCGTTATGGACTTAAGGCTAAGATGCTTAGAGAAGTTGAGGGAGTAAGAGGAGAGTGTAAAGAGCTCCTCCTGTATCACGTATGCAAATTTAATTATATCTGCTCTTTAGCTGGGAGGATGCCTGTCAGATTTTCTGGGTGATTCCTGAAGGTAGATATCAACATGGTCAGACCATGGTGGTGAGGACCAAAGAACAAGACTGGTGGGAGGAGAAGCTGCTGTGGGCATGCACAGGCTCGACTCACGCAGAAGCAACTCTCCAGCACGTCTCACTTATCCTGCGGGGGCCGTAGGAACTCACAGCATCTCTACTGGTCTTTAAAATCCTAAAGAAATTACAGCTCCCCTGTAGGGGAAACCCAAGGCTTCTTCCCATGCTTCCCATGCAACTAGCAGCCCTTGGTTTCTGACTCCACACCTCGCTCCTCTCCACCAGTACCAGCTCAGAGCGTCAGACTTTCTACAGCGTGCTGCCAAGCCACTTTATCTGCCCAGGTTTAGAGCAGCTCTGTGGCTGATGTCTGAGATTGTTTTGGTCTGCTTTCATTGATTAGTTGGTTATTTTCTGGTTTGGCTCAAAAAGGAATGTTGTCTGTCTGTTTTTTCTTTGTGCCATTCTGGTTTTAATTCACAGCAAGAGCATTCAAAGTTTTGGACAAGGATTCTTTATTCTCACTTTCTTGATTATAAAATTAAGTGCATTTATTTCCTATAGCTCTTGCAGGAAGAACACCTGGTTCTTCAATTAATGTCCAAGATGCCTAAGATCCCTAAGAATATAAACCTCCATTGATTTGTGGGGAAGTAAGATCATGCATAACCCTGTATAAAAGGCAAACTTAGGGCATGCAAAAACGCATCTTTTCATAGAGCAAGGCACTGTTTTTTTTGCTGAGGAGCCTGGGTGCCTTAATACTAAGGCACCATTTGCAGTCCTGATAGTCTCCAAGATGAAAGTTTGTAACACTGCTCTCCCTCACGACTTGGGCTGGGCCAGCTGAGGCTGGTCTTTGGCCACCAGCTCTGTTCTGCCTGAGCTAGTGCCTGCCGCTGGCCCAGTGGGTGCAGCCTCAGCTCCTCAAAGTCCATAGGATCAGGGTCCCACTTGATGTTTCTGCAAAGGCAGAACCAGACCTCTCCACTGAGCTGCTGTTATCACCCAACAGAATGAAAAGCAAAAATTGTCTTTCCAATTGATCTATACATTTCCAGTCTTGTGCTGTTTATATCTTCTATATGGTAAAATAATATGTTTTTAAAAAATCAATTTGCATGGAAAGACTAGAAGGGAAACTTTTAAAAGAGTCTGAAAATTTTGTTTGTTTATACATCTATAGTCAGGTTTTAAATGAGAAGTGACAGAAGGGACACTTTCTTTTGGAATTCCCATCCTCTCCAAATTCTTTATATGCATTAGTGGAACAAACTCGGTAGGGTCCTGAAATGCAATGACCAAGAGTCACCCACACAGAACCTACACAGTCACCTAGACAGAGAAGAGAAACATTTTTTTGTTGTAAACACAGAGCTGCAGACATCCTCATAGGAAACAAGGTTACATTTGAACCTGTAAAACTGTAATTTCATCAGCAAATCAAATCATCAAGATCAAATTAAATACCAGCAGCCAAAAATGATATCTAGGGAGGAGAAGGGAGATGGAAAAGTAAACCTTATTATTGAAAACTTTTATTATAGTTCTCTTAGCTATTTCAACATGTTTTATTAAGCTTCTGTCCCTCTACATCTGTATTTTACATGTCTCTCTTTTTTTCGTTGGAGCCTAAGCTGTGATTTCTTCAGTGCTAAGGCCAGAGAGTTTTCCAAGGAGACGAGTGACAGTGAGGTGCGCTAATCTGTCAACACAGGAGCATCCGAGGTCATGGGCAGGGTGGTGCTGGAGACGGGGCCTGAACGTGGAGCGTGTGACACTGTCAGTGGGCACTGGAGGTGACCGTGAACACCTTGAGAAATGCAGGAAGAGTTACGAAGTTGCTTGAGGACGCGAAGGGAACAAAGTGTACGGACACCTCTTTCTGATCACCTGCCTGTGGAGGGAGGTGCACAGCGTCAGGAGGGCAGCAGAGCCAGCGCGTCTTTGGGGGCCGAGCAAGACCGAGGCCCCAGCAAAGGCACCCAGCTGCACTGCGGAGTGTCCTGGCTTGTGGTAGACACAGGGACAGCAGGTACAACCCCTGGGAGACGGCCACGGTGGGGCTGACACTCCTCCCAACATGACCAGCCACAGCGGGGCTGACACTCCTCCCAACGTGACCGGATGAAATTCCCTATGACTAAACACGACATCTGGAATAAAAACTTAGTTCTGGAAAACCTCTGCATTACCACCATTGCCGTATAACCCACTATTGCCAAATTCAAGAATTAGGGATAAAAAAAAATGATGACAAGCAAGACGTCGTCTTTCACAAAGAGGCGTAATCTGCTTAAGGTTGTTCTCCCATTCATCGGGGATGTTGAGACGTTCCGCTCACGCCTCCCCGGGGCGCCCCGGCGGGGCCCGGAGCAACGTGAACCGCTCCACCGTCGGCGGCAGCTGCCGGCCGCGACCCCTGCCGCGGGCTGGCTGGCTGGCTGGCTGGCTGGCTGGCTGGCTGGCTGCCCCTCTTCTCCCTCCTTCTCCCTCCTTCTCCCTCCACTTCGCCCCCGGCACGGCCTCGCCGGGCTCCCGCGGGCCGCCCGAAGGCGACTGCCGTTACCCGGGGGCGGCGGCCGAGCGCTGCCCTCAGAGCGGCCGCGGCGAGCCGGCACTGAGGGGGCCGCCTCGCCCGCCCCGCCTCCCGCCCCGCCGGCCAATCGGAACGGCGACGGCCGCTGGCTTCGCCTCACCATAGGCCGGCGGCGCTGCCAGTCTGAGGCCGCCCCCGCGCGGGGCGCGGTGGGCGGGGGGGAGGTGGCTTGCCGGCTCCGTGCGGGCGGGCGGGCGAGCGAGGCCGGGCGGTGGCGGTGCTGCGGTTGCGCCATCTGTCAGGAGCCCCGGTGGGAGGGGAGCGCCCGAGCCGCGCTCGCCCGGGCGGAGCGGAGCGGAGCGAGGGAGGCAGCAGCAGCGGCGCGGGAAGACGGTGCGAGCTCATCCCTGCCCCGCACGAAGCCGTCGCCGCCTCCGCGCTCGGCCGGTGCTCGGCGCAGCGCGTCTGCCCGCCGGGAGGAGAGGCAGCGGCGCCCCTCGCTGCGGGCGGGCGGGCGGGCGGGGGCAGCCGGCGGAGGAGCGGAGCGAGGAGGAGGAGGAGGATGTGAGTGCGGCGGCGCCGCCCCGGCCCCCGCGCTGCGCCGAGCCCAGCCGAGCCGCCTCAGGTAATGGAGGGGACGGAACCCGCCGCGCCGCCGCCCCGGGGGGAGCCGGGGAGCGGGGAGGGGGGGGCGCGATGGATGGATGCTGCGGCGCGTTTGTTTCCTTTGTGCGCCCGGGCGGTGATGGGGTGCGGGGGCTGCGGGGGAGGGGAGACGGCCGCGCCGCTGCGGGTGTCCCCCACGCACCCCCACGCATCCCGCCCTCCTCCGGCAGCCGCGGCCTGCGGCGCTGGTGAGCGGCTGTGCGGGGCCGGGGCGGGCGGGCGCTGCACCCCGGCGTGCCCGGGGGTCGCCCGTCTCCGTGTCATCCCCCGTCGTGGGGGCAGCCGGCCGGGGAGGGGGGCGGGGGCACAGCACAGCGCTGTGTTTGTTGCCGCCGAACTGCGAAAAAGGGGAGGGGAGGAGAGGGGGGGATATAAATAAAAAGACCTTCTCTCCCTCTGAAATAAATCGTATAGGATTTGCGCGTCTGTGACAAAGGCCTCTTTCATGGAAGAAAGAAGGGATGCACAAAATGCCCAAGGGTGGTAGGATGTGAAAAGAGGCTTGTTTCTTGTCTTCCCCCTAGAGCCTCTCTGTTCCTCCCCAAATGAGGCCGCTGATCTGGTGCCAGATCCTTTCCAGCCACATTTTAGATTAGCGAGAGATACCAAACGTCACACCATGGGTGCCAGCGTTTTGCTGCGTCTGCAGAGCTACAGTGTACGTGTCGCCCGACCCCCTTAATAACGCTCGGTTTGGTCCCTGCTTCCTCGGGAACTCCCCTTATTTCTGCTCTGTGTAGATTTTGCCTGTGTGTTAGCACTAAGACAGGGCCGGGGAGGGAAGGGGGTCACTTTGTGAAAACAAGACCATGATGGTCTGTTCAGTGGTGACAGGGAGGACAGGGCTGAGCCGGTGCTGGAGGAGAAGGTTTAGGCTGAGTGGAAAGCAACCCTCTGCAGTTATTCATCAATCATTCTGGTATGCTCTGATTCTTAAAATGCTAAATAACAACTGGGAACGGACTGGGCTTTTGAAATGCATGCACGGGACTGGGAACACCTTTGAGACCTTGTCATTTTCCTCCTTGTGTACAACCTCCGTAACTCCCACATCCTTCCTTCCACCATCCCTGCAGCTGTAACACTTTCCAGTATCTCCTCCCCACGCACCCTTTTTTTTTTTATACTTTTTTTTCTTGACATCTTTTTAACTAGCTTTCTGTGGCCAACGCTTAGAACAATTGCAGGTGAAGATCTGTTTGTTTATGTGCTGATGGAGGAAGTGCTTTCGTTAGGGTTGATTCGTCTGATCTCCCATGAGGAGGAGCAGTAAGCTAAAGGGGCACCGTCAACTTGAAATCCAGAGAATGTGCATGATGAATGGAGAGCTGTGTCCAATATTACACCCACCGTTGAGCTCCCTGCTGGAGATCTGTGGTTTTTATAAGCCTGTCTTCTGACTGTGTGGGTTTGTCATGCAGTGAAGGAGTAAAAACACACTTCAAACAAAGTTCTGTTAAGTGAACAAAGGAAGCCAGAAGAAAAATACCAGAGTGGGAAGGGAAGGCAACATCTCCAGCTTCTCAGTTACCTCCATTGCAGCCATTGCTTGACCTGGTGGGAAACTGGAGGGGAGAAAAGTTCATTTTTACAATTGAACATTTGCTTAGTACCAGTACAGAGGAAAGATTGTCACCTTCCCCCAGTGATACAGTTTTCTAGCACCTTGATGTATATGCTCAGAAAACTGGTAACACTTGGTGAATGTCAGTAGATGGGTGCCTTTTCACAATTTTTAAGAACAATTTTGATAAGGGAATCTCTCAGAAAAAACAATGGGTTCCTTCTTGAGCCTTTTTTTTTTTTTACCTCACAAAGCTGTGATTTTGATGAAAAAGAGAAAGGAAGATTGCTTAATTAATGCCTTAAAAATTTGTATTTCATTGTCAGTAGGTTGCAGATTTCTCTTAGTTTGTTGAAATGTTCAGATGCTTCTTAAAGGGTGCCTGTAAGCCTGCTTCTTCTCCAGCTCTAACAAATTACTGCCTCATCTGCATGGCTCATCTCTGGCAAAAATAAGAATTTCCAATATGAGGTTGTCTAATGGTAGGCCACTGACTGTGTTGTTTTGTGGTTTATGCTTCAGGCATGTTGTTTCAGAAATTCTGTGTTGCCTGCTGGTGGAAGATGTAGTGGTGTGAAATACCAGTTAAGTGTAAAACCCTGAACGGGCTTCTCTAGAAATTGTTTTGATGTTGAATAAATACATGTCTTCAGTGAAGGATAAACAGCTTTGGCATGTGGGCACAGCAGTCGATGTAAGGCAGACATGATGAAAGTGGTACAGAGAAATTGCTTATTAATCATTTTCATTTTAAGTGTCTTTAAAAGTTGGGGTCCATTGGAAAAATTTATATTTCGTTTGAGTAAGTAAGCATTGCTGAGGAACTAGATATTTATGAGATACTGTACTAGATTTCACAATAACTTTAGACGAAATGCCTGAATAGTGTCATCTGAAATGCATGGGTGGAGTCTGACAGAGAGGACCCCTATGGTCACTGGCCCTATGTCTGAGCTGAATTAAACCAAATATACTAATCAAGACATGGTATGGTCTGCACTGGGTTTACTGTGTAATAAAATTGTGGCTAGATGAGTGAAAACTGTTCAATGCCTTCATGATGGTTTAACACTGTAATATGATACACCTACAATAACATATATTTAGTTGTGTTAAAGAAGGCTGAGAGCTGTTGGCCACCTTATGCCCGATTACTTTTATTTAACCAACATTTTCACTTTGCTGTTGTGCTGCATTATAGTGCTTTTACTTCAGGGAGAGAAAGAGTTGCACTGACGTGTTTTCCCTTCCTCCTTCACTCTGGGGTGCACATTAATATTTGATTCAAACTTGTTTTGTAAAGTTCTGCTTAATTCTGTTTGGGCACTACTTTGAATGTATAATAATGGTGTGTGTTTGTGTCATGGACAGTGCTTTGTAATTTGCTTTATGGGCAGGTCTGCTGCTGGTAGGGTGTATTGTCAAAGTGACCTTCCCTCAAGAGGGAGAAAACCAATAACTCCTGTCCCTTTCCCACCCCTGCAGCTCCCACAGAAGTGTCTTCATAAGTGATTTTGACCCATTACTCCAAAAACAGGACTTGAACTGACAAATCTAATTCACCCGAGCAATCTCATTGAAAAGTAGCAATAAAGGACTCCTTTGGTGACAAAAGGCCTATAGATCTGTATCGTGCAAGTCAGCGATTTACTTAGGGTTCAGCCCACAAAAGGGTTAGTGTCTTCAGTGTGGGGCGTCCTGAGGCCTCGCTACCAGGGCGGTTGTGACCCCTGTGAATCTCACACCCCTGAGCAGGGGATGTAGCTGCTTGCTGTGCTGTGTTGAATACATTGCGCACCTTGGAGCTGCGCTCACAGCTGCCGGTGTGCTGGGGGAAATGCTGCCTGGGCCACCCAATACCAAGTGCCTCAGAACGAGGTGGAACTCCAGTGATGTGTCTGCATACCTGCTGGGTGTCTCACTTGGCACCACAATGGCTTGCTCTTATAGTTTAAAAACCCCAAGCTATACTTGATAAGATAGACATAATTCAAAAACAACAACAAACACAACAAAAAACCCTTTATAGCTTACATGTCAATAGGTGACAAAGATGCAAGTGTATAAGAATTGGGATTTTTAGCATTTCCATCCTCTCACAGATTTTGCCCTTAGGGCCTGACTTTCTTCTAGACTGAGAAATGAGAGGTCTGGATGAAAGGTGAAAGGTTTCAGTTGTTCCGGTACATCCAAGAAGCCTAAAACACTCCTTAAGGAGCACATGGGCCTCGTTAGCGCTGAGCTGTAGGGCAGTCTCCCTTAATGTGCTCAAGCGCTGGTTTGGTTTCAGGCAGGTAAGCTCAATTTCAGTGGTCCATTTGAACCTGTCTGCAGGAGGTGTCCTTGAGCCCTGAAACTAGAAACAGGCTTGACCTTGTGGGAATTTGCAACCAAGGAGAAGCACTCCGTTGTTTTCCTTACCACTGGCCGCAGGAAAACAATGGCATTTTGTAAAGGATTTTCAGAACTCTCCTTCATTTGGAATGGGAACAGAACTGAACAATATCAGCACTTTTGCCAAGGGAAGTGAAAAATATAATTACTTCAAGTCAATCAAAACATGTCGCCTCATCTTGCTTCTGACTGTTTGGAATGGTAACTTGCTATGAAAGCAAAGATGTCAACTCAAAATATTGGTACCTGTTTGGAACAAAATAGAACCTTTGACATCTTGACTTTTTACTGAAGTATAAAATCAGCAACAGTATTACAGAGCTTTTAGATATGGATAGAACTAAATTTTCCTGCAGAAAATGACTGTCATATTTTTCCTGACCAGATCTACTCCTTGTATACCATGAATTTGAATGAACATTTTTCATCTGGAAAAGCGACCAAAAATCTAGCCTTGCAATATCAACTGATATGAATTAGATGGCCCAAGTGAAATCATTTTTTCAACAGGGGAGAGGATAGCAAATGAATTTTAAACTTGATGTCCTTCCCAAAATGCAGCTCCTTTTTTGTATTAAAGGCATCCCACCTTGAGTGTATCTACTGATGTTGTTTGTGACAAGGTGGTATGGGGAGAGTTTTCCCCACGCTTTCCAGCTCAGCTTCTTCTGATTCAGGATGTCTTGCACCTCCAAAAGTTGCTTGTTCCACAATATAATTTTCAAGAGTATCTGTAAGTAATAAGTCCTACTTGATTAAACCAGTAGCCTAAATTCTTAGAGCAAGATAGTTGATGTTCTTTACAGTGAGACATGGTTTAATGTGATGAACTATACAAGGCAGCTGCAATGTGAGAATGTTTTGATGGGAACAGAGAGGGTCACTTATTTATTTTATTTTATTTTGGTGGCCTTTTTAGGAGGCGACAATGACTGGATGCCTTTTCTAGCCTAGGGAAATTCTTAGTCCTATCCTGCTTTAGGTACTCTGTGGCTACAACCAGAAAAGAAGGATGTTGAAAAGCGGCTGTCGAGTGATGTGCTTAGTGCTTTGAAGTACGAAGCAGCCCAGCCAGAGCTCCTCAAAAGAGCTACTTTTAATAGTATCAGATCCTGTGCTGTGAGAGCAGTTACTGAGCTGTCCCCAAAATGCACGGCCCTGTGGTCGGCGGCACTATCGCCAGCCAGCCCTGAATGAAGGTGCCACCTCACATAGTACAATTTGCTTCACAGCTCTTGGGGTGGCCTGGGGAGGAGCTTCCTTGCATCCTCGATGCTGCCTTGCAACAGATCTGGGAGCTGTAAAAGAAAGATAAACATCTAAAGCTTTGGCTGTGTAAGGGCTTTATTTTAACCTGAAATTGAGACCTTACGTTTCAGGCAAAATCTACCATCAGTAATGAGGCTTCCAGAAATGCTTTAAAAATGTTGTTTTATTCACCAAAGCTATGCCACTCAGAGTGGTGAATTTGGAAGGTATTTTGAAGCTGAAAGTGATGGTAATGGCACCAGTACAACATACGAAGAAGCAGATAAGCACCTGGGGTGGAGGGACATTGAACAGCCCAAGTGAAGAGCTGGCTGAAGCAGGCAGCGGAAGCTGCTCTGGTGTGTGTGAGTGAGAACATTTGCTTTAATAGAAAAAAAGTGTTTGGCACCACTTAAACTTGCAAATGACTCTTGTTTTAGCGATTTTTGGAGGAGGAAGGAGGAAACCTCAAATGATTGGCTTGACTTAGATGAAATAGCTTCTCTGTTTGAAATTGTCCTTTTCCTCTTGGCTCCAGTTTTACCATGTTAACAGATTTGACCAAAATAGTTCTCAAGCATTTTTGCTGTACTCCAAGATGAAAATATTATTGCCAGATTTGAAGCTATATGAAGTTTGCTATATGAAGCTATACAGAGAAGTTAAATGGGATGTGAAAATTAAGATTAATATTAAATACCCATCAAGGTTTTTTTTAAGAAAAACTTTCCTGTTCTATGAGAGCTCTCTAATGACCATATGTGGTGGTTCCTAGCCTGCTTTTTCTTTACAATTTCTATTATTTTACTTGTGGGGTTTTTTTTTTTTTTTGAAACAAATAAACTTTAACATTCATTTGAAGGCTTTTTATTGTATTAATAAAGACCTTCCAACCTCCCTTGTTTTAGAACAACCTATGTGTGAAAGAGCACTTTGTGTAATGTTGATCTTTGACTTGCAGCTGTACCACTTACAAAAGAAGCAGCTCTGAAGGTTTTCCTGACATGACATCAGAATATCATGCAGTTCCTGATATTGGTGAACAGATAACAGTTGATTTTTTTTTATTGTTTTGTTTTTTTTTTTTACAAATATGTTATTTTCTCCCCTTTTGTGCCTGACCTTTAAACTGCAGAATTACCCTGGGGATTATAATTGAAATTAATGCTCTTGCTTAAAATAATTTGGAAGACTTGTTGCTGGTTAGTTCAGAAGTTTTCCAAGCCAGAAGCCATGACAGTGTGCTGTGTCTCAGCGTCACGGTGGGAAATGGAAGAGCTGGGCACCTAGCTGGAGCTGAGATTAACAGCAACATTGGTGAACGACCTCGTGTCGGCTCTGGGCCATCAGTGAGACACACAGTAAGAGTGCTCGTGGACTTTTTCTCTCTGTTTTTAGCCTGTACAAACTTCACGACTATGTTAATGAGGGCTGTAGCTATCTCTATATCAATCAACATCCTGTGACTCTGGGGGCTGTGTTAACTGTCCAAAAAAATACAGCAGAAGTTTGTCTGTTCCTTCGTAAGTTCTGGACTTGTATCACTTCTCCACAAAAGTACTTTTCCTTCTTCTGGGACAACTCAGTCCCAGACCTGGTCATTTCTTAGGACTTAGCATAAGACCAGCATATACCCCTGTTTGGAAGATGGTGATGGTTGCGTCCTACAGCCAGCTGCTTTTACCCCAGGGAGAAGAGAGCAGGTGTAAGAGAAAGCAGCTCTCAGACTGTTAAAAGAAAGAATATTTGTTTGTTCCTGGGACTGAGTTTTTCTTCGTGGACAGCCTCTCATTAGGAAGCAATTATATGTTTTTCCAGGAAAAAAAAAAAGCATCTCTAAGACTCAAAATGAAAACCTCTATTGTCTGACTAGGCAACGAGACTGTTTCTTGTCTTAAACTATATGTAAACACTCAGTGTTTATTTTTAGTGGTGAGGTTAATGGTGGTTGGGTTTTTTTAATAGGTTAATAACCTCTTGCATGTTTTTAGACATTTCTGTGAACAGGTCCTCTTGTGCGCTGTCACTGTATGCTAATAACATTTGAAAATGGTCAGATCTGAATAATAAGATTTCAGAGGGGGAGCCCACATTCAGAGATTTTTCTCTGAAGATGAACAAAAATGCCAGTTCTGTTGCCTGCCTGCCTTCCTGGGAAGTAAATGAAAACTCCTAAACTTCCTTCTGGGATTTGGATATGAAATCACCAATAGACGATGGCATTTCTAGTTGTTGTCACTCTGGGAAGCATTTGAATTGGTGATTTTTGGTAAAAGACATTCTAGGTCCCATTTCCAAATTCATTGATCATGGTTTGCTGGTTTCACTCATCAGGAAGGAACAAAACTATTTCAGCCTAATCCTTTGAATAGCATAGTATCTGATGTCATTCATAATTTTCATTTAAAGCCTTTAGCTGAATATGCAGGCCATTTGTTCCAAATATTAAGTTCTCTGGGTGTCTTTGAATGGTCAGCAATCTTATATTCATAAGACCTTATACTTTGGACTTGTGAGGGGGAATAGCAACTGGATTTTATTTTTTAATCTCTTTTTCATTCAGAAAGACTAAGGCAAACCACCTTTAAAAGAAAAAAAAACAGATCCAAACATGTTTAATGCGACCCATTTTATTAGCTGTAATCACAGTTGAAAAACTTTGTGAGCCCATTGGCCTATAATTCACATAAGGTCAGTGTACAGAAGCTGGCAAGCTGAAGAGGCAGATTTAACTCTCAGTCTAATAGGCTGTATGCTCTCAAAACCCATGCATAGTGTTGGCTTTGATTTCTTTTGACCATCTCTCTAACAGTTTCCTTTTTGTAGGAAAAGTAATGAGCCCAAAAGTTTGGCTGAGAAGAGAGACGCTAAATGATGTGACCTTGTGAAAAGAACATCTCTTACATCTGAAGGTCAAAAATTTCCTTGTGTGCATTGGGGTAGGTAGGAGAGGAGCGTTGACTATCCTTCTTGCTTAGGGCAGCATTATTGACATGCTTAAAAACTGCAGAACTCCTTGTCCTAATGTTCAAGTGGGGCTGCCAAAAAGGAACAAACAGGGCTGCAGACAAAGTGCGCAGGGAAGACTGTGTCCCTCTTCCTCCTCCTCAGTCGTCGCAGGCAGAATGGGGAGAGCATTGGTTTGCAATACTTGATGACTTGACATTCAGAACAATTTGCTGCCAGTCCTGTAAAAGGTTAAAAAACTTCTTTATTTTATAGGCTTTTTTAAAAAAAATTGTGGGCTTCCTCTGGCATCAGTGTGTTTCAGTGATTTCTTCAAGGGTGAGGTGACCTTGTCTCTGCTCTTGCTACGTTTTCAGCCAGGCATAATTTGAACTGTTGTAAGGTTACGTTGTCTGGGGTTTTTTTTGTTTCCTCCCTATGCAAAAGAGTTAGTTCTGCTTTATGAAGCTGACTGTATAGCTGTAGGTGTTAAGCCAGCCAAATTTTTCTTTCATGGTCAGCTCCTCCACGATTTGCTATGTAAGTTCATGTCTCACAAAAGATAGTTATCCTTTTAGAGCTAACGTGGGACAGCAGGACTGAGCTGAGAATAGTCTGGACCTGAATGTGGACAAGTGGGTCAAAAAAAGCATTGATTTGGTTTTACTTCCTTGGGTAGATCACGCCTCAGACTTGGGATATATCTGCACGGCACTATGCTGAGATGGATAGAAGGCACTGTGTATGAGAGTCAGGGTAGCCCCAGCAGCCCAGGAGAAGCATCGTGACGATGTGCCTGCATGGCTTCCAGGACCACCATGATGTGAGTGTATCTGCACAGCACTGTGTGGTGCTGTGGAGGCTGTACTTTACTTTCTGACACAAAAAAGAAGAGACATGAGAGCGATGACCTGAAAGAGTGGATTAACTAGACGAATGTTCATTTTTACAGCACCAAAGACTACTCAAACTATCTTTTCAAAAAATTGCTACTAAACTTGAAAGAAATCCTCTCTTTTTTTTTTTTTTTTTGTTTGGTTGTTTGCATTATCTGCCATGCTGAAGAAGACTGATTATGTTCCTCAGGAGCTCCATCTATAACAGCTACCCACAAGCTTTAAAATGACATGGTGCTGCAATTGTATGCAGCATTTATTTTCAATCTTTTTTAAAGAAGGATGCAATTGCCATTCAAATTATGTCAGCATGAGAGCGGGAGAATACTTTGTGATGAGGGAGATCTTTTCAAAGTAAACTGGTTTAGAGCACTTGCTGTCTCAAATTTAATTTTGAAGTGTTAATACATTTCTGTGGATTTTGCCACGGACCATTGTTAACACTCTCTTCCAAAAGTGAAATATCACAGATCTTTAAAAAAATGCAGGTGTGAACAATCCTGCAAGGGAAATAAGGTCTGTGTTTGCCAATAATGTAGTCACTCCAAACTGCAATAATAAGAATTTATTCCGCAATAAGTTGCCGCTGTGAGGTATAATTTCTGAGAAAATATCTTGAACATGTCTGTCAAACCGCATAATGTAGATTAACTTTATGATTGTTGGTATGGGAACTTGCTAAACATGTGTATATCATGACAAGTATGTAGCTTTGGATGCTTTTACATCCTGCTTTAAACCTGGGGGGACACCTAGTTTTGTTTGAAGGAATGATCACCTACAATTTTGGGGGTTTCGTTTGGTGTGCTTTTTTTCTTTTTCTCCCTCCAATCATATCGAACAATTTATTTTCTGTGACTGAACTCTCTCTAGGGCTAACAGATTTCTCTTCTAAGAGTATTTTTTAATAGAATCATAGAATGGTTTGGGTTAGAAGGGATCTTAAAGATCATCTAGTCCCAACCCCCCTGCCATGGCCAGGGACACCTACCACTAGACCAGGCTGCTCAAAGCCTCATCCAGCCTGGCCTTGAACACTTCCAGAGAAGGCGCATCCACAATAGTTCTTCTATTAAACCACTTTTTAATAGTCCTCCTAACTTCTCTGAGATGAGCTCTTCTTCCTTTTAAAATTTAAACATAGAAGAATCTAGGTTTGAAGGGACCTCTGGAGATTACGTCCCTGCACGGAACAGGGATAACTTCAAAGCCGGGACCTCGTCCAGTCAGGTTTTGAGTATCTCCCAGGACAGACTGAACAAACCCAGCTCGCTTGATCTCACCTTCATACGTCAAGTGCTGCAGCATCTTGGTGGCCATCCACTGGACTCACTCCAATATGTCAATCTGTCTTTTCCCAGGACTCCCAAAACCAGACTGAATACTCCAGATGTGGTCTCACAAATGCTGCAGAGAGAGGAATAATTACTTCCCTCCACCTGCCGGCTAATTAAATTGCTTATTTGATGCCAGATCTTCATCTGCTGTCAGTTGTCCTTGCTTCCCTCAAGTTGGAGTGGTGGAAACTCTCCCTTGCAGGGGAGTACTTGTAGGCTCCTCTGTCACCTCAAAAAAAGCTGGAACAGAGATGGCCCTTTGCTTCAATTACATGAAGCAGATGACAAAACCAGTATTTACATACACAAAACTGCAAAGATTTCCATTTCCCTGCAGTGAATATTTGCACCAAACTTTCACACTGCATAGAGCAATATAACCTGAAGCAATAAGATTGTATCACAGTGATTATTTTGGTAATACAGTGAAGAAAATGCATGGTAAACAGCACATGCAAAGAGATGCATTGTGTGTATTCTGTTTGTTTTCCTGGCAGTACTTTAGCTATTAGCTAAGCTACCCACTTTAAAGTGAATGTTTGGTAGGAGATAAGAAGATTGAAATAACAGGCGTACCACCCAGATGAGCCTTGTGGGAGCTGTGGGACAATAACCATGTTTAAGATTTTATACCCAGAAGTTGTTCCTTCTCTGCTACATTTCTGAGACTCCGTCATTGTGAGTTGCACTATTATAGGTGACTGAAGTACATCTGACTAGCTAGAGTTTGTGCTTTTTTTAAAGGCTAATCTTCCTACTATATTTTTTTTATATATTTTTTTCAAACACACACAAAATGAAAGTTTTATGATTAATGATTTAAGTACTTAAATTAATATTTGCCTGAAAAAAACCTCCAGAACAACCGGAATACAAGAGAAACCCACAGCCACCACCAAACCCATGCACGTGGGACTTGTCCTGCAGTTGCTGCTGCTTGGAGGAGTGTGTGGCTCACATCACTTAGCTGAGACGTCCTCATGCCCGTGTGGGAGAGCAGCTGAAGGCATAAATCTTCTACATGCGGGTGCCTGGTTTAATGTGTGAGATATTAGTGTTTAGCTCAGGAAACTGTCTCCCAAGACAATTCTGTCTGCCTCTCTGTGGCAAGGTAAGTGTCTGGGGTGTTGAGTGGATACTGACTGCTGCTCAGCTGACTGGTGGTGAGGGAGGTGGCTGGGCTGAGCAGTTGATGTGCCTTGAGGACCTCCCAGGTATCTTGGTACAACCAAAGAAGAAAGAAGCCTTAAAAACCCAAAAGGAGGCATTGGTTTGTATTGGGAAGGTAGACAAGGGAGGGGAGCTGTCAGGCTTTTTTTTTTTTCTTCAGTATTTGTCCCCACCAGGGAACTTCTTCAAAGCCTCCCTTTCTACTCTGGTTGTTGCCCCCAGAGTAGGGGGGCATTGTTTTCCTCCTGTGATTTTCTTTTTCTTTGGGTATTTGTTCTAGCTCTGTGGCACTGTCTGTGGCCACCAGAGGCTCTTTTAGAGGTCCCTCTTTCACCTGTTTTTTTTCCTCATAACCCTGTTTACAGCAATCCTGCCTTCATGCTTGCTTACTTCAGTCTTCTCTGTTGCTCACCTTCCTTTTCTTGCCCGCAAATCCTCTCATCTCCCAGCACAAATGAGCTGTTTATCCTTGAGCTAATGGATGTTCACAATGCTCCAATCGTAATGCCGCAGAACTGCTTATATTCACGGTAATTAAAAACTGAAAAGGTGGATTATTTTTTGCCCTGCTCTGGAGAATTAGTTGTTTATCTTCACTCTGTACAACTGGAGTGAAACTCCATAAGTTGAGTTGAGTGGGGCTCAGAGGTGAGTAAGAAGCCCCTCCTGGTGTGGAAATGAAGCTTGGGTTCCACAACTCATTCAGGTTACCTAGGCATCGATGTGTAGCAGAAGGACTGTGTGTGAGAGCTATACCGAAGTGGAGGCTTACTACCAAACTAATCGCTGTATTATGTGGAGAAATGTGAATTTTTGCCTGTTGATAGTAATAAATGCACCCCCGGGACCCCTCAGGGACACAGACCTTCCCCAGGTACCAAGGGCAGTGCTGGGGAGCAGGTTTTGCAATGGCCACCCAGGTGAGGTTGATCAACCTGGGAGGGTGCATGCTCCTTCCAGAACAGAAAAGCCACATTTATTAGCTTTTATTTTGGTCAGAAACTAGGGTCACTTGGTGCCGTATATAAGCTCTCTGGGGGGAGACAGTGAGAGTTTAAAGCATTTTGAATTTTTGTTCTGGTTTTGACTTAATTAATGTGAAAAGCTTACCAGCTTTCTGGTGTTTGGTGGCAGCTTGAGTAAAATAGTTTCAGTGGGAAGATGAGGGGGATGTATATCAGCTCATACTTAATATTTGTTTAAATGAGTTACGCAAGATAACTTAGGTTATTGTTAGCAAACTAGAGAAGTCACAAAAGTTGTCCTTCCCCAAATAAAGTGTAAAGTATATTATTTTGGTAGAAACTTTGGGAGGTGAGGCAACCGCACCGAGCACAGGAGATCAGTGCTTGTTCCAGACGATGCCAGCACCTTCAGTCTGCTACATCCTGTCCCTGACTGCACATTTGAGTAGAATTTGGGTGGTGGCAGGACTGGAGACAAGTGTTACCAACCCCAAATGTTTAAATATTGCAGTGGGTTTGGAGGAGAGGAAGAAAGTGCCGGAGTTCAGAGCTGGAGATACTACATGGGTTCATTGGGCCACTGAGGTCCAAGCCTAGGCTGGTGGGAGCTGCTGCTGCTCTGTGTCTGCCTTTTTCTTATGGAATAAATATGTTTGTGCTTGTTAACACCCTCTAATTAAATCTAAGATATTCAAATCATGTTGGAGATCAGTTTTGCCAGTGTGACTCAGGTATTTTTAATGTATGTATTTTGATTGCCCTGTCTAGAAGACTAGTTGGTAGAGTTGATTTGTGGCTAATATATGCTGTTCTGAAATTGCTGGTACATAGACGGGTGTGATAGAGGCTGATCCTAAAAATGTTCTCAGTTTTCTTCTTCTGTTAATGTTGGCAGATGTTCCCAAGCCATACACTGACTTCTTTGTATATAGTTTTTAATCTCTTTGGCAAAAAAAAAAAAAAGAAGCAACGGCATCTATAAAAGGAGTGGTAAGAGCTGGGGCATTGCTCAGTATGAGGCACTTGAGGCCATCCCAGTGTGCTGTTTAGGAGGAATAAGTAATATAAAACCACTTTCTCTCCTCTGTTTTACAATAGTTAAAGCATTAGCAGTGCTGCCCAAACAGACAAGCCCACCAACTTCCCCCGCCCCCCCGCCCCCAACTCCAGCTAAATATCAAACCCTCCTGAAGATGTGGATGCCTTCCAAGATAGCTGACCTTGGGCTGTTCAAGCACACCTGCTGCTGTGTGCAATATGTGTATGAACCAAAAATGTCAGAAACAATCCTTTAATGTTATAGATGTGAGTCAGATCTTTTCTTCCATCAACTTGTGACTTTATTCTCTGACAAGCTTGCGGTGGCTTACGGCTTGAAAAGCCGCTCCTTAGTTTTTTGACCCTAAGCACATCACTTACTGGCTGCTGTTTTAAGGTCTCCTTATTCCCTGTGATTTTTTTGTTGTAGGAATTTCCATGTGTCAATCTTGTCAACAATTACTTTTTAGCAATTTAAAACTAATTATCACATTTGCTAAAGAGGCAAAGCAAGGGATTTAAAGTGATACAGTGTGGTTTTTGTTTTGTTTTGTTTTTTTTTTAGAAAGGGGGTAGGGAGGGGCTCAATCTCAAAACATCACTTTGAAAATTGCCTTAGCTGATGCACTTAAATTTGAGTATGTGCCACATGCTTGGAGGAGAGGTATAGTACATGCCATTAGTTTTGAACAGTTCTTTCTTTAGGTTTTTGGGGTTGGTTTTGTGCAGGATGGGAGAACACGTTTAAGAAGGAAATTGACCTCCTGTTGACTCAAGGGAAGAGAGAGAACTGGACAATGACTTTTACTAGTTAGCAGTGGCTGTCCTGAAAAAACAGCATAAGCTTTCTTGACAGTAGTTCTTGATTTTTTTTTTTATTTAAGTATTTTCTTTATTGTTGTTGTTACTTCTCTCTACCAGATGTTCAACAAGAAACTGCTAACCTAATTTTCGTATTCCTATGAGAGCTCATTTATGATGAGTTGTCAGAATTCCCCAAATTAATTTTAAGTTCCTTGTCAGCACCTGTGAGTTGGGTTTCTTTGCTTGAGGTTTTTAGTACCATTTCATTTTTTCCTGTGGTACAATTTTGCTTTCTTTAGGAAGAGTTTTATCAAACCAAGCCTAATAATATGAAGTAGAATAAATTCTTCAGATCTACATGATGACTACTTAAAGATTTGTGCTGCTTTTATGGCTTCCTGAAACTGTGCCTGCAGTCTCCTGTCCCTCTTGCTGTAGTGTCAGAGACCACACAATATAGTTGACTGTATAGTGCAAAATTTTAAAAGAATTAAAAAGTATGGTGTGGGGTGTTTGGTTTTTTTTTTTTTTAATATAGTAAAGAAATAAATGTCAAAAGCAGGGATATTTTTATATTCTGGATTTCGTGTAGGCATAAGTCTTAAGCATTTTGTTCACTTGTCCCTCTCAAACTTGGAGCCTTTTGATCTCTCGGGGTAAATTTGAAGACGGCTATGAATGATCTTCATGACTGTTTTTTTTCAGGAGAGGCAGGTAGGCAGAGGAGACGCTATGCTTTTAACCCTCCTGGAGGGACAGTCAAACTCGGTGCCTACAGATCCCAGCCAACTGAGTGCTGCCAAGCCAAGTCATCACGTATGTTTTGCTGGACTAGCTGTAGCTCTTCTCTCATCTCTTTAGGGCATCAGGAGACACGGAAGAAAAGAGTACATGAAAGGGAAGGCGCAAGGATGCAAGCGACTAGGAAGGGGCAACAGGAGGATGCATTGATAGGAAACAAAGTTTCATTATCCCAGTGATTACAACTTGGTTTTTAAATGCAGTGACCCTTATTTCTCAGAAGTTCAAAACTGCAACCTCTCAATACCTGAAGAAACAAATATTTTTTTGAAATGAAAAATCTTTGCAAGTAGACTTATTTTCAGGCTTTTAAAGAGGAAAAGTAACCCAAGCTGCTTGAACTGGCAATGCTTAATAGAGGATTTTAAAACCTGATAGATGATTTGCCTTCTAAGCACACCCGGCAATCTCCCAGACTCGCTCTACCAGTCAGTTGCGGCATTTTAGTGGCACAAGTTGATTGCATCTGAGTAATGTTCCTCCTGAAGTCTGTCAGAAAAACGGTTGACTTGTGTGTAACCAGAAATAATGCCTTACTATATTTAAATTCACGTGGATAATATGCAGAATGTGTAAAACAAATTTTCAGTCTCTTCTTCCTAGGAGTAGGGATTTTTAACATCTTTAAAGTGAAGTTTCACTTGTATCTCTTGCATTCTCCATTCCAGGAACTGTCTGCCTGGTCTTTTTAAGGTCTTGCCAATCTGATTTCAGTAAAAATTATGGGGACTACTTGGTGTAAGAGAAATTTGGGGCTGAAGAGAGAGGAAAGGGGAGCAGACAAAACTTTTCATTCTGTTTTCTAGGCTGAGGTTTCTATCTCTGCATTTTAATCTAGCAGTTTTCACTAGCACCAGCCCTTTCCTCTGAGAGTATCAGGCTCTGACCCTTCATATTTGTTCTGCGTTTCCAACAGCAGCAAAGGTGCCAGTCAACATGCCACTTTTTTCTGCACTTTTTCTGCTTTTACTGGACTTCTTCAAGATAAATGCATCCTCTAGAGAACAGTAAGGAAGGAGGAGTCAGGGGAGAGGAAGAAACCTATTGCTGCAATTTTATTTGGGTGAGAAACTTGGTGTTTGTGGGAGCTCCTGTTAAAAATTGGATGATTTGTCAGTTTTGCTTAACCATCTCTTACCCCTTTTATGTTTTGTAGGCAAGTATCCTTTGTTAGTTCTCACTGAGAAGGGCTGGCCAAATTGTGTCGCCTTGGCTGAATTTGATATTTCCTTTTGTTAAACTGATATAGTGAAAGGGATTTATCCACCTACTATACATAATCGATATAGTCAAGATTTGACAGTGCTTTTTTTTTTTCTTTTCCTTAGTGTGTTGCTGGTCTGGGGCCTGCCTTTCTGCCAGAGGCTGCTGCCCTCATAGGGGCGATGAAGTAGCGCTCTTCTGTACAGAGCTTTGAGTTGGACATTTATGGTTATGCTGAGGCATGGTTTGTGTTGGTTTTACTCTCTTTTTAAGTACCTGAGCCTACGAGAGAGTGGAAGGGACGTGTCTGCCCATCGCAGGCTGCTTGCTCCAACTGGAGTGGTGGCCCTGCTCTTGGTGAAAAGGGTAAAGGGGGGTGTGGGTGTCTGTCTGTCTGTCTTTCCACATCACTGTTACTAGAGTACCTGGGCTGACATTTTAGTGCAAAGGCATCCTGGCAGCTGTAGGCTGACTGAGCTGCAGTTCCTTATGGTGTGGACATCTACCCTCACCACAGAGATGAGGGCACCCTAAACTCCAGAAGGTTTAGTTGTATCTCCTCACACCCAGCACAACCCCCTTCTTTTCTTCCCAGTCATCTTCACCTAAACTGCTATGCAAAAGTGTCTAGAAGGAAAAAATCCTGTTCATAGTCATTTGTTTTTATAATCTTCTCTGTGTTATATATTTGTGTGGGCTGCTAATACACGTCCAGAACAGATCATTTCACAGCTACTTCAGAGAGTTAGGAGCTTGCAGTTGCAATAGCTCTGCTGCTTTTTGAGAGGGACTTGCTACACTCCTCATAAAGGAGAGTGAAGTGTTTGGAGAAGTGTCATTCCTAAAGTATTGCCAATACTTCTATACTAATAACCTACTACTTCTGTAAGGGAAATTACTTTTTCTAAGTACTGGTACGGCAAAGAATAGTCTTTTATTGCCAGCCCAGTTATAAACACGTGCCCAGAGCTTTCTGGCCGCTGTTAGAGCGTGTACATGTTCAGTAATGGGTGCTAAGTGGGAGGAGTGCCTGCCCATAATCTCTACCAAGTATCTCACTTGGCTTTTTGCAGTGTCTGTATCCAGTACTGCCACAACATGTACATATTTAAATCTGCGTTGACTCAGGCTAGGTCTTAAACCACAAAGCACACAGGCATGTTGAAATAAGGGCAGGCGGGTGCAAGGTGAGGTTTTATGAATCTTGCTTTTCTGAGAACAGCTTCGGAGAGTGGCACAAAGTTGTGTATTGTAGAAACTTAGGACAGGGAGGGATCCTAAATTATTCATGCCCTACAGTACGAGTTACAACATGATGAACACAGTCATTACTGACCCCTAATAGCCTAACCCAATCCTAGAAGGTTCAAGGAAAGAGCACCTCCAACATCTCTTGTTGGAGAGCTTCTACTATCCAACTGACATCGCTATTCATACAGAGCATCTCTATTATCTTCAGTGTATGTGGAGAAACAAAAGACTGAAAGGGCATAGGTCCTGAAAGTCAGTCTGTTATTCCTGCCTGCATTACTTAAGATAGTAAAATAGACTGTCACTTTGTGCAAAATTTGCCTCTTTGTAAAAGCCTCCATCTTTCAAGGCTGCTCTTGTAGTTCCTTCCTGTTCTCTCCCCTTTTTAATTGACTTGAATGATTTCTCTAGCCTCTCTCCATAGATCATGGCAGGGAAACGACTTTCAAGCGGGTTGAGGAAGAAATCACAGGTTTCAGTCTGGTTTGTCTGACCTGGAGGTAATTGAAGTGAGGATTTGAGGGTTCCCTTCTGGTGGTAGCAATAAGCCATGAAATCTGTTGATAGATGGAGTGTTGTGTACCCCCGTCTTCCCCCGTGATTCTGGTTAGCACAGAGATAGAAGCAGCATGAAGTTTCCAGTTTCTCCCTGAGTTTGGAAAGGAGAGACTGTGCATCAGCCTGCTGATTAATCACAGGCACTCATGTGATGAAAATTTGTTAGGGGATGGGAAAGGTTAGTTTGCTTTTAACAATCTTAAAATAGCCTCATT
This sequence comes from Fratercula arctica, assembly GCA_947846985.1. Taxonomy (NCBI): domain Eukaryota; kingdom Metazoa; phylum Chordata; class Aves; order Charadriiformes; family Alcidae; genus Fratercula; species Fratercula arctica. The sequence continues at coordinate 73,700,034 of CANTUZ010000003.1, forward strand.
TCAAAGAACGTTTCCATGATTTATTTTTTTTCTTGATTCAAGGATGCATAAGTACTTGCAGCATTCGTATGTGTGCGCAATACAGTTTGGGTTTTAGTTGCATGATGTGATCCTGGGTTTTTCAGCTGAGAAGATCCTTGCTTCCTTCAGTGCACCCGGGAGCAGACCGAGACGGTAATGAGAGAGACTGGTTCCTGCTGAATCACAGCTTCATCTGTCACAGGAGCTGGGAGATACCACCTGAAAGAGGTGGGGAAGTTTGTAGGAAGGAAAAGGCAAGGATCTGCTAGGCGTCTGGGAAAGAAAATCTACTTAAGCACACACAGTTATAAAAAGTGATTTAGTTTGCTGCATAGTCATGCTAATAGACTGTGGGGTGACTGGAGAAGTGTCGAGTACGTGCAACTGCAAAGGAAGTCAATAGACTCATTGCTGTGAGCATACTGAATAGTCAGGCCTTGGTTGTCTCAAACTGGGCACCTAAATAAAGAACACTTTTGAATTTATCTTCTCTTTGTCATAGAGTGCCAATAATACTCGTGGTGTCTTAGGATGCTGTAAAAAAAATGCATGCTTTGTGAGGAGAAACTCAGGCGCTGAGCAGTGCAGGGACCCATGAGTAAACTGGTTGTGTTTTCAGAGCAGGCTGGGAAGAGTATTCTGTGAAACGACAGTGAAAGTCAAAAAGTATTAAATGACTGCATTGAATAAGCACCAACTGGTTTAGGCACTGAAGGAGACTGTGCTCCTATGGAAAACTTTCAGTGTGATCATGTAATTAAGAACTGCATCACAGTGAAGTCAGGGGCAGGTTGTACGCAAGCGGCACAACCAGTAACAGCTCTGGAAAGTCTAGTGTTTGCGTGCATCACTTCCTAACCTTAACATTTTTGTCATGCAAATGTGTCTAACCGATCTTTGAATGTGAATCTGCAGTGAGAGGAGGAGGTGGAACAAAAGCCGAGTAGCGAAGCCTTACGTTGTTCGGGTAGGAAGGAGCACACTCAATAACCGGAGAGGTCCCGCCGGTAACTGGTGTTGCAAGTCAGCACATGCGAACCGCGCTAATTCGCTGCCGCACGTAGCGCTTGTGGCAAGGATGACAAACCAGCCTTTGTGCGAGCGAGAAACCAGAGGGGCCCAGTGCAGAATGGAAATTCGGTGCTGTTGGGACTGTAGGCGTTCGCAGGCTCCTGCGGGTGGGACGGTGTTGTACACGCGTTGGGGGGGCGGGGAGGGGAAGGTCTGAGCCACAGGTCGGCTTTCTGAGGCGCCCAAGTGGGTTAGAGACATTGTGTTTTACACTGCGAGGAAGCCTCCCACCCTGCAGGATCTTACAACTCAAACTTCTATTTTTCTAACTCTCTGGATCACACCGTGTGGTTTTGGGTGACCAAAGTGGCTTTTTTTTTCTTTTTTTTTATACATTGATAGTCAGGAGTCTGGTCTGTACTGTGCTAAGAACTCTTAGTTTAAAGAATGTGAAGCAGCTCTTCAATGGACATATATTAAACCTTACTGTCCCTTACAGGTAACACAAAGCAGAGTCATAACATAAACAAGCGATCCCGTGTCTGTCAGCACTGTTCCTCTGTTTTATTTTAAACCTAATTATACTTGAAAGGTGTAGGGGAAATTGAGAACTTGATTTTTGGCACTTATCAGCACAATCTTAATTAACCATCACCACCCCTTTTCACGCATTTCTGTGAAGAGCTCCAGTGCTATGATCTCACTTCCCTCATCTCATTTGAGAGTTAATACTCTCAGGTTAATTTCTCTTAACTTTATAACCTAGTCTATCTTCTGTTTTAAAAATTAGTGGGTAAAACACTTCTCAAAACTGTTTGGAGCCTCCCCTGTATGTCAAAGCATAAACTCATCAAATCGTCATCGTCCTTTTCTGACTCTCAGCAGGAGACCTCAGGGAAATACATAAAACTCTGGAGTGCTTGCGATGGGGGTGATAGGACATTATGAAATGCACTTGTGCTGCTAAGGGAGATTACAGGATGCACAGAAGGCATGAAAGGAAAAAACTACATACGACTTTTACTTGCTAAATGAGGTGTTTGTAGATGAAGCCTTTGTTAAATGAGAACTGAAAATTTTTCGTCATTTGTACTGACAGAGTGAAAGGAAATATAAGGCATAAAGGCAGCTGGCAATGTAGCAGTCAGAAAAATTTTATAAATATGGATAAAAAGGAAAACAAGTTCTTTGTGGTTTTTGAAAAATTCGGTTTTTCAGTGTCATAACAATTTTTTAAATTAAACACGATGGGCTTGATAAATTATCAGAAAGAGTTCTGAAAAGTTATTTTATTAATTTTTTTTTCCTTTTTTTTGTTACTACTACTTGGTTTTTAGAAGGAAAGGGGAGATGATTGTTAGAGGAGATTGGGGAGAGAAGATCTTGTTTGGCGATTGACTTTTATTTGAAGTAAAAATATTTTTAAAGCCACAGAATAGCATTTGATTCCTATAAACCTCGGTGTGCTTATGAATTATAATAAAAAATAGAAAAAAAAATCCCAAAAAGCCTTTGGTCAGAAGTATTTGGAAACTTGATTAAATATTTCAAGAAGTCTAAAGAAAAGAAAAAAAACCCAACCATTTCCTGTGCCCATTAACATTATTGTATTAATAAAAGCTGGTTCAGTGCCCATACTGTGTGTCCCCAACACGATGTTGATGACATTTTGAGAGAAGTCAGTAAACATTTATACTGTGCTCTGAGAAAAGGTTACATGAAAGCCTTTTGATGGAACTTGGATTTGCAATTTTGTTTTTGCTTCCTTAAACAGGAAAAAAAAAAAAAAACCAAACCAGATCAGATGTCTGTGAGAGGTTTTCTACTTTGGGCTTAGTGGAACAAAGTGAAGCAGGTGATAAGCGCTGTATGTATATCAAATCGGTTTTGTATCATTGCTTCTAGACTTAAATATATGTATATTTATTAAGAATGTAATCACATTCTGTAACATACAAATAGTGAGAGGGTCTGCAAAATGTGTTGTTGCTTGTGGTTGTAACTTTAAGAAAAATCCATTTGTATTTCAGGACACAAGCAGCCAGAGCATATGCTTAACTTACTGTATTGGAAGGGGCACGTCCTGTGACTGGTTTCCTGCAGTCTCCAGAGGACAGTGGTCTTTTCCATTGTCGTTTTGTCTGTCGGTGTAAAATAGAGATTATCTGCCGTCTGCCATTTCCTCTTCTACCTCCCTCTCTGTTTGTGTCTGGAAAGAGGGGGAAAAAAATTCTCCCTCTGGCTTGTGCAGATGGTTAGTGCTGCATGGAACTTCTCTCGCTCCAGCTGCAGGAAGAATTTCCCAAATGGACCATACGGTCCTTTGGTCTTATTCTGTCTTTTTGTTTGTTTTTGTTTAAGATTGTCAGTGTGCTGGTTTTGTGCTGGTTTACTACAGTAGTGTGTGTTTGTGGAGCTCTTCTCATTTTGTGATTCATTTTGGAGGCACTCATCTGTTAAAACAGCATGTGAAGGAAAAATTATTCAATAAAAAAATATATGAAATATAGCTCTAGTCCACTTGTGTTAGAACCCGCGAAAGATGCTTTTAAGCAAGATTACAATAGTATATATTGTACTATTGTGTGACCAAAGCATCCCTGACACAAAAATACTGTGAAAAGATGATAGATGGCCATGGTATTGAGGGTTTTGCTGCTTTAGTAACAGAAATTTTCTGTCATCTGCCATCCGTTGTTTCATTAAGACCCTCTTTCATTCTACCCGGGGAGCACGATGAAGCCCAGGCCTCAATCTTGTTGTGTACAATGAAAATCTAGCTTGCAAAACTTCACTGAAGCCTACAAGAAGGAAATGCCACATCTGTATGTTTTCTGAACACTTTTAAGGATCAGAAGGATTAAAAAAAGGGATTTCAATTTATCTGTATATGTTTCTCCTTGCCTTCTCCCCCACCAATCCACTGGCCTACGATACCAGTGTTCCATTTCCAGAAATCCCAGAAATCGCTGCCACACAGGCGAACTGGAGGATCTGACCACTGCTGTGTTGGAGAGGCCAGGGAGTGAACTGGTGTGAAAACCATGCTGACTTACTTTGTGTTCAGGGCAAAAGTGGTGTTAGTGGAACAGCCTGGGGAGATGTTGCTTGTGCTGCTCAATCTTTGAAGAGAATGTAGTATTTATCCACAAAATGAGAGATCTCAGCACCAGCCACCAGCCTTGAAATAACCAGTACTTGTACCTTTTCATTCCACTTTATCCTTTCTGTGCTTACTTGCAAGCAAATTGCATTTTAGTAGTGTATCTCCTGATCTTTAGAGCTCACAAAGCTGAAGTGGTAAGTGGAAAGCTTCATGTTTGCTAATGGAGTGGATAGTAAAGGGATTGTGAGCCCTTCTGTGAGCCTGCCAAAGTCAGGAAATCAGCGGTGAGGAAGACGGTGCTGTTTCTTGCAAACAAAATAACATCTAAGTAGATCAGTAGTGTAGGCTTTGCACAGAGTGAAGAAATTAAGATTCACTGACAAAGACTTACTAGAAATGGTACGTTTACAATTATTCCTTTTCTGTGCTGCTTTCCTCCCATCCTCAGTGGAGGCTGGTTTTTTGCTTGGAAATAAAACCTGTTTCTCTGCTTGGGGTGGATGGATCCTGTCTGGGAGAGCATAGCTTCAGCCCGCCCATTTTTCAAAGGGAAGTATAAGTCTGGTGGTGTGCTGCTCTTATAAGGTAAAGGGGAAAGAGCAGCAGTGCCCAGGTGGGCTTGTTGGATTTTTTCCCCCCTCAGCATGTGTTACAGGGAGCTTGGGGGAGCAGAGCTGCCTAGAAGTGCTCTTCAGTGGAGTGTGCAGAAGGTAGATCACAAGCAAGCCTAGGAGTTTGAGCAGGAGTCTGTTGAAGTGTGGGTGAGGTGAGGAAGAGAATATGGGTGGTTTTTTTTAATAAAGGTTGAGGAAAGGTTCTAGGGAGGAGGTGGTGGAGGCAGAATATATACAACCAGGACAGGAAAGAGTCTGCAGAAGGCAGAATTGTTGAAGCTAAATCAAAAACCATACCCTTGGAACGAGCATAAAACCCACAGTACTGTGTAATATGGATGAGAGTGGAAGCCAAGAGGTCAAAAAGTTTCTAACAAAACCACTGGAGGTGCCGTAAGCTTGGTTGTGAATGTGCCTGCTTGAGATGTGGTAGTGCAGAATTTTTTTATTTTTTTTTTCCACTTGGGTTGTCCTTAAAGAGTGGGATAATGGTTTTTCCATTGTCCCAGTCTGAGCATGAGGCTGGTGAGACAGAGGTGAAGATGCTGAGATACAGAAAGGCTGAACCAAGCTGAGGTCATAACAGCTCAGAAAAAGAGGCAGAGAGGTGGCTGCAGGCAGAAGGAGGATACAAGCCCTTGGAGAGAGACTGAACTGGGTAGAAGGAAGCAGGAGGGAGGTTAATGTCTCGTTGAAGTTGTAAGTCTGCTCAGCAACTTATGAATACTTGCAAGCACATTGACAAATATGCTTAATTTAAGAGGACTCTGATAGTTGGCAGCCAAAGTTTCAACTGGTGGGAGAAAAGATGAGAACTTTTACCTGGGAGGTGCAAATTGAATGTGGTACGGGGAGCAAAAGTTGCTGTACAGGGGATTTTTCTGAGGTCTGTCTGGGACAGTAAAATTAAAAAAAAAAAAAAAAAGGAAAAAAGAAAGAGAAAGATGCTTTGTTAAAGTGTGAGGGAAGAGATTCGGGCAGTGAAGGAGTATCTGAGTTCAGGCCCATTAGTTAGATGAGACTCGCTCAAGCTGTTGTGGTGTTTTTTCAAGACAAGTTGTTGGAGAGACGTAGTGACAGGGAAGTGGAGTACTGCCTGCTGGAGAGGGATGGGGATTCTCAACATGGGGAGCAGGAGACAGCCTCCTTTCTCCTGCAGCACTCCAGGGAGTGGAAGAGGACCTGGACTTACTGGGGCTGCAGCTTATTGTGGGGAGGATCTGATTAAGCTGATAGGAGACACACTTCAAGATTCAGTTTCACAAACCAATGCGCGAGCTATTTTTGAAGAATCAGACCCTGTTACAGAAGGCAGAGTCATCTCTTGCATCTGTCTGAAGCAGAGGAGGCTTTGGCTTCCAAGGAGATTTTGCCAGCCACAGTGATGGTGGAGCTGTGGTGTGAGTCTCCCTCTGTAAGAGGGACGAAGTTACGTCAAGGTGAAAAGCAAGTTATACTTCTCCAAACCAGAACTGTGGGCCTGGTGCCATGGCGATTTACATAGGAGTTACTCGGGATATGAAAAGATGGCAACCTCTCTGCCTGCTGGTCCGTATGTGCCATCTTTGTGAAATGCACACATGGTAAAATGTCAAAACACTTCTGCGTATTTTTAACTAGCTTGGAGTGGGAGATGTACAGGTTTAGGGCTCTCATGTTTGTTCTTAATTGCTTCATGGTTTTTCCCTTTCTTGGATTAACATCTGGAGGGAGCGGTTTTTGCATTTTGGGAGGTGGGGTTTTTTTGGAAGGCTGTGGTCTGCAGCAGAGGGGCAGTGAATAGTGTCAGGGAATGGGAGATGGATTTAGCCATAGAAACACCCATCTCTCCATCTCCGTTAGGAAAGCAAGCATAGTGGCAGTAAAACACACTTTCCTTTAATCCATGTCTCTATGCCTTTATCTCAAGATAAACTTTAAAATTCAAAGTATCAAATAAAGGAATTGCATAAAGGGCAGCTATTGACATACCCTAGAGCATGGTGTGCAGCACAATAGGAAACTCTTTAGCAAACCTGGAAATCACAGTGAAGAAATAGGACAAATGTTCAAAAATGCTCTTAATTAACTTGCATTATCAGTAACTGCACTGAGTTGGTTTCTCATTTAAATTTTCCATCTAGATCTCCTTCTGACTGGAGTATTTCATTATTACTGCTGCAATTTAGCCTTTGCAACTGAACACTTCAAAAATGATGGGCTTTCCTATCTAAGAAAAAGCTGCACCAAATTCTGGCTTTTAAAGCTTAAAACTCATTCTGATATCAGTGAGAAAAGTGTAGCTTTGCTATGAATCTTACTTTTTTGAGAAAGTTGGGAGGTTTTCATATTTATTTAGACAGTGATGTTTTAAAATTTGCATACAGTTCTTTGAAATTCCACCTTTTGTTGCTGCAATGAAGTTTTAAATGAAGAATCATAAATACTTTTCCAGGAGTCTGGAGCTCAAAGATTAACATGGTTGAACTAGTTAAATGTTAAATCTATTCGAAGTAAAACTGCATAGAGACTGCAAATGTTCCTGTATGCAAGTAAATCCTTTTTATATTGAGTCTGGTTTGCTAAAGACGTAACTGCTCTGCGAGCTTGTTCTGTACAGATAAGCTATGTATGTTATAGGCATTCTGTCTTAGGGTGCTATATTTGCTGTCCCCATTAATGCTAAGCTGAGATCTCAGTTTAATTCTGCTTTGTATTAAAATGGGAATCAGCCTTTTTGAATGAAAGGGAAGACACTGTAGAACACAGTGTATTTTATACATAGGCTTCATGTCCTTGACAGGTAGAAACAAAAGTGTCTCAAGAAAATCACGTGGACCATGATAGAAGTTTAAATATTTCTCTCACTTCCTTCAAGTAAATATCTCTTCAGACTTCATCTGGTAAGAGTCCTCGATAGGCTTTAGTTGAACTTGGTTACATCTCTGAGATGAAAGTATTGCACATCCCAACACCATCTTTTTGAACCAGTAACTGCTGTTGAAACTTGTGCATATCAAATGACTGAGAAGTCTTAATTCTGTTCCTTGATTTAGCAGACTGGCCACCCATTCCCTCATACCTAATTTTAAATAGGAAGGTTTTGCAAAACAGTGGTCAGGATGATGTTTTTATTTCACTTGACTTACATGAACCCACAGATGAAACACTGCGGAAGAGCCACCTCGGGATTCCAAGTTCAAGTACTCACAAGTTGGGGAGTGAAAAGCATTTACGCTGGGACAAGTTTCAATGCCCTGTGTTCTGCGAATAAAAGGTTCCTTTTTTTTCACCCAGCTACATTCTTGGAAATGACCGGGTTGTTTTGGCTGCAGCTCCTTGGAAAACTCAGCCTGAACTCAGTGCATATAACTTCAGTACAAAAGGTCTACAGTTGCAAAGGTTTCCTAAGCAATGAAGAGCAACGTGTTGGGAAGCTACAGGTACCTCCAAATGTAAACTGCTGTGTTTTTTTTCTTTTAGATTTGGGATTTTAAATTTGCATGTCAGAATTCAGTTTGGGCTATTTCTTCCTTTTCTGCTGGTACCATCATACAGGCTTTTTTTTTTTTTTTTCTCCTCCATATTAAACAAAAGCCAGAGTTGCTATACCTGGGTCATATCTGTGTCACAATAAATCCAATAGCTAGTCTCTGACTTAACCAGATCATGGTGCTTTGGGAAAGATTTTTAATACCACAGGAGACAAGAAGGAGACAATGAGTCTTCTCTTACCTCCTTTGTAATTAGACTGTAATAAAACCTTAATAGCCCTTCTAACACCATTACCAGCAATATAGCAAAGCTAGGTGCTGTTCTGTGTATAACAGAGTACAGAGAAATGGACCTACATTCCCAAGCACAAATACAGGCTGGGCAGAGAATGGATTAAGAGCAGCCCTGAGGAGAAGGACTTGGGGGTGTTGGTGGGTGAGAAGCTCAACATGATACAGCAATGTGCACTTGCAGCCCAGAAAGCCAACCACATCCTGGGATGCATCAAAAGCATGGCCAGCAGGTCGAGGGAGGTGATTCTGCCCCTCTACTCCACTCTCGTGAGACCCCACCTGGAGTACTGTGTCCAGCTCTGGAGGCCCCAACATAAGAAGGACATGGTCCTGTTGGAGCGAGTCCAGAGGAGGGCCATGAGGATGATCAGAGGGCTGGAGCACCTCTCCTATGAGGACAGGCTGAGAGAGTTGGGGTTGTTCAGCCTAGAGAAGAGAAGGATCTGGGGAGACATTATTGAGGCCTCCCAGTACCTAAAGGGGGCCTACAGGAGAGATGGGGAGGGACTCTTGATTAGGAGTGTAGTGATAGGACAAGGGGTAACAGTTTTAAACTGAAGGAGAGTAGATTTACATTAGCTATAGCTATTTAGGAAGAAATTCTTTACTGTGAGGGTGGTGAGACACTGGAACAGGTTGCCCAGAGAGGTGGATGCCCCATCCCTGGAGAGGTATTCAAGGCCAGGTTGGATGGGGCTTGGACCCACTCTAGTGGGAGGTGTCCCTGCCCATGGCAGGGGGGTTGGAACTAGATGATCTTTAAGATCCCTTCCAACCCAAACTATTCTATGATTCTATGTTTTCTGGCCCACTGACTTCTTATGATGGTGACTTCAAGAGGCTGCTAGCTTATAGGAAAACTTATTCCTTCTACTGTGGCTTAATTTCCATAATGCCTCTTCTTCCTGAGTTTGAGCCCCTTAAGGGGTTGCATGATCCAGACATGAGACAAGTTATGTCCCATGTTCACTTCATCAGCAACTAACCTGCCTGGATAGTTCTGCAGCTGCCAGATGTTGTCAAGCGCCATCTCTTTACATGGGCTTTTCTGAAGGGGATGCTATTCTGTGCCTTGGTGTTTCTTCAGGATTGATGTGGTCCAGAATTAATTTTTCCAAACAAAACACAGGGAATATATGCAGTTAATGAAATCTCTGATTGCAAAGATGGGACAGAAGATGTAAATGTAGTATCAGTTTTTCAGACTGGGGACTCGAGGGTTATGTAAAGGCTTAAGGTAAGAGGATATATATATATATATACACATACACACATATATTAAATCAGGAAAAGAGAATGCATGTAATTTGAGGCTCTTTCTAATTGCTTTTGCCATGTGATATTGAAAAGAAGATAATGACTTCTCCCACTCGTGGTTGCAAGATCACTAAACTGCAGCCCAGTCATCTATAAATGGAAACTTCTGCAATATTCTTTGTTTTCCTGACTAGTTCTGGGTACTATGAGAGGTGTACAATTACTGTGATTGAATCAAACGGAAACCCATCCAAGAGGCAAGCAGAGTGTTTCCAAAAATGATCCTGGTCGGGGTATAATAAGTTTTAAATCTGTGCTGTTATATATAAAATCTGTGGCCAAAAACTTGGTAAAAACTTCAAAAACCTTGTTTCTGCTTCAAAGAGAAGATTTATTTAGCTTTCAAGTAATCACAAGGCAAACATGGCTGTGGTCTGTAATTTTTATGGATGTAGTTAAAAAGTATTTTTGGAGGCTTGAGAGCTGTTGATAAAATGACAAACTACTTGTGCTTCATGAGCATTTCCCTCACTCTAGAAACTGTAAATGCTCTAAATGGTAGCAGCAGTAAGTTATGCATTTCACCCATAAATAATACATGTTTATGTTAATATATTTAATCATTAGTATGGTATCTGCAGGAATTATGCCATCTCCAGCCTAACATTACCCTTGTTGCTTTCTGTTTGTGATTACTTAAGTGCTTAAGAAGTAACTTTCTGCTTTGGGGGGAGAAGACTATGGGGTTGATGACAGTCATCTGTCATACCCCTGTCAGCTCCTTTATGGGACTTACAGGCAATTCCTGTAAGAAGTGGCTTTATCTTGTAGGCATGTCATGGGGGGAAGGGGACTGTTTGTGGATTTCCCTTTCAGCGTTGTGCTGTCTGAAGTGACATTGCCCAGTTGCAGCTCACTGGGACCTGGGTAGCAAACAAGTGTGCAGAGGTCCTGGAGCTCACCTCGTTGAGGAGCACTGGTGTACCGGGGGAGAAGCAACCTCTGCCTGCAAGAGTGTGATGTGTGATACTTGATTTCCATGCCTCAATGTTCCTATTACTATATCCCCCAACCCTTCTGGGCGTTTCGGGCTGAAGGCACTTCTTAACCGCCTGCTGTGATGGCTGGGTAGGTTAAAGCAGCAATAGGCAGGGTGGGTGAGACCTCTCCATCAGAGCCCTCTTTGGCTGCTGCACAGAGACTACAGCTGGTTTTAGATTTCCAGGAAGTCAGGGCAGCTCCTCCTACAGTGAAGTAATCCTCCTTCCCTTCCTTTTTTATTTGGTTGGGTTTGCTGCTGCTGGTTTTTTTGTTTGGTAGCATTTTTCTTAATATAACCAGGGAAGCTTCTGAACTGCCACTAATAATGAACAGTTAAAATAGTGCTTGTAAACTTAACCCTGTCAAATATAAATCTTTCAGCAAAACCACACAATTTTATTTCATTTTAATCAGACCTTATTCCTGCCACATTTTTTAGAAAAAATAGGAACTTTAAATTCTGGGAGGGTGTTGAAATGTAGCAAATTGGATACACTTTGGCCACCTTACTTTCTTGGGATAAAAGAGCCCCAGGGTTATTCCATCAAATTAGCTTTGTAGGTAAGATAAACATATAACATGGAAAAAGATACACCTTTTAACAGACCTGAATGTGCATGCATTGGTTTGCAAGAGGCTTGTGTTGCTTCTGTCACGTTTTTCTTTCTTCCATACTTCCTTTGTTGTATCTTGCCTTAATTATTTTTGAAATCGCGAGAAGCAGCTTTATCTGTACCATATCTTATAGGACAGAGACACAGTGATGTCTTGGAGCTCTCTGAAGTGCTGCAGGATAAGCTCTAAGAAGCAGAAATGAGAGAGTACAGGCTTCAGCTGAGATTCCTTTCATCAGAATATTCAGTGCTGCAGCCATCACATAAATGGCAAAATCAGGTCAGAATTGCCAGGCTTCCACTTTCTGAAAGAAAATTGTGTGTAAACCTACCGCTTTAAACTTCTGAAACAGAAGACTGTATAAACAAGTATCATTATGGTTTATAATACAGAAACCAGTATTACAATAACTATGTTGCCGCAGACAGCTTATTTCAGAATTTTTCTTCGCTGGATTTTGTACTATTTGTGGTGCCTGAATAATGTCTGTGTTCTGACACTTCAGTTTCTAATTGTTAGGGAGATTCCAGCGGTATGCTTGCTAATGCACTCTTTGGTGCTGTCGGGTCTTCCCTTGGGCGAGCTCTTTGATTTTTACCCCATTAAAACAAGGCGAGTGGTTATGGCTTGGCTAAACTGGTGCTGAGGCATGTGGTCAGAGCCACAGAAGAGGCTCCTTCTTCTCCTCTTCCTCTGCAGAGGGTGTGACGAGCTGGAAGGAGGGGAGAGAGCCCGATCTTCTGATGTGACAGACCGGGGGTAAGGCTGAGGCAGCCACATTGAAACAGATGGGTGAATGAGCCCCTGCTGCCTCTCTTCTGGCAGTGGTCTTAAAACATAGTAACCCTTGGGAAACCAACTGGGCAGAAGAGACAAAATTTGTGGTTAAATAACATAGTGAGCTTGGATTGATACCTCGTTGTGGAGGGGAGGCTCCCACCCCCCTGCACAAGGTGCAAAGCGCCGGTGGAGCTTGTGGCGGCAGCAGCAGCAGGGTGGATTCAGAGTTTAAGCTCGGTAGTTGTGAAGGGAAATGCTAGTGCAATGCTGATGACTAGTTTGTAAAATGAAACACAAGATGTGGCTGTCTAGTGTGGTGCCTGATGTTGGAGAAAGCGCTCCGCCCTCGGCCCCCCCCCCCCCAATTTTCTTGTAAGGCTTTATTCGCTATCCTGGTCTCATCAGTCTGTATTTTTGAGATTCCTCAGAACTCTCAAGTCCTGGGAAATTAAATCAAGGGCTTAATTCCAGCAAGTGTTTGCCTCTTCGACGGAATTGGCTCCTTTTATCTAGTGGTTCACATTAGGACATTGGGCAGTGAGACAGGGAGCTCAGCTTCCAGTCTTCCTCCCAGTCAGCATCTCTGTGTCAGCATCAGCTTCTTCCTCCCCTCCTCCCGTCAATTTATTCAGACCAAATTTGTGTGGCTTTGACAGAAGGGAAGCAGTGTTTTCCACCAAACTCAAGTATTTGCTGAAGGTCTCTGCTTCCACTACATATGTCACTGGCAGCCGTAAGAAAGCTGGAACCATCTTGGCTACTGAAACGATTTAGTAATTTAATGTGCGTATTTCAGTAGCACTAATCAGAGCTAGATTTGGACAAAACAAATTAAAATTTCTGTTCACTTCTTCACCAGTCAGTGGAAGCATAGGAATGTCTTCTGGGGGCTTGATGAGATTTCATTGCACAAGCCGGGATTTCTCTTAATTGAATTTGACCTCTAGTAGTTCACTGGTTTAGGTTGCTTTCCTACTTTTCTCTTTATGCCTGGGAATGCAATCTTGATAGTTTGCAACCTAAGCTGAGCCTCACAGGCTGCACGCACACAAAACACCACAACTTCAGAGGCATTTCCTTTGACAAGACAACTGATAGATTGCCTCATTTTTGCGTGGCTTAAGCATTTGTAAGTTTTTCAAGTGCAAAAACTGTTGCGTATAGCAGTTTCTTAGTGGATGTATTTGATTTGTTTCTTTTTGGGCGAGAATGCACTGGAGATTACCTTTATGTTGCTGATGTGTAAGTTTTAATTTAGCAATATATTTAATAATGCTTCCAGCTGTTTTTCTATTTTATTTTAGAAATTACCACTTCAGGTGTTTAATTAAAGCCTCTGGGATTTTTTTTTTTTAATTTTGATTTCTCTATTTTGTTTAAAAATATTTTATATTAGTCTAAAACCTTATTTTTAGCCTTTAAAATACTTTTAAATGGTTGGTTTGTGAATCTGAGTTCTAATGAGTTGATATAATTTTATTTTTAAATTTGACCAGCAAGATGAAGAGCAATTCAAAATTTTCTGATAAGCATGCATGAAGCTTTTGATTATTGCTTTCTTTCTGTGTATTCTAATGAGTACAGTTTCGTCCTTTTGGTTGCTTCCAACTGGGAAATTAAGTTCTAAGATATTTGCCATCAGTGGATGTGTGCAAGAAAAAAATTGCTTGCAGAAGTTTTTTTTAAAGGTGATTTCAGCACTATCTTTATTTACTATAGCCCCCGTTAAATGAGTGTTGGGACCACTATCCACTTAAATGAGTGTTGGAAGCACTATCTACTTAAGAGAAACAAGGCATTAAGAGGGAACAAGCCAGTATGGGGTAAGTTGGGGTGCATGCTTGCAGCTTGTGGGTTTCTGAGCAGCAACCGCTGTATAAATGCTCAGCGCTCTCTGCCTTGGGTAGCTCCATACTCTCCTGCACCTGTAACACAGGATAAAAGTGTGCTTGTGGATAGCTAACACACAATATGCACCTTCTAGTAGAAGTTCACAAGCTACCACAAGTTACTACGTAGCATTTGGGATCCTAAAGTGGCCCAAGGTTCATGAAATTTAGGCTGCACAGATCATGTTTCCATCTACAAACAAGTCTGTGTTAAACATTTTCCATGTAGCTGTGTTGGTCCAATCTGCATTTTAGGATGGAGGGTTGGTTTGAAGGAGGCCATATAATTCCCTCATAGTAAACAATGTTTCCTGATTAATCAGAGTAAGGACTGTAGTTGTCTTTGTATGCATGTTCAGTTCAATTCCAAATGGCAATGACGTTTGAAACTTCTAGATAAACTTGCATCTATCATCAGTTACAGTATGTGGATTCAGGATCTAATCACTCTCTTCTCTTGAGCTGCCACTTTTTGTTGATCTCTGGCCATGCTGGCTACATAACTTTAAGACTGAGCCCACTTTAAAATAGCCCAAAAGTAACTAGATACTTGGTTGTGTTTGTTTTTTCACTGTTTCGCAATGGCAGTAATCTAAGATCAAAACTCAGTTTTATTTTTTTTATTGCCTTTCTGAATATAAATAGATAGCACAAATTTCATTCCTTGATAATGTGTCAAGCTGACATTTATCTTGGTGAAAACATAGAGGAGTCTCAGCTTTGTTGTGGTAAGGAAGCCAAAAACTTAACACTACTTGGATCTGAAGTGGTGAGAGGAAGGACAGAAATGAGAAGGAGAATTAAACCTATTCCTTTTTTTCTTTCCACAGAACATTCTGATGTCCTGTTAAGTAATTGTTAATGAAAAATAATTTTGCTACCATATTTTTTAATTATTTTAAAGTTTAGTAATTTGGCTAAAATTTGTTGGGTAACATGTACATATGATGAACTTACACTTGTCTGAACATAACACAGGAGCTGGAAATCAAAGCAGCACCATTAACAACTGCCTCATATCCAGTTCAGAACCAGTGATACCCAACTCCCATGTGACGCTTCCTCACAGCACTGAGGGGGGCTATAAACCTTCCTATTTTAAGTCTTTCTAACAACAAAAATCCGGAAATTGATGGGGAGCTTACTGAAGTTAATGGGAAGACCTTAATTTGACATCAGTGGGACTTGAACCAGGCATCTACAGTGCAATTTCTTTGAATAAAAGGCCCTTCTGTGGTATTCTTTCAGGGTACTGCTGTAAAAGCAATGCACCTATGGCTGCATGTAACCATTTTCAGTCCCTTTACATGTGCTCTTTACCGTGAATAGTTAACAGCTCTTTGTGTTTGCTGTGTGCGTGGCTACATGTGCAGTGCTATCGCTGGCTGCTGAAGAGCAGATTTCGAGTGAAGCCTTTGGGTGTGTACCGAGAGCTCAGCTGCAGATGGGAAGTGCCTTTCCTGTGGAATTTAGATTAAAATTGCCATACGTAACATATAATTCTGCAGTTTGAAAATCTAGATTAGATTGTAATAAAACAGATATTGAAATGTTAAAGATATAACGTTGCTGGATTATATCTTTCTTCCCCAAGTTCGACGGTGTCTGTTTATATTAAAGCAACTTCACGAAATTTTTACAGGAAAAAATTAAGCGGTGTTTTTACCATTAGGTGTGAGCCTAGGGTTGAAATATTACTGCATATTATTTCCTGCAAGTTCTCTGTTCATGTATGGGTGTGTAATGCTTTTTTTTTTTTTTTTTTTTGAAGCGCGGATGTGTCTCTGGATATCTCATCAATCATGCTTAAAATGAATAGGCTTTTAAAACATATATATCACATCATGTGTTTTTGTGTTTGATTAAATATGTATCTAATCCTACAGTTGTTAATCTGCCAAACTCACATTGGAGTTTATAGCCATCTGGTCAAGTAAAGGAGGGCCGTATAAAATCTCATATAAGGTCTCGAGGAAGTGCATGACAAAGAGAAATCTTTATTCCTAATTTTAAATAGTATTCTAGAACTGCGTAAGCTTTTGGTTATTTAGCAGTTAAAGTATTTCCTCCCATTTTGACGGTGAATTGCTGTATCTGTTTAATTTTCCTTGGATCATTTCCTGTCCACAAAAGACTCGTATCTTAATTCTCAGCCTTTCTAGTAAACACTCAATAGATAGGAAGTTATAGCTTCATAATAGGCCACATCCATGTGGAAACCTGTAAACATCCTTTTATATCCCTGTTTTTTGAGATTTATTCATTAGTCATTCCTGCTACACTGCTTGCTTTGTGTGACAGCTCGGCTAGGCAGTGCGTGTAAGATAGAAACCTTCTGTCTCTATCAACGCACCAAACTAAAGCTATACAGAGAAGGTGTATCCATTTGAATGCTAAGGCCTTCTACGTAGCCTGAAAAGTAAACAGAATAACCCCATAGGCATTTTTTATGGACAAACACAAAAACTACCTACTACCCTGGAAATATTTCTTTCCCTCATTATCACTTTGGAAAAGGTTAGTATCAGGAGTGGAATAAGTTGATGACCATAGATCAAATACCACTAGTGGGTAACCTACAGTTTTACAACACGGTAAATTTTGTGCTGAGCTGGTAGGCTTGTCCATAAGGTGATCAGAGTATTTTCCTAGTTTACAGCTTCTTCTTTGCACATTGAAGAATATCGGTCTTAACCGATTAGGTCTCTTATTCATGAAGTTTTGTGTGTGAGGTTCTTTCCACAGTAGGAACCCTGTCCCGTTCCATGTCACAAGCTCCAGGAACCTCAGCAGAGCAGCGAGTACCTTTGGGTCTGGGACCCCACGGCTGACCGGCCTGCCCGCCTGCTGAGCCTGGCATGCCTGGTCCTGGTCCAGAGGGAAGACGCAGCACCATGATGTAGCTGGAGGGGTTGTGCTTCCCTTCAGCCGCAGCTTCTCTTTGGTTTTGTCCCATTATACATCACAGTGAGGAATACATGAAATAAAATTCTGTCAAGAGCATCTGCTCAGTTGAACATATCTCTTAATTACTTATGGATCAAGACAAATAGAAATTATCTCAGTCCAGATGAACTTTTTCTATACCTATTAGCATAATTTCTCATCCTTATTTGGTTCAGAAGTTGAGATTTATTTCCAAGGAATTCATGTGTGTGTGTTTATACATAATGTATTAATGGTTTCATCATCTACTTTCTCATAGTCACTGACTTCATTATAATGGCTCCTAGGAGAGATACACAAAAGATTCTGCCTGAAGTTGTTTGAATTAAGACTTTAAGGTCTGAGAACCGGACAGGTCTTGGTTCCTAATTCCAGATACCATGCTGTTGATGTTCATGGTTTCAGTTCCTTTTCTAGATAATTTGGCAAAGTGATGGTGAGGTTATTTTCACTAAGAAACCTCCAAATCCTGTCAGTTTGGGGGGTGAAAGGTGTCTATTTCCTTTCCCGCGTGACTTCTAATCTCACTTAAGAGCTCATAAATAAGTGGCAACCTCAGAGATGGCTGATGTAACTTCTCTGGAGCCCAACAGCATCATTCTCGAGGCAGTCACGTCCCCTCATCTCAGCTCAGGGAATGCGACTGTTGCTTCTGCATCTCTCCTTTGTCATGCTAGCCAAAGAGCAAAGGAGTGTGCCGCCTTTATCCTGACTGAATTGAGATTGTGAATCCAGCATGTCAGGCCTTATTGTGCTACTGCAATGGAAACCAAAAGAGGTAACTCCTTCAACCTATATGCCATAAAAACTAGCTTTCTTTGGAGAGCTCTCTCGAATCTCAGATCTGTCTGCTTTTCTGTTCTTCCTTTCCTGTTTCACTTTCATCCTTGTACTCTGTACAAAATACCTGTATTTCTGCATGTCAGCTCTGTATTATTGGATATTTGGCAAAAAAGGAAGTATCACTTTCCCAAATCCTTTTGGATAGCTGGTGTAAAATCCTTTTGGATAGCTGGTGTAAGGAAGGCCTGATTCTTGTATTTGAATTACTGACACAGTCTCCAAATACCTCAGATTGCCAAGTCAGGAAAATCTTGGTTTCAATGAAAGCAATACTTCAGAGACCTAATTCTTTCAAATAGACAAACCATGCAGAATCACACCTATATACTACTTTCTGACAGATCTGGTGTTATTGATGAATTAGGAGTTTGGTCTTTTAAAAGTGAATTCTGACTGTCCTTTCCCTAAAGTTCACTGTAATGCAGAGTGTCATGTTGTTTGTTTTTATCGAGAATTAGCATTTTTTCTCATGTTTTGTGCTTTCCATGATCCAAAAGAAGTACAGCTGGTTGTTTTTTGGTTGGTTGGTTGGTTGGTTGTTTTTCCCAGGTAGCATTCCATTTTCGTTCCTGCATGAATTAGCAGCCAAAGAAGATTCTACAAGTCTCCTGTTTCCTGGACTCATTTGGAGCTAGGAAAAAGGAAGCAAATCCAAAGCTAGCCCAACTTTGCCAGTGTTCTTTGCTCTGATGTTGACAGTCCTACACATCCAGATATGTTATTTCCTTAAAACATTCAATCATGAATGCCCTTTTCCATTTACTTGAATACTATTAAGTATAATAAAAATTGCATAGACTCAGAGATCAGTATCCCATAATAAGTAAAAAAAAAAAAAAAAAACCAAAAACCAAAAAACCCCCCAAAAGCCAACCAAACACAGAAAACTTTACTTTATTTATGAGAAGATTCCTTGTGTATTTTCCGTCTTGAAAATAAATGACTCTGCAGCTTGTATTATATGAATCTGTTAATAATCTAGCCAACTTCTGATGAACCTGAAGTTCTACAGGATGCTGATCAACTGCCTTAGCAAAAGCTGGACATGGAGTTGTTACAGTAACCAAGGTCTTGTCCCTACCTGGAAATAATACTGTGTCATCACATGGTTTAGTAGAAGTGGTGGTGAACGTGGTTTTGCATGAGCCTATATTGACTGTTTGAAGCTGACATCAATATGCTCGGCCCTGTGAAGTCCAGCTGGTGTGTTGAAACAGTAATATTCTGGGTAACATGTACTCATCCTTAAAGATGCTCCTTCCTGCGTGGTAGTGTTCACTGTAACTCTTCTGTGCTCAAGTGGGAGACTGGTCTATGAGGTGTCACTCTGTCACCCCTCACAAAACTATCTCCTTCCCACACAGTAGCGCTTGTGCAGAGTTGCCTCTTGGCTATCTGTTGGCATAAGTGTATCACTATTTCAGACATAAGCATGTGACTTTCCAGTTGCAGATTACTTGTTTCCTGTCGAAAATGCTAAAGCTGACTTGTGTTGCAATGTCCACTGTGCAATCCATGAACAAATGTTCCAAAGAAACTGCCTGTACTCACTTTACTGGAGAGAGGGAGAAGCGCATCAGAGATTATTTCTGCAGAGCTGCCATCCTGCGCACAGCTCTACTACTGACTGTTGGGCAAGTCAGGGTAACTACATGTAATGGTGGACTTTAAGTGGGTAGAAGTGAAGAGGAAGCACTGGCAATAAAAGCTCTGATCTCATGGCACATGGTCGGTATCTAAATTAATCATATATCTCTATCTTCTTGAGTGACTGCAGAGCAAGAGATGACGGAGCTGAGAGCAGCAACTCCTAACTAGGAACAAAATTTGATTGCTGAAGAGAATTAGGCGACTGTTTATAGGCAGAGCTGTGTGAAGACAAATCTGCAGATAGGAGTTAATACTGCCTACTGATTTGGGGTTTTTTTTGAACTGTAAAAGGAAACTGGTAGAAAAGATTATCTGTGTCTGTGAAACGGTTCTTGCTGCTAAGCGTGAAGGGAGTTAGCTGCCATTAACCTCCTGCGTAGGAGCTTACAATTGATGGTGCAATAACAGTAGCTATCTTGAGAATCGTGTGGCCTTGCGGAAAAAGAGGTAATTGCTTCAAGTCTTTGTCTGTCCTTTGGTGCAGTGGTGCCTTTTGTGGTGCTGCTCAGGTGCAAAGGAGGAGAGCCGTTTGGTGGGCAGTGCCTTGGCAGCACAGATCGCTGTCCCATATTTGAGACACGCACCACAAGGCAAGCCAACCTGGGCATTGGTAGGGACACATTCAGCGTGTGACTGATCTGAGTGCACATTAGATTCTTACTCTGATTGTACAAATGTGTGTCTTGTACGACATTCAGATGAGCTTTTAAGATTTTTAAGTTGTTCTCCAACTACCTTTTTCTGCATTAGGCTTCCTAAGAAATAAGAATGCTTATGATTTTTGTTCTCTAACTGTTTGTGGGGCACCCAAAGGTGCTGCCATCACAAAATGACCTGTGCTTCTTGGGGCTATTTGAGAAAACTGCCGGGAATAATCCAGCCTCATCCAAATGCCAAGTTGTATGCCTGGGGTAACTAATCACTTTTTTAAAAATGAAACTTATTATTTTCATATGGAAGCTTACTTTTTTAGTGTTTTAGAGCTGTTTTGTATAATATTCAGTTCCTTATTTGCGTAGACCTCAGAGTGCTTCATAGACTGGGTATGCTTTTCTAGCATGGAATAGAGTCACTTCATATCAACTTCTTAAGTGGGATTTTATTAGGAGTAGGAGATATTAATAACTTTTCCATCTGAGGCTTTGAGGAAGCTTTATATAAGCAATTTTAAATTGTGCAAGTGCTGTTTCCCCAGGATATATACAGTGAATAGTTTGGGGTTTGGGTTTTTTTTGTTGTTGTTGTTTTAATTCTCCCATGTAGCCTTATAGGCAGGCTGAAGCCTTGAGTTTTTATTATCATATGTGTCTGAGGAAAAGCACGTGTATGAAATCACAAATTATTTGCCCTTTTCCAATATTGGTCTTGAGAGCTGGGCAAACACGTGGACTACAAGATTCCTTGGATATTTAATGGAATATTTTCCTTTTTGGGACACCATTTTATGTTAGGAACAAGGAGATGCTCAGGTGCTTTCAGTGGGATCTTGGTGTCAATAGAAATCTCCCATGAAACAGCACTCCAGTGAGGCTTTTGAAACTGGAAGCTCTTTTCTTTCGTGAGATATCTGGCTCAACATACTAAATTACAGGCAAGAGAACATTGTGAAGCTAAAGTTGTTAGTGCCTGTGGTGAGCCCTGGGTTATTCTCCCTCTTCCTCTATCCTACAAACACACGGCTGGGGGAATTGGCATCTCAGATACTGTATAGCATCTGGAAGGGTAATGGATTGAACAGTTTGTTCCTCTCCTCTCCCTTTTTCTCCTAAAGAATTGTTGGTCCCTAACAGTTTGTCAAGGTTTGTACACTTGCAAGGAAGGAACCTTCATTTTTTTTCTTTATCAGTGAAAGGTAACTAATAACTGCTGTTCCTCTGTCCCCAGAACCATGCTCAGGCGATCATTAGCACCTAAATTCCCCACTTCAAAACAGGTGGAGTTGTTTAGTGACTTGCCGCCCCCACTAGTTGCAGAAGCCTATTAAGTACTACCCAGCTTTGTTTTGGGTGCTCTGCTGAACGTAGTGAGGTCCAGAGGATGTTATTTTTGGGTGCATTGAGGAATCTGTAGAGTGACCATAGAAATAAATAGCATATGGACTCACTGACTTTGCTGTGCTACTAAGTGATCTTCATCTCCCAAGCACACATGACTAATCACAGCTACTGAGAACTGGAAGGAGGTGAGCTCAAAGGGAAAGAGAAAGCAGACGGACACAGATGTTTCACAAGCTGAGAGTTGCATGGTCACCCATGTCAATCAGGTTACAAATAATGAAAGCTTCTGTGTTTTACATGCACATATAAATCTCATGGCTGCTTGCAGTTGTGTTTAGCTGTCTGGATGGGTGTTTCTAATGCAGATTACCTTCAGAACTACAAATGCCAAATATTTAAACCCCTTCTTTTTCAGTCACTTGTGCATAGCACAGACTTTCTCATTTTTTATTTAAATAAGAAGCATAATCTAATTATTTTGCAACATTCTCTTTCATGGAAGTAAGAATGCAAAGTTGAAAGAACACGTGATTACTCAAAATGTTTTTGGGCTTCCCTGTTAAAATTGTAGGGCTAAGGCCAAAGAGGTGCTTAAGGATTTAAACTTACATTGAATAAGATTTAAAAGCCAGATTCTTAAACACCTTTTTTTGGATTTGTCCCTAAATCTTTTAACAACAGTCGCTATGTTCATCTTCACAGTTTGTCACAGCTCAGAAAGCTACAAACTACCTTTCTGCATATCAGAGGGATGCAGTCCAGAGGGATGTGCTAGCTGCTCGCTCCCTCCTCAGAAACCACGTACTCCTTTGAAAAACCGAGTAGCGGTTTTGTAGCGGGAATGAGTACCTACCTGGAAGAAAATGGTGGCATGAATTAAATGATGCTATAAGTTCACCTTCAAGCAACTGCTTGTCAAAGCACTCGTACCAATCTATGGGGGCTCTGCCTTCCCGTATTGCCTGACCGGAGTCTGGGTATCTCTTGCTGGTGAGGTTCTGCTTTGTAACCATTCAGGGCACGTGCATGTGCACGCTGACATCCTAAGATGTGGCTGGTGGAGTCTTAGTTATGAGGTCTGCAGCGCTGGAGGGACTCTGTAAAGTCCCACCACATCTCCCTGAGAAGAGACGGGCTTCAGTATTTCCAGAACCCATGTACGTTTTTAACCTGCTGGTTTTCACACCTGCTGCCAGCGATGCCTCCCTGCCCCGGTCCCCACCAGGGGAGCATTGTGCAGATCTCTGCTGAACCACTTGTAGATAGGATACTACTAGTGGTAAGCTGTTTGTGTTGCTGTGCGAGGGAGGAGTGTTGGTGGGGATTTTTGTGTGGCGATACATCCCCCCTGCACCCACCCCTTCCCTTCTTCACTGTCCTGGAAGTTCCCTCCAGTAACTGGGCAACATCACCTGCCCTTGACTTAAACTGAAATTACTTTTCCTTCACCTTCTTTCTGCCCGTTAGTAGGTTTTTACTCCATGCCTCTCTCTCTCCACAGTCTAAGATTCTTCTGAGGTTCCTGCAGAGGGATAAACATTTGATCCACTATCAGCTTGCCTTCAGTGTGTGTCCTCTTTAGTTCCTCTCCCACTGCCTGGGTTTTTGTAACTAACGTTTCTACTGAAACATTGGAAAATGAAGGGGATGGCCAAAAAAATCCTCTTTATTTTTTTTTAATGTATTCTTTTCAATATGTAAAATGTTCTGACTCACAGGGGGGGACATTTAATTTCATAATAATGTGTATCTGTGAGAAAAATCACTCAATAAATAAAAATCTAGACAAAGGTGATGCTTTGCATGCTTTTTCTGAGCATCCTCCAGGCAAACTGAGTCTCTCCCCTCTGAAGACCACAGACAGCAAGAGCTGTCAGGCGGGCAGAAGGGGCTGAGGCTGGGCTATGTGCCTGCGGTCCCTGCTGAAAGCCCCTGGTCCTGCCCCGGGGGCGTGCATGGGACCACAGGTCCCGCTGTCACCTCACATGTCAGCCACGATGGGCAAGGGGTTTTCCCCAGCTGGGCATGGACTTGCTACAGAGCTCTCTGGCTTCAGAGCTGGAGAGCAGCATCCCTGGCAGAGAGGCAATCAAGAGGGTCATCTGGAGCAACACCCGGGGTTACTTTTCTGGTACATGCTGGGGTTTGCTTTTGTTCCAGGCTTTTGGCTAGTTTTCTTTCTCTTTCAAAATTTCGCTTTGCCTTGGGATTCAGACTGCCACGGTAAGGATAAGGTGAAATGAAAGGTTGCAGTTCGTGTCTGAAGTTTTCAAACAAAAAGGTTAAATGGTTTATTTTTCCCTTTTACCTTTCCAAAGGCCTGCACTGTATTTTCACTAAGGTGGTGTATTTTATTTTAGAAGAAAATAGTTGTGATTTTCTGAATGCAGCCTTTCTGATGGATTCTGTTATCCCCTAAAAAGGAACCTCTTCCATTTTACTGACAGTAGGAAGCAGCTGTACGTGCTTTGTGTTTTTTTCCCTGTCTGCTGGAGCCTGCTCCTATAGAAATGAGTGGGAATTTTCCCATTGATGTTGACAGGAAGGATGATCAGAAAAATGCAAAGCTTCCGCACTAGGAGTCCTTAGTGGTGCTGGTCCTTTTGATGTAAAGCATCTGGCTTTACGCCTCTGAAGATCCTACTCCATAAAATCCTCGGCAATGAGAATGTGAGTTCTGGATGCCGAATAAGGACAAAAAGCACATTTCTCCTCTGTGGCAGAAACTTTGAAATTGCTGGCACAGAGAGATTATTGCTGGAAACTCTAAAAGACAGAGGGTGTAAAAACCTGCAAGAGGGGAAAACCACACATAGCCGATGATTATTTGCATCATGTGAACACTTAACAGCATGAAGTGGGCTTCAAAGGAGCAGCCAAACTGAAAGTTTGTCTGAAAGTGGGTATGGCACTCTGACATTCCAGAGACCTGCGATTTAGCTTGCTCAACTCACCCAAGTATAGAGTTACAGCTTTTTAATGTGATGTGGAAGATCAGGTTTCATGTTTAAAGGGAAAAAAAAAAAGTATAAAACCTATCTTTTTTTCTTGCTAATATTCATTTAATGACAGTTTATTTTGTGACTATGGATGTGTTTAATAAAAATTCTGCATGTGGTAGAGGAAAATAATAGAACTTGTCAAAGTTCATCTGTGAAGGCACTTTGTTGTGGCTTACTGAATGTAAGGGGCTAGCAGATAAATTCAGTCATTCAGAATCTAGAGAGGCTAATATTTCAATTTGCCCAGAAACCTCACTCTTTTACGTCCGACGCTCCAAGAAAAGTTATTTGCTGTGTTTTGTATGTACAATAAGTATGGGAGACCCGGTAGGACTATCTGTGCAAGATGTGTCAGCTGGAGCATTGCTGTATTCATCTTCAGTGCCAAGCAACTCCAATTACTCTTTGGTCAAACAAACTTTTTATTCATTGAGGTGCAGTTGTTTGCCAGAGCTATTTGCAACCATGTGGCAGAGGGGGTACAATTAATACATTGTAAAAATGAAATTTTTTTTGAATGGTGTATGCTACGGAGATGTAATGGAGCCCCACTGGCAGTGATCTGAGGATTTGCCAGATCATAGCAGAGCACTTGAAATTCTCCAACCGGCAGGAAGGAAGAAATGTGCACGAAGGAGCCCGTGGGAACTGTATTTTGGTTCAGCAGCGCCCGTTAACATTGTCAAACTGCCTGTCTCAAACTGTTAAGACTGATAAACTGCCAGTAATTATCATTTAGAAAATTAGTGGCTGCCAAGACCATCACGCACATCACATGTGTTGGTTGGATTAGTTTGAAATTACTTTGCTTAAAAAGAAAAAAGGAAAGAAAAAAAAATCCCGAGCCTGCATCTGCTCCAAGAATAGCATTGAGGTTTGACACATGACAGTTGGTGCTGGCAGTAGTTATTTTTGTTGTTTGGAGTAGGCTTGGGGATGCTTTCTTGGAGTGCGTCACTACTGCTGTTTACCTTTTGGGTAACAGGGCTACTGAGACCTCTGAATATTTGCAGCAAACCTAAATAAATAACTAGTGGGGTCGCCCTTTCCTTCCTTGCCTATCACACTGGACAGAGAGCGAATTAAAAATACTGGTTGCTAGAAGGAAAATTTTGTCATTTTGTAGTTGACTTCCAGGAACCATGAAGAAACAGCTGGAGTGGAAGGGCTGAGCAGGGCAGGGCAAGAGCTTAAAAGCAGCTTTGGCTGCTCACCACCATCACTTCGTCTCCTCCCAACCCTCCCAAACAGCCCATACATCGAAACTGTGGCTTGAGGCAAAGCAAATGTCATCCATTTCCTCCTGAAGGAATCAGAATGCAGCCATGACTGAGAGCTACAGACGATACAGGCACAACCATATCATACAGCCATTGCTGGGAGAGGAGATGGGGATGGTGAAAAGGCCATGTAGAATCTTGCACAATGTTTTTCATGCAGAGGTTTGTGATTTGGTCAGTCATCAGTGAATAAGCTGGTGCAAAGTCTCTGAGTCAATGATCTGTGAGTCTGAAGGAGTCCAAGTTTGAGTTGTCAGATGGCCCAGGAATATATCACTTACATTTTAGCTTACATTTTAGTGTGTGTACCTTTCTGCTTATATTGAGTGCAAGAGTCTTAAAACTTTGGGTGCTCTCTACTTTTCCCTCTGGGCTGTGATTGAGGACAAGTCTTCTGGGGTGGCACAGCCAATCTCCAAAGTTCCTGCTCATGCTCACTCTCCTGCGCAGCTCACCCACTGCTGTTTCAGAATTTAAAACTAAACATTTTGGAGTGACTGACTTTAAATGCCAATATTTCCAGGACCCAGCAGTCAGAGCAGTGTAACCAACAGGCAAATCATCTGAGCTGAGATATTGAGGAATTACAGCAGAACAACCTCTGCATCTAAGGGACAGGAACAGCTCAGGGTTTTTCTTCATCAGCACTCCCAATTTGTATTGGATCTACACCTTTACAATAACTTATGTCATATATTAGATTAATCTAATTCTTTGTGGAATACGAAGGAGAAATTACTCTTTTCAAATAATATTTCAAATACTGTGAAGCAAGATGCTTGCTTATGACTTGGAGAGTACCAGATATTATGTCATGAAAATAAAAGGCAAACATATTATGTTTCCTTATTTCATCTATGTGAACACTTTACTGTGTCTAATTCTGTTAACCTAAAATTATAAACAAACTTACCCTGGTATAATCTCATTTTCATTACAGACACCAAATGCTATTATGTTGGGCAGCAAATTGGCTTAAGATAATTCTGTCTTTAGAAAATAAGACTGTAATCAACAGAGTTATAGTTTAATAAAGTTTCATGATATATGTATACCCTATAGCATTTAGAGCGTTATTTTCAGTTCAGAGTTCCCATTAGTCTAATTTAGGTTTATTGGTGCAATCATCAGATTTAAGATACGCCTTTTTTTAACCAACAAAGAGTGTCAGTGTGAGATACTGTAACGAAGCAGTATGAGGGAACCGTCTGTGAGGGATTTTATTGCAAAGCTGTTGATGGATGAGATTTAGGGGGGGCAAGGGTATGGAGCAAGAGCCTATTTTTTGTCTAGAATTTGGAAAGGGCAAGGGACAGTGAGGATATGTAGGGTCCCAACTGGAAAAAGTGAGGTTATTTTAGTCTGAAATAAAGCTTTTGCCAAAAAGTAAAACCTTTTGTAGATCAAAAAATCTTTTCTTGTTGTTTTTCTTTTCTTCCCCACTAGTCAGGTCTAAACTGTAATCTCTGAACAGTGTGGTACGGTTTATAGCCCAAGTAGCTCTGGTCTCGAGATTTAAAAGCCCAATAGCACAACCTCCCAGATATGTATGTAGAGAATTAATTGCATCTTATTTGTGGAAATATTTAAGCAACAGAAAAGAGGGAGAGCGAAGTGGAAATATTTCTTATTTGGTTTGTCTGTTTGCATGTGCATGTTTTAGTTTCTGATTTATTTTTTTACCTACTTTTTTGTACTTTGAAACAGCAAATCTGCTGGTTTGCTTTTTTTCTAAAACAGCTTTCTGTTTTATTAAGAAAAGTCGTCTGCCTGCAGTTTGCTCAGCTTCTTGTCTGAGCAAACTTGCAGAAATAATTAATCAAGCTTGGATAGTAAGCAGACTGTGGATCTGGGTCATTTGTAACAAGTAGGTGAGATTTTGTGTGATGATTTTGCAAACCTGATGAGGTGTGTATACAGGGGTGTGGGTTTCTAGCTGGCTGGCTGTGCGTGATTAAAGTATGTATACTTTTATTTCAGAGAGTGTATGAAATGTAAGGATAAGTGAACACGCTCTGGTTTGGGATCTTCTGAAGGGTTCTGGCTGGGGAGCGGCCGGGATCTCTCCCTCCTGGTTTGTCCCTTTGCTGTTTCAAGAAACTGCAGTCTTCCTTAGGTATATGTGATTTAACGTTGGCTAAGACCTGGTAATTAAACACGTGTGGCTTGAGAAGCCTGGGAAAAGCAGTCCATCTTCATTATGTGCGTCCATCGGCAGGATGGGCACAGCTCGGAGCTGCCAGCGATGGGCCGTGGCACGGGCAGCTCTTTCACCAAGGGTGCTGGGGAAGAGCAGTGTGACTGTGTAGGGCCTCAAACCATAAGTGTGACCTTTTGTGCCGACAGCACAGGGAGACCTTATCTCCAGTATAACCGGAGGTGGCAGGGTTTATGTTGGTGAATAGCTTCTCTTTCCCTGTTTGCCCCCCTTTGCCCATGCTTTTAGAGTAAAGAGAGGGTTTCTCTGGTTAGAAAGCTGCGTTTCACGAGGACAGGAACCAAGAGACAGTTCATTTCTATGGAGACTTTCTATAAATAGCTTGCTCTGTTAACATAAATTCTTTCACTAAGTGAATCCTACAAGCAGGGTTTTGTTCCAAGCCTACAAAATTCTGTGTATGCCTTTATCACTTTGTACGTGCTTGTTCGGATGCTGGCACTTCCCCCCTCAAAATGAGAGGTAAGCCTGACACTTGCAGGGTGACACTGCTCTGCTGACGGAGTGAGGCAGTCAGCCTTCATAAACAGATCTCTTACGGCTTTAATTTTTTACATCATTGATAGCAAAAGGGTCATTGGAAGTTCTTAAGGCAAGTAGGGCAGAACTTGCTGAAGTCCCTGCTCACCGGTATTTAAACCTTCAACTAGGCTGCGATGTTTTTGACCGCCCTGCTCTGTACTAATGCTTGCAGTCGGTCTGGGTCAGAAGCTGTAGCTACTGCAAGGCTTGAAAGCTTTGCAGGGCTTTTAGGAAGCTTGTAATTGCTCCACTGTGAATCCTAGAGTGAGAAAGAGCTTGCCCAGGAGGAAAAAGGTCTTCTGTTACTGCTAGTGCAGTGGAAACTCTATGGACATAAACAGTCCCAGCTGTATGATACGCATCTGTCACTCTGCAGAACTCCATCTTTTTATTTTCTTCTTCTTACATATTCCTGATACTGGAAGCCCTCTCCTTGGGAGAAGATTTTCTGCTTCTGTTTAAACATGTTTCTGCATCCGACTATCTGATGTTCAGTCCCCGTCCCTTCCCCCTCTTCGTGTGAAATGGCAGCCAGTGAGCTGTTGAAATTTTAACACAGCTGAAAGATGTGACCCAGAGGTGTCTGTCTGGAAAAGGGAAGTGAACTGGAGTTCAGGCAGTTGATACAACACACGTGTTTATGAGGAAGCATGCTCGCTCCTACTTTCTGTCCTTTTTTTAAATGCGTCTGTCTGCTGGCGGAGGCTGTACTGTTTCCACTACCCACACGCATGTATGGCAAGGTCAAATACAGTTCCCTTCCTTGTGTGTGAGGTGCTTCAAAGTACTTGCTGTAGCTGTATGTCTGTGATGGTGGGTTAGAAGTGGAGTAAGCAGTGGATGGGGACGTATGTAACGTGGTGAGAGGAAGCAGAGCAAACAAACTGGTTGTCGTCTATGGTGGATACTGCAGTGTATGGAGAAAAGGGCATGTTGGATGTGTCAGGTATGTTTCTGCACAGGCTGTCCAGCTGCAGTGCCAGTGGCTTTGTGGGACTGTCGCAGACCCAGATTCTGTTGACACTTTGCCATTAGATGTGAAAGTATATGTGTGAGAAACGAATTTGACATTTTTGGCATGTAGAGTTTAGTTTTAAAATGTGACGCTTGATTTAATGGCTCCCTTAGCTGTTGCTGGTGATGTCTGCTGTTGAAATCTTCACAACTGGCCCTTGCAACAGCTCCCAGATTGTGCAAATTGGTTTTGGAGGGGAAATTAACTAGCTTATTTGCATACATAAAAAAAAAAGTCCTGGCTCTGTGGCTTTCAGGTATGCATCCCTCTTTTTTTTTTTTTCCAGAGGATTGTTATGTACTTCCAGGGATTGTATCATCAGCGCGTACCATTCATACATTTTGCAGAGTTCATAATCGAATGCATTCGCGGCTGCAAGTGGCACACGTGCTGCTCTGAATGCTCCTTCTCAGATGTCTCCTGCTTCTGGTAACCCACATTCTGCAGCTGGAGGCTGTGCTCCGGGTGCCGCATGAATGGCGCGTCTTGTGTTTCAGTGAGGCAGAGTGAACTTGATTCTAGGTCAAAATCAAATGTGACATTTCCTAAATGCGCGAGTCCAAACTAGTTACAGAACTAAAAAGCGGAGCCTGTGAGTGCTTTTTGTGTGTTATTTCTTAAATATTTATAGTCTATTTACTGGGGGCGGGGTAGGTTGAATGTGCTTTTATAACCCTGATTACACCTGCAAAACTGAGAATAGGAAGAAAATAAACCAGTGCCACCTCATTGCTTCGGGGTGCAAAAGACTTACGCTTCCAGAACTGAAAACCCACTTTTCTTGTTCAGGGTGAGGGTATCCAGTTTATGGCCGGTGGCCTAGATAAGACCTGCCAGCTCCTCAAATCTGCAGCCTGCTCCTCCCTACTCCACTCTTCTTCCCCAAGGTCCTCGCAGGCACAGCGAGAGCAGGCAGTGACCCAGATGCACTGCTCTGAAAGTGCCATTTGTTTCCAGGGCTCAGCATGCTGGCAGATTTGACACATGGCTACACACGCATCCATCAGTGGACCAAAATACACGTCCCCGGCATTGTAAGGGGTGTTGTATCGGCTAAGTGACTGCTGACCGGGCCAGTAGCTGCTCGCACGTCCCGTGAGGTGTGTGAGTGCGTGAGACTCCTGCCCCCCAAACATGGAAGGATTTGTTGAGCTGCAGGATGCAGAAGCTGGCTACAACAATAATTTTTAATATATTTTTTTTGTCTGCTTAAACTTTCCAGGGAGTTAACAGGCAAGCATTTTGCTACTACATGCTTTGTTACCTGCCAAGCTATGAAAAAGGAATAAGGGGAAGGACCTTTTTATACTTCTGGTTTTGGCAGGGAGTGCAGGTCTGTGTTCTTTCTCTTCTCCTATTCTTCTGACTATAATTATTTCAGATTCCTTTGCCTACAGACAGAACTAATACATGTATATATGTAAATATGTATTTATATACAAATATATATAAATCATGATAGAGTCATAGATATGTAGATATACATATATATGATTCTTAAGACTGGTACATAAGACTAGTCCTCTCTCCCCTTGTCCAAGCTATAACTTCAATTGGTGTTTCTTCACTTCTTTGTGGATACCAAGCCATGAAGTCTCATTCAGCGTGGCTAAACAGATATCCATTGACACATCCCTTCCTCCCTCCACCTGCAGCTCTCCCCATTATCTCCTGCCTCTGTTGCCATGGACAACGCCAGCGTCCCTCAGTCAGGCAAAAATCTGACCATCTCCCAGTTCGCTCTGTCTTTACTCTGAGTTCAGCAGATTCTTCCTGTGCAACGTCTCTTAAGAAATGCCCTGTGCTGTCCACACCACGCAGCTGAAATTCACATCTAAGCACTCATTTGATGTCTTGAATTACTGCAACATCCGTTTCTCTGGCCTCTTCAAATTATAATTCTCTCTGGCCAGAATGTCTTTGCAAAAGGAATTTGTCCCATTTCCTCATTTTTTAACAGTGTAACCTCCCCTATGTGTTCCTCTACTGGTTTCTTTGTTATTCAGCACAAGGTGCCCATCTTCATCACCGAAGCCTCTCACTCCCCCTCTACTTCCCATCTGTCAGCCAGCTCCGAGAGGGCGTCTTTCTCCTCCAGCCACCCATGAAGACCATCCCTCCATTGCACATGAGTTGCTTTCTAACAAGTAGTTACGTGTTTTCTGCTGACCTAACCCACCCCGTTAATGTTGATAGGACTACTTTCTTCTTGTCCTTTAGGTATCTCCTTTAAAATACTCTTTTCTTTTTCTTTTTCTTTTTCTTTTTCTTTTTTTTTCTGGGATGCAGGTGATGCAGAGTCCCTGCCTGAGGCAGCTCACCACCTATCTCTTGCTTTCAGAGTGCAGCACTTGTACAAATAGTAAGCACTCATTGGAGGAATTTTAGACCTTATTGAGATTAAGGCCTTAACCAGCACCTTCTGTCATTGCAGGCTTTTAAAAATAGGCTCGACGTGCATGGTAATAGCAGTGTTGTAACCATGGCAATGCAAGGAAGACAGGGTTTTGAGGCAGGGATCTCTTATTAGGCCAACTGGCATGGCTGCAGGCTGGACCAGGGTGACACACGAGTGAGGTTTCAGGCGCAGGAAGGGACTCAGAGCCCCAAAGCATATCTGTTTTCCCCCAGCTCGGTCAGCTGGCCTAATAAAAAGAATAACATAAGTGTACTTGATCCTGCCTTGAGCGGGGAAGCAGCCTAGATATAGTCATTCAAGGTCCCTTTTAATCCTGTGGCTCAGTTTTAATGGGGAGAGTTGACTTCTCCTTCCCTTCATGCTATGCGTTCAAGCATATGCTGATCTTCTGCTGATACCAACAGAAGGTCTCTG
Organism: Fratercula arctica; assembly: GCA_947846985.1. Taxonomy (NCBI): domain Eukaryota; kingdom Metazoa; phylum Chordata; class Aves; order Charadriiformes; family Alcidae; genus Fratercula; species Fratercula arctica. The sequence goes on from CANTUZ010000003.1 coordinate 73,732,441, forward strand.
AATATCAAGAAACCAGAATATCCTCATTAAGGATCTGCTTGGAGGATGTGAGAGTAATATATTGGTCTTTGAGCGGAGGCTGACTTTGTGCAGCTATAAAACACGAATATTAAACAGGAAGCCAATGACACTTCTGAAACATGCCTGAGACAGTAATCCAGATGCTGTTCGGGGATACAGTATAGCCCTTAAGCCTTACGTTTATGCTACTCTTTTTTTTCTTTTTCTTTTTTTTTTACTGCATCTGCATAGTTGGGGGTGGGGAGCGGTGAGGAGGGGGAGGGGGGGCACAGCAAGAGAAAAACCAGATTTTTAGCCTAGTTTCCTGAGGAAGTGGGGGTTAGGCTGTTAACTCGGTGTATCTGTGCGCCAGTCCTCCTCTTTATAACTTTGCAAGCTGTCTCCAACGAGGGAGGGAGGGGGCTTCGGGGGCAGCATCAGCCTTCCCGGTCCTTTCTCCGATGCGTTAGCTGCTGCCAGGAGATGGGCTGGGTGTGGGGTGGCAGGGGCAGGGTGCCACCGGCACGCCAGCACCAGTTGGCCGGCAGCTACAGCAAGGCTTGCCCAGCAAATGTGGCTGGGTACCAGGCACCCTGGGACTTGGGGGAGTCAGGAGCAGCCCGGGAGGGACTCAACATTGTAAATTTAGCATCACGAGCCCAAACAAGCTGGAAATCCAGTTTCATTAGTTACACTGCTCAGGCGTTTGCTTAATCTTGAAAAACAAAAGACACAAAAAAAAAAAAAAGAAGTAGGGGGAGTTATACTGAATAGTAATGACATTTTAAATCCATAGAATATTTCAGCAAAATAAATGCTTTTGTGTGGCTTTTGTATTGCAAAGAGGTTTGTATTAATGTAGCTCAATCCTGGAATTACATGAACCTTGTGTTTACTCTGGTTCACACTGGGACACCCGCTTTCTAAGAGGAGACCTGGTGTATTTAAGGGCAGCGTGAAAGAATAAAGACTTGATCCTGCGCTCGAGGCCGAAGCATTATGTCACTGCAAAATCTTTTCGCTTGTACTTCTAGTGTGTTGTCCTGAGAATATAATTTCCTATTTTTCATTATGGGAGAGTCTTTTTTGGAAGTCACTAGAGAGCAGGGTTTTTTTTGGAAAGCAAACTGTCAAAATACGGTGACTTTTTTCAGTTGTTCTTTTTTTTTTTCTTTCCTGGATATAGAACTCACCGCCATGAAATGTCATCATTAAAATAAGTAAATAAATAATCAATGAAGTAGCATGAGAGACAGCCCACTTTTTTTTCATTCTTCCCCACCCTCAGCCCATCGGTGATTTTTCCTAGGTTTTGCAATGATGCTTCTCAGATTTGAAGCTCTTATTCCCTTCCGCTTTGTGTTGTATGACAATCAAGGACCTTTATTTGTTTACTTGTCTCACTATAAAAAAAAAATAGTAAACCAGAATGCAATGTTTTCTGTTCTTCCACTTCTAGTACTCTTGCTTATTTTGAAACTTCCAGAAAGAGATAAAAACAGCTTAGGAAAAATGCTCTCCAGAGCAATCCTTTAAAGAGCAACAAACAAACATTGCAGATTGGTCCTGAAGGCTGTGCTTCCTTTCTGGGGAGGGAGGGAGGTGTGGAGAGAGGATGTTTTCTTCTTAGCTTTGCTCTAATCATCCGATCTGGGATTTGATAAGATCCGCAAGTCTGACACTGCAGTCTCCTCTCGTCTTCCCCCTTCCTGCCTCTTAGAAGATTAAAGAGAACATGGCAAAAAGGAAACAGTTTATTTTCAACTCGTTGTAGTCAAAAATTAGTTTACAGTGCAGCATTTTCATTGTTTGTTTTCTAATCGTGTTGCTATGTTCTTTTCTTACACTGTTTACTTTTCCCTTCACAGCCTTTCTTTGATACAGAAAAAGGTTTACAAATAGCTCACTATTGCAAAACTTCAGCCTCTTTTCAACATTTTTGTATTTCACATCAGGAAATGTGACCACGTGTAGGTGGCGTAGCTTCTGCAAAGGCGCGCTGTGCCTTCCTCCCCCCAACCCCCTCAGCTCATGGGGCACAACTGCAGACCACACCATGCTTTCGTCTCACTCTCAGACATTTTTGGAATTACAGTAGTAAAGGAAAACCAAATGTACAAAATATGGAGTGATTAAATGCATTAAAGTATTACTTGTACATATAAATATGAGTTGACATGCTCAAAACTAGCTGAATCTATGAATTGACTCAACAACAAGAAGTTCTTAGTAATACACTTAGTAATTCCCTTTTCACCCCCAATTTGTCCTAAGAATATAGGATATATGCTGAATTCTTTAAAGGTTTAAAACTTGGAAGTAAGTTGTCCATGACATGAGACTGTTCCTTCCCATGTGTGTATTTTTATGATTTCTTGCACAATGGGAGTGGTTGACATTGTAGGTACTATAGTATTGCAACATTAGCATATATAGTCTATATATACACCGTTCATTTTCATTGTATGTCATGGATATAATGTCCTAAACAAAAGCCCTGGACACTGATTAAAGTACAAAAATGTTTATTGCATAAGTAAGATTCTCTCTTAAGAGGGAGAGGAAAAATTGTTTATAAAAACAATTTTTGTTTGTTTATAAAAACAAGTTTTTGTATATAAACCCCTGTATTTACATTGCAATGTATTTGTACTTCTAATTGGCCTTTACTGCTTCTATAGTGGGTTTATAAATTTGCTGTTTAGACAGTTTCTGCTAAAGGTTCTTTAGGGTCAACCCAGTATCTTCAGAAGAAAAACATTTTCTTCTTCGAGACAAACTGCAAAATCAATTATTAAAACAAAAGCTTCTAAAATCTTACGTTATGCTTACTTTTTTTTTTTCCTTGCTGTCTTTTTTAACTTTCACAATGATGTGAGTGCTTATATCTGGCCATAGAGGCGGTTCACTGATGCCACTGGGGTATCAGGCAGGTAAAGATGTGCAGGCTGAGCGTGCAGGAGAGGAACGCAGCGCTGGCTCCAGCCACCGCGTCCCAGCCTCCCTGGCTGCCCGTGCCCTCCCTTAGCTGCAGGGGTGCCCAGCAGCGTTCCTAGGAGCCAGCTCAGAGGGGTGGAAAGTGCAATCTATTTTTAGGACTATGGGCTCCATTCATTTATTTTTAAAAAAATTGTTTGGGGCATAGTACTTCTCATTTTTCCGCAAAGAGAAATGCGAGCACTCTTCCCACAATTAATGAAGTCATTTTTCTACTGTTTTGAGAACTAAAGTATGTTGCTGTAATCACGTGCTCCTCACGTATGAGTAACAGTCTAAGTGCATGCTCGGTATTGAGCTCGCTAATGGCTTCCCCTATTGATTGCTTGGCCCTGGTGATTGCTGATGGCCACCTGGCACAGGGGCTGGCAGTTCCAGCCGGGCAGCCAAGGTAGGCAGTACACACGCTGGCTTATCAGCGTACAGAGAGAGACATGCTTGCTTCTCTCCTAGGCAGTGTGGATGGCAAAGGACGCCACAGATCATGGGATCTTCTCAGGATGATTTCAAAAGACAGGATTTGAGAATGGGCTGTGAGTGCCACCGCCTTTGCCTTTCTGCGGCTGGTACCCTCCCAGTGTTGTGCTCTACTTGCTCACCATAACCACTACCCGTCCCACCAAGTGGTTCTGCCAATGATTTTGGCATCTTCTGATTTGTTGCATCCACCTCTGCTACCTCTCTGTATGCATCCCCTCGCTCTACCTGTATTGGCACTTTCCATGCTGGAATGCTTGGTTAGATGGTGCCTTGATGTTTTCAGATCCCAGCTCCTTTGTGCTTTCAGCTCTCTGCTGTTGTTGCAAAGCAAGTTGATGCCTGGAAAAGCAGTGAATGTAAGGAAGATTTAGTTTAGTTTATCCTGCTTGAAAGTTGAGCGGAAAAAGGTACTAATATTGCCAATATTGACCTGGCAATATCGAGGGGCTTAAACTGCCTGTGGGAGTGAAGCAGCCCGGAGAGAAGGAGAGCAAGCGGCGTGCTTCGGCAGGGCTGGAAGCCACAGGACACAGGACATGGGGACTAGCAGCACATCTGCTAAAGAAAAGTCAATAGATCTGATGTGTGAGGAGATTAAAGTGGCACAGAAAAGAAGCAGTTCAGCTTATGATCTTTAACACAGTTTGTGGGTTTTTTTCTCTTCATATCTCTGTTTATAAGAGTAGAAAAAGTTCAAGCAAAGTCTCTGTATTTTCCTGATGTTTTTCTCCTGTGTTTCCTGTTTCTTAGGACTTGTTGCTGCTGCAACAGTGACTTTGCATCTGAGTTCCTCCTGCTCTAAAGTGAAAGGGCAGCAGTTCGAAAGATGTGTTTTCAGACAGCCGCAAGTTTGATGGTGCAGACAAACATTTTTTTTTTTGAAACTACGAATCTCCTTTGGGACTCCTTTAAGAGAGGGACCTAGTTATCCTTATTTACATCCTCCAACTGCGTGAAGCTTTCAAGTAACTCTTTTAGAAATCCAGTGAGTGTCACATGAAAGAATGCAGGGTGGTTGTCCTGTAGCCATTGTCCTCTTTCTAAGTTTTGGCACTGTTGCATGGGAGGAGGAACCACCAGAATGGTAGCGGTTAGTCTTCGTAGAGTCTTCTAACGATGTTGCTGGGGTTTTTTCCCCTCTGCTGGTGTCCAGGCTTGTGTCTGTCCTTCTTGCAGGAGTGGCTTTCTGTTGGAGCTCCCTCTTTCTGCCGCTCAGCTCTCCCCCTGCTGTTGATGACCGGGCTTTTTCATATCATGCACCTGCTATCTGGGACCCTCACTCAGAAAGGGGTAGTTTCAGGGTAACAGGGAGGCTTCTGTCTCTGTCTGAGAGCAAGCCTATAAGCTTCCCTTAAACTTTAAACATTTCATTGTTGGAAAGCTTTCAGATGTTCACAGGATAAGGGTTCTTTATATGTAAGCTGGCATTGTGTAGTAAAAGATTGCTTTATGTAAGTTAAGATGTGCAGTCCTTTTATAAACTGATCGTATAAAGTCAGCATTGCAGGAGATTGTTTTTCTTCTTGTGTTCAACATTGCCTTTAGAAGGTTTTGGGTTTTTTAATGCTTTTTTCGGGTTTTAGTAGGATTAGAAATCTTAAGGTGGTAGGAATAGGTGGAAAATACTGCACCCTAGGCAAAACTGAACATGCACCCCTCTGTACGTTTGTTCAAACACCAGTGTCAGCAGCCTCCCAGGTAACAGAGTCCTCAACCTGTCTAAAAAGGGTGACTGAAGACTCTGTTGCTGTAGGGCCATACTAACCTACTACTGAAAAATACTTTCTGGACTAATTCACGGCCCAAAATCTTTGTAATACGATGTGTTGTAAAATAAGCACGAATGACATTAGAACACGTGAAAAAGGAAGGCTATTGCTCTGCAGACTAACCCAGCACTTTTTCTACGAAGTGGATCCAGCCTATTTACAGGGTACACACCCTGACCCAGATACATCCATTTGTAAACTGTTCTCCAACCCGAAAACCTTCTTCCCAATTTTTTGCCAAGTAAAATAGCAGCTCAAAAACCAGGGATGCCTGCTTCTACTTGAGGTTTGAAAAAAACGGCAGCAGAAGCATGTTACGAATAGAAAACTGACAGATGCTTATCGTTATGTAGATTTTCTTCTGTGCTTGAGTATCATAAACTGAATTGCATCTACTAGCATTTGAAAAGTATTTAAGACCACTTACGACTTCAGCCAGCCCACTTCCTCCAGCTGGGTGACGCTTGCATGAACTGCAGCAACTGCAACATGTACCAGACCAGAATCCTCCATGTGACAGTTTTTATGCCTTAAATAATGTTTTTATCTCTTTCAAACGTTGGGTAAATTGTCACCTAACAATTTTTCCGTTAATGAAAAATAAGGGGATTTTGTGGGTTCTTGTCTAGAATTGTTCACAGTGGACTTGATCCAAAGATCCTTGAAGTTGGTGGATGTTAACAGATTTGAGAGGGCAGGCTTGAAAAAGTAGTAGTTACTATGTCTCCTGGCAGTGATTTCTCTTTTGCCACTGGTAATAAACTTAATTCTGATCTCAGTATAAACTGACAAAAACACATCTGGAAACTGATGGGAATACGCAGGGATTGTCTCATGAAGCAGGCAACGTCATGAAACACAATACACGAATGATGTGTGGGTGTGCTACTCACCACATTGTTTCACAAAATACTTTTTTCTTTACAAAAACAAAGTAATTTTTACACAAGGCTACACCAAAACACTGCTGGTGTATGTGCAACACTGCAGGGGCGGTATGATTTTTTGGTAAAAAAATCCAATTTGTTGAAGCTGGTGCTGCTCAGAGGACAAGGCTGTTCCTGGCATATAGTAAGCCTGATTATCTCCTAAGAGTGTTTTGTTTCTCTTTAAAGTTTCAAATCAAGTTTTTTTGAGCTTCAGAGCAACTTTTCATGTCTGTTGGCATGCTAAGTATTTTACCATATCTTACCATTTAGGAGGAGATGCTTGGACAGCTTTCATTTGGTCACCCCTTCCATATTGGCAGTGGTGTGTGTGTCATGGTTTGGGGTGACCCTGCTGTAAATATTTTGGCCTGGGATGGGTAGCAAGTTGCAGCTACTTGCAGGAAGCTGATGTTGCTTAAATCTAATACTATTCAATTGATCGTACTCTAAAGCATCCTCATTCTGTATTTGATTTTAGATGGTAAGCAGAAGGGGAGTTCAATGTGAAATTCTTCAGAAAAGGTTTTCATTCTCAATGCTTTTCCTTTGCCTGCAACTTCTCTTCTTTCCCCACTCTTCCCCTGGCTGGGGTAACAAATAAACTTCAGCTTTTACTATATGCCATTCAGTTGGTGCCAGCAGCCTGTTGGATATTAGGGTATACCTTTCAACACTCATAGCCAAGTCTTCATAACAGAAGTAAATCAAAAGCTTTTATGGTCAATGCCTTCTTTTAAAAGAACTATTTATGAAAATAGACTTATCTGAAAGAAGTGCACCTTTCACTGAATAGTCAGATGGCTACTTCCAGGTTTTCATTTTTCCCAAGCACAGAATCTTGGGAAGGCAAGCTCTCTTCCATTAGTAATTCTATTCAGGCAACCCTTTTGTCACCTCTTCTATTTATTATACTAATTGCAAAAGAAGCCAAAGTTAGTGTGCCTCGAAGCCTATATTAATTTATTTTGCATTTCCTATGCCGTGTTCTCCAAAGTCAGCAAAGCTTTTCTAAAAACTGCTGGTCAGAATTTGGAGATAAGTTAACATTATCCAAAGCCTTCAAGAAAAATGAATGTTCCTCCTACGTGCTTAGGTAGAATGAAAATTGCCAAGGCTAAAACTGAGTTCTGTACAGACCCCAGGGTGAATACAAAGAAAGACTGAATAGTCTTTGGTTTTCTCTGCAAGCCATGTCCAGCCCTCACCCCCAGTTATGCAGTAAAAAATGTTCCCTTCCCTTCTCCCTTCCTGCCCTGCTCTACACCCAAATACCTCATCTCCTTTGTAGCCAGAGAGACAGGGCATGTTTTGCATCATCTTCCAAAATCAAGCAAAATGCATGCCCTGGAAAAATTTCAAGCTTTCAACCCGCCGCCCTCAAAGTTCAAAAGATCTGGCAAGGTTAGAGATGTGGTAAATCGTGTCTCTGCCTCAGATTTAACTAGACAACCCTTTACCTAGTCCTCTTGCTAGTTTTTGTTGTACACGGTCTCAACTGAGGGCTTGGACTAGACTCCTTTAGCATGTGTTAAGGCAGCTGCCTGCAATCCAGTACCCTTACAGTGGAGTTTTACGGTTGGTTGAAACTAGCAATGCAGCCAAATAAGCCGACCTGCCATTCCCCAAATCCTACATCTGCCTGCTCATCCTTTCCTCACTTTTTCCCTAGTGACACCTTTTTCTTTGTTCTTTTTTTTTTTTTTTTTTTTTTTTTTTTTTTACAGTTACTTTTCGAACTGGGCTAAAGAATTCACCCAGTTCATTTTAATCCCAGTTGCTGCCCCAGCCCTGTTTCTTTGCTGCACAGGCATTTGTGCTGTGGGGAGGGAGGGAAGGAAGGAGGGAGGGAGGAAGGGAAGGAGGGAGCGCTGCTGGGGACACATCCAGAAGCTCCACACCAGCGCGGGGGGTGGGGGGGCCTCAGCCCCTTTTGGCAGCAGTGCCAGCCCCTGTCTTTCAAGTGTTCGTGGGACCAGCAGTGTAGAGTACAGAGTTTCCCTTATTTGTCACTTCTCTGGGGAAATTATTAAATCAGTCTCTTGTTGTAGAAGAAAATAATGAGCTAATCCGGAGTCGAGGTGCTGTTGGATTGTTTCGGACCTGGCTCGTCTCTTAAGCTCCTAACTTTTCTGCATGCAGACGTTATCCAATTAGTTCTGAGGCAGAAGCAGAGTTTCTAGACTTGATTTTTTCTTTCCGGGCCAAATGCCTGGAAGCTAGGGAGGGAAACAGATGACACTGGAATAATAACCACCTTCCCTGAGTTTGAGCAAAGCAGTTAAGACACATCTTTTTTTTAGTGTTTTCACAAATTCTGCCAAGCTGTTCAAAAGGTATTGAGGGAGGGGGAGTTGGGTTTTTTTCTTTATTCCTTGATATGGCCAGGTTTTTTTCTCAGCTACTAAACAAAGAAAGCAAGTAGAAAAGAAGACGCTTTGGTTTGTAGTTTTGTGATTAAAAATGTCTGTTCCTAAAATCTTTCACTGATTTTTAATGATTTTTTTTTTCTTCTCTCTCCACCCTGAACTCTCTGCCCAAAATGAAGTCTTAGCCGTATAAGATCAGAGGTCTGCTTACTAATCACAGGATTTAGAGCAGTGTAATCCAGTTGCGATGTTTTAAGGAAGATTTATTTGGTGATTCTTTAATAGAAATTTTATTTTCCTAGCTACTTTTCATGTAACGATAAACAGTAAAAGTCATTTTTGACCTAAGAAGTCATTCCCCCTTCCTTTCCTGTTGGATGCCTACAGGATCCTTCAGGAGAGGTGCTGCTGCTTCTGCAGCTGAGGCAGATTTCTGCGATCGATAATACAGGGCTCCAAGTTTTCCATGTATAGCTGTAAAGTTACTCATCCAGCAGTAATTTCACAGATGCCTCTCTCGTGGAAAATTCAGCATGTACTTGGGGGGGAACGGGAGTTTAAAGCAATTCAAATTCAGTCTAGCTTCACTGGTGCGGACACCTGGGTACTGAAACACGTGTCCTTCTCCATTTGCTTTACAGTTACCGTCCCAAACCTGAACACCAGCAGAATCATAGCTCCTTTGTCTTCTAGGAGTTTACAGACTAAACGTTTTAACATCATTGTTAGTCTGTGCTCTGTGAGTTGTTCTTTCAAAGATTTCGCCTCAAGGAAAAATAAGGAGTAGCTGTCATTTGAAATTTACTCAGGGTTGGCAAAATGATGGCATTTGTCACTTCTGCTCTCCATCTTCCTCAAGCTGGCCCTAGTGTGTGTCATACTGGATATTGCGTTGACTTACTTTTTCTCCCTCTTTGTTCTTCTAGAGAACAACGAGTAATTAATACAGTCTAAAAAGAAGTGTGCCATAAACCCCTTTTTTTGTGTGTAGTTTTCAAACAAGGAGGCTGTCAAGAGCCTTACGTGAATGCTATTTCAAAAACAGTTTGTCAAAGCAAAATCATGAAGAGATACTGGGTTGACCAATTTTTTTAGGACTGGATCTAAAATAATTGGCACACTTGCTGTATGCTGCTGCGTGTTTCATGTTGTTGACCTCGTCTCTCTGAAGTCTGAATAGCTGTCGTGCCAGTGACAGTGATGTGTCTAAGCAGTCAGAGGGAGTCTTGCAATTATTTTAATATTTTGCATAATACCGGTGGAATATAATAATTAGTTGTGAAGGTTCAAATCCAATTACCTCCTTCCCTAAAACAGAAAAAATGGTGGAAGTTTGGTAATAAATGCTAGCAGAATGAGAAAGATGTGTAACATAAATTGTCGTGTTCCACTCACTAATGTTTTCTTTCCCTTTCTCTCTTATTTTACAGGGCATGTTTTCAAGCCATTTTTGAGGAAATGTGGTGAATGCAAACTTGCTCTGTTTTGGGGGGAAATTCTGGTAAGTGCTGCTTTTGATCAATTTTAGTTTTCAATGAGAATTTCAGAAAGATTGTTGTAGCTTTTTTCAGTTTAAATTTTTTTAGCTGATGGGAAATACAGAGCCACAGTTGATTATATGTGTTTTTCTTCCTCTGGTATGGAGACTCGCAGTATGAGAAGCATTGACAGAAAACAGCATGCTAGGCCTCAGGGCAAGGAATGTAGTTTCATTTGCTCCAGTGGCATCCGTTTATTGTGTTTGTAGCTGTTATATTCTGCTGAAGAGTGGTTGAGCTAAAACCTAGAATAGAAGAAACACAAAGGCCTAATTTGAAAACAAGGGGAACAAAAAAATGGTGTAGGGGTACAAAAAATCAGGAGCAAAAATAATGTAGAGGGACCACATACCTCCCTAAGTGGTGGGGGTGTCCAGTCACTCTGAAATCTTTCCATCCATTCCCAGAATGTCTGACTGGCACACTTGCCACATGGAGCTAGGATGATTTGCTTATGCCAGAGAGATAAGGAGGCAGTTAATACTCCTGTGTACTATACCAGTATTCCTGTTCTTCCTTTCCATCCCATGTGACAAGCTTTGCTGCTTCCCTGGCTGTTCTGTATGCAACACTTCCAGAGGCACCAACTTCCTACAGACTTCTGGTCCTACAGGCACTTTGGGAATGTGGCACGTCATGTGTGGTGTGTCTGTGCTGCTGAGTTGCCCTGTTGTGGGGAGGAGGAGGCAGAGAAGAATGGGTGGTAATTAGTGACATGCCCCAACTGGAGGGCAGCAATCCTGAGAAAACTCTTCCAACCTGCAAAAAAGCAGCAGATCTGGAGCAGTTTGTAGACTCATCTTGCTTTTTCCTCTAGGAGACTGACAATATATACAGTTCTGGCTGATGCCAATCTATCACCATCGCCCTTAGGGAAAAAAAAAGCCAGCAGAAGATTGTGTCCCTTCTTTCCCTTGGACAAGCATACCTTTGGACTGGTATTTTTTCTTCAGCCAGCACGTGCAGATTGCAGATGAAAACTGGCTTATTCTCCACTGGCAGAAGACTTAAGAGTCGGATAGCCTGCAGGGTAGAAAACTGAAAATCAAAGACTGGCTCTGTGAGAACACTTGTTCTTTTCTGCCATTTAAAAAAAAACAGATGTTGTTACATCATACAGAAAGATCTGGATTAGCTAACAGATGTTTAAATGTAAATCATTTAGCCTTCTGCAGAATTTATAGTCTTAAAGATAAGAAAACACAAGATAACCAAGATCAGAATTTTACAAAGAAGTTGGCCAAACGCATGAAAAGTCCTGTACAGCAGTACCTGGGTAAACCCTACTGTAGCTCATTCTTTTAAGCAATTTTCTCTCTACAGTTTGGCTTTTCTGACCATGTCATGTTGTAAGCTTGCACCTATATCCGTATACTGGGAAATAAGAACAACAATTATTTAACTAGAATTTAGTTGTAGGGACAAAGATGAGCTACAGACCAGCGGCACGAGCTCATTAGTCCATGAGATTTTGTGATGACTTCTGTTACTGCAAAAGAGGATAGAAGCTATACTTAGTTTTCATTTTGGTGGTAGTAACAATACTTTGATCCTAAAAGTTGTCCAGTGTCCTTACAGATTAGCTGATCGTTGTGTGGGGTGTGACAAAGCCATGGTGCTCGCAGGTAAAGGGAGTAGAGTCATGATTCAGAAATAATGATGCCATGTAACACCATGGAAAAAAAGTTTATTGTCAGACCTGTTAATAAGATTGTTGTGTTTTAATTTCTCTTCAAAGATGCATCAGCTGAGACCAGCCTCGTCTCCATAGCTGCATAAAAAAGCATAGTTCAAGAGCAGCAAGAAGAAAGAGACAGAAGCAGCTTGTTTCTTAGAATCATAGAATAATTCTAGTTGGAAGAAACTTCCAGATGTCATCTGAAACAGGTCCTTTTAGGTCAGGGCCTTGATTTTTAAAATTCAACTGGATGCCAAGGCTGGAAACTCTAGTCTTTCTGTTCCCATGTCTGACCATCCTCAGAGTGAAAAAGTGCTTCCTTGTTGTTTCTCATCGTTGTTGCTCACTGTCAACCAGTGTGGACTTTGCATCTTCTGTGCCTGTGAGAGGGGAGTCTTGGAGAAGACCCCAAAATCAAGGAAGGTGCTTCTTGTGGCTCCAAGGAAATGTAGTGTCGCACAGATGCAGTAAGCTTGTTGCGGTGGGGGGAAACACAATCTAGTTCACAGAGGTTCTACCTGGGCAACGTTTCTTAACCTATAGTTCATGTTCAGACTTGGAGAGCATGGCTGCTTTACTTAGTTGAGTCTTGAAACTTGGGAGAAGGTTAGCTGACAAACTGATGCTCCTGAAAACTACATGTTTTCCTGACTTGGTTAGAAATACAAGCCAATGAAAAGAAACACTTCTCACTGCTGGATTGTAAACATTCTGGAATTTCTTCAAGCCAGTCTGGAGCTGAGTTTGTACCATTCCATGCTCCAGGATTCTGCCCTAGAATTTAATATTGTTTTCCCGTAGCCATTATAAACAGACTCTTCCAACTTTCCTTATTTTTCCAGCTGTCCCTTACACTCTTCCCACTTCGAACTGTTTGCAAAATCTTATTTTGAGGTAGAATGATTAGGAACCTTGAGTTTCTTATCTGTAAGGATCTCTGAAATATCTCTGACCCCACTGTAAGTTTGACTATAGCATTCCAGATTCCCAGAGAGTTTAAAAATAATTACAAAAAATATAAGAGAAGAAAACAGTTTTGCCCAGTCTCTCTCCCTAACCCACTGAATCCAAGGACTGGACATCAAGAGAACGTTTTGAATTTATCTTGACGTAGCAGCTGAGCTCAGAGGCTCAGTGCTTATTTATTCATCTTGTATCAAAGAAGTCCTAGAAAAGGTCATGCAACCTCCAAATCAAAAATTCATAGTGGTTTTAGGAGCTGATTAGAGAAGTATACTTAAATGCTGGGAGGAAAATCTTGGCTGAATTTAAAACTCCCTCAGCTAAGCTGATGATATCTTTGAGCAGTGTGAGAAGAGACCTCTTTGGATGAAATTTCTGTAAAGTAGCCTTGTGGATGTCAGAGCAGATATTTGCGTGGCACTACAGGTTTCACCTGCCTTGTGCTGAGCACAGTGTTCGGTAGGCGGCCAAAGAACAGCCATCTCTCCACATCAGACACTTACACAACTGCGAGGGTTCCCAAGAAGCATGTCTTCTAGGACAGAAAACCTTGGGATGATCTGTGTTTTAATTTTTTCCCTAGTCAGGCTGCTCTTTGGCAGTTCAGACTCCCCTTGAAACTCTTGCCTTTCAGAAGAGTTTTTTATATTTCTAAGTGTGACTTATGCGCTACAGTATGGTGTTCTGTCCCTATCTGCACACTTCTCTGTAGATCAGAAGCAACTGGACATCTTAAACAACGGTTTCTGTTATTTCTAGTTGCTTATTTGTATCATGGAAAATTTGGATTTCAGCTGCTAAGACACTCATCTGGTGTTTCGGTTTGGTTTTTTGTCCCATTAAGGACGATCACATTTTTATTCTCTCTTTATTTTAAACAACAATTTAGCAGGCAGTGCCTGCTTTGATTTTTAGAAATTATATAAAAACAGGTTTTTGGTATCTTTATGCATATTAAATTTGTTTGCCTTTAGAAATACTGTGATGTCCTGTGCATTCTTGGGTGTCCGATTTGTATGATACAATTATTTACATCCTTGATGTCTACCAAAAATTATATTGAATTTCTCTTGGTGATTCTTCTTCTTATGTCAGGTTTCTGACATAAATTATTGTAGAGCAACTATGCATTACCTGCAAAGAGCTTGGAATATGATCTCTCACTGCAAAATAACCCACTGTAACTTTTGCTTTATTACCTGTGCTCTGCCATGCCCACAAGAGGCTTTGCCAGAATCATTAGCTGTTCTCTGTAATTAGGGCTGACCTGGTGCATTTTGGTCCTATTTCTAGTAGCTTTTCATTTTCCAGAGTCATTAGTTTGGGCAGTGATGTGCCTCATAATGTGCTTCTGTTGTGTGTCTTCATTATTTCTTTCCATAGGCTGAAGATTATCATGCATCATTAGGAAGGAAAGTGTGAGGAAATGCTTGAGCATTTTAAAATATCTTGGGGTTTACCAAGATTTGCTATGATATGCTTGTAAATCCTTCTATTTTAGTCTGTTTCTTTTCTTCCAGTCTAGTCTGTGCAAAAGATGAGCATGCTGGTGCCACTGGGTGTGGTAAATGTTAAATCTGGTCCATAAGGTTTCTAAGGAATGGGGCCTGTCTCCTGCCCAGAACTGCACGTCTCCAGTCCTGATCAGGTTGGATTTAGTCTCCTCTTTTAAGGGATGTGAAGCATTGTTACCCTTGTGTTCAATTTATTAAATCAGATAACCCTACACAGGGACGTTACGTTCCAGTTTCCTGCAGAAGAGATCGTTGTGTCTGTCATTTTCCCAAGTGTCTTCCTATATCTCACTGGTAATCCCTTTAGTTTAGCTTTTCTTTTTTCTCTTTTTTCTTTTTTTTTTTTCCCCCTGAAGTTGAGGTGATACAATTGTTGGGATTGCTTAGCAAAAGAGAGCTGGTCTGTGGGCCATCCGTCTGGATGTCCCTCTTGCTGTAGCCCCTGGAGAAGAAATAGGGAAGGACAGTTAAGACAGCAGATGGAGCAGAGCACTACATGCAGCTGTACCTCCCAGCTTTCTTAGCTGGCTCAATGGCAGAGGTGTTTGCAGTGGGTCATGGTGTCACAGCAGCTTGAAGATCCATGATAAGATTTTGCAAGTGGTAAATTGGTTGGGGTTTTTTTTAGATCTAGATAGCAAGTCCTCCAAATGCTCTATTGAAAGAAAAAAATTAAATTTGAAAATTCAGATGTTGCTTTAGGGAGTGTTATATCAACTTTGCTCTTTTTTATATGTACATCAAGGTATTTTTGTCACTGTGCAGTTGATACAGAAACTCCTGTTCCATCATGTTCTCATACCCTCTGTTCCCTTTCCTCCCCTCTAGAGGACTGAATAAAAACCTGTATGTGACAGAATGCAGGGGCCACTACCATCCAACCCGTTACGAGTTCAGATTTAGATATGGAACAGCCTTGCACCTGGTTTCACGTCCAGCTCTGATTATTTAATATTAAAGTGTAAGTGCAGCTTGGACCAGGCAGGTCCCACCCGGCTGGTAGCAGGATCCTGGGGTGTTGTAGGTGGGATCTCCAGGGACTTTAGTTGCTAGGAAGCATTACCTCCTTAGTGAGCTCAT
Organism: Fratercula arctica; assembly: GCA_947846985.1. Lineage (NCBI taxonomy): Eukaryota > Metazoa > Chordata > Aves > Charadriiformes > Alcidae > Fratercula > Fratercula arctica. The sequence continues at coordinate 73,747,755 of CANTUZ010000003.1, forward strand.
GCAAATAGAGATTTATTTTTTCAGAAGTTAGTAATTTAGTCATGTTTGGGAGTTTTCTGCAGAGATCAAAATACAAAGATTTTGCCTTGACACCTTGCAAGTTTATGGTCCAAATCACAAAACCTCTCAAGCTGTTCAAGGGATGACCAGAAGCTTTTAACATGAACAAATCACTCCAGTTTCCCATGCTTTGTTCCAGAATTAGCTTGAAAAATTTTGGCTGAAGTCATGCCAAAAATCCAAAACGGCAACAAAGCAAGGGAGAAAAAAAAAAATCTCCCAGCAAGCGTCCAGCATGCGGAATATTGCCAAACTTGGGCCTGTTTGTGCCAAGTTTATTATCAGGCAGCAACAGGGTCTTAGTAGGTAACGCTCTTGACCTGCAGCTAATGAGCCCCACAGCGCAGGGAGCGAGGAACGCTGCAGAGAGCGGCAGGGCTCTCACCCGGTGCCTGGTTTGCATGATGAGCTGTGCGTAAGACAGGAATCATACCAGAGATTAAAAGGAATAGAGGCATCAGATAAGGTTGTTTCTGTGGATACGACTCTTACTAAATGAATACGTGTTGCAGTGATAAAATACGTCTATAGGTAGAGTTTAAGGTGTGTGGACGGATGTAGATTTTCCTGACCTGAGCATGCTGTATTTTGTAGTACAGCCACAGTGCCGCTTTACTCCTAGAGAGTTTCTTTTATGAAATACAGGGGAAGGGGGACAGTTAATGTAATTCTCTCGACATTAATTCTGCCTCATCAATACTTCATGGATTTAATAGATTTTAGAGCTAGAATCATTTGGGAGATTATTTTATCAGCCAAGCACAGTGGAGGTTGCTGAAACGAAATGGAGGACAGAAAGCATGTGTGCGTGTGTGATATAGGATGCTGCGGTATCAAGAAGATTTAATTGTTGTGGGATTTGTTTAGGAGATTTCTCTCTGCCTTTTGTGGATCTTTATGTTGGGCACTAAATACTATAGACAAGTTATCTCTTCAATAAGAGTTTGGTATGGTTCTCTAGGCACAAGTGTCTGTTTCCACCTCACAGCATAAGCACACTGCTCTAGTTCTTCATCTCTCATTACATCTCTCTCTCGCTTAAATGCTCATCTGGCATGAACATAATGAAACTGCATATAAAGGAGCATGGAGAAGAGGAGAGATCTCATTGCAGATTACCAAAGCTGAATATTTTTGGACATTGAGTTATTTATATTAATCAGTTTGCTAAGCTCAAAGATAAAAGAAAGCCTGGGAAGCAATCCAGAAAAACCAAGAAGAGAAACTAAAGTTAAAGATAGTGTGATGATCATGCATTAGTGCCTGTTCTGAGAATGCCTGCAGTACTGTGTCACAATACCCATTTCAAAATAGAAATGAAGATGGATGGATCTTGAAGGGCAGTGCTCGGTGGTGGGGGAAATTCGGGCTTGACATGTCACTCTCCATCAGCTGAGGTGGAAAGCTCTGTCGAGAAACGTTCCACATCGTCCTGCAGCAGCCCTGCTAGCAACGGTGAGCAGCATTCATGGGCTCCAAGGGGTCCCACACAGCCTTCACTGGTCTGGGAGAGTCAGCTCTTCCCAAGACACGTTATCAGGGAAATGACTGACAGCGATTTTTAAAAAATATCCAGTGAGCATAAATTCATGAGAAGTTTGTGTTCATGCTGAAGGTATCACCCTGAAAACCTCAGAGCTAACAGAGGTTTATACAGCCTTCTAATAAATAGTGTTTTGTCCTTGTGGCCTTCATACCTGTTCTCTGCCCACCTATAGGAATATATCCAATACAGCAAGTCATATTGCTCCTTTTTTTCTTTAAGGGAAAATAATAAAAGATTCAACTGTGTAAATGTCATTCGTGCCCAGCCCATTTAGTATTATGAGGCAGGGAGAAGTCTGCTTTGAAATTTTCCCTCTGGCAAAAGCTTGAAAAGCCTTGAAGATTGTGTGCATCCTTGATCATGTCATGCAACAGCAGTAGTGAGAAATGTAAAATCTACTATCTCGGTCTATTAGGGTTTTGAATGCTGTGCTGAGTGCTGAGAATCCTGCCTTTCTAGTCTTACAAGGTGGTATCTAATCCTCTAACAGCCTTTCAGACCATATTAATTTACTGACATAAGTTTTACCCTTTTTTTTTCTCAAACTGCATTTCTTACCCTGTATTTTATTTTGGGCAAAAATCATGGTAACTGAAGTTAAGTGGCTTTACAGGCAAAAGGATAAAAATAGAAATAGCGCATGACTTTTTAGATTCTTTGTAAAATCATTAGAAAATATACGTAGGATCTTAGATGTGATCTGAATTGTTAACTGCTTTGTTCCCTGATTAACAAACCTTCCCATTCATGTAGTTAAGATGGTAGTTAGAAAGAAGGCTCTATGAAAAGAAACTTCCACTGCCCACTTTGGAAACAGGTGTTCAGGTCATTTTTTTGTCCTTTTTTGCTGCTTATTAAAAGTTTCTTTTTTTTTCAGTGGTAACAACACCAAATTATAGTACAGTATACTTAAAGGTAGTGGTTGCATCGGTGCACCAGCACCCATTGCTGTGATGGATTCTGGATCTAGTTATCTGTAGTTGGACTGAGTTATCAGTTTAGGAAAATCCTCATTTTGCCATGGTATTTGTTGGTTGTGTATGACACTTAGGAGTTGTCCATTTTTCCCCTCTGCTAATTCTTCAATACTAAGGCATTAGTCTCTCTCTGCATGCCTTTTACTATCAAACATAATCCCCTTTCCCCCGCATTTCTTTCCATTTATGTCCTTTGATGAGAAATATTTAGGCAACTACATGTCTTTATTCTTGTAAGACAGAGGCTGATGGAAGATCCGTTACATGAAATTCTCTGTCTGTAGAGCAGCACATCTCCAAATACATCTGTAGATATACAGAAAACATAGAGATTGACAGCTCATAGATGCTGTAGACTTCTCATTGTTTTCTACCATGGTAATTACGCCAAATGTGTCAAAACACACAGGAAAAAAAATTGTATATGAGTGAAATCACGTATTTTTTGGCTAGGAAGACTATGCAGCATCCACAGTCTTATTTTTAAGAGATCCATTATGGCCATTTTGGTATATGCTAAATGCTTTTGCAGGAGCCCAAGATCATACCATTTGCTTTTTTAAATGTTTTGCTCTTGAGTTTTGCCCTCTAACTGACTGTAATTACACAGGGAGGCTTAGTTTGAGTCTAACCACCAGCTTTCCTGTATGTCATTAGGTGTTGTTGGGGGGATTAGCATGCACAGTTGTAAATGACAGTATATATATTTATTTTCTTTTCTGGATTAGACTCTTTATAAGACAAGTGTTTCACATGTCAGAGAGCACTATTCAAAGCTGACAAAGCAGGAGAAAACCTTGCGTTGAATCCAGGGGCTGCTTGCTAACCCCGAGGAAGGAAGAGCATGCCAAAGACATAAGCTGCATTACTAGTGTAAAGCAGAATTCTTGCATGTTGATACTAAAGTATTCATCATTTCTGTGTTAGCGCGGCATGTGCCTTCCACGTGTGTGTCATCCTCTGCATGTGGTATAGATGTTATCCAGAAACAGTTAGTTGGAGGAACTTGCCTGGTCATGTGTGTGGAATATGCCATTGACTATTATCAACAGTAGCAAATCTTGCACGTAACTGTGGCTCCTGTCTTGCTCTGAGCAGTTTGACGTGGCTCGTGCTCAGAAAAAGATGTAGCATCCTTCATCTAGGATGTCTTGCAGCAGCGCGTGAAAGCGCTGTGTGTTGCACAGTACGCAGAAAGACATTTCAGAAGGTGGATGTTGGGCAGAGGTCTGAGAAAGGAGCTCCGTTTCCAGGCAGAGAGACCACAGTGTTCAAGCTGCTCGCTGTGCACAGGCAAGGAGGGGTCTTTGGGAAGAGCTCACATTCACATCGTTGTTGTTGTTGTTGTTACTTTGCTTTCCCCATCCAGTGTAGGTTCCCAAACTTGCATCTGCTTTTACCCATGCTTTTATGCATGTATGATTTGGGTGAATGTATGTGAGACCTGAGTGTTAAATTTTGTGGGAAACACAGACTTGTTACTCCAGTAACAGACCTGCAAGACCCCTTTTACAGCACCTTTAAGTTTCCAGAAATCAAATTATGTTTTTCCTTTAAGGCATACATTTGAGACATCATTGAAAGTCACCTGTATTGCTGGGGACTTCTAATTGCTGTATTAAATATTCGTGTTGCTTATCATCAAAAGTTTCTATTACTGTATTAAATATTTCCCAAGTTGTACTTCTGATTAAAGAAAAAAAAAATTCCTAAGCCATGACTTTTAACCACCTCTTCTTTAAGAAAGGTCTTCCTCGATACTATGAGAGACCAGTACCATTCCAGGCCACTGTCCTGATTCAGCAGGAACTGTAAGAGTGCTGCTATGTAGAGAATTTGTATGTCAAATTATCACTGCTGCCTCAATTCCGTTGTAACCCGCTATTCTCACAGTATTTTTTTCTCAGAATATAACTCCTTTAGACGCTACCCATGAATATAGTCAATATCTTGCTATCTTCTTTTTCTTTTGGATCTCTTACGTCTGGGATAAATTCCAGGAGCTTTAAGGTGTAGCTCTAGGCTCTTCTGCATTGGAGATGCTTCTACTTGTCACCCAGACAAGAATTTTCCTTATTTAAAACAAGAAAATGGGGGTGGGGAAATAATATATATAGATATATAAATCTTCAGCTCCATGGTGGAGGACGAAGACACTCTATGCACGGCTGACAATTGCTTTTGTAGTTTCTTCAGGTTGATAACAAGCTTTGGTAGAAATCTGTTCTTTGACAGACAGTTCTCTAATGATATTGGACAGGGAGAGGAGCAAATTTAATATGCTGTGCAAGTCAGGGTTGGTTGAAGCATCAGAAAACTGTGAAAGTCTGAGAGAAATCCCCTTGGAGCTTGCTTTGTCTGCTTGCAACTTGCCCTTTCTTGTATTTAACCAGTTTGAATCCAGGTTATCTGTCCTTGGCTCATCTATGTCAGTGGAGTGGTGGAGTGTGAAGGGAGCCTTTTTTTAAACCCAGAACACATGAGCAAAATAGCAGGCAGTAAGCAAGTCGAAACCATGACAGTCCACACAGTGTGTCTAAGTAGCTGTTGGTCAAATGGCACCGAGAGAAATCTGTTCTTGGTCAGTTTGGACATAAACTAGAAAGTGATTCTTCACCGGTACTTCTGTGGTTATTTGGCAGGTAATGCTGTAGATTTACTGTATTAACAAGCTTGACTGTAGCTTAACATGTCCAGCAGTCTCCAGTTAAACTTTCTGTAATTTACAGAAGTAATTCCTTCTGATGTTGTGTACTGTTTTCCTGCAAGGGTCTGGAACCATCTAAGCCATCTCAATCCGTTCATTAAATTTTATAGATGTTGCTCATTTTATGATTAAACAAAAGCACGAAAAATAAGATACTTCAATGGAGACCAGTTAAATCTTTTGCAAAGGCTGTTAAAGATATGGCTTGCAAATTGCAGAGACTGACGCTGCAGATTATTTAAATCTGTGTGACATCATCAATGGATAATTTACAAACCCCACTTATCATGTAAATGTATTCAGTAACCAGTAGAAGGCTTATGTATGTCAGAAATCATACTTTTGTGGACTGTAAGTCATCTCACCTCCGTTACGTTTGTTTTGAGTGGAAAACAGCGTCTGGCTCTGTCTGGGAGTCTCTCCAGGGAGCTCAAATCGCTGCAGCTGCGATTTACAGGAACAGCCTCGTGAAACTTCTTGAACCTTTTGGAGCTTCCTGCTTCTTTGTTGGTCTTTCCAGGTCTAAGGTAATTTTAGCTACTTCTTAGCAATTAGATTAGGCACAGGCAATTTCCTTGTAAAGTGGCGTGAGCAGGTCCTTTGGTAAATGGTAATAACCTTGTTGTGGCTCAGGGGTGTTTGGCAGGATAATTAAACTGGACTTCACTGCCGCAAGTAGGTATGCAGTTAAACTCCACAGATCTGCTCAGATGCTTGGTTAAGTTTCTGTATGCATAGGCTCTGTCATGGCCGTATGTGTCTTCTATTTATGATTTCTGCTGCAATCTACTCTGGAAAATCATTATTTTAAGTACACCGATTGATAAAGCACTTGTATCTTTTATCCCACAAATGCTCTAACATTAGATGGATTTGCACTGATTTATGCCATGCCTTTCTCAGGTGTTTATTTTAAAACTATTTAATCCCTGAACATCTAGAGGGTTTTAAGACAGAGTAAAGAGAGGACAGTTAAAGGTTTCACAGAAATTGGGAATCACCTTTGTGAAGACCTTTCCAAAACAGCCTGAGACTTGTACAAAACCAACGATTATTTCTTCATGCAGGGTCCGTATTGATTTTGTGCTGCACGACACATCCTGCTAGGGCTTTGTGCAGAGCAAACCGTGCTAACCTCCTGCCCCTTCCTCTGACAACCTCATCGCCTGTGTTTGGTGCCCCTGCAGCTCTCCCCATAAACACAAATGCACCTTTCAACATTGTTTCTTGAGCTTTTTCCTCTTCATTTCAGAGAGCACAGAAAAAGCACAGTGTCCCTGTCCACACACAGACATACCCTTGCCTTTCCAACCAACAGTCTGATTGCTGAAAAATACACATGGGTAATTAGTACTGTGTATGTAGTTAATCGATTTAGAATTAAATGCCACCAGTGCTGGCAAAAGGTCATAATAGGTTTTGTTATGGCTTTGACAAACCTCCTGTTTTACTGAAAGCTCTCTGAGAAGTGATTTCGTTTCTTTGTGCGCTGCCTGTGACAAAAGAGGAGCAGGGGGTGCAGTTTTCACAAAGGGCGCTGTAAATTTTACTATCGTGTTTTCATCTAGATCATGGGTTTTCCGTGATGATTTTAAGCAAGCAGCCCTTCAATATAAGGAGCCTGGGTGTATCTTCTTATGCACAGCAAAAGAAGCTGGTGTGCCAGCGGTCTTGTGGGTGAGATAGGAACCTCATCTCCGGCTTCCTAGTCCACCGTCCTCATTATTAGATGATTCTGCCTCCTAGGCAGACAGATTACTTCATATTTTCATTCATTAATGATTTATCAGACAGCTCCTCCCCTAAAGGCTCATCTCTTCTATTATATTCACAGCCCACACGCAACCAGCAACACGTAGCTGCCAGCTGGCACTCTGGCGTTTCAGAGTGCAAGCTGATAGCCCTTTCCGCATCTCCAGCTGCCCCCTCCTTCCCTCCCTTCCCAGCTGCTTGGCTCACCTGCCCGCCCCTTCGCATCTCAGATTGCACCAGAGCCGTCAAATATCCATGTGTCCTATTCTCCTCTCCCATTTCTCCAGTTTGTTTGCTTAAAGTGCTTTTATGAACTATATTTAAAAAAAAAAACAAAGCACATCTGTTTTTGTTATGGAAATAGGGGCGTCTTTCAAAGCACAGCGCATTGTGGTGTGAGGATACACTCAGTGGTGACTTACATTTTAGTTCCAGGTAGAATTAGTAGAGAAGAAGGAGTGCTGGGGAGAAAATGAGCGAGCTGTGTCTATGAGCAGGAAGGTGTGGGCTGGCTTCAATTTCAGGTTTTGCTTGGCACAACAGCTCTTTTGAAATCTTTCCCCAGTTGCCTGTGTGAGAGTGATTTTTATCACATCACTAAAGATTAACTCTATTCTTGTTCTCTGTTCTGCTCCCAGAAGTCGGGCATGCTCTGAGGTCTGGGAAAGAGAGTCCAAATGAAATCTCATGGTGAAAGGGGAAAAATCCAGAATTGTTCACCACTCTCCAACTTGTCCATTGCAGGCAGGTTGTGACCAAGTACAACAGGGGAACAAGGGCTGTAGGCCAGGAGGAAAAAAGTATAAGGTAGAAGAGAAGAAATAAATGAAACTCCCTTGAGTCATTTAGACATGAATGTATAACTCCTGAGTGCTTAATCTACTCTTGGCAAGTGGTGACTGATAACTAATTTTCTCTCTTCCCTCTCCCACACCCTCCCAGTGTCTTCAGAAAGGGCATGTGACAGGAATAACAAATCTCATTATTTGAAGAGGCTACAATGGAAATTATGGATTAAAAGTGCTATGGATGCCACAGCAGGGAGAAACTGGTTGTTCCTATCATGCCAAAAATAAATTTTCACTTACATTGTTTTCGAGAACTTCCTGAATTATTCAGGCCTCTCCATGTACCCCTTTGGTGCAACACTTTTAAGTAAACCAGTGTTAAAGGCATCAGGCCCCAATCGAGCAACCTCGTTGTTCTTATGGCTTGAGGACAGCGAGAGCCTGACACCAAGCAAGCTCAGGCTCTGGTGGAAGTCTGGATCTAAATCCAGACCTGATTATCTTTACTCTAGGTCTTTGAGCTGGAGCTTTGCACTGCTGTTTTAAGGAGAGAGCTTGAAGGAAAATGGGAGTGCAGGCTGACACACATAATGGTGTCACTGTTCTGTTGTACGCTGCAAGACTAATCAATTTGGATGCCTTTGGCTTTAAAGGGGAAAGAGGTGGGTGGAAACAGTAGGCGCTTGTGTGTTTTGGACAGCCAGGTGTCTGGAAAAGCAGTGTCAGCTCTGAGGCAGTAGGAACTCTTGCTGCTCCTCCGTGGCCTCCCTGTTGCAGCCAGAGGAGGCTTCAGGGCTCTCATGGGGGTGAGTGGGAGGCCGTGGCAGGGCTGTGCTCATGCAGGACCAGAAAAGAGGTCATTGTACAGTGACTCGGGTCAGAACAGGGGGAAAACCAAGAAGAAACAACAAGTAACTGATTTCAAGAGGTAGTTTGTGCACAGAACAGGGACTTGGGATGTGGATCTTGCAGGTCCTCAGACCAAGGGCGCAGCCCATCGGTTGCTGAACCATGGCTGTCCAGAACCACAGTTCATCCATCCCAGAACTGTGGACAAGGATGGCAGCAGAGCTGGAGAAAGCACTTCCATGGATTAGCAGGTGCGTCAAAACTTCTTCCAGCTTTCTCAATCAAACCTGCCAAACCTGGCACATGACTGTGACCAGAACTAAGGGCTTGTTTGCCCTGGGAGGTTGCCATTGGTAAAGCCAAGTGTAAATTTACAGCATCCTACTACTTCCCTGTATATGGAGTATGTTACCTCATGCATAGCATGATTAAGTGTGTGAGACGTTGCTGTAGCATAAAGAGTGTGCCTGAATTTCCACCTAGTGCTAACTGCCTGCGGTAAATCACAATTTACCAAGCACTTGTTCAGCGTTTCTTGCGTCCCATCTCTTAGCTTTACCACTTGGATGGGAGCACAGGTTCTAAAAAAGCAGGAATTTGAACCACACCATTTCCCTGCAAAATGTGTACGGTGTTTTTGTGACATTACTGAATTGTTGCATTTGTCTCTAGTTTCTAAAAAGAGGGAAAGAATGAGTGCAGCAGGCCTGAGTATGACCTGACAGAATCACAAATCGCTGTGGTTAGAAAGGGCCTCTGGAAATCATCTAGTCCAAACCCCCTGCTCAAAGCAGGGTCAGTTTAAAGCTGGTATCTCAGAGCCATGTGCAATTAGATTTTGAGTATCTCCAGCAATGGAGACTCCACAGCCTCTTTGGGCAGCCTGTTCCAGTGTTCAACAACCTTACAGTAAAAAGGGTTTTTTTTCTTATGTTTAAGTGGCATTTCCTCAATTTTAATGTGACCACTGCCTCTTGCCTGTTATTGAGTACCACTGAGAGGTCTTGCCTTGTCTTCTTTGCTGCCTCCCATCAGTTGTCCGTACACGTTAATAAGATCCCCCTGAGCCTTCTCTTCTCTGGGCTGAACAGTCCCAGCTCTCTCAGCCTTTCCTCATAGGAGAGATGCTCCAAACTCTTAAACATCTTTGTGGCCCTTTGCTGGACCCGCTTGAGTAAGTCCATGTCTTTTCTGTACTGGGGTGCCCCAAAATTTCAGGGAGGCCCAAACTGGAACCAGCACTCCAGACATGCCTCACTAGTGCTGTGTAAAGGGAACCTCCCTCATCCTGCTGAAAGTACTGTATCTAATGCAGGCCTGGACACTGACGGCCTTCTTTGCTATAAGGGACTCTGGAAATATTCAAAACCTGTCCAGCCTGCTCTAGGTGAACCTGCTTTGGCAGGGGGGTTGGACTAGATGATCTCTGAAGGTCCCTTTCAACTCCTACCATTCTGTGGTTCTGTGATTGCTGGCTCATGTTTGTGTCCACTGGGACACCCAGATTTTCTCCCACAGAGCTGCTTTCTAACTGGTCAGCCCTCATCATGCACCCCCCAGCATGGGGTTATTCCTCCCCAAGCACAGGACTTCGCATTTTTCCCTTTGTTGAACTTCATAAAGTTCCTATTGGCTCATTGCTCGAGCCTGTCAAGGTACCTGTGAATGGCAGTAAAACCACCTCAGGTATCAACTGCTCCTCTCAAACCTTCCAAGGATGTATTGTCTACCATCATATAGATCATTAATGAAGAGGTTAAACAGTATTGGCCCCAGTATCGACTTCAGGGGTACACCACTAATGCCCCATTCAGCAGCAGGCCCACATTTTCCCTAGTCGTCTTTTTGCTGCTGCTAATACCTGTGAAAACCCTTCTTGCTGCTTTTTGACAACCCTCACTGGATTCAGCTCCAGGTGGACTTTGGCTTTCCTAACCCTATCTGACCCTGCTTCCATCTTTTGTACACTTCCATTTCATGTCTGAGTTTAGTCAGAATCTCCTTGTTCATCCATGTGGGCCTCCTGTTTGTTGCCTGTGCTTGACTCCCTGCATATTGAGATGGACCCTTCTGGAGCTCACAGGAGGTGATCCTTGAAAATCAATTATCTCTCCTGGACCCCATTTTCTCCAGGGCTGTATCCCATGAGATTCTTCTAAGCAGATCCCTGAAGAGGCCAAAGTCTGCTCTCCTGAACCCCATTTTCTCCAGGGCTGTATCCCACGAGATTTGTCTAAGCAGATCCCTGAAGAGGCCAAAGTCTGCTCTCCTGAAGTCCAGGATTGTGATCCATTTTTTTGGAAAAAAGACCATCCACCATCTCATGGTCAGTGCAGCCCATGCTGCCCCTGACCTGCACATCCCCTCACCCTTGTTGGTGTGTGTGTAAGGTCCAGCACAGCATTTCCCATTATCGTCTCTTTGGTCACCTGTGTGAAGAAGTTGCCATCGATGCTCTTCAGGAATCTCCTAGATTGCTTGAGCCCTGCTGATTCAAGTTGGCATTTTCAGCTTTTTCTCACGTTTAACATATCTGTGGCTGCTGCTTCTTTGTGCAAACTATTCAGTCACTTTACATGACTAAACTTTTGAACTCCATCCTGAAATTATGTCCTGTGGAAAGCAGTTCACAAAAGAAGGCTAAGTGAGGCTTGTACCAAAATGAAACATCTAACCCACCTAACGCATTCGGTTTTATTTCCTCCCCTTTTCTCACGCTTAAATGTAAAATAAGCATTATACTGTAGGAACCAGGCAAAGGCTAATTTGCCTCATTTGAATGTGAAAAGGAGCCCACATCCTTCCTGTGCCCTGCAAAGAATGCAAAAAGACTTTACAGAGAAAACAGATGTACTAATATGTATCACTTGTTGGGGGCAGGGGGAATCCAGGGTTCTGCCATTAAAGCAATGCTGAACTTGCAAGAAAACAAAAGCACTAGCATACAAAATATAGTGCTGGGAAGCTCACAAAGTTGGGACTGTTTTCTTTCGCTTACATTTATGCTCCTGGCATCTGAAAAACTGCTCTGAAAAAATATATACAAAAGAAAACATGCAGCCTCATTCTTCACGCTCAAGAAAATCTTCACTGAAGATGGTTAAGTACCCAAATGCAGACAAAAGGCAGAAGCTCCAGGCCAGCCATAGGGAAATCTGGATTTCGGAGTCAATATTGCCTTGACAGGAGAGTACACTACTCACATCATAAACAAAACAAACATAACTTTTTGAAGTGTCCCTTGATTTTATTTATATTTTTAACTCCCCTACTTCTCTAACACATAAATACAAAAGAGTAAGTATTGTCAGCTCACCACAAATACAGGATATAGTGGGGAGGGTTTTAAAGGTTTGATGGTTTTCAATGGAAGATAGAGAACAAATGAACCCTGGATGTTAATTCTAGAGCTATGCAATCCAGTTCAGAGTACTCTCCTGACCCATCTGTTTATCCCTGCCCAAGAGCTCTGGCAATGAGCAGTCGGCACTGATCGGTCAGCTTGCGAATCTGCTGGTGCTCAAAACTCCCCAAATTCACCAACCTGCCTGATGCAGATTTGGCACCAAAGCGGTATAGAGTTTCTTGCCAGCTTTTAGCTTGCAGACAGGAGGCAGTTGCATGTGCCATTTATAATTTATTATATACGTCTATTGTCGGTCACAGTAATAAATGAGATAAGTGTAAGAGAATGCTTTAAAATCTCCTCTTAAAAAGCTACCTCAGACTTTCTAAATTAAAAACTGGTTTTGCAAAAGCAGAGAAGTGAAGCGTAGCAGTCAGTCAGGTTTCTTTGTTCGGCGGTGGTAGCTGGGTAACATCCATGGATGGGTGCAGTGCTTCGTGAAGGCGTTGTGCTGTTTCCCTAAATGCAGCACAATGGCCATTTTCTTAGAGTTTGCAATATTGAGGGTCAGGACCACAACAAAGACCCTTCAAAGTTGATGCTTCCTGCTTGATGTACTGTTTGCATCTTCGGGAAGCGTTCTTAATTCACAGGGGGGTTAAAACTATGTCATTGCCACAAAAATTACCAGCCATGGACAAGGCAGGCTCAATATCCTTGAAAAGATAAATTTTAAACCCACTTACCTAAATCACTTACATGAATGTGAATGCAGTACAACAGCTTGAGATGTTTGAATTGCAGTTTAGCTGCAGGCTTGTTTTGTAGGATCAGAGTAAATAAAATCTTGGCCTTGAACTAATATCTGTGTTTTGGAACAAACATCTCAATGCAGCACGCTGCAGAAGGAAGGAAGCAGAGCAGAAATTAGATCACTTTCCTTTCCTGCATTATTTCTTGTAAGTGTAGTCTTCTTAGGTATGGAATACACATTTCCTGTTGTAAAAATATTGTAACTGCCTGCAGTAGCCAAACAACTGATAACCTACTGTCACTGCAAACTGGAGTCATATTAGACGAGCATGTTTAAAAGGAAATGTTCGAAGCCTGCAGATGATTGGATCTCTCGTGCTCTGAAAAGATAGTGAGCGTGAACTACATAATAACTGCTGTGATTATCATAACAGCTGTAGCTTTACAGTATGGAAGAAATAATAAACTTTGACTCTTCATACAAATGGCAATGTAAAGATATGGGTGTATTTGCTTCTTGCTTTTTGTTTTGTAATATCTATGCGTTTAGAGAAAATCATGTGGGTAACTTCTCTTTTTCATGTGCCTTAATGCTAGAGTGCAGGTGCTTTATTTACCTCTGAATACAGTAATACTGGTTTGCAATCCTATTCCACAAGTTGTCTTACAGCACCATTACGTCCCAGCTGCGCTAACTGCATTGTCTCTCTACTGTGATAACAGTCATAGAGGTGGGAATCCAATTTAATAACAGAATCATCAATCATAGAATGGTTTGGGTTGGAAGGACTTTTAAAGATCATCTGGTCCTACACCCCTGCCCTGGGCAAGGACATCTTCCACTAGACCAGGTTACACAAAGCCCTGGCTAACGTTAAACATTTACAATGTTGGAGCATCTGCAACTTCTCTGGGCAACCTGTTTCAGTGTCTCACCACCCTCATCGTAAAAAAATTCTTCCTATGTCCAATCTAAATCCACCCTCTGTCAGTTTAAAACTGTTTACCCTTGTCCTCTCACTACAGGTCCTGGTAAAAAGTCTCTCTCCCATCTTTCTAATAAGCCTCCATCAAGTATTGAAAGACCTTATGTATCCTTGGAGCCTTCTCTTCTCCAGGCTGAACAACTCCAACTCTGTCAGCCTGTCTTCATAGGAGAGGTGTTCCAGCCCTCTGATCATTTTTGTGGCCCTCCTCTGGACTCACTCTAGCAGGTCCAAGGGCTTGTGCTGAGGACCCCAGAACTGGACACAGTACTCCAGGTGGGGTCTCATGAGTGGAGCAGAGAAGGAGAATCACCTCTGTTGACTTGCTGGCCACGCTTCTTTGGATACAGTGCAGGACACCGTTGGCTTTCTGGGCTGCAAGTGCACATTGCCAGCTCATGTCCAGTTTTTCATCCACCATTGTCCCCAAGTCCTTCTCAGCAGGGCTGCTCTCAATCACTTCATCCCTCAGTTTGTGCAGATACTGGTGATTGCCCAGACCCACGTTCAGGACCTTGTACTTGGCCTTGTTGAACCTCATGAGGTTCACGGTGTCACACTCCTCAAGCCTGTCAAAGTCCCTCTGGATCGCATCCCTTCCCTCAAGTGTATCAGCTGCAGCACTTGGCTTGGTGTCATCTGCAGACTTGCTGAGGTTGCATTCAATCCCACTGTCTATCTCGTTAATAGAGATATAAACAGTACCAGTCCTATTATTGACCCTTGAGGGACACCGCATGTTACTGATCCCCATTTGGACATTGAGACGTTAACTGCAAGTCTTTGGATGTGGCCATCCAGCCAATTCCTTATCCATCAAATAGCCCATCCATTAAATCCATAGCTCTCCAATTTAGAGACATTATGTTGTATGGGACTGTGTCAAACACCTTACAGAAGTCAAGGTAGATAGTAAACTTTTATTTTGGTTAACGCCGCCTTCTCATTGCTAGTATTAGAAAAATGTTTCAGCCATACTTTTGCATCTTGACAAATGCTTTAAAAAAATATAACATGACAGCATGAGAAATTAAAGGAATTCATTACGACATTCAGTCATGTTTTTGATCAGCCTTTTTCCTCTGACTCAGTGATTCCAAAGTTTTCTCTCTGGAAGATTATGCAAGGAGCAGGACACCACATGCTCCAGGGACTAAAGTGTTTGATAATTCCTAATGATTGGTGGTCTTAAAATGCTTATTCCCTGAACATCACAACATTTACACAGCTCCCAACAAAGCTGAAAAAGTCCTGCAGACTTTGATCGTCAGCCAAAGTGTGGACCATGCTTTGTGACCACATTTTGGGAGCAGATCACATAAAGGGTGGGAGATGAAGATAGAGAAAAGTTTGGGTTTTGTTTGTGTAGAGTGGTTTGTTGTTCTAGATCAAGTAGTTTCAGTGGCTGTAAAACATGATCAGTCCTCTCTTGGAGACCGTGCTTCTTATGGACATTAAAAATGGTAATTTTTATCTCTGTCTTCACTGTGGTCAGATAGCAATGCAGACTTTTGTTGTGGTAGAGTGACTCACACAAGTAGCTGCCGAAAAGGGAAGTAAGAGTACATTTCTTCACAAGACTTTCTCTTCTTGGAAGCACTCTAGGCACACAGAAAGGGGAAGTCTTGAGGATCTCATCTGGGTTTTGTGTGATACCATTACAGACAATCTGTCTGCATGGACTTGATGGGGAGCTGGAGGAATGGAAGAAAAGGAAAATTGCGAGTAGCAGAGGTGGAAGACTTTCTTTGGAGATGAAGTAAAAGAGGGAGGAGGGAATGAGATTGGGATTTGCTTCTTTGTTCTGTTTTCATTGTATAAACTTGAGGGACAAGCCATGTACAACCCTGGTATTTTCCCTTACGAGTTCTGAAAAACCGTACCATTGATGTATGGTTTTTTTTCTTTTCCTTTAATAAAAAAGTTATTTCAGGAGCAACAGCAACCAGGTAGAGAAGAAAATCTTTAGTTTGATCTTTTATTCTCAAGAGTCATCGTGGCTTCCTTGATCTGGTTTCCTACCATAATTCATCTTTCCCTTGGAAAAAAATATGCTCAGTTAGTATTCTTGCAGTCCCTATCAGTGTTGCCTCAATGTTCTCTGATATCGAACTATGCAGCCTCAAAGTTGCTACAGCTTGGGCATTTAAATGAATGGCAAGGCAGGAAATTTTCATCCTGACAGTCGGATTGAAAGTAGGTCCATGCAATCCCCTGAATTTTAGAAGAATGAGAGAAAAGGAAGAAGAACAGTTTGCTTCGAGGTGAGGGTACTATGTTAGGAACTCTTTTGAATGTCCTATGGCCATAAAGGACTGAATTACGCTGTTCCTGGGGTTGTGGATTAATATCCTCTATGGAACAGATGTTTCATGTGTGTTATGTGCAAAGAGCCAATTATACGTACAAGTCAGGTAAATTTAAGCTATAAATTAAATGCCATGTATACATCCGAATGATACATTTGTCTTGGTTCTCCCTTTATTAGACAGGATGTATTAGTTTTGCTGCTGAGAGGTGGGCGTGTGTTTGGCTATGTTTTGGGTTGTGCTTTGTTTTCTCTTATTGTTTTCTTCAGTGAGAAAAGGAGGTTGGGTAAAACTCTTTTTCTGGTCTCTGTTGACATCAGCACATTCGATCTGCCTGCGTCCAAAAGAATTATGTCAAAGCAATTGCCTGCATTTGTTTCCTAGCGTGTTCTCGAGCAGCACTGTCACTTGAGGGTCAAACTGGAATACATTAAACTGGAATTGGGGCAGAAACTGCAGGCAGCCTCGGGTCAATGATGCCTCTTGAGATTTGTGAAAGTGACACTTCTGAGGTTCATTGCATTGACTTCCATAGCATTTCTGCGTCTGGTCTGGGTGACTTACAAAGGCAGATGGGATGGTTAGTCTCACATTCTCCCATTTAATTCCTTTTCTGTGTGTCTGGAGTAAAAGGACAAGGCTTGCATCTGACTTATTTCTTAATATTTCAACAAGATTTTTCAAATCCATGTATTAAAGTTGTTTACTTCTTATGTGGTTTTTATCATTTATGTTTAGGAAGATTACCACAGTTACTTCATTTGTAAAAATACATCTGTGGAGTCTAACCTATGTGATCTTTGTAGTGGTACATCTTTTGACATAAGCAAGCCTTTACAAGGCTTAAAAACACAGTGGCACATGTGCTTGACAGAACATCCTAATGCTGTAGGATGTAGCTGGGCTTGTGACAGAGGAAGAGGGAGAAAAATGCACCCAGGAGGACAGAAAGTATTAAGATGCAAAAATGCACAATTCAAACTGTACTTTAGCAGATACTGATTCATCTTTATTAGTAGCTCTGAAACCTCGCTCTTGGATCAGCTTTCCCAAAACTTTTGCTCTTTTAGTTACTAAAGAGTTGCCAATCACAGTTTTGAGTCTTGAGGTCTGTTGATAGGAATAGCAGGTACAGCAGAGGTCAGCTGGTGGGGGGAGTGTGAATGCATGTGCATGTATTGATTTTTACACCACACTTGGGCAGGCCTTCTTCCTCCCTAAAGTTTTCACAAGCTTTCTAGCTTTAGGTCACTTTGCAGAAGTTTTGTACTACAATAGTTTACTTAAGATGGGATGTTTCTTTTTATGTTTGTAACATAGCACTGAGATTTTACTATGCTATGTATGTTGTGTTTTAGCAGGCATCACTTACTGAAAGTGACTGAAAGTTTGAAAAACAATTCTTTTTCCCACCCATTGAACAGAAAAATATGTGTAGAATCATAATTAAATATAATTAAATGTTGTATGAAATAATGCCTTATAAATCTCTAGAGTGGCATATATGAACCAATGCTGAGATCAAGTAATTGAGATTATTTTATCTGTTTTATTTGCTGAATTTACACTGCAGCATTCAGTCATAAGTGGGTTCATTCCAGAAGCTTAAAATGAGCTGATGCCAGCAACTGGCAGAAATCAAACACTCCTCAGCCTTCCCCACTCCTGCACATTGATAGGATTAATACTTTCTGGCCAAAGGCCCAGGTTATGACAGACAGCACGGACAAAAGCTTGCACTGCAACCTTTAAAACCACCAGAATTAAATATTGGCAGGCTGTGGGATGAAGCAAATTCAGTAGCCAGGGCCCCCTGCTGATCTTGTGGTCCTTAGGAGCCCACCTGCCAGACCCGGTCCTTGGGATGCAGAGCCAAAAGCTTTCTTGGCAGCACCAAATTCCCTCAGCAGGGTGAAGGGGAAGGAGAAAACGTGTGGATATCCTGAGTGAGCTGGAAGGCGCTCCTGCAGGAGCGGTGCTCACATCCTCTCACCCCGCTTAAAGGCTCTAATAGGTTTTCCTGAAGAAGGTAGGCAGTCCATCAGTTCATCCCGAAAGGGTGAAGTTGGGAGAGGAAATATCTGTAAGGTATGGAGGACTCCTTCCCTCAGCCTGATTCTCTGAGGTCACCTTCTGCGGCTGGGGGATCCTGAGATGGGATCCCAGGAGATCCCTGGGACTAGATCCCAGTAGCAGGCTGCAGGCGAAGTGGATTGCTGAAACAAGGAGTCACTGGTACTCTCTCAGTGGCAGATCTGTAATAGCTCCCATTGGTTTCCTAAAAGTTGTTTCCTTCGCATCTCAGTGTGAGGAGCTTTGCACAGTGAGGTTTTGTGTGGAGCCAGGTGCTGGAAATTCAGAGATGGCTGCCTGCAGATCCTGCAGAAAATGGACAATTGGGTGTCATCCGTACTTAGATGGCACCTCAGCCCCAAAAATTTGGGGTTTCCCCTGGAGGCATTCTATAGGCCATGAGCAGGAAGGCTGCCAGGATTACTACCCTGAAAGGGGAGTGAGTGTTTCTTAGTGGAAACACAAAGCACAATCTGATGCAGTGACCATTCACCTGACCCCCAGCTTTATGCAGGCAGTAGATCTCACCTGCAGGAGTTCCTGCTTCATGCCTAATAACCCAAGCTGCATGGATGGGCATCCTTTTTAAATCAAGCACTGTTATTTTCACAACGTCGCGGAGACAGACAGTACATCACAACCTGTGGTGTAAAGGGTTAGTTACTGGTTAATTGCCCATAACAGATCATTGCTGAAAAAGCAAAACAAAATTGCCTGTTCATAATCTGGATTGGATTAGTTTCCAGTTCCAATGCATTTTCCACCTTTGCTAGATTAGAACCTGCTGGTAGCAAATTTATTCCCCATATGAATATTAGTATACAAAATTCCCTTTAAGCTTTTTGTTTATTACGAAGCCTTCTACTACCCAGTGTTTTCAGTTCTTTAATCTCTCTCCCCTGAACACTCTTCCAGTTTTCCAACACTTCATTTGAAAAATGGAGCAGCAGAACCTGATACATTATTCACGGAGCAGAGGAACGAGAGCCAAATACAGCATCGCTGTAACCTACCTACTCATCTTTTGATTTTCATTTGTTTGTACAGCTGAGGCTCGCATTAGCCCTTTTGGCCACAGCCTTGCGTGGGGAGTTCATGTCAAGCTGATTGCCACCCAGGACCCGCGGTCTCATATTCAGTCTTTGCTTCGGAGGATAGAGTCCTCTCTCTCCCTCTCATCCTGTAAGTATGGCCTGTATTCTTTATTCTAATAAGGTGATTCTGCACTTGGCCATATTAACACCTAAACTGGTTTCTCCCATCTTTCTACAGACCCCAGTTGCTGTGTCAGGTTTGTCCTTCCATTGTTTGTTTTCTGTTGTCCCCAGTCTCGTATCTAACTGTAATGACTTAACTTTCCAGGGCGCTGATAAGGCTATTAAATAGCAAAGGGATGATCACCAGTACCTGTGGGAACCCAATAGGAACCCATCCATTTGCTAATAAATATTTTCCCATTTACAGTTACACTCTGGTTTCCTTAATTTATCAGCTTTTTGATACACCTGAATGTGTTTAAGAGTCGTTTAGATGTGGTGTTAGGGGATATGGTGTAAGGGAGAACTTTGTAGAGTGGGGTTGATGGTTGGACTTGATAATCCCAAGGGTCTTTTCCAACCTAAATCATTCTATGATTCTATGATTGTGGACTAAGAAGTGACTTCAGTAAAAAATACATTTGAGACTTTTGTCTGGCCTCATACAGTGCTTTCCACCTATGGAGTCCTGCTCTCCTTGTACAGATGGAGCACACACCATACAGGCTTCAAAGCATTCAGTTTCTTCATAAAGATGTTCTATAGAACAAGTCAAATGACTTAGGCTTGTAACACTGTCAACAACGCTGCCTTTGTCAAGTGAACTTGTAATTTTTGCATGAAATGACATCAGATTAGTTGACAGGATCTGTTTTCCTTAAAGACAAGTTGATTGACTTTAATTATAGAGCTGCTTTTTTTTTAAGATTTTATTAATTGAGTCCTGTGTTGATCTATCCTATGCGAAATACTGGAAACTCAGCTAACTGTCCTGTAATTACTTTTTACCCTTTTTAAACAGTGGCCGAACATGAGCTTCCTCCTGCCCTGATCCTTCCCCACGGGCCCAGAACTGCCTTAGATACAGCAGTGAGCAGCTCCAAGCTCTCTTAAACCTTCTGAGACAAGTTTATTTCTAGCAGCTAATCGGAAACACCTAGAATTGTGTACCTGCTGCTTAACATCCCCTCTCCTGGGGCTGCTGTGGTGGGAAGTTATTTCATCATCATTATAAACAGATAGTCTGGCCTTTTACCTGTGTGCTAATCAGAAATATTTATTGAGTAACTCCTGCCTCTGTCATGCTGTTATGAACGATTCTACCACTTTTGTTGTTCAGGATTCATCTTTCATAATCCGCTTAGAAAGATAAAAAATTACGTATCTGAGTCTATCTGCCTTAATTTTTCCTAGTATCTTCATGCTTCCTCTAGATAATCTTTATTTTAGTTTTTTTACTCGTGATTATCTTCTCCCTTTTTGCTCTTCATGTGTTGATTTTGTATGTAACGCTTTATATGTTTTTTCACTTCCCTGGTAAACCCAGCTGTTGGGTTTTTTTCATTGTGTGTTATTTTTATCTAGCCCAGTCTTCTTTTCATGGTTGTAACATTGTAGGCATTTAGGAAATGTCTTAAAACATTCACAGATGTCAGCAACTTTCTGTACGTTCTGTCTTCAGCCTGATTTGACTTCCATTCACTATAGTTTTGTGAAATTGCCTGTCAGGAAGCATGCACTGTGATTTTAATTTATGTATATGTGAAGAGGATATGTTCGTATATTGCATAAATTTTTACCAGTCTGGATTTGATCACAGACCATGTTAGTTGTTTGCATGGAAAGTGTTGGTCCTTTTCAGTCTAAACAACCAGTAACCTGCTTTGTGACTCATTTAGCTAATTGGCAAGAGCTTTTAGTTCACAGGGTTAGGAAGGCTGATCTTTCCTTTAAATGAGTAGTTAGTAACTAGTCATTCATAGCTTTTTGGAAAGTCCAGGCATGTTTTAGTGCAGTGATACAAGGTCCCCAACATAAATTTTTCGGATTGAATGGTCCTGACATAACACAAGGGGGTTTTTTGTATTTCTTGTATGTAGGTGTCGAAGAAGCCCGTCATCCTGTGCTCTGCAGCGATTCCAATGGTCTGTAACAGATACCAATGCCCCATCTTGTGTGTATCTTGATTTATAAACATCCAAGGTTACTTACTGCCAAGTTGTCAGTCACTCAGACGTCATTTGTGACATATAGTGCCTGTCAACTCCCCTCTTTCATTTGGACATCTTAAATTTGTTACAACTATTTCTTTTAACTTTCTAATAGTGTAAATCTAGCTATTAGTTTTCTGGAGTATTATTTTGCATTGCTATTCTGCAGGCAGAGGGTTTATCCATTTTTTCAGATGCTTGTAATTAGTATATAGGCAACTGAAAAGGGTGATCTTCATAGAATCATAGAATAGTTTGGGTTGGAAGGGACCTTTAAAGGTCATCTAGTCCAAACCCCCCTGCAGTAAGCAGGGACATCTTCAACTAGATGAGGTTGCTCAGAGCCCCGTCCAACCTGACCTTGAATGTTTCCAGGGATGGGGCATCTACCACCTCTCTGGGCAACCTGTTCCAGCGTCTCACAACCCTCGTTGTAAAAACTTCTTCCTATATCTAACCTAAAACCACCCTCTGTCAGTTTAAAGCCATTACCCCTTGACCTATCGCAACAGACCCTACTAAGAATCTTGTCCCCATCTTTCTTATGAGCCCCCTTTAAATATTGAAAGGCCACAACAAGGTCTCCTCGGAGCCTTCTCTTCTCCAGGCTCTCTCAGCCTGTCTTCGTAGGAGAGGTGCTCCAGCCCTCTAATCATTTTTGTGGCCCTCCTCTGGACTCGCTCCAAGAGGTCCATGTCCTTCTTGTGCTGAGGGCTCCAGAGCTGGACACAGTACTCCAGGTGAGATCTCACCAGAGGGGCAGAGTCACCTCCCTCAACCTGCTGGCCATGCTTCTTTTGATACAGCCCAGGATACAGTTGGCTTTCTGGGCTGCAAGCGCACATTGTCAGCTCGTGTCCAGCTTTGCATCCACCAGTACCCCAAATCCTTCTCCTCAGGGCTACTCTCAATCCCTTCATCCCTCAACCTGTATTGATACCAAGGATTGCCCCGAACCAGGTGCAGGACCCTACACTTAGCCCTGTTGAACCTCATGAGGTTTACATGGGCCCACTTCTCAAGGTGCCTCTGTATGGCTTCCCATCTCTCAGGCACGTCAACCACACCACTCAGCTTGGTGTCAACTGCAAAGTTGCTGAGGGTGCACTCAATCCCACTGTCTATGTCATTGATGAAGATATTAAACAGTACTAGTCCCAATACACATGAGCCTCCCTTGCAGATCATTCCCTGAGAAGTATGTGTAATGACCTCAGGATCGTGATGAAATCAAATTGTCTGCTTGCCCTCAGACACGGACATAAAACTTAAAAACATAACTACCATGTGCTTAGTGATTCTTAGGTATTTTGACCAAAGTGGAAGGAACTTCTGGCTGTTTGCTGGCTTCCGTTGGAAAATGCTTACTAACACAGCAGAATCTCTTTTTCATGACCCTTAGATGGCACCTGATCCCTTTTTAAGCCCCATCTTCTCTGGATTTAACAAAAGGGACATTCCCTCATGATTTTCCCACCATCACCCCTTTTTTAAACTCAAAAGTCCTGTCTCTTGAAGCACCTTAATATTCTCCCGTATTTCTTGTTGGTTCATTCTCCTCCAGGCTGTGACATTCCTATTCAAGCAGTGCAGCCACCTAAGAGTAAGGCAAGCTGTGGGATTAATCACCAAAAATGGAAACTTATCAGTCCTACAACCATATACATGGATAAAAAGACAAAGAGGACAATACATCGAGGAGAGAAGGCATCTGTCCAGCATTGTTGTTTTGTGTTCCTCTGTTACTGATGCTGGTATCTTGAAAGCTGGTATCTTTTGAAGAGACAGAAGGAGAGGGAGACAGAAACAAAGATGGAGACAGACAGAGAGGAGCAGGCCTTTTGGGACAAAGGTCCATGTGTATCAGTTTCAGTACTACCTCCTAGAGTTCCCTGAGGTAGCAGTGCAAGGTAGGCAACCTTATTGGGCTTTGTGATACTGCAGGGTCCACTCTAAACTGAGCAGTATTTGGAGGCAGAGGGACTTTGCTGTGGGTCACTAGTCCTCAACAGAAACCAAGTAAGGCAACAGTAGTTCCTCTTTTTCCTCCCATTCTTGTGGATTCTGTCTCGATTCCCCTCCTGTTACTTATCTCCTGCTCTGCCGATTGCCCCATCCAGATTTGTGGAGGTTATCTCTGTTTCTAGGGGCATTTCCCAGCTCTTTCATGCTAGGGCCTGTGTATCACGGAATCATGGAATTTTCAGAGTTGGAAGGGACCTCTAGAGATCATCTAGTCCAACTCTCCTCCTAAAGCAGGATTGCCTAGAGCACATTACTCAGGACTACATCCAGGTGGGTCTTGAAAGTCTCCAGAGAAGGGGACTCCACAACCTCCCTGGGCAGCCTGTTCCAGTGCTCTGTCACCCTCACTGTAATGAAGTTTTTCCTCATATTTGATTGGAACTTCCTATGTTCCAGCTTGTGCCTGTTACCCCTCATCCTGTTACTGGGAACCACTGAAAAGAGTCTGGCTCCATCCTCTTTAAACCCACCCTTTAGATACTTGTAAACATTAATAAGGTCCCCCCTCAGCCTTCTCTTCTCCAGGCTAGAGAGTCCCAGCTCTCTCAGCCTTTCCTCATAAGGGAGATGCTCCAATAGCTCAGTCATCTTTGTTGCCCTATGCTGGATTCTCTCCAGTAGTTCCCTGTCTCTCTTCAAATGATGAGCCCAGAACTGGACACAGTATTCCAGTTGTGGCCTCACCAGGGCAGAGTAGAGGGGGAGAATGACCTCCCTTGACCTGCTGGCCATACTCTTCCCTATGCAGCCCAGAATTCCGTTGGCCTTCTTGGCAACAAGGGCACATTGCTTGCTCATGGATAATTTACTGTATACCAAGACCCCCAGATCCTTTTCTTCAGAGCTGCTTTCCAGCAGGTCCACCCCTAACCTATATTGGTGCCTGACATTCTTCCTCCCCAGGTGCAGGACCCTACACTTGTCCTTGTTGAACCTCATCAGGTTCTTCTCTGCCCAGCTCTCCAGCCTGTCTAGGTCACGCTGGATGGCAGCACGGCCCTCTGGGGTGTCAGCCACCCCACCCAGTTTGGTATCATCAGCGAACTTGCTGAGGATACACTCTGTCCCCTCATCCAGGTCATTGATGAATATGTTAAACAATACTGGTCCAAGTATTGACCCCTGAGGGACACCACTGGTTACAGGCCTCCAACTCAACCCTGCTCCGTTAATCACAACCCTCTGAGTCCTGTCACACAGCCAGCTGTCAATCCACCTCACTGTCCCCTCGTCTAGTCCACACTTCCTCAGTTTCCTAAGGAGGATGTTATGAGAGACAGTGTCAAAAGCCTTGCTGAAGTCAAGGTAGATGACATCTGCTGCTCTGCCCTCATCCAGCCAACCTGTTATAACATCATAGAAGGCTATGAGATTGGTCAAGCATGATTTACCCTTGGTAAATCCATGTTGACCACTTCCAATAACTTCCTGCTCCTGAACATGCTTGGATATGACATCCAGAATGAGTTGCTCCATTACCTTCCCAGGGATGGAGGTGAGACTAGCTGGTCTGTAGTTCCCTGGGTCCTCCTTCCTGCCCTTTTTGAAGACTGGAGTGATATTGGCCTTCGTCCAGTCCTCGGGCACCTCTCCTGTTCTCCATGACCTTTCAAAGATGATGGAGAGTGGCCAAGCAATATCTGCCAGCTCTCTCAGCACTTGTGGGTGCATCTCATCAGGGCCCATGGACTTAGGGATGTCCAGTTTGGCCAAGTGTATGTACATTGTAGAATATGGGGAGCTGCAGTTTGTAGGGCAGTTGGCAAAACAGAGTTGAGAATCGCTGGTCTTAGTGGCCTCGTGGTTGGACTGTATGCATCAACACTGTCACTCTTCTGTAAGAAGGAAGTTAGGACCTGTCTCCTTCCACATCCCATTGTCCAGGGTGTTTTTCACTGTCACCTCAGTCTCCCACTCTCTTTGTTTTTTAGATTTCAAAATCTCTGCTAAAAATGGACTAGATGGTAATGTGTCATCTTTGTTATCCTGACAAATTCATCTCCAGGCAGTATCTCAATTCTTGCCTGTCCAGTTAACATGCTTAACCTGTGTGCTTCTGAAGTTATTTTCCAGACCAAGAACATCACATGTTACTCACTGTGGTGGGTTGACCCCAGCCAGCATCTAAGCCCCAACTCTGTTACTCGCTCACTGCCCCCCAGCAGGATACGGGAGAGAATCATAAGGGCAAAAGCAAGAAAACTTGTGGGTTGAGATAAAAACAGTTTAATTAGTGAAGGAAACACAAAGGAAACAAGTGATGAAAAGGCACTCACTCACTCACCACGTCCCACTAGCGGACCAATGCTCAGCCAGTCTCTGAGCAATGACTGCTTTCAAAAAACTACCCCCAAGCTTTTATCTCTCAGCATGACGTCATGTGGTGTGGAATATCCCTTTGATCAGTTGGGGTCATCTGTCCCAGCTGTGTCCACTCCCAACCTCTTGCCCACCCCCAGCCTACTCGCTGTGGCGGCAGAGTGAGAAACAAAGAAGGCCTTGACACTGTGCAAGCCCTGCTCCACAGCAGCTAAAACATCTATGGTTCTGTGGGTGTGTTATCAGCAATGTTTTGGTCACAAATTTAAAGCACAGCAGGGTTCGGGCTGCTATGAAGAAACCTAACTGCATCCAGACCGAGGACACTTATGTAAACTGCCGTACACTGAAACCACAGTGGCAACAGCTGGGTTTGAGAAAACAGGTCTTACTAGTAGCACCTTTTTTGTCGTGCGTAACTGTAGGCAGAGTTTTTGTGTCTTCCTGTTACTGATGTAGTCAGTACCTTCAGCACTCTGGTTGCTCACTGGCCTTTGTCACTGTGCGGTTGGCACCTTATCTGGGGTCTCCATCTGTAAGCATCTTTGCTGTTGTAGCTGAAGCCAGCTGCAGTGATGGTGAGAAGACTGGGGATTTCTTTGTGAGCTGGTCACAGGCAAATTTTTGCTCCTGTTTAGGAAGGGGAGTATTTTTTTCCCCAATGTAACTTTACAAATAAGAAATTTAAATAACACTTCTAAAATATTAGCAGTAGCAACCTAGGTGAAACGAGAGCCCCTTTAGAAGGGAACGGTGTCTGGACTGGTCTCGAAATAAATAATCTCCTAATTTGAGACTCAGCTCGCTCCCATTTCCTTACTGTCACATCCTCTGAGTTCTTTAGTCATAAATCAGAAATCAGACAAGGCAGAGAAGAGGTTAGTTTCATTTGTGCATAGGCAAAGGGGGATGGGGAGGGAACAATGGGGTTTTTTGAGAGAAAATCTTTCTCCATGCCTCTTACATATGCCAAAGAAGCAAACAGGCAGAACTTCTATACCGCCTCCTTTCCCCCCTTCTTTCCCTGTCCATCCTGATTCACATTTTGCATTCTGCTTCATGCCGCTCCCATACTGCGGATCAGATGAACACCCATTAATCCCAGGTAGATTCTAAAAATAAGAATTGAAAGAAAAAAAAAATCAGAACAGTGTGAATCAACCTGCAATCATCTTTCTCTTCTCTTAACGAGGGAAAAGAAAGAGGAAATCAGTGGAGACACTGTTTCACTTCTTCTCTTTCCAAGATGAAATGATTCTGGCATTTGCAGCAGTTGTTCTCTTGATACAGGTTTTCTAATTTATATACTTAAAAGGCACTTTAAAATTTAGGCACATTAGCTCAAAATGCTTATGCAGACCATCCACCCACTTCTCTCTGCCCGTGAATAGAGCTACCACAAGCAGCCTGATGAAGGAGGAATGTAGCTTGAAATCACGCTATTGAATTTACATGGTGTTCCTGGGTTTTGCTCAGAACCGAGGATAGACCCGTACTTTGCGATTTAGCTGTAGAGTAAACTGTAGAGTAAGCAGTGTGCTTACTGTGTGTAGCTGCTGCCTTTAGCTGTTAATTTCAAAGCTTCCTTTAACTCATTTTAAGAAAAGAAAAAAAAAAAAAGAAATCTTAAGTGCAGTTTTGATTCTGACTTGCTCTTTGGTTTATGAACATAAAACATTCAGACCTTCCTTCTCAAGTTAGCTGTATGTAATCTTTCTTTTAGATTACAAGTGAAGTTTGGATGTTGATGTGAAAAATTAAAAAAACACAGAAGAATCTTTCCTCAGGACTGATCTTCCTGTGCTGCATTTTTCTAGGACATCTTTTTTTTAAAGTAATAAAAGTCCTGAGACAGTACAAGGCGTAACTCAGTTACTGTTACTTTAAGAGATTGCAGGGTGAGATTCTGCTTTAATTGCATCTTATATTTTGTTCTGTTTTGGTTTTCCTGAAAGGGATGTGTCACAGAGAGTGGAAGAGAATTCACTGGTTTTTGAAAAAGATGAGGCCATGACATTCACAGACTCGGCTGGCAAAGAAGCTGCAGAAAACTGAAATGGTGGCGATGTGTCCTTTTGTGGACAGTTTGGAGGGTCTGTCTCCTCTTCTTGCATCAGTTGCATTGGGGATCTTTTGATTACTGCTGCTTGAACAGCCGCATTGTGCTAATGCATCTTCTTATGGCCTTGCCAGGTGACCTCCCTACCAGCTAGCAACCAGTTAGTCCCACCACCACAACTGTCCCTCCAACAAGCACCACAGGTGGATGTGGTTATTGTCCCTCCTGCCCGGCTGGAACACTGACTTCCTTTCTCCTATCTAGCTTGTAATAAATAGGTTGTCTAGACTGTAATAAATCTCTTGCCGGAGAGGGACTATGCCCCACCGGCAGGACAATGGATCTGTTTGTCAAGACATTCATCACTCTTTCTTCCTGGCATTCAGTGGCCACCCACTCTACCCCACGGACAGTTATGCTCACAACCTCCAGCAGAAGCCAAGGGTCTGATTGTAGTTCAGTGAAATCCTTCAACACACACCTTTGCTGGTCCTGGCCACTGAGGCTGGCTGAAATTAAATGGGCAAGGAGAAGCCCAAATCTTCATCTTTCAGAAATGACTTTTAGTTCAGGTCCCAAAGGGTGAAAAGAGGAAAAGGCAGGCACAGTGCTATACTTTGCAGACATGTGTTACAACTTAAACATCATCTGTAGTGTCAGGAAGCTGTCTTTTCCAGGGCCACATCCCCAGTCACTCAGTAAATGGGGAGGAACAGCAGGGCAGAATATGGCACTTCAAAACTCTATGCAGGGTCTGCTCTTCTTATGGCAGCAGGAGCTGCTCCTTTTCCCAAATTGTAGAATGCCACCATTGTAGAAGACTTCCAAAGCAACTTTATGCTGACAAGAAACAATAGTGAGAGCACTCCAGCACTGTAAAAGGCATTTGCTTTGAGTCAGAGATGAGCAGGAGCTCATCTAACACTGCTCTTCCTATTCCTCTGGCCATGGTTGTCCGTTGACACTGAGCAGTGGCCTGACTTTTGACTGCTGCAGGCAAACAAGCAATTAAACTACTGAGATTTTTCTACTCAGACCACTAAAGCAGAATCTGGGAGTGAAGCATTAAAGGACTCCCTTCAAAAGTCGAATTAATGCAGGCCAGGCATTTTTTATTGCTCTTTTTCTTATGAAAAAGCTGTTTCAATGCAGTCGCTGATCCTGCTATGTATGTGACTTGAAGTTTTGCCCTGGTGCTTCTGGCCTTTTGTTCAGGAATACCACATTGTGTCTGTGAGATTTTCTGCATATCTCTAATAGTCACAGGACATCCAGCGGTAGTACTGCATCTTCTCTGATTTACATGTTTCAATGCGGTATGACAGGTGCGGCGGACATGTTGATTTGAAGGCATTCTACACAAATCCCCAGTCTCCAGCCTCTTTCAAGGCTGAACCAGATCTATCACATTGCAGCAGAATTCTGTTCTTTCTAGATCGGGCCATTAGTATAAAAATTATATGCATATATATAGTAACCCACAACCCACAAGCCTCAGAAATAATGAATAACACCCAAGAGTTCAATTATTTTAAAGTATTTATTGTGTCTTTCTGACCTGCTTTATGATTCCTAAGAACTGTGGAATCACTGTTCAAGCTGGAATGATGGCGATCCTCTAAAAGGTCCCAGAGTTAACAGATTAAAAACAAAAAATAAGGCAACAAGTGTTGCTGTTTTATTCCATCTGTTTAATTTGAGCTGGCTTGAAACTGACACAGAATTAATTCGGGAAATCCAAAATGCTCCCATCAGCATAGATGTAAGCCAAAGAGAGGTCAACAAGCAGACAGCATGAGAATTGCCAACCTACATAGGACTAGTTTTAAGTGCCTGTTTGTTGCCCAAGTTGGAATGCCTTCCTAACGTCTTGTAATAGTCAAAGTGGGTGAAAACTAGGGGATTTAATGTGTCTCAGGCTTGTGTTTCAAAATACGTACTCCGTCAGTTTCTCTCTAGGGAGCTACTAATGGTGGCATGGAAAGTAAGACATTTCAACTTCAGGGTAAATTTCTTTGTTGATTATTCCCCCTCTCCAGCCTGCAGGAAGCATTCCACAGAAAACTAGTCTCTGTTAAAAATTCTTGTAGTTCTTATTCTTGGAAAGCCTTTTCTCTCCTTCTTGCATCTTCACAGTAACTCAGAATGTAGCATTTTGAATATTAAATCCTACTGTAGCTCATGAAATTTGGCTTATTTGATGTCACAGACTGATACTTCTGTGGTGCTTTCAGCAAAACATGAAACACCATGAAGATATCCCTTAGAGAATATATTTTTCACAGCCATGCTGGATACAATCCTTGGTTTGATTAACAAGCATGTTCACCACAGAGACTGAATAAAAGCCAAGGATTTTGTTGTTCTGATTCCCTTTTAACATAACTGTTTCTTAACTCAGCTCTTCTGCTGATGCTTTCCAGACAAGATTTGTAAGATTCAGTCAGAAAAACACAGTTGACAGTTACCAGTCATGCAGCATTTCCCTTTCATGTCTTTCACTGAAAGTAGTTCTCCTAAAATATACCATCAAATTTCATTCCAGAGAAAACCAAGAGGAAGGAGAATGTGCCCTGCTGGGTCTGAACCAGCTCCACGTCTCTTCAGCAGGTTGGAGCCCTCTCCCTTGGTGGTCTCCTTTCCTATGCAAGAGGTTGGAGGACAGAGGCCATGGCATAGCTAGGAGGGTGCAGAATAGACAGGTGCTTCCCTGCATCCCCCTGTACCCCTCTCTTAAACATTTTAAGGACCCGTTCCCTCCTACAACACTCAAAAAACAGGTTCTGAAGACGTATCATAATTCAGAGTATCAGCTGTGAGTTGCAAAATCTTATGGAAAAACTTCTGATGCTCTGAAGGAGTGAATTTACATCATCTTTTCCTGATGGCTTACAACTGCAGAAGGTAGACAAAGCAAAGGCTTATCAATAATTTTTGCTGTTGCAAAAATAATTTTTGCTAGGCTTTGATTCGCTAACAGAGGACTGGTTTGGTTTCTGCTAATGGAGTGGATGTCTGGCTTTGGTGGGTGTTTCAGTCTTGGTTTCCATTTTGTATCGAGAACCAACAGAAAAACTGAAGGAGGGTGATTTACAATAATAATAATATTGTTAATAACATCTCCTTGGCCTTCACCTGTTTCTTAACTGAAAGCGATCAAGGTGCTATGACTATATAAATAACTAATAACGATATAATTTTACGTCTTTGTCGAATAGTGTTTCCACCATGTGGGAGGAAACTACTATTCTGGTTAGGCTGATGTTGGATTGCAATGTAAATGTTGGAGTCCAAGAAGTATAGCAAGGACAAAAAAGGAGACAAATAACATAATGGTTATTTTCATTTGTCTCTAAGGAAGTCTCAAAAACCATGTAAATGTTTTATGTTTTCATGAAAACACATGTTTTATATTGCCCATAAAAACACACCTTGAAAATAAACAAACACAACTTGCTTGCATCAGAAAAGTTCATTTTAATTAGGCTAGTAACATACCTATTAACAATATCATTGTCAAATTATGATAATGCTGCGTGACCCATAATTCACACATCTAAGAAATGCTGCCTTTCCTAATGGAACTGGAATAAAATCTGGATCCTTTACTGTAAGTTGCACAGCATGTTGGATGAACAATGTTGTGTGCTTGTCTCCAGAGAGTTTAGTGTAAAACAACTCCAGATTTTGTTTGGTGATCTCAGAGCTGGCTGAATAACTCCAGCCTTCCACAGCTCCAAATGCTGACATGCAGGGAGATGAGACTTTCGGATATTAAAAGCCTGCTCTGTGATACTGAAGGAGATTAGTTTTTGGAATCCATTCATTGACACAAAGGCCAATGCTGAATGGAGGTTATATTTATTGTCTATGAAACCCCTGAGTTAGCTGAAATCACTTTAAGCATGTACATGCAGACATGTATTCTCCCACATTGAGCCAAATCCCCGTGATGCCGGTTTCTTTGAGCCAGGAACAGACAACTTTCAGGGGCTTGGCTTGAAAAGATGTGTGCATGTAACACCCTCTGTCACATTTTACAAGAGGCAATCTTTATGCTCGGATTGTCTAGACGCTGTGACAGAGTGGGAGAGGGCAAGTGAAAGAACAAGCCCTTTTTGTCAGTCATTCACTTTGCATCAAATTCTTCTTCCCTGTGTGCTGCCATTGCCAGCAAAAAGATAAAGGGAGCAAAACCCAAACAAAAATCAAGAAAATGATAATTCACTGGTTTTCTATTTATATCATTTCTAGTAAAAAGAGAACCCCAAAGCACTATTTTTCTGAAACTACCAGTACATATATTTACCGTCTCCTGGTTTATTCACTTTTTTCAGAGTTAATACTTTCAACAGTTTTATTTTTGCACTTGGTTTGTCATTTTAGCTTTTTTCCTCATCAGTGTGTAAATGAAGCATGTAGGGCTGGCTTGTCAGCACTTGCGAATCAGTATGTGAAATCTTACCAGATTTCAGTGGAGATTTTTTTCCCTGCTCAGCTGAA
This sequence comes from Fratercula arctica, assembly GCA_947846985.1. Taxonomy (NCBI): domain Eukaryota; kingdom Metazoa; phylum Chordata; class Aves; order Charadriiformes; family Alcidae; genus Fratercula; species Fratercula arctica. The sequence continues at coordinate 73,780,054 of CANTUZ010000003.1, forward strand.
TGTTTGTGAATGAACAACAAGAAAAACCCTTTCCCCCCACCGCTCTCCCAGATTTCCTGTTTGCCATCTCTTTTTTTCTTTCATTTTCCTTTCTATTTTTTCCCGTGAAAACGCATGGGAAAAAATAAGAGGAGAAACAGAGCTGGGAGGAGAAAGGGAGGAGGCGATAGAGTTTCACAGGGAGGTGAGTTTGCAAGCCAACAAAAAGGCTGCTGAGATTCTTCTTTAGATAGTAAAGCCTGCGTATCACTTAACTGTGTTGAGGTGAATAAGCTTATGTTCCAGCACTTGCACCTTTTAACCAGTCTGCTTTAATGGCTTACTGTTCCCTGTTTGGACTGTTGGCATCTCTCTCTGCCCTTTCTCTCAAGCTGGGATTTCCCTCATGGCGTCTCCCATTGCAGTGTTTGCTCACTGCCTGTGTTTTGCTCTCCACACATTGGAGGCACATTTTCACAGAGGCATAGCAGAGTCCAAGCAGTGAGTCCCAGACTCGTCCCTCCCACCCAAAGCCTCCCTGGGCTCTGCCAGTGCCGATAGCGGTGAGATGAGCCCCGCGGGGCCCTCACGTTCCCCGTGGTCCTGCTTCACTCCCTGGCATTGCTTGTGGGGCTCCTTGGCTCTGAGAGGAGCCAGGAAAACCTCACCTCCAAGTGACATCTCCAAACAGACATCTCCAGAGCCAGAGCATCCCGCTGTTGAAACGGGTGAAAGCAGCAGAGAGATCTCCTCAAGCAGTTTTTCACAGCTGAATCGAAGCTGTCTGGTCACCTCTGCACCCGTCGCCATCCCTGTGGGCTCACCTGGAGTCACTGCTGGACCTGGGGATGGACAACCTCGAGCCCCAGCACAGTACCCTGCAGCTCCAGCACCGACCCAGGTACCAGGGTGAGCAGAGGCTGCAGGCTGGCACGACTGCCATGGCAGTAGCAGCAGCAGTGTGTGTTTTGCAGGCTCTAGGCCACAAACCCCTTTTCCTTGACCTGTTGTCGCTTTAGTTTCTTGAGGGATCCCAGTTCATGCCACCCACCAGAGCAAATGCAGAGGCAGGAGTCCTTGCTTCTGTTCACATGAAGGGACTTCAATATTTTGGTGAGGGAACTCCACTGAGTGGATGTGGTGTCTTGAAGGAAATAAAGAAATGCAAAATGGGCACCTTTAAGTTAAGCTAAGAGCAAGAAACGGTAGACCTGTGCTAATTGCAGGCAATACATCTCAAGGATGTACATTAAAATGGTGCTTGTTTTTCTTAACAGGTTTGTAGAATAATTGGAAATATCTTCAAATTGTAGAAAATACCCTTCAACAGAAGGGTTTTTTTCAATTAGGCAGGTTAGATTTAGAAAGCAGGTATCCAGACTGTGGACTGTCATAGACAAACAAGGAGCTGCTGCATAATTTTTCAAGCATTAGCAGCAGAGGAATATGCTTTTTCTGAATCCCATGAGTTTGTCAAAACCAATTTCTTGTGTTGATGTTGGGGTAAGGCATACAAAATAGCCAGCCTGGCAGCTACAGAAAAATGAGGGTATTTGAAAAAGGATAGACTTTTTTTTTTTACCCTAAGTGACAGATATTGGCTGAAATGTGAAAAGAAATATGGAGGGAAAAAAATGTGCTTCGCTATGCTATGTATGCAGAGTTCTCTGCATTTTCTCCTTGTCTATTTATATATTCTGGACAAAGTATTTCTAGTAAGTCTAATTTTGTAAAGATTTTTTGATTGTCACTGCTCGTCCTGCAGTCCCAGGGTTTAGAGTATGTTGCTTGTGTGCCAGGTTGCATGTAAGCATCACCATACCAGTTCAGACCAAGGGTGCACCCAGACGAGTATCTGTTTCCCTAGATTTGTCACGCCCGGCTTCGGAAATTCAGGTTTTGTGTCTAGATTCAGCTCAAGTTGAGAAAGAGTTTGGTAACACCAGCACATGGATTATAAGATGTGAGAGCTCACAGATGAAAAGCAATACCAGGTAGCAGGACTAAACCTTGCAGGGCTGCTTCTAAGATGTGGCGAATCACCCACTGTCTCCCTCCAACTAGAGAGAGGTAGGCACTTAAATTAAGAGAGATTAACCCAGGCCCTGGTAGTGCCCCATGGTGGGGGCTGAACAAGAGGTTACAAGAATTAAAAAACTTAAAGCAACCTTTTCCAAGCCATACCCTCTCGGTTTCCTCCTGTCTGGGATCCGAACTTTGGGATACTCTGCATTTGATGTGTTAATTCTTCTGGGATTTTCTCTAGTTTCTTAACTAATGTAGACCTTTGGCAGCCCCACCATCTGCTACCAACAGGTCTTACCCTTCTGTTCAGTACTGCATAAAAGGGTGCTTCCTTTTGTTTTAGTTGTGCCATCTGATAACTCCCTCCTACTTTCCTGTGCTGTAATAATTAGCGGTTCATTGTGTCTGCTTTGCTGCCTGTCACGCAGAGCTCCAGCAATGCAAAAAGGTAATATTGCCTTTCGGGGAAGTCAGCTCTTGTGTAGTTGGCAAGGTCAAACATGAAGCATGAGCTAAGTGCCTCGCTCGGTGTTTTGGGGGCAGACTTGGACGCCTCCAGCTGCATGTTTTGGCTGTGGCCTTCGCTTGCCAGTTGTGCCCTTCTGGCAAAGGGTGAGCAAGAAGGGAAGCTCCTGCTGCCTCTGTGCAAGCCCTTGCCCCATTGCCCACAGGGTGGCAGAGAGCTGCCACCACCTTAAGAGTAGTCAGGACTTCCTTCTCCAGGCCCTGATGGGAAACCACTGCAAGGAAGGTTTTGCGTGAGCTTTTCCCAACATGTTGCTGTCTATATTCAAACTACTGTGGGGTTTTTTCCAAAATATTTCACTTTCAAGCAGGGAACTTAATTTGATCCTCATCATCTGTGGGTTTGGGAGCATCAACGGATGAACATCTGTCCTTTCTTTCCTCTCCTAGGATTTTAGATAATGGGCTGTGTGCAATGTAAGGATAAAGAAGCAACAAAACTGACTGATGAGAGGGATGGCAGTTTAACTCAAAGCTCAGGCTACCGCTATGGGACAGATCCCACGCCACAGCACTATCCTAGCTTTGGTGTGACTTCAATCCCAAACTACAACAACTTCCATGCCACAGGAGGCCAAGGACTGACTGTGTTTGGTGGAGTCAATTCCTCCTCTCATACAGGGACGCTGCGTACAAGAGGAGGAACAGGTGAGTTTCAAGGTCTTCTTTCAGTGCTGTGAGTATCAGTCACACAACTGCAGCAGGGGCACGGCTCTCTCAGCATCCTGGTTTGGGGAAGAGTTATGTCATGAAATAGTGCAAAGAATTGAAGTCGGGGTGGAGCTGGGTCTTCAGCCTTACCTTTGCTAACTTGCAGGTACTAGTTCACTTGGGAGTTGAGAAGTTAAGTATTCGTGGCCAATTTGGCCTACTGACTGCCTCATCCCTCTACCAGGGAACAGAAAGTGTGGTCTGAGCCGCCTCAAGTAGTTAACACAAAATACTTGGCACAGTTATGTCTAAACCCTCTCTCCAAATCCCCTTTGCCTGCGTGGGATCCTGCATTGTGAGTGGGTACCAAACCAAGAGGACTGATGACTCTACAAACTGAAGGCAGTAGTGTGCCCGCTGGCTGCATAAAAGCAGAGGGATTAGAATAGTCGACCAAAAAGTAGGAGTCTTTGGTTTGTTTTGCTCCTCAGCAACTGGAGTAACTTACATTTGGCTTAGCCACCTCATCTCTTGAGGCTCCTCTCCCTCCTGTTTTTTGTGATGGAGTGTAACTCACCTATCTTCTTCTTTAGGTGTAACTCTTTTTGTGGCGCTTTATGACTATGAAGCAAGAACAGAAGATGACTTGAGTTTTCACAAAGGAGAAAAATTTCAAATACTTAACAGCTCGTAAGTTTTAGGCTTGGGAATATGATTTTAATATTTTTAAACTTATAATGTTGGCAATTATATTTGTCTGCTTATCTTATTAGTAAAATCTAATATTGGATATTTGAGGTACGTAGGGGTTTTACTCTATGCTTGCTTACTTGTCTTTGCATTTTGCAAAGTGCTTTATTATTTAAAAAAACCAAACTTCAATGATGTGTAGCTTTACTTCAAAAATAAGTGTTAGATTGTGTGATTCACTGCTTACGTTTCACAGTAAACTCACATTCAGAACTGAGAGCACCAGCTCTGTACTTTACCAGTTGTCACAGAAGTTCTGCAAGGCACATAATAACACTTTTTGCAATCTGCTGCAAGTGTCTCTACACAGAAGCAAGCTAAAAATCAATTCACAAAAGAGATGTTACCCAGACTTATGTGCCGTGAGTTTAAAAGCATTTTTTTTCCTTTAAAAGGTAGATGATAATGTCAGAACATGCTAGGAAGTTCTGTTAAGTGAGAATGCACCATAGTACAGTTGCATTTGGAATGAAAACCACACTTCCATCCTGGAAATCATCAACTCAAAATTCATTTTATTAGCTGCCCATAGGAAAAAATCCCTTAGCAAGTTAAAAATAACATCTAAAAGTTACTGTGCTACTGACCTATATCTGAACATCTTGTAATTCTTGGCTAAGAACATAAAGTTGAAGGCTCCATGTTATGTTCAGTATTTCTATCATGCAGAGGTAAAAATGGGTTAACAACCAAGCATGTCGCTTTCTAGAGACTTTGTGATACTGTTCTGATCTTTTTTTCTTACACCATGTGACAGTGAGACGAATTCATCCCTAGTGCAACTCCTGTTAATTTTAATAGAACAACTCCAGGGTTGGAGCTGGCTCAAGGTGCATTAAAGTTAAATAATAAAAAAAACCCAACAGGTAATTCTGTGGAATATTTCATGAAGCCATGAAGCTGAAGAGCTTTGATGTAGATGAAAGCACAAAAACTTCAGTTATGACTTGTAGAGGGAGCAGCAGTTTAAAAACCTCTCTACTTCTAAATAAGCACTTGGGAAAAAAACCTTTTTTAACCTAGCAATCCATTTTTGTTCATGTTGCTTGCTGCTTTCCTAACCTTGCACAAAATGCGCCATAACTTGAAACAAAAAGAAATTCCACGCATTATAAATTCCTTACGCGTGCCAGGTGATGAAATCAGGGGCTCACCGGGACTCGTGGAACAATCATACTTGGAGTCAGTGGGACAGAGAGATTCCCCTGCATGTGGGCGGTTTCAGTACGTGCGTTTTGATACAGGTAATTACTGCCTGGAGGAAGGTTTTCTAAGAGAAAAAAAAAATCAATGATTTTCCTGTGGGATTATAGAAGCTCAGTTCCCATCATAGTCAGCTCTGTCTGCTTATAAACACGGACCTAACACACTTATGGAGTGCTGACGGTCAGGCTGGGAATCTCCAGGAAGCAGCTTTTCTGTGAGAATGCTTCCTCTCTTCACTTATATCAGAAATTATATGAAAGAAGCCTGCTTTTTTAAGAATCTGCTGATGCTGGTTGCAACCAGAAAGCATATATGTGCACAAAACTAGCTTGTCTGGAATTTTTGGAGGGTTTGGATTTTTTTTTAACTCTCAACAAATGAAATTTCATTTGCGCTTTGAATTAAAAGTTCAGGACAGCAATACCTGAGATGGCGCACAGAGGACTGTTCCTGCAATTTGAAGTCAGGAGCGATACCAAGGGCAGTCTGGGGACAAGAGGTAACTGCAGGGATGGTTCAGAGCAGAGCCTGACTCCAGGGCTCAGGAACACCCGGCCATGCCCAGCATCCCCAGGTCCACTCCCGCACACCCCGGCTAGCCCCACTGACTACCCTCCTCCTACCTCAGTTGGGTGCCTAGCGTTAAGAGCTGTGAAAAAAGAATGCGTTCCTCCTCCTCCTTTCTGGCAGTGCTTTGAGAGATTTAAGCTTCTCTGTCAAAGCAGAGGGGGCTTGTTCCTGATGTTGTGATCACCTACGAGACTGCTTTTTTCCTCCCTAGGCATGATAAAATACCTCCATCTAGCGGACTCTCTGTACAGTAAGGAGAAAAAAATGTAATGGTACGATTTATCCACCACAGTATGGCATAATCTCTCAGAAATATTCTACAGCAACATATGGGGAAAGGGTTAGCACTTCAGCTGATAAAATTAGGGATGTAAAGAGATAGGGCCATTTGCCTGACATACTAATGCAGACAAGATGTATTAAAGTAGTGTCAGCTGCCAGCCTCTAGAAAAGCTACTTTGTTCTTCACTTTTTTTAACTGTAGAATTGGAAACTTCTCCTTTTTGACTAATCACGGCCATTTTCTAGTTGTTTTCCATAGAGTTCGTACTCCTTCAAACTGTTAAAGTGGAATTGAGAGTTTAAAGTAAGAGATCACCTTGACACAACCTTTCCTGCCAGTAATAGCTTAGACAATGTGTTTTCTGTAACTGGTTGCTTACAGAAGAGGCTGAATTCACTGGCCATGTTTGATAATAGTGTTTTATTTAGTGAACAAATCTCTGTTTTACAGAGAGGAGAACTGAGAAAGAGTTTCTAAGCAGTCCAGAAGTAGAAAAGAGAATGCTTATTAGTAACGGTAGGAGTTAAACATTGGTGAATCTGGTGCTGAGAATGAAATACAAATTGCTAAATCCCAAATCCTTGCATCCTGTAAAAAGCTGAGAAGTAAACTTATCTTAAAACTGTGCATTCTACAGCAATATGCGCATTGTCTGAAGGGCAGTACCATGTACACACGTGTATGACCAAAATTGATGCTAAGCCTGTGGAACACTGCCATATAATGGTCCTGTATGGACGTCTTTGTATTTAAATGTTGGAGAATTGTTTTCTGTAAGTATTTGAAAATGCAGATAAGTCCTTTGCTACTTCAGATGCCTCCTGTAGGTGACCAGGGGAGGGAATCTAGACAATGAAGTGTGTTCCTTAAGAGCTATCTAAAACTCTGTGTTGATAGGTAGCTTTCTGATGCCTTCGGGTTTCAGATTAATTATCCCCATAGAAGTTTAAAATTAGCAGTGGATGTGACAGTGTTCCGTTTGGCAGTTTTTCTATGAGATCTCTCAAGGGTGTGTATTAGAATAATTGCTATGGAGACGGTTTTCAATATTCTAGTCCAAATCCAGCCCTCACCAAACCTGATTTCACTGAGTTGTTATGCTTGTTTATGCCATTATGCTACGTTTGGAAGGCTACATTACTAATCACTGGTGAAATAATAATAGGTGTAAAGAAATGCGTATATTATTTGGGTTTAGATGCAAACAGCTCTCTCAGAAGCATGCGGGTGGTAAAGAGGTGAGTTGCTGTGGATTCATACACCGCGCAGCTGCGGGTGCTGTTAGCAAAGTCAAATCACTGTCTTTACAGCCGTGTCTCGCTCTCACTTCTCCTCCTCACCTTTGTTTCTGCAGGGAAGGAGACTGGTGGGAGGCCCGGTCCTTGACAACAGGCGAAACTGGTTACATTCCCAGTAATTATGTGGCTCCAGTCGATTCCATCCAAGCAGAGGAGTATGTTTTCTTTTTGTTGTAAAGACCCATTAGTCCTGTATTTGAAGGAGGTTCGAGGAGTTGGTTTTGATTGATTGCAGCAATTTTTCAAATGACTTACATTATTTTTATTTCAGTTCTTAACTGCACTGATAAATAATTAGGTAATTAGTAACAAAAGAAGCACAAGCTCCGTGCTTTTTCAATGTCAAAACAAAGGAAGGAAACCTAAAGGAACATAGGTCTGCTTCCTTTATTCCAGTGTCAACTAATTTCAAAGGTGCCCTTGCTTCTCCTGAACCAACTCATAAAAATATTTGGAGTCAATTAGTGTGCAAACTGTCTATTAAAAGGGGGGTGTTCTATCAGCAAATACGTACCAATAGGTAGGAGGCCTGCAATGCGTACAGCAGGCAGCATAATAAGGACATATCTATGCAAAAAATGGAGTGCTGTGTGTATCCATAGTAATTCCAGTATAAAAGATACACTGGAGGAGCTTATAGAGCTGAGCAGATGATATTACTATAGTCTGTACTCCAGCTTGTACTTGGTTGATTGTGAAACCAAAATTGCTGCAGGAAGGAAAAAGGTATCGAAACTCTGAAAGGTTTATACAACCACAGTAAAGTGGTTGCATCTGGTCCTTCTACTGAGGTTTTATAGCTGTGCTGCAGCAAAAATATTGAATGCTGATACATCACTATGTAAGTCAAATATGTAGTTTACAGCAACATCTGTAAAAACACTACTCTTCAGCAGCAATGCATTTTTCTGCCCTTTTCTGTGTCTGTTCCTTCCCCCTGCCAAGTCTTGCTCTCTGTTTCTCAGTCTGGCCTTCGTCGTAAGACACCAACCAAACAAGCATTCTCAGCATCTATTGATTACAGGTTTAATGCAAAGTGCTACTGCACAACATATACAACATCTACTGCACAGTTTGTTACATTAGCTTCCCACCACAATAAAAGAGACACAGTATGACAAAAATGGTTGAATATACTTGAGTAACCGTAGTTTCTGCAAATAACCTTCCATGTCTGAGCTCCATGACACTACCTAGTAATCCTATGTACCATTTGTCTTACTATTTCTGATGTTTCCCTAAGGTGGTACTTTGGCAAACTTGGCCGAAAAGATGCTGAGAGGCAGCTGTTGTCATTTGGAAACCCCAGAGGTACCTTCCTGATCCGGGAAAGTGAAACTACCAAAGGTAGGCTGGCCAAAGCTATTCTGACTATGAATGAGAAATATATGAGAAAAATTGTGCTAAGTTTCTTACTGTTTCCAGGGGTATGAAGGTAGAGATAAATGTCATCTTGCATATTTGCATGCTAGGGAATTAGATGTCTGGACATCCCAGGTCTTAGAGTAAGTGTTCAAAGCAGAGAACAATCCAAGTGCAACCCATGCCACGCTTAACCCATGGTACCTGCAGTGCAAGTCATGCACAGGCAGGGTGCTCTGCTCTGCTGTCACACTCTGAACATCGCACTGTCTCTCTCCGTGCATGTGTTGAGGATACTACCATTGCAATGGCATTGGGTGGAGAGCAGCCCCTCAGAACAGCAGCTGTGGGGCTACAGGAGGCAGACCTCCTGGTGTCCATATTCAGGTCCAGGCATAGCCAGCAAGCTTACTGTGAACAGATGCTGGGCATCTCCAGTTTAGTTTGGTGAAAATTACTACTTACATCTGAACAAGCAGAATATTTGAACCTTCTTGCCTGGAAGATGTAAGATAAGATTTGGGGTGGGAGGGAGTTATTGTTCTGGGAAGACTAAGGGATTTTTTGGCCTTTCCCTTTTGAAATGCTGCATCGCTGGGGGATAAAAAAAAAAAGAAAAAAAAAAGATATAGCTGTCTTAAATTCATAGCTTAACAGTGAAAAGACTTGAAAATATTTCTAATTAATATATTCATAAAGTATTCAACTGTATCCATTCTGTTGAAGTCAAGTGGAAGGATGTATTCTCCTCTTTCCCTCTGAAAATATTGGAAGAGTTCCAGTTTTCTTGGTGGGTGCTATCTTTGCTTTTACATTTTGCTCTTGAGGCCTGTCAACATCTTCTTCAAAGCTTCAAATGTATGAAAAGATCTCTCTAACTCATAAAATGATTAAGGAGAAAACCTGCAACTAAGTGAAAACAAACCTGGCCATTTCTCAATTAACCAGCAATCCAAAACAATAGCTGTGGGAAGCATAAGTCACTAGAATTAATTCCATGTAAGTTCTGAAGTCTAATGATGGTTCATGTAATTAAAGCACTGACTTGTCAGTGCTTTGATCAGAGCGCACTCTGTCAGCTAGAGTTAGCATGCAAAGTGGTTGGAGTCATGGCTGGTAAAGAGGCTTAAAGAAGAGAAGCACTACTTCCCACTCCTCTCTACCTGACCTATCTTCAGATGATGCATTCTGTCATCTAAAATTGTAAGTTTTACATTTTTGCCTCCTGCAGTCACTGGATTCATCCTTTGCTGCCTGTAACTCTGAAAACTCTTTCTGATGCAAAATCTGAATAGACATGCTGTTTCAGACAGCGGATTTCCCATCTTGTCACCCCACAGCTTCACCATACCTTATGTAGCAGTGAGACATTCTCACCAGGAGAGAGACAGGCTCTAACTTGCTCTTTTTCTGCAAATAGCCTCCACCTGTTCGTTTTCACCAGCAGTTGTTGTGATGTGTGCAAGGAGCAGGACTTCATTCCATTCTGTGCCGAGTTTAAAAGCTCACTCGTATAAGCATCCATGGATCCTAAAAACAAACACAACACTGTTTCTCTGAACCACATTACCAGTTTAGTCTGTTTTGACCATTTTTTTATACAGTGATAGGGGATATGTTTTGCAGGGCTGTTTACTTAGCTAAGTCAGGGCTTTTCTCTGGAGCTTCTTATGAGGCACAAAAGCATTGGGGAAATGGAGTAATCCATCATGGACGAACTTATAGCAGCAAGTTTAATTTCTCTCCATTTGAACTTCAGGCTTTCTACATCTTCAGGCTAAGTTTGCATCAAAGCCGTTGGAAAAAAACAAACATGCATGTTTTTTGTCAAAAATGCCTGTTTCCCTTCTCGTCCTTGTGGCGTTTCAGTAAGTTGTTAAAAGAAAGCAGAGGGAGCTTGTTGTTCATGAGAGAGAAAAAAGTCAGCTGGGAGGGCTCAGATGGTGCATTCTCCTGTAAGTCTTCTCAAAATGCCTTACTCCAGCTAGTCATCTTGGGCTTGAGGCAGGAATTGTTTTATGACCTAGAATCGTCCCTTCTGCTTTAAATAATAACAATAATAAAATTAATCAGGATCATGTTAAAAGTATCATCATGGATGACTTCAGCATGAATTTAACCTCCCCTGATCATGGTTGCCTTCTCTTCTTACTTCCAAAATAAATCATATGGAGCCAGCTTTTCATTTTTTCAGTGCCTGACTACCCAGGTACTTCATCAGCTCTTGTCTGTATAATCCTTCACCTGGTTTCAATCTCCACCCTCCAAGGCTGTCTGGTTTTAGGTTTGTTTTTTTAAAAAATTCATTAGTATGATATATTGTAATGTCGTATTTCTACCCAAATTTTTATTATGTATATCTCTTATATTTGAATTTATCATCAGTTAATAATGAATCGTATAAATAACCAACAGCCTAAATAAATGAATAATGAAATCCATCTTGGATCTTGTTTTTGTCCAGATTTGAACTAAAGCTCCAGTCCTGCAACTTGATCTGAGGTCAGCGGGGGTCCACAGAGGGCCACCCACACAGCTCTGATTGCAGACCTGGAGCCGCAGATTGTTTACGTTTTCCTAAAGAATCTAAAATAGTGACCAGATAGGCAAGGAGCGTGACTAAAGAAAATACAGCTGCTGCCAGTGGATCAGAACTCACAAATGCGGAGGTGGAGAACACTGCCTGGAAAATTTTGAAAGTAGGCTGGCTAACAGCGTACAACCCAGAGTGGTGGTACAAAGCATACACAAGATGTCCTTGCAGATCCCCAAAATACTTTGAACTCCTAGCTGAGAGAGATGTACTTCCTCAGTGGGAGAACCTCCTCAGAAAAATATCCTAAACAAACAGTATTTTTCTACACTTAGAAATAAAAACCCTGTCACTCCTCTCAGGCTGTCTCCCATTCGCATAAACCAGAATCATCTGTGTAAGTGCTGGCTCTTTTCCTCCTATTTAGAGGATAAATAACAGGGAATTTGAGAAGTCCTTGGAGTCAGGGTGGAGACGTTTTATTCACTGCAGCTCCCTCAGCAGTGAGCCACCCACCAACGCAACTTGTTGCAGGTTAACATGGTCGGGGAAACCTCTTCCTGGGGAGACATCCAGGAAAGACATCTTACACCAGGAATCTCAACCACCTAACTGTGGGTGGTTCTTTAAACCATTTCACTTGTCTGGAGGTGGTTATAGAGGATGTGAGCCTGCCAGGTGTGTTGAAAAGTACCCTGACTTGGGATAAGCAGCAGTCGATGCTGTTTCCTATTAGACCTGTAGGAAATCACTCCACCTTTCACGTTGTCCAAAATTGTCTGGTGGTGGTTTTCTTTTCCTGCCCTTAGCTGACATGGTTACCAATGAAAGCAGCCCGGGCTTCAGAAGGAGGACATTCCTGAGATCTCTGCAGCTGCCAGTTACCTCCATTTTTTTTCTTTTTAATGCCTGAATTACCTTTGAGTAAACACAGTATTCTTCTGAGCCGTGACTGAAGAAGTGTCTTCTCCACTGCCTTTGAAATGGCCGTGCTTTTGCCCAGAAACTGCATATGGCTTTGCTTTTGACACTGTAGAGAACCAACACATGGGCGTCACTGTATGTAGGACAGGACTGTGCTTCAAATTAAGACACCTGAATGCACAGGTTCCTATGTAGGTGGCCAAGCTCCCTTTACAGTCAACGGGAAGCTGGGGTTCAGTTCAGCTGCCCACAACTGCAGACACCAAGTACTCAAACCTGCGTTATGCCATCGGTGACTACAGTGCCACAACACTCACTGAAACTAGGCTGGGATTCAGCTGCCCTAATAGCACCAGAGGCTTATGTGTGGGCACCTAAATCAAGCCCCGTAGCCCACCTGCAGACAGCCACTGCTACACCTAAAACTAAATCCAGCCCCTCAACTGGGTTCCTTTACCTGGCCCTGAGCATCCCAGAGCAATTTGAAATGCCTGCAGAGCATCCACATGGATCGGACAAAGGTGAAGGCCGGTGGGAAGACTGCAAAGCAGGATGTCCTTGGGCATCTCACGTGTCACTTAACCCCTGTGTTTGGGCATCGGAATCCCACCAGTAAGCTCTAGAGCTCCAGCTTGGCTTTGGAAAGTGTAACGTGCAGTTCTTGCAGATCTACTGTTGCACAGTCTTGATGTAGTACCACCTTCCAAAGACTGTGATGTGCAAAGTATGCTAGTTTGGTTGTTTAATGTTTATCAAGAAGTTTGGGATCCATCTGGGTAACAACACTACACACATATAAAGCCATTATCTCCAGCGCTTCCTGTGAAAATCTTGATATTTAAGACCCACTGGCATTTACCTAAAGTGTAGTATTTGTAGTGTAACCTGAGACTTAAAATAGGAAAAGTCAATTTAACAACCTGAAGCAGTAAATGTTAAAATGTGAGTTTTCATTTACATAGAAGTCCTGATTTTTTTCTAGAAAAGTGTGAAAGGGACATGGTGTGAACATCATAAGATTTCTGTGATACTTACTTCATTGTGTTAGAATCACTTGTTCTTTTTGAAGGTACAGTAAGCATTTGTTGGAAGTAATTTCTCTTTTACTTCCTAAAAACTGACCAGCAAACCAAAATCTTTGTGTCTAAAAGCTACTTACAATTTTTTATCTCTCCTTTGCTTGGAACAGGTGCCTATTCCCTGTCTATTCGAGACTGGGATGATATGAAAGGAGATCATGTCAAACATTATAAGATTCGTAAACTTGACAATGGTGGATATTATATCACAACTCGGGCACAATTTGAAACTCTTCAGCAGCTGGTTCAGCATTATTCAGGTAATTTTTCAGATAATACACGGCACTCTGAAGTATTTTAAAACAAAAGTATTTGCTGCTGAGCTGATTTATGTGTAAGACACCCTGAAGAGTCATTTGAGCTATGTCTCTTGCTTGTTGTAATGCATCTTCCATTATCCCTTTCCCATTGCAGTTACAAATGGCTTTGAGTGCTGTTCACAGTGCACAGCAGCAGAGCTCATAAAGCTGCCATTCTACCGAGGTCAAGGTTTTGCCCGCTCTCCCTCTTCTAAGCAAACAGAATTACTGAATTTGACTTGCACATCTCAAAGCATGAATTCCCTGTGCAGAAGCGAGTGCTAATACGTACCGTTTTGCAGCACAGTGTTGCTAATAAAGCAAATAGGGGATTGCATTGTGGAACTCAGTCACCTAAAGCAATGACCAAAAGGTTTGCGTATATTACCTGACTCAAATTTTCCCATGGGATTTGTGTTCAATGTGCAAAGTATTAACATTTAGATTATAATCAGTCTAATTTTAAAAATAAATATTTCAAGGTGGGTGTTTCTTTATGTACACTGTTTGTGTCTACCCACCAAGCTTTTTTTTTTTTTTAAATTCCTGTGGTTAAAATGTGGCATGCACTATTCAACTCAAAAGCGCATCCTGCTGTCACCGGTGATTGGTGTACAACAGATACAACTTTAAAGCCCCCCAAACCTCTGCACAGGACAACCGATTCTTATGTAGAAGACTGCCGTGCTTCTCAACATGGTCATTTTTTAAGCAGAAATTTGTAATTTGAATTATTTTGCTTTTTATTTTTTCCTTACTTTAGCTTTTCATAATATTAACAGATGACCCCAAATGCTCGCTGCTCAAAAACTTTTCATAATGTTTACTTGGGAAATCAACTTCTCTGTGGGGTGTTTTTTCTGTATTCTTTGTATTCTGTCTGCTGTATTCTTATGCTATTCATACTAGACATCTGGCTGTCTTCTCCACCCAATTTCTGATGGGTGTATGCTGCCTGGGAGAATTTCTAGTTGTTTCTGGTGACTCTATGTTAAACTAAGCTAAATAATCTATAAAAACTCACATTTAAGGAAGATAATTTTCAACCCCACTATACCAGCTGGTACATGCCAACTTTTAATTTTCTGTGGTCACATTATTTGGGTGGTGTATTTTCCATGCACAGATGCAGAAACAAATAGATACGGACAAAGGCATTTCTGTGCAACACAGGGGCATAATCAGTAGGATCCAGGTAGGGTAGCTCAGGAGGGCATGGTACAGACTCCAGAGGTTTCACCTGTGGTCTCCCAGACCCAGGTCAACACAGGAGCCCTTGTTCCATGCCAGCCCCAGCTGACTCAAAACATAAAAGCTGCCTCTAACCACCTGCCCTGCACTCTGGATTGTGGGAAGTAGATTTGCAGAACTCCTTGTGAGTGCCTAGATTTACTTCTAGGGAGAGCTCAAAGATGCCCAAATGACTCTGTAAAGACCAGCATGGTTCCTGAAGAACCACAGGTCAATGCCTTCACAGCAGGACCAGTATGCTCTGCAGCTCACCCTTCTTCAGCCTTGATCTCATAGCTGTCCAGGCTGGAGGACCCCTCCTGTCCAGGCAGCTGGAAACCAGGCTACCCAGGTAGACAGTGTGCAGTTTGGTCTCATGTAAGTAGTCCTGGCTTGGGAGTTGGAAATACAAAGTGTACCTTTGTGTAGACACAGCACAGGTATTCCTGCACTGCACTCCCATTGCACTTATAACCCAGACTTCCCTCTAATCCCAGCTGCTTCTTACCCGGGTAATAAAATCAACTGCAGTGTCTGGAGTTTCACAGATGAGATTTACAAATGAAAAATATTGAGATCCACGGGGTGTCCTGACGTCAGACAAAAGTCCAGTAATGGCATGTCTGCAGTCAAAGTACCATTCACACAATCCCTAGCCGCCAGCCTGTCAAGCATAAGCTCTTGTGCGTGCAGTCTAGGCTTAGCTAGAGCACCAGCATGCCAAGCTTTTTTTTTTCAACTAAAGAAAACAAGGTCTTAAAAACCTCCAGTTTCTTTCTCCAGCTTTCCAAACTCTCATGGAAGCTTTTCAGATACTATCCATATTTTGAGTTGTCCCTCTTCTAATGTTACCATTGGAATTGCCTTGGAATAAGACATGCCAGCTGGTCAGCTCATCTTCTCTGTTTTGTGGTCTTTGTTGTCTTGCTACAGGAAACACAACAAGGTCCACGTCAGGGTGTCTGTAGGGACTTCCCCACCATCCCACAACATTTGTTCTGAGGAGGCAGAGCTTGGTGTTGCAAGGAGCTTCGGTGCTTGCCCACCTTGTGATGCTGAAACAAACTGTTCACTTGCCCAGAAAGAAATCTTGCACAGGAGAATAAAGATTACTTTTGAGTCTGAATTACAATTGAAGTTCCCCACCTTGTTCTGCTCTGCTGCAGCTGTTTTAAGATACAAGTCGCTGTGCAAGTTTTATATTGTAGTCTGCTTTGTGCAGACTACATATATATCATTGTTTATATATATATATGTTATATATATATAATTGTAAAATACCTTGTGACTTTCATCACAGTTCAGTCTTCTGTGAAGCTTTGCAAGATATAAGTATAATGAATCTGCCGCAAATGATGTAGAACTGGCTGCATATGCTAATAAAGGTTTTCTCTAGAAAGAATGGCAGAAAAAGTCTTTTACATCTACAAAAGCACCTTTTCACAGAGTAGAATATGGAAAATTCCTTTTCCCAGGATAACTAGAAAAAAAATTAACAGGAAAGTTCACCAAATTTTCACTGCTGTGATTTTCAGAAAAAGTGAGTCTCCTCTGTGTTTCTTGTCCTCAGTTCAGAAACAATCCAGTTTGTGACCTACAGATGATTTTTACAAGCTATACTGTACTATAGCATACCAGTTACTCATTAAGTTATCTTAACACAGCACTGTGGGAGAAGGGAAATCCTGAGTCTGTAAGAGAAACCATTGTCGGTCACCTTTCATTTCAGGCTGTGGAAGCAGAGACTAAAATATTTCCTGTTCTGTCTCAAATGAATATGTTTCAGTGTTCAATTTCTAATCTTCCAGGATGCTTTGTGGTATGCAACTAACAGCTGTTGTGAGTAGCATTGTTTTTATGCTTACTGTTTTTGTTTCATGTCACACTTTTTTTTCTTTCCTCTCCTTTGCTGTTGGCTTCACTTCTGGCTCCATCAGAGAGAGCTGCAGGTCTTTGCTGCCGCTTAGTAGTCCCCTGTCATAAAGGAATGCCAAGGCTTACTGATCTGTCTGTCAAAACCAAAGATGTCTGGGAAATTCCACGAGAATCCCTACAGTTGATCAAGAGACTGGGAAATGGGCAGTTTGGGGAAGTATGGATGGGTATGGAGCAAAATAATTATTCTAAAATAGCTCTCTGTGTGGGGATTACAAGATGGAAGGTGAAAATGTAGGACACTGTGATCCACAAGAAAAAAATGAGCAAAGCTCAAACTGTTCAGAAAAATACCTTTGGAAACATCTCTTTGACTTTGAAATTCTTTAATCTTCAACTTTCACTGTAATTGATGGCAAAATAAAACTGAAATTCCACGTTTCCTTGGAAGGTTTCAATTTTGATAAATTACCACTGTCTTAATAATAAATCAAGGCTCACATAGTAATCTATTAATTATACCAAGGAGCCTTTTTCTGCAAGCTAACAAAACCGTCCTTACCTTCAGTATCCAAAAATCAGTGTTTGCAAATGAACTTTAATGCAACACTGAGAAAAGTCACCTTCCATCTTTCTCAATGCATGCATAATTTTGGATTATAAGTGTGTTTTTTTTATTAATTTCCTCTCCTATAGAGAAAGCTGATGGTTTGTGTTTTAACTTAACTGTGATTGCTACGAATAATACCCCACAAACTGTTGGATTGGCTAAAGATGCATGGGAAGTTGCACGTGATTCATTATTTCTGGAACAGAAGCTTGGTCAGGGGTGTTTCGCTGAAGTGTGGCGTGGTAAGGCAGAGAATATATTTTGCTTTGGATGGATCTTTTAAGGCCCTCTTGGCAGAAATAAACATTTTAAGTAGAGATCTTAAAGCGTAAAGATCAGAATAGTATGAAATGTTAGTCTATATCACCTAAAACAGTCATATCTAAATACAGTAATCCAGGGGGAAACTTCCTTTCATTTGTACACACTGGTATGAGAGGTTAGGGCACTAAACTTCATTAATTGCATGGGGTTTATTTGGGTGACTACACAATTACTAGGTATTAAAATAGGAATGATGTAAGGAAACTTGTAAGGCAGAATTTAATCTGTAAACCAGAAATTAATCTGGTAAGTAGACTTTTTATTTCCTCATGTTTTAGCATGGATGGGGTCAGACCCTGAGCTTCTACCCGCTCTCCCAATTTAAAAGTAATGGCAAGTATCAGCAAGCTGATATTGTCAAGCTAGCTTTCCCATGCATCCACTTCTTTAAGTCTGTTTTGAAATTTGTATCTGCAGCAGAACCCTGTAACTCAGTATAGAGAGCAGGGACAATAGAGGCAGGACTTGCCCAGCCCAGCTGAACCCTCACTTTGAAGTCCAGAAATACTGACATTTTCCAAATCCACTGACATTGTCTTCTGCACACTTGCCAGCTTTACTTACTGCTCCCCTCTCTGTGGGCCTCATTCTTTTAATGACTATAAAACAATAGCAATTTAAAATATACATAAATCTTAGTATAGCCATAGCATTGAAACACAATATGGTGGCCATTTAATGAGAGGTCGGCTCAGTTTTTGTGCCAAATTGCATTCTGTGTAGCCTCTTTAAAATGACCGATTCAAATAAAGAATTGCTATATGCTGTTTCTTTATGTCAGAATCATTTGGTGGACCAGTTTGGACGCTCTTTTTGTTGCAGTGACACAAAAGTATGTACAACCAAAATAACCAGCAGGCCCTCCTGGGTTCTTGCAGCTGTTTTCCGTTGCAAGATGACAGCAAGGAGCATGGCAGCAAGTCTGTGAAATGTATAGAATTTATAGAACAGAAATATAGACATTTAGGTAATTTCACAAAATTAGTTTGACCTGTTGCAAAGAAAACTACCTGTGTTTTATATTAGCATCCCCAGATAACTGCAGTTTCACGTTCTTGTTCTCCATCTTGAATGCGTGTGAGAGTTCCAAGTGGATGTTAATACTTAGTGGTCAGCTCTGCGTGCCACAGTTCTTAAACTGTTACAATAAGCTAAAGTAGCAAATGCAGTTAAAAAAAAAAAAATCAGCTATGAGAAATACAGTGCCAAGTATCAGTACCAAATATCTGTCAGAAATGCTTATGTTTCTTAAAGTAAGATATAGTAAAAATATGTTAACAGCCCTGAAGTATTACCAAATCGGAATAATTAGCACAGTAAAAATTAGTAAAACATGCATTAAGTAGTAACTAACTACATATGGGACGAATTCAGATGGAGGTCTCTGCTAATTTTCTATTAGAGAGAAAAATATTAAAGCACAACAAGGAAATTTAACAGTTTAAACTGAAATCTGGGCTGAGAGGATAACTTAACCTTTTTGTTTGATTTTCTTTTTTTAACTGGAGAAATTCATAAAACTGTTTAAAAATAGAACTGCTGAAAACACTTCATGGTAATAGAACAAGTCCTGGAATTTTTATTAAGGCAATGCAAACATAATACACAATTAATCCTGTTAACATACCAGGTAAAGTCCTAGTTGATTAATGCCAGTGACAGAAACCCTGGTGCCATGAGACCAGGGTTTCATTCCCAGTCCGTATAATCTGTGGTATCTCCGCAAAGTGGCTGTGACTGATGGAACTCTGCGGTTGGAGCCTCAGTGGCTCCAGATAAAACACGCTTCCTTTTACCCATCAGGAAAGATTTTGTCCACCCTGCTTGAAATTAGAAGGTGAAACTGCATCTTTCACAGCTTACCCAGGAGTGGCACAAAAGCAAAGTCCTGCTTCATCTCTGATTTGAAGGACTGAGCGAAACTAAGACCTCAAGAGACCTCCTCAAGCACGCTGGGGTAGCGGCAATAGTAGCTCAAGACATTACTCCACACCAGTAGAGATGAGAGCATCAGGGACTGAGCTGGCAAAAGAAAATCAAGGCATAATGAAAGCTGAACTTACGCTGCACACTTTTGGCTAATCCATGCCTCAAGCTCCCCTCAGACAGCGTCGTGTGTTGCTGCAGGGATTGGCCTGCAAGTGAGGGACAACACAGGAGGTGGCTGTCCCCCACCGCTCCTCCCCTGGCCTCGGCTAGGTGAGGTGGCAGCTGGGATCTGACCACTTGCACAAAATCCAGCTGATTTTATGCTCTGGCAGGTTGCAAAAAGCTCATGATGAAGTTATTTTGGCTTAACCAGTTCCTGTGCAGCAGCTGAGCCCTGGTAACTGTTAATGTGCTTTTAACGAAGACAAACCAGGCTTATTTTACACGTTACCTATTTTGATGGCTTTTTAACTTATAGTAACTAAATCTGAGTCTTCATGTACTTTGTAGGCCTTCTCCAATCCTCATGCTTAAGTGCAGAGGAGTAGTTTTTACCCAATGCAATTAATTCCTGAAGTCATTTAGTATTGTTCTGCCTTATCACACAGCAGCTCCCTATCAGCAGATCACACGTCCCATTCAAAGCCATTTCAGCCCTGGTTCTGGAGATGGGTTCTAGCAAGTCTAGGTGAGGGGCAACCAGAAGGTGCTGGGAAAGTGATATTTCTGCCCATTTTAATTTTCCTTCCTTTCCCTTCCCCAGTGCCTCATCCCCCCCAAAAAGCTGTTGACATAGGTACATGGGGTTTTGTTGGGTTTTTTTCTTTCCTGTCCTCCTCCCCCTTGCAAATACCCAAGTGAAGCCCCACCTCTTGTGATGTGCCTGCCACAGCGTCAGCCTTCCCCGGCTCTCTCCAGGTCCTTGTGCAGGCTTTCAGGTGTTACAGAAGGCTTGGCAGATGATGGCTGAAAAATGATGCAACTTGTCCATTTCAGTGCTGACCACAAGTAAAGAACAAAGTGAAGTGGACAGGAACCACCTCAGTTTCAAACAGCAGCTGCTGGGCTTCTGGGGATGAGGAAGGGAAGGAAAAAGATGCATTTTGGTTTGGAAACACACCCATGTTTCTAAAATGAAATTGATTTAGAATTTGTTGCTTGGGATTTTTTCTTAGAATATTTTTTTTCCTCTGACTCAGAACTAAACCAAAATGTCAAAATGTCTTGCAAATGGAAAGTTCTGGGTTTAACCAGTTTTGTTATCCAAATCCGTGACTGGAGCTGTGTTGTTTCCTGGAGCAATTACTTGTTAGCAAGGGAATACATAAGATGGGTTTCAGCAGTCCCAAGTTTCTTACTCAGAGAAGGTTTCTGTGGTCATCACTGGAAGCATTGTCTGAGTAGGACAGCAGCGACTGTGCCCCAGTGCCAATGGGAGTATTATTTTTCAGTATAATAGAAAAAGACTAAAATATGAGGGAGGCGTGGGAGGAATATAATGATAAGGCAACATGGGAAACCACATTTTTAAAAAAAAAAAATTATATTAAGTGTCCTTGCTAGTTTATTCCTTGGTTACATTAGTCATCAGGAAGAAAAAGGAGCAGGAGATGTTTAATCTAACTAAGTATCTGTGCTTGTAGGTACGTGGAATGGAAATACTAAAGTGGCTATCAAGACCCTGAAGCCTGGCACTATGTCTCCGGAATCCTTCTTAGAGGAAGCCCAAATCATGAAGAAGCTAAAACACGACAAACTGGTCCAACTTTATGCTGTGGTATCTGAAGAACCTATCTATATTGTCACAGAGTACATGAGCAAAGGTGAAACCAGAGCTGCTGCCCTCGATAACAATTTTTTTTCTTTGTTGATGCTCCTTGGGGATACAGAGGGAGGTGTAGTGTGATGTATGAACAGCGTGTGAGGAAGGAGAGAAGGAACAGGAAGCTAAATTCACCTCTGGCTTCAGAAGAATTATGAATTCAGCTCTGAAATAGGCCCAAAACCTGACATCCCCTAGATGTACAAAGAAAATTTGCAGTAGGTGGGGAAGGGAGATGTTGGTGCAGCCTAAGTACTTCCAACTGCATCAGCATCTAAGCTCCCCCAGCAAGTGGAGATTTGAATTTTCTAGATTTGAATGGTATTACATGCTGCTTCCCAAGATCCTAGCTTTTCCTGGTGCCAGAGAATTCATATGGCATCTTCTTTCAGTGTTTACTTGTCAGCCTAAGATTTCTATTTCTTCTTTTGGCAATCCTGAGTTCTGTCATATGCACCTCGCTCCCAGATCACAGCTTCATTTTCAGTTTACCCCATTTATCATTTTAATATCATTGGCACATATGATTCTTTCCTCCTCTTTCCCCTTCCCTTTCCCCTTCTCTTTTTCTTTAAGCTACTTAACTGGTAACGATACAGTAAAATGAGAAAAGGAAAACTTTCCGCTCCGTCAGATCTCCAGCAGGGGTGCTGAGAGCATAGCAAAAAATCTGCTTGTTTTGGAAAAGCAAATGAACCAAATAGGAAACATAAGTTCTCACAGGGAAGTTTCATTGTACATTGGAGGATACACTCTAAAATTTTAAGTGCATTTTTTCAGTCTATTTGGAGTTGATTTTTATTTTCCTGGCAGGTGCCTGCCCACCTCCCTCCTCAGAGGCATCCAAGCCCTGACTAACTCACACTTTAATCATATGTCTCAGTGACAAGCATGTGCTTTTTCCCCTTTAAAAAAAAAGACTTCTCAAAATCCTTCTGAAGTACGTGGTTTATTTTGGCTTACTTTACTAGTTTTTACAGTAACATTTTACATCTTTGGATCTGAGCTTGAGGCTGACGATTTATCAAGGGAGAAACGCCTAATCATCTGTCTTTTCCTCTTATTTATTAAACCAATTCACTGACCTTATTTAAAGGAGACTGCCGCCCTTCTTTGTTTGAATACAAGATTGGGAAGGGAGCTATAGCATCCTAGGCTTTTTTTAAAAGCTGCAGGGAACCTCCTAGCTTTCTCTTGCACAGGGAAGCTGTGTCCTGATTGCTTTTGCGAAAATTGCTTTCATTTGATCTCTGCTTTGTCTTCTGTAGTTTTGCATAGTGGTCTTCTAAAATTAATGGTTCATGCTACATTTAGTTATGGGTTACCTAGAGAAGGAGCACTACTAATCTAAGGAAAATTAGCCTCTGTTAATGCTAGCCCATTTGGGCTTACCAGGCTCCAGGCTGACCTTTCTTTTGGAGCAGTTTGAGCTGGGATCTGACTTTCCATAGCTTGTGTGGCTTGGAACTGAGCTGATACTTTGTAGCTAACTGAGGCCTTTAGAGATCAGCAGGTATGTAGTTTCAAAGAGCACTGGAAAAGTTAAGAAAGATCAGTTTTCTCAGTAATGGTCAGGAAAATTAAAAACAATGTTGTTTCTTTTCCCTGCAACTCTCTTTCGACTAGTGAGGTATTCTTCTGCAAGCCAACCTTAAAGCAGAGTGAAACAAGTACAATAGGAGAATTCTAAAGATATTGTGGGTTTTTTGAAACTGTCCACTTGAACTTGAAATATTGCTGTCTTTAATATTGCTGCACCTCCATCTTGATGAATAGCTATTGTTTTACTAACATCTCTCTATTGTGTCAACTTTGCATTTACAGGGAGTTTGCTAGATTTCTTAAAAGATGGAGAAGGAAGAGCTCTGAAGTTACCGAATTTGGTGGACATGGCAGCTCAGGTCTGTCTTGAGAGTACTGAGGACTTGGGTGTATATGTTTTATAGCCCGTGTATGTCTGAGTCCATTTTAAAATGCACCAATTGTGTTTCACACTTCTCGCAGGTGGCTGCAGGAATGGCGTACATCGAGCGAATGAATTACATACACAGAGATCTGAGGTCTGCAAACATTCTGGTCGGGAATGGCCTAATATGCAAGATTGCCGACTTCGGATTGGCAAGGCTGATTGAAGACAACGAATATACGGCCAGACAAGGTAGATACAGCAGCAGGCGTAGCACTGAGGGTCGTTCTTGTGACAAGGGAGGAGCAGAACATGGCTTTAAAAAACTTTCTCTCATATGCTTTGGGGTTGCTTTCAGTAAATCCTGAACTCATATTAACTCCTAGCCCAGAACTTCACTGCTGAATGCATGGCCTAAAGAGAACGTCCTATTTAGTTGTCTTCCCTTTAAATACTGACCACAATGAAACAAAGATGATGAGTGGAAGCACAGGTGGGTGAAGTGACAGGAAGGACAAGATCCTCATGGTGCCAAAACAAAGAGGATACTTCACTTACCAGCCTTAAAAGCCTGAATGGGGTAATTCAGAAAAGCCTATGTAAGCTATTTCTTTTGTAATGTGCCTTCTAGTATTTACTAACCACTATTGACATTGCTGTGCTGGTCTTATTTTCGTTATTTCAGATGGGTCAAAGAATTTTGTCTTTATGCAATGGAACTGTCTCTCTGAGCACTATGTTTTCTCTGGGAACGTAAAATGTTACTTTAATAGAAAAGCCATTTTCCAGTGCCACACAGAGTGCTGGGCACAGCCGACCACTGATACACTATAAAAATGTATCAAAGAGTATTGTAGCTTTTTTAAAAAAGCATGTGTGTGTTCGGACTGAGCCATGACACAGGCTTTTTGTAGTTAGTCATTCTTTACAAGTCATGCTTAGTTGTCAGATGTTGGTCCAAGTTTGCAGAGCTACAGTTTTGTTCTCTTCCTGTTGGCAGTACATTGGTAGTGCTTGCTCAATGTGTGTCGGTAAATACCACTCCGTCCATTTCAGTGCCAAAGCCGAGGAGTGTCCCGTTAAACCCTGTTGTATGTCATCAGAAAGCATGGGTCGGTTAAGTACTTCACAACCTGCCTTTATGCCTTGCAGTTGTGAGGTTTTTTCTCTTGACCAGAAGTCCCGGTTTCAGCATGGATTTTGCCATTAATTCTTAAGAAAGAGCTAACCACTTTCTGTAACTTTCAAGTGTTGACAGAAGAAGCCAGAGAGTTTCCAACATGCCTTGGCTTGGCCTGGGAGCAGCAGCTCTCACGCCATTCACACCCCCCTCAACTGCTGTCAGCAGTACCCAGTCGCAGGGATGTGGACCACAGGCTCCGTCCACCCTAAAAGTTGCCCGCTTCACATTCAGATGGCAGCAAGGCCTGATTATTTTAGGGGGGGCCCTGGAAGAACCTGTGGTAGGTACAAACACAGAGAGTTAACCACTATTGATTTCAGCCTGAGGGTGGGAATTGCTTCTTGCTAGGAAAAATAGCCTCGTGTCATTCTCTCCAGAGTAACAAAAGTGTCTGCAGGCTCTGGTAGACAGAAAGCTGCCTGCTTGCCCTTCACCTGCGTAAAATGAGATGAGTTTTCCTTGAGCAAGGCAGCCAGATCCAGTCTGCAAAATGGCTTTGAAACAGTGTCCTATATTATCTCTATTTCTGTCTGGTTTATTGCCATGTCTTTTGTTTCCTTTGGAAACCACCCAACATATAGTTTGACACGACTAATTATTTGGTTTAATAGACAAGTATGTGACCTACTTCTGGCCAGATGTCTTCAGGCTCCTGATCCCTAGGAAATCCTCTGGTGACCTGTTTGCTTCCTGGTTTAAATCTCTCAAAATAGTTTTGCCCTCTTCACATGTTAGAAAGCCATGAAAACCTGCCTGACTGATGTTAGATTTTTCAGACAATAAAAATTACCGGATTTGGGGTGGGAAAACTCTGATCTGAGAAAAGCATAACGCTGGGACTGGCAGGGAGAGGGAGCATAGTCATGGGTATCTTCTGCCTTCTTCCATGACAGCAAATCACTTGTATTGTAGAAAAAGTGGCTGGGAAGAGAGAATTAGCTTGGCTTTTAACCTGCATCACTGATGATCAGGAGATGTGAATCGCGTTTGCAAGTCACCCATACTTCCCATACTCCAGAGCAATGGACAAGACTTCCTTCCCCCGACCTCAGGGTGTCAGGCTTAAGTCCTTCTACTTGAGAGCTACAGAATTCCTTGAGAGAGAGACCCAAAGAGCTGTAATCACAGACATCTTGTAGAAAGGTTTTCCTACTTTCACTAATGTTTTTTTAACCCTTTCTTAAGTGGTAGCTTGTTCTTAGGGAGGGGTGCATTTTTGACCGAGCAGCAGACTCTCAATTTACATTTCATTGCAATTAACCTGGCTTCCAAGCCAGATGGGCAGCCAGGGTGAGCCTAGGACCTTTAATTTATTGAGGAAGAAACATGGTTTCTAATGTGCCACTGGAATTTTTCTTCAAGTGGGATTCAGTCCTGATTTGTTTAGTTAAACTTCAGATTTGAGCGTTGCTTTGTGGAGACCACAGTATCAGAAGGAAATGGTTGCCTCTGCTTGTTTCCCATGACCTATTACTTCAGCCTCCAAGGGGATGCATCTGGGGACTGCTGTGTTTATCTAGCTGACTACTGCTTCAGTGGGAATTTTGACACGGGAGGAGAGCCTGGCCAGCAGAGGGGAGGCGGAGAGGGAGCGCTCCAGACTGGCAGCTCCTATGAGAGAAAGGAAATGTTTTGCCTTACAAAATATGAAGATTAAAGCCTTTGGTTGCTCTCTGCTCAGCAGTCATCCTTCTCTTGGCTTAAGTGTGTTAGTACAGAGCTCACTGTTGGCGTGGGGCAGGGGTGGTTTTCTCCAGCCTTGCTTGATCTCCTGCTCCCTTCCCCCACTGTCACTTTTGTCTCCGATTAAATATTTTGAAAGGAAACAGATGGGGATGCTTTGAGCCCCAGCGGGCTAGAGTGCAGGATTCCTGAACCTGTATGGGTATTACTCAGCCTGGTGGTAATGTTTTACTGACCGGTTTATTTTCTTTTTGATTTGAACAAAGGAGGCCTGACTGCTCCTGATTTATGAGAGGTAAATAAAAAGCGGTTTGTCGTCTGCGCTGCTATTTCTCAGCAATCGTCAGGAAGGAAAGAGATGGTCGTGCCACTAATGATTTAAAGTGTGTGACTAGCAGCTATACACTGCCATTAAATAATACCAAAAAAAAGTTCTTGGCTTGTAATGAGCATTTGGCTCCTCTTGCTTTTAGAGGAAGTGAGTAATCAAAGGGGAAAAACATGCCTGTTAAAGTGACGCCCATTTTAAAGGCTACACTGGTGGACTGTATTGCAGCCTGCACCATCAGGGCTTGCTTCTTTTGGCTGTTGCTGTTGCAACATTTCCCCCCCCCCCGCCCGCCCGGCACCAGTGTCAGGCATTCAGTCTTGTTTCCTTCCCTCCATGATGATGCTTGTGTCAGTCCTGTAAGGCGAGCCTTAGAACCTCTGGTATCCAACAAGACAGAGCGAACTTCCCATCACCTCCAACACAGGATTCCCCATGCAGTTCTGCTACCCTTACAGTGATCTGGTTCACAGCTACACGGAGTTTTGGCCAAGCACATGGCATTTTTGTGGAGAGTGCCGAGTGCTCTACAGAGTTGCTGGGGAAGAGTTGTTACTATTCTAAGCAGTAACAGCTGATACAAATTTAAAATTGCCTTAATAAAAAAAGGGCAGAGTTATTTTCCAGGCCTTGTTTCTACTGCATGCACTGGCAGCACTTGCAGCAGTGCCGCTCCAAGCACACATGAAACAATAAGGATCTTTCTGATGCCTTCCAGACAAGTCAGAGCTATTTTGGGAGCTCTAGTACATGTTTGTAAACTCTCATATCATTTTTGCCTCCTTAACACTTAGAAATATCTCCTTCCTGCCCAGCCTAAAAACAAGTGACGCTTCTTATTTTGATTTCCTAGAAATGAGTGGGGATTTTTTTCCCCTTCCAGGCTCTCCCCAGTGCTTTTGTAGAGGCTTGGCTCCCAGCTCACCAGCTAATCAGATCTCTCTTGTTTGCGACTGACTGTACTGCGGGCTGTAACGTCCAGGGCTTTGTTCTTGCTCTTTGCCTGCCATTCCACAGGCAAGCCGTGGAGCGGATAGGAGGAAGGACTGTTGCTTCTCAACAGCCAGCTCCCGGGGTCCCGGAGGGGGATCACTCATAAGGCTCCTACAGAGATGCCATCTGCTCTGTGAGAAGGAGCGCGGCCAGGTCAAGAGGAAGGGCAAGGGGAAGGGGGGCGTGCAGGCAGAGAGCGAGAGGGGTGTTCAGACCTGCAGTTCCGCCCCTTGTCCCCCGCTTCCTGGGGAGGGGGTCAGCCTGCGGAGCCCACTTCTGATCGCTGATGTTTTGCCAGGCTTGTAATTTCATGTTCGTTCTCACAGCACAAACGAAATGTAATTGCGCAGTCCCTCCCACACGGCACTCATCATCGCCTACCAGGGCTGACTCGTTTCCTGTTACATGCTTGCTTCAGCCCTTCGTTTTTACCTTTTGTGGCTTTCCCTTTCCAGCCCCAGGAGCAATTCGCTGCTGTGCTACGTTCTCTGGTCGCTAACCCAAGAGTTCCCGTGGGTTTTGGGTCTTAGAGCTTGGGGTGCTGCGTCGGGTTTGGTTTTAAGGTACGAGAGGTACGAGAATTTGTAGCAATTCTAGAAACAGGATCATTATCAAGCTGACAGTGGCTCTGGGGCATGAATTTCAGAGGTTTCTGCCTGATCGAGATTTAGATTTGAAAAAACAAAGCTCTGAGGGATTTTCGGTCGCCTCAGAAGAAACCATGCTGAGAGTTGTACGTCAAGGTCACTGAGTTATCCCAGCCCCCTCTGCTCGTTCTCATCACGCGACCTGCTTATAGCCGACAAAGAATTAAAGCAGGGCCATGGATTGATTTTTCCCGAGGAAATCCTCCTGGGAGATAACCTGTGTGAATGCCTGGGCAGAGGTCCCAAGAACAGGTTTGAGCCTCACGGAAATCCTCAGAGGTAGGAGGCAGGGCCGGCTGCCCTAACAGTAAATCGTATGAGCAGCTTTGGCTCAATGTGGTTGCAAGCAGTGCAGAAACCCAAAAAAGGCTTTCCCCAGGCTGAAATGTTTCAAAAAAAGGACAGAGATAACAGCTGCAAATTATTACCTCACTCTGGGGCAAAGACAGGCTATCCTGACCTAATGAATGCAGTGCGTGGTTGGTTTGTACATGTGGAGTTACTGACCTGATAGTTTGTAATGAAACAGGTTCCAGCAAAAAAAAAGACACAAATCCCCCCCTACTGATGTAAAATCTGCCTTCAGAGTAGGAGATAGGCTGCCTTGTCAGCTGGGGTAATTTGGCTTATCAGATTTATTAACATACTTGTCAGTAATACGCATTTTGTCTGATGTTGTGATGCTGCAATTTGTTCACAGCACAAACTCAGCTGGTTTAATAAGCTGCTGAGACCTGGGCAGAGGGAGGGGGTGGGTTTTTTAATTGGTGTGTTGGTTTGAGAATGAATGCGGAGACTGTGTGTCGGTCAGGAGCCATGCACAGCCTCTGGCCTGTGCGAGCGCCTTGTACAGCTGTAGCAATTGGGAGGCTTCGGAGCAGCGCCCAACAGGGATTTTTGTGTTGTCAGTGCTAGACGTTAGATGGGAGGTAGCACCTTGGGGGACCCTGTTGGATACGGACACACACAGGTGCGCACACGCTGTACCTGCAGCTGTGCAGGTGGCCAGGCCGGCACATCCTCACTTGTCTCTGCTGTCCCCTTACTGGTGGCACTGCCATACTGGGTTGCAGGCTCTCTTGGACAATCTAGCCTCCAGCATGCATTGCAGGGCCAGAAAACCATGAGGCAGGTCTCTAGTAGCAACCTCTCTGCCAACCTTGCCTGTCCCTCCTCCCCACCTATCACTTCAAACCAAAGTTCAGCAAATACTGCACAAAATGCAGGACATGGGATTTTTGTATTAGTTGTTTTAGCTAGAGAATCACTCTCAGCAGGTGCAACATAGAAATGTAATGAGTAGCTATCCTGTCGTCAGAAAATCCACAGCACAGACCCCATTTGTCTTCTCCAGCAGTGCTCATCACAGTCCAATGGTGTTTGTACTGCTTTAGCTCTCAGGAAAGGGGATGTGTTGGAATTGTCCCCGCTTCTCACCTACTTAGCTTGCTTCTCATCTTCCCATGGTCCCTGGACACTCCATGTACTCAGCTCCCAGTGCCACACTGGCAGTAGATGAGGAAGGCAAAAATACCAGGGGAGTTGGCTACAAAGGAGTCTGAAGAGATTTCTTTCCCCCAAAGATGAGTTGTGGGTGGTTGCTACCTTTGGATCTGAGTATGAAGCATAAGGGAATTAGACCAGGTTTGGCTCAGCTTCTCTGGAAAACACAGCTGCTTTAAAAAAAAAAAAAAAAAAAATTGTTGAATATAACGTGTGCAACAAGCGAAGAAGCAAACCCTCATGTTTGGCTATCATCTCACATACCAGCAGCCAACGTCCAGGCCTTCAGGCTACTGGCCAACCTGGAGCTATTCGTTCAGCTGGCATGGAGTTTGTGTACTATCTCAGCTGCACGTATGAGAGAGCAGAGGGACATTAGCCCTCATATTCATGGTATGCCTGCATATAAGCCCATCTAAAGCCATGCACCAGATATATGCAGCCTGCAGTTTTTCCAGGGATCGGCAAAGGGTGTATATCCCCAGGACCTGCCGGTGGCAGGGGGAGCCGGTTGCCAACCCCATGTGGCTGCTGGTGCTGCTGGAGTGGGGACAGCTTCCAGGAGAGAGGCTCAAATGATGGCAGGCCGCTGCTGCAGAGATCACAGAATCACAGAATGGTTCGGGTTGGAAGGGACCTTAAAGATCATCTAGTTCCAACGCCCTGCCATGGGCAGGGACACCTCCCACTAGACCAGGCTGCTCAAAGCCCCATCCAGCCTGGCCTTGAACACTTCCAGGGATGGGGCATCAAGGTGAATTTTAAGAGAAGATGAAGTAAATTTTGAGTCTTGTAAACTAAGATTGGTCCCATGAAGAAGTGTAAGTTAGGGAGACTGAGACCAAAGCCAAGCACCCAAATTTTAGCTCCTGCCTTGCATATCAACTAATGAAAATCCAGAAGAGACAGGCTTTTTTGAAAGTGAAGAGGCATCCAAAAATCCTCCGGCACCCTTGCAAATCTAACCACTGATGTGTTGATGCTTAACCAGACTGAAGTTCCTGTCTTCAGGCACTAAGGATTTGAAACTTTGTTTTCCATCTTTTAATTTAGCATGACATGACGTACTTGAGCAACTGCCGTTTTCCCTAGAAAAACGCATTTGTTTCTGAGTAATATTCTCTCTTAGGATCACTTACATGTAAAGCAGGAAAAACTTTAGCACACCTGATGTTCTGCTAAGTAAGGAGATGAGTATTACTGTGTTTACTTTATAGTCTGAGTCAAGTCAGACTGCAGCGTATAGCAGAAGATACGGGGCATCAGGCACTGGATGTGACGGCAGAACAGCGCCGGCAGGAGCTGTAAACAGTGCCGTAACTTCACTCCCTGAGCGTGATTTGTCCACGTTGTTACACTTCCCACACTCCTCCTGAAAGCTAAGGGAACTTTTATGAGAGAGTGGTGAGAAGTCAAAGTCAGTCTGTTTCCAAATTCAAGAGTGTTTGTCACTAGGGATCAGCAATAAGCAATGCAGCTCTTTTGCCTGTATGTTAATGCAAGGCACCAGGGAAATGTCTGCATATTTTTTCGTACATACTACGAGTTAATTATTACCACAAGACTTTTCTTTAAAGTCATACTGAAAATATTTTCCCTAAGAAAACAGTAAATGATTGGAAAAGCAAATAAATCAGTGTTTAAAGGCTTGTTATCTTACCATCCTTACCACAACTGGCTCCTGCCAGCTCTGATGATGGATGAGCACATTAGAACTGCACGTATTTAAGGCCCTACAGGCTTTTCAGTGCCAGGAGCTTAAAGTACACTGTCAAGTTATAAATCACAGGCCAAAGTCGTGCCTTGACATCATTGCACTCCAAGCAACTCGAATGGCAGCATTATTTTTAAGTCCTTGCATGTTTCTAATGAAATATTAGGTTTGTTTTCAATTTACGTTTTTACCATGTTTGTTTGTTTTGCATTTTGCTCAGCTTGAGCAGGGAAACTGGGAGGTACATTTCTAATAAATCTCACTTCTATTCATACATGCTAACTGTGTTTGACTTGCAAATATCACAGGGAAATGTTAATTTAAAACATTTCGCGAGAAAGAATTTCCATTATGTTGGGCTTATTGGTTTTTAAAACTTTTTTTTTTTCTTTTATGAAACTTCAAACCTGAATTAAAATGTCTTAGCCTTCTCTTGGGATGTGGGACAAACCCACCCCTTCCCTGCTAAGTCTTGCCTTCTGCCCTACACGTTCCACCCGCCTGTCCTCTCTGACCATAGTCCATGGAGCTGTTTGTTAACACTTGCCTGCAGCTCTGTCCTCCGGCACGTGTTGCAGAACACAACAGTCACCTGCCAACTGGTACTTTGATTCTGTCTCTATTCTGATTAAGTCTCATTTATTCTTTCCTTAGGTGCAAAGTTTCCCATTAAATGGACGGCGCCAGAAGCAGCATTGTATGGAAGGTTCACAATAAAGTCAGATGTGTGGTCTTTTGGCATCCTACTTACAGAGCTGGTAACAAAAGGGAGAGTGCCATACCCAGGTAAGAAAACAGCCCTGCGTCATCTGGGGAAAGGAGTGGGACCGAGCCGTATGCTTAAATTGGAATGTGTATTTATTTTCACTGGGCTCAAAGGAGGATGGTTACCACGCATAAGTTCTGCGTATGCTTGAAAATGGTCCTGACTGAAAACTGCTGTGTGATGGTCATGATAAAAGTGTCAAGAGGACAGAAAATCCAATGTATTCATTTCTACATTTTTTAATTGTTCTCAATTGAATTAATATACTTTCTAGCCAAATAATGAAAGCAATGTAAAATTACTATACTGGGGAGCAAATAGCTCTCCACAGTATTGCATTCACTTTAAGATACCAACAGTTAAACTCACAGAGTTTATTCTGCCATTTATTCTGTCAGTCTGGTTCTCTACAAGGTTTGATGACTGTCTGAATGTCTGGCATTACCAAATCTCTTTTTTATAAACTCTTAAATTTCAAACTTTGCTTTCAAGGCAGATGGGAAGGAGACAAAATAATTCTGTAATGTGCAGGCCGGAGCTCATGGCAGGGTCACAGAGGGGCCAGATTCTCTGCATGGGGGAACCGGAGGCCCCATGGCTCTTTGTTGAAACCCTGCCAAGCATCCAATGGATTAAGATTTGTAGGAGGGGTGATTAGATCTGCCTATGCAGAAAGAGCTTTTCATTCCGTTGCCCCCCTTGAAGATTGTAGGCATTCAGGTGAAGAGGAACGGGGTGAGGTGAAAGCAGTGCCTTACATGGAAAAGAATTTAATCCCTTCATTTTCTTATCAGCACAGATACTGAAAACATAGCTGCATCTGTATTCTTCTATTATTTTTTTTAATGTCTCTAAATACTCACCAGTATGAGTGTGTGCACTGCAGATGATTTAATGGAAAGTGCCCTAAAGCAGTTTCAATTTTCCAGTCTGTGCTATAATCAAGCAGTCAAATCTATACATCAAATTGTGCAGGAAAAGCATCAAGGTGGAGTTCGGTTTATCCTGTGGTATCTCACGTCACTTCAGAAGACTGAGCTCAGCAAAACTAAACTCCTAGAGTTTTACCAGGAATTTCAACTTTGCTAGCGCCTAGCAGCCAGTAGCTGATTTTTGGGAAGAGAATATGGGGACTGGAAGGCTTCTCGTGATCGGCAGTGAATTTTGGCATGATTAACAGGGAGCAGCTTAGTAAAGATGTTACAGTGACAACAGAATGAGGTAGCAGAAAGTGAGATGACATGTTTCTGTGGGATGGATGAGTCCCTCTGCCCAGCACTTCCCCATGCAGTTAAAGAAAAGCAGGTGTTGCCACCCCACGGAGTCGCTGTGTCGGTCGCTGGCACAAAGGTCTTCTTGCCATGAGGATTACTGGCAGTGGCGTGGGAAAGACATGATTTCTGCGGGTTTATTGAGGGTTAAGTGCAGACATGGCACAGTGTGCAAAGGTGGAAGACAGAAGACGTGTAAGACTTAGCTGACACAGTTTCTCCCAGAGGGTGGGCAGCGCTCCTCACTGAGCTGCAGGAAGAGGAAATTGCTCTACCAGTCACTACCAGCAGGGTGGGTGCACAGGGACTGTCGCCAGCCAGGGCAGAGTTAAGGTGATTTTTTTTTCCTGAGCTCCATATTGGTGGGGCAGAGGTGCTTGGTGACTAGCCTTCTCACAGGCACACTCACACACGCAGGAAAAATACCATTTTGAGCAAAAGTGACTGCCTAAACCCCGTGTTAACTCACACATTTCTAACTGAACACAGCGTTGGCCATTGGCAGCAGAGGATGTCTGCATTTCCCAAGTGTTCCTTTCCCTCCCTGAAAGAGGCCACTGGATGTGCGTTTAAGTGCTTGCAATATATAACTTCTTGTAGGACCCATGACAGAAATCTCAGGCATGGTCTGTGTCCTGAACATGTGGACAGTTTTATTATGTGGCAGTTTGAGCACATCAAAGACAACTAGCGGCATCTCTCTGCTTTCAGCGCCGCCCTCCCCCTTCATCCCTCACTGCACAAAGCCCTCACACACTGAAAGTCCTTCCGGCTCACTCTCCCCCACCCATGCTAGGAAGACATCAAGTAGCTGGAAGCAACTTTTTCGTGTGTTACATACCACAGAGAGAGCAATTTCTCTGGATGGTCATGTACTTCCTCAGTTACACACTGCCCAAACTCTACACCAGGGCTCTTTCTCCCCACCAGGACTCCCACCCCGCTCGGCCAGGAGGCCTTGAACATCCTCATGGTCACCATCACTCCCCTCTCTGTCAGTTTTACCTAAGGGCAGCCTCTATTTTAAATCTGAATTTCCAAAGTCTTTAGAGATTTCAAATCGATCTCATTCCCCAGACCCTACTGGGAAAGCTCTGATAGGCTGAGGCAATGGTGGAAGGGAACTGGGACCTTCTCAAAAGGGTCTGTCTTTGCATGTGGGTTGAAAAGAGGGCTCAGACTTCCCAAGGTGACAAAGACCTCCTGAGCTCCTCAAAAAAGACTCTATTTTCCCCTGACATGAAAAGGATCATTCATCTCCTGCTTCATGCTGGGGAGAGGAAGGACCTCTTGGAAGGATAAGGTTTCATGAATTCAAGTCCCTGTCTAGAGCAGGGAGCAGGGTTCAGATGTACCCACAGGGCTTTTCCTGCCATAGCGGCATGGCTTGCACAAGGAGGAAAAGATGGCAAGACTCAGCCCTCCTCACCCAAGTAGACAACCTATAGGTGAGAGAGTGCAGTTTGTAGGCACTGCCAACCACTTTCACACCCAAGGCATTTGGATTTGCAAGCTCTGGAAAGGGTCAGCCTTGAAACAAAGAGGGTCATGGAGCTGTCACTCTTCTGTTTCTGAAATAGCTGTGGGCTTGTTCTCCTGATGTTCCTGCTTACAGCTTGTAGCAGGCCGGGGGTAGCAGGGAGAGGCCCTCAGACAACGGGATTGCTGTCTCACTTGACAAGATCTTTGTGCCTGGAGAGGTTATTTATAGCACACACCCCAGTCCTGTGGTGGTAACCATGCCCACAGGGCACTGTATCTCATGCCTTGGGGAATTAGGCATTGTTTTAAGCTTCTGTAGGAGGGAAAAGCACAACAAGGAGGACAGAAGGAGAAGGCAAGCAGTATATAGGAGGGGAACAGACTGTGTGGAACAGGACTTGACATTCATTGTCCCCAGATTTCAACCAGTTCCTGTCCTGATGACTCATTTTGGAAGACAAGCTGGAGCAGTGGTGGGACATGTGAGCCGTAAAGATTTTGCTGGCAGAGATGAAAATCAGGCTAGAGTTCATAACCAAGCCTTGTCCCAGACCCTATAGCTCCCACAAGCAAGACTGACTTTTTGACAGGTGTCCTCATCTTCATCCTTCAACCAAGCCTGTTCCTCTGTCAATGGATGTGATGGACCACTATGATAACTAATTTATTAGTGCTTTTCCTAGCCTTCCCTAATGCTTTCCCAGTTTTTTCACAAGGCAGCAGATTGAAATAAGCAACTTTCACAGTCTTTCTGGGCATTGAGGTTCTATTTCCACAATTACAGTAGGGAAATAAAAACTAGATATGGGCAGAAGAGAAGCCAAGTTTAAAAAACAATCTGCTTAGTCGACCTTTTTCAGTGCCTGTTTCTTTCCCCTTTCACAAATTCTCCTTGGATCTTAGTTTTGGGGTTTTTAGTGGAATTTAAGAGTAGGAGGCTGCATTTCTCTAGCAGTAGTCAGAGAATTTGGGGGTTTTTAACATGTTGCCTTTTGGATAGGCAAGAATCTCAGCTGCACTGAACAAGCACCACTGAACTTGCCCCTTCTGCTTTCTGCTGCACTTGTCACATCAAAAGCATTTACATTTTATGTCAAGTGTGACAGCCATCGCGATGCTATCCACATTGCTGCCTCCGGCCAGGCAGGTCTTTGAGTTTGGGCTCCCAGCAGCTCCATAGTCACTGGGGAGCTGTGTTCAGCCTCCTCATCCCTGGGGGAAGCTGGGTCACAAGTGCCAGGGAGCGGATGGTACAGCTCCCAAGCCTGGGGCCAAGTACACATCAGTGTGTACCGTAACCATGGATGGTAGGTAAGGAGTTGGGAGAGATGCGTACTCAGCACATAGCACAGATAAGCTCAGGTGGGTTTATTTGTAAGCAGGAAAGCTGCACTTACAAATGCTGTGGCTCAAAGTTGCATCTCTTATACCAAGCAAATAAGAACTTATTTTAAAGAACAAAACCAAAACCAAAACGAACAACCCCACCCGCAACAGATATAGATAGCCTAGCTTTGTGGGTGTTTTGAGTATGAGGAGTTGTTGGGGGTTTTCAGGCCCTAATTTCTAAATGAAGTGGCATGACTTCCAGATTTTTAAAACTTGTCACTACTTTTGCACAGAAATAGCTAGGTTCATATTGTATTCAGTAAGAAGAGCATTATGCTTCAAAAGCTGTCTTTTTTTAGGAGCAACTATCGTGCCTCTGTATGAAATAATCTCCCTGCCTAAGGCCCGTAACCCATCCCTGTGCCCTCACCTCTGGCTTTTCTTTGGCACTCCCCATGGAAGTTAGAAATTCTGCTTCTAGATGAAGCTGAACAAAACCCCAAAATCAACCTGTTTCCATTGTTCCTCTCTCTTTTGAGAGCGTGCTCTGAGTCCTAACATGATCCAGTCCCTCTGGAGGACTACACAGTTTTACCTTCTCAACTGTACTAGAGAAGGGCAAACATGTCTGAGGAACCTTCAAACATGAGCAGAGGCACAGCTCTGGGTTCTTGGAGAATCTGAAATACGGCATTTCTCGGGATGGTCAGCAGCTGAGCTGTTGCTTTAAGAGTCCTGCTTTAAGCATTTGTGTCTGTATTAATTTGATCTTTGGTCTGAAATCATGCAGTGGGTCCTGAAGGAGCATAGTTCTCAGTTCAACAGAAGAAAGTAAAAATAAAGTGGCTTAAAACCATCACTGTCCTCACTGGACTTCACGTTGCCCAAAGTAATCTGTATAGCCTATTAGCTTTGGACATGGGGACACTGCCTAGTTACAGTAATGTTTCCTGTCTTCTGGAAGAGCAGCGTTGCCCAGATCTGTGCTATTTGCACATCTGCTGCGCTCCATCTAATCAAGGTCCTCAGAGCACTCCAAAGCACTTTCCAGTGTTTTCTTTAGCCCCAACTGGAAACTTTACATCTCTTTTATGTCACAGTAACTTTTACTACTGCAGCTTTTCTAGGAAAAGTCAAGCAGCATTGCATTTCAGTCCCCAGGCCATATGGGCAGTAGATTTTTATTGTATTGAGCATTAAAGTGGCCATATCCTGCGGCATCCTAAAACTATTGGAGGTTTCATTAATAAAGCTGGATGGTGGGAGGTTATTTCATTTTTACTCCTCTCAGGGAATAAAAAGCTAATGGAAAAGCCATCTTTTGGAAATTGGATGTTTCCTTCTTGGTCCAAATGGTAGTTCTTGAAACATCATGAGCACAAACTGATTTCCAAGCAGGTGAAATAGCTGTAGTCTACAGAAGAATATTGCTGAGTAGTTTATTCCACAGATTTAAGGATTTTAGGATAAACTTCTAAGGGGTCTAGAAGCGTACTGTAAGCAGAATTTCATTTATTATTTACTAAAA
The DNA here is from genome assembly GCA_947846985.1 of Fratercula arctica. NCBI lineage: Eukaryota > Metazoa > Chordata > Aves > Charadriiformes > Alcidae > Fratercula > Fratercula arctica. The sequence goes on from CANTUZ010000003.1 coordinate 73,817,661, forward strand.
GAGTTGAAACTCTCGGGTATTCATTAGGAGAGAGGAGTGGTACAGGCTGCTCAAATATTCTCTCTGTGGTGTTAGAAGTGCAGATACAACAGGCTCCTGCTATCAAAAGAGAAACACTAAAACTTGTAGGGTAAGATAAGGGAACCTAGATAATAGGTTTGTAAACATAAATAGGCCATTTAAGAGATAAAAAGTGTACCCAAAACACTGCTATCTTTATACATCTGACAAATAAACCAATCAATTTTGAAAAAAAAATGTATTTGAAACTCCTTTTTTAAATTAGCAGGACATGTCAAAACCAACAGAATTTCTTTGGCAAATCCTAGATGCTGCAACCCTTACTGGCTGTATGAATTCCAGTAAGGAACATGAGGATTACTTCGTTTAGTTTCATATCTGGGTTTTATTGGGAGGGAGGGGAAAGGAGAGAGGAAAAGAAGGGCATTTTCCTGGATTATACTGTAATGAGAAAACCTGGCTTGACTGACCTCCCAGAGACAAAAAATGACTATGATTTCAGACAGCAATGTCTCTTTCATGTTCTTTTTTCTACATTGTTTTTAACAAAGGGAAGTGAAGAGCTGTTTATGTTTTTCCTCCCCCCTCTCTCTCCTCAGGGTTTTTCTTCCAGCATACAGTTTGTTATCAAGTTTCAGAGTGTGCTTTGCAGCACTGAGTAATACACTGGATAGAAGTACCAAACATTTGATATCTTAGAATAACAAATCAGTTGGGAAGGACCTTTTCTGCTGCTGTTGCTACCACCCATGTTGTAGTTAGGGGTGTACTGCCAAAATAAAAACAAAGAACGCAGTTTGTGTTTTAGATATATAAAATAGATGAGTTACTGGTAGCGCTTATTTTTGTAGCCTTTAATGTGTAAGGGAAGCAAAGCACAGCAGAAGCCAAAACGTGAGGTAATTCAGCTGATTTCAAAGACAAGCATATGAAAAAAGGGTGCAGATTTTTGTTCAAAATACAAATTAAAAAAGCTAATATTGAGAACACAACATGAGAAAAATGCCCATTTTTTTCTTGTAGCATCATGAAAACAGCAAGGCCACAAGGTTTGGGTTGATGCTGCCTTTGGGTTGGTGATGACTAACAGACCACTAGCGTTGTTTTGTAATTTAATAAAAAAGTAGAATATGTTTGAAAATGTTCTTGTTAGATAATGAGGAACACCCAAACGTTTGTTCAGTGTGTGGCAAGCTTTTCTGGTTTGTTGTGAGCCTGTGTGCCCTAACAACATCAGTTTGGAGTCAATAATACAGGAGAACCTTAGCTCTATGCAGAGTCGGATGTCTGTGTTCATCATTCTGTGGAGTCCTAACCATGGACCACTTTAGGTGCCGTACAAAGTGTTTGCTTCTACTCATAAACATCTAACAGTGGGTGGATGGAGGTGATAAATCAAACATAAGAAACCAGTGCTAAAGTGTTGGTCTGCAGGTTAGGAAACACTGTAAATGAGAAATCTAACCTTTGTTTTTGCAGTTATCACTGCTGAAGGGAATGGTTTGTAGGAGGATGAAGCAGTTTTCTGGGGAGGTTCCTCCATGTGCAACAGGCAGCATAAGAAACAGCACATCAGTGCTTGTTTGAAAGGTGCTGCAGTAGGCTAACCAGAACTGTGGATTCACCAGGATGTGGCCAAATGAGAGCCTAAAGGCTAGCGAGGTGGCCTGTGAGAGACTTCGAAAGTGAAGACACACAGCTTGTATTTCATGTAGTAGGCAACGAGGAGCAAGTGGCAAGACCATGCAAGGGGTGGTTACAACAACAGACTGGGAAAATGATCTTTGCAGAGACATCGCAAATGGACATCAGCAGGAGGAAATTACCCTGTCAGGATAAGAGGAAAAGGTGTTTTGTAATCCTAACCTCAGATGAGAATCTAGATATGGATGGTCAGGAAAGGCTGTATTTTGCAGATGCTTCTTTTAAAACATCTTCAAGAATTAAACACAGCCAGGATGTGAGGACACAAAATAAAGACCAAATGCAAGGAAACAGCAAAGTTACCAGCCTGAATGCCATGCAGTGTAAGGATATTATTCCCTCTGGTCAAGGTGTAGAGTAGACAAACGATTCTGTATTGAAGAAGGCAGCTGGATTATTTCTCACAAATAAGTTTACAAAAAATACAGGGTAGAGGGAAAAGAGACGATCCCCTGGGTCCTGAAGGTGGGACAAGAAAATTCTTCAAGAGGACCCCCTGAAAGAATAGAGTGGAGGAGACCCAGGGAAGGATGGTGCCATGGAAGACAGGTGAAGGATAAGCTAATGGAAAGAGCAACATCAAAGTGCTGTTTTCCAGATTCAGGCATGGAGGAACTTAAGTGTCCCTCCTAGTTCTCCTGCAGAGCTGCTTGGCAGGACCCACTAAGACAGGGGAGTGAAGCCTGCAGATATTTTTCAGCAGAGGACTTGCCAACTGGCAAGCCACAAAGCTTGCCGTCAACGTGCGTGCCTTCTCCAGAATACTTCTGCATGCCTGCAGTGCTAGTCTTACTCCTGGTACTGCTAAACAGCCAAAAGGATTACTGGAAGAGCTATTTAAACTAAAGTTGAGGTTGACTGCAATTAATGTACGGTGAAAAAACACTTCAGCACAGGAATCAAGGATTGAAGGGGTAGCATAGAAAAGAAACGGTAGCGAAGGGCCTGGCTTGTCTCTTAGAGACAAGCGTGATGGTAATATAACATTTTACCTTTCGTGAGAGCGAGCTGTGGTTCTGCAGTGGAGCTGTTTTGCTTGGCGATTGACTTGTCTTCTGAGTGACTTTGTTCTCTTCTGGGTTGGGATGCAACAGTGGAATATGGTAGAAACAATACTAAACCAGCACAGATGGCGGGAGTGCAGATTATCGGCAGTAGTAAGCTTCTGAACCAGTGCTGACGGTGCAATGCTGCCGGACATCCCTGGTAGCCCAAAGCAGCAGAGCTTGTCTCTGCAGCGTGACCTCACAGAGCACTTCAAGAAAGGCCCACGCTCAGTTTGAGGGTTTCAAAAATTCATCTTAATTTCTAGAATTTGGAATAGTATTTGTTATTTTCTTTAACCACTTCACGTAATATATTTCACAGCTACAGTTGTTGGGGAGGGAACATGCCAAATCCTGCCCGTTGTGAGTAAGCCAAGAGGGTAACCATGGGAGCAGCGTTTTACTCATCACTGGATCCTAAAACCCTCTACTGAGAAAGAAAATAATCCAGGTTACCTTGCAGTAGAGGAAGAGCTGAAAGAGGACTTTGGGGTGGTTTTGTTTCGTTTGTCTGATCCAAAATAAATTGGTATGACTGAGAAAACCATATGTATTGTAGATATACTTAGGTTAATTTTCCTGTAATTTAACAGTGTGGATTTGTCTGCCCTTTACAGGCATGAATAACCGTGAAGTCTTGGAGCAAGTAGAGCGTGGTTACCGGATGCCATGTCCTCAGGACTGTCCCATCTCCTTGCACGAGCTTATGATCCACTGCTGGAAAAAAGACCCAGAGGAGCGTCCAACTTTCGAATATTTGCAGGGTTTCCTTGAAGACTACTTCACTGCAACAGAACCCCAGTACCAGCCCGGCGACAACCTGTAAATCCCTGGTCTCCAGACAGTGTCATGAATTACCAGGTGTTTCTCAGCCCTGCCCCACCTGCCCTTCAGCTTCCAACTCCGTGATCGGCTTCTCCAGAGTGCAGCATCTTCCAGCACCGCCGTGCACGGGAGGGGCTGGAGCTGGGAACTTCCGCAGCCCTTGCCTGTGACCACTTGTCCTAATGCTCTGAATGTCCTGGATGAAAAGGAGAAAAACACTTGTTTTTTCTTAATCAAAGACTCCAAAACTGCATTGTATTGATGTTATGTAAACTGCAAAACCTCTGTTCATTGTAAATAGTAACTCAGTGCCAATAACTGATCCTAGTGCTTTCCTTTTTTTAAAACGCAAAACCTATGTGATTTTAACTAGTCTTCTCCCGATTCAACTAAAAGTATTATTTTCCAGAAGTGGCCTCTTTGTCTAAAACATTTTTTTTCATGTTTTAACAAATAAAATTAAAAAAAATCAGGACAGGTGTTTGGTTTTTTGCTTTTTTATATATAAAATATATATAATATATATACATACCTGTACATACAGTATATGGGTGCTATTGCAGAGGAAGCTCATTTGGGATTGAATGAATCCTGCTGCAGCAGTACCCAGAAAGTGATAATTTTACTGCAGACATGAAAACACTGGTGGGATTCTGAAAGCCAGTGATCTAATTTTTGGCTTTTGCCAAGCATGATTTTTTTAAATTGGATTGCACTTTTTGTTTATGATTATGTACCTGTAGATGGTTGTAACTTTGCTCTTTCAGGAATCATGTGCTGTATTTACAGTAATGTTTCCAATGTTTGACAAGTGTGTGATGATTTGTTCTTGAAATTAAAACGAACATATTTAAAGCAAGAAAACTACACCATCACCGTTCGAACTGGAAAATTGAAACTGCAAGGACTTCTTGTATCAAAACGTATACTGAAATGTTTCGAAAAGATTTATTAAACAGTGTAACCACATTCAGATGGTCTTAAAACCATAGCATTTTAGCCATGTCCACCTGCTAAACTGTTGGTCATGCAACTAGGGCTTTTCTGTTTTACGTGTAACATTTTTCCATTGTAAAATAAGTGTGTTAAATGTCCTGTACTGCTAATGAAATTACTTTCTCTGTGTCTGCAAGTTCTCCAGTGGAATTACTATGCACTTCTTTACATTTCATGGGGGATGCACAGAACAAAGTATTACCTTTTCAGTTGTCTGTACCAGCCTTGAATTACTTACGTTTAACCAAAAAAAAAAAAAAAATTCCTTTCTATTTCTATTGAGTTTTTAATACTGAGTTGCAAATTTAAAAGTCTTAATTACATTTTGTTATGGTTTATTTGCAAGTTTACATTTTAAAACTGTTTAACTTTCTTAATTTAGTAATTAAAAAAAAAAAAAAAAAAGAGCATTTTACATTTGGATAGTTGTTCTTTTGTTTAACCTGTGGAGATAATGGTGGAGATGAGGTAAAAACTTTTCAAGAAAGGGTGTCATGCCGTTTGGGGCATCATATTTCATAGGAGTACGCAGACCAGTTACCTATGGGACATCGTTTTCCAAATTATGAAGTCGATATGTTTTTAAGCAGGTGGAGTTCAACTGCAAGGAAGATGGTTGAATGCATAGCTAGTCTCTCATTTCTCTGTTCTATGAGCAGTTTATTCTTTAATAGCTCTGTTGCATTTAACGTGAGTACTTTTACATTTACAAGTGTTGCAGGAAAAGATTTTCTGACTTGTATTGCTGTTATTACTTTGAAATATTGCGACCAAGTAAGACTTCCTGACGGTTGAAACTTTTTTTTTTAATTATTTAATACATAGATTGTGAATTCATATTCGGAATATTCATACATTTTCTAAAGAGAACCTTTTTCCGTTCCTCAAAACTAACCCAGTAATGAATTGAGATTCAGAGAACAAATTATCATCGTTGTTTTAATATTTTCTATACAAAACACTGACTGAAAATCCTCTTGCAAAGGAAGGTTCCACCCTTAGCCTTTCTTGAAGTGTGAATTTATATGGCAATGTTGCTTGTTACCAGATTTCCATGATGAATTGGTTAACGTTTTACATGTAGAGTCTATAAGTAATGTTATGTACATGATATATTCAATGTTGCTGTACCTGTAGCTGTGGAGTACTGAGGCGGCCATAGTTCTTGTCGGACTTGTAGCTTCCTCTTAGTACTTACAAAGCAAGTTGTGGTCCTCTTTTTTCCCACAGCTACCCCCCTGCCTTAAAACATCATCCACTGAACTGAGGACTCCGTAGTAACCCAGCGGGCTGGCGAAGCCAAAATGTCACGTGCTCAGCCCAGTGCTCGGTGGCAAAGCGCAGCCATTCTGCCAAGTTCCTCAGCAGCAAACTTAAGCGCAGTTTCCATCTGTAATGCGGGATGAGCCTAAAACATTAGTTTTGCCTATGTCTCTCGTTGGAAGTAAGACTCAGATGGGGCGTTGTTGGGGTTTTATGGCCTTTACTCCTGATTCTTGGGTTTGTTGTTTCTTGTATAGCATTCGGTCTATGAGTACCACGTTGGTCTCTGCCGCATCTCTGCCTGCAGCTGGCTTGTGCGCAGACTGGTGCCACTGTCGAGTGGCAAATCCAGACCATTTCTCATCGGTAGCTCTTCTGCTTCTTTTTCTTAATGTTGGGAGTTTTGTTGTTTGGGTTTTTTAATCTCTCAAATAAAAACATTAGCAAAAATTTAAACCAGGTTGTTAGCATTTTTGCTATAAATTAATAAAAAAAGCCTTTTCTTAAGCACTGTGTATGCACCACAGATACCTGTGTGGTGACTGTTCAAGATGAATTATCAGATTAAAAATCTCCTGTTCCCTCCAATAATTTTTTTAATGTAAGGCTAAGTAAATCCTATCCAGATAAAAACAATTGGCCAAACGCTCCCCCCACCAGCCCACCTGACTCTCAACTGATCCGTGGTGTGGTGGTGAAATTACAGAAAAAGTGATCTACCAGCAGCCGAAAGGACTCCGTGGGGTGACCCAGGCGTCTCTAGGCCAAGCTTAATCCAATACCAGTCCGAGAAGAAATGACAGGTGGAAATGCAACACTGCCGTGAAAGGGACAGTAAATATGATTAATGCCTACTAACATATTTCTACGGGAAGGAAACGATGTAAGACTTGGTACAAAGGTACAGAAGGTCCAAAGTTTGTCAAAGGCACCAGCATGCCTTCCTTTGGCTTCTGCAAACAGTGTTCGACTTAGTTCTATGTGGCGCTCTGGTTTTGATTTAATTACCACCGTAGAAAAGCAAAGTAAATACAAAACAGAAAAGTGATTAACTGCTAAAATTACACGGATAATCATAAATGGAAAATCTATCCCCAGTGCGAGCGTTTCTCCTGAAGCCTCTAGCCTGGAAAGGACTACCTGCAGACCGAGAAGGCAGATTGCCAAATGTGTTTGACCTTGCCACGTAACTTCAAGGTGAGTGGGAAGTTGCTCAGTTTTCTTTTCATATGCACCATCCTTTTCTCAAATACTGCAATAAAGAATGCGGTAGACTAATGAATGCTACCACGTTGTACCCCAGGGGTTTAAGGGCCTCACATGAGGCTGAGCCCAAGCATGCAAGAGCTATTAGGAGATATACAGTAGCTCCTCTTCTAATGTGTAGACAATATTCATTCATCAAAGAAGGCTTTTCCTGTCTAATGGGAAATTACCACCAGCAGTGCAGACAAAAGGATATTTATTTTCTCCGATCGTGTCAGTTTGAGGGTCTGTCTGTCTTTCAAGAATAATTGAAGTCTGTTTGTAGCTCAGAAATCTCATTGTGTTCTGCAGCCTCGGTAAGCAGCGATCATAATTTCCTGTGACTCATACACAGGGAAGTTTTATCACTGAAGTGGCTGCTGTCAATTGGGCCAGCATTCCCTGCCATCTTAACTGAAAAAGGGAGCACTTCAATTTTGGATTTTCCCGCACAGACCAAACCAGAACCCGTATCCTTTTAGTAAAAAAGGGAAAGAGGCCCCTTGTCAGGATGCCAGCGGCATAGGGTGTCAGTCTCTCCTTCCCTGCGCTTCTGCATTTGTCAGGAGAAGTTCTGGCAGCTAAAACCACGTTACTGAGATTCATTTTGAATGTTAGAGGGGAAACGCTAGCTTCACTTAAGTCTGTGAGATATTTTATGTTGATTTTTAATACAGCCAGTGTTCTTACATGTGTGTGTGTGTATATCTATATCTCAAAATGCAATTCATATACAAAAACGTCTATACCTACACAAACATCAATCCATCTCCTTGTATTCCTCCCCTGCAGCTGAATGCTTAGCCAAAAATGTAAGACGAGGGTGTGAGTAGATTAGAGGACGGAATGGTGTTAACCACAAAAGAGCTTCTCTTTTTTTTTCTTTTTTTTTTTCTTTTTTTTTTTTTTTTTTCCTGGCTCCCACTATGTGATCAGTTATAATCCCTTTTCCCGGGCCAGGAGAGGAGTCGATAGCAGCAAGTGCTGCCGCAGCCTGGTGATGCTGTGGGTCTCTGGCTACTGCAAAGAGCAACCTGCAGCTGATTTCCAAGTCAGGGAGGTGAGACATTTCTCCTGCAGTTTGGGGCCTGCGGTGCGAGTATGCAGGAGGGCGGAAAGGGGAGAAGAGTGCTCTCCCAGGGAAAAGAGGTCATTAGCTGGCAGGCTGTGCATCATGTTGTGTAGAGGGAGATCCGAAGGTTACAGCACCGGCTGTGCTCGCAGCGCCTGTGTTTCGCTGTGGCCAGGGATTTGGGTGATCAGATTAGAGCTGGCTGGTGAGCCTCAACTATGGTTTCTGCTACCGAGTGTAAACATCTTCCCTGTTATGGGAATAAATAGTAGATATTCAGGATGGGCAAAAAAATCACAGGACTGGTGTTTTCTGTGACTGAAAGGCAAGTGTTGCATCTGCCTGACCAGGCCAGATGGAAGTTTGATTGTTCGGCTCATTGTTGGGAATAACGCGGCATTAGTCTCTGTGAATAGCTAAAAGGGCAAAGAGCGAAGAAATGAGATTATCTCCTTCCTCTACAGCCGGGCTAGAGCTTGCCAAGGGCTCTGGTTTGCTTTTTTGTGCATCAGAATTTCTTGCCGAGCCCCCGCACCCAGAGCCTTGTGAAGTTTACTCAGCTACTTATTGTCACAGCTTCACACAAAATCCCTGAGCCCTGTAATCGGTGACTTTCATCTGGAAAAAGAAAAAAAGAAAAAAGGATGCAGGGAAGCTTTCTGACCATGTTGTAGCTTTGCTCACTGACCCTCATGCCAGAGGCCTGCCCAAAAGCCCTGGCAGCCCCTACGCTTTATTCACCGCTGCAGTTCAGGCTCTGGGCTGCCTTCCAGCCCCGCTACGCTGCTGGATTTCCCCAGCTAGGAATTGCTGCCTGTACCAGCGTTGGGAAAGGGGTGCAGTGGTCCCAGTGCTGTATCGGGGCCAGGGCCATCCCTGCTGCTGGGCCAGGCTACTGGAGGGGATCGGTGATGCAGAAGGGACCTGCAGCTTCTCTGGAGTCCCCTTTGCCTTACAGAGCTGCCGTGTTCCTGGCCATCGGCAGCAGCTTGGACATGACTGTGTGTAGCTGCAAACAGGTCTTGAGGTGACTTGGCGAGGGCTGCGTTGACACAGCCACAGTCCCCAGCCCTGGTGACGACAGAGAAGCAGATGCTAACTCCTGCTATCCTGAAAAAGCAGCGGCAAAGAGCCAAATCGGCAACCGCTTTGCATCTTAAAGACGGAGAACTAGGTACATTTGATCATAGGAGAGCTCAAGCATTCCCTCGAATTCCCATGCCTCCCAAAAGCAGCGCGGCCGCCAGCTGAGCTTTGTATATGACCTCATATACATCCCGCGTATAAAACACATACCGCATACTGAACATTTGCATATGTTACACGTCTTTTGTTCCACTTGGGTGGCCCTCTCCTCCCCTTCCCCCTACCTCTCGCCCCATTACTCGCCCACGCAGCTCCCCTCACGGTTATTCTGGACGTGTCATTTCTGAAGGACTACACATCCCCATCCTGCTGGCAGTGGGGGCTCTGTTAATTGCCAAATGTTGAGGGGGGAACAATCGATGGATGACTAATTGGAAGCAAGGGGGAATAAAATAGGTATTACTTAGCTTCTGCTCTTAATTAAGAGGATGTATAATGCTGTGGGGGAAATCTTAAAAAATGGCAGGAGGGTTTTTGTCATTATGCAAGGTTTAATTAGAAGCATTGCACAAGCTAACATCCAGGTACTGCTTTCTTTCCTTTCAGGTGTCTCTCCAGGGCGTGACTGGAAAATGCCAAAGCAAGAGCCTTAAAAAAAAGAAAGAAGTGGAAAATATTTTTGTAGGCATGTGCCTAGCAATCTAAACAGCAAGCCACGGAAGGAAGTCCCAGTTTCCCTCGCAGTGCCAAAGCAGCGAGGGACGAGCCGAATGTGGAGAACCGGAGCGAGAGTGTCATATGCGTTGCGCTGGGGCAGATGGGATTAAATGCTCATTGCAATGTCTCCAGGTTAATTCACAGCAATAACGTTAAAAGTGGAGCAACATGACAGTGCTTTATTTGAACAGTTAATTATTTGGAAGGAAAAACATTTATGATTTAGTTCTCTGGATTTATAGATGTGGTAGGAAACAGAAGAAGCAGCACTTGTTATTGACATTATCTTCCTAATCAAAAAAGAAATATTACAACTCCCGAAGGGCTAGGAACCGCTTTTTACAAAAAAGCTCCATGTTAGTTGCCTTGCCAATGAAAACACTCGTCCTACACTTGAATATTAATCTGTACCTTCTATGATGGGCCCAATATGATGCATCACATTCTGCTCGTAAATAATGTACAGAGGAGATACTAACTTTAAAGAATTCAGAGTTTGATCCAGCTTTCAGTGAAGTCAGTAGGAAGACTTCAGAAACATAAAACAGGCCTTCAGAAAGCAATTAGGATGGCCTTAGTTTTGAAGACGGAGGAGATTTTTGAAATGCTGAAATAAACTTGGATATCTGCTCCCTAAATTTCCTAATCCAAAAATGAGTTAATTGATAGCAGGTTCTGCAACATTGTGGGAGAGTACGCAGATTTGGGCTGGCTGGACCTCATCTCTGCTTTGAAACCCACTCAGCAGACAGTGCTGTTAACACAGTTAGCAGAGGGTGTCTTTCAAGCTTTTTTTTTTTTTTTCTTCTCTTTCTCAGGCTGCTGAGAAAGTACATAAAGCTCAAGTGAGAGGAACTGCTCCAAGTACCTGCTGGTTTCTGGAGTTTGGAAAGTTAAAGAGGGGACAGATACCGGTCCTTTGGCTGCGGCTGCAGACACCATTAGGTCCATAGGTGTGATTTCTGGACCTGGAAGTCCTCTCACAAGGGGCCAGATTTCACATCATGTCCTTAGGAGCCAGGCTGCTCTGCACTTCTTTCTTTGGGCCACAAATACCACTTCAAATGAAGATACGTATGAGTGGTCGGGATGGAAATGACCCAAGCAGACTAAAAGCTGACTGAGACAGCATTAATTCCCAGGGGCATTTCTAGGCAGCCAAGTAAAATATATATGGAGCTACCGGAGAGAGCCTAGCAAAGGGCCACAGAGGTGATGAAAGGATTGGAGCATCTGATGTACGAGGAAAGGCTGAGAGAGCTGGGACTGCTCAGCCTGGAGAAGAGAAGGCTCAGGGGGATCATATCAATGTATATAAATACCTGGATGGAGGATGAAGCCAATCTCTTTCCAGTGGTGCCCAGTGACAGGACCAGAGGCAATGGGCACAAACTGAAACACAGGAGGTTCCCTCTGAACATCAGGAAACATTTTTACTGTGAGGGTGACCAAGCACTGGCACAGGTTTCCCAGAGAGCTTGTGGAGTCTCCATCCTTGGAGATATTAAAAACTCAACTGGTCATGGTCCTGGGTAGCCATCTCTAGGTGTCCCTGCTTGAGTGGGGGACGGTGGACCAGATGACCTCCAGAGGTCCCTTCCAGCCTCAGCCATTCTGTGCTTGTGTGTGACTCTGTATGGAAACGAACAGCCTGAGGCTTTGCAGCTTTTCTGTCCAGCCACATCCCGGATGCTTCAAACGCACGCCAGCCCTCAGGCAGCCCACCAGACAGGGACCCTGGCCAAGCGCTGCTGGGGCCGGCTGGTGGGGGCCACAGCCACAACCGCCCTCCTCTGGCCAGCTGACAGCTGTCTACAGTGGACGCAGGTGGCCACTGTTGTTTGCTGGGTGTTGCAGCCTGGTGTCCAGGGTACGACCAGTGGAGAACAGAAGACTGTCCATAACCGTTGTCGGCAAGGGAGGCCACTCCACTGCGTGAAGGGAGAGGTGTTTGATGGCTGCACAGCAGAGACCTTTAGAAACAAACCCCACAAGTAAAGGCACTGATGCAACATCCCTGTGGGAGACTCTGCTGGCCAAGTCCCCGTGCCCAGCCATGGCTGCCCGCACTCCCTGGGGAGCCGGTCAGTGCACTACAGACACTACACAAGTCCTTCACCCCTTGAAGGTCAGGCAGCCCTCAGCACAGCTCTCCCTCCCCGCTCCCATCCTGCCCACATTCACCAAGGCCCCGATTTTGGCTCCTGTGTGTCCTTGGGTCCCCCCAACCCCTCCCCAACTACGGCGCATGGGCTGCAGCAGGGCCATCGCTGCTCCCAGGAGGGAGGCCAGTGGGGAGGCTCAGGACTCACACAGCCCAGCTGAAAATGCTGGCTGTTGAGGTGTTTATGGTGCAACACAGAGCTGCCATGCTTGAGTACAAACCCTGAGCTGACTTGAGCAGCCATAGTGGTAATGCCACCTCTCTGGCCACAAGCATCGCCCGCCCGTCACTTCTGGGTCTGGCTGGGACCCACTGGCAGAGCAGGGGTTGCCTAGGCAGGCTGGGGACAGCGAAGGACAACTCTGGGACATCCCAAAAGGGAGGCTTGGTATCCTGCTTGACCATGCCGTGGCACAGGAGGGAAGGAGGGAGGGAAGGAGATGATCAGGGTCATCAGTGGGATGGCAGGGTTGACATGGGGATTCTCCAGGAGGAAGGTAAGCTCAGGCTGTGGGGCATCACTGCACTGCTACCAATACAACTGTATTTAGTGCCTGGCTTGGGGGTGGGCGCTGCTCCCAGCCGCTTGAATTTTCCCTCCAGCAATGTGGACAGCCATTCCCTGAGAAGAGGAAGCAAGTGCTCGGGTCACAGCTTCACCTCACAACCACAAAGTGGGGCTGGCTGAGTGGCGGATGCCCCAGAGAGGATCCGTCCTGGGGTGGGGGTGATGCGGAGCAGGCAGCTCCCTCCTCCATGCCCCGTGCCAGGGGAAGGACGCAGGAAGGAGCAGCACTGCCCGCGCGAGGGCCTCTGGGGCGGTTCAGACGTCTCCACACACACAGGCTGGCCGATCAAGCGTTAAGGCAACATGTGGCGGCAGCCCATGGACGCCAGGAGCATGAAGAGCCATTCACAAGTTGCAGCCAAGTCAGACTCCTCCTAGGGTTAAACTAAGAAAACGTAGGCTAAAAATCAGGAAGAACGTCTTGGCAGGGAGACGTGCCGAGCCGGGGTGGGGGGGGATCAGGAAAGCGGCGTGGGCTGGGACAGGCAGCTGCGTCCAGTGGGCGCACCGGGGGCCGCTGGTGTGGATGGAGGCTGGCACGGTGCCAACAAAGTAGCCGGCATGGTTTGCCGGGGCTCATCGAACCCCTCTGCGCTGTGCCATCAGCACCCGCATTACTTGGCTTTCATGAGCTGTGCGAATATGTAAAGGTTTCAGCTTATAGGAAGAGGGAGTTTCTGCTCCTTGAGGGTGCAGAGAGAAACTTGGAAGTGTCTAGAAGTCTAACCTAAAGGAAAAAAAAAAAAAAAGAGAAATCCTTTTTTTTTTTTTGTTCTTTATATAGTTCTTACACCCATCATGTGATTGTCTTCACTAGTCTGAATCACAGTTGGTTTAACGTTTGGCACTGACAAGTAAGCGCCCCAGGACGAAAAGCAAAGGACGACTTTCCCGGCGAGGCAACACCATTCAGGAATCACAGCGGGTTTCCCCTAGGGTTATTTATCCGCGGGGCTCAGGCAGAGGCAGCCGGGCTTCCTACGAGAGAGGAAGGGAGCGAGCCGCACGCAGGCGTTGGGGGAGAGAGAGTTTTAAGCCTCAAAGTGTCACTCCCCTGCCGAGGCTCTCCCGCCGCCGCGTCGTGCCGTGCCGTGCCGTGCCGTGCCGTGCATGCCTCTTCCACTTCCTGCTGCAGAGCCAGTTCTGCCGCTTACCTGGGAGAGGCACGAAGGGTGTCGTAAAAGGAGGAAAAGAAAAAAAAAAAAAAAAAATTAAAATAAATAAATAAAAGCCCGGCCCGGCTGAGGAAGGAGACCAGGGCACGCCAAGAGAGCGACGGGGGGGTGCGCAGGAGGCAGGCCAGCCCTCCCGCTGTCCTCGGCCAGCTCAGCGCCAGCCGCAAGGTAAGAAGCGCTAGAGGTGCTGCCCGTCTCGGTCCCTGTTTGTAATTAGCTGCTGACCCACTTCTGGCTCTCGGTGGGGTTTGTTCGGTTTTTTTTTTTCTCCTTCGAATTGTTGTCTCGCTCCCTTCCCCCCCCGTCCCCATCCCCGTCCCCCCCCACCACCTCCTCTCGCGTAGCGATAGCCGGAGTTTCACAGATGGTTACAACATGTTTCAGCCATTTCACTACAGTTTTGTTGGGTTGTTGTTGTTTTTTTTTTTTAAATCAGGAGGGTTTGGGGGTAAACACTGGGGATGGACACGCCTGGTGTCGAAATGTTGTCCGGCCTATTTACGTAGCTGCCTGGCAGTGCCTGGCAGCCAGGCCTGATCCCGCTCCCGCCCTGCACGGCTCTGCAAGCTCAAGGTGGCTTGTTGGCCCACGGCCCTCTCTCCTCTCCCTCTCCCTCCCCCTCTCCCTCTCCCTCCCCCTCTCCCTCTCCTTCTCCCTCTCCCTCTCCTCAGGACAGGTCCACAGACCTGGTGAGGGAGCGGTGGCTGGAAAGCGTGAAGAAAGCAGGATCGTAGACCCCATTTGCACCATTCCCCATGGCGTTGGTATGGAAACAGTGGGAGCGAGCTGGCAGTATTTCTTTTTAATTAGAATAAAATCAGCCGTATAACACCCGCTCCCATTTCACACAGTAACCGATTGTTTCAGGACGCGGGTCTTGCAGGGCGAGTCCTGGCTGGGCAACAAGAATGGCAGATCTGGGCTTGCTGGTCCTCGACCGCCACCGGGGGCCACCAGACCAGAAATTCCCATTTTCTGCAAGCGTCAGGGGGGGCGGGTTTGAGGCCTGGCCTGACCATGTCTCTGCCATCTCAGGTGGGTGGTGATGGCCCACCACCACCGGACGGGGCTGTGAGCCCCGCAAGGGGTGACACCAAAGACGGGGGCTCAAGGGGCGCAGGCGGCCGGGCCAGTGGCCCAGCGAGCACTCGCCCAATGCCGCCAGCTGCTGGCGAGCGTCTGCCGATTGTGCTGCTGCCTGCGATGCCGTCAGCGTCTGAGGTCGGGCTTGCTCTTACTGAGCACCGGTGGTGTCTTGAAGCACGCTGCACTGTTTTGTCTTTTTTTACAGGGTTGGGTTTTCTTTTCGTCTTTCTAAGGCAGGAAATACGGCACGTGCAATTCTGGTGTTCGTGTCTGTCAGTGCCCTCCACCCCCCAGCAGTGGCTTTTGAAGTTTGGCAGCGGGTACATGGTGTGTAAGATACATACATTTCTGCACGTTTCATGAAAGCAAGTGAGGGAGGCTGTTCTCACGCCAGCTGAGGGAGACGCGTCAGGTCCCCCCCGGCTTCCCCGCGCCCTCCCACCACCCACGCACCCCGCAGCCCTCGCACTGCGGAGCAGGAAGAGCGGTTAGGGCCGAGGGATACGTCAGCCTTGTGAAACACCGGAGGTTCTCCCTTATTAGGAACCGGAGGCTCCAACATAAGCACGAAGCTATAGGAAAGCAGGCTGGGGAGATTTACGCCTCTCAGAGTGGTCCCCCTGTCCAACCCCACTCAGTTAGCCCCAATTTTTGCAAGGATTTTAAGATGTTCCTGGGCCATAGGATAGCTCAGTTTGGGGATTATTCAGTGCCTGTGGGAGTTTTGTCACCATCAGGAATGGGTGGGAAGTAATCTCTGGAAAACAAGCACATTTTTAAGGATACCTCAGATCATTGCAGACATTTTCATATTTCACAAATACTAGAAAACTGCCTATATGTGAGATGCCTGTTTGGATCCTGCTTGAGGGTGTTGGACTTCTGATTTCTTACGACTTGTTGCCTAGCATTCCTATTACATGCATATCAAAGTCTACACTAAAGAGGCAAAAAATATCGGGTCTACGCTAGCCTTTGCACCATGGATTGCCCAGTGAAGCAACATTAGTGCTGCAAAAGGGAACATGATGTTTGCCATGCAGGGAGGCTTGAAAGTATGTCCTCCTATTCTCCTGGTGTATGTAGACTTTCATACCATGGCTGCAGAAAGTATGCAAGAGCAACCATATAGTCACTGTGGAAGAGGAATGTTGATTTCATATTCTTTTTCTACTTTTTCCAGAAGTCATAAAAATAAACATTACCTGCCCTAGAGGGCTTAAAATCTGGGCTAGGAACGTGACACATTGCCTTTGTCTTCACTGTGGAGGGTACCCAAGGGAGAGAGTAAGCATCCGTGATGACAGCAGCCAAAATTCTTCATGGTGAAGCGTGAAACTCTGGAGCTTGGATTTCCTTGGCTGTGTTTATTTAGGTTATAGACCCAAAACAGTTCCCACATTTTCACTTGCTCTTCCTAAAAGGATTTGTCTCTGGGGTTTTTTTGAGGAAAATTGTGTCTACTGTTCCTGTAGAGAAAGCTGCACTTTGGGCAAGTATACTTACACACTTAACGCCTATCTGACCCCATGGCAACAGCATTTGCTGCAATCTCAACGTGTGCATCCTCATGGCAGCTTGCAGGTTCTGCATCCGCTTACTCCCATCCTGCAGATGGATATCAGCAGCAGCAGGGAGCTCAAACGATTCAGCCAAAGTACACAGGAATTATTTGGAAATCAAGAAATTCCTGTCTGTCCCCACCCTTTGTGATCTCAGCTTTGCCTTATTCTATACCCGTGCCATTTCAGAAATGCCATGACTGGTGAATAAAAAACTCTTCCCTTGTGTGTTGTGCACCAAGGAAGGTGAGGTTTCTTTCTCATCCTAATATTTTCTTTTTTTTAACAATGTAAACAAATATAACTTTGATCAAAAGCGCAAAGATATTTTCCCCCTCTCCGGAAGTGACGGGGAGCGCAGCTATGCTCGCGTTGCAGAGTCTCTCTTCTGTTTCTTCACGACAGAAGTTTTCTAATCAAAAGCAGATAGATGATTAGTGTGTGTTTCGGGACAGCGCATCCTGACAAGTGTTCATGCTGGGAAACAGATGAAATACCTGATGGATTTCGCAATCAGCAGCAAGAAAACCACACACCCTTCCTTTCCCTGGCCAGCCCCTTGCCTCCATCAGACATTTTTTAGGGGAGTTTGGCCCTTGCTTCAAACTTGGGCGCTCAGGCCCATCTCTACTGACCTGCAGAAGAATTTTTTCCCCTTCATTTATGGTGTCCCTGCAGCTTCCCAGGAGCGACCATTGCCAGCAGTGGCTGGCCGTGAGCAGGAGGGCCGGGCAGTCTCCCTGCTGGCTCCCTGGCAGGAGCAGTCGAAGAACCTCCCCAGGTGTGGGAAGCCTCACAAGGGAGCTGGGATGGGATTTCTTCCCAGGAACTTTGGGTCACTGAGTAGCCACCTGGGAAGGTTATTTGCTGAATTAATGCACATTACGGAACTGGGTGTATGAGCAGAGGAAGGAAGAGAAGAAGAAAGGGTGGTTTAAGGAGTTCCCTCAACATTCTTGAGAGCAGTCCAGGCCTGGCTACTCTGTCCCTTTAGGAAGGGCCTCTTCATTTTATTACATGCAGAAATATATGCAACAGCTCCAGCTAGTTATCAGTAATCTTTGTCATAGTCATAGGTGCAGGGGGGGTATTAAATTCTCGAAACTTTCTGGCAATATCATGATCTGACTTGAAGCTGCGGTGGCTTTGGAAATGAGATTGGGCACGAGCTATGCTCTCCAGCAGTCTCCGTGCCAGAAAAGGGATCAGGCTACAGGTTTCTGAGGGTATTTCAATATGCTGAAATATTCCTTTACCCTCATTCTTCAACACGGGACACCTAAGCGAGTGATTTTTCTGTCCTGTGCATAAGCACGCTTGCAGGATAAGCTAACTAGAAAAGACTAAGGAAACCTAATGAAACTCTGCAGCACGAGGCAACGTAAAACACTGGGATAATGGGCTCAGCCTTGGACCTTTTTCCAAAAACCGAGGATCTTCAGCAGAGCAGAAACAACGTCCTGAAGCACTGCTGTTGGAGGAGGATGTTTCTGAATCATCTGTAACATTTCCAGCAGTGTGGGGATTTCTCTCGGGAATTCCCATCCACATACCATTGCCAGCATTGCTCAAAAAGTCTTCAGCACGTCCTGGGGTTAATGTAGCCTTGGGGCCATCTCTACAGACAGAGCTCTGCTGTTGTAACAGCTTCTCTCTCCAACCAGAGCTACTGAGGGAGGAGGAGGAGGATGAAGTCACTTTTCCTCCTTTTTAATGATGTGTCTGTTTTAACACCAAAGCCCTTGGCCCCTCGGTGCCTCCTACCTTGTCCCTGTGGGAGCAGGGGCTGTACATGGGTATCAAAGCTCAGCTTTCCCTGCTCAGCTGTCCTGCAGCAGGGTCTAAGAAAAATCATATTTTTAAAAAAACAGAAGCTTTTGCAGGTAAAAACACAGGTGATGGAATCAGGTCTCTCTTCTGTCTGACAAAATTATTTTTACTCAGGTATTTGGAGTAATTTTCATAGCGTTTAGCTCATGTTACACAGGAAGGAAATAAGGCTGTCATTTAAATATTAAGTTGATTTGAGACATAAAGAGGCGTTTACCCTTTCAGAGATCTAAACTAATAGTAAAAACATTTTTAAACTATTCTGAAGTAAGCCATTTGAAGAGTTTGGTAGCTGATCATTTGCAATACAGTTTAATGAAGTCTTAATATCCTTCCTCCAAAAGGCAGAGCAAATACACTAAACAACAAACCTGAAGAAAACGAGTCTGAATATTTTCTGCCCTTCACTAGGTTCACACAATCTGTATATGATCCACTTCATAGATAGCCAGATATTAGCAATGGAACTGGAAAAAAAAAAAAAAAAAAAAAAAAAAGCAACCCAAAGGAATTTAGTAGCTTTTAAATCCCATCTGACACCCAGTCCAAAACCTACTGAAGTCAGTAGAGAGATTCCCATTTACTTCACTGAGCTCTGGACTGAGTTCTTGGTTTCTCAGCAGAAATGTGTTCTTTTTGTCACGGTGCTAAACTAAAGGCTGTTGAATAAAGAGGAACTGAATTCAAAGTCTTTTACAGCATTTTGATCTGACTGCTTCAGAGACAATCAAAGAAGCATCTTAGTGTATCAGGCCTTGCAAATTTGTTTCTGAAAATCCACGTTTGGGTGTTTGCTAAGGATCATATCTAATGGTGTGGAATGTGTGGCTACAGAGTTGGAGCTGTACCCCGGTACCCCACAGCTGAGCTTGCGCTTCATGAACACCAGGATGAATTTTGCACCAGGAACTGGTTCACTGGAGATGCTCAGTGAGGGGAATAAGAGTTTGCAATATGATTTGTGCTGCTCGAGTGCGTGTCATTCAGCTAACGAGCAAAGGGACAGAGATAACCACAAGTCAAAGCATGTCTGAGCAGGCTCTTCAAGGCCAGATGATCCAAGGGTCAGGTTTACAAAGCTGTTGAGGTGAGCAAAAAGCAGATGCCTTGCAGGGAGCTTGACACCTAAGCTTCACAGGCACTTCTCTGAGTCTGGCAGGGGACCTCTGGACAGCTTTACACCCTGTGAGTCACCACCACGGGGCAGTCATCATTTAAACTGCCATCTGACCAAAGGTCCCAGCTAAATGACGCTTTGCCACCACCACACAGGGCGGTGCAGCACAAGTCCCTGTCACGGCCCTGTGCTCATTATGAGAGCTCGAGGTTTCTCCCTTTCCCATCCCATCGGTTATGACTGTCAGAGAACCGTGACTCAGCGAGCAGGGCCGGCGTTAGTGACGTGGCGTAGAGGAAAAGGGATGCAAACCGCAGGGAGAGATGTGTGATGGTGGTGAGCCGACCATCAGGCTTTTAAAGCCTGGGTGCTTGTATGGGAAGGAGCTGGTTTGGCGCCAGACCCAGCGCTCTCACGCAGGGAGCTGCAGCTGTCAGAGCAGCAGCGTGTTCACTGCGTTGGTGCAACTCACAGCCGCTCTGAGGACTTGCCTACATGGGAAAATTTACCAGTGTAATTATCCCACTGTAATTATCCCAGGATAACTCTCCCTGTGGATGTGCTTATTACAACATAGGATGTGCATTTTGAATATATGGTAAATCTTCTGCATAGATGGGTATTAAGTTACAGAGGAGGAATATTTACATTGCAGCCCAGCAGCAAAGCACAGTTTTTACCCTACTTACCCAGAATTTTCTATGCCAGAGGTACTTCTTGGGGGAACTACATGTCATTTGTTCTGATCAGCATGAATGTAAAGCCTCAGTCTTGCCCTATAGCACGGGGCACATCATTTGCTTTTACGGAATTGCTGCGGGAGCCAGGGTAAAGGTTGGGACACTGCCTTATGCTTCCCTGTGATCCTGTTCAACTGTTTTTAATACTGTGGTCATTTGAATATGTTCTTAATTTGGCCTTTCTGTTCAAGCTACTGTGATGGAAGTTGGGTCCCTAAAACGTCCTCAAACGTGTTGTGATTTTGACCTTCTTTACCAGGCTTTCAAGCCTGATTCTGCTGCCAAACGTTGTTGCTCCCATTGCTTGAGTGTTTAGTCCATTCTTGTCTGATAACTCTCCTACTTGGGATTTTAGCTTCTCCCATGTGATAGAAGGAAAATGGCTGGGGAAGTGATGAGCACTGGGCTTGTTTCTCTATAGTCCATGGTAACAGACAAAATTTGCTGAGAGCAAGCTAATCTGCACCCCTGTATAAGAGGATGAAGATGGCCGCGCTTCCTGAAACCCACTCACCATTCACCCATCACTGCTGCCGTTATTCTGAGTGAAGGTGGAGCGGAGGCATCCATCGTCAGGGATTGCTTGGCTGGACCAAACTTACTGATGGCACCCCCAAAAGGAAGTGATAATTTTCATGTTTGGGCCCAAGTCCATTCCAAAGGAAGGGGAAAAAAAATCCAAACCGTAACTAACGTCTCTAAATTGTCTTTTAATTTTTCGATAATTTGAAATAACAACAGCCATGTGATAATAGGCTGGATGAAGTGGTTTGATAAAATAAGCAGCAACACTTGAAACCAGGCTTTGGAGTTGAAATTACTCAGCTAGGTGTGTGGTGAAGTTTACATCCGAGGCATCAGTGTGAAGTTATTATTTAAAAGTCCAGATTAAACTAATTGCAAGGGATTGTATTGCCTGGAATATGCCTGAGCCACATGTCCGGACCTAAGCAGCCTGCTCTTTTGTCAGGTGCAGAAATTACCTCTGAGAGACAGTTCATGTGCTTTTCCCCCCTCCAGTCTCAGCTGGAACAGTAAGTTCCAGAAATCCCATAAGAGCGTCTGTTTTACGCAATGTGATTTCCAGAACTCTTACTGGTATTTCTTTTCCAGTCTCTGAGATAGAGTTATTTTGGGATTATTGCCTCTGTGAAACTGTACCATGTTCACAAGAGTACTTTCTCTTGTTTTCCAGTTTGCTGAAAAATCCTGGCCTTGCAGTAAGGCAGTTGACTCTCGTTTCCAGTGCGACTACAAACCTTGGAAATGGCCTCTGTGTCAGGTTAGTCCAAATTATAACTCTGTGCACACTCCAGCTAGCCTTCTACTTTCTTGCTTTGCCAAAACTCAGCCGGACCTTTCTTGTTGCTTTCTGCCCGTCTTTTTAAAAAACATAAAAATATAAAGAATGTAAACAATACATAACTACTCTTCAGTATTCCAGCTCACAGTCATTGAGTGATGACTGATGACAGGCATTTGTCTGTATGGCTGGCCATCCACAGTGTTTCTTCTCCCACTTTTTCAGGCACTTTTGTGGGTCGAAGCATACCAGTCGAAGTGGATGAATCCATGCCATGGTCCCCATTTCCCAAACATGTCTTGGAAAATGCTTTGCAGCCTTCTGGAGAGGATATGGAGGATGACGAGTCCCAGAGACCGTGTGTCTCTCGAACACCTCAGCCTGTGGCCGATTCATCATGCTTCTGCAGAGCACCAATACATCATCAATCAGCACCATCCGTGGAGCCGGAGAGCAGCTTGTGGTCAAAATATGCTGATCCTGATGGCGATGGACGCTCCTGTTCCCCCGGTGAATCAATAGCTGGAGTAGTTCCCTCCAAGATGCACCCTGTAGCTATGGACAAACCAGGCATGCAGCCAAGATCACAGCTTTCAGCTGACACTGGGCATAACTCCAGTAAATCAGAGCAGAGCTTGCCTAATGCTCCTGAGGACCCGCTGGAGGAGAGCAGCCAAGGGAGTTCACAGTCACGGCAACCCTCAGGAAACAGACACCCAGCAGAGCTGGGGACTGTGGACACAGGGTACAACTCCCAGTCACGAGACATCATGGGCATCAGGCAACTGGAGCCCCCCTTACCACTGGTGTCTGTGCTGAACCCCCAGGACCTCCCAGGACCACTGATCTCCAGGGAGTTTTTTGGACCTGAGGATCAGCAGTGCCCTATGTGCCAGCACTTGCCCCATCCCAATGCCTCCTCGCAAGCCCACGGCTGCTTTGGGCACCACTGCCCAGCAGAGCAGCACCCCCAGGGTCCATGTAAGTAGCACCACCTCTCATCCCATAGGAGGTTTTCCGGGTGTATTACAGCCATCATTCATCAAGCTGGTGTTTTCCTACTGTACTTAATGGCAATGCACGGCATGCAATTATTAACCTTTTTAAACATTTATCTGCAGTCCATTTTTTTATTTCCAGATTTTCAGGTTATGCAGCCAGACTCTCTGATGCAGAACCTCTGATCCAGATAAAAAGTTAAAGAGATCACTGTTACTCATCAAATGAAGACTAATGATTTTGCTTAGAAACTAGCCTTTGTCGGTCACGCTGAGCATACACAGTCTTCTCCCTGCTGTTATTTCATATTCTAGTCATTTCCTTCCTCCTTGCATCAGTCATTCAGCAGCCTCCTATACCAACTCAATTCCTGTTGTTTTCATAGATTTCCTTGCTCCCACTTGAATCCCCAAAGTTGAGAATTTCCTGCCAGAATCAGGATGGGAAGCTGCCCTTGATCTCCGTAAATAGTATCTCCCAGCATTATGACCAAACTCACCCATGTGTTTTATTTCTATGTGAAAAGAGCGTGACATCCATCATCCTCATTTTTTTTTCTGTTGTCAGCTGAAATGAAAGCTCATTACTTAAAATGGAGCCCTCTCAGCTGTTGGTGAACGCTGATGTGACTCCGTCAATATCGGTGTTTTGGCTCTTGGAGACTACAATGCAGTTTACAGCCTGCTATTAATTAGTATTCCTTTTCAGTCTCTGAGATTTTTATCTGTTATGAAGTGAGCTTTGAACATTCAACAGCAATATCATTGTTTTAATATAATTTATATTACATTAGACTCACGAGACCCCGACCCGTTTTGGGCTGGCTTTGTAATAAAAAGCTGTAGGCCTGTTCTGATAACCCTTTTTTTTTTTTAACCTTCTGTTGACTCCGCAGCGTTTATATTACATTTGTTTAAGGAGTTCTGTCATTCCATCAATGTGCTGTAATTAGGTATATGAAAGAGAGAGGCTATCAGAGCCTCAGTTTTCACCTCTGATCTTGGGACTTTGTAAAGGGGAAGGGGCTGCATACAGACTTTCATCAATGTCTACAGCTGAACGTTTGCAAAATGTCTTCTCGTTTTCTTTTCGTACCTTCTCCTTTCAGTATGACAAAGAGCTGGTTGCACAACACCCCTCACTGTTTACCTCCATTTACCTCCTCCTCACGCGAGCCTAGTGAGAAGTAGGACATTTACTGAATGAGGCCATTTTGTTTCAAAGCAGAAACTCCGAAAGACTTTCTTTAGAAAAATCACTACCATTTCAACTATATCCAGAGGGCAAAAAGAAAAAAATAAACTCAGATGGCTGCAGCAGATTTGGTCAGGACCAAGAAGCTGGCAACTGTACTCCTGTTTCTCACATGCCCAGTACAGCGTAAATCACCTCCTGACACCTCCTTGCGTTTCAGATAATTGTTGGGCAGTGGCAACACACAACAAAGCTCTGCAGTTTCTGTGTTACAACACGCCTCTCCCGGGGAATAGCAATTGTGCCCGTAGGCTCTAAGCTGGCTCCGGACACCTGCTATTTGAGATACAACAGCAAAACTGCTTCTGAAGTCAAAGAAATCCTCGCAGCAATGATGTGTGCCCAGGGACCATTATTTCAGATATTTATATATGTGAGCTATTGGTGTGTGCGGGCACACACGCTTGGCCACGCTGTGGCTTCTGACCAGCAGTGGTTGCATCCACTAAACTACTGTAGCATCAGATAGATCCAAAGGAAGCTGGTGAAACATTGGCCTAAAAACCTGTAAACCAACCTGAATCTCCCAGAGCCCTGCCACCTTCCCTAGTGCTGGTGATGAGGAACCCACAAGAAGACCGTAGTTACTGTCAATTTTGTTCTCCCGGCCTCTTTCACCCTGTCCTGTTGCAAATATTTAATAGGGAGAGCAGGAAAATCTCCTAAAACATTCTCGACAAATACGGTGTTGCCAACTCATAATTTCATCAGGAATCTCTTTGCAATTGTGGGTTTGGTTGTTGTGTTTTGTTTTTTTTAAAGTATTGGCTCCTGGAATTGGACTATTTCATCAAAGCTTTGTTTTCTTGCCTTTTTTTTTTTTTTTTGCCTTCTCTTTCGAAAGAAAAAAATTTAGTCCTCATGGCTGCTAGGAAAAGGGAAGCATGACCCCAAAATAGCTAAAAGGATTTAAAAAAACAATCTGGGGGGGCCGGGGGGAAGAGTGTTTGAGCACTGCAGCTTTCAGAGCCAGCTCATAACACCATAATCATGCAGCGCTAATAAGCCCTGCCAGGCTGGACTTTGATCTGTGCACAGCAGCTTGAAAGTGCACAGAGCTGCTGCCTAATGAAAACTGCAAGCAGAAAGACTGGGGGGGGAAGAAAAAAAAAAAAAAAAAAAAAAAGTAGTTTTTCCCCATTTGGGAGACAAACAGCTTACATTGCTTTCTCTTTCAGTTTATGCCAACAGTTTCAACAGCTCCGCTGTACGTTAGTTATTAAATAGCATTACGTGTGCACGGCCAACAACAGTGAGGTTTTTCAGAATTACTTGAGCAAAATTGTCACTTTGGGCTTCTTCCCCTGCAGCCTCCTGGATGGCAACAGGAGCAGCAGCAAGGCCTTAAAAGGTCACTTGGGCAGAAAATTCATGCCGGGTGAAGTAACAAACCAAGAGATTATTTTTTCTCTTTTCATTTACAATAATCACAGTCTGTTTAGCCTTAGTGTTGCAAACTGATTTGTTCCAGGATTTTGCATCTGCTTTCATGAGAACGTTGGGATGATTCATTTTCACAAGTTATTGCCAAAAAGAAATTAAAAATAATAAAAAAAAAACCAAAAACAAAAACAAAACAAAACAAAAAAACACAGAGGATTGGTAAATGCAGGGACAAAGCAGCCCTGAATGTTGAACTGTCAGTTGTCCCAAGAGCCCAATCCAGGGCAGGGATCTGAACTGTGCCGTACGTGAGTGGGAAATAGGAAACTTCAGGCTGTTATACATTCCTTAATCTGGCGTTTTTCAGACCAAGGTACCTGCAAATGCCTCCAAACCACTCAGTTTCCCTAGACATGAAGGAGGACTTGCCTGGAAAGGAATAAACACAAACTGAGGCAAAAATATGTTGGCTGAAATGATAGTTGCTGCCTTTATTTTCTTACCCTTGCAGATGGCAGAGCTCCTTACCAACATATTGCGCATACGTCACAACCTCCTGTTCCTGGACCTTGCATGAGAGTTATCCGCCTGGCCCAGCAAGTCATCCCAAATTACTCAAACTTTCGTGCTCCCAAGGGCACCGGAGACCGACCACCCCAGAGGATGTGCTCCTCCCCTGGTCCTCCTCGATTCCCGTAAGTACGCCTTGGGGATGGGGGGGGGGGGGGGGGGGGGGGGGGCGGGGTGTGTGCACAGTGGAAGCTCCTCTGATCTGATTTTGTGGACTTTCAAGCAAATTCTGAAGCCTTGTAATGTTATCATGCCCGAGCTGCAGGGGTACATGCAAGATGCTGGGTAGTTTTCTTTATTTGCTATTCTACACCCAGCAGGGGCCTGACCTTACCCTAGAGAACTTCAAAGCCTGTTACCCGATATGTTGTTACAGCGCGCCCTGAAACACTGGCATTAAGGAAGATAAACGCTCAAAGGTTAAAGGGATGAAGGGTTGAAAAAGATCTCAGTTGAAATCTTAGAGCTCTCCTGCTAGAGAGCTGAGGTCAGTTCTGTGGCTCACTGTGGTCTTCAGCTTTATGGTGTATCAGCCTGGCACACCTCAATCATTGGCTTCCAGTGGTTTCCTTCCTGGCTCTTCTGTAGTGCAAAGAAAAAGGAAGAAAATCTCATCCATCGCTGATATACCCCTACATTGCAGTTTGCAGCCTTTTTCTATGATTTCTCACGTAGTAAAAAAACACTCTGTGTCTAGCTCTTCTCATTTGGGGCTTTTTGACTCGTTTTCAAACATTAATTTTCCAGGCCTTGTATCTCCCTCTCTGTAAGTGCGTCAATAACAAATGGGAAATACTATGCAATCAGGGTTTTCTCCAGACTCCGCCATCTGAAGCCAAATTGAAGCTTCAGGTATTGAGCACCTCTGAAAAGCAAACTTTTTTTATTTAAGTGCCACGATACTTTCAGAGGTGCTAAACTTACAGGCATCTGTGTTTGGAAATGGCCACTAACGTGACATGGTCTTGGCAGAAAACTGGGAGAACAGGGGGGACAAAAGAGGGCAGACAGCTGAAATACTGCAGTGCTTGGGCCTTAGAAAAGTTAGGGCCTGTGGCAGAAAAGTGAGAGCAGGATAAGGTAGTACCTGCAGCAGAGATAATTGCACTGAAGAGTTTGTACGAAAATGTAAAAATACTAAGGAATAATGGGTATCCTTTGCAGTAGTAAAATTTAAAATCAGAGTCCTAATATTTGGCACATTTGTTAGATAAGGTGAAGTTTTGGGGAGATCTGTAAACGAGCCACAGGGTATTTTCTTGTGGCCATTGATGAGGCACGTGTTGCTTTTCTTGGTACTTTCTTCTGCTAAAAGAAATCCAAAATACGCGGGGTCTGTCCTGTGGCTGCGTGGCTGGTGTTTGCATGCTGATTCCAGGAGCAGCATTTATATGTTGGTAATATTTGCCTATAGAGTATTTTGTAACAGAAAACATCTGTACTGAAATGAATAAACCAAATCTTAATGTGACAACAGAAAACATGCTGTGACCAGCCTGTCATCATTCATTTAAGGAAGGCAAAGAAAAAAAAAGAGAGTGGGCTTGATTGACTAAACATCACTGCTCTGGGGAAAAGTGCTCAGAGAAACCTAACAACTCGTCCAACAGATTCAGCCCAGCAGATTCAAAGCACACCTCACATAAAAATCTGTATAGGTTCCCCTTCCTATTGACTTGAACCATGAAGCCAAAGTGTAGTAGGATAAGAATTGCTGAGCTTCCTAGGAGAAGATGTTAGGCAAGGTTATTGCAGGTCCAGAGCGCAGATACCTAACGTGAGAAACCCTCGTTGGGTCTACTGTTGCTGGTCAAGAAATGAACTTTGTTCCCTTTAGCAAAACTTTGAGTTTTGTCCAAAACGAGACGCTTCAAGCTGTGACAGAGCTGGAGCTGGACTGCCCCCATTTTCGTGCTCCCCGCCTTGCGCTGTGCCTCCTGTGCTGCACAGGACATCCTGAGAGCAGCTGAGGTGCCATAAAGCACCCTTTAGATAACGGGAAGAGGTTACCCAGGTGCCATCAAGCTCCCGTACGCGCATAACATCATCCTTGCCATGGCGTTATTTCTCACTCAGAAACAGCCTTTGCTTCTGCTAATTGCAAACTGAACAGCTTTCAGCTATGAGATTCATTTACTTCCTGTGGCTAATGTTGCTTCTGCAATAAATTGTGTCTTGTGGTAGACTGTCACCAAGGTATCTCTTCAAAAGATGCTGTAATAACTAAGTAGAAATGCCGAGCCAAGCATTCCTACAAGAACTTCTCTTAGCTAATATACAGATAAAGTTCTTACTGTGTTATTAAAAGAAAAAAAAATTGCTTTTTACCTGAAAAGAAATATTTTTAAAATCTTCACTTGCTTTTCTTTGTAGAAACCAGTTATACAACCAGCTACCTAATGGCCAGCTGCCCCCCAAGGCATGTGGGCCAGATGAAGCATGCTGTTGTCCTTCTGACAATTTTCCATCTCCAGCTGCTGTCCCAAGACCTCTCAGTAACCCTGCAGCCAAGGGAACGCTGAGAACCAGCAATTTGCCGGAGGAGTTGCGTAAGTGGTTAGCAAATTTGCTCTGTGCAAGATTTTAAAAGCACAGCCTGACAGCTTTAGGTGGGAAAGCTCCGGGGGAAGGTGGGGGGGGGCGGTGTGAAAGGCAGGGGGAATGACATTAAGACACAAAGACAACAAGAAAAGAAAAAACTGAGTGTCATCACATCTGTAGGGTGTGAGCATTTGTGTTTGGTGAGATGGAATTATCCCCTTGAATCCTGAAAACATAATTGTCATTAATTGCTTGTTATTTTGTTTACAAAAAATAAATACCATTTAGATTGCTTTCGTGACTTCTTGCTAAACAGGATGTCCCTTTGAGGCAGGAGGCATTGAAATTTACAGTAAAAGACTAAAAACAAACAAAGCCCTAGGGATAAAGCATTTCTGCCTGTCCCAAACCAGACAAATATGTCAAGTCTCGACCTCAGTTTCTCCCTGACCTGCTGAGTGGAGAGGACTTTGGGCCAGGAGCCCACACTGAGGGCTGAGGACAGCAGAGGTGCTGCGTGAGGTGCTTCCCTTGCCACCAGCCCCTGAAATGCTTTCACGCTTCTACTCATGGGAAAGTCATGTGTCAGAAAACTGGCATCCTTCTTTATGCCATGCTGGCTAGCAGATGAGAAATACCATTGCTAAGAACCCTCCCCACCTCA
The DNA here is from genome assembly GCA_947846985.1 of Fratercula arctica. Taxonomy (NCBI): domain Eukaryota; kingdom Metazoa; phylum Chordata; class Aves; order Charadriiformes; family Alcidae; genus Fratercula; species Fratercula arctica. The sequence continues at coordinate 73,846,592 of CANTUZ010000003.1, forward strand.
CCTAAGGTTTTGATTTTTCCTTTATTCTTCATTTTGCCCCACGTCTTTCAAATCCAGATTGTTGCATCTCTCTGGCCTGTAGGAGTGAGTTATGACACTGGATACCATTCTTGGATAGACCCTACTTTATCATTAGTGTGTCCTAGATACAGGAATTACTGGATAAAATTGTGTCATTTGTGATACAGGCACAGCTGGTTTAGATTAGCCAGCTGGTTTGCCCTGACCTGCAAATCCACAATTCTTTTGGTAGTAAGAAAACTCCTTCCATGACATGATGGCAAGGGCAGCTGAAGGCATTGCTGTCATCAGCCAGCCATCCCCCCCGCAGAGGGGGTTAATGCTGCTGTACAGTGAGGCAGTACAGCATGCGTAAGGGCTCCTCCGGCTCTCAGTTGGATCAATGAAGACTCAGGGAAATCTGTGCTGGTCGCAGCTGGTGCAGGTGACACAAGCTCTGGGTGAGGGCCCAACCTCACGTACGCCAAAGGGCTGAGGAAGAAGCAGTTCTGGAAGCCAGGCAGGGTGAGCAGCAGAGTGACATTACCCTCTGCAGCTTCCACAGGGGTGTTTGCCAGCGGCAAGGCAGTAGGAGCTTAAATCTAGAGCATGGTTTCCGGATGAGGGGTTGAGTTCAACCCCCTGTGCTGTCCTGCATCCATTTTGTAAATAATCCGAAGAGATGCAGGTGGGCAGGACCCGCAGTGCGGTGGAAAAGGAGGGCTGTGAAGGTCTCACCCGCCAAAGGGTGTATTCTCATGCATCGCATATTCATACAGACCCTTTCTCCTAGGCAAGGTCTTTATAACCTATTCGGTGGACACAGCGGTGGAGGTTATGAAATTTGTGAACTTCCTGCTTGTAAATGGATTTCAAACCGCTGTAAGTATTACTTCTGGGTAAAATGACTTTCAGCCCAGGGAGAAAAGAGACATATTTGGAAAAAGTAGAGGCAATACACTGTCCAGTTAAATGTTTCTCTGTTTCTCATTGCATTTTGTAGGTTAAAGAAGATAAGAATAGAACGAACTAGCTTTGTCTCTGAAAGTTGTAACTCAAATGATTTGCCTTTTCGTTTGCTCATATTTTAGCTGAGTCTTATGCTTTAAAATGTATTTTAATAATGACCCTGGAAAATTCCATTTAGTGGCACCAGATACCAGATGGGCGAGAGTATGAGGTTTTGTGAGCTATTCCATTAACATTGTCTCATATTTGATCTGTTATATCAATATTAAAAAAGGTCAATTTTCATGTTCGTCCCATACCAGCTTTTTTTCTGCAATGCTATTACATCGTTGGTTTTTCAGATGTGAATACCTTTCTGCTAAAAAATGATCTAAAATCAGTGTATTTCACACAGCTTAATGAAACAGCCCATCTCATGGTTTCGTTTGCTTTGTTATACTTTTAAAGGGGCTTTTAAAATCACTGGCAAGAAAAGATCTGTGCCTACTGTCTAATCTCATAAGCCATCCGTATTTTCATTTAACTTCTTGTGAGTTTGCTTCATCATAACGGCCCTCTCTAAGGGAGCCAGTCACAGAGGCTCTAGGATTCAGTGTTCATCAAAATCTTGATTCATATTTTCTTATTTTAAGTGCATATGCTGTCTGACCCCACAACCTTCACTCTTTGGCTTCAGTTCAGGAAAGCATTTAAGCAAGTGGCTATCATTAAACTGAATGAGACTCAGTGGGGGGCTTTGCACACGCTTATTTATTTTCATGAATCAAAGATTTTTTCCAGAGACTGCAATTATACTTCTCTCCAGCAGTTCTGTACTATGACCAAGTCATAAGAAAGCTCTGGGCACCACAGAGGTAGGGAGTAGAAGGCTCATTAATAGCACCTTTGCTGGACAAGGCAATTCTTGGAGCCTGCTGCAGAATAATAAATATAGCAAAATGGCCCCAAAGCAGGGAAGCAAATATGCTCTCGACTTTCAAAAAGGGAAATAGAAAGAATTGAGAGCAGAACATGACTCTTCTCTCAAAACCTTGGAGAAGTTAATACTTTTTCCATTGGTCACGGTCATTGATTGCCAGTTTCTGGGCTTACTGAGCATGCAGGGAAGTGAGCAGTGTTGGTCGTATTCAGTCCTATGAAGTCCTCCACCGCTCTGCTCTCGCTGAAATCTGGGTTACTGCATCCAGTATCAGTGACCTGGCTGACTTCCCACCACACACCCTGACAATTTAGTGCAACACGAAGCTAAAACTTGACACTCAGTACATACCCCTGCAGACAGAAAACAACAGACATTTGCATCTATACAGGTAGAGAAGGTGGGCAGCCGTCCACCTTCTTGAGGTGTTTAAAGAGGCAAAAAAAGCCAGTTTGCAAACACTGAATGTCTAATGTTGACCATGTTGTTTCTTGTTCTGATGAGCAAGAATGCCTGGGGGCTGGGAGCCGGCAGGGCAGGGCGGCTGGTCGAATGGACAGCTGAGGGGGAGCTCAGAGGTGTGCCTGCGGCAGCCCCCCTCTCTCTGCCTGCACAGGGTGCCCGTCTAGCTCGAATCTGGACTGCAGGGAAAGGGGAGAAGTTGTGCATGCACACATGGTGTGTACGTGATGTTTCTTTCCTAAGGGAATTAGGCGTGCATGTTAGAAACTAGGGAAAAGAGCAGGTGCCTTTTCGGTGCCACCAAATGGAGGAAAGGCGAAGGGATGCTCATCACAGACTTCCATTCTTTTGCAGATTGATATATTTGAGGACACGGTACGAGGTATTGACATCATTAAGTGGATGGAGCGCTACCTAGGTGATGTATGTAAAGGCAACTTAACCTTGTTCATGGCAGAGGTGACCTGAGGAAAATGGTTGAATTATTCTAATAGCAACAGGAGCAGAATCAAAATGCAGGACCCTACTATGCCCTTCCCTCCCCCTACTGAAATGGCAGAGGCCTTGCAGAGAGACCATAGGCAAATGTCACCCACTTCTGCATCTTATAGTCCCAGAGATCTTTCTTTAAGAAATGAAGTGCTAATCCTCGGCATTCCTGCCAAATTCCAATGCTGGCTGTTACATTCAGCCTGAAGCTGCCATTGGACAAGTTGTTCCTCCATCTCATTTTGAAATAGTGGGGTTTAGCGATGCTTGGTTAAAATGATATCTGTATTTCATCCCAGGCTGCATAATAGTGGCTAATGTTCATCCTGCTTCTCACCTGTAGTGTTTATGTTGCTATATCTAAAACACTAAAGGGTTCTTCTGGATAAACCATCCCATACGTAAACTGGAAATTGATATTCTGTTAGTCAAATGATAGATCTGCTCTCATCGCTTTGTATCTATCTAAGCAGTGAAACAGAGATTCATATTGCTGCCAACGCAGTCCCCCCCAGCAGCAACTTCCTCTGAAGTTCAAAGGAGCAATGAGTGCACATCTCCTTCAGGATCAAACCAAGTGGTCCCATTATACCAGCACAGCTAGACACAAACTAGTGATTCTGTGGCTCAACACATGCCACCATGGGGCAGCTTCCTTTGATTTGTGCCTTGTTGGGTAGCCACTTGGCCTCTGACTCACTCTGGGCAGATCTCCGTGGTTCAGGAATGGGATGGCAAAGTGGTGGGCTCTCCCCCACCTGAGCAAGGAAGTTCAACCATCTGAGACAGCACCACACAGGTTTCCTAAAGGTGTCCAGCAGGACACCTTAGCTCAAGTGAACTAGCACACAGGCATGGTACTACTGCATGCAGAGCCAGCTTGGGGCCCCTGCTGTGGCAATGCAGTCATGCATTTTGGGGCGAACATCAGACAAATTAGGCTTGGGTTCACCATGAATAATGGAGGTACTGAAACTAGAAGCCAGGATGAATTTGCTTTTGCCAAGAACATGATTATCACTTAAAATACAAATTGGTAGAACTCCCTTGGGACTCCTGCATAGTCAGTAGGAGAGACCAACGTGTGCAGAGAGCAATTCCCCACCTCCACATGAGGATCTTTCTCTGACTGCCCGCCCCAGAAATGTCTGTTCCTCCATTGACTGTAGAGGCAGGCAGTTTCTAACTTCAAAACCTTTACACATGTGAGGCAGAAGGGACTGCTTGGACACAAGCAGGGGGATGTGTGCAACTGGGCATGTCTCTGCAAACCCTCAACATCTGTAAGTGCTTACATGCATGTCAGGCACAAGCAAAAGTAATTCTGGAGTATGTTAAGTCGATGTAAGGGATAATGGTTCCTTACCGTATTTGACCCTGTGGTGGGGCAAATTCCCTTGATATTGCACAGAAGGAAAGAGTTAATTAGGTGCCAGGCTGACTATGAGCCACAGAGTTGGAAGCCTTACACAGGCTGACGTGGCGGGGATGAAAGACAGGCCCTAGGTAAACACAAGTAGGAGGCTTTCATCTGCTGAGCCTCTTCACTGGCCCACCCTTAAGGAGGAGAGACGTTTCCCAGATATGAAGGATAGCTCTTCTGCGGAAACCTGAGCTCTGTGGGGGCCTGGAATTAAACAGGTCACAGGCAGGATCTGGGCTGTCCCAGCAAGGCGAGGAGCACTGTCTTCAGCCCACTGCAGCAAGGTGGGACAGAGCCTGTCGGTACCCCTAAACCTGCCCAGGGCATCCACAACAGCCCACCTCTTTGCACAGCCACCTCTCTGCACACCTCACTGCTAAGGAGATCAGGAAGAAAAGTTGCCGTTCTGTTGCCGAGAGCCCTAGATGTAGCCTCCACAGACAACTGCCTTTAGTGGCTTTATGTATAAAAAGCCATAGATGGTTAAATAGATTCACTTTTACATAAGCTGTTGGAAAACATTTAGGACTGAATTTGAAGATAAAACTTTTCTGTGTATGTACATAGACACTCTACACTGATAAAAAGTAGCTTTTTATTACAGGGATTCCAACTGTAAACTGGTAGCTGCTAATATATCTCTTGACATTTAGAATTTCTATATTATGAGATCTCGAGAAATAATGAGGAGAATGAGTGTACGAATTCTGCTGTATTTCCTGCCAGAATGAATGAGATCCTCTCGTGTTTGCCAAGAACATAAAGATCACTTAAAACACAAACTGGCAGATTTCCGATCTGCCTCTACCAAACACGCTGCGTTTCCCAATTTCATAAAAGTGCTTTTCTCCCTAACAGAAGACGGTGATGATAATCATAGCAATCAGTCCAAAATACAAACAGGATGTGGAAGGGGCTGAATCCCAGCTGGACAGGGATGAACACGGCTTACATACTAAATACATCCACAGGATGGTAAGCAAAGACATGCATTTGCTGTTTTACAAAGACTCTGTCTCTTCTTCTCAAAAGACAATTCTGTCTCCAAATGGCAGGTTCTTTGCTTTGTTTTCCCTAATCCCCATAGTTAAACACCCCCCTTTGGAATTCATTAATCCTCCCTCTCATCAGCTCCGTATGCTCATTAACATCTGCTAAGAGGTTCGAGGAAGAAAAATCCTATTAAACATGCTCATCTTATTCCTCCATATTCTTTATTGTTCAATGTTTTTTTTTCCCTCCTTCACCTTCTCGAGCCCTTGTTGCCCTATCGTATGGCCCTGAGCACAATCTTATCTAATGCTGCCTGACCTTCCTCCCTATAAACCAGCCCTTATCACTTCAGCCATCCTGTAACTGAGGTCTTTTCTTGGGCAGCAGTAAAGCTGGCTGAAAGGTGGAATTGCAAAGCAAAGGCCAGAGCTGTTAGGAGTGGGGGTCCTGGGGGCGCAGCGTGGCAGGGGATCAGCGGGGGTCACAGACGCCCGTCTCTGTGGTCTGCCACAGGACGGACATTTAGCCCGTAAGAGCCCACAGAGCCGTGAAAATCATTCTTTTCTCCCGCAATTCGCAGTTTGCTGCTTTTCTCACCCTACTGCCCAATCTGATCCTGCCGTTTGATCCTGCACTCAAACTTCTCAGAAGCTGTCGCCAACAGATGAGCTCTCAGAAGTACTTTGCTCTCCTTACCGCCCCCGGGGTGCCTGTGCCTCACTGAGCTGGTGTCCAGGGACATGAGGGTCAGGCTGGGTCCCAGCTCGGACATGGAGCAGGGTGTCAGGGGACGTCCTGGGTCCCAGCTCGGACATAGAGCTGGCCTCTGGCTGAAGTCTTTCAGACCATTGGAGATTGAACAGTTGAGTCAATCTTCATCAGTTGTAGATGGATTGCATGGGATTGCAACTGCAGCTCAACCCACAATTAGTTCACACCACAGAACTAAATGCTCAAGAAATGTTGACAGATCTTTCCTGTATCCTTTCTGTAGTAATGAAGAATCAGATTAAGTGGCCAAACAAAACGATACCGAGTCCACCAGCAATAGATCAAATCACTTAAAAGAAGAGCAGTTTAAGTAAGCAACAAATGTTTTTACAAACAGGATTCAGATGCATGCAAAGGAAATGAACGCATTGTTACAATAAATCTGGCAATTTGTTCTATTCTAGATGCAGATCGAGTTTATACAACAAGGAAGTATGAACTTCAGATTCATCCCTGTGCTTTTTCCAAATGCCAAAAAGGTAACATACATACATGGATATATACTTGTCGCATGATTAAGCACATATTATTTTGATCACAATGCACCAGATGAACTCTTAAAACCCAAACCCTCAATTTCTTGGTTTTTAATATCCCACTAGTAATATTCCAAAGCTACATTTTACATGAAAAGTTTATAGTTTTCTGTACATACAAATTAAAAGCATTTCATCCACAATATAAATCAGCGCGTAAATGTATTTCTGATGATGAATGCACAACTAAAACTCAAATTGTCTTGAGCATTGAAAGAATTTAAATGGGGAGAGACAATCTATCCAGCAAGCATGCTTTTTGTATTAACCCTTTTATAATTTTGTCCAGATGTACTGCTGCTGAGTGAGATGGGAGAGATTTATGACTGATGTGAAGTGAGGATCTGGAAGAGGGTGGGTTGAGAATATAAAAATAAAGAGGATAATAAATATTAAAGTACTAGGCCATTGCTTGAACTTTAATGGGCCCATCAAAGGCAAACTATAAGGTTTTTTAGGACTTAAAATTTCATCTGCACTCCTCACTGGTTTTGAAGATTCTTTTGAGAATAAGAAATAAGTAATGCAACAGATTCCTGTCTCTTCTTCCTCACTCTGAGAGAATCTCTTGGATTTTTACAAGGCCAGAAAAGTTAAACAGCTTCAGTTATAGTTGAGAAATTGCATTTTTCCCCAAACATAGAATGGACATATTGTATTTGAGTTCATTTTTCATCACTAAATGCTGCGTGCGCTTTTGGGTAGCTGTCATGTTACCCCTAAGTACAGCTGCCTTTTGGAAAAGTATGGAAAGATTCTTTATATTTCCTGGAGTGCCCAAATTTTGGAACATGAGTCAAAATTTAAACAATGTTATCAATGATTGTAGGGTTGTGAAGTCCCACTGCACTTGTGGATTTTAGTGTAACGAAGTTCTTTATTTAGGCACCGACTTAATATAAGCCCAGAAATTTGAAAATATGCCCCTGGGTTTGTAAAATATGTGAGGTCCTTTGGAACAAGCAATACCTCTGGTATTTCATGTCACTCAGCTCCCTCCCTGAGTGATCTCAGGCCGGTACTTCCCTGAAGTGTGAAAAGCCAGGAGACGGCACCGGTGGGAATCAGGCAGCCGAAAGGCAGGGAACCGGTCAGGGTTCTCAGCCAGTCTTTGCAGCTTGATCTGGGGGGAAGGGGCAGGGCTGCTCCTGTCCTTGGGGGCTCCTTGAGTGCCTGCCACGTGAACAGACCGTACAGCCTGCAGCCACCTGGCACCGAGGGGCTGCAGAGAGGAGTGGCCCAGCAGGCACTGTAGCTGCCTTTGGGCTTTGAGGCAGATGCAAGAACAATAAACTTACGTTAATTTTGACTGAACTTTATGTATCAGAAGACGATTTAGCATATAGCGGCGGTTCTCTCAGACAGTGATCTACAAGGAATTTCCAGGGCTGGTTTATTCAGCTGCTCCTATCAAAGCATCAGGCTCCAGGCAGCCTTCCTGCCCATCCTCTGTAGTCCGCATCACCCTTCAGTTTTTCGAGAGGTGCCTTTCTCATCTAAATTATGCAGACCAGCATTTTCTATTCCCATTAAGTTTTGCTCTCTTTCTCCACACATTCCTTTGGTACATCATCTACCTTCACCTGACTAGTTAATGATAATATAACTGAGGACATCATGGGTGGAAGGAGAGCACCAGAGCCTGAACAAGTTGCAGTAATGAAGTCTGTGGGCAGTCAAAGGAAGTGAGGTACCTGAAAAATGCCATGTATATGTACAATTGGATGATGCTGGCAAGCAAATTACTTTCATTTTGTCTTTTTTTATACTGTCCTTTACATATTCAAGTACTAATGTAGCTGGCAGCGGAAAAGAGCAGGAAAGCAAGGTCTGGAAGGTTTCATCTGGGGACGTAGCTATTAGATGAGTTAAGCTCATACAAAGCACATCATAAAGCACTGCTGGCATGTGATAGTCGACCTCCAACAGGAAGGGATCTATGTGATCCAGAGTGTTCATTAGGAAATTGAATAATGAGGGGAAAAAGCACAACACACAGTTAAGGTGGAACTGGCATTTCCAGCTTCTTGTCGTACACTGCTAAAGGAAACCTGGGTCTCACTGGTTCAAAGCTTGCATCGAGCCAATCCACAGAAATCATAGAATCATAGAATAGTTCAGGTTGGAAGGAACCTTAAAGATCATCTAGTTCCAACCCCCTTGCCATGGGCAGGGACACCTCCAACTAGACCAGGCTGCTCAAAGCCCCATCCAGCCTGGCCTTGGACATTTCCAGGGATGGGGCATCCACAACCTCCCTCAGCAACCTGTTCCAGTGCCTCACCACCCTCATAGTAAAGAATTTCTTCCTAGTATCCAATCTGTATGGTTGGACTCGATCTCAAAGGTCCTTTCCAACCATGAAGATTCTATGATTCTAAATCTAGATTTAGATTTCTATGATTCTAAATCTCCTTCGGTTTGAAACCATCACCCCTTGTCCCATCAGTACACTCCCTGAAAATGTGTCCTCCTGATCTGGTCACCCAATGACCAAAGCATTGAGCCTCACGCTGGAGGCTCCCTCTGGGAGAGCGGAGGCAGCCGGAGAGTGAGGGGAGCAGGGTGGGTGCCAGGGAAGCCAGGAGAGCCCAAACCATGCTCCGTCCTGAACACAGAGTCCTGCCCTCCGCACTAATACGCTCTGCCCTCTTCCTACGAGTATGATCCTCAGAGTTATCAAGTACTCTCTACTCATGGCGTAGAGAGAATTTCCTCTTGGCTTACAGATAAACAGCCGAATAAAAAAAACTAAAAGAGTGGTAACCATTTTCGCATTACTCCCACCCGCAATGACAGACAGTGTCACATGGCAAGGAAAAACCCCCTTCTCACTTTCTCTGCTCTTCTTCTGGATCAGAATAGCAGCTACAGTCACCCCTTTACCCCTGCGCACCTCCCTCAAGTGAAAATTATTGCCAGAGTTGATTAGCGTGCAGGTGCTTTTTGCACCGAGTTCATTATGGAGGATATTAAATGAAATTGGCCGCAGGAGCAGTTCTGGAAGAAAGGCTCAGAGCCCGTCTCTGGATGTATAGTCCCTCTCTCATTATATCCCCCCTTGCTGGTTTCTTACCTACTATACATTTTGCACACTAATTTCCATCTTTTCAAGCTTAACTAATGATTTCCCATGTGGACCTATATCAAATGCTTTACTGAAGTCCAGACCGACTACGTCCGCTGCATTTCCTTCCTCCAAAAAATGCAGTTTCTTATCAAAGACAGAGAGATGTCTCATTTGGTAAACCCTTGCTTTATTTCATTGCATTTCCTTCTGTAGCTCTTAATAAGATTTAGTAAAGAAACAAATTTTACATAATAAGGGTGTGCATGCAAACATAGTTATCTTTCTTTTTCCCAGTAACATTTGAATCTTTTGGCCAATTTCAAACAGCTTTGTCAAAGGAGTAAAGTTCACAAAGATTAGAATCCATTCCTGTGCAAAAACAGACTTGCAGGTGGAAGCAAGAAATTTTATTTGTGCTCCTACCAAAGGGAATGCTGCAGGATTGTTGGGCAGTGAGGTGTCCACCTGGAAAAGCAACATTTTAAAACCTACACTTTGGGGAGACCATTGGCCAAAGCCTATACTTTCTCGGCTGCTGGAGAAAGAGGAAGGCCAGGCTTGACAGATACCTCCGCCACTCACCAAGCTGCTTGTTCTGAAGCGTAGGTGAGATCAGAATAACGGGTCTGTAAGTGCCTGCGTGACTTACCTCCTTCTTCTTATACATAAATCCTATAGATCTAACTAAGTGGTTGCATCAATTAACACAAACAGCTCCCTGACCAGCAGAAATGATGCAGCCTCATTCCTACAGCCGTACAGGCCAAGGAATAGACAGCCAATTTGAGAAGCGTGAGACTTGGGAATGAAGGCTTTGGACCGCAGCTAGGTTGTTTGCTGGCAGGCAGGACATGTGCTGCCCATGCCAGGGCATCCCCTGGCGAGGCACCAGAGACCTGCTGCACGCCAGCAGCTTTTCGCTCTGTCCTCTTGGAGCTAGCTCCACTGGCTCGACAGGGACTGTGCTGCTCCTAACAGGGGCCACCTTGGGAAAATACTGCCCTGCTAAATAAAAGGTGCAGGGAGCAAGTGCTGGATGTCTTCACTGCCCATGTTGCTTACCTGCTGTCTCACTTTGGCCGTGTTCTGGTGCCTCCAACAACAGCTCTCCAAAAAGAAAACTCCATCTCCACAGTCGACGTGAGCTGGTCTTGGTCAATGATCAGTCTTTGACCCTCGTTTAGTTAGTGGTATGATAATAGCCCTTCACCCCTACACATCCAGGCTTTTCATATGGAAACCTCCCAAGGCTGTGGAGACAGGGGAACATGAGGTCTGGGGAGGCTCCTCTCCATCAGCCCGTTGTCACTGTCCGGGGCCATAGTGGTCCCAGCTTCATTATGTTAATGGGCATTAGCCAACGCCTCTGAAAGGCTGCATCTTTCCCAGGATCCAGGGAGTGGTGGACATTTGACCCTGCTAATCGGGACATGCATTAGCCTCTCCTCGAGCTCAGCATAGGTCTCAACCTCCTGCTCACGAGGTGGTCAAAGGACAGCACGCTTGGTGAAGGAAGGTGCAGGGGGAGAAGGCAACCGGGATGAGAAATGCTCCCCTGGGGTCCTGCTCTTTCCCTATTGATTCTCATCTCAAGGTTGAACATGTTGTGTGGATCCTTCAGCGGCTACTAAGGTGGCAGCCTTTTCCTGGTAGGGCACTGAAATGTCTCCCTTCTCTTCTCAATGTTTATTTTCACAAGGCGCTAGATGCCTGTCACTGAGATCAGACTCCCTTAGAAATGTGGTGAAATTAGCCAACGTGATGGCAGAAAAGAGACAGGCAAGCTGTGAGATCACACAAAGTTCATTTATTTAGGAACCCAAATACAATTCTGAAGCCAAATTAAAATTTCTTGTTGTTACGGGAAGTGCCTAGAACAGACAAAATGAAATCTTGCTTGGCAGAGTCTGGTGGAATCTGCATGGTTCTGGTACAGATTCAGGAGGATTTATGGGATTTTGCTTTCTTTTTTTTCCTTGTTTTTCAGGAACACGTGCCTACCTGGCTGCAGAACACTCACATCTATAACTGGCCGAAGAATAAGAAGAACATCCTTTTACGGTTACTGAGGGAGGAGGAATACATTGCTCCTCCAATAGGACCTTTACCAACACTCCAGGTTGTGCCGTTATGAACGTTATTACTTAAAGTGCAGGACAAGCAGTTGTTAAAGGGTTGTTCTTGGCGGGGAGCCAACGCTCTTCCAGATGGCTCTTTCTGATGACAGAAGACACTCTTTCTGCTGGGGGAATTAGTTGTCTTGGGTAACTCAGGCTGGGCTTGTTCTCTACCATGTTAAACATCTATTTCTGAAGCTGATGGGGCAGAACTCTTTTCTCTAGATTTTTAAATAAGCTGCAAATGGAAAGAATGCCCGGTTTTATTTTAACATCTGTTTTTAACATATTCCTTTATTAGTCAATATAGCAAACAAATACGAGAAATAATGCCGCAATATAAGGGTAAAATAAAAATTACATCCTCCTTTTTGCTCAGGGTTTCTTTAAAGATTTTCCTGCCTTGTATAGCATTATCGAACAGTTAATTTGTACATGCACTATTAAATATATCTGCCTTTTGTAAGGCTACCTTCTATATTGCATCAGCTTTTATTATTGCTGGGAACAACAGAGGAATGGTAACTCTTGGGTAATGCAAGTTTTCCTGAGCCTGTCTTGCATAAAGACACTGTCTTCAATTAGAGGACTCAGATCCGAAATCTCTGGAGTTCCATTTCCTTACAGCTTGGCGCCTAACACCTTCAGTGTGTTGCAGCAATAGTCCACAAAAGGAGAGCTAAATGCATGACTACGTGTGTGCTCTCAGTACCATGGAACGCTGCAGTTTATAGCAGGCCTTTGGCTTCATTACTGCTCTTCAGCCCTTATTTAAAACACAGCATGTCAAAGGACAGCTGGCATTTGGAAAGCCTGCGATTATTAGGAGAAATAACATTGACTCCTACAACTTGTATGCAGTATGGAACAATAAAATAATCAAAGACGCTGGAGAGCCACAGGGTGTTGGCAACCAGGAAGGCTCAAAAACATCTGCTAAAGTTTGAACTTTTTTTCTTTAATAGAGCACATAAGTAGGACTTTGGTGAGGGTTCTCTTTTTTTAAAACTGCCTTAACCTTACTGAGGTAACAGTGGACCCTGTTGGCTGGAAATTTGGCAGCCCTTACTCTTTAGAGCAGTCGTACGAGAATGCCCTGCTCTGACACAGAGCACTTCATGCCTGCTCAGTGCAGGCTCTTTCCAAGGTCCTCCTCAGCTTTATTATTTGTTATGGAATGACCCAAACGCAGCTTTACAAAAAAGCACGTGTTTGGTAGTCTGAAAAGTAAATTAGCTCAGAAGTTGATACTCCTGTTATATCACCCACATTATTTAATTAGCTTTCCATGAAGGTGGTGCCAGTGTGGTGTGCTGATGCAGGACGTGCTTTGTGGTGCTCATGAGAAAACAACTGAAAAACCCCATTGCAGCTATGCTCAGATTTTCCTTTAGCAGGCTTTTGCATAAAGAGTTGCAGCCATTTAAGAGAACTGGGAGAAGGGTGTATGCAGTGTTATCGACTCTTATAATTTTGATTGTAGTATTTGCTGTGCTTCTTATAACTCCAATTTCTAAAGGGAAGCTCAACAACCAAAATAGGCTAATACCTGCCATGCCAACAGCTTCCTGACAAGGCACAATAAAATTTGTTAGGTTGTGGTACTTCTTGTTACCTACTGGCGAGTGGGGAGGGGGTGGGGGCATTTTCCATGTGATAAAATTAAAAACTAAGCTTCCAATTAAGAAAAAAACTTTCTAGTATATGGCGACAAACCTAAAATCATGACAGAAATCCATCTTAAAAGGTCAACAAAGTGAAGACAAAAGGAGTGGCATACCTAAACATCGACATTTAGGGTCACTTGGAGAGCCCTATGCTATTGAGCTCAGTCTCCAGGTTGATCAAGTCCCCTGAAATGCTATGGCATATCTGCCAACTCAATATGGCCATCTCTGGTATTTTAAGACATCTGAAGTGTTTTAACGGTGTGAACTAGTCTGTCTCAAACGGCTTCTGAGCCCCTTAGCCAATTTCTACCACATTTAATAGGTAGAAGCTCAAAGATATTCAGTGCCTATGAGTTCCATGGAAATAATTACCTGAGCAAAGAGCTAGCCCCCAACCTGCACGCTGTGGAGGGAGAGGCTGGGGGCGGGAGCGGGGGGGTTCAGGCCTGCGGAGGTCTCTTCCCAGAGGTGGGCAGCTGGCCAGCCGGCACTCACAGGAGTCACAGCTGGCCACCCTGCCCCTGGACAGGGCTGGCATGGGTAAGGCTGGAGGAGAGAAATATGTAGGGAATGAGGCTGTGTCAGTTTTGCTGCTTGCAAAGCAGCGTATTAGGAAGCGCAGTTAAGCATTCAAAATGATTAGCAAGGCTGGGTAGTAAATTCCTTTCATCATGTTGGCTGTCATCCTAAAATATGTGCTCTAGATTTACCACAGATTTGCTTGGTTTGGGCCAGGGAATTTCATTAAGTAACTCCTGCATCACGTGCTATGCAAGGTTGCATTAAATGGTCCAGTGATCATTTCTATTCTTCTGTTTCACTGAGCCTTTTCTGAAAAATAATACTAGCAGCGTGAGGAAGAAAAACTAAGCATTGGTATTTAGGAAGTACAAAGAGCCCCATCTATTTAACTGCTAGGGCATTATTTTTTTTTTTAATTGAATAACAATTCCCAGGATTCATTGATCTTTACATTAGGTAGAGCATCCTACAAGGACAGAAACCATGACGGGGAGCGTGTGAGTAATGAGCTAGCAGCCTAGTGAATCATTTCCCCTAAAGCTTTGTATTTGTAGAGAGACAGATGGTGGGAGCTGTGAAGAGGGAGAGGGAGGAGAAAAGCTGTTTTTTTGCGAACAACAGAAGTAGGGACAGAGGACAGGGAGAAAAGAAATAATCAGCAGGTAAGGGAGAAGAGGCTGAAAATGCACAGCCTAACTAACACATTAATGTTAAAATAGATTAGAATTATGGGAAAGTATAGGAAGGAAATTACAGAAAATGAGAGCTTTGTGGCCGAGAGGGGAAAAATTTACCAAGAGTAGCCCTAAAAATATATTCGTAAATGAACTCTTGAGTCATTTATTAACTTTATGTGTACATAATGGGGAAGCAGCTGAAAGTATGCAAGCCTCCCTCCCGCAGGCTGGCAGCGCTGCCCAGCTGGAGCTGCCAAGCTGCAGGTACCCACAGAGGCAAAAGGCATTGCTTGAACGGCGACGGTAGCGCCGGGGGTTCCTCTCACAGCACCCTCTGCATTCGCAAGGATTGTGTAGGAGAGGAAATACACTGTCCCCAACGTGGAAAATAAGAAGCAAAGCAAGAGCGCTACATGCTTAACACCGGGATGGGTGCAGCGTTAAGACAGAGATCACTGAAAAACAGCCCGCTTTACGGACTTGCCAAAACTCAGATGACAGACATTAAAGCATGTAAAGATTTTTTAATGAAAGACACCTGTGTGACAAAATATGGTCATAACATTTTTATTCTACGGTTAATCTAGATTGGCCTCTTCAGCAAGGGAAGTGTATGGCGGTTCTGGTACAAAGTTAATTCAATAAAGCCTTGCATGCAAGACATGAAATGCTGCCCTAAGAGCTCATTTTCTCCTGGTAGGCTCTTAACTGCCATCATTTGGTACCATTTAACAAAATAAAGCAGCAGACATCCCTGCAGCCTCTCTGGGACCAACAGCAAGTCAGATAACAAAGTTGGCTCATTAGAGCAGCCCCACTGAAGGGCGCCTTGCTGGGAGCATGCCCTTCCCTCGTCTCCAACCTGCGACCGGGCTGCCGATACCGGAGACCCGGGCATCTTAATAACAGCATCGGTCCGGGCAGCAAACTTGGGCAGCGTGGTCAGGGGAGCTCCACAATGAGATGTACCGATGGAGGAAAAGGAGCAATTGCCACCATTTATCACGCTTGTTGTCGGATTGGAGGTTGTCAGATTGGTGGCGCTGGTAAAGCTGGGGGGATACCTGGTCTTAAAAGGCAAGGGAGGGGGAGAAGGGGGACCTATGTGGCCTCGTAGTGCAAAAGGTCTTCCGTGGTAACAAAGGAAAACACCTCTCAGGAGTTTCCTTGCCCTCAGCATGCAGAACAGGTGCACGTTATCTTGCAAAGCAAACATCTCTCTTGTTACGCTTGGGCTTTAATTTAACAGGTTCCCCCATGCCCACACCTGCAGGAGTCTGCCACTGTTTATTTTTCACAGAATTTCACAGAATTTCAGAGTTGGAAGGGACCTCTAGAGATCGTCTAGTCCAACTCTCCTGCTAAAGCAGGATTGCCTAGAGCACATTACTCAGGACTGCATCCAGGCGGGTCTTGAAAGTCTCCAGAGAAGGGGACTCCACAACCTCCCTGGGCAGCCTGTTCCAGTGCTCTGCCACCCTCACCGTAAAGAAGTTTTGAAGTTTAACGCGTGTTTAGGAAACAGATCCTGCCTGGAAGGTCATGGCTTTCAGCAGTCTCCCCCTCCACCACACTTGATCACGACGTTGCTGAGGGAAAGCACTCTCTTAACACCAGATTTGAGGTACCCATAGGCTGGCGCTGCCTCTTTTCCCTGGTTCCCGACACGGGCCTTCTGAAGTTCAAGGCTGGCACGCAGCACACTGGTATAGCTAGAAATCTCCACCATGTCATTTCTGCTTGAGCTGTGCCAATAGCTGCTCACACGGGTCCCCGCAGCCAGCACAAACCGTGCTGGCACACAAACATCTCACAAAAGCCACTTGCAAAGCCCTCTCCGAGACACTAGGCCTTCAGACATGCACCTCTCTCACCTTGTCTAATGCTATTATAATTAGCAGAGGAAGAATGATATCTATATCTGTGCGATATTTGTATTAAACCAGTTATTGCTAACAGTGAGAGGTGTTCACTGGTCTGCGGGAGAAGCGCGTCTGGAGTGAGCAGAGGCATCCATCGCATGAGCTCTGAGCCACGGCCGCAGACGGGCGCTGGATGCTGTTGCCCACGCAGGCAAAGCCAAACCAGGCCCCGAGATGCCAGCCCGCAGGAGGAGGCAGCAGAGTAGCAGCCTCTCCAACGCTGGCTCCAAATTCAGCCAGGAATAAGCTGGAGGAGCTCAGCCCCACTCCAGCCTTCGCAGGCTCAGAGCCCTGCCTCGGCCTCATCACGGCGCCGTGCATGGACCACCAGCTGTGTGTCCCTGTCTGTGGCCAAGACCACTTGTAAACAAACAAAAAGACCATCTAAAACTAAGTTTCCCAGCCTGACCAGATCTGCCAGCAAGGCTACATTTCAAGGGCTCGCTGGTGCAGATGGGACCAGACAAATACAAATGCACGTATCCTCCATCAGGGCTCTGGGCACTGCACGCCATTGTGCAGACCCGTGCAAACTGGAAGAAAGGCCACCAAAAGCAAACAGAGGGCTGATTGGTTTTTTTTCTGAACACCAAGAGGTATCAGGGACTTCTCCATTTTCCAAAGGAGAGGGCAAGTGCCTGTCTGCCCACCTAACCCTCGGTCAGGGGAGCTTCGCAGCAACTTCTGCAGCCCCCAAGCCTGTGAGACTAACGAAATCCAGGGAATTTCAGGCAAAACAGGGATGCACCCAGCGGGTGTAAATCCCTGCAGGACTGGCTGTTGTGGAAGGGGGAAAGGGGTGGTCCAAATCCTGCCAGGGAATGGCAACTTCCCAGCACCTAGTTTGCAAGGTGGGCAGATGAAGTCCTCTCTGGTATCATACCAGTCTTCCAAGGGAGGGGAAATGCATGCTGTGGGAAAGCCCCAGAGGACCACAAAAATGTGGGGTTTCTGGGGCTGTAGAAAAAGGTACTGTAATGGCAGACCCTGGACAAAAACCAATGATTAAAACAGTTAATAATTAAAATCAATTTTAAACAATCATGACCAGCACCACCTGCAGTGAGCTCATTCTGGCTGCATTTCATTCTTTGGATTTTCCACTTTTTTTCTAAAAGAGTATATTCTGGAAATACTATCTTGGAGGCTTTCTTCAAAGCTACCTTCCTTTACTTGGGCTGACAGTCCTTACAACATGTCTGTTCTGTTCTTCATCAGCTACCTCCAGTGAAAATCTGCTAAATGTGATGCTTTGTGACTGGCATGTTTGGCATTGCAACGCTCTCTTGCTCGGGATTTCCAGCAAGCAGCAGGTGCTGCAGTCCGCTGTTAAAAAGCCTGCAGTCTTCAAAGGAAGCAATTTAGTGAGAAAGACTTCTAAACAGATAACACTACTGGGGATTGAGTTGAACAGCCCAGGAGCAGCTAGTGCATTAAAGAGTCTTTCATCCCTAGGCTGGGAGAGGGAATTGCGCCTGGCTTGGCACTGAGTAAACCCAGTCAGGTTAGTATCTGGTAGCATCGCTTCAGTTCTCGGTGGGAGTTGTGTGCATCTCACTCACAAGTGTGAATGCACGCAGCCAGATGCACACAACACCCCTCACAGTCTTCCTCCCAAGGCTTCCCTCCAAGCAGGTCGTGCAGAGACACTGAGATCCAGCCTCAGCAGTGACACAGGCACTAGTGGTTCCTGAATGACAGATTAACAGCACACAGCAGACAACTGGCCATTTCTCTTTACAGCGGACTAAAGATATCCCTACCAACAATGATTCCAGATGCTTGGGGCTGGCTTTCCCCAGGTACAGGGCAGTGGGTCAGGCACTGAAAAATCATTTGGAAAAGAGAAATTTTATTCTCCACTTTACTACTGCATTGCTGCAGACAGCAGAAAGTTATCAACTCGCTCTGCTCCAGTCTCCTTACCTAAAAAGCTGAGACAATAGTAAACTGGCCGCTTAGATAAAGGTATTGGAAACTGACTGATTAAAGCGCTACGTGCATACAAACAATATTTATTTTTATGGGTCCATTCTTCTCTTCACCTTACGAGAGAGACACTTTTTTTTTGAAGCACCGGCTGTGTAGAAGCTGAAACAGCAGAAAGCCTGACAGTAAGACTGTCCCAAAAGAGAGATGAAGGGGGGGTCTCTAAATAGGCACAACAGAAACCAAGAAGACAGACAGGGAGTATGACAAAGAAATGAGAAAGAGGAAGGGAACTATATTGTGATCAAATTGAAGGAAGTAGCGAAACTAACTAGCTAGCATAGATTCATCCTTTTTGGCTAGATGTTTATTTTAAAAGATGTAAAATAATTTGCATTTACTGTTTTTAAAATGGAGAGGATAAAGACAGCAAAACAGTATTTTCCTCCAGGTTTTTGTGTCCTGTTTGAACTTTTTAGTTGGAAACCAACCTACTAAAGCAGCACAGTCCCTGTTGGGGACACAGCCATACCGATGCCAATTTGGTATACCAGTATATCAGCAGTCAAGAGACTGACGGCTGCATCAAGACAAGACAGCCAGGTACAAAGTATATGGAAAACAAAGATAAACCATCATCATGTACTCTTTCTGTAACACAACAAATGCAAACCGCACATCTCAAGCCCTCACATTGGTTGATTGATGCAGTCCAGACTCCTCGGTCACTCCCGGCTGAAGCTAATTACTCCCAGGAGTAATTAACAGGTTGAATTTTAAAGCTCTGGGCTGGCTGGACTTTGGCATTGGAGAGACAGGTCTCACCGTTTCCTCAAGGCAGTACCCAGACAATGGCATGAATTTTATGACGTGCTTCACTGGAGCTACGCTAGGGAGAAAGCATCATCCCCATCAAACCAGCTCGGGGGTTTTGTTTCTGTTGCCAGTATTTCTCAGTCCTGCACACTTCCCTGTTTTTAATGACTTACAGAGTAGCTTGTCTTGAACTGCCCAACGCTCCTTGTCCCAGTGGCAGTTTCCAGTAGAAAAAAAAGGTTCATCTGGAGATCCACATCAAGCTCAGCCTGTGTCCCTACACAAAATCAATATTCAGTCTGGTATGACCCTGTGCTGTCTTCACACGAGCTTGTGAGGTGAAAGAAGAGGAGTAGCCAAGCAGCACTATCGTATGGAGACAGGACAGTGCTCAGGAAAATCATCCAGAGCATTTCTACACTAAGGTTGATCCAAGCCTACATCTGTGGTGGTACCCAAACTGGTCTTTAGCAGATAGCAAGAAGGCAAGCCTTTAGGACGTACTGTCTGTGAAATAGCATCAGTGAGAAAATCCAGCGAGTGTCAGAAAATCTGATGTCACATTGCTTGTGACAGAACTCAATCAAATTAATGCCTTCAAGGAAGCAGAGAGGCCCTCGACCTACCCGCTCCCTTCAACCAGAACAGTTCCTAGGTACCTCACAGGGAAACACATTTTATCCTACCAGATGTACAGTGTAAAAACACAGGTTGCAAACAGCACGTCTGCGAGCTCCTGGCTTGTCAGACAAACCCTTGCCAGTATCTCAAACCCTAGTGCACTCAGGGATTTAGCAGGCTTTCACGCCATTTTGCATCAGCCCAGATATCAGCTCTGCTACTACTATGCAGTATATGTCCTATTGCCCAGCTAAAAGCATGGTTTAAGTTCTGATTTCTCTTTCTTCTCACATGCTTCCATTAGTTAACCTCTAACCAAAAGAAGCAAATAATTTCTCCTGCGTCGTCTGCATTTTACACTAGAGCCAGCTACGTAGATAGCTGCTCTGTGCCTAATGCTGAAAACCAGAAGGCTGTTCTTGCGACGAGCTTACAGTCTGACTCTATCTGGGATTTGAGTGGCTAACTAAAATCCTTTGCAAATTATCTGTCGCTTCTTTGTAAGCCCTGCTTCCTTTCTTTACGTCTGAATTTGGACTGGGGATAATGAACTTCCTGTATCATAGATGGGGATACAAGGAAACTGATTGTACGCTCACCAAGGAAGAGCATATCCACAAGTAGTTTATAAGGCAGCTCTGAAGGGTCTTGTTAGAATGACTTATTCTCCGAGTTTCGGTGGTTTGATTAAGTGGATCATGTGATAAACACTTATAATGAACTTCTTCAGATGCTGCCAGGGGAAACCCAGCAGATAAAATGCTGAATCCCACGGCATTGCTCTCTGCATAACAAACTGATTACAAAGATGGAAAAATCATGCAATTCACTGGCTGCTTCTCCTACTCAGGACAGCACAACAGTGTTATACAATTTTCTCTCTGCTGCCCCAAATTAAAATACCCTTGCTACTAAATCCAGTTCAAACTAGTGCAATTTTCCTCCTACAACTCACCAGGCAGATTGCAGCTAAATGTAACCACTTGTGAGCAAGTCTAGTCCTGCTTCTGAGTAATTTCTTATTAAAGAAAACAAAACAAACTGAAAAAAAATGCAACCAAACAAAAACTGAGCATAAACTCACAAGTAAGACATGCTAGTTTGATTTGTTTGAAAAATAAAAATCTAAGTCAACCTGAATCACCACAGGGTAAACCTCATCTCATTGTTAACAGTGAGAGAGGTCTAAGAGCAGGCCATGTTCAAGAGCACCTCTTGTAGCTCTGGCCAACACCTGTATGACCAATGACCAGGGTAAGATACCAGCATCTGCTGTGCTCTCTTCTCACCTGCAGTTAGTGGCTTGTTGTTTCTCCTTCTCAGCAGCACAGACTCTTGTCTTTATCCCACTTTCCCAAGCTGTCTCCACATAGGAAGTTACATTGCCTCCCCTGAGCATCCTAGCTCGGGGATGAAGCTCATGGGATGTACTTGCTCCTGCTCTGTCAGTTGGCATAAATTATGGCGCTGCTTCTCCAAGGTCAGTGCTGTATCCCTGACTCAGGTGTCAGCTGTAGCATGTGTGATGGATGTGGTGCCTTTAAGAAAGTCTTCTTCAGGTCCTGGGACTGAGACGAGGGAAAGACCCCAGTAGCCTCTGTTCCCTGAGCAGCAATACCCACATGCTCCTGCTACCATGGGCAACAGCTGTTTGCAGCAGGACATGCATGTTGGGCCGGTCCAATACCTGATTAAAATATCTGCAAGGGCTCTGCTATGCAGAAAAGGGCTAGGAGCTCTGCTGGCACTTCCAGGTGGCAGGGTAGATGGGGCAACCATTTCATCTGGGTATGGCACTGCTGTCAGTGAGCATGGGGAGAGATATACAATTGCTGGGCTCTGAGTGAGGTAACAGGTTCTACTTGGGATCCTTAATTCAGCCAAGGGGCAGTGGGGGCATGGATAATGCCCTTCCTTATAGCTACTTACTGACACCAGGTTTCCCCCAGTCCAGATTCCAGACCTTACAAAGTTGTAGCAGAGATGGCAGAAGCTGCAAAGCCGGCCCCTGGTAACGCCTGTCCTCAGGCTACCTCACTCTATATCATCTCAGTGAGTAATCAGCTCTTTAGGGTCACTGGGTGAATCACCTTAAAGGGAATTGCTTTGGGAGTTCAGGTGTCAGGAGAAACAAGAGGGTAAAGGGTGGTAAACAGCATGTCACCTCAGCAGCTCTGTCCTGTACATCACCAGTAGGTCTGACATCTGTCAATGACACGTGGTGGAACCAAACTGGCAGTGCTAATCCCTCTACCACACTTACAGCCCTTGAATTTCACTCTCACTCTGCAGCTGTACTGCACAAGAAAAGAGTGCCCAGCCTGGCACAGAAGAAGTGCGATCACTTGTATATATCATCACTAGAAAGCCTGTATGGCCACCAGGCTGCTTTTGCACAGCACTTAGGAGAATGATCTTGGTTATGGCTGGCACCTCAACTGTGCTCTCCAGTCCAATTGCTTCTCATCCACACGAATGCCCCATGCCGCCTGTCCGTTGTACTGAGCAGTGTTATACCACCTCACTGACTACCAACCTATTAAACCACTAGACATGCACAGATACGCAGACAACCTTCGCAAGTGAGGTCCCGTGCTTGCAGCTTACACGGACAGTAGAGATGGCCCAGAGGCAAGCGTAGGAGCATCCTTGAAGTACAATACTGACCGGCTAACATGCTATGTGGGATGACAGACTCATCACACCTAGTGCAGCTGTTACAGAAAGACCTAGCGATGAAACATTTGCCAGATGAAGAACGCATATATGAATATCAAACTGACTTGTCAAACGAATCAGAGCATCACAGAGGTGGAGGGGGGACACCTTTCTCCCTGGCTTGACCCATCAGAATACTGATCCATCAGTTCTGTTTTGAGGAATGGTCCAGCGGTTATGGCATCTCACAGAAGTCCTAGGGGATGGCAAAAACTGTGTTTTTTTCAAGCAGCCAACCTGCAAATACAACTGCAGTTTAAGATGCACATCAAGCTCTGTATATCAGCTTTCCTATGCACCGTTACTAGCCATTAAGTTTCCCCAGGTCACGTTATTTTTCAATTAATGGAATTGCACATGTGTAATCGAAGGGATAATATGCCTCTCATCAGCTGTGATGGCATGTGAGAAAGAAGGCCTTATCTTGATCTATTTTATAGCCAGATGGAATTCGTGCATCTAATAGTGAGAAAAAATGTATCTTTAAAACATACTTTCTATGCAATCAGTAAGAATCAATAACAATAACAATACTGCTATTAGACTCAGTCATCAGAGAACAATGGAAGTTTAATTCTGCAAACCAAGTGAAAATTTGCTCTTTAAATAATTTTGTTTCCACTTAACTAGGAAGACTCCTAGAAATGCTGTCTCATTGTCCTTAATCACATTTTGGTATTTTGAACTGAACATACTCCCCCAAAGCACTCCCTTTAATTCTACTTGCAACTCTGGTGTATATCAGATTAGTATGGATGTTGGACGTGAAAGGATTTTTCTCTCCCACTTCACACTTAAAAAAAAACAGGTAAAAATCATTTAATTCTAGGAAGCAACTAAAAAGAAAAAAAGCCAGTATGACTTTTATGTTAAACCTGTGTGTCCCAAGCTCTGTGTGCCTGGTTTTAAGAAACTGAACCTCTTGAATTCCCCAAGAACTAAAGGAGACTTTTGAAAACATGAGGTGTACTGAGGCTAGGTATTCCAAATAGAAAATGATGCTACGGTACTTCATTTTGTCACTCATCTAGCACCACATAATGCTATTACAAAGGTCTATTGTGAGACTTTAATATTTAAATATTTAGCAGCTGAAGAGCATCAGTGAGCACTAAGTAACATTTCTTTGTGACTTAGTAATCTTTATCATGTCTCTCCCTTCTATATGACAAAACAGATAAAGGTATTTGTGCTTTAAACCATGGACACTAACCTATCCACGATCTAGTCTGAAATTTTGAATTAGATCAATTTGGAGTACCATTCAGTAACTCCTTTTTTTCCTACTCCCATACTTATCCATATTAAATATCATCCATAGATTTCTTGTGTAGGCCTATCCCCAGGGACTGAAAACCTGGTGTACACAACTCATAAATAAAGCTAGTGAGACATGAGCACGAAAAAGCATAGCATACTTCTGGGAATCACTCCAGGAAAATAAATATGCAAGATGGCACATCACCCTACACAAAGCTGGCAAAGGTAAAATAACATTTGGGTTTGATCATCACAGAAAATAAAATAATTCTGTGTTCAGATGTACATGCTGGTCTTCCACTGAAACAAAAGGGCAAAGGTAAGACTGAAGTTTGACTCACAAGAAAACAGACCTGTGGGTAACAGTTGTAGCTTATTTCAATGAATTGGGGGATCAAGCCTGAATTTGATCCCTGGCTTTCAGAAGGACTGTGAATTCTCTAGAAATGACCACCATAATTTGTTTCCTATCTCTGTGTTTCACGACTTTTTCCACAGCATACGTTTGCTTTTAAGAGCCTACCTAAATTATAGGTATACCTTTCCCTCAATAGTCACAATGCATGACCCTATACAGAAGTAGTACTAAAACACAGTGAAGAATGAAAGAGGAACAATTGTCTTGCTTTCCTATAATGGGTTTGGATGAACACACCCTCTTGTTTCCATCTGTGCTTTACTCTTTTTTTTTTTTTTCTTGCGAGTAGGATATTACATTTACTGGCATTGACTCTTTCCTCAGAGCTTATTCTTTTGCTCCCCTTCTGCTCTGCTCTTATTTTCCCAGTCTTTTCTACTTTTTTATATACTCTCCTGAATCCTTATTTTTCTATCAGGCTTTGCACTATCTAGTCCCCAGTTTTGCTTACTGTTGCTATTTATAAGACATTGAAAAGCTGAAGCCACTGTATATAAGGTATGACAACAATATGATTGCACAGAAATGCTCATTATTTAAGGATGAATTGGCAGAAGAGACATCCTGAAACTACGCAGATTGTAGACAGATGTCTACCTGTGTTTGGCTTGGCTGTAATTTGGAAATGTACAGAATTCTTTGAGAGCAAATGTTATATGTTCTTGCCAATTTTTATTTTGTTGTGGATTGGTCCATATTTTTGCTTTTAGGGATGAATGCTTACCATTGTCTTAGTTAACTGTTTGCCTGGTGGTTTATTGGCAACTTTGCTTAGGTTCTTAAATATTGTACACGACAGTAGAATTGCACACTTCCTGGGCAGATATAGCTTTAAAACAAGCTATTTATTGATGACACATTTCATCAGAAAGTTTTAAAATTTGGAGTTTAAGAATAATGTCTTCAAAGTAGCAACTTACACTATTCCAAATGTGTTTTTTTCAGGTACTCTTACTGTTGCTTTGTGTATGGGTTTTAAAATAGCTTTATCCTTTGTATGACTGAACATCCTTACGCTATCAGATATCGCCACTTTCACTGCACAAAGAACTGTAGGAAAGCTTTTCATGCCTTTGATTGAATGAAAAATTACTTACGATATAGCACCAGGAGTTTGATAAGAGGTATACATGTATATCTGCTGGAGCTGCACATTTGCTTATGGGACTGTGGGGCCTGATATACCTATATAGTACATGTAAGCCTTGAGGCTCCTTGAGATTTTAATTTGGGCAACAGCCACACTCCGTGCACCTTCTGTGTATGAGAATCCCAAGTGTGCAAGTATAACAAAAAGAGAATGGGGACTGTGTGGGATATGCACACATCTATCACTGATCAATTGCTGATAGGTAACTCATTTTCTGTTCTCCTCCTGGCAGTTATCTGTATGTAATATATATGCGTATTTCCACCACAGTGTACTCAATAGCAATCACTGGTTTCTTCCACCGCAGGCTCAGATCCTTGGGAGGCTGTGGTGGGAACAATGCTTTATGTTGTATCCCATCAAGAGTTGTTAATATACCCTACGTAACATCTGTTGAATTAGGAAGACAGAGCTTCAGGTTGATGCTCTGTAGATGTCCAAGATAAATAATTTTCTTGGTAAAATTGCCAGCACAGATGCTGCTCTGACATCTTACGATCTAACCATTTACCTGGAAGTGCCATAACAATCTTAAAACAGACTTGCAGTCTGGAATGTAACTAGGTAGGAAAAGTCAAGTGAATATCTTAAAATACTTCCCTTTTTGTAGCTAACAGGGTACCAGTTACATCCCAAGCGTGGAGAGATGACTCTGTCTCCAGAAACATGTGGTCTGAGGGAAGAATACAGAAAGATGAATTTTCTACTTTAGATGGAGCTCCATAACCATCATTGGCAGAAACTGAAGGATTCCATTAAGTGCTCTGTATCCAGTGTACTTCTCCCTCACTCTTGTCACTGAAGTGATGGCCTCCAGGAGGTCATCCTAGCTGACAAAAGTCATCAAGGGCATAAATTTTTTGTCAAGGATCGGGACTCCTGGGAGTTGATGGATCCAGACACAGGTTCCAGTCTGAAGTGGGAGAACTAGCATGTTTACCTTGGTTGGACCCTTCCAGAACCACAATTCAGTGAAGTGGGAGAAGACACTGAATATAGGCTGCTACAAGTTCAGCTTCTTTCAGGACTGGCCACTGCTTTAAAGCCAGAAGATAGTTTAAAAATGTCATGTAGCAATTCCTCAAATGTACTCAAGATATTTCATAGCTCTAAGAAAATCTCATTTCCTTCACCAATTAAATTTGCCTCAAAGAGGTCTTCTTACCATTGATCAAGACTGAAAAGCAGCACTTCCTATTCTTAACAGCCATTCAGCATGCAGCCTAAGAGAGGGAAAAACTTTAAGGACAGATATCAAACCATTCCTTTGTTCTGTGGCCCCAAATGCAGGAAGTCCGTAAGTTCTGCAGTTATCCTATTCAGGATATCTGGAAACAAGGACTCTTTTGGCAAGTGGAGATTAAAAAGGCTCATTTTGCTGAGTCTTACTTGATTTTGCCAAGTAATCCAGGCATTAGAAGGACTGACAGGTAAGCATAAAAGGAAACAGCTGTCCCTGGGACACGGAAATCATTGTCTTGTTGACCTGTCCTGTGAAGATGTCCATTCAGGACAGCGCTATTTTGAGAGGACGCCTTCAAATGTTTTTGATTTCCTGTTTGTGTTTTGAAGATGAGGGTCTGCTGAAATCTTTTACCCAGCTATTCCGCAGACTAAGCACAACACAAAAAAGAAGATTTTATACAAGTGACAATTTAATTTCTTCCTGACACAGAGAGTAATGACACATTCTCACACTATTGACATGCAGCCACATAAGAAGATTGCTAACAATCATGAGGGCTTTTCTGTTTTACATGTTTGTCCACTGGAAACTGGTTTAAGGGTCTGACTTAACTGTAAAGAGGTGATCCAAAAACTACCAGGTGATAATAACTTTCTGTCATGACTTGTGTGGTGTCAAGATCTAACCTATATCCTGTGAGTTACCCATTTCCTACAGGAAATTCATCTTTGTACTATCATATAACAGAATAGCAACCACCTTCTTCATACCAAAATATTTGTCTGCTTTCTAGTGTTTCAGCCTAGCATGCATAATTCCCCTGAATCAACTGTATTTTTAGAGTAAAATGAGAGGTAAGGGTTCTGTGGTTTGAGGAAGTCAAAGGGAAGTTCAATGTGTGATTCAAAAGCAAACATCCTTGTGACAATGTGCAAACTGATGGATTTCTGTAGCTCACTTTCTCCAACAAGAAAAAAAAAAAGAGGGAGGAATTGATTTGTATTTGTGAAATACTTAGCTAATCTTCCTGCTTGACTTGTAAGAAACTGAGTGATGCATTTTGGGTTTGTTTTTTAATCCTCGGTATTTGGAAGCTCCATCCCCCAGGGTAAATGAGACCACCACAGCTAGGTCTACACTGCAATGGAACAAAAAGCCCTTTGGACCAGAACTAAGCATGGTATAATCTGTACCCCACTCCCCAAGCCTTATCCACTCCAGATACATTATGGCAGCAAGGACCGCCATCAGACTCCTTGTGAGCATTAGCATGGTAATGTACTAACCCAACAAGGTCACAAGATACCCAGATGCCAACATGCTCTAAAGAAAAGGTGATGTGCCCATATGTGAGGTCAGTCCTGTATGTTTGCAGCATAAAATGTAGGTGAGTGTGATTTTCACCAAGGTTTCAGGTCTGCTTTCATTGGAGTACAGATCAAGGTCTTAAGTGATTATGCAAATATAGTAATTATGTAAATCTAGAAGACTTATGACAATTGGAATTATGGCTGAGAATGTAAATGTGGACCTTGATATCTTGTGTTTGGTGAGAGTTTTATTTTTCTGAACAATGTAACACATGAAAACCTCAATTCCAACACAAATCTTTACTAACAAATCAGGTTGTCGGGTGGTAGAATAAAGCTTAAGTATAATTTGTTATTTACAGTTTTCAAAGTCATATACAAATCCCCATCTTCTGAGTGCTAAACTCTTATGCCCCATACGTATGTTGCTTGTTTTATAAGACTACATGTGAATGAAAAGAACAGCTGTGACCTCCCCTTGTACGTTGAAAGGGCTCTGACAAAAAACCAAACAAATTCTCTTTAAGAAAAAAATTCTTAATTTGAATTCCTTCATTCTGCATGTGTAAGGACCCACAGAATTAGTCCACGTTTTCATTACATTCAAAATTAACGGTGAGAAGGCAGCTAAGGTAGAATTCCACACCTGTTTGTGTTCAGTTTTGGAGTTATCTCTTAACATTTCAGTTATAGTGCATAGCTCACCACCACTGTTTTCTAATCTAGGACCAGACTCGTTGTAAACTCATGGGACATTCATGTAAGCCTCTACCTGGACTGAAACTCTGAGTTCAAGTTATGCTATCTCCTACTTTGTGCAACCTTCGATTACCTAAAATATGCTATTTAAGCGATTTTTCTCTTTCCATACATAATTTTAACAATTCTTTGTTGGATTGTGTGTGATTTTTTAACTGTAATCATTAAGCTGATGCAAGTATTTAGCTTATTTTAATGAAGTCACTAAAATTACTCTATCTGCAATGCAGGCTTATGTTGGTTTTATTACACCAAATGATTTGTTCCAAAGAGGAACAGACAAAGGTATACAAAAAATGGGTGTGTATCACCCATTGTTAAACTAAAGCAAAGCCCTATATATAGACTTATAAAATTTAGCTTAAGTCGGTAAATGAAGTAATTAATCAGTATAAGTTTTGAATGCAACTAAAATATAATGATACACATATTTCATTGTTCAGCACTCACAGCAATTACTGATCACCATCCCTTCTCTGCGCTTCCTGGACTGTGCCACCTTTTTTCCTCAGAAAATACAAATCTTCAAATACAAGCACAAGTATTTGCGAGAATACAAAAACAACAAACCAAACCAAACCAAACCAAAAAAAGGCCTCTGAATTCAGCTGGAGATGGAGGCTGCTGCCTTCCCATCAAGATGGTGTTGATCAGCTTGCCTTTCTGTAAGGCAACTGCTTGCAGCTTCTGCTAAGCTGGCACTTGGTATGGGACGTGGAAGAGAAGAGGTACAGGTGCTGGGACAGGAGTCTGAAGTAGGGAATATTGTAGTTTGTTTTATGGTGGGGGGGAGGTAAGGAAGGAAAATGAACCAAACAATTGATTTGTGACTCACTGGCACTGCATATTTTCTTTGCCTCGTCCTTGGCCTGTGCAAGTTTGATGATCTCTGTCTTTTGGTCTTCTCCCACATACTCCCACTGCTGTCTAAGCTTTCCCATGTGTCAAATGACCCAAATGTTTCTCCTCCACTGACTGTCTTCCAATTTAACTGAGCTACTCCTGTGATTAACAGACAAGAGGTACGTGAATAGTGTGCATTTTCAGTAACAAATTCTGCAGCTCATTGAAAACTAAAAATTAATAAAAATATTTTTAACATTTAGGTAGTAGAAGAGATTGATTTAGTGTCTACTAGTTTTGTTAATTTTCACATGTAATCACATTTAAAGAAATTGAAATTGTATGATGAATTACTGAAGTCTGTTACAGAATCTCTCATTTTTAAGACTGGAGTAACAGAAAATTTGTTCATGCTTGCTTTATCACTGCCTGAAGAGACAAAGGAACAGGCAAAGAAAGCAAGCAGAACATAGTTGTAGCTGGCTGTGCTCATGTAATCCAAATATTTAATAGCCAAATGTTCCTAACAATAAATAAGCAATAATAGTCTACTCTGTATCAAAGGATATATATTTGAACTCCCTGGGCAAGTTTTGGCTTAAGCTTATGAGGCATGTGGTAGTTGAAAGGAAATACACACACAAAAGATAAACATTTTCTGAATTATTTTATCAACAAAGGGGAGGGGATGGGGCAGGAATGACCTACACTGTTCTGTACTTTGTTCTCGAAACAAGCAGAGTAACTTCCCCCGAAGCACACATGGTGAACCGCACAGTTCGTGACACGGTACCAGGCCTGGCCAGAAACCCAGATCAGCTCAGCGTGCCCAGCTGGAGTCCCATAATGTCAGCAGGCACGTTAGCTTAACGCTCAAAGGAGTGACAAGAATGTATTTATCCAGCCGTGAGGAAAATGCAGTAAATCTCTCTGTGTCATTCTCACCCATATTCTTTAAACAGTTACATAAACCCAACCCACATTTCCCTTTTACTATGTGGCAAATATAATCCTCTCCCTTTAAAAAAAAAAAAAAAATCTGAATCTCAAATAACGTTAAATAATTTGCAGGAATGATTAATAGTTCTGCTGACTGGTAAAAATATGGTTACAGCAGCTAGGGTGTAATGGCTTTTTAGGAGCAGGATAAAGTTTATTTGATTCTCTGTAACTGAGTGTCCTCAGTTGAACTTACCAGCCCTTTGCTGTGCGAGGATTATAACTCACGCTGCAGTTGGATCAGCCTCCATTTCTATTTTTAGTGCCGATCTTGCTCCTTATTTAGTCCTGATTGCATAGCCAGAACTGCATTCTCAGCAGCTCAGTGAAAAGCCTGCCTGTTCCATTTTATAACTTTTCCAGACAAAAAGATGGGAAGCCTGTAGCTTTCCAAACAGTCTTATTTTAGGAGCTCGCAATACGATACAGGCCAAAATCCAAGGGCCACATGAATCCCTGCTGAAATACTATTGACTTTCCTGGAGTTTTACACAGCAAAAATTTGGCTGCTTCTATGTTAACTAGGATATTTAAAAAAATAATAATAATAAAAAAAAAAACAAAACAAAAACAAAAAACAACACCCCCCCCCAAACCTTATTCACCTTAAATACCTAAAATATATTTATTGAAACAGTAATATACATCTGGATCAAATTCTCCAGAAAACATTTTATCCTCCTTAGATTCATAGTTTATAAATCCAATTCATGGAGGCAACTACTAGCCAAAAAAGAAATAAACAAGGAAAAATGGAAAATGTTGGTTTTAAAGAATCTCTTAGCAGGGATGACCACACAGAAGTAATTTTCTGCCACTCAATTAAAACCATAAGAACATTTTTGGGTTTGAACAAAGTTTTTCCACTACAGCAAGGAGTTGCTGTAATTCTGTCAGAATCAGCTACAGTGCTTCACCTTCACTTCTAGGATTTGTTTCTGGAATATCACCTTAGTCATATATACTTAGGAAGTTTTTTTTCCATGTTTTGCACAAAGTGCATGACTAAAAACCAAGATTAAGATGATCGAGGCCATTGTAAGGCTGTAAACACACAAAATGTAAAAAAACTACACTGATAATACACGTAAAATATATTTTTATCTACATGTACTGAAATATATTGTCAGTAAGAGATGTTATTTCCATGCGTAAAGACACTTTGCATCTTACTACACGTTGAAACTACACATTCCTCCAAATAGGTCTTTTATTCCTAACCCAAGATGCATGCACAGATCTCTCCTTAGATGTAATCCTAAACCCTTGCTCTCCCAACCTGCCATAAATCGCTAAGGAATTGTTATGCCGGTCAGGCAGTGATCACTGAATTCAGCCATCTTTATTGCACATGTAAGGATATCCAGCACTCCTCCTGCAGTGGGGAGATTGATTGTGGACGGAAATTTCCCTCAATTGCATGCTTTCAGGCTGTTGACTAGCCCTTTTATGCCACACTGAGAACACAAAGGCAGATTTAAAAGAAAATTAACTGGAGGAGTAAAGAATTAAAATCAGTGAAGGGAAGGATGGACTAATATATTCTCATTGTAAATTCAGTAATTTAATTAGCCCTCAAACACTGGACAAATTACAAAGCCAATACAAAACAGAAGGGCCGTAAAAATTATGTATTCAGCAGGTCTGAATTTGCATATCCTGTGTTCCCCAAATATCCTATTAATTCTGTGAAAATGGAGGGTATTCCAAATACATTAAGTCAAGTTCTGTATCTTGATTTAAATGACACAGCACTTCAGACAGAGAGAAGTTGAATGCCACGGGAAGTATTCAAGATCACTATCTCAAAGGCAGGAGGTTAGAAACTGAAAGGGCTGGAAGTTATTAACCGAAAACAAAAGACCCAAGTACTTGAAAGCCCGTTCATCCTAGCTGCTACCAGAAACTTTGTACCCTTGTATCCTAAATGGAGACTACTGAAATTTGGGTTTTTGAGATATGGAGTGTCTTGGCTGTGCTTCTCAATGTGACACACAAAGGTGAAACTCTAGCACATTTAGACAAATATAATCAAAAAATACTGGCACCGAGGTGCCAATGCTTAAATCACGGCAATGGGATCACGAGGTGTATGCCTATAAATTAGGAAGAAAAATTTAAGCATGACCATTCTAACACAAAGTATTTAAGAACAGAGCTTTACTGTTGAAGAGACATGGAGGCCACAGATTTTTTTCCAAGATTACACTGAAAGACACTGAACTGCACATGAAATTGTTCAGAAAATGCCCAAAAATATAACATAGCCAGAGACTGTGCTAAGTTCCTTTGAGACCTTTTCAAGAAGAGCCTTTTGTGTTCATGCATGGCAGAGGAGCCCAAGAAGTTGATGGTGAGTTGCAAGGGGCTAAGACGTAGTGTGGAAGTCTCTATACCTTTACAAGAATATGTCATGTTCCAGGAAGGTTTGGAGAAATCTTCCACGGGGAGACTCTATATCTAACAAACAAAACTTAGAGGAAACACCTTAAGGAATCATGACAAGATTTTCTCTAGCAAGCCCCTGGCATCCACTTTCTTACGGAACACCATAGTATAGTGCAAAAAGTACACAACTACATTCTGGATGTAATTTTTAATAATAAAAGTGACTGCTGAATCCATTTGGAGGACATACTAATCTAAGCGTATGTAGCTTTGCTTGTAATTCAACGCTATAAAAAGTCCCCTAACAAATGATGAGTATTTTGTGTCTGATGTAATAACTATTTCTGTGTTTTCAGTTAGGAGTGACCAGTTCTGTGTTTTGAGTTAGGAAATGTGCATAACATTAAAATAAATTATTCAAGTGCCATTTTAAATCAAAATGAAGTAGGTCACTTTGAAGTCAGCTTTGATGGACAGTTTTGTTGGGTTTGTTTTTTGTGTGGTTTTTTTTTTTTTTTTAATGAAAGCATGAGTCTGTTCCCTCAGTACCACTTAATCACTGGTAACTTTCATGAAGAGCAAACAAAAGGCCTCTTTCATTTATCCATTATGTTCCTAAGAGGTGAGAACAGCTTGATGCAAATGAAAATCATTAAAGCATTCTGCACTACCATCAACTGTCTGAATATCTGTCTATGCAAATACAGCACATAACCCAGTGAAACTACAGCCTCATGACCTACTGCATTGAAAATCTATGCCTTATGACTCTCTTAACTCAATAGTTAAAATACTCTCTATGACGCACCTTTGTTTAAGTGCTTGGTTTGGATGGCCATTACACAGAAACATATTCAGTTTCAGATACCCCTTCACCCGGACTGGGCAACGGGTAACATCAGAGGTATCTGATTACTAACAGTGCTACAGTATGAATAATAAGCTAAAATGTGATTGCCTAGATCTGATCCTGCATGCAATTACACCCATAACTTCTCTCAAATGAGTAGTTTCATTTAAGACACAATGAACATATAATAATGCAAAACTATAAGTGGTTTATAGGATTAGAGGCCTGATTAGATATAAAACCTACTGACCCAATTCAGAACTTTGTCCTTTGTGTAGCCATTTATGCCCATGCAAAAGGCATACAGAACACTGCTATTCTCTCTTAAGTAGCACACCACCCGACCTACAAAGATGGGTGAATGCATGGATAGTCCTTCAACAGCAGTACCTAGCAACACAAATGCAACAGAACTCCTGCATTCTTAGTTTTAACCAGAGACAAACTTATGATAGCTCAGACAGCAGGTTACAGAAGGCCATTCATTGCTGTTCTGTCTGTCTTTCTCCTTGGTGAAATTTAGGTCATTCATCAGGCACAAATTTTCATTTGCTGCCTAAGAGCTTTTCTAGAACTAAGTCTTGGCAGAGGTTATGGGTATCTCCCCCTCCTTTGGGACACGTACCTTTGTTGTATACTCTTACGTAGCAGCAGAGTGGTTAGGACACCGCATCATTCAATAGAAGCTGAAGAGGAAATAGTAGACTGGATTCTAGGCCTTCCATTGCTCGAAGGACACCAAACCTGTCTCATGTCTCCTAGAGGAGTGCCTCTATCAGCAAGTGGTTGCGGTTGCATGTGAAGCATCTCTTACCCCCAGCTTCAGTTTAGTCAATCAGTACTGAGGAATGGAAGACATAGAGGCCAAAAAGAATAAGGAAGCTTTACTCTTCTAGGCCTGCTTACGCTTTTTCATTAAACAGTAATGATATAGCTCGCATACATAGTGCTGAGTGCAGGTACTGAGGACTCTTAAGCAAATGCCTTTATTACTCATTTATTTGGATGTTATGAAAAGTAATTAATGTATTTGAAGCACTTAGAAAAGAAAGAAAGTAGTGTAACCAAATACCCCTAAAAGTCATGTTCTGAATTTGGCACATTGGAACATTATAAAAGCCTTATCTGAGACACTGCTGCTCTGTCTATATTGTTTAGTAAAATGGTACCAAGGAATAAGCCTGAACACCAGGCTGCTCATCACCCACGCTGTTAAGCTGCTAACATGCTGTGTGACAGTTTAGGCCCATAACAACTAGAGCCGTCTGAAACTGTGCTCCCACACTGCTCAGGGGACAGCATTTGGAGGCAGAGGGACACAGCAGTCTCTCTATCCTTTCTTTGTTTCACAGTATAGATGTAATATATGGTAAGGAACATTACAAAGAAGCCAATGAGGAAATTATGAATCCTACTGTCACAGTACAGTTCATGTCAGATCACTTGGCATTTTTAAACCTTTGAAGTAGCAGTGTCATCATTTTATACATGACTAAATCAAAATAAGCTTAAAAAGTTTTGGTTTTATTAGGGACATAGAAATAAATTATGCTAACAACAATACAATATTTACAGAAAAATTGTGCCTCTAACATGCTCATTCATCTCGTTTTCTGTTAGAAGATAAGAAATAAAGGACGTATTTCCAGGTAGTGCACTTTATTCCTTTTGGCAACTACTGCTGTATTTTCTCTTTATCTAAGCGAAATTTACTTCTAAACAGAGCTATGTAATTTAAAAAATACTAATACTTTCAAAGTGTGATAAAAGATAAAGCTGCTCTGGGTAAGCTTGAAAAACATGCACGCTGTTGATTTCTTTTGTTTAAAATAAGCAATTTCTGAAGTACCGCAGGCAAAAAGCAATTCTGTGCCAGTCAGGAAAAGAAGAAATTAGGGAAATGACTAGTAATATCATGATGGAGCAATAGAGAGAAATTTAGGTTACTAGTAGTGAAATCTTCATCACAAAACAGGTTTAAAAAGTTGCAGCCAGAACATGTGGTCTTTAAACATTTATTTTTTCTCCTCCAGTAACAACTAAGAAAAGGTGGAGATTTTTTTTTGGTACAAAATTCATTTCCTTTTAAAAAAAAAACACCTTAGTGATTTAAAAAGCTTATTCATTACAGTACAAAAATACAGTGTGGTTTTTAATGTGTACCTAAAGATTCACCCAGAATCGCCACCATAACTGCTATCTTTAGACAATGATGAAGAAAACAATCGGGGGTGCAGAAAAGGTATTGTCTAATGAAAGACATATCCACTTTTCTCAAAGCACAAGAGGTCTCGGCACTGACAATTATTGTTTGAACGTCCAGTCCTAATGCCTTATTTCAGAATGATACTGTTTTGCAGACAAGCCCACAACTACATTTGATTTACTGACTGATTCTCTTCTGTTTCCTTTTAAAGATAAAGAATGTGTTTAAAGCTGAGTGTGAGAATGTGATCACTTCTTGGAAAGCTCTCTTCCCTCTCTGAAGGGAGAAACTCTTTCAAAGTTATTTTTACAGCATAATCATTTCCTATTTTTCCCTGTGTATTTAGTACTTCCACTCAACAACCATTTTCTTTGAAAAAAGCATGGCCTAATGTGAACACATCACTTAATTATTAGGGAAAAAAAAAAAAAGGTCAAAAGCCTAAGTCCTGTCCTCAGAAAAACAGCTACACAAAATACTGACTCCACAAAATAGCTTAAAAAGTAGCATAGGAAAAGGAAGGTGGAGGTGCAGTGGGTGGGGAGACTGGAATATGGCATAGTACTTAATACTTTACAGATTTTGGGGACAGTGATGTTTAATCTTATTAGCCAAGACATCAAGTTCCTGCTTTTGGAGGAAAACAATTATCACTGATTTTCTAACTAAAGCAGCTGCATGATTACTCAAGAGACAGCAGGAAACACGCACTGTATTATAACAGAATCCAGCCTCAGTCACTTAACTGCACAGCTTCCAGACAGAACGTATCCAATTTCTAAATTTGACTAGGTCCATAAGCAACACACCCAGTTTTCCTCCCAAGAATCATGGTGTTTTTCCTTTCAGTCCTTCCTAACTTCATTTAACACATCACATTAGATTAGCAGATCTACTCTATAAATTTGCTTTCTTCCCAAGTTTGTATCTCCAACTGTACCTATCTCATGCTTTGAAATATAAAACAATCAATATACTGTTAAAAAAATCAATTTTATTTACAAGACTCCAAAATTGTTGCGGTAGATCTGTGTGCTGGTGGAGCCTGCATTTTCAGTGTCATCCTTTAGTAGATACTACTAGAACTGGTAGATTAATAATAATAACGACGACAACTACAACAGTAATATCTCAATATATAATAATAATTATGATATAATACCATCCCTTCAACACGAGTACTGAGCAAAAAAGAACACTAGCAAAAAGTGCTCCGTAAGTGAACATTTTTGCAACTAGGTTTCAGTAGTCATAACATTAGTTTTTTAAACATCTAGATAAGAACACTACCTTTGAAATTCTAAACTACACTAAACTTAATTTCAGGCAAAGCCAGCCTGAAAATGTTAGCCTTAAAGGACAACAAAATACTAGGTAATACTTAGCTTACAATAAAACAAACAACACCACTTTCCCCAAAAGCCAGAACAAAATACACAGTCCAAAGGAAATCTTCAGGTATTACGTAACTCAATTTTAGGAAAGTATTTGGTACTGTCATGAAACGTCAAAAATCACTCTGAATGCATTGGATAGATTACAATGCTGAATGAGAGATACAAGGACTGTGTAAAAATTCTGAAGCTTAAGGAAAACAGGGACTATTGCAGGGCTCTAGATAAAACTGAAAACTGACAGCAAATACAAGAATCCTAGCATAAAGGACAAGTAGCAACCTAGCTATACATGTGGTGCCACAGGAACTGTTGTGAGGCTTGTTTTATCTGATGTCTTCATTAATCCCTGAGAGGCCACAATGTGGACAACTTTGAGGACACTTGAGATACCTCCAAGTAACTTAGTGTGACTAAAATGCAGCCAGAAAACAGTAAAATGAAATTGACTACAAGAAAAAGCAAGCTACTGCTATGGAAAAGAGTGAGAGAAATATTCTGGAACAGATTCTGGAATATATTCAATAGGATGGAAATACCCCAAAGGCATAATATTTGTAAAGGATCTAAGGATAACAAGCAAGCAGAAACTACAAATAGATTTGTAACAGAGTACCAACAAAGAGACTAATTTAGATTTTACTTGCATATTCGGAAGCGCTGTATCCTGGAGCAGGAAGGTAGCATTTTCTCTATATACAGCTGTAAGGCAGACTGCAGAACATTTTATTTGTGGATGACCAACAAAGTCCTTCAAGCCTCTTGGTGGACAAGACATTAATAGCCTCAAGTAATTAATTCTGCCCTACACATGGAGGTCATACAGATGCCTGAAACAAAGTAGAAAATGCTATTTGGACATAAACCATACATTCTTCATCCACGCTTTTTACAACCATACCTGGAATTCACCAGTGAGTTCTAGGCATATTACAAGAAAGAACTCTGCAAATTGGATGGAATTCACATAAAAATAACAGAAATTCTTCGGGAGCTGAAAAGACTCAAAAGGAAATGTTACAAACCTAAACAAGTGTTACCTTACTTGCTCCAAGTAAGCAAGTAAGAAGTTCAAAATGTTTTTTTCTTAACATCCAGTTTGTTCTGGAAAATTATTTCAAAGGAACAAACCCGAAGGAGGAAAAATAATTATTTGAGGCAATAAAAGATCATATATACATGACACGACAATTAGGAACTGAAAGATTTAGACAATACAGGAAACATATACTGAGTTCTAAACTATAGGTAATTGACCTAATAGAAGAAAATAGTAAGCATCTGAAACTGCAACATAAAGTATACATTCATATATTACAGGGACCAATACTGACAGAGATGGACAAAACATTTAATGGAGCTCCGCCATCTCTAATCTAATCTTAAAACATTTTAAGTTTACTCTTACGGCGACACTCCTCTCTTTTTGGATAACAGATGGCTGTTTGTGATCTACATATTGGACTGAGGCTTCTTTCACTTTGTCTGATGCATGAATGAGGAATGCCTACCATAAGTCAGACAGAAAAAAATAGAGCATCTAAAATTTAATGGATTTCACCACTTACCATCCGGCCCTATTTCTGTGATTCATTCACAGAAACACAGTTCACATTTTAAAACAACAAAAAATCAAATAATAGCCACATAC
This sequence comes from Fratercula arctica, assembly GCA_947846985.1. Taxonomy (NCBI): domain Eukaryota; kingdom Metazoa; phylum Chordata; class Aves; order Charadriiformes; family Alcidae; genus Fratercula; species Fratercula arctica. Next base: position 73,885,630 of record CANTUZ010000003.1, read on the forward strand.
TCATATATATTTGGCTACATAAGTTATAGGAGACTTGATAGGGCTTTTGGCAGTTATAGTACTTGAAAATTTTCCATCAAGGAATCTTTTTAATTACTTACTGTTTGAACCACTTGGGATAACTCTCTTCACACCAGACATATTTCTCAATGGAGACTTTCAACTAAATGCTTCAGCTATTTATCAGAACTAGAATGTGAAAAACTATGTTTTGCTTGCCTGTTTAAAAACAATTCTTACAACCATTTACCTGAGCTGCATTGTATGGAACAAAAATTTCAGAGTTTGCTAGGGATATGTACACATGTAGATATGTGTACATATAAATTACATACACTTTTGAAGTTAATAAATCCCGCACAATCACATATCCTTTCTCCTGGAAAGATGATGGAAGGATTAACCACATGCAGCCTCAACTGGCAGCTCTATTGTAAAAATAAGTTAATTACTTCTATTTTTACAACAAAAGCTATTCAAGCACTCAACCATTTTTCCCTTTATACTCCACTACTTGCCAATAACTCTCAGTGTTGAACATACCATTCCCACAAAACGTATTAATGGTCAAATGTTATAGGACATTTCACACATTTTTCCCTTTTAAATCCATACTCAACTTTTAGAGTCAATAGACCCAAGCACTAGACAGGTTTTTTAATTACGCTGATTTAGCAATGCCACTGACAAAAAGAGCTCTAGTACTATTCCTCAATTATCTAAGACTTAATCAGCTCATCTTAATCAAATTTCATCTATGAAATTCTCATTGTCATACATCCAATCACTAAACTTCACTTATCACTATATTGTTAACTGTTCCTCAACAATGTGTGTGTTCTTGTTATACTAAACTTAATTCCTTATGCAATCATATAAATATTTTTCTCTTGACAGTAGGTCATTCTCCAAGCATGGTAGGGAACCTCAGTCCCTTCTTGACATGCAGAATTCTGTCAGCACAGAACAGATCAGGAATCTTATCCTTAGAATTAAAATTAAGTGTTTACTGACCATTTCCTTACATTATAAATATGCTGCTTCTCAATTGAATATACTTTCTCAATTTATAAAAAAAAGTGGTACAGTTCTACATCATTACACATGTAATTCTTTATTCATTTTTACATTTCAGTTTATATAATTTTCTTGAATACTTATGCATTTTCCTGTACACTTGTTCACTGGTAGGTTTTTCTGATATACAGCAACGGCAAGACCTGAAAATAATGGGGAAAAAAAAATTGTTACTTTCAAAACAAACAAAAAATTGAATAACTTCCAAGCAAAACTTCTGTTTGAAATATAAATTGCTAAATGCAAACACAACTGGAACAGAAATGGTCAAAGGTGGCTTTGCGTTTTCATATAAACATTATGTATGTGAATTTGTATTCACACAACTCATTTACAGATATGAACATATACATAAGGCCACAATATGTGTTGTAACAGGGTTGCATTTTGTGCTCCAGTCAAAGTTTTCTGCAACAGAAAGCAATACAATATCCATGGTATAGAATGTATTTTGTACAACGACGAATGATGAAGAAAACTCATTTATCCTAATGGCTAAATTGTCTGCATCGATTAGAGGAACCCACTATTGAAATGTCTGGTGAACTACATGCAATTCTTCTAGAATTTAGATCATCAGGTGTGATGACCAGCAAACATCATATAACCCTTTTCGTAATCTCATCAACCTCCACGTTAAAACTTGCTAAAATGCTCTGCCATGCTACTTTCACTGAGTGAAGAAATTCATTCCTCCATTGGTTAGAAACCTTCTTTCATGGCCAGTCAGTTTCCAGTTTATATCTAATCATTCTACATCAACACTGTCTTTTGGCTTAAATATTTTTTCTTCTTGCTTACTCCAAAGTTACAAATATACTCACAAAATTCACTAATATTCTCTCATCTTTTGTTTTTCTAGATGAAGCCAACTGATTTTTATCTTCTTGATAAAACAGAATTTTCACATCTATGATCATTTTCAGAACGCCACTCTGTACCTCTTCTAGTTCTAATTCATCCCTCTTGACAACTTAAAAAATAGTCCAAATAAGGTATGACCAAGATCTGGTACAATCACATTGATATATCACTTGCTTTGATAGAAATAACTCACTTTATGCAGTTTAGGATTGCAATTATCTTTTAGACCACATCATGGGGGTAGATTGCTACCACTCTGACTCTCAGATTTTTTCTTTCCTCATGTGTGTTGTTCTAGTTCAGGGCAGAAACTTTGTAGCAATTTTAAAGTGCAAAATCTTCCCTTTCATATTCAAAATGTTACGACATTTCTATTATTCCAATCTAAACCACATAATTCACGCTACGTGATATGCCTGTTCTCCAAACTTAGGGTTACCAGTAACTTTTATTTATATGTTAATTAGGACTATGCTTAAGACATTAATTGGGTGGACTCTACCTGTAGCCAATTTCCAGTTTTATAGTCCTTCTTTCAACACAATTCACTGTCATTTTCCACTAGCAATTCTTTACGTTATGCATCCTATTTAATTTCTCGTATGGCACTATACTGAATCTTTTTATGAAGTACAGATTAAATCTACTTCATTTCCTTTGTCAATAAATTAATTATTTTATCAAAAAAATACCCAGTTGCCCCAACAAAATCTACCTTTACTACACTGAAGATTTTTTTTTTTAACATCTATGCCTTTGTTTATACTATGTTATAACTTGTTTCCTATGTCCCATATACTGCAACAGTTGCACATAACACCTCCTTGGGCTCTCCTTCAAACACATTTGTTACTTTCCAATCACATGGCACCATTCTTGCCCTGATAGGTTTATTAAGAGTCTTTGCTAAAAGACTGCTTTGATACTTCTAATATTTTCATAATGGAGACCTAGGTTAGTTTTCCCATCAGGTTTCTAGTGGCAAGACATTGTTGATGTAAGCCCATTGATTAAACGTGTGACTGTCATGGTTCTGACAGAACCTGACTGCATTACACTTCAGAGCCTATTGCCTAGCCTGTACCGATTCACTGGGAATTTAAAAAAAAATTTAAAAAAATTCTCATGAATTAGGATCTTAAGAATTATTTCCACAGCACATTTACCTCCACAAATAATTCAGCAGCCTAAGTGGCACTTCAAGCATTTGCTATCCACAAGTTGCTCAATTTCTTGCTGTTCACGTGCTGTCCTTAGATTCTTGTCTGGTAACATCCAGACAGTACTTGACTTTCCACTGGCATGATGGGCATGCACAACGTTGCCTCAAATTCTGGCATAAGGGGGCCTAACTACCTGAAGTATAAGCAAGGCTCTTCAGGACTCTCACATGAAGAATCCTCCTGTGTACCTTGCCTATGATGCCCCGTCTCATAAGCATTGTTAAAACGTGAAAGACCACCAGAAATTAATCTTTCCTACTATTTTGCATAGCTGTATTACTTCATACATTAACCTACTGTTAAGGCACTCATGTGACATGCAGATCTGTTTTCAAATCATGGATCTGCTCAACTTGGAAGAAAGAGCTATCTTTCCCTGTTCTTTTATCTCCCAAATAAGATAAAGGTTGTATTTGCTTATGTACCTAACTCTAGGAGAGGACTCCAAACTGAGAATCTTGAGAGGAGACTTCAGCCTTACTCCTTTGGGCAGGGGAATATTCAGTTTATACTTTCTCAGCATTTCTTGGCAGCTTCTCATTCAGTGTACTCACTTTTGTGGACTAAGAGGACTATTTCTTGCATTGAGTGTTTAGGGAGCCGTACAGCCTAACATGAGATTATGGATTCTTACATGCGGCAAAGTATGTACAGGTTTGGCTGTCTAAAATTACATATTTCAGTCTGAAGATTTACTCTTTTTTTAATTCACTTAGTCTGTGGGGCACACAGGGAAATAAACTTTCTGTGTAATGTAATGTAGACAGCCTGACTGTCTAGGTCAGGATACCAACTGGGTGGACCGCATATTACTCCTGATCTGTGTGCCCGGGGTTTCTCCCTGCAGAAACCATGTTCCTGTAACCTGAAGAATCAGCACCTGAGAATACGTGGGTCACACCGAGCTGTCATTCTGAAATATAGTTTAGATAAGTCCAGGGAATCCTCAGACTGAGAAAGAACTCCAAGATTTCAGACCACAGACCTCAGAAATACTGAACATCCTGGAAATCAATGGGAACTCAAACACGGATACAGAAGTCAGTTTTGAAGTTAAGAAGCACTGTTCAAAATTTTACCTTTGTGTTATTACCTAAACTTTTATCATGAAATTCTGTTGCATTCTGATACTATAATTCCATATTTCAAAAATGTGGCTTTTCCCTGGCCCCCACCATGTTTAGTTGCTAGATGATTCTGTGTCTGCTTATATTTGCATTTATCATCTTTTTGTGAACTGCAGATACTATTCTGTGACCAATTTTTTTAAGTAGATACATAGTACAGATTAAGAGAAAAAACTGACATGTCTTCTGTTAAAAAAAAAAAAAAAGAAAAAAAGGAAAGCTATATTGATTTCACTCTACAGGGAAATTCTAACTTTTAAGACAGTCATCAGTTACAATGATAACTAATACTATTAATATGCATTTTTTAATTGTACAGCTGTTTAACTGTGCATGATTAGAAGCAGTTCTATACTCAAGCTTCATTATTTTCATGCAAATACATGGCTGGCTAATGGGGAGAACAGCTGCTGCTTAGCAACTGGAGAAACAGGGAAAGGGGGTGACTTGCTTTATAACAGAAAACTGTATGAAACCTTACAGAATACATACAGAGTTTGGAGATATCAGGGAAAATGGGTGCTAGTGCTTTCTAGCTATGATGTCTCCTTTTGCAATTACTGACATTCTAGGATGTCAGAATTTTCAGGTAATAAAGAATAAGCTACAAGAAAATTTATGTATAGTACATGCATACACACACATGGGTGTGAACAACAAATAAAACAAGTGCTAAAGACAAACCCTGACACAGAAGCTGAAATGGAGGAAATCCAGAAACAGGCTTTGTGTAGCGATCAACTTAAGCTACCACAGGCAAGACTGGTGCAAGAAGTGTTCTCTTTTTCTTTCTGCTGCTCAAACTCAGCCCCTGAACTTCCTCCTCCACTGTGTAAGCACAGGCTTTCACACCCCTACATAATGAGGCAGATCAGGGACCTGATCTAGGTTAAAACTAACCCATATTTTTTAGTTGGACCACTTTTACCTGGATCAGTTTCTGAATCCAGTTGATTATGCAGCTATTCAAATGCCATACTGACATGAGGAGGAGGGCAAGGGACCTCCCGTGACAGTGCTGACTCAAACCTTCTCTGAAAATATATTCTTACCTTGGTGTGACCCTGCAGACTAACTTCTTTACTTGACTGCAAGAAGAACTTTAAAGCAGAAGTGTGCTCTAAGAAATGAAGGGAAACTGAAAACGTACAGCTCAAAGCACGCGAGTTCCATATAAATGTCTCCATGACTATAAGACTACCACTTGAATCAAGCTATTTATATCAAAAAGGAGAGTCACATAAGGAGGGTAACATTCAACACCTTCAGAAATCAAATTAGTACCTCATGAACAGGAAACTCTCTAGGTTAGGTATCAGCTGTTCCTGTCTCAGTCCTGCTGTCTTCCGTTTGCAACAGTTCTTCCTAATTCAAAGCATGGTTATCTCTGATTTAATAAACAATATAAAAATTTTTGTAATTAAACAGAAGACTCTGAATGATGTGCTTTAGTGAATCCTGCTTTATGCTTCTAAAAAGTTAGTTATCACAGCTATCTATACTATTCTATCATGGCTAATTGCTCTTTTTTCAGCAGGACTACCAGATACGAACTTGTGACTACACCTCATGCACCACTGTCATGGTTTAACCTCAGACAGCAGCTAGAACAACACAGCTGCTCATGCAGTTCTCTCCCTTCCCCTCAGAAGGGCAGGGAGAAGAGGAAGCAAAGGAGGGGAATGGGAAAGAAAAAAAACCTCACGGACTGAGATAAAGACAGTTTAATAGAACAAAAACAGAAAAGGAGAATACAATAATAATAATAATAATGACACAAGTCACTGTCATAGAATCATAGAACCATAGGGTTGGAAGGGACCTCTGGAGATCATCTAGTCCAACCCCCCTGCCAGAGCAGGGTCACCTAGAGCAGGTTACACAGGAACACGTCCAGGCGGGTTTTGAATGTCTCCAGAGATGGAGACAGAGATGTCACCACCTGGTGAATTGTTACTTCCCTGAGCAGTGATCACAGATTTCCTTGCCCCCCTGGGCCAACCCCCATTTATACACTGAGCATAACATCTATGGTACGGAACATTCCATTGGCCATTCTGTTGTTCTGCCCATGCTCTTTCTCAACTTCTATGGGAAGATGAAAAGACTCCTTGAAAAGTATGAACATTGCTTAGCAACAACTAAAACAACACGCATTACCGATATTCCTGTCACAACAATCACTAGAAAGAAAATGAACTCTTTCTCAGCTGAAACCAGGACAACCACACTCATTTAGAAGAAGCCAGAATCCTCCAGTAGTTTAAATGTCTTGAATTATACACCAACCCAGCTGAGGTGCAGATACACATCATGTTCTGCTGTCCATGTATATGGCAACAGAATATAGTAGTGGATGGGTATCCCCTAGCACAGAAGTTGACTGCTGATGTCATAGTATCTTAAACTCCTGCAGGAAGGGCAACAGAACGCATTTGCCAGTGTTCAAAGACATTAAGCTGTCAGTGAACTAAACAGTGGTGGGAAGATACAATGCTTAGGAAGATGATCATGTGAACAGAAAGACAAGAGCACAGAATGAAGTAACACAAGAACAGAGTAGTGTCCCTACCAAAGTCCTATGGAAAATGAATGAAATGTATTAGTTAAGCAGCAGTACAAAATGTATTCAAATAACAAGAGTTAGAGATGCTACTTGTTAACATGCTTCCCCAGTAACCTCCTAGTGATTTATTAGCCTTTTTGAAATTTAAGTATTCATAAGAGTAATCTTGCAGTTCCAAAGGTTTTCCAAATATTAGCCTTGCAAATGTAAACAACTGTCAAAATATTAAAGTTGTAGCTCAGCTAGTCTTTAGCTACAACAAAAAGACTCTGGTTTTCAACCCTACTTCAACTAGTTCTGTGAAGGTGATTTGACTTTTTTTTCTGTTTGCATAAAAGTGAGTTTAAAGAGGAAAATAGAAATGAGCTAGAGAAAATAAACAGCTTACAAAGAAAGAGTAGGAAACCAGTTACCCTTGAGTAGACAGGCAAGCTTCCTATTCATTACAATGAAAAAATGAAGGGTAGCAACTGCCTGACCTGTCTTTTGTTCAAATCTAAAACCAAAACATATGTAAGCAAAATGTGAAACATATGTTTTACATATTGGACTTTTGTCAGATTTTATAGATTTGTACGTTTGTCTCATATCATCCAGTCTTGCACGCATATGTAACAATATAATTCTAAGTATATGTAAGAATATTTGGCCGTTTTATAGACTAATCTTCCACACTGCCAACTCTTTCGATATTTGGTGTTGGTTTTTTTCCCCCAAAATCCTCAGCTCTGAGACAAAGAGACTGCAATGGGAATCCCAACTCAAGGTTTTGGTTATCATTTTAACTGAAAATCTGCACAAGAGAGCTAGGAAACGCAAAATGCGCTCTCCTAAAGGGCCAAATAAGAGAAACCTAAATCCTCGTGAATTTTACCCAAATGAATGACGGGGAGAGCAGGGAGGCACCTAACTCTCAGGACTCGCTTCCTCCCGATTAACGCAGGTTTCCGAGGGGCTGCCTCGCCCGGTTCTGCTGGGCTTCAAGAAGCCGGGAGCCAGATCCCAGCCTCGGGGCGCCCCTGCCCAGCCGGAGAGGGCCCGGGGTTGCGGCCTCGGGACCGCGGTACGACAGGAGGCCGCTCCCTCATACCCCCTCCTCCGGTAACAGCGCGGGTAACCCCCAGCCCGACCTTTACTCCCGGGTGGCAGGAAGGTAACGGGCAACCACGGAGAGAGGGGCGGGCGGGGGAAGAAACAAACGCGGTGGCCGCGGGGGAGAGGAGCGCGACGGCGGAGGACGCTGCGAAGGGGGGTGAAAAGGAAGCGGAGGATGATGATGATGATGATGATGATACCGGCGAGGCGGGGCTGAGCCGCCCAGAGGGGCGGCGGGGCGGCTGCCGACAGGAGGCGGCCGCGGCCCGGCCCAGCCCCCGCCGCTCCGCCGCAGCGCGCCCGGCCCCGCCCCGCCCCCCCCCCCCCCCCCCGCGCCTTCTCGGCAACGGCACCAACCGCCGCCGCCCTTCTACAGGCCTCGCCCCCCCCCCCCCCCCCCCCAGCTAGTAATGGCGGCAGGAGGTGTCCCCGTCTCCATCCTCGCCCCCTTCCCTGCCGCCCCCGTTTTGCGTTGTGGGCTTTTTTTTAATGTCTATTTGCCAGCCCCCACTGCCTGCGGAGACTCACCTTCCCGCAGCGAGGCGGCGCGCGCCGCGTCCAAAATGGCGGCCGACCCAGCTTCACCCCATCGCCTCCCGTACCGGGCGCTTCCCTCCCCCCGCCCCATCGGCGGCTCGGGATTCCGCAGCCTCACCCCAGCCCGCGCGGCCGATCGCCGAATCACCGAGCTCTCCCCCCACCCCCACCCGCCGCGGGGAGGAGGACAAGCGTAGGGGAAGATTTCCCCTACTCCCACGCGCGCTCGCGCCCCGCCCGCTAAGCCCACCCGAAGGACCGGGGGGGGGTAGGGGGGAGGTGATGAGGAGTGACACCTCCCTTCCCCACCCCCACCCCCCCCACCCCGTCGCAACGCACGGCCCGTCCCCCTCCCCCTTCTCCCAATGGTTGCGCCCGTGACATCATCATCATGGCAACAACAGCTGCAGCCCGCAGCCGGGGATCCGCCGTGTCTCTGCTGCCGCTGCGGGGGGACGGGCCCGCGCTCTTGCTGCCCCTCGTCCGGCGCCGCTCGCGGCCGGCCGCCCTCTGAGAGCCCCCGGACCGGGGGGGGGGGGGGGTGTGGGTGGGAGCTGGGGAGGGCGCCGCGCACGCGCCGGGAGGAGCGGCGCGGGGCGGAGGGGGGTGGGAGAAGAGAGACGCGAGCGACAGACAGAGAAGGCGCGTGCGAGGGCGCGCGGGGCTGTGCGCGCGCTCGGCGGGGCGGGCGGGCGAGGAGAGACAGGCGCGCGGTGGCGGGGGGGCGCTGCGCGCGCGCGCGCCCGCCCGCCCGCTCGCGCCCTCCCTCCCTCCCTCCCTCGCTCGCTGCGGCGGGGGGAGCCCGTGCGGGCTGGGCGCTCGCTCCCTCAGTGCGTGCCTCGGCGGCGGCGGACAACAATGTTCTCAGTGCGGATCGTGACTGCCGACTACTATATGGGCAGCCCGCTGCCCGGCCTGGACCCCTGCCAGTCGCACTTCCGAGAGGCCCCGACCAGGCGGGTGCCCGTCGTGAGAGTCTTCGGCGCCACCCCTGCAGGTAAGGGACCCCCGCCGCCAAAAGCCGCCGCCGCCCCCCACCGCCGCCGTCGCCGCCGGCCGGGCGGTGACGGCCCCGCTGCGGCGCGGGTCCTGCCGGCGCCGGCCCCCCCCCCCCCCCCCGCCCCCTCGGTCCCCGCGCCGGAGGCAGCGGCAGCTCTTGCTCTTTGTGGCTGGGTCGCGCCCCCCCCCCCTCCCTCCCCACCCGTCGCTGCGGCGCGTCTCACCTGCCAGCGGCGGCTGCGAGGGAGCGCGCCGGGGCCCAGCCGGCGCTGCGGGGCGGCGGCCGGTGAGGAGGGTACCTGCCCCCGGGTGTCCCCCGCGGGGGAGCCCAGCAGCCGCCGCCGGCGGAGATGCCGTGCCGCGTCCCGCCGCGCACACCCCGCCCGGCCGGGGGCCGCGGGCCGGGCCGCAGGTGGAGGGCTCGGGGCCGCTGGGGCTTTGTGCGCGGCGCGGCCGGCCTGCGGGCCGCCGTGAGCCGGCGGCGGCAGCTGTGCAAACACCGGGGGCAGCCGCCCCGCTCCGCGCCCCCCTGCACCCCCGTTAAAAGGCAGGATAACGGCGTGCGGGCGCGGGGGGTGAAGGCGGCACCCCGGGAGGCGCGTTTCTGCGGGGCGAGAGGGTTGAGCCTGCGAGGGGAAGCCTTTGAACGTAGGCACAAGTGAGACTTCTGCAGTTCTTACAAAGTGGGGGGGTTCATGTTGGTCTTACGCCGGCGTGGTACAGCTCGCGTACAACGATAGGCATTGGTGCTGCAGTGCAGAAGGGAACGTCCTAACCGCTGGCCACATGTTGCCCCCTGAGACTTCCTAATGTCACATCCCACTTCTTCGTTGCCTCTTCTCTGTGGACTCCTGGTTACAGTCTCCCCACATCTCAAGTGCGTTTCTGACTGCCAGAATAGATTTATAGCAAAATTTAATATTTAGGAAAATGAATTTAATATTTATTGTAGTTTACCCACACATTAAATATTAAGTTGAGAAAAAAAAACAACCGTGTTTTTTGAGATGCTAGACATCATTGCTTTTGATCCCTTTGTACTTCTGCTGTGTAATGCTGACCTTGGGAATTAAGGTATTTCTGCATATTTTATTGACTTGCAAGTTGAAAATGAGGTATTGGTATGTACACTAAATATAAGGCAAGACAAAAAACATGTAATAAAAAAGCACAATAATGGATGGTATCTTTCCATTCACGCAGTTATTATAGTAGCGCAGGTTTTTTGGGTTGTGTTTTTTTTTTTTTTTTTTATTTAGAATTATCTATCTGTTCTCTGTTTACGCACAGAGGGATGTGAGATATAAAAGCTGTTGTGATCTGATGCATCTACAGCTCCAAAATATTAAGTGGATGAGTGGGATTAATAGATACAATATTGAAATAGTGGGACCTATTTTATTGTAGTTCTAATTTTGCATACAAAGGAGATATTATGTAATAATATTTATGTAATGGCATGAGTAACTATTTCATTATGAAAAAATGTAGAGCCTGAGGTTGTCTGGCAGGTAGCAGGCTTTCTGTGCGTGCATGTGGTTAGCTCATTAAGGCTTATTTTCTTTTAAGAAAATGTTTAGGCTATACCATATCATGAATGTGGCATCGTAAAGTAAACAGTGAAGTAGTTGAGTTGTCCAGCTATTAGGAACACAGTAGGAAATCCCTGGCTTCCCAAACCATAAACTTTAATATTAGTTTGCATAATAAAGGCGTTTCTAATTCATCTTGGTTAAAGGAGACACTTCACTACAGTCTGCAAAGGAAGTGTGACTTGGCTATCTTGTATTTATTTCCTTGTTAAACTTTTTAATGGCTTTTTTTCCTTTCTATACCTTTAGCAATGTTTGCTAATAAGTTTCAAGAACTGCTTATTATATCTCTGTGTTATTTTTTTTCCTTTTTAAAAGAAGAGACAAATGTAGTTCTGTCTTTTCATAGGTGCTGGACCTAAGCAGTCAGAAGTAATGTATGTGACTTCAGAGAGAGGGCTATCCAATCATTTACTTGAGAGTTGAAATATAAAATGAAATTAAGTAAAATCACTTAGATCTACACTGACATTTTCTTTGAGGAAAAAGAAATAGTAAAAACAGCTTCTAATATAGTGTATAAGACAATGGGGTGTACTTGCTGTTTGGCTTACAGGCAGTGTGATACTTGTCTTTACTTGAGTTGGTCTGGATAAGAATAACCCTTTCGCATTGGGTTTAACGTGTATGTCTTGCCTGTAGGAAAGGTGCTCAGTTGCCACGCTGCCTACGTGATAGCAAACCACTATGTCTGTATAGGCTGCTTCACCTCTGGCATGATTAGCTCGGCACGAATCTTAGTGTGTTTAAGGCTGTGTCTCCATGCTGTGCAGCTAATTGGGAGTCAGCTTCAGAACAGTCTTCAAATTCCACCTGCTGAGTGAAGGGGGATTGATTGGTATGTGGAAGTGGCTCATGCAGATGTTCAGAAAGTCAAATGTCTAGCAGCACTGTATCTTGTGTCTACTATCAGCTATGGATGTTGGGTCTGAAGGTACCTACCTACCCTTTCTGCGTCTTTTTCTGGAGGTATTGTGCTCAGTGAGGTATATGAATGACAAGGATTGCCAGTGTTCTTATCTTTGAGGACTTCTATGTAATCCTGTACTCGACAATTTATTTGTAACGGTTTGCTGGTACGATCTATAAAATTAAAGTGGTTTGTGGTATGGTGGTTGAGGGAGGTAAAACCCAGACTTTTAATTAAAAATAATGGAAGGATGAACTTCTAGAATGGACTGTGTTGGCAATAACATTTGTCAATTTGTTTAGGTCTTTTGAAGAAGAAACCTCGTTGTATTTGACAAGACTATGCAAGTCATCTCTTTCTGTCCTACATCTTTGTGTAGTAAGAGCTTGAAAGGCAAGGAATCAAAATTTTGTTTAAACCCAAAGATCCGCCTACTATTTTCTATTGTTCTGTGAAATACAGAGTAAAATTCTGACTACAATAGCAAAAGGTGAAGTGAAGCATTATTGGAGTATGTGTTTGAATGTGCCTTAGCTGGTTGGGCCATTTCATTCAGTTTGGTGGTTGTAGCAGACTGGCATGTCTATTGACATAATGAGTTGGACAACAGTATAATTTCAGAAATGCTACAACACTGCCATGGTGGTAGTACAATGAAAGCAGCATTAAATTCATGCTTTGTTGTATAAGATTGTAGATACTAGTTGATATAGTAGTCTTTGTATCTCTAAGGGAGTCTCGTAATATTGCTGCTTATATTTAAAAACAATAGATTTTAATTTACTAGGTAATGCTCAGCTATGAAACAAAATTTCATTATCTTCTCAGGCAGTATTTCTTTTCTGCTAGCTAGCAATTTCTGTAAATGCTTTTTATAAAAACAAAACAAAAAAAACTCTTCAAGGAGTTGCAATTGTTTATTGGAGTGAAATCATAATGAAAATTGAATTTTCTGTTTACATATGGTCTTTTGTTTAATAATTCTTGAGTTGTTATTCTAGCTGCTAAGTTGTGATGGATGAAGGTATGAAAGTTTTGATGTATTTCCTGCTAGATTTTGTCCATTTCAAGCTCTTGTAGTCTTTCCTCAAGATTTCACTGACCACTTCAAAATAAGCTTGTGAATGCTCATTTGAGTGTTTCTGTCAGGTGCTTATTCAACTACAGGAAGACAGAACCAAACTGTAAATCCATCCATAAAGAAATTGGGGTGAGACTAGATGTCATGTTAGGAGAGACATTAACAAACAAGCTAAGGTTGCTAAATTGTCACTTCACTTGACAAGATTGAGTGCAAGTAGCTGAGGATACTAATTGTAAACTGCATACAAGATACCTGTTGGTGTATGATAATCAGTATTGTAAAACAGATAGTTGAAATATTTTAAAAACATCAGAATTCTGATTTGAGCGTGATTTCAGGCTGATATACATGATAAATTTTACAGAAATAGGTACAGATTTTAAAATTGCTTTTGAAGGGTGTTAGGCTGAGAAATGTGTGTTCAATTGACAGGAGGACCTTTGGAGAAGGCAGATTAGGAATTTACCTAAGAAAAAGCAATGTGTAATTTAAGGAACGATATAACTCTGCTGTCCACAACTGCCACTTTATATAGTTGTGTCTTTTTGAAGGGTTTTGTATTTTACATTATGAAATCACTGATCCAAGAATGAATATTACTTCAGGACAGTACAAAAACTCAACCAGAGGAGGATGTTTTTAAGTTACTCTTGCATGCTTTTGATGTCAAGCTTTTCTGAGGCTGGGTGTAGAGTAGGGGTTTACAGTCAGCAAAATCTGAATGCATTTCAGGTAGACATCTAAGTTTGGTGGCTTTGCTTCTCCTTGGTTTTCTGAGAGGGGGGAAAAAAGCAGAGGCAAATGCTCCAGCTCAAATCTGGCTCCTGTCCAACTGCAGTAGCTCTGGTATGACTCAGTGAGGGGGCCTGCTTATCTTCTTTCTTTCTTTCTTCCTCTCCTTTCTCCCTTCACTGACCTGGCTAGGCTCTATATCTGATCCCATCCCAGTGTCTTTCTCTCCTTCATTGCTGCTCACTTGAGAAGGAATGAACTCATTGCAGGAACTTGCTGCTTTCTACACTCAGCTCATGACTAACTTTTTTTCTCCCATTTCACTACCATTTCAGACACTGTGTCTTGCAATGATAATTCCCTGTAGCCTCCTTGGTTCATTGTCCCAGTGTTCACAGCCGAGCATCGTTCCAGTTGCCACTACTTCCCATATTCCATTTCTCAGAAGCAGGCACTTCTTGTTAACGGTCTTCCAGTCCCTCCTGTGGCTTCATAGTGAGGGTATGAAGATGTAAAATATAGCCATTGTGGTGAGGCTTATGTCTCTACCTTACCTTTTCATATGCTCTCCCAAAATATACGAGCATGACTCTCAATAGCAGGTTATTCTGTGGACTCCAGTATGGCCTAGAAGATTTTCAGTATCATATGGTGTAGTTCCACTTCCAGCATACCATTTCTGCATCTGGCAATTGGCAGGTTTCTCATGCTTTGAAGAACTTTTTGAAAAATAGCCTCATGTCCATTTGTTTTTCTTTTCTCCAGAGGTTTATACCTTCTGTGAGATGTGAACAGGGCCAGAGTAGGAATGAGGAATTTGAGATAATGTATTTATTCTGAGATTGTAAACAATGTTTGAGTTTTGTAAATTATGTGATTGGACTCATTAACCTGTAACTTACCTGGTCCTTAAAAGGATGTGTTTTCTAGTGTGTTGTGGGTTCTTTTATGTGGTTTGTTTTGGTATTACTTTAAGAACCTTCTCCTGTTTTTGAGGCATTTGTTACATACTTTGTATAGATTGCCTGCTGAGTTGTTTGAGTAATGAGAGGCTGCCTGGATAAACTGTGAGATTCTGCTGTGTTGGCATGAAACTTGTTAAGTAGCAAATTTAGTACCCATGTATAAATGGCTTGCTTTAATACTGTTTCTTAAATAAGCCTTAAAATACTGTGACAAAGTTGATGTTCTAACTAGAATCCGGACACTGGTTTCTTAACCATTCTTCTGTTTGCTACTGTAGAGTACCTCTTCGTCAAAATCACTGAATTTATTTGTGCTTTTGTAATTCAATAAAAAAAAAATACATGTATAACTGAGACTGTGTGCTTAGAACTCCATCAGCTGCAGACTTCAAAGTGTTTTACAAAGTAACTGCATCTATATTGGGTCTAATGTATAACTTGGGAATGAATTTTGTGATCAGTGCCCCTGGAAGTAGACTAATGGCTTATCTGTCTCAGCTACAACTTCCAGTTCTGTTACATACTTCTTAAGGGTGCTTTTTGGCTCCTTGTTGAAATATCTTCTTTTTCAGTGTGTAAAATGAACCTCCTCAAAATAACACACTAGCCTGAAAATAGTTGTCTCTCTTATTTTTACCAGAGTAGCACATGCATAAGCACAACTGAGGTTGGCAGGATTAGACAATGTGTAAACACTCAGTGATAAGCAGCTCCTGCTTAGTAATTTTTGCAGTCTGAGTAGACAAGATAAATCTCTGGAAGAAGAAAACAGGTGCGATAACACCATGCTATCTGTTTCTTCTCAGTCTCTTGTTTCAGAGTTCCAGTATTGATCATTTAATACCCTGTTTTGCTAACTGTTGTCATTACCCTGTTTTTGTCCTTTACCCTTGATTGGCTTGATTGACCTCCGCATGTGCACTGGGCCTCTGAGAAGGATGATGATGTCAATGAAAATGTAACCATTTGGAAAGAGGCAGCACAAACACTAACACTAAAAGATTTACAGTGGGTGTTCGGTCTCACTGATGAAGCAGCTGAAATCTTTCAGAATGATTGGACAGGGTCACTGGAGATTCAGTCTCATGTTAAGGGAGATCTGCTGATAAATCTCAGGACAATTAGCAGTCAACTTTTTTTCTTTTTTATTTTTTTAATTAAGCATTCTGTATCTCCAGCTATTGCAAAGTCATCTTCTGAAAAGCCAGCATCTCATCCTCCTCATCTGTCATCTTTGGATGTTGAATTGGCAACTGATGAACTTGCTGCTTCTTTTCTGTCTGCCATGTCATGTGTACTGTCCCTGTGTGTTACAATACTGTGTGTTTTTTGAGTTCCTATACGTCTCCTCTATATTGCATTTACTCTTTGGGGAAAAATTGTTTCACTGTCCATTGAATTGCTATCTCACATTTCAGGAACATGTTCTTGACAGACAGCAAGGTATACCAGCATAAAGAAAAGAATGCATTTGCTTAGGGTCCCACATTAAATCAATAGCAGAACTGATAGTACCATGGAGAAGCTACTGTCTACAAGCAGTGTTATTTCTGTGCTACTACCCAGCCCAATAACAAATAAATGTAAACAATAAAATAATGTTCTTTTATATATCGACCAAAGCTATAGTTGTGGTAACAAGTATACCATTAAGGATTAGGCTTGATTAACAAGTCTAGGGACTGGTTGCAAAGATCTGCTGTGAAATCTGTATAGTTAGACTGTAATTGCACTGTTATTCATGATCCTTGTATGTATTCTGGTGAAACCAATAATTTTAAGGAATGCAATGGAATAATCAAGTATATGAGCTTGCAAACAGGCAGTATGTTTCTGCCTGTGATACAGTTACTTTAAGACTGAGGACAGAGCCCAAAGTACACAAGAATCTAAATACCAGAAAAGTTTGTACTAGATACAGTGACTGTCTGAAATGCTAGTGTTTGCATAGACTTCATTTGTGCATGTTTGTTAAGGTCCTTTTCTTTCAAGAGCTGCTTTTTATTATAGAGAAGTTATAAGATGTGTAGAAGTTTGTGGGTTTTTTGGCAGGGCATTTAAATAAAAATTTACACTTGCTGGTAGGGGCGGGACATATGGCTTATCAGGGAACCATTTGATGTCTGTATGCTCCAGCCTTTCTGTGATATGCACGCAGACAGCCATTTTGGGTAACTTTCCCCCCCCCTCATATATATGCAGTCCTTCATGTTGACTGCATGTTTATGAGTTCATGTTATGTGACCTTGGTGTATGTGTGCTTAACTTTCAGGTTGTGAAGTCATTGTCCTTGGAGATATTCAGAAGCTGTCTGGATGTAGTCCTGGGCAGCTGGCTCTAGGTGGCCCTGCTTGAACAGGGAGTTTGGACCAGGTGACCTCCAGAGGTCTCTTCCAATCTCAGCCATTCTGTGATTACTGAGATTACTCAGCAGTGAGTATCCAGGTGCTCTGTACAGCCTGTTTGTGTGTCCAGGTAATCACAGTTGCATCTAAATGATGTGGAAAGGTTGCCAGGAAGCTGTCTTTAAGTTGATTACCCTGCAGCTGTAAGTTACTGGAAGGTTTTGGCGATTTTAGTGAAAACTGATTTATATTTGGAAAGAGGAAGAAAGAATATTCACTACAGAAACCATTGCTAGGTTGGGTTTGTCCCTCAGTGACAGGTTCTTTTCCTAAAAATTATAGAGAAAGTAGGAGCAGCTGCTGCTTATTTACATTCAATTTGTGCCTCTGTACTGTTTGCCGACTAAACCAGTGTTTACTACAGCAAGGCTGTATGTCCTATTTTAGGCTCAATATCAACATGCGGTACTCAGTGCGAATATTGAAAGGGCTGTGGAATGTTGCACCTAATCCATAATACTTGGCATGACTCCTCAGGGGAGGTTTACAATACAAGTTTTCTGAGTTTTGTATAATGAGATGTATAATGAGTCTTTCATTTTGTGTTTGAAACTACCTGGGTGGGTTTCTGTATAGCAGAAATCTTATTAAGCAGTGGGAATTGGAAACTGATTCAGCCTTCACTTCTGCAGGTACAGCCTTCAGATCAGTAATGAACAAATTTTTATTGCTGCCACCCCTATTATATTTATTATCCAGATGAAGAGGTTATTTTCTGGAGTTCTCTGTATAGCAGCTTTTATATTTCCTTTTTAAAAGTTACCTATTTAACCTAGCTAAAATGCTACGAAAATTTCATTGCAGATGAATCTTCTTTCATGTTCTTGTATGTATTTATTGACAGGCTGAGAGAGTTGGGGTTGTTCAGCCTGGAGAAGAGAAGGCTCCAAGGAGACCTTATAGCGGCCTTCCGGTACCTAAAAGGGGCCTACAGGAGAGTTGGTGAGGGACTCTTTATCAGTGAGCGTAATGACGGGACATGGGGTAATGGCCTCAAACCGAAAGAGGGTAAATTTAGATTGGATATCGGGAAGAAATTCTTTACTGTAAGGGTGGTGAGGCACTGGAACAGGTTGTCCAGGGAAGTTGTGGATGCCCCATCCCTGGAAGTGTTCAAGGCCAGGCTGGATGGAGCTTTGAGCAGCCTGGTCTAGTGGGAGGTGTCCCTGCCCATGGCAGGGGGGTTGGAACTAGATGATCTTTGAGGTCCCTTCCAACCCAAACCATTCTGTGATTCTGTTACCCATTGACCATTAAGCAGATGGTTTTGTGGCATTCACGTTTGTAAGCAGTGAAACCTATTGTACTGTCTGTAGGAAATTATAAGAGATTCCAGGCAGTTTCTTACGTCGATGTAAAATGAATCTATTTTTATAAATGGTTGGTATCAAATATTTTAATTTTTGAGCTGTTTGAATTAGCTTTGTAGAACTGAGACTTAACCATCTTTACTGTTAGACCTAAATAGTAGTGGTAAAAATAACCCAGTTCTGCTGTGGGTGTTATCTGTTTGTCTATTTCCTAAAACAGAAGCATGTTTTTACCCTCAGGTTAACGTTGAGGTTGGAAGGGACCTCTAGAGATTGTCTAGTTTGGCCAAGCACCTGCTCAAAGCAGGGTCACCTAGACCAGCTCCAAGGATGGAAATGCCACACAATGTCTGGGTAAGTTCCTGAGTTTGACCACCCTCACAGTAGAACAAAACAAACAACAGGAGATAAAAAGAACAAACAAACCCACCCAAAACTTTTTTTAAGTTTCTTGTGTTTCAATTTGTGCCCATTGCCTGTTGTCCATTCACTGGGCACCACTGAGGAGAGTCAGACTCACTCTTCCTTTCGGTTTTGTATTGGGTATTTATACACATTGATAAGATCCTCCCCCACCCCCCAGTCCTTCTCTTCTTGAGGCTACAAAATCCTGGCTCACACGGCCTTAATCGTCTTCATGGCCTGGCTCCAGTATGTCCATGTCTGTCTGGGGAACCCAGACCTGGACCCAGCACTCCAGATGAGTCTCACCAGTGCTGAGTAGAGGGGAAGGGTTACGCCCCTCAACATGTTGGTGGTGGTGTTCTTCCTAATGCAGCTCAGGAAACTGTTGGCCGCCTTTGTGGCTGAGGCACATTCCTGGCTCGTGTTCATTCAGGACCCCGGGGTCCTTTTCTGCAAAGCTGCTTTCCAGACAGTGCCTCCACCCCATAGTGATGTATGGAGTTATTCCTTCCCAGGTGAGGACTTTGCATTTCCCGTTGCAGGGCTTCATGAGATTCCTCTCTGCCCATTTCTCCAGCCTGTCAAGATCCTGCTGAATGTCAGCACACCGTCTGGTGTATAAGGCACTCCTCCAAATCTTATCTGCAAACTTGCTGAGGGTGCACCTGTTCAATGTCCAGGTCATTAATGAAGATGTTAAACAATACTGGCCTTGGTATTGACCTCTAGACTACAACGCAAATGACTGGCCTCCATGTTCCATTGTTGCAAAGCTGCTTCTCTTCACTTAAATTACATTTCTCTCCCCCATGCCAAATCTGTTTTAGAGCTCTCCAGCGTGTGTTTTGCTGTTACTTCTTCCTTTTTTTTAACATACCATCCTCTGAGGTGCAAGTATATGCACTTCATTTAATCTCTGATTACAGCATGGTTTGTTTTGTAGCGTTTATAAAACTTCTATGGAGATATCTTGGGTAGGGTATGACTATGTAAAAGTAATAAATCTTGGGTCTGTGTTTTCTGTTTTTTTGATGGTATGTTTTACCTGAACAGAAAACATAGGAATGATGTAAAATAACTGAGTATAGGTCATCATTAGACTTAAAAGGTGTTCTGTATCAGAAATACAGTTTTAAACTGTCCCATGTTTTTCTTACTTCAGAAAAGTGACGTATGTTGTGCATAAAGTAATTTAACTTGCCATGGTAATTCAGGTCATTCTTTATTATGTTTTTTTTATGTACAGTTCTTAAGGAATTTATGCATTCATGTGTACGTTTGTAAACCTGCAGTTGCCTCGCAGAGATTAATTTAGTATCTTTACGGTCTAGATTCCTGTTTTGAGTCTGATGCATTAAAAAAAAAAAATCAAAACAACCCCAAACCCACCAACAAACCTTAGGATAGATGGGAAAAACAGAATGAAGTTCTGCTAAGCATTTACAGATTGTGCTAGCATGTCAGGTTTTGGTGAGCTTGTGTTCTTATGCCAGCAGTTGGAAACCTAATCAAGGAAATAAATAGTCATTTTAAACCACTGCTATATTAAAGATGAAAGACTTAAGAACAGAAACCAGTTATTTTAGGTGATGTGTAGATAATGGTGGATAGTCCTCACTCCAAAAAAATTACATTCTGTATAAATGGAGCGTTAAAAGGTGTAGAAAGAGTGATATGTTATGAAAACAGATGGCATGGCAATATTGTTAGTCATTATTTTGAAGTGGAATTTTGTAGGAGGAATTGCCTGAATGGAAAAACAGGAGGAGGGGAGGATGTGTTGAAAGGAAGGCTGGGAATGGAAAGGAATATGTGGAGCATGTGAGGTGAGCTGGGGGGAGGCGGGTTAGAGGAAGGAGAAGGCTGAGAGCCAGGACTGCGGAAAATATTGACGTTGGAGTTGCAACAACAGGGACCAGTTATCTAAGGCAGCTCCCTTTTGGTTTCACTTGCCTTGGCTCACGGGGCTGATTCATCCCCTGGAATTTCTTATCTCCAGACTTGTGGCTGGAAGTAGATGAGGTGTTACTTGAGGTTTATTGCTCTGTGTAGTGGGAGAAGAGAGAAAGAAAACAAAGTCTGTCCCCCCCGCCCCCGACTGAGAACTGTCCAAGAGGTGTAGAACATAGTGGAGAACTACAATATTCTCATGAGCACTGTGCAGTTTGTGAGCGTGTTTTGTGTTGTCTGCTTTCATGAAAATTTTTATTATTATTTTTAGGTTAAGGGATGTGAAAAGGTAAATTAAAAAAAAACCAAAATCTAAATATCTGGTGTTCATCTCCCCAGTATATCAGTAGAAATTAACTAAAACCAGCCGCCATACTTCAAGCCTGACTCTGCAGTGTGATGCATGCGCAAGAAAATACATCTTTTACTGGCAGAGAAAGATAGGTGGGCTTGCATAATGTAGGTGCGTATGTGGCAGATTTAAAATACAGAACAAAAAACAAACAGTGAGAAACAGGTCACTTGTTCAACTGTTCATCTCTTCTTTAGGGTAAATGGGCTTTCTGTAGCCGGTTCATATGTTGTGCTCTTCAGTTGCTTCCATAAAAATCTTGTTCTGTGTAAGCTTGATTTGCTGAAAGAAAACCCTAGCACATCTTATTCTTTGCAAGCTAGTCTTTGGCTTTTTCAGAATGTCATTCTCTTAGGGAAACCACTAGCAGTACAGTGTTTTAATTTTATTAATAAAATAGCTCTGTAGCCATCTGACTCACAGTAAACCATTTAATTTCACTGAATGTTGCAATTCTATAGTTTTTAAAGGATGAGTGATTGCATTTTTTACTTGTAGAACCCTCATGACCAGGGACTTGTTGTTTTGGTAGCAGAACATTGACAGTGAGAGGCTAAAGCTTATGCATTTGACAATAAAGTCGTGGAGGTAACATGGTGATGGAAAAATAACAGTAGATCAGAGTGGAATTGGCCAGAGAACCTTAGTAAGAGGTTGGTTTAGGAGAAAATCTGGTGACTGAGATTGCAGTGTAATGCTTTTATTATCTGAAGATATATAATTTGATATACGAGGGTTGGGAGAAGCACAAGTAATGTTTAAAATTGAGTAGTACAAAACTTTGGCTGTTTTTACAGCTGCTCTGCAGCAGCCGTCAGTTGAAACTTAAAGCTTGATCATACAGTTGAATCTCTGCACATGCCTCTAAGATAGATTGATGAGTTTTCAAATGCAGTAGCTTCCATTTTTTCCTTCTGTATTTAATTATTGATTTTAAATATTTTATGATGTGCAGTATGGAACAGAAGTTTCTTAGTCCAAGAGTTTGATGCAGTAACCATCACTTTGCATAAACGTTGCTTTCTGAAGCGATCTGATTTTATTTGGTTTGTGTTTGGACTAATGTACAGTGTGGTTATTTGTTAATGCTTTTTACACTAGGAAGTCACTTAGAATTGTGGGGAAGGGGGAAGAGAAGGCAAAAACCTGATGCAATATATTTGCTGAGCTGAGGAGGCTTTCAGGGGGATTTTTGTTTTGGTTTTTTTTTAGTGGAGGTAGACTCAGTCTACTGTCCTCAAATAATTGGGTTCTTTGTTAGCACAGTTTAATTGAGGTTTCAACTGTTGTAGAGCTGAAAATAACCTATTTTTTCAGAGTATTTTGTGAGCTGCTTATTGATGCTGTAATGGATAACTAAAGAAGGGTAGATGATTTTCTACCAGGTGTGTGTTCTGAAATATTGCACACACTGAAGCTCTGCAGAAGAATTCTGCTGTTTCAGTTCATCAAAACAGTAAAACAGGATACTGCTAGTGCTAGAGATAGTATATTCATGCAAGGATTACAGGAAGAGACATACATGAAGAGAAAAAGAGTAAAAAATAAAACTTGGGGAATTAGAAGTCCGTTCCATTTGCATTCATGAAGTAGTGCCAACTCTTTTCCTTCCAAACATTATTGAAATGGTTTCTTAATTTCTTCAAATATGTAGTGATCTGTTACAGATACCAGCTGTTCCTTCATGTAACTAGACGTGATGGAGTTAGATATACTCTGCTATTCTGAATATAAGCCTGGCTCTTCAATATCTGTAAATTGCATACCCAGAACCATAGTCTTTTTGCCAGAATAGAACCTAGTATAGCTGTTACAAATCTCATGACAAAGTTGTCAACAAAATTTTGGAAGTTAAATTTTATTGTACCTGATTTTTCACCTTTTTTTTTTTTGCAATTAAGTCATAATTGGAAAATTCTGCAACTGTTGTATTGATGTCCTTTATTTTCTTATAGTTTTTAGGACAGGAGAGGAGGAGTGTGTGATGGGGAGAACTAAATCTTTGGCTCTGTCAGTACCAGAGTGATTAGGTATGAGTATAGTCTTTTGTGATTATACTTTGAAGTGTATGTTTCATTTGTTGATGTGGGTTTGTAAGGGAAAATTAAAGTGCTTAGGAAAATATTGTTTTAAAATCAGTTTAAAGAGGAAACTTGTAATTAAGGGTCATTTCTTTGGTATAGATGACACTAGTAAACGTCTATAAAAGTGATCCCAGTTTTTTTTTTTTTTTTTTTTTGGGGGGGGGTGTGTGTGTGTGTCGATTTTCTAAATATTCTTAAAAATCAGTTATTATCACTGATGCCAGCCAAAATTTCTTGGTGTTGCCTTGTTACTTCTTGTGTAGATTTTTCTATGAAACTTACAATGCTGGTGAAAAGGATGTCACGATCTGGTTGTCATAGTGGTAGTGAACTAGACCTTAAGTGTAACTTCACAAATTCTTTCTAGTGTTCCAAGTAAGGAATAAACCATGAAATCCTAGTTATAATTACTGTTAGAATACTAGTGAATTATTTTTAAAAGTACGATTTTTCTTTCCTCCTTGTAGTGCTTGTATTCTCTCCATTTTAAAAGAAATGTCAGAACTACATGTAGTTCCATGTAATGTCTTAAAAAATCACTTTATGAAAGAAAGCAAGATTACATATTCCAAAGTACAGCAGCTGTTTTACAGCATCTAATTACAATGGTTGTTTTTTCCAAAGCACTGTGTTTTAAGCAGTTTCAAACTTGAATATTTAATGTATTGTGATTGTTAATACATAATATAAAGGAAGTATATTCTCTGATATTGTTTGCAAGCTAGGATCAGAATTGAAAGGAAAGAATACGAGTTTTTTTGTATGTAAGGAAGCAGTCTTTTTTCTAACCTGTTGGGTTTTTTCTATTTTTAATCCATTTTCAGTTGACCAACAGAATTCATCACCATGATACATTGCATATTTTACAAGGAGAAAAGTGCTTTTTCGTCAACCGATGTTCTAGTAGCTGCCAGCATTTAGAACAAGGAAATCTCCAAGTTGATATTGGAGGCTAGCCATGTAAAAGGATGTGGCGCCAACTGCATGAAGTGTTGTTTTTCTGGCAGATAGCTTTTGTGTACACTCATCCCTAACTCAGAACTAAATCTGATCTGAGATGGTTTCTGCTTTTGTGCATTAGTTGAAGTTGAGCTCTGAATTCATGAAGCACAGGTTATATCTGTAGCAAAAATTGTTGCTCTCTGACTGTTTTTGTAGTTGCACAGTGAGGTGGAGAGCTCTTCTTCCATTCAGGAACTTCAATCACATTTTAACATAAGCTCTGTTGCAACTGGACATCATCGTCTCTCATTGCCAAGCTGTATGTTGAAGTATTTAGCTTTAAAAATCATCTCTCATGAGGCTTAGTGGTATTTCTACGTAGGCCCAATCATAGACAAAAGACTTTACTCCAAAGAGGGTTTGTAATGGTTGGGATTGTTGTTTTGTATTAGAATTTGCTCAAGCAAATCTATTTAAAAAAAATAAATAAAATGAGACATTTTCTCCTGTTAGTAAAGAATGTGATGAAAATGGAGTGATCTTTACCAAAATTAGAAATAAACTGGTAAGAAAAGGAATGGTGGATGCAATTAAAACTCATAATTTCCATTAAGTGAAAGATGAAAAAAGTAAGAAATGCAGTATAAGATTATGATTATAATTAATATTTATTTAGAAATGGGTTGCACTCTTTCCAGCGGGGAGACAAATATTTGTTCTGTAATTGTCTGCTAACAGAGATCTTGATCCCGAACTATTGAACAGTAGCAGCCATAATAACAGGATTAATGTGTCAAAAATGTCACGTTTAAAGATTTTTCATTAACTTGGCATTGTTGTAGGAAATCATGTATTAAATTTTTTTTTAGGACAATTTCTTAATATTTGAGCTATTATTAAAATTTCAAGGGACAGTTCTTCAGTTGAGTGCAAGGAAGTTTGTCAGTAGATGATCTGGCTAATGTGGTTCCATAGCATCAAGACTTGATCTTTCAAAGTATATAATATTCATAATTCCTATAAAATCAATATATTCCTGGCTACTTCTAGGAATTCCACCCTTACAGACAGTTTTTTATAGAAATGTACTATAAGTGTTTTTATTTAGAAACAATAATTGAAGTCCTGTGTTTTTTCTAATGAGTAATTGTCAAGGGTAGTTAGTTATGTGTAGGAGAGAATAAGCAGAACTCACAGTTTCATTTCTTATTTGCGTATGGGGTTAAGTTTTTAGTTCTTTATGACTGTAATTTTTAAGTGATCGCTATTTTTCATGCAGTCATAACTTAAGGTTTTTGTCTCCCACACAACTTCCCAGTTCATGTCCAAAACAGAATTTTCCACATCAAGACCTGAAAACCTGATAATAGTAAGATAAATCAAAAGACTTGCCATATTGAATCAGTGCCCTTTTAAGCAATATCTCTGTTGTTTGGTCATTACTTTGTACTTCTACTAATTAGAGTTACTTTAAATTGGATTAAACTCTTGTAAGAGAGTAATTCATTCAAGTTGGCCTTGCAAGATTATGTTCAGATTGAAAGCTGAGAATCACGTGCAGAACCTTTGCAAAGACATTTGACTTTTCTTTCTTTTAATTCTATTCCCGCAAAGATATTTTTTTTGAGTGTTTATCGCATGACTGCATTTCTGTCTGAATGCCATTTATGCAGTTAGTGAATGATTTTGTGCTTTAAAATACTTAAGTAATTCTTAATTTGGTGTTATAGATGTAGAATCAAGACTGAGGGACTGAATGAGTTGTACAGGATCATGAGGGGTTTAAAGTGTGATTCATCTTCCTTTTGTTGCCTTTAGGTGTCTTAATTACAAGACCATCATTTAAGATAATGATATGCACTAGTGTGTCTAAGAATTCCTCACAAGATATGTGCCTTTATGCCATAATATTGTGTGCAGATTTGTACAGCTAAACTAATAAGCAATAGACTGGAAACAGACATTGTACAATATGTAGTTGAACAATCATAAAACAAAAGGTGTTATTAAAAGGTTATATTTTGAGGGGAACTAAAGATGGCTGTGCTCATCAATTTCATCTTGTTTCATTAAAGTTTATGCTTTTTTCATCATGTTAAGAAAGATTTTGAGTATTCTGTACTGATAAATGATTTCAAAGACTCACAGCATAGCATTTTGTTTTCTGAAGATTAAAGTTTTGGCTGTGCTGTGTCTTCTAATGTTTTTGAATCATATTCAAATACAAGCCTGCATATGTGCTAGTGCACTTCCACTTTCTGAAAGAATCGTTTGAAGGATAGTCCCTGACATAGTTTGGCTCACACAGTTCCTTTCTTTAAAAAAAAAAAAAAAAAAAAAAAAAAATCCTGGACAGGAATACTTGGCAGACAGTCAGTCCTATTGGAAAATAATAAACACGCCCCTGCCAGAAAGTGTTTGAATTTGTTACAGTCATCTGGTCTGGACTAGTAGCTGCTTAGAGATCTATGAATAGCAACAGTAGAGGCAGAGGAGCAATTTTTCTACAGGGGTAGGGTTGAAATGATTCTTATTTGTAAGTCTGCCTTTGTCATCAAAGAGTTAAAAATATAGGGGTTTTTCTCTTAACTTTTTTTAATAAATTAATAATATGTTGCAATAAAATTTAAAACTTGCTGGGGCATTCATTTTAGAAAAGGACAGTGCAGAAACACTCTGGTGAAACTGATGAATGATTTTCTGACTAAAGCCAAGACGCAAAATAAATAGCCTTACCTATGTTTTTAGATCTCAAGGTCTTTTGGTGGTTTTGATGGCAATTCTTTTCTGCTTTTCCTAGAAATAAAGGAATTCTTTGTCTCTTAAAGGGCTAGAGCCCTAGAGGTTTAATGGTCAGCTTCTCTTTAGAGTTGCACAAGACTTACTATTGCTTTTTCTCAATATGAGGTTTTCAGGTTGTTTTCCCAGTCCACAGCCATCACTATTAATACTATGATGTTGTGGTCATCTGTGTGAGAATTTCCTCTTGTGTGTGCTTTCTTCTCGATGCACTTTATATTTATTTTACTGTTGATATATTCAAATTAATTGACTAGGATTTGAAATAATCAATTGAGTATTGGTCTTAACTATGCAAAATACTTTTTAAGCACGGATTTTTATTCCTGGTTGTGGTCTGTTTCCTCCACTTGTCCAAGTGTTTGAATGTCCCCTGGAAGAGTAAGCTTTGTAGAGGAGTCTGATGGTTAGGGTGTTGGTGTTCAGATTTTGTTTTTTCCATCAATTTCCTGTGAGGCTTCGGAAAATGCTTCTAATATCTATAAAAATATAAAGTAAAGAGAAGAAAAGACCTAATTTATAAATTGGCACAGTGCTGCATTGGTAATCTGATCTAAATAATCTGAATTTACATTATCATATTTTCACCCTTTGATCTAATTGTGAATAAAATATATATCCTTTTATTCATCATCCTAAACTTTGCTATCAATACTTCCAGGTTCTTTTTTCCTGGATGCCTGAACAAATTCAAGTGTGTCAGTTGTTTCTTAAAGTCATTGTTAATAATCTCATCATCATTGTTCAAAGGATTGGATTAAACCTTTTGCTCAAAAGGGCCAGGAGCTGGGACAGCAAAAGACATTTAATTGTCCAGAAGAAAAGTGATACCATTAGTACCGAAAATAAAATGCAAATACTTCCAAATCTGAAACACAAGCATGGGAGTATTTGTGTTCAGTGATACTGGTGTTCTCAGAGATTTTTCTAGACTTGAACTAGGGACTCTAGTTAAGTAGTACTCTTGTTGCTTTACAAAACTGGGTACATCCCAAGATTCTTTTTTTTTTTTTTTTAAACAACAAATAAGAGATTATGGCAACTTTACACTTTAACAGCCCAAAAACATTTTACTAATGTAATCTTAATGGATTGTGAATTAACTGCAGCAATAACTGTCCAGCAGACCTCAGGGACAACAAACAATTTGGAGGTATGATTTGTCAGTGTACTTCTGAATTTGTATAAACTTCATCTGTGTCCTGACACTGGATGATTACCGTGAAGTTGTTGCATGGCTTCAGGAAGACAGCCTTTCTTTTCAGCTCTTGAAAATGTAAATAATTGCTTCTGAGGGAGACTCTTAAGTGTTCTTTTAAGCAGTTAGCAGTAGTGCTTTGGTTCTTTCCCAGAAGTGTATCATACCATTTACATTAACAACCTGCACGTACTTTCAGATTTGGTCAAGTTTACTGACTTTAGGGGAAGTCATAGGTTGGAATTCAAGCACATTTCTTACTTAAGCCTGCCATCAGAATGCAGGTAAAATTATTTGAGGACCTGTAGTCCTCCAGTCCTCTTACTGCAGTTGATCTCTAAGGGCATGTAAGCTGACTTAATGTGCTGGTAAAAGCTCTTAAAGGATCTCAGCATGGAAAATAGAATATACCACTAGAGGTATCTGGATGAACAAAACCAGTATTGAAGATGCAGAATCACCAAATGGTGTTTTACAAGGTTAACCTGGGTCTTCAGATTTGGTTGCTAATCTTTGAGTTCTCTGGGGCATCTAAAGGGTATCTAAACACACATTTGAATAAAGCAAAAGCTATTTTCGAAGAGGCGGAGACAATCACTTCTCCAACAATGAAGAGAAAAAAATACGTTCAGTAGCTTCTACTTCTCTTTGTATTCTTTTAGGACTAGCTTCTACTATTCCAGCAGTTGTAGCATGGGAAAATAATGGTTTGGGAAGATTACCATATGTGTGTTCTGCCATCAGCTGAAAGAGAGACCTAATAAATACTTGTTTCTGTAAAGCCTTGGGTAAAAAGCAATAAAGCCAGTACAGAAAATCAACTAGTATGGAATAAACTGGTTTCAAATGTTTACTTTGTAATAGTTTCATCAAAAAATATATTCAAAAGCCATAAAATTACCTCTCACAGCTAATCTATGCTGTTATCCCCGAGTTTTGCCTGTTACTGTGATAAGGAGGCTTCATCCTGTTTGCTTACAAAGTATACAGTGTACTGGGAGTTAAATGGATTATATTTTGTTCTGTTTTGTCCCCTCCCCGTTGCTCCCTCTTTTAGCTAATATTTAGTCCTAAAACTCTCCAGTGTGCTTTTTGTTGTTTTGGTTTGGTTTCTTTTTTTTTTTTCAGTGCTGTACTACCCCTGCTTTTGTACGAAAACCTCTTAGTCCATGTGGACCTTTGATGAATGCAGTGAGATGTCTGTATTTTGTTTGGATGTTATTATTTCAGTTATCAGATTGTAGTGAGGAGCTTAATGAAGTCCTATGGGTATCTTAAATGTGGAATGTCCTCCATCCTATTACTAGAATATGTAGCTTTTAAACAGATTACAGCTGAAAAGTGAGGACTTACTTTGATCCAACTAGATGACAATGATGATTACTACTGTTTTCTCAGTGCATTGGAAATGCAAGTTCTCGTGCATTTTTAAGCATTCCTGTTGCTTTTGGTGATCCATTCAACTCAAAGGCTTAATACAGTAAGACTTGAAATATTAAACTTGCCTAGATATTTGATTCCCTTTTCAAAACATGGTAATTAGTAGACATACATTTTCAAAACCTGAATCAATAAAGTTCTGTTAGTGGAACTTTGTATGCAGGTTTTCATAGTATGTGCTATTCTTGCCATCTTCAATTTAAGCAGGATTTTGCGTAAAGCCAGACTTCTTAAAATTATAGCAGCAGTCCCAGGGGATGTGAAAGAAATTATCTTGGGAACACAGGTAGACCTCTGATTTGTTTTTTGATTTGTCATCCTTGTTTTCAAATGACAACCAGTTCTGTAGTTGTAGTTGCAAGGAAACATTCAATACTGCAACCAAGTCAATCCAATAAAAATGCTGTCTGCTTGAGCCGTCAGAGAACTTCAAACAATAGTTCTGAGATGCGAACTAACCCATTCTTAAAACTATGCGAATTTGAGTGCCAGTAGTAATGTTTTAATGTCAGAGTACTTTTTACTGTTTCATTATTCATTGAGCTCTAGAAAGTAGTACCATATTTGTATGCATCTTTTTTGCATTCTGAAAAATGTAGAGCCCAGACAGGCTCATAGAGTCAATAAAACGGGTAAAAGAACATACATATGTGGATATTAAACTGAACAGCAGCAAACTCTTAGATTTGGAATCACTTTTCTGAAATAAGTGTTGTAAAACTTTAGACTTACTGATAAAATTACTGTCAATTCAGGATGCTTCAGTCACAGGGCATGCACTTATTAATTGGTGAAGTTTAGTGATATTTATTTCCTTGAAGAAAAACTACCTTTGCTACTTTTTGTTTCTTTTTGTTGTTGGGCTTAAGGTTAACTGTGATTGGATGACATAAACATTTGTCAAAATAAATTTGTGTAGAAACTGGAGTCAAATTTAAAAAACAAACAAACAAAAAACTAAAATACTAGAGGAGGTCATAGGCAACCTATTTTAGGTGACCCTGCTTTGAGTAGGGAGGTTGGACTTGGATGGTCTCCAGAGGTTTCTTCCAACCTCAACTGCTCTGTCAATCTGTTATGTGACAGAAGAATTGCATTTAATATATCTCCATTAAAATAGGTTTATCCAACTAGTTTGTATTTCAGATTTTGTTCTTTGTTTTGTTGAAAAACTTTAACTCATTCTGTTGTCTTCAATTAAAAGGAAGAATACCTAAATCATTTCTATCCAGTATTTATGTATGGAATTGAAACTAAAAGCAAATTTTCAGCTTTTTCTCCATTTTGAATGAATAACATTGATCTATTTGACAAAACTAAAGATACGTGTTCTGCACCTGCTTGAGAGAGAATGTCTCCATCACAAACTGGATTTAGAAGAACTCTAATTCTAGGCCGCTTGCTTTTCCATTTCCATGGTTTGATTTTCTTTAAAAATGTTTGTGTTGGACATAGTTTCCTTAGATTTTAAAAGCATTTAATTGAACTTATGTTAATGGATTACAGGAATCATAAACCTCAACCTTAAAAGGTTTTCTTTAAAAAGAAGGGGTTTATTTCATAGTTACTTAAATGGAAACAATTTGGGTTTATGGCTGTCTCCTCCTAATATGACCCTATCAAAAAGTTTTAATAGTTTTGTGGTATTTAGTTGCTGAGGGGTCTTTGGTATCCATTTTGTGAGAGTCTAATGGTACTGCCCACCACTTATTTCAGGGCTGGATTGTTTATGTTTTAGTTTACACTACATTAGCCAGTCTTTTCAGAAATGTGATTATTCAATAGCACTGACATATAATTTTTAAATCCCTAAAAATATTAGGGTAACAGTTAACCATTTGGATAAAGGACCACGATTTTAACCAGGTGAAATTAAGGGAGAAATTCAGTACAGCTAACAGTTACACTCTAGTTGTTCATGCTGATGTACTGCAGCTGTTACACTCAAGGATTACAGACTTCTAAGAACTGAGTTTGAAGAGAGACATACTATTAAGTCAGTAAGTGATTAAATCTTCAATCGTGAAACAAAGGCAAACAGCCAACACTTAGTAAAATTTGCATAGTTCAGATTAAGTTACTTCTGATTGTTGGCGTTTAAGAGCTCACTTAGCATGCAGAGTATCCCTTCAGCAGACTTATATTTGTCAGTTTTGGTGACTGCAATGACTATCAAAGAATTTTTAACTAGGAATACTCCAACACAAGTAAAAAGAAAAGGGGAAGGGGAAAAAAAAAAAAAAAAAAACATTCTGAGTTTGACAGTGCTCTTTTAGTCCTGCAAGTACAATTTTAGAATGGAAATATTTCAACTGGAGTGCCCCTTACTTGCACAAACACACCCACATGCTGTAACTACCATATATATAATTAAGATTTACACAGATGTGTTATTAGGTTTTTCTAATATACAATGTATCTTGCAATTTGACTGGTTTTGAGGTCTATGATAAAAATATTAATTCTTGCATGCTTTTGCACATACGGTTTTGGTATTGTTATTGATGCATTTTTATGTTTTTATTCTTCTCCTGTTTGTTTTATTGCAGCTTCATTGTTCTTTAGCTATGTGCCATGAAGTATAAGCATACTGGCTCTTACTGGCCTGATGAACAACAATACTCATTCTAACTGTAATAAAACTAATTAAAGTAATTTATTGAGAGCAGAGGATGCAGAAGGGCTACTTGGTGATTTTTTTTTTTAATATTTTTTCTAATACTGCAATGTACAGAATTCAAGGTACAAGGTTTTTGGTAATTTGGAGCATGTCACCTGCTACTATATGCTTTCATTTGTTTTGAATTATAATATGTAGATGCAAATTAAGAGCTGGAGTTTCATTTTTAGAAAAATTTAATAACTTTGGGGTTTTCATCCCTTTAAGGACCATAAATATTTCACATGAGAAGCTACTGGTTATAATATTTATTTGTAATAAACTATTTTAGTGCAAGTTTACTGTGTAATTGGTTTGTATCAATAATGTGTAATGTTGATAGACTTTAAGGAAGGTGAAGAATTGCAGGAAGTTAAATAGTGCAACAGTCATACATAGTTATGTAAATCACTCAATAGTTTGAGTATTCAAACAAAATGAGATGTTGTATGTAAGAACAAAGAATGTAAGCAGTGTCCATGGTATAGAAAAGTGACTGTGAAAAGAATTTCTGGTCATTGCAGGCAAGCAGCTGAATGAATATCAGTGTGATGCTGAAAGAGCTAATGTCATTTCTGGTTACATTAATAACAGGAGAATTCTGAGGTTGAAGGTAGCATTTGTGAAACAGATGTGAGAAGCAATGTGTCCGACTCCTGTGCCAATGTATTTTAAATTATGTTGAAAAAATATAGAAGGCTCAGAAGAGAGTTTTTTCTTCCTCTAGAGGATATTAAGATGTATTTTTGTTAGATTGTATCAGGAGCTTGTGAAGAATTGATGAGAAGTTCTAGTCTAGTGAAGAAAACCACGGGAAGACCAAACACCTGAAACTTAAGCTGGTCAAATTTGAACAACTCAAATATTTAAGCAAAGAAGAGTTTCAGAGGGGAGTTTCAGGGATTTTAAACTGCCTGTTAAAGGAAAGTGGTAGCCTCCTCTTCTCCTAAAACTAGACATGGATCTTTCTAGAATGACTGCTTTTGTCATGTGAGCTACTGGACAACCGTGTTAACTTCTAGGTCTGCAATATCCTGGAAAGCAGACAAATTGATCAAATCTTCCCCCATAACTTAAAAAAAAAAAAATACATTAAATATCAGTACACTGCATCAATATGATTCAGTGCTGTATCAGTGCAGGGTTGCATTTGGGTGAGAAGTACTGCTTCTAGTTCAGTCTCAGCAGTGTGGAGTACTAACCATAGGCTTCTGAAGTAGAAAGATTGGAGTTCCAGTTCCCCATTTAGGCTCCTTGCATTATCTCAGAGCTTACTGGCTTGTGCTGATCTGAGATGACCCCAAGTATTAGGGATTTAGGTATAATCTGTGTGTAGGATTGTGCTTTCTGTGTCTTGGAGCTTGTGAGAGAGCTCACTATCTTTGCAACAGCACTCTAATGGTGTTACTCTGTAGTAACAGCTATGCAAACTGTGGTATCAGGGGCAGCTGATAACGTTGTAAATGTATGTGCTAGTTCAACCTGCTGTAACTTGTCCATGTGCTCATGCTTCCAGGGTTGACAGGCGAAATGTCATGCCTGTACTTTCAAAGCATTTGAGCAATCAGATGTAGTGTCTTCACTTGGTGTCACTGTCACCATGGTCACCGTCACAGTGGAATTGGAATTTGAAGCTAAGTGTAACTTTTCTATGAAATGTGTCCTTGGGTAGTCAAGGTCTCTCTCTGCTATTATCTTAGTATGGGGGAGGGAGGTTAGTGTTATTGAGCAGAAGAGCCTGTGTTTTCTTCCAAAGCAGCTGTTAAATGCATGATTTGAGTAAACTTTAGCTTGATAAGCCAGTTTTTGAGATTGGCTTGTCCTTAGAAATGCATCTGATTAATAATTCAGCATGTGCAGGATTGGATTATTCTGACTGCTTGTGACTAAGAGAAGATGCCAGTGCTGTGAGTACTCTCACACCATGTAGCTAAGGGCACAAAGGGCAAGTGGTGTCAACCTGCTGTCTGTTCTTCCTGGTTATAAGAGAGAATCCTATGATGAATGCATACTTTACTCTTAGTAACCAATTCAGTTCTTAGCTTATAAAATAGATGTGGGTAGAATTTACTTGCCTCTTGATTCTTTCTCCATTTCAGATAAGCGGTGTTTCTTTATATATTTAGTAGCATTTTGGCCAGTTGCAAAGCCAGAAATGTTTGGTTGAATCATTGGGCTTCATTGTGTATCCATTATTGCTAATATTTCCGATGCTTATGGCATTTTGGCAGATGTTATTGCCTTGTTTCCTTTGTGTGAGGAAACCGTTCTCCAAAATGATGTAAAAGACACATGAGATACCTTTTCAGGCAGTGTTTCATCCGATTAGATCTACATAAAGATGAGGCAAATGTGCCAGCCTAATAAGGCCAGTATTGTAGTAAACAGAAATGCAGTTTGGCATACCCAATCTATTTTTATTCCAACCCCTTTCTATTATTTAAAAAAAAAAAGTAACACTATAAAAAGCAGCTTCAGGAGGTCACAGCATCAGGCCAGACCTGGTTTGATTCTGTACTTACGTAAAACAGAAAGCCTCTGCTGTTCCTTTCTAAAGCAAGTGTGTATTTGTTCCTGTTACTGTTGAGCCCTTCAGCACCAAGTGATCAAGTGTACTAATGCAAAATATAGCGTCACAATATTCTTTGGAACAGTTGCCTTTATTTCTAGACAGATTATTTATGTCAGTACAAGTATTTCACTGGTATTGCACTGATTTATGGCACTGAGAGACCTTTCTGGCACTATCACTGCCCTTGCTTCTTTCTGAGAGTGTGAGAAGTCATTGCAAAATACCCATCAGTATTGTTTTGGAAACAAATGTTTCCAAATAGTCAGGGCCATCTACTGAAAGCAGCTCACCCCTTGCCGTCAGAGATTTCTTACTCAGTCATATTTTACACAACCCATGTTGATGAAATACAAGTCAGAATGAATCACTGAAGAAATCTCAAATGGAATGGAGAGATAATTGTGGTCATACAAGAAGCAGCTGACGTTGTCATGTTTACTTCAATACCTGCACCAATCGCAGGAGGACTGAGCCTCTTCTAGACAACAGGCTTCATTTGTTGTCTTGAAAGTTAGATGTCCTTCACTGAGTATTCACTGAATTCAGTATTATTCATTTATGTCCTTCACAGAGTATACACTCCAGCTTAAGTGACTGTTGTTCCTGGTTGAAACCCAGTTCTTAAAGGAGAGAAATTAATAAAGGAAGAAGTTGTTTGCCAGAAGATCACTGCTTTCTGGCCAGTCCAGCTATCAACAATTTCCCTATTGTTCCCCTTCTGTCAGCAGTCTTCGTCTGTCGATTTCAGGGTTCAGGTGACTCACAGAAACTCCTAAACTACAAAGCTATGCCATTTTGAGGGACAAGAGAGGTCTAAAAATAGGCTTAGTTGAGAGGACTTTATACTCTTCAGTGGCAAACTATCAAGCACTCTTCATTGTATTCCTCATAAAGCTTCAAGCTTCATAACATAAGATCACTATGATTTGCTTGGCAATGCAAGTTGCATTTGATGTTTCTGATTAAACGTGTGGCTTTGATTGTTTAAGCAGAATGTGCTCCTAAGAAGACTCTAAGGAGGCGGTGACCATTGACCATTTCTGTGCTTAAGGAAGGCAGTGAAACTTATAATTTAATTTAAAATTTCACAAATACCACAAAGTGATTCTCTTTGTGCCTATGAAAGCATCATTTTGGAGGGTGTTTTCCCCTCAACTTCAAAGGGAGATGATAGCATGACAAAACGTGATGCTCATTTTCTGTTTTGTGTTACATATTGATGTAAAGTTTTAGCTTGGATGGTAGTAGAAATAAAGCTGATGTAGTATCTGGTAATTACAACACAGAGGTGAAAAACAAGACAACTTTAGAACATGGTGGAAAGTATTTGAAGTTTGTTAGAAAATGTATCTGGTGGTGACAACCCGAAGTTTCACCCAGTTCTTCCAAATCTTTATGCGTGTAACATACCTGTAAAATGTAGTTCCAAATTTACATGGTGGGGAATCACTTTTCCATCTTCTGTTGCTGTTTTGCTTTCTAGCTGTTTCTAGGCGTAGCTGGTTTTTACCCCTGAAACACTGGAGAGGTGTTGTCTGTACAACTGCTGTCTTAAAGTAGGATGAATTATCTGTTGAAGGGGTTCATCTGCACCTACTCCTCTGACTTAGAAGCAGCATAATGCTTAACTCATTAGATTGGATGAACCTCATACTTCGAAGAAAACGTAGGCCTTTGGACCAAGAAAAAAGATCCATCTGACTCATAGTAAGTATGTAAAATATGCAACTTTGTAGAGATGATGGTGCTGTTCCTACTATTTTTATGGTTCTTTCTCAGCACTTTTTTTTCCTTTTTCCTTGTAGGTCAAACTTCAGTGGAGTCCTTAGTCTCGTTTCACTGTTAGGTTCATGTAAACAGTACAGTTCTGTTGACAATTAGACACATGAAAATAAAGTTACTCTTATTTTTTCCCCAGGGGACAACAGTTACAGAAACATCTTAATGGAGTGAACAGTAGCACAAAGTATATGATAGAAGCTTTGGATTCAAGTACACATAGTAAAATGAGCCAAGATAGGAAATTGCAAGTAAACATCCTCACACGTTTAGATGGGGTGCATGGGCCCTAAAAGTGCAGGCAGGTAGCTAGACAGATCCTGTCATTTATACTTGGTGTGATAACTACATGAAGAGTAGTTTTATCGGTAGATTGTGTCTACTTATTTTTGTAATGATTCTGCTTTTGCTGAAATAATTGACTTGGCACTAGGAAAGTTTTAAAAATCACTTTGACCGTATTAGCTCCATCTGAAGTTAGACAGTCCTTTATTGCATGTGTCTCCATTAGAAAAAGGAAAGTTATGTTTATCATGTACACTGGGGGCTTGTCTGCACAATTTTTTTATAAGCAATGAGCTGCAAATTAGACTGTTAAGCATTTATTTTTTTTTTAACTAGAATAAAGAGACTTTAGAAAATAGCATGTTTTGTAATACACATCCCTAGAGCTATATGTCTTCCAGTTGAGTGCAGATGTTAATTATTAGTTGGTTAACCTCAAATTTCTTTGGAGTAGAATTGTAAGCCTGGTCACATGGCAAGCCACAATGTTGATTTCTATCATCAGTACTTCTTGAAAGTTTTCTTAACAATTGCCTTACTTTTTACTGAATGTTTAAGTAAATTGGCATTCTTTTGCATGCCTAGCTACACGTTGTGGTGGGTGTGTCTTGAATCCTCTATTGTGGGGTTATTACAAGTAGATTGCTTTTGTTCCACTCTTTTTAAAGTGATTTGATAAATCAGAATTCTCACGCAGTAACTAAAAAGTGTGCTGTACTATCCCTGAGGAAGCATTGCTTCATTTGTGCAGATATGTTTGAATCTCCAATGCTGAGCCAATTTCTCGTGCTGTGATTTCTTTGAGAACTTTGTTTTCATTGTATAGATGTTTCTTTATAAAGGACATTCCCAAAACTGTCATTGGTTTGCTTGGGAGGGGAGAAGGGGGGCACAGGGGGAGAAAGAGGGAAGGGAGGAGGGAATTCTTACTGTATATAACTTTTATCATGTCTATGTTCTCTTTAGTTCTTTTAATTGGTTTGTCTGTCACAGCTGTTTTCTGACCTGTAGGTGTTCAGTAAATCTGTCTTAAAGCTTGAAACTTACTGGTTTTGTTAATTTCTGATGTATCGTGATCCCACAGCCTTAAAGCATGAACACTTGATTTCACGTTGGTTAGTTATTCTGTCCACTTATGTTGTCCAGTAAATAACTACAAAGTATATAAAGCTTTACTGAAACATCTCTTGATTATGAACCAACCCCCTTTAAAAAAAAAAGACATAAATGTGAGTTTCCCCATTCACACTGTCTGAACTCTGATCCAGTTATATTAACATTGATATAATTGCTCTGCTTTTAGAAACACTTAATTTACTTTACACTGTGGATTAATTAGTTCTTTTTCTCCACGTGAAACTCAAGTCATCTTATGCTGTTTACAAGTGATAAGAATAATAGGATTTATGTCTTGAAAATGTAGAACAAATCCCTTTCCATTCTATTAATCTTTGGAAGTTACTTACTTTGTCAATCTAGTTTGCCAAAAATACTGGCTGGCCAGCTTGCTTTAAAAGTAAGGAACATCTAGAGATTGTTATTGTTTTTAAAACCACTTACAGTATTGGGCCCACTGTTGAATGAGACAGGAGTCATGGTGACGGAGGATGCGGAGAAGGCAGAGTTACTGAATGCCTTCTTTGCTTCGGTCTTTTCTGCTCGGCCCAGCCCTCAGAAGTCCCAGGCATTGAATAAAGTAACAGGGAAAGAAGAAGACTTCCCTTGGGTTGAGGAGGAGCGAGTGAGGGATCAATTAGATCATTTAGATATTCACAAGTCCATGGGCCCCGATGGGATGCACCCGAGAGTGCTGAGGGAGCTGGCAGAAGTCATTGCTGGGCCGCTCTCCATCATCTTTGAAAGGTCCTGGAGAACAGGTGAGGTGCCTGAGGACTGGAGGAAAGCCAATGTCACCCCAGTCTTCAAAAAAGGCAAGAAGGAGGAGCCAGGGAACTACAGGCCGGTCAGCCTCACCTCCATCCCTGGGAAGATGATGGAACAGCTTGTTCTGGGCGTCATCTCAAGGCACGTGGAGGAAAAGAAAGCTATCAGAAGTACTCAGCATGGATTCACCAAGGGGAAATCATGTCTGACTAATCTGATAGCCTTCTACGATGGCATGACTGGATGGATAGATGAGGGGAGGGCGGTAGATGTGGTCTATCTTGACTTAAGCAAAGCGTTTGACACGGTCTCCCACAGCATCCTCATAGGGAAGCTTAGGAAGTGTGGGTTAGATGAATGGACAGTAAGGTGGATAGAAAACTGGCTGAAAGATAGAGCTCAGAGGGTTGTGATTAGGGGCACAGAATCTAGTTGGAGACCAGTGACGAGTGGTGTTCCCCAGGGGTCAGTACTGGGTCCAGTCCTCTTCAATATATTCATCAATGACCTGGATGAGGGGATAGAGTGCACCCTCAGCAAGTTTGCTGATGACACAAAGCTGGGGGGGGCGGCTGACACACCGGAGGGCTGTGCTGCCATACAGAGAGACCTGGACAGGTTGGAGATCTGGGCAGAGAGAAACCTTATGAAATTCAACAAGGGCAAGTGTAGGGTGCTGCACCTGGGGAGGAACAACCCCATGCACCAGTACAG
Source organism: Fratercula arctica (assembly GCA_947846985.1). Taxonomy (NCBI): domain Eukaryota; kingdom Metazoa; phylum Chordata; class Aves; order Charadriiformes; family Alcidae; genus Fratercula; species Fratercula arctica. The sequence goes on from CANTUZ010000003.1 coordinate 73,925,179, forward strand.
GTTGGGGGCTGACCTGCTGGAGAGCAGCTCTGTGGAAAGAGATCTGGGAGTCCTGGTGGACAACAGGATGACTATGAGCCAGCAATGTGCCCTTGTGGCCAAGAAGGCCAATGGCATCCTGGGGTGCATCAAAAAGAGTGTGGCCAGCAGGTCAAGGGAGGTCATCCTCCCCCTCTACTCTGCCTTGGTGAGGCCACACCTGGAGTACTGTGTCCAGTTCTGGGCTCCCCGGTTCCAGAAGGACAGGGAACTGCTGGAAAGGGTGCAGCAGAGGGCTACCAAGATGATTAGGGGACTGGAACACCTCTCTTATGAGGAAAGGCTGAGGGATTTGGGTCTCTTCAGTCTGGAAAAAAGACGGCTGAGGGGGGATCTTATCAACACTTATAAATACTTAAAGGGTGGGTGTCAGGAGGATGGGACCAGGCTCTTTTCAGTAGTGCCCGGGGACAGGACAAGAGGCAATGGGCACAAACTGGAGCACAAGAAGTTCCACCTAAACATGAGGAGGAACTTCTTTACCCTGAGGGTGGCAGAGCACTGGAACAGGCTGCCCAGAGAGGTGGTGGAGTCTCCATCTCTGGAGACATTCAAAACCCGCCTGGACGTGTTCCTGTGTAACCTGCTCTAGGTGACCCTGCTCTGGCAGGGGGGTTGGACTAGATGATCTCCTGAGGTCCCTTCCAACCCTATGGTTCTATGATTCTATGATTCTATGATTCTATTTTAACAGTTTTCTGTCATGAGCTAATGAAAAGCTGACCTCAAAAAAGACTGTTTGCTCAAATATTTTATAGCAGTTAGTTAACTGGCATTCTAATATTTCCTTGTATTTGCAGACAATGCTGCTTTTTATCTTTCTGTAGTAAAATCGTGGAGGCGGCACAACATAAAAGCTAGAGGGGTGTACCTACTGTTTAACTGTTCCTTCCCACTTTTAAGAATGTGGCAGTACAGGATTGTTTTTCTTTGCTTTTAAAGCAGCTAACGTTTAGGTTATAGTTTTAAGTGCTCCTTATGCTGTCTATCAGCTGACATGGATATTGGGTACAACTGCCCTGTACAGCTTTGCCTCTGTGTGTTCTGGCACAATAAGTTATGGTGAACTTGGCAGAATTGATATATGTTGAAAGAGTAATCTCTTTTGCAGGATGAATTTTTAGCCAGATCAGTGTTCCAGCTCAGTTCCTAGTGCAGATGTCCAAAGTCTTGTACAGTTTCAAAAGAAAAATGGACAAGCTTAGTTTTCATCTGATTTTATCTCTACTGTACAGCTGAATTGCTTTTTCGAAAGAATCATCTTTCGATGTCATGTCTTCTCTCTGTATAAACACATGGAGGATATTTTTGTATTGAAATGCTTGGAGCACAAAGTTGGTTTGGGGGTTGTTTTTTTCTTTCCTTATGCTGTATTTTGCTTTTTTTGCTTTCCCTTACCTTTCCTGGAGGAATAAAAGGACAAAAATTAAAACCTGAGGAGCATATATAGCAGTTCTGTATAGCTGTGTGGTATTATTTAGGTTGCCCGGAGAGGTGGTAGATGCCCCATCCCTTAATGTCTTTCAAAAAATTACCTTAAAATGTAATAACTTAAAACATGCTTATATTTCATCAACAAGTCATAGGTCATATTTAAATAAATTTGACATTTTAATTTGGAAAAACCAACCAGTAAGCAAGTACTTTAACTCAAATGAATCTATATACGCTTATAATAAAGCTTCTGATGTGCTTTCTTTATCAATTCAGCTATAGTGTTTGCAACCAACTGCATTAATTGTTTCACTTTTTGGCACACTTGCTGAAGTTGATGTGTGCAGATGCTGAACATGCAGTACTGTCATAAAAATGTTTTTAGATTAAAGTTCATAAGGAATCTAGTACATTATTCATTCCAGCCACAAGGTGACTCATGCTGTTAGTTACATTCCTCTTATAGGACTGGAATTGTGTGAGAAAGTATAGACTCACAATAAAGGACAGCCTACAGAAATAACTGAACCAAATGCGGTTTGTAACGTAACAGGTTCCCTCTTTATGGCCTGGCCTGATCTTGATTGAGAAGATTAAACAGTATGTTAGATGTCAGTTGTGCTGGGGTTGAACTTAATGTTGGTCAATTTGTGTTTGGTAGATAGTAGGTAGAAGTGACATGTAAAAGCTGGTGTCATTCTTACACCAGTAAAGCATATGTGTCATAATACCATTCATGGTTGCTTAGTTCTGTATGTTTTGATAATATATTGCTGCTTCCTGTAGGAATTTTATGATTTACCGGCAGCCTCAAACTTCAATAAATTGGTGGCTTCAATTTCAACATATCTAGCTTTTGCCTGTCTCAAACTCTTCTGTTATTCAATGTCTTATTGTTAATTGGCTTTCTTTTTTTATACTGTTTATCAAAACGTAGTAAATGATCGGAGGCCTAACCTGAAATATCAGCTACACCTAGGCAACAAAGGAGAAAAACAGGCTTACGGTCCCTTGGAAATACCAACAGAAACTTTGATAATCAATACTTTTAGTCATTCTGTTTCCTAAGGGAAGGAACAAATTACATTACTTCTTAATCTAGCTCAGCAAGGTCTGCCAAGTGGCATCTACTGGCCCAATTCAGATTGTTTTTTCACCTTCATAGAATCATGGAATGGTTTAGGTTGGAAGGGACCTTTAAGGGTCATCTAGTCCAGCCCCCCTTCAATGAGTAGAGACATCTTCAACCTTCAAAGTTGCCAAATTTTAACTAGTTCTCCTCCCATCTCATCTTTTCCTCATCTTTTGTAGGAGTTCTGCAGTCCCTGTTTATCAGTGCTGCATATAAATTCTTTGTTAAAAGAACAGCAGGGTTGTGGTCACTAAAAAGTGTGAAGGTATGCCAGAAATCTTTTCCCCTGTGTGAAAGCATTAGGATGATTTTCAATAATGTGATTAAATGCTATTTTTTCGCATTCTCTCTAGCAACTAGCACATGGTGCTCAGTGACTTTTTATCCAATTACTCAGCTGGTAGTCATAATCTTATTTATCAACCACAGTCAAAAATTTAACCCAACTAAAACATTCACTTTTAGAGGTTTTTTTTTTTTCCTGTAATTTCAATGTATTTATAACTTTTTGTGAAGTTATCTGCAAGTCGGAGCTGAGATAGTGATATTATCTTGTACATGAAAAACTGAGGTTCTGAAATGAAGATACTAGATTTGAAATTTCTTGAACTTTTGTGGGGGTATAAGTTTTTTAGGGTTTAAGTTTTTATAATGTTGCAATGCTTAATGATTTAATTAAGCATAGAAATAATTAGCAGTTTTCTAAATCATTTGTTTTTAGCTGTCTCTGTAAAAAAGGCCCCCTCTGCCTTTTTTACATGTGACTTGGCCATCACAATAAAAATTCCAAGAGAAAGGTGGGAATGGTATCTGTTTTCTAGAATGATACTCATCTGCCTCGATGATGAATCTTTCCATATGTGTTGATGCCTGCTTTATTGCCATAAATTTCTAACTACCATGACAAATGAGATATGCATTATACTACGTTCAGCATGTAGTTCTGACTGACTTGCAGATTCCAGGTCTTTCCTGCATATCAGGTGAAGCTAAGGTTCTGTGAAAGAATCACTGTCAGTTGCACAATTAAACTTTTATTTAATACATATACCTCAGGAGCCAAAGACTTAACTAGTAGCACTTAGTTCTGGCACTTACTAAGTTTTCTGCCAATAGATTGACTGTTTGAGTTGCAAGTTGAATTCAGGTTATCAGTTGTTATCATCTGCCAGTCTGCTCTGTCTGTTTTTGCTGTCATTCTCAGACTCCTGCTTCCTGTTTTCTCCCCATGTTTCTTTATCTCTCCATTTATCTTCATTTATCTTTTCTCTCACCCTCTCCATGAGTGCTTTACTTTTTCGGGGTTTCCTCTTTTTTCTCCTTCATTTTTCTTACTGTGCTTGCTGGATACCAGCAGTAGAGCTACTGAGAACCTAGGGAGGGGGAGTCTGTATTTGACTGCAGTTATTCCGCTCTTGCTGCGCACTATTAATGCTCTTAGACAAAATCACAGAAGAAATACCCATCATAGCTCAGAATTTGTTTTTGTTTTTAATGGAAAAATTGTAGTGTGTAGTATATCACTTAGTTGCAAAGTATTAACTTGTTTTTTCTTCTAGTTGGTCCTATAGTTATTCAGGCTTTTTCCTGTTAATTTTTCTCTGAACTAGGTGCTACATTAAAGAAAAACTAAATACCTGAACAGTTTCCATATATAGCATTACTTAAAAGATTACTTAAAAGTACCATGCTCATCCACATAGTTGTTATTGTAAATATGTGGATACACAGTCCACTAAATGTCAATGATAATGGTGATAATAAGAATCTTTTAGTAGGTGTCGGATGCATCTGTGCTATTAAGATTCAAGGATAATTCCTAGTGAGCTGCCGGAGTAGTGAGTTCATTCCACAGCGACCTTTCCAGAACATGAACAATGCTGATTATAACTAAAGTGTACTTGTAACTTCTCTGCCTCTCTGATTTCAGTGCCGTAGCACATTCAAAACACAGGATACAGGGAGCTTCTAAAGCATAGTATCTTGACTCCTAAAACAATAGGAAATTTCTTAAAACATTAACAGAAAACATTTTAGAAAAAGCTGTGGCCTGATAGTGAAAAATAAACATCTTTTTTGACAAAGCATCAATGCTGGAAAGAGTTTGTCACACTTCTGTCACTTTTGATAATGTTCTAGTCTTGATCTTAAAATTTTAAGGTCAAATGTGAGGAACACATCTTTGGGAAGGCTGGTTAAAAAGTGTTAAAACATACTGCTTATGTATCACTGCTGTCATTGGTTTGGGAAAAAGGATAAGTGGAGGTAGAAAGGGGTCAAATCTGAACAGAGCAAGGAGACTGGTACTAAGTACTCCCTCTGAGCATTTGTTGAATTAGCTTAAAATGTGAAGCTAGATTGCTGGCTGGTTTTTCTCCATTATTTTTTTTTTAATGATATGTGAGGGAGAGCTTTTGTTTTCAGTGCAGAAAGGTAGTCAATAATTAGAGTTGTGCTGTGCACAGAATTTCAACAATTTAATAGCCAGTGAGATAACCCTATAAAATAGGAATGTCTGGACTGGGTGATACTACATCAGCAACAGATACTTCTGAGTAACACTTCAAAACATTTCTTAAAGAATGCAGACATTGCTATAAATACCTTGTCTTCGCAAGTGAAACATCCAGTCTACACAGTCTTTACAGCCTCTCTGAAGGTTATTGAGTAAATACAAGACAACCATATGAAATGATCTGTACAAGACAAGCAGTCTTTGGATACACGCTTTCTGTAAAGTGCTCAAATGTTTAATTTTTTTTTCTGTAGCACTGAGACAGAAAAAGATCTTGCAGTTCTAATTATGTGAAGAACTAGAACAGTGTGTATGTTATCAATTAATGACTGTAACAAGCCTGAGATAAGAGTGCTACAAAGACTGGGCTTTCTTTGTAGAAAGGCAGGCTAGAGCAGGCAAAAAGCCATGAAACCCTTCCAGTGCTGCCAAGAGACAGCAGACTTTACAGAAGATGAAAAGAGGGGGATGGATGCCTAATTCAAGATGAGGAAGTGAAGTAGCATGTCACAAAAGAAACCAAAATAGGAAGTAAGATACTTAATAGTGTTGCAAAATGTGCAGAATAAAATAGTAACACCAGCTGTATTACTGAAAGAGCATTCATTTACATATTTTGTAATACATAAAAGAACAGAAGAAGGCATAAAAAGATCATATTTGAAGAGTCATAGATGCTGTGCCTGTATTTAGCATCTATTGACTTAAGTGGATGGTAAGGTCTTTATCTGGAGTGGGGGGAAAAAACCCTTGTTAGTAACCACAGCTGAGGGTGTGGCAGGGATCTGAGGACTGTATCCACAGTAGAAGACAAAAAGATAAAATATAGATTCTTCTGAAATGCCATGGATAAATCAGCGGGGAAAAGAGTAAGTCTAAAAAGAGCTGGTGGTGTTTACTTTTGGTTTCAAGGACCTTTTTTCTTGTATTAAGACTCTTACCCTCCCATGTTTTTTGACAAGTGAACAGACTATCTAATATTTTGACAAGCAAAATAAAAATAGAGAAATAACATTACTGTAGCATGATTTCCCTATACCACACTATTGTAGTGTAAAGGAGAACATCTTGCATCAGAATTAAAAAAACCCCAAAACTGAAAAATGCTATAATATGAATTTGATTTTTCAAATGCTGCTGTTGTTTCTACTGCTTAAGACAGTTATTTTTGCACTTGCGCAGTACCTCTTAAGAGTTAGTCCTGAATAGCTATTGAAGATATGTATAATAATTATTGAACAACTGTTAAACTGAAGAGGTTAAAAATAATCTGAAGGAAAAGGGCGCAGTAGGATTATTTTGTGTGTGTGTATGTGATACAAACTACAGAATTGCTCAGGATTTACAATTCTGTTAGATGAATCAGGATTCAGACTAGCAGCCTTCAAGAATACAGCTTCTGTAAATCGTCTGTGGACCTGCTCCCTCTAATAGCTCTGTGGAATTGACTTTGGCTGGGGATCAGTTCATAGCAAACCAAAGGCTGCTATATCAGCTGAAAATCATTTCACTTGTGTAGAATCCTTGGGGAAGACTTTGAATACGGATTCGTGCAATCTCAATTTATAGCATCTTTTTAAAAAGCTTCACTGGATTACAGCATTTTATCACCCTATATGCCTGCTGTTGCTTTTTTTTCCCCCGCTTGGAAATGTCTTGGACATTCTGTGCCTTCGTGCATAGCCTTTCTTGGAAGACTTGTGAATAAGCATATTTTTCCCTAATATGTTTTTAAATAGTTTTTTTGTAAAGGATAATACTTTCTCCTAGACTGTTTAATTATATTAATGCAAGAAATGGACAATGTTTATACCATTATGTTATTTAACGTAAGTTATGCTAATATGACTGATTTATGGAAAGTTTGTGGTGAAATATGTTAATGTTGCATTGAAAGGTTTTATTACTTTGGGGATTGGGGCTGTATGTTCTATTTTCTGAAGTTAATACGGTTAGGCTGAAGCTTCTACCCTGAACAAAGGTTTAAAGCAGAGACTTGCAACTGTAACACCCTCTGAAATCTTCTGGTGAAGTTATAGATCACAAGGTAGCAGGTGTAAGTCTACTAACACTAAGAATTACTTTACTTTGTTACCTTTTCCAAGACTTCTGAAATAGTTTGTAGTCTCAAGAGGTTGGCACCCTGGGGTCATTTCTGTTAATTGGTGTGTGCCGTGTTAGACTTGGGTAACAGCCAAATTCCCACACAGCTGCTGGCTTGCACCAATCCCCCCTCAGTCTGGTAGGGCAGGGGATAAAATAGGAAAAACAGAAACAGTAAAGCAATAGGTTGAGATAACAACAGGGCAATTGCTTACCAATTACCATTGTGGGCAAAACAGATTCTACTTGAGGAAAATTAACTAATGTATTGCCAATTAAAATCAATTCAGGTAGAGAGAAACAAACTCGAATGTTAAAATGGCACACCTTTCCTCCTTCCTCTCCCAGGCTCAGCTTCATTCCCTCACTCCAGAGGAGGGCACGGGTGTTGCAGTCAGTATATTGTGGCATCTCTCTGCCACTCCTTCCTCCTCATGTCTTCCCTCTGCTCTGGTGTGGATTCTTCATGGGCTGCAGTTCCTTCAGGAATATCCTTGTGTGCTCCACTGTGGGATCCTCCACAGGCTGCAGGGAATATCTTCTCTGATGTGGGCTCTTCCATGAGCTGCAGGGGATATCTGCTCTGCCATGGAGCTGTTCCTCCTCCTCTTTTCTCTGACTTTGTGTTCCCTTTCTTGAACATGTTTTCCCAGAGGTGCCCCCAGCTTGGCTGAGGGGCTCAGCTGTGCTCTGTGGTGGGTCTGTTAGAGCTGTCTGTGTTCCACACAGGGCAGCCCCAGCCTCTTCCCACAGTCACCACCCCTGCAGCACCCCCCCCCTCTGCCAGCAGCTTGCGACATAAACCCTGAACACAGACTTAGTAAGAACACAGTTTATTTTCTGGGTCATGAAATTCTGTTCCCTGCTATTGCTGCTGCAGTATATCCCTTTCAAAAGCCAAAAATGATAAGCTTATAACATACAAAAGCTGTTAAGAACTACTTTAATGAAATAAAAGGATATGTGTGATAAGGAGTATCGAGTGTTGCAAATTTGCTTATGGGTATCCTAAAAACAGGGCTTGTTTTTGTGGAGCATGTCATCTAGCTGTCATCAGCTAGAGGAATAGGCTGACATGGGTTACCTGCAAATGGTAGATCCTAATGCAAATACAGAAGAAAATAAAAATTCCAAGAAATATTTGTAGAATTAGTTAGCACTGTTTGAAGAACAGAGGAAGAGAAAACCAGAATGTGGTGGTGTTTACTTGTTAACATAAACTAATCTGACTCCTGACGGTGTGTATATTCTACAGTGTATCATTTCTCTGGGATTACACAAGCTTGGTGGTGTTCAGGAATTTATAAATAGTCAACATATCTGAAAAGTCTCTATGGAAGATAATACTGATGAAAACACTGTTAACCTTATCACAATTAATGTCAGGGGTTTTTGCTTGCAGTTTACAGTAACAAATAGTCTTTGGAAATATTTTATGGTGCTTTTTTTCTAACTAGCTATCTAGATGACAGGAAAACACCTGTTTTCTTCCAGTTGAACTACAATGTTTCAACTGGTTTTGTCTGACACAGGAAAAAGAGGGGAATAGTGATTGGAACAGTGTATACTCATTACAGCATTTAATAGACAGATGAGCCTCATGCAGAGGTGAAAGTTCAAGTTCAGTTACCAACCAGGAAAACTTTTTCTCCTTTGAATATGTACTCACCAATTTCCATTTATATGTGGCTTGTGTTACTTTCATCAAGAGCTACTAGTAAGATAGCTAAGAGAATTTGTGTAGCAGTAACAGTCTTTGAAAACTAATTGAAGGAAATGTAAACAAAAGGCTGTGTGACTACTCTGCTCCCCCTTTTTACTACTGACTTAGTTTTTCATCTCTTACAGGATGCAGTAAAGTACACAGCGTTAGTTTATCTGGGACTAGTAAATACGCTCTTTTCTATTCAGCTATGCTTTGGCCAGTGTGGGCTAATATAGTCTGCCTCTGTTGCATTCACGTGGATGCTTTTCCTATTGGAATAGCAGCTTGGCCTGTGTTGTCAGCCTGTGTGTGCCAAGAGCCTGGTATGATAGCTAGAATCTGTAGCTGCAGCCAGCTACGTTTTCCTCCTTCATGTGTTTTAGTTCATTTTAGCTGGCATCCTGGTGATTTTTGACACTCATTCTAGAAATATCACTGATATTGTCCGGCTGCTTACATGAGTAGTCTGTCAATAGAGGAAGCAAGAATAACATTTTCTTTATGGCTCATTTTGTAGATGGGTATTGAATTAAGCAAATATTTAACCTCACCTTGTGTGTCTGCTTGTTTATGCTAAGAAAAGAAGAAAATACTGTTGCCATTTCTCATAACTCACAAGTAATTAAACTTGTGAAGAATGGTTTATATTCTTCCTTGATCTCTGAGGTGCTTAGCTTTGGTCTCCATTATTTCAGGAGATTTCTACTTTTAAATTATCTTCTGCATCTCTGGACTTCCCTGGTTCTAGTTTGACTGCATAACAGTAAATTCATGAGTTATATTTTTCCTACAATCTCCACTATGAAGTCACTTATTTTGCTTGGTGATAACTGTAGGTAATAGCTGTTCCTTTCTGATGATGTACCTGTACATCCTATAAATGGCTGTGTTTATCAGTAGTTCTGCAGTTGGAGATCAGATTGTTTTCTAATGTCACAGCAGGAATTCAAAACAAGTCCTAATCAATTCAAGGCAAGAGGAGGTAGTTTTATGGAGGTTGTCAGAATATCTTTACTGAGTTGACTTAATAAATATCCTGTCTCAATTTTTATGGTTTGTTCGTTATTTATGTGAAAAGAAATAACAGAGCCTCTCTTCCGTATTGGAAAAGTTAAAAATTCTCAGTAAGATAAAGCCCTTTCTTTTGGGGCTTACAATTGATATTTTTCTATCAACAGTAATGCCCAATGTAAACTAGCCTGAGAGGCCTCAAAGATTATTTCTTTTGTAGATACCTCACAGTTCACAGTATCTAATGGACTTCAGTTTTGTGTGACTGTTGCATGGCTTTCTAGACCAGAGGAGACAAGACTTGGTGAACCAGGTGGCCTTGTAGGCTTAATGTTTTAAATTACTAAGATGACTTATATTTGATATAAAAAGCTGTCTGTGAGGAAGCTGAGTGGATGTCAGTTGGAGAAGTGACAACTGAAGTGTGTACTTAGATACTCATTATAAGTCAGTGTTTCAAATGTAATTTTGTTTGATGTTACGTATGCTATTGTCTTTGAACCTCTGAGCAGTAGAAACATCTGTTCCAGGGTTCTCAGACCTCTGGACCTTGGGATCTGGCACATTTGCTAGACAACTTGAGAGGAATTTGTCTTTTGGAAGGTAACAGATTCAAGGAGGCTTGTGGACTTCTTGCTTGAATCTAGAAACTGCCCAGTGATCTTGGATTCTGGGGAGATGATCTGCCCTGGTTTGAGATAAAACAGAACCAACTTCCTGTTCAGTAATTTTTACTTTTAGCTAGGCCTCTTCTAACTCTCTGAAATTAACAGCATGTTGTGTCTAAAATGGTTCCTTCAGAGTGATAAGACAGTTTGTGCAAAGGAATGGTATGCAGAAAGGCCCTTACTTATACTTATTGCTGTAACAACCAAGGTCAGCTAATTTCATTATTTGCCCTGTTGGAGGGTCAGAAGCGGAAAAGCGTAGAGGGGTCCCACCTGCAGGGACGAGCGGACAGGACAGGTGACCAAAAATTGACCAACAGGGGTATTCCATCCCATCTGCCCCATGCTCAGTATAAAAGCTGAGGGATCAAAGGGTCAACTTTCTTCCTTCAGTGGCCGACATCTGAGGAGGACCCTGTCTGTTCACCTGCCTTTGATCCCAACCCGTGTGTTCCTGACTCCAACTCTGGAACCCAGTTCCCACCTGTCGCTGAGTCCAGCCTGGGACTTCCCCAGCGCCTGCCAATGACATCATGCTGGGAGCTTAATACGGTTTTGTATATACTGTGTCCATTTCATTAATTTCCTTGTTGTTGTTTTATTAATATTTCATTAGTTTAGTTTTTTCTAAACTTGTAAATCTCTTTATCTCTCCTCCTTCTCTCCATGCACAAGAGGCTGGGGGGGGGGAGCGTCTGTTGCCAGCCAGTCGCCGATTTGGCCAAAACCACGACATGATCCTTGTGCTGCTTTCAAAAGTGCCAGACTGACATTATGCCTCTGCATTTGGAGGGGGTGACCTGTCCCCAGAACCAATGATACATAGCATTTTCTTCTAATTTGTGAGATCTCCTTGTCTGCTTTTAGGAGCCTACTAAAGTGGTGTGATACTTAATCAATTTTGATCTTTGTTTTTGAATATGGGGACACACTTTCCACATAATAATTTTTTACCTGTTTTCTCTTGTAGTGGTATATTTAGGCATCTTGAATGTTTGGATTAATTTTTTTGGATGTCATTCAACTTTACATCTAAATGTTCTGCTTTTCTCTCATCTTTGTTTCCTCTCATAGTTGTAGTGGAAGAACAAATCTGTTGACTGACTTTTGCTGCACTGAACCATCCCATAGATGGAAGATTGAGGTCATGTATTTTTCATATGGTCAGGTTGTTTCAATTTAGCTGATGCAAAAGTGTTGAAGAAAGCTGGGTACAATTTCAGGGTTTAGGTGTGTGAGATAAAAAAGGATGCAAGGGGCCTGCTATTGGAAGAAAAGCACGTTCAGTAGTGTGATTCTAGGACTATAAATTGCTCATGAAAGTTTACTTTCCTTTCTTGAAGGCTTACTGAGATAGACATGGCAATATCCTGAATAGGATACTGCAGCTTGTTTGAACACTTTGTCCTATGTCTTCCTAGCCGCTGTGTACTCCTAGAACCCATCTCTTTTTTTTGGTCTCAGAGTGTTCCGTTTGTATATTTATCTCGTAACAGATTTCTCAGATGTGAAAGTACTGTTGCATCCATTTCACAACAAGGAAGTGCATCATCTATGGTAACTTGCCCAAGGCCACACATGAAGTCTCCCTAGATGGGAATTGAACTCTTGTCTCTGATTCTAGGCTAGGTATTACTTCAATATGCACTTAGTTATACAGAGATTTCTAATTTTAAATTACAGAATGGAAAACCCAGCCTTTCTCCCTCTCTAAGGATCTCTACATCAAGGGTGAGGAATAATCTAGTTGTAATGAATCACAGGCCCTCGTTTTCCTAGTGGATAAGCTTTCTTTTATTTTTTTGTTTTCATGAGAGTAGAGGTATTACATGTCACAAGGAACGGTTACTGACTAAAGAATTATAAATAACCAAACGCTCCATTTGGATTCAAACAAATGTAATTAAAAATATTTTTTTCTGTCCCTTTTACAAATGTTACTGAAATAAATGTTTTCGTACGTGCCAGGGAAAAACTGAAAGCCATTTCGCAAGTATGTAATGTTACATATGAAATATGGTCTTTGGGATCAGTTCTCGATTTTTGTTTCGAGGTTATCTTGCTGCTGCAAGACCTTATTTTATTTTTCTTTTTAGTCTAGTATCCAGTATTTAAGACTACAATGTGTGTAGTCCTTCCTTTCTTCTCACCCCTTGGAAAAAAGCTGACTTGATTCAGGACTCTGGGAAAATGTTGCGAGTTTCGCTTGATCACTGAAGAAGTTACATTGATGTAATACACTACTAAAGAACTCTTTGACATTAGAAGATTAAACTCTTATGTTTTCGAATGATGTAGCAAATGTTTTAAGAGGGAAAGACCTTCCGAAGTTTTGCTAGGGAAGGGTTTTGTCTTCATCAAAGTATTACCTTACTTACATCAGTCCCTGTATGTGATTTATTTGCTTTCTGTGAGAGGTAGAGAATGGTGATTTTAATTTCGTAGACTGTATTAACACTATAAAGTAATTGAGTCCTATCCATTTTCAGTAGCTCAGTTCTGAGTGATATTCAGTGATCAAGGTCTTGACAAGCCCACTCCGTATTAAGCGACATAGTTTAAGTTTAAAGCACCGTCTAAACTGTGCAGAAGATGCTCATGTTGCATCTACCTATCAGGGTAGAGTAAGTAATCCTGTTACAACTTGATGTTGCTCTCTGAAGCCTATTCCTGGAGAAAGGGCAAGTGAGATTGCCTATGGTATAGTAACTTGTATTGTGGGAAGGAAGTGACTTTCAAATTGGGTTTTAATATTTATCCTACTTAGAAATTTTCATTTTTAGAATTTTTTTCTAACAGCATTGTTACTTTTCCCTCCCTCTGTAGTCATCATTGTTCACGATTTGTTTTTCTTTTTTTTTTTTTTTAATCTAGATGGTTCAACAGTTATTTGAAAATACCTATTAATCTTTAAAAGGTGGTAGTGTCGTGTCTTTTGGCTTCTAATACCTTTGCTTTACTATTGATGTTAAGGGAAGGAAATCCCCTATGACTGTCTAGACTTTCCTGCATCCTGCAGTGACACGCTTGATGCATTTGCATGCATTCTTCTGCTAATGCTGTCCATGTTTAATTAGTCCTGCCACTTTACAGAACTGCACTTAAAGTACTTTTAAATAGATGGCAAGTGTATAAAAAGCCCTTTGTCTTCCATCTTCTGCATCCTTTTTTTAATCTCCATCCAGATTTTTCCTAAAATCTTGAGATTTTGCCATGTATTTAAGTGCTGTTGCATTCTTCTTTTTATTCCAACCCCATTGTATTTACAGTAGTCTGGGAGAAATGGATTGTAGTTCAGCAATTAAAATAACAGCTTTAGGGAGAGCTTCAATAAAACAGGTTGTTCATTTACATATAGGAGTGGATTCCCTATAGTTGTTTTTCCCATGGTTCTGCTTAGCTTCTTATAATGGGATCAGCTTGTTCTGTGGCAGAAATATCCCAGCAAAATATGTCTGCATGTAGATCAGCATTGAACTGTTTTCTGAAGTCATATTTATCTAGCTTTAGTTTTTGTTTTCTAAATACTAAATGAGATGATGTCTATTCAAAGTATTTCCAGTATTGACTTCAGTTTGTGAGGGCTCTATAGTCACTTCCTAAATTAAGAATTACAGGATAGGAGCTAAATGGTTTTGAGTATCATTTGTAAGAAGTTGTTAAAACTGAATTACAACTGTAGGACATGCTCTCTTTCTTTATTAAAAATCTCAGATGCAAGGATTTTTTATTTTAGAATCATCCTATCTAATGCATAAGCAATACTGAGGCTGAAATGCCCCTCAGCTGCAGAGTCTTACTCGTACTGTAGAAATCTTGCCTTCCTGTCTGTGGTGGTACAAATTCAGGTCTGTAGAGCTTTGCCTGTAGCCTTGTGATTAGGTCAATCTAATGTGAAAATATTGGGTTTGGGTATTCATAGGTAGAACAGATCCTAGAACCTAGTGTGTTGTTTCTTTGGGGTGCCTTGACCTCAACATTGACTTATAGGCTTAGTAGATTCCAGTGTACTTTAATATTCCAGGCTATAAACTACATTGGTTTCGGATCATCTATATGCTTTGTTCAGACAATCCTCCCATGAAGAGTAGAGGTCTTCCAGAGCAGATCACTGGAGGCAGTAACTGCATGAGCTCCCCCATGCTGGAGTATGAGCTGTCAGGTAGTTCCGTATGTGTGGAATTACATCCAGAACAGATGGACTTAATGTCTTCTCCTCCTCAAATACATACAAAAATTTTCATCTGCTAGCTGTGGTGAATCCTTAGGTGCTCTTTGTCTAATTTGTTTGCAAACTTTATTTCTGAACTGGACAATACAGTAACATCTCGTATTAATAATTTTCACATTTTTGTTTTGTACAAAAATTTGTCCAATTTCATCTCAGTGGAAATAAATTTTTAGAAGTTTAAAGCAAAATCAATTTTTTTAAATGGTCAAAGAGCACTTCTCTGAGGGCACTTGAATAATAATCCTCAGGTTCCCTAGCTTATTCTACTGTGAAATTAGATGTTCGTATGCTTGGGCAGGGGGACTGGACCAGATAGCCTCCAGCGGTCCCTTCCAACCTCAACCATTCTGTGATTCTGTATAGATTGCATCTCAGTTTTGTCCATACCTGTATGGCTGAGCATTCTGGTGGTCAGAAGATGTCAGTTCTTGCATCTTCTTGGGTAGTTGTTGAGCAACTTTTGCATTCCTTTATCATATTGGTTTCAGTTCTCTTCTAACTGTATTGAAGTTTTCTGTCTTAGGGCTACTATGGATTTTTCTTCTGATATTTTAAATTATACAGTAGCTCAAGGGTTATGCTTGGTACATGTTTCTAATAGTAATGCATATGGCGACCATCTTCAAAAAAAATACCAGGCTGGCTTTCTGAATCTCTCTCTTGTGGGTTTCAAGTATGCAAAATGCGATATTTGGGTATTGTACGTATGCGTTTGGGGGGTGGGCTAACTTTCTTTACTGTCTAAAAATATTGCATTTATATTATTTCTGAAGTATTGAGTCATTTTTTTTGTAGTATTGATTCATTATTATTCTGGCTATTCATCTATATTGACATTTAGTTTGCAGTTTTTTCTTTTAGGAGAAAGTACCCAGTTTGCTAGTTGAGTATCTCATAGTATCTCAAGGGTTTGTGTATTGCCTCTTTTCTATGTTATAGCAGCACTTTTTGTGTTCCTTCATTCACTGCTTCATTCAGTGCCTGAGAGACTTGTGAATAAATCTCAGCTTCACTTCTAGATTTCTGTGTGTTTACTCAGCAGCCCCCTTGGGTCATACACTGGGATTCTTTTTCTGTGACTTGTAGATAATTCAACCAGTGCAGACCCCATTCTTTAAGAGAGCGTAGGCTAGAGAAATTGTTTGGACAGCAGCTGCCTCGTGGCTGATAACCCATGATCATCACCAGTTCTAGACTTTGCATATACATTATGTTCATTTGTTAATAGAGACATCATATGTACTGCTTGTGTACAGAATAGTCATGAAGTACATGTGCAGTAGATCCACGATGAGGCCACAGTGTGAAACATTTTAGTGGTCTGTACCATCTGAAAGCTCTGGGACTCACTTCCAGGCATCCAGTTTTGCATTGGGAAATTCTGAGGAGAACATTTGTATAAACCATGTAACTTTTCTGCAGAATCTGCTGTTGAGCACCACTTCCATTGATTCTACAGATGTAAAGAAACTTACAAAATAGATGTAAAAATAACATCTACTGGTCAATGCAAACGGTCACTGTGGTGGTTGCTGCGGTTCTCATGGTACAAATTTGCTTCTGTCTGTATCTCTGAAAAGAAACAGAAACATAAGATTAACACATTTGAAGCATAAAACTTATTAACCTTATCCCAAGCTCAGTTTTTCATTTATGTTAATTGCTGAGTCTGTGTGGCCTGAAATCCTCATTGGGTAGATCTGTTTTCTCTTTGTGGCTCTATTGGAAAGAATCCACTAGAATTTGTAATGGCTTAGTGCAAACCGTGGTTGCTATTTCCGGAATCTGGGCTTCAGACTCAACATGATCACATTTGGTGCCATTTGATGCTTTTACTTAAATGATGGAAGCAAACGACTCTGTTCTTACACTATCAGGGTAAGACTTTTGTAGTAATATGGATTGTAAATAAAAGTAGCAATATAACCAAATATCATGGTAAATGAGTCAATACTAACAAGGATCAGAGTAGCTATGTAAACCCATGTAACTCGACAGCTGCTGGTCTAATAGGAGTCTTAAATCAGCAATGGCTTGTTTGATTTCTTGGCAGAATCAGAAATGAAAAGCAGCTCAGTGTATGTTTTACAAGATTTCCCTGGCTTTAGGTGGTAATTTGACTCTTTGGTCACTTGAAAGCTATAGTGTTTTTCATGGGTTTTTGCACATAAAAGAGGGGGAGCGCGGGGGAAAGTGACAGAAGGAAACAGAAGGAAGCTTTCTTCATACTTGTTCTTTTTTTATTCAACAATAAAATCACATTTCAGTTTAGCAAGGACTATTAATAGCTGCAGTAGAAATGTATATATTGGTTTTTAAATTTAATTAACTTGAGAAATCAGATGCTAACTATTAAAGCATTATTAATTAATTGTTTTGCATACATTTGCCAGAAGTTCTTAGTCTGTGGCTCCAATATCAAATTTAGTTTGGGGTAGATTGATTTGTTCGCTTGTTTTTTAAAAGCTTCAGTAGGCATTCAGACAAATAATAAGTATGAATGAATTTGAATTTCTCCCAGAACATGATCCTGGCATACATTTAAAAAAAAAAAAAAACCAAACACCACCCCCACTCCAACTCAAGCAAAAAAAAAAACCCCAACCTCAAACCCCTCCCAAAAAAAAAAACCCCAAACAAAAAAATTTGAATAGAGGAACTGTAGAAGTCTAAACAGCTATTAATTTTCTGTTAATTATATCGGGAGGGGGGAAGGGGCAGAATCCTTTATTTCAAAGTCAGCCTTGGTGACTCAGTACAGAAAATAAATGGTCTGCTACCACTACACAGATCAATACTCTCTCAGTTCACATGCTACTAATAAATGACTTCTCCCACATTGGGGGGACAGAGGTTTTCATGCCATGTAAAACTGTTACTGTCCTTTTGTTTTACCATTAAAGCCCCCCTCTAGTTCATAGTTTCTCTTTCTTTAGTTTCCCCTTTTTCTTAGTCTATTATTATTTGAAGTACATGATACATAAATAAGATTTTTCTTCTCCTGAAATAGTTTAAAAGCACAGGCAGAATTCATCGTAAATGATGACCTTAACATTATGAATGTGTCTATAGGTTGTATTTAAACATTGCTGAAGAGACATGATGGGGGTGAGTTATAGGAAGAATAAAATTCACCTTGGAAAAAGGACTTGCACTTTGAGCATCCTTTGAGCAATTTCTCTCACTTCTAGACATTATGTGAAGATCCAATAAATATTTGAAGAAAGAACAATACATCTGAGCCCCAGTAAAAATAAAATGCTGTCCTGTTTATGGTATTTGGAGGCATGCATTTCACAGTTGTAAAAATTTGCAAGCAGTCCTGATTCTAAAGCTCTGTTCTTCCTGTGCTTTAATAGTCTTAGAGCTGTCTTCACTGTGGGGCCAATGGTGCACTGACAAGGGTATGAATGAGTGTAAATAGTTTGGGCAAGGTCTGCATGCTTGAGAAATAATCTCAGTTTGAAAGAATAGACTTTTGGAAGTCTTTTCATTGGTCTTGTGGATCAGTGAAGTTGTGCTGCCTCTTTGTCTGTAATACTTGTCTCCTGGTTGATGAAAGCACTGTCTTTAGATACTGTTTTGCTGTCTTCATGCAGAGAATTTATGGAAACAAAATGCAAGATGATATATTTTGCCTATCATTATGGTGCGGTGGGGGTTAATTGGCAGCATGTGCTCATAGTATTTTTCTGTGAAACTCATTGACCAGTGAGAAGTCATGAACAATTTTGGGGGCTGGAAGGGTGGCAAGCAGGATCTGATGTTAGTTTCAGCAGTGAATGCATGCTTTGTTGTATTGTTGTGAGGAAAGAGCAGAGAACATGCATTACAGTTGAGACTAGCTCCCCCGAAAAATGTGGTAAGTTTGGGAGATCCCAGTCCACATTACTGTACTACCGTGTCTGAAGGCGAAGCTCAAGCTGTGGTCAAGCACAATGGTTTTCATGATGTGTTTGTTCATTCTGCTGTTACTGCAGGCTTACGAAAGCTAATGCTGAGAAGTAAGCGTGTTGCTAGAATGCTAGAGATCTGTATATGTAATACAGACCTCTTGGGTATCCACAGATTTGAAAAGTTGAAACTTGTTTTTTTTCCATATCCGAACTTATGCCTTAGTAACTAGAATATTGAATGTTCTTGTAGGTGGTCTGGACTTCCTTTCTAATTCCTGAGAGGTTGTGTGCTCATCCCAGTGAGAAACAGGAAGAATTTTGGTACTGCAAATTTTTTACAAAGGCTGAGAAACCATTAATCATCTAACACTGACTCAATATGCAAAATTATTCTCAGAGAGGTGTTGTGTTATTACTACAAAAAATTGTCAGAATTATGCTTGTATAACATCAGAAGTTGCCACTGTGTACGTCATGTGACTCTGTTCTGTATTGCTTTTGTCAATGAATCAAATGTGGGAACTGGTCAAAATTGGTACCTTTTGTTTGAAATACACCTGAACTTGTTTCATAAATTTATCCTGTCTGCAGAACCTAAAAATAACCTGAAAAAAAATTCAAAGTTAGGGACTACTTAAAAGAAGAAAATTATGTACTCATTAGAAAATAATTGTTTGCCTTTTCTCTTTAGGTCAGAAGACTTGTCTCCACTTACATGGTGTCTTTCCTTACCTCTATGTACCATATGATGGTTTTGGACAGCATCCAGAATACTATCTTCGGCAAGTGGCATTCAGCATTGACAGAGCACTTAATGTGGCTTTAGGCAATCCGTCTTCTTCTATTCAACATGTTTTCAAAGTGTCATTAGTATCTGGAATGTAAGTATGACCTGTTAGGATTTTTGGTTATTTGTTTTGAAATGCTTTTGCAGTTGTACTACGTAAAAGCACTTACTATGGACTTGGGTGACTGCAGTGCTTTTCCTTTTTCTTTTCCCCCATGTGTGTCTTTGTACAGGCTTGTACAACTACTAAATAACTCTTCTCACATACTTTGACTTTAACATAATCATCAGGTTTTCCCTGAAACACTTGACACAATCATTTTGTCCTAAACTTGAATTTTAGTGTCTATCATTTTTCCAAATCTGTTCCTTTTAGCCATTTCTGTCTCTGCTATTACAGCAGTACTTCCCAACCAGTATTTTCTACATGTCTGGGTTATTCTAGGTTCCCTGTGACCAGGCAAGTCTTGCAGGAACCTGATTCTAGGTCTCCTTTTCTCTGTTCGTTTAAGATGGCACATCACAGAGATCGTCAAGTTGCGTTTATCCATCTGATTCTCCCAGCAGCATAGGCCACGATGCGGAGGCTCTTAAGCATTAATTTACTTATCTGTCAAGCTGACTGTCATATTTTATTCAGTGTAGCTTTCTACTACTGCTGGAACTATGTGTTGTTACTGAATGTTAACATTTCAAAGACTCTCTTAATCAATTTTTATTTAACTTGCGTAACCAAGGACTGAAAAATATGTCAAATCGTAGTGAATAATAGGAAGCTGTCCTGGAGGAATACAGTTAGTCTATAAATGCATTGACTTCTTCATCTTCAAAACAATGTAAATGCTAATTTTCAGTACTGTGCAGCACTGTCTTTTACTTATTCTTTTCATGCACTTTTGAGGTATGTTCTTTCTAACTGTTAAGTTTAGGAAGATAATCTTTTTTTTCCTACCCAGTTTTAGTCGTATCTTCTAGATATTTCTAGTAAAGTGGCTGCAATAACTTCTCTTCATTTCTAATCAGAACTTTCTGATGTGTTTTTGCAGTAACAAGGAAGCTAACCCACCAGATTTCTTCTTTTTGTTCTTTTTGTGAGAACTATGTGAATTGTAATATAGCTGTTCATCTCAACAGCGAAAGCTGGGCAGAGTAAACTGCTGAAGACCATCTTGGAATCAGTGAGAAAACAACAGACAGAGATTAGGAGACCCTGCCTCTTTTTCACCTCTCTTGCCTTAGAGCCTCTAAATGCTCATTATTGAAAGTCAGATGCTCATTGCCTCAAAGAAGCATAGGAAAGAGTGTTTCATATATTTTGTTTGCTTGCGTAAGAGCTAACGAGAAGCTCCTAACAGAAATTATAATACACCTTCATCTTCACCTGGGTAGATAGACGTGCTTATGTAGTCACACAGTTCTATTTGTTTTCTTCTGTTCTGACCTGATTTTGCTCACAGATATTATATTGTCTCTATGGTAAGAAACCTGTTTTTCTTCTAAATCTTGGAGAGGATCTTACCCCTTCTCTTTTGCATTAGCAGGAAAATTATTATATAATAAAGACATTTGCTAAACCTTTATAGGTTTAACATAAGATTTTTGTTGCATTAACTTCTAAACATACTGGAGGTCCAGGAATAAAAAGAAGCTAAATACGCTGTCCTTGTGCATTGTGAAATTACAGTAGATGTTCATAGCTAACCTTGGAACTGTTGTAAATCTTGCTCTCCCTGCTGCTATGTCAATGTTAGTATGGATCATTTGCCATGCAAGTGCTGACTTTTTTTTTTTAAGTAGCATTTCATTTACGTGCCTATAGCACATTGAGTCATTATAACTCAATGTATATAACCTGTCATTAGGTTTATAGTATCCATGTAAGAAAGACATTGATTCATTACACAAGATCTGATCTCCTTCTCAGCTTAATAGCTTTAAGTTTGTTGTTAAAACTGAGCTAAGCTGAAACATCACAAACATTTTCTTAAACAGTTCATTCTAGCTTTTGGAGATACTAAATGTATGCATATTTAACAATATTAAGGATAGCAGTATTAATGCTGTAGTGCAGTTGTGCTGAGTTTGCATTTAATTTAGGACTGAAACCTCTCTTACCACTGAGCTTCATTTTTTTGACTTAGCAGGTAAGCATCCCAGCTGCATTTTTTTATAATATTTTTTATAAGGAGATCTTATTTTATTTTGTAGAGGTAACATTTAAATGTATGCTTTCCTGAATTTCTGTTGACTTTGGTTGTGATTACTGCCAACTGTAGATTCTTGCATTCACCCGATGTGTTGAATTATGGCCAGTTTCCTTAACATGCTGTTTTACAGGCATATTAGATTAGATTAGAATTCTATATGCTGAAAAGTCAGTAATTCAGTCAAGTAATATCAGAATTAATGCTGCCTGTTCAACCTCAGTTTAGCCTTGACATATTCATTATGCTATGTATTCTTTAATTGCATTCTCAAATCCTGTTTTCTTCAGGATTCATGCCTCATTTAGTGCATGAGATAATTAGTAATAACTGAAAAGGAGCAGCTATTCACTCTTTTGAGCTGTTCTCATTGTTCAGTTATTTATATTACACAGCTGGTATTTATTCATTTACACCTGATCTGCAGAATTAATGTCCTTAAGGACTTTGTTACAGCATTTATCAGGCTGAATGCTGGTTTTGAAGCAGTCCACAACTAATAAATTTATTAAAAGTACTGTTATGGTGGTGTGCAATTAGTGTGTTTACATGTGGGGAAAGTGAGAAACAGTGTTAAACCAGAAGCGCCTTCTTATTTTAATTTTTTTTTTGATACTTTGATGTGCAGAGGGCCTGTTCTTTTCATCTTTATATAGCAAGGTAATGCTTCCTTTTGGCCTGACGCGTGGGAATTTTCGTTCTCCTGGATATGCAGTTTATCTTCTATTTTTTTCCCCCTGGATTTTAGTAGTCTGTATAGTAAAATGTGATTGAATACATGCCACAGCATAACTGACTAGCTTCTTGCTTTTACTTCTTCCTCTCCAGGCCTTTTTATGGTTACCATGAAAAGGAGAGACAGTTCATGAAGATTTATCTTTACAATCCTGCAATGGTAAAAAGGTAAGGATGTGGTGATATGAAGTTCTGGGTGATTTCCTTATATCTTGAATTAAAAAGTCAATTTTGAAGCAAGATTCACCTGCATCTTAACAAAATAAAAGCAACAAAATTATTGTCCGAATTTTTCAATACACTTAAAATTGGTAATTTTAAGCACACCAATAATCTTTTTAAAGCAGTATCATGTTCAGAAAGCAAGACCGAAATATACTTGCCTTTAGTTGTCTTGTATTAAGTGCAACTCTTGAACATTTGAACAAATTTGCATCATGTTACTTTTTCTGTAACTCTTAAGGAAAACAATGTAGTACTCTTTCATGTATTATGAAGTAGATTTTGGTAGTTTTTAAGATTTAAAATAGAAGTACCAATTATTAAAATTAAAATATGCCTGGAAAACTGGATAGTTTTTGTTATTAGACAGTTTCTCTATTTCTCAATAGAGTCATGTTCCATTAAATAAAAGCACAGTTGATCTCAATCTTACTGTCAGAGTAGTTGCAGTAAATTCAGGAATAAATAAGAAGGAATTCTTTCTCAAGCAAAAACTGAAATCCTTTGAGTATTACCTGTCATAACTGTTTTTTTTTTAAAGATCTAATACATATTCATAAGATAGGATTGTCTATTTTTTCTTCTAGACTAGTAGAATTTTGCATGATTTTTAAATTTTTGTCTTAATGTAATGTATACACGTATATGACGTGACAGTTGTTTCAAACTTTGGAGCTTCTCATGTTTATATTACTTCTATCCAAACAAGGGCTGACACTTCACTTAAATTATTCCTTTAATTTTTAATGTATAAAACTATTTTTTAACTCAATTTGTTGCATTTAGAAATGCTTAATGCTTTTGATTTATAGATATATCCTGTTACTTTGAGATACATTTATTGCAACAATTTATAATTATCCATATACCTGCAGGTTTTTTTTAATGTGTAGATGTTTAAAAGAGCAGATTGTCATGCTTCTAGGAAGCTGTTAAAATACTGCTTCCGTGTATACAGCACGTGACTTTAAAACCATGCAGGTCATTGTCGCGTATATGTCAAGGAGAACTAGAGAGACTTTCAAAGTGTGTAGGCATACAGATGCTACAGTTATTCTGTAGAAAGATTTCCATGGACTATAGTGGCTTTGAATTAGTTGCAGGAATAGTATACGATGTGATGTTTTATTATAGATTTTTTAAGCTGGAGGATTCACAACTCCTTTGTAGTTAACACCCAAATATTGAATCAGTATTAGCAGAGATCATTTTTGTGTCCGTTATTGTGAAAACAAAATTTTTAAGTTAAAAATACAACTAAGGCAAAATTTAAGAAGTTTAAGTATTTTATATTTCAATAAAATCAAATCTCGGTCTTGTACTGGAGTAACTTTTAGTTTATGTCCTAATTTGTCTTTTATTTTAGAGTATGTGAGCTTCTGCAAGGTGGAGCCATAATGAACAAATCTTACCAGCCTCATGAAGCCCATATTCCCTACCTCCTTCAACTCTTTATAGACTACAACTTATATGGAATGAATTTAATAAACCTGGCTGCTGTCAAATTCAGAAAGGCAAGGAGAAAAAGTAAGATGTTTATTTCTTAAGACAAATAATTGTTTTGAAGGCTAAAAACTACCATTTTGAATGAAATGTCAGACCTTTGCCATAGCTGTGGCTGAATGGGTATCGTGTTGTTTTCCTATAGCTTGCTTTGTATCAAAACAAAGTCTGTGCGTAGCTTTCTATCATTTTTCCTTTTTGTGCCTGTGTATTGGGACTGACAAGAGTCCGCTTCCTGAAACGGATGCTATATATCAAGAAACGTGTTCTGTCAGCAGTGTAGCTGTGACTGTTTTCACAAGATGACCGCACCTCTTCACAAGTAGAAGATTAAAAATAGTTGGTGTTTAGTTGAAGAATTTATGTGAAAGATAGCATACTAATACTGCTGCTTTAATCTTTTTATGTTTGTTTTTGATCCCTATATCAATTATAATTCATTTTTTTGCTGCAGTAGTATCTATAAAATTATGGCTAACCATTATGTTCTGCTGACAATGTTTTTAATTTAAAAGCTTCTGCTGTACTAAGGTCATTTGCTCTAAAGTGAAATATGAAATATAAATGTCTGAGCAAAGGAGGTATTTTAAATTTTCATTTAAAAAAATTAGTTTGGCATTTTGAATGTACACACTTCCATACAAATGAAGTTTTACAAGAACATCCATAATGTTATCTAAAAGCTTCAGTATAAAGGGGAGATAACAGTAGGAAAACCATAATGTCTTTGGTACTTAACATTTAGAAAAATAAGTATGGTTTACTTAAATCATAATTGTTCCTACAGCTAAAGCACGAGTTGAATAGTAAAGTATCTTTCTGTAAAAAGAGCAAGTAAGAATCATGCTGACTTTAATTTTGTCCCGTTATTTTTATGCATCTATATTCAGACAGCAATGGATTAGTGCATGGGGTTTCATAACTGAGTCTCATCTAAAGAAAAATACTCTTCTCATACTCAACAACAGGCCACATGTTTTGCTGGTGTCAAAATTGTTGGAAGACAAAAGCTCAGACACAGACAGAGCATCTTCAGTCCTGAGGAAGTATAGTCAGGTTACATTGTCTTCCAAATGTTCAAAGCGGCCTTCTGGAGACATGTGATGTGATTGTATCGAATACTTGCTCACATTCTTTTTCCATAGCTCTTTACCCTCTCTCTTTCAGATGATAGATAAAAGACATAAGCTATTTATATTCTCCTTCATCATTTAAGGATGAGAGACCTAGGTCTTGAATGGGAAGAAGAGAGTGAAAAAGGAGCGTGGGCTGAGACCAGTGGACTTTATTGTGGTAGGGGAGAATCCAATAGGATAAAAGCAAGAAAATGACAGACTGCCTTGTCCTGGCTTGGTCAGATAATGGCAGCAGTGCTCCTAGCAGCATTCATATCGCTTTGTGTGGCTCCACATCACACAGGTATAAGTAGCTTGCTTCAGTCTGTTGCAGTCCCCAAGTGCAGGATCACTATCTACTACTGCTAGCATGGCAGCTGAGTGACAAATGGTTTGTTCCTCGTACAACATTATAGAGGCAATGCTGTCAAGAGGCCAGTCCTTGCACAGCAGCCCTGAGAAGTGCCATCCTTCTGAAGCTCAGACTTGTTGGGGTGGTGTAGAAGGCACAGCCTCCACTTATGACTGTTGTGCTTACTTGCCTGTTCCACAGCTGCTGTGTCTTGGGGGTGTGCATTCATTGTAGTCAAGTGTAGTTTGTGCCATGCAGGTCAGGCTGAACATTGTTTCTTAGATGGCAGTAAAAGTGTTTGCCTAAAGATGTGCAGCAAACACTTATTTTTCTTCCCTTGCAGATGATAATATAAAAATTGATCTGGCAAGGAATAGAAAATTCAATAATTGATCTGTTCCTAAGTATAAATAAGCAGCCTCAGGAGCCTGTTTCCAGTGCTGTTTTTCTCATTGAGATAAGTAGACTGTTTTGGAAGGCTGAGAGAGGTCAGCAGGCAAATTTGTAGGAGCAGGAATACTCTGCCTTCATCAGCCTGTGTCCAGAAGATGCAGGGGTTCTTTTTTTCTAGTTCTTCTGTTTATGGATAGTGAGGAAGAAGGCTGCAAATTCATTCATGCACCACATGCCACTAAAACTATTACAAAATTTTTATTTTCAGTAGTTGAATCGTCTTCTGTAGTACGACTCTGAAAGACCTTGATGTGTCACTGCTACTGTCTTTAGAGATCTTTATGTCAAGAAAAGGGGAATATTGAGTGTCCTTAAATCTCTATCCCTATGAGTAACTTTACTGAAGAAACAGA
The DNA here is from genome assembly GCA_947846985.1 of Fratercula arctica. NCBI lineage: Eukaryota > Metazoa > Chordata > Aves > Charadriiformes > Alcidae > Fratercula > Fratercula arctica. The sequence goes on from CANTUZ010000003.1 coordinate 73,951,637, forward strand.
TACAGGAATTTGAGCCTCGATTTTTAGAAGTATTTGAAAGTAGGGTTCGTAGGGAATAAGAAACTGCACTGAAACTGCTCTGGTGTGGTATTTGAATTGCATATGACTTCTTAAATTAATCGTATATATTTTACTAGTTGGCCTATAGTCTTGCATAGCTGCTGTGATGTATTTTCCTTTACAATATACAACTATTCAGTCCCATTTCATCAACTCAGAATAATCAAGTGGTATATGAAAATATAACAAGAGAGGTTTCCATGCATAGTCCAGCTTGTATTTTAATGTGGAGAAATAGCTGATATTCCACACAGTAAAAACATGGCTGTGTTTCTTCCTGGGCCAGCTCTGCCCAGGGGCAAGTTGTCACTTTTGAACAGCACAGACACTAAGCTATGCTAGGTTTGAGCTGGGTCTGTGTGAACAGGGTCAGGTAATTTGTGTTGTCTTTCTGGAATCGCCTGCTTAGGTGTCACAGTGCATAGACCATCTTGGTGCAGGTGTTGCTGAACATGAGCTACCTCCTGCATAAATACAGGCATGTCTTTTCACCACACCTGAGTGCCACATTTCCCGTGTGAGTTTAGCATTTGTGTGCCATGTCAGCGCACTTAGGAGTCTCATGTAGGGATAGGGTTTGCAGGGACTAGTCTGGGTGCAGTAAGGTTGGTCTGGAACATGTTTAGTTAAGCCTGCTGGATTTCAGTTGCTTCTATTTGTAGCTTCTAAGGCACTTCTGGCATGGTGTTTCCCAGTTGCTTCGATAGTAACTGTGTTATTTGGGGCCTTTTGCTACATGAGAGATCCCCATCCCTGCTATTCTAAGTAATGGAATTCACATTGACAAGACTCTGTTACGAAATTTACTTCAAAATTATAGATTAAAAATACCTGTTCTAATAAGTACTTATTTATTGAAGGCCTCTGACAATTGAATTGTTCAATTAACGTATCTAACAAATGCAAAAGTGTTTGCTGTTGCTGGAAGGTAAATTTAATACAAAAAAACCTTCTAGTGTGTGACACCAACATAGCTGAGAAAATTCAAGGTTCGAGCTGGTCTTTCACATAGAAACGGGAGACTGAGTAGTTTTCAAGGTCTTCTCCCATTCTGCCTCCCCCCAACTCCATTCTTGGGCTTTTTTCTTTCTTATGACACATCCTGTGTGTATTGTCTTTCCTTCCTCTAAAGAGTGAAGGTTCAGGAGAAGACCACAAGGGAGACAGTAAATCTTCAGAGAGGATTTCTCCAGCATGACTTTGGAGCACACTTACTTACCCTGAGGCCTCCAAGCAAACTTACACAGTGTTTTCTTTATTTGTAGGACAGGCAACACTTGCCTTCATTGCAGGTTTCCACTTACTGGTACTGCCACTGTGTCTGGAATATATTGTATATTCTCTTTCAGCTCAGATAAGAAAGAGGAAAACTGTGAAGTAGAACTTAGTGTTTTCTTTGGCTTCTAATTCACACTGGGATCTGACCTGAGGACCCAAACGCTTGGGAATTCTGAAGTTTACGTTGGACTCTGCATGATTTACTTTGAAACTCGCACAAATAGATAAAGATTGAATTTAGGTTAAGATATGACTAGAACACAGCAAATGTAATTCTAATAATGTCAGTGTGTTGAGAATATATTTTTCTTTTTATATGTATCTACGTGTTAGAAAGTAAGTTAAATCATTTGAACAATAGCATAGTTACTTTTTGAAGATGTTATCATGCAGTGTTATTCTTTAGGAGCATTTGGACTGGCAGTATTAAATAACAAATGCAATTATATAATGAAATGTGGAAAAAAAAAATTGCTGCATAAATTAATTCATTTCTCATTCATTTTTTCTTTACAGGTGATACATCAGGTGTAAGTAAACATCACAGAATTCATTTGCCAGAAAATTCAAACAGTGCATCTTTCATTGAATGGGAGGAAGATGAAATACCAAGGTCAGCATTCCAAATTTGAACATAAAGCCTGAATACTACATAGTATACCAAACAAATTCTCTCTGGTGCCATCCCTGATATGCTTTACAGTCCCATTTACCACGTCACTTTGGCTTATAATCATTTTAGGATTTATTAGTACAAGATACTTCTCTTCTTCCTTTTTTTTCCAAGTGATAATCTTCCATTTGGAATCCTTTGTAGGTTCATATAGGGTCTTGCATTCCATTTTTAAGTTTCATGCTGTTTCTATTATTCTACTTCTAAGTTATCTTGCGTTCGTTTTATGATACTATGATCTTGTTATATATCCACTGTGTCTACCAGCTTGCCTTATCAGCATATTTCATTAATACAGTCCTGCATTTCCTGCCAACAATATTAATGAGATGTGAAGTAAACTCAGTCCCAGAAACGGGTCTATATTCAGTTCTACAAATTTTATATCAGCCCTCGCTCTTTTTTATATAACCAGTAGGAATTTCACCGTTTAAACTATTTCAATGCTTTAATAATTAGGAACTAATTTACATCTCCTCCAACTGAAATTGTTTCCCATTTGATACTGTGTCAAACATTCCTTTTTCTAGAAAACGAATTATTTTATTAAAGGTGTTCTATCATGCCTGTCTTCCACGTGCTGTAGGATGTACATGCCACCGCAAAGTAACAAATATAAACTCTTTTCCATTCCTGATTTTGCTCTGTTCTGTATCTACACAAAATTGACTGTTATAATTTCTCCTGGATTATTTATGGGAGGCATCAATTTAAACCAGTGTTACTGTAATCAAACCCATGCTGCAATTTGTCCCACTTTCAGATTACCTTCTTTATTTCCTTTAAAATTCCGAAAATTTGCATCTAGGTTGGGTTAATGGAGTCATAATTGTCATGATCAACCTTTCTGAGAGTAAATCTGACACAGATATTACAGGAGATATCCATGCAAGGAAACCCTTGTAACTGTTTCCTAAAATGATTGTGACTCAGATTTTTTCCATGCTGTTTTTATTCTTTCGGTCTACAGCATTACTTGATATCTGTAAAGCTGCCCTTCTTCCTTTAGTTCTGTCTTTCCTTCACAAAGTATATTCTCTATTCCAAACACTTGGTTTCTATGTATAGCTATATCAACAGCTATATTGATTTCTAGTTTCATGTGCAATGCTAGCACAGGCCCCTCACTTTATTATCCAGTCTTCTTGAGTTCAAGTTGAGATGTTTATAGCAAAAATTTTCTCTTACTGTATTTCACCATTTGACTGCTATTTCCAGCAGCACTTGGGGTTTATCCTATGTGTCAGTACTGAACTTCTAAGTTTTTGCTTGTCCTTTATATCAGATATGAAGATCTCATCTTTCCATACCTTTCATCTGTACACTTAAGTTCTTGTTCTTTCAAGACAAAGCAAAAGAGGAAAAGACAGTTAAATGTTGTCTGAGATTACAAGGCAGCCCTAGAAATTTTGCATTCTTAGTGATTGGAATGTCTGTTTAGACTCATTATCCTGGGTTTTATGTACATCAAGAATAAATTTTAGAGGTTGTCCAACATGTGTCTGCCAAGTCCTTGCTGCAAGTGGCAGTTGACAAGTGCTCTGGGTTTAACTAAGCATTGCCAGTGATCTGGCATTTCTCGACTTTGGAGTACAGTATATCACATGGTTGAAATCTGATGCTGGATGCCTGGTAGGTAATATGCAAAATATTATTCAAAAGTTGTGTAGGTAACAATAGCAGCATTTTGCATGTGTAAATGCCAGTGGTGGTTCCTTATTTCAAAAAACATTTGAGAACTATGCCAAAGTTTCTTGGTGACTGAATTAACTTTTCAGTACTAGGTAGCACCTTGCTAATCTGTCACTTCTCCAGAACAGTATTTAACCCAGCCATGTCCTGTCTTGCTCAGGGTAAATCTCTGCATTACTAACTTGCCACTATAATTGGTGTACTTATTACGCCAGGGACAGTTCTTTTAATAATTCCAGAGTGATTCTGTTACGAAGTAGACAAATGTCCAAAGCCACTAGTGCCCAAGAATCCCTGATGTTATAAGGCTTTTAGGTACGATACTTGCCAGTGTTATCAAACTGGAACCTATAAAGCCCACCTTAAAATAGGCAGTAGTCACCCCAGCCTGGCAGTGCTATCCAACAGTTTTGACAAGAGGAGCTCTTCACATGAGACATGTTCATGTTATCCCGCAGCTGATAATAAATGATGAAACACTTCCATGAGTTCCAGTGAGAAAACCTTATGGTAAACATCAGGCTTGGAGTAATCTGCTGGTCAAATCTACCACTTGGACATGATGTGTTAAAAGCAGAATGATTGGTAGGATGCTTTTGAGAAACACTTTCTTTTTTACATCCTAGATTTGCTATTTAACGCTAGTTTATATGGAAATGCAGAGATCTGACAAATAACACTGTTGCACAGCCTAGCAGTTGTGTAATGTTACAGATTTCTACTAGGTTTGTGGTTGTCATAATTGCTTTTCTTACTTGTCAGGATGTACATGTTTTTATTTAGCCATTTGATTCTTAATAAAATATGCGCATTATTCAAGTCACTGGAACACGCTGCAAATAAAGACATTTTTTCCTCCATGAACAGAATATGGAAAACTATTATGTCAAAGCTGAGAGTCCTTATGAGTGTAGTTGGGTGACTCCTTTCAGATTCTCTGTGGGGTTAATTTTTTATCTACTGTACTCAGATTAATGTTATAAATAACTGGAGGTGTGATCATCACAGAACTTGTTTCCCTAGGCTGTCATTAATGTTGATGAATTAAGATACTGACCTTGATGTCCATTCTTCAAGGTTTTGAGGGCTTCAGTCTAGCTAACTCTATGGAGTGGACACTTTTTAAATTGTGTCCACTGTTGCTTTAATTCATTGCCTCACTATCTGAGGAACTAAACCTTGGTACTTTCTTTGAGCACAGGTTTCATCCTAGGTTATCATTATTATTATTATTGTGCTAATGGATAGTGCCAAAAACTTTTACTTTCTTCAAAAGTAAGAGCCATTCTCTGTGTCTGTTCTCAATAACTTACTTGGAGCTTTTTCTACAAAGGTAAGATGGATTTGTATTACAGTTTTTTTCAGCAGTGTGCATCTCAAGTAGTCTAGCCATGGCAGCTCAGTGTTGTGGAACTCTGATTTATCTTGCTGCTTAAGAGAGTAAACCTTTGTTCTTTTGCAGCTGGGTTGCTTCCGTTCCTATGCCACCTCACTTAACCCTGCCTTTCATATATCTGTATTACAAGTTGTCCCTTGTGAACAATTTTACCTACATTCTCTTTTACAAAATGAAATGTAGATGCTTTGGCTGGGACTTGTTAAGTCTTCTTTTCTAACCTTGTTCTAATACAGATATTCTCAAATCATGGTTTTGACATTACATAAAATTATCTTTTTCTTTGCAGAATTGATGCATGGGATGCGAGGCAGGTGGTTAGTCTGTTTTACAGGGCAATGTGTGTCAAACAGATCACTTCTGAGTATCTTCCAAGGTATAACAACTGCTAATGACCTGGAGTAGTTCATATTTTCAACTAACTACAGCTGGGAGACTGGGCATGTCCTGACTTCTTCATGCTGTCTTCTTACTTGCTAATTGCAGCCCTGTAGCTGTTCAGCAAATGTGGCTTGATCTGGGAGAGTGGAAGACACAGTTGCTTCCTATATTTTCCTGATGTGTTGTGCATGTTTGTTTTGGGCAAGCAAAACCAGCAAACCTAACATCTGATCAGGCTATTGACAGTACTCAGATAAAATAATTCTCAAAGAAGCACGTAATCATGTTAAATAACTGTACTTCAGGACAGTTCTTCTGTACTTTTCCCTCTGACATTTTTGTTTTAATGAGAGAAAATTGAAATGTTTGAAGGGCCAGTTAAAGCTGCTCTGCTTTCATATGCCTTTTGATCTTTTTCCTGAAGTGGGAACAAATGTCTCCTTGGCCTATGGGGCTTATGTAGATGTTGCAGAAGCTTGTAGTGCTACTGCCCTGACTTCTGCTAGTGCAAGTATATGGTGGCTCTTCCTTCTTTCTTTCTTATTATGTGATCAAAATGCAAGTTTCAGCTTGCCTGCAGTTCCTTTCACCAGGCAGGCTCTGTTTGAATGCTTTGATGGATATGAGCACCCAAAGTGTGTGACATGAAGTTTATGCATTTTGATCATATTACGGACTGGTTTCTCAGCTGATGGTGTGACTGGGAAGGGAGGGTAGTGATGGTAATGGGTTGTCTTTAAAGCGTGCATTAGGGCATAGGCAGTCCACTTCTGCTAAAAGGCTGAGCTGCTTTGGTTTAGGAGTTCTATCATCTGCTCTCTTAATTCTCACAATAACTCCGAAACAGTACTGCTGACTGGAGGGATTAGTAATCATATATTAATGCATAGCATCTTACAGTCGTTAATGAATTCTACATCACAAGTGCTTCACAACTTCTTCCAGATTACTTTTGGATGTTTAGAACAAAGAAATATCGAGCTCTGCCTTCTTTTGCTGTGACTGAGAGCTCTGCCTTCTTTTGCTGTGACTGAGAGCTCTGCCTTCTTTTGCTGTGACTGAGAGCTCTGCCTTCTTTTGCTGTGACTGAGAGCTCTGCCTTCTTTTGCTGTGACTGAGAGCTCTGCCTTCTTTTGCTGTGACTGAGAGCTCTGCCTTCTTTTGCTGTGACTGAGAGCTCTGCCTTCTTTTGCTGTGACTGAGAGCTCTGCCTTCTTTTGCTGTGACTGAGAGCTCTGCCTTCTTTTGCTGTGACTGAGAGCTCTGCCTTCTTTTGCTGTGACTGAGAGCTCTGCCTTCTTTTGCTGTGACTGAGAGCTCTGCCTTCTTTTGCTGTGACTGAGAGCTCTGCCTTCTTTTGCTGTGACTGAGTGAAACATACATTTACATACAGGGTGACAATACACTTACTGTATTAATGCAGCCACAAAATGTGACATCACAAATTTTAAAAGTATGTCTGCCAAGAAATTATTCTGGAAACTTTGTTTTCTCTGCTTTTAAACTATATGCTTTCAAAACGTTAAGTGTCAGGCAATTTCTAAAATTGACTTTCAGAATGCCTATTCCTTTTTTCTTATCCCTTACTCCTTTAAAAATCCAATTGCTGAGATTCTGGTTTTGTTTCTCAGTTTCATATTACGTGTAACACAGGATTTTACTTACTAATAAAAATTCCACTATTATAATGTGATACAAGAGGAGAGTAAAGAAGATTTCTTAAAAGCTGAGTCTGCTGTAGAGGGGTTGAGGTTATCACAGTAAACCCTATCAGCCTTACATAGGTGAATATTTATTTCTTACCCCAGAAGTTACACATCAACTGAGCAATTGAACTAGTAGTACAAGTTGAGCTTTGTATAACTGTGATATATAGAAAGAGTCGATTATCAAAAAAAATAGATCTTCTTTCAGTCCTCTGTCTTTTCTCTTACAAGTGCCAGTAATTAGATATTCTAGGACTGGTTTAATTTCAGTTTACACTTCTAACACTGTTTATTTCCATCTTGTCCAGTTCTTTGCCTGAACAGTTAAGCTAACAAGTTGTAAGCTTACTGGGGTTTTTCTCTCCACTGGAGATTAAAACAAACAAACAAAAAAAGTGGACTTTTTTCAGTACTTTACCCCTTTATGGTTTAAAATTATTTTCTGATTTCCTTGTCAGGTCTCAGTTTTCTCTCTAACAATGCAGGAATCTATTTCTGCATTATGCAAAATACAGTTGGTATTTCAATTGACTGACATTATTTCTTCATAAGTGGACAAATAGGTACAGGTGTAATAAAGTAGTTACAGCCTAACAGTTTCAATTTTCTCTGTGTATGATATTGTGACCTAACAGTCTTACAAAGCAAAAATATTTGTTTGCCAGTGCCTTTTTTAGTCTTTCTGAAGTTCATACACTATTGTGGACCTAATAAATGATTCTTGCTTTTGTAATCACAAATGAATGGGTTTGGTACCTTAAACCATGTCATATGGTACATTGATACACTTCAGAAATATTAGACCTCCATTCTACTGACAGAATTGGACAGCAGTCAAAAGCTCACATTGTGGTATCTCTTCAGATAAGTAGCCCTCGATTTGTTGTGGTTTGTGTTCTGAGTCTTGTTACACACACACCCACCCACCCCTCCCCTGCCCCTTTCTTCTCAGTTTGTGGAGGAAAGGATTGTTCTTTTGCGGAAAGCCAGGAAAGCCGAGGGCCAGGAGGAAGTGAGACAAGAGAAACGTTGCACCTCTTTAGAAGTACTCCTTTGTTCAGTACTTCACTTACAGAACGGACTCTTTGCGTGGGATGAGTATCTCGGGAGTTGTGGTGTGATGGTAAAGCAGGAGTCCACTGAAGCTGCCATGAAAGCAGCCCTTTACCTTCAGTTTGGTTTTGGGCTGTCTAAACCAGTTTAATTTCTGCAGTGCATATGAGAAGAACCACCTGGTATTCTGCTGCTCCAAAGTCAGGAAAAATATTTTAGAGCTTTCTTGCAGGAGGCATCCTAGCTAGCAGTGTTAATTAGCTCTCTGCTGAGCAAATCTACATGCTTTGCCCATAGATAACCCTCTTAAAGAAGAGGATGTGTCTAAACTACCTTTAGCCCTAACTTCATGTTTCTAACTTCTATGTACCATAGACCTCTGCAAAAGGAGTTTAGAAGTAAATATTTTTCAGTTCTAGAAAACTACAGATTAGGAATGTGATGAAGGAGTCCGTTTTTATTTTTTTCCTGTCATGGTATCTATATAAATATGATGCCCTGAAGCCTTTTAGAAACTCAAAATATTTTTATGGTTGAATTATCTGATACTTTTTGAGAAGTCATTAGTTTTTCGCTCTTACATAGAATCATAAAATAGTTTGGGTTGGAAGGGACCGTTAAAGGTCATCTAATCAAAACCCCCCTGCAATGAGCAGGGACATCTTCAACTAGATCAGGTGGCTCTGAGCCCTGTCCAAACTAACCTTGAATGTTTCCAGGGAAACATGTTTCCATCTACCACCTCTCTGGGCAACCTGTTCCAGTGTCTCACCACCCTCATTGTAAAAAAATTTCTCCCTTATATCTAGTCTAAATCTACCCTCTTTTAGTTTAAAATCATTACCCCTTGTCCTATTGCAACAGGCCCTATTAAAAATCGTGTCCCTATCTTTCTTATAAGCCCCCTTTGAGTATTGAAAGGCCATAACAAGGTCTCCTTGGAGCCTTCTCTTCTCCAGGCTGAATAAACCCAACTCCCTCAGCCTGTCTTCACAGGAGGGGTGTTCCAGCCCTCTGATCATTTTTCTGGCCTTCCTCTGGACCTGTTCCAACAGGCCTATGTCTTTCCTGTGCTGAGGACTCCAGAGTTGGACGCAGTACTACAAGTAGGATCCCACCGGAGTGGAGTAGAGGGGCAGAATCACCTCCCTCAACCTGCTGGCCACGCTTCTTTTGATGCAGCCCAGGATGCGGTTGGCCTTCTCAGCTGCAAGCACACACTGATGGCTCATGTCCAGCTTTCCGTGCACTGGTACCCCCAAGTCCTTCTCGGCAGGGCTGCTCTCAATCCCTTCATCCCCCAGCCTGTATTGATACCAGGGATTGTCCTGACCCAGGTGCAGGACCCTGCACTTGGCCTTGTTGAACCTCATGAGGTTTACATGGGCCCGCTTCTCAAGCCTGTCCAGGTCCCTCTGGATGACCTCCTGTCTCTCAGGCATGTCAACCATACCACTCGGCTTGGTGTCATCTGCAACATAAGTGAAGCAGTTTAATTTTACATTTACTTCAGATTTCATATTTCTGGATAGTTAAATACTTAATTTTCAAAGAAGGTGTTGGGGATATCCAGCTTTTAATTACATCATCTACTACCTCCTTGAGCTATAGTGACTTCAATTCAAAGCTTATAAAGAGCATTGAAAATATTAATGAATTTTATCTTGTGTTCCATGCTGAGAATTTTGGGGCTCTGTTTATGTCAGGGAATGTAGGAATACACGTACATGTTGTAAGTTACCACTTAATTAACCTAGACAAAGGGTCCTGAATAGCATTATTTTAACCATGGGGAGCTTTGAGGGGAGTTTCTGTTTGTCTAAAAACTTTCAAAGGGTAAACAGACTTCCATGTAAACCAGGGAGAAGTTTTCTCTTTCTTAGCTTCCTCCATGGACTCCTTAAAATTAGTTCACTGACAGCAACAGGTGGAAGGCCACTGACCTTAGCAGATCTGAAAAGGACCAGCAGGAAGATGATCGGATCATTACACAACAAGCTTGAAGCTGTTTCTAGTATTTTAAGTCTTTGCCAAGCCAGTTATCCTTAGTTCTGCTTGTGTTTGGGATGCTAATACTCTGTTTATATTCACCAGGCTATCCCCAAGTCCCCTAAAATAAAAAAAAAATCTGAAAAATGAAACATTTCTTGCTTCACTACCCTTAGTTGGAAATGTTAAACTGTTTTGCATTGCTCTGAACTGTGAATGAGAGAGAAATGTTCTTGCCACTGTGTTTACTGGGCGCAAGATCATGCGAATGCAGATGGTCCTATTGTCTGAGATTTCTACAGAACATTTCATCTTGTATTTGTAGTACTTAGAATTGTTTACTACTTCTTTCTCTTCACAAAAGAGAAAGCTAATCCCTTTAAGTTGAAAAAAGCTAATACCTTTAAGCTGAAGATACAGATTTCTCATCTAATTAGATTTGAATATGACCATTAATTTAAGGACTTGCAGGTGAGGATGAAAACTGGTAATCCTGTATTCAGGTACTCACCCCCATTCCCCCTGAAATACTTTAGATGTTAGTCCAGTTAGAAAACAGTGATGATGCATGTTTCAAAATCAACATATTGATAAAATTAACCTGTGGTATTTATGTTGTTACAGTTCTTTAATGTTGAAAGGTGTTGAGCCACAAAGTACCTGTGAATTGGAGGTGGATGCAGTAGCTGCTGACATTTTAAATCAACTGGATATTGAAGGTGAAGTGTTAATAACTTTCCATGTAAAATGTTTTAGGACAGGAACTATATTGTCATCTTCTTTTAAGGCTCAGCTTAGTTAAGCCACAGTCCGGATTTACAGTGTTAGTGAATTGTTGATGTTGCAAATGTATGAAGTTTTTTAAAAAAAAAAAAAAATTGAATCAACTCTGAAAGAAGATAGGTTATACGGTTATAAGAATAACCTATTGTCAGAGCAATAGAAAGAGATTTTTGTTAATGCATAATAGAAGGTTTCAGACTTATAAGGAGAGTAAGTGAAATATCAACATGAAGTATGCATGCATACATCTATACATTCATACGCACACATACTTGGTGAGAAGACCAGCAAAAGCCAAAGATCTGGATAACGAATAGGAGATTCAGAAAAAAGGTAAAGTTACACCCTAACTTTCATGTAACACTGAATCCTAGAGTAAGGCAAGGATTGCAGCTAAAAAAGTGTGTCAGAATCTAATTTGGGGGAAAGAATGCTTTGTGCCATTGGCTTCCCTTCATGTATTTTTGCGTATTTCAGCCCAGATTGGCAGAAACCCTGGTTTGCAAGCTATATGGGAAGATGAAAAGCAGCGACGGAGACAGAAATGTGAATCTTCCCAGATTAAACCACCTGAGTCACAAGGTAAAAGAAAAAAAAAAAAACAAACCTTGTGCAGCTGTTTATCAAAAACGTTGAATGAGAAGCAAGCAGCAGCAGGTAGAATTTAAATTGGTGTATCAAGTTGGAGGGCTTTTTAGATGTACTGTTTTTTCAATTCCAAGGTTACTGATTGTCCAGTATTCAAATTTTAAAAGCAAGATACATAACCTTGGCTAAAAACACCACGATTCAGCTAGCTGCAAGGCATTCTAGGCAGAATGAATGAATGATAATGACAGTAAGATTGCATACTTTGTTATGGAAAACATTTAAATGTTTAAATACTGGCAAAATTAAATCTCTTACCCTGAAGCTTTCCATGGTAGTTTATACACAAGTGCAGTTCCTTTGAATTTCTGTGGAATTATAGCTAAGGTGATGTTAGATGGAAATTCTGAAAGGATGGACAAATCCCTGTATTTTTATGTAAAATTCATTGCACGGGGAAGACTGTGCTCTGCAAATTAATTGCATAATGAACAGACCTATTCTCTGCAGAACCTAGATCATGTTTCTTTTAAAATATGAATTATATTTGGCAAGTAAGCCAGAGGATTGCAAGAAGGAAAGAGGCAAGTTCCTGGCTAAGGCAGACTGCTTTCTGACTGTCTTGTTCCTGTGTTTCTGTGTAATATTATTCAGGCTGCATAAACCAGACTTTTCAAACTTGTTCACTGATTGTTCTTTTCCTGGATGCTCACCCTGGTGTAATTGCAACATGATTTGTAAATGCTGTTGATACTCACAGTTGCAAATGAGATCAATGAGAGTATGTGAAGTATTTTAAACCGTTTAAATACGCTTGAAAAATCAACCCTCAAATTTGGCACTTAAAATTAGCAGATACTTCAACTTTGAGCCATTTCCTAATAGAATTAGTAATTTTAGCTGTTCTCTGTGTTCAGAGGTCAAAGTAAAACTGAATAACAAATATTTTTCAAATTTTGAAGACCGTGGATTTGTACCAGCAACAGAGAGTGAAAAATTTTTTCAGAAGAAACTTAAAGAAATCCTCAAGCAAAATGACTTCTCTGTGTAAGTGTTTAGCCATTTGCCATAAAGTATAGTATTCTATGCAAACCTTAAATATGCATTTAAAAATTGGTTTTCAATTAACTAGAACGTTGTCAGGATCAGTGGACTACAGTAATGGATCAGAGGAGTTCTCTGCTGAGCTAACACTACATTCTGAGGTACTTTCTCCTGAAGCCTTTCAGTGTACGCCAGCTAATATGGTAGAAGTGCATAAAGATAAAAAGATAAACAAAGGTGAGTATTTTTAATAGCCTAATTGTTTAGGCATAAATCTGTGTCATACTTTGGCTGTTTATACTATTAGCAGAAGTAAGCCAAGGAAGATCTGATTGTCAGTTATGAAAAAATGAAGAGTAGTTCTGCTTTCGATTTCACCATTGTTAGAGTAAGCCTTTTTAAAATTGCAATAGCAAATAATAGAAACATACTTGACTAGTAAAATCCATTTTAAAGTGGCTTGCTTTCATAATATATTGATGTCTGTGACTCTTTGAAGTTTTATCCTTTTTCTTTTTGTTTTTCTTTTAAAGATTCCAATAAGTTGCATACTGATAAAGAAGAGGAAGCCGTTATTAATGAAGAAGCAATTTTAAACATTGTGGAGAATAGTCAGAGCTTTCAGCCTTTGTCTCAAAGACTGAGTCAGACTGCAGTTTTTAGTGAGTAAGACTGGAATGTCTTTTCTTCCAAGCTATTTTATTGTTCCACAGTCTTTGTTGTGTTCGCTTACGTTACCAGTCATGAAAGTTGAGTAGTTTACCTCAGGGAGCTTGTCAAGCAGACTGAGAATTCACAGACACATACCCTAACACCACCCACAAAAAAACACCTTATATTTTCTAAAAATGTCGACAGGACAGTGTATTTGTACCGGGGGAATGACTATCCCCCAGTATCTCCAGACAGCTGAGCTTCTAAAGATAGACCATGAGCATGTTTTCTACCATAATGTAAGAAAGATCTAGTAACTGCAAGAATATCATGGATAGATGGTCAAAATCCCCTTTATTCTGATAGTTTTAGTCCTCTAACCCTAGGAGCATAAGGAAGAGCAGTACCCATAAGAGGTTGCATTGAGCTGATCTGTGAAGAAAACAGGCTTAGTAGTGGAGTGAGAAGGTTGTGCTGAGAGGATGAGAAGTGGCTGACATAATATATAGGGTATGTCTTATGACTATGCATTTGAATTGCTCTACCAAATATGAATATTTGAAATGGAACGTTTTTTCCAGTGGCTAGGGAATCAAATGGAGATTTTATTACTTTTTCTTTCTTTTTTGTCATCTTTTTTCCTCATCTTCTTATCATGGGGGCACTAGTTGCTGGTGTCTTGTGTGACCGTGAGTAACAGGTTGCATCTTTGGGTCTCTTATGGTCTTTCATAGCAGGGACTAGTCTTTACTACGCCTTTGTAGAGTTGTAGTGTCACAGGGGCTGTGAAGCGCACTACTTCTGCTGGTGCTGTGAAGTACACAACAAGGTTTCTATTAATGGGAAGTAAAGGTTGGAGTTTAATGATGGACCGCATGAAGGGCAAAAGAACCAAGAACAAAAAGTATAATTGAAAGTGGGTTAATTCAGAACTCTGGCAAAGGGGATGGTTTCCATTCTAAACGGTTGCATGGTGTCTTGTGAAGCCTTTGTAAAATATGGAAAATGCCTTCCTCAATGTTGAGACTTATTTTATATGATTATCAGGATCATTGTAAATAATATGATATTTCCTGAGGAAGGAAAGTAGAGATTGTAGTTCTTCAGCCAGAGGAGGAGAGAAGTAACAAAGATGCCTGGCAGACTGGAGATCATAAATTGGTTATGAGGTCAGATGAAAGGTAAGCAGGAGGAGAGTGAGAAAAAAAATTGTGACTTGGAAGGATGTTTAAGAAATAAAAATAAAGAATGAGAAGGCAAGTGCATGAGTTAGTGTAAGCTTGGGTCAAATAAAGGAAAATAAAAAATAAAGTCAGATAAACTTCCAGTGTTTAGAGGAAGGTAGGAAGAGAATAGGTTATAGTGAAAAGTGAGATGAAGTTAAGCATTATAGTAAAGGACAGAAGGAAAGATGACTAGTTGGTCTAAATCAGCATCAACTTTTATGAGATGCAGTGACTGAAAGTCTTCCAAGTGATGCAGAGAAGGGCCTAATGAAGTTAATGCAGCCATTGAAATGGTGAGAGCAAGAGAAGGCAGTGATGGTTCAGAAGCTGGCACTCACGCTGAAATAAAAGCGGAAACTGAGGCTTTACTGAATGTCAGGAGGTAATAGGAGGGTAGAGAGAGAAGTGCTTCCACTAAATCTACTACAATCAGAAGAGGAGGGCAGAAATTAAAGAAGGTTGTCAAGAGCTAGAAAAGGTAACAAATCATAAAACTTAAAAAAATAAGATATGAGAAAAGCTTTGTTTCTGTAGCCTGCCTTGCTTTAGACAATAACAAACGAGTAGATTTTAAAATGTTGAGGGGATTTTTGGTTTTGTTTGGTTTTGTTTTTTACTGGTAGACTATATCTAGTTATTTACAAGTAGAACAAAATATAGATTCTACTTGTATGGGCTTTTTCTGCAGTGGACAGTAGTGCTGATGAGGCCATGATTGATCTGTTGGCTGGACTGGAGAACGATGGATATCAGATGGGACATCACAAAACACTCTCTCATCATCGTTCTCTTGGAAGCTGTCGAAATTCTCAGAACAGTGATGATGAAGAAAATGAGCCACATTGCGAGAAAGAAGAAATGGAACTTAGCTTGTTAATGTCCCAAAGGTGGGACAGTAGCATTGAAGAGCCTGGACCAAAAAGAAGGTATATGTGTGATTTTCTTTTCTTAATATGTTCTTTTCTGCCAGATCCTTCCTTCCTCCCTCCCACCCTGTTTGCAAGTGTGCGATGAACCCAGTGAGCTGTAGAGAGATCTCTGTTTACAGCATTGGAAAAATCTATGCAGGACTTGGGATAGGATGCAGTTGTTCAGATGGTGTTGTGAATCATCAGTTTTATGTGGAAGTAAAGATTAAATGTTTAGGTTTGGCTAGACCTAAGCTTCTAGTTGGCTGTTTGAAGAAAAACTGAGTAGTGTTTTTTTTGTCCTACAGATCCAAATACAAAAAACTGTAGTTGTAACCTCCTTTTAAGGTCACACCTTGGATGTAGTACAGATGTTAAGATGTATCTTGTACATCTCATGTGCCTCTAACTTTTATGGAAGTGAATATTTAAGAAGTATTCTTATGAAGACTGACCCAGAAGCCTAAGAAAAACACCCATTTGTTTGCATGCTCAAGGCTTAAATCAAAACATGAATGTTGCTCACTCTGCTGGACTGCTAAAGGTCAGCAGCTTGAATATTTTTAAGGCCAAGATTCTTGGAACACCTTCTCAGGTTGAAATGACCTTTTGTACAGTCTGCACTGACAGGCGTTGAAAGAAGCTATATCCAGTTTCTCTTCACCTCTGCTTTGGGCAGACCTTCTGGTATTTATAATTCTGTTTGAAAGATGAGAGACTTCACAGACACAACATTTTGATATTTGGGGTTTTTTACATCAGAAATCATAATTATACTATGATTCAGAGAGCAAGAGAGGGATAGAAATATTTAATGTTTTCTTTCCTGAAGACATACAGAGAAGTTGTAACAGAATCAGAAGTTAGATCATTAGTCTTCTAGTTCTAGAGATAATTCATCTCTAAAGCTACTTTTCCTATCTGACCTTTGATTTTCCCCCTCACAGTAGTCTGAAAAGTTGGAATTTCCATATAAAACACTTAACGTTAATCTTCAGTTTAGTGGTAGTTTCTGTGTAAAACCAGCCTATATCTTGCAGAATTTCTTAGCTCAGGCACAGGTCTGTATGGGCATGACTGTACAACTTATGGAGTCAGGTAGGATCCTGAAGCAATTAACTGCTTTTATGCAATAAAGAGTCCTATTTAAAAACTCATCAGACTTGATGAGATGGCTCACGCTCATATCTGCCTACATCTTAATCCCAGACAGAAAGCACTAGGGAGAATGTATGTACCGGCTGCCTCCACAGGGAGTCAACTCCTGTTCAGAGGGAATTACAAGCTTTGTTTCAGTATGATCTCTGCAGAATTTGGACTGACTTCAAAACAGAGCATGGGTATCTCTGCCCCCTGCATGATTCTTCTCATGCATAGAGAGCCAGTTTGAGTCTGACAATGGACCCAACCTTATTCTGCTCAGACTCATTCTATCTGTACTTTTTCCTAACTCATCGTACTTTATCCATACTATCACTTTTCTGTTATTGGGTATTCACCAATCTTCCATTATCTCAGAAAATATATTAAGATAATGAGCAATAACAACATCCTACTGACTGAATTAAATGGCTTGGATTTGATTTGTGCTGAGCTGGAGAAGAAAGCCTATTGAGACCTGGACTGGTTTATCATGCTGTGTTACACAAATTTTCCAGGAATCTAAACTGATGAGCTTGAATGCAGAGAGATCCAAGTTATTATCTGCAGAAGTTGTCTCCAGCTTGACTGGCTTTACTAAAGTCGACAAAGATTTGCTTCATGCACAGGATTATAGCATAATTCAGGTTGGAAGAAACATCTAAATGCTATGTAGGCCAGTGCCCTGGTCAAAGCAACTTTGGGTAGATCCAGTTGCTCAGGGCCTTGTCTGGTCAAGGTTTGAGTATCTCCAAAGATGGAGATTGCACAGCCTATGTGGGCAACGTGTTCCAGTGTTTGAACATCATCGTAATGAAGAATGTTTTCCTTGTATGCAACATTCCCTGAGGCAGCCCTGTGCTTATTGCCCTTTTCATATCACCGTGCACCTCTGAATCTGGTTTCATCTTCTTTATACCCACCTATTGGATACTTGACAAGTGCAAGAGCAAGCATCTCCTCTTAGTTTTTTCTCAAGACTGAATAAATCCTGTTCCCTTAGCCTTTCCTTATACATCATGTGCTCCAGCCCCCAGTCACCCTGATGCTCCTCAGCTGGATTTGCTCCAGTTTGTCAGTGTCTGTCTCGTAGTGGGATGCCAAAAACTGAGCACAATATTCCATATGCAGCCTGACAACTACTGAAATTGACTGCAGTCTTGCAGTCACAACCCAAGATGCAACTGGCCGCCTTTGCTACAAAGGCACACTGCACACTCTCATGTTCAACTAGTTGTCCACCAGGGCTTTTGCATCCTTTCCCACAAAGCCACTTCCTAGCCAGCTCTTTCCCTGCCAGTAGAAGTGCATGAGGTTGTTTCATCCCATTTGTGGGACATCTGGATTTGTCTTTTTTGAAGTCCATGAGATTCCTGTCATCTCATTCCCCAGCCTATTGAGATCCCTCAGAATAGCAGCCCTGCTCTCCAGAGTATTGATTGCTCTCCCCAGTTTGATATTCATTTGCATATAGGCCTGAATGTCTTTGCACTATTCTTTTCCATGTTTTGGGAACACAGAAGAGGGAGAACTAAGCTCACTTAGATGATGGCAACTGTGTACCTAGCTGTGCGTCTTAGTTAAGTCTCTCTTCCAAGTCATGCTGCTTTCAGACTTGAGTTAGTCTGAAAATTGTATAGCTATATTTGAGGCAATTGTTCCTGAACTAATATACATGGCTTGATCTAAGTTGGCTCAGTGCTGAGCACATTCAGATGTCTGTGGTGTTATGATACATATAATTCATCCTCTGGTTGAACTTCACAGATAAGAGCTCTTCAAAAGTAGACGGTATTTAGATTATTTCCTGTAACTTCAAAACCTTTGTATTTATACCTTTTAAGGTACTACATAATAATGTTTTGAATATATCAAGCTACTAGGATAGATTATTATCTTAAAAACAACAAACAAAAAACCCAAAACCAACAACCCCCCCCCCCCCCCCCCCCCCCAAACTCAGTTCCTTAGTATTTATCTGGATTTCTCTCTTTTAGCCACAGAATAGCTTATTTCTACGAAGAATTATGTCCATCTCGTGCTTTATTTTAAAGAAGAAGAAATCAAATTCCTACGTGCTTCTAGAGTTGTAATATACCAGAGGGTTTGGTTTTTGGGGGTTTTCTACAGGTTCTTTTTCTCTCTGCCCGCCCCCCCCCACCCCCCCCAAGCTATGCCGCCTTAAAAACCTGAAAAATTCATAGAGGCTTTTCTTTGTAGATTTGCTACCTTTTTTTCTTTTCCCCCCAGCAGATTTATGACTGTAAAAATGACAGTGTAGAACAGTTAACTTAGTAAAAGTAGCTTAAGTATTAGCAACAGCAACTTCAGAATGTTCAAGGAGGGATGGAAACAAACATCATTTTTGATGGTTGTGCTTTAGTTAAGCCTGACAAGAGAGAGACTTGTTCTAATACAGTAAAGATTCCTTTTAAAAAAAAAAAACCAACATCTGTTTGCTAAAAGCTAAAGTAAAATAATTTTGCATGATTGGTTTAGTCTTCAAATATCAAGCACTTTCAAGCAATGAAATTAAATTTCAGTAAAATTGAAATAAAGTTAGGCATCTAAATGCCTTCTCTAACTTCTTAAGCTAGTGAATCCTGCTAGTTTTGTCTGTAGTTTTCAAACCCTTGGCTACCACTGTTGCCTCTTAAAATAATAACATTGAATAATATTTTAAGTTTCTCAGTGAGAAATGTAACAATTTTTTGTTTGTTTCCCTTTGCTTCCTCAAATTGCACAACCACATCGCACCACACCCCTTTGATTTTGAGGTTCCCTGTGGCTATTGGTATTTTCTAAGAGACGTATTGTGCATTAATTAGTTCCTTCATTTTCTCTAGGTCAGCTGGCAAAAATATGCATCGAAGCTCAACAGAAGAGGATTCATCTTCAGAGGAAGAAATGGAGTGGAGTGGTAACAATATGCTCCTAACTAATCTCTCTATACCTCAGTTAGATGGGACTGCAGATGAAAATGGTGGTAAGTAAAGAGAAAAACAACTTTGGAAGTTGAATTATTTCCTGGGTCATAGTTCGTTTCCAGATCAATTTGCTAATTCTCAAAAGTGCTAACCGTTTTAAATTCTTGTTTCAAATGGAAGGAAATGCTCTCAATGGGTTGCAGAGGCAGACCCTTAACATCTTCCTTATAAACCAACAATGTTTTAATCTCAATGCCCTCAATGAATTACCGGAATCTGCTTTTCCTATTGTATTAATGATCAAAAAAAGGGCATTGTTTTATTAGTTGCATGGAAAAGATAGTTACCTTGTTGCAAGGGGTATTTTTCTGTTACTATTTGTTATGCAAATATGGTGTTAAAATTAATAATTCTGTAGGATCATTTACCCTGCTAGGATTTCATTGTAAATAGTCAATGTATTATTGTGTGAATTTAGATGGTTCTTCGCTTTGCAAGTATCTGCCACACACGCTAAAATACAGTGAGCCTATGTTTCATTCAGCAGATTGCATGTTCACATTTTGGGATTGCATGAGTTAAAAATATGCAGTGACAAATCTGAGGCAGAAGAAACTGCCTTTAAAAATCTATAAAAAATTCAATTAATCTGTAGAGATATCTCTTGCCATGTCTTTATCACCTGCTGTCTTTGATCAAATAACCTTAGTTAATACAATGCACACTTTGAGGTTACGCAAATATAGAAATATTATTTTTTGTTTCGTTAGACGATCTATATATTTTCACATTTATAAAATTCTGTTGAGCAAAACAATGTAAAATGTATGGATCTTGTGGGGAAAAATATATATCTGTGTCTAGGCTTTTCTTATGATTAGGTTCACTTTTCTTCGTGGTCTAATCAACAGTAATTGTTCTTCTTTGTTTAGAAATGTTGTATTAGTCGTACTTCAGTGCCTTTTAAATTTGTGGCTAACATAATTTTGTACGGAAGCTTCTTTCTTAATCCATAGTACAAACTGGTTAATGTAAACTCTTGTTTGTGCTCATGTGTGTACCTAATTTACTATTTATTGCATTTGCTCTTTGGGACAGAAATGTAATCCTTCACAAAATTTCTGTATTAGTTTGTGTCTCTTGAAGCTATTGGACAAAAATAACAAATGTCATTTATTAGTATATAGAATACATATGTCTTGATATATCTGTTAGCAATTCTGTATTAGAGAAAGTGAGCTTTGTGATCTTGTTACATAGACAACCACAGCTATTCTTTTGTGTTCACTGTTTAAAGCATAGTTTGCTTTTTCCTTTGCTTTTATGGGTATAATGGTAGAGTTAATATGTGACTTGATGTACTACTAATATGATTTGGCTTTGCAAAATATACAATTATCATTTCCCTATTTGCAATACTTTGTAATTTAATGTAAAAAGGGATGCTTCTGGATGATGAGGCTGTATCTTAAATCATTGTTTAAATTTTAGAATATTTTAAGTATATGAAATATCACATGCAGAAGAATGTCAGCTTAGAATGAGTTTATTACTATGAACTTTTACATCAACTTCTTATAATAGGAGATACAGTAAATTCAAAACAGATCTCAGTCCAGTTCCTCTAAATTAGAAAATGCTTCTCCACACATGAATCTGTGTCCCTAACATCTGGCTGACTGACAAGTACTTTTGCAATTTTTGTATCTGAATAGTCAGGTATCTTCTAAGTGTTTGTTGACACTTCACTAAACTCCCATTTTCTTGGTTTTCAGTTAATCATCCTGATTCTTTGTGTGGACTCCTACCCTCAAAGAATCATAGGCAGCATCTCCCACCTGCGTTTCACAGCTCAGGGACTCTGTGTATGCATTAGAAAATGCTATTAGAAACAGATTGAGACTTCCTTTTCTTTTTCTCACCCGGCAACAAATAAATTGCTAACCTGAAGGCAGCAAGAATCTAAGATAATCCCCAAATTGGTTGAGACTTACAATAAAGGCCCAAAGGATCCCCCGTCTAGCATGACAGCGTGCAGCATGTGCTTCCAGGTCATACAGCATGTTTCGGAACTCCTCTCACCCTTCCATGTTGCAGCTAAAGATGTGGACACATGAGCAAAAATGTTGTGTGCCAGGAGCCCTGTGGTAACTGCCTCTTTGCAGAGGGATAAACTCCTTCAAATTACTTGGTGTTCATTGTGGTTGTGAGCAAGCACACACTTGCTGCAAACCAGTTGTTAATTTGTTACTTACCACCTGCCTGTCCACACTTATCCTGCAGTAAATGGGGTGTAAGTGGCAGTGGAAGAGAGAAACAGCCCCAGGTATCATGTGATGAGTCTGCACAGGACAGTTACCACAACACACGCTGGTCACAGATCTGTGTGGGAACATTAATGCGTGGATAGGAATTCCTGATCTAACTAAATGGTGTGAGCTCCTTGCATAGATACCTGAATGGGTGGCAGATCGCTCTGCTTTATAAAAGTGCAGCAACTACCTATGCTTAGCATGCAAGACGGTTAATACAATGCCTTTACCATGTTGTAAGATAGTACTTTAGCTTTCTGTGCAATAACTTGTGCAATGACTTTTCTGTATGGGGAAATTCATCTAAATAAGTTCTTTGTTTTTCAGACCAATGAGTATGCATACTTCAGGATACAAGCTTTTCTAGAAATCAGTCTGTTTGTATTTAGTTATCTGAAAGTGACTTTTTAGAAGCCCTCTTTCAGAAAATGAGCATGAAATCTTTGGCAATTGAATGTGAGTGTACCGTTTAGGAGTAACTGACAGAACGGCTGAGACAAATATACTGACAATGTGATTTTGATAAAGCAACTCATGTACTCAGGGTCTGTAGTTGTCATGATCATAAATGCAATGTGATTTAGAAGAGGTTTGTTTCTTCTTTGGATGGGAGGGCTTTCAGGAAAATATCATTAAAATGGTTAGTGCCTTAGGTTATTTTTTTTTTTTACAGGAAAACTAGAGTAAAATTGCTTGTCTTCCATTTCAGACAATCCTTTGAATAATGAAAGTTCTCGAACTCACTCCTCCGTCATTGCAACAAGCAAAATGTCTGTAAAGACCTCAATCTTTCACAAAGATGCTGCTACGCTAGAACCCCCATCTTCTGCTAAAATTACTTTTCAGTGTAAACACACAAGTGCCCTTTCTAACCACGTTTTGAATAATGAAGATTTAGTAGAAGACCTCTCGCAACCAAACACAGAAACCAGACCTGAACTTTCAGTCCATTCTCTTACAAAAGAAAGCACTTACTCAGCAAAGTACCCATCTCCATTCAGCAATAGTACCCATGCAGAAAACTCTCACAAAGAGAGTAACAAGAAAGATACTCTCCCAGTTCCTTCATGTGAAAATAGTATTTTTGAGTATGAAGATGATATTTCATCAGTGAGCAGACAGATACCTAGTAGGAAGTATACTAGCATCAGAAAGGCTGAAAAGGATGTCTCTTTTATGCATGTGGGCCGCCATATTGGTGACAGCATGTTGAATAAAAACTTATTCAACTTTTCCGATTTGAGCCACTCGAGCCACTCCAAAGGTAAAATGTCCTCTGAAGTGAACGAAAAATCCAGCAGTGCAAGTATAAATAGTTTTTTTCCAGCAACAGTTTCAGAAAGTTGTGAATTGGTGTCTTGTTCAGGAGGCAGTCGAACTGTGGTACATTCACTTGAAAATAACACTGATGAAGGTGGCCTTAATAAGCTTAAAATTAGGTATGAAGAATTTCAGGAGCATAAGGCAGAAAAGCCAAGCCTCAGTCAACAAGCAGCACATTATATGTTCTTTCCAAGTGTTGTTCTTTCTAATTGTCTTAGTCGACCGCAGAAGTTAGCTCCTGTGACATATAAATTACAGCAAGGCAACAAACAGTCCAGGCTGAAGCTCAATAAAAAGAAACATAGTTTTATCAATCATCAAGAGCCTGCAAGTGTAAATGATGTTGCATCAGTGAAGGAAAGCTGCTATACACAAGGTAATGCTTGTAGTAACATTCCTGATAAGGATAGTGCTTTACCTAGTGACTTAGTTGATGTTCCTCTTGAGGCTTTTGAAAACAAAATGCCTACAAGTACTGCTAATTATACTGACTGCCAGTTTGCAGATGGATCTCTTGAAACGGAGCAGTCATTTGGATTATGTGGGAATAAATACACACTCCGAACGAAACGGAAGGTAAATTATGAGACTGAAGACAGTGAATCAAGCTTTGTCGCACACAACTCAAAAATTAATCTACCTCAACCAATAGGAAGTGTTGAAAGTATGGATGGGTCTCAGAAGTCTCGAAAGCGTAGAAAACTGTCTAAAAAATTGCCACCTGTTATTATTAAGTATATTATCATCAATAGATTTAGAGGGAGAAAAAATATGCTTGTTAAACTAGGGAAAGTAGATTCTAGTGAGGAAAGAGTAGTACTCACAGAGGAAAAGATGAACTTATATAAAAAGCTTGCACCTTTAAAGGACTTTTGGCCAAAAGTTCCTGACTCTCCTGCAACCAAATATCCTATTTATCCACTAACACCAAAGAAAAGTCACAAAAGGAAAGCAAAACATAAGTCAACCAAGAAAAAAGCTGGAAAACCACAAAAAACAAGTAGTAAAAACATTAAAAGAACTTTATCTTTCAGAAGAAGGACTCATACAATTCTTTCTCCTCCCTCACCATCCTACAATGCTGAAGCTGAAGACTGTGACTATAACTATAGTGATGTTATGTCTAAGTTAGGTTTTCTTTCTGAGAGAAGCACAAGCCCAGTAAACACATCTCCACCTCGCTGCTGGTCTCCCACTGATCCAAAAGCCGAAGAAATTTTGACCAACCTGGACAGAGAAGCTTTATTTAGTAGGGGGCCCAGTATGTACAACAGCAAGACTGTTAATTCTAGTGTAGGAAAAAATAGTCGAGCAAAAACTCAGGTTAAGAAATGTAAAAAGAAATTTGCTAGCCCCACTGTATCTACCAAGAAAAAGAAAAAGATTAATCAGACTGATAAAACAGCAGATGATGGAAAGAAGAAACCTAGAACAAAACAAAGGCAAAAAACAGCTGAAAAGGCATCCTCAAGAAAGCGCATTGTATTAAAAGATGAAAAAGGAAATACTCGCTCTACTGCAGAAGTGAAATTTATGCTGAAACATCAAGATCTGCCTGAGATTTCTTACAACTCCATCAACTCACAACCACTTCATAACCGGAAAGACAGTTCTCTTCCTGGCTATTCATCAGGATATCTACCGTCAGCACAGCTCCCTGCAGCAGCTGATGCACAAGGTCATTCATCAGACTGTTTTCATTCATTGATGGAAGTTGATAAGCCTGTGGATGCACAGGGTTTACCTGCTCCACGAGAAGACCCTCATGCATCTTTTGCATCTACTCCTGTGGCATCTGAAAAGGAAGTACCAAAAATGAGCTCTCAAAGGCCCAGGACTCAAAGTGCTATATTTAGAATGAAGGATTCTGCTCTCATTCAAAACATATTTGATCCATCTAATCACTCAACTCAGGTAACACAGAATGCGCGCATCTCTAAAGATAAGAATTCTGCAAAAGCAGAAGAGATAAAAAATTTGCAAAACAGATATTTACCACCAGCTGCAAAATTAAATGAAGCTCGTGATTCTTTGGACACAGCAAAGATGGATCAGTTACATGCCACTAACTATTTGCATTGTAAAGACAGTAATCAACAGCAGATTTTTTGTTTACCAGAGGCATCCAAGCATTCTGATCCTTGTTCTTCTATTCTTAAGTCATCGGAGGAAAGCCCTGGGCCACTTCAGTTGCCTAAGAACTGTTTTGTAACGTCTTTGAAGAGTCCAGTGAAACAGTTACATTGGGATCAAAACCAGAGAGGATTTATTTTGGATATGTCACACTTTAAACCTGAAACAGTAAAACAAAGGTCTCTGTCAGAAACAACTGTGCAACCAAAACACATCTCCCAGTATAAAAACAGGACTATAGTGGCCCCATCAGCATTCAGTGAAGGACAGTCGGGCCTAGCTGTTTTGAAAGAGTTACTCCAGAAGAGACAGCAGAAAGCTCAGAATGCAAATGTTACACAGGAACCATTACCAGCTAAAACACAGCTGAGCAGGAGTATACCATGTCCTCTTGAACAGAATAAAGCAATCAAAAGGTCACGGTCAGTCGCATCGCCAAGAAAATCTCGTGCTCCCAGGAATACAAAACCTAAAGAAAAAACACCAAAACTTTCAAAAATTGAGTCTTTAAGCCAGCATATCACTAGTCGCATTGATCATTCTGTGTCTGATGACAGCCCCATTTTTTTTTCAGACCCTGGTTTTGAAAGCTGCTACTCACTTGAAGACAGCTTATCTCCAGACCACAATTACAACTTTGATATTAATAGTATAGGGCAAACTGGATTTTGCAGTTTTTATTCTGCAAGCCAGTTTGTCCCAGCAGATCAAAATTTGCCCCAGAAATTCTTGAGCGATGCAGTTCAAGATCTTGGTTCTGGACAAACAACAGAAAATGACTTTCTGTGTCATAATGACCAAAAACCTGAGGAAGAAAAGCAGCGTTCTTCAAGCACAAGTAAATTGATACGGTCTGGTGCCCTGAGCCCTGAGCTTTTTGAGAAAACCTCATTGGACAATAATGAGAACCACTGCCATAGCCAATGGAGGAAAAATGTTCATCCTTCAACTTCTAGATCTAGTACTATTGATACCTCTTGTACACAAGAGACTGAAGTCTGTTTAAATGAAAAATTCAAATTGAATAGAAATTCAGTAAATAAAGAGAGATTTCTTAACCTTCCTCAGCCAACCAGCTCAGACTGGATTCAAAGCCACATTAGAAAAGAAACCACTTTTGAACCCTGTCAACCACTTGATTCAGTTAATACCTCTTTTACATCCATATTGTCTTCTCCTGATGGTGAACTTATAGATGCAGCTTCTGAGGATTTAGAATTATATGTTTCGAGAAACAATGAGGCATTAACTCCAACTCCAGATAGTTCACCAAGATCAACCAGTTCTCCCTCACAATCAAAGAATGGAAGTTTTACACCTCGTACTGCTCACATTCTTAAGCCTCTCATGTCCCCACCTAGTCGTGAAGAAATCATGGCAACTTTGCTGGATCATGATCTTGCAGAAACAATTTATCAGGAACCATTTTGCAGCAATCCTTCAGATGCTCCAGAAAAGCCAAGGTACTGTGTTAAATGCGTTTCTGTCTACATATGCTTGTGATTATATTAAATTTAATTTATTCCTGTAAACAATTTTATGCTGTTATGTGGCACAGGTTCGTGAAAGAACCCATCTGATATACATACATTTGAAGTTGAAAATTACTGTACTTCCGGTGTAAATACCCATTTTCATTCATGACACTTTGGTTTCTTTATTCCCTGATGTTATTGTAGTAAGTGGGAATGTGCCTGCTTGGTTTGTGAAAGAAAGATAACTTCCCACAGGAGTTACATAGAAAGAAAACTAATTAGCAGGACCCTGCTTGTATATCATCTTGAGGACTGCCTGCAATGCAGTTTAGAGCAAGACAATAATTCAAACTATTTTCTTCACAGGGAGATTGGAGGACGGCTTCTCACAGTGGAAACTAGGCTTCCAAATGACCTGCTTGAGTTTGAGGGAGACTTCTCTTTAGAAGGTCTACGTCTCTGGAAGACTGCATTTTCAGCAATGACAGAAAGTCCTAGACCAGGATCTCCTCCCCGATACGGTCACTCTACTGTTAACAAAAGAGAAAGTAATAGCCATAAAACTAGTGAAGACAAAAAAATAGTCATAATGCCATGCAAGTGTGCTCCAAGCCAACAGCAAGTTCAGATATGGCTTCATGCCAAAGAAGAGTATGAACATTTCAAGAAATTGCCTAAGAATCATCCTGCTGAGCTGGAAAAGGTAGCTGAGAGTTTCAGCTCTGCAGTATCGTCTGAAGAGAAATCTGTAGAAGTAGTAAAAGCAGCTGAAGATGAAAGACCTGTTGTGCCTACAAAGAATTCTCCTGCTTCTGTGGCAGAAACCACGAAAACACAAACCAAGGAAACCTGTGATAAGCCTATAAGCACTATAGGAACTTCTATAAATACTAAAAATGACATAGACTCTAATAAAACTCCATGTGAAAGCAAGACACTTATTACTTCAACACTAGAACATGGTAAGGAGGAGGAGGAGGAAGATTATTATGTCAGTTACAGTTCACCAGATTCTCCAGTACTTCCTCCTTGGCAGCAAGTAGCGTCCCCAGATCCCAAGCAGTCCAATTCAGAAGACACAGAGTGGAAAAGTCAGGATGTTGTTTTGTCTTCTGTGGAAGGAAATGATGTAGTACCTGTTGGAAGTGCACAAAACTCTCCATCTGCCCAAGAGAACATTAGGACATCCTTTGATACGTCTCCATTTCCAGCTAATGAAGATCCTGGAAATTCTGAATGTGTTTGCCTGCATAGTACACCCATTGTGCAGAGAAAAAATCAAGATGGAGTACCTGAAGTTCTTGGTTTTACTCCTTTATCCACAGGTAAATCCATTAAGTGATTCTAATGATACACATGAAACAAAATCTGAATATGATAAGGTATTATATTTCTTTTAACATGATGAGAAAAGAATTATATCTCCACAAAAATATACTTAAAACTGGTTTTGGAAAGGAAAAGGCCTGTGCATTATTGTTAATGTAACTATGACTTATGAAAAAAGTCTAGAAGCAGAATACCCTTTTGCTGTTGTATTTGTTTATATATATAATATTTGTTTATAATGTTAACCAAATGCCTCTGGTTGTTTACAGCATGTTGTTTAATGTTTAGACAATATTATTGAGGCTAAACAGTTTTGCACTCATATATGTTTACAGAACCAAAAGCCCAGAAACTGAGCCACAAGAGGGGAATTAATACTGATGGTCTTCGAAGAGTACTTCTAACCACACAAATGAAGGTAAATTAAGATTTTTATGTATGGATGTATTTTTATTATGCCACACATACACATTTCCATTCTCTTTTTTCTTCTGGGTTCTCCTGTGTTGTTCTTTTCTTTTGCTGTAAAGATGTTGAAAACACATTTAAAATGGTAGGGTGCAATTGCTGTAGAATCAGTGTACATTCAAAGTTAGGAAGAAGAAATCAGTTTAATTTGCAGGGGGGAGAAAAAGTTACATATTGATAATATGTTCTGTGATTCAGGGTGAGAGACTAATGAAACACTGAAGAGACACCGTGTAAGGATGTTGTTTTGCTCTTTCAGTTACAACATCCTTTTCGAATTCTATTGTGATTTCCCTTTTATATATATATATGTGTGTGTATATACACACAGAGACGTGTATGTTTATGTGTCTGTGTGCATATTAGCTTTCAGACAGTGTTCTAAGCATTTTCTGAAAACAACGTAAGCGGTGAATGGCACTGGTATTCTGACAGAATAGAAAGGGGAATGGATTGCGTAAAATCATCACTTGCATGTTTTCCCTAAACAGTGTTTCTGCTACCTGCGTTGGTAACAAAACGGTGGGGTATGTGCATTACCGAAATGACCCAATAGTCTTTTCTTTTGTTCTCAACATTTTTCACCCAGTTCAAGTGGGTGCTTAAGTGTACCCTTAATTCAGTGCCTAAAAAAGGGGTGACTGAAACAGAGGTTTTTGATGAATTGTTGCTCAAGAGAGAATAGATTTGCTGGTTCCCCTGTACTCAGGCTTCTAAGAAAGCCAATATGTGTGGTTTGGGGTTTTTCTGTTTGTTTGGGTTTTTTAAGTATTTCAAACTGCCTCTTGCTTTACTGTGAGATTTCATTAAAATTATTCCTAAAAGGCAGAAAGATACAACTGTTGTTCCCCTGTTGAAAAATGAATAGAGTGGGGATAGTGAAAGCTTTTTTTTTAGGTATTGTAGTGTAGCATTTGCATTTTCATTTATAAATTTTTATTTAATATATTGCATATGAATTTCACAACCTATAATTTTTTCAGTATTATACTGTGCTGCCTTTTTTTTTTCCCCTTCCCGCAATAAGAATCAATTTGCTGCTCTCGGTGCTCCAAAGAAAGACACTTCTCAGATTGAAGGACCATCTTTAAATAACACTTATGGTTTTAAAGTCAGTGTGGAAAACCTGCAGGAAGCAAAATCTTTACATGAGGTAACTTACCATTATGTGTTATTTTATAAAACAGTTTATCAGATGAGTTTTATAATGGCAGAATTTAAAAATCTTTTCCTCCTTGGTCCCTGCCTGACTTAAAAATTAATCAGTGTGTGATGTCTGCAGCTTTACTTTCAGCTTGATCTCCAAGTGCCTTTAATAATATTAAACTAGATTTCATGGTATTTTTGTTGAGAAGGTGGTAAACCTTCCTTTAAAAAATAAACATAAGGGAAAGATCAGAAGGAAGAAATATTAAGTTTTGTATAAAAACATTACTGGAAAAGCTAGTTGAGTCTAACTTTCATGAATTGTTTTCTTGAGAAGCAGGCCCTCCCTGTATCTTCACATGTTACATTCTGAGCCTCTTGGCCAGTTCCTACTACATTTAACAAAATGGTACATGTCTTAAAGAGTGTTTCTACATATTTCATGTAGATCGGTGGTTGGTCTGGGAAGAGAGTTCGAAATTGATGAATATAGTACTGCTGTGTTTGACTGCTAAATGGCCAGCCAGCATGTGTGCGCTCCCAGACAGTCACCACATCCATGGCTTGGAATTAGCTGTTGACCAATTTACAGATGACATGGGGAGATGGAAGCTTTATATGCTGAGTAGATGACATAGGAGAAGCCACAAGAAACTAATGATTTTGCAGGAAATGGAGATGGAGCTTGATAGTAAAATTTCATTTGAGTGATGGCCGTAGTGATTTATGACGCAAATCTAGAGGAAATCAGGCTGCCCCCAGGGCAGCTTACATACTCACAAATGCTTGTAACTTTTCCCTTGTGATCCCTCCAACTTGCCCACTAGTCCCCATTATCAACTATAGCATGCAAGACAACAGAGCAACAACATAGCGTTGAAACAGTATTAAATACTATGGTATTTATTGTAGAGTCAAAACTGTACAATATATAGGGATTAGCATTTTCTGAATGCAAACCATTCTGCAAAAGCTGTAGCAACATGATGTGGAAGTTCATTAATGCAAGTGAAAGGAAATTTTCTCCATATCTTCCTGTATGTGACTTAGTCTTCGTGTTTGTTTGCACGTCTTGGGTGAGGGAGGAAAGGAAAATAAAGACCAACAGTGACTCTTTTTTCTTGATCTGTCCAGAAACTTAATTCAGTTCAATATGCAAAGCTGTTTGAAAGCATTATAGGAATTTACAATTGTTGAAGCTGAGCATTTCTGTTCGGTTGTATTTTCTGCTTTTGGTAGAAGATAGTACTCAGAAACAAAGAGTGAGTTTTAGTAACTGAGTATAAAAACGTATTAAGTGTATCATCTTTTCTTTTGTAAGATAATGCTTTTTGCAAAAAGTGAGATCCAGAGATGCATGTTTAATCATTTCTGTTAATTGTCACATATGACCTTTTAGTTTCAATATAATATGACCATATAAACGTCTGCAATGAGTTCATTTGCACTAATAATCTCCTCTTAAATTTTTGAAGAAAGCTCCAAAATATACTAACTTACTGTATTTATTTGTTGGTAGGTCCAACACCTTACCCTCATCAGTATGGAGTTACATGCTCGAACCAGACGAGATTTGGAACCAGACCCAGAGTTTGATCCAATCTGTGCTTTATTCTATTGCATCTCATCAGACACAACGCTGCCAAGTACTGATAAAAAAGAAATCACTGGTGCTATAGTGGTTGATAGAGACAGGACACTCTCAAGCCAAGGTTCTTATTTCTTTTTTCTTAACATATTTTACAAAAATGCTTATTTCATAGTAATCAAACAGTAGCAAGCAAAATATAATCGAGTATCTATATTACTATTTAGCTCATTTAATTTTGTCTTGTTGACTGTTGATGAACGGCCATATTAAACATAGAGAGAGTTTTCCTGCTTATATCTTCCAAAGAACTATTGCATGGGCTGTAAACTGCAGATAACATACACGTGCAAAATATCTATGTTTGCATACTTGTGCACAAGCTCCTGCAGTGTTCTAAAAGTATAAATAGGAAAACCTGCCTTTAGTTTCCTACTGGAGTTGCTGGATAGCTACAAGTAGAAAATGTTAAAAGCAAGACAGTATGTTTTATATTTTACTTAAGGGTTATTTTTGTGGTTTTATCTGATCCTTTTAGGATCTAAACAGGGGCCCTTATTCTATTGTACCTTTTTGGCTTTGTTTAGACCAGTGATACTCAACCTGTGGCTCTAGAGCCGGATGTGGCTCTTCATGGCCCTACAGGCGGCTCTCGCAATGTAGGCGTCTGATCGGCGCTCCACTCTATCAGGCAGCGCGGGGAGCACTGAGCAAATGGACCAGGAGTGTGGGAGTCGCTGAAGTTCCCCCTCCCATAGGGGGAAAGAAAAGGAGCTGCTGGGATCCCCCCACAGGTAAGAGTAGAGATCACCTCCCACCCAGCAGCCGTGGGGCAGAATGGGGAAAAACTCGCCCTTTTGCCCCTTGTACCCCTTCACCCCACTCCTTCCTAGCAGCCAGAAGGGGTTGAAGACAGAATGCTGCTGGGAGAGAGGATGCTGATGTGTCATGTCGTGATGTATCAATATGTGATGATGTTGAGGCAGCATCATCACACATTGAAGTGTCATGATGGGGAAAAAAAAAAAAAAATCACACTGTTGATACTTGATTTTTATGGTGCTCTACAACTCCATTTAATAAAGAAGTGGCTCTCCAGCTGTTAAAGGTTGAGTACCACTGGTTTAGGCTAGTAAAAAAACAAAACAAAAAGTTCTCTTTTCTTTCAGGGTTTCTTTGGCACTGTGAATGTGTATTAAACCACAAAATACTGTCTAAAATTTAAAGTGTGGACAAAAACCTACCAAAAATAAATTTAGCATTAAGGCAACAGCTCCTTCTTTTACCAGTTTATTTTCCAAAGTATTGTAGATACTATATCATGTTAAGCTAAGTTCTTATTATTCTTAGTGAAGTTTATTCTGGTATTATGTGCTTGTTACTATCTTTAAAAAAATTATCTCCGTTACCTTACTAAGTGAGACTTTCCACAGTATAGCCACTATGGCTCTTTAGGTGTGTGCCACTGATAAATTATCAGGAAAAAGCTCTCTGTAAAGAGGTCCAGTAATATTTTGAAAAATCCTGTTTTTGTTAGTGAAATAAAATGGTATGTTTAAATGTTATTGTGACATTCTTTGCTTTAATTGATGTGTTCTGTCAGTATTTTCTTGGTTAGAACTAGAACTTTTTGACTTCCCTGTGGAAGTCCACTTGACATTGAGATACACCTTTTTTTTCCCCCTTTTTGTATTATTACTTTGTAAGTTACATTACTCATTTTAACATCTGTTTCTGGAAGCACGCTTTTTTGAGTTCTTAAGATTTTAAAGTGTGTCAAAGTAGAATGCCTTTTAAATCCAGATTGCTGCCTTAATCAGAGATATTACTATTGGTTGTATAGAGAAAATAAAAAGACAGTGTGTTGCATATTATTAATTTAAAGAGTTTTTTTCATACAGAAGGCAAATGCTGAGCTCCTGCATGCATACGAATTTAGCTGTTATTCACGCATTATCAATGTAGACACTCTTAGTGTGCACTTAGGTGAACAGTTGCTCATGATTTTCCATTTCTATTAGTAACTTTGCAGTGGTTTTTAAAAAGTGTACTGAAAAAGAACTATACTGTATTCTTCAAAGCATTTTGCAAAGCACCACTCTAACCTAGCAATTAAAATACATATTTTGCATGAAAACACTGAGTGAGCTGTCATATGGTCCTTTAATATTTCTTATTCAAAAATAATTTTCTAAGAGCTGGACTCTTGTACATGTAAAATGGTGAAATTTCTCTTGAATCAAATTGATTTATATCTGACAATTTGTGCAAGATTACCACTATGGTAGAGTTTTACAAAGCGAAAAGAACAACTTTTTTCACCCAAGAGGAACAAAATAAATACAAGGAATTAATTGTGATAATAATTAGTATTAAAGATAAAAATAGGTTGTATTCTATACTACTTTTTGGCTGTATGTTTTGTTTTAAAGCAACATTGTTGACTAAAGTAATGTAATTCCTTCTAAATTGTAATGATTTTTTGTTTTACTTTATTTTCTAGGGAGCAGAGACCAAGCCCCCTTGCTCACAAGATCTGGAGTTACAGGACTAGAAGTCAGTTACGCTACTGATGAAAGAACTCTTTTCCAGGAAGTAGTGAATATTGTAAAAAGGTAGCATATCTGTACGTTCTGCTTTTATTTTTCAGGCTTGGTACAGCAGATTTAGTTCCTTCAACCCTTGCCAGTTTCTCAAATACTGATTTTTGTTGTTGTTGTTTCCCTTGAAGGCTTATTTCTAGAGTGGACAAGCACGGTGGTCTTTCAAATAAAAATATTTTTTGCTTTTCCTTTTCTCTGACAGCAAGAACATTCAGATCCTCTATAGCAGCTGAGTTACAGTCTTGAAACTAATTAGCCATATAAGTAATCTTCTTTAACATACAACCTTTCCTGTTAATCCCAGAATTTGTTACACATTTCTCTCTGAAACTCCCAGAATAGTAGATATTAACAGAGCTGAAATCTATAGAAAACCCTCATATGGGAAGAATTTTTCTAGGGACTCTGAGGCAAGACAGAAAAAAACCTACATGATACTGAAACTTCTATGGACAAATTAAAATAACCAGTAGTTGAAAAATCAGTTTCCTTCATTAGTTTTGTCTTCTCTGAATGGAAATCCCCTGCTCCATCAGATTTGGAAAACTGCCCGTTTTCCCCATCTCCACCAAGACTGGGAAGCCTGTTCGGTAGCCCTCTCAACTGGTGAGTAGGTGGAACCGCAGACGTCTCTCCAGGCCCTACTGTCAAGAGGTGCAAAGCTGTAAAATTGCAAGGAAAAATAAGCAGATTTAAACTATGAGTCACCCTGCTGGAATAGAGGCACAAGAAAAAAATGTGTACTAGGCAGAGTACATTTGCAATTCTTTCTCTCTCCAACCAGAAAACCTCTGATGAGAAAGACAGTGACCAACCCCATGAAGCCAGAATACAAAAAGAGTTGCTGAATGCAACCAACACAGGGTGGGTCCTGACAGAGCAGCAGATCCCTGTTCAGAGAAGACAAAATTCAGGTAAGGAACATAATTTTATATTTCTCTTTCTTGGAAATCTAGTGCTCCATCAAACTTAGGAAAATTACTGAGAACGTGAGGCTGCCAATAAATGAAGAATTTTCCACCAGTTTGAAAAGTGACAGTACATAAAGAGTGTGAGAGAGAGGACTCAGCAGTTAGAATATATATTTATCAGTGAAGAACAGAAGTAGTCTACATCTGTACATATTGAAGGCATTACGGAATTAAAAATAACCATGCAACTTTTGTAGTACTTCAAGGTGGAATGTACCAATCACCAGGTTGCTGACTGAGAAATCTCTTCTTAAGAGGTCTTCTCTTTCAAAACTGTGCTAGCATGCCTTTTTGACTCAACAACTTTATCTTCAAAGATTGAGTTAGTTAACTTGTATTCCTGGAAGATAAAAGATTTGATCTATTAATGGAGAGGCAGACTGCTGTCATCAAATTAGTCTACTTCCCTCCCCCCTCTATGCAATATCACGTAAGGAATCAGATTTCTGCTGAACCCTCAAAGATATTTTTAAAACTTGGACCACATCTGCAGTTTAAAGCTCTTTCCCCACTTTGTTTTCTGTAGCCTAGGCAAAAGAGAATAATAAATTTTGCTGATGTAAATGTTTTAAATTTCTTAAGCACAAAAAAAAGTGTCTAGGCCCAGAGTAGCTTTAACTGAATGAAAAACTATGTTAAAACTACTTGATTAAAAAGTAGTGGACTGCAAAAATATTCCTCAATGGGAAATGAACAAGCAAGCAGCTTTAATGAAAACTTCCAGCATCAGGAATTATTTTTTAAACAATCTTCTGTTGCTGTTTCTAGTGTTATTTTTTCCAGCACAAGCTAGGTACTCTAGTTGTTCTGGTCGGTGCGCTTAGTAGGTCTGATAGATTAGAGAAAGAAAACAATTGTGCCATGTTTAAGAATCATTACCACTTGGGGTTCATGGAGCAGAACTCAAAATCGCCTTAATTTATCAGCAGAGGACAACATCAGTATCTTATATACTGATGTATGCATCAGGCTAGAGGATAGTAGGTTCTTGTGACCAAATAGTATGCCCAGAGTGACTGCAGCTTGCTTTTGATTCATATTCTTGGCCTCTTTGGCTGTTGGAGGGAAGGGTGGAAGAGTGAAATTACAGATTTCTGGCACAACAAATATCTATTCAATCTTGATTGTCAATACCAGGAACAGACTTTAGCAACTTGTTGGTGCACTGCACAGAGGGTACCTTAGCTATGGGAGGAATTGTCTTATGCAGTCCAATTGAAAAATTCTTGTTCCCATTTCTAGTCATTCTCTTAGTAGTTGGCCTAATTCTTATTTCATATATGTGAAGTTGTGGAACATACTCATATGTTTCAAGCTCCAGCCTTCTACTTCTCTGTTCAGGCCTTTTGGGTTTGTTCTATTCTGGCTGTTGAAAATAAGAAGTGATTGATTCTGTCACTTTTTGTCAATAGATGTAAACTCTGGAAGGGCACAGTAGAGAATTCTTGACCACTGTTCCTGGCACAGCGATGAGGGAAAGGTGATTTCTGGGAAATGTATCACATCCTGATATACTCTTAGCTCAGCAGTCTCTTTTTCCATCAGAAATCTGCAAGCATTTTTTCTTCAAATGACCCAGAGTATTTACACAAATAGTCTTTATAACGTGCTAGTTGATATTGAAGTACCCAGATGCTGAAGCAGAGTGATAAATTACTGAGGTTTTAATGCTTGCTGGTGTTTCATTCTTGGGCTGCACCACTAGCTTTCTTCCACACTGAAGAGTGTTTCACAAATCTAACTTTTTATAGCAGAACTAAAACTACTCTGTTACATGTTCACTGAAGATGAGTATTGCTCCAGAAAGCTCACTGGAATCAATGAGCTGAAGCTAGATTCAGTTATACCTTCACAGTGAAGTTGTTCAGCATGTGCTAGATCTGAATGACCACAGTAAGATTAACATGTGTTTCCACCTAGGCATCTGTAAAGCAAATACCAGGTTAAATGTTCTTCTGTGAAACTAGTAGATTTTGTCTCCAACTCAGGGCAGTTGGCAAATGAAAGTAAGTCATCTTGAGGTCTGTAGACCAGAAGAAGACCTGATTGTTTCTCTGGAATTGTGATCTGTGATTTCATCTCTGCTGAAAACCAGCAGTGATTCAGCTATGAAATGGGAGTACTTACAAGTGTGAGTACCAAAATCTATGTAGAGACAGGTAAAAGAAAGCACATCATTGTAATTCTCTTCGATTCTAAAAGGTATTGAAATATTGAGCTGCTTCAGGGTTGAGAGGCAAGGAACAGCTTGAAAGGAAGAGCCATAGAGGTGAGTTTGGAGGAGGCAGGGAAGAATAAACAACATGGATTTGCAACAAAAAAAAAAAAAAGCATAATTAAAGTGGTTCTTGGTACCCTGACAATCGTCTTAGAGTTTGAGAGGAAGCTTCACCTACAGAGGTCCAATTTTCCCTTCTTTGGTAAGCTGTCTTCTGGCTGTAAACAAAAAAATAGGACTTCAGCTCAAAACTGGCATAAAGCAGCTGAGAAACTACCTCCTTCCCATCCTGTGCAGCCAGTGTGGATGATCTACCAGCACAGGAAGCCAAGTTGTAGGCCCTTTGGAGTTGTCATAGGGGAAATTATTTTTTTTTTTTCCTTGAAATGGAGCCTGTATGTATTTTGCAGTCCTAAAGGATTCTGTCATGCTGCCTGAACAGCATTCTTGAATAGACCCTTCCTTTATCATAAGGTGTCAGCTGCAATGAGCTGGGAGAAAAATTGGAAGAATCTGTCTGCTTGAAAAAGTGAAACAGAACCACCTCTCTGTCTGAACCTAAAGGCAGAAAAAAGACTAAGCGCGTTCACATAGCTCCCTAAACCAGTCAGTACAAAATTCAGGAAAGCTGGCTGTTTGAGGAGGAGGAATGGAATGCTACAAGGATGTTTGTCTTGGAGATTGAAAGAACACAGGAAAACTAGATATGTCCAAGCCTGATGGAGCAGTGGATTCCCATGAAAGAGAAATTAAATGTCTGGGCCTCTCCTTCACTTTTAAGGCAAATTGTGCCACTCTTCTGTAAGTGCAGATACTACCAGATAGCAGAAAAGGGCTGGTCCTGCAGGCATGAGTGAAGCAAAATTTGGGGAATTCATGTGGGAATGCATAGTCCCCATATTTGTCACACTCAAAGAATGTGGAAATAGGGTGGGCTTGAAAAAAAAGTAGATTTACTGATACTTAAGACTCACCAGCCACCCACAGCTCTTTGTCCCCATGGAATTAGTTTCTGATGAAAGGATAAAAACAGAGTATAAAGTTGTAAGATTTTTCTTAAAGATCGTGGGACTAAAACATTTGTAAATTATTTAGACGTTAATATTTAACATTTACATATGTTGTGTAATCTTATTCTTGTAAAGTATGATGCTAATCAATTTTTTGTATTGGATACAATGCATTATATTTGTTCTTCTGTAAGTGCTC
Organism: Fratercula arctica; assembly: GCA_947846985.1. Lineage (NCBI taxonomy): Eukaryota > Metazoa > Chordata > Aves > Charadriiformes > Alcidae > Fratercula > Fratercula arctica. The sequence continues at coordinate 73,989,910 of CANTUZ010000003.1, forward strand.
TTTCTTTTTAAAATAGAGATGTGTTAATCTAACCACCTTTTTCCAGGCCGGTATCAACTGCTGTGGCGTTTTCCTATATAAATCTTTATTTAACGTCCTGTATCAACTTTATGGATTTTTATCGTCCAAAGCAAGCTGGAAAAATGTTTTCAGAGATTTCAGTTATGTATTTGAGTCACCAAATATTCTGCTCCCATGCACAGTTACTGCTTTTATGTGTATCATAGGTCTGGCCTAACTTTTTCCCCCCTTTTTCTCTTAATTTTAGCTGGAAGAAAAATAGCAGTCAGGAAAACCAGGCACATAAGAGAAGGAAAGGCATAACTGTGAGCTTTAGTATTCATTCATGAAATTGTCAAATGAGAAAGAGGAAGAGATGGCATAAGAGCACATACAATTTAGCTAGAAAGGAAAATAATCACATTTCTTCTCTCTGCAGCATGTATGAGTTGAATGCTAATGTTGTCGTCTTTAAATCCTGCCAGTATAAATGCTGCTTTTCATCTTTGCAGAGACTGGCAACAGCATGCAAAGCAGTATCAGTGCCCATCCTTTTAACAAAAGAGTACTATGTTGGCAGGCACACCTCTTATTCTTGTCATGTTAGTCCTAGACAGTAGCTTTCAAATATCAGTATTACAACTTACTAGTTTCTTGCAGGTGTAAAAGCTGGTCTCATTAGGATTTCTTTTAATAAAACAGCTTAAACTGATGATGAAGACTAACTGGATAGTACACTGTAAAAATTGTGAGAAGGGAGCATGAAAAATAGAAAACTTGTCCTCTCCTTAGCTTGGAGTGGTACCACATGAAAAGGGGAGAGAGAAAGCGAGAAAGAGACAGACTTCAGTTGAGCTCACATCAGCTAAACCTTGGGTTTACCTGTTCTTTTTCCCATTTGGAATAATGTCATCTTTTAGCTCCAGGTATCTCTTCTTCTCTATTAGCAAAAAGAATGCCGCAGGAGGTCTCAACAAATGATGCACTGGTCCGTCGGTACAGCTGGTACATGGGATTGGGCTGTAGGAGGGGGCACTTCTGCTGCATAAATTGAGAGAGTTGATCAGCAAAGGAAATAAGCAAGAAACAGTAGCACCTCCTGTTAGGTGCAAGAAATCTGATAGGTCTGTTAAACCTGTTGCATAAGGTGGACCTTATGCATACTGTAGTGCAGGAGTTTGGGATCTCGAGTGTTGTCCTGAAGAAAGGCATTCTACTTGAATATAATCTTACTTTATTTTTTCCTTCAAAGATAATTCAGAGATACACTTAACCAAAAATTATTTTGATTGTGAAGTTAATGAAACACCTAAGCATCCATAAATATGTTAATACTAATTGTAGTCCTTTGTGCATATACATTGTGAATGCATGCAGATATACATACAAAATACATATATGTGTAACTTACTGCAGTATCTGAGCAACTCGGTTGCTGGTAGCGCGTTTATCATTTCTCATGCTTTCAGAAGGATACCACTTGGATCCAAGTTTTAAATATAGGAAACTGAGACTGAGGGACTGTGTTTACAGGGAATTTACAGTAGGGTTTGAATTCACCATTTACTAGCTACTCGTGCTTTGATTTTCCATATAGATAGCTTTGTATGAGAGTCTGACTGAAACTTAGACATCTATATTTCATTGTCCATGTCTTGAGTAGCTACCCTCATCACCATGTATGTTAAATGGAAAGAACAGAATCTCATTCTGCAAGAGGTGGCTAAAATATAAGGAACAGGCCTTTTTTCTTCAATGAAAATGGAGACCAGCTTAGAAAACTTGAGATGCCAAAATTAGTTGAAATTAGACCCTCCCCTTAATGCATGTGAGGTGTCTAGTTGGGAAGGAAAAGCAGAGTAAGTAACTCACTGTAAAGTGATACCCTGTGACTCGGTAATGTGCCATTATAGGCAATCCCTAATGGGGCCTATACAAGCAAGACTGAATTCAAAACTAGCACACTGATTTTTTTATTTTTTTTTTTTTAAATCTTTTGAGTGATAAACTTTCTAATTGACATATGAATTTACATCAAATTGTGTTAAAATGTGTAATATTTAAGTTAGATACAATTTATTTATATTAAAAAAACGCATGTATCTGAAAACATCATAAACTTAAGTGAGTTTGTCTTTTCCTGTAAAACATCTTCCCATCTGAAGGATACCAGAGAAACAATTCTTGAGATTATATGCAGATGGTTTACAGAGGTAGTGTTATTCATTAGCTTAAAAGAGAATAGTAAGATTAACTCAAAATTGATGAAATGTTGTATACAGTTGCAATACAAATAGAGGTATTTGCAGCAGTAATGTAATAGCCCACTAAAAGTGGTTTAAGTAGGAAGTGAGGGAGGCAATTGACTACTTGGGCAAGGAAAAAGCCAAAGCAACTGGCCTTCATCACAGGTGGTAGCTGCTAATATAATTATGGCAACTTGCTGCTTGCAAACAATATGCTTATTTCTGTTCAGAACAGGCTTAAAAGAGCAAGCAAATTCCTGGCATAATGAATATTGTTTTGTGCCACATAAGCAGTTCTTCACAAGTTTCTCATTCACATTTGCATCTATCATGGAACCTATCTGCATAACATCTTGCCTTGTGTAAAATCTGCAATTATTTTCCATTTTGAATTATGTGAAACCAGTTTTCAAATATGAATGTAAATGACTACTTCTGTAAGATTTTCCTTCCTTTTAAATAATCATTAGTGTTTTGCAGTATGCTAGGACCAGGATAGTTTAGCTGTGAGAATTAAAGTGAAAATATGTTGATTTTTTTAACATTTATTCTATGACTTGTATAAACCATTACATAATTCCTTTTTGTTTCAAAGCTTAGGTGGAGCTATTCATAATTTTGGAACCTCAGTTGGCAATCATTGTATATTGTACAGAGCAGCAAGTGGTCATAACTCTCTTTGAAACTGATTCTGCTGCTGGAAAGAACTGCGGGCTAGCTTCATTCATTTGTCCATAAATTGTTACAAATAGTTCTGGGTTTGTACCACAGGTAGAATAGGTTTCCAAAATGTGTAAGTTTACTACTTCCACTCCTGATAATCATTTCCTGTTTCCAAAAGCAAAGAATCATTCGACATTACAACAGGTAGCAAAATACCCCCCAAATGCAAAGTGCTAGTTCTTTTACTTTCTCTAGAACTCTAGAAATCAAAACGTTACTTCAGAATCTTCTGCTTTAACCAAAAATTATATCAAAACCATTCCTTCACAGGTAGAAGTAGGTGGCAAAAGGGATTTTTGTAACTTTTGCTGCTGATGCAAAAGCCCAAATTGTAATAAAGATATGATAGCCATGCTGAGTAAGAAGATTCAAATACTTTTCCCTTTATTTTTCACAAAAAGTTTGTGTCTGTGGCAGAAGTGTGGAGAAGCTCTTTATACTCTAGCTATTCTCAGAGTAGTTAGTTACTTCAAAGTGATTTGTCATCTGCCTTTGGCTGGGACACACAAGCAAGGAAGAAACTTTCACAATAAAGTCTGAAGCTTCATTTGTAATACCTGTGACGCAACTTTAACTTAGGATTTGCAGAAGGGGTGTTCTATATCCAATCATCAGGGAATGTTGGCATTTTTTGATGCGTTTAAGGATGCAAAAAGTACAGAGATCCTGTTCATAAGCTATGGCCCCTGACTACTTCTTCCATAAACTAAGGTCTACAAGTCTGCATCCTGTTGTGGGGTTGGCTGTAAACTGTGATACAGGACCCCTCAGCCTATTGTCCAGTCCTCTACCTCCTGACAGCTGCCCTTTTGACGTTCAGTTGTATTGAATGCTGCCTGCTGGAACTCAAAACCCCTTGACTGAGCTACATTGAAAGAAGCTACTGTTCTTCCCAGTGAAGCTTCCTTTTTTTTTTTTTTTTTTGTTTTGGCTATAAAAATAATAGATATCTGATGTAATACTCTGGCCAGTCTCTTTCTGCCCTGACCAAGAAAAATCACTCTTAGGCTCTTCACCAAGTAACCGGATCATGACTTCTGGTTTTAATAGTGCCTACTCAAAAGGTAGGTGACACAGGCTCCTCCAAACTAACTCCTGCCGGTGCTTTGACTTTGAAGCCACCTTGTTTGTCCTTCTGTCTAGTCAACTCTTCTCTGAGCCTGATTGGAAGATGGCAGTGACTGTGTCAGAAGACAATTCTGCCTTTTTTTTTTGTCATACCTAAGCCAGTCAACTATTCCACTTGCCACGAGATACAGCATGAAATGAGTTTTTCTTGTGTTTCTTTCTATATAGAAAGAAGGTTATCTTAAAGGAAGAGGCATTTAAATAGAACGGGTATATATGGTTGCTTTTCTCCATGTTTCAGTTTTGACACCTCTCACTCAACTGTGAATTGTCACTTTCCCAATAAAGAGTTACCATTTAGGACCAGAAGTGTCCTCTGATTGTTATAAGCTACACTGCAGTATGTGTGATGCATTTTTTATTTGCAAAACATTCAGGTAGCCTAGTAGCAAATTCTATTCTATTTCGTAAAGGGAAATAGTACAACAAAGTTTGAGGACAGGACGTATTTCATTGCACAGCTGTCTTGTGCCAGTAGCTAGGTTTCAGTTTATGCTCGATACAGCCTGATTCCATCAATAAAACCTGATTAGACCTAGGTTTTGTTCTTTATTTACAAAGACTAAAATAATAGAATTATGTAAAAATAAAAAAACAAACCTCACAATGAAAATATTCCTTCTAAACAATTTTTCAGTTGAATGTTATTGAAAATCCTAAAAGATTGTTTGTTTTAAATATAATGTCCTAGTCCAGATGCTGCTTTCTTAGAAACTCATTGTGGCTGCTTCTTTTTTAAACTCAACATGACTAGAATGAAATCCTGTTTATATTCTGTTCATGGAAAATATTTTCTTAAATAATATGAAGCTCATTTTCCTTTTCCCCCCCTTCTCTAGATATGACCCAGACATTTTGTTAGGCTATGAAGTCCAGATGCATTCCTGGGGTTATCTCTTACAGAGGGCTGCTGCATTAAATGTTGATTTATGCCAGATGATTTCTCGTGTGCCAGGTAAGTTATTGTATAGGGTTTCAGTTCAGTTCCAATAAAACCAAGTTGAAATATATGAATAAATTAAAGAATAAATGCAGAGTATTTCTTCAGATGGATTTTTTGTTGTTGTTGCTGTTGTGTTGTTATAGGTATGATCCCACACAAAAAAATAAATTTGAAATACCAATGAGACTCTGATTTTCAGTGTTTTCTGAATTTTTAAATTCCTTGTGTATTCCACTTCTGGATATGTCCTGTATCCATGAACCTAGACTCATTTTCAGTATTCATGTGCGTTAAGTTTTCAGTTCTTGGAGGTGCTTCTGCTACCAAACCTCCTCTTGCTTCTCCTTGGCTTCAGTCATATGTATATGTCATTCAGGATGCCTACCATAATCATTATTTGCGATTTCTCTGGATGGGATACAAGGACATAAAGATGCTCATGAGCAGCACTCATCCTGGTCAGCATGTAATAAAACCCTTACTTTCAATAGCCGTTCTTGTACAGTGGGCAAATTTGACTGGCCCAAGTGCTGATGCTTTCCTCCAATATTCAGAAAAAGATCGGTTTGGGTTTATTTCTTGAAAACCTGGGAAAAGTTATCCAGAAGGGTGGTAAGCCTAGTGTCTATACTTAGCTAATCAATAGAAGCTATCATTCTGAAGAATGCAGTTAGTGAACAGCTAAATAAATGCGTTGCATCTGAGAAGAGTCAAGATGACTTTGTAAAATTAAAAATTGTCTCAAAAATTTGTTGTAGCTCTTTGAAGTCATCAAGAAGATGTGGATGGGAGAGATACAATTTCAAAAATCCAAACAACCAAAAAAACTGCTTTTTTCAGGGCTCTTGCCAAGGACCTGTACAGAAACTAAACAGCCATGAAATAAGAAGTGCTTTTCTGTGATCGTCCTATTAAAAACTTGATCCTGTTATTCTGTAATGGTTGAAAAAGTAAATTAAATGTTGGGAATTATGGAGCAAGGAAAATATAAAACAATGAATGTAAATTTAAAAATCGGTAGTGTGCTTGCACCTCAAATACTGCAGTTTTAGCCTCTTCATAACCTTTCCCCCATCAAAATGGATATAGGAGAACTAGCAAAGATGAGAAGGCTAATCCATATGTGTTTAGTAAGTTAGGATTCCAGAAGAGACAAAACTGAGTAATGAAGGTAAAAGCCTATGAAGTCTTGAGGGATATAAAGGGAAATACGAATTGCTTGTTCATGATGTCTTCCAATGCAAGACCCAGAAACCATCAAATGAAGCTAACAAATGGCAGCTGCAGAACAGGAGTTGATTTTTCACACCTGGGTTGTTGAACTCGAGTTCTTTGCCACAAGTTAATATAAATGCTTAAAGTGTATGTTGCTTTAAGAAGAGATAAATTCTTGGAAGAAAAATCCATTGGAAACTATATGTGAAGAGAATGCCTGGCCCAGGAAGCTGCAAATATTTAGAAGCTGGGATAGTTCTAGAGAGATTATCAATAACTGCTTCCGCTGTTCTTGAAGCATCTGCTGTTGGGTACCTGATAGAACACGATACTGGACTAGTTGCATCTTTGGACTTACCCAGCATAGCAATAGCATCTCTTATATTGGTATCCTGTGTGCCTGGCCAGGAGAACATGATGTTTTAGGAAAGCTAAGTTCACACACTCCTTCCTTGATGTTTGAATATTTGTGCACTATTTTGATGCATTCAAAATCTTTTCATGCTTTTGATACCTATTTAGAAAAAGGCTGAGTTATAGGACAAGAAAACATAAGAACAAATTTGCATCTTCAGTTGAAAGTTGTTGGCAACTGGAGCCTGGTGAATTTTTAAATACTTAATATATGAAAACAGGAACATGTGACAGTTTAAGTATGAATTGGTCACAAGTTTCCTTCTTCGGCACAAAGGTATCAAAGTTATTCTGCAGGAATAATAACTGATTGCGTGAACCTTGTTATTAAATTCTGCTGATGGCTCAAATTGAGATGATAAACTGGTTGCAGTAACAATGCCTCTGGGTACAGTCTTCAGATGTATTGAAGGATGTTCAGAAAAAGTTTTGACCGCTTATACTTCAAGATTTGCAATGCCTTTAGTAAGGGAAATGATGAGTGTTGCAGTCAAAGGTTTCTAAAACCTCCAAAGATCACAAAGATTACTACTGTACTGTAGAAGTATGGCTGAACAATCTCTTTAGCTTAGGAGGGGTAACTAATGTGCCTCTGCTTTTGTTCTCAAAGGCTGAGTCACAGGTCTAGTCTTGCAGGACAACTATGTCTGCACTGTAGTTGATGCAGAATCAACAGTTACATCAGCAAAGCTGTCAATAGTACCCATCTTTGTAGCATAAGCTGTTGTTCAAGTTACTGGAATTGGGATACACATAAAGAGTTCCTCAAAGAAGAAAGGTTATTTCTCTGGGAACTTGTATGGTTCTTAATGGTGATGTCCCTATGTATGTCACAGTTGGGCTTCTTTCCCTACAACTATGAAGTCCCACACAACATGAGCTCAGTTCTAGTGAAGGAAACCAGGGTTGTAGCCCTTAACATCTTTGGATGTAAAGTTCAAGTGGGCATGCAGGACATAGGCATGATCTCCACGGCACTGGTATTCATAGTACAGATGTTCGTGTGCCAGGTGGTAGATGCACACCCAGAAGTGGAATACGTAACACTTAAAGTGTTTTTAAGAACTAGTGTTATTGTAAGGTAAGTAATTATTCTTTTTTGACTGAACTGCAGGAGGAAGATAAGGAAATGTTCACAGTGATGAGTCCCTCCCAAAAATGTCATGCCATAATTGTGGGCTTGCATGCATGGCCATAAACGTACTAGTCTTGTGTTCTCTGTTGCTTTGTGGCCTCCTTGTCCATGGTTTTGACCCCATCTATTTCCTCTTGCTTTTCCAACCCCTGTGCTTCATATTTCCCTCCCTTCTTCACATGCTGTATTTTCAGAACAGGAAGTGCTCCTTCAAGCAGTATGCTCCTCTTTCCTCCTATTGAAATAAAGATGGAAGGTACTTTTCCTTCCTTTTCCTGTGATTTCAATTTAACAAAAAGAAAGCTGGACTTCTCTCTGGTTTTGCTTTATTGGCCGAGTCTGGTGCTGCCTCTGCCATTTACATGTGAACTATTCATAAGTCATTAGGATACGCCACAAGAGCAGTGAGTACTGTGCCTGTGCGTAGTGGCATTTTTTGTGTGGAGTGTGGCCTCCTGTTTCCTGTTTTGCATCACAGCTCAAAGTTAGGGAGCAGGTAACAGAGGATGAGAGGAGACTTCTTTTTATTTCATTTCATGCACTTGAAAGAAAGAATGTCCTAAGAAGTTCTGCTTCTTAACAACTTTGTTTCCAAAGAGGCTCATGTGGTTGTGGTGATATATTCCCCCCACCAGTTGTAGAGTACTACAGGATTTTGTAATTTTGCAGCACTCATCACATGCAGTCTCTTGTTCATCAGGGCAGTGTGTCTCTTGTGACCACACTATGCTTGTTGCCCACCTGGAGTACGGCATGCAGCTCTGGAGTTCTCAGCACAAGAAGGACATGGACCTGTTGGAACAGGTCCAGAGGAGGGCCACGAAGATGATCAGAGGGCTGGAGCACCTCTCCTATGAGGACAGGCTGAGAGAGCTGGGGTTGTTCAGCCTGGAGAAGAGAAGGCTCCGGAGAGACCTTATAGCAGCTTTCCAGTACCTAAAGGGGGCCTACAGGACAGTTGGGGAGGGACTCGTTATCAGGGAGTATAGTGATAGGAGGAGGGGTGATGGCTTCAAACTGAAAGAGGGGAGATTTAGATAAGCTATTAGGAGGAAATTCTTTACTGTGAGGGTGGTGAGGCACTGGAACAGGTTGCCCAGGGCGGTTGTGGATGCCCCATCCCTGGAAGTGTTCAAGGCCAGGCTGGATGGAGCTTTGAGCAGCCTGGTCTAGTGGGAGGTGTCCCTGCCCATGGCAGGGGGGTTGGAACCAGATGATCTTTAAGGTCCCTTCCAACCCAAACCATTCTATGATTTTATAAGACATTAAATGAACTTAAGAAACATCGGGAATCTCCTAAACAAGTCAAAAGAGAACAAGGATGACACTATGATACTACAGAAAGTAAAATTAACTGATAGTTTTTTCTTCCAATTAAAAAAAAAAATGAGGGGGAAAAATGTATACATTCCTCACTTTCGCAGGAGATCCAGCATGTGGAAATGAAGAAAAGCAGAAGAAAAAAATGTTGCTGCTTGTGAGACTTTTTTTCTATCCAAATATGAAAAGAGGAATTGCTATTTTTCCTCTGTAAAAATATGAAATAATAAGGAGGTTAAAAAGATGGTATGCATTTTGATAAATTTTGTCAAGGCTCTGTGATTTATTGCTAAGGTCAGTAAATGATGAATATGTTTTCTTAACCATATTTTGATTGATATACACATTTGAAAGATCAACAGATGAAGTTAGTCTGTATTACGTTGTCACAGCAGTTCTGTAGGATTTCAGGCAATTTTTATGTCTATCTTCAAGGGTAAATGTGCTCCTAGGCTGTTTGAGGAACTAATTGCTCAGTTATGATCATTATTCCAAAGCATTGTGTATCCACAGTTCTATACACTCTGTCCAAAATGTTCTGCTTTTTATTAGTAGGGTACTGTACAGGGATATCTGCTAAATGAGTAGAGGCAGAGTACACAACCAACGGTTGAAAATTGGTTATGGATTTAGAATTGTGGGGAAATTGCGTCAAAGTGCTTTCTCTTCCATTAAAGTAATACGAAGGAACAAGACTGGAGGGACAAATAATACACTGTGGTTTTATATTGAATTGTAACATTTTAAAAACCACCTATGTAAACTCAGGAAAGAATACCAAAACTGTAGCCTTAGATTGACTGAAAAAAAAGAGTTTCAAGAAACCTACACCAAAAAGACTGTCTTCTCCTGTGTTGTAGCATTTCAAAGCATGAAAACAAACCAAGGATGGCAAAAGAGGGTCATATCCTTCCTGTACTGTAGTCACTGCTGTCTTACAGAAAGATTCAGAATGCTACTTCTGCCTTTGTGTTTGTTCTTCCTATTTCCTTCTCTCTCCGTTTGTGCTATCCGTAACTCATGTCTACCTGCAGTGGGTTTGCTTTTAATGTATGAAAGGCACTGAGTTTTCTCTCCCATGACCTGGTTCCGACTGTGTAAGATTGTTACAAGTAAAGCCTTGAGTTATAAACTCTTTAGGGCAGAAATCACTTTTATTATTATTATTATTGTGCACTAATGTGCATGCAGCTAGCTCCCAAGTAACATTCAGCATTGCTTAACCAATGTATTCGCTATGGAGAATATATTGCCATGGACACCATTTCAATGAAACCAACGTTATGAATTCTTATTTTTCTGGAGAGCTCAAATTGGAAGAGGGATAGCTTGATCTGGTCTTGACTGTCCTGTAACTTGTCTAAATATATTCGCTTTTAATGTCTTTAGATGAAAAGAAAGAGAACAGATTTGCAGCTGAGCTGGATGAATATGGATCAGATACAATGAGTGAAATTAATATCGTTGGGCGAATTGTGTTAAATATTTGGAGGATGATGAGAAATGAGGTAAAGTTTTTAAAAGGTTAATGTATTTGACTTACTGGGGGGTTTTAATTATTGTAGACTTTGGAAATTTCATGTAACTTAAGTAACTTTTTGGTCTTTATTTATATACCTTTTCAAATAGAGCAGTCTGCCACCTTGTGAGAATGGATTTTGCATGTCACTAAAATGTGAAATGTAAAATACTGAAGCCCTTATCTTTCAGTAATGTTTCTTAATGATATTGCTCTTCACTTCTTTGTGGGTTTTGAGAACAACTTGCCTGTTTCAGTAATTTGTTTAATGTGGTGCTTTTACTAAATTAAATACTTGAACTTCTTTTAAGCTGTCAGACTTACTCATTGTTTTGTTGTTTATAACCTTACGTTAAATACTCAAATGGTTCAGTCTTTACAAATCTTATTCTGACCAAATTCAGACCTGATCTTTGTGATCTACTTAATTACACATATTCTTTTCAATTGATGAGGGATATTCTTTCCTGACTTGTAAATAGTTAAGGACTTCTAAGTAGGAATGTTTAGCTTTTTAACAAAGAATACTAATAAGAAGTTAATAAATTTAGTTGCTACGCTTTTTAAAGTAGAGATTTCTTTGACTGTGGAAGACATCATGCATGTTAACACGTCCTCTGTGTTTTTTTAGGTGAATCTAATGAATTACACTTTTGAAAACGTGGGCTTTCATGTTCTTCACCAACGTTTTCCTTTATTTACTTTCCGAGTTCTGTCTGATTGGTTTGATAATAAGGCAGATGTCTACAGGTAATGTTCTGTTAATCCATTTTGTTTCTTCTTTTTAAGGCCAGATTCCTAACATTGGATAAGTATAAGTTGAAGTCAGCGTAGGAAGAAATAATCAATTTATCTCAGGTACTAGGACAGTCTATGCGTAGCAACATGAGCTTATTTACTCTTCTGCTGTGTTCTGTTGGGTAGTTATACCCTCAATATTTCATCTGTGTGTATTTTTCTGTTTAAAGTACACAAAAACAAAACAAATTTTCAGTTACAGTTTCAACATATCTGAATAGATGTACTGTTTTGAAGTTCTGTGAGGTCTTTATTTCATATATACTATGAATCAGAAGGACTTCTTAGGAACTGTAGGGTTTCTGTTTTATTTTGCAGTGCATGTCAACCAAGCTAGGCTTATAATAGTATAAAACCATGTGCAAGATGTTAAGATGCTAACTATAGCTGCTTAAAAATATCTTTATATGGCACATATCACACTGGGCTTCAATCGTCCTTGGAGTGATTTGGTATTGTGTGATATGAACAATTCACAAAACTGAGTACTGATCTGAAGGTCATTCATGACATACATATAATTTCTGTTAAAGTTAATTTTTTTTTAACTAGGTGGAAACTTGGTTTAGTGACCCTGCTCTGGCAGGGGGGTTGGACTAGATGATCTCCAGAGGTCCCTTCCAACCCTACGATTCTGTGATTCTGTAAAATTATAAATTTACGGTGAACTGAGATGGGTATTCTTAATGCAGAAGGATGTTTCCACAAGAGTCCACTCGGTTAAAAAAAAACATGTAAACAGATGAAAAGAAACTCAAGTTTCTGTTTCAGTAATCCTTTAGGACAATAAGGAAAACAGGATATAGTATGTCATTGAGATATGCCTTAACAGTAGTTTGCTGTAACACATTCTGTGTATATCTTTAGAACACGTAAGTGTATGTTTATGTGCCCCACATTTATGAAAATGTCCTAGGGAAAATTTTATTTGCTGTTTTGTAACAAGCTATCATAAAAATACGTTTTTCTTGGTAGAAAGAGCAGCACTCTCTGATTGTTTGTAACCAGGCATTCATTTTCACAGGTGGAAAATGGTTGATCATTATGTTAGCCGGGTCCGTGGCAATCTCCAGTTGTTAGACAAACTGGATTTGATTGACAGAACAAGTGAAATGGCGAGACTTTTTGGTATTCAGTTCTTACATGTTTTAACAAGAGGCTCACAGGTAAGATTTAGTTTTCCTTGCACTTCACAAAAGCAAAACAGTCTTTACAAAATGTTTTCGTCCTTCAGTATCTTTTCAGCCAGTATATGTATTTTTATAAGGTCACAGAAGACTGTTTTGCAAAATGTGAAATTGAAACATAAAGAAACGCAATTCAGAAGCAGTAATAATGAACTGAATGGTTAGTCTCAGAAATTAAAAATAGCTGTTAAAAATAGAGCGCCCTAAATGTAATCACGTCAGTAAGTCTCTTCTTCTGACTTTGGGAGCACTAAGTTTTCCCTTTGAGTTGGTATTTTTCACACTTGGATGAGTCTGAAAATGAATGTTTTTTAGCACATTAAGAAACATAATTGAGCATGTTTTAGAAAGATGAGATTATTTTCTTCCAGGGCAGACAAAGCTGTGTCGAATATGTTCTAAGTGACATTTCCTGTGAAGCAGACCTCTGGGTGAGATTTGATGATAAGACAAGAGAGGCTCTGGCTTTATTAAGTACACGTGTCGTGAAAGATGTGTGTGATTCTGTTATTTTGGTACTAGCATCAGAGGGAAAGGGAGCAGGACAGTCAGATTTACACTACTCTTTTTTTGAGACCTCAGCAGTCTCCAGTAATACCAAAGGCTTTCCTTGCCCAGGTCTGAGGAACTAGACTAACTAGACTTTTCGTGGCTTCACATGAGCCCCAAACAGCACCTGAAACAAGAGACAACTACTTTCACTCATGTGTGTCTGCTCTTCTGTCATCATCTTGTTTCCTACCGTAACTATTCTTTCCTACCATCTTTCTGCTTCCTGTTTTAATAGACATTTAGCTGAGCTGACCAGGGTTGATTACTTTGCCAACTTCTGTGTACAAAAAGACAACTTAAAAAACTAATGTCCTAAGCAGACCAGCATTGTCTTAAGACAGACAGAAACAGGAATGTCTGAAGCTGCATTTCCTTAACGATTCAACCCAATTTAAAAATGTTGCCACCTTTTTTTTTCCTTTGACTGCAGTTGCCTGTGTCACCTCTTGACCCAGTGCAGGTTCTTGTCGGTCAGTTTTGTGAACATGGGTACTCAACATATGTACGCTCAGTTTTGTGAACATAGGTGCTCGCCTTGTGTTGGGGGGGAAGGAAGTAGGTGGGCACTGGTGGCAGAACCATAGAACCATGGTGGCATTCAATAGATAATTTGCCAGTTTAGCTCCCTGATCTGGTTTACCATATTATCAGAAAAGTACCGCTGTTGGAGCAAGGGAAGAGAAATGCACAGATAGGGACAGGGAGGGTGGGACTGGCTTACTGCCAACGTAGATATGCTTAAACTGTCATGATTGCAGCCTGCAGACTGTTCTGCCTGTCATTTTCTCAAATGGCTATGAGTGGGAGTGAGCAACAGAAACATGCCGCATTTTCTGTCCTGACTGTTCTTTTCTCTTTCCTTCTGTGCACGTATGTTTTGTTTCCATTGAAACTTTCTAGATCACAAAAGCGGCAATTGCAACAATTCCCAGTCACCTCAAATAATTTTTTGCCACTCAGAAGAATCATCACTACCTTGCATGAAGATATTTCTTTTCTCCTTAGCTGAAAAAGGTGTTAAAATGGAACAGATTTCAGATATTTTAAGTTACTTTTTCCATATTTTTGTATCTTTTATTGTTTTACAAGACCATTTTTAAAGGTGATTTTTTTTTTTTAATTTTATTAAGCTGTCTTGAATATTCCATAGTAGACTAAAAGGAGATGGTCATAGGCGACCAGATTATTAGTCATATGATTGAAGAACTTGCTGAAAACTAGCAAAAAAACCCCTAGCTCTTGCCAGATCCAGTCCCTGGCCACCTCATCACACATCTGAGCTCATCACTGGACACAAATTAGCACGCAATTAGTGCAAGGCATATGCTTCTGCAAAACTACACTTTCAAACCCCAACCCATTTATAAGGTGGCAGGGTCTTGTTAAAGCTATTAGTTCTGTAAGTTCATTTATAACATCAAAGTTAAAGAAATTATACCTAACCCATTCAGTACCATGACTGAATATGTAGTGTGTCAGGCAGAGGGCTTTTGAATAGTGATTTAGTTGCTTACAAAGCACAGGATCTTAAGATTATATAGGATCGTTCTTTGATATTTTGGGATTTGCCACCCATGTATGTAATTTTCAGGTATTTTGTTTTTTATTGTGAATAGACACAGTGAATACCTGGCTACTAGTGCTTTTAAAGCCTTACTAAAGCATTGAATAGTCCATAAATTAATAGGGCTGGTTTTTTCTCATGTTGCTACCTCCACATATGACATTTTGTGATGTCCTGAACAAGGTGGAAGTTCTTAAACTTTATGTTACTTTATGGTTCATATACTACTTATGGCATCATCGGGGAGAAAGCATGGTACCCAGTGAAAAGCAGCAGACTTTTGAAATGGGCTGACTTAGATTCTTCCCTTGGTTCTCTTGCTGCCAAGTACGTTACTTCTCATGGTCAAAAGCTTGGAGGCACAATTATCAACTTATACAACTCACATGTCATTCCTCTGTTTTCCCAAATGTTGAAATAATATTGCCATTCAGATTCCTATGGAAAATGGTGATCAACTGCATATTACACTTTGTTTTCTTCACTGTTCTGCAAGTCTTAACAAAAAATAATTTAGCAAATGCTAGTTCACTGACTGTAGCATGGCCATATATTGTTGCAGCCTGTTGGATGTTTATTTTTTTAACTTGAGATGGATGTTTACTCATGTTTATTCTGCATTTTTGGAATTGTAACAGTTATATCCAAACTGTTTTGCAGTATCGTGTGGAGTCTATGATGCTGCGTGTCGCAAAGCCAATGAATTATATTCCTGTGACACCCAGTGTCCAGCAGCGAGCTCAAATGAAAGCCCTGCAATGTGTTCCCTTAATAATGGAGCCAGAATCCCGCTTCTACAGCAATGCTGTTCTTGTATTAGATTTCCAGTCATTATATCCTTCCATTGTGATAGCATACAACTACTGTTTTTCAACCTGCCTGGGACATGTTGAAAATTTAGGAAAGTAAGTTATTCTATCTTTTCTGAGGTTGTGAGAACCCTTGGTTGTCATTGGAAACAAGGGGCATGTATAAATAGCACCATTTTCTGTTAAACAATAGAGATGATAAAGATCTACTGTGTGGGTGTGCGTGTGTGTATACGCACACAGACACATATGTATAGACATCAATATGTATTTTTAATTAAATACAGAATTACGCTCTGTTCTGTTAAAAAAAAAATTAACCCTGTGTGCACGTGTGTACACCTGTTCCATTATTGTGGTGATGCTAGTTTTTAATATTTCTTCAGAATAAGTTAAAATGTTATATAAATCCACTACCTATTTTCAAAACCTGGATAGTATTATTCTGTTGTATATTAATATCAATTGTTGTTCTCTTTTAACAGTTGTAGTTCACTCTGGTCTTAACTATTCAAAATTAAAAGATATGAGTTATTCTGTGTAGCATCTCTTGTTGAGCTTAACAGTAATTCTGTTAATTGGAAAAAAATATCTCATTGCTCATTATAATTACCTCTGTAAAACAATATTTGGAAGAATGGGAGGATGCATGCTATGATTGCTAGGTGTCACCGTCAGGTTTTCAAGTTTCTGATTTGAAATTCTCTAGGAAGAAAACGTATGCAATGTGATCCTTGGTAAATACGCGTGGTTCCCACAGGGGACTACGGTATGAGTACACGTCTCCACTAACTCAGCATTTGGAAATAATACATTAATACAGAACAGAATTGATAAATTATGCATGTGTTGGAATTTAGCCATTTATTACTGCTTTATTCTTAAAGCCTTTTGCATGTAGCTAAGAAATTATAAATTATAGTATGTTTGTTTATACCTGAGATTATAATTGTGATTCTATCCTTACTGTCATTATTAGCATTTTAATGTGAGTTGATGCTTTTGCTTGATCAGGCTGTAAAGGAATGAATTGTCTTCATATTTAATTTTTCTCTTTATTAGATATGATGCATTCAAATTTGGCTGTACATCTCTCAGAGTACCTCCTGACTTACTTTACCAGATTAGGCATGATATCACAGTGTCACCCAGTGGAGTAGCTTTTGTCAAGGTAATGATATTAGTGCTCTGTGACAGGCATTTTCACTTCTGTTGGCTGACTAGCTTAAGATCAAATTGATATTGTAGTTTATATTTTGCTGCATTAAGAGCAGACAGAAGGGGGGAGGTTCAGTCTCTCATTTCCCAATGATTTTTGACATTTGTTAGAGTGCTGAACTTCTGGCAGTTCAGGAAATAAAATGTCATCTTTGTGGTTTCGTTTATACTGAAGGCTTATTTCATCTATAATTACAATGTAGTTTACTTGTGCAGTTTGGGGATCAAAGAGTAATTATCTGTGTGTAACACTTGATTCTTCTCCTGTCTGTATGGCAGAATGCTTTCCTAGAAAGAGTCACGGTTCGGGAGATGAAACTCCCTGACTTGCTTTCTGTTGTTCTCGTTTTTTGTTATGTGTACTGCTGGCTGATTTGTAATGAATTAATAAATACGGCCTGGAGCTCTTACAAATAATTAGCCAATCACCAGCATACATATACTTAATGTAAAACAAAAACTTTAAATAAAGAATACTTGCAGAATTTCTAAAGATAATATTCCTTTAGCATTTAACATTTTGAGAATTAACAGTTAAATATAAGTCCTGTTTTAGTTAACAAGGTTACCTAAATAGTGCATTAGCAGGTCTGACGAAAACAAAGAACAAAAAGCTATTTACCCTGCCCTTAAGAGCTTTGTCTGTATTCTAGGTTGCTTGTAATGTTTGTGGGAAGAGCCAAACCAGTGGTGCCTAGGGCATCTTGCTAATTAATTTGTCTTTTTAACAGTGATTATCTTAACAGTTCTGGGTTTTGCTTTTACTCCTAACTGATTAGGTTGGGCTTTTTAACATAATTTTTTTTCTTTGTTCTCTTTATGACAGCCTTCAGTAAGAAAGGGTGTACTGCCAAGAATGCTAGAAGAAATCCTGAAGACTAGGATAATGGTGAAACAGTCAATGAAGGCTTATAAGCATGACAAGGCTGTAACTCGAATGCTTGAAGCTCGTCAGTTGGGTCTTAAATATATAGCTAATTTTACATTTGGTTATACTGCTGCTAATTTTTCTGGAAGAATGCCATGCGTTGAGGTAAGGGTTGCAGAAAAACTGTGGAAAAGACACTATTAATAAAGTATAGTCAGATAACACAGTGTTATTATTTGAAACATTTAAATACCTTCATAATAGCTGTTTTTATTTGTAGTACTGAAAATCAGAAACTCGGGATTTATTTGTGATCTTTTTTTTTTTTTTTTAAAAAAAAAAAAGATCCTATTTTTCTTCTTCCCATTAAAGAGCATTTGGAGTTGGCATTTCTGTAGAACTCTCTCCAAAGGCAGATTGGATTACAGTTCTAACAGTGGAAACAAAATAAAATGTTGTAGGTGTTTCATAGTTTTCATAAAAGGAGGAATCAGCAGAATCCAAACACTACAGAAAATGATCTTAAGCAATCTTGTCTTGCTCCTCACACTTTTAATAGGCCCAAAGAAGTTTAGAGCACGTTTTCCTTTATTTTCATTTTTAATAATTTTTGATTGCTCTTTCTTTAATTATTGCTATTTTGGGGTAACATAAGCAACCTTTTTATTTATTATATGCATTTAAACCGTGAACTGACATATATTGTCTCAATGTAGTAATTTTCATAAACAGATCAAGCAAGATTAGACTGTTTACCAACAGCTAGTATTGAGTTTAGCAGGAGAATAAAGATTTTCAATTTATCTTTGACTTTGCAGGTTGGGGACAGCATTGTCCACAAAGCCAGAGAAACATTGGAGCGTGCTATAAAACTGGTGAACGATACAAAAAAATGGGGTGCTCATGTTGTGTATGGTGACACTGACAGGTAATTAACGGTCTACTTCTCACAGTGTTTTAAAATCATAGTAGTTCTTCATAGATATATTTTTCTTTTGTCTCAACAAGGGGAATTTATGATACTGAAAAGAGTATGTGGACCCTCTTTGGGATGTTGCTTACTGTCTGCAGAATATACAAAGTAAATGATATTTACTTTCTTGGAGTTTCTTCTAGGACTATTAGAAAGCACTTTGAGGGTTTCCTTTCTTTTGACAATTATGTGGAACAGAAAGAGGGGGGGAAAAATCGCATTTTTTTAGGTGTGAATTAATATAAGTCTTATTTATCAAATGAGTATTTTTGTGCCTGTTTCTGATGCCATTTTTATTTTGGAAAATAGAGTATTTATAATATAGTAGACATTGCACGTTGATACTTAGAGGAAGGCACTATTTTAAGCTTCAAAAGTGGATACAATTCAGAAGCAGCCACCAAAGCATACAAAGGTATGATTACACTGTCTGAAATAGATCATATAAATATCTCCCCTTTCTCAGTCGATCTTTCATCTAAATAATAGCCATGCTCTAGGCATATCCCTCTCTGGTGCTAGACTTGGATAATTTCTCAGCCATGGGAAGCAAAGCTTGTCTGGCTGTCCTTCCTTAATAACTTACGAATCCAGTGACTGATTTCAGCCAGTTTTGATGAAAGACTTGACATTTCAAAGATACTAAATTTATAGTAGCTTCACAAAAAAAAAAAAATGGAGAACGGAAATAAAATTCTGTCACTGCCCATACTGGGGGAAAAAAGGGTGTATCCAGAGCTTTACAATTCTCTCCTGGGAAGTTTCGCAGTGCCTGGGAGCTGTCACGTTCCCTGCCTCAGCGGAGAGTCACAGCGCTCATCGTGCCTTTGGCACTCCTGATCTCATACTGAACACTGAAGTTTCTCAGGTTTCTGACTTTTCTAGCTGAAGGAAGGGAAGAGAATTGGTAACAACATCTCTGCTTTGCCACCAGGAAACTATAGCTTATAAATTTCAGGAACTGTGTTCAACAGATTTGTGCTTATTTCCTATGTCTGATTTCTTGTAGCATGTTTGTACTCTTGAAAGGAGCCACAAAGGAGCAGTCTTTTAAGATTGGTCAAGAAATTGCTGAAGCTGTAACAGCAACAAACCCCAAACCTGTTAAACTGAAGTTTGAAAAGGTAAAAGGAAAATACTTTGCTTCAAGTGTGTTGGGTGAAAACATTGTTATCCTTTAAAAAAAAAAACATAGTGAAGATAAAAGATTTTTCTGGACGCTAGCATAAGGATGCTGACATAGCATAAGGATATCCAACAGTCGTGTGCTGTACTGTTTCTGCAGGTATATGGCAAGCTCCTTAATGCCTCAGGGACCTTGTCAGAGTAGCGCTGCAGCATGAACAACAAAAAGAAATAGTCCTACTTTGACATCAGGATGCTTGGTGGCCTGTTGCGCTGGCAGCACCAGGCAATTTGAAATTCCTGTCTCATCAATTTTTGGAAATGTCTCCCTCAGTTTTTTATTATATACATAGAATCAAACTAATGTGTGCAACTTGGAAGAGAAAACGTACACCATCCCTTGAAGTGCTTCCAGTGCATTAATTGCAAGCCTGATATTTATTCTTCAGGCAGCTTTAGCATACTTCAGGATACATCCATGTGATACATATAAAATGAAAAATTACAAAAATCCATTCAGTAGGCTTTTGGAAGAAGTATTAATGGCAATAAGCCTTTTATAGAAGAGCAAGGCAATGTGATAGTAATTTTGGTGGAAGTTTATCATTGCAAAGTCATTAGCAATCAGTTCAGGTGCTCTAGATATTTTCCAAGTACATACTTGGCTCAAGCCATTCAATCAGAATTTGTAAGCCAATTGCCATTTTTCATGGAAAATACAGTAGAAAAATACTAGCAAGAAAAATCAGGATACCCATGGAAGGCATGGCAACTTTTCTCTGTGACTAATGTACAGGGACCCTTCCCACTTTGAGGCAATTCTGCGTCATTAAGCTGAAGGAGTAATTAGCCTGAAAAAAATATTAGGCGCAAGGATATACTTGAGAAGATGTCAGAGTGCTTCACTTCACATGCCCTTATTCACCTGTGGGTCAAAATATTGAGTACTCTCCTAAGGTAGCTTCCTAGCACAGGAAGAGGAAAGTGCCTCAAAGCTGGAGCATCTGTTCAAGAAGTGGGACACCTACGTGCAGGACCTTGTTCAGCCTGAGGCAATCTAAACTCGCTGCTCCCTCTTCCATGAGATACAAGAAGATGTTATCCTAGCAATACTGGGAAGAAACTGTTCCCCGTTCTTTCTTTTAAAACTGGACAAGGAATACTGACACAATCAAGAATGAAATAGGTTGGAGAAAGCAAGCAAAAGAGACCATAACCCTAAAAATCCATTCACGAGGAAATTGTTCTCCAAGCACAGGCATTTAAAAAGCATGCTTTCCCCAAATCAAGATACTAACTGATTTTAGGCACCTCATAATTAGATGAAGTTTGAAAACAGAAAGTTCAAAGCTACTACTTCTGCTGGGAAAGTTTTCTTCTCTGATGTTTGAAATGAAAGTGTTGTCTTTTTAAGAAAGAGATAATATAGTTACATTAAAAATGCTGATAGATGCAACCCAGAAAAGTAAGGGTACTCGAAAAAAATTGTACTGTGTGTCACTTTTCATCTGAGCTTCAGGTTGCTTAGCCTCTACAGCTAGATGAAATATAAAGTGATTTAAGAATGGAATCCCATCTTCCTCAGCCATCCTTTAACAGTTCTTTGGTCTAGTTTATTGGTTGTAATGATTTAAAACAAAACAAAACAACCCACAAAGCAAAGTAAAAACTCTGTTTGTTCAGAGCCACCTTGTTTTCCCAACACACACTACATTGGGCTATCTTCTTTCTAAACATTCCAGGTCTACTTGCCATGTGTCCTGCAAACTAAAAAGAGGTACGTGGGCTACATGTATGAAACACTGGACCAGAAGGACCCAGTATTTGATGCAAAAGGCATAGAGACAGTCCGAAGGGACTCCTGTCCTGCTGTTTCCAAGGTAAAATGCTCTTGCGTTTCTTTCTGAATTAAATCATAATATTCTGTTGTTTCATTGTATATTTGTCCTTTCTCAGAGTTTCTAGTCCTTGTGAGTTGTCTGAGACTTCCTCTGTTTTTCTGGTATGAGCCATTTGAAAGATAAATTGAAGATCTTGCACAGCATTACAAGGACTTGCACTTTCCGTGTTAACTACTGTCTTTCAGCCCCTAAAAACCCCATAAAAAGCCCTCAGCCCCGTGTAAATTCTCTAGAAGACCATTCTTGATCCAGTTCACTTTAACTGGAAGTATCACTCCAAGATTAGCGAGGCAGACTGATGTGTCTGCTAAATAGCTCACTTACAGAAATCTAGTTTAGCTAAGAATTAATTTTAAATAAACTTCCTTGCTTGTTTATTTTAAGCTGTGTATTGGGGGGTTAAAAAGAACAGCCTTTTGTTCTTAATCAAGTCAATCATGCAGAAAGTCATGACAAAACATTTTAGACGACGAAAAAACATCTTCTCTCATACTCTGGAAAACATCTGTAATTGTTGAAACAGTGTTAGTGCCAGAGTATGGATAATGTCATGAAAGGTGTGTCAAACTGAGGAAAAAGTTGCCCAGTAATGTGTTTATGAATGTCTTTGAGTGGAAGAGAACACAAGCTGTTGTCATATTAACATTCTAGTTCACAACTGATACTTTTTCTAAGCAATGTATTAATATTTCCATATCATTTACTGAATTATTTGTAATTAAGTATTTTTTAGTTAAGTGTACATGTTTTTCTGACCTTTCTCCTTTGGTGTAAAGATACTTGAGCGTTCTATCAAGCTGCTATTTGAAACACGGGACATAAGTCAGATCAAACAGTACGTTCAGAATCAATGCATGAAGTTACTAGAAGGAAAAGCCAGCATGCAAGACTTCATCTTTGCAAAAGAGTACAGAGGGAGCACAGCTTACAAACCGGGATCCTGTGTACCAGCCCTGGAAATCACCAGGTAACGAGATTAAGAAGTGCTAATCATAGATTTTTTTTTTTTTTTTTTTTTTTTTTCCTCTTTACCTTTGTACTGCCAAGTTATGGGTAGCAGTGAGATATCTCCTTCAGATATTGTTGCAGCAGTTGGCTCTGTCTTTCTTCTGTGTGTGAAGAGCAATCAGCCATCGCATAGCCCTAGAAAGGCATTTCATAGTCCTGGAAAGAGCCACAGCTGTTCAAGAGTGAAGTCTCTTGTCAGAACGCTGTAACAGTGTGTTCGCTGCTGTTACTTGTGCTTTGGGTTTTGTACAAGTGCTTGACTCTCCAAAATTGGCCATCACTCATGGACATTACATATGTTAAAAATTGTAATAGTGATGTCTCTCAGTGCTATGAAATACATTACCAGGCATAATTTTTCATTTTTTAAAAGGTGCCTTACTTAAAGTTACTATTTCATTCTGTTGATATTGTTTATCAGTAATAGATAATGTGAGCTGGCAAGCTGGCACATTTTGCCACCTTTGTTAATATAAAAGGTCTTCAAATTAAGCCGTGCTTTTTAAATAAAATAAAATTCAAGTCCTGCTTCAAATTGAATTGTGCTTTGCTTTCTAGGTACTTGAGCTCTTTTTAGTACCCTGGCTGCTCTTTATTAAAATACTTCTTTAAGGAAGGGGTAGCTAGAAAGCAACCTGCGTGCAAATCCAAATGACCTGAAAGAGGACATATCTTTAAGGCTCATGTTCCAAGTTCTAAAGTTTGGGTCTGATCGTGAGACAAATTAAAAATGAAACAACTTGGTCCTGTGCTTCGTAATAGACACTAACTTCAGTCGTCTGGAGAGCTGCTAATATAATCAGATGGGGAAGTTTACAAGCAAATGAAATAACTATGAATTTGTCTCTGGATGCATTATAAAGCCTATTTTTAAACAGGAGAATGCTTGCCTATGACCGTCGCTCTGAACCACGGGTTGGGGAGCGAGTGCCCTACGTCATTGTGTGCGGCATGCCCGGACTGCCCCTGATACAGCTGGTGAGGCGGCCCATTGAAGTCCTGCAGGATCCCAACCTGAGGCTGAATGCTACGTACTATATTACCAAACAAATTCTGCCACCGCTGGCTAGGGTGTTCTCACTTATTGGCATAGACGTCTTCAGCTGGTACCATGAGTTGCCACGGGTGAGTGTCTGAAAACAGATGACAAATGCAGTGCATCCATACGGTGTTTGTTTTTATCATGCCTTTTAATGGAGTGAGGTTTATATGAGGTAACAGCAAAGGTTATTTATTTTACATGGCAGTGTTTGATGCCCAAACATGCAGATTTGATTTTTAGGTCTTCCGTGTGATTTTTTTTTTTCTTTTTTTCACTTAGTGAATCAATTTTTCCTGCCAGTCCTTCTGTTCAGGGTTGATCACATTGTCCTTTTCCTATTTTCTGACCCCTTATCATGGAATCATAGGATGGTTTGGGTTGGAAGGGACCTTAAAGATCATCTAGTCCCAACCCCCCTGCCATGGGCAGGGACACCTCCCACTAGACCAGGCTGCTCAAAGCCCCATCCAGCCTGGCCTTGAACACTTCCAGGGATGGGGCATCCACAGCTTCTCTGGGCAACGTGCTCCACTGCCTCACCACCCTCACTGTAAAGAATTTCTTCCTAATAGCTAAATCTCCCCTCTTTCAGTTTAAAACCATTACCCCTCCTCCTCTCACTACATTCCCTGATAAAGAGTCCCTCCCCATTTCTCCTATAGGCCCCCTTTAGGTACTGGGAGGCTGCTATAAGGTTAAGGTGTCCCCAGAGCCTTCTCTTCTCCAGGCTGAACAACCCCAGCTCTCTCAGCCTGTCCTCATAGCAGAGGTGCTTCAGCCCTCTGATCATCTTTGTGGCCCTCTGCTGGACTCGTTCCAACAGGTCCATGTCCTTCGTATGTTGGGGGCTCCAGAGCTGAGCGCAGTGCTCCAGCTGGGGTCTCACGAGAGCAGAGTAGAGGGGCCGAATCACCTCCCTCAACCTGCTGGTCGTCATGCTTTTGATGCAGCCCAGGTTGCATCATTGGTTGGCTTTCTGGGCCGCGAGCGCACATTGCTGTATCATGTTGAGCTTCTCATCCACCAACACCCCCAAGTCCTTCTCCTCAGGGCTGCTCTCAATCCATTCTCCGCCCAGCCTGTATTTGTGCTTGGGATTGCCCCGGGTTCACACAGGCCCACCTCTCGAGCCTGTCCCGGGTCTCTGGATGGCATGCCTTCCCTCCAGCATGTCGACCACTCCACACGCCTTGGTGTCTTATTTTGCCATAATTGTATATTTATTAACAATACTTGTATCTGCATCTATTTTGCTTCACCACCTTTTAAACCTCTCTATAGTAGATTTTGGATCTCCTGTTTTTCCAAGATGTTCTGAAGATCTTTCCTCTTTATAGAAAAGGTGGTAATGCCCAAGCAGCAGGAACACTTTTTAAAAAATCAGTATCGCCAGAAATTTTAAACTGACTTTCCTAAAAGCTAAAGAAATCATTGACATGCGGGAAGAGAAATGTTATATAGTTGGATTCTAGTTAGCGAGTCCCCTGACAAAAAGGGACAGTGAAAGATGGTGTATTTGTCTAGTTTGGTTACTGTGCTTAGTGTAGACTTCAGCAGCGTAGTAATACATAATTTTTCCCACTGTAGAGTTTTAATATAGCCTTGATTTACTTCAATTCTGCTTCTTTTCTCTACCTTTCCGATGGCACTGTGACACTCTCACCTTAACTATCTCTAATAAGCTGCTCTAAAAAGGCAAAGGAGCCCTGACTTTCTGCAAGGCCAGGGAGAGCCAAGGAGGTCACAGGCAGCAGAGCAGCTGTGTGTTTGGAGCAGGAGACTGAAGGATAGCACAAAGCCTAAGTCATGCAGCGCCAGGAGTGAGTGCAGAGAACAAGCTTCCCTGGGCGAGGGGGCCATGGTGGAGCTTTATCCAGGGAAACTGGAGCGTGAGCTGGAGCCACGGACCAAAGGAGGGCGGCAGCTCTGTGACCGGGACCAGACCAGCACAGAAACTCGAGGGGAGGCAGGATCCCGAAGGCAGCCACTGGGGCTGTGGCCAGGGCACATTTGGATGTGAAGTAGATCGGCACCTACATACAGAGCAATAACCACAGGAGGCAGAGTTTGAGATGAGATCAGGAATTTAGCATGTGACTGAGGATTTCTTTGGTTAGTCTTTCTCTTTTTCAGGTGATATGCCCTGTGAAATAGGTGTGGGTGGGCTCTGTTCAGTGTATCACTTTAGGGCAAGCGCAACGCTCTTCAGAGTGATGCAGTCCATCTTAATAATTTGCGTATGAACCCATGCCCTGCAGGCCATGTTGCACTTTCATACTCCTTTTTAAAATAATATGTAATCTAGGAATACGGCGAGCTGCTGTCTTGAAAGTTCATTACCTCTTAATTATTTTTTTTAACAGATTCAAAAAGCTGCCTCGACTGCCCGCAGTGAGCTAGAAGGACGCAAAGGCACAATCTCCCAGTATTTCACAACCTTACACTGTCCCGTGTGTGATGAACTGACCCAGTACGGGATCTGTAATAAATGCAGGAGCCAGCCACAGCATGTGGCAGTGATTCTCAACCAAGAAATCCGAGAGCTGGAGCGTAAGCAGGAACAGCTGGTCAAGGTACGATTAAAGTATTGTCAGATGTGTGTCAGGCAAAGGCAGGGGCTGAAATTTCAAAGCAGCGTGTTACTGAATACCTTCAACAGAAACGGGAAGCACAAGCCGGGTGTTAAATGCATTACAGCTTGTTTGCTTTCCCTGTTGCTGTTGAAGGTGGCACAGCGGCTGGTTCTCTCCTTAGCCTCACATAAAACTGAAGGCAAAGGGGGGGGATCGGAACAGAAGACGCTTTTCTCCTTTTTCTCTTCTTTTTTTAAGAGTATTTTACGTGGTTTTTAGGTGCCTGTTTATAATGACAGGGATGGAGAGTTGTAAAAATCTTTTAATCCTTTTTTGGATTAAAATAACTGATGATGTTCTAGTAACAAAAACGTTTGTCCCAGAAAATTTTATTTCTTTTTTCATATGTCTAATGTGGATGTGGTTTAGCTTAGGGGCTTTCTTGTTACCTTTCCTCTCAATAGGAATTTTCCAAGCTAGTTTTTTTTTCCTTTAAGCTAGAAATCAATTATGAGGGTACCTGACTGTGCTCATGAATATATTACAGCAAAGCAGAATGCCTCCCCCTGCAGAAACATATGCATATCCTCACCTGATTTTCATACTGTCGTATTTTATAATTAATACGTATTTTTGTTAAAATTTATTTTCAGCACTAGCATGTGAATCATTTTAAAGACTTGTCTGAATTGCAGGGATATAAATGTTCCTGTAGTCTCGGCATTGATTTGATAGGCTCCCATGGGACTCAGTTGCTAGAAAACCATTATAATTCACTATTCATAAATATTGCATTAGTAAGGTGTGGACTTCTATTTCTTGCTGTATTTTGTAATATTTGCTCTGATCTGCATTGTAAATGGCAGTAAAGGAAGGTGATGCGTGCCCTGCAGTTTTCCTGTGGTACTCTGAACCTTTTACGTTGCTTTTGTTCTGGAATAAATCAGAACTTGGCAGATTGGTGCAGCCCCAGGGGAGGATGAGTGGGTTTGATCAGACCGTTCTCTTGTCCCTGCACCAGGCCAGGAAGGCCTGGGATCCCCTTCTCATCAGCGTTTGATGAGGCAACCTCTCTTTGAAAGCATCTGTCTTACTTTAATACAAAGATGTATATATCCTTCACAGCTTCAATTCTTGGCCCTCCAAGACTATAAGCATGCCAGAACCAGCAGAAAACTGATATAACACTGAATCGTACATTATTTTAAAACGCACTTAAAAATTACCTGCCATAGATTAAGGCCATAGACTTGTCTTCTCTACACAAGCTGAACTTTGTTGTTCAGTGTCTTGAGTGCCGCTTAGTTTGGTCCCTTGCGTTCAACCCAGCCACAGCCTCTTTCAAAAGAACGAGAGCAGACTTTTTTTCTCAGGTTCTTTTAGAAGTTACAAACCCAGAACAAACTGTTTAAATCCTGTTCCTTTTGGTTACGGTTGCAGGTCAGAGAACTGGCACCCTCTGAGGTGCCGCGTGTGGGACTTGGCCGAGAGGGGCTGCTCCTCTCCGTCTCAAAACTCGTCAGTTTGAGTTTCAGGTCTGCAGGGGTTCAGTGCTGATACAGGTCTGGCTGAGAGTTTCACTGCTGCCCAGATAATTTTAACATGGAAAGAAGGAAAATAACTAATTTAAGAAGCAAAGGATATAATTTTGATTTGTTGTTCAGACTATGCAAACGGTAGGATAACGTTGTGTTACGTTTTGATGTTAGAAAACACAAGTGTGGTTGGGAGCAAATTTCTGAGTTTTTGGAAAAGCCGTTGGATTAAAAATAAGAGAGCAAAGCAGGGGCCTTTAGTTTTCCAAAGGCAGCTACCTTTGGGAGAAACTGTGCCTGCTGCTATTTCATTCCATCAGGTGTCTCATGCTCAAAGTACTTTCAAGCAGCATTAAATGCATTAAGGAGTAGCTCCTGAAGGAGGAGAGCAGTGGGACCTGCCTGCCTGTGTACTTCTGTCTTGGGATTGATCAACGCTGACTTGGAAAGTAAAACTCTTCACTGAGGCTTATCTTGAAACAGGAGGAGTTAATTAAGTCCCTTTCCTGCATAGAGAATAAGTGCAGAATAACAGTTTTGTCTTTTTTTTTCACTAGGAAACTTAGACAGGGTAAGTTTATCATGAATATAACACCCTGCCCCACTTAAATCCGCTCAACTTATTTACCTCATTTTTCCAAGTGCCACCACATACCAGTAGAACGTAATTAGCAGGATCGAGCCCCGAGCTGTACATCAGGCTGTTGATCTCTGCCCGGTTCGTGGTGGCGACGCTGCCGGCCAGGCACCCGCAGGAGAAGGGGCAGCCTGGCAGCGGCCGGAGCAGCAGCAGCAGAGAACGGAGCATTTGGGAAAAGCTTGGCGCTGGCTGCGTCGGGGCTGGGGACTTAGTAGTCCCAAGTGATTTATGCCTTGCTTGTGTTAAATTTAAAATAAACTGGTTTGCTTTTTTTCATATGAAATCTAGATATGCAAGAACTGTACAGGCTGCTTTGATCGACAGATCCAGTGCGTCTCCCTCAACTGCCCAGTACTTTTCAAGCTCTCCAGAGTAAGCAGAGAACTGTCAAAGGCACCGTATCTTCGCCAGCTACTTGACCAGTTTTAAATGATCTGTGTTACAGAATTCCAGGTGCTATTTTTATTTTTTTTTCAGTGTTTACCACACTAAGACTATTGTGCATGGTGCTTTTTCAATTCTCATCTAGTCCAGGATTTCCATTTTAACTGTCGGGTTTGTTATCTGAAGAATAATGAACGCTTATCCTAA
Source organism: Fratercula arctica (assembly GCA_947846985.1). Taxonomy (NCBI): domain Eukaryota; kingdom Metazoa; phylum Chordata; class Aves; order Charadriiformes; family Alcidae; genus Fratercula; species Fratercula arctica. The sequence goes on from CANTUZ010000003.1 coordinate 74,018,937, forward strand.
CTAAATTTAAAGAAAAACAAAATACATTTGTTGACCTATGAATAGCTCACTTTTTAAGATGTACAAATTTCTTCTTTCTTTCATGTTTCTAACATACTGTTTTATAAGGCTGATGTTGAAATAGCTACGTGTAACATCTTGTAAATCCATTGCAACGTAGAAGTCAAGTTTACTTCCTGGAGGAAGGAGCACTGAAAACCTCTTGAAACGATAAAACCATTCGTGTGTGTTCTTGAACTGTCAGTATCAAGACGTGTTACTTATATATTATCCATTCACTTTATAATTTTGTCTGCGAAATATTTTGTAAATACACTTTTTTACTTTTCAAACAACTGAGTAAAATAATGTGCAATGACTTTTATACAGATAATTTTAAAGTTGGTTGGTATATCTCCTCCTAAGTTTTGCTTGATTCCAAGTAGATTGTTATTTTGATCAGACTGTGCAAGCAGTAGTATCATGTGTAGCATTTTGAAACATTATTTTCTAAAAATTGCTGTCTTGCTTTAGCTATTAATGGGGCATTGTGAGGAACTGTGCAAAGACATTTTTGTTACAAACCTGTGGGACTGTTGCAATACTTTAAATATAAAATTTTATTCCATTTTTGCTTGTTTTGTATAGACATTTCTATTGCTTCTAAATATGCTTAAAATATTTTCTTTCCTTATGTACTGTACAGTTAAATCTTATTTGCCACCATCTTGACAAAATGTGTATTTAGAATATTTGTATAACTGTATAAAATGGAAAAGGAATTATGTGGTCAGTGCATTGTTTTCTAAACTGGAAATCATTTTGTTTTAGAAGTTAATAATGGAAACCATATTAAAGTTGAATAAAATGATATGGTAAAAACTATATGTTTTTTTATATTTACCCTCAACTGCAGACACCTTTGCTTCCCTCGTTTGGCACACAGCTAGTGTGTAAACAAGACTGCTCGAAGAAGTTAAGAATCCACAAAGGAGTTTCCAGCTTAAGCTCTGGGATCTAAAACCCCGGTATCAGTTCTTGGAGGCCTTTCCCAAACCAGAAGAGAAACGGGTCCAGTTTTCCATTAGTCAAAACGCGAGTAAGTTTTAAATTTAGAAGTCCAGAGTAGCTTTGAAAAATAGAACAAAACTTTATTTACATCAAGGAACCTGAGTGCCTTCTCCAGTTAAGAATTTATTACATTCAAGATACAAGTCAGTCTATTATATTTCACATTATACGGTACAATGTAAACCCACACCAAGCAGAATAAAAACTATTAAATATATAATAGAACATCCACAGATTGCGATGCGCTTTTATGCAAAGTAACGAAAAAATAAACAACCCATCAAGGCACAAAACTCTGCCTACTCTTGCATTCTAAAGCATTGCTCATGTTCGCCATCAAGGTGCAAATGCCAGGAGGAAGGTGGGAGTGCTTGCGCTACAATCCAGCATTTGGCAGTGCTTCGGGGATAAATAAAAATATTAAATAATGATGATCAACTGCAAGAGGTTACGTTTAACACTGCAGAAAATGGGGAAGTGCTCATCTTCAACCCACTCCTCTTTTTAGGGACAGAAATAGGATTCTTAGTAAATTCAGGTATCTAATCCATGGACCGCAGCTCTTGTCCTCAACAGAGAGATGACTTTTCTAGCACAAGCAAGGCAATGGTAAAGTAATACAGTTTACTTCAAGTCATTTCAACCCACAACATGTAAGTTTAAGTGTTTAAGCTTTCTGGAGGATCTGTAACTTAAAAGGCACTGTAAATAGATCCTCACCTTAACTGTATATGTCAGGAAGCAATTTACTTCGGAAGGAAATTTACACGTTGACAACTACCATTCATTGTCTAAAAACAAGCCTTGAGGAACACCAAAATCCGAGAACTAGGAAAGCTACAGCCTTCAACACCAAGGATGCGTAGAACTGCTGTGAGCTGGACACGTTGTTGGCAATGTCCTCGATCTGTTTTAATCTTAAATTAATTGCTTTAAACATTTCATTTTCATTAAAGGGCAGCCCCTGCTACTAAAAGCATGCTTTTAGGAGAACAAGTTGTGTAAGTGTATTGCATTTCAAGTTCGAGGCCAGAATTAAGACAGCGAAGGCTCTAAGAGCTCACTGAGATGACTCAATATTTAGATGTCATCCAGCCAAAGGCCTCCACAGATCAATCAGCTGTGATTCTACATGGTGCTATTTCAGATAATTATGTGAGTTCCACTCTGTCTTCCTGCCATCACTTTTTGGAGCCTTTACTTCTGGCAAAAGGCTGCTCTTACCTTGGCATTCCAGGCTGGTGCTCCATTCCTGCTGCACAGGCCTCCTGCTTTCAAAGGGGAAAACAGGGATGAATTCAAGTGACTTGTGCAGCAATTAATGCAGCCAGTTATTATATAATAATAGTCTTTGTTTTGCACAGTATTTTTACATTCGTTGGGAACACATTAGTCAGAAACACAGAGACTTGCACGTATATAAGCAATAAGTAGATAAGGTTTAAAGAGGTTACAGTGTATTTCCCAATCTGGCTTTTATTTCATTTTCTGGGTTTATCCAAGTGCTTGATTATGCAAGGTGTGTAAACTATCCCTGAGAACAATCTTATGTGCAGGACCGTCCAATTTGTAATTTCATTCCAAAAATTAGCGTATGAATTGGGGGAGTTAGTTACTTAAAAGCTTCCTGGTTGCCATTTTCTTCTGGCAACATGATCTCAGGTGGGGCAAACTTTTTTTACATGGCTGCCAATTCAGGTGAAGCCTCTGCCTTGCAGTGACAGCAGGGAGCTGCCACAGAACCAGTTCCCTCCCTGCTCCTGTTTGTCCTGCGCCAAACCCTGTTTCTGCCAAAGGAAACCTGAGACCTCCCTGGGGGAAGGGGGGAAATCCCACAAAAGCGGGGCAGAAGCAGTTATCACGCCCCCCCATTTCGTCCTTACCGTGGGCTAACACCCCCTGCTCTCCACACACGCAAAGCCCTTACTGTGGCCCGCAGGAGGAAAAAGGGGAAAAGGAAAGCTGGAGAAATACAGGTTAATCTGCGCTCACAAGTCACCACCTCTGCCACACCGCTTCATTCCTTATCCTACCTTCATTCCTTATCCTACGGAACTAAACACACGGACCCATTCCTGTTGTTGCTCAAATGCTGTCACGTGTGCCTAAGACCAGGACTTGGCCTGATATTTAAAAGCATTTACCAGTACTTACAGCAAAGAAGAGAACCCTTGTGGAGCAAGTGAATCAAGTCCGCATTTTAAAGTGCAGGTTCATGCATTGTATTGGCAAAAATGCCATGATGTGTACACGCACACAAAAAAAAAAAAAGAATTGGGCAAAAAAAACCCACAATGGCATTTAAATGCCGACAGCAGAGGGAGAGGGAGGCCCTTCAACATGGCAAGATGCAAAAAAATTAAGCATTTTCACTACAAGTTGATTCCAGCTTCTTACTAACGTCTCAGAAGAAAGGAAAAGGCCACGAGGCTGCACACTCAGAGGACAAGAAAGGGAACACAACCAGACCTGAAAATACGCTGACCACGGAAGGGTCTGTGCTATGCTACATCTAGAGCGCTTTTGTCAGTAAATTAAACTTCTTAGCAAGAAAAATACTCCTAACAGTGTGAAGTAAAAAAAAAAAAATACCCAAACATGAGCACATTCTTATCACACAGCCTTAAAAAAAAAATACTTAAGCTACAAATTTGGCGTGTCAAGTAGACAAATTGCACAACTGCTGTTTCAGAGTCAGATTTTTGCCATGAGACGCTGCTTTTTTTTGCTGTCCCTGGGGAGGGCTCGCTGGCAGGACTCCTCCTTCCCAGCTCTTGCTGCTCAGCAGCAGCGGCCCTGCAAGTACAAACCACGGCCGCTCCGCCAGGAAGAGTCTGCCTGGAAGTCCTCGCCCCAGGACACAAAACCCAAACGGCACCAATGCAGCGGGCCAGGGGCAAGTGATGGTGCAGGACAACCCGGAAAGGACTCTCTCATCAGTAATTCCCTCTCGTTTTCTAATTTTCATCTTAACACTTTCACTGTGTGAAAGTCTTGGCACAGGAAGCCAGAAAAGCTGTTACAACCTTAATTTAAACAACTGGCTTAAAAATACCACAGCCCTATGTCAATACCATATATTAAGTAATCTCTTTATAGATACTTTTATCTATCATCTTCTTCATGTATTTCTTGATTTCAGTGGTAGTGCAGTAATTAAAATCACGAGTACAATCACAAGTACTTCAGCCTATTGAGATTTGTCACCACTGTTCAACTCACAAATCAGAATTAAGCATTACAGCAGATTAAATACAACCCATTTTGTCCCCCTTCCCATACTCCACTTTTAAATGACCCAAAGGCATGGGTCCACTCCTAAAAATTAATTTTTAACTTTTTTCTCATCTTAGTGACAGAACCAGGAAATTCCACAGTTTGCCAATAGGCTAACTGACTGACTTAGAGCCGCTGGACATCACCTGCAATTTGACTTGATTCCCCAGGTTACGTCACACAAACTTTCAACGCAGTAGCAACATTCTTCTTTCAGGAGATGATAGATAAGCAAGCTCAGCATCACAGGTAACAGATTTCCCTCCTCTCTCGTGCAGACATTTTGTCACCAAGCACCTTGGAACTGCACCTTCCGCCCACCCCGAAAAAACTGCGTGGTCTGAGCAGTCCCCTTCTTTTGTAGTTAGTTCTTATTACAGCATATATTACTTAAATGCACGCCTCACGATTAGAAAACATCTCTTTTAACATTTTCGTTATAGTCTATACACCTCACCACATTACCCCGTTCGCGTCATGGTGGACTCTCCCACGCTGAGACACATCGCGGCAGACTGAAAATGAAAGAGGAGAAAGGGCCGGACAAACAGAAACGAACGCGCCGAGCTCCGCACCGCTATAAAAGGACTCTTGAACCGCTTTACAAGAACCAGCTGCAATTCAATTGCATTTCCCTTTTTTTTTAAAAAAAAAAAAGTCAGTCAGTTTTTACTTTAATCATTCTTCTCCCGGTCAACATTCACGTTTTTTCTCCCTGGGGAGCCACCGGCAGCCGCTGGAGAATTGCGCAATACATCGTCCAGATGGGGCTGGAGAGAGACTGTGGCTGCAGAGTCCCCTGGGATCTTTCGGGAGGTCTCTATCACAGAGTTTCTCAGCGTGTCGTTCATTTCTATTACCTCAAAGTCTGCTTCGTTCCACTCTCCCGCATCCTCCTCATCCTCTTCATCCTCATTAAGCCCCGAATTTGACAACAAAGCTTTCCGGTCCTCACTCTCACTCATTTCTTTCAAGTCGCTCTCACCGGGAGAGTTGGCCAATTTGTACATCAGAGGGAAGAGTATAAATGTCATCGCGGAAGTCGCCAAGGCGGTGTACATAACCACGGGGACGTGGTGAAACCTCCCTTGAAGATACCCCACGGCGGCAGGAATGCACATCTCCCCCAGCGCGGCGCCGATCACAAAGAGAGAAGCCGATTTTCCTTGCACGACCGTGTACTGTTCTATCCAGGAAATGCCGCTGGGAAAGATGGTGGCCATGGAGGCTCCGTACACGGCGGTTCCAACCCACAGGGAGGCTGGGTACCTCGCGAAGAAGGCCAAGCACGAAGAGGAGACGGCAGAGCCGACGATGCTCAGCAGGATCATGGTGCCAGGGTACAAGCAAGCAGCGCAGAATATCGCCACTCCTCTGCAAGCGGCAAACGCGCCCCAGAAGACAGAATTCAAAGCGGCTGCTTCGTTTTCTTTCATCTCAGCAAAGACCTTTGCGTAAGTAAATATGTAAGAGCCGTACGTCACCTCTGCCCCCACGTAGAAGAGGAAGAAGATGAAGAGGAGAGTGATAAGGGCATAGTGGTATTTAGCAAACATGCCTTTCTGCGAAGAAGCCTTGGATTTGTCTCGAGCTGAGCTGCCCTTTGAATACAAAATAAAAAAGAAGAAAGACACGAAGAGAAGATAGGTCCCTATGACAACATAGGACCACAAAAAATCTGCACCAAGATGGTGTTTCAGCGCTGACGCAGCTGATGCAGCTGATGCTGTCGGCACAGACCTCCACACAGACTGGTTTGTGTGTTCGGTTGCTGAAAGGTCTTGAGATTCGGAGCCTCCCAAGGCCATTTTAGCCAGGATCGGAGCCACGAACGCACCCACAGCAAAACTGAAGTGTAAGGCCTGCATGTGTGGCCCAGCCTCTGCTCCCCAGGTGTTCAGTGCCAGCACGTTGCCACCTGCGGGTCAGAGGGAGGAGGATTCAGTCATTTCAGTCTGAAACCAGATACTGGCTAAAGAAAAAAAAAAAAAGGACAAAACAAAACAAACCGCAACCTGTGTTATTAATTCCATTTGCAGTAATACCAGGTTTAGCAAATAAAATGTGCAAAATTGTCCTTAACTGAAATTCTGCCCGTAAGCACCTTAAACCCACGTGATTACTTGAGCGTTACGAGGGTATTCACAGCAGTCAAAACGAAGAGCCACACACGGGCTTAATCCAGCCACAATGCCTGTACTTAATTACCCTACTTGGCAATTTGCAGCATTCTTCAGCCTTTTTTCAAAAGAGCAAATTTAATTGCTTCTCGTTTCTGTAAGTTTTAAAAGCTACAATGCACAACGCTAAAAATCAGAGGCCTCATTAAACCAACATCCCAGGAAGCACCAAGAATCGCTTGCTTCTCACAGGCTGGGACTAACCAGCTGCGTTCAAATGACTTTCCAGAAGCGGAAAGGTTTACAATAATACAATAAAAAGGTTTACAATAAAAAAGGTTTACAACAAACTACAACACCCTCAGATCAGAAATAATGCTAGAAAATAAGATCCCAGAGAGCCATTTTTAAGTAGTGCCTGAGAAGAATGCAGGAAAATAAGAACAGTAACTAAATTCCTGTGCTACAGAACAGCAACCCTTGTCACGCAGCACTAACACTCTTCCAAATTAATTCAGTTACACTCTATCATCTACTGCCTCGCTCTTAGTTTCTCCTGTTGGGAAGTCTCCTCGCCTCAAAGGTCTGACTTCCAAGCAGCAGCACACCTACCCACTCTCACAATAAGCCGACAGGATCTTCCCACAAGAAGAATTTTTAAGCCAAGCGCTATGCATAATGATCCTACCAGAGGCAACAAACACACCTCTGCACTCGGGTTATTTAGCATAACCTGTGCCGTGCAAAACCATCGTTTTCACTACTGGATCCTGTATCACGCTCGCTCCGGCGTTAACAGAGCTCCCTCCAGCTGTGCAGGATCAGGGCTGATGTTTTCCCATGTGCAGCCTCTGTGTTGCCCACGAGCCAAGCCACCAAAACCAGCCCTGGCTGGGGATGCTTCCAGCGCTGTTTGGATAACTAGGCTAATTCATTAGCCAGCTCTTACTCAGAAATAAGCCTGCACAGAAGCTGGTCAACTGGATCCAGTCGTACCTTGCTGGCTAGTAAGTAACCACAGGCTCCCTCAGTACGCCAGGGAAGTCGGCACGCTGCTGGCACGTCACTGGAGAGGTGCCAGGTGAGTGGCCACTTGTTGCGGCTTCACCTCCTACACTCCACCAGAACACTCCACCGCCAACATATTCTTGGTTGTTTCCTGGTCCCCATCTGCAAGGATGCAGCGTTACCCAGTCGGCTCTAAGCGTGGTTAGGTCTCTTGCCGTGGCCTCACCTCCTGATCCAAACTGCCCGCTACAGCCAGCCATCATCAACTCCTCCTTTCCAAGCCATGCCAAATGAACTCATTTCTGTGGGAATTTCTTTTTTACACCTTTGGTATAACTGACCTTTCCAACCACGCCTGTAGACATTTGCTCTACAAACTTCAACAGTACATCTTCATCCAACAGGGAGCCTCTACTAAGAAATTGGTTTTCAACAGGTTTCCAGCAAAGGTGGTTTTTTTCCAGGCCATTTGCAGTATGCACATGCCACAGACTTACAATTTGGGGCATAGAATAAATTTGTATTCCCAAACACCTAAGCGAGGCTGCCCAAGGGCAGCAAATATTCCTTAATTCAGGGAGATGGATGACATGGTTCTGTAAGTGAGCTGTGGCAGTAAATGTCTGCTGTGACTCCCCAAACCTGGTGTGGTGATGCAGCCCCCCGGGACACGTTGTGATGTCAGGGCAAGCCAACATTGTGTTCTTCTTGTCTTCGTTACAAGTGCAGTGAGTTGGGACGATCTAGCACTCCCTAACTGTACCTGAAACTCCTGCTGCCTGGATCATACCCTGATGTGGAAGGTACCAGAATCACCTGACAAGAATTGTGACCAAAAATGGAAAAACACTGACCAAAGTCAATCATCTCACAATCCTACAAATGGCAATCCTAAGTGAGACCCTTTGAGCTCTCTGGGATCACAGAAGCTGTGACCCAGGATCTCCCCCTGAGCTGGGACCCCTCTCAGGGTAGATATTGCGAGGTTCAAAGATCATCCGCTGATAGACGCCAATGAAGGAGAAGGGCTCAAAGATCATCTGCTGCTAAATGCCGACAAAGGAAAAGAGCGAGTAATTCACTACAATTAGATTTCTTGAGGTTCGAAGACCATTTGGTACCAATAATTTACTATAATTTGCAAAAAGAGAAAAATCTTGTTTTTTCTAACCATAGGTTAACCTCTGTATCTGTCTCTGTGTGTGTGTGATTTGATTTAGGAAACGCTGTCCTAAGTCTCAAGTGAACCTTACCATTCTCGAATCTCTAATTAAGTCACTGTGCTGATTACACTCTGTTAATATTGTTAAATATCATACAACCTAACCCTGTGATTTACCGTAATAGTGTTAATAAATCTTAAATTCCCGCTACCTCAAAGTTGTGTAGGATCCAAAATCACTCATTCGTGAGACCTGGCCAGGTTTAGGTGGCCAACTCTCCAACGCGGCAACTCCGAGGATCTCTCTCTCAAACACCAGGGCTCGCTCAGGACTAACTCAGTTCCAGCTGGCACTAATGAACAGTAACCCAACTAGCTTCCTGTAGATGAGCAATTTAAAGAACACTGCCTAAGGAACACGTGACACTTTCTTTACGCCTGTAATTGCCCACTGAAACGCGTGTTGATCTTCTCCAGGAAGCACGAGACACGCAGCTCCCCAAGCCCCTTAAAGAAAGGCCCGTTACAGAGACACAAACACTGGAAGATACAGAATAATCCAAGAATCCTGGCCAGGTGAAATAGCTTCCCTCTTTGAATACAAGATGTGTCACATGAAATATCAGCAACAGTTTTGGTGAGCTTGAAGTTTCCAATTAGTTCAGTGAAGGAACTATCGGACCACGTGGTGCCTTACCTGTGTCTAGAATTCCCATGGAAGCTCCAATAACTGACATTAAGACAGTCAACAGCAGGGATTTCTCACACCAGGGTATCCCATAAAGACCAACTGTTGTTCCAAACATGGATAATGCTGGAAAAGTTAAAAAACAAAACAAACAAAAAACCCAGATACTACAGTTTCTATTTAAACTACAAAACATACAGAAGACCAAGAAATACAAATACATTCATCATTATTACAGTTACAGACAATCCTAATAGGTGATGTAACCTAATTACCTCAAGTCACGATTAGCGGAAACAGCTAGAAAGTTCAACAGAATAATTTTTCACTTGGAAAAAAAGGAACTTCATCAGAATATAAACACTACATGCAAAACCTGTTTTGCTAAAGCTTTGTTTGCAAAGGGAGTAGCATCTGCTGCTAGAACACAAAGAAGTCATCTTCTGCGAACTCGTGATTTAGAAGGGCTACGTCAGTATCTCCTGCAAACTTCTGATCTAGAAGCGTTACTTTGCCACTGTTACGGTTTGAGAAACCCAGAGAAATGCATTGTCTTAGACAATTATTCTGTCACCCGATGACCCCTCCCCACCCGGGAAGGGGAATCGGGAAAAAACAAGGGAACCCGAGGGTTGAAATATAAACAGATTGAATAGAATAAGACTAGATAATTAACATTAATAACACTAAAGAACCAATACTGGTCCCAACACCAATATAAAGGATTATACTCGGCCAACTCTATCAGCAGGAAGCTGTGCACTCCCAGCAGTGGACAGCAAATGTTGGACACTGCAAGTGCTGTGGCTTCGGGAGGAAGGGAAGGGCTCAGGGGTCCAGCACTGGGGCAAGAAGTTCTCAGGATCACAGCCATCAAGGAAGAGAGAAAACTTCTCAGCAAAATTTCTAATTTATATTGAACATGATGTTCACGATATGAAATAATGCTGTTGGCCAGCTTGGGTCAAGTGCCCGGGTCTCGCTCCTCCTTGTCCCTGCACCTGGCGAGCTCAAAAACACCGAGACCTTGAAACCCGCATACTAGAGCTGGCTATGAAGTAAATATTTTCACAAATTCAGACACCGGAGTCTTCTAAAAGTGCAGTTTTCCCAGGCATTAGAAGAGAGATTAGTCCTGGGTCACTCAAACCAGGACAGCCACGAAAGAAGTAAAACGTGTTTTTGAACAGTATGAAGTTTTCCCTCTGAGAACTACGGAGCATTACATTTGGCTCCATTTTAGGAGAACCCAAATCACTAAACTCTTTAAAATCCTATAAAGCAACTGCACCTTGGCCAACAAGCGATCTCCATATAAAAATGATGACTTTCATTTATATGCTGTTGGCACATGAGGGATGTATTCCAAGGGACTTCTGGAGTTTTAAGAGATAGAACTACAAAACTTCTCATCATAAATTTAGCAGCAATTAACTGTATTACTTTTGCTATTATTAACTACAATGTGCCATTTAAAAAAAAAAATCTTTTTTAACAGATGGAAATTATTTTTAATACAATTTGGGAGGAAGTTCAGCATTTAAATTCTATGCTTATAATCACCTTCATAATAAAATAACCTGCAATTAGTTTCTTGAATATACAGTATTTAGGTTTTTAGAAAGCTTGTACCAGATCAGACACATCTATTATTTTTCAAATCAATGCTTGATCTTAGGTGAGGCAGATACTTAAAGATCAATGGGGAATGATGAAATTAAGAACTTTGGTTAATTCCAAACAACAACAACAACAGAAAAAATAAATATCCAGAACCCTAGAGCCCTAGCAAGATACTTGAAATACATGCCTCAAAACATTTTTGAAGGCTACCATGCTGAGCCGCGCAGAGAAAAAGCTGAAGATGGGGTGTATTAAGTCCAGCTTCTCAGATGCCCCATTCAGAGCTGAAAAGTAACTTCTCAGCAAGTTCTCAGTTGTCCACTTCAGCTCTTCACCTGAAGATTGGTACTTAAAAGCTTCCCTCACAAAGACAGATTATCTCTTCATTTTTTTCTCTGTACAGTAGCAGGGTTTCAGCAGTTGAAAGATGGGAGATAAAAATACAGAAACCAAAATCTCTTACGGGCAGCCTTCAGATGATAGAAATGAGAGAAGATTCAGTAGTTCAAACTGTGCTTTTGCCGTAAGAGCGACCAAATCGGAAAGGATTAGGAGATGAATCATTTTCCAAACATTGTTGACAGCCAGCTATCTTGTCTGATACATCAGGAAAAGAAGCAAATACTAAACTATTTCAAGTTAACGCTTGGTTCCACAGCTGCATTAATTCCATTGTGGAAGGTAAAGCCTCAAGTGTCAGACACAGACAACTCCAACCTTGTCAGGTGTACAAGGAAGCTAAAGGAAACCCACTTTGCAGGTGTTCTGGAGACCAAATAAAGCCATCTTAGAATGAGAGCAAATAAGAACAACTGAACCATGAGGATGAAGACAAGAAGGTCGGGGGGGGGGGGGGGGGGGGGGGAGGGGGAGAAGAGACAGACAGACAGACATGACTACTCTTGATTGCAGGAGATGGGCATACAGGGATAAGAAGAGACTTAGTTCCAACCCTAGCACTGGAAAATGGATCTTCTCATATTCTCTGAACTGACCCTGTGATTACAGCACAGGGAGGCACAGCTCTGTCTGAATCTCCCTGAGTAAAAGCATGGGAAGAAGAAGGAAAAGAGCAAGTCCCAGTAACTCCTTTAGTCTCTAACTTACAGCACAAAGGCACATACTGCCATTACAGCACTTGAAAGAAAAAAAGACAGGGGTTCCGCTATTTTAGGTGTGCTCCAAGAATCTCTACCTGAATGAGACACTAACGTGACTCTGAAAGGAGTACCTCATTTCTGGACGGAGCATGGCTCTTGGCGACCTGATGGCCGAGCAGCCCCGCTGTGCCGGTGCAAAGCCAGTCCTGTGCTCCTACAGGAGAGTTTCCGTTGTGTCCAGAAAACTGTTAAGATCATAAACTGTGGCTCCTACAGCGTTTAAACATTTTCATAGCTAGGCAGCAACTGACCAGCAAGTTTCCACCATAAGATGGTATTTAATGTTTTTCTCCTTTAAATAAGTTCTAATTTGATTAAGGCCTTCCAGTCAAAATCTCAGTACTTTTGTCCAGTACACGAAGATGATCACGTCTGCTTAGCTTTAAGAAAGGGAAGGGTTTTACGAAGCTCTCCCCACAGAAGCGTACCTCAGCATGACTGCTGGGGGTTTCCACTGTGTGCAAATCAAAGTTTCCCCTGTTTTGTTTATGCGTTTCATATAGTGACATCACAGAAGCCTGTATCTTCCAAGAGGATGACATGGACCTGTTGGAGCGAGTCCAGAGGAGGGCCACAAAGATGATCAGAGGGCTGGAGCACCTCTCCTATGAGGACAGGCTGAGAGAGTTGGGGTTGTTCAGCCTGGAGAAGAGAAGGCTCTGGGGAGACCTTATAGCGGCCTCCCAGTACCTAAAGGGGGCCTACAGGAGGGACGGGGAGGGACTCTTTATCAGGGAGTGGAGCGACAGGACAAGGGGTAATGGTTTTAAAATGAAAGAAGGTAGATTTAGATTAGCTATTAGGAAGAAATTCTTTACTCTGAGGGTGGTGAGGCACTGGAACAGGTTGCCCAGGGCGGTTGTGGCTGCCCCATCCCTGGAAGTGTTCAAGGCCAGGCTGGATGGGGCTTTGAGCAGCCTGGTCTAGTGGGAGGTGTCCCTGCCCATGGCAGGGGGGTTGGAACTAGGTGATCTTTAAGGTCCCTTCTAACTCGAACCATTCTGTGATTCCATGATCTATACTAAGCATATTACTTGATACAAAGGGGAAAAAAAAAAAAAAAAATCCAGTTGTAGTTGTTTTGTCCAAACCAAACAATTCAAACAGGTTTTCTCAGTTCAAAACCAGACACCACTATCAATATTCCCAGCGAGCCCAACCACTCGGAAATAACGCCGTAATGCCCGGTCACACACGGTGTCAGGAAACGAACAGAACGGAATATCGCAAGAGCGAGCAGCAGCACAAGTGCTGCGGTTTACGGGGAGCAGCGCCACAGGCCCCCGATGTCCCCCTCTCCCGGGCAGGCTGCGCCAGCCGGGGACAAGGGAAACCCGACCCGGGCGGTTTCCGAGGGAGCCATTTCCCTCAGGGCCGGCGGCGGTGGCTCTGCCCGGGGCTGCGGCGGGGTGGGCCCGGCCCGGCACTCACCGAGGAGGAGGTGGGCGTTCATCCAGTCGAAGAGCACCCCGCCGAGCACCGACCCGCCCAGGTAGCCCAAGGAGCGGCCCACGAAGATGTAGTAGATGTCGCTGACGTTCTTGTGGACGTTGGCGGCCAGGTTGGGGAAGGTGGGCCCCAGCACCGCGATGCTCATCCCCTGCAAGGCATGGCCAAGGGGGGGACGGGCCGTGAGGGGAAAGCGCCGCAGGTGGGGTGAGCCCCCCGCCCGCTCCCCGCACTCACCAGCCCCAGGAAGGCCGCGCACAGCGCCACGGAGATGCTCCACCTCAGCGCGGCTCCTTCCCCTCCCCGCCCGCATCGCCAGCCGCCACCGCCGCCGACCACCGCCACCTCCGCCCGCAGCGCGGCGGGGAGCCGCGGTCCCGCTGCCGCCGCCGCCTCCCCCGCTGGGGCGAACCGGACGTGCTTCTTCCGCTCGGCGCCGGCCATGGCTCCTCGCGACCCGGCGGCGCCGGCACCAACGGCCGCTGCGGCCCGCGGGGACCGCCGGCCCCGCCCCCTCGCATGGTGGCGCGGGGAGGGGGCGGGACTACAGCTCCCGGCGTGCTCCGCGCCGGCGGAGGCCCCGCCCACGGCCGTTGCCGCGGAGACGGGCCCGCGCGCAAGATGGCGGCGGGTCCGCCTCCCTCACCGCCGGTGTTACCGTATTTCGGACAGTTTTCCAGCGCCTGCCGCCCCCGGCCGGGTCGGTAACACTGGTATGACTGGGGCAATTAACACCTGATCTTGCGCACTGCGAGCGGCTACAGTCCTTTGCAGAGCTACTTTCATTATAATACTGAGCTGCCAATTAATTAAATGCGGCCTTATGAAACCAGAAACGGGGTTACATGCAGGCCTCACTCAACAAAGCTGCAGTAATCATTTTTTTAAATAGATGTAAAAAAGGTCTTGTTATTTAGGATCCCCTTTTGTAAGTAATATGCCTTGTACACACTGGGTAAGACACAAAGCAGGTGGTGGGGTTGGGAATTTTTCTTTTTTTTTTTTTTTAAACACCTATGTTCCCACATAACTCAAACTGTGCTGGACCTTTCAGACAACTTAGCATAAAAGGTCTTTGTCTTCTACAGCGCCTGTGTCATGTCACACGTATAAAGCTTGCCAAAACACACAAAGTTGTTGGGTCTGGTCTTAGCTTGTATTAAAACGCTCTTACATAAATTACTACTGCAAGCTGTTCAAAGTGCTTCACTTCATTAGTGCTGTTCAGCACGGAGCTGCTGCTCTCTGTAAGAAAGGCTTTAACTTTCAGCGTACTTGTTCTTTTTAAGCCTCATGAACAACTCAAAGATAATTCCAAGTTGGAGGTGTTTTGTTTTCCGAGGCATTCAGAACAGAAATATATGCCAGAATAGAACAGCCACTGCATGTAGATTGCAGCAACCTAATCCTGTTTTTCCTGGGACGGGTTAGCGTGTTGCAGGCACAGCTCCAGTTCCAGGATAACCTGAGGGAACGGTTATATATGTTAAAAAAATAATGATCTCGCTACAATGAATAACATGCAAGATAACATTTAAATCAGATTGTTCATAACCACGTTAATACCTTTGCAAGGAGCGCAAAGTGTCACTATCAGATACCTGCAGCACACGGCTGAGCTTCTGTTCATAGGGTCAGCAGTAGACAGTATTCCAAATAAATAGTTATTTCATACCTGAAATTGGTTTCTTTTCTGAAATACACAAAGTCAAACCACATTTCTAGATGTTAGTATTTTGCCTTGTTAATCAGCTTTCATGATAAACGCTGGTATAAAAATAGCTTCCTGAAAAAGGTACAAAAGTATTTGAAATGCATTCCATAGGCTCCTCATTTTTGTTTTAGATGCTTACAAAGAGGTTTTGTACCTTGAGGGTGTACAAACGGCAACAGCACTCAGGCTCTCATAAAGTTTTGGGATATCTTCTTCAAATTTTAATTTGAAGTACAAGCATTCTAGAGAATAAGCCCAGGTGGAATGGGAATATTTTCCCCTTATCATCAGATATATTTATTAAAGAAAAGGAGATATTTGGCCCTACTACAAAGGAAAGGTGAATGAACTCCTGTGATTTACTGAAGCTGTCAATGAGGAAGCGCTTCATACTGCCAAGGTAAGTCAAGGTGAAATTGGTAGCAGGCCAGCAAATGATCAAAGGTTCACTGAATTACACTGGCAGTTCATGAAGCAAACAATACACGATTCTTTTAAAACGCCACTCAAGTTTATTCCAACACAATTTCCCCTCCCTCAATTCTACTTCTGCCTTTTGTGAATGCAGGTGTTCTGTAAGTTTGATATTAGACCCCAGAACAGAAAATAAGAGTAGATAAAATTCTCAGAAGCATGTAACTCAAAGTCACTAGTTTAGGTTTATAAACCATTGGTCTTAGAATGGATTGTCAGTGCAATCAGAATGAAATGGGTTGCACCATATATTAATTTAGGAGCAATGGTAATGGGGACATTCCAATCAGAGCACAGTGATAATAAAAGCTGTAAAGACTTTCATACAAAAGTACACGCATGTGATCCACTAGTTATCAGAATATAACAACAAAATTACTTTTAAGAAATGACAAGTTTTACAGGAGAAAAAGCCTAAAAATGATGCATGCAGTAACAAATGGGGCACTTGAGAACTACCATCTTTATTCTGAGTAATTTGAGACTGATCACATTTACTTTAGCACCATGGAAAACATTGGACATTCATTTCTTACCCTTCTAACAAAGCAGAACTTTAAAGAATGGAGTTAAGGCTAGCAAAATGTATATCTTTTAATATCAAAAACAACATACAAAATATGATGCCTATAAAGATACTCAAACATGTCAGTGTTATCAATATTAGCACACGTTTTAGTATAAAATCACTCTAGTCTTAGCATACGCCGTTCCAAAACATTAAAAATGTTGACACAATATATATATAAGACTAAAAGGCATATTGAAAATATGCCAAAGTTTACATGACTAGAAACTCACTGGCTGCCTGGAACTGTAATGGTGCTGCGCTTGTCAACAGTGAAACACACAAATGAAAATAATGACTTCTTCCTCAGCTGTCTCCCACATGCCAGTGCTATAGCTCCTGTAGTTAAAGGCAAAATGTTTGTGTATGCCCTGGTCAAAATACATTGTATTTATAAATACATACACACACACTCTTAATATCTGAGGGCCAGTTCTAACAGAAGAGTTAAGATGCCTGAAAGTTAGCATCCATAACACTTCCAGCTCCCTGGAGGTGAACCAGGCCCCAAGCCAGGCAGCACCTCTGCTCCCTGCTGGGGGAGAATGGCCAAGCCCCTCCACCCGGGCTCCCCACCAGCAAGGGGCAAAGCAGGGAGCTGCCCCGTGCCAGTACAGTGAGAGGTCGCCTGCTTAAGCTAACCTGTAAGGACAATAGCAAGGATAGTAGTATTGATTCCCATCCTTAGATACATCTCTTGGGGCTGCAAGGAAGCGTCTCCTGTCCCTTTGACATGTCCTACCTGATGCAAATCAGCATTCTTGCTTTAAGAAGGTAGTGTCCACTTTTTACATCATGAAGCATGTGATCAAAGCATTCACCTAGCATATGTGAGAATTGCCTTCAGCCACTCCTGTGAATTGATTCAGCCTCACATCTCCCACTTCATAAAAACTTGCCTAGTCTATCAGGCTATGGCTATTCAAAGGTTTAATGCAGGGAGGAAGTTTGAGAAAGGAAGGCTGAAAAGTATAATATGGTGTGCATCAGTTTTGACAGTCCAGTGTCTCCAAAGGGAAGGGGGGAATGTACATGCCCAGACATCATACATGAAGAGCCAAAGGAGAAAAATGTCAGTTGTCTACCTCATATGATACTGAGTATACCCTGAAGGATGGCCATGGAATGGCTATGTCATCTTTGACTTGAGTGAGCAGTTTAGGAAGGTCCATAAATGGTTGCTGAAAGTAAACTTAGACAAAAAATTTAAGTGTTAATGATGAACAGACAAAGATCGGGATGAAAGAAATTCTAAGAGTATGTTAATTTGAAGTCTTGGTCTGAGCCTTGTACTGGTCCTTTAACATGTAGTCAGAATAAATCCAACAATTTTTTTTATTAATTATACATTGTATATTGTTGCATAGCTTAGATGTAAATAAGAACCTGAAGAGTTTTCATTATTTCAGACTCTTTGCTGAACAGATATATTAAGATCTACAAGGATCTCATACCTACTGAAAAAACCTAAGTGTCAGCCATACATAAAGCCAACCCCTTGCTCAAAATTAGGCTCAGTTTCAAGATCCGCTGTATGACATTACAGCATCAAGTAGGACTGGAAATTTCACAATGCCATTTTAAGTGAACCTCTTTCTACCCAATTTCTTCTGAAGCTTACCCTGAGAACACTTAATGGAAAAAAGACGATTACTCTGTTTCCAGGATGGGAGAGCAATGTCTGTGAAAAGTACCCTACGAACTGTTCTCAAGAGAGGGAGAGTGAAGGTGTTCTACATCTGAAAGTGTTAAGGGTTTTCTTGAACTAAGCTAGTATTTTAATTTTAGAATCTACCCCTAACAAGATTAAATCTGGCATGAATTATTTCATCTAAATGTGAGTTCAGCAGGTTTCCCATGAACAGGTTATCACACCTAAAATTAAATTTTGTTACGAAAACATATTTACATTTACTCAGTCGAAATAAAATTGAGTATTCAGTGCTTTTGTCTCCTAGTTTTCAGAATAGCAACCATTTCTACATTATTCAATCATTTTTTCATACATGTACTAAACAATTCCTAATTTGTGTTGGGTTTCCTGTGTTTTGGGTTGGGTTTTGTTTAGTTTTTTGTTTGTTTTTTTAAAGGGAGACAGCTAACCTCATTTTTAAAACCTCAGGGCATATAGAAATTGGTATCTAAATAAGTTTCTCAATGGTTAGTTAGCCTCACCACTAACAATTTGAACTTTACTTTTGTTTCAACTGCATCTTATCCATCTTTAGGACACAATCTTCTTATGCCCAATACAGAATATTTTCTATTCGACATTTCCCCCATAGAATGAAGCTGACAGTAATGCATGAGAATTGTTAGCATCTTTAATTTACCTTTTTTTTTTTTTTTTACCTTTTCCAAAATTTCATATTTTCCTGCAGCCTTCTCAATTTTAACATTGTTATAAAACAAGCACTGGCATCAGAAATAGGTTCATTATCACAACATCATCACGCAGCATAGCTTCCTACCCCTAACTCTGTTTATCTCTTGGTCTGATATCCCATTCAGTAGCTGGTTTTAACGTAGTAATCACTCCTAAACAATTATTCACTCATTGCACCCTCTTTCCAGAGTCTCTGGGGTTTGGTTTTTTTAAATACTGCCCTTCATATTTGTGAGCATAATTTACATTTTTAGTTACTCAAATATGAGAGTGGGGATTTTTAAGTACAAATACATTTTTAAAGGGTATGGCAATAATGATTTCATACTATTGTTAGACTATTTCTGTATCATTTCTAAAACTTAACAACAATTATTTTATGTTCTCTCCCAGATAATTTATATAGATACAGAGTAGCAAGTCAGGAAGATGCCACAATTACATCAAGATGCCTGGTCACAATGATTTCAAATTACATCAGTGCTAAAAAGCTGCCTTGTTTTTTGGTTAAAAACTCAAAGCTAAACCACAAGAAATGTAAGATATGTGATGAACACTGATCTTTCATAACAAAGCAATAGGAAACATAAGGCTTTTACCACATTTACTCAACACCTTTTGTGTTGCCTAAAGAGAAGATAATACTGAATAACGTTCTACAGAAATACAAGAACAGCATGAGCTGTTAACATCATTTTTGTAATGAAGGCAGCATTTTGTAGTCATTTTAATTAATAATACTATAAATATTTTAATGACATTTTAAGAAGCATTTATGAGGTGCAGAAGCACAAGTTCCAGTGAACTTAAAGGGACCTCTGTTTTACAGATTTTTTTATATATCTTTTTTTTCCTCCTCCAAGTCCCTCCCATACACCTCTAGCATTTTAATATTAAATTCTTTTAAGCCTCACTTCCATAAAGCAGAGATTGAAGTTCTGCAATATAAAAAAAGGTATGAGCTTTGGTCTCCAATAATTAGGATGCTTTGCATGATTATATTTAAAGGGCTTTTATAAATTGATAGATGTAAACATTCTAAGCAATAGTATTGCTAACAGTGTTCTGTATCAGAAATGTGCATGGGCTTTCTGAATAATTTCCTACAACTGGAGAAAGAAAAATAATAGAAATAGAAAAGACAAAGGTTATAATTTTAAAACAGTATGCCTCTGTGGTTTATGTAAGGAACAGGTATTGTTACTAATTAAGAAAATGCACTTCAGTGTGCATTTTGTCTTCAGATCACATTTAATTTAATTTTTGCTATGACACTTCTAAACAAGACAACAAAAAAAATGATCAGTATTGAATGGACCTGAAATAAAGAACATTTTAAGTATTCCACTGCATTGCTGATCCATATCCACAAATAAACAATGTCCTTGGAAGTGTTTCATGATAAACTGAAAAGCGGTGTTTTCATCTCAAAGTATTATGCTTTTAAATATTTTTCAGAGAGAAAGGTTTTCAGAAATACCTGCTTGACAAACAGTGCATAATACCTAAGAACACATAAATAATAGGGCCACCTGTAGCACATTAAGCAAGAAATAGGACATGCAAAGACACTTCTTTAGATTTGAATAAAATGTGGAGCTATACCTACACACAATTGAACACAGCTATAAAGACCTGTAATAAACCTGCATGTTCACTTAGTGCAAAAATCTTTAATTGTTGAATGTTATTTTAATAGCTTGTGTATATTTCCACTTTTAAAACAACTTATTATTGCACTTAGAATGTATTCTTTAAAGCTGTCTTGTTTTAAGAATAAAAAAAGAAAGTAACAAGTACAACATAATAATTTGAAATTTAGTCTAATTCACAATACTGCTCCTAAGTATTACTGGCAGTACAATTTCAAAAGTATCAGCTATTCTGAGGTTTAGCTGGGAAAAAAATATACACATATATGTTAATAGTATTGCCTTCACGAAATAAAAAAAAAATCTATCATTCAGCAGCTTTACATCTGAATTTGCACACGGAGCTTAGTTTGTGCATATTCAAAACCTGTGTCCATCAAAAATTTCATCCTTAATGTTCTTTGGGCTACTGTGAAGAGGTGAATCAATGCAAAAGCAGGTAAATGATGAGCAAACTGAGCAGGCTGGGGTATTTAGAGAAAATAAAACAGATGTTTAATAATTTAGCTTTCCCATGATTTCAGCAAGATTTAAGGGAATCAAGAAGATGTATATTTGTGTTCATTATATAGAATTGTAAAAGACTATAAAACAGCATGAGAAACTTCAAAAAACCAAATCAGTCGTAAGAGCTACTACATTTCCCAGTATAAACACCCACGGGTGTGCCTGCATTGGATGGACCATAAAAGTTATTGAAGATCCTGGGTCAGTGAACCAAAACCAGCTTTCACGCTTCCAGAAATAGGCTCTGATGAATTAGAAAAATATTCTCTTCACACACAGAATCGCTACATATGTACACGCTAATGCTACAAAACTTCAAATACC
Organism: Fratercula arctica; assembly: GCA_947846985.1. NCBI lineage: Eukaryota > Metazoa > Chordata > Aves > Charadriiformes > Alcidae > Fratercula > Fratercula arctica. The sequence goes on from CANTUZ010000003.1 coordinate 74,040,098, forward strand.
TTGAAAATGTGGCTTGAAATCAAACTCAACGATTCATCAAAAAAGTTCAATGGTATAAAAGATTCTTCTAGCAGTTTTGCAAATTGAGTAAATAGTTCAAAACTTCCTCAGCATCATTTAGTATCTTCAGCCAAAAAGTACAAATCCAGGTTCAGTAGAAGAAGGTTGGGCTAGTACAGGGAAAGAAAGCATCAAACACCAGATTCCATTTCTTTGACTGGCTTTTCTGTAGTGTCCAACACCAAAGTGTTTTCGTTTTCCAGCATTTTCTCAGTAGTTTCTCCATCAACAGGTTTTGCTCTTTCTTTTAACTTCTGCCGTTCATGGACCCAGGGGATGGCGCATAATATAGCTCCGCCAATAAGGGGAGGGACTCCGGCCAGGTAGAATGCTACATCATAGGTGCCGAGGTGATCACGCAGCAAACCTGTCAAGACACAAAGTTACAACTAATAATGGGGCCTCGGAATCTACAAAAACCACATATTTTCTTTGGAATCAGAAACTTGAGAGCTGACACAGATTATTATAACCACTAATCTGACTACCTGATGGCCAAATATAGGTGTGTATATGTAGGTAGAAAGGTATTCCAGAGCTGATTTAAAGACTCCAAGTAACAAAGAACTCAGTATGTCACTACCCAACTGCTTAATTATCACCCATCATTAAAAACATGTACCATATTTCCTATTTGAAAGTTGCTCATTTCAGCTTCTCCAATACTTGAATCTCGCAATGACTTGGAGAAATTCTCCCTCTTTTGGTAACAGTTGCTTTTGATCAATGTGCCTCTTAATCTTATTCTAGATATACTGCATATATTGCATTCCTGGTAGCCTCTTATTAAAAAGCGTGTTTTCTAACAATTCACTCTAATTGCTGTCTCAAAATTCCTCCCATCAACCTCTATTCAAGATCAGGAATTGCCTAGTCTATGCTGTTCTAGCTCTGAAATTTTGTTTACACTGGAACAGGTTGCCCAGAGAAGTTGTGGATGCCCCATCCCTGAAGTGTTCAAGGCCAGGCTGGATGGGGCTTTGAGCAACCTGGTCTAGTGGGAGGTGTCCCTGCCCATGGCAGGGGGGTTGGAACTAGGTGATCTTTAAGGTCCCTTCCAACCCAAATGATTCTATGATTCATTATAAAGAATCATAGAATGGTTTGGGTTGGAAGGGACCTTTAATGGTCATCTAATCCAAACTCCCTGCAATGAGCAGGGACATCTTCAACTAGATGAGATTGCTCGGAGCTCCATCCAACCTGACCTTGAATGTTTCCAGGGATGGGGCATCTACCACCTCTCTGGGCAACCTGTTCCAGTGTCTCACCAGCCTCATTATAAAAAATTTTTCCTTACACCTAGTCCAAATCTACCCTCTTTTAGTTTAAAATCATTACCCCCTGTCCTATCACAATAGGCCCTACTAAAAACCTTGTCCCTATCTTTCTTGTAAGCCCCCTTTAAGTATTGAAAGACCACAACATGGTCTCCCCAGAGCCTTCTCTTTTCCAGACTGAATAACCCCAACTCGCTCAGCCTGTCTTCATAGGAGAGGTGTTCCAGCCCTCTGAACATTTTTGTGGCCCTCCTGTGGACCCACTCCAACAGGTCCATGTCTTTCCTTTTCCTATGCTGAGGGCTCCACAGCTGGATACAGTACTCCAGGTGGGGTCTCACAAGAGAAAAGTAGAGGGGAAAAATCACCTCCCTCGACCTGCTGGCCACGCTTCTTTCAACACAGCTCGCTGTTTGCTCTCTGGTCTGCAAGCGCGCATTGTCAGCTCATATCCAGGTTTTTGTCCACCAGTACCCCCCCCAAGTCCTTCCCAGCAGGGCTGCTCTCAATCCCTTCATCCCTGAGCCTATATTGATACCAGGGAGTTTCCCCGACCCAGGTGCAGGACCCTGCACTTGGCCCTGTTGAACCTCATGAGGTTCACATGGACCCACTTCTCAAGCCTGTCCAGGTCCCTCTAGGTGGCATCCCATCCCTCAGGCGTGTCAACTGCACCACTCAGCTTGGTGTCATCAGTACAGTTCAGTTACAACTTACTAAGGATCTTTCAGAGCACTCAGAAGACGTTAAGGTAAATTATGATTGAAAATCAGCAGTGGTAAGGATTATAGTTTAAGCTGTTGCCATCTCCCAAAGAATTTACAGTTTTCACCTTCAAAACCTCTACTTTGTCAAACAGTCTCCCATCAAAGAATGAAAAAAGCCAGTGTTCCTACTTTTAAGAAGCAATTAAAGTGACTGGAGCTTTTATCCTCACAATTGTTTTTACATGAGCAAATTTTACGAGTCCAATTAATTTTCAGACTCTTATTTGGAGTCCTTCTATAACACAAGCAACATATAGGCTGTCACCTCAACAGTGCAGAAAGTGTCAGGTCCTCAATCCAACACGAAACCTATCTTTCTTTTGAAGAATGTTTTACATCTGCATAACAATAAAGATTACTGAAGCAAACTTTAAGGAGTACAGTAAATTAATAACCCATGAGCAGCAGTTAAAATTCACCACATTCTGGAGCACATACCAAGAAAAATTCCAATGTAGGTGCACTGCAGATGATGTGGGAACAGAAAATATGGCCAAAAAGTCATGCAACCATAGAAACACATTTACAACTACAGACCATATCTGTACTTACCTGCAATGGGTGGACCAACTGTCATAGGTATTGACATAAAACCCAGTAGAAATCCTATGGCCTGGGAGACATCTTGAGCCCCAACAAGCTCAAAGGCAATAGGAGCCATAATGCAAATAAAGCACCCATCAAACAGGCCCATAAAGAGACAGACAGCAATGAGGCCTCCAAAGACGTGGCACAGTGGAATCATCATAGACATCAGGCCAATAAAGAAGAATGAGGCCACCTAAACACAACCAAGGAAAAAAAATATAAAAACATGTTGCAACAAATCAGCAAAGATAAAGGGAACAGACGAGCTTTCTTGCATTTGCAGTGAATTAAGTTGTCTGCCTGTATTCACTTTAAAATAAATATAAGCAGTCTCCATGGATTACCAGCATCAGAAGTTACATAACAAGATAAAACACAAACACATGCATATAATTGTCATGACACGCAAACAAAGAAATTCCCCTACCCATTTCACAAGTTTTCAAAATGCATTTGTAACCAAATATCCTGCAGTGATGATATAAGGTCATTTCTTGTGCCATCAACATTTTTTGAAAAGTTACTCTCTGCTGTTTTCACAAGTGAAAGCCATAAAAATATCTAGAGTTTAATACAGTTAAAACACTATAACTAGATTCCTCACCATTGTAGTTTAAGTAAAGATATCAGTATTGTGAATATAAGCACCCTGAAGCAATCACTTAATAGGGTGGTATTTGAAAGTCTCATTTCACTTTTTCCACATAAAGGTATCTTATCTTGCTGCATTCCTGTAGCCATGCGTACTTACAAAAATTTCATATTATTATCTTAGATTATTTGTTTGTTGTAAATTAAAGGAATAAAACTCTGTCTTTGAGCAAATTTAAGCAGAATTAAAAAGAAAATAAAAAGAAGTAAGAGTTTTGCTTGTGCACTATCCATGTGTCAGCATAGGAAAACAATGTTCCACCTACCTGCACAAGCATATTTGCCAAATAAGACACATGCATTATGCATTGGTCACTTGTAGACTATTACAGAAACAAAGTCACCTAAACTACCAGACATCACAATTTTTTGATGGATAAGTGACATCAAATAAATTACTTCATTAGGAGAAGTCTTTAAGCATACAACTAGATGAAAATTTACTTTCAGGACAGCATAAAATTTCTTTTATGTAATGTACTTTATTTAGCATATAAAAAAACTGTTGTGAAGCATCTAAAGTATGGTACAGAAGCAGAAACTGAAACATTTAGCTTCTTATAGGAACTTAAGGATAGAGGTGAAAAAATTCTCAGTTCTGTGTATTCTGATATAGAAAAACACAAATATTATTTGAGATTAGTTTATATCTAAGTAGTAATGTGGTTATCTGTAGACAAACTCTTTAAGATATTGTTGACTAGATTCTTTGTATTATCATATTATGGTAAAAGCAGCACTAAAACCAAAATCATTAAACTTTGTATCCACAAGAGGCATAATGCATCATTCTACCAAAGATAGGATCTATAATCATGTTACTAAAGATAGAATTTGTAAAGCAAAACCCAGCAAAACAGATCCCTAAGAAAGAATGCAGAAACAGAAAGATGAAGGTTGAACTTGCTGGGCAGAACTCTTGTAAGTTGTTCAATTATGAGACAGTAAAGTTCTAGGAGGAAAGAGTTTTCATTTTTATTAGTCAAAATTAATTCTGAAATAATTTTTGCATGAGATAGGATGATAGCATGAACTGTTGGACAATCCAGAATAATACTTGAGTTAAATATTCACCTTCCCTCAAAAATGATGATTTGAAACAGGAGAGCTGTAGATGCCGGGGCATGGCTTAGCAAAAATTAATGTGTTTTTCCTCCTTAAAACTAGGTGAAACTAACAGTACTCAGAAGCATCCTAGTCCATGTCCTAAACAGATGTCCATGGTTTTCAGTTCTAGCTATTCAAGGAAAAGAAGAAAAAAAGCTTGTAGTTTTTACTGCAAGTTTGGTATTTATGCTTTATAAGTCATGTGTGGCAGCTCAATGCTGCCTTTTCACTTTTTATTTTAATAATGACATTATCTGGACATGTAACAATAGGTATTAAATCAATGCAAATGAATAAGATACAGTCCCAGTCTCTATCATCAGGGAATCAAAATTTATGTAACTGTGGCAAAAAACACTATCTTCAGAAGACAAGTGGTTCTTCCTTAAAAATTGTTTTTAATAACGTAGTACAGATAATAGCCATTAGATGTCTCCCTTGTTATTCATTTTAAAACAACAAAACAGTAACACCCAGTGGTTGATAACATGTAAGTTATTAACTAAAGCTTTTCCTAAAATCTACACAAACACTACTATTTCCTCAAAAAAATAGCATTTCTAAGTGTGGAGGGAAAAAAAGTGTATTTTTGAAGTGAAAGTTCCTTCATCCCCAAGCTTCAACATTTCCGGAAGCTGTGACTCTTTGCAAGTAACCCCCTTCATTCAGCATAATCTTCTCAGTTAACCACCTCTGACATTCCCATGGCTTTACCAGTGTGCATTATGCACTGAACATACTTGACACCAAATTATCACCTATCAATCCTTATAGAAGAACATATAAAAAAATTAATCTTTCTGCAACCATTATGAAATCATAGGATAAAACAGGCAAAGCAGAAACAAGAGAATCCCCAAAGGTTTTCTAACTCACATGCTAACGATTAGTAATTTCGCTCATTCCCAGCTAAAAACAGCCAGCAGGTATGTCCTGGTTTTCAAGGAATATTCAATACCATAGACATCATGCTCAATATATAAATGGGGGTTGGCCGGGGTGGGGAGGAATCTGCAACCACTGCTCAGGACAGGCTGGGCAACCAGTCCTCAGGTGGTGAGAACAATTTTTGTTGCATCACTTAATTTTGTATACTCTTTCACTATTATCATCATTAGCATTTCTTTTTCCACTTTCACTACTATTCTATTAAATTTGTTTTGGGTGGTTTTTTTTTTAGTGCAAGGGACTTTTTTGTTACTGTTGTTTGTTTGGGGTTTGTTTTGTTTTGTTTTGTCCCGTCCCCACCCTTTTCTCCCTGGGGAGGAAGGGGGAGTGAGTGAACAGCTGCATGGTCCTAGTTGCCAGCTGGAGTTAAACCATCACAAGGTAGTAGATGTGTTTCCTTAGCATTAAGGAAAAAAAAAAAAACATCAGACACCAAAGGCTCCTAGTATCAAAAAACATACATTGAGTTTCCTAGAGTTTTGAAATTTCTTGAATTTGAATATCCAGTCAGTTTATTGTGCTTACTTAATAGTACCTGCAACCAAAGCCTTCAGAATATTGTTTGTAAATTCCTTCAGAACAGCGTGAAGACATACCTGTAAATAAACTTTTTTTGCACCAGGAATATAATCTGCAACTCTGCCAAAGATCAATCTGCCAACTCCTGAAGTAATGCCCAGACATAGCAGAAGCACTTCTTCTGGCACGCTGTCACCAAATCTATCTTTTACATGGTTCATCTGTTAAACAGAACATTGAGAAAATAACCTGACTTTAGAAATAAAAGGAAGATAAACCTTAGAAAACTTGAGTTAAATAGAAGTAATTGGTGAATCTCAGACTTACAAATACGAATGGCCAACTAGCTCTGCTTTTATAGATTTTAGAATAATATTGATAAGCCAGTGCAAAACTTAAGCACAATACAATTAAAACTATTGGAAAACAAGTTGTTACTTTATTCACAATTAAGGAACTCAGTTCAGGAAAACAACAAGGCTGTGTCTAGTACCGAGTACTGAAGAGAATCCAGAAGTATTCTCCCCAACCACATTTAATTTACTAGTCATAGATTTAATATAATGCAGAATCCACAAAGGATGTCTAGAACTGGTTGCTTCACTGGCTGGGTCATGCTCTCACGTCCAAAGGTACTGAATGATTAATGGGTATCACCACAGTATTGTTCCGTGTATTAAGACAGAGATACAGGCTACCAAACTTAGAACATAGCTCAGGGCAGGAGTAAGAAGCAGAGGGGCAGAGAGCTGGAGGCCAGAGAGCGCAAGTAGGAGGGGCCCCTCCAGACTGTCTCATCCTGACATCCATGATCACCATGACATGCAGGGGCAAGGAGGAAGAGGAGCAGGAACCACCTGCAGTGTCAAACACAACAGCAAGCACTTCCAGGACAGGGTGCAGCTACAGCAAAGAATGGTGCAAAATGGAATAATAATTTACCAGCCATTTCAACCTAAAGTAGTAAAGCAGACACCTGCTTTACTGGTCCTGACACCAGACCATCAATCACAGTATTATGAACTACCAGTGTCAGTAATTCTAACCCTTCCAACCATGTTTAAAAAAAAAAAAAAAACATAAGAGCGGCTTGATGGATTTTGATTTTTTATACTCTCTGGTTCCATGGGTTGGTTGGTTTGTGTTATTTTGGGTTTGTTTATTGTTTTGTTTGTTTTGTTTTTTTAAATCAACCATGAAGACCAGAAATTTCCCATAAGAAAGTTTTAAAGTTTTGCACAATCGCTTTTTGAAACACGCTTGGCAATACCAAATATGCTAAAGTGAGCATTAGAAGATGTAGAAATGATTTGCATAGTCCTGCAATCTCTGTGCTCATAACTAGTTCTGAACAACAAACTGTGAAGACTCTGAAGTGTGAAGAAACAAACAGAAGAAACTGATTTTGAGTAAAGATGTAGTAAAAACATTTGAGAGACAAGGTGACTACAGGCTGACAGACCTGGATAGCAAAAGCTGCACACCAGTTTCTGTTACTAATTCTGATTATGTGGTATCACCTCAAACTAGAGAACCCTTATTCTCTTAACTATAAAATGAAAAAGTCCACTTTTTACTAAATACTTCTAAAGCAAAAGAGTCAAGATTTTTTCCTGGCTAGAGTGTGAATACACAAGCAGAGTCTTTTTTCCCCTCCCCTAACATAAACAGGATTTGCTGAGTGATGGTGATTTTCTTAAGTATAAAATCAGTTCAGTTTTGCTTACATGTCACAGAAAGTCTATTAGAGCTAATATTAATTTGTCCAATTTATTTTGTCAGAAAGGAAATAAAAAAATAAGGGTTAGTGGTTTTGTTTTGTTTTTGAAGAATAACTTCTAACTCCAATTGAAGACAGATGCTTGCTCTTTCTGTTTTTGAGGTTATTTTTTTTCTTTGGTATTTAAGACAGACTTGGGAACAGAATCTGATGAAATGTTTCATCTGGAATTATATTTAAACATAAAAGATAAGTTGTTCTATTTATTCCCTTTCTGTCAAAGGTGAGAATAGGAAAAGCTGACAGTTTTCCCACCCCTACCTTTATGTGCCTGTCAACACCTGCTGGCCCAGCCAGCAAGTGAAGCCAAGGTATTTTCTGCCATTCTTGTCACCTGTTCCACTTCCATGTTTCTGCAGCCTCTAGCTTGTTTAATTAGGAGACCTGATTCATCCACTCCCCAAGAGGCTTTTCAAGAGGTAAGATAAAGCCCTAAGTCTAGATAACTATTAACCCTGCACCTGCAACTGAGTAGCTGGATTTCTCAAAGCAGCTCTGAGGGTGAAATGCCATCCTCTCTTAGATCAATGGGAGAAAATATTGGATTCAATCAACTCCTTAAGTAGAAAAATAACCACTACTCATCTTAATCTTCAAATATCTAAATTAGCATTTTTTTTTTTTCAGCTTATATTCCTCTTAAGCACAACATAACCTTAAAGAGAGTTTCCAACTAGATGCAAGGAAAAACTTCTTCCCCAGGAGGACAGTAGGAAGTGGCACAGGCTGCCCAGAAAGCTTGTTCAGTCTCCTTCCTTGGAGGTTTTCCAGACCCAAGAGCACAAAGCCCTGAGCAACCTGGTCTGATCTCAGAGCTGACCCTCTGATCCTTAGCAGCATATTCAATCTTCAGTGATACAGTCACTAAATAAGCTGTAAGTAACAGCAGGATTATTAATTGAATATCTGAAAACACAGTGATTCAGGATTAATTCAGTACTGTAAATGCTAACTCATTATGGACTTAGCAACATCTCTTGTAACTATAGGGTAAATATATGTATTTACTATAAAGTAGCTTAAACAAGATTCAGATTTCCAAAGATATTTAACTGATAGAACAACTCAAAAATCCCATGATGGGCAATTACTTGTGAACCTTCTCTCTCAGGCAGCATCTCTTGCATTAACGTTCTTGTCACTGAAGAACTATAGAGGCTGTAATTATATGACTCCTCAGGCATTATCTACAGCAGTCAAATGGGGACCCAGGCACACAGCAAACAAAGGCTAAAGCATTTCCCTATGGGTTTTGCCTGTTCTCAGTAATGTAGTTAGCTCTCCACTCTCATTAGAGCTGTGTGTATGCTGAATTGCAGGTCTGATTTTTCCAAATGTAGAAAGGCCTGTAATTTTGCCTAAGCTAACCCGAACAAGATTTTACAGACTAGCATGGCTTCTTTATTATTTTAAATTAAGTTATCTTTGTACAATCCCATTTTCTAAATCAAGACATAGACAGTAGACAATATAACTGAATGCATCCCTGGCACCAGAATTTTAACTTATATCCTTGCAGTCTGTTTTCAGAGTAATGCATACAAACACAGATCTTATTGTCCAAAGTCTCATTACTATTAGGATAAGACTAGAGGAAAGATTAGACACTTAGTAGTGGTTGGAATGCTTTCAGATATACTGTCTTGGCTAACCTCTCTCCATCCAACCAAGACCCAGATTTTGCCAAGATCTTCCATTCAACGCACACACATTTCAGCTGTATTCATGCACTGAATCAAAGATAGAGAGAGCAGTCTGAGTATAGCTCCAATACCTTTTTCCAAACACAAAGAACCTGAATCTGAAAGAAGTGGTAGTGAACTAGTAAGAAATAGTTCTTTCTGTCAACTGCTTTCCTCCTGTGTATATTCCATTTTGGGAATTCCCAGTCAAGTAAAGCTTTAGTAGGCTAAATACAATGCAATCTCTTTAACACCGAAAGACATGGCCAACAGCAATATATAACCTATAAAAGTTTGAGCACATAAGAACTAGCATTTTCTTCAAGTCCTGATGTTTGACACTCTCATTCAGAACCAGTGTAAGGATAAAAGGAAATATTTGCAGAGTACTGCTGGTACCATTCGTAAGTTGGAGATACTATTCCTAACTGCTCCAAATTAACAATTTCCTGAAACAGCTGAGAGGGTTTCTTTTGGTTTTGACTTTTCTTTCTCAGACAGGAAAAGCCAGGATGGCCTACAGAAACTTTTCATTCTTAATGCTTTCCAGAAATGTATAAGTTCTATATAAATCCAGGCAAAACTGCACTTCCTTGGAATGTAAAGTGGTGAACCATGTCTGTAAGTAACAAAGATGAAGCTTTGCATGAGGTGTCAGATGAGTCTAAAACATAACCTTATAGGCAAAAAGTATGATCAGAGAATGAATCTATCACAGTGCTCATGACATGGAATCTGCCCTGAGGTATAAGCACTTGTAATATCCAGAACCATTTTTATATTGTTTTTTCAGTAATAATTGGCCCTCTTAGCCATGAAACAATTTTAAATCCAAACACACAAAATAATTCTAGACTTGTATAATGTATGAGACTTAACCATCAATCCAGGCATGGCAATACCTCCATGATTTATTGGTTTGGTTATTACTACCATGGCCTTCAAAAAACCCATTCAGTATTACTAGAAGACAAGACGGCCTTGTCATTCCATCACTAAAGATAATCTTTTTCCCCAAGCTGTAAGTGCAAAAAGAGACAAAAGAAAAATAAATTACGTGCATATTCAAGTAAGGGTATTAGCAAGTGACAGAACACAACTGGGTGAGGTATTAAGAATTATATTGGTGCTCATCTTCAAGACTACAATTAGATCCTCAAAATATCAGAAAACTAAAAGCTGTTCATTTCACACACATCTTCTGAGAACAGCCTTACTGACAACATACAGATCTTTCTGTACTGTTAGTGGCATCACACAGCAGCCTTCCTTCAACGAACAAGTCAACTACCTTCCTGAACAAGCAGATTCCTTCAAAGGCCTATAGAAAAGTGCTAAGTGGTGCTTGATAAAGATATATCAAGAACTTTGCAGTGAACTATCACTAGAAGATTGAAATTCTCAGGATGTGCTGAAAAGCAGAACATAAAGTAACTCTGGACAAGTGAATGTTTATCCTCTAACATAAGGACTCACCAGAAAAATGGGGTGTGGGGGGGGGGGGGAGGAATCAGAGAAAGAAACTTGCGGGAGAACTGTATGATACTAGGCACAGGGAAGACCATTTAATGCAAATACATTTCTGGTCCAGACTCCACTAAAGAAACTTTTACTGATGAGCCCAAAGCTAGCAAACAAACCAGCACCAACCTGAATATCTACTGAAATTATGTACTTCATGTTAAGAGACATGAAATAGCAATACTAATACCTAACGAAGATCCATTTTTAAGGGAGTGCCAGCATCTTGAGATGGCTAAAGTAACATTTTTTAGAAATTAAGTATCTTCACATGACAAAAATATGCATATATACATCTTCAGGATAATTCCTGTTTACATACTTGCCACAACACTGATAATACCTCTTTCTATCTCTGGTCAATTTAATCTACATAATGAACAAGGAGAGAATTAAAGAAACAAGGTGATTATTACATGTCCATTGTGAAATTTTCTATTATTTCACTAAGTAAAGTAGATTAACCAGAATAATCCATACATCATGAAGATTCAGAACAAGTACAATCTGAATTTCTTAAGTAAAACTGAAACAGTTAACAGGTTACCTTTTAAGCCTATTTAATAAAAAAGGTTAAAAATTCAGATTAGATTAAGAAAAACTCAGGTTGACAATTACATAGCTAAAATTGTTTGGAGTTTTTTTTGCTGGGTTGGTATTTTTTGTTTGTTGTGGGGTTTTTTTTGTTTTGTTTTCCCACAAAATAGCTAGTTCTGAAGAGATCTGCTGTTATCTTCAAGAGCATATGAAGGATGAGTATGATCCCAGAGATCAAAATAGGCAAATGATAGCATAAAACTTAAATGGGAGAAACCAAGGCAATGGTTGTTATCCTAATAAACAGTTTTTCCCCTCAGAGTCACAAAGGATTAATCATTTTTAAGGCAATTAAACCAGTTCTCAGTTCCTGAGAGAGTGAATGCCAATTGATAGGCCTGAAAGATATTCAAGGGAATAATGCAATTTCTTGCATTCACACGCTGGGGACTGAGAAAAGCCTGAGGCATGGGGGAAAACCCCTGCACTGCAGCACAAGACAGTCCATGACTTCTGCTTTTTCCCTCTTCTACTCCATCTCTCAGGATATTTTCAGGTCCTATGCTCCACTAGTAGCTCCTGGAGGTGCCAACAGAGACTGGATCCCATTGGAGCCACAAGAGACAGTGTAAAGAAACGGCACAAGGATATTGGTGGATTGGTATGGCTTGGGTGGCAGCAGCAAAACAGGTAAGGCGCACACATACCTGGGGAAGCTCATAATGACTGAGAACAAGGATGAGGCATAAAGCCAGGGACATGTAAGAACTGAAGTGTTACATGAGGGCTGAGAGTTGAATTGTCAAATAACTTACCCTTTTTTAGCTTTCTAAAATTGATTCTCATTTGTGACTACAATTCACAACTTACAGTCTTAGTTCTCTCCATTCCTTGTGGCCCTAAAGCAGTGTTTCCTGGGCCTATCTTACTCTCAGTGTCCACTATGTCTAAAATTAGCTACTATCAGCAAGTCCTAGAAAGTTACAGTAACATCATAAGCTAAGGATCAACATAGATTTGTGAAATAAACGAACAACCCTAATTTCTCTCTATGACATGGTAGGTAGCAAACCTCGACAACAGAGGGAAAGACAGATTGTAACAAATACTGACCTTGGCCAGCATTTCGAATTTCTCTCAGCTAGAACAATTCTTATGAGCCAGTCTGGAACACATGACTTAAATGGAACAACGGTAAAGATGGATGTGGAAAAGCTATTTTTAATTAGCTTTTTTTAGCTATTAGCTATTTAAATTTAAATTAGCTATTTTAATTCATTGCAAAATTGAATATGCCAAAGCAAGCTCCATAAAAGCCTGTCCACATCTACTGCTATTTGACATTTTCATTAATGATATGGACAGTGAAATAGACAATGTACTTATTAAATTTGCAAATTACATCAAATGATGAGTGTCGCAGGCACTGTAAAGAAAAAGACTGGAATTCAAAATTATCTTGGCAACCTGGCATCTCGGTCAATAGTGTGAAATAAATATGATTAGTTTCCATAAAAACATTACGAGGCAAAAAATAATCAAAAAACACTACATGAGGTAAAAATCAGATGTATAAATAAAAGATGGAAGAATGATCTCGCAACAGTTCTTTAGAAAGACAACTGAGAGTTTAGTAGATTAAACCAGCATATTCTAGTAACGTCATCATATTGCAAAAGTAATAGAATATATCAATTCATGACACAATGTGACATTCACATACTGCTCTGTACCAGTAAGGCCTCAGCTGAATTATTATATCCTATTTTGGTCATTACTCATTGTTAAAGACATGGACCATGTGTACAGAATCCAAAAGAAAGATCTGGCAATAAGCAGAAATTTTATAAGCATGACTTACAAAAAAAGATTTTAAAAGAGAAATAATTAAAAAGGTCCTTTACCAAAGAAAGTCTGTACTCAAAAAACTGGGTAAATTGGATAATGTACTGGGATACCTCCAGTCCTATTTTCTATGATTAAGTGATTCATGGACATCTTAGTATAGTCAAATACATACTTATTGAGTCTTATAACCTGAAAACCTTTTTTTTTTTTAGCTTTAGCTTGGTAAAACTCTGCTGCACATTTGATTAAAAGTAACCTTATGACTGAAGGAAGCAATTTTCTAACATCACCACTTAAATTTTACAAATGTAACAAAATTCTTTTTCAAATCACTGTGGCATTTACTAATATGATAAAGTGTTATCAGGTTATAACATGTAATTAAAACTGAGCATATTACATGATATGCTATGATTAAGGAATTATGGAATCTCAAAACAATGGATTAAGATATCCTCTACAAATACACAAAGTAACAAGAAAATACTTCACTAACCACTGATGATTAACATTGAATGCACTGGACATTAAAAAACCAAACACTTTGACTAATTGCTATAAACACAATTTAAGATGGATTCTCAAAGCAGGTAATAGAAGTAAATAAAACGTAACATAGCAAGTCCATACTCTCTACAATACTACATTAAAATATTACAGTATGGATTTTTATTTAGCATACTAAAGTAAAATTCTAATACAACTCTGCTGCTACACATCCCATTTAGTCTTCCTCGACTTTAAAAAATGAAAAATACATCTATTGTACTGTTCTGCCTAGTGATGGTAATGCCTTGGCCTTGACTTCCAAACAAATAAGGTCAAACTTTATTACCCTAGCTTAAAAATAAAAATAATAAAAGAACACTGAGAAGAGGAATATAACAGCATATGCTATTTGTCCAGAAATAAATGCAAAGATAGGCTAACAAGTGTGATTTTTTTTTTAAACTAAGAACTCTTAGTAGTTAAGTTACTTCAGTTAAATACCTAATTTCCTTCCTTATTTTTGCTTAAATTAGATGTTGCTGGAAATACTACATAAATTTTATAGAAAGCATATATTTAGCTTCTGACAATTCACTTCAAAGCTGAAGGTAAGCTTACAATGGACTATACAGGAGAATAAGTGGGACTAACTGCGTATTAACCAATGAAATTAAAGTAGTAAGTGGGAAAAGGGAAGTTCTAACACCATTACAATGCAACAAGCAAAATAGTTATTAGAATATTATGTTAGCTACAGCATTTACATGTCAGAAAAGGATGTCTTCTCACTGCTGAACTTAAGATGGCTGCCTTAGCCAGCTAGTCTTCCTAACAGATACCAAAAACAGAAAAATACATTCTTTGAGAGGCAATTCAGAAGCCTGACCCTGGTGCTCCAAACTGCTCTCTGGAGAAGCTTCTTATTTATTCTTTGGACTGTAAGGACTATACAGTCAAATTAAAGGTCTTCAAGTCAAGTGAGGTTAGTGCTCCTCAGCTTGAAAAATGTTTTTAAAGACAGTTACAACACTGATTCAAGGTCTCTGAAATCTGCCATGCTGAAAAACTTATCGGGAGACTTCATGTTCTGTAACTACTCCAACAGGAAGATGACAAAGGCAAAGAGAAACACTGGGAGCTGGACTAAGATCAGAATGAAAGTAAGTTTTTATTTATATCAGTGAAAGTACTTAGCCAGGAACAAAAGTCTTTTACAAAAGGATGGATTTCCATTTTACAAAATAATGCTGTTACCTCAAGTAAGTTTTTCAACTCACCAGTAGAATCTGGTAGATTACCAGACAAGATTGTACAACTCATTTCTGTTAAAAGTAGCTCATTACAATAGCCCCTTCTAAAATTTACAAACATAAAGATTGTATTTCTTACCTATCTTGAAGAACAGCACAATAAGCAACCAACTGGGAATTAATTGGTTAGTAAAATAGGGATGCTCTCATCTACCTACATGTTACAATGCTACTGTCATCTTCTAAGAGAGGTTGCTTCCTTACTCCACAACAGAATTTGTGTTACTTGTTACCAGTCTTTATCTTGTCATAGATAGATCAAGACTCCTTCAAACCATAGGACTTAGGCGAGTAAAATCAAAACATAGATTCTCAAACCTTTATTCAGCTGCCACATAATTCTGAGGGCATCCATAACACTTCAGTATTAGACACCTACTTGTGGATATGGTCATAATTGCCTCATCTTTCACAGAGCTGGGCGAAGTGCCTGTCTCATTCCGCTGGGAAACACAGAAGAAAGCTCTTGAAAGAGTCTTAATTCTAGATGGAAGTCCCAAGTACACTGCCAAATATCTACCAGATCAGGGCCCAGAGAAATTGAATCACATAGTCATATTTCATTTAAAACACAACAAAAAGATGATGATTATAGTCTCCCCTTCTCATACAAAGATATATAGCCCTTACTCAGGGTACAGACATTTATGTTCAGTTTTCTTTCCTGCCTGGAGCAATCAAAAACCACTTCTCCCTTTTCCTAGGAAATATTCCACTCCATAGTAATCCCAAATTTTAACTGAATCATCAGAAAAGAACCTGAGAAAGCTCACAGCTTGAAAATTCATAACACATGGAAAGTAATTTACAACTCTGAAGAGGATTTAAAAAGCAAAGAGGGTTTCTATGCAGCTCTTCTTGGAGCAGAAATTGTACACAAAAGCTGGTCTCTGTATGAATGAAGGAAGGTTCTTCACTTAATTTTGATTGGTTTTCTTTACTCTGTATAAGGATAGCAGGAAAAATCATCAACTGTGATCTCAGGTTTCTGGGCACTCGTGGAGCTTCAAGAGTTTAGTTCAGGTCAAGATGCTTCAAGCATCCAAAAAGAGGGTGCTGACTTTACCATTAACACACCATTTTCAAAAAAAAAAAAAAAAGAGAGAGAAAACACTTTTACACTTTATAATTTAATCTGACTTTGAACTATATACACTGTTTGCTATTAGAAGAGTTTGTATGATGCAAGAGTACACTAACTAGTGTGCTGTTAGAGACTAACACAAAGGAAATCATACTGTAACTCAGACCTTTCAATCTGCTACTATGGCACAGACCTGAAGAAGACTGCTTTGCTCTTATCCTTCAACATCGTCTTATTGCTTACACCTGATTATACCTACTACCTAAGATATTTTTTTGTAATCTTTCATTCACTTTTACTTCTAAAAAAATATTTGTTTTATTTTTTTCAGTTTCTATTCTTTCTGTACTTACGATTTTTATTCTTCTCCAGTACTTATTTGGAAAACATAGTTTAAATATGCTTTCATAACAATTACAAGTATAAAGTAGGAAATAATTTATTTCTTTTCCCACCACCCCCCTCAATGTCAAAAGTGGATAATCTAGCTAAGAATAAATACTGCCAGATGAATACTGGGAAAGAAGTCGGTGCACAGGATAATTACAGAAGTGGATAAAGGGGGAAAATTTCACTAACCTGGGCAGTCAAACTGCAGCAGATGTTGAGATCTGAAGGGAGATAAATGCAAAGATTAGAAAAGCAAGTAAAGCATGGGGAGCCACTGAAGAGTTGGGGTCTCAGAGATATCTGTTTAATTACATCAGACCTTTACAAAACCAGTGCCTTGTTAGTCTTCCGTCGGAGACAGAAACATGGTAGATTAAGTGGATGAGAAAGGTAATAGTGCTAAAATTGACAGCTATACCTACAGTTTTAACTTTTTTAGATTATCTACAGCGTAGAAAAATATCAGTTTGAGACATAGTTATCTGTTAGTACTGGACACAATTTAAAAGATACTATCCTGTCATTACAAAACAGATTAACAGCAGATTCTGGGAAATAAAAGATGTAGTAGACTTCAGACAAATGACTGATGTAGGAGATCTGAAGAAACGAACACGTTTCTTAAGCAGGTGAATGTAGTGGTGGAGGCTGATTTTTTTCCAGTTCGAGTAAAAAATCCAGACATACCAATTAAATATTAATTATTATTTTACACATTTTAAAAGTAGCATATTTATGACAATACAAGTGGTTCATGAAACAGAGACAGTACTTACCTTACAAGAACTGAATTTCTTCAAGATGTGCTATGTGTATGCACTTTACTGTGGATATGCATGTGTTATATATGTTTAAGTTTAGAGATTTTTGGTTACAAGAGTCCATACAGTATACATCACACCTTTCATCATGCTTTGCACTCAGACGTAAAGGACAGCAATTATATCTGTGTGTGTTTGTCTCCACTGTGGAATGCAGGGCATAGGATTTGAAGGCAGGAGAGGTGCAAGATTAGGACTATACATGCAGAACGGACAACCTGAAGAGCTTCACTTATTGCAAGGTATGTAATTCCTTTTACTATAGCTCCTTCAGCAGATGCACGTGCATCCACAGAGAACGTAAAGCAACTACCATTGTCTATGCAAATAACCACTCTTGCAAGGACAGCAACATCAGTTTCTCAAATGAGGAGTCTAGTCTAGAGATGCCACACCTGACAATATTTAAGGAACACAACATCAGTAGGGGAGGCTTGAAGACATACAAAAATATTTGTAAGCCGTGTTATGGATGATGAGTAGGGTCTTGTGGGGAGCACGTCAACTACTGCAATTAGATTCATCCTGACTATCCTATAGCTTCTCCCAATACACCAGCTCAGATCTGCTTGGAGAATCTTGGGTGGTTTGTATACCCTTCATATTTTCCGGTATAATTCTTCTTAATGACCCAAAGCTTTTACTTGGGGAGGGTACAGTTTACAAGTGGAATGTGGCTATATTTCTCAATGGGCAGAATAGAGAGACTGTTTTGTCCTGAATAAATAAGACCTTTCAGAAACTGAGTATAAGGAAGTGAACACAGTTTTTAAAGTACATATCAAGAATTTCACATAAGTTCCTAGAAAAACTATGGATACTGAGGATCTCATGGGAGCTTGGCTCTTTATTTCTCCAAGTTAATTGCACAGGAACACAGTTTTTGTTGGCACATGTTCTAGGGGGCAAAAGTTCAAACACTGAAATTGCACAGCAGAATCTGATCTCTTATTAACAAAAACAAGGCACATCACTGATACAGAGTGAGCAATGGGTAGAGTCAAGTCAAAATAGCTGGCTGGTAAAGAACAGAGCTGAAGGACAAGTCATCCTGGTTCAATTTAAGAAGGCAGTCCAAGGTGATAAAACAGTTAAATTACATGAAGGCAAGGATCTTACACCACAAGCAGTGAAAAGGGGGGTAATCAAATCTGGCACAAAACCCCGCATCATCTATAATCCATATCAGCAGGTCCTTCTGTTTATTATGTTCTTTCTAAAATGAAAAAAAGACTTTTCTTAGCTAAAGAACAGGAACAATACGGATGTTCCAGCAAAACACAGGAAGTATAGACCAGCAGACAGCACTTTTTGTCCAAGGACAGACTATGTGGGCACAGCACTAGACCCAGCAACATCAAAGTAATAAACAGAGAATATCTGGAGACAGACTAAACCATGCAGAGGACAGACTAATATTTATCTGAGCTGTCTGATTTTGTGATGCAGCCTAGAAAAATGAGTTTGCTTATATGCATTAAAAAGTTTGTATGACTAATAAGAACAGAGATTCCAACCATCTCCATGTCCCTCCCAGGAATAAAAGTGTGTCTTGTTAGGATGCTGAAGACTTTGAACACAGTTTAGCTTCCATCTGAGAACCAGACTCCCTAAATTTAGCCTTTAAGTGCCCATCATCTGTTTGGACGAGATATATCCAAAACACATTACTTCAAAGCTTCTCTATACAGCTGAAGGATCATGACCTTTCTTTCTGATAACAGAAGATACAACTGCAGTATTGACTATAGCTATCTTTAAGTCCAGAGATTGTCTGGAGAACAGATTCATGAGTTCTGAAAGACAGTTTACAATTTGAGGGCACTGTATCTGTCACTAAAACCAGTGAGCTTCACCCAGTGAATTAGTTGCCCTGGATGTCAGAAGGCAATCCACCCCAGAAACCTACTAAACTTTTCTAGAATTTAAAGAAGCCAGAAGCATATATATATATATATATATAAAAATATATATATATAAATATAAATATATATATAAATATATATATATATATATATATATATATATAAAAATACCTGCCCATGGAGAACAGGCCAACCTTCAGCAGCCCATATGTGATCACAGATGTAGCCTGGCATGTGGTACAATGTGCATTTTCACTGTTGTGTTTTGATCTGCAAGCCTGAACAGGCTCTAGAACTTACTGCAAGACAGGTACGCCCTTGCAAATGTGGAAACCAAAGAGGCCGCCATAACCTTCATTATGCCAAGGTTTGACTTCCAAGGGTTTAAAAAAAACCTATTGAGCTCTTTGAGCAGGTCTCTAAATATTTCACTGCTAAATATTTTCTGTAGAAAAGATCTGTCTGTATTAGTCAGCTATCTCAAAGACCTTGTTTAAAATCCTCAAAGCTGTCAATAATTCAAATGACAAGGGCCCTGGTATTGTTAATGGTTTTGACCTAACACAAACTAAGGAACTTCACACATGTGGTAATATAATGGAAATGTTGAATGCCAAGAACTAAGACGGAAGAACCAATCTCACAATTACATTTAACTTTAGTTTGCCGATGAATAGGTTTCTCTAAACCTATTATTTTTTGGAAATGAAAGTGAGTAATTTCCTATTTCCCAGGAAACTTCCTATTGTAAAAGATATCATTGGAAGGACAGCTGAAAGACCATGGGAGGTAATGAATAGGAAATTAACTGAACTGGAAGGATTATCCAGATGAAACAGAGCCCAAGATGACTACCCAAGATGTTGGGTAATGCTGACTCAAATGCTCAAAACAGGCCAAGTAGTCTCCAAAGGAAACACAGTAAGGTACTCAATCTGTCACAGCTGTTTGTGGACTGAGCAGAGCAGGGGATTACTGGCCTGGTAAGAATGCTTTGTCATCACTGGCACTTCTTCCCAGCCATTCCTAAGGTCTATAAAAAGAGAAGGCGGATAAACTGATTACCTTCATGCAACATACAATACCATGGGGAACAAAATCTCCTCTGAATTCTTCCAAACACAGTGTATTCCTGGTTTGCATACCGCAAAACACAGGGCCACAGAGGACATATACACCACCTTACATTTTTATTTCCCCAGTGAAAAACTGCTACACAGTGTCCACTGCTGGCAGACAGGCTTATTTAGAGGCTAAACCTCCACTTCACTGTTACAAAACTTCCCCAAGAATCTGACAAGGCAATTTACCAGAGCCAGCAAATCTGCTATTTTCAAATAAGATGCCAGCAGAGCCACTTTACTTTTCATTGTGAGATGCATTTTCTTTTCCAATACAGTTGATGAAAATCTTAAGAGCAGAGTCCCAGGTGATGCTTTGTTTCTCAGGGTCAGTTTCTAGAATCTGAGGTACCATCTACCTATTTTTTCCAAGCATTAAGTCTGCAGTCTCACTTCCCTGTTCCTTGGAGGTCCAGCTGAACATATTCCTGGCATGTGCAGATTCAGAGAAGCAATGAGACACCGAATCTTCAGTATCTATTCATGGAGGAAAATAAATCCAGTATTTAAATCTGTCTCCCAACACAGATTCTCCCAAGGAAGTTGTTGGGAAAAATGGCCAGGCGCACCCCATTTTTTCACATCTTAAGGATGAAGCACACAGACACAGAACACATGCACTCCACATAGCTACTGCTAACCAAAAATCTCTGCATATGCAAGTATGTACCCATCATGGAATATGAACACAGATAAGCATCAAAAGGAAAAGTCATACTTAAACAGTAAATTAAGAAAGAGGCAGCAAACCAGGGTGAGAAATATTGAAATCTATTTTTTCTGAACTATTTTGAAGTTTTAAGAGTACAGTCAGTGTTATGGTAACTTTCACATTGCTTATCAATTAATGGGTAGTTTGTATAGAAGCCTATAACAGTATTTAAATGATAAGCTTAATCTTCAAATAGATCTAGCCATTCTTAAGAGTATGTATTTTCTTTAAAAAAAAAAAGATTTAGACTTAGAAAGGTAAACTTTATCAACACACATTTTTATTGCGTTGATCTAATTGACCTAACAAGCTCATAAGAATTAAGGATTTATGATTCTGATTAAGTACATACTTTTTTAAAGGATGAGAGACCAGCACTAAATGCTTAATGTTATACTGATTCCTGAAAAACAGAAGTTCTCTGTTTATTAGCAGAACAAGCACAGGACAAGTAGCACAGAGATGAGGTACACTTTCTTTCAAATACACTTAAACATTTCCTTGTGAGATAATACTTATTAAAAACAACTTGGAAAGAGTGTTTTGCATATATCTGACAGATTTCTGTTGTGAAGTCACAATTCAAACTTGAATGGATTAGTTTTTTATTTGGCCCTTTGCATATTTCAGAGAGACATCAAAAGAAAAAACTCTCAATCACTGCAGTTTAGACTGGTTTGAAAATTGAGAGGAAAAATGAATGCTTGATTTAGTAATCCTATGAATTATCAGTTTGCTCTTCAACAATCTGAATTTAAAAAGTATACAATAAAATTAAATCAAAACCTATTTAAAGTACTTCTCCCAACACAATTCCCCCAAATCACATGGAATGGAACACCTACTAATGGAATTTGACACCAATTAAACTGGGATAAGAAAAGCTCTCCCTTTTTGGTCCTCCCCTGCAAGAGCCAAAAGGAATATGATGCCTATTTCACATGCAGCTGATATCTACCAGTCAGGGACTAGTAATTCTTGCCAGATCCTTGATATGAATCTTATCTAGCATGCCATATAATTAATTTGTTGATTTGTTTAATTTTAGCTAGAATCTAGTTCACAAGCAGGTTATTTTCTGTGGTTTTATCAAGCTTTTACTCTTAAATAGCAAATACAGTGCAGCTGGTTAAAATTGCAAAGACCTGGCTAGTTCTATTATTCCAAAGCCCAAAATGAGCTTTTATTTCTTACTACAAGTTTCACAACATGCATCTTCCCTTTCAATACACTTCAGAAAACACAAGAGACACAAACAAATCAGAGCTGGCCTCAGGAGCACTCAGAGACCCTGCCTGGGACCTTAGGAGCTCCTCCACTGCCAAGCTGGCAGACAGCAGCTGGTGTGCAGTGACTGGAGCACACCAAGTCTGCAACCTCCAGTTACCATGGACCCAAATGGTGACACACAACCCTAACCAGTAGGGCCTGTGGCACCTGTGTTTCATCATATGGTCAAGAGCATCCACCACTCTGGCAGAAGCTGCATTTCCAGGTAGGAAAAATGGGACTTGATAAGTACAGGAACCAGATCCAAGGGCTAAGGAAAGAGTTGTGGGCATAAGGCTCCATGTATAAGTATTTTTTTCCTAGGGCACTTGCAACCAGCATCCCATTCCAGCAGTCTGACTATTAGTCCAAGTATCATATTCCTTTTCCAGTATCGCTACAATTTTAAAAATGCAATAAATAATGGAACAATAGTAACTTTCATTTGCAAAAGCTGAGGAAAGTAATCCCTGGTTTGGCAGAGGTACCGGCAAAAATTTGGTTGTTTTTTTTTTCTTATAGCCTTTGACTTATCTGGAATTGCATATTTTTATGTACTTCCAGAAGTACATGAAAATGTGTTTATCAAAGCAGACAAAACTAGGATAAGAGAGTCCAGAGCTATCTGTGTACTTCAACACAGAAGTATCTGTGTTGAAGGGCAGAATCCATGCTGTTCTTTCATGAACACTGATTTACGCACTTGCTCAAATACAGATCTACAGAGACTTTCTAAGGTTTTACATAATCCCCCCAGCATACATCATTGCCCACCAGCAATTAATGCTATGGTTCTTCACTTATTCATGTTTTCATAAAAAGAAATACTTCTTTCAGTTAAAAAGATTTTCCCTTCTTTTTGAAATTATTACATTTGAGTTAGAGGTATGAGTGTTCGCTTAGTTCTAAAAGTAAACCTAAATCCTTGATTGAGTTTAGGTTTTTGTAAAAATAATTACCGAAGGGGTGCATTTAGCTGCAAGAACACTTCATTCTTTAAGCTCTAAGCAGCAAATTTATTGTTAGTCCTACAACTTTATCCTCCAACCCAGTGATTCGAACTCCAGCTTTCTGTCAAAAGTTTCTGCTACTGAGTATATATCCATCCTTGGTAATCACATACGAAAGAATTATAAAATAATCTTAAATATATGATCTGCAGGTATTAAACTCCTTTCATCCTGATCATTTATCCAAGACTGAAGGTTAGAAAAGTCTTACATGTTCTGGAAGGGGAAATACTGTTATTTATGAAATTCAAGTTTTAATTTTCCATTTCAACATCAGTAAAGCTAGGGATTATTTTATTAAACTATTTGTATGTCAAGCTTTCTGAAAGATTAGTGAGCATTTACATAGTACTTAATGGGCCATATATATAAGCAAACAGAAATCTGACCTTGATGGTACCCACATAGTTTCTTATCAGTCTAAATAAACACACGAAGTTTTATTCCAATTCATGCTGTTTCTTACCATCCCTATCACACTTACTGATCAAAATTTGGTTTAGGCTTTAAGAATTTCAGAGTATGGTCAAGATTCCTGAGCACATAACACAAGTTAAGTAGTACCCCAATCCTCCATGGATTCTTTGTGTATATTGAAAGGTACCTAAATTAAGTTTTGGATAGAAATCTGCATAATAATCAGATATTTTAAAAGATTAAAGAAAAAATATTAAGCTATTTTCCATTTAATAATGCTAACTGCAAAGCTAAGAATGAAAGCCGCTTCTTGTTTAGAATGGTTTTATTTAAAATTAGTGGGAACTTACTATACATTGTTTAAGAAGATTTTCCTCTCTGGTTTACAGGAGGACCAGAGAATTACACAGTAAGATTGAGTATTTAGAGACAAGTAAATTAAAACAAAAACTTGTGGGTTTCAGGAAGGGGTTTTGATAATAAAACTTATCAGTGAAGAGTTCCTAAGAGCTGGTAAAGCTTCCCCCTCTCAAAAGTGGCAAACAAAGCAAACTGACTACCATTGAAGATATTATATTATAAATAGTTAAGCTTCATGGTTCCTCTGAATCTCTGAGCAAGAGAAAAAGCTGGAATTTAGATCTCTTACTATAATTTTGAGGTAGTCTTTAAAATATTAGATTCTAACCGTACTTTGGAATAGTTTTATAGTGTTATCAAACATATTAGAAACAGCCTTGGTCAAGTTGTTTTCATGTACTGGAGCTGTATTTCACAATCAGAATTTGTGCCAATCTGATATTTGGTGGGGGGGAAAGCACTCAACGGTAGTGAAAGCACAGTATAAAAATATATAATATTAAAAAAGGTACAAAGGGTTTTGTCCTTTACTAGTTGACCAGGAGCTTTAGTCCAATCTAGAAGTGAGAAGCATTCATACAAGCATCTTGGTAAAAAAATCACAAGCTTTTTGTTAAATAAATGTATTTTAGAGGTTCTATGTGACTGAGTATATAGCCTTGTTCTTCAGTTCTCTGCAAGTGTTAATGATGATTTACAATCTATCCAATATCTTTCTCTAAAACACTTCCCCTGCACTCTGAACACTTCTATTTCAAAACGTCTTTACAAAACTTACGGGGAAATAGCATAAGATGTCACAATAGCCTACTCATCCAATTATATAGTCCTTTGAAATAGTCTAAGTGTTATAGTTTTTAATCATGTAGATGTTATTCTAAGTAACAAGAGCTAGCCATGAATAAAAGTCAGTTGACAGCTGCTCAAAAACAAACCAGCCCCCACCTTAAGTAATTTTTAAAATAAATACCTGATGCCAAGTCAGTAGTCTAACCAGTGTATTACCAGAAAGTAGTGACACCGCTAGCTATATTGCATACAAACCCATGGGCTTTTAAGGAGTTGAAGATGTTTGACAGAATTCCAGACATTTATTATCATTAATCTTACTGTTCTTTCATGGATGAATAATAAAAACAGAAGGATCATGTTAATATTTATAGTAGGTACTAGTTATACCAGTCCATGCTTTTTGTCAAATACTCTTGAATATGAGGATGTGCAATGGTCTAAATAGAGCATCCCATTGTAGGTTGTGGGCTTTTCCCCCCCCCTTTCTCTTTTACGCGTTTTGGTTTGCACCACTTCAGTTTAGACAGCACCACCAGGAAGACATTCAAAAATAATTCACCATTTAAGTACTGCAATGAGTGCCAGACAGATAACATTTCATGTAATGCATCTCCCAGTTGCATCAGAATTTCTTGGATTAACAGCGTACTACAGAAAAAAAATATTCTGCTAGGGGAAAAAAAAAATTAACTTTAGTACATCTATAAGAATTGGCTGATTTACAGCTTCCCCATCATCAGAAGGTAAAGCTCTATCAGTTACTATAGACAGCAATAAAAACCAGCTGAACTGACAACTAGAAGCACCAGATAACAGGATCAGTTATATTAGTGCTATTGCGGTAAACTACAAAGCTAAAGTTTGAGAGACAGAAAAATCCAAGTATTTTGCTTTTAATAAACCTGGAAAATGGTCAATAAAATATACTGTAAAAACATGTATTTTAACAAACATACCTCAATTTAAAGGAACAAAAATTAGATGTTTTACCTGTTTTCTGTCATTTACTCCTTCCATTATTGCTCTGAAATGCACAATTAATGTAATTGGTAATGTATGCAGCGGAGTACTAAAATAAAGAATTCTCTTTGGAATAGTACAGAATACTTTTCAAATGTCTCTTTTCATGGTTAAAGTATTTTAAACCTTTGAGAACAAGGAACTAAAATTTTAAGTGACTCGACTAATAGTTCTGATTAGAGTCCTGAAATCTCTTTTAATCACAGATAACGATTTCAACTTCCTCCCCAACACAAATTGCGCTTTAAATATTGCTTCCTATCACCTATCATTTTCTTAGTCCATAACACAAAGGGAAATAGCTGTAGTTTTAAATACATCGTATGTAGGAAGAGGCATGCACTTACCAAGTGAACATAAGGCACAAAGTATCCAAAAAGTGCAGCTGGGATCCCGAAAGCCCAGATTCGGTAACTGAGAACTTTGAAAACGGAGAAATTGCAAATCTTTTTTTCAGGAGGAAATCTGAACTTTCCCTTCTTTCCTCCCTCCTTGTCTTTGGCATTGGAAACAAGGGGTTTGTACGTAAAGCCAGCCAGGAACAGTATAAACATAAGGATGCACAGGACCCGCAGGGTGTTGTATAGGCCAACAGAATCAATCAAAACTCTCAGGAGGAAGGGCAGTGACACGGTGAACAAGCTGCTGCCTGCAGTGACAATGCCATTCACCAGTCCAAGGCGTTGCTTGAAATACTGCCCGAGAATGACCAAGGATGGCTGGTACGCAAATGAGCAGCCACAGGCAAATAAGATTCCGTAAGTGAAATATAGAGGTTCAATGGTGCTATATCAAAAGAAAAAAGAAAAAAGTCATTAGTGTTTTGTACAACACTGCATGCTCACATTCACCTACCATACGCAAGACAGTTTTTCAATGAACTGACATATTTACAGAAGTGAGTTAAGAGTTTGTATGTACTTATAGTTGAAATAAACTGTCAGCTTAATTCAGCAGTTATTCTATTTTCTTCCACTGAAAATTTCATAGAATTCACTGAACAGGTGAAAAGGCAAAAATATATTTAAGCAAAATAATTCTACACAGTCTGACTAAAAGAAAGTTTTAAAAGTTATTGTCTGGGTAAATTAGCCAAATATAAGTTCAACCGTCACCAGGATTTTGGTTTTTCCATTTCCAAAGAAAATTATATTGTTTTGATTTATACATTTCTTCACTGTGCTAGCAGTTCAAACAAAAGACTGAACACTTCTCGTGAGCCCACAAAAATCAAATATTTACATAGTTTATTATGAAAATACAGTAACAAAAGTAGTAATCCTTAATGATGAAAAATAAAACATAAAAATACTGTCGAGTTTGAGTAATATACATTAGCAAATTATAGACTTTTTAGGTATTAATTTTTTTAGCCAAGTGTACCCTTTTTTTATTAAATATACTAAATACAGTGTTTTGATCCAGATATTGGATATGCTAAGAAAGAAACAGGGAAAAAAAAGGTTAAAGAATTAAATGTTTCAGCTCATATTAAGGAGGATCATCATCACAAGGTTCTCCACCATTACCATCTACTATACAACTGAAATGAAGCAGAGCCATTGTATTAGATCACAGGCAGACATGACGTTAAAAGGTACTTGTGCATGAAACCTTAACAGCATGAAGTAACGGTGTTAGTAAAATTAAATTAATATTATAGTATTAATAAGCCAAAGGAAACATTTTTTACATTTAGATGAAGGAGGCAATGTGTGAGAAACATTTTTATACAAGATTTGAGGTGGCACGTCATGATTCATTTAATTATTTTTAATACTACGTTTTCAATGAACCATGGGCTTTTTTCTATCAGCTACCACCTGCTTTTAAAGCAGTTATAGAAAACCATTTAACCTGTTAGCCAATATATTAACTTTTTTTTTTTAAGGAGTACGAATGCTTTATGTAGTGCTTTTCATCATAGGATGTTACCAAAACAGACTCCACAAACTTCCCATGCAATTACAGAAATTCCTAGAAAATACTATTTGACTAACAAATGTTTAACACCAGGAACTCTGGTTTTGTATATTATTGTGAAAAAGAATATTTATGTAACATAATATTGTTGCTTTCTACATTAAACTGTCAACTTCTAAAACTGGTGATATACAACTTGAAGCCAGCAGAAACAACATAAGGGGGAAAAGACTGATTAACTTTATCAATGGAAAATAACCAGGAAAAATAAAAACAGAAGCTATAAAATGAAGGGAGGAACACAATACAGTAAGGACAGAGAACTTTGCTTCCATCTGTAGATTCATTCAAAGAGTTTGCAGCATGACATACACAGTAAAATATTTTCCTGTATTACAAATACTCTTACATCTCAGGTTCCTAAGAGAGAAAATTTATATTAAGACATCAGTATGTAACAAAAGCGCTAAATCATATTCACATTTATCTACTATACAATATTTTACTTTTAGAACATTGACTTCCGTATCTGAACTATACTCCCTCAATTAACCGATAACATCATAGGCATAAATCATTTTACTGTAAGTAACATAATGAAACACCAAGAATGCACATTAACATGGCATGTACTCTAACAAGAATTCACCTCTCCTCTCAAAGTGCTCCTCGAATTCTAAAACAAAATTCAAATAAGCTAAAATATCTTTAAAACCTTTGCAAAATAACTTCCTTTTGCATGTCTCTTCTGTGCCCTTGTTCCATTGGATACCAGGGAAACATATGGATGATAGCATTTTGTTCAATGGAAGAGAACGTCTTTCCTTTATCAAGAGGTTTAATTTAAAACAATTAGACTGTTTTCATATTCATCTCTTCACACACTACTGAGAAGCAAGAATGAAGACAGACTTTTCCAAGATGCATTCTTTTAGTTTTTACCTCACCTGTGGTAATAAGCCTCTTAAAACATATCACGAGGTGGGTTTTTGTTTGGTTGATTTAATAAACTCATTAAGCAAAACATTTGCACTTGGATTAAGCAAAAAAAATGAAACAAAAATCAGAAACTTGCTCAAGTAACAAGAAAACAAAGCTTTCTTTCTCCCATAGTCATTCCAAGAATAAATATAAACAGTAGTCTCAAGAACCTAAAACAGAACTATTTGTCTTCTCGTCCAGTAAATTTGTGGATGTTTTCACATTAGGGGACGTATGCCCAAACTAGACATTAGCACAGGCATAGTGCCACACAGCAAGGATAGTCATCCGTACAGATCACAGCCAGCTCACATCTATCTGGTTCAGAGAATACAGACAGAGAAAGCACATTTTCATAAGCCTGTCTGTAGAGATATATTTTCATCTATGCAGGGAACTTCTGAATTTTGCTTTTGATTGTTCCTGTACTTACTCTGCTAAGGGTGGGAAAAAAAGCAGACTGAGAACTAGAGGTAACTGTGACTTATCTTCTTACTGCTTCTTACCCTATCTTCACTAACCAATTTCTGCTGATGACTAGATAAGTGAGTAAAGTTCCTGTTTCCTCATGTTTTACTGGGCACATCCAACAAATCAGCCACTCTTGAAATTCTTAGGATTTGTTCTGCAAAAGTTATAGAAATGTACAAAATGAAGTGTAATCTGGAGAGATGTACTGTCCAAGTTTTTTCAATAACACAAGGAAGAACGGAGATTTTCTTAGCAAAGCAAATAAGCCCTATGTATATGTCATTATGCCAAGGTTTTCACTATCTCTGTGTTTGGCAATTTGACCAGTAAGAATAGAAAACATCACATTTTACTAGAACATTACGACCTTCCTGGAGGTCCTAGTGCATATTTATTAACATCAAGACAGTGTTTTAAAAGCAAATTGAGGGGATGGGGCAGGGGGGGAAGACAGAAACAATGTTTATGTACCTGATAAAACACAGAATACTTCAAGCAAACATACAAGTTTATCCAGGACAAGACTATTGATATTATCCCGTTAGTCTTACTGTTGATACATTTATATATAGCAGTTTCTGTTAAATAGGGAGTGCCGTTATGAGGTTATATTATATTTTTAAAATTACTTTTGAAGTTGAGAGTGCCACTTGGACAAAAGACAAACAAATAAAACAAGGTTTCTACTCTAAAAGATAAAGTAGCACTGCTTACTCCTTCATATTCTGTTGCTAGGATCAGCATTACCGCTACACTGTAAAACTGATAAAATACTTCAACTGTAAAGAAAAAAAATTTTTACCTTACAAAAGAACTTGAGAGGAGTCCAGCAAATCCCACTGCAGCTCCAATAACAGCTACTTTTCGACAACCAAACAGGTCTGTGAATATGCTGACTATTGGAGAACAGAAGAAGACCATCCCCATAGAAAGGGAGCCCACCCATGCTGTAAAATAGAAGACAACAGCATTTTAGAAGACCAAGTGATTTAAGCTTTCAGCTAGTATGTTTTAGTTCAACAACATAGAATCTTAGATAAAAGTTGGCAACTATTTTAAAAATATTAAATAAATTTTTAAGCATGGTAAAAAAAAAGCCTGACCAGTTTACTAATCTAGACTTTATCAGCTCAAGGAATGCAATTAGTTACAGAAGTTACTACTTCAACAAAAAAACAAACCACACAATTATTCCTCCAGTAACTAACCTAGTATTCAAACTGATGACTAGTCCATTAAAGATACCTTTGAGACTCCACATCCATTCTAACATCAATTAGCACATTTCACTTGATTTAATTCTAGACTTTAGCAACTTTAAATAACTAGGTTTGCTGAAAAAAATTAACAAATTTTTAACTTAATTACATAGATCTAGATCATACTGAACATTAATAATGTGTAAACAACAACAGGCTTCTATGCTGTAATATACACATTAGGAATATAGTTTTACTTCAAACTAAAAGAACTTGAGCTAGTACAACCATTTCCGTATATAATGGGAAAGTGTCACTACATCTGATACTGTTCCAGCTTTACAGACATTGTTAAAACTGTACTTTGTTTATAAATGAGTCTTTAGATCATTAAGATTCAGTTCAGGTGAGTACACTACAGTTTCAGCTGCAAGTGTGGTTTTTATTCCAAGTGTACCAAAAATATCTTTGAACAACTTAGGTAGAAGAGATTTTGATTAATTTTAAATTAAAAGTCAACTTTCTGCTTCACTTCATACAGGCGTTCAGAATCACATAATTTACGGGCTATCATGTAATCGTTCTTTCAAACATGCATTACTGGTGTTATACCCAGCAGTTCTCCCAGGACATAAAGGTAAATCAAGCTGCTGCAGCACAATAGTTACAACAAATATATTCAGGTGGGAAAGTGTCCCCATTTATTTGGAGAAAAAAAATGGTCTAAATGGGGAGTGGAAAAAGCTGCTGATGCAAGATGCATGGTAAAAAATATTTTAACTTCTTTTTTAATTGTACAGAAGATGGAAGTCTTTCAACCTGGAATGGATTTAAATCTGTAACTGCAATTTTGTTTAGATTATCTTTCCTAAAACAGTTAGATAAACAATTGTGATCTAGTGATAAGGGCAAATAAAATTATCTGGAAAAAAAATATAACCAAGAGACTTAATGAAGAATATTTGCAAGTATATCTATCAATACCAAGACTTAGAAGTAGTGGTGTTAAAGCATCAGTGAGCCCTAGACATTGATGAAGACCCCATTGTGCAGGGCGCTAAAGAAAATAGAGCAAAACAAACAATCAAACAAAACAAATTGTTTGTTCAAAGAGTTTACAATGTAAAGAAAGACGAGAGAACAGATGGCTAGAGAAAAACAGAAATGAGAGTACAAGAAAAAAAACCTTAATTTTGGGGCAAACAATGACCTCAATGAACCATGACTGAACTCTTTGGGGTAGGGGGGGTGTTATTGGGGGGTTTTGAGCATGTCATAAATACAATGGAGTTTCAGGGCAAAGTCTGAGGAGTGAGGTACTTTTATGGGTATTTCCTGCATTTCCAGGGTATGACTATCCCAGACAAGATAGCCCTGCCAGCCTTGCACCTCTGCAGCAGAAACATGAGCTGTATGAAGGCAGAGCATAAAAGACTAGGAAGAACAAGGCCCCTGTGATACTGACTGAAAGGCATAGACCAAATTTATGAAAGGTCTGTCCTTTCTCTTCCTCTAAAGTCACGGAAGGCTCAAATGCACCTTGGGTGTGGCAAGGGATGACTTAGAGATCTGTCCCATTTTACAGCTCAGATGGCTCCTGATGCTGCAAAACAACATTATACCAACTACAAGTTGTAGGCCGAAGTCAGAGAGAGTAAATGCTCTCATACAGTCTGGAGACCGGCCAGTTGCGAAGCTTCTAAGATATTCAACTTCTACAAGACTCCTCATCTTTTTACCTATTTTCCCTGGAATTAACTATATAGAGCCTGCAGTTCTACTGTCCAGAGAGCCTGCAGTTCTACTGTTCAGAGAAAACTGCAAACACTAGGAGATAGAATGTCCATGGCTTCCTGTCACCCCCTCAAATAAATGGTAGCTCCATCACCATGAACAGTCCCCAGCATCTCTGCATGACTTGCAGAGCAGCATTAAGAATCACAGAGTACCTATAACACCTTGGGTATCTGCAAGGCCAAGAGAAAAAACAGCCAAGTATTGAGAAGTGGGTATTACAAGACTCACTTCACCAGATTCATGGTGGTATGAAGGTACCAAGGAATGGTTGAACCTCCTGCCAGCTTTCCTACCTAGGTATAAGAAGGCACAAAGGCAACTGTGACACTAGACAAGACCACCAGAGATTACTGGTTATGAGAATCCAATCTCACATGGGCAGGTACACGCAACCCATTCATGGGGACAAGCTGGTGAAGAAACTGGGCAACTGAAAGTTTAAGTAGCTTGCATAAAGTCACAGACTAAATTACTTCAGAACCACAGATACAAGTCCAGCAGTCCCAATGTCCAGTTAGCACAGGCTGTGATTCAATTAGTATTCTCCTTAGTGAAATCAAATAGTTTACAGTAGCTTTTTAGTGGCTTATACAGCTAATAAAATAATTGGAATATAAAAGCCTGAAGTGAAAACATTCAGCTCAAATTACATTCAGTTAACGTGCTGTCTCTTCAAGCTTCCAGATACTAATGAAAGAAATAAGACCTTTCTCTCTCTTTTTGTTACAGCAATGACATGCAAATCCTAAAAGAGAAGAAAGGTTCCCACTGATATTCAACACAACAGACTGTTAAGAGGAAAGACAACAGCCTTATCTGAAGCATTTCAGGAGGGCACTGCGATTAAACTGCAGAAGTGGGAGCCCATGCTCTATCACTTATCTACCTAATGGAAACTGGAGCTCTTTTAACTATATATTATATATTGAAGTTAATATATAAGGCTCTTGGGTCCTACAGAAATGTAACTTAGAGATGTTGTTGGCGTGTTCTGTATGAACAGCTTTACTTAATGAAAAGAATATTCTTGAAGTTTAACTTCACACATATGCATAGTTCAAGAAAGTGTACTGTATTCATCCTCTGTGAAGAAATCTAGCACCAAAAAGAATTGATATGAACAGAACAGCATGTTTTATCATTAGTTTCCTGAAGGCAAATCATTCTTGCTGCAATATGTTGAACCTATGAAGAAATTGATGGATATAAAATATATTCAATAGATCCAAGTAATCTTTTGCTTTGCTCAAGTCTTCAAGCATTCTTACACTTTTTCACTCAGTATAAAAAAGGTACAATGAATTGTCTTCCACATTTTTTAAATAGAAATTACAACTGTCCCAAATAAGTAAAATGAGAAGTTACAAATGCACCTTACCAGGATAATGAGAGCTCTCTAGAGCAGTTATTACATATTAATTAAAACATTTCTCCTCTAGGCTATTGGCTGTTTTCCTGGCCACAAGTTGGCTATATTCCAGAGCTGCTAATTCAGATACTAATACAGAACCTAATTGCTACATATAACCACATTCATATTCATACACAAAACATTTTGATTGCCATAGAAGAAAAGCTATTTCTACTTAAGGACTTAAGCCTTCCTTAAGACACTGGAAGTTAAGAATTAGATCCTCAAAACATGTAATTGCAGAATAACCAAATTCACAAGCTTCCCTAGAAGATGTAACAGAGGTTATGCTTAATACAAAAATACCAGATCAGAGATCCTACTGGTAACATCTATACTGAAAAGTCTGTTTCTATGCCATTGAAACACATAACAGATTACAAAAAAAACCCCTTTATAATAACTAAAATTATTCCAAAATGAAAAGTCACAGCTACATGTTCTTTTCTTATCAGTTCACTACAAATGTATGTACCTCAGCTATAATCTGAATACATGCTCTCATATTTCTTTAATTACCTCTGCTCAAGTATGAAACTATAGCACCTACTCCACAAATATGCTGCCATTTTACCATGAGTTTTTAAAGTCGGTCATGTTTTAAATAGAGTGTCTTTCGTCTTCAGCAATAAATATAGTATCTAATACCTGAGTGTTTACAAAATCATTCCCATCATCACAGCTGGATTACATAATACATATTTATCTAGCAAACTATGAATCAAGTTGTTAAATGTTTTAGTTCATTCTTTACACTCAAGCACTAGGACTTAGAAGACAACAGAAAAGAAAGCATTAATACCACATCACATTGGAATGCTTTATCATGCATAAATTTAAATAAAGGCTACTCATCCATAGCATTCCTCTTTACAATCAAAATTTTTCAATGCATTACAAGAATCTTATCAGTTTTATCCTCACAAGTGTCTTTCAAGTGGTTGGCTTAACACAGTAATAACATCCTTCATTCTTTAATGAACCTCAAGAATTTTTTAAATATCTTCCCCTGAGAATTTTCTGGTTGAGACAGTGAACAAAAAGCTACTGTCTGGAAGACAAATGGTATGAGGCAAGTGAAGAGAACATTATTTAAACCGAGGATTCAAAATCAACTCAAAAATATTTTGTTTCCCCACATTAAAAAAAAATCAGATGTGTGTTGTGTAGCTCATGGAGCAAAGCAAAACAACAATATAATTTACAGTTCACTGCACAGCTTGCAGAATAATCTGTTTGGCACTACACATACTAAGGCAAAAGCACAGACTGGAAAGTGAGAGCAAGCTTTCTACATTCAATATAACAGATTCTCATGTGCAAAGACCTATAGCTATTGTTTTTAAGCACTTGCAGAATAGAATGGCCAACCATCCCCTAAACTAGTCCCTCTGCTCACTGTCAGACATCCCTCCTAAAAATCAGTTCTCCCACCATCGCATTATGTAACCAGTACAACAGTTCAGGCCACGCTACACTGCTAATACTTTTACATACAAACTATAATGATGCTGCATAATGAGAAATTCTTGCATTAACTCATAATAAGCAGAAAGTACAAAGTCCGAGACAAACTGCTTCGGAGTCAGTCTCTTGATTTACAAGATGGAAATAATACTTCTCATCCTGAAAGTGTGTGACGTTCTTGTTTTGTGGAAAGTACTCTACAAAGCAGATTTCTAAAAAATAAATTATTTTAAAATAATTGTGTAAAATAAACAATATAGGACAAGTTATATGAATGGCAGATGTTTAAAAGTGTTTCATTGTCTCACACTGAAAAGGTTAGTGCAGAAGTAGCCTATTACAATAAAATCATAATGCAGAGTTAGTGTAACTGCCTAAACAATGGCACTGAGTAACTTCTTAAAGCTCAACTTTAATAATATTTAGGAGGGTTTTCCTCGTATTTTATAAAAATACTTGGAGAAAATGGAAGGACAATATTTACAATATAAAAATCTTCATGCTTCCATTAAGTTATTAGTTATGATTTATGCACGAATAAGGAAGCCCATATGTACTCTCCCAACCTCAAACCATTAACAGCTGAGGGTCTTCCTAAACCAGGTGGGGTTTTTTTTGTGTTTTCCTACTAAACAAATTTGGACATCACTTTTTCAGTGTATTTATCAATATTCTTGCAATTTCTCCTCCATGAACTTCCATCCTCTCCCGAAACACTTAAACATTTTCATCATCCACAACATCTTACAGCAAACTAACTCAACTATGAGCCACGTGAAGGACTTCCACTTCTATCATGGCTATTTACATACAAGGATATTCTCTTCAGCAAAGCAGAATATTGGCTTCCGTAAGATCATTTGTTATGAGTGTAGCTTGGGAGTTTGAGAGAGCCTGTTTTGGAGAAGACAGAAGTGGTTGTTCAAAGTTATTTCTGGAGGTAATTTGCTTGTCTCCAGCTAGTATTAATTCTTTGCCTACATAATCACATTTACATGGCATTTATTTTTAAGAACAAAAGAATTGCAATACTGTGTAGATCAAAGACTGATTCAGCCCACTATCCTGTTTCTGACCACCACAAAATACTTAGACAAAGAACATTTGAAACAGGGCTAGCATTCTGCAATACTTTTTCCCTGGCTATGTCCTCCCAACATCCAGCAATGAGCAGCTTAGAAACCTCCTAAGCAGAAAGTTGCATCTAGCTATTCTTCAAGAACATTTAGTTACATCAGTGTTACTTTGGCTTCACTGCAGTTTACTGTAATCACTTACAGTACTGCTAAGGCACCATCAACACATAAAAAATAAACTCCCATTGAACCTGCCCATACTTTAATACTCCTGTACTAAATATGAATTTATCATCCCTGCTAAACTTCCTCTTGCAACCTATGATTTTATATGCCTTTATCAGATCTGTTCATACTAGTTTCTTCTCCAAAATGAAGTATCTTTTTGACTTACTCTGTCTTTGCATAGAACAAACTTTTCCCTCTTCCCCCTTTATATCAGTCTAACTGTATCATACTGTTTCTGAGACAGGGTAGTCAGAACTGCAGACAGTATTTAATACAGGACAAACAATAAGTTTCTGTGCTAACACGACTTTTTTTTTTTTTTTACATTCTCTCTCCCCTATCTTTTTTCTTTTTTTCTTTTTTTTTTTTTTTTTTGAAAGTATTGCAACTGTTTCAGAGAAAAGATGTTTAGAAAACTATCCATGACCTTATTTTCCTGCTAATGGTCATGACTGACGGAGAGGCCATTTTTTTCAGCATGTATTTGGATTATATTTCTCCCCATAAAACACATACGTACACTGAATTTAATCTGCCATATTAATCATTTGGCACTAACGCAAGAACTCAGCAAGTCTAACAGTCAGCCACCAACATGCTCACGTATGAGGACAGGCTGCAGATAAGACCAGCAGCTCAAGAGGAATCTAATTAGTTACTCCACATGTCTAACAGGTGATTATTGCAGAATATAGGGATAGTCTTTTCAGTGGGGCACAGCGACAGGACAAAAAACAACTGAAGCTGCAATAAAGGATATTCCAATTGGATGTTATAAAACAATTTTTCACCATGAAGGTAGTCAAACACCAGAATGCGTGGACCAGAAAAGCTGTGGAATTTCCATCCTTAGTTATATTGGAAACTTGACTGGACAAGGCCATGAACAACCTGATCGAACTCAGAAGCTCAATGTATTTTTTAACTTGGCTCTGGTTTGAGTGAAGGGTGTCAGACCAGATAACCAGAGTCTCTTCCAACTCAGGTTATTGTAAGGCACTAGGACCAAGCAAGTATCAGAATACCCTCCCATGTCCATAGAGCCTCTGTAGGTCAGCCTTCTGGAAATTGCTAACCCTATTTTTATCCAACCTATCACTACCCAAAGGAGACGTCAAATGCCTTGTGCTACACATGCCTTGCTTACACACACCTGTGAAAATTGTTTCAGAGATTGCTCAGTAGCTTCTCATGAATTCTGAGCAATTTCATTAGTTGTGGGCGCAAATGGGAGAATAACTGACTTTCCACATAGTTGTTTCCATTACTAAGCAAACCACAGATCACAGAACAGTAAGTCAGCAGAAAAGGAAAGCGGATGTTGAAATGCATGTATTGAAACATTTAGAATTCCTACTGTCAAAAGAGTGCACTGCTTGTTCTATTCAAAAGAGATCTGCTGATCCCATTAGAGAAAGCATGTGTTTAAGGACTAAAAATAAACTTATGACATAATACTGCCACAGGAAGTATCCTATATTCTAAACTCAGGTTACATGACTACAGCTTTCAGTTTGCTTACTTTCAAGAGTGTAGTTTGCAGATGTCTGAATTAGGCTCTCCCTTAAAGCAATACTATAAAAAAAGAACCAAACAAAAAGTTAAATTCCAATTTAAATGAAAATTCTACAATATTTTGGGCAAAGGGAATTTAGCACAAGGAAATACCATCTCTTTTGGACACCAAAGCTATCTTGCACAGGCTTTAAGAATCAGAATTATCTATAAAGGATCTAATCAGATTTCCACAACACATTCAAAGACATCATGGCCAAGACACAAAGATTTATGCACTAGTGGAAGTATCTGACAGGAATACAAGACATTGTTTTTTCCCTACTCTTTCTTTTTTTCTTGTCCCTGAGGAACAAGTCTTTTATTGAATAACCTTATTACTGAAAGACAGTAGTAGTTATAATGAGTCAGAAACCAAAATATGACCCACTGCATCCCAATAAAAAGATCTTTGAACAGACATCCTGTTTCCAGAATCAAACTGTTTGCTATCACAAGCATGAAAGCATAACCACTGTTTTCAGCAGACATTAAGTCACCATCAGACAGTCTCAGTTAGTTTATTCTGAACGAAAAGACTGAACTCACAGATCTTACAAATAACTGTAAGCTTTCCTTTGCTTATGCGTAGCATCTCTTCAGTATATACACCTTGTCAAAGTCCAAAATGCTACTTCAGGTTTGTACGTGCCATTTTGATCTTGATGCAACAAGGTGGAAAGAAGCATAGACTTACCAATATGTTGTAAAGTTAGCAAAATAAGCTTGTACAGTAGCAGTAAGAAACAAAACCAAGCATTATATCAAGTCAGAACATACACTGATTTCTTCCAAGGCTTTATACATCATAGATGTTCTCTGACATGATGTATGAAAGATGAAAGAGGCCAAGTGCCAGAAGAGATTCACGTATATCCTTAACACAGTGGCCCTCCCCAAGCTTTCCATTTACAAAAATAGGACTAGACCAGATTCACCCTCTGCCTTCATAAGCAATGACAACACAAGATCAGAATTTCTACTGAGATCAAGTCCTTGTGAGCGTTAAGCAGCAGGAAAACAGAAAAGTCAGAACAGTGGGTATTTGTGCACTGGCAAAACATACTGAAACACTGCAACTAGCT
The DNA here is from genome assembly GCA_947846985.1 of Fratercula arctica. Taxonomy (NCBI): domain Eukaryota; kingdom Metazoa; phylum Chordata; class Aves; order Charadriiformes; family Alcidae; genus Fratercula; species Fratercula arctica. Next base: position 74,079,238 of record CANTUZ010000003.1, read on the forward strand.
GATTACTCAACTACCATTTAATTTACACTTGCTAAAATAACACAAGCTTAGGCAGATTTTGGGGGGTTTTTGCTTGTTGGTTTCCCCTTTAACAAAGCAACAAAACAGATAGCAATGGTGAATTCGAAGCACCTATCACAGAAACTGATCATGACTTTTTCTTCAAACTACACAGCACAAAATAGGAACCTGAAACAGTTAAAGAAAAAGATGTTCTTATAGGCAAACAACTTTTACTACTAGAGAGACTGCAGATCTTCTAGTTTAAAAGGTTAGAGGAAGATAAATAAATGCTTAAGTTAGTAAAAGTTAAAACAAAAGTAAAAAGTGCACTGTTAGACAAAATATTCCTGGTAGAGATAAGTATTAAGCCTTCAGGAACCTTTAAAGGAAGGCTGAAGTCAATCATTAACAGGAAAACGCATTTGGATTTCATGGCAAACTGAGCTTGACCTTTGACACTTAATACTGAAAACGCTGTGGTAGGAAGAATAAACAAGGAACAAAATCGATAAGAAATGGCTGTAACCACTTGTTTTTCCTTTTAGAAGTCATACAAGAATGTTTTCTGCTATCTAAGACAGTTTTCAAAGCACAACATAATCACATTTTTAACTAATAGCCTAAAAAAAATTTGAATTCCAAAACTGATTTCCAGGCACATTTTTATCTTTCCTTCCCTCCCCTTCCCCCCAAATTAGCACTGATTTCTTTATTCAGTTTTTAAATACCAAACAGTTGAACACCAAGGATCACATTCTGTTTTGATTTAGGATCAGTAACATTCTGCATAAGAAAGTATTAGCTATCAACTTTAAAGATGGCAGCCTGATTTGCCAGAAAGGTTTAATCCTAACTGCTCTCGCAATTAACAGTTATGCACATATTCCAAACATATCTGCAACCAAGCATGTAATGCAATGGTCTCATGTTTTAGAGCTATAGCATAAGTTAGACTTCAAGACCCAAATTCCTAAGTTCTTAATGGAGCTACTAGTCATCTTCCTTTCCTCCAACTTGCTTGCATTGGGGTGAGACCGGCCCTTTTACATGGCACAAGCATACATTTCACTCCTACAGCATCAGAACTCCTTGTGAGACCATGATGAAGATAAAAACAGATGAGGTAAAGAAATCCAACTTTACAAGTTTGGTACAATATTTGAAGTTCAGGAGCATAGTTTGCTATCAAGCAGCTCACAAACTAATCTTAACTTTTCACATGCAAAGATCCTTCTGAACCTATAAGAATCAGTTAACAGACCCTATCACATATCACTAACTTTGCAAACATCCTCAGGACAGATTATAACAGCATTTATTCTCCGATTACATGAATATAAAATATAAATTACCCTTATGTTCTGTAGGTCCCTAGTCTTAAATCCATATCTTCAAGGCTCAAACTGTTACCTAAAAGATTTCCTGATGTTATAAACCATCATTCCCCACTATCCACCCCAAAATAATAATTAAGTGTATCACATTTAGGGCTTTATAGGCAAAAAAATCCCCATTTTCAGCAAGGGACAGACTATTTACCATAAAGAAAAAAGTACTCTAACCAAGCCCAAAATACTATTACACAGAGCAAATAAAACAGAAGAACAAGTGATTTTAGGACAAATCATTTAGATACTGTAACAGATAAGTGTTTTTCAAGGTGAGATCTGATAGTTGAACTAACATCTGCTTCAGAGGGGAAGAATCTGCATTTATATAGAAACAAAAGTGTCTATTTTGAAACATTTCAACCCAAAACCCAGACATTTCAATCCAAAACACGGACAAGTGATCAGAGGCATGTGCCTGCATTTAGTGTACAAGTACAAAAACTGAACTGTACAGCAATATTCTGTCTTTCTAATTGTAACATTTTGTGCTATAAGTAATGTGGAAAACTACATTTGACTTTAAAAGAGGCAATCTTAAGGTAAAGTGAGGTGACAAATAAGTTCAGCATGCCTATCTTTCATAAAGAATGCTTGTGCTTTTTTTTTTTTCTCCAAGATTTACACAAATTTATCAGTCCCATCACAAATACACTGCCAAATAGAAATACAAGTCCAAAACTGGACTATTTTTAAGTGACGCTAAAAATTAAATGTTTTTTTCACAGGCTGAGGAAAAAAGGGGATTTACACGTATCATATTTTCTTTCACCCGTATCTCCCATTCTCTTCCCTTCAAATATTGAAAGCTTGGTAAAATAACAGGGGTACTGTGTTTGCAGAGCAAACATACGCATTAAAGCATTGTCCCTTTCAAAGGATTAATAGGAAGTGGGAATCATTTGCATGAGAAGCTTGATAAGAGCAAATACAAGAAGCAGCATATATGACGGGGTAATTCTCTATGTCAGCATGTGCCCTTTATATCAGTTACATGCACACATGACTCAGCTTGTGCACTCTGTAACCCCTGTAACCAAGTGAACCAGCCACTGTAACTCTTGACCTTGTTCTGCCTCATCTCCATCCAAAATTTTCAAGTCTGCCAATATTGGAGACAAACTATTTCTCACTAATTTAGTGCCCGGCTACTCGGGCAGTTATCTATCTGATTTCCAGCAATCCAAATGCACAGGTTGCCACAGATCTAGAAAATGCAAACAAATTGCTACTTTGCACACACAAAGTAATTTTTATCTTAGATACACAGCTGAAACCCTCACAAATGTGACTTGCTGTATATATACACTATTTCACACATGCAACTGAGGTAAATCAGTCTGACAGATGAAGGACACGTGAACTACAGCTTGCTGAAGTACTTAGCACGTTTGGAATTCACATCTGTCCCATCTAGTCTAATATCCAGTTTGCAAAAAAATCAAAAGCAAGAGGTTACACACTTTTATTTATTCATAATACCAGCAGGATTTTTTACTAGACATAAATGCTTAAGACATAATCAAGTTCTCAAAATACTGAGTATACTTCTACAGAAAACATTTATTTAAGGTTTAAGTTTTATATGGGTAAAATCTAGCCAAAAATAACAGTAGTAGAGCATATATATCATATATAGAAAATAAAAAGCATATAAGCATATAGAAACTACGATATCTGGCATAAATTTTTTGTTTACTCAAACACATCTTTCTATTCTAATAATATTCCTACTACATTACTTATTTTACTTTGGATCCACCTATTAGTGATCCTTTACCAAAACTATGATACCTGCTCCCAAAAAACCCAAAGTTCAGTTAGCTGATACACCTTTCTGAAGATTCTTTTAAAGAAAGAATAGTTTTGCTTGATAAAGACCCCACTATCTTAAAAACAAAACCAACGGTTTTCCTGAATATTTTGCTGTATTCCGAAAAATATCAGAAGTCCAAAGCTCTTATTTATAAAATAAGTAGGTACAACAGCAAGAAACTCTGAGCCAATAATACTGTTGGTTCATTTCCTCCCCTATTTTTCACCAATGCCTTTAGCTCTTCAAGCTTCTGGGTGGCTGTATTAAAAAGACTCTTTGTACCCACCATGAGCAAACAGACACAGGCACATGTTGTCTAGTATATTTTTTTTTCTCTGAAGTCCTGGATTAAAACATTGTTTATTACTTGCTTAAGGTATAAAAGTCCTTTTTTTTTCTTTTAAGAGAAACTGTAAAATTTAGTCAAGAAAACTGCTGGAATCAGTCAGCTCCTTCAAATATCTGATGAGGGTTGGAAGACCTTAGGGAATTTCAATGCCTTACTCCTTAATTGTTTACTAGACAATCTTTATATTTGTTGAAGAGAAGCCTAAATCCACCACTGCCTAGCAATCACAATAGTCTGGCCTAAACTGCACAAATCTGAAACACTCTTTCTGGCAGTGACTCAGCCATTTTTGTTGTGTCAGTGGTATGTAATCAGTACAGAGATTTTTTTTTTTCCAGTTATATTGTGTAATAGCACATTATAGAATAGTATAGCAGTTATCAAAAAAGAAAAGCACTCAAGTCTTTCTGATAAAGGATCAATCTTGATCCATTAACATTACGCTCTAGACTCTTAGCAGAGTCTGAGCATTTTAAATGTGGGGTTTTTTTGTTTTATCAGTTTGCAATCTAAGCACCTAGTAGCTTGGCTACTAACATTTCTACAACCATGTTTACTTTAACGCTATTCTCAGAACAGTAACTCTACTAGATCATTTAAGGAATTATACCAACAATTTGCCACCTTCGTAGGCAGATCTTAACTCCAAATTAATAAGTGAACTATTATTCCCTGTTTCTAGTTTTAATAGCAAGAAAGGAAAAACTAAAAATAACATTAAACCTCACAGAAATGTTATTACATAAACTAGATGTGTGAATAATAGTGATATTAACATTAATAATAACATGCATATAATACACATCCACATTTCACAGAAAACAGTCACATTACAGCACAGCCTGTCCTGTCTTTTTGATAAATTCCTTTCTAACCTTCTCCTGGGCAAGGGACTCCCCTTCTGTGTGCATATCTGGGTGTCTGAGGCCCGCACCTGGAAGGATTCACATTGCAAACGTATACATATAATTATAGATGCAGACACATATACACACATATATTCTCACTAGTAGACCTCTATTCTCTTCAGCTAGAGGTGAGCAAGATGAGGCCACTAGTGCTGTGTTCATGTGAGTGTTATTTGAGTATGTGTCAGTTCATCTGTGTGGCCAGCCATGTGTACATGTGTATATGTGCTATATGCAAGCACTCGGTGTGAGTGTGCCTACCAGAAATGCATTTTCAGCCTCGCTACTGGCTAGACCAGGGACAAAGCTGCAGCAGCTTCACTTGTCTTGGGCTGTTGGGTCTGGCCTGATATTTTCCCAAACACTTAGAATGAAAAGAAAAAAAAGCTATAGTCCTATTTAAAATACACTAGTCCTTCACTTCTGGTCCAAGCTTGGATTTTCAAGAAGTTGCACTTGCCGTACTAGAACAATTAGTTCTTTCTTCCACCAGGTCTGATGAAACAGTGACACAGTAATGCTTAGTAAAGCTCACTAGACAAGACAGTTCCAACTTCGAAAGTTCAGTTTTAATTCCACCACCTTAACAAAGGAGTTTTCATGTATAGTGCCCCTTCAGAAACAAGCTTATCCTCCCGAAGAGCTGCTGTAGCACTTATTTCCAGCTACTACAGAGCTAACTTACATGGCACCAGAAGTGCCAAATTGTATTGGGGGGAGAAGAGGGTATCTCAGTTGCACTAAAATAATGCCTTTCCCCTAGAGGTCTCCCTGTCAGTTAAATCCACAAGTAGCTTCTACACTGATAAAAGGAGTACTTACTGGTATTAGTCTACCATAAAGTAAACCTCTGGGAAGTTCTGCACTTCCTCCCAAGGACTCTCACGATGTAAAAGGAGTTGCTAGGACAGAACACTCCTTGCAGCAATTGGAATACAAGTTAGGGAACTCAGCAGCTGTTCTAAGATACACCAGCCAAAGCATCCAAAGGATAGCAAAGTCCAAATATCTTCATGGAAAAAATAACAGACTTCCATGCACTGATCCCTAATCAGAAATGGAAATTTGGTACACATAACTTAATCTTGATGGCATAACATCCAGCATTACATAAAAGTTAGTGGAACAATTCTCTCAAAAAAAGATAACAGCAAGTGCAATCAAAAAGCAAAATCAAAAAACTTGAATTAATAGTATGCCTGCCCATGAGTACAGTTTGGAAGAACTTTTGAGTAAGACTGCAAATAAAAGTTTCAATCCAACAGAGTACACAATTAACTACTGGGAGTGTGGACAGCAAAAGAATCTATTTTTCAATTATTCTGAAATTATTAAGAACGAAAACATACTTCAAGTTTTATTTTAGCTGAAGTGCTTCAAAGAAAATCCGTGTTAACAGTCAGTATCTCCTAGCCAGCCCAAAGAATGAATCAACAAGGCCTGCTTGCTTTCAATTCACCCTGTAGACTGGAATGCAGAAAGCTCTGTTGCTTGTGCTTTATTTAATGAAAAGCACTAGGTGCCAAAGGAGGAAGAAATAAGTAATGTGAACTTGGCAGTTCAAACCTACCCCACCAGTCCTCTAGGACTCCACATCCAGAAGGTAACTGCTCTTCAGATTTTCTTTGAGGCAAACAATAGAAGGTTTACTGTGCAAGGAATGCATACTCAGCCCATGAGAGGAAACAGATCAGGAGCCTAAGGCACAGACAAACTGCAAAGTATTGAGCAGATTGACAGGATTTGGGGATGGGGAAATCTGCATGTATGAACAAGACAGGAGCCTAGAATACCAAGAACAAGAGAAGGATTAAGCTGATTGATAAACTCCACCTAAGGAGTGCTAAGGCTGGTGCGACAACAGTCCCATGTTTCCTCTGGCACCAGCAAGGTAGAAAAGCAAGAAAAGGGGAAGAAGGAAGACTAGAAAGATTTCTTGGATGACAGGATAGGAACAAAAAGATCGTAACAAACTAGAGCACCATAAAAGCAGAAGTTTTGTTAATAAAGAATGGGATTTCTCAGCAATTCAGACAATAGGTCTGATAAACATATTTTAGTGGTTTAAGAGGTAGTTAACAGATTAGGAGCTGCAAGCATGAAATAGAGACAGGTGTTAATTTTCTGTACAAGCATAGAGACACTGTAAAAGAAACATTAAGACTGTTATGACTGGACAATGAATGGGAATGACTGGGTGTGGAAACACCAGAAAGAATGGCAGAGCAGAAGAAAGGCCTTAAGAACAGCATGTGTTGATGACACCTAGATAAACAGATCGAAGATCACAGTACAAATACATATCAGCTTCTCAGAATACCCAAGTCAGTAAAGCAAGGACTACATTTACACTAAAACAAGGGGCAAACTATAGACTTCAGTCGTTAAGAGATAGTGGTGGGAAGATAAATAACAGAACTTAAGTTGTAAAACAGCTAAGATAGGATTTGCTCAGTCTTTTGTCTCCCTAACGACTCAGAGGTGGAACAGGATGAAGAGATCCTCATCACTGTCAGCTCCTACAAGGCACAAAAGTCACATCCAAATTCAGCACAGAGCTCCTGACCTAAGAAGAACCCAGAAGATGTGAGGATATGATAGCAGGAATCTGTCATCCCTCATTTCATTGGGAGGATTTCTAGCAAGGCCACTTTGACACACTTATCTGTGCGGTCTGGTTACTCGACAGCTACTTGGATACATACATCTCAATGCTCATGAGTGAATAAAAGTGTGCACGTTGGGGGGATGTTTGGTTGGGTTTTGTTGTGTGGTTTTGGGTTGGTTTTTTTTTTTTAATTAAAAATCACCTCCCTCACAATGAACTTTACTACAACATTATTCATCATGCAAATGGAGGGGGACAAATGGGACAGGTAACAGGAAAAAAAAAAATGAAGCTATAGCAACTAAGGGAACAGACCACAACATCCATCTAAATATAATCCAGACATTAAGGAATCACACTGCCTTAGTGCAGATCATTTTATGTCTGAGTCAACATTTCCCAGTATTTGACTGGGGGGAAGATTTGGTTGCAGGTGAAATTCCTGCTTTCCTAAACAACAGGTAACACTAGTTTATTGGGAAAGAAATTATACAGAAGTTTAATGCCAAAACACTCCAAATTCAGTATTCGTTTATAGCTCCAATTTAATTAATTCCCTCCCTGGGTATTCCTAGCTTACAAACCTCACAATTTAAAGACCAATTCAGACAATTCCATACACTAATACAATCACATTGCATTTTAGTATTTTTCTAGACAGTATCTTACATGTGGTGCCTTCCTTTTAAGCTGGACAATGTAACATCACATGTCACTTGCATCCTTCAGTCATTTCTTAAGATTACCTACTCAACCCAATGAAATTGGCAAAAAGTAAGACTTGTTAGAAAACAAGTGAAAACAAAAACAAAGTAAAGCTTGTTAAAAAAAACAAAGGGAAACTAATTAGGACAAGAATTTGATCTAATAAATTATTCTGCGTGAATAATGATCAGCTTGTCAAAATTCATAGTGTTTGTTCATGAAGCTCACAGCTGGAAACAGCAGGGATATTTCAGGTCAAGAATGAGGTTCTTTGGCAAAAACTACACAAAGAAGTTTGCATAGCTCCTGCCAAAACCATGCTTAGCTTGAGGCAATGCTTTTACTTTCAGGAGCTCTGAAGTGACTCAATTTAAAAAAATCCTTACTAACATATCCACTAATGAAAACAAAGGATTCTGGTAGTTCTACAACCAGTCTACTCTTAATAATATTACAGACTTCATATGAGGAGCTACAGAAGCTTGAAAATAAAGACTCAAACCAGCAACGTTTATAAGTGTTTATCTCCCTTTGGTAAATGCAGCTAGCGACAGCCCCTTAGAAGACAGAAGTCAAATTCAGTAAAGTTTCTCATACTCAAGATGGCTACCGTCAAACAGGGTCATTCCTGCTCTTAAAAATCCTGCAAGGAAGACAACACGAGAGTATCTTTCTCCCTTACCCTTCACCCTCAGTCAAAGAATATCTTCACATAATCCTGCCAATGCAAACAGATGATGCTATACACTTCAATAGTGGTGACCATAAATAAAGTGTTTCCTGAAAATCAGAACTAAATGTCCTTCTAGGTGCAGGCTGGTAAGAGCTTCATGAAGAACACTTACTTTTTAATAGTTTTAATGCAGACAGATACAATAAAAGTATTATTAAAAAAAAAGGATGGGGATAGGAAAAAACTTTTTATTCTTTTTTGAGAAAAAAAACACAGCATTTCTGCACACCAGAGATACAACTAGGAATTGTTTTAAAAACTAATCCTCTAGATGAACAAAGGCACTTCAGTAAATTTGAGAAACAGTATTTTTAAGTATGTTTTCTGCATTTTAAGGAACTAGAATAAAACTTTAAAAAAAGTGGGTGTTACCTTATTCTTTTACAAGGTTTATTTTCTTTTTTTTTCCAGGATTCTTCTCCCCTCCCCCCCCGCATCTAAATTTTATTCTAGAAAGCACTAAAAAGAAGTATTTCTTCACCATAATGAAGCAGTCACCCCCTCTGATACAAGGCCTCTTCTTCAAAGTAGCTGAATATCATGAGCTTTTGCATACCTAAAGGCAGCTTTAAATACTTATCATTCATCAAGCAATCATGAATCATGTGATTAAACGTCTTTTGAATAAAAAGGTTTTAAAAAAAACAACAGTCTTTAGATATAATCGCTTATTGAGAATTATCTGGATAACGCTAAAGTAAACATGCCATTCTAAATAAGTCTAATGTTAATTGCCTAGAACTTCTTACAGCTTTCAACAAAAGGTTCATCCATAACAAAAGATTCTTAGAAAAACAAAGTTTCCATTGGACAAGAGGAAAAAGCCCTCGGAGGTTTGAATAAACTGCCTAAAAGAAACAAGAAGGGAGCAGGAGCAACATACAGGAGCAGTTCCCAGCAACATCCAGAAAGAATCTATGTTGAGTGCCCTCGTTCTTTGGTAATATTAACCTGGAAAAGGGAGAAGGGCTGAAGTGACAAAACTGCTCTTAGAGCTGAACTCAGGGTTTTGTTTGGTTGGTTTTTTGCGGGTAGGTTTGGTTTGGGATTGGGGTTTTTTTGTGTTTTGTTTGTTTTTAGAGAGAATATACACGGATGATAAGAGGGAGAGGCTGGCAGGTTTTCTTTATTTCTCATAAAACAAAAATGGAATGGGACTCCCAAAGTTATCAGAAAGAACCTTTAGAACACAAGGAAGTGGGAATTATGTTAAGAAAATAAATTCAACTGTGCACCCTCTACAAGTCAGCATTCTGAAGTCCACAGGTATTAAGTGACTTCGAAAAAAGCAATTGATACAGGGTGGGCTTCTCTGTCTCTCAAAGTCCAAAAACCACTGACTGGCCAAAGGGAAGAAGGTATATAGCAGGAAGCGCTACCTTTAAAGCATCAGTTACTAGTATTGGATACAGAACACTGGCTTAGGTCAATTTGAAGTGTGACCAATTATTTTTATGTAATTCTGTTTGCTCGTGCATGATACACAGTCATGCAATAATACATAGCGTTATAGTATCTTTCATTAAGCAGACTTCACATGCACCAAGTCTGGACAATACCACATTGGAGGGAGTGACTGATACGCTGAAGGACAGGGCTGCTATGTGTAGGTAGCTCAACATGCTGAGAAATGGGTGAACAAGAACAAGAAGGAATTCAAAGGCAGATGTAAAGTCCTGCACCTGGGATGAAAAACAACAGGAGCCAGTATAGGCTGCAGGTCGATTGCTTAGAAAGTAGATTTGCAGAAAGGGACATGGGGGACTTCATGGACACAAGCTGAATCTGAGTCAGTGTGCCCTTCAGCAATAAAAACTGACTGTGTTCCAGGTTGCATTAGTAGGAGCGTTGCCAGCAGGCCGAGGGATATTAGCATTCCACTTTCATAAGGCTGTATTGGGAACTGCACTGTTTTCTGCTCCCCAGAACAAGACACAGACATTGACATATTGGAGCAAGTGCAGGAGAAGGCCACCAAGATGATTGAGGGCTGGGACACTGAATATAGAAGGAAAGACTAGGAGAATGGGTTTGTTCATCCTTAAGAAAAGGGTTGGGGGCAGGAGCAGTGCAGATGTTATTGCTGTCTACAACTACCTAAAAGAGAGAGAAAACAGAATCACACTGCTCAAAGGTACACAGCTATAGCACAAGAAGCTGAAGACAAGATGGAGCACGGGATTTTTCACCATGAGGGTGGTCAAACATTGGAATGCTTTACCCAGAGCAATAGTAGACTCTATCCAAACTCACCTGGACCTGAGTAATATGATCTGTCTGTCTGAACCTGCTCTGAAAAAGGGGGTTGAACAAGAGGGTCTCCAGAGATCCTATTCAGCCTTAATTATACTATAATTCTATGAATACAGATACCACAGCTAGAAGAGTTTTGCAAGCAGAGCTATTTCCTCTAAAATCTACTGCCAGGACACTTGAAAAGAAAGGTCATAGATCTTTCTTGCTATTAATAGGAGGGTCTATGCAAGCACAGCATTATAAATTGAGGTTTTGGAATGCTTTTATGCAATGAGATTCTCTTCTCCATAGCTACCAAATACAAATAAGAAGATACAACTGAAATATCAAAAAATATGGTTATTGTTAAGTGAAACATTTATTAGTTTACCCTAGAGGTTTGTTCCCAGTGGCTCAAGCTGATAACTGTAAATAAAACATCAATTTTAATTATCAAATTTCTGCCAGAAAATTACACAGTTTACATATTTCTGTCAGCAGCTCCTGATTCCCTTTGGAAGGGTTATCATGCCACTGAAATCCTACTTTAAAAAGAAAAAAGTTGAACACAATTGTTCAAAAAGCTTTAATGATCCGGTTTAACAAGAAGATTCTTTGTTTTCTCAATCATAGTCATGCCACTGAGCACACACACACAATTTAACCTCTCATTAGTCACAACAATTCAAATCCCATTAAAAAAAGTCAGTAAATCACATGGTCAGGCATGTATGCAACCATTTGTGTACAAAATAAAAGCTACCACTGCTTCTTATGATGCCATGTTCTCAGTTTGCATTCAAAAGTTCAAGTCTGGATGAGAACAAACTGTGTCAAGCATTTTAACACCTAGGGACTTGGAAGCCTGAAAGCACGTGAATGGATGTTCTAAGGAATCCAACTTCCGTCTTACATAGTAATCCAAAACAGCTACAGAATTAGCATTGATTTATTAATAACATTAACAGCTATGTATAAGAAGTTTTGATTTTTAAATTTAATAGAATTCCTTATCCCTAAAGTTATGCAGAAAAAATGTAGAACCTGTTAACAGTCAAGACAAAACATCCACCAGCTACATCAGTGGAAAGTTAAGAAAATCATGGTACAGATGAATCAAAATAAACTGTTCAAGGAGTATAGTGGACCCCATAAAACTTTACCTTACTAGCTAGAAAAAGAACTTGGAAAGTGAAGCCAAGCATCAGCAAGAATAACAGTCCTTTATACTGCACGTCATGTTTACAGTCTCATTTGGAAACTATTGTGCAATCTGATAATTTAAGTAGCTGGTATGTATCAACATTTGCAGTTTCAGGACCTACATCTACATTTATACTATGGTGCTGAACAAATGCTCTAGTCTACCACATAAGCATTTCTTTTTATTAAACTAAAACATGGCTAATGCTTAAATTCTATATATATGTATAGATTCTTTTGCATACACTAACTTTTTTGTAAAATTCAGAAGTTGAGCTATCTGGGTTTAGAGCCAAATTTCAAGTGTTGAAGAAAGGTATAAAGCAATTCTAATTAACTTCAAAATAGCAATAAAAAGACATTAGGAAATACCAAATCAAGTAGGTTTCTATTAGCGGTAGTCCAGGAAAGCAAAACACTAAAGTACTTACAAACTCAAGGACAACATTGGGAAAAAGTAACATGCTCCATTTGCTCTGCTTCTGATAAGCTATGCACTGTGCAATACCCCCAACTACTGAAAAATGCCAAGAACAAGCCATTTTCTGGTTTGCACAACAACTGCATATGCATGGTACAGGAGACTCATAAATCTGAAATAATATACCACTGCATTTTATATCAGCCTATTCAAATAAATTTTGAATAAATTTAATTTTTATTACTCTAATCAATATTAATATCAAAATTCAGATCTGTAATGACAAATACATATAATACTACTGACCTTTTCCCCTTAATTAACATATTTCCACTGTATACAGGTTTTATAATCCAAACACTGGAGCTGTGTCATGGCAGAAAAATCTGAAAACAGCAGGCTGTGTTTGATTCTGCTTTTATACTTTCCTAAAAATTTGTATGTGTGTGCATTCAGAAACAGAAGTTCCTGTGTGCAAAAGGAAATGCCGTTTTCTGTTTGTGTGTTAAGAACAAAACAATGTATTTGCAGCAAGTATCTGTGACACTACATACATGTAGTCGGTACTGTTACCAACCCACGGGTGTCTGAATGTTGACTGTTGAGCAGCGCCCTGAAGCCTCCCTGCCCGCTTTCCTCCTGCTCCCCCTGCTCACTGTGAGTGTTCCCCATAGCCTTTGGGAGTTATGTGGAGCTTTTAGCACTCTTTCCTCCCGGGGCAGGTAGTACAAGTGCTTGCTATAATACCTCCCTGGAGAGGAAAATACACATATACACACCTCCTCTTTCTTAGTGTGTTGTAGAACAAATCCACTCAACTGAGGCTCTGACCATGGCTAGGTCTAAGGAAAAGTGGTTTCAAAAGCATAGCTAGACCTACATCCAACACTAATGGTATATCTGTAACTAGAATGTATTTAAGATTGTGGAGGATATCACCTTAGTTCTTAAGGGTATAGAAGCATTTCACCTCTTGATGCACAAAATTTAACCAGGCGGTCTTAAGATTCAATGTTTTTTTCCCCTATTATTGAAAATGGCATTCTGAAGACAAATTTACAGCAGTATTAACATGAAATTCTGTGACAACTCTAAATAGAAGTCAAACATAACTTACTGAAATTACTTTGTCCTTACAGAATATGAATAATGGTGTCCTTATATGGCAAGTCTGCTATATCCTGATATTTTGACAGTAATTAAAATAAATGGAAGGAGATTAAATAAAGCCTACTTCTTTAAACTGAGGAAGTTTCAAGCAGAGATTCCACAATGAAAAGACTGTCTACAGGAAAGAAGTCCAGTTCTCATTGACAGGCAGAAACATACTGCAAGGAACAACTAGTTTCAGAGTGTTTAATCTGAGTTAACCAGGGTATTGTTATCCCTTTGCCAGAATCCCTGTGGAATTTTGATAAAAAATGTAATGTAATAAACATCATAATATACAATGTAAGAGACTCAGAAGAAATATATCCTACAATTTGTAAAGACCAGGTGCAGAATAGGAATTTGACAGAGGCAAATACAGATACAGCCTCAAAAAACACATACCAATGATCTACAGAAACAGAAAGTACCTATCAGGTCAGAAAGATTCAGGAACTACTTGAATTATTCCTTAGTTGTCCTGCAATTATAAGACATTGAAAATAAATTAACAGGCATTGTATTCTGATAGAGTAAATTCTTAGGTGGATTTGAGGCTTGCTTATCTAATTATTTTGGAGCTCAATGTTTCCAGATGCGTGTGGGCGTGGAAGTCTGCTTCTACACAAAGTAAAAGACTCCAATGAGGTCAAAGCAGTAAGGGCGGCCTAAGGCTACTGGGTAGGAGTATGAATAATGACTCCTAACACCCTCTTTCAGGCTGCTCTCCAAAAGCAAAGGAGTGATGACCACCAGTGACAAGGAGCATGACTTCCAAATACAAATACCCTAAAGACAGAAATCACAAGTCCACAGTTATCAAGAACAAAAAGGATTTTGAAAGCTAACCTGCCCAAATTATGTCAAATAAAGGAGAATCAGGAAAATTATATGCATGACACAGCGTCACAGGGTAGACTGTCTAAAGCTAAAAAGCATATGCCTTCCTCTATGTCCAAATTAGAAAACCAACCCAAAATAAGTAAGAGTTACTCCAAGCCCAAAATGGTTTGGTCATTCAGAACAGCAATACATACTTAATCTTGTTCTACATATGTCTTAACTCTGTACTGCCAGAAACATTGACACAAGTTTTAGTCTTCAGTTTAAACTTTCGTTGATAAATTATACTAAAACTCATTAAGGGGAAAGATAATATCTATCTCCACATACTACATATACTGCAAGGTTCAACTGCAATAGTTATGAATAAAAAACTGGAAGTTCAGCTTCTGTTCATTTATGGTTAACCTTTTTAAATAGTTCACTAGTTCTGACAGTTCTATAAACTTACAAAACTAATTTCTTTAAGAGCTAAGATCTCCTGCTCAGCAAGCAATTATCCAAAGATTAGTGTCTGGTAATTCATTTATTCCCTTCAATGAGCAGAAATAATGGGGATTGGGTTTCTGTGACTTTAAGCAGCTCATGCTCAGTTACTACCAGATGCTCAAAGTCATCACAATGAATCAGAGCAGGAAAATACATTAATTGGATTAAGTATTACTTTTACCTTTCCCTCTTTCCAATTGAAAATGGAGAGCATTTTACCTCATTTAATATGAGGAACGTACAAGTAAATGTAATAAGAATAATAGCAAAACTAGTAAAATAACAGAAGAGTAATTCCATTTTCCTGGATTTCTTCTCTTGTTTGAGAGCTCGGAAAAGCAAACAGTTGCGAACAACTCAGATACAGAAAACGTAGAAACCAGTACTTCATATTGGCAATTTGCATCAGTAAAGTATTGAGAGCTGATACATAGAGAAAGTCAGAGACCTTAACATCTTGCTGCTGAAGATCAACAACAACAAAACAAAATCTTGAGATGAATTGTCTAGATAACATTCTTAAGGGGAAGAGAGAACAATTTCAGAAAGAAAAAAAATTAAATGCTTCTCAAGCCATTTTCTAATAGGACAGCACTGACCTTTCCAAATGCTGCCCATATACAGAAAATAAGCGTTAAAAAAAGAAGCGGCCCTTGATTTGCATGCAGAACTTCAGGAGTGCCACTGGTTGCCTACACCTGTTTAAGCCAAAACCAGGCAGCATGCTATTCCAACAGCCTATTTTCATAGCAACTGGTCTATTTTCAGAGAAATTGAAAGCATTACAGAACAAAAAAAGTAGAATGCTCAAGTTAAATGATAAAAACAAAATACAAACATATTAATATATTATATTCAGCATATGTAAAAGTGAGTGCCAGTGTGAACATAGTCAGGACTTTTTACATCAAGAGATCAGCATACATAATGTCTAGGCTTTCAGATTCATTATTTCAATTGTTGTTTTATCTAACCTGTAATATCAGCATAATCCAAAAGTATCTACAAGTTAGATAAATACTTTCAAGTTATAATTGCTACAATGTTTTAAGTGTTTTCCTTAGAATAAGAAAACATTACCAGATGCTTCTACTTAAATTTGCCTATATCCAGCTAAATCCTAATCAGCCAATTAGACAGTTTCCTCCTAAAAAAAACCTCCAAACTTCTTCTACAAGTATTTGGCCATCTTCATGAGATATAATTAACACATGATCAAAAGTCTCAAATAGCATATTAGCCCAGCCAACACTTTAAAATTAAAAAAAAAAAAAGCTGACTGGCAGGTACCAACTGGCATCTCCCAAATACTTTGGCAAAGCATTACATCCTGCCATGACAACTTTCAGAGGAGCAACATACTGCTTCAGAGAGAAAGCAATTTTCAGTTTCCAGCTCCTACCAAATGTGGGGCTCAGCATGGATTCCGTCTCCCAGAGACAGGACATAACTGATTGGCACTGTCTGGCCTCTGTATATGCCAGGGGCACTGTAATCCTGCCAAGATCAAAACTGGAAACAGAAAGGTTAGAGGCAAAAAAAGTAAAAAAAAAAATCAATCACTATACCATGCCTCTGAGAACACTTTTTAGAAGTCTACCAATGTTGACTGGTAAACTACTTCAATCTTTCTTGATGTATTCACATTGATTATGGTTTTTCTGCCATGTAGCTTAACTTTGCACATCAACAAACCACTGGCCACAATCGTGCCTGGAGAAGCTGCCTCATATTTGGAAATAGGTGAAAATAATGCAGCAACTACATTACAGTCTAACTGTTGAGAGCTATATAAATTAAGCATTCCACAACAGGATGAATTTGCCTTTCCTTCTGAGGAACAGAAAAATACAAAAGCATTAGGCACAAACTTGGCATCAGCCTGTTTTCCATATGCACATGAACTAAGTTCTAGAGCAAATAGAAATTGAAGCTCATAGAACATCACATGGAAGACAGTTCAGCAAATACAGCTAAATTAGTAACTACATAAAGCACCAGAGCATCAAACACTTCTATGGGGCATTGTTTTCTGTACTGATCTTTATCAGGCTCTGATAAACCTTTAAAAGGGAAGATAACTTTGACAATAAAACCACTAAAGATTTGCATTTGTAAATGTGATCTCTAACTAGTAGGCACTGGTGTGCATGTTAGAGCGTGGATACTGTTAATCAGAGCAAGGACAGTACAAATGTAGCATGTACTCACAAGCGTATGACTGTTTTTTGTTGTGCCTACAAAAAAGAAAAATGAAACACCCAGGGTCAATACAGGACACCTGGAGTTGCATTCAACTTCCACATTAAAGCACCCAAGTGGAGGTGTCAGTGTGAGCAGTCAAAGCTGCAACTGGAGTCAGTGGAGATCTAGTCAGCACAGCTAGGTTAAACTGCAGTTTCAGCCCACCCTAAAGTTGAAGCCTGCATCTGGCCAGCTGAGTAACTCTCCAGATTCCACTGAAACCATGGACTATAACTCTTATCTACTCTAATCTGCAATGAATCCTATACCTTGCCAGTTCTCTCCTGATGTGACATCACTCTTGTATATTTTGCATCACTGGCTGAAAGCACCCATGTCACCCAACATTCCAGTACAGCAAAACAGACAAGCGGAGAAAGGCAAAAGAAAACATTCTTTTGACACTGGAATAGGCTGCCCAGAGAGGTGGTGGAGGCCCCATCCCTGGAGACATTCAAGGCCAGGCTTGATGAGGCTCTGAGCAACCTGATCTAGTGGGAGGTGTCCCTGCTTACTGCAGGGGGGTTGGACTAGATGACCTTTAAAGGTCCCTTCCAACCCAACACATTCTATGACTCTAAAAAACACCAATAAAAGCAAAATGCACACTACTGGTCCAGTGTGATGCCAAGCATCACTGAATGATTGGCACTGGTGCCATTTAGGAAGGCTGCATTGCACCTGAGTACATATCATGCCTTTCAGAAAACAACAAACCCCTCCAACCATCACATTTACTTCAACAGTCCCACAGTGACCCAGATAAAAACAGGAAAAACAAAGGCAAGGAGGGGAACTACTATATGTAGTTTACCTATTTATGATTTTAGCACATGCCAGAAATAACTACTGAGGGCAAAATGCAGTTATAATACTTCCAAACTGATATTCCTTAAATTGGAGACAAGCATATGAACAGACTAGCTCTAAAATCCTATGGTACTGTTTTCCTCCACAAAACATTTGTGATATCCTTGTCTTACTAAACTGAAATTCATTACTTAGATAATTTCAAAGGACTTGTGCCTGTCTAAGCTAAACCAATTGCATGTAGAAAAAGGCTTCACAGTTATGAAATTACTTCATAAAAAAATGGAGAAAGTAGCTAAAGACAAAAAGTAAAGATTAAAAAATGACAATGCCAACAGCAAAGTATAACTGTAATCAGAAACAGCACAAATCGATTTGGAAGATCAGAGCTCACATAATCAAGCAAATAGATCTGTGTGGAGGCAGCATTCTCAGTAGAGGGTGGCTTAACAAGACATGTTCTACCTTTAAAATGAGCATATTGGTTTTACCTCTGATCTCTTCTTCGCCAGCCCTAACAACTGGTGGATGCCCCTTCTTCCTTCCTCTGCATTTGCACTAGTCCCGAATTCCCCTAATTTCAACTGCCTTTGTGTAAATGCTGCTAAACCATTCTCTAAGCTTCTCTTAGGTTCCCACCAAACATCCACGCACTCCTCTGACCACAAACCCTTAATCCCATTCCTCAATCAATGTCTTTATATTATACAAAGCTACCCTCAGCACTTCACTAAAAGGTTGGCCACTACAGGCACTTATTCAAGAAAATGAAGAATATTATTAATTACACAGCTTCACACTTAGTGGAAGGACTACCTTAAAATTAATTGATCACACTCCCAAGCTCTGAGTTGTGCACAGAGACAGGGGTAGTTCTGATGATAACAGCAAGGGGGAGCCTGCGAGAAAAACAGTTAGTTTATGGCCCTTATGATTCTTCTATCAGGAAATTTGAAGTTAAGAAAAGGTAGAGCTTATAAACTGATGGAGGACCCTGCGTTACAGAGCAGATGCACTGCCTTTGCTAAAAGAAGCGCAGGCAGTGAGGTCTATAGCTTGTTAGGAAACAGATAAGGTATATACAAGATACTGTGGTTGTTAGAGGGCAATCTCTCCCCCTCCTCTAGTTGGAGGGTTTATAGGCAGTCTTAAAGACACAATACAATTTTTCATCTGGCTTTTAAATTTACTGTTCATAGCATCACACTTACTTACCCTGATCAGGAGAATACACACCTAGAAGACTGGTAGGTGGGATACCTCACAAAACAGGAAAGAAATCTCAGTTGCTCAGAGGCAGCCATGACTGTATCCCAAAGAACAAGCATCAGAGTGGTTTGTAGGGTATATGCCTGTCCCTACCTGTATTTTCCCAATACAATTATCCTTAGAAATACAGTTAAATTTTAAAATATTTTGACCAGTTGTTGAAATAACACACGTTCAGTTAAAAAAGTACAGTATAAATTTGTTTTGTCATAGACTTTGATGTAGAGTCTGAAGTTGTATCATATAACATACATTAATAGCAAATTAAATTTATTATAACACATGTACAAGAGATTAATAATGTCTGCAAAACAAATGCACTGAAGAGTATTCATTTCAGGATTAGCACTATTTGAAATTAGGAGTTTACAAAAGCATTTTGTCACATTTCTTGAAAATACTTACATAGGCAAATCAGTTGTACAACTCTTAAGTAGCATGAGTTGCACACAACATACTATTTTCTTTGCCTAATATTAGAAAAAAAAAAAAAAAACAAAAACACAGAACACCAGAGCTGACCAAACTTCTGACTGTGCACACAGAGCGTAACGTTGTCCATACCGATTCTGTGCAGTTCTACTCCAGCCTTCCCACTAAGCTACCCAGTTCTGTCCCCATTCCCCCATAGACACCTTCCCCCACAGACACCTTCAGGGGTCAGTGATTTCACTGCATGAAACTAAGTGTTCATTAAACTGCTGCACTATGAACAGAAGACTTTGATATGTACAGAGGTGTAAAAAGCTGTTAATGCTCCATGCTTCAATTTGTAAAAAATGGGGTTACTCTGATAGGATTAGAAAATACATCTCAAGCTTGCACATTTTATTTAAGCTTCCAGAAGACTTCCTAGTGTTGATTTAATTTTCTAGATCACTGCCTGCACCTAGCAGTGTCAGAAATTATAAGTTGAGAGTTCTAATTTCTTTCAAGTTTGGAACACAATGTTGGGTTTTGAAGAGCCTAAGCTACACAAATATTTCAAAGGTAGGAAATGACTTGAAGGTATAAAAGAACAAAGGGCAATTTCAAATTCACTTTTATATGACAAAGCCATAAAGGCTTTCTTTAAAGTACATACTTTCAGTTTTGTCACACACATGACAACTTAAACCAATGAACTCAAGGGGCCACAAGCAGTATTTTTGCAAATGAATTGAAGGAGAACCCAAAAGTCATCATATAAATTGTACACAAGATTTGAAAAAATATTATCTAGCAACACTACATCGACTTTCTGAGGAGGCTGTTACTCTGAACCATAACACATCCACTGACACAGGTCCAAAATATGCACCATAGTTCAGGATCTTGGTTTCGATCCCACTTGCTCTGAGGTTAATAGTATCTTTAGGTAAAAGGCCATTACCACACCTTCTTTTCTCTCAAAAAAAAAAAGCAGCATTATATAGCAGCTCATGTCAACCAGTTCAAACCACTTAAACTACTATAGTATGCACTAAACGTGGTGCAAACTGACAATAAGTAGGCTTTCACTCTCACCTACATAACCCATTGAGATTATTCCAATCCCAGCATGTTCTTCAGCATGTTTAATTATAACACAGAATCAGTTTACTGTCCAAGTAAGCCCTGGCTGTGTGGCCCAAGAACACCCAGTACTTCTGATTCTTTCAATAGCAGATATAGGCCTCCTTGGGCAAACCAAATTGGTTTGTTTTACACCAATGTCCTTGTTCTTCAGCTATTCCTTCTGTGTACTGCTTAGCTGCCACCCAGACTCTAGTCTAGAGGAAATTAAGCCACTCAAGAGGAGTGACATCTGGATAGTAAATGACTGGATATAGAAAATAAACAGGACAGAGTCACAACGGTCAGTTCAAGGACAACAGGGGACTCTGGAGTGCCAATACCAGAGACAGCACAGACAAAAGTCTCCAAAGATATGGCCCACCTCAACATTCACTAAGGATCACTTTTTAATGAATACTAACATTCTCTTTTCTTCTTGAATTCTTTGTTTTTTAAGCATTCAATGCAATACACTAAGAGCCCAAACTAGGACTTCTCTAATTAGAGCAATCCCTTTTCAGTGTTGTAATGGTATTTTCTTTTTCTTTTGCAAAAGAGCAGCTTTCTTACCTTCTACACAAGAACACTATTCCTGAACTGGCAACTATCATAGCTGTGTTTTATTCCAAAAGAAAGGACTGTTCATTCCTTCTAGACTGCAGAAGCAGAAAGCTTGAAGATGACAATTTATTTAGGACATTCTACCATAGTGTTTTGTCTTTGCTCAGAGTTACAGCATTGATAAAATAGAGTTAAAATTATTACGTATTTTAAGAAATCTGCCAACTATGGTATCAACATACTTTTTTACAGTGAACTAGAAAGATTTTTGGGGTACCTACCTAATGCATTTTCTATTTGGAACCTTATTATTGAAGCATCTTGAAAAAATAGCTAAAACCTAGACCGTGAGCCAGAAGACAATCCTTAATGCCCATTTCACAAGTCATTTGCACGAGGACAACAGTTAGAGATTAAGGGAGTTAAATTAATAGCTAACATGTTTTAAATCACTTATTATTCCCTGTATGTATGTTCTTAAAAATGCAAGAGAAAAAATATTCTGGTGTACTTTGAACATATACATAAAGTACAGCTCTACTGAACAAAGCACACTGCAGAAGACAGATAGCCAAAGAATTCACTACTTCTGTTTATTATAGCAAAAAAGCAACAAGAAAGTCACTTTACAACTTGCAGTCCAAATACAACCCCACCACTTAAGGGGGATCATGTTCCATGGGATTATAGACATGCTGCTGATAACAGCAAGAGGCTGGGCTCAACATCCCAGTAATCCCTTCCCGTGTGTGGGAACTAACACTGATGGTTTTTAAATTGGTCCCATCCTTGCTAAAGGGCTGCTACTCTAACTTAGCTATTAGAAAAAGTCATTCCTATGCAGTTACCATGAAAATTAATGGCATGATACAAAACAGAGCTGCTATTATTGTAATAAATTAGATTTCTGGAAGTAAAACAGATAATGTAAGATCACAAGGGAAAGTTTTCTCATAGAATTATCCTTTCTGTACATATTTGCTGAAGTTTAAACTGCAGTAGACTAAGGCTGCATTAACTGTGTGTGTTCACAAAACAAAAGATTAAAAAAATTGTGAAGATATATGAACGAACCTATATTATTCCTTCTGCCATAATAAGTATTGTAAAATAAAATATTATCAGTGCTACATTAGCTTGGGTGCAAGTAATCAGTACATCTCCTTCCTTGTAGTTCATGGAGCAGAAGCAATTTCAAATTGGGCAATTACTTGCTAAGCATTATAGATCAATGTTTATTCTCTTCCTTATGTTGGTGTTACATTACATAAACATTTGGAAAAAATTGTCTTAAAAAAACAGACTAAGATTTGTATAGGTATTTCTGAAAACTAAACTGAAGAATTGTTTGCTTTGTTGTTTTTGTTTGGGTTTTGTTTCTTTTTTTTTTTACACACATTTTCTTTAAAAGGCTAAAAATCAAGAGTTCCAATTACAAAATTTTCTTAATATTTAGCAAATTAAAGATGCTTTCATGTGACTGATCAAATATTTATACCAATTTCTAAGTGTTTTATAAGTATTAGTAAATTAATCCATAAATCTAGAAATGAGGAATTAAAATACAGATTAGGCTAGTTTCCAAAAGTATAACAATTCTATAGCTATACTTGAACTGACACTCAGTTCCTCAGTTAAGATTATCTGCACATGGCTCTTCAAATAGTGAATAATATCTATATAAAATTTAGAAAACACTAGATTTCATATGACTGTTGAACCCTTCATTATGAAAGGGGCTGGCCTACAGCACAGCTCCAACAGCACAGCCAAGACAGCCAGACACAGCAGTTTGCACAGCAGCTAGCCAACAGTAGAGCATATTAAAGAGGGCCAGCAGCTCTTGTCAGAAGAGCAAACACTTGCTCAGCAGTGGCAGTGCCACAGGGCACAGACCCCAGACCCCTCCCACCCCAGTGGAGCAACTGTCCCTGTCACACCATAGGTTCCAGCCCAGACAGTGCTCCTGAGAGAGGATGCATCACTGAGGCAGCAGGAACCAAACTACCTGCCTGCAGGAGGTGTGTGCTGGTAGAGCGTATGTGTTACCAAGTGAAGGAAATGCAGGAGGAGGGCAGCACGCTGCACGGCATTGGAGATGGCAAGAAACAGATTCACTTGATCTTCTCCAAGACCCTGTAGCTTCAAGAGTCTGAACCCTCAACTATGCTGAAGGAGGAGCAGGTAGTCTGCTTATTACTGTGAATCCAGCAAAGGGCTGCAAAGATGATCAAGGAATTGGACCATCTGACTATGATGAGAGGCTGAAAGCAATGGCATTGGTTAGGCTCAAGAAGAAAAGGCTGAGGGGGGAAAATCTTATAAGTGTGCATAAGTACCTGAGGAGACGAAGTTTAAAAAAAAAAAAAAAAGGCTGAGCCAAACTCTTCTCAGTGGTATTCAGTGAAAGGACAAGAAGCAATGGGCACAAAGTGAAATACAGGAAATTCCATTTAAATGCAAGAAAAATCTTTTTTATTGTGAGGGTGGTCAAACACTGGCACTGGTCACCCACAGAGGCTGTGGAGTCTCCATCCTTGAAGATGGTCAAAACCCAACTGGGCAAGGTCCTCAGCAGCCTGCTCTAGTAGACGTTGCTCCAAGCAGAGAGGCTACAGTCTTAGCCATTTTGTTATTATCTGTAATTAGTGAATTAACTCAAACTAGCTAAAACAATAGACAAATTATGCTATAATAGTTTGAGAACAGTCTCCTACATTTCTTCATGCAAAACTAGTGACTGAATAAAAGGAAGAGACCAATAACATTTGAACTTCCAGTTGGCCCTTAACAACACTCCTCTCAAGAGGCTAAAGAAATCAAATAATGAGAAGAGAGACACACAATATTATCAGGAAACTGAGTTTCTGATGGTAAAGCAGACTAAGTTAAAAGAGTAAATAATTCTAAACACACCTGGACACGTTCCTGTGCAACCTGCTCTAAGGTGAGTCTGCTCTGGCAGGGAGGTTGGACTAGATCTCCGGAGGTCCCTTCCAACCCTATGATTCTATGATAGGCAAACAGCACTCAGCACCAGTATATCTTGCTAAGTCTAAGAAGATGGTCTATTAATAGACGTACATTTTGCTAACTTCCTCTTTAGACAGCAGTTATTTAGGCTAACTCAAAAATCAGGAAGGGATTTGAGGAACCTCAAGGAACGGTAGCCAAATTGGATTAATAAGAAGACATTGAAGACTACAAGGATCAATTAAACAAAACAAAGTTGAAAAGTAAGGAGCAATGCACAGTGGAAAACTCTGAAGTCAACTAAATTCCACTGAATGCAGGTACTAATAAAAATCATCAAGAAAAACATTGTTACGTAAATAATGCAAGCTAGATAGTAGAATGCCATCATAGTACATCATGTCATGCCATAAACCAGCAGTGTGTCATTTGGAATATGACACACACTACCTTTCTTCTCCATATTACAGAAGGTTATAGAAGCAGAGACAACGACAAAGAAATAGCATTAACTGAGAATATGAAGCATTCCACATGGAACAAAACTGTTAAGACTGCAAAGATTTATCCAAGGAAAAGCCATAAGGAGACAAATGCATGAGAATACACACACACCAGTCCCAAGCCACTTTTTCTGCAAGCAAACTATCTATATAAAGTATCTTCAAAATGAAAGGCAAAAAAGCTTCTTCTGCTACTTGGATATCAAACTAAGTTTGAGTCTACATCCATCTGCAGAACAGTGTAACCACATGACAGTGCTGCTTACTTGGATTGGAAATGAGAGCACTCAATACAAAGATTTTACAGACACCCTTTAGAAACTGTCATTTAAGAATGAGACTAGAAAACAGTCAATTTTAACACTATCTTAAGAACCATAAAACAAGCTATTTCTCTTATGAATAAAAATATGCCAAAATAAAGTTTTATTTTAACACTTTCAATTTTTTAGAAAGATGTTTTAAACTATTTTAACATCATGTTTAAGAACTCTCATTACTTTGATGCATGTAACTAGCATAGCTACAGGCAGGCACTAAACTACATTTAGCTTTTTAGTGTTGTACCAATGTAACGGCTTTAAGAGAACTTCATCTTTACTGATAAGGTTTCACTAAGAGCAAATTACTCTGTAGGACATTCAGTAACATTTTGCTTTCATCCAACTTCTCACCTCTTGAATGAAGTACAGCAAAAACTTTGGTTTTAGATGGGTTTGGTTGAAGGAGATTTTTAGAGGATTTGATCTTGTCTGAAAGGCAGCACACAAAAGCACATAACTCAAGACACGTGCATTTGAGGCAGAATGGTGGCAATAGCCAGCCATCTTTAGAATTTTATAAGGATGTTTCATCCCTGTGAAATTAAAGTACTGCCTCTAAAGAAGCCCACAAAAATAAACTGTTAACTAGCTTTCAGACACATTAGGAAGATTATTCTCCCTAATTAAGCAACTTGTTTCAAATTAATCTGCAGTTGGAACAGAAAGACATCTAACCAATGTGAATTCCAACGAGACAAAGAACACAAGACGACAACCTAGCATAAGGCTAATCCTCTGCAAACTAGTTATCAGGAGTATAAGAGAAATGCTCCAGAGCTGGAGGCATAAAGACATATGTGCATGTGGGTATGCATAAACAGTAGTGCTATTAACTATTCTGTCCTAAAGAGAGACAGCACACTAAAACTAACCTCAGCTTTCCAGTTTGACCCAGTCAAAATTTCAACTACTCCAGAGTCTTCATTTACATACATATTTATATCACAAAGACAGGTCTAAATACAAAAATATGACTGCAGTCAAATAAAATGAATTGTTACTTTTACATCAGGTTAGCTTTCAGCCAGTCTGCTCCTGTTGCTGGTTCCCTGCACTGGTTTCAATGGCCACACAAACATGGGAAGGAAGGCCAGCTACAGCAGCACCAATATCCATTGGTCCAAGTTTTCATGGAACTACATCATTCATTGCAATGTAATCCTTACTGACGAAACTGTTACACAGTAGCATGCTTTCCTGTACCTCACATAAAGTACAGTTGTGTGCTCTGATAACTTCTATGTTTCAAATTTGATTTATTTCTTCTTAAAAAAAGAGGAGAAAAAAAAAAAGTAGTCAACTGCTCCCTCATAAGCCATGAGACATAGTTCCAGCTTGACAAAGTTCACAATTTACTGGAAACCACATGCCATAGAATTAGAGATGAAAGTGTGGTTCTGAAGGACAGTTAGAGAACAAGGTCTTGAATGATAACAAAACTGCTGATGGTGGTTTTATCTCTGAAGCAAAGCTCAGGAAGATAGCAAAAGACTCAAGGAAAGTGTAAAGGAAAGCCTTCAACTTCAAACTGTCCTGTTAAATTAAAAAGCCAGCCCTGCTTGGCAAAATTAAGTTCCCATATAGGGTAGTGGTTCTCTTGTTTTCAGCACGTAATAGATCCCTAGTCATCCAACATCATTTTCACAGTATCTGAGCTACGGCCTGGATATGACAGCAAAGGCAGAATTCTCCTCCCTGCCCTATCGGACTCACAGCAATCCAGCTCAAAGAGTCCCAGTGATGTTGACGGTGTTAAGCCAGCTCAATGAACTACCAATCATTCTGATATCCAGATACATCACCAAAGGCTGCACCTTATAAAGTGAAACCAAGGTAGATACATACAAGCACACGGATAACCAGTTCAGGTCAGCTGATGCACTGTCTTCTATTAACACTTCCTAACACAAAACAAACATGAGGATGCAGACTGTAATAACAGTATATACTCACTGTGCAGGGCTATGTACACATGATGATGAATAAACATACAGAGAATAATCCAGTGTTACAGAACCAGCATTGGAAATCATAGAAAGAGGAGTAATTAAGCTAGTAGAACTAGTATTTTTATCTACCTTTTTAAAATAAAACACAGGGTTTTTTTCCTCTGTTGACACTAGTATCTTAGTATTTATTTTCCTTTTGAAAACAGGTATGTGTACATACACACAGAAAAACCTATATAGTAGAGGCATCCATCACAAGGGCACAACACAGGACTAGATGGGGCTCACACATCAGACCTCTAACCAAGATAACATGGGGGCTGGCTCAGTGCTCCGCTTTCCTCTGTGCCCATGCCAATAGGGAGAGGAACCTAGCACTCCTCCTGCCAGAACCAGGACTGGCCCCAGGGCCCAATCCTTTCCCTTCAAGGACGATCAGACTACACTTGCCTGTGAACACTAGAGCCCTACAAGGTCTGCCCTGTTTTCAAGGGCTGAGAGCCTCCCATATTTCATTGCCATTGTGTTTTTTCCACTCAACTTGTTCCTCAAACACAATGAACTATAAACAATGAACGGGGTAGTTTCCTGAGACTTCAGGCACATCTTTCTAGAAGTTTTATACTTACGTTGGGGGCTTTTCCTCTTCTGTAGCTGTGCATCAATTAGCTTTTGAACAAAAAAAAAAAAAACAACAGCTACACAAGGAAACAACGGAAATGCTTATATGTGTTCCACGTAAGCAAAGAAACAAGCTTTTTGCCAATGTGAATACCAAAATATTGTATACTAGTTTTGTTCAAGATTTTTCATTAAAATATGAATTATTAGATGCCCCTTGAAGAAATTTGTGAACCCTCTATAACGCACAGCACAAGTTTTTCCATTAATGCTCCTAAATCCTGCAAGAATGTTATAGTTATTCATCTTATTTATCCAGAGCTGAAGCTGCATTTCAGAGGCAGCCTTGCTGGTTTGCCTGTATTCTTGGTTCCTTCCACTCCTTATCTGCAAGACAGAGTCACTTCTTGACTCCCTTCTGCCTCCTCCCATTTTGCCTTTCATATTGATAAATACCCATCCACCTACTAAAAATAACAAAAATAGCACATACTATGATTACTTAATTCCCTCACATTTTGCCTTACATAGAGGTAGGCATCCATTAAGAGATTACAAAATGTTTTTAAGAGATAACAAAAATAGTCTACTTAATTCCTCTTTTTGGGGAAAACACCAAGCAAGAGACAACTACTGGCTGGTCCCAAAAGAGCAGGCACACAAAAACCGCTGGCAACAGACATGTTTCTGGCAAGACCTAAATAATCTTTTAATTAAGAGTTGTTGAATTCTGTCATACTCTGGATCAACTACAAGATTCCACAGACACCTGGGGTCCCAGGAGAGATTATCCAGAATATTCATGCCTCAAAAATCAACATTTCAGATTTTAAAGAAATATTTTTTTCAGAAGGATTAGAATATTTAACTTTGTATTCCAAAGCAAAACCACACAGCAAGAAAACTTTCATTACAAATCCCAGTTTTCAAATTCATTAAACATGGTTCAAACTCAGTTTCCACTGTCAGTTTTGACATGCTATCAGTCTGACCACAAGAGTACCTAGATTAAGTACTATAATCAATACCATGGGAATGATCAGGCTAGGGTTTTCTCTAATGCTAAAACCATACTGACTTTATCGCATTAGTCATTCTTTTTCTTTCTACAGCATGCCAGCTAATCCATCAGCATTCAATAAGAGCTATGCTAAGTGCAATTTGCCATTTCTGATCATAGCTCCTCTTCATGGTAATATTATGTCAAAATTTGTTTAGTTCAGTTCACTCTTGGTCCTATCTTCAACAAGATAAAAAAATAGCACACAAATAGTTTCTAGGCAATGAAGTTCAACATTAAGAAAAAAAAACGTCCTGTTTGACAGCTGCTGCTTAGCCTGTATGGTGCCCAGACTCATTAGGGTACCTTCAGGTATTAAAAGGAAGGACACGTTTTTATCTGCCATTCTGTTATTTACAGGAGGCACTTTTGTATTTGCAGTCCTCCTCCTTCACATCCACCACAAGTCATCTAAGTCAACGCAGCTGTCTCATGCTATTTCCTCCAACTTAAACCCATGTGGATTTAAAAAAGCAAAATGAGCGTCTTCTGCATTACCCAAACCAGAGCACATCTGACAGCAAAACAAAACACAGCTGTAGCTCTTTTTTTTTTTTAAATAAAAGAAGAAAGTGATACAGGAGGTGCTATCAACATCCAGGACTCAGAACTTTTCCTGCTCTTCTAAGCAGGATGCAAAACAACTAGGTTCTAAAGACAGGTTCCATTTTTCCCCCCACTCCTTTCTGCAGTTGGGCAAATTTTCAAAAACAAGGGTGGAGCACACCCGCAATCTCACCTCACTTAAACACCAGTGGTGCAATTCCTCTTCTGGAAGGAAAGAGATAATAATTTCAATCCTCCTCTTGGTGATTATTTTGACTACTGCACTATTACCTAAAAGTAATTTTTTTTTTGTAAGTACAAGAAGACTATTTTGAGAGATCGTTACTAGAGAACCAGATCCCTGAAAAAGCAATTACACCTCTGTACCAGGAACAGAGTATCAACCATGCTTGCATTTCTGACTGGCCAGCAGCTCCCAGATCAGTATGTGAATGTTCACAGCACCTCCTCTGAACAACCTCATTCTTCTCCCACACAGGCTAAGGAGCCTTGGCACCTACTTTGGATGTGCATTTCCCTTCTGTGAAACAGGCACTGCCACATCTGATGTGTAGACATACATAGCTCCCATCTTTCTAGCTCAAGAACACTGAGGAATACACGTTGTACACCACCACAAACAGTTCAAACACTGGAGAGCACATCACTTGATGTTCAACCACTGCTTTCCAGCATTCTTACTTCAGTCTAAACACCTGCCCTGGTGTTTCTACTTCAGATGAAAATACTGTTATTATGTGAGGGTAGGAAAAGTTTCTTTGTCTCCTACATCTCAACTTTAGGCCCACTTATCCCTATGTGAAGGAAAACATAAATTTCAAAATACTTTTAAAGGTCTGTACCACAACCCTGTACTGAGAAAGTTTCATAGAATGCCTACACCTCTGCAGGGCTATGTAGCTAGAACACCACTTTTTAGTGAGGAACAAAAACGTAAAAGACAATGTTTGGTTTTTTAATATTTCATTTTAATATGTAAGCTACATTTTAAATAAACCAACTTTACTATTACTATATTATAATTATTCATTATTGTTATTAAAAATTGTTATTACAAATTGTTATTACTGCATTTTCTTAACTATGTCAAAGCACAAGACACTTTTCAAAGAAAACTTACATAAAATAAAATATATCCTCACCTTTGAATTAATTAATATTGGTGTGCCTAGAATGATTTAGATGAGTAATGGCAGGGTGGAGATTTGATTGTGATAGTACTATTGTGTCTTTACAGTTTAGTAAACATCATTAACTTTACTGGTGAGTTTTGGGATATTGGTTACAGCAGTAAATCTGCACATCGAAATGCTGGTTTTGGGAACTGTTAAGCCCATTCTTGACATATTTTGAAAGCCACTATACCCCACTGTTAATTAATCATTTAGACTAATCATTAGGCTAACGAGGGCAGGGGAATAAAATTTTCTGGGACCGGGAGTACGCATTTTTCCCCATAATGCACGATGACAAACACCTAAAAATACTGCTGTAGAAGGAGTCAGAGTACACCTGCTTCTCCCGCGATGTCCCCGGAGCTTGCTGCCCCAAGCCCTGCCTCTGGGGCACGGCTGCGAGCGCAGACCCCCGCAGGGAGGAAAGAGGAGCTTCTCTTCGCCTCGATGAAAGGACAATTTCCCAGTCCCTCAGCCCAGCCCCACGTGTTCTCGGCGGGGCAAGCTCCGGCCCGGCCCTCCCCCCCGCCCCGAGGTGGGTCTCGGACACTGACAGCCGGGTGGGGAAGGCCCGAGGCGGGGCGGGGCTGGAAGCCACCCGCGACCCCCTTTCCCTCGCCACCCCTCACCTGTCTTGAACGTCAGCTGCTTGTCGTCCTCGCCGCCGCCGAAGAGCTGGAGCATGGAGACGAAGAGGACCCCGCAGGAGTTCTGGATGCCGAAGACGGCACCGTTGCACCACATGGCGGCCAGCATCACCACCCAGCCCCAGCCGCCCTCGGGGGGCTCGGCCGCCGCGCTCCCGGGGGCCTCCAGCGCCTCCCGGGGCTGGGCCCCGCTCTCGCCGCTCGGCGCGGCCGGGCTACCGCTCCCGGGGCACCACTCGCCGCCGTTCTCCCGCCGCGGCTCCGCCACCGGCGGGCCGGGCAGAGGGGCGGTGGCGTGGGGGGGGTCCCCCGCGCCCTGCGGCGCCGGCTGCTCGCTCACCGGCGCCATCCTCAGCCGTGTCGTGGAGCCTCTCCTGCCTTCTTCCTCCTCCTCCCGGCGACCTCTCGGCCCCCGCCCGCCTCAGCCCCTCACCGGGGGAGCAGCGGGCATCCTGCAGCGCTCGGTCGGTCTGTCGGTCGGTCGGTCTGCGCGCGCGAGGCCGCCCCGCCGCTCGCTCGCGCCTGTCCGTCCGTCCGTCCGTCCGTCCGCCCGCCCCCCCCCTCCACTCTTCCCGCCGCGCCGCGCGCCGAGGGGTGACCCGCTGCCGCCGCGTTATTTTAAAAGGGGGGCTCCCGTGGGGGCGTCAGCGGCACGAGGGCTTTCCTCCGCGCCGATTGGCTGAGGGGAGGGAGGCGGGGGGGGCTGGTGAGCGAAGCCACGCTCTTCTGCCCCCCCGCCCCCCGCCTTCTCCGCCTTTCCAGCCGCGGAGGCGGGGCGGCGGCGTGTCAGCGGCGGCGATAAGCGCTCGTGCCGCGGCCCCTCGCGCCGCCGTCGCTCGGGGAGGGGAAGGCGGGGGGGGGGGGAAGGTGGTTGTCGCGCAGCTGGAAGTCAACAGTTAACGGCCGCCTCTCGCGCTGGGCGGGAAGGCGGGTGTCTCGAGTCTCCTCACACAGGTAGCGCGCGCTGTCCGCGGCGGGGACGGCGGAGAGCCATAAACAAGCCCCCTGGCCCCGCTCCCGGGCCGCGGCGGTTCCCCGTGAGGCCGGGCAGTCACATCCGGCGGTGTCCTGCTGCGGCTGCCCGCGGACGGAGGGAGAAGGCTTGAATCTCCCTTCACGGCGGTTCGCTAACAACCACCAAGTGAAGAAAAAACACCCCAAAACGGTAAGGGAGGGGCGCCGCTCCGGGCCTTCTCTCCCCCCCGGCCCCGCCTGTGCCCGTTGACAGCCGTTGCTCTCCCCTCACGGCCGTTGCATGGCCCTGCCCGGCGCTCGCTGGCCTCCGTAAGCTCTTAATCGCCCACTCTCCCTCCCCAGGGGAGGTCCCGGGGTTTGGGCTGCCAGGCCCGGTACGGAGCCACCCCGCTCCAGGGTCCTCGGGGCATCCGCCTTCCTCAGGGAGCTGCTGTCCGGGATAGCTCTCCACCTCCCCTCGGGCCACCCTTAGAGCTTTGCCAGGGGTGAGCGTGGTGAAGCCGTTTCTCCCCGGTTGTCTTATTTATTATTTTTTTTTAACAAAGACAAAATACTGCACTTGCACAGCTCATAAAATGTTTCCCACTTGCACAGTGTCATCAACTCTTGACCTTTCCTCCCCACCGCCGGCAAAGTGCGAGGACAGGGAAAGCTGAGGCCAGGAGTGTTAAATGACAAGCTTTCTGACCGGTGATCTTGCTTCCAAACTCTCAAGTGCACATCTGTTCCTGTGTTTGGCAGCTACTTATGTTTTAAGCAGTTTGGGCCTGATGAGGAAGAGGGGCTTCTTTGAAAGAAAATCAGCAGATTAAATCTGGATACTGCGTCCTTCCCCATGAGACCTGAAGGGCTCTTGCATTAGTAAGCTATCCCCATTCCTTCCTGCAGAACCCAGGCTGCTACTGCTGTGTCAGTTGCGCTATCCCATTCCCTTGCCTGCCTGTTAAAGCCTCTTCCTCCTTTTTTGGCCCTGAATCACCTTCTCCCTCCTACCTACCAGTGGCCACATGGGGAAACAAAACTTAGTCCAAAGTACAGCACAGATTCTTAAGACCATGCCTTGTCCAGCACAAATGACTCAGTCGCTCTCCACATGAAAAGTAGTAGCTAAATAAAGAAAACCATATAATGATGTAATGAAAGCCTGTGTAATAATGTGCATTGAATGGGTGTCAGCCTGGCTTTTAGAATTAATTGACCTTCAGATTTTTAATTTTGCATGTTTAGTGTCCTCTAATTTGTTTTAAAATAAGTTAATTTTTGAAAAAAGTTTACAGATACCTTTATGATAATAATGAAGTGCATTTTATAGATGCACTAATCTTGCTGCATATTCCATTGTTACCCATGCCCATCTAAGTTAAACACAGAAATACTACACATATACATACAACAGCAGTAGAATACGGAAAAAATAAAAGCCCATAGCAAAACACAACATAGCTGTACGAAATACATAATAATTGTCAAAGCAAAGCAAGAACTTTTGGCCGACCATTGAAAAACACATCTGTTCCCCCCAAGGAGCAAGTTTTAATGCTTATGAAAAATCCCAAGCCTATCATAAGCTTAAATATGTTCAGAATATTTAGTAAGCAATTTAACACGCAAAAGTTAACACTTCACATTCTCCAGCAAGTCTTTGTCCAGAGGCTGTTGTCTAAATCTGTTGAGCTTTCTTAGAATAAATCAAGCTTTGCCCACCACAATATAACATTTTTGAACAGTTATGACAGAGCAAACCTTTTTTGGAACCAGATTCAATCTTCATTACCTTTGCCAGCAATGATTAACTTAATTAAACTTTCGGTTGCATAGGAATAAACAAGGGCAAAATCCAAGATTGGATCTTAGTATGACTGACCAGAATGCGCCCAGTTCTGCAAGCACTTAAGTATGTTTCTAACAGTTAGACTCCTCAGATATTACTTCAACTACCTTCCTGAATGGGGAGCTATGAACTGTATGATAGATAGTCAAATCAGCTTGAGGGAAGAACGATATATTTTTTTCTGTTTTGAACAGTGTTCAGTTAAGCACAAGACTAATTCCTTCTCCGCATGTTTTTCAATATAATATTTATGTACTGCAGTTTCATTTCCCTGTTTCCCATAAGCACTGTAATGACTCCCCACACTTTTTAAGATGATGGATGTGGTTTTTTAGAAAAAAAAACATTGTGAACATATTGTGTGCAACTTCTACTTCTGGGCATTTTTTAAAATAGATTCTATTTTCCAGTTGTTAAGTGTTTCTTATCCCCTGATTAGTATGAAACAACTATTTTCCCTTTCTCCTCACATTGTTGTGAATGGAGAGTCACAAAATCTGATTCTTCAGTACATACAATTTTTATAAATTTGAAGGCTATAACCATTCTGCATGTTTCTTCAATATTCTATACCTTACTGTCCTATTGCTATTTATCTAAACTAAAGAAATAAAGAAATGGTTTATATTATCCAAAAATTAGGGCACATGGGGCCTTCCTTTACAGGCCTTAAGTAGCTGTCTAAGGAAACTTTGTACCTCCTTGCTCTTTGGTACACTCTGCTCCTGTCAAGAACTAAGTCTCTTCCCTTTCAAGAGAGGTCTCTTGAGATCTCAGTTATTTCCCTGGTAGTTTCCAAGAGCAAGAACAATACAGGCTCACTCTTCATAGTCAGATCATTTTCAATCCCCACCTTCCGTAGAAAATGTACTTTGCAAACAGAATACGGGCAGGTTTAACTTCAGTTTGATTTCTGAAGTTTTTGTAACCCAAATAATTCAAAATGAAAGCACTGGCGTTTAAATTCTTGCTATCGAAGAATTAAAAAAAAAAAAAAAAAAAAAAAGACTATTCGCAATAAAAAAAATAGTAAATCTGGAAAGATATGTAAAAGGAAAGCCACCCTTGTAGCTCTGTTACTTGAGCCCTGGATGATCACAAGAAAAATAGTTAAAAAATAAACGGAAAAAGAAGGAAGACAGACATGAGAGAATTGCCATAAAAATAGTGAAAATAAAGAGATTACATATTTGTATACAGGTAACTGTATCTATTTCAGCTAAATTGTTGTTATGAGCAAGGAAAAAAAAATAAAATCAACACCAGAGCAGAGAGGAAAGTGAAAAAATCAACAGGGAATGGATAAGCTGAGAAATGTGATGTGAGAAACACCTTGGTTTTGTCTAAGATTTGTTCCTGTTCATAGTAATTTACTTATTTTACATGTTTTATTTAATACCCTACAGCTGATAAAACAAAAAAACAGCAACTTTGCATGCAAAAGACATAATGCTTGTGACAGACATCTGCTGTGATGGTACTTACGTTATGCCTATATATAAAATATATAAAATGCCAGTGCTAAAGGAGGAATTTACCCTGTCATTTGTGGACTTTCAAAAGCCACAGACCAGGAAATGGCATCTTCTGTAACCCTATCTGAAATTCTGGCCAGCTCCCTATTAAATATTCACTCGCTTTCTCACAAGCTATTGAAAATAGACCAATACTTCAGTAGGCCCTGCATGCAGTGTTTTCTTCAACCATAAGGAATGTTTTGGTTGCCAACTACTTTAAAAAAGTTTACCTATATAGTTCAAGTATGCTCTTAGTGACACACAAAGATAGCTTTTTCCATGAATCATTTTATTTGTAGACATTTCAAAATATGTAGTATTCTGCAGAGGTAAGGTGGATAGGATGCCAAGCTTGAAGAGGAAATGTTCAGAGAGTTTAATTCTTCCTTTTTCTGTTGATCTGATTAGAATTTGTACTGTAATCAATGAAAAAGGGTATGCCTACATTTTCCAGAAAAAAAAAAAAAAAAACGTTCTTTAGTAAAATATCTAACTTTGTCATAAGTTTGCAACAAGCAGTACAATAGATGCAAACCCAAGAAAGCTAGGCACTATACAGACAGGACATAAGGCTAACACAAAATTATGTGACCACTTAGACTAATGCATGCTCTTAATGATTAAGCCTTTTTGTTGTTTAATTTTCAGCTAGGATTAATAATGCACCTATTCAACAGAAGGATTTGGCCGTAAGTCAGAAAGATGAGATAAACAGGATAACCATTAAAACACAAAAACATATGGTATCACCAACTGCGTGAAGATCAACATTAGATTAAATCCCATTCAGTAAGCAGTGTTTATGCATCTCTCAGCCAGACAGGATGTTCTACTGATGTTTCAGACCGGGCTCCAGCTGAGTTGTATGAAATATGGGACTGCATCTCACTGCTGAAGCGAGTCACATTTTCAAAGATAAAAAGTACAGATTTTACTTGTTTACTGTGGGGAACATTGGGAGTGTCTAACCTTAGGTTTAGCATCTAGTAATACCAACAGTAAAAGTTTCTTAAAGTGATATTAGTTGTTAAGATAGAGGTTCCCTCCTACTTCACAAATAGGTAGAGAATTTTCATTTTTGTCCTTTCGAAAGCAAAAAAGTGATCAGAATGAGAGGGAAACAGCATAGCCTAAATGTCTAACTAGTGAAGCTGCGGGTAAGCAACAGGTCTGATTCCCACTCCTATGTTTATTTAAAAAAACAGTTCCAGACTTCTCTTAACATTTTCCTCTTTTAGGTTCACTTAGAGCACGGGTTATGGCTCAGGTCCGGCTCCCTTGCAAATTAAATTCAGTTGTTTTTTTTCTTCAATGAAGTGTAGATGGGACTTGACAGGCTGTTATCTGGGACGTAGTTAACATATATCTGCTATTATTAAAGGTAGGCAAGTGAAAGAAAGTGATAGTCATTAACTGTAAAAGCCCTCTGCCCCCTGCAAATCTCCAGTTGCACAAAGCTAAGTTTTTGATTGCAGTCTTTCAGTGAAGGATTCCTCTAGCCTACCTTGTCACTGTCTCTGCTGTGGACACCTGATCAGAGCTGGTCACCTGCATAGCATTGGTAGGAGGGAATAGGGGATCACAGGGGAAAAATCACTTTGAACAGTAACATTTATGATGAGATAAGTGATATTAAAGGAGCCCAGATGACTATCTTAGATGTAGATGTGAGAACTCTAGGCACCTAAAATTTGCTGAAATTAATCCCACCCTCAGATATTAAGTTGAAGAACATCTTAAGATAATTTTTATTCAGACCCCAAAGATGGAATTTGTTTTGATCCCATTGCTAAATGAGGAAGCATGAATACATTGTCCTAGCACGATCATTCACCTCTTTCTTGGCAGTGAAATAACTAACACTGTTGGCACATTCTCATTCAGCTTCAAAGTTAACATCTCTTTCAAATGAGCAGGAACTGCTTCAAGCCATTGTTTTAGGCTGTCTTCAGGCTTGGTTTGATACCACTATCCAGGTCAAGTATTTCATATTGCATCCATTATCATAGGATCTAAGCACCTCAAAGTTCCTTCCTTTGTTTACATAGATTTAATATCTTCCAGACCACATTTGCAATCTCTAGAACTCAGTTTTGTTTTCAACAAAAGTTTGGAGCACCAGAGAAGCAAATGTTTTATCAAATAAACCCAATACAGTTGTCTAGGAGCAGATTTTGGTTGTCTGTTCAGTTGCTACTCAATTGACTTTTCAGGCTGCAAAAAATGCAGAAAGCAAAGAGCTACTACCTCTGCCAATACTACCTAAGTAACAAAGCACCAGGAATAGAAGTGACACTAATCTTGCTTGCTTGCTTGCTTTTTAAGAATTCTAATTTCTGTTCAAGTTAAATTAACTTTTTTTATCATCATTTGCTTTTTGTCACTTTGAAAGTGCTTCTGTGTTAAAGGCTATAGCAAGGGTGAGCAGGTGTTAGTGGCCCCATTTCAAGATATGATTTACAACACTGTCAGCATTTTACTTACTAGATAAGCAAAACTGTATCTGAGTGAGTCAGTTCAAATATTAAGGCATACAAAAACTGTTAACAAAGTCTTCCATGTAGAAAGTCTACTTGCCTTTGCAAATTGAACAGATTTGTGTAAAGAAATACAAACATTAAAAAAAGCTGATATTTTAAGAGTAGTATAAGGATACCAAATATATCAAGGAATATTTTCAGGTTGTACATATTTGCATTGAAATACTTAAACTATATAGGACATATTAAATATACAATAAATCACTTCATACAGCATATTACCTTGCAGCTGGCACAGAAGAATTTCATTTCATTCTACTTTTCTACTCACAAAGAGCTGCTTTAATATATGAAAGAGTAACAGAAAGGAAATCTTTTTTCAATTCTTTTTTTTTTAAATGATTGTGCTAGGTCTGGATCTATTTCTTAACTATTATCTGAAATCCTGAATTTAAAGTTTGATATCCCACAGCAAAAAATCCAGTCTGTTGCAGGTCAGGTCACAACAAAATTTACATAGTCTTTCTGGTTCAATTTTCTCCAATTGATAGATTATTTAACCCCCAATTCACACCATATTTAGTAACATCGGTAAAACAGATTTTAAAAAAAAGGCATATGGAAATGCCTCATTCAGTTTGCAATGACTGTATTCTGTGAAATAAACATAACAATTCTTGTTAGTACCATCAAATATCTCCTCTCTTTCCAAAGCAGAACTAAGTTAATCCTTGAATTGACAGGGACTTTTTTTTTTAAGTTAAATAAATCCTGTATCAATGGCCTTCCTCTAAATATGTATTTGCTTAGTGGCTAAGTAAAAATATAACACTTGTTCAAAAGTAAGCACACACATAGTCCTAGCACTTTATATTTATATTCTGATAAAAATCCACCCCTACCAGATTAAAGGGATAACCCTTACTTTAGATATAGAAATAAAATAAATTAATTCAGAAAAAAAGGATATATAGTATAGCATATATTCACACAAGTGAATTCCTTCATAAAGGAATCCTAAATTTAACTATTATTGCCTCCCATATTGCTTAGGTTGAGAAAGCCAACATGCTACCCCTGGCTAGCCTCACTTACAAAGACTATCCAGTTACCAAATAGCTGGTCATTCATTTACTTGAAAGCCAGATGTAGATCACCCAGATTCAGTAGCTCCCAAGTGCTGTTTGCACTCCTTCTGTAATAGAATTTTTGGTAACTCAAGGGATGCAAGTAGACTAAGATTCCCCTCTTGGAAACCTAGATTGCATTCCCTAAGATGGGTAACATTAATAATCAATTTGCTTTATCATCATAATGATCCTCCCAATTACTTAAAAGAAAGATTATGAAAAGATTCTGCATTACAGCAGCATGTGATCGCAGAGATGTGACACAACAGATGCAGTCTCAGTTTTCAGGCAGAATTATTCAGTATATAAAATGCCTTAACTGTTTAGGTGGCTGTCTGTGTCTCATATTTGTTACAAACATTTTAAAGAAAAAAGTGAGTCTTCTCTCCTCTCACCAGGGTGAAATCAAGGTCATCTTATTTAAGAGTAAATTCTCCCTGAGATAGTAATATTTAAAATCAAATTACACTCCACCTAAATTATTTTACTAAAAGTCTTCAACTCCTCTAAGCTCTCCAAGTAGCATCATCTAAACCTTTAAAAAGTTGCCAACTGTTTGAATAATATGGTACACAGAGTACCACCCTTTAAGGGAACGATCATGCGTTCAAATTAGGCCAAATAAGAAATAAGATGATATAAAGCCAAGCCACTTAAACCACATGAATGATTCCTAAACACTTAGGAATCTGATTTATAACAATACACAAACAGCAGTATCATGGTTCCAAAATTCACTTTGCTGGAATTTACTGCAGGATACTACTGTGTACTAATAGGATTTTACAGTTATCAAGACCTAAAATGCTACTGACTGGGCATGAAAACTGTGTACTAAATGATGTTCAATTCTTCTATTTGAGGTAAATTTGCTATGGGGAATAGCATTATGAATCACTAAGTGATCTCAGATTTCCCTATCAACTATCCAAACATGCCTAGTATTCTCGGTAAGAAAGTCACCACTGACATAAGGAGGTGATCTTAAAAATAACCCAGGCCCCTTGTTTTTACAGAAAGAATGTTTTCTGACCTTTTATGACCCACTTTGTTCCCAGACATTGTAATT
The DNA here is from genome assembly GCA_947846985.1 of Fratercula arctica. Taxonomy (NCBI): domain Eukaryota; kingdom Metazoa; phylum Chordata; class Aves; order Charadriiformes; family Alcidae; genus Fratercula; species Fratercula arctica. The sequence continues at coordinate 74,119,328 of CANTUZ010000003.1, forward strand.
CTGTAGTTCCTTTGATCTTAAGGCATTTCGCTAATAGTACCTCTGCAGTATGCCTGATGTGCTGCCACCAGTCAGTAGAAAAGCAGAAGCTAAAGGCCAATTGTCCCTTTCTTACACATACTGATGTATATCCATATGTAGAAGAGGGTTTCTTTTTTTCATTAATTAGCTTAATATATCATGAGCATGTGGAAAAGTTGAACAAGAAGAAAAAAAATTATTCTGATATAAGACTGTTCACATATGAATTGTTGTGGAATAACTGCAGAGCTTTAACTTCTGTTCACACATGAATTATTGGGGAGTAAGTACAGAGCTTTAACTTCAGACCATCTTTGACCTTACACAGTGTAATAACTCGCACCAGCCTAACAAATGGGTATAGTTAAAGTGATGTTAAATCTTAGTGTGGAAATACTTGTTAAAAACCTGCTCACCTGAGTACATCCAGTCTCCTATCTGATTTTCTCCTTTGGAAAAATAAAGTTGTTCTTTATTCAGTGTTAGAAGAGTTGATTCACTCCAATTTAAATATAATTAGCAAAATTGTTAAGCAAGCTGCAGTTGCCAGATCTTTATGGCTGGTAATGCCTCAGCCAAAGTACACACTATTTTCTGTTTCCAATATGACTTTGCAAGGCTATCAGTTGGAAAAAGCAGTTTTCTGGTTGTGCAATGAATCTGATCGTAGCCAGGAATTGCAGACACAAACATAAAATCCCAACCTTGTGTTTGACTTCAGCTTTCACAGTAGCACTGGTACTTCAGGGTAACCTACAAGGGGATTTGAGTGCCGTTTTTTCTCGTTTTGCTTTTCCTGATATGCAGGAGCAATGTGAGAGAGCTAGACTTCTGATTTTTTCTAGCAAAGATGTGTGCTTCTTATAAAGATGGGATGTCAAGCTCATTTTGGGGAGCAATATATGTGTGAGATATTAACTGGAAGCACTAAGTGTCACTGGTGGGTTGATTTCTGTTCTCTGGTTAGACATCGATTTGTTTTGATTGTGTCCAACCTCAGTCTCCCGTGTTTCAAAGACTCACTGACGCAGATAGACCCAGTGTTCCTAAGTCTGGATTTCTCAAGCAAATTGCCAGGTACTGATCCCATGTTTAACCCCATTCTCACCACCATGAGTCTCTTCTGTCTCTTACCCCCAAACCAACCCTCCTAATTACTTGGATAAATTCCTTCTGAGTCTACTGTGCTGCTTCCTAATAACATGGTTTCCTAAAGACAGTTTTCAGAAACTTTGGTGTTAAAGCAAGGGGCACAAGCTTAGTACAGGAATTTCTTACCCATGAACATGTAAGAGTTACAGGTTTGTTTGTTTTTAAACTAACTTTTGAACATAGTCCCTGCGGTCTGCTTAAACTATTCACCACCAGCAAATCCTGGGCTTCCTTTGAAGCCCGAGGCCAGACAGCCCCTCCAGACTTCCGCTTTGACTGGCTTGTTTCTGGTGGTACAGACTCCCTCTTACTCAAGGAAGAACTTTCTTTTTTGATAATGAGAGGGCTTCTAACTCAGGGTTTCACAGAGCACTGGCCACTAATGATAGAAATGCAAGTGCGAACATGGCACATATCTGGTCTGTCTGCAATAGTTTGTGAAAGGACCTGGAGTTAAAAACTGTTAATCACACTCTCAGTTTAGGAGGTCCTTCTCTCATTATAGGTTGATCGCATCAGTATGACTGGAAAGTAAAACATAGTATTTCGGTCAGTCTGAAATACTGAGTGTTTAAAAGTAAACCAGCCTTTTTGGCAGGACCCCGAGTTCTTCTTACCACTAATTTTCCTTCTTTGCTCCCTTCAGCCCTCAATCTCACGTCAGGGCAACTAAACTTTGAGCCACGCAAAGCTAGATAAAACTTGCTTCATATCTTATTTATGCTTCTCAAGGTAAAAAGGTCACGAGAGAATGATTTAAGAAATGTTTTCCCCCACACTTACTCAGGACTTCTGTACTCCTTTCTGGCCCAGTCAGCATGATAGCCAGGAACCAAACTGTAATGCCAGCTTGAACCTCCTTCTTAACCCTTCCTCCTCCACACATTGGGAGTTACTCTCCTGAGCTGTGAAAACTCACAGCGTTCCCTAAATACCACATTGTAGTTAGCTCTACAGAGCAATTTCAGTGTGAAAATGAAAGAAATTCAGGCAAGGAAAAGGAAAATGTCAGTATATTTGTCCACTAACCATAGCTTTGACTTGCTTCCTTGCTGGCTTTTTACATCATCCCTGAAACATTCTCCTTATTCAGCAAAGAACCTAACCCGAGTTTACATAATTTTCCTGCAGCAGCCTTCTCTGCTAACCTCTTCCAGAAGTTTGTCATTTATTACATATATTATCTGTACCTGCCTGCTTTGCTCTGTCTCCTTCTGAAATTAAACAGCTCATTTCCCCTAGATCTGTGACAACAACACAAAACACACACATATATTAAATTTTTCTTTAATTTCAACTCTCCATGGCAGGACCTTTAGATGTGACAGGAAGCATCCCAGAAACAACATAGATTTTACAATACTTCTAAAAGGAACCAAAAGTTCCTGTACTGCATGTTATGGCAGCATAACAGAGAGTTAATTGCTGAGAGAGTAACTCAGAACAACATTAAGTACTTTTCTCCTTAATGTATAACAGTACTTATTTCACAGACTGAGAAGCTCCGATATCTGATCTGTTAATAGATGACAAAAAACGTGAAGTCAATTTCCAGAACTTCAAATTCCAGTTTTTTTGCAGTCAATGTAATATTACAGAGACTCATCTACTGCAAACTCCTGTTTCTGTACATTTTAAAGAGCACCTAAGGATCCCTTCGAGAGTAGTAATTGCCATCTGCTGGACAAGGTGGGAATGGTCTTTGTCCACAATTTATTTCTTCATCTATGTGGCTAAATTTGGAAATGGATTTGAGCAAAGGAGACAGTGCAACGTGGGAGCAGGACAGTGTAACCATCAGCTGAGGCTGCACACTGTGACAGAAGCCTGTTCCTCCTTCCCCGTCTCACACTGGAAAAGGAGGAGAAAGACAGTAGAGGAGGAGATGGGCTTGGGGTATCCATGTCATTATTATGATTTGCTGAGGCGTTGATTTAAAAATAGACAGCCGGCACAATTATTGTTATCTTCTTGTCTGGAAATTAAACTTGAAATTTTATACTTTTGAGTGACAAAAAGTGAATGTAGGGGAGGCAAACCCTGTGCTGCTGGGAGAGGAAGGCCAGGTCTCTGCAAATTTCTGTTTCCAGGTCAGAGCTGGTTAGAGGCAGCAGAGGCACCACAGTAATCCCTGCCCATTCTCACCCAAAAGCCTGCATAGCACAGCATTTTCATCCCCTGACTCTCCCCTCTCGTCTACTTTTTCCCAGCTGTGACTTTTTATCTCCCAAGTCCTTCTGCCTCCAAACTCATTTCACAACCCGCCCCAACTCTCAGAGTCAAACCATTTCTCCTCATCATTTCAATCCAGAATCCCTGCCATTTTACATATTCTTTCTCATCCTTCCCTAAATTCTCTTTCGTCCCAAGACTTCCTCCTTTTCCCCTACTCACACTCCTTCCCATCCCCAACCTTCCTACCCCAAGAAGGCCCTGCCTGTAAGGCACACTTCTTGCCCCCAGTCTTCAGTGCAGGCCCTCACATCTGCCCCAGCTGCTTGCCTTCTCCTGCTCTGCCTGGTCAGAACAACTCTGCCTCTCATTGCTGCAAGAGAAACTGTAGATGCCTATTCATCTGGATGCTCACTGGCACCTTTCTGCAAAGCTGTTTTTTTATCCTGTGTATCCCCAGCCTGCACAGGTGCATGGGGTTATGACATCCCAGATGCAGCATTTTGTATTTGCCTTTATTGAACTCCATGAGGTTTTTGTTAGCCATTCAGAAGGAACTTGCTGAGCCAGAGGAGTGATCCATCCTGCCCTCCAGTTCAGTGTCATCCATGAGCTTCATGAAGGCGTAGACCATCCTACTGCACAGGTGGTTGGTAAAGATGTTAAGCTTCCTCTTAGCATTCCCTGACCTTAGTGGAATTATCATAAATGGACTTGTTCTGTCACTCAGTATTTTCTGGCAGGTGTTCCATAGCTTAACTGCATGTATGAAAAAAAGTGCATCCTTTTACATGCCAGCTGTTTCCTGGAAGCTTCATTGGATAGTCCCAAATTAACTGTCTCTTCCCATACAAGAAAAATCTTATTCTATTAACCATGTCCATATCATCCATGAATTCATATATCTTTGCTATGTCCCCTTTCAGTTATGTCTTTCCCAGGCAGAAAAGCTGATTCAATCGTTCTTCCTATAGAAGCCATTCCATATCTTTCAATCACCTTTGCCCTCCTCTGAAGTAGAATCATAGAATCACAGAATATCTCAAGTTGGAAGGGACCCATAAGGATCATTGAGTCCAACTCCCTGCTCCTCACAGGACTATGTAACACTAAGCCATATGACTAAGGGCTTCATCCAGACACTCCGTGAACTCTGACAGGCTTGGTGCCATGACCACTTCCTGGGGGAGCCTGTTCTATTGAACCACCACCCTCTCAGTGAAGAACCTTTTCCTAATGTTCAGTCTGAATTTCTCCTGACACAGCTTCATTCCATTTCCTTGTGTCCTATCGCTAATCACTAGAGAGAGGAGATCAGCACCCCCCCTCCACAGCCCGCCTTGAGGAAGCTGTAGACTGCCATGAGGTGACCCCCCAGCCTTCTCCAAGCTGAACAAACCAAGTAACCTCAGCCGCTCCTTCTAAGGGCCTCAAGGCCCTGCACCATCTCGGTCACCCTCCTCTGGACACACTCTAGTAGTTTGATGTCCTTCTTGTGTTGAGGCGCCCAAAACTGCACACAGTACTGGAGGTGGGGCCACAACCGTGCAGTGTAGAGTGGGACAGTCGCCTCCCTTGACTGGCTAGCAATGCTGTGCTTGGTGGACCCCAGAACACAGTTGGCCCATTTGACTGCCAGGGCACACTGTTGATTTATATCCAACTTGCCACCAACTCAACCCCCAGATCTCTTTCTGTGGGGCTGCTCTCCAGCCTCTTGTCCCCCAATTTGTATGTATAACCAGGATTACCCCATCCCAGGTGGAGAATCCGGCACTTGCTCTTGTTAAATTTCACATGGTTGGCGATTGCCCAGCTTTCCTCTTGTCTATCCAAATCTCTAAACCTTGTTCTGTTATAGCTCTTTTTAAGGTGGGGGACATGGATAGCTGAACTGCACACAGCAGTCAGGGTATGGGAACACTTTGAATTTATACAACAGCAAACATTTGTACTCTATTTTTCCTCCTCACATTCTAATTCTTAACATTTGATTTGCTTTTTTGACTGTGAGTATCAGAGTGACTTTTTCATTCTCTAATATAATCTCAAGGTCTCATTCCCAAATAGCTCTGGTTAGCTCAGAACACAACCTTTTTTTAAGTTGATGTCAGGTTTGTTAATCATTTGTACATACCAACACTGAATTTAATTTGAGTGTCATTAAAATGGCACCCGCAGAAGAGTCTTCTGGATATCTTTGCAGGTGACACTCATCTTTACAACACCAACTTACATCCAACATCATAATTAAACTTCTTCATATCATGTTATCAAATGGCAAGCTGTGGAAGAATTTGAATATAGTCAGTAACTGGGAAGCAAAATAGCAGGTTAAATTTGATAGTGAGAAACATAAATGTGAAAAACCCCTTCTCTAGGTACATAAAAGAATGGTCTCTAGTATGTTACTATTATTAGAAAGTTCATTAGAGAGGGGAGATCTTGGGCTTGCTTTGGCTCCTTCTCTGGCAGCAAGAGCTCCCTAAACACTAATGTCTAACAAGCGCATAGAACATTAATCATTATTAAGAAGAGAAAATAAGAAAGAAAATGTTGCACACATCAGAATTAGTCATGCAACAATAACTTTGATACTGCATACAAGTCTGTTCTCAGAAAGAATATAATAGAACTAGAAAAAGTACAAAGAGGACAAATTAGCAATATGATACAGCTTCTGTGTGAAAAGCTTTTAAGTTGATCAGGACTCTTCAGCTTGGGAAAGAATCAGTGAGGAAACCAAGGCCTGTAAAATCATGACTGGCATGAGACAGGTGAAGGGAAGTGTTTATCTGCTAACTCTCAAATACAAGGCCTAGGGGAGACCCAAGAAAATTATCAGGTCTCAAGTTTAACCCAATAATTACTATTCAACAAAACTCAATTATGGAACTAATCAGTGCAAAGTGTTTCAGATGCCAAAATTATATACTTAATAAACCAATAGGAAAAGCCATAAAAGAAAGATGCAGTAATAACAAAATACAACAAACTGGAGATTATCACCAGCTCAAGATCTTTATACACTGCAGGTGTCCTTATACTTGGGACCAATGGGAGAGGTATTGAAATAAAGCTCTGTTGATCTTCTCCCTGTTCTTGTGATCTTTTCCAAAGCACCTGGAACAGGATACATACTCATTTTAAACTTCCAGGGCGAAGCACAAATGGAGTTCCCTGCTGCCACAGACACCACAGTTTATTTTCTCATATCTGGGGAAATCGCAGGGATAACCCATCCAGCACATAAGGAGTGAGTCTCACCTTCGGAAAAGTCACTCTCTAAATCTTGTTCCCTCAGATGAAAAGAACTCTTGATGTGAATTGAGTGTGGTTTTTCCTTTGGTCTTGTGACATGGGTGAAAATCTGAAATGGGTAGAAGTTAAAATGTCAAAGTAAAGCACTGTGATTCCACTTAACTGAATTTTTTTTTTTCAACTTACAAAACATTAGCATCGCTGTTTGCATTATCAGCATGTTATACTGAATATAAATGTATGAAATGTTTCCATGGTCATGAATTCATTTTCTTCTATGCCCAGAGCTTTCATTCAATGGGAAGCTTTGGCTTTTCATTCTGATTTGGAAGAACACAAGGTTTGCAAATGTTACAATTCCCAGAAATTCCATTTTCCTAACAGCTCATTCCTCATCACGGACTGACTATGAAACACCAGTGTGTTTTGTCTGGAAAGGGAAGGTTCATGTCACTTACAAGCATTCATCTCATACATATCTTTATTCATACAACTGCTAATCCTTAGTGATCCCACTAAGATCTCTTCCTTAGCAGGAAGCCAGAGTGGCAGTGAGGTCACTTAGATTTTTTGGACCATGGAAGCTGGATCCAGCAATTCTCATATCCCACACCCGAACTATCGATCTAAAACAACAAACCACTTTAATCAAACAAGTACTTCTTGGCAAGCACAAAATACAAAAGAGGAATAATGATTCTCCAAACAAAGAAACCGGAATGCTTGTTCTCATTAAGGGTTTCCCTTGAATTTTACTCAGCAGCAATAAGAAACAGGGTTCTCCAGGGCAGACTATGTTTAATACTCTTCTGCGATGTGTGAGTGCAAGTAAAGAAGAGCCCTCAGAGGATAAGATCTTAAGACACTTTGTTTTTTCGGTTTTTTTAAGGAGAAGCTACAGCAATACAGGAAAGCCACATTCAGTCTCTGAAGAGCCATGTACCACTTCAATATCTTGGTGAGGACTTTTTCTTCACACTGTGTTTTTCCCTATGGCTAGCACAACAGGGTTCTGGGATCCTTCTCGGAGGAACCTGGGTATTACTGTCCTACAATAAATAAATAACTGTAAGCATTCAAAATTTGTTCTTGAAGGTTGGACTGTGATTTGGATAAGAACAGAATAAAATTTAAGACAAATCTCTCCAACAAGTCTGCTATAAAGCAGACTGTGTCAAGTAAATATAAAGTTGGGAAGTTGTGGTTGGTTGGTTTGTTGGTTTTTTTCTAAAATAAGTCTCAATGGGGCCTAAGACCTTTTGCAAATGGAACACAACTCATGATTCTTAGGTAGGAATGATATGTCACCTTATACTGCAATGCACTTATGGAGTCCCATGCAGGTGTGTGTGTGTGGGGAGGGGACAGCTTTATCTGTGTGACATACAGGAAAAGATTTTAGAGATCTTGCTCCAACTTTCATTTCATAAGTGATGATGCTTTCACCCCTGCAAAAAACACTTTTCATACAGGTTTCAAAATTATTTCTGCAGATATGAATAAGTATCATGTAAGTTCTTATCTCTACTTTTCCTATTTTGCAAGTCAGATGTCTAATTCAATGTCTGAGAGGGGACTTAGAAGAGCAGAAAGTTTCTGATTTCAGTCATCTGGCTTTTGCTGTGGGAAAACACCTCTGCTAATGCCATGTCTTAATAGTTTGCCTGTTCTTTCTTAAGACTCATTTGTTTTGCTGACAGAGTTAGGCCCATGGAAACTAGCTCTTTACCTACTAGGTTGAAAAGTTCATCCTGTTCTACTTTTTAATAGAACAACAAAACTTTCCTGTAAACTCAGCTCCCAGAATCCATTACAAGGCTAGTGTAGCTGGCTCTGACCAAATGCTGGCACCATTCTAATAAACCACAGATTTTGACAAGTTTTTTCCTTCTTCTCTGCTAGCATTTAATACATCTTTGCCTCCAGGCATACCAGTCAGGTAGCATAAATCTCCTGCCACAAGCATGAGCCTCTAAAGGAACAAGATTTACCCTTGACAGAATCTCATGCATGAGACCATCTTTAGGGTAGATTTATCGTGTCCTATGCAGCCCATATGCTGAAAATGCATTTCACCTTTCACTTTTTCATAATATTTCTTTAACTGTACTTTTTCCTTAACGGGGACAGCTTTGTCTATATGCACTTAAACTCTTCAGTCACTTTACCACGTAAGCCACAGAATAGATTTCCTTCCAGGAATTGAAAGAAAAGTAACTGAGAACCTAATCAGCTATTACCTTCTGAAAACAGCAACAGTTGATCTTTGTGGATAAACCTCAACATTTCTGAGGGGTTTTCTTTGCAAAGAAAATCACAAATTGTGAGTGGTTCCACTTAGGTCAACTTCTTTCTGGCCAAGCGCTGTTGACAGCTGCTCCAGCTTCACCATGGCGCGGACAGCACAGACTCCAGCCACAGGAAGGTACAGGAAAGCCACCAACAAAGACCACACAGGCAGGAAACTTGCAACTTCCACATTTTACCTTTTTTCCTAAGGCAAATCCCTTTTGAAAAAGTCAGTTAACCTTCACTGTCACATCTGTGAAATGGTGTTAAAAGTGATCTTCACGGGGGAAGTTGGGATGAAGCTTGCTGGAAAATGTAGGTCTCAAAACCCAGTGGTTTCCTTAAGAACAGACTCAGAACCATAGTAATTCTCAAACGCGGGCACTGCCTTACAGATATTACTGTAAGCAGCACCACAAGCGGCAGGAGTTCCTTCACATCTCCCATCCCGCTCCTAGCCTTTTGCTCCCTCCCCAGTGCTGTGGTGCACCACCCAGCTGTGCAGTGAGCCAGATCGGGGAACTGATCTAGCTTCAAAACAAAGAGCCCGCCCTTTTTCTCCCCCCACCCCCTACCTTTTAAAGCCAGTTGCCAGTCCCACAAACAGCTGCGCCTTCATAACTCCTTAGTTGCTGCTGAACTGCCCACATGGCGTTATCTATAAAGTGATGGGTTTGTGTTGTTTTGGTTTTTTTTTAAGAAATACTATTACGCATGACCTGCTGCCTTTGAGAAACTGGAGGAGGCTAATGGCCGGAAGGGTGGGTATCCCTCTCTCTCTGGAAGGAAAGCAAGAAGGAAATGCTCAGCAGTTACCAGCCCTTTGAATCTTCAAGTGAGCCTTTCTGCTCAGTCCTGAGGAGATGAGCAGCTGGGACACAAACAAAAACCCCTCACTCATCAACTACAGAGCGCTTTTGAGTTCAACAACTGTTTGCCTTTCTGTGCTACAATATCCTAGAAGCCCCTAGGCACCTCAGGTATGTTCAGAGAAGAAAGGAGAAGAAAGAAGTGGAAAAAAAAAGCACCCATAGACTTCTTTTCAAGACATAAAAAATAAAGCCTGCCTAGTATTTCATTCTAATAACCCTAATAAGCAAGGAATTATTCCCATGTGTAAAGTAAGCCAACAGGAGCTGAAATCTATCACCTCTTATGAATTACAAGCTTATTACTGTTTATTGGCATGCTGCATGTGTACTTCAGGGGTCTCATTAATTCTTCATAATAATCTGTTTTCAATTTAAAAAAGTAAATGGCTGTGATAGGAGGTGAATGCAAGTTCTGCATGGCACTTTTTGTAGCAAACTATCCCAATACAAACTTCTGGATACAGCAGATGTGACTGCCCGTCTTCTGGCAATGACACGTGCCAAACAGCTCTCTGCTCTTGAGAACCGGGAGAGTTCAGCTTTGTTTAGAGCTGTTTGGTGTGAATTTATTCTGCTAAATACCTTACATTTCTTTGTTCCATTGGGACTAATTTCTGTCACATGCAAGAGCATGACACAACAGGAAAGAGAGGAGATATTTCGCCTGAATCTTTTCTTCCTCCCCACTTCTGTGTTCCCTTCCTCACTTTCCCCCAGAGGAGAGCGCAACTTCTCAGCCAAGGAGCTCAATTTTCACTGGAGAAAACCTTAGCAACTTGCAACAAAAACTGAAAAGACGTAACTACTTGTGGGCATTCTTGGATTAGGAAAACAGAAACCCTGACTCTGTATAAGGAATATGCCTTTATCTGAAAAACAGGCAGGGAGGGAAGAGGCTTTTAAACTATCTTTTGGCAACAGCTGATATCGGGTCCCAGCGTGCCTATCTATGGCTAATGTAGATAGTCACTGTTGCAGCAATAATTCCTGAGCATAAAGTAGCATCAGTAATTCTCCTGCCTAGAGGCCAGCAGCAGCACTCATGGTTTAATTTTGCAGATTTAAAAAGAGGAGAAATAACACCAGCTCCTAAAGCAGCCTTAGAATTGATCGCACAGGGCTCAGTCCTAAGTGAAGGCCCCTTCACTGCATGCGTGCTGAGCACTGCCTTCTCCGTGGAGCACACGTTAATGTTAGGAAAGAGGGAGATAAAGATAGATTTTAAAGTCATCTTGTAAGTTTGTCCAGACACTCTCAATAAGTGCCTTGTTACAGTGATCAACTGAACAGGGAATTAAGCAAATAATGGTCAGTGCAGGGTACAGAAGATAACTGAGAAAGAGGTGGGAGACCAATATCATGACCACTAGTAAAGCAGAAAGAAGAGATTAATTTAACAATCACCATGGGCAATAATGGACAAGAACCGACTTCTTGCCAGCAGAGAGAGATGATCTGGACAAACAGTAGGAAACAGGTCTCTGCAGCTGTGTCTGGTTTGGTTTGGATGATGTGAGAATGAAGGAAGTCAAGAGGAGAATATTGCAGCAATCAAAGCAGAGGACAGTCACGGCCACATGAGCGTTCTTTCCATGGTATCATGGAAAGAGTGAGAAATCACGATTTTATAGGTGTGTTGCATCACAGAAAAGATCATGGGACTATCAACGGCGAAAGAGGGAACATGATGAGAATTTGGGGGAAGTCATTAAGCACCCCTGCTTTCTGTTAAGTTCTGTTCAAAACTTTACCTCTATTTCCCCCGAACTACTTTGTGCTTATCTTAGAGAAATGGGGGCAGGGGAGAAATTATCAAGTAGACAGAATATGACTAAATATCAAAGAAAATAAGAAAAAGGAACAGATGCCTTAGAACTTTCTCAATCAGCATACATCTATTGCATTCACCGATTGCTCCAAGTAGTTGATTCCCGTGTTATTTAGGACAGGGCTTAATCCCAGAGTACCTATAATTTTTTTCTCTCCCGATGCCCATCTTCATCTCTTAGCCCATATGGCACTTAGATCCCTCCACCCTACCATGGTACCCGAGATAATAAATTCCCAGCCTTCTCAGGTAGATGCCTCAGAAACCCTATGTCCTCCCAAAATATCTTTGCCAGCTCCTCCTCACTATCCTTTGCATAAATGCATGAGAGCAAAGCTATTTTTCCTGTACAGTGTTAGCTGTATAGTACACTTTGAACATTCTTCCAATTAGAAAGGCAGTCCTACACAGGCTTCACATTCAGGAGCCTTGTGTCTCTTTCTCTTGTATATTTTTAGGAAGCCTGACTTCTGATACAACGGACCTGTTTCTCAGCTACGTCTTTGGATTGCATCTGGATGTGTCAGCAGTGCTTAGAGGCACTTTAGCAAAGCCCTAGAGGAGGAGATAAATTGCACTGGAGACAGGGGAGAACTATCTGCACCACGTGTAATACACATGTTAACATGTATTATGTATGGCTAGGTTATATATATTATGCACAGCTAACATTTTTCACTTCCCTCTCTTTAATAATGAAAACGTCTCTAACAGTTCTGCTCTAGTCTCCTTACCCCCCTTATATTTGATAGCCTATGGAATAACCAAGGGTCAGCCTTTTTGCCACTGGCTGGGGGATGCAGCAGTCAGTGCAGTACCTGGTACGTCTGCCATGTTTAACTGTTCTCCCTTCACGCTCTCTTCAGCCCTCCCCAGCTGCAACCACGCCAGCGGGGGAGGGAAACCCTCACAGTCAAACCCAGAAAACACTTAGTGAAAACAAATAAGGTTGCTAAGGAACCATGAAGATAAACTCAAACCCACAAAATCCAGGAAACAGAAAGGAGTTCATGTGCTCTTTTCAAACACATACATGCCACTCAGTTCCCCTCAGTGCTCGGTCTGTCTCATTACAGTAGCACAGAGCTAAGGCTGTGATTATACATGCTGATTCCCCAAAATGTGGGAATCCCAAGAGCCTAGCACATTGCGCTGCTCAACAATATCTACCCTTCTTTCTACTTTTTTAAATTACACCACGCATAAAAAGAGCCAAGTAAACTTATAGTGCAGGCAGACTATAAATTCTATGTATATCATTAATTATCTATAATGATGGCAGCCTAATTAACAGTAGCAATGAAGATGCCAGCAGCACAGCTGCGCAACATCAGCATGCAAACCGAGGGTCCACAGAAGGCACAAATCATACCCTCCCTGCTAGACCGAAGAGAGCATGGGCTTGACTACTCATTTGCAACCCCACCTCCGTTTTACCACACAGGTACAGCCTCGGGAGCCGTGCCGCGCCCACAGGGATTTTCTTGAAACTGAATTTATTACTGCGCTCAACCCGTAAGTAAAGCTATCTCCAGTGCGTTGGAAGGTAAGAAGATGAAAGCCAAAGGAAAGGAGCAAACATGCCAGTGACGCCTTGCCTGTGCCAGGCAGACCCTGGGGCCACGTTTATGTGTTTTCGGAGCCCGGTGAACTCTGGAAGCAAGGGGCAATTGAGGAGAGGCAAGCCCCTCTCAACTGGGGCGAGGCAGGCCCCTTTGAGCACCACCTGTTCTGTTCCCCATGCACACAGCTACACTGCAGCACCTGACAAATGTCCTCACACTTTAAAAAGACTTTGGGAAATAAGAACATGCCACTAGAAAGGTTATATTTAGCCCTCCTATCTCCATTCACCTTGAGTTAAATCAGATACTCAAGATGTAGCAATTGGCTACCATGCAGAGGAGCAGTTCCACATGGCACAGGTCTGAAATCACATTAACCACCAGCCTTGTGGCTTGACCATTGCTTCACAGCAAGGCTGAAACTTCCCTGAAAGAAATGAGGTGAACTCAGTTGCTAATTTGGCTTCGTCCTATCTCATCATACAGAGATCAGGGTGGTTTGTTTCTCAAATGAGAACAAAATGGGAGCGTTTTCACTTCTCACTCAGAGTTTGCACCAAACAGCACCACTCTGAGTAGTACAAAGTATTTATTAGAAATGGAGCAACCTTTAATCCTTGCTAACAACACACCTTGAAAATTAGTAGTACGAAAAAGCATAGACTAAATATCCTTACCCTATATCCAGGTGAATTTCTCCTTGCCCCACATATGTAATGCATTTTGACTACCATGTGGCTGTATTTCACCAGTACAAAACCTAAGAATAAAAGGACCCAAACAGCCACAGGTGTGGGACATCAGGCACTTCAGGTTCCACCTTTAGTCAGCAGAGACAAAAGGGTGAGTAAGTGCACCTGGGGGTTCTCCCCATTGACCCATTTCCTGTGGTGGGGGACTTTGCATCTCTCAGAAGCCGAGCAGTAACCACAGGGGCCAACGACTCAGTTGCCAGCAGGTGCAGCAGCCCTCACCAGTCCAAGCTTCCTCTTCACACAAGGATCAAACCAGCAGCAGCATTAAACAAAACCAATGCCAGGATGCAACAGCTCATCGCTGAGGGCTACTGTTGAATAACTCTCACTTTTTACACTAACAGGATGTTAGATGGTCTTCATTACTGCTATGAAATTCACTTTATAAACACCAAATTAAGCACAAAAATCAGCTTCCAAATTAGGAAAATTACATCTTTTACAACTAAGGGCACCCTGTCTTTTACGAATAGGCTTTTACGATTACTTTTACAACTAAGTTTGTAAAAGACAGCATGCTCATTAGTACAATTCTTCTACAGCTATGACCAAACATGGCTTTCAGTCAAAAGCGTAGTGATTTGCACTTCAGAAAGACATGGCAGCAAATACAAATCTGAAGTAGTTTTTGGAATTATCAATTTCTCAAACACATGGTTATAGATCCGAGAAAAGGATTTAGAGAGCGCCATGCTACTTATTTTGTGTAACGGTACAAAAAAAAAAATATTTAGGTAATATATTGAAGATAGATACATTTATGCCCCCAAAAAGATCCCAAACTTTTAAAGCCCTTTCATTTTCACACTGCAAGTCTTATTAAACCAGCACAACAAGAACATTACGTGTGGCATTTGCGCAGTTAGGGCTCAGCTCTTGCATAAGGAGAGCAAAGCTGCCCAACTGCTTCCATCTGGGATGCAGAAGACAAGGAAAAATAACAAACCAACTATTTCTAATGTGACACCTCAGCTGATTACACTGAGAAAACTATCAAGAAAAGATAAAGTATTAAAAACATAACTAGGATGAGCAAGCTTGCTCTGTTCATGATAAAGTGTGGACACTTTTATTGCGATTACGCTAAAGAGCAGAGTAATAACTTCCAAAGAGACAAGCAGAATAAAAAAAAAGCAAGTTTTTTAAAATATGTTCCAAAACATAGAACATCACACCAAAGTCTCACTAAGCTCTTAAACTCTCACCCCCTTTACCCAAGTCTTTAACTGAATCTTGACTAACTCATGAGCACAAACTTAGGAGGAAAGCAGGGTAAGAAGACCGGTACCTTTCATGGTTGCTTCACATACTTCCATCCTGGGCACAAATCAAGCATCAAAGATTGAAATTCAAACTATAAAGGTTTCACTTATGCCTAAAGCAAACATCAGGTACTTTGTTACCATGGTGATGGATACAGTAAAAGCACCTTAATCACTCCGGATTCTGCCAAGTGTAAAGTAGGGCTTGGTGCAACAGTTAAGACCATAGTCTGGCATCAGGCACATGTTGTTGAGTTCACACTTTAGGAAATGGTTTACAGTTTACTGAGTACTGCAGTTGTGCAAAAACTGAAATACATGAACAATAAATGAACAGAGAAGTTGCGTTGTGTATATTATGCATATACACTACTCTGGTCCTGCACAGAATTTATAAGATGAGCTGACTGATCAAGGGTTCCCAACATAAGAGCCATAAAACTGGGAAACGAGTCGCTTGATTGGCATGTGTTTCCTAACACCAAGAGAATAAATACTCAGAAAACTAAGCAAGTTATATCCCATTTTTTATTTTAAATAACCAAGTTCCATGTTAAAGCTCCATACCCCCATGTTCCCTTTAAAATGACAAATCATTAAAAAGATTTTTTTTTTTTTATAAAACTAAAGCTAACAGCAGCTGAATCTTTTATGTCTGACATATTATATTACAATATACATACTAAATTTGCAGGTACAAAGAGTTTTCAAAGCTGTTCCAGATTATCAACCTGATTTTGACTTTTTGGGGCTAGCCCCACCATCTTCAGCTGACTTCTCTGCTGGCCTCTTTTTTAACCCTTTCATTTTCCGTGTCTGCAGTTTACTAAGATCTTGCTTCTGCATATGGATTCGACCATACGTTGTACCAAACACATCATGGGAGATATTCTTTTTCTTCTTAGGCTGTAAGGGAAGAACATCATTAGTATTTCTGAGTAGAGAGCGGCATGAGCTCTGGTAAGAAGCCAGATATCTGGCCTTGCCATCACCACATTCACCAGTAATTAAACTACCAAATCAAGTGCCTAAAGGCAAGGCCGCACACATCGCTTAGAGCTTAAGATTTGTTCTGTTCTTATATGCTACCAGAGGAGAGCTTGTGTGCCAGCTCATCACCACAAAAGTGCTGTGGCCACAGAAATATCAGTTGGCCTATATAAAAGTAAACTTTGGTTGAATATACAATAATTAATACTTCAGCTTTTGCTCTTCTTCACAGATAGATTTGGAAATAATACACTTTCCAAGGTACACACCTTCAGGGCTTTTGGTTGTTTTAAAGACAGCTTATAAAGGTCATCTGAAGCTAAATGTGTCCTCCTCATAACCAGATCTAATGAAGGTCCCATCTCTTCCAGTTCAATTCTTGGTATTTTACAGCCAGATTTCTTCAAAAGCACCCTGGAAGGAAAAAGCGACCAAAATACAACATTGTCCTCTATGATAAAGATCTATCCATCTTCCTAAAGGACAGGTTCAATCCTGTAGTTTGGAAAACTATTAGAAACAATTGCTACCGCTAACTTTATTATTGAGAAAGATGTCTGCCAATAACAGTTTACAATATACTAAGTCTCTTCCATCACAATTTGAACACACCCCAAATATAACCTGGCTAAGGTAACTTTTTTTTTTTTAATGAGACTAGTATTATCAGTCAAAACTCAGTCCTAGTACCCTGAAAGCCATATCACTCCTCAAATTCAAAATAGTGCCCTGGGTATTAATAGACATGAAAAATATTTACTACCGTTTACAGCAAAATAGTTTCAGCACTACCCAAGAAAGTTTTTTTGTTCGTTTGTTTTGAAGAACAAGACTGATAAAAATTACTTTGTTACAAGAGAAATCAAAACTGCATGGAACACAAGCTGTGAATGCTCACAGCCTGCTAAGGCAAGGCCGTGAACTGTGAGGGTGAACACCAATGCAGCAAGAAAGATTGTCTCGTCCTGCCTTTTCCCGTTTTTCCTTGTGTAGCACTGGCTGCAGCTTCCACCTATCATGCTCTGACAAACACCTAAGTGAGGAGAGTCCTAGAAATCAGCCCGAGAACAAACTAAATCTATGAAGTCTAAGACAGTACTTGGAATTCACCAAGTTAATTCACACCACCTTATTAATCCAAGCATATGAAGGAGCAATCCTCCTCGCTAGAAGGGGGAGCTCAACGAGGAGAGGAGAAGCAGGTTTAGGGCTTACGCATTTTCCTTCTGCTGGACAAGTTATGTGTTATGCTGGAACACCTCTACGCATTCCGTGTTTTAAACACAGCAAACTATTGCTCGAGCCAGTTCTATTACGCAACTACGAGCTACATTTGGGGAAAAGTTGGTAAGTGTACCAAAAAGCAAACAAATAGATAAAACACATACTCACTTATAGCTTCGCATGTAAATTTTCCCATCTAGAGCTGTGAAATGCAGAACGTACTCTAAACCAGCCAGACGAATACTGGGCACACTAGGACCTCTGAAGAAATCTGAAATAATATTTAAAAAGCATAAAAGCCAAGGTTCTTGGCTGAAAAAAAAACCCCAAACCAACAGATGACTATAATAAATTGGTTTATTTCATAATGGACCTGCATCACATCACTGAAGTGAACTCCTTGCCTATATAGATATTTTTATTTCATCTAACTAAGCAAGGCTATACATGGGATTGCTCTAGAAAAGCCAAATCCATAAGCTTACGGGAATCTCATGAAATAGCCGCTACCTAAAACTGCAGCCCTACGAAAACATGGGAGACAAACTTAACGTGACGTGTGTTAGCTCCTGCACTGGTGAAATGAAATGCTTATAGAAATCCTGACAGGAGCACAGTGACTTCCCAGAGATAATATAGTAGCAATACACACACTACGTAAAAATAAGCGCCTGGAGAAGAGCAAATATATTTTCAGAGCAGTAATTTAGTTTTATTAAGCTATTTGGGATAATTGTACTGCCTGTTCTTCTCGATATTCAGCTCTAAAGTCAGAAAAATGAAATGTGTATTATTTTGTGTTTAGGCCAGTTCATGCTCAGCTCAACATACATCACTACAGAGAAGCCATTACTTCCGATACCTGTTTAAAGACATTGTTCCACAAACTGGTACTTAAGATTCTTAATCAGAGCCAGATTTGGCTGAGTGCAAAGAAGGATCAAAACCCATACAAAATGGAATGAAACTGTATCTTGTCTACTCTTACCTACATTTTCTCTCACTGACTTGGGGAAAAAGTTTAAATATATAGTTTCTTTCATACCTCCCCCACAACAAACAACTGCTGTCCTTTAGGTAAACCAGTACTCGTCATTACAATTAATGTTTTCTCTATTTACTAAGTAACACATAACTACAAAAATAAGACACTTGAAATACTTGCTTAGTTTGCAAAGAGAACACTGAAATACAGGTTAAATAGAAAATGAGCCGTCTCTAATGCAGTTCTTATATCAGGCTATGAAAAAAAAATACTGTGCAGTCAGAGAGCTTGCAATAAGCAGAGCAATCTGTCCAACACACGCAGAGGGTGGAGAAAGAACGTGACCTTGACGGAGGGAACAAGGTGTGCTAATAAACATGACAGGGGAACACTGAAACATAGGAGAACTGCTAACACATGCAAAACACATCAGTCTTTTCCGTTCTGTCCCATTTTCAGATCCCTTGGTTAGTTGTCTTTTCCTCCACTACCTTTTTCAAGAGTATCAGCACCACAGTGACATCCAAAACAAAGTCTTGCTGGCAGATATCAGCTGGAGTCTAGCCAGGAAATTTCCTCAGTCAATTAAATATTCTCTCTCCTCCTCTTGTGGGTTGAGCTTGTAGTTAGAGGAAAAGTTACAAATAAAATACTTTGTTTCTGGCATATACTTTCTCTTCCCCTAGTTCTCTGTGGGTACACAAGCTTACATTTACAGTGGTTTTATTGGCAACATCTCCCTTTTGTATTTTCCTGTGGCATCATACATCTTTTTACCCACAGGATGGTCTCTTCCAAACAAACACAGGTGGACAGGAATTTCTGTTTCCTGGCAATGCTGAACAGCTGCAGAAACCTCATGCTTCAGTACACCTTGAAAGTTTTTTTTAATGTACTCTTAATTTACAACTTTTGCTTTGCTTGGACTAGAGACTTGCCTTCTCCTTTCTTTCCATTCCTAGTTCTTTCTCCCCTTGTGCTCAACATGTTTCGAGAACTTCTGATTTACTTTTTCCTGCAGAGAGCTTCACAGGATCTTTCCATTTCCAGATTAAATTCCTAAATTATTTTGGAACATGAGTCTACACGCTTCTTTTTGCATCAGTTCATATCCAAAAGCTGTTAACACTGTAACCTATGTAGCTATGGTTAGCATTAGAAGAGTTTAAACTGCATCCCAGACACTTCCAAGCCATCCCCTTTCTCAGACAGAAGGAACCCACAAATCTTTGAGACTCTCCAAAAAATCTGTGTGAGGAAGGCTACATGAAGAACAAGCTGTCGGTCAGTCTAAAACTGTGGAGGTGTCCTGGAAACCAACATTTTAGAAAGCGTATAAGCAAGTCACATAGCATCTAGCCATTTTTCAAGATGAAAAGGGTGCGCAATAACAGAACTAGCAAGCAGGGAGTGTTGTAAGAGATGCAACATTTTATAAATACAAGCATAAGAAGTTATTAGAATTTCATGAACTGCATTCCAAGAACTTATATCATAAATTAATTCCTACACTACCACATCAGTAGGCAGTGCAAACCAAAAGAGAAAGAATGGGATGTCTTTGCCTTCCAGGTCTCTGAAGAAAAACACAGTTGCCATTTACTTCTCCTAAATAACTTCTTGCGCTTCACAATTTAAGCAGGCTACGGGGTTTGGTTACCATGAAGACAATAACTCACCCTTGCCTATAATTTTACTAAGACACTTCTGTAAGATGATATTCCAAACATACACAAACCCTTTTGATACCACAAAGGCAAATGAGGGTTGGTTGTTCACCAGCATCGCTGGCATCACACTGCTTTGGCAACAAGAAGCTGTTAGCGATCTAACGTTCCCCCTGGGATCCCAACAATACTGCTACAGTAACAAAATATTTGCTGTTGTTGTTATAAAGACATTTTTCTATCTTTCTTAGCAATAGAGTGGTGGCTTAAAAGCACTATCTTTTGCAGGAACAGAAAGAATCAGCTCTTCCCTATCAGTTAAGGGCAATTTTGAAGCAGGTCAAACTATTACCACAATTATTTTAATTTGCTAGTGATACCTTCAAGCCTTTACACTCCTTAACCTTCCCCTTTGTCTATTGTTTTGCATCTAGGTATTTCATAGAAGTCATCAGAACATTAAGACCTGGAGTTCTTGGACTACATTCAAGAAGAAAGATTGGGTGTCAATTTGAGTACATTTGACTGCAGAGTCATTAAAGGCAAATAAATAAGAGAGGAGAAAAGACAGATGAACATCAAAGGAAAGAGGACAGGAAAGTCTAGTTAGTTATTTGGCAACTATCTAACGATGCATGTCTTCCATTTAAGGTATCAAGCTGTTTGATCATGAGGTGCACGAGCACATCTGGATGCCAATCACCAACACCGTGCAGATGCCTGAGCATGATACACTTCAGAAAATAATGCACCTTCTTCCCGCAGCGTAAATATTCATTAAGAGTGACGCAGACAGGCGGTATGAAAACTCACTTCTCTTTGTATTCAATATTCACCCATCTTCAAACGTTTATAGGCACACTTACTAGCCTTTCATCTATCCCCAGGAACCAGTCAGCTGTAGTGAGAGGATGCAAATTTTCTCCTCCCATGCTCCCTTTTCAGTCTCATTCCAGATAAAGCATCTCGCTTTAAGGAATTATAAGACTAAGAGGAAAAATCCCACCTCATTTCTAAGGTGTGTTTCTAAAGAGCAATCATTTATCGGTGCCTAGAAAAAAGAGCCCAACCAAAATTTATTTTATATGAAAGGGAGATCTTGCAAAGCTGTAAGATTATGAATCCAAGAACGGAAATGAAAGAACAAGACTGTTCTTACTGAGCTGGTTTCAGTATTTTACCAGAGCTTAAGAAAAAAAAGAGAAGTGATCTACTTTTAGGAAACCTACTAAAAAGAAAAACACCACCACCCTACTTACTGGATCTAGTTCTATACACATTTTTTAAGTGTCAAGAGATACAATACCATACAACTTCATGTCCCAAAAAGTTACCCTAAGAAAAGTATAATCATTTTTTGCAATTCCCTAGAAAAAAAATAAACCACAACGTGCTTTATCTTCCAGAGCTTCCAACCCTGAGACAGTAAAAAACTTTATGTCAGTGTGTTTACTAAGCTCCAAGCCTGTCTTGAGTTTACGACATGGCTATTATCTACAGCTCATTTTTACTGCACATGTTCTTTCCAAATACTCAAATCAATGGCGCTTTTGTTAGAACTGGTCAAATTTACAACAGAAAATGCTTTCATTATAAAAACACAAGCTCAATTGTACTGATTCAACTTTTTCCTAAGCAAAAACATCCCACTTTCTGAATTTAATCCACTGATTTCAAATTAGATACTTCAAAAGTATTAGTTGATTAGAAAAGCGATGATCCAGTACAATTACAAGGTAAAGACTTTTTGAAAAATGTCAGAATTTTCCCCCAATCAAATTTGTGAATTTTAGTGAACACAAAGTTTCAACTTCATAGTCTTTTAGGCTAGTCTTCCCCCCTCCCCCAAAGTCGTGATGATTCATTAACTTTAATTTCATGTGACATGAAATTTACAAGTGCCTGTGCTCGTTTTCTTTCTGTGCTGAACATAAGCAAACATTTATCGATAAACCCGCATTTCCCAACAGATCGTATTACTACAGATTGATGGAATCCTACTGCTCAAATAATCAAAATACTGACCAATAAGAAGGCTCTTCAGTCTTCTGTATTCTTCATTTACATCAAACATGTCACCAGCAAATATCAGCATAGGTTTTGTTCCTTCAGGACATTTACTGTTCTGTGGAATAAGAATTTGAAACGAGAACAAAAATTCAGACTGTGTCAGGGAACATATTATGGACTTAATAGGCGGTTAGCCATTCAATACTGAATGAAAAAATTCTTGTGACCTGTGATCAATATGGACAGAACAGACACTTTCTTTCAATGAACACCACTGTATGCATATGGAAGGACTTTGTTTTTAAATAGGTGAATTGTATTATTTTTTGTGCTGGATAAAAAAGGAGATTATTCACTAAAAATGTATAAGGTAACACCTTGCAGTGAAACAAGAGTGACTTTGACTGCAACTACTAACAAGGAAACTAAAATTAAAGGCAATTAATTCTCTTGCAATTCTGACACTGGAGAGAGCACATGAGAAAGGCCAGAATCAATCAATCAATCACCCAATGCTAATTTTGGCCAAATACAATTACTTGACTACAATTTCCCTGGTATAAAGAGCGTTACAAAGACACACCCCTATAAAAGGTAGTTTCTTCAATGCAGGCACACAGCGGGATTGAGTGCAAGTTTGCTGATGACACCAAGCTGTGTGGCATGGTTGACATGCTGGAGGGAAGGGATGCCATCCAGAGGGATCTGGACAGGCTTGAGAGGTGGGCTCATGCAAACCTCATGAAGTTCAACCAGGCCAAGTGCAAAGTCCTGCATCTGGGTTGGGGCAATCCCAGGCACAGATACAGGCTGGGCGGAGAATGGATTGAGAGCAGCCCTGAGGAGAAGGACTTGGGGGTGTTGGTGGATGAGAAGCTCAACATGAGCCAGCAATGTACGTTTGCAGCCCAGAAAGCCAACTGCATGCTGGGCTGCATCAAAGGAAGCGTGGCCAGCAAGTCAAGTGAGGTGATTCTGCTCCTCTACTCTGCTCTCATGAGACCCCACTTGGAGTACTGTGTCCAGCTCTGGAGTCCTCAGCACAGGAAAGATATAGGCCTGTTGGAACAGGTCCAGAGGAGGGCCATGAAGATGATGAGAGGGCTGGAGCACCTCTCCTATGAAGACAGGCTGAGAGAGCTGGGGTTGTTCAGCCTGGAGAAGAGAAGGCTCCAGGGAGACTTTATAGCAGCCTTCTAGTACCTGAAGTGGGCCTACAGGGGAGACGGGGAGGGACTCTGTATCAGGGAGTGGAGCGATAGCATGAGGGGTAATGATTTTAAACTTGAAAGACAGGAGATTTAGATTAGATACTAGGAAAATATTAGGGGGTGGAGCTAGATGATCTTTAAGGTCCCTTCCAACCCAAACCATTCTATGATTCACTATCCTTCTAGACTTTCCTGACAATTTACACACTGTGATGAAAATGGGGACCATAAAAATTCCTCATTTTTTCAGTGTATGAATTGCTTGATACAAAAGTACAACCATATGAAATATGTTTTAGCCTTGCCAAAACAGGCCATAAAGGGTGAATTTTCTCCAGGTTTAAATAATCAAGATGTTAGCTCCCTGTCTGAATTAAGTATAGTTCCCTGAAAACTGGCATTTATGCGCTACTGAAAGCTAAAGAAAGTTTCAGAATCATCTCAGCCAGCAAAGCAACCCTCTTTGGTTATAATTTGGGAAGAGGGATTTCAGTTTTAAAAGCCTATGCTAATTTATATAGGAACCTCCCACGAGCAGAAACTAAGGAATTTGTAACTCTAACTAAAAATGAAAATATTAGGAATAAACCAAGTCTGAAAAAAGAATTTGCAAAGAAAGTTGCAAGCTTGCTCAAAACAACCAAAAGCAAATAAAAAGCAGAGCACGAAAATAACATTCTGGGGTACACAAATTAGCAATCCTCATTTACCGCATTAAATGCTTTTTCAAACAACTCCTGCCCTTACTTCAAAGCACACAAAAAGCCAATGCACCAAAAAAAATCCACCAGTAGATGTCACTGAAATACTGAAGCAGCAATTCCTTACCTTCACATCTTTTAGGGATACAAATTTCTCAATGCCTAGCTCAATCATGTCTAGGACATGATAGTCAAACATGCGACCTGTGACAATAAAAAAAAGAAAATCCAGCTATTTAGATATTAATTGAAAACTAGATGTTTCATCCAAATAAAAATCCAAATGAGACATATTACCTATTATCAGGTTGTTAGGTCGCTTCTTGTTATGAGAGCCAAATAGGAACAAAGAACAATCTGATTTCTTGGAAAAAAATTCCTAAAGTCGAGGAAAAGAATAAAACTCATGAGTTCCAATTTATAGTGTTAAAAATATTTGGCAAAAGTATATGTCACAAACACGTGAGTTTAGGAGCTGCTTAATGAGAAGAGCAATTGCACTTACCAGAACAGTTTTGAGCATGTCCAGGTCTATGTAAGCTAAAACTGACAGCTGGATTCAAGGTTCAAATAGTAATTAATTTCTTTTTCTTATTTCCCAATGCAGTCTTAAAGATCACACCAGGCAATTTTTTCTTGCCATTTTATCTTGCCATTGCCATAATTCCTCATTATTTGTTTTCACGTAAGACACCTTCAACTACTACTCCTTGCCCAAAGAGTAAGTATTCACAAGTTGGCTGCAGTTGCAATGCCTTGTTCTAGTTACCCAGGTAAGCTTTATGCAGCATATTAGCTCTGCCTAACAGCTTCTTAACAACCAGTTCATTCCCTCAACAGCAAGCCTAGGAACATCTGCAAACATCTAATGTTCTCACACTTGGGCATGAAAGTCCTGCTACAGAGCAATTTCACGTCAATTTATTATTTAAAACTAAGATGCTACTTAAAACCAAGCCAGCGGTGACCATCACAGAGAAGATCTTTCCTCCAGGTGGAGTAGACAGAGAACCTGTTATGGTATTATGTCCAGAGACAATATTACAGAATTTTTTTTCTGAGGATGTCCAACTCCAAAGCCTTTTTATGCACTGCTGCTTCTCAAGGCAGCCCCTCATTCTTTGTATCAACTGTGGTTCCCAGATTTCTATTTATGCTATTTATCCAGTACTTCGCAGAAGTACCAGACTTTCTATACCTGAATTTAGCAGTTGTGAAGCAGAAAAAGCCACTGCATCTCCTCCCACCCCTGCAACAGCAGCAGCTCAGAGAGTGCAC
The DNA here is from genome assembly GCA_947846985.1 of Fratercula arctica. Classification (NCBI taxonomy): domain Eukaryota; kingdom Metazoa; phylum Chordata; class Aves; order Charadriiformes; family Alcidae; genus Fratercula; species Fratercula arctica. Next base: position 74,144,571 of record CANTUZ010000003.1, read on the forward strand.
TGCATCTCTGCCCCTCTGGGAGGTCAGGAGAAACACCCCCAGGAGCAATCCCAGGCTGGATTAATTGCATGTACAAATCACAGCTCAGCACTGAGCTCTGCCACCAGGTCCCTGAAAAATACTGATTGTAGACAGATCAAGAACAGACCAGAGACTCCCCTTGAAACACTTGCTCATACAGCTCTGTTAATCACTGTGCATTCTCTAACAGCTGTACAGTATTTTATTAAAAAGCAAACTCAAATGCCTCAAATATGTCCTGCATATATTGCAACATCACATACGCTGCAAAATTGCTCTTTTAAAACACTGCCTGTAACCAAGTTAAAAAAAAAAAAAAAACAACAAAAACCACTTAACTTGATTTGAGTTTCCATACCTTTCTAGTCTCTGATTATTCGTTGACACTGTTCTCAATGACCCAGCCCCATTGTTTTGAGGTTACAAGAATTAAAATTCCATGTAGGACCCCCTTTTAAAATATCAGAATGATTTTAGGTGCCTTGTTTTCCCAGAAATTATCAGAAGTTTAAACCAGTGGTCAGCTGATGATCAGCCAATTCCTATATGACTGTGAAACTAAGTTATGCAGCTATGGGATTGCAAGAGGTTTAGTTTCAGCAAATAACGTCACGAATCTTTCCTCGCTGCCTACAGTAAGTTTTCCATTCCATTCAAGATATTTTAGGGCTGGCTGTGTCACTGTGCTTCATGCCAAGAGCAGAAGAGAGGCACATAAAACAACTCCTCAGCATCAGTATTAACACAGACTAAGTAACGTTCTACATTGGTGTATTTATGTTGCAAACACAATGATTTTTTTTGTTCCTAACGCATTAAAAATGCTTTAACTCAACTGTCTAAACAGCAGCTCCTTTAGCACTTGCTACTGGCTGCCTTCACTTTTTAATAAAGGATCCTGAATCCACATTTAACTGAAATTGCTCAATTATCTGGTGGTTCTTGACTCAATGTTGGAACAGAACTCTCAGCAATCATCTCACACCTGCACAGCTGATGCGCATGTTTGCATGTGGTACCCTGCTGGGCTTTTCTTCCTCTACTCAAACACAAGGAAAAGTCCCAGAAAGCTATGACCCCTCCCATTTAACTATTTTAACCTATGAATTCACCAAATTGAAAACAAGTTGTTCATAAGCTATGGCACTTTAAAGAACTGGTTTTCAGAAAACCAAAATAAAATGCTTTATTTTTCCTTTCATATCACTGTGACTTATAACAGTGGTAGAGACTCCTAAATTCGCCTGTCAGTTTACAGAAACATGCATTTATGGTAAAGACAAAGTCCTCACAACATGACAATTCTGTCTTGCAGCCAGAGGGAAAAAATGCCTACTGACACCATAAATCTAGACATAGTCCTAACCTGCACCTTACCCAAACTCCCTATAAACTTTGTTTCTCATCTAGTTCCTCACAGAGTAGTAGAAAATTACTCTCCAATAAAGTTCTTCATGACTTCAAGGCTGTAAAATGTCATAAGAGAAGATGTGGTTTATACTTACCAATGATGTTTGATCCTCAAAAGGCCTGGTAACGTTTTTCCTGAGGGGAAGAAAAAAAAAAGAAAAAAAAAGATTAAAAAAAGACAGGCTCAGATAAGCACTTCTAATTAGTTCTCTGATAACATTCAGATTCTGCATTCTACTGTAAACTCCACCATTAGAGGTTCGGTTTTAGTTCAAACCATAAGCCATGTCAACACTGCCAGGAATTCCTTAGTGCTACTATTACCATTTTAAGTACTTTCCTCCATGTTTTCCGTCTCCTGGGGCCTGACTTCCAGACACCACCACCAGTGACACTTCATAAATGACTGCCTTTGCTTGTTCATCCAATGTTAAAGGTAGCTATTACAACTAATGTCCCTGCACTACATCCATACAGATACTGGGTTCCCACTTTTAGCAAGATGTACCTATCGTTATTATCTGTAACTCAAATTTGTAGGAATTTGGATATAAGAACTCCAGCCTACCCAGCGGACACAGAACCTCGCTGGCTGTTTGTACAGATCAGTCAGAGAAGCCAACTGTTCAAGTCTGCTGAATCCCGCTCTGTAACACCCGGCACAGAACTGGGCTCACACCGACATTGATCACATGTAGCTTTTTTCCAGTCTACTGAAATTTATGATGAATCTCAGCCACCTTCTGCAACCCTGTCCATTGTTTGAGCCCCCATACCAGACAGCATCTCTAGTCATGCTTTGAAATCATAGGATCACAGAATTCTCTAGGATGGAAGGGACATTTCAGATCATCTAGTCCAACCATCAACCTAACTCTGACAAAAAACATCACTAAATCACATCCCTAAGCACTATGTCTACCCGTCTTTTAAATATATACAGTGATGGTGCCTCAACCACTTCCCTGGGCAGCCTGTTCCAATGCTTAATTACCCTTTCAGTGTAAAAATTTTTCCTAATATCCAATCTAAACCTCCCCTGGTGCAACTTGAGGCTGTTTCCTCTTGTCCTGTCGCCTGTTCCTTGGGAGAAGAGACCGACCCCCACCTCTCTACACCCTCCTTTCAGGTAGTTGTAGAGAGCCATAAGGTCTCCCCTCAGCCTCCTCTTCTGCAGGCTAAACATCCCCAGCTCCCTCAGCCGCTCCTCCTAAGACTTTGTTACCAAATGCTGTCTTGTCAGATATCAAAGCGAGACCACTTACTTTTTATACAGTACAGCAAAAGGCTTCTTCACAGCATACTGCAAAAGACAAAGTTAAACATGTGTTATCCCTAACACATTTAAATACACAGCACTGTTTTCTAAAACCCAACCACTTACATGATCACACAAAATACAGTAATTGTATGTGGAAATCAACCTAGAAAAGAAGTCCCTTCAAAAGGTCTGCTCACAGTAATGTCCTTCAAGTTAGTAGTACTAACCTTGGTTCAAAGTTAATTGCAGAAGTACTTATTTCTAGACACCGAGAAATATCAAACTAACTGAGAAACAGCTGAAATCAAAGCCATGTAATGGAATTGCTTTGCTTTTAGTGGCATGAGGAAAAACAGGGAGTGAACAACAAGCTGATTATCATCGGCATAAAATGGCAAGAAAACAACAAAGCAAGGAGAGGAAAGAGTGCAGGAACAGCTGTAATATTTTCGGGTATGGAGTTAGGACACAAGATTGGTAAGTCGTAGGAGAGGCTGAAAGCTCTGTATCAATACACTTAAGCAGTTTAAAGGGTTCTGGGATATGACTTCAGCTGTGTGATCCAGTACCTAATTCTCTCATTTTCAAATGGACTTGCAACACTTCACCTTATATGCTGGACGACCATGGGAAAAAAAATTAATTAAGAGAATGAGCTCAAAACCTTCTGGCAAAGAAGAAATTGGAAGAGAATAATCTCCATCAATGGGTAGATAACACCACCTTTGGAATTCCAGTCAAGGAATGGGGAGAGTATGAAAACATTGCTCTTGCAGCAGAGAATATGCAAATTGTAAGAAAAAGAGAAAGGAAGGTACTCTTAGCATGGCTCAAAAGGTTATGCAATTAAAGGCTGCATACTGTGTCCAACAACTTACAATGTCTTTAAGCACTTCAGTCACTGTTAAGTTTGCATTTCCTCCTTTTATGAGCATAGCATTTTTCGTATTTTCTTTAAGTTTGGGTTCTCTCTTCTCAAGAAATCTTTTTGCTCTCTTAGTTTTAGGCTTTCTGTAACAATAAATTAACAGTTAAAAACTTAAAATTGGTAACAACACCCTACACCGCAGAAAACAGTCTAAACAAAACAAGAATTGGAACAAGCTGCATTCAAGTAACGTTTCTCAGTTACTCAAACTAATCCCAACCTGCAGAATTGCAATCAATGCTAAAAGCCCAGTCTTGGATGAATCTGTTTTACTGCCACTCCTCTTCCTCTCTGTCCCCCCACACGCTACCAAGGCTGATTTTACACTCTTGGGCTTTTCAGTTTCTGCTAATTTAGAGCTTAAGCCACATCAGAATTCCCACAGACTACTGACAGGCTGAAAGCTTCCCTCACACCAGCTTCTTACCCAAGTCGGAGACTTGCACATGAGAAGGAAAACAAAGTTCCATCAACAGCATCTGAAAGAAAAGCTCAAGTACGGTGCATCTGTTGGCACCAACCAGAGAGCAGCGCCCTGCGTTATTTAGGTGAAATACACCAGCCTTACAGCGGCATAAAGCTTATATAAATTAATAACTACACGGCTCGAGAATCACAGAATGGTAGGGGTTGGAAGGGACCCCTGGAGATCATCTAGTCCAACCCCCTGCCAGAGCAGGGTCACCCAGAGCAGGTTGCACAGGAACGCATCCAGGCGGGTTTTTAATGTCTCCAGAGAGGGAGACTCCACCACCTCTCTGGGCAGCCTGTGCCAGTGCTCTGCCACCCTCGGGGTAAAGAAGTTTCTTCTTCATGTTGAGACGGAATTTCCTGTGTTCGAGCTTGTGCCCATTGCCCCTTGTCCTGTCACCGAACACCACTGTGAAGAACGACATTTCTTCACTAGATGAACGTAAAGCTTTTAATGCCTTCTCCGTGAAGCACTATATTTATTTTCTTTTTTAAAAAACAAACAAACAAACAAACAGCCCCGCACAGGTACTTCCAACCACAGCCGAAGACAATTCTCTCGAACAGAACCATGCAAAATCCAGCACCAGCCGGTCCCTTTCAAATCACCGACTGCATAAGGGCGGTCTCGCCAGCAATAAAACGCCGCCAGCGCCCGGTTTATCCTCCTTCCCGCCCGTTTTCCGTGGGCCTTTTCTCCCTGCCGGCCTTCCCGCTGGAAACCCTCCCCGCACCGCCGCCGCCCCGGACCCAGCTCACGCTCCCCGGCGTCCGGGAAAGCCCCGACCGGCCCCGGAGAGGGGCCGACCAGCCCCGCCGCCCGCCTTGGCCTCGCCGCCGCACTCACACCACCCGGTCCAGCGCGTCCATGGCTGCCCGGCCGCCTCACGCGCGCGCCTCACGTTGCCAGCGTCAGGCAAACATCATCCGGTACGTCACATCCGCCGCGGACAAGGGGCGGGCGGTGAGGAGGGAGGCGCCCTTTTCCCGGGCGTAAGCGACGCGTCCGCGCTACGCAGCGGGTGCAAATTAATTAATACCGATAGTAGTAAATACCGATGCAGTTGCGCAACCGAAGGTAACGGCAGCAGCGGCCGGTCAGCTCCTTTCTGAGCTTTCCGCTCAGCCCGGTGCATCCGCGACCACATTAACGTGGTGCAGCTAGAGCAGGCCCTTTTTAAGCCCAATTTCCCCCCAAAATTTACTTATTCGGGAAGACCGATGGAACTGCTGTGACTGGAGAACACGGCCATACACGCAACAGAAACCAAATACCAAAGATTGATTTCTGCCTACAACGCCTAATGCGGTAACATCACTTCTAACATCACCATCTACTCAAAAACCTTCGGTGGGTTGGGCGGAGTTGTTAAAAGTTGCTCAAATTGTTGCCTTTACCCCTTAAGTTCGCCGTTTGATTGCCACTTGAAAACCGAAGGTATGAGAAAGGCAAAATACCCAGCAAAATCGCGCCTGGTAGAAGGCCCCTTCGTCGCCAAATCTTTTCTGAAGTAGCTGCGGGTTTTTTTAATCTTTTAAGTGCTGACAGTGAAAACGAATGCTGATTTTATCAGTAGCCTGAAGACCATGTACAGCGGCAGCTGTCACAACACGCAGAGAAAACGTGCTTAATAGCAGCCGTGGGGAGGAGCCGTGGGGATGCTCTGGCGTCCCAGCACAGGGATATGAGCCACGTACAGCAACCAGGCACAGCTGCTTACGGTGGTAATCCTACCTTTGGCTATCGTACTTACCCAGTGCCCTTTTCACTCCACACCCTTCCCACCACCAATTTTGAACTGTACTTGAAATAACCTTGTTGGGCTTTTTGTTGGGCGAAATCAGTAAAGATGCAGAATTTGCTATCAGCAGCAGTGGACTCTAGCACCTGCTTTCTGGGAGGATGGGGGAAAAGATGGGTAAAGAGTGAGAATGGTTGCAAAAATTAGGGCTAATAATAGTAAAAACAAAAGTTTGAGCACTGTAAATAACATCTAAAATCTAAAAAACATTATTACGAAGGTGCTTATCATCTATGATATACATAAAATGGTAAAAAAAAAAAATACTGATACCCAAATAAACTAGAACAAAGAAAGAGCTTCAATAAACTACTGAAAGAAAAGGCTGAAAAAGGTCAGAAGCCAGTTCTGCTAGAATATACTTTGCACATAATTAAAAAAAAGTAAAATTACACATACACAGTGACAGATTTAGCAATTAGTTAAGAAAACATACGAGAGAGTTGCTATGTTCGCATGCTGATGGAGAATACACTGAGAGAAGCGCCTCTCTGTTCTGAGAGAGGACAGCGAGCGCTTTCTGCCCTCAGCCCGCCCGGCCGCTCCGGCAGGAGCTTCAGCCGCCAGCAAGCGCAGCCCAGCAGCACCAGCACTGCCCACTGCAGACCAGCGCGTACATTATAACCATTCATAACAGTCCCAAGATCATTATTCCAGTTGTAATTACCCTCTGTCTCTCAGCACCACACAAATCAACTTTGAACAAGGCTTTGAAACTTCCACTACTGCAGTTAAATCCAGACAGAAGGCTAAGCGGCCTCCCTGAAACCTGAGGTGCAGACACAACCACCTGAAAGCTCCGTACCCAAGCCAGAGGCATACAGAATGTGTTCCCTCTTCTTCCTCCCCTTCCCCCACAATTCCAGTTGTTTCTACATGGAACAACAGAATAGCAGAATTGATGGTTTGAAGCTCTTGCGCTGTTTTGATGACTTACCTTTACTGATCCTGTGCTGTGAACAACACTGGGGGTGAACTTCTCCTCTGATCATTACTAATTAAAGTAGTACCTAATTATGTGGGAATTAATTAGGCATTCCCATCCTCATAGCATTGTTGCAGTTAATCTATTCTGAGGGAGGCAGAGAAAGGTAGGAGGAAGAAAGGCCAGGAAGAAAATGTTTTATGTTTAAAAAAAATGCTGCGCTTTAAAAAACATTATCATGAATGCACCACATACTCAACTTTTATATGAAACACTACGTGACAATATCAATGATGTAGCAGTATGAAATATCAACACACAGACTAGCCAGGGGCCACAATACAGTCACATGGATCAGTTTGGGAACCACTGATGCATGGTTACAGCATCTTAGGCATAAAAACCTCCAGAAAAATGCCAGAGGAGAAGATCAGAGCCAAGCAGTTACAGGGAGCGGGGGAGACTTCCTATTGTATAACATACATTATCTCATATAAAAAATGGGTGAAGCAGGAGTGACAGATGCCTCATTAATCCTAGATTTCAGTTTTAGAGGTTTTCAAGACTTGACGGGACAAAGCCCTAAGCAACTTGGCCTGAATTCAGTGCTGACCCTATTTTAACTAGGAAGCTGGGCGAGAGACCTCCTGAATTCCCTTCCCACCTGAAAGATTTCTAAGGTCCATCAGGGGGACAAAGGACGCTAGAGAAAATCCAAACAAAGCAATCTGATGAGTAATCAAACAAGTAACAAAAGCCACACTTAGTTGATTTTTTCTTTCCATAACTGCAGTACAAGAACAGACACAGCATGCAGCTGAATATGGCACACAAGGTGAAGCTGTACTTGAAAAACTCAGAACTTTATTTAAACAATGATTTTTTTTTCCTTTTTACAAAATGTCCCATACTGTACAATACATCAACATTTTTCTAAGGTAGGGTTTTTTTTAATTATGTGACCATTTCCTCTTCTTCAATTTTGAGGTAGATACACACACATTTCCAATCAGCATTTTTAAAAAACACTTAAGCCCTCACCACTATAATCCAAACATAAAAGCAATGCACAAGAACACAATGCCCATTTTTCCACTGTTAGTTGCTCAGAAAAACTGAAAATCGTGTCACAGCCTATACAAAAGTTGTCATTCAAAAATTGGCCCATTAACTCCATGACGAAATCCTGAAAAGATCAGAGCTGATATCATGGAGGGGCATCGTCTAAGGCAACACTTCCAGAAGGAGAATCCTCTGCCCCAGAACCAGGGCTGTCGGGCAGAGGAAGGGAAGCATCTATTTCCAAGCTGTGCTGCTTCTCCAGGTCACAATTCATGTCAGAATTTCCTCCGCCACTCACCTCTCCCTCTGACTCTTCAGTCAGTTTGTCTTGGGCCTGAGTTGACTCTTCAGAATCTTCTTTTTCACGCAGAAAGCTGCAAATCATATTAGGCCTGCTGTAGGAAAAATCCCTGTCCTTAATCTGTAACCACTCCACTCCACCTGACGCAAAGAAGGAAAATTTATATTAGTGACAAAAAAAATTTAGAGTTAACAGTATTTTTTTCTCAGTTAATTTGACTGGTATGAAGGCTGAGCCTGAGCAACACTTAAGTAAAAGAATCACTTAGGATAGCAAGATGTCTTTCAAGAACTTGGACCAACACTAATTTTTGTGGTGAGTCTCACCATTGGCCTTAAACCATTCATTTTCCTTGAAAAGTAAGACTATGAATAACAGAAAGGCATTTGATAAAGAAAGACCACCTTAAAACGAAGAGAAACTTAACTGTTGATAAATTAACAACAACATGCATAGGCTAAACCAGCTTAACCAAGACATACAGCTACAGGTTTTTATTCAGATGCTGGAGGCATTGTGTATGGTTCAGTGATGTCACCAGCTCCTCTAACATCCTGCATGCTCTTGAATCAAACACTTAATCAAGGCTGACACTCCTAAGCATAATCCATCCATGTCCCTATGCACAAGAGCAGAGGCACTAACCAACATTCTCTTCGCCTTCCTTCTTCTCTGTCAGAAGTGTCCGTGTCATGTTCAGCTTCTTCATTGTATGGCACTTGTATTTCAGCTGTACTTTTTGGTTGCCTTCTGCATCTACTATGAAGAGAGGAGAAAACACAATACCCAAACCCCAATCATTATAGTGAATTCCACTATCAACTGAAGCAAGATAACTATTATTTTTAACCTCCCAGGCTGCCACAATGAACAGGACATAAAATCACAACAATTACCATACTCTGTGTTTTCTTCAAAAACCACACAGGTTCCCAAGGTATCTATGGAAAACAAAGTGAAAAAGTCTTAGAGACTAATTTTAGAGAGCTTACATACTGCACCCACTGGCACAGCTCTCTGAATGTTCTGACTTCCAGCCCCTCGCAAATGCCCAGCGCTGGTAACCCACACTGCCACCTCAGAAAGAAGACAGGAGTATCACGGTCATTGAAAGTCACTACAAGAGAGGACTCCAGATCATTTTCTTCCAGACGAATGTTGTAACCATAAGGCAAATGGGAGAACTACAGATTATACAACATATCAGTCCTGCTTATAGGGGAGACAACAAGCACTTACTTCAAGGCGTTTTATGTCCCACATTTTTCCCTGCAGAAATACCAGCTGGTGCAGCCCACAGTCAGCTTCCAGGCATACTTTCCAATAAGTAACATGGGTGCACAGCTAATTTAGCAGTGAACTCAGACTGGTGCTGCTCTGTACAGTGTTACACAAACACCACCCAGAACTTCAGCACCTCACAGGCCTGTGTTCTCCATTCACAGTGCAATTAACTGACATTAAGAAAGTTCTTTGGGTCACAGGAAAAAAAGAGAGATTGTATCCACATAATTTTTCCTACCTTCATACTCTCCTGCAAATACGTATCTGTCCACTTGTAAAATGGGCCTCTCTGTCTCTATTCCCTACAAAAAGAGGGACAAAATTGCACAGATGTCAGGTTTCTGTTATTCCAGGCAAATTTCTTGCTGTGAGACTAGAGAAGAGAGATACAGCAGAATCCAGATTACATCAATTCCTTGAAAAGATAAATAGTGTAAAAAAACCAACATAACGGGATAATAGTAAAATCAGTATTCCATAGCACCGTAAATGTGAAATAAAAAGTTTATTTTGGTACTGAAGGAATGGATTCCAGACTGTAAAGTTTTCTCAAACTATCAGCTTCACATGAAGAAGAGCACATCTTTAAAACAGGATTTATGGAAGCGGCTAAGAGAGCATAGGAGAGGCCATTATTTTATAGAAAGTAGCAGAATCCTCAAAGAATGGCAAGACATACAATTAAATCAATATTTATTAGTTTTAATGGTTACAAGTGACCCCAAGGTCTTCTACAATGTTAAACATTAGGGGTGGGGGGAGAAGGACTTTTCTTTCTGTTTTTGTAGTAGGTTTAGTTAAGCAGTGGTAACAACTGTTACAAAGGGTTTAGCCAATGTTACTGTAGAATCAGTGCACTGTAAAAAAAAAAAAAACAACAAAAAACATAATGACCATTTTTTTCAGTCTATCATCATACATGCTACTTTAAGTATATGAAATAAAAATAATAAAGCAGATAATACTGTTCTAGTAATAACAAAAGCAACAATGCTGAACGGGTATAAGAAATGCTCTAGTATGTTAAAAAGGACAAAAGAAATTTAAAGCAACCTGCAGCCAACTGTCTATTTAGGTTACAGAAAATTATTTTTAAAATGCTGTTATTTCCTCTAATAAATTAATTTAACTTCAGTTTTAAATAAGCAAATAAAAAATATACATGTTTGCATGAAAAAATTATGTTATTTTCTAAACTCCAATTAATACCAGTTCTGTAAAGCAGGAGAACACTCAAATTCTTTGGAAAAGACACAAGGTGAAGAAGTCCAGCATAAAGCATCACACCAGCACGAGAAGTGCAACTGCAGGGTCACAGAAGCTGCTCTGATTACTGCACATCTACATTGTGAAGGAGTTGGAAATTGCTGATATGTAATTTTATTTTTTTAAACAAGGAGTGGGAGAGTAAAGCAGCAGTTCTATCAGCTCATTCCCTTCCTTTGTAGCAGAGCTTTTCCAAGTACACAGGCCAGGATACCATTATTCTTAACATAAGATACACTAGAAACAATATTTTGATAAAAAGCAATGCCTGAACAGAATCATAGAATTGCCTGGGTTGGAAGGGAGCTTTCAGATCATCTAGTCCAACCATCAACCTAACTCTGACAAAAACCATCACTAAACCATCTCTCTAAGCACTATGTCTACCCGTCTTCTAAATACCTCCAGGGGTGGTGCCTAATTAAGGCAAAATTCTTCTAATAGTATATTATGAACATCAGCGTTATTCGGGACATGAAGATAAGCACATGCTAAAAGTTTTGAAGATTTACCACTATGTGGTAAATTGTGTAAAATACAGAATATCGCAAAGGTTGATAGGAATTTCTGCAATTATCGTCTTATACTTTTAACAAACAGAAGTATCTAAGATCAGCAAGATTCAAACTCTGTGAGCCTCTTTCTGTTGCACAAGTTGAGAACATCAATAGCATTAAGGTAACATGTAGAACATATTTGATTGGGTTTTTTTTTTTTTACAGAAAATTAATAAGCATTACTAGGCAGCAGCATTAAGGTTTTCAATATCCAAAACTTTATTTCTCTGGCTGATTGCATTTGATTTTGGACTATGCAAAAACGGAGACTGTCTTCCCCTTATGTGACCAGCATCACAGAAAACTTGCTAAACAGAATAATGCAAAGCAGAATCTTTTATTGGAGTTTTAACAACAGTTGTCCATTATGAAAAATCTCAAGGAATCCTCACTCTGTGGAGTGAGCACAGGTAGATTTGGATACGAGTAGGATACAGTACTTAAAAGTTTTTCTAGCAACATTACAAGAGAATCTCAAAGGACAAAACTTAAAAGAGTCAGATTAACACTATTGAGGAATATGTAGCCATTCAGCCACCAGTAATGAAACAGCTATGTAATACATTTCAAGCGACTTAGGTCAGATCCAGGAAGCAAATCTGCTTGCAAAAGCATATCGAACCAGTGATGGATAAGTTATGAATTCTGATTGTATTTCTACATTCGAGATTTTCAGAATTGACTTTACCACCTCACATATATTCTGATCAGTGGCATACCCCGAGAAGTTCTCTTCCATCTTTGCAGTCTTTAATAAAGGTCTAGTTTCACAAAGTCTCTGCATATCAGTAGTACTTGTACTATCTACCTACACAGCTCACATAGTCCAATTAGATTTTGAAAGGCAAATAAATTTTGTCCCATACAAAGTGATTAAACAACTCAAAATAAAAGGAAAAGGACAGGTAAGCTAGATTCTTGCAATAACCTAAGTGAAGGAAACAAAATCCAAAACCGTTTACCAAATGCTTAAGACCCAATTATCCTTTACATTTATAACACTTGAACTTGCCAGGCAGTATCTGCAAAAAAAAATTGTAAATACAGTGCAATTCAGAAAGATTTTGGTTTTACCTGTCAGCTGTGCTCAAATTATTTGAAGAAATGTGCTTAACTATTTTTTTAAAATGTGTTAAATGTATCATTTTAAAAACTGAACTAAGAGCTTGAAATTGGAGGGGATAATGGCCCTAGCTTGTTAATACTTCTGAAAATACTTCCTTATATTTACATAATACTATATTCAAAGACCACATGCCATTTCTGACATAGAGAAGCTCACAACCTGCAGCCAAATACAGCCAAGCCAGTACACACAGTGCTCTATCAAAGATTTGATCTAAATGTTATCAGCTTCAAGGAATTTAGAAACAGCCTCAGTCCCTTATTCACATGCGTACTGACTTACCCCTTTCCTATTGTGCTGTAATCACTCACCAAAATCTTGCATTTGTTTTCACATTTTTCTAAGAAGTCTGAATCAATAATTCCTGATAGTTCCACCATGACCAGTTGCTCCTACAAAATAAGTTTATACCATGCATCTGTAATTGATATATTTGAATTCTGGAGAAAAACAAAAGAAAAAAAAAAACCACAACAATCAGCCCCATAAAAACCCAACTAGCACACAAAGACCCAGAATAAGCAGACCCCAGATCTGACTTATTCTGCATTTTGTCTGGAGAAAATGGCAGACAGATAATGCAATACCCAGGGGGAACGCAGCAACCCACTACTCCTTCATACACCTGTTTCACACCCAATTTCCTGTGATCTTCTTCCTGGCTGGACAGGGAGCTCATTTTTCAAGGGTGAAATTGGCATGTGTAAGTGACTTATTAATTATAACAATATGGCCAATTCCATATTCCAAAATGCATTTTCTAAAAGTTTAGTACCTACCAAAATAAGACACCATAGCGAGAGATTAAGTTTTAAGTCTTTGTAACACTTTGCCTTGCAATCAATTCCTGTTCGTAATTCCTTACAGTTTTTGGGAAGGAAAAAGCAAAACCAAAACCAAAACCCAGCCACCTCAAAAATGCTTTTATTCAAGGACAAAAAGTGTTTTCAAGAATCATCATCCATTAGATACCCATGAATACACACGGTATTAGATGAGCAATATTCTGTACTTTCAGATGTTACGGGGTAGGAAGCGACTGAAACTGGAAGATTGCTTTCTGACAACGTTGTTTTCCAGAAAACCGTAAGTGAAACAGCCATAATGACGCCGCTTTCGGGACACAGCCTTGGAGGGGACAGAGAAACCCGACATGCCCCGTGCCCGCTGCCAGCCCGGCGACTGCCACGGCGGCCCCCCGCTCGCCTCTCCTCCCGCCTCCGGCCTGCCCCGCCGGCCCTCCTCCCGGGAGAGGCCTCGCAGGGACACGGTGAGAGGAGAAAACGCACCCTCTCCCTCATAGTGGCTCCGGGGCCGGTGCTGAGCCCTGACGGCCCACAGCACGGAGGCCGCAGAGCCCCTGACAGGCAGCCGGTCCCGGCCCCCTCAGCACCGGCGGGGGCTGGGCCGGGCCGAGCCCACAGGCAGGACACGCCCCGAGGGGGGCCGGCCGGGCCGCGTCCCCTTCTTCCCCTAACGGCGCTGCACGGCAGGGGTACGCCCGGCGAACGCGTCCCGATGCCGCCATCCACCAACCTCCACCTCGTCCTCCTCTGCTTCATCTTGCCTCTCGCCCTCTTCCCTGCTCTCTGCCGCCGCCATGTCGCCAGGGACCGCCCCACTTCCCCCACCCCTCTCTTCTCTCGCCTCAGCGCGCACCGCGTGCGCCCGGCGCCGCCATTTTAGGGGGCGAGCGGTCCCGCCTCCCACCCGCGGCGGCTGGAAACGGCCCCAACGGCCGCGGCAACGGCGCCGCCCCCAAGAGGGGGCGACTGCGGAGCGGTGGGGCGTGAGGAGCCGTCCCTAGGCGGTGGGAAGCCGGAGTGTGGTGGTGCTGGGGGGAGGGGGGCGGCGGCTCCTTGGGCGCGGGGGTAGAGGGTGAAGCCCGGCTGAGGGAGGAGCCCAGGGCCGCGGTAAGACGCGAGGCTGTGGGAGGAGGAGGAGGGACGGGCAGCGGCAAGAAGGGTGGGGGAGAGGAGGAGCGTCAGCCCCGGGGGAGGAGGGTTTTCCACCATATATGAGGGTTTCCACAGGCGCCGTTCTCAGTCCTCGTTTTCCAGGTTGAACCGGGGGCATCCTCCCTGCTAGGCCGAGTCCCCATTTCCCACCCAATCCTAGTAGCCCCTCTCTGCACCTGTGCCACTCGTCCCCCTCCTTGTGTGCTAGCCTTAATGTGCGCCGTGGCAGATTAACTCTTGCCAAGCCCTTCTTCAGTGGACGAAAGGGAAATGCTTTGCTTTGTGCATGGTTACATCGTATTTGCTTTTTTCACGGCCCGGGCCTGATGCTTTCCGGTTATCTTGTCAGGTTCTGCCCGATTTCCGTTTGATAAGGATTTCTGAGATAATGTGTTAATTTATTTCTTTATAAGTGCAGGATGTTGCACTCCATAGTCCTTCAGTCTCATCCTGTTTTTTGTAATGCTCTCCCTTGTTTTCCTTCTGTATGCTGTGTTTCTGATTTTGTGCCAAAAGTCTCTTTCTGCTCATTGTGTCAAAGTCATTAATTAAAACGTTAAATAAAACCTGATCCCAAGAGAGTTCACTGTAGATTTTCTTCCAGCCTCTGCTTAACCTCTGCCTTATATAAGATAAACACAAATGTCAACGTAGCACCATATCAAGTGTTTAATAATGTCCAGATATGTGTAATCTAATGTGTGTCTCCTTCTCCTGGAAAAATCACCGATTCCAAACATATAAAGTAAGTTTGGCAGGATGTTTCTTTAGGAAGCCAGCATTTAATTATTCTTTTCTTAGAGCTTGTTTTAGAATATTGCATACTGTTGCGGTAAGAACAGCCTATAAGTTTGGATTGGTTCTAAATACAGAAAAAGATGCTGGGACATCTTACCTTTTAGTCAGGCAAATGGCAAAAACTTGGATTTTGACTGCAGGGAATAATAGCTGTGGAACAGATGTTTGGTATGTTACAAGTGTTAACTATCAGATATTATAAAATAATAGTTTGTATCATTTGCTTAGTGTGGGCTTTAGAAAATAACAAACATAAGGTTTTGAGTATTTGATTTCATGTTCTGCCACTAGGAGGAGATAGGTAAATAAAATGCTTAGAGAGCTTGTTCAACATTTCTGATAGATGTTTTTAATGACCTTCTGACTTTTAAAGCTGCATGTAAATGTTGGTAACTAGGTAGTTGATCTTACGCTGTATGAGTACACGTGTAGTAAACTCAGTCTTTTAATAGTTCTTAACTACTGGTTTCTATTTATTAAATTACTGTATTTGGCAATTACATTTTTGCACGAGGTTTTCCTGTCTTTCCATAAAATTTTTGTTGTTTTAAAAAGGTTCTGCCTGAATAAAGTAGAATAAACTCTGTATTCTGAATATATATTTAAAAATTAATTGTCAGAACTGATGGTGCTTCTGTAACATTATATTAATATGGTCGTTCTCTTTTTATAGATGGGAGGAGGTTAAGTGACTTAACTAAAACTACAGAAAGCCCTTACAAGAACATAAACATGTGCCAGATCAGCCTGTGTAGATCATAGACTGGCATGATCTGCTGCTGACGGAGCCAGTACTTTTGATTGCTTTTATACCAGCCTAACTGTCATTTAGCATCCGGGGTCATCTCAGACTCCTGGTTATCATGAGTCCAGGCATGCAGTTGGGTGATGGGAAATTTTTGGTGCATTAGTGCCAAATGTATTTTAAAATAGACTACCTCATTGTCAGGCTAAACTTGCCATGGGCATTAGTGGTTTGCCTTGGTCTATTGTATCTTGGCAAGAGTATTTCGACAACTTATCTCTTAAAAGAGACTGTCCTCAGAGTCTGCCAGGGAGATTGAACTGCTTGATGAGATAAATATGGAAATACACGTTTTGAGGATGCAGGTGTTGGGTTTCTGAGGCTTCGTCTAACAATCCTGTCAGTGCTTGAACAGATTTATGTGTGCATGCTGCCAGAGGCAAATACCTAGGTGGCACTTAGGTCAATTTGAGTCAGTGACAACTAAATGGTAAATTCAAAATAACTGATTGTGTTTGAGATCTATGTACATAACACATATGCACTAGTTTCAGTGGGTTCACTTGCAATTTAAGCATGTTAATGCATATTTTATTTTGGGCCCTGAGGTTTGCAAATTTTAGTTGTGGAAGTTCATAGATTAGAGACTTGGATTGCCTACTTTAGGAAACAAACATTATTGCAGTTAAGGCACATTACAGGAAATGAGAGAAAGTTCACTGAAACACATAATGAATAAATTCTGGCTTTCTACTTTGTCTCATTTTTCCATTTTCTTTTGATTTTTATCTTCATGCTTGGAATTCTTTCACAATCCTTTTGCAGAAGGCAGTTGCCCTTTCTCCATTTGCTCTTGAACACTTAACTTTCTTTGTAAGGCCCTGGCACTAGTCTGTTTAAGAAAAAGGTTAAATGTTTTGTAAAAACACAGGGTAAGATAGAGTCTTTGTTTAAGCTCTTGATTTTTGTCTGTCTGTTTAGACTGTGAGTGCCTCTGGTGGAAAACCTTTTGTATTATGTGGTGAAAAAACCCACAGAATTTAGTATTTAAAAAAATATAATAGATCATATGTGTGCATGTATACACCCATTATAAATACATAGACAAGTGGAGTCCCTCAAGGATCAGTACTGGGACCGGTCTTGTTTAACATCTTCGTCAGCGACATGGACAGTGCCATAGAGTGCACCCTCAGCAAGTCTGCTGACGACACCAAGCTGTGTGGGGCGGCTGACACGCTGGAGGGAAGGGATGCCATCCAGAGGGACCTTGACAGGATGGAGAGGTTGGCCCATGCCAACCTCATGAAGTTCAACAAGACCAAGTGCAAGGTCCTCCATCTGGGTCGGGGCAATCCCAAGCACCGATATAGGCTGGGCAGTGACTGGCTTGAGAGCAGCCCTGAAGAAAAGGCCTTGGGGGTGCTGGTGGACGAGAGGCGCAACATGAGCCATCAGTGTGCACTAGCGGCCCAGAAAGCCAATCGTATCCTGGGCTGCATCAGGAGAAGTGTGGCCAGCAGGTCGAGGGAGGTGATTCTCCCCCTCTGCTCCACTCTTGTGAGACCCCACCTGGAGTACTGCGTCCAGCTCTGGAGCCCGTACTACAAGAAAGATATGGACATGCTGGAACATGTCCAGAGAAGGGCCATGAGGATGACCAGAGGGCTGGAGCACCTCTCCTATGAGGACAGGCTGAGAGAGTTGGGGTCGTTCAGTCTGGAGAAAGGAAGGCTCCGAGGAGACCTTATAGTGGCCTACCAGTATCTTAAGGGGGCCTACAAGAAAGCTGGTGAGGGACTTTTTAGGATGTCGGGTAATGGTAGGACTAGAGGGAATGGATTAAAACTAGAGATGGGTCGATTCAAACTGGACGTTAGGAAGAAGTTCTTCACCATGAGGGTGGTTAGACAGTGGAACAGGTTGCCTAGAGAGGTGGTGGAAGCCCCATCCCTGGAAGTTTTTAAGGCCAGGCTGGATGGGGCTCTGAGCAACCTGATCTAGTGGGAGGTGTCCCTGTCCATGGCAGGGGGGTTGGAACTAGATGATCTTTAAGGTCCCTTCCAACCCAAACCATTCTATGATTCTATGTATCTGTACTGCTTGCTGAATTGACTGCCTCAGGAGAAGGGTGTTGTAGTTTCTAGGCTCATTTTACATTGGAAGTGTAACTAAAATTGATGATGTGACATACGGTGATTGCCTGTGAATATTAGAAGAGACTCCTCAGTAAAATGTTGCCATGTATAACATAATAATGCAGTGCTGTAAACTGCAGAGGAACGCAGAATAAACTTGTAAGATAATAGCGTGTATTTCTGGCTCTAGCCAGGGTTACAAAATGTAAATCAGCCCCAGGACAAAGGTAATTTGCTGATAGTATTACAGAAGATGATTTCCGTTTCCATGCAGCTACATTGCTGAGCCTCTTCAATCAGGAATTTGCAAGCCAAACCAGCTCATAGGTGTCACCAAAAAAGACCTGCTGGATTCCTTTGCTTTTGTCTTTTCAAAAAGCTCCTTAAAGATCATGTAAGGAAATCCTAGCAACCCGATTAGACAAAACACAGTCAGAGAACTGTAGAGTAAAATAAGGTGTGCTTTGTTTCCACAGTGCTTATTCTGTTTACTATGTCAAGTCTAAGACTATGGAGTGAGATGCAGTAATTAGGAGGGAGGGAAGGAAAAAGTTGAGTGAAGACCTTTCTGTTCCACCAGTTCTTAATCTAGGTGGTCTCACTCCTGTTGTCTTGGAATGAGCATAGTCAGAGCACAGTAAGAGGAGGGAGAAGGCGGGCTGGGAGGGAGACTCGGGCACAGGTGATCCTACTGTAGTTTGCTGGGCTTCTGCTTTACTTTTAGCAGCTGGAATCAGATTCCAGCATAGTAGTAGATTAAAGAAGGGGTTAGATGTTCCCTGAGTTTTGTGCTCAGGGGTCTGGAGGCTTCATGCCAGCCTAGGTGTCATAGGCCCAGTTGTTACACAAGGCGGTTAGTCTGCCCAGGCACTTGTTACCTGGCCTCTGCTTCCCCAGTCTCTTCCATTTCATTTCTACAGATGCTCAGAGCCAGATCTGTCATGGTAGGAGCAGGGAAAGTTGAGAAGCAGCATGTGAGAGCATCCTACCACCCATTGCATCTTAGCTGTGAAAGGGGAATTGAGCTGGGAAGGGCTGGGGAATTGGAGGTAAAGAAGAGGCAGGCAAGGGTGGGAGCTTCTTACTGAGAACCCTCTTATGCCTGCCTTATATGTGCATATAGTGCAAACAGCGCCACTTCTGTTATTCTGCAAGAGCACGCTGTCCTGTATGGGAGAAGAAGCACAGAGGAGTGTTCTCTCCTGCTTCCTGGCCTGAGGTAGCAGATGAGAGGAGTTATGATCAGGAGAAGCTTAGGAGGAATTATTTTCCTATTCTTTTTTAAAAATAACTGAGAAACCACGCATATCAGCCTCCCAAGTTCTGCCTCTGGACAGAGATTACTAACTTGTTTGCTATGTAGCCCCTTAAAAACTTTTTGGAAAATCCATGCTATATATCCATTCAGCGTCTGAGATAGTGGATTTCACTGAGCTTTTCTTTGTCTTACTGGAGTAGGTGGCTTTGAGCTAAAGCCGGTGTGCTCAGAATTGGAAAGGATCCTCTTCTGGGCCCAGCTGTTTCGGCTGAACATGCTACTGTCTCCAGCTACTGCCACTGATGAACAACAGGAAGATATCACTCCTTAGGCTCATCTTAAATCATACATTTGATTTTTTTTAAGCCAAGTAATAGCCTGTGAGATTACAGAATGGTTGAGGTTGACCAAATGCTTTTTTAATATCTCCAAGGATGGAGACTCCACAAGCTCTCTGGGAAACCTGTGACAGTGCTTGGTCACCCTCACAGTGAAAAATTGTTTCCTGATGTTCCAAGGGAACCTCCTGTGTTTCAGTTTGTTCTTATTGCCTCTGGTCCTGTCACTGGGCACCACTGAAAAGATCCTGGCTCTGTCCTCTTTGCACCGTCCCTCCAGGCATTTATATACGTGGATAAGATCCCTTTTGAGCCTTCTCTTCTCTAGGCTGAACAGTTCCAGCTCTCAACCTTTCCTCATATGTCGGATGCTGCAGTCCCTTAATCATCTTTGTGGCCCTTCGCTGGATTCTCTCCAGCATGTCCATATCTCTGTTATACTGGGGAGCTCAGAACTGGACGCAGCACTCCAGGTGTAGCCTCTCCAGTGCTGAGTAGAGGGGAAGGATCATGTCCTTTGATCTGCTGACAACACTCCTCCCAGTGCAGCCCAGGCTACCGTTAGCCCTCTTTGCTGTGAGGGCTAATTGCTGGCTCATTGTCAGCTTGCTGTCCACCAAGACCCCAAGGTCCTTTTCTGCAAAGCTGCTTTCCAGCTGGGTGCTCCCTTCATATATTCATGCCTGGGGTTATTCCACTCCAGATGCAGAACTTTGCAATTCCTCTTGTTGAACTGCATAAGGTTCCTGTCAGGCCATTTCTCCAGCCTGTCGAGGTCCCCCTGGATGGCAGCATGACCCCTGGTGTACCAGCCACGCCTCCCAGTTTTGTGTCGTCAGCAAACTTGTTGAGGGCACACACTGCCCCATCGCCCAGGTCATTAAGGGAGATGTTAAACAGGATTGTATCCAGTATTGACCCCTGGGGTACACCGCTAGTTACTGGCTTCCAACTAGACTTTGTGCCACTGATCACCATGCTCTGGGCCTAGTCATTCAGCCAGACTTCAATCCACCATGCTGTCTGCTCATCCAGACCATACTTCAACAGCTTGTCTAAAGCCTTACTTAAGTCATGGTAGGCAATATCCACTGCTCTCCAAGTCAGTCATTTCATCGTAGAAGGTTACCAGGTTGGTCAAGCACAACTTCCCCTTGGTGAAGCCATGCTGACTACTCCTGATGACTTCCTTGTCCTTCACATGCCTTATTTCCAGGATTAGCTGCTCTAATTCCCAGAAATTGAGGTGAGGCTGACCAGCTTGTATTTTCCTTTTCAAGGTGGGAATGACATTTGCTTTCCTCCAATCTTCAGCCTATTATAATAGGCTGCCCAGGGAGGTGGTGGAGTCATCATCCCTGAATGTGTTTAAGAGTCATTTAGATGTGGTGTTGGGGGATATGGTGTAGGGGAGAACTTTGTAGAGTGGGGTTGATGGTTGGACTTGATGATCCCAAGGGTCTTTTCCAACCTGAATGATTCTATCCATCCCAATCATCATGATGGATCAAAAATTACCAAAGAGTGGCCTTGCAATGACATCAGACAGCTCCCTCAGTAGTCACCCATCAGGTGCATCCCATCAGGGCACATGGACTTACGTATTTACTTTAGTTTGCTTAAATATTCCCTGACCCGATCCTCTTCCAGCAAAGGTACAGCTTCCTTGCTCCAGACTTTCCTCCTGGTCTCTGGGGCCTGGGGTTCCCAAAGGCTGGTCTTGCTAATAAAGACTGAGGCAAAGAAGACATTAAGTACCTCAGCCTTTTCCATGTCCTGTGTCAGCAGGGCCACTGCCCCATCCAGCAGTGGGCTCACATTTTCCCTAGCCTTTCTTTTGTCACTTATGTACTTACAGACAGCACTTCTTGTTGTCTTTGACATCCCTCACTGGCTTCAGTTCCAACTGGGCTTTGGCTTTCCTGACCTCATCCCTGCATGCTCGGACAACATCCCTGTATTCCCTGCAGGTTACCTGTCCTTGATTCCACCTTCTTTCATTTTGCTTCCTTTTTGTGGCTGAGTTTGTCTAGGAGCTCCTTGTTCATCCACACAGGCCTCCTGGCATTTTTGCCTGATGTCCTACTCATTGGGATGGACAGCTCTTGAGCTTGGAGGAGGTGATCCTTGAATATTAACCGTGTTTCCTGGGCCCTGTCTTCCCTCCAGGGCCTTATCCCATGGAGAGTCCCTGAAGAGGTTAATTTTATCTTTTTGTCTTTTCCTCAGGGGCAAAGAGCTTAGCTGTTAAAAATAATGAATGCTGCCTCCTGCACACAGCAGGCTCAGAGCTCCTGCATGGAGTCCTAAAACTGGGATCCTTCCCAGTAAAACTCAGCAGGTGACAATCTTCTGAAACAGGTGGTAACAAGTAGGGAGTAAATTATGTTACTTGTTATCCAGCTGGATCAGAAGGGGATGCCTATCTATAGAACCGAGCTGCTAATTTATGAAACAGTAATGTTTGGAATCTTTTATATGACCTCAAATTATTTGGCATCAGTTATTTGAGATACTGAGATGTAACATTCTTGCTCCTGTTGGGCTGAAAGTAATCGAATGCCCTTGACTTCAAAGGTCACTGGAAGTACTCATTATTTTTCTGGGCCAAGCTCGTATTTAATCTCAGCTGGCCTGTCTGTGTTTGTTTAAAATATGTTTAAAACAAACTGATATAAAAGGCACGTGCAATTTTTTTTTTTTTTTTGCATACAATTATGTAAAAGCAGAAGGTTATTTCTGTTTCATATTTATTTACTGATTTTGATCAATGCTCCCAGGGCTTACTTTTTATTAAAGCGAAATATTTTTATTGAATTGTGTTTTGTTTTCCTTGTACATGAACACCGCTTTGCGTATTAGTGAAGTGCTGTTAAAAGCATTTTTTTACACACCTCAGGAACTGCCAAAGTGGTTTGCAGTGCAGGAAATAAAAAAATACTTATTAGTCAATCTGCATCAGAAACATCAGAGTCTTAATTCAGTAGGCTTTTATTGAGGTGTAACTTGGCAGCAGTCTGGAATTCCTGGTAGTTCAGTGCTTTTGTGGGTATGCCCACTGACCTACGGAAAGTGTTTCTCACCCAGTATAAAAAGAATCATATTGCTGAAGCCTGAGGGTAAATGCTGCATGAATTTGTTTTTCTTACTGTGATATTACTATGAGGTGTTAGAATGTTCCTTTTCCAATGTTAGTTCATACTATATGTGGGTGGAATCATAAACACATTCTGTATCTTCAAAGAACAGGATAGAACTGACAAAAGCGAGGCAGGAAATAGTGAAGAGCAGGCAAACAAATTAGCCCAGTTGTACAACCAACAAGAAGCATCCACTGACTCAGTTCTCTGTGCGCGCATCTCTGTAAGTACTAAAAATCTATTGCTCCATAAACGCCAAAAATTCCAAGTCCACAATAGGAGAATAAGAATAGCTGGTTTAAACTGGGATAGTGCGATATCGTGCATGTTAGACATTTGAGGGAAGGAGGATAAACACTGTAACACCAGCTATAAATTGTGTAGGGAAGATGAAAACAGCCTTCTGCAGTGCTAAAGGATGTTAAGTCAAATCATAGTTGAAATATATCTTTAAAAACAAGTAATATACAACTTATATGAATTCTAAATAGGAACGGGTCTTGTTAGGACTGTCTAGGTGGTGACAACCACTTCCTGATAAGGAAAATCAGACACTGTAAAAGCAGAAAATAAAAAAAAAAAGATTGTCTAAGTGCTCTTGAGTATTCTAGGTAAATGCCATATTGATTGGAGTCATGAGACGAAAATTCTCGGTGCCATAAATTTTAGACTTCTTGGAGTGACCAGTGAAGGAACCTACAGGATAAAAACTAACTCTGGGCGTGATTCTTGATCACTGTTGTGCATGATGCGCTTCAAACTGGTTTTTTGGAAGAGCCATTCTGCAATAGTGATATTAATGTACTTGCAGTTGATGCTCTTGCACCAAAATTAAGATCCAAGCACCAAAATTGGATTACAGAGTGCTGCAGACTGTGTCTCTTAAAAGAAACTAAGCTGCCAAGGAATAAGAGGTTGTTCTTATGGACTGCTTAATGGTTAAAAGGTGGGAAACAAAGGGTAGGAAAAAACAGTCTGCTTTCAAAATGAAGGGAGATCAAATAGTGGATTTCCGTGGGAATTTGTAGTGTTAAACATATTCCTAAATTATTTGTTTTTTTTAAAAAGTGGTGGAAAGTGAGGTACTGAAGTTGGATGATAATACTGTGTTTTCAAGGGCTGCAAAAATGAAAGCCTGCTGTGAAGATTAGCCCATGAATGACTGGATGGTAAAATGGCAGGTGAATTGCAACCGTTCTCTGGCTAAGAAACTCCTGAGCCAAAGATTGCTAAAGACTGAGGAGATCTACAAGGTGAAATACCTTTGCATGCTCGTCCTGCCTGTTCTGCTTTTTTCCAGGTGTTCATTACGGGTTGACTTCGGCTTCAAGGGTACTAGCTCAGTGCGTGGCTGGTTTGGTCTCTTAAGTTCGGTTCAGAATGACAAAACAAACAGGCAGATCCCTTTCCAAAGTTTGTAAAGGCCAAAAATTTACATGAACTCAATGGGAGAGTAGACAAGTACTTGAAGGAGGGATCCACTGGGAAAAATATAATGGGCAAATCATATCAGGCTGAGGACAGCAACTGAGCTGACAAGTGGGGAGTACAGCGTATGTACTTGTGTTCCTCACAAGGTGGACACTGCTGCGGGCAGCATACTGAGCTAGCTAGACCCAAAGGATGAACCCTTGTACGACCCCTAAATTCTGTTCAATAGCTTAATTTTTCATTCCAGCTATTTAACTCGACTGTCTCTTCTACAGAAGCAGAGAAATATAACACAGTAAATAAGTCACAGCAGATGACAGAATGAGAGCTGGAAATCCCCGTGAAGATCCTATTGTCAGTTAACATACCATGACATTTGGTATGCTTACAATTACTGCTTTTACTCGTGAAGGCATCAGTACCTCAAAAAATGCTGTTATTGAGCTCTTCAGTAATTCTGTGTAGGAAGGCTGTGAAAAGTACTGTTGTGAGTGACTTTGAAGCCTTTAGAGCTACTGGAAAAGTAATTTTGAGAAGTTGTGTTGGCTTGATCTGATGCAGAGCCAGTGCACTCACCCGCTGGCAGCGTGTCTTGCCTCTGTTTCCAAGAGGAAGGGAGGGTAACAGACGGGGAAGAAGGACCTAAATCTAGGATGCAAAGCACACTTACCATTTCCACTGCGTGAGGAATACTGTTCAGAAATGCCAAGCAAAAAGCGAAAAGGAGGAAATTGTCGTGGTTGACCACATTCTTTCAGTAGTTCTTACCTTCCTGAGCCACCTCATTGTTCAATAGATGCCGTGTTTGGAAAGCAAGGCAACCACTGCAGCGCGATAAGCTTTCCCATGACAGTTGGACCTTTTTAAATGTTTTACATGTATTGCTGTTCTAAGAGGACAGTAATGCTTTAGATGCGACAATGGAAATGACATGGTCACAAATATTAGGTGGCAATGTAGAAGCATTCTATAGAGTATCAATTTCCTGCTGCAGGACAAGATGTAATTTTTTGTATGTATTTTCAATAATGATGAAAACATTGACAATAAAGCAAGTTAATGGATCTGTTAATTTTTTTAAAGCTGTTTCATAGACGTGCACAGGTGCTACACTCGTGGCTGTATTGACACAAACTCACACTGCCGTATCCTGTAAGGTTTTGTTGCTTCGTTTCCAGTGTGCTTTGCATTATGTAGTTAAAGTGCAATTATTTGGGGAACCAATTCTCAAAAATAGCTTTTGTGACAGCACACAATGCCGAGGGCCGTTTGAGGGTGTATCTACATGGATGGGTGCAGGGAGTGACACGTTTGCTCTGCCTGTGCCCTGAACCAGCCAGCTGGGAGCCAGCTCCAGCGTAGCGGCTGTGTAGCTGCGGTTCGTGTGCTGCTGGGCCTGAGTTTTAATAAGGCTGGCTGCGAGGCAGGGTGTATTAGCTTGGGCTCACAACTCTGCTAGTGTGGCCACATGATTTCTGGAAAGAGACCGGTCTTACGTCCAGCTGGCTCAAAGCGCGACTGGAGCAAAGACATGGCCATGTCTGTCTATAAGCCAGTCAGAAGTGCAGGTCACAAGATGCAGCTTGAGAGAATTTCTTTATATTTCTATAGCTGCTGTCAATGAGATTTTTGCCTTTATTTAAAAAAAAATTAAAAATCCGTGCTAATAATTGCCTCATTATTGTACAGTAAACTCATGATATTTTCAATATTTAGGAATGAGCACTTTTGGTTTCTAAACTATACCAGAGCAGATTCTTTTTTAAAAAGAGTGATTTTAAAGATTTCCCCTCCCCCCCCAGAAAAGCAGACGAACAATCTTTTTAAAAGGCAAAGGACTTTTAGCCTTAAGGCTTAAAGACCTTACTTACCATCCCTTGTTACGTACATCTGCAGGGAAGCAGAGCTGTTTTTTCCCAGCAAGCAATTGAGAGAGGGGGATACCATTGTCAGCGCAGATTCCAAATGGGGCCTGGGCAGCTCTGGAGGGAGTTATTAGCTGCCTGAAAATGCCTCAGCGGGACTTACAGCTGATTTGATTATTTTCTTGCTGTAGAGATCTGTTCTGAGAAGAGAAGAATTTATACCTTCTCTTGTGGTTTTCTGAATGGTGGATGGACTTGAGCCACTCTATACAGGTCTATAATAAAAATGGAGGCTATCGATTTCTGTTGGCCTTGGCCTTTTTAGCTTTATTTATTTGCTCTCTTGGAGATTTTGAAGGCATGTTGTTTACACTCAAGATCATCTCTTACAGTCAGCAGCAACGCACATATACTATACCCTCTACATATAATTAATTGAGGATTTTCTTTTCCTATTTCTGTTCTTACGGGCACGTGTTGTATTTGTAGTAGGTCCCCAGTGGGTGAGCTTCTAATACCTTCTTTTGTAACTAATTTTGTAACTTTATTGCAGTTCCTGTGTTCTGAGTAGTTTATACCGGATAAAATGTCGTTCATTGAATGGTGACCAATGCTAAAGTACATTCATCTGAACGTGTGTTACATGAGTTTTTTTAAAAAAAGATTGCTATTAAGTACTGCTTTATCTGCCAGGGCCTTCACACTGTAAGTGAGCAACAGAATTATAGGAGACGAGAGGAGATGCCTGTAAGTTTAAACTGTCATATCTGTGTTTTGATCTGATATTATTGCTTTATCCTCCCTAAAGGATTGAACATGACATTCCAAGTGTCAGACTTGAAGATCTTAGCCACAAAGTCCATCATTATTATCTGTCATGGGCTCAGGATTCTCCTGCAAAGAAGTAAGAGATTACTATTTTAACAAATAGAAGTTTATGTTGGCATTTAGACACATACGTTCTTATGAAAAAAACCACCAGGTATCAATTTTAAGATACCAAAACATTTTTTAAGGGGACAGTTTTTTAAAAGGTATTCTGTCAAACTCCAAGACTTTTGTCTTTAAGTGATAGTTCTATAATATAGTACACTTCTACCATGCATGAAAGCATGCCCAGTCACTTGGAAGCAGAAAAGTTTTTCCCACTGTAGGAGCTACAGGGTAGCACCTTGGACTTTCCCTTATATTCAGCGTGTTAAAACACATAATGATGTGTAACTGGCACCGTCTCAGTTTCTTTAAGCTCATTCAGCCATCACTGTTCTGGAAACCAGAAAAGGCAAGGCAAAACATCGCAAGCATTACAAATACCCTTCTGTCATCTTCATTTTGGGAAGAATCCAGATGGAAAGATTCTGCTGATACCAGTCCAGCTTTGGACTGGTCTGGGCAAGGGACTGTGTGTTTGGTAAGAGCTACAGAATGGCCAGTTCTGGCACTGCTAGCAAGAACAGTGGTCGCTGCCAGCATCTCTTTTACTTCATTTCTCTAATGAGCTCAGAATTAGCAGGCAACAGCCCTGTGTTTGTCACTAGAAGCAACAAATAATTTTCTCTCTTGCCTTCTTCTGTGCTGTTCCAGTCAGCTCTTCTTCCCGCATTAGCAGATACACACAGTGACCAGCAGTAAATGATTCATTTAGTTGGCTTTGCTGCTTCCCTGGAATTCCCCAACTGCATCCTTTTTTTTTCAGGAAGTGTTCTCAAGAATTTTAGAAACTATAAAACTAATCCTGGTACAGCACTGAAACAAGGGATACTATGATGAGCTGTCTCCCTGCTGGAGACAGCAATAAAACCTCAAAAAAGATTCAACCTTTACATCCTTAGGCTGGTGACTTTAATCAATGTCATTCTGGTTACTCAGAAGAGGATGAGTAGTTCAGATCTCTTGACCTAATTTAAGATATACCATGGTTTTTTTATGTATCCTTAAGATTGTCTTATCAAAAGAATCCTCATTGTATTGGGGGGTCAGGGTAATTACTAATGAAGGATCGTTTCATTCAGCCTCTGCATGTTGCTACCTTTTCTAACAATCTACCACCAGTGCTTAAGTGAAGTAGAATATCCTTATGTCCATACCGTATAACTGGTTTATAAGATCGTGGAAAGAGTAAGGCCTTCCATTCCTGCCGCAGTCCTACCAACTCACTAGAAGTCCAAGTTTCAAGATGAAGACCTACAGGTCACGTCTCATTCCCGTTTGGTCCCTAAAGAGTTTAAACACACAGTTGTCTGTTTTCCTGGGCGTTTTCAGGTGATGTCAGATTTAATTGTATTTCAGGATGTTTATCGGTACAGTAAAATCCTGCATGTCTCTTTTGGATTGTATGGCAACTTGTACTTATGCTTCGTGCTGTGTTGTTCCGCAGTCTGGCTGCACTCAGTGTATTCTTTAGGAAGGAAAATCACGTCATATTTATATTCCCATCAGTGTACAAGCAACTGTTCCTCAAATCCCTGCAGGGTCCCTGTGGTGCTGGAAGGAATGATCCAGCATCTGCAAAAAGGCCTAACTTCAGATCTCCTTGTTCCATCCTGGGATGCATAAAAATATATCTTTCTATGGAAGTATAGCAATCCGTTAAGAAATTGTACGGGACGTATGGTTCCTGGAATAGCAGAAACTTCACATCACGCTGTCTCAGAGCTCAGGCTCTATTGCCAGAGGGCAATTTGGTTAGATTTGCAGGTAGAGTGATCAAAATAATTTAAAGTGCTTTCAGAGTTTTGAACAATCAATCTTGAAAATTAAGGATTCCAAAATAAAAAAAAACCTCAAGGAACTGTTACAAAAATGGTATTCTAGAATTGTTTATATTTTGTGTGTTTGTTTATAATTTGCATATTTATATACAAATATATACACGTATATTTATTTTGTATCAAAAATACATATTACATGTGGAATACAGAGATTATATTAATTTCTTGAGACACCATCACATAAACTGAAAAAATAGAATATTTTGAGAGATTCACTATGGACTGAGCGTCTGTTTCTGTAACCATCTATTTTTTTGTGGTCTAATTCTCCATTTTCCCAAATCTTTTGAATTGTCTAGGGATTTGTATACAATACTGCAAAAAACAGCATGCAGAGTCCTGCACACAGAAGGAATCAAGCGGAGACGTACCTTGCTCAGAGCTTCCACTCTTTTTCAATTAGCGCTCGACCTAATAGTTTTATCAATATGCTTTTCTTTTAAGAGACATATTCTTAGCCCTCCTGTGACTGCGACTGGCTCTGTATAATGTATATACGTGTTAGCTCTTTTCTCGTAACAGACTCATGTGTACGTAAATACATACAGAATCATACCAAGCAGTACCCTCCACTTACATCCTTCTGATTTCTGAACAGATTGATACATATGTGTTTATTTCAGACAACGACGTATTTTGCAAACTCTTGGCCTGGGCAAGCAATGGTTGCTTACAAATAGTACTAGCGTATTTCTCCAGCATATAAAGAAGTATATTTATGTTATAGAAGATGAAGTGCTCTCCTGCCTTTGCTCATTTGAGATCTAGATCAGGATACAAATGTAATCTATAGGTCAGCTTTTGCACTAAAATCCTATAGTCAAGCATTATTACCTTAAGAAACTGAGAAGTGGCTCAATGAGACGGCAGTTGTCCAAATCCAGTACAAATAACTAGGCTTACAGTTCTTTAAAAAGGAGTTAGGACAGTTTTATGAAAGCTGGTTTAAATATGTGATTTCTATGTGTCTCTGTAGTATTTTCTTTATGAAAAATAAAAAAGGATAGCTTTTCCCAGTAGCTGCAGCATTTCTTACCTACTGCTTGACATAGTAACATGGGGAGTTGAAGAGAAAATCGCTGGTTTGTAACTTCTTGCCTGCTCAGCCCTTCTGGGTGGTCTGCATAGTTCAAATATTTCAGGAATGAAGTATTTAAGAGATTACAATGTTAAGAGAGCAGGTAATCAGAAAACATATCTTCTGTTATGTAGCAGCACGCTAAATGGAAGAGTTGAAAGGCAGAAATATAAATTGTTCAGCTTTTCCATGTCATGGCACTTAACAACAGAGTACAGCTGAAATAAAATTTTCACAAAGCTTTTAAAAACTATGAATTTACAGTCGATTATCTGCCTAAAAACAGTGAAAGCCCAGCAGAACAAATTAAATACTAACATTAAGACCAATATTAATCATAGAAGAGAACAGACAAATACAACAATGGCTGTTTGTTTGCTGTTTTCACTCGTCCCATCAGCCTCATGCTCGGTATCCTTCAGTTGTGGGTCCTGTAGCTTCAGCAATTACACGCTGAAGCCTTTGTAGCTTTGTCTTGTTCTTCTCTATGCCGGCTTTCACTGCAGCACACTAGGTAAAATACACCTTCTGTAACGGGAATGAGTCATTTTCTTTATCTTACTTTTCTGGGTTGGTTTGTTTGGGTTTTTTCCCCCCATAGTATTATATTTTGCAGCAGTTTGGGGGAACAAATAAGTTAGGTCTTCCTTTAAATTCGCACGTCTATCAACACTTTTTGGTTTGTGTCAGGTTTTCGCTCTAAATAAAATTTGAGAATTAGAAAATATAGGATGTTAGATCTTCAAATAAGAAAAAAACCCCAACATCTGTGCCATCTAAATGTATCTGTAAAATACATGTCTGTAAGAATCCTTAGAACTGGCAAATCTGGGCTATGAGAGAGATGGTTTGGACAGAGCGTCCTATCTACAACCTAGTTAATGATGTGGGTTTAGGCAATACACAGCATATAAAGAACACAAATCTGTCTAATCAAATGAACATACAATGAGTACTCCTTGTAATACGTACCTTGCACGATATTGTAACAGTAGTGGAAATGCTTTAATAACTGAATAAAACCACATTCTTCCCTCTCTCTCGGGTAATGCAGCAGCACTGTCTTTGCTCTAGAACAGCATCATGAAATAAAAACAGGAGAGAGACATCTTTAACAAAGGAAAGACATTGAGTTCGGAGCGGGTTACCATTAGAGAACAGCCCTCAAGGGCTTAGGCCCTCTGGTTATTTTTATGTTTCATCCTGAAATAATGTGGAAAATGTATGTTTCTGCTGCCCAGGCTGTTAGGGATTCTGCGTGCAGCATGCCAGAGCAGCTAAGAAGGAATCTTGTAGTTAAGTATAGTCTAGTTTTTTATCTACCTTTTTATAGCTTGGATTCTAACTTTGTAATTGGACATCTGACCTTGTATTTGGCTACATATTTTCTAACCTTTAAGCTCATGTGCTGTTAAAGATGAGACTAGTGAAACCGACGGACACACAGTTAAGTTCCTCTTTCAAGGAAACAAGTCCAAATTTAGGGACTGGAAGTGGCTGTAAAGCTACAGTGGCTGGTGGAGCTGTCGCATGTCGCGCTGTAACGAACAGCCTCTGGCAGGCACAGAGGCCACAGCCTCTTCTGGAAGAAGCACGTGATGAAGAGGCACCATATTGATCTGTTTATGAGCAAGAAAAACGGACATGGAGCGTTTTGTCTTGTTCCGTTCCATCTGTGTAACTCCTGTCCACAGGAGGATCGCACACAGAAAAGAGAACGGAATTTAGCCCTGTAACTGCAACTAACAACCGTTCAATCCTATGGTGGTTTTCTCTTGTCTCTTTATAGCTTTGTTTATGCAGCATTTTTAACGGTGTAAAACAAGCACCAAACCCTTACTTTTGCCCGTGAAGTAAGACAATGAAATTTAACAGATGGGAATTGAACCAGTGGAGTCAGAACTTCCACTTCTATGGCTACTTTACAAACTCAAACCAGAAATTTGCACCTTTCTAGCGCACAGGCTCCTATCAACAGATCTGCAGTTATAAAGCAGTGATCCTACAGCGATCCATTTGCACGATAATTTCCTTTTAATTGTGAAATAAGAACAAAATCACATTATAACCGAATACAAAGAAAGTTCTCCAAAAGATGATATAATGTGCAATTGTCTAACAGCTACGCAGTCTGCCTGACTGTAACTTAGTTGTGTTGGTGGCTCAATAGACATTTAAGTGGCCAAATAGATTTAACAATAATGCTACCAACTTATTCACTCTCAAAGTCAAAAAGCTATGGTTATTTTTAGGGAAGTTCATTTTAAAGTCTCCTTGCATTTCTGAATAACGGTTGCTAAGGACCCTCTTACTCAAACTGCACTATTACTTTTGACAACAATGTGAAAATTAAAAGATGTTCCTGAGGGCTGTAGCACTGAGTTACAATGCCATTATGGAACATGCTCCCACGTAAGTCATTCCACCGAGTTGCCTGGGACTGAATTTACAAGAGTAAACATTCAATACAGTTGACCGCTGAGCGCCCCATCCCTTCTCCTTTCATCAATAGCGGTGTGAGCTGTGAGTTAAATAAGTGCATGATTTCATAGAGTACTCTGAGCTACTTAAGACTCTAAATTAACTATTTAAAAAGGGGCTTTTATTACAAAATACCTGTTTAATTTTTTTTTTTCAGTTTTAATATTCAGTAGTGTATTTGTTTAAAAGAGAGAAAGGGGGTTGCTTAATGAAGCTTACACATAGATGTCTTCTGCAAATTCTGACCATGGAATGAACTAATATGTAATTATTAATCTATTACAGTGGTTTGGAAGGAGTATCCCATTGTTTTCTGCCTCCACATGCTTGTTCTCAAGAGTGTAGGAAAGAGTGAATTGACAGAAGCGGTATTTTCCTAACGTTTGGATACTTTTCTCCACACAGCTCCTGGAATCTGGATTTATTTCGGAGTCTCTGGAAGTCTGATGTGTCGTGTTTTTACAAATAGGCTACCAGCAGCTCAGATAACTTGCAGTTTTTAACTGGCGATGTCTAAATGGAATACTATAAACTAGATCACAGAGGTCAAACATTGTATCGATAGTGAAAGCTTTACTTTGAGTGAACCATTTAAGAAGCTATAAACAGGAGGCAGCCCCTTTCGTAACTCACCTTTGAGAGAGGACCCATTTTTGGCCAGTGAGACTTTCAAAAGAAGGTGCAGCGCTAGGCAGCTCATCTCGAGCAGCCTGCTCAACAAGCCTTTGTTTCTGCTCAAATAGGTGCAGAAAATGAGGAAGCAGAGACACGTGCGTATGTCTGTGGGTGTGGTTTGTCCGGCACACGTGTACCTTACAGTTTTCCGAGTAATTTTCTCACTACCCTAGTATAAAGATTATCTTAACTAACCCATGCTGCTGCTTATGAGCTTACAGTAATTGATGCGCCAGCAACTACATATTTGCACAAGATACGTATAACAGGAGATACTTGAGTCCGTTAAATTGCCTGTAACAGTTAAGCAAAATGGGTAGTGCAGGAATATTTTGAAAATCAGATTTCTAATTTAGGCTTTCTGAGGTCAAATACTTTGCATATCATAAATCAATGATTTGTTTTCCAAGTATATAAATCTTCAAATGTTGCTAAAGAAATGAAAATTAAACATCGTTGCAAGCCAGCCAGTATTAGGTTACATGTTGCAGATAATCTGATAGTTGTACCTGGACTCCTATTTATTGCAATTAAATTAAGTTTCTGCAACTCTAAGAGCAACCAAAATAAAAGTCAATGGATAGCAGGGAACGAGGACAGGAAGAAAAAGCTGCACTTTTTGTATCTTGGGTTACATTTAAAACTGTAGAAGTCTATGAGTTACTAAGCGAATGGCTGTCAGTCACAGCCCTTGCTTAGCATGTGTGGAAGGTCACCAAGGACCCGGTTTTATTTCTCTCAGGCCTAACTGGATTTTTTTCTGGGTTTTTTGAGCACCAGGAACCTCACACTGGCACAGTTACTGCTTTTTAAGTCTGGAATGAGTAGTTCCAGCGCATGTCTTCAGATGGGCAGATGGCTTGCATGCTATTTTGAAATCTTAGTATTTTTAGGACAAATTTAGAGCAATGGACTGAAAGGATCAATATAGTCTAGAAAAAGGTATGTGGGGGAAAAAACCAGGAATGCTATAAATTACATAATTTAAAGTTAGGGATTAGGCAAAGCATGCACATTAGGAACTAGACGGCAAAAATGTGGTTTCATGTTCTGGCTAACCAATGAAAAATGCTGAAATTATTGTGTTTGTGTACCTGAATTTACTCCTAAATGTGACTTTACATATTATACTTGTATACATATATTTAAAATTTATAGCAGTTGCCAAAGGCAGAACCACGCACGTTATAGAGAAGGTAAAGTTTGTATTAAGATATGGCTCTCAGGCAGTTATAGAAGCAAGACTCTCTAGGGCCTGCTTAATATATTTTTTTTTAAATTAAATATAACAGCAGCTCTAGTACTGTAAATACATTGTATTACAAGAAACAGAAGAAAATTGAACAGTTAACTTGAAATTTGGCTAAACCTCATTTCCAGAAGTGCTTCTTTCTGTGCATGAAGTATACGAATAGCAAATATTATAAGCAATTTTTACCCCAATCCAATCTCCCCCAACCAACAGAGGTCTGCCTGAACTGTAAGCAACATGCAGAATACTCCATGGGCTACACCACCAGCAATTCCACAGCACGAAGTGAAGCAGGACGAAAAAGTGCAAGTGAAATTTAACCTGGAGTTAAGTTAAACATGCAACTGAAAGTCAAATGGAACAAAGCATCAGGAAATGCCAGTCTCAGTAGCTTTCTAATGACGGCGCTCTCTTCCAAGCGCTTGCCTGTAGGTACATTCACAGTGTGGCTGTGCAAGCATTTCAAACTGGAATATTTTTTACTTGAGAGTATTTAAGAACATGCAGGTGATTCTCTGCATTCCTTTACACCTGAATCCTGTTTGCTCAGCTCCATCAAGCTGAGCCAGAGCAGCTCCTCAGTTATTCATTAACGTTTGTACTGAATGGTCATTACTCTGGTCACACAGGAACTTAATAGGTCAGCACTGAACCATCCTGTTCTTTCTAGGCTTTGGCCACAGGCTCTGCTTTAACACTTCAACAGGCTTCAGATTATACGTGATCTGTTTGGAAGCAATTTTTTCCACCTTTCATATAGTTTTGTCTATACACCCTGGGAGAACTCCACATTTCTGGAGTACAGCCTCAGCATTGCTTCCAAGTCTTGTGCCTTTAGGTAGTGGTGGCATTGCTTTTAGGACCATCACTAGGGAAACCTGAGTTTACACCCCCCTAAGTTGGGAAGTTTCATTATTTCTCTGCCAACACATAATCCTGCACCACCAAAGCAGACTGACAGCCACTTCCTAGAGTTATTGCGCACTTGGATGTGAGTACCCAAGCAGATTCATCTCTCTTCACCCAGACCATCTCCTCTCAAAGCATGCAGGCTTTGTTATTAGTAGTAAAGTCTGTGGAATGAGATGTGCTCCCTATACTACAGGTGGCATCAAGCTAGGCTATTAAAGCTGGACCTCACAAACCCACAAGACTGGATGGGACTCATCTGACAATAGGATATCTACAGAAAGCCCTTCCCACCACCCCTTTACAGTGGTTATTCCATCAATTTATTCTAATTCAGAAATCTAACACAGCTTTGCATTTGTGTTGCTATAACAGACAGAATTACATAGACACCATGTTCTCAAATCCATTATCAGCACCATTTACAAGAGAGAAGAGCTAGTGTAAATGACTATAATAGAAGAGCACTCCCAAGGTGAAACACAGGAAGATGACAAGTAATTTTACAGGAAACCTGCAAGTTTCGGGCAAAGTGGGTTAAAACAGAAAAACACTAAGATGAATCTTCAGTTTTGTGGAGTGCAGTCTAGAAAACAGTTCTTCAGAGGTAGGTTACTGCTAACTTGCCATAGCTGACATTGTTAGACAGGATCACTTGATGCTGTAAGCTGGAATTTCTTCTTTTCATAGAAGACTTAGTTGGGCAGTTTCAACAGTGTTAAGTACTTGAAATAACTGGGAGAGGTTACTATTTAATATCCAAAGCACAATTAAAGAAGGCTAGTATCACAGAATAGGTTCTGGGATACTAACGAAACCTGTATTCAGACATGAACAACTTAAAGATATTAGGCCTTCAACACTAACATAAGTTCTCCCTACTTAAGTGACTTTGGGGGGGATACCAGCACTGTTAAAGCTTTGCAGGTATGGTTAAACTGCAGCTGCTGTGGGACTAATCACATGGAATCGAGGAAGTTTAGTTATGTTGGCTGCATCTGCTTAGCACTGACATTCCCAGCCACTAGCTTCTGGCCTAGTTTACTATCCAGATTAGGTACATGCCTACTTTATCTTGAGACTAACTTCACCGTGAGTTCTCAAAGTCAGTCTAGGCTGAAGCACCATAAATGTATGCCAGAAGTCTGTTACTTAAGACCAGCAGAAGCAGGAGTTGTCTTAATTCAGAGGAATATTTTAAATATTTAATGCTGAGGAAAAAATACAGGTTAAAGACACCAAATCCCAAATTTTTGTGTGTTCATTTAGACAAACACCTTTAGCCTCAAGAACACCATAACTTTTTCATTTGTCTTCCTTTGACATGCTGTCTCATTTTAAACTACCAACATGTTAACAGTTGAGATGCATCCCCTAAAAGGGCAAAGTAAATTTAAAGTAATTTAGGAAAAGAAACACGTAAACCTATCTTGGAATTAAACCATTTGGTACCAAAAAGCATGAAGAGTGTGAAGGGTAAAATCGCTGCATCATCACTACAAACAATTTAAGCGAACTTTTATTGAAGCATTAAGTTGTGGTACAGATATTTTTAAATGATCAAAGTCTAACACCACAGAAATTATAAACACCATACTCCCCCCATCCAGATCACCCCAGATAGTTCAATAATCCATTCAACAGCTTTCTTTTTTATAGCCGAGGCTTGCTTCTATTTGTAAAAATGTGTATTTCAGTATTACTTGAAAGGGGATCTTCGGTCTACTTAAAGGACCTCAAGCCAACAAATGTCAGGTCAGTTGGGACATTTAAGAACAAAAAACACTGAAATATTGGTCCTCAATATTAACACCAAAAAGCATTAGTGCCATTTACAGCAAGTAATTGGTAACATTGGTAAAGAACTTCAATATGCTTAAAATAAAAAAAAAAATCAAAATGTTCCAACCACTTGATTTCTAACCAAGCAGACTTTAGTTTAGAAGCACTGAAAAAGTGCTTCATTTATAAATACAGAAGGAACAAAAAACCACTGTGTCAAACCAGAAAGAGTCAAAATATTGCGAGGACAAGAGGGGGGGAAAAATAATCTCAATTTCATAGTCAACATGCTGGTCTCACAGCTGTTAAAAATCCCAGCATTTCTGAACATAGCTGAAAGTGTGCCAGCTCTTTAAAGCCTGCATTTTAGTCAATACCCATTAAAGTGACTTTGAATTACACACTTATTCATGCTCTATAAATAGCGTTCTACTTCACTTCTGTCCAGGTGTCCCAGACAGTTCTTGTTCTATGCCTTCACTTAATGCCCTCAAGTCACAGTAAGAGGAACCACCTTAGTAATTAGGAGGAAAAAACAGATGAAGTCACAACACTCAAATACAACGTAAGTCACATGCACAACAATGTCACAGGACTGTCACAAGATAGAGGCATTAGCTTTGCTTGGAACAACAAAATGAAGTGACACTGGACCAGTTTAGAAGCACTCTTTACAGTTAGAAGTGGTAGGTCACAGGTTTTACTGAGAATAATCCAAACCAATCAACACACCCAGCCTGGCAAATTCCACTCCTTCACTAGATCTACCCACCAGTGCTCAAGAGCACCAGCTTCTTAGTCTGACATAACTGGTGATTAGGAAAAGAAAATGTCTGGTGCCAATATGAATGTGCACTTTGCAAAGCTGTCACAGAACTACGCAAAAGCACTTGTGTCCTGACTCAGCTCTTCCCTTATCAAATCTGGCACCCTCTTCAAATTCTGCCATTGTGTAGCAGTGTGACAGCTTGGGGATGTAGACAGACAAATAAGCATTACGGTAAGATGAAGTTTAATCTGCATTAGTACCTATATCCAAGTTTCTAGAGGTGAAAGACCAATGCATTAGCCCAGTGCTACAGTATAGCTGA
This sequence comes from Fratercula arctica, assembly GCA_947846985.1. NCBI lineage: Eukaryota > Metazoa > Chordata > Aves > Charadriiformes > Alcidae > Fratercula > Fratercula arctica. The sequence goes on from CANTUZ010000003.1 coordinate 74,182,695, forward strand.
GCAAATTCCTATAAGCTTGAGTAGAGCATGAAAAGTCAGTCCAATTTAAAAATAAACCAACCATCACCTGTAGTAGCAAAACAATTTGTAACTGTTTTAAGAACTTTCTCCAAACATGGAAGTGTTAATTAGGAATCAGTTTCATTAGAAATCATAAAAGTTTGTCAAAAATGGTTTTAGACTGAAATCACAACATAGATGAAAAAAGTGACAATTTAACAAAGAACTGTCCCCAGTAAGTAGGCTGAGGCTAAAGTCTAATGAGGACGAAAGCCTTGTCTGTGGGGAATTTTTGGTGATACCTGGAGAAAAACTATACTGTGTGTAATTCTACCTGAATCATTTTTACAAGTGTTGTAAAGTTTCATACAGTAAGATTTTTCTACATGCATTTCAATTTCACAGCAAGAGTGGCATAGAGTACCTAAACACAGAAGAGAGCATTCATGCAAGATATCTAACTCCTTGATATAATAATGCATACAATTCAAAATGGTTATACTATGATTACACCTAGGGCTTTCCACAACTACAAGGTGGTGGGAGTGGAAAGCATGGCCCCCTGAATCATTAACTAGAAAGCAACCACCACCTTCTATATGGGATTTCTTTTTGCGCTTTTTCTTCATTCTTAATCAACTGTGCTGTTGCTGGCGATTCTTTGTAAAACTGGTAAAAACAAAATTATAATCACTGAATTGGGCAATCTGGTGATCAAGACGTTTAAACCCTTCAATCTTCTGGGCAGAAGAAAACACTGTACGACACTTAGAGCTCTAGAAAACAAAAAAGTGAAAATTATTTTTAAACTTGCATTTAATGATGGACAGGCACTATCATTCTGTGTGGTTCTTGTGATACTGTTACCAACATGCCTCAAACCTGTGCCTGACAGTGCTGCAGTAAGTTTCAACCCCAAGCAGCGATTCTGCTCCCCATGTACAGTACTGCTTTTCTATGAACCATTAGCTGGCAGCATCACCATTAACAGCAGCACTTCTACAACTGACAGCTGCAGCCAAATACAGAAAAATGCCAAAGCAAGAAATTATGCCTTTACAGAACTGCATGGGAAGCCATTAGAATAAATACTGAGATGAGGCTACCTTATCCTAGTGTTTAAGTTTTCTGGAGATCAGATTTAGTGCATGCCAAAGCAACACTGAAGAGTATTTTCACTTTCCAAATAAACTACCATCCAAATACAGAGCCACACTGGAAACTACTTTTTTTACTACCCCAGTAAAAAAAGATCTCTAGCCTTGCTTTGTTTGTGTCTCTATGCATTTCAGGAACTGACAAGCCAATGTAAGAAAACTCACCTGATTAACAAAGAGGGTTGTCACAAATTTTCCTGGCTTGAAAACCTCTACAACTTTTCTAATCAGGTCATCATAAGAGGTCTGACTTATGTTTGTTTCAAAACTAACGTAAGAAAACTCTGGTTCTGGAGTGATGTGAATAGTCCAGTAAGTTCCCTGAAAAACAATATATTATTACCACCAAATAATTACTGTTTACTTTAATACTGATTATCAGTAAGTGTAAAACTTACATCCGATTTCATCCCATTCATTGAATACCCACAAGGATTGAACATTGTAGCATCAATAACAGAACCTGGTATCAGGTCACGAATTCCACTCATCTGAAACAGAAGTTAAAATTACATCACTCAATTTATTCTTATACTTGTGTCCTTATCCTTGTTTAGATTTAACTCAAAGGCAGAATGAACACCTGTTTAGGGGACAGGACACCAGAATTCTCACAATAACAAGTCAGTTTGATAATTTGTACCACTGTAGATGAACTTGCTTTGCATCCCGCCACTTATCAAGCGACTGAGTGACTAGTTGCACACAAGTTATCAGATACTTAGCTTCTTTCAGAACCAAGCTGCATGCCTCCAAGACAAAGGAACAGCTTAGAATTCTTATAACTGCTTCTGCAACTAAAATGGAAAACAGAGCCAGAGCTCCTGTTCAACCAGCATCCACAAAATGAAGGCCATTTACATTACTCCAGAGTGACAACATACTACTTTATCCTCTAGAATGAAGGGCAGTCTCAAGTACTTTGCTTTCCCACGCAGTACTTGAGCTACAGTCAAATCTCAATAGCAAATACAGTATGAGAATCAAAGCCTAAGGTGGAAAACCAGATGAAGCCAATGTACTTGCCAGAGAAACTTGTTCGTATCACAGGACTTTCCCATTTGGAAAAAAAGAGAAAAGGAGGCAAACCCATAAAGTTATGCATAGACCTTAAATCTGCCCCCTGCCATCCAAATGGCTCCATGATTTAACCTTGATTTTGATACATAGATTCCCTCAGCGTTCATTATCTTCAGTCTAAGTCTTACTCCTCATAACTTCCATCCTTCAGTGGATGTTACTCAATTGTGTTTTTATTCCTATTCCTCAGTTTTTCAGAGGATAAGCTTCTAATCACCCAAAGCACTGCAAATTGCTTTTTTCAAAAGACTAAAACAGGGGCACTGAAAATGTGAATTGAAAACATTCTAGAGAGTTAAATCCATTTTTCCCTCAAAACATTAACCTGATATTTTGAGATCTTTCCTACCAAAAAATAAACCTTGTATTAAATGGCAAGTGAAGCATTTTGTTGCCCCATTTCCACCATTCCCAGAAATGCTTAGTTGTCAAGCAAACATACACGAGTGACATCATTTGCAGTAACACCATCTTTCATGTAGAACTGGTCCATAACTACTGGGTCAAGCTCACTCATCAGAATTTCCAGTGTCTGATCAGGCTGATTGGATATCCGACTCTCTGGGAAATCCAGGGTGTACAGGTACCTATATAAAATACAGATCACTTATGTAATAAATATTAGCAGCACAAAGTTAAGTTCTACTGTAAGCCCCAAAGATTTTAAAGTCTTCACATACATACCAGCAATCAGAATTCATACGCCCCATGCAATAAGCTGCTCCATCTGACAAGACAAAACGTCTCCAGTTAGTTAATGTACCACAGCTGATGCTTTATGTAAAAGATTAGCTTCATTTCACATTTAAAGATAATAGAAGTCTTTCACAGACCACAGATACAGTCAGCATCTGTATCAAATAAGCAGGCCTTTAACTTCAGGAATGTAAAGCAAATAATCAGTAGAACAGGCTCCCTCCCTCAGAAGGTAGTCTGGACACCCCAGTTCAGAGACTACCAGCAGGAAATTCAGATTACAGCTTTAGCTACACACAAACAGAACCTCTAGCATTCTTAAGAATCTAATGAATTTATGATTAGCATATATTTTCAAATAAATCAGATAAGTACTACAGCTTCCATGTTCCTTCAAAAAGCTTTTCTGCCACTAGTTAAAATTCAAGGTTCTTCTTGTAGGTTTTAGATTTTATTAAACATTTAATCTTTAGAGCACCAACTTTTCTGCAAAAAGCTTACATTTTTCTTCAGTGTACTAGTTACCTTAAATTACTATTCTACCTTTTTAATGAGGCTTTTAGGGTTAGCGAGAGCTGGATTCTGCAGAATGACTACACTCCATTTGAAAGCCTGAAGACGACCTCAGTTAAGACAAGGTGTTAAGTGTCAAGCTTAGTGTGATTTGAATTTTGATCTTGGCAAGTTAGTGTAAGAAATTCAGAAAAGTATTTATAGCTTTGGCTTCTTATGCAGCCAAAGCTTGTGCTGGCTACAGAACTGCAAGGACCGATGAATGAATGGCCTGGAAGCCTGTACATGTCATACAGCTTGTCACTTGTCACTTCATATCAACATTTCACACAAGCTCTGCAACTTTGCTGAAGGTTAATGAACTTACTTGGGAAAATTTCATTAAGAAACTCTACTTCTTCCTGGAAATTCCTATGTGGGTACTCCTGGTGGGAAGGCTTCATGAAATTCTTACGTGAATAAAAGAAGCTCTGAAAAAATAATGGTGCATCTTAGATATTGCATACAGCTGTCCACCTTGAATCTAAAAATCTAGAAATGCAAGCATTTAGTATTTCACAGGACCTAAGTGTTCATTGTCCAAATGCTGCTAGCTGTTGCATTTCCTTTTCAGAGGTATACAGTTATTCCTAGCTTAATTTGTAAGCTACAGGAGACTGCTTACTTACAAACCTGTTTTCCACAAGAAAACATCAGTGACTTCAGCACTGACAACACAGACACGGAACTCTTTCACCCTTAAGTAACCTTAACTCAGCACAATAGCATTTATAAGTCAGCATCCTTTAAGAGGCACATAGAAGGCTAAGTTCTACAGCAGACCAAGCAATCTTATCTTAGAGTCTTCCCATTATGGGAAGCATACAGAAATGGCAAAGGAAGATTCAGAATATTTAATAAAATCAGTGAACTTGAAATATTAGTGAAAAGCTTTTTGTACATTTTAAGGAAGAGGCAGCATTTCTGGCACCTTACCTGAATTGAGTCAAACCCACTGTACTCCCTAGCAAGCTCCAACAGGGGAACCAGTGCTTGCAGTAAGAGGGTGGTACCACACGTCTTCAAAATGAAACGTCTCTTGGAGACAAACATGCTACTCTCACTGTAAAAAAAAAAGTTAATATATTAAGTGCTCTGTATTAAGCAAGCCAGGAGAGAATGGTTAGATCTTGGTTCTTATCCCAACCAAATGCATTACTGTAAATGAACATTCAGCATATGCTACTTAAACATGTTTAGCAAATGGATCAAACCAATAGATTTTGGCTAATATTTGAGAGCTGTTATGATTTCCCAAAACAAGTACCTGCTGCAAGCATATTACACAGTTATGACACTAAAGGAAAAGAGGTACTACATGCATTACATATCCTCAATCTATTCAAGAAATACAAACATGCTGTGAAGTGAGTACACAACATAGACATGTAATTTGATTTCTTAACCCAGACACAGAACAGAGTCAAACTTGAAATCTGACTTTCTCAGCCAAAATAAAGCCAATGAGAAAGTCAACTCAAAAAACACAAAAGCCTTGAAAAAGAATTTCACAAATTGTCTGGCTGCATCCTCTAGGAAAGCTTACTACTGCAAAGTGGTAAGTGAGCACCTGCCCACAGAAACAGGAAGTCTCATAATGAGAGCACAGGCACAGCTATAGTATACACCTTAAACATAAGATACAGAAATTAAGTATACATAAACAGTAAGTCAGATACTTAACTACAGTCCCACTGAACTGGAGATGAGCACTGATACTACATCCAGCACCTTAAACGTGTAACAAGTATCTTCTTACCAAGTAACTGAGCAATGGGAATAAGTCCACCTTAAACTAACTCAGTTTGGAATGCTGTTTAAGAATTCAAAGTAAAGGTTATATTTCATCCAGGATACAGTTTAACTAGTTACATTCTTTTTAGAATTTTGCTTTAAGTATATGAAGCTCACAGAAACAAGATTTCAGCAGTTTCTTTGACTAGCTTGCTCTTAGCTCAACCTTGCCTTCAAGGCAGTCTTCCACAGTACAAAAGCTTCAGTTTTTGTAATCTGAAGTAAAACAGAATGTCCATGTGTCTGTAAAGTTCATGTAGAAAAAGCATGAAAGTATTTTGCAAAATGAAAAACACATGGCAAAAGTAGTGTCCTTACAACTAACTGCTGCACAACACAAAAATTCCAAAATTTCAGGAAAGCTACATTTTTACAGATGTCCTTAGCTCAGCTGCAAGAGTTGTTCCACTTGATTGCATTATCTGGAGTTAAAGCCAATCTACTGATAGAGTTTTTGCTGATCTAAGTGTGACACTTACATGCACTATTCTGCTGAATTAATCCTAAACCTCTTAAGTGGGGAGATTGATTTATCCCTGGACAAAATTCAATGATCAGGTACAGAAACACCATACCCCTGTCCTTAATCCTTTTAGTTAAATTAAAAAGACAAACACTGATAACTATGAAGACATTTCTGCTACTGAACAGAAGCATGACACTATTACGACCCCTGCAAGTTGTAGTCATGAATAGCATCATCTTAAACTAAGACTGTATTCTTGGCCAAGTGGATCCTATACAACAGCTTTAACATTTTTACCTCTTGGAGTCTAAAATAATAAGATAGTGGCTTACCTGAGTACATAAGCTTCCTGCTTGTCAGTTTTTGTCACACTTATGATCAAACAATGCACATTCTCCAGAAGTTTGTCCCACTCAATCCTGTGAAGATATTATAGAAGACAGTCAACATATTAAACTGAAACTTTCTGCAACCCCGGGTAAAAAGTATAGCCCGAACAAGACTATAGCTCTTGGTTTGAGTTGCTGGATCTGAGAGCACGAGAGGTGAGGACTTTTATATAGGAACTATCACAATGCAGTAATATCCTGTTCTTAGCTCCCAAAGGCTACGTATTCCTCAAGATCTGTTAGTGTAATCTGCTGCACGAAGACGATTGTCAAACAGCAGATTGTCAAAAGCTTCTAACTATGCAAGTCAGGATTATTTTAAATCCTGTATCTCACACATTCCAAGATAACATTCATTGTTAAAGTTTAAGGCATGCTTTAGGTTGAATCTCCATGTACTTCAGTCACAATAGTCATCGGCAACTACTAGAGTAATAAAGCAGCAAGTTAACATTAGCATGTTTTATTTGTCCAGCTTAGAGTCAAGCCCATAATTTAATTGAAAACCAACCCTAAAACCTAATATATCTCAATGACCGAAATTCCTCTTTGATTGATCAGGATCATAGAATTCCTTCTACCTCTAGAAGATATAGAAGACTTATATCAAATAGTTTGGAATATTACACTTACAAGAAAATAAACCGAACTATTTTCATATAGTGCAAGTTGAAGCTACAGTACTAGATTTCAGTATAGTGGTAGAAATTTAATATTTCAATTCTTTAGTGTCATTAGTCATTCTACAAGGAATTTTATTAAGAAACTGAAAAAAATCAAAGGGTTCAAATTAAGCCCAAAGATTTCAAAGTACTCATGAAAAGTGACAGACTTGCAAAAAAACTACTTTAGTAATTAGTTTAGTTGTATGGTTGTAGTAGTTTAGTTGTGTCAACATCAGATTAGTAGAATCCAACATAGTTTGCTATAAAGCAGACAGGAACAGATAAAACTTCCTGAAGTTGCAAAATTACAAGACAGCAGTAGCTGCCCTACCTCTGCCATCTCTCCCCTCCCCCAGCATATTCCACCCCCAGGTTTGTGCTGGCTCTTGTGTCATGAACCAAGAAATTCACTAACCCAGCATAAAACTAAGCTGCCCATCAGACAACTATAGGACCCTTCACAGCTGGGAGCATGAAAGAATTGCAATTTTTTCATCACTAAGCATGCTATTAGATTGGCTCAGCTGCCCACATAACTGTCAGCCTAATCCTTCCTCAGGAGTCAGATCCCTCTCCCTTTATTGACACTGCAAAAGCTCCATAGTTGTACTTCAGGACAGAGCACTCACTGTTAACTCTATCAGCAGGGTTCCTCCAGCAGCCACCAATCTTCCTCCTTAAAACACCGGTCAGTTTGCAAAGTTTTAAATTCTGATGTACATATAAATAAAAATATCCAGATGGTTTTTTTGCTTCTTTAAACACCCCAGTAAATAACTGCCTTAATTTCTCCCTCCCTTGAGAATGCCTCCTGAAACTGAATTCTGTACTTTTACTACTACTATTTGAGGATTTTCCCTTTTGAAGTGTATACTGCACTAAACCAGTATATTTATACAGGAGTCAACCAGAACATACTTAACTTACAAACTCACTCTATAGCCTCCTTTCAGATCAGACTGAAGCTATTAAAAATGAGTTTAAGATAATCCTATGTGTCTTAAAATACCTCATAATTAAGTGCACATCTGAACAAGTTTATGAACCCAGTGATATTACTGGATACTTAAAATCAAAGTAAAGTTTTCCCTACCACCCCAGTTAGTGAACCTTGATGAAATACTCTTCTGCAATTATAGACATGACAGCACAGACCACTCAAATCTGCTTGTCAAAAAACCCCAGCTTATTTTTAATGCTCAAAGTCCCACATATTTATTCAGCTCTATGCTTATGGCATTGACAGGGTTTAGCTCTGTTCCTGATACTCAAGTATGAAAATGCAAATGTCTGCTCATCTTTAAAGAAAATCTGGTAAATGCAAAGAGTAAATATTATACCTATTTTTTAAATGCCCTTAGACAATTAGGCTATTTTGCTGAGAAGAGGACTGAAGGATTTAGTTTTCTCTGGAAGCTACAGCACACCTGTATAAGTTCACCAGCCTCAGTATCTTCCCTCTAACATCCTATTATACTCTTCCTGTAAACTGAACTAAGTAACATGTTACTTAAGTTTGGTATGGTGGAATAACTGTTCAAATCATTCCAGCACCACTACCAACAATATTTTATCTGCCATTAAAGAAATACTCGGTGTCTGACATAGCATTTACAAAAGCTGAGGTAGAGTTCCCTTACACTGCCTGATGCTGAGCTGCAGTAACCCCATTTGTACATTACTACAAATCTGATTTTGTACTTGTCTAAGTATTAATGTGTACGTAACTATCTCAGGCTTTGCAAGAGCATACGTCTCAGCCTTCACAAGCTTCTTACCTGGTCAGACAGTCAAAACCTTAGCTTTATATAGACAAGTGAGAATATTCTTTAAGTATCACTGTAATGCAGTTCACATGCAGACATTTCAGGAAAATGGCTCATTTAAGTTTTAATCACATTATTAATAGAGGAAGATGTAAAAATTTTAGTGTTCAAGGAACAGTACAGCATATTACCAACAATACAATATTGCATGTTAAGTCCAAAGCCTATCATGCAAAGAAAGTCCCTAGTTATGCTCATTAGTACTATAGTTGGCATTTAGGTACTATGCCAGAAGTCTGCTGTAGCACAAAACCTTTACATATTAAAGCTTTGCACAGTTCTTTTCTATTCCACTACAAAAAACATAACTAAGCATATGCTAAATGTTAGTGCAGGAAAAAAGGGTAAGTTCATCATTTGATCTTATTAGAGTAGCATTAGAAGAAAGCCTACAAGTTGAGAAACATACAAGATGTCAAGCTTGATGCAGAAGCATACATAAAATAGACAAACAGTTGCAGCACCCAGGATGAAACTTGGGAGAAGTTCTGCAGAGATACTGGCCTGTACCTGTATGCATTTTAAAGTTAAGCACGAAAAGTACAGAAAGGCCATTAACATGCTGGATTTGCTCTCAATATAATCTATTTAAGCAAGATGACCTTAGCATTTGACATTTTCCATTGTTTAAAGCAGAGCTAAGGAAGAACATCTGGGACTACTTTGTACCCAGTAGACTGAGTTCACTAGAAGTCTAACTCTTGCATTTCTTCCCTTTCTTTAATCTGTAAAATTATTTAAGTGTTACTAGTTAAAGACAAACAATGTTCACCCCCACTTAAAGTGGAAACAAAAAACGCACCTTAAAAAGTATTTCAGTGGTTGTAAGTACATCTATTGCAGTTAATCCCATTTTATTTTGTCAAGTAAGAGTGCTCAGAAACTGTGAAATATTTGAGAACATTACTTCTTATTTCATAACTGAGTGAACTAACTGGGAAGCAAAGCCTCCAACTGAAAAAGGCAAACCACAGAGACAAATTCTCAATAAAATGCTATCATGGGCTTCTGCTCTTCAAAATTCCCCTTTCAACGGGAAGTATGTGGATTGTATTACTATTTCCTAAATTATTTCCCATAGCCAGATAACAGGACAATTCTAAACACTTTGGAGACTGCTTTTCTGTTCTCAAGCCAAACATACTAGGCTATGATGCATGAAAATCATTGGTAGCTAAGTAAGTTCCATTGCAGACCTGCATCCACTGGAAGTCCGAACTGAAAGTGCACAAGACCAACTCCCTGCTGGTATGTAGGCTTATTACCCACTTCATTCCAAAGCTGTAAGCTCCTGCTCCTGAAATTTCAAATTACTGACACCTACTGAAAGTCAAAATAGTTTCTCCAATAGGCAAGCACCATGCATCTTAAATGGTTGCACATGCTCAGAGAATACCAAATGGAAACAGAATACATCTACTCCAGTGTGATAAACTGTCCATGCTTGAATGGTAGAAAGCTACTTGTTCTATACTTGACTAGCAGAACATGCCAAAGGAAAAAAAAACCAAATTTAGCAGTCTACTCCTATACCTGTGTTGCAATGTTGCAATGTTTAGTGCCTTATCAGCACAGACTTGTTACCAGAGTGCAAACAATTTCAATTCAAACTGCCACTCAGGGATGTCAGTATAGAAAACCTATCAGAACTGAGAAGTATTTCAGTTTATTTTTAGGAAGTATGTTTAATGTGTGTAATGACATGCATAGCAAACGGTCCCTCTCAACCAAGTTCCAAACCATCATGTTCACTCCTTTATTTCATATTTCTGAGAAATAAAGAACGAATAAGCTATGAATCAAATTTTCCTTGCCAGATAAAACCATATTTTTGAATGTAAGTTATTGGCCTATTCTGAGCCTTTACCTTCAGGGGTAAAACAGATTCTTAACACAGGAGTCAAGCATATGAGGCAGTAGCATAATACTGCTGTTTCGGGCCAACTGGGAAGGGGATAACAGCAATTTAAAGAGATAAAGAACTACAAGAACTTGTTCCTATCAGCAATTAACAGCTTCCACAAGCATACCATCCCACCACCACAGTAACAGTACCTTGCTAACACAGCCCAGGCAGCACTGGGAGGACAAGCTGTTTTGCAGCAGGGCAGGAATTTTTAGGAAATAAATCTATGAAACTTCTGAGGACGCTTTAAGCTGTATACATACTCTTGCATAGTTTTTCATTAAAATAGAACACCCGACAAGTCTGTAGTAATCAAAGTAATAAGCACTTTCATCTTGTACTTTACTGTAAGACTTGTTTTAAAAATCAAGCATTCAAATGCAGAGCAGCTTTTTATTCCCTCACCTGCTACCTACTAAATATTATTAGGAGCAAATAGGTATATCAATTACCTCATTAGCAGGCTACAGTTAAGTAAGCAAATTCCTACCAATACCACAATCCAGAACAGCCAAACTCAATGCCTTGTCTAAACAGCCTATGCAGAGGAGCTGCAGACGAGGAGCATGGAAGCTGGCTAGGTATCAGGGTCAGCAGAGTTGCAACACTAGTTTCAAGCATCCTGAAACAGGCAGATACAGTACAGACCAACTACACAAATCACAAGCTTTTTAAAGCATCTCCTAGCAGATGGTGTATTTTTCTGCCAACAGATGCATGTGAGTTACTTCCTATTAGAATTATAACTTAGTTTATAAATTGCTGTTGAAGATAAATTATCCTGAACTATGTTCACACCCTGAGTTTAGACACAAGACACTGGCAACTCAATAATTTTACTTCAGCAGTTATCTGTGGAATGCACAAAAAACCACACACCCTCTATATGCTCTGAGCATAGATATACAGAAATACTGTCTGCATCTCTCATGTTAAACTTAAGAAACTCTCCAGGGACATGCATTTAATCTTGAATTGAAGACAGGCACCTGGATGGAAAGTGGCACCCACATCAAAAGTCATTCCAAGTAGTACTCCTCACAAAACACTTCTTACTAGAAAGTCCCAAACAAACTACTAAAGAAACTAATTCCCAAATGACACCAAGATCTTTCAGCAACAGCACAAAGATGGCCAGAGGTATGCAGCTTTAAAGGCTGCATATTGCTCCTGTTGCAGGCCTTTTATTGTTAATGCAGTTACACCAGTCTACCTCAACTGGTGACTCCAGCCTCTACATCCGAAGATATGCAATGGGTATTCCCAAGTCTCTCATATCAAAGGACAAAACATACCCAACATCCAAGATATTTAAGGAAGCATGAGCCCCAATAGGCCTACCAGGACTTCAACAAGACTTACAGGCAACACTCAGGGCAAGTTTGAGGATGACTTTCTCCAAAAGGAATATGCTGTAAGGCAACAAGTATCTACCATAAACCTCAAATCTTGCTGTTCTGGCTGAGCAAACAGCCATTAGGAATACTCCATTTAGGAATATACCATTAGCTACATATTCTAATAGAATGCCCTATGGACTCTCATTAAGAGTTCAGGTCTTTGACAGAAAATGACTAACCAAATTCTTTAGCAGTTCCAGTGGTAAAAGTAGGAAAAAACTAAAAAGCCTTCAACATAACTCAACTTCCCACAAGAAGTACCATAATCACTAGTGTAAAAGAGCTTGTTTCCTTTGTGTGAAACCATTCTTTAACTACAATTGAGAGAGTTACGATCAAACATTTTACCTGTAATTTTGAACTTGTTTGCTAAAATCTAGTTTAATAATATCAGTTTTGATGAGGAAGACTGAATTCTTACATAAAGTTCTTCAGATTGCCTTTTATTGCTATGTAAAAAAGCTCAGCAAGTGAAGTGTCAGAAGCCCTTATCCTGGCACAATCCTGTTTACCCTGCCTTCTTCCCAGGCTCCACAGAGTAGCACTACTCTGTTTTGTTTGGCAGCCCTGTGGGAGTAAGATTAGAACAGGGCTCATGGCGCAGCCCCTCATACCTTCCCTGTTTGAGAAGAAAGGCAGATGACACTGCTGTGGTCCTAGGGACTGGTGGAAGGGGTAGAGGTGCAGCAGCACTGCAGCAGTGAGTTGACTCAGGCTATAGGGTGCAGTACAAAGCAAGTATTTACAGGACTCGCATCAGGCACTTGACTGTATTTGTGCTTAGAAGTTTTCACATAACAGAATGAGAATCTTGTATCGGTGTCACTCCATATTGCTCATTACTGCACTGTTTTTTCTCCAGTTTGTGTGTCCACACAATATAGACAAACAGGAAGCACAATAAAGGTCTGTAAAAAAAGCTTAATTTCAGAATACTTCAGGACTGAATTCTTGAAATATAGACTCAACACTTCCATCATTAACCTATGGTTTCAAACTTCTGTACATTCAAGATCATGATAAGCCTTGCAATGGGAAATGCATAGTTGCACATTATCTGAAGGAATAGACATCTTATTTTACTGTAGGCATAGTGAATGCACTACTCGGTCACCACAGAATTCCAGGGCTTACTGCATGTTCATGTTTTCAGCAAGCCCTCCTTTTTTATACATAGTTTAAGGCTATTTTTAAAAAAATATGCTTTACAAAGCATAGTGAGAACAAGCACTAAAGTTCAAGACCACAAAAACATTAGCTTCACTCCACTTTTCAATATGAGTAGGGTAGGCATCATCTTCAGATGCTTGCCACTATTTCAACCGCAAGACCTTTTCGCAAAACTGATTGGCAAATGAACAAAAGGCACCCAAATCTTAACAGCAAGTAAAGCACATGTTCAATACTTGAAGTTTTTAGTTGGGACCTTTACTGAATGTATTAAAACAATAAGTATAGATCTTTTCTGAAAGACTTTACAACTATCCAGAAAGCAGGCTTGCCCACAGGAGGAAAAAATTCTTAATTGCATCAGTTCTTGAACTTTTTTCCTTCTTTCACTGATGATACCCGGCAAAGACTTTAAAATATCTAATCTCTAGCAAGCACACACAACATGGAAATTTTTAGCTTGGAACACCAGCTTAGTCATTCAGTAGATGAATGGCTCACATTTCACTACTAAGCAGGTATTACAATACAAAAGGCAAGCTCGACTGGTTTGCAACTTGATTCTAATTTAGCTATCGTTCTACAGTTTCAGCTTTGATTTTAAGTTCTGTTCAACGTAAACTAGCTTATTCAGTTGCCTTTACAGAATTAGCACAGTGGGACATATTGTATTTAGAATTTTTCCACTACCATCTATCACCTGTAATAAATAGTTCCTACAATTTTCTAAAAGAAAATGTTTGTAAACTTCATTTCATGCTAGCAACACTATATCACTAATAATTACCCCTGGACACCAGTTAACAGCAATTTTCAGACATCACAGCTTCCTACCAAAAAGGTGCACAGCTTCAATTAACATCTTGTATTAAGAGCCAATTAACACAAAGGCCTTCAAAGCTTGCTCACAGTTCTGAAACTGTGTTAAAGACCACATGTTGAACAGTTAACAGTTTGAATCTACTCTGTTAAAACTTTACAGCCATATCTAAACCATACAAAGGAACTGTCACAGTACCTGCCCTGCAATTACATTAAATGCTTTTGAGCAGTTTTAAAAAATTAAGTTTTCAGTTTCGTAAGCATCAGCCTGAGCTGACAAACAGAACACCAGAGAGCATGAATATGCCAATGAGGAAAGCATTTGCAGAATGTCATCTCTAAACTAGATCTGTATATTCCATCACCAACATATTAACACAAAGTCAAATGAGTACTTTTGGAATCTTTCACATTTAAAGTCAAATATGACAGGAATCCTGAAGTGCCTACGTAACTCCAATCATCTGTACGTATTTCAGCTAGGATTTGCAATAGTCTTCCAGGATTGCCTGGATATTACCTATACAAGTTGTTACCTTGTGGCATCTGCTACACCACTAAATCCCAAAGAACTGTATAACCACATCTGATGATTTCCACGTTAAGCACAATACTCATAGAATGGTTTGAGTTGGAAGGGACCTTAAAGATCATCTGGTTCTAACCCCCCTGCCATGGGCAGGGACACCTCCCACTAGACCAGGCTGCTCAAAGCCCCATCCAGCCTGGCCTTGAACACTTCCAGGGATGGGGCATCCACAACTCTCTGGGCAACCTGTTCGAGTGCCTCACCACCTCCACAGTAAAGAATTTCTTCCCAACATGTAATCTAAATCTCCCCTCTTTCAGTTTACAACCATTAACCCTTGTCCTATCACTGCATTCCTTGATAAAGAGTCCCTCCCCATCTTTCCTGTAGGCCCCCTTTAAATACTGGAAGGCCGCTATATGGTCTCCCCGGGGCCTTCTCTTCTCCAGCCTGAACAACCCCAACTCTCTCAGCCTGTGCTCATAGAAAAGGTGCTCCAGCCCTCTGATCATCTTCATGGCCCTCTGCTGGACCCGCTCCAACAGGTCCACGTCCTTATGTTGGAGGCCCCAGAGCTGAACTCAGTACTCCAGGTGGGGTCTCACAAGAGACCTTCAGAAAGGTCTAAATAGCTTTGCAAGTCAGAAAGTTACATGAGCAAACTACCTCATTACATCAACAGGTCAGAGCTAAACATGTATTCTGCAGTGCTTCTGGCATGGCAGAAATGAAGCTTCCACTACCCATGAGCAAGCGGCGTAAATACATAGACATGCATACACAACATGGGCTAGTCATTATTTCACGAAAGGCTGTTATCTGCCCACTGGCAATTCAGATCCTTGGATCACTAACAATACATACATACAGGAAATTTGCTGAGAAATTCCAAAACAAAGGAAAAGACAAAGAGCATATGCTAAGTATGCCTTTGAGCAGAGATGCTACCATCTTTAACATTCCAAACTTTCAATATATCATGACAAGCTCTCCTTCAAGCTCCCTTTGTTAAGCTCCCTGACCAAAGACCCCTGGGTAACAGTGATATACACAAGCAAATCTGGGTACACAGAATACACCAGATCCTCCTGAACCTGAAGAGTTGAACATTTACCATAGTGAGAGTAAACTACTGACATACATATAACCTTTAGATTTGTTCTGTATGCTTAACACAAGCCTGCTTTTTTCAACTGTGTCAGCTGATTACATCTGCATACCAATCTTGTCCCTCCTATAAACCTGTACATAGTTCTAGGTCCATAGCAGAGCTTGCTCTGTGCTTCAGGCTTGCAGCTCCCATTTTCTAACACCTCAGGACGCTTGTACCAGAACATGATTTTCTACAGATCTACAGACCTTATCGGATCTTGAACCCCTTATTATCGCAAGTCAGAAGTCTAGGTACTCCAGTCTTTCCAGACTTCCCTCCTATAAAATATGGCACAAACACCTCATGCCTGTCTTGCCCAGCACGGTTTCAGAGATGAGCTGCGTGCCGGCAGGTGGCCGCCAGCCACCGTGCTAACAAAGGCGGAGCGGGCACCCCTCAGGCCAGAGGCGGCGAGGGCTGCCCCCTCCCAGGGAGGGCCGACTCTCCAACACGTGTACGCGGGGAGCTGCATGGGCCTGGGGCCTTTCTTCCTCCCTCCCTGGGTGGCAGGAAAGAAGCGCCAGCACATTCTTCAGATGCCCATTGGGTGACAGCGGCGGGCCCGCCCCTCGCGGCGCCCCGCTCCCATTGGCCTCAACTTGTCAATGGGGGAAGCGGCAGCGCGGCCCGGGAGCGGGGCCAGCCGACTCACGTGTAGACCGCGGCTCCGGCCACACTTCGAGCGGGGGTGGCCACCACCCCAACCCCCCCCCGCCTCACTCCGGGGCCTCCCCCCGGCCACGGGGAGGTACGGGAAGGGTTCCCGCGTACCGACGGCTTCCCGCTGTATCAACCTGTCCAGCTACGACAGTGCCGGAGGGCGCTGCGGAACCGGCCACGTGAGGGAACCATCAATCCTGGCCGCGACAGCCAGAGGGATCTCCCCAGCCCCTTCCCAGCTTCCATGAACCGGGAACGCGATTCCTATCCCCCCCACAGCCGGTCTCAACGGGCATGGATATTCCGAGCTTTCCCATCCCGAAGCCGGCGGGGGGTCCCGCCGTAAAAAAAGACCTCCGCGGCTCTCCCTGCGAGCGGGGCCAGCCGCTACCGGGAGCCGCAGCCTGCGCAGGGGGTGCTTGGTGCAGAGGGGTGGGCGCCGCCGCCGTGGCCCCCCGGCCGCCAGCAGCACTGCGACACTCCGCTCGCCTCCCCCCACCCCCGCAGGCACTCCCGTCCGGCGCGGCACACGCCCGGCTCTCCTCTCCCCGCCGCCACATGTTGCCAGTAGGGACCGCACGGGGCTTGCACGAGGTGGCGGCACAGAATGGCTTCCGCGCCGTCCCCGCCACCGCCACCTCCGGCCGGGACGAGGGGAAGCTCCCTCCCTCCGCCGCCTTCACGGGAGAGGGAGGGCAGCGGAAGGTCACCCGCTGGCCCTCCCGCGGCGAGCCGGGAGAGACCGGAGCTGTCACCGAGGCGGGGGACGACGACGACGTGGGGAGAAGGAGGGGGGCGAGCCCGCCGCGCGCGCGCGCGGCCGTTGCCACCAACGGCTCTCCCGAGCCACCCCGGAACCAGCCTCCCCGTCAGCGCTGCCGCCAGCCCGCGCACGGCCATTACCCCCCACCCCGCTCCCGCTCCTCCTCGCACACTTCTCTCCCGTCGGCTCCGCACCACCACCACCACCACAGCCGGGCCCCGCCTGCGCCGGCCATTCACCGCCCCCCCTCCCGCATAAACGGGGCAGCGCTCCCAACCGCCGCCATCCTCCCCCCCTCCCCGCCCCCAACCGAACCCCACCCCGGCCGTTAACGGACCTGGGTATGGTGCGAAGATCGCCGGACCCCTTGCTCTGGTGCGGCTCCTGCTGCGCGGGCTGCTGCCGGGCGAACCACACCTCCAACAGCTTCTCGGTCCCTTCGAAGAAGTGTGCACCGTTCTCCTTCATGGTGAGACAACTCGGCAACCAACAACCACAGAAATTAACGACGACCAAACTACCGCCCCCGGCCGCTACCGTTTGCTGCTGCTGCACGGGCCGCGCTGCCGCCGCCGGGTCCCAGTCCGTCCCGGGCGGGTTTCACCTTCTAGAGGATTTTTTTTTTTTTAATATTAATTTAAAAAAAAAAAAAGGAGGAATAAGAAGGAAAAAAAAAAAAAGGAAGAATTTTTTTTTTTTTTAAACCAGCGAAAACCACCCGGCGGCGGATGCGGCGTGAGCGTGTGTGAGCGGGTTACAGTCCGAGCGGGGGTGCGGGCGGGCAGGCGATGCGGTTCGGTTCCTTGTAGTCCGTGTGTTCCCCTGTTACAGAGAAGAGCGTTGAGCGAGCGCTAGCTAATGTCGCCGGCCATACTGTGTAAGCGAGGGGCTAGCGCGCACGCAGACGCTTTTATACCCCGCAGGTAACCGCATCACGCAGGATCGCGCTTGCTATTGGGCCGCTGCCGCTCAGGCCCGCCTCCCTCCGCTTTCCATAGGGCGGTGCTGATGCCTGTCGAGGCATATGCCGGTTCCTCTGGCCCCACCCACTGCAGCTCAGCCCGCCCGCCCGCAGGGAGCGGGAGCGCGGGCGGCGGCGGGGCCGGGGCCGGGGCAGCGGCAGCGGCAGCGCCCGGGGCCGCGGTGTGGCAGCCGCGCCGCTGTCGGACTGCGCCGCCCCCCGGGTTGCGGGGCGGGGGAGCGCGGCCTAATGGTCATCTGTGAGCGATCGGGGGGGTGCGAGGGCTGAACATGGCCGGGAGGAGACGGGGGAGACAACCCCCAAAGAAGCGTGGCTGTAGCAAGGAGCAAGCCCGAGGATAAAGGCTCTTCCCTGGACGAAGCTACAGTACTCCCTTTGCACCCCGACGCTTCTTTCCCTCTGAGCTTTCTTAACGAGTATTGGTAAAGAGGAGACTGAACCGGGCGTTGAAGCATAATTCTCGCTCCTTTCTTGTGGTGCGTGTGTGATCGAGAAGTAAGAAGTTATTTATACATGTGTGTGGCAGAAGGAGCGAGTGACCAGGGAGGGCATTAAGCAGCTGGATATGCCCCACAGGAGAGAAAGCGTCTGCCGGGAGCATGTGCATCTGTAAATATTTGACGACCTGCAATGACAAATTGTCGCAAACTAAACAGCTTTGTGGTCTTTTAGAACATTTTTTTCATCAATATAGTCCTTATAGTCCAGTATCACTAATACTTCGTAGTCCAAGGAAACCCTCGCAACTGAACAGATGAAGAACAGGAAAATATCTCTGCCCCGATGAGCTTACAATATAAAGCACGGGACGAGCAGCAGCAGATGGTGGAGGACAGATGAATGAGTCCCTACTAGGAGACAGTGAGATAGTATCGGCCGACATAATAGGCAGTAGGCTCCGTCCAGCAGCGGAGTGACTCACTGAGCCAGTGAGTCATGCCCAAGGCAGCTGGATGTGAATCATTCCCTCAGTGGCCAGTTGCCACTGCATGCACCCTTAACACAGCCTTATAGCTGGCAGGGAAACATGTTCTCCAGTGCTGTGGGTTCACTGGGTTTTATTAACTTGGTGTAAGTTGTTACTACCATAAAAAGAAGGTCTTCCTTTCTCAACCATTTGTTTCTGCCTGCATTCTGCCTCCTCCTTGGTGCTACTACAAGCACTTTGTGGTTGTGTAGTGGACTGCATCGGGTTTAATGCTAACTGCTTATTTTAATCATGGTTAATAGTTTTTAATCGTGATCAGCTTTAACTTGCATCGGTTTCCCAAGCCACTTCACATCCCAGCTACATAAATGCTCATGTTAGTATAAATAAGAGGTTGTGCTTGGGCACGCACAAGAAATTATGGATAAAGAGTGCAGGACCATGTGTTTCAGTAGCCATGATGGGTTATATTGGCTTAAAATGCTTATGAAAGTACAGCTGAGAGTTTGTGGTCTCTGCCTGGTCATATTCCGTGTTTTTTTTTTAATACTAGCTCCCCCGTCCTTGTTTCTGGATCCGTAATCCCACTTCCTTGTCCTGTCTCCTGTTAGTTTAACGTTAGTCCCCGGTTTTCAGTCAGGTACTCAATCCTACTTTCTGTTTGCAAGTGATCTGAGTGACATTGCTGCAGCCAAACGTGTCTTTTTCTTGTCCTGGACCCTGTCTTGTACGGAGTCTCTGACTTCCCTGATCTTTGACGGTAGCATGGTCTCACCTCGTATCTTGGACTGCGTGCACCAAATGCAGACATTTCCTGAAGTCTGACTGTGCTCTTGTCTGCCCCCTTCCACTAGTGCTTTTTCTGCCTTTCACAATTCAGGACTTCAGTGTCTTCTCACCTGCTACCAGACACTACTCTGAGTGGGCCTAACGCACGAGCTGTAACTGTTGTCTCTCTTGGTTTTAAGGAACACCAATCGTTCATGAGAATGTTTCTAAGACGCTGCAGAGGAGGACCAAATTAAAAAAAAAAAAAAAGTTCTTTTTTATTTCTAGGAAGCTTCTCAGTGTGAAGCATAACCTACGAAATGGTGTGAAGTACTTGTTTGAAAGTTTAACAAGGGACAATACAGCCCAGTATCACCAGCTGACACGAGGAGGGAAATGATCTCAACACTGGGTAAGATGAAACAGTGAAAGAATTTGAAAACAAAGACAAGTACTTTGTCTGAAGTGATAGAAGAGTAGCAGGGTGATGTTGTATATTTGAAGCCAGGTATGAACACCTAAAAAGAGGTTTATATTAATGCTGAAGGCTGCAGGCCTTCCTTCATGAGAGGCTGGGTTGCTGAAAGATACATACGGAGCAGGTGGAGGAGAGAAAGGAGAGAAACACTGAAAGCTCTTTTTTGAACTTGACTGACAACTAGACATGAACAAAGTATTGTCTGAGAGACAGGCTGAGGTTTCAGGGAGGACAGAAGGAGATTGTTGTGGATTAGAGGGAGGTTCTGTGAGTCATCATTGAGAGATGGTCGCTGAATTCATGTTTACAACAGAGATTACCCAGAGATAAAGGGCAGAACAGGAGCTGAAGGACTAGCAGGTTTAAAAATGCCCATTCAAAGGGGTTGCACTAATTTAATAAGAGCAGTTTCTAAATTGATTTAATAACATTAGTCAAACATTTCAATCTGGAGGAAGGAAGGCTCAGGAAGAGGAGAAGGCCCAGATATCATCGTATGATTGTGAGACACAGGGCAAAAAATTGTTTATGATCTGTTTTTTTTATAGTAATCTGCTGGTGCAACAGGCTGTAACTGGCCAGGTACATTACCCTGTGCACAGGAGGAAATTGTATGTAGTAAAAAACTGTTCTAACTATATCAGCTCTGTTTTGCATTTTTTTATGTTAGGTGTGTAGCCAAGCCCAACAGCCAGAGTGGTTCAGAGTTCCTGCGTGCCAAAACAGAGCTTCGGGGCAGTCAGAAACAGGGTGTAAGCCTTTGTGGTGCCAAAGCTGGTCCCCATTTTCATTGCTAAACCAGCTGCAGAACACAGAGCTCACAGAGTGTGAAGCAATTTTTGCTCTTACCCATATTCTTGAATAGGGCAAGCTTAGTGTCAACAAATAATCAAGTCCAGAAAGAAGGATGAGGAAGTATGAATGTTTTATTGTACGGAAAGGACAATGATGAATTCTGTATTCTTATCCCATCTCTTTACACTTTCCCAGTAGCACAAAGGGGCTGTAGAGTTCTTGAAATTTCTCCCTCGGGAATACTCGTTGTGTAGAGGTTTCCTCACTTTGAACAGCTATTTTGAGCTGCTGGAATGATCCATAGGGGGCTGTGGCAGCAAAGTTAATTTAGAGCTGCCAGCTTACATGAGAGGCATTGCCAAGAAAAATGAAGATTCAAATATGGAATAAAGCTGCATTTACCAGCCCTCCACCCAACGGCCAGCAAAGAATCGTGCTCACTCTTTGTGAAGGAGAACATTCACTGTTAATATTTACGTAAAGGTTATGTTATGCTAATTCTATGCAACCCTGCTATGTGACCGTGAAAGCAAAAACTGTAGAGTGCTGTAAGGAGGAGAACTTTTGCTGTCTTCCTCAATTGTTTTGATGGTTGCTAAAAAAAAAAAAACAAAACAGAAAAGCAAGTTGCTACAGAGCCAGTGTAGGCACAGAGAATGCATGACTTTCAAGGCATTTTTTTCCTTTCTTTTAAAAACAAAAGCACTCATCTCTAATATTGCCAACCTGGCCCTGCTCCTCCATTCCCATTCTGATTTACTTGCCCCGCTTCTCAGATTTCTGCTTAAGGAGAGGACAGCAACCACAGCCAACTTCACAGCTCAGAGAGCCAGATGTTATGGAACAGAACTTCTCAGCAAACCTGGGCTGTTCTTCTACGTGATAGAAATTCTAAATTGTGTCATTGTAGTAACAAGCAGCAATGATCTTTCAGTAACTCAAGCTATTTTTAGCTCAAAATAGTGTTTGCAAGCACCTCGTATGGTTATTCCCTACTCAATAAATAAAATTTATTATCTACAACCAGCAAATGTCCTTCTAAATTAAATGAGGAAAGTAAATACAAAGAATTGTCCTTCTGTGAAATCTGTTTCAGGATGCCATTATGGTTTCCTTTGCAGTTAGTTCAGATTTGACTGATAGTTCTAAGTATAGTACTGCCACGCAGTTTATCTCTTGATGAATGACAATTGCTGACAAAAAAAAAAAAAAAGTTGTGACAATTAAGTAAGTCTTGTAGAATTCTGTATACATTAAATCATAATAGTAGAAGTAGCATACATTTAATACTTGGACAGTGTGTATTATGTCTTATTAAAAACATGAAATTACTGAAGCTTCTCAAAGTTTAGCTTACATATCTAGCGGCAAACATTTGGCAAATAGAATAATCACTCAATTACATTTGGAAAAGGTGAATAAAATAAAAAGGCTAGGAATTTCAATTTTGGCCTAAGCTACTAGCTCATGTGTGTTCTGCAGGCCTGGATATCACGGTGATGGGCTATAAAAACACCACTGCTGGAATTAACCACCTTTTTGGTGATTGGTGTTGAAAATTTGCTCTTCTCCATTCACCTGGCACTAGACCCATGAGCTCCTGTGCTATTTCCTTTCAGGAACGGTGTGGAGAAGATGCGGTCTCTTGAACAGGCTGCATTCATTTTCTTGAATTCTGCTCTACCTTTGTTCCGAACGGTGCTTTTCCACACGCTGCTGCCATTATCTAAACTGCGTTTGCTCCCATGATCAGTCATTGCACTCATTAAAAACTGGGGCAAAATATTCGTTTCAGATCAATAGCGAAGTGCAATTTATCTTTTGCCAAGATTATCTTCTATCTCTCTCCATTTCATATTCCATAGCACTACAGTCCTTTCTTTATTGTCTTTTGTTTATGGGGATGAAGAATGTTTTTTTGTTGTTTGCCTTTCATATTTTTTTGGAAGTCTAACTCAGCTTGACTTTTGGCAGTTCTCACTTTGTCCTTCCTTTTCTTGATCCCTTAGATAACATTTCCTTTGTACTTAATCCTCTTTGCCATTTTGTAAATATTTTGGGTTTTGCTTGTGGTTATTTATTCAGCTAGCTCTGAAGCTCTTCAGTAGAACTTTCCCCGCTTTCTTGAGACACAAAATCCACAAACTTTTATCCTTTTCACTTAAAATAATTACATTATCCTCAATATTTGAATTCCTCATCCCCTGACTTCACAAGTCAGTCCCCTTGTTTACCAAAGCTTGTCCTTTTCAAATTGAGAATATTGTTTACTTTTGGAGTAGAAGCTCTTACCATCTTTCCGCAAGTCCATTTTGACCTAAGCAAATTGTTTTATATCTGTCGTAGCCCTCTTCTGTCCTTAGTGTCAACTCCTCTTTGTTAGGCAATGACTATCATGCCGATACACTTTTTTATATGCACTTGATTAATTAATATGATGCACTGAATGCAATAAAGAATGTCATTCATAATGTAAGGATTACAACACAAATGTTTTGTCTTTATCTATGAAGATTACTTGTAAATACTTTTAGCTGAGTTGTAGTTACCTTTTACTTCACTTTGTATTTGTACCTAATTTACTAAATATATATTACAAATGTATTTTAAACTAGTTACAGGTGATCTTCAAAGAGGGACTGAAAAAAGAGAATTGGGTAATGCTGCTTTTTTCTTATTGATGTTATTTTTTCAGTGTTCTGAAAACTTGTGTCAGTCCTTACATTTGGATAATTAAAAAGTTCATGGAAACTGTTGCTTGAGATGTTTTGCGGTTGTGTTGCCAAAAAAGAAAAGACTCACTTAAGCTTCCCTCATTCTGCCCTGTGGCATCAGTTGTATCTTTGAAGAAATGCTGATTTGCAGTCACCACTACAAAGCAAGAAAATTACCGTTTCCAATCCTAAAACTGGCCCAGATTGCCTTACTAAATGAGGCAAACCAACAGCTTTCCTTATGACCCCAGTCTTCCTCTGGCACTTGAAAACAAAGCTGTCAGTCAATAGAAATCTTATGTATAAGCAAAATTCATACTTTCTCCCCTTCCACCATCTCCAGACGCCCCTGGTCATATTGGCCATTGTAGTCCAGTCTAAAGGAAGTCAATATGCAAACAAAGGCCTTGCTCCCACAAACATTTACATGTTTAACTTTTAAACTAATTTGAAGTCAATAGAGGTACACAAATCTATGACGCTATTTATGTGCAGAAGTATTAGCATGCATAACAGAACGAGAAATGCAGATTCCTCCTAGCTCCTTTGAGAGAGAATTTACAGCATTATCTATTGTTATTTGTCACCGGGATACAGGATAATCAGAACTGACCTTCGGAGAGGGGTTCCAGGGAGGAAAATGAACTGTGCCTTTTGTTCTTATTTATGACTTTTTTGCCAAAACAAAATTTTATCCTGCTTATTTTTACAACAGGAATTCAGGTTGTATCTGCTCTGCCCTCTCCCCTCTATCCACCCATGGTGAGAGAACAAGAGAAACATCAGAAAATATTAGATATTTTAGTTAAATTATTTCATTGCGTTGGCATGTACTGTAGTTAAATAATAAACGTAAGAGATCTTTATTAAAGTTGACTTGATTGAGGGAAGCCAGGCTGTCTCCTCTTTATACCGGTTGCTTCTGCAGAGACATCTGATAGTGATTGATTTATAATCAACCTTACGCAGGGAAGATTTCATCACATTTATCACAGAAGTAATGAAAAAATATTTATACTGCTTGTAATTGCTTACGTTGTTTCTAATTGCTCATTTATATAAAGAAGGAATTTACATTGGTTATATTATTGTCAATTTTAATAAGCCTAAGCATAAAAAATCACCAGTTAGGTCTTAAACTAATGAGATTTGTTCAAAAATAATGAGATTTCAGGCATTAATAAATTAGGATTTGACCTCTGGGGTATTTGTCAATGTGTACATTCAAAATTTTAAAACTCTGAAACTGAATCCAAAAGAAAACACAAGGCTATCACATGCGTAGAAATAAAAATCTTAAAATAAGACACTGAGCGATACTGATATGATAAAAACAAAATGGCTCATTATGTGGCTTTATGGACACTGCTGTATTTAATCCATAGTGGGAAAAAGCTTTCTTATAACAAAGAGGAGTAGATACCAGATTTAATGCATAATTAGCTGGTTTACAATTGAAATAATTTATTCTACTCTACATGACAGCGTCATTTAAGTCTCTCTGTAGTAGCATTCCCTGTTGACAATGCTACAGCTAAGCTTGTGTCAGCATTTCAAAAACAAAACCTTTAATCAAAGGTCATGACTCATTTCTGAAAGTTGCTCTAGGATAAATCGTGACAGAGGGCATATTTTTGGATGATACCAAAAAGTAATCTAGCTGTTTTGGAGACCGGAAGGCAAAGCTTTTACATCGAGTTGTATGTAAGTGGAGCTCATAATAATGTCCAACAGGGTGCTGGCAAAAAATACTATTTTTTCATGACTGCACTCCTCCTTTTTTGCCACAGATCAGTAGTTCTCAATTAAACCAGAGTGTACTTTGTGCCCTTACTTTTCATAAATATTTCTCTAAATTGCACAACTGTCTTTGATTGCAGCTTTGCATTTCTGCACCAGTTAGGCCAACTGTCGTAGAAGACACACATTGAACTTCTACACACTTATTACTAACGGCAAGTGCAGGAGCCTTTTTTGTCATTTGATCAACAGAGGGTCTCTTACTAGTGATTTAATTCTATGTGCAATTATAGAATATATACTGCCTGGTTATGGAAAAGGCACATCCTAAGCAATACGGTCAGTTTAATCATTGTAATTTGATTTTTTTTTTTTTAACTTGGTCCTTGCAACATATAACATAACTTAATTGTACATTTAAAAAAAAAATAAGAATCTCTTTTATTCTCCTACCTACCATCTCTCTGGTCTCTTTAATTCATATTTCAGCAAGGCGCTCAAGGCTTTTCATCTGAAGAACTCTTCTGATCTGGATACTCTATATGCAAACTTGCCCCCAAAGAGAAAACTTGTTCCTTGTAGTAAGAGTGACATACATAAGCAATGGTAGGAGGCAGCACAGATTTTCTTGACTCAGAGTCACCCGACATAGTTGGGGTACAAGTTGTTAATAACTTCAAATTAGTTCTTCAAGTTGTAAAGCGCCATGTACAAACATTACTTTAGATTTCGTTTCTGTGATTTAGAGCAAGATGTTAATCCAATCTCTTCAATCTCTGGTTTTATAAGGGAAATGTCAAGATTTAGACAGGTAATATCTAAGACCTTATTTATCTTTCTCTGTATCCAGGTCTGTTTATGTCAGGAAAATAATGTAGTTCAACATGCTAACACTATGTCATTTGACATGACAGCTAGAGTGATGAAGTTTTACTGTTTTCTCAGTTTAATTTTCTAGCCTAGAACAGAATATATTTCAGTTTGAGAAACTTTCCATATTGAATTTCACACAGAAAATTCAAAAATATTATTTATGTAGACCCTCAGTAAATTCTGTCCAGGTTCTGCCCATTTTCTCTGCCTCAGATTATCTGCTCTAGATCTCTGCCCCTTTCCCTGTTGATGTATTCTTCTCAACGGTGTCTGTGTGCATTTACTTTGGGGACGCTTTTAAGACATTAATCACTGTGTGGCAAAAAAGGTTCGTGAAAAGACTGCTCAATACTTTTCTTTGGTCAAAGAACTTTCAAGTCCTTTCATGGCATTCAAAAAACATGTATTTGAGCTCTTTGGAAGGTGTGGTTTTGCTATGAAATGTCTGAAGCAATTACAGACACCACCAGAGAAATTAATCTCATTTAACTTTTACATATACAATGCAGATGTTGATAACTAAGAGGTGTCACCCAGGGTTTCCCTTGGTGGTCAATGTAGAAGAACAGGTGGGTTTAGGGCATGAATCACCTGAGCTATTTTAGACAAGGATTCATTAAATTTTCCAGGTACACCAAAGGGTCCCTACTTGTTCTACTGGAAGAGTCGGCATAAGGGTGACAGTGAAACTGTATGGCCAGTCTGGGAAGAGTAAGCAGAGAATAGAACTGGCAGTGAAGCAACAGCAGCAGAGAATTGAACTGGCTGTGAAGCAACAGCAACAGTTTTATTACACGTTTGCAGGAACACTACAAACTAAGTTATAATAAATCATAATTTATGGAATAATTTTATTAATATAGGTTATTTAAACTGCTAAGAGTTTTGCATGAATGCTGCATGAAACGGCTGCATAAAAGCATGCATTTCTGTTTCAGGGATCAGAAGATTGATGCATCTTTACTGGAGAGAAAATATGAATCAGTTTCTTAGAAAATTTTTGAAGAATGGCAACAAAGACCCCTGCTGAACATTGACCTGAGAGCGTTTGTCTTCCGTCTTTACAGCATCAGCACTGGAATTCGTGTTATCTGACTTTAGATGTCTGCAGCACTGATGTCTGCATCTGAGCTAGTTCCCTAGACCGAATCAAAGTGGAGTAACTGACAATCCCAAGGTTTAAAGATATGACTATGCGAGAAAGTATGCTGTCAGCCTGCAACAGCTGACGCTGCAACATCAGAGTACATTTATACATAGCTGCTCAGCCTGACACAACCCGGCTTCACCAAGTGTGGTTGTGCTGGGTGGAGCCACACCAAAATGTGTGGAGGTCTCCCTGTGCTAACTTGTACTGCACTCCTGTGCAGAATTTTTCCGGTGTCAAAATATTAGGATCACTTTCCCACAATTCTCCATTGCACTTTCTAAAATACAGGGTTTATTTTCTTTTTCTTTTAAATCCATACTTTGCAATTTTGTCTCTGCCATCAGCACGAGATCTGTGAAAGGTAATGCACCTTGCATTTCTGGTTTGCATATCTTTCATATATGTGGAACTTAAGCAACTCCTTCTAAAATGGTGATTAGTGATGGGACAAGAATGACGAAATTTTGGGGAGGAGATAAAAATAACTTCATACCATGGAATAATGTTTCTGGGCCTAAAAAAACACACCAGAAGGTGAAATTGTGTGTTGCAGACTTTGGGTGGCTATCAGTGGATGAAGAAATTCAGAGGATGAAGGAGGCCACATAAAAGACATTGTATGCTGAAGAGGTACTGGCCCTGGCCTTCATCAAAGAGACACCAGTGTGAGAGCCACTCTGATGACAGATAAGTAAATAGCATTCGTGCTCTAGAAGTTAGCAACGCTAGCCTGCTTACCAGATAGTGGGCAATCAATTGGGCTGGAAAGTCCACAGTGAAAACAGTTGTCGTGCAGGTCTGCAAGATCATCAAGCATCTCCTACTTTCTTGAGATTATGAATCAGGGTGGTGCCTGGGGAAGAGAGGAATCTGAAGCGGGGGATGACGAGGTTGTGGTAGGGAAATAGTTTGGACGCATCCTGAGTCTGCATCCTCTGAATACAAATGGGCATATTTGTCCATGATGTAAACGTTGGCTGATGGAGGCAGATGCGCAGTACTTACAGGAAACATTTTTCTTTTACTGTTTTTTATTGAAGCGTGGGTAGTGAAACTTAGCCTTTGCTTCCCAAATGCAGAAACCAAAAAGAAGAGATTCAACATTTGTTTCAGCAAATGCAAAGTGACTTTGGATGACTGACTTTTAAAATTCACAGGTAACACACCCTTTTAAGCCTGGGTGAAATAAGGACGCTGTTGTAACTGTTGCATACCTTTAGTTGGGGTTTTGTGAGCCCTGCTTTAAGCAATAGGGAAAGCATGGCAGTAGATTGAGTAGGCTGAGTAGGCAAACATCAGGTTAGTCACTATGGCATTGTTTAGTTAAGGGAAACATTAGATCCCTTTAGAGTTGTGTTCTCAGGAAGGCTGATTGCTGATAGTCAGCTTTCCCATTATTTACCTTAGAAACACTAATCAGTTTCAAATTAACTACATTCATTACTGAGTTCTCCTCCATTTTAGGTCAGAGTCCAGAAGCTGAGGGAGGGTTTGGAAATATCCAGGGGCAAAGAGAACATACAGCACTGATGCAGAGTGCTTCTGGCAGGTCCTCCCCTTGCTGCCGCACACATGATCACGATGCTGATCACAGTGCATGCCTCTAGGAATGGAGCTGCAGAACAGAAGATCTTCCAAACCAAAATACTAATGTGGATGCACTCTCTATATGGCCAGAACATTCTCCCTGAGGTTCCCTCCCCTTCTCTCCCCCCTCCCAGGACTTTATCATTTCGGGCCCCGCTTTCCTGGCAAGAACTGCCAGGGGAGCACAGTGCCAGAGCAGCGAGTGGCAGGAACCACGTTACCGGCAATAAGTCAGGAAGGACAAGTAAAGGGCAGGGCAGATTGGGCTGCCTGGAGTTAGAGACGAGGTGCATGGATAGCTGGGGCAGCCAGGAATGAGGAGGGAGCTGGGAGCCAGAACTGAGGGCCCTAAGGCCTAGGGTGTTGTACAAGGACATGTGCTCAAGCTTTAAATGCAAGTGTTTTTACAGAAACTTTTGCTGTTCAGTCAGCATTGTCATTACAAAGCAAACCCATTCTTACGCTAAGGAAACTGCTGGGATTTGATTGCTTTTAACATAAGTATATGAGCACTCAGTGTAGTGGTAATGTACTCCGCAGTTTTCCATTCTCAGGGAGAAAAGTTGAATTGGTACTACAGACAACTTCACAGGAAGTTAATTTTGTCATTTAAACATGCTTATTGAAAGCAAACAAACAAAAAATCCGTGATTGAGTATGTACATGATCAGGAATTGATTAACGCTTTGATGGATTGTTAGATTAACGGGCTAAACCTGTTAATGTACTGCCAAGGCAACTGTGTTTTAGCTAGCCAGTGTGGTTTCTGTACAGGTGGTCAGATTTTTGCTGGTTTCCCTGGCTGAGTTGTCAAGCTGGTAAAGAGGCTGGCAATAGGTGCTGTTCAAGGGCAGACCAGGAATTACAGCTCTGCAGCCATGGACGTTTGAGAAATTCCAAGGAGGAATTTGAGCCTGAGGGAAGGCTTGTTTCTTTTGCTCCTAACTCCTAAACTTCTTGTCTAAAGAGCTGATTGATAACAGATGCATCTATCTGCCTTTCTGTTTTTCTTGAAGCATGTTGTTTTTCGGCAACAGAATTTTTCCTGTGATCTCCCCAGGATGTTCTCCCTCTACTGTGTATGCTCCTGGTCAGCATTCTCTGTGGAATAAAGAGGCTCTGGAAGTGTATTATCCCTTGTTTAACCCATTTTCCTCCTTCATCAGTCCTTCAGCAATTACAGAGGCTGTGTTTTTCTAGGACCCTCTGTCAAAGAAGAGATTGTTAGACTTGCTTGGTAACAGGAAGGAGAAGGAATTTGGAAATTCCTGAGACTTCTATCCCTGCAGGAAGGTCTGTCTCCTTCCAGACAACTTACTCTGGGTAAAGGCATTGCTGCAGGGATGCTAAATTGCTGGGGATTGCCTGTGAGTCCTATGAAAGGGGGAACTGATATAGGGGATCTTAAAGTATGAGTGCTGGAACAGTGTAGTCAGTGTTAAACTTAGTACGGGAAGCAAAGTATGGCCACCATAATGTCCCCAGCAGTGACAGATGCCCAGGTACACACAGTTGCAGGTTACCAGCCGTATGTACTGGGAAGATCCAAGGGCATATCTTCACAGGGTGAAGATAAGAAAAGCATGGGAAGCTAAGAAAATTATGTGGACGGATCAAAAAGGATCAAGGAGGATAAAAAGGCCATTTTTCTATGGGTGAAATGTATATTCTGAGGAAATCAGAATTTTTCCCTTGTCTGAAAGACAAAGAAAAGCAAGCTACCATTAAAAGCCTGTTCCTTTGTTATGCTAATCCAGAGAAGAAAAGAAAAGGCTGTGCCTTTTAAGAGAAAAAAGTCAAGTGCAAGCATTGCCACAAAGGAAAAGGCATACCTCTTAAAGTAAAATGCAGTAGGACATCCTTGAGCTCCTGTCCCCTTTCCTTGCTGTACTCATCTTGACTCCTTGGGAATCAGACTCTACTCCCACCCTGTTTCAGAGAACCCCTGGCTCTCGACATGGATGCCTGCCCTGCCTTAACACTCTGCTCTCTGCTTGCTCTTCAGAGATGGGGTTTTTGTTCAAGTGTGAGTTGTTTGAGGAAATTACCTTATTCAGGCAACACAAAAGCTGAGTTTTCGTATCAGTTTGTCAGTGGAAATATGGATAAATATGACAAAAATTAACACTTTAATTGTGGTAGAGTACGTACATTCTCATTATAGGTTCAAGAGAATAAATAAAAAGCAACTCAGTGCTATGCCATCACTATGGAGGTCAACCAGCAGAGCATACTCTCTGCAATCTCCTCTCATATGCTCCTCATGATATATTGATTAAAAGCAAATATATTTATGACTGATAGTCAGTCTGTCTGTACGTCATTGAAAAATAAATGGTAGGCCTTTCCGAGACCTGCTG
This sequence comes from Fratercula arctica, assembly GCA_947846985.1. Taxonomy (NCBI): domain Eukaryota; kingdom Metazoa; phylum Chordata; class Aves; order Charadriiformes; family Alcidae; genus Fratercula; species Fratercula arctica. Next base: position 74,214,098 of record CANTUZ010000003.1, read on the forward strand.
TATCAGAGAAATGAGAGGTACAAAATATTCCTAAACTTGAACAGGGCCTTTGGCTTCTAGAACTACCTCCAGCTTCAACAGAAACTGGAGCTATTAATGGGCTCTCATGTAATACAACAGAATTACTTGAGCAGGATTGTTTATTTCCAATCCTACCGAAAGCTCTGGGTGAGCCCAGTTTAGCCAGGTGTTAAATATGATTAACTGCAGCGGCTTTGGGTGGCTTAACATTTTGTTTCCAACACCTAGTTTCTTACAGTGCCACAATACATGAGGCAATCTGAAGATGATACAGCTATTGATTTTTTTTTTTAAATGAGACAAATGCATTTAATGGAAAATACCAGTATAAAAAACCCAAGAATATGCATTATTATTAGTAGTATGTAAGACAATGTAATAAACATAATACAAAAGTAGCATTCTTAGTACAAGACTAAAATGGTTAATTTTGCCATGTAATTGCAACTGATAATAAGCAGGCTATACCAAGGTTGAAACCAATCTAAAAACATGCCTACAGACAGCTTATGTGCTACATTGGTTCAAAAACCAATACAGACAACAAATTCCTTATTCTCTGGATTTCATGCTGAAGTTCTGGAAGTCACAACTGTCTCTCATACAACACCTTAAGTCTGTCAGTTAAGCAATACACTGTCTTCCTGTCAAACCCTACCTCCAACAGGACGTCTTTCAAGGAATGGGAAAGCTCGTGCACAAATTTGATACTCTGAGCATTGGGTTTGTTTAGCTCTTCTGTGGCGTGTCGCTCCCTGTACTGATTTAACACAGCATGTGAGACTTTATGCAAACAGCTACAAGGTATTTACATCTGTCAGGGACACACCTTGGGCCAGTTGCTGAGCGTTCCCACATTTTCTGCATAAATGCAGTAGGAGATAGGCATCTCGCTGAGATAATGCGAAGGCTCAGGGTCTGTGGTCTCTGGTACAGCACAGCCACATGTTGATCTGCTTGGACTCAGGGCAGTGAGAAATGCAGTCAAATGCTCTGTGCCAGGAGCTGAGATCATCTGTTTTGAAAAAAAGGGATATACCACTCCCTTATATTCTATCAACAAGGATGATGGTGCAAGGTGGCCTAGACTATGCAAGAGAGGGCAGCGACAATGGGATCTGCTGCAGCCTACCCACCCAGAGTACCAAGTGGTCCAGTTGTTTTGAGCTGCTGAACGGTAGGGAGTCATGTTTTGTCAAACCTTTTCCGAGACAGGGTGTACGTCAAGTTTTCTTTGTGTCCTGACTTCTAACAGGAAGCACTAGTTTTTTTGCTTCAGGGGTAGTTTGTCTTCAGGGTCCTTCTCACGAGCTTCTGATTCCTGAGCTGGGAAGACATGTACATTTTCCATCAAACTCTCTCTGTTATGGAAGGTTATTCTAAAGGAAAAACAGGGACAGATAGCAGTAATCCCATTCATTCCAGCAGGATTAAATAACTGTTGCAGCTGTCAGTGTATAGTCACAGAATTTGCCTCTCCTCTGGGATAGATACCCTTACACAATATACCATCATTATCGGGACATCAGGTCCTGCCACCTCTTTTTGATACCTGTCTCTCAAAATGTTTTTATTCCAGTAAACTGAACCTTGGCTAGAAAAAGTAGATAGATTGATGTCTTAATGTATGATCTTTCTCATGTCTCACCTAAGACTTTTCTAATGCTGTATCTAAATTATTTAAATCAAGAAATTAAGCTTCTTGCCTGCATATGCTGGGCTTGCTATTTTTTATATTAGCAGGCTCTTTCTTTTTTATATTAATTACAGTGAAGCTTTCAGAATGACTTAAGCTTCAAATCCTCTGACTAAGAAAGATATCTGACTTTGCTATTTTCATGCAGAAACTGTCCCACAGGATAAAATAGTTGAATTTGGATTTGTTATAAGATTACAAAGAAGGAACCTCCTACCAGGATCAGAGTGCTGCAAAAATATTTGCATTCCTAAGATGTGTAGAGTGCCTAGGTGGAGCTTTTACCAAGTATTAAGCCACTTCTGAAGTCTCTAACTCTGACACTGCCTTTGGGAAGACTGTCGTTCAGTTCTTGCTCTATTAGGGACTTGGGTGGCTGACAGCCACGGTATGGGATTACTTGCCCACCATGCGGCCACAGGCACATGGTGCTCAAATATGCATTACCTGCCTGCAAGTATCGTTTCTCCAGGTCTGTTGCGAGTGTATATACTTTTACAACTCACTCTCCTCAGCAGGATGGTAAGTTCTGAGGACTTCATTATTCAGGCGAACCGAAAGGGAGGAGCAGACCCTTACGACTGTATATAAACTCAGAGAAGGCAGGGCGCTACGCTGCACCTGAAGGTTACACTTCAGGCAAGAATTCACCAGTTGTAAAACTGATAACATGCAGTACTGCTGTAAAGCACACCCACAAAGTACAGATGGAAGTATCAAAGCAGGTAAGCAGCCTTACCCCTGTTAATGCAATCTTATGATTACAAAAATACAATGATTGTATATGTTATGTATTTATGCATTCAATATATATTTGCATGTAGTAATGACTTCTGGGTAGGTTTATCAAGGAAGATATTTTTAAAATAAGCAGGATTCCTTAGAAGTATATTGTCTAGTAAATACAATGTTTTAATATTAGAAGTTACCCTTTTATTCTGCTGTTTTACTTGGTTTCGAGTTGTATCCTTTCAAATGCCACAAAAGGGCGATCAGGAGACCTGGCTACAGTTGGGGGCCATTAGCACCCCTCAGTGTGGCACACTGCGTGCCACATAGCACAGGAACAACATAATAACTTACAGCCCCAAGTAATTTATACTCCCAGCTATGTTGCAGCTTCATTTGGCCCTGCTCAGTTGTGGAGGAATGGCTGAGTGAGAAGGGACATGATTTGATTGCGATGAACAATCCAGCCTTTGACATGAGCCTGGAGGAGAAGCCTTAGCTACAGGCCCGAATGCGACCGTAAACTCCCCCTGAAGCTCTTAAAAAAGCAGAAGTAACAAGAATGTAAACAAGATAAGCGGGACTACACCTGTGAATAGAAGAAGAAGTTGCGATTATGTGGCAGTGTGTGGATGCAAAACATGTACCAATGAAATAGTTGCTTTAATCACATAACATAAGTTGTAAACCAATTACATAGCTGTTGCTAACGTGTACCTTTAGTGCCTGTCTATAAATATGCTGTAAAAACTTGAATAAAGTGAGAACGATCATACTCACATTGAGACTTCGTCGTTACTCCGGGTCCGACTCCCACTCCGACACTCAGTAGTTTTTTTGGTGTTCCTTCTACTGCATTAGGCTAATAAAGGTCTCCTAGAACAACTTAAAAATTGCACTATTTTACATTACAATATAATTAGATAAGATTAAATTAAAATGGTCTTGTGAGATGATAGATAAAGAAAAGATGTAGATAAAGATAAGAGAAGATTCTCATCTTCCTTTGTGCTTACATATTGACTCAGGAGGCAACACAACTTCCTGCTGTAGATAAAATAACTTTCTGTATTAGAGATAAACTTATAGGAATACCACATCAGTGAAAAAAAAAAACCTTTAGAATGCTGTATGTTTGCACAAGGGGGTTACCAGGTTGGCAGTATTGATTTCCAAACCAGTATAGGAAGTATAGTACCCAAGGCTGTGCGCAGTCAAGGTTTTACAGGATCAACATTTGGAACAGGCTGAGGTTGTGGAGTCTCCATCTCTGGAGACATTCAAAGCCCACGCATTCCTGTCCAGCCTGCTCTAGGTGACCCTGCTCTGGCAGGGGGGTTGGACTAGATGATCTCTGAAGGTCCCTTCCAACTCCTCCCATTCTGTGATTCTGTGATTTTTAGCATGGGTTAGATCTGTTTATACCAGTTCAGCCATCAGCAAGGCAGCAGACTGCTGTTCCCTTCCCAACATAACTTGAACAGGTGAACATACAACGTCACGTTGTTTGTCGCCATCCAGCAGCAGGTTACTGCTCCCACATCTGTCAGTGGCGGGAATGGCGTGGGTGCTCCTCGGCTTGTCCCTTGGACCCTTCACTGGAGGTTAGTCGCCAGCCTGGCTGGCACCGACAGCCCCCTTCTGGAACAGGCTAGCAGAGCCGTGGGTGGAAACGGCCTTTTGCTAAAGGTCAGTGATGGAGGGTTGGGGAGTAGTAACAGCTCTGAATCGAGCAACTGTTTGCAAACTTAATTTGTGCTTAGAGTCGAAAGGTATAGTCATAAAACAAGCAGATAAAAATAGTTTTAAGTCAGTATGAGAGAAACTGCACACAAAAATTGAACATTGAACTTGTTCAGTTAATGTCGCTGGAATTAAGTCCACGGCACAGCACTTAGATCTGCTTTTTATGCATGACCAGATTGAGCTGGGAAATCAAATTTCCCATATTCTGGGGCTTTCCTCCATCTTTTATCTTTATTTTCAATGTTGTTTCTCATATAGATGTGCAGAACTTCTCTATTACCTCCTTTCTCTGTGGAAGTGTATTATGGGCCCTGCTGCCTGACCAATACAAGCTAAAATCACTGCATATTGTTTGCTCACCAGTAATTTACCAACTTTACTCCTCTATTTTCAGTTCATCCAGAACTGGTATAACCACCAGGTTGCTTTCAGACATTAAGTTCTTCTTAAACATCTTTTTGACACTAGATGGCTTTTTCTACCATTTCAGTGACCTGACATACTTTCAATGAAATCTGAATTACTGACAGACAGAAATAAATTAATTTGTAATGCCACCGAGTTCAGCTCATGTCTTTGTCTTCTTTCCATCAAAGTTACATCAAGGTGAATTTGATGTTTGGCTTTCTCCCTGGCTCCCCACTTCTAATGTGTTCTGGGAGGGACAAGGATGACATGTGGTATCAATACTTAAGTGATGTCAAGGAAAAGAGATTACACACAAAAGAAAGTATGCAATTTTATCAGACTTTAGAACAGGTATCATATTACCTGCACTGTGCCCAAACCAGCTCTTTTTGTATCTGAATTTAAGTCGGATACAGTCCCAACAGGATGTTGGGAAGGTGAAAAAGGAATGCAGTTAATTAAGGCAGAAGAAACACTCATACATACACAGCATATGATTCTCAGCTGTTCAAGTAGGATGTTCAAGTAGAAGATCTCTCATATGCAGGAAGTTCTAAAGACAGTGAAAATCTTTCATTCAGTAGGGTTGTATAACGTGGACCTATGAATACTTTTTTCTTTTTCTTTTTCTTTTTAATTTACAAATAAACCCCCCTAGGTTCTGACAACAAACTACAATTTTACATTTGTGAAATGATGCTTAACTGCTGGAGCAGAGACATTTAACAGACTCATGTTCTGGTTCCTGAAATGCGATTCCAGACTCTACTAATTTCTGTATTAATCCTGATAAATCAAAACAACTGTAGTTTTTCTGCTGTGATGCACCTAAATGGCTTTGGAGATTTCCCTTGAATGCTGTAAATGGTATGGGAACTCCTGAGACCAATATTTTGCATATTGCCTAGACCTTCTGTCCTCAAACCTTATTTATAAACTACTGGGAATTGTACCTATTATATTGTCAAAGGGTATTTCTCTGTGACTGTAAGCCTCAGGAAACAGGACTTCAGTGATATACTGTTTGCCTACCCATCTTGTCAGACCCCTTCTAATAACTTTTGAACCCATGAACTCATTTCAGTTACATTTCATGAAGAAATAGAAAACTTCAGGCTATGAAATTCCTCCAAGTTTCGTGAAACCTAACAGCTCAGTAAAGGAAAGACCACTTCCTTCAAATTATTACCGTGACTGAAAGGCTGTTGCCCGAGCTCAAAGGTTATTTATTATGTTTAGTTTGCTGGCAGCCAGCACATGCCTAGCTCAAAAGCAGCCACATCCCCTTGGTTCTCACCCGGCTGGTAGCTGGGAGGCAGGAGGAAGGAGCTGCGGACACTGGGGGAAGGGAAGATTGATGATGGGCAGGGAGCCCGAGCTGCGGACACCGGGAAAGGACGAAGAATGGGACGCAGATCCAGAGAAGCCAGAGCTTAATTTTTGCCACTTCTTAACAGCACAACTTGGTCTCTACTGGGGAATGGCTTCAGTCAAAAGCAACACATCAAAATTAAACGGACTGAAGCGGGCTCGGCACCCAAAATGGATTCTTAGTGTAACCAGCACAACGGTCACCATACAAACAAGTTTTCTTTATATTACAGTAATAGTAGTATATAGTAATATATATAATAGTTGATCTTATTTTCCATAAGCATCTAGTTCACTACATACAGTGTTCAGGATTTCATTACTGAGAACAATTTGGTAATCTGATGCTGGTCTACTGCTATTGTTTCTGTTACCATTGATATCACAATTATTTCTATTTCAAGCATGCTTACTTCTAAAACAAGCATGCTAAAGTTACAGCTCCTTGTGTTTTGTCTTATACCAAAGAATCCATTGCAAGTGATGGACTCAATAGGTTATAAGAAGAAAGTTTTGTTTGCACTGACAACTATCGTTTTGCAATAATAAAGTAATAACAATAAAATAATGTTTAATACTCAGAGTGTCCAAAGTTACCAATTAGATTTGAGATAGTCCTATTAAGGATGTCTGAATATTATTGCTCCTGCTTTATAGACACAAGAACTGAAGGACATAAAATGTAGTTTTTCCAGTGGCAACAATGAGGTTTGGAACAGACTCCGGCATAAACATGGCTCCATTAAGTTTCTATTGAAGCTCCATTTGATTTAAAGAGTGTATGAATTTTACTCCCTAAAATTTAAGTCTCCTTACTCTGACATATGATATAACAAAAAAAAAAATTTTTTTTTTTTTTTTTTTGCTTTAAGCCAGTCCTGAGAAGCTCATGCACCTGTATAATCCAAATTCCTACGATTTCTAAAAGTCACAGGGTTAGTGGAGGAGCCTGTTTTGTCACAGGTTTACCCAGTGGTAAGAAAACTTCAGTCAGAGGAAGATTTTGGTTTGTCTGTCATGGTATCAGACTGCGTCTGTGAAGAATCAAACAAAACAGTTTCAGACTGATGAAAGCTCAAGTTCACGTGACATCTCATCACGCTAAGGAGAGGGCAAACTCTGTAAAATGACATTATAGGCTGTTGGTAAGCATTCTGCTGGAGAGTAGAGCTGGGTCCAAGGTGACAGGGTAATTTTGGCTTCAGCAACTTCATTTTTTTTTTGCTTTTTCTGACAGCTGGACATACAGAATGTGCAGGAACTTCCGTACTTGCACTGCCTGCTGTCTGTCATATGGTGTAGCTCTTGCAGAAGCCACACACGAGCTTCATGTGGTTTAAGAGCTATAGGTTGCCTATGGCTGCATTAGCAGGTTTTTTTTCAGTTGGTTCACACAACAGGAACTGTTATCAGTTCATTAATCCTTTTGAGACCCATGCTGCCTTCTTGCTGACACCAGTAGATGGTAAAGAGAAAATGAACTGTGACTTCTTCCATCCAGTCCTACCAATAAGGATTTGGTAGTTTCCACATACAGAGTAGAAGATGAGAGCCACGGTGAAGCAATTAGCCTAGTAAGATGCATCCCACTTCCACCTCATTCTTTCCTCAGAGCTTTCCTGTGGGTGGTGGGTTGACCCTGGCCAGCAGCTAAACACCCACCCAGCTGTTCCCCCCGTAGTGGGATGGGGCAGAGAATTGAAAGAGCAAAAGTGAGAAAAACACATGGGTCAGGATAAAGACAGTTTCATAAGTCAAGGAAAGAAAAAAAAAAGAAAAAGAAAAAGAAAAAGAAACAAGTGATGGAAAGGCACTCATTCACCACCTCCCACTAGCAGACTGATGCCCAGCCAGTCTGCAAGCAATGGCAACTTTTAAAAAACTCCCACCCCCCACCCCCCGCCCCGTTTTATCGCTGAGCATGATGCTACACGGCGTGCAATATCTCTTTGGTCAGCTCGTGTCAGCCTACAAACTGCAGGGGCAGACTGAGAAACAGAGAAGACCTTGATGCTGTGCAAGCCCTGCTCAGCAATAGCTAAAACACTGGTGTGTTATCTAAAACACGACACCATACGATGAAGAAGCTATGAAGAAAATTAAGCTCACCCCAACCAGACACAGTATGCTATCAGAGGCTACAGGGAACCAAGGGCACTTTATCCTTCAAAGAAACACTGATATGGCAGTTGAAAGTACTTTGGCTTAGGGGCATAAATGTAATACTTTTCATTGCCTTAATTTTGCTGAATGTCTATGTGTAAATTTGGAGTGGGGATAACACAGAAGCTAGTGATCAGAAGACTCACTCAGCAGCAAGGGCATTCACGTTCTGTAGTAAGAGCAACTAGTGATTGTCTATGGATGCATCATCTCCATACTTTCCTTGCATCAACTCTTGTTTCTGCGTCTTCTGTGAGGCCAAAGTCACAATCACCTTCTGTTTGATACTTTGTCCAGCCAGAAGCACTGTAGGGGTTTGACAATAAAATTTTTGAGGTCTGATGGCAAGGGTTTAAAAAGTATTTTTGCTTCAACAGGCAGTGCTTAGTCTTTTGTGTATATGGCATTAACAATAAGTATTTTTCTTAGGATAATCTTTTTTTTGAGTTGTAGCATCAAGATCATAGCCTGAAGTATAAAAAGATTTTAGTCAGTTGTTTTTTTCAAGCTGACTAGAATTTGGCTGAGTGCAAATTCTTTACTGGTTGATGGACATAGCTTGTAAAGCTAATTGATAGGTTTAGTAATGCTTTAATCCAAAAGTTTTCCTAAAGATGGGGAAATATTCTGCCTTGCATTACAGATAGAAAACCTGGTCCCTAAAGAAATAAAACCATGCAGGACAATGGAACTCTTGATTCCTGCTCTCATTAGACCATCTGGCTTTCTTTTAAAACTCAGAGTTGCTCAACTTCAGCATAGTGAGCCAGCAGCTAATGCTGTCATTTCCTCTTTGGCTGTAAATACATTTCTGGAATCTAGATAATTTAGGATTTTGCCACTGAGGCATGGATGGAGTTAGGAAATAATAAAATTAGAGTGGAAATAAGAAAGCCAGAACTTCAGTAACATATTGAGGCTCTCAGCATATGAGTTCTTCTTAGGTTTTCCTAAATCTAATTCCACCCTAGTTTCACAAATCTCAAAATCATTCACAGGCAGGAGGGATTCAGCTCTTGGATCGCTCATTTCTTTTGTTATTACATCATCTCAGCTTCTAACAAACTGTGTTGTAGTGAATTCCTGAGCTGGAAGTTTCCTCTGGACCATGGCACATAATAGCCAAAAATAACACAGTATTAATAAAGTTTGCCTTTGGAATCAATTGATTTTTTATCATTTATCACCTCTTGATCGTTTATTTTCCCAGCTAACAAATCCAAATTTATTTAGCCTATCCTCATAGGATAATAAGAATGGCTATAGGAGCCAGAGGCCCATCTAGCACACAATGAAAGAGTATAGGAAAAGGACAGGCAGGTCGCAATAATCTCTTCTGTATGCATTCTCAGCTTCCAGTAATCTCAGTCCTGCAGACTTGCTAAAACAGAGGCAGTAATTGATGTTTAATAGCTGCTAATGTATTTGTATCCCATCATTTTGCCCTTTCATATTTCTGAGTTTTGGTTATCCAAGCCTGAATGTTACCGTAATCGTACTATACGGATTTTGAGATGGAGTAACTAGAACTGAAAGCAGTAGACAAGTAGTGCACCACAGTTATATGCAGTACTATAAATGTCATTTATGTTTTATTTTCTTATCCTTTTCCTAAAAAAGTTTACCTTTCTAGTCCTATTGACTACTTCTGAGCACTGAACTTCTGTTCAGAGAACTACTCACAGTGACTTCAAGACGGTTCCCTGACTGATACTAGCTTTTAGAGTCCATCATCACGTCTGTACATTTTTCCCCCCATGTGCATTATGCTTAACTTTGGAACACTGCTTTTCCACTACTGCTACTCACACAGTGTCCTGGGAGCCTCCTGCAATACTTTTCAATATCAGCTTTAGATCTGAATTATTAGATATGTTCTTCAAATGTTGTCACATCACCACTCATTCCTTTTCCCAGTGAACAGTGAACTTATGAACTGTGAACAGCTCAGCTTTAAGTACAAACCCTTGTGGGATAACCCTTCTGCCACAAAAACTCATGGTTTACTTCTTTTAGTTTTTGTCTTTTAACTGCTTAGTCCATGAGATGATGCTCCTTGTTATGTCATATAGAGTATCAGAGTCATAGAAAAGTAGGGCTGGAAAGAAAAACAATAAATTTCATTTCTGGCCACTCTCCTCATCATGTTAATGATACCTTACCTACAAAATTTGACAGAGATTTATCTAATATTTTTTTAAAAATATCTAGTGATGTTAATTTTAGTCTATTGATTACACACTATCTCCAGACAATTTCAGTACGTAACTGTCTTTATCACTCAAAGGTTTTCCTATATATAAATCTCACTTGGTACAACTGAAGTTTATTACTTCTTGTCTTATGTCTCCTATCCAAAGGTGATTTATTAAAGCTCTTTTGAACATTTGCTGTTAAAAACACTTGTAATAGGCCATCACAATCTATTTGTCTAGGAGCAACACTAAAGTATAATAGTTATATATATATAAATTATATATGTTCTATAGACTTGTCATGAAATACCGTTCTATAGCCATAGTTTATCTTTAGGATGGATTCTGCCAGTACAGTGGTATAAAACTTATTACATCCAATGGAAAAAGTTGAAAACATAACAGTAGAACTTGACATGGTTCAGATTATCTGTTTGGCATGGTTCTGTTTCTTCTGTGGGAATGAATTTAACTTGAGACAGCTATCAGAGAGTGCAGTTTTGCTGTACTCTCTTTTATCGTATACTTCAAGGATAATTAAAGAAACATCTTTCCTTTTTCATTACATTACATTTCACTGCATGGAAAAAGATCAGTGGATTCTGCGGAGAATCTTAGAATTATTTTAACTTCTGAAAACTTTAATGACTGGCAAGGAAATACAGTAGGTGGAATACGGTGGTGCTGGAATGAGGATGCCAACAATGCAGGTAGACTGAAACCATGTATACCAATAAAGTCAAGGAAAATCAGTTACACCAACTATGCAGCTCCAAAGTATGAAATTTTGGGTTGCTATATTCAGAATTAGAGTGTATGCTTTCTCCATAATTATGGGCAACTTCTATGTTTTTAGAATTCAAGGCTTTCTCCAGATCTCTGCTTTGGAGGTATTGGCTGGCCCTCTGAACCAGCTGATTCTCAAATGTGAACACAATGGCATTAGTTAATAGTATCCTCTGGCATTTTGGTGTTGTTTTTTCTGACAAACTGAAGCAAGCCCGCTATACTGCATGCTGTACCCCAAATGATATAAGCTTGTGCATCTTGCTACACAATTGACAGGAAGTAAGTGGATGTGCTAAGAAGATGTACATGCGGTTACACTAGTTGATCAGTGATAAGGTTGAGTCGTAGTTGCACAATGATGAACTGTGACATAACAGAATTATTTCACTTTTACTTTGCTGTCTCCCACTGTTTTTTTACTTGCTGAATGCTGGACTCCCTTGTTTTTCTCAGGTAACTGTTCAATCTTGCCAGTTCATGAAGAGAAGGTAGGGAATAGCTTTTGTGATTTTGTGAGGATTTTCTTTTTCTCAGGGAAAAAACATGGTGAAACAAACATGGTACAGCCTATTTTGAGACCAGTTTCTTGGATTATACTCAAGAAAAGCAGTACAAGGTTTCTATTTCAGTACTATTTGGATTATGGTGCTATAAAAGTTAATAAAAAAAACCCAACAAACAGAGCTAGCCAAAATAATTATATCATGAGAGCAGAAGTCAGGACTCCCATCTTCCATTCCTAGCATACTCTCTAGGTTTACTGTAAAATCTTGATAGACCTCCTTAGTTATGCACTTTATTTTCTAAACCTACAGAAAAGGACTTGGGGGTGCTGGTGGACGAGAGGGTCAATATGAGCCATCAGTGTGCACTAGCGGCCCAGAAAGCCAATCGTATCCTGGGCTGCATCAGGAGAAGCGTGGCCAGCAGGTCGAGGGAGGTGATTCTCCCCCTCTACTCCACTCTCGTGAGACCCCACCTGGAGTACTGCGTCCAGCTCTGGAGCCTTTACTACAAGAAAGATATGGATGTGCTGGAATGTGTCCAGAGAAGGGCCACGAGGATGATGAGAGGGCTGAAGCACCTCTCCTATGAGGACAGGCTGAGAGAGTTGGGGTTGTTCAGTCTGGAGAAAGGAAGGCTCCAAGGAGACCTTATAGTGTAGTGGCCTACCAGTATCTTAAGGGGGCCTACAAGAAAGCTGGTGAGGGACTTTTTAGGATGTCGGGTAATGGTAGGACTAGAGGGAATGGATTAAAACTAGAGATGGGACGATTCAGACTGGATGTTAGGAAGAAGTTCTTCACCATGAGGGTGGTGAGACACTGGAAGGGGTTGCCCAGAGAGGTGGTGGAAGCCCCATCCCTGGAAATTTTTAAGGCCAGGCTGGATGGGGCTCTGAGCAACCTGATCTAGTGGGAGATGTCCCTGCCCATGGCAGGGGGGTTGGAACTAGATGATCTTTAATGTCCCTTCCAACCCTAACAATTCTATGATTCTATGAAAATAAGGTTAATACTTCTATTACAGGTGTTTAAGAAGTTAATTGACATAAAAGATTCCAAAATTCAGAGTTTTATGGGGAATGATAATGTATAAACTTACAGCTAGTCAAAGACTTTCTAATCTATTCCTACTAGAAATCCTCTGACATGCTGTCCCACTTTGATTAGGCTCTTCACACTCCCATACTAATATGTTTAAAAATCCCAAGTATATTTTTACATTTTTTTTAATAGAACTGTTAGTTTTTCTCTGCTTCTGTAGAGATGATAATACAGGTCATGTGAGACCTCTATTCCTTCTAAATTTTCTCTATTAATTCCTCAGATTTCTGAGATGCATCCTTCCACTCTTAAGTGAAGCAACATCAGCTTCAATGTGACTGACATAAGTAAATGCTGTTTGTGTATGTTTATTATTGCCTCACTCAAGGTCTTCCGGAAAAATGCTGTCTTGATCCCTAAGAAGCCAAAATTTCACACTGGATTAACATGTAAAAGTTTACAAAGAGGGTAAGTTAAGAAAAGGTGCAACTACTTCCAGATGTGGCCTAGAAAAGTTAAAAAAAACACCACATATTTTTTGGTCTCACTAATACACAAAGAGAAAACTGTAAGAGATTGCCTATGATAGAAATTACAATTTTCCAAGCCAAGGAATGACGTTAAGACAAGCTGGAAAGAAAATAAATCGTGTATTTTATGTGCAAAGCAATTTGCAAAGAAGAAAAATGGTCTGTGTGCGTCACTTCCTTCATGTTGAAGTGCTAAAGACCAAATTTTCCCTTTTTATATTAGATATTCATGTCTTATCTGTCTTGGAGAATTGGTTAGAGAATTGGTGAGACTATTCAGTTCCTCAACTTTCAGTCTTGCTTGAAACACCTTTCCTCTCTAACAGACTGGGCACTATTTAGCCTCAGTGACTTGAGATTTGTAAGAATCATCATAGAATCATAGAAACATAGAATGGTTTGGGTTGGAAGGAACCTTAAAGATCATCTAGTTCCAACCCCCCTGCCGTGGGCAGGGACACTTCCCCCTACACCAGGTAGAAATGGTGATTCTAATGAGCAACAACCTGGCATCTTTGGTTAGGCTGGCAGGCTGAAAAAAATCTTGCTTGCAATCTGCAAGCTTGTCATTTTCTGTTTTCTTTTGTGGGGCTACTCAGACTTTCTGCATCAGCACAATGAACAAATGATAGGGTATTACGTATTAAAAAGGTTACTGTCATTTCTCTTCTGACTAGAGGTGGATAGTACAATTAATAAAACCCTTCTAAAAAAACGTGAATGCTATTAAGTATGTATTACCGGTATCACAACTGTTCTACTGACATAGAAGAGCAATGGAAATGTCACAGTACTGTTCTGCCTCTTTCTCTTGGCCCATTTGCCACCACCCAAGATCCATCTCTGCCTTGTTAATGGCTGCCTCCAGTGCTGCTCCTCTGGGAGCCACCCAGAGAGGAGACGCCAGGCAGCTGTTCTCCAGTGGGTCTGACAGCGGGTGCCCACATAAACAATTTTCTCCATCTTGATGAACCTGAAGTGGAATCCTGCCATGCGCTCCAACCCCAATAAGAGACGAGCGGGCCCATTTCCATCTTTTAACCATGAATCGATAAAACTTTTGCATCAAATGAGCAGGTAGCCTCATTCTTACCTGTCTCTGAGCTGGCCTACACTTGGAGCTGCTTAGAGGATTCTATGCTTTAAACGGCTCTTACGTGGCCAGCGTAAGGATTCAGAAACTGGAAGCGGGGCTGTGTCACGAGAGAAGGAACCAGGGCACAGATCCATTCTGCGTTTCCCACAACCAGCTTTGTACCAGTCCGGCTTCCACTGGGTGGGGGGGTCACGATGGGGATGAGAAGAGCATGGCTTGTTTACTCCAGCAAAATAAAGGCTGTGTGGGGATGAGATTGCTGCCTATAAATACTTTTGGCAGGGGATACACACAGGAGAGTGGGAAAGGCTACTTCAGGACAGTATTTGCACTGGAAGAAAAGATGGATGTGAACTGGTCACAGGGAAATTTAGGTCTGAAATTTTAAAAAGGCTTCCAGCTGTCAGAGAGGTTTCTCTCGGACAGCCTCCCAGCAGCAGCAGCGAGGGCCAAAATGTTTACTGGCAAAGCATGGTCAGTTTACAGAAGAAAGGATAAAATGGCTGCATGCAACACTAGAGAGCTGGGTAGAGAGCAGAAGGGAATTAAGCTGCCTTGGCTTACAAATGTCAGCCTAGCCAGGCTTCCATAATGGGGGTGCTGTTAGCTCTCTCTCACTGGGGCTGTGTACAATGAATTATAGTAAAAGACAGTCTTGTCGTTACACGGTGGAATTGAAAGCATAGAAAACAAAAGCCTTAGTGATGAAAATGGGCACCAACAGCTATTTTTTTTGGTCAAAGAGGGCAACTGTAACTACTTGTAGAGTTTATTATAACCACCAGCAAGGTAGTCCTTATTCCTGGTGACTTTGAGACTGGATGAATACACCTGGGTGGCATAACCTTCTACAGCTACATGCTTGCCTTTTTAAGCCTGTGTCCCTTTCTTCTCAGTGATGGCTTTGATTACTATGTGACCAAAGATGTGAATGCTTTGCAAAATTTAAATGGTTAGGTCTAATTTTAGCAAAAGTCTTTAGTGTTAACACTGGAAGATCAATGGTCCTCTCCTGTGTTTAGGAAATTTGCCAGCTCATGATCAGCCTTGCTCAGGAAGATCCATATCTGCAACGGCAGAGAAAAGCACTTGTAGTTCTCTGGAAAATATTACTTTGGTAAAGGGGTGATGGAATTTTCTGAGAATTTTGGTCGTTAGCTACCTGGGACAAGGGAAATTCTGAATCACCAATATGCCTTCTGGAAGAAATAATCACGTCAAAATGGTTACACTCCTGCCATTGCTTGAGAAACAAACTTCTGGTTAGGACCTCATGACTTAGCTATGCACTAGTAATCACATATAGTACCTTACCGTACAATGCCTTTGACCCCTCCCTTTGCTTTGTCAGCAATGACGGCTTCTCATCAGCTCGCCTACCCCTCCCATCCCGTGTGTGCCAGGCAGTGGAAAAACTTACCATAACTAATGCTGGCTGGGCAGGTGATGAACTGAGATGGTTTCTGTATATGGATGGCCTCCATTCTGTATATGGACAGCCTCCGTTTTTACTCTTCCCTTCTCCAATTTAATTCTGTTTCATTCACTTGCTGCTCTGACTGTTATAAACCAAGGCTGAGTACTCAAGGCGGGGATTATGACTTGCTTGTATGACAGGATATAACCTTGCTATTTGGTTAGCTCTGTGGGGTGCTCCCATAATGCAAATATGCTTGTAGAATGATTTTTTTCACAAACAAATCCCTGAATGAGACTAAGACATAATTTCAAAAGGCATAAATATTTCTATGACCTCAAAATATAAATGAAATCTGAAAGCTGAGAGTAGGTAGCCTTGTGTTTGTCTAAAAATCTCTGTGCTCTATTGAACCAGAAAGTCTCAGCGATATGACCGGGTTAGTATTTGAATGCAAACACTGTAATCTGCCCCTGTGATCCTTAGTATGAAAAATGAGTTTATTTAGCACCGTCTGGCTACATCTAGCCACTTTCTGAGAATTTGTGTTTCCAAGACGGAGCTGCAGCGGTATCAAAAGCAGCATGGCCAGCAGATCAAGGGAGGTGATTCTGCCCCTCGGCTCTCATGAGACCCCACCTGGAGTACTGCGTCCAGCTCTGGGGCCCTCAATGTAAGAAGGACATGGACCTGTTGGAACAGGTCCAGAGCGGGGCCATGATGGCGATCGGAGGGCTGGAGCACCTCGCCTATGAGGACAGGCTGAGAGAGTTGGGGTTGTTCGGGCTGGAGAAGAGAAGGCTCCAGGGACAACTTATTGCAGCCTTCCAGTACCTAAAGGGGGCCTACAAGAAAGATGAGGAGGGACTCTGTATCAGGGAGTGTAGTGAGAGGAGGAGGGGTAATGGTTTTAAACTGAAAGAGGGGAGATTTAGCTATTAGGAAGAAATTCTTTACTGTGAGGGTGGTGAGACACTGGAACAGGTTGCCCAGGGAAGCTGTGGATACCCCATCCCTGGAAGTGTTCAAGGCCAGGCTGGATGGGGCTTTGAGCAGCCTGGTCTAGTGGGAGGTGTCCCTGGCCATGGCAGGGGGATTGGAACTAGATGATCTTTAAGGTCCCTTCCAACCGGAACCATTCTATGACTCTATGAAAGGTGACTCCGGGGCAGGTCCCTTCCACCGATTCTATCCTTCTGCTCCCCCACCTGCCCCCAGCTCGGACCCCAACAGGCACGGCCCCCAGGCCTCCGCTCCGCTGAGGAGCCGTTTGCTTTGGGCGGGCCAGGGCGCGAGCGGCGCCGGCACCGGCCCCAACGGCCGCTCCCGCGCGCCGTTTGTCACCGGGCCGACCGCCCCAGCAGCCGCTCCCTCGGCCGCGCCCCCGCCCTTCAAGCGAGCCGCAGCTCCTCCCCAGCGCCCCAACCCCACCAGCCTCGGGCCACTGCCTCCTCGGAACAGCCGCGAGGCCGGGCCCGGCTCGCCCCGCCCCGAGCTGCCGCGGGGGAGGAGCGAGACCGGCCAATCACAGGGCAGCATCCAGCGGGGGGGCGGGGCCCAGACCTTGAGTGGCAGCTGGCGAGATAAACAACTTGCCGCGCTATTCGGCGCCCCGCAACCCGCTGCGCGGTGCGGCGGCGGGCGTCCATCCTCCTTCCCTCCCTTTCTGCGAGCGAGCAGCGCCGAGCCCGGCCGCTCTAGCCGCTCCCGCCTCTTCCCCACAATGTGAAGAGTCAGCAAGTTCCCAGCGGCCGCTGAAACGCTCTGTGTCTCCGGGGAGCGGAGTGCGCCGACGCCGCCTGGCCGGGGGCGTCCCAGGGCATGCCGGGAGTTGTAGTTCTGCCGCCCCCGCCGTCCCGCCCGCGGCGCCGGGGCCGGCGCCCGCAGCCGCACTACAACTCCCGGCATCCCCCGCGCCGCGCGGCGAGGAGCCCAGTTGAAGCGGGTGGCGGCGGAGCGCACCCCCCTCCCCCCCGCCAAAAAGCCCCAAACCAAAACAAAAACAAACCGCCCCCCCCTACCCTACCTCCCCGCCCGCTCGCTTGCCGCCCCCCTGCCAAGCCCCGGAAATGGCGGCGCCGGGAGGGGGCTCCGCCAGCCGGGGGTGCTGAATCTGGCCGCCGCGTCCCCCCTGCCCGTCCCTCCCCCGCCCATGGGCGAGACATGGACTACGAGTTCAAGTCGAAGCTGGCGGCCGAGCGCGAGCGGGTGGAGGACCTGTTCGAGTACGAGGGCTGCAAAGTGGGCAGAGGCACCTACGGGCACGTCTACAAGGCCCGCCGCAAGGACGGGTAAGGGCCGCGCCGGGCTGCGCCGCCGGGCCGCGCCGCCAACGGCCGCCGGCCCCCCCCTCTTCCTCACACTACCCCCCTTCCCTTCCCCCGCCGGTGCCCTCCCCTCCTTTCCCCGGAAAGTTTCTGTCCGCCGAGCCCGCCCGGGGCAGCCCCTGCCCCGCCCCGGTAGCGGGCCCCGGTGCCCCGGCCCTGCCGGCGGGGGCGGCCCGCGGCCCTTCGACGGCGGGGTCGGTGGCTGGCTGCCCGCCGAGCCTTGCCTGGCGTTGCGGGAGGGGGAAAACCATCCATCCCTCCCGCCGCCCTGCTGTCGCCGTCCCCCTGGCTGTGCCCGCCGTCCCGGCGGCCGTGGGGACGCGGTGGCGGCCGAGGCCCCGGCGGCGCGTCCCGCTTTGCCCCCGCAGCGAGGGAGGGGGTGGGGGGTGCCGTGTCAGCGGGCTGGGCCCTTGGGCTCGGCTGTGGTTTTCGTACCGGGTTTCAACGTCATCGCTTTCATCTTTTTTTTTTTTTTTTTTTATGTGTGACGGCGGCGTTCGTGCTTTGACATCCTGCGCCGGCAACTTGCAGGGGACCGGGGAAACGAGCGAAGTTTGACGCGAGGAGTACCGGGCTACCGACCGCTCCCTCCCCGGCTTCTCCCGTCCCGGACGGTGCGCCCGGGAAAGCCCCGGGGAGGGTGTCGGTTCCAGGTCTGGCCCCAGCCCCCGGCTGAGCCCGGAGCCGGGCAGACTTGGCTTGGTGGCGTGTCTGGGAGGCTCCTCGCAGTCAGGGCTGGCAGCTTCTGTCAGCATCCAGGCACAGGTGTGTCCCCATCGTCCTCCCTTCCCCATGTGAGAGCGCCATACCTGTCCCTGTCCCCGCGTACCTGGCTGTGGCTAGATCCAGAGAGGTCACTTGGCCATTAAGCCCACGCATGGCTCAGCAGGGCTTCCTTCTTTTCCGTGGTGAAAAGACAGCTGGCACCGTGGCACAGGTGTCCCGTGGATGCCATTTTCGCCATGCTGTGGTTAAGAGAGCAATGGGGAACTTAGATTGGGATGTGGGGTTGCTTGGCTGGTGCGTGACCATTGAAGAGGAGCAGTCTTGAGGCCTGAGTAAGGCTCTCGTGCAGGTTCTGAATATAATGCTTTTCTTCCAGAAGAGCCATTAAGCGCTTTTTTCACTGTGGGGTGTGAATAGTGCCCAAACACCGACTGTGTTTATAGAAACGTTCTAAGCATACTGTAAAACTTGATTAAAATATACTTGCAAATTGTTGGCAATACCATTCTAACAGAGTAAAGGCAAAGAGCAATAGCCTTCCGTTATAGGCAACTGAAACTTTGAAAAAGAAAAGACTGAACATGGAAAAATGGCAATTTTTTTAAAGTTCTGGAAGTGGTTAATGGAACGCTGCTGCTTTAGATTAATAGAGAAGTCCAGGGATTTTTCTGTAGGAATAAATTGCATTCATGTGCGTCT
Source organism: Fratercula arctica (assembly GCA_947846985.1). Classification (NCBI taxonomy): domain Eukaryota; kingdom Metazoa; phylum Chordata; class Aves; order Charadriiformes; family Alcidae; genus Fratercula; species Fratercula arctica. Next base: position 74,233,558 of record CANTUZ010000003.1, read on the forward strand.
TGAAAATTTAAGCTCTGAGTTAAGAGGATGTAATATCGAAGTGATTAATAACTGAAAGGTAGCACACTAGTTCAGGTGGAGGATTAAATGCTGGGAAATGAGCTCTGATTCTGACTAGCTTGCTCTGCAACCTTAAGAATACTAGAGCATAGCTAACTTGAAAAGGAAACGTTAAAGCTTTTCTGGGTATTACAGCTGCCACTGAGCTCTTTGAATATTTGTGGGCTTAGTAGTTGTGTGCTTTTTTTAAGTATTAATTTATTTACATTATATATATATATGTATGAGAGGAAGCAGTAATCAAAACACCCAACATGCTGGTTAAATGTTTTTTGATGTTCTTTGATATAATAATCCTAAAATTACTGCTTTTAAGAACCGCGTTAAAGAGGCAGAGCTTTGGGTTTAATGTTTTATGAAAAAATGAAATTTCATGTCTATTTCTAGTTTATCCATTTAATTTCCATCATTGGCAATGGAAAGCCATTGCAAGAATTACATTGATCCTACAAAGCACCATAAACGACATGTCTTCAAAATCCCTACAATAATAATAGTATTATAAATGCACATGGGTAATAAAGTGAAAGTAAACATGATAAAAAGATAGCTAATGTGTCAGAACTGGGAATAATCAAAGGGAGACCTTGAGCCGTAAGAAAACTGACTGGTAAAAGGAAGTGCAAAGTTTCAGTAAGCAGTCAGATTGAAATGCAATATAATATGGCACAAAAGTAACTGTACTATATACTCAGAGGTTTTACTTCATGAAGCTTGGAAAGTGGGTGATTCTCTTTTTTTTGTGGTTTTCCTTTTTATGGCATTGGTGAGTTCACTCTCAGTTGCTTTTGTGTAACTTTTTGGGTGAAAGAAAGATGTGAACAAGTTAGGAAAAAATTAGAAAACAATCTAGATCATTAAGATAAGGTGATTTCCTTATGAAAATATCTATCTAAAGTATCTCTGCGGGGTGGAGGATATTTAGCACTAGTTCTTATCTTTAAGGGGTCCTTAATGATGGAGAGAAACTTCTTCCAGTGCTGTCAACAGGAACCCAGCAGTGATGCATATTTGTAGTGTGCTGGTCACTGGGGGATTTTGAGCCTCATGTAAAGGAATTCTTCTTTGGCTGATCATAGAGCCTGTTTCAGTATTTCAAATTTGCAAGGGATTCCTGTATAAAAGAAAAAAGATTCTGTCTACTTGCTTCTTGTGGACAACTTACAGTCTCGGGAGACTGAGGGCAATAAGAACCTTGTAGCTCTGCAGAAATTCCACTGAGAGCCTGTCACTTCATGTTTCAAAAACTTGGCATATAAACTTTATGAAATAGTAAAATGTGTTTATATGGAGCTTGGCAAGCTGTTCGATAAAATGCTTGTTAAAAAAAAGTGGTTGCATTGCTTAGATCTCCGTGAATGGCTTGGGCATAAAAGCAGTTTTTCAACAAAGTAACAGCTTAGTTTGGCTTTTTCAGTCTAGAGTATCATTTGCACATGTTTCTAGTGAGTTGATTGATTTCTATGAGAGTTAAAAGATACATATATATATTTTTTTTAAATTGGCAGTCATATTTGAATAATGTTGGTGTGACATTTGCATGCACCACATGAGCATGTTTTTAAAGATGTTGAGCACCTGCAGCTTCCATTTACTTCAGTAGTGTTTGTGTGCTCTGATGAGGTCTAGAGGTATTACCTACATCGTGCGTTTAGCTAAATTAGGCACCTGGGTTTACAAAACTTTCATTAATATCTTTGTAGTCCTGAAGGGCTAGAAAATAGGTCTTTATATAAGCTGCCTAATGGCTTATTTCAGTGTACACAAGAACCAGATTGGTGGCTTTGAGGGGGTGGAAATAGTGATATAAGCCTTGTGGTTGCAATTCAGTTGTCAATGTTAAGTTTTTGGCTCTTTACGTAGCTGGAAGGTCTGTTACAATTTGTGTGTGTGTGTACTACCTTAAAACATCACGTTGACTTTTGCTAACATTTTTTTGGATGCTTGTTCACATTTGTCCAGTAAAACAAAGAATGCAATTTTTCCAGTCACGGTTAGGGAAGTGAGATTTAGTTTCATGCTTTACCTCTCCTCATTAGCGTTCCTTGCTGCTTCTTTGATCACAGTTTAAGGCACAATGTTGTGCTTAGTTGTTTCACTTCATGTACCTCCTTATCACACAGGAGGCAATTTTTAGGATGAAGCGAGGGTTGGAAATTCTGTTTCATTGTTGTATATGCCTGGGAAAGATCAGTCTATCAGTCCAGGCCACTACAAAGTATTTCTGTTCCTTCACTAGGGTGTCAGCTCACCTGCGGGAGGATGTTTGGGCGAGTCATCAAGCTGAAAAGATGCTGCTGTTGGTTAGTTAGCAGTGTATGAGGAATAATGGGATGCATGAGTCAAGGAGAAAACAGGCCACTCTGTTCTTCGTTCTGTAGCCCTGACAGCAGATGTAACGCTTGGAAAAGCTGAAATCTTCATGTCAATAAAACCTTTCTAGTTATTGCTGCTGCTGCTTACCTTTAAACAAACAATTGAGCTGGCTGCTTTCTCTCATGCTATGTCTGTGTTATTTTGCTTTGACTTGTCACCTGGGTTTGGGTAATAGAGGTTATTAAAATAAAATTACAGACTTTTTTCTTTCCAAGTAACTATGTAGGTAATCTTTTTAATCTGTTTGTTTCAAAACACCTTTTAAAAAGCAGGTATGTGCTTTTTAATCTTTATATGGAGGGAATGACAGAAATGCAGAGTGATCAGCTTCCAAGAGGATGGCAGCGGAAGGTCCAGGAGTTGGACCCTGAGCAGCTCCCAGGTTTGCCACCCTCAGTAGCGGGCGCTGCCTCTGGAGACAGAATCACAGAATGGTAGGGGTTGGAAGTGACCTCTGGAGATCATCTAGTCTAACTCCCCTGCCAGAGCAGGGTCACCCAGAGCAGGTTGCACAGGAACGTGTCCAGGCGGGTTTTGAATGTCTCCAGAGACGGAGACTCCACCACCTCTCTGGGCAGCCTGTTCCAGTGCTCTGCCACCCTCAAAGGAAAGAAGTTCCTTCTCATGTTTAGGTGGAACTTCCTATGCTCAAGTTTGTGCCCGTTACCTCTTGTCCTGTCGCTGGGCACCACCGAAAAGAGCCTAGCCCCATCCTCCTGACACCCATCCTTTAAGTATTTATAGGCGTTGATAAGATCCCCCGTCAGTCGTCTTTTTTCCAGACTGAAGAGACCCAAATCCTTCAGCCTTTCTTCATAAGAGAGGTGTTCCAGTCCCCTAATCATCTTGGTAGCCCTTTACTGTACCCTCTCCAGCAGTTCCCTGTCCTTCTTGAACCGGGGAGCCCAGACCCTCCTGCAATGTTATCCTTTGGCAAATAGAAGAGGTTTGGCGCCGCCCTGTACTGTTCAATGTATCAGCTGAATGAAGCATGTAGATTTATATGCTAATATAGTAATATACTTTTTTTTAAAAAAAAAAAGAAAGTCACTATTTGTAACTTGTCAGATTGCTTTGTTGTTAATGTATCTGTAACTTTCAAACAAGAGAATTGGTATAAAACAGGCTTGACCTTAGCTGCCAAATATGGAATTCCCTTTTGGAAATTGGGCAACAGTGATGCAAGTCCAAAAACATCACTGTGAAGTACAGGCATAGGAAGGGGGAGACAAATGAAATCTTCTCTCTTCTCTCCCCTCCCATTTTTTGAGTACTGTAAGCTTGTAACTAAAGAGGAGAGTCTGTTTTCCTCCTTGGACTGATACTGGTGCGCAGAAGCATTAATGTAAAGTTCTCAATGCAAATCTGAAGTGCTTAGAGCATCCAAGTCCACACAAGAGTCGAGTGAAAGTTAGGGCACGGGAAGAGAAAGGAAGATAAAGTACATAGCCAAGGCAAGTGTATAATCTAACCTAGGAATGCTGGCTGTGGTCCTGGCCATGTAACCTGTTATTTGTTTTAGTTTCTTTTGAATTTGATGAATTTCATTTGTTTGAAGCGGAAGTGGAAAAATATTGATTAAGAGAGAAAAAATAGCGTGCTGTGCGGCATGGCTGTATTGGAAAAATAGGGCTTTCTCATGGAGTGACTTGCTGTGGTTGGGGTTTCTGCTAATATCGTGTTGTCAAAGGTGGCATTTGGTCACACTTATGACTGAGATCACTGTGGTGATAGAAAACTTTTAAGTGTAGAAGAGGCAAAGGTAATCTGCTTAGTCTCTTAAATCAGTATTTGTATAGCAATAATTTATGTATTGTTCTCCCATATGGTTATTCTGCAGAACTTAAGTTACTGAAGTCGTATAGCATGAGCGTGTCGGGAAATGAAACTTGCACCCAAGTTGACTAAATGCTAAAAATGAACATTGTTGGCGTTAAAATCACAGGGGAATGGGTACATGTGTACTGCAGTTACGTTTACTGTCAAGAGAGAGGCAACTCATTGATGTGGCAAGGTTTATACTCTCTTGAATATGAAACTGGAGTGTTATGCAAGTTCGTACTTGTAAGATTTGAGAGTTTATAATAATTTATGTATTTACATCTTCTTATTTCCTCTATTTGACGTTGTCTTGAATTAAGTAATTCGAGTTTTCAGCTGTAGTTGCGGATTACTAATGTAATCCTGTGACAGGCTGAAGCACAGAAATATTGACCCAAGAAAGCAGTGTATTTGATCCTGAACAATTATCTTTCTCTGCAGCAAAATCTCTACCAATGATGGTATCTGGAAAGCTGTGTTTTGCTTCTCACTTTCTTTTTTTTTTTTTCTTAATGAACTTGTTATCTTGAGGAAGGTAGAATGGCTGAAGGTGTTCGTGCCTTGCTATAATCTCTCAATAGCTAAGTAAACCTAAATACTAGATTTACCTGTGAATCCTGAAAATACTTGTTAGCACTGAGTGCTCTTAAAATGTGTGAGAAGGAGCAGCAGAACTAAACCAAACCTGTCTAACTAGTTGCCTGCAATGCATTCTAATAAAAAACCCCAATCTAGGAAGAGATCATTAGTATTTCATAACTGTGCTTTACCGAGAGCAAATGTACCGTGGCTTTGCTTCCTGCCCAAGAGGACAGTGCAAGCGGTGATGAGCAATTTTTAGTGCTTCCCACAGGCTCTTGCTTATGGTCTCTCCCATGGCTATTTTGTCCTTTTTTCTCTTAACTCTTCCTGAAACCAAGTGCAGAAATGAGCTGTATAGCCCATAGCAAGCAAACAGCATTCAGCTGGTGTTTTGTTTGCTGCTACGGCAAGCACAAAGGTGTGATGGAGGTAGGAGCTTGAGGAAGAAAGGAGGTGAGTGCAGGTGATGAGATGTAGAAGAGGTTGTATTTGAGAGAAAAACAGATAAAGATTATTTTTTTCTTTTTTTTTTTTTTTACCAAGGTTGCAGAGGAAGACTTGTGCATAAATTGGCCCATAATAGGCTGTGAAGGGCAACCTCTCAAGATTTAGTGGTGGTTTCTTTTAAAGAGATTAAGAGGATAAGAAGATTCCTGTTACAGAGTGAGGGAGTTAAGAGTTTTCCAATAGTGCTACAGGAAAAGGAAATAAGAACTTGAGAGGGAAGAAGAGATTCCTTTCTGCCCTGTACTTCGTAAGAGGGTGCAAAGCAAGGTTGAAGAGGGGCTGGGTCAGGAATTAAATACTTCTCATGTGAACCACTTGACACAGAAATTTAATATGTTGGTGTATTTCTGGGTCACCCAATCTAACCTGTTGTATTGTAGCTAGAAGTGTTGTAAAGTTTCTTTCATAAATTTACTTTCAAGGTGAGTATTTTTGCATCATGCATGATTTAAAAACAAACCAAACCAAAAAAAAAACCAAAACCCAAAAAACCACAAGCCCCAGAAATTTCCATTATTCAGAACACTGCAGATGTGTTTGCACAAGTAACCAGAATTTCTGTGGAATGTTCTAACCAAATTTTACTAGAGATTTGTTATTAACATTAAATTTTCCCATATCTTTTGAAAATACCTACTGAAAAGGTGTCTTCTGTGGCTTTAATCAAGCTCGTGATTTGCATAGATGCCTTCTGACCCAAGTCTTTCTCCTCTATATTTAACTACCAAGTTCTACATTGTAAAATAAGATTCTATTTGCATGTGCTCACTGCTGCTTAATGTACAGTTCAGGAGATGATACAGTCCATGTGTGTGATGGAGCAAGGGATTGTTAGCAGAAGTAATTGGCAGCTCTTACATTCTGCTTCCAAAAATGTGTTTCTTGAGCTGCTTTGCTGGTATTTGGGTACTGACACAGGCTGCAATTTTTTTTTTTTTTTTCTCTCCTACTGAAACAAAGTATTAGAACTTAAAAAGATTTATTTGTTTCAATAACAGCATGTTTGCCTGAAGGAATGCTGAAACTGGTCCTGGACAACTGCTTTTATAATAAATTGGCTAACTCGGCATATGACTTTAGGAAATGAAGAACAATTTCTATTTGTATAGCAAATACAAAAACTTCACTGTTTTGACTTGACTTAAGAGTGTGATATATCTAAATAATTTAGGTTTATAAAAGACCTCCCAGCTCTGGGGACTTGGTTCACATGAATCACTTGATTATAAGTTAGATGACTGACAGATAAAAATGCTACTCGTGATGATTTTAGAAATTATTATACCTCTTGTGAACTTCAGCTGTCTCAGTGGATTCAGGAAGAAAAAAAGCACAGAAACATTTTAAATCAAAATGAGTTATTATTAACAAAATCCTGTGATAGTCTTTAAATCAACTGTTACTTAACTTCTATATCTGAATGTATTAATATGTTCTTAGACTTTTCTGTGGGAACACAATTCTTTGCTTTAGCAGTATTTTTTTTAGAATTTATGAAATATTAGTGTATCTGATAAGACTGTCTGAAAGAAATGCAGAGATATAGTGTTAACTGACCTTTGCAAAATTGGTGTCTGTAAGTGTGGGTTGTTTTTTTGGGTGTGAATTTTTTTATTTTTTATTTTTATTGGAAAGCGGAACTGACTTTTCTTATGAGAAAGACCGGAGGAACTGAGATTACTGGAACAGTAGATCTCTGAAGGGCGTTATTCGTGTTTGCTTCTGTCTTTTCGGGGATTAATGTTTTTTAAATAGTATTTTCAGATGAGGCTACTGCATAACTGCTTGTTTCTCCCTCAGTTGTCATCTGATTTCTACAAAGTTCACGATCTTGAAAAATTTTAGGGTCATTTGTCTTGTAGATGAAACCCCACTGAGGTCAGGCTTTCCAATCGGCAAAACAAACAGCTATAGCTTCCTGTGTGTGCTGGGAGTGTCGGATCGCTCAGGTAAAGATAAGGCTTCTGGGCTAAGTAAGAGCATAGGTAGGAACTGGGGGCAGTCTCAGATGGTATGGCTTTAAACACGTGTTCCTATAAACTGGGCCTCATGTGCGGTATGATTATTTTTTTTTTGTTCATCCCTGCTGACTGAAGTAGAAGATGCTATTGATTTCTTTTTACAGTCAAGTGAAAATAAATGTTATAGGCAATTGACTTAGAGGAAGAAGCTAGATCTGCTGGAATGGAAACTACAGCCAGAGGTAAAGTAGGACAGTTTTGCTATTTTGAAGCAATGTACCTGTTTTCCTTGTGCATTAATTGCAGGAAAAGTCAGTCTTTTTCTATGTGGCCAGAAGGTTTTCTGTCTCCTCTGTCCCTCCTTTCTTTTCCTGTCTTCGCTAGAGCACTTGGAAGCATTCACACAGGTAACGCTGGGACTCTGCTCTGACTGTTATTGTCCTTGACTCTCCCACTCTCTCTGGTATGTCGTGAGGTCTGAGAGCTTGAAGAGATCTGATGATACAAAGGCCACTCATGCATGAACTTCTAGCAGTGTGAGATTATCTGCTTGACTCCTAGGGAGATTCTTTTGAGAGAGGTGCTTCTTATCTTATGGCTCTTGAATTCTGAAAATTCAAATGTGTTTAGAGAAAATTTGCACCCATATTGATACTTCCATGGATTACCACAGGTTCATGCTAAGATTTCTCACCTTGCTCGTTCAAAAATACCATGTTTGTTGCTTTGATTCATTATTGTTAGTGTGGCTGACAGTGGGTTTCAGCCTCTGTCTTTGAATGTGTCTGTTCCTGAAACAGAGTTCCTGTATGAGTTGTTGTCATGTTCTCAAGGGCACTGTAGACTTCAAAGTTAGCTTAATGTCCAAACCTTTGATTGAAACTATTAATTGTACAGGATAACCAGTTGTTCCTTTCCCCAATTCTGTCATGCTCCAAATGAGAAACAGAGGTAGACAAATTACCAAATTTAATTTGACCTTCAGTTCAGAACAACCAGAAGACCGTTACAAGTTGAATGCTATTTATGTAGCATGAGTTCAGAGGTGGGAGAAAAAAATGTCAGTGTAAAACTTTATCCAAATGATGCTCTTAAGCTACAGAAAGAGTGCGAGAGAAGCCTATTCTCACAATGGGACGCGCAGTTTTACAGTTCCTGGGAATAGATATGATGGTGCCTGACTAAAGACCTTGTTCCTTCTTGGGAAGCAGCAACCACTCTCTTAGTGGTTGGAATAAAGACATCTGTAACTTTGTGAAATCCTGATTGCCTGACGTTGAAGTGAGGGGAAAGGTGTAGATGCTCCATGAGCAATAATGATTTTTTTCCATTTCAGACTGAATGAAATTGCACCCTGTGGTGACTTTGTAGAATTTTGTTCTGGTCCTTATACCTTCTTGTGAGGGTGTTTTTTCTACTCTGCTATTTTCCAACTATAAAAAATGTGCTCTGTTGTGCAAAAGATATTTCGGATGAATCTGTGCTTTGTATATGCTTGAGAGGAAGCATTTGATTGTGTAATGAGCTAGAAAAGGAAAACTAAATAACTGCAGGTTTTAGGCTGTTGTCCCTCTGATAGGTCTTACATTGAGTCAGTGTTTTTTTTCTTCTGCAATAGGTGAACCTAATGCATTGTAATGGTTTAGAAAAAAAGCCTGCATTTGGTGTCTCAAACTGAGGTTCTCACCAAAGAGATACAGAAGAAATACAGGCTTCCTAATATTTGATGTTTTAATAGTAATTTTCCACCTGTTGAAGTTGTAGTATTTAGCCATATTTAGCACTACAGAGAAAGAGTTGTGATGCACATTAAGCTGGACTGTGTAGTTACAGTATGTTTTTACACTATGGCTTAGGACCTATACTTATAAAACTACAAAAAGCCAGACAGCTAGCATTCTTGACATTTATAGTTAGTCACAAACGTTCTTCTTGTAAGTGGTTTGATGAAACAAAAGGCAGATTCTCTTTCAGAAAAGTCTAAAGGACCCTGTGTCTGTGTCTTGGTAAATAATTCACGGGTAAATAAAAGCTTATTTTCTCTTTATTTCAGGGTATTTTTCTCCTTGCTGCTGCTGTTCCTTATTTTAAGGTAACAAATCCTCACATGCAGTATCCTTTCTGCAAGGGAGGTCTTTCCTAAATCTTCGTTATCTGTAATCAAGCCTGTGTATAAAGAAATAAGATCAGGTACACCGTTGTCCCCTTCTTTAATGCAGCAAATGCTGGAAGAAATACCTAGAGCAGCAGAATAATTTTACAGCTTTCAAGGTTTAATGTGAACACGTCACTTCTTACCTTTATAAACAGGCTGTCAAGTCTGCTTATGCTGATCTGTTATAAAATAAACCTGCTCGTATGAAATTCACAGTTCTCAGTCATTTAAGGTATTTTGGAGCCAGTCTAATTTTAGCGATGGCAACAACCCTGTAGCTGGTCGAGGTCTCTGAATCTTCATCAATAGATTTGGAGTGAGGGTGGCAGTGACCGAAGTTGTGCTGTCTTTCCTTACAAAGTTTTGTCACTACAGTGTGAAGGCTAAATTTGAATAAGATTAAGGTTAATAAGGTTTCCAATGGTCTGTTATTACAGAGATCTTAAAAATCTGTCTGTGGTTGTGACTGTGAAATAGTCTAAAACTGTTGTAACAATTAGAAGTTATCTGTGCTACAAAGATTTGCTTTTAAATTTCTGAATTAGAAACTGCTGGAAAAAAGGAAGAGGATATAGTTAGGTTATGTGTAATGATGCTGGAATAGTTCTGATTTCCTCATGTTGATATTAAGAGACCTTTACTCCCCACTCTGTCTAATGAAATTACAGCTGGGTAAAGGAATTTTTTTTTTTGGATAACATAAAAAAAGTCTTATTAGTGCTCAGTTTCGCTGTTTTGTCTTTTTAATCAGATGTCCTTTCATACATAAATAACACATCACCTATGGCAGGTGAAGATTGTTGTTTTTTTGTTTTTTAAATAGATACTAAGCATCTTTTGTAAGACTCTGTGGAAACACACAGTGTAGGGGTATTGTGTTTAATGGCAAGTAGCTTAGCATTAATTTAAGAACTTGCCATGTTGTTTAACATGCACGTTTCCTCCTGAGTTTATGAACTGGTTTACAGAGGAATAAACAAACCGAAGGGTAGCCATGTCAACAGCTGTTTTTAGAGGTACACCTGAGGATATTCTATAGATAATAGAACAAAATCTGGGTATACTTTGATTTCTAATAGGGTACTGTGACAACACTGAGTGTCTATTCATAAACTGATGCCAGTGGTGCTTTTAATATGATCTCTTTTATATGGATGGAACATGCCAGATTTTCCACCGGGCTAAGCTCTGTGTAACTTTTCTCCTGTGTGTTTCTCATAATGTATATAATGGAAGTCAGATATTTTTAAAAAAAGGCTAATTATTGTAATCAGTTGTTCTATATTTGAATGTATCTGCCAATTTATAAACATTTATAGTACACTTAATTTCAGAATGCTAATTTCAACAAACAAAATAAAGTTCTCCTTTTTTTCGAAGTTTTTTTTTTTTAAACCAACCAATCAAAAAAAAAATCATTGTTTTAAAAAATCACAGATTGTATTATAAGTCCTGAGTTAGCCTCCTTTTGGGCATGCCTTTATGCAAGTACCTGACATTGGCAAGTCTGTAAAATTATCGGAAAACGGAGTAGGAAACTATGCTTAGTGTTCATCAATTTGGTGTTACTGCATTTTTGAAAAGAGTAACATCTAAAATGACACAAACTTCTGCCTTTTATTTCTGCTGTGTTCATAAATTCCAGAAGGGCTTCGTGTATGGCCTTCAAGTCTTGGAGGTGGTAGAAGATAAAGAGAAGTGCTGCCTTCTGGTGTTGTATGTATATACTGAGGTAGCTGGTGTCGTTTGGGACGTTTGGAGGGAGACTTAGCAGAGTTTAGTGGATATCGTCAGGCAGTGACACCAATGAGCTGTGTAGCATTCAGGGCCCTTTTTGAAAATTGAGATTATAAGGACTTTGTGAGACAAAAGATTCAGAAATGCAGTGTGATGTGCAGCATCTTGTTTCCATTCTGAAAAGTGTTTCCTTGTATCCAGATCTGCCTTGGAGAGTCTCTTTTCACTCTAGCTCTTTTTATATTGCATAGTAAAGACTGTCCTGTTTGGTGTAGGTTTGTTGCCTTGCTCCCACTCCCCAAGTTTACTTTTAGGTGGTGTTCCAGACAAGATGCAAGCTCAGCTTTTAAAGATTGTGTAGTTGTTGCCTGCTGGAGAGGTTGGCTTCCCACCCTGCCACTAAGAGGAAAGTCCAGGCCCAGGTTTGAGCAGATGAGGTGACATACGTGTCTGCTCTTTCTGTGTGAGAAGTCCTTTCTTGTGCCCAACACACGTGTGTTCTTCTGTTTGAAACACTGAGAAGGTTGCCACCAAACCTCTGAGGGATGTATCTGCAGTCAGGCCAGCTATGCAGTCTGCAGACATTACTTGAAATGGTAATCTTTTCACCATAGCAGAATGAGATAAAAGTCTGCTGGTTCCATCCATTCTTTCCATGGCCAAAACCAGCCAAATGTAACTCAGGTATCCGCGTCCTATTGAACTCGTCTGGGAGTGGTCTGTGGGAACAACCAGTAGCTGCTGTGAAGTTTCTTAGCAGAGCAGCAGGCAGCTGTCCTTGAAGGTGAAGAAAGGCGGACCCTTTAAAGGACTGGTGTGGTGATAGATTTCTTTTAAACTTCTGCTTACTATCCTTACTGTTTCACATTTTGAGTTTCTTATGGAGCTCTCAAAATGAGCTAATATATATGCATTGAAATTCAGCATGTATACTATTCTCTAGGAATAAATTAAGATCTACCTGTAGATTCCCAGCTTCTGTCATTTGTGGCTGGTTGATGCATGGATGAAAAGGAGCTGGCTGAGCTGCTGACTGGGTAAGACTTGATATGGTTTGAGGATAATCATAACAGAAAATTACTTTCCTAGTCTGTTGAATAACATGTACCCTAGTGACACCATGTGTGGATTTTCTTGGTCTTGTAGTTCTTTTGGGTGAGTGGCTATTTCTATATGCATAAAAAACACTAAAGCGTAAGAACTCGTAACTTTTGGGGAAGCACTAGGTCCCTTTTTGCAGTCAATCATAGCCACTTTTACTGGTACTGTTACCTCGGTAAAGGGCCATATGCTATGTATAGATTTAAATCTGTGAGCAGCTTGCATAAGGTAACTAGTGCTGAAAGCGATTGACTTAGTGGTTTTGCTGCCACGTTCCACATCCCACAGAAGGTCTTTCATTTAACTTCTAGGTGCACTCCAGTGTCATGGTTTTACCTTATCTTGGCGGGGAGGGGGGGAAATTTTTGTAACTCTTGTTGGTGATCTTCTGCTGAGTGATTAACTTTGTGCTATATGGCAGCAATTAAACAAAGTGATTATAGCGTAACAGGATATCTGTATGAATGTTGTGTTCCAGACAGTACTGTGTTTGAAGGACACCAAACTCTGTAGTGTTCCCAGGCATTGTCCTACAAAGTCACAAATGTTTAAATTCCATTAGTGTTGCTCATAAGGGTGAATTATTGTTGTTTTCTATTAGGCTTTTCTAGATAGGTCTTGGAATGTTTTTATGGTGCACTTCATTTGTTTAAGAAAATATGCACTTCAATATTATTTGTTCATTTTTATTTATGATACTGTGCACTTAATTTAAGAAAGTTATTATTAGTATATGCTGTGATGTTAACAAATGTGTTAACCGATTTGATAGTCACAGTAGTAGCTTCAGTGTGATTGCAGTCTTTCAAGCCAGTTCCTTGATGTGAATAATTAATTCTGAAGTTGGGATGTATGTTAAATTATCTGTGAATTCAAGAGGGACCATCACTAAAAGCTTAAAAACTTGAATAAAAGGGATAAGCCAATAGTTTGAACCATGCACTATTTTAAAATCCTCGTGTCTTTCTTACAGTCTTGGGCATGTTGTTTCTAGTTTTCCATTGGCTTGTTTGTAAGGTAGTTTCTCATCTGATGGGAGTACTCTGAAGTACGATTGCAATAGTTAAGACAGTGTAACTCATTTGAAATGTTTTAATTATTCTGAGTCTTCTGAACTGCACCCTTCTAAAGTGAATTCGGTACTTTTTATTCTTTTCAAAGCATTTGGAGAATGGAAACTGAAAGTGTTACCCAGGAGAAGTCGTAACTGTATCTTCATTTTTTGCATTGAATACTGCAATTGGACATAAGCCAGCCGAATAAATTTTTGGGGGGGGCTAGAGGACAGAATTTTCCTTTGCACTGTACAAATTAAAATGTTACCATTAACCTAAAGGATTGCAGGATGAGTTATTTACTGGTGAGGGAGAGAAGCTTAATCTCAAAGACCAAGTTACAGCCTTACACTGGTACGGATTTTTATAACAGAGAGATGTTCTCAATTATTGTTGGTAGGCGTGAGGACTCTTGCATTTGAATGCTGCCTATGGCAATCTGAAGGACAGAGCCAGGCAGTTTTCAGGATGGGGTATCTGATATCAGCAGTTTCATTTTTGTAAAAAGTTAATTCCTCTTAAAATAGCACAAATTGTAAAGCTTCTGGAATGAGAAACAAGGTTGATTTTAATCTTTACCACTAGTTTTGGGTAAGGGAACTTGAAGCGTGGAGAAGCCTGGTTGTGGTGGGATATGGTATGTGTTTTATCAGGCAAATTCTTCTGCATTGATTTTGGAAAACTTTAATAAAAATTGTTAAGTCACAGCCTCTTAAGGAATGGAGTTCTCTTTCAGTTCTGTTTTGCTATGTTTTTCACTCACATTCAGTGGATGCGTTGCCACCATTAGCTTGGGGTGGCTGTTTAATGGAACCTGCTTGATTAAACCTCGGTCTGTGCCACTTGCTCCCTGCCCTCAGACAAACCCCCACACAGCAGGACCTCAAGGTTAGTCGGCCTGCTCCCAAGCCGGTATTTCTGTGGACCAGATGAAAACGATTACAGACAAAGACTTTGCTTCTGCTTGGCTATTCCTAGCATGGGTACCTTTTGCCTCGTACCAGAGCTGTGTAGTTTGTTGTTGTCTGGGTTTGGTTTTTAAACTTTGTCACACTTGCTTCACTCTTTAGTAAGAAAGGTACTGATACAGGATCTGTCAGAAAAGGATTTATGAAAACTTTCCTGCTGTATAATTCTGTACGAGTTCTTGAAATGTGTTCAAAGTTCACTAGAGTTTTTCTGTATGTTCAACATGAAGTACAAGTACTTCCCCTTGCCTCAAGTGTTTTGTAAGAGCATAGGTCTTTAGGGAGTTGAACAGTATACTTATCACACACACCATTTGACATTATTTATTGAATTCTTACAAGTGGGGAAATAGCTAATAAAGTACCTATTTTTTTCCCTTGGCCATTTAATACCATTTTATTGAGTAACCAGAATTGTGTATTTCATGAGATTGCCTTGGCTGACTTGGTATTTAAGATTTAAATATATTTCTTTCTTTCTCAAGTGAGATTACTATTAAATAGGAAATATTACTAGTTAAAATACCAGTTGGTGGAGATCTTTGTAAAGTGCTTGAAACAGCTATTATGCTTGCATAATAAGAACAGTTAACTTTGGAAAAGTATTCATATAGACTTGCATTTCTGCCAAAGCAAATAAATTATATTTGTGTATTTAAAGGAGGCTATGTTTATGATTCTGGAGCTGTTGGTAAAAAAAAATATTTTGTGAGATCTATAATATAGTATCTTTGGAGTTCTTTATCCTTGATAACCATTTATTTTAGGTTTTATTTTAGGTAAGTATTTAATTAGCCCCATTTTTGCTCGGTGTTCACAGACTCCAGTGTCCTAGAAGTATCTTGTTTGCAGCTCAGTAAGATTGCCACCTTTTCCCGTATGCTAGAATACCTTAAGTTGTTGGGATGTGGTTTTTTTTTTTTTTTAAACATCTTTTGTAATTTTTCATTTGTATCTTAAAATCCTACGTAGAGCGGCTGGCTATTAAGTGATGACAGACTCGTAGTGGCAGTGGTGTTAAGCAATGCCGTTGAAGGCGGTGTGTGCCAAATGGTATACCCTGTCTCTGCAGTGACCTTCAGTCTGTGGAGGTCTGAGTAAGTGAATGCAATGCTTGCAAACGCAATGCTTGCATCTGTAGAACTAGTTCAAGGGTAGCCCTATCAGTGGGGTGCTGGGCACAGTTAAGTGGACACACCAAAATAAAGGTATATGGCAGTGCTGTAGAGACTACATTCGTTTGGGATTCAAGCTCATACATCTGCATGGGCTTGTTTTGTCCTGCATAGTTTAAACATGACCATAGTTTAAAAGCTATGACCAATTTTAAGTATCCAGAGTTGGTTTTGGTTCTGTGGACAGTCTAATTTTGGCTTCACAGTCTCAGTAAACGATCTGAGTTAGGGAGTTAATACTTTGTAGTTTGCATAAATGTTGTGCATAGATAGCAGATACCTTTACCTGTAAAGTTATGCATTTCTTATTTCTGCATCTTGAGCCAGGTTCTTTCAAATGACTAATTAATGAAAATAAAGGGCTGCTCAGTGGGGAGCAAAGAAGGCATCAGAATTATAGTGTCAGTAGATCCTGGTTAATCCTTCTGGTTAGGAAGCAGACATATGTACTTCTGAAGTTACTCCTGAAAGTGTACTTGGTGAACAGCTCTTACAAGCTGTTAATGCGGTATTTGGCCTGATTTTAATAATGGTAACTTCTTAGGCTTTATTCCCTCCCCTTCCCCCCCCCTCCCCCCCCACCCCGTACAGAGCAAGTACAGAGTTTGAAGTTATATGTTTAAAATACTGTAATATGAGACTATTTGATTTTCATTAGCGTAGAGGAATAAAAGTTTGTTTTGGAAGAGAAGGGTCCAATCTTGCTGTGTTCTTTTCTCATGTGTGTTGGTTGTTAAGATTTGCATCTAAGTACATCTGAATGGGTGAATATTTTGGGGGTAGTTGCAAGGCATGGTGTAAGTTGCTGTCCTTCCCATTTCTCCATGGAGAATCTGTGCAGAATGAGAATGTATTTCTCTCTTTGGCAGTTCCAGAATAATTTAGGTCACTTTAAAGTAACCCATTCCTTTAGTTTCAGCTCCAGAAGGATCTTCTGTTACTCCAAACCTATATGGAGAGAGGCCCTTCGAGCCTGTAGCCTAAATGCTTGCTCTTGCTTCCTTAGAGATCAATGTTGCACCAAATCCCAAACTCATTGAAACAAATGCTTGAAATAAAGCAGATTGTAATTCCATTACAACTGAATTTCTCCGTTTTTTTTAATTTGGAGGAAGTATCTTTTCAAAGTTTTCATGTAAGTGGTTGTTTGAGAGAGAAATGACACCTATTTCTGAGTTAAGGTGCAGCACCGGCACTCAGGTTTCCCAGTTGGAACAGCTGATGAGTGACTCCTACTTCAGAGGTGGAGTTACTTTCCGCAAAACTTGCAGCGCACTGAGTTTTCATGTGTAGTCAGAATACATCTGGAATTTTTCTTGTCGTATTTTTACTTCAAAAAAGGTAGTGTCAAACGGAAGCCAAGCACAATGTTAACTATAGGTATGCATTGTGGGTTTAGCTGCTACTGAGAATTACTGAGAAAAATGATCACCTGTAGTTACTAATAAAGTAGGCAGTTGTAATTCCTGGTCAGTCTCATCCCCTCCCCACATTCCTCCACTCAGCCACTTCTCATCCCATGAACTTCAGAGATGGAGGGTCTGGAGGAGGGTGGGAAAGAGGCTGGAGCTGGGCAGGACACAGGCCTGGTGGAGTTAAAAGCCAGAGAGGCTGAAATGAGTTCCAGTTAATTTTTCAGCATAGCAGAGCAAAATGATTCAGGACTGGAAGAAGAGGAAACCTAAGTCTACCAGAAATGCCGTAGGGAATTTGGATAGGGGCTTGTGGGTTCTTGAATTGTAACTGGTGAGTCTGCAAAAGTGCATTCAGCACTGTGGGTATTGGTGCCGATCAATATCTATCGATGACAGCCAAATCCTGCGAAACCTTACCGTAGGCAGTAAGCTGGTTATGTTGTACCGCAAGGGCTTTGAGATACTACTTCATTTTCTTGTTCTACTGGGCTTCCCTCTAAATCACTTCAAACTGTGGTTATTTCAAAGGATAGTATCGTGTTCGGGCTGAGCACTTTCACGTTCTCCGGCTTTGTACTTCAGATCACACAGTTTCATATGTCATATAGGGGACTGTCAGTAGCCAGCACTTATATAATAAGTATAATTAGTTTAAAATAATAGAATTTCATAAGTAAAAGTGGATTGACAGTGGCTGGTAAAATCAAGTAAGAATGTTGCAGCTCCTAGGTATTTCTAGGAGAGTTTTCCAGGCATGGTCTACTCATGGTAGTAGACAGTATCCTGGAATTTCAGGAAAAGTGTCCTCTAAATTCTCTGTAGACATATTTGCAGTTATCTGTATGGTTTCAGAGAGAAATGGATACAGGTTAACAAAGTTTCTTTATGTGGGAGTTTTTGTTTGGAATGTTTGAAGCCTGTGTTAAAAGGAAACTTGCTTTTAATATCTCAATGTAATTTATGCATAAAAACAGATTAACTTTTAAGCTTCTTGATACAGACCAAATTAAAATAAATCTTGTATACTTGTGTACTTGTATTGATTGATGTAATATAAGTCAGAGCTAAAGATATTCCTCTCTTTTTTTTTTTTTGTGTGCAGAAAAGATGAAAAGGAGTATGCACTGAAGCAAATTGAAGGTACAGGGATATCCATGTCGGCCTGTAGAGAGATTGCAGTAAGTGTACATAAATGAAAGTGTTTTTACTGACATTATTACTTAACAGATATTTTATTTTCTCTGAGTTAAGTAACATAAAGATTATCCGAATGTTTTCTTTAAAGTATGCAAGAATGAAAGTTATTCAAACATGAACTTTTCTTAAAATGCTTTCAAACTAACATGGGTTTTTTTTCTCTCATTGGAAAGAGGTGTTTTTGCTAGGTAATAGTGATGCCTCTTCCTGGTATAATTTTGTTGAGAGGGAAATAATGTGAACCTTTTAATGAAGATTTATTTCAAAAAGGGATATTTTGAAAATGACTTGAAGGAAAAAGGTTCTGAAAGATAACAACTGCTTGCTAATACTGTATTTTATTTCAGACCAATGGTAGCTTATTCTTCAGTACTTGAGAACAGATTGTTCTCCTCATTCCTTATTTGTTTTGTGAAGTACAGAGAAATTTCATAGTAAAATACAATTAAAGCTGTTTTTTATTTTTATTACATGTGTCTTAAGAGGAAAAAATGGATTCAGAAATTGTGCGCTCTTGAGCACAGTAGTGCCCATCATTCCTGCAAAGTTGATAAAAATGAGGTGTTTGTATATGAAGGTAGAATTTGATCTTTAAATGTTTATTTTATGACTGAAAATGTGCATTAGTGTCAAAGTGCTGGCCAGCAAGTAAAATTTTGTAATGCAAGAATTCCTTGCATTGCAAAAGAAGTGTGCTTGCTTGATTGAATATTTAGCTTGTTTTAATGCTGTCACTATGCTGAGGGCTGTTGAAATGTATGTTAGGATTCTGCCTAAATCTTTTTATAATCTATTAGTGTTACACTGAAATACAGCAGTCAGGTGTGCAATGTGATGTGAGACATTAGAAACTCATGATGTTCATGAGCTGAACAAGCCACTGTATTGTATTTAGTGTGGTGCCTGCAGTAATTCTGTATGAAGAGACTTAGCAGATAAAACGACTATCCTTTTAAAGTGCTTGTCGCTATAAGGTCAAGGTCACTCATGGATTTGAAAGGTGGCTGTATTGCTGTCAGTCACTTTACACAGAATCTACCCAGTGCCCTTTTTGCTAGTATTTCTGTCTTTGGAGGAAACAAGAAAGCCTCTTTTAACATCAGTACTAGATTATATTCATGTTACTATAAAATCAGTTTTGGCAGCATTGAGCAGTTTTCGTTTCTTTGATTCTTGTTCTTTGCCTGTTTTAAATTGTACTACTATGGGGATGATGTGTGGAATAGTCTGAGGAAGACTTTACCGTTGTCATAATAGCACTGTGGAGTGAAGCTGGTTCTGTCATAGCTGGACACAACATCGTGAGGAAGTAGTGTGTCACATTATTTTTTCCTCTGATGATACATTACCATTTCAGTCTTGATTTTTTTTAAAACTTTTTTTTTTTAATTGATGAAGTTTTGTGCAAAGCTCAGTGCAGCCTCGGAAATTTCACTACTGTGTAAGTTGTTTGAGTCCTCTCAGTGGTTCTTCCTGTAATTATTCTTCAAATGATATTTTACTCTTCAGACTTTATTGTGAAACTCTATGGCCTGAGATGATGTTGCAAATCACTGTTCACCTCAGTGAAATTTCAGGTTGGTCAAATATTAGAAATGTGAAAAAGGTAAAGGTGAAATAGTTGAAACAGAAATACGAACTTTTTGTCATACAGAAACAAGCAGAATCAAGTGCATTTTCCATAAAGAGAAGCAGACATAATTAATGCATTAATAGTTAATCTTGTATTTAAAGGCTTAGGAAGGTAACAAATAAGGTAATGTTTACTAATTAAATAAAGATTATTAGCCTGGAAAAAGGACACATTAAAATGTCCTGAGTAGTTCTTTTGACATTTAACCCCCCAAAAATTCCCAAACAAAACCCCACCATATTCTATGGAAGCTGAGGAACTGAAAGACGCACCGGTGTACATGGTTCTCTGTGTGTGTTCAGAATATTTTAATAATTCTATAACCTGAAGACACTTGAGAATGTGCTCAAGAAATGCATTGCTGAACTAAAAGACATTCGGTTTTGCAGACCAAGACTATTTTGCGTGTAGTATTGCCTAGACATTCGGAATAAGATCTACTGGCTAACTTCCCTAAGAGAAAAAGCAGGCTACTCCTCTCTTCTGACATAACAAATCAAGTTCGTCTGTCTTTGCTTGGGACTTTGAAAAACATAAGGCCTTTTTTGCCACTATTGATATGAGCTCTTCGTGGAAGAAGGCTTGTATCAGTGAAAACATATAGGCCATGGTTTCTGAGGCAAGTGGTGATTACTTTCTTTCAACTGTGGAGTGATGCCTGCTGAAGGAATCCATATTTCAGCCAATTCTGTTGTATTGAATATGAAAATATTAGAAGGGATTTTTATATGATAAAGAATTGTGGGGGGGGAAGCTAATTTATTTCCTGTTAACTCAAATCTATTCTGAGGGTAACTGAAATGCCAATTATTTCTGTGTTCTTATTACAAGGCAGATTAATGCTGGATTTAAGCAACAGTATTTTTGAAGAGTAGAGCTGGAAAATATGAATGAGAGTTATGAAATACAAAGTTCTTATTTTTACATGATTTAGTTAACGAATGTGATGCCTCTTTCAGCTCAAGACTTGTATTAGCTTATTTTGGAACCAGTGGTGGATGGAATGTTTTCCTTGTTGCTTGAACATCAGGGTGGGATTTATAATTATTTCTGTAATGCGGGCAAAAATAATTCCTGAATTCCTAGAGCTATTTATAGCAAAATGGCTCTAGGAATGTGTTAATTCAGTTTGCACTGTGGAAGAGAAATAAAATACATTTTTAGACATTAAGGCCTGAAGAAAACTGTTTCTTTCCGTTCAGAGGTGGGACATAAGAGCATATTCATTGCAAGGTAGTTTAAAAACAACATTGGAAGCCTGCACAACAAAAGACCTTGTGATTGTGCTACTGGGTATTAGGGTGAGGATATAGATTTCTTGATGCAGAAGGAACTTTCCTGTATCTTTTGATTTCAAAGAAGGCAATTAACAAGTTGAACATAATCAAGTATGGAGATAGAAAAGGATAATAAACTGGATTTATAAATCCAATGTGTGTTTTGGGAAAAGTTTTTCTTCATTATGCTGAAAAGGTTACTTAGCTATTTTTTGGGGGAATGAAAGACCTTTGTTCAATTCTGCCTCTGTGTTTTACTTCTTGCTCCTTACTTTGTCTAAGTAATTTTCTTAGAATGGCAAGCGGAGACAGAAGAAACAGACCAGAGGGGTATTATTTGTTAGGGCTGGTTTTTTTTCCTGAGAAGTATCTTGGCCATCATCTGTTAAGTACCAATAGCTGTAACTTTAAAAGTCTGCCAACAGCTAACAGTAATGGAATTTTGTATTTGTTTATCAAAAAAACACCAGGGTATTAGAGTTTTATCTGAGATTTCTTGTCCCAAAGGCTTTACTTCTGTGAAAGGATTGTGCTGGTTACTTCAAGTACTTTGCTTTCCACAGTGTAGAGACTATAAACTTCTAATTGTGGATTTTGGGGAAAAACTAATTCAGAGAGAAGAAAAATGTAAGCCTGTTTTTAATCAGTGCCTTAATTCAATGGCTACTTTCAAAATATCTGGATATGTATGCTGTCCTTGAGTGTGGAAGAACTTTTTTGATCTATAAGGCTCGCTAACAGTGTGAGAAAAGTACAATCTCATTGTGGGTATTAATAAAAGGAGGGTAGGAGAAAGCAGTAAAATGTCTTTCCTTGGATTTCATTTTTTTTTTTTTTATTCAGAGAAAAGAGATTAATTCAGTGACTGATTTGGACAGTGGATTTTAGGCTTATGGTGCTGGACCCTAGACTGTTCACAACTATCTCCATTGGAACTTACTTTAGTGGCTAAGTAATTTCCAAAATTTGTGGTTCTCTGTTGCTTTTCACATGAGGAATTGCAGAAACCAAAGGCTGAATGGTAGTAGAGGTTAATCTGGAAATCCTCAGAAAATTTACAGGCTTGAAGAACTTAAGGAGCTACGATATGATTATTATTATTGGCTTATTTGGCTGAGATGGTGAAGTTTAGCATCCTAAGCGGAGGGAGCATGTCAAAAAGCAAGATTACTACCCTGGACTTTAGGAGAGCAGACTTCAACGTCTTCAGAGGTCTGCCTGGAAGAATCCTATGAGATACACCCCTGGAGAGAAGAAGGATCCAGGAGACCTTGTTGATATTCAAGGATCACCTTGTCCAAGCTCGAGAAATTTCCATCCCAACAAGTACGAAAGCAAACAAGGGCAGTAAGAGTCCTGTATGGATGAATGAGGAGCTCCTATTGAACTCAAAAAGGAAGCATATGTGAGGTGGAAGCAGGGATTGGTAACACAGCAAGAGGAATATGGAGTTGCTGTCTGATCTTACAAGGATAGGGGTTAGGAAAGCCAAGGCTGACCTGGAGTTGAGTCTGGCAAGGGACCTGAAGGGCAACAAGAAAGGATTTAAACAGCAGAAGGAAGGCTAAGGAAAATGTGAGCCTGCTGCTGAATGGGAACAAAGGATATGTAAAAAGCCGAGGTACTCAGTAACTTTTTTTGCCACAGTCTTCACTGGTAAGGAATCCCATGCTCCTGACACATGAGAGAAAGTCAACCCAGGAAGACTTACCTTTGGTGGAGGACTGGACATACAGAGGTCTATGGCCCGATGGGTTGCATGCACAAGTGCTGAGGGAGCTGCCTGATGTCATTATGTGGCCACTCTCAATTATCTTTGAAAGATCTTGGAGACTGGGAGAGGTTTCTGAGGAATGGAAGAGAGCAAATTCACTCCTGTTTACAAGAATCACAAGAACGAGGGTTAAGGGAACTACAGGCTGGTCAGCCTCACCTCAGTCTCTGGGACAGCGATGGAGAAAATCCTCCTAGAATCCATTTCTAAACACATGAAGGGCAAGAAGGTGATTGGGAGTAGTCAGCATGGATTCACAAAGGTGAAATTGTCCTTAACCAACCTGATAGCCTTCTACAATGAGAACTTCCCCTCTTCCAGGGATAAATTACCAACCCTAGCCATTTTCTCTGTAAATAGTGATCTTAATTCTAAACTTCGTTGGATTTCTCTGTATCAGGGTTTTTTTTTTTATAGCTCGGTAGCCTTTTGCGGGGGGGAGGAGGAGGGGAATTATACTAGGCTGTTACATACGATTTAAATGGGAGAAATAGAGCCACAGACCAGCAGCATTTCTGTCCTAGCCTTTCTTAAGAGTGTCCTAAACTGCTGCAGTTTTGCTGTGGGTCAATGTTGGGTCTGGGACACATAACCATTTTGGTTGCCACATCCTGTGCCTGTGTGTGCTAGTTGTTAGTGAAGCTGCTAGAGGCTGTTCCTTCTGGGAGACCTTGAAATGTTGCCAGTACACTGTGGGACACTAGTGGGAGCGTTAGTTGGCCTTTGTGTTCATAGTTGCATTTATGGGTACAGGCTAAAATAATGTTAAATGAGTTACTAAAAGCTCATTTGAGCAATTTAGCGTGCACAAATTCTTCTCAGGCCTTTTGCCTATTGATGCAATGTATATTGCAAAGTGCCTAGAGGGTACGAATATTTTGGCATCCTCAGTTTCTGAGGGTGGTCAGAGTTTTAGAAGCCTTACAGGTTAAACAATAGGTTTTTTGTAACCTTTTTGTGTTTCTCAGCTCTCTTGAGCAAGGCTCTGTCTCACTGTATTTATGTTCTTTTTTTCTGCCTCCCTCCTGTCCATGGCCTTCCTTTGCATGTCGGCAGCTCTTCTGGGGATGCATCTCCCTTCTCTTGGCTTTGGAGGTCTGTGGTGCTGAAGCTGAGCCTGGGACGTTCAGCTAGACTTAACCGTCTCTGTCTTGAAGCACTTTATGCCTTTGCTGTGTGCTTCTGAGCAGCATGGCACAGAGATGCTCAAGGGCACATGTCGTGCCTTGCCGGTAGAGCTTGTTAAGCTTCTTTGCTTTTACCTCTGTCAGGTGCTGCATGTCACTTACAAGCTGCTCTCACCTCCCTGGTTGGAAACCGCTTAGTCAAATGAACTAAATGTGAAGCTACTTAATTTGAGACTGTGGACCAGGCTGGCCTTGTAACCTGTCTGACCTGTCTCTACATCTCTTAGGAATGCAAAAAAGATCAGCAGTACAGGAATAATGGTGATAACTTTTCAGTATTATTCAGTATTATTAAAACACTTTGAAGATTTGTAATGCCATTGGCTCTCTTCAAGTACAGTTACATAGAATTTCATAATAGGTATAGGTCCTCTGCTTTGGCCATATTGACCTTTTCCTTGACCTTGACTATTGCAGCAGCTTGCAGTATTTGCTGTGATGTAGAAAAGTAGGTTTCTAACTTTGGTCTCTGGCTTTGTTTAAGGCAAGGTTAGGTAAAACAAGGCTTTAAAAAAAGTCTGTGTCCCTGAGTACATTTGCAGTAGGAGATTCCTTTTGAATGTCAGAACTTCTTTTCCCTTGCCAAGATAATATAACTGTGTAGAATATCTGGCAATGTAAAATCTCCTCATAAATTCTCTACTACCTAATTAGAAGAGATTGTTAGATTTGTTTGTGGAAACTTTGAAACTCCACTCCCTCTTTCAATAGCTGGAGGTACTGAAATAAGTATAAGTTTAAAAAAAATTTTTTTTGAAGGGGTTTTTATTAGAGAGTTAAGGCATGTGTTGGCTAGAAGTGTCTGTGCATTGTGATTTTTATAAGTATGAATCAGCTGGAAAGAGGTTTTTGGTTCAGCTACATGATAACTCATGTTTTGCATGCCATAGGAAGAATAAGAGCTCTCTGGGTTACATGGCCTAATCTTGTATAATCTGTGTAATTTAAATGCTTTTTGTGTTAGGGAGTACTTAAATTCCTGCTTTGGTTATTCTTCAAAAGGGTTCTGTGGACACTTTTTGTCTTTTTTTTATTTTATTGTATCTGAAAGAACAATTAACTTCATTAAATAAAAAAGTTGTAAAAGGTAGTAAATTTGTGGAATAAAAAGACACTTTTGTTTTAATCAATTAAGTTGACTTTTTTCTTATCAGTCCATAAATACACTGTAATGTTTATGAAAATGTTTTGCAGCTTGAAGTATAATTTTTTTTGTCAAGTAATTATTGCAAAAGCAGAGCATCATCTGAAGCAGCTAGTCAGTTCCATTGTCTTAACTACAGCTGCCTCCTTCAGCAATTCAATAACATCAACAACAAAAAAGCATGCAGAGGAGAAAGGCAAAGGGAAGTGCTGCGTTTAGCACACCATTGCTTTCAAACTGCAAAACTTGAAACTTTACTTTTTTTTCATACAGAGTTTTCTTTTCTTGAACTTGTCTCTCTGCTCAAAGCAGGAGAGCAATAGCAACAAATCTATGGCAAGTATGTTAAAAAGAAGAAGAAAAAGAAAGCTTTTACCCCATTCTAACACAGTGTGAGCCAAAGAAGCTTCTCTACAAATTTGGTACTTGACATCGGTTAGGATATAATCCAAATTTCCAGTGCAACTGACTAGGGAAAATGGGTGTTCGGTGCTGTTCAGGCTCAGTTGTTTTCACTTTAAATTTGCTGTTCCCTTCAGATCCTAAATATTCTCGGAACACACAAATGCAAAACCAACAGACAGTACCTTCAATGGAAATGAACAAAAAAACGAAGCCAAGCCTCTTCAGGTTAGGCTGTGGGCAGTAATGCGCTGAAAGCAAATAGCTGCTTTATCATTCGGGTAAAGCACAACAGAATTGCAGATAATGCAGGAAAGATTTAAAAATACTTATTTGCCAAACTTAAATACTCCCTGCAAGACTCCGTGTGTGTGTGCGCGCGCACATGAACATACACTTGTAAGTTTTAAAGTTTCAGTTGGAATATTTTGTAAATTTGGGGTTCTTTTCTGAATTTGTATCACAAACCTTTCTTTTTCTCTTCTGTTTTTCATTCTCTCTTTCTTATTACATGTTTTCCTTATGTTCTTCCATTTGTACTTTCCCTGTAGTCAAGTGAAATTAGTTTATACGTTTTCAGTTTATTCTGTGTGCAGTTGTAAAATCGTTTGAATGTTATATTGACTTTACCTAACTCTAGAACTTGCCTTTCTCTAATTTAACATTACATGTGACTCTTTGATGCCTCAGACTGAGAGATGATGGCATGGGTTTTTAGATGATGGATTCTTTTTAAGTTGGGACTCCTGTCTGCAGATACTGTTAGTAAATTGCCCACTTGATTCAGCAACAGACTTATGTTTTCTTGTTCATCCTTTCACAACTAATGTAATAGCAGAAGCTCATTTTGTTGGCCTCAACATTACTTGCAATTGTCAAGGTGAGCTTTGGCTTTCCTGATGCCATCTCTACGTATCTGGGCAATGTTTCTAAATTCCTATATAGCCTGTCCCTGTTTGCACCCCTCTGTATACTGCCCTTCTTGCATTGGAGCTGTGACAATCTGCTTAGCTAAGCTGGTCCCCTGATACTTGTATTTCTGAGTAGACCTGCCAGCTTTCCTGAGCTCCTTTGCTCTTCAGAGCTGCTTCCCATGGCCACCTACCACTTCCTTCGTAAGCTGAAGTCTGTTCTGAAGCTCCAGGTCTGTGCTCTGCTGCTTGCCTTCTTCACTCCACTCGGGATCTTGAACTGTACTAGGTGATGGTTGCTACAGTCAAAGCTGCCTTTCATTGTCACATCTCTAACCAGTTCCTCATTGTTCAAGAACAGCTTTGTGCCACCATGGTTGGCCCAACTAGTATGTATATCAAGAAGTTGTCCCCAATAAACTCCAAAAACCACCTGGGTTGCCTGTGCCCCGCTGTGTTGCCCTTACAGTGGATGTCAGGGAGGTTAAGACCTCTCATAAGAACCAGGGTTTGTGGTTCAGAAAACTTCTTTGAGTTGTAGAGAAGACTTCATCCCATTCCTCATCCTTATCAGGTGGCTCGGCTCTGTAATGTGCTCCCAACACTATGTCAGCCTTACCGGTCTCCCTGCTGATCCTGACCCGCAAGCTGTCTGGAGCTCCTCTGCACCCACTGAGTCTGTGAGGCAGAAATAAAATGTTATTAGTAGTGCATAAACTGGATAAATTAATACAGAACAGAGATGGCTAGATTGAAAATGGGACATCATTGGAAAAATCTTTAGACCTTGGTCAAATGTTAATTTAAAAGTTGCTTTTTTCAATACCTTGTTTGGCATTGGTTTCAGCCCTGTATATGACTAAGTGGATAGTGGTCTGAGTCAACAGTCATATTTTACTCTGCAGGTTCTTGTATGTAAGTTGTAGTCAGCTTTGTTATTGAAGGCAAAATGTCATGTTACCTTCTACTACAACTTTATTCATTGAATTTTATGATGTTAAAAGTTCCAGTGTGGTGTTTGTTTTCTTGTGAACGTCTGTGTCTATTTTTGTGGTAAGCTGAAAAATAGCTCTGTTTAAATACAGCTTCCATTGTATCTTACTGAGATTTTTCTTATCTTTATGATGACTTGATAAATTATTGTATGGGGATTTTGAGACACAGGGAGGCTTTCCTGTTTCCAAACTGTAGTTAACAGTACAATAGTCACTGAATGGACAGCCTGGCTGTCTTTAATTCTGTGATGCTTCTTGTATGCAGGCTTACAGTGTGAGATTGTTACTATGTGGAGTTTGCTTAGTTTGCATTTTGATAAGAAAGGTGTGAGCATCATGGTTTTGTTCTCTGCTCCATTTATCATAGAATCATAGTATGGTTTGGGTTGGAAGAGACCTTAAAGATCATCTAGTTCCAACCCCCCTGCCATGGGCAGGGGCACCTCCCACTAGACCAGGCTGCTCAAAGCCCCATCCAGCCTGGCCTTAAACACTTCCAGGGATGGGGCATCCACAACCAGCCTGGACAACCTGTTCCAGTGTCACACCACCCTCACAGGAGAGAATTTCTTCCTAATATCTAATCTAAATCTCCCCTCTTTCAGTTCAAAACCACTAACCCTCATCCTATTGCTCCACTCCCTGATAAAGAGTCCCTCCCCATCTTTCCTGTAGGCCCCCTTTAGGTACTGGAAGACCGCTATAAGGTCTCCTCGGATCCTTCTCCTCTCCAGGCTGAACAACCCCAACTCTCTCAGCCTGTCCTCATAGGAGAGGTGCTCCAGCCCTCTGATCATCTTTGTGGCCCTGCTCTGGACCTGTTCCAACAGATCCATGTCCTTCTTGTGCTGAGGATTCCAGAGCTGGACACAGTACTCCAGGTGGGGTTTCATGAGAGTGGAGTAGAGGGGCAGAATCACCTCCCTGGACCTGCTGGCCGTACTTCTTTTGATGCAGCCCAGGATGCGGTTGGCCATCTGACTGGCAAAATGCTCTTGCCTTGTAGAAAGAGCATCATACTCACCTTTTCTAGCTCATTAGCAGTGTCAGGATGCTTCCTTAAACCTGCCTGTTGCCTGCATGTAGCAAATGTACTAAATTGTAGGTACATATATATGCTCAGTATACTTGACCTTGAGCTTTTTCATACGCAGCCACCTGAGGATACAGAAGTTAGGGTAGTCCTGACAGGCTGTACTATTGGAAAAAGTCATCATTTTTTTGAATATGTGAACAGCATATTGAAAGAAGCTATCAGAATAATTTTGATTACAGACAGTTATGGAATATGAGATCTGCTGCCAGTTCTTGAAGACATTTGAGTAAGCTTCTGCCTTTTCTTTCTGTGCTAACGAACTTACCCCATCCCGTGGCCCCTGCAGAGTTTGTTTCTCAGCTCTCATTGTTTTTCCTTATTTTCACTTGCTTATTAGATTACTCTAGCTTCTTTTTTACCTCAGTTGCCTTTTGTGCTATTTTCCTTGCTTTCTTCTCCCTTTATCTCCAGATGCCTTTAATATTTACAAGCAATACAGTGGTTTCTTGTCCACTATCTCTGTCTTGGATCCATTTTGGTTTGACTTCTCTAAGCTTCTACTCTAAAAAAGGTTCTTATTACTGTGATTAATGATCTCTCTCTGACCAAACTCCAAGGTTTGTTGTGTATCCTCATCTGCCTTAGTATCTTTGCTATTCAGACTAATAATGGTTCCTTTTTTTTGACATGTAATTTTTATTATGTATTAGTGATTTTGTTCTTGCCTAGGTTTTATCTAGTCTGTTTTATTTTTCTGAGGATGGGTGATCCTTGCAGATTTACAGTCTATCTCTAAGTATTTATTATACTTGTGACCTAAAAAATATTTTACCACTACTAAATTTTCTTTTGTACCATTCCACATCTGAAATCCACTGAACTTGCTCGAAGCCTTGTAGTCTAAATAAGGAATTCTACTGTGATTTTAAGTTTTAATCCTTTTCAGCTATCTCCATTGTTCAGATTTTCAGTCTGAGGCCAGATGGATTATTTCATTTTTTCTTTCTTCTGGGCATCTCAAATCCAGAGCATTTTCAAGCTCTTATTTCTTTCTTTAGTACTTCCAGAACTCATGGGGATTTTTTTTCAACACAGATGGGCCTGAAAAACAGATCTATATTCCTGTCCTACTGGGATTATTTTAAATGTTATCTTTCTTTTATGAAACACTGCTGTATAAGGTGCTGCTACAGAAGCCTTCCTTTAAACCATTTCATTTCAGTCTTACCAAATTAAGTGGCCTTGAGGTCCACTCTAAAAATGCAGAATCTGCAAAACAAATAAAACCCCACACTTATCTTCTATGGTTATACTTAATACTCCTGGTTACTCTAGTTAATGCTTAAAATGCCATCTACTTGCTTATCAGATATTCATTTAATTATTTCTGTGTTGTCCTGCATACTAGTGGAAATACGTGGAAATATAACTTGTCAGAGCATTCCAATAAAAGTACCAGTTATGTTTGCATTAGTAAAGTCCTAAAGTGTTCAGTTCTCTTATGTGGTCTGTGGTGAGCTGATTGCTTATATTTTGGTTTAATAGCCTTTTCTCCTTTTCTTGCTTAGCATTTTTCTGATGCTGTTGGCTTTTCCTGACTCACTAACTTGAAGCTTTAAGTACATACCCAGGGCACGATTGCTATTGCATGTGCAAAACCAAATGCATAAAAGCTACAGAAGTTTCTCCTACAGAAGTTTCTCCCCCCTCAACAGGGACAGCTACAGCATATGCATTTGGGGATAGACAGTGCTGCTCTTCTCGCAGCCAAGAAGAAGGGAAGAAAGTGAAGGAGGACAGAAAGTAGTTGAGGCTGTTGTCAGAAGGAAGATGAAGTGAGGTGGATTTAGGGTGATAGCTGAGTGGTGGTGATTGTTTTGCAGCTTGTTCTGCCCCATTGAGCTCTCTTTCCCTTTATGAGTGTTTAATCCTTAGGTTTCACACATCATTTGAGCTTCCGTGTTCATTGGTCCTCCATCACATGCAGATGGGGAAAGAAAATAATCCATCCATCTAACTAAAGCTCACAGAAGCGATTGTCATCTGGTGCACTTCATTGTTGTTAATATGTCATCAATACTTATAAAACTATGGTGAGTTTGCTAAGGCAACAAAAGACGTCTTCCAAAGGTTAATCTGCTGCTACTCTTCTTAATTTGGCTGGAGGGCACTAGTGAGTGCCAGTGTGGGATGAGTCTCCATAGCATGTGAATATCTCCAGTAATCCAGGGGCGTGGCTGTGAAGGTGACTGCTTCTGGACCGCATTCAGGGGGACGGCGCTGTGTTTTCTAGATTTGGTAGGACTTGCTCTCAGAGTACTCGTAAACTGCAGCATTTTCAGCTTGACAACTTGGCAGTCGTGGTGATGGAAACTGGACAGATGCAAAGCCCCGTAGTGACTGTTGCTTGGCCAAAGGACAGTAACACAGCTGTCGCTTTTAATGCGTGTGAAAGTGGGCCTGAGTTTATATCATCTGATAAATACAGGCTTAATGTTAAAAAGTCACGGCATACGGTTGCATTAACAGTGATAAGGGAGCAGTGGGGAGAACGAATATGAAGTGTGACTTAGGTTGATATTGCCCTTTATAGTGCGTGATGCTCAGAAGGATTCTGTTGTCTAGGTAACAGGGTCTGTACTTCATTTCTTAAGAAAGATGGAACAGATGTTCTTGCAAGAAGCAACCAATTATCACCAGTGAGAATACTGGCAGTATTTAAACTAATTGCTCTGTTGTTGCATACAGTCCAATTCATATGCTACGAACAGTAAAGAAAATTTAAAGGAAGGAATCTTCTTTGCATGGCTTTTCCTGAATGAGGTTTTTGAAAAATATTTACGGTTTATAAAATAGCACTCATCAGTGTGTATTTTCACACTTCCATTTATCATTGTATTTTCTTCAGTATCATTCAGTCTTTTTATTTGGTACTTGTAATGTCTCTTTCATGATCGTCGAGTCCTATTGCTCCATCAAATCTGTGTGATATCGCATGAATTTATTTTGTTCGTTTAAAATACCTAAAAATGGGAAGGCAGTGGGATGAAAGGATGCTCACAGTGGAATAAGAGACTGAGGAGGTTTTCTAAGTTGTGTAAATCTGTTCTGAGAATTTTTTTGTTTCTTGGTGGCAAAATCCAGGCAGAGCTACTCGGTCAAGGACTGTGCCATAAAAAGCTGGGGCAAAAGGGAAGCCATATAGAAATGTATATATCTGAAACCCCGCTATGTGCTGCTTAGGTGGGAACATAGCATGTGTGTGGTGGGATAAGCAGGTCATGACAGTGGCAAGAAAAAGAGGAGAGCTGAAAGGGTTCCACAGTGTGGAACAAGGAGTGCCCGAGTTCTCTCACCGCAGCACTCGTCAGCAGTGTGCCTTGTTTTTATGAAAGGTTGTGCTCAAGTAACTTCGTGTACGAATTAAAGTATTTATTGTGCTTATGGATATAGCTTTGTCTTCCTGGGAGATCATTGTAGTCTTTACAGCATGGATATGCTCTTGTCTTTTATAAGAGGTTTGGGCGTTAGGTGGGTATATGTAAATATGTTTTCATACCTTTGGGATAAAATGTGATGCTGGATATTAAGTAACAAGAGAGGACATTGGGACCAGATTCTCAGGACACTGTTTGTGGGTCCTCAGCAAAGCTAAGCTGTACCATTATGCATTTTAACAAAACATTTGGCACCTTGCCTGAACTTTTCCATGCTTCTTGCCAAATATAAAAGGTCTATTCTACGTTTTTTAGGAAGGGCATTGCAAAAACATGTTTTCTGTCTTGGCAATAATGGGATAAAGGAAGAATCCTTGACCTACTCTTTTTTTTTTTTTTTTATTGCCTCTGATAAAGGACGTGCTGTTTTAACTGTTATCTAACTGTGGAAAATGCCGTAATGAGTGGAAACAAAGTGCATGTTGCACTTCTTAGATTATTTGGCTGAGTTATCCTGTTGTATAGCAGTGACATGTTGATTGGGACAAAATGTCTTATTATGTTAGGTTATTTCAATAACCATTGTAAAACATTTGCGGTCTGAGTAGGAAAAAAATATTATTTGTAGAGTTTTTTTAATCCTCTTTACCAGGCTAGTTGCATGTGACTTCTAATCTTTTGCTTGTCATCTTTCTTCTGACTCTGGCTCCTGACTCTCTCTCTCTGTGAACTCTTCTGCGTTTATCCTCTGTAATTTAATGCAGATGATGCATCTGGTTGCATAGCTGTATGTATTAGCTTGTGTTTGCCTCTTCAGTCAGGGGCAACACTACTTAAATGTTCATGTTCACTAGCAGAACTGCTTTTTTATTGTCCTTGTCAAATGCTATTGTCTCTCAAATTCTTATTTTAAACCTTTTCTTTGATGTATAGTTTCTTTTTTGCATAGTATCCTTCATATTCACTTCATTATTCTGATGTGTAAGTATTCCTGACTTCTCATATCCTTTTGTTCCTGCTTGCTTTTCTTCTGTTGATACGCTTCTTGATTCTCCTTGTGTTTCCCTGTTCTGTCAAGAGGATCTGTCAGCAGCAATATTTACTACTTTTGCTGCTTCTTTTGTACACTAGGGTGCTTATAATAAAATCTTACAATAAGCTTCTGCAGATTTTTCACCCGCTTCCATCAGCGTTTTGTTTTTACAGTTTAATTGCATCACGTATTGTCGATCCCAGGTTTTTTTCACCACCCTTGACATACTCTGAAGCCTTCTTTTTCTACCTTCCCTTTTCATACACATCTGACTGATTTTATTCCTGAAGGCCATGCTGAAAGGAAAAAAGAATTTGGCAGGTACTATATATTTTTCCATTTTCTATCCTGAAAATACAAGCTACTTCCTTATGACCCTTTTCTCTGCGATCACTCAGTTCTGTTATGTCTCATTTTCTCTTCTTCTTTCCGACCTTCTGCTTATCACACAGACATTAGCCTGCCATCTTAAGAAACCTCACATTCATGGGAACTAATGCGTAACAGAGGAGAAGAGGAGGGCACGTTTGCCAGAGGGTTGGTGGGACTCTGGACTTTGTGCCAAGGTTAGGAGGGGAGTTCACTGTGTTGGATGCTTTTCTACGTGTCTCTTCTCCTTTGGCATTTTCTGTATTTGCCCATTGCTTTCCCTTCCACTAGTCTTTTTGCCTCAGTCTTGTTTTTCCTATCTAGTTCATTCCTCTTTTCTCCTCTTTGTCCTATTTCCCACTCCTTGCCTCACCAACACCGTTTTTTGCCTCTTCAGCTTTGCTAGTGCCCCCTGCTTTTTTTTTTCTCTCTTCCCTTCTGTTTCCACAGCCAGTCACATTCTTCTCCACTGATACACTATTGTAGTCCATGTATCCTTCTCCATTGGTCCAGCTCTTCTCTGGTGTCCTCCTCCAAGGTCTCGTGTGTCTCCTCAGTGCTGATTCCAGCTCCACTGTTCCTCCCGCTCCCGGTGTTGCTGAGCAGAGCAGCTGGTAAGCTGCTGCCTGTGTCCCTCTCCTTCTGGCTGCCACACTGGTTTCCTTCTCCCTGGGGTGGTTCTCCTTCCTACCTCTCCTCTTTCTGAAGTCCCTTGTCTCTTCATGTCCCTTGCCCCAGAAGAAGTCGGCCTTCTCCTCAGGGACTGAACTAAGCAGGAGAAAAGTGGGAGAAACTTTCTGCTTTGTTTTAGTGCCAGAGCTGTCTTTAACATGCGTCATTTAACAGCTCTAAAGGTCTCATAAGTCCGTTTCTACAGAGTACGTGCAAATAACATTTTTTTCCCCAAGGGAAAGTGAAGCATCAGATGGCAGTTTGATGATACGAAATTGCTTAGCCTGGTTTTCTTCTTTTGCTAACCTGTGCAGAAGTGCGGGACATCTCACAGTACTGAGTAGCTTGTGTGATAAAATTATGTTTGCATCTATCAGCATTGAATTTTAACGTAGTGGAAATGGGAGAGAAACAACCCTAGGTATTTACAGACAGCAGTGGCTTCTTGAACGATCGTTATTCTGGCACAAGTTGATAGTAGGGGGAGAATCTCCGAATCTTCATCCCTATTCTTCTGGAAACAGCTCCAAGTCCAGGAGCAGTCAAAAAGACAAATTCAAAGTCACTAGAATTACTTTAAAGTGAATTACTGAAGTCAAGACCTGATAACAAACCAGACTTGATCAATCTCATAAATCCCTGGTGCGTCCAGACTTTGAGTGTCTATGTGCCATCCTGATCCCTTTCCACCTCAGAAAGGATACAGTAGCAGTAGAAAAGGTAAAGAGAAGGGAAGTCAAGAAAGTCAGTGATACAAAACTACTTCTATATGAACAGAGACAAAATAGGTTAGGAATCTGTGAGTGGGAATGGGGGGAAGCTGAAGGAAGATGCGGGAGGTCTAAAATCACAGACTTATATTGAAAAGTTAATTAGGGAATTGTTATTCAGTGTTTATTGGAAGAGAGGAACTAGGGCAACTGAAGGAAAATAGCCAATCTCTTCCCAATACAACTTAATTTTGAAAAATAGCACCTCATATTGTAGAGACCAGACATAGGACTAAGTTGGGGAAGAGGAACGTGGCTGGGGGTTAATCAAGCAA
Organism: Fratercula arctica; assembly: GCA_947846985.1. Taxonomy (NCBI): domain Eukaryota; kingdom Metazoa; phylum Chordata; class Aves; order Charadriiformes; family Alcidae; genus Fratercula; species Fratercula arctica. The sequence continues at coordinate 74,268,583 of CANTUZ010000003.1, forward strand.
GTGCACAAAACCGGTGCAGTGCCTTGATTTAAACGGGTTCTTAAGTCCCTGATCTGGTGGGTTGTTGGAAGCAGACTGTGCGTACCATGAAAGGCTTGTGCTGTCTGTGCTGCTTTGTGTTCTTTTCCTTGGCGTTTGCCTCAGCTACATCAGGGGCAGGGTAGTAACCAGTCTTAAAACGATTCTTGAATCTGAATCAAGTACAGCAGCTCTTACTTCTGGTTGTTCCCATAAACTGTGTAGTTATTTACAAGAACACCACTGAGTACAAACCATGTAAGAACACCTGTATTTCTTTTTTTTTTTCTGAGTAATGTGAAATTGTTATTCCAGAAGGAAGATGCACATAAATGAATTCTGTCATTTTGGTTAGGATTATAAAAATGTTATTTCCTACTGCTAAATGAGATATACCAGGTCTGGAAGAGTTCTGTTTTAGGTCTTGAGAGTGACTTCCGATTCTCATTTCTGCATAATATCTGGGACAGTATCTGCACTCAGTTCTCAGGAAGAAAGTCTAATGTGAGTGTTCATGGTATGCTGTTGCCAGGGCCACGTGATTTTTGATGACTTGGGCAAAACGTCAGTTCAGTACCCACTTGCTTGCAGTAAAAGTTACTTTAGACGATGATTATGTTCAGTGCAAAATTAAATACAGAATGCCACATGCCTAACCTCTTGTGGTGGTTAATATTAACTGGTTTCTACTAGTTAGTAGTTTCTTCATCTTATTACCTACTGTTGTTTCAAAACCTCTCTTACAAAACTAATGTTGTTCTGAGTCCTTATAGGTTGCCATAAGAGCACATTTGCTATACTTGTTTATGTTTGCATCTTTTTTTCCTCACCAAATTTTGTGAACTACATTAAGCCACCTTTTGAGCCTTCCCAAGCTGTATCAGTCCTTACTGGTGGAAATACTGTTTTTGCTGCATTCATTGCCTCATTGAAGAACTTTTCATATTTAACTGAAGAATGAGGAAATAGTAGGCTTTAGATTACAAACTGCCTTTTTTTTTTTTTTTTCAATCCAGTTTCAGTCTGATCATGAGAGTATGAGAGGAATCTTGTGGTAGGCGTTTAATGACTTGGGAGACCGCCAATGAACATCTTGTTTTAGCTTGCTTCACATTAGGTTTGTCTAATGTGTGTCTAAAAAGATTGCAGAAAATTTGGGTAAAAAGTGAAAACCTGTAAGCAAAAGCAGAACAAATTTAATAGGTAGCTGTGCTAATAAACGCTAAGAACATTCTAGCCTTGTGCTTCCAGAGTGAAATGCTGAATTTGTTGTAAGTCATAGAATACAAGGTTGGAAGGGACCTCAAGGATCATCTGGTCCAACCTTTCTTGTCAAAAGCATGGTGTAGACACCCTGGCCCAGCACCTTGTCCATCCAAATCTTAAAAGCCCAGTGTTGGGAAGTCCATCAGTTCCCTGGGGAGATTATTCCAAAGGCTGTTTTTTCTCATTGTGAAAATTTTTCCTGTTGTGTCCAGTTGGAATCTCCCCAGGATTAACTTGTACCCATTACTCCTCATCTTTTCCCTGTGACTCCTGGTAAAAAGGGAGTCTCCATCTTCTTTGTAGCCACCTTTTAAATACTGGAACAGGGTGATACGGTCTCCCCTAAGCCTTCTTTTCTCAAGGCTGAAGAAACGCAGTTCTGTTAGCCTTTCCTCGTATGGTGGGCTTTCCAGTCCTTTAAACACCTTTGTGGCCCTTCTCTGGACCCTCTCCTGCCTGTACACATCTTTTTTTTTTTTTGTATAGCAGGGACCAAAACTGAGCACGGCATTCCAGGTTTGGCCTGACAATAGCTGACTGGAGTGGAATAATGACTTCTTTATCTCTGCTGGTGATACCCTTGTTGATGCAACACAGCATCTTGTTGGCTTGCTTTGCCGCAGCAGCACACTGCTCACTCATATTGAGGTGCTTGTTCCAGCAGGAACCCCAGGTCCCTTTCCACAGAGCTACTTCCCAGCAAGGTAGATCCCAGCCTGTGCTGCACTCCTGGATTATGTCTTCCCAGGTGCAAGACCTTACATTAAATAACAGTCAACAGACTAATTACTTCTATAATTCTTGAGTAAAAGCTGTGAAAGAGTAATATTCTTAAATTAATCCTATCCTGAAACAGTATACAAGAAACCTGATTGTAAAATTGATTGTAAATCTGTGCAAAACTTTTGCTATTTTAAACAGACCCAAGTTAATGAAAGGAAGTTAACCAAAAAATACTCACATTCTCTCCTCCAGTCTGCAGGCATGTTTCTCACTTGAAGCACGGTATTAGACTCAATTTATACTTGCAACTTCAGGTTTGTCTATTACCTTGTTTAACTAGAGGTAAGACATTAAAGCAGATCAGTTGAAGTACATCAAACTTTAATGGATGCTGTCATTCAGAACTAAAGTAGCTTTACCTTGATTCCCATAAGGAACAGAGGTTTAATGTGCTTAATATGTTTTGAATTCATACCTCTGATTTGATTTAATTTTCCATTTAAAGAAGACTTGAACTATAAATTATATATCTAAACTCCTGCCTCCCAGTCTGGAGTAAGTAGAGTGAGTACATATGAAGAATAATCATTAGTTTTTCTTTTTTCTTTTCTGTTCTCTCTTTAGCTGTAAGAAGGTCACATTTTCTTTTAATCCTGACAGATGAACATACATACAATTTACACCATGTAGTACTGTCACTGAAAACTTAGTTCTATGTACAAGATTATATTATTCATTCCTGAAAAATCTACTATTTCTGTGATTAAGCATCATGGAGACAGGACCTAACAGAATTGTATCCTGACTGGAAGTTGCTGTTGTGTTGGTGAATCAAACATCAGTGTATGATCCATATTGGGGCACAGACACTTGATTTAATTTCTTCTCAGTTTCTTAGAACATTGGCTTTATGCTGACTGCAGGTTAGCTGGACCTGATCTATCGCAAAACCAGTAGGTGCAACGTTAAGCCATCATAAATCTTTTTTCATACAGTTTTGAATCACAGGAGAGTGTTGCATTTATACTTTGTATTATGAGATGAATGCCTTTTTAATATGCTATTGGAAATTCTAAATTGTTGTTCGACTACTGCCTAATTATAAGACTTGATTTATATGCCTGTGCATTTTTGTGTCTGAGAAATAATTGTATGCAAGTTGAGGTCTTGGATGTGACTATACTTAGCAGCAGCATGTTCTTCAACCTTGAATAATACACTGAGTCCTTTTCAAAGCAGGGGTAGACTTAAATTCCAGAGTTGGATTCGTAACGTTCAGCATGCGCACTTGAGAAGCTGCGTAGGATTTAAGTTACATGATGCATGCAACATTTCTTGGCTCTCCCAGGGCTGAAATATCATCCTTCAAGATACAGGGAGTTACCTTTCTTTATTTGGAATATTGTCATGAAGTCTTAAGTGCTTGAGCTGTGTCCTTTCAGGCACTGTGCCCCTTCCATCCAGCCGGTCAGAGCAGTAGAGAGATGACTGCAGCCAGGTTTGCCACTTGGTGGGGGTGCTTTGGTTATTGAGCTGTCAGATTAAGAGGACATGCTGGCCGTCTCCCAGCCAATTTGTTACAGAGCCGAATCTGTTATCTGTCACCTGAGAGAACCCCTCACGGATTGAATTCTACAGGTGATTTTGGCAGAGATTTTGGCTTTTGGGTGTAGGTGTGAGAGGAATGTTGAGCAGCTCAGCATTGTCACGCTTGATGTGCTCTGGGTCTATATAAAAGCAAACGCAGGAAACTTTCATATAGTATGATAGTGAACTTCAGGATCAAAAGCAGAGCACAGAGCCGCTCTTTTCTCTGAGTCCAATAGACGTATTTACCAAGTTGGGAATCTGGTCATTATCACTAGTAGGATACAAGAAGTTGCTGGATGGAAGTTTTTTCAAGGTCTAGATTTTATTTTCATCGTAACTGTCAAATAACTTGTATTATAATTTGTGTTGTGTAGTTTGTAACGTATAGACTGTGGATAATGGAAGAGTATCTCAAAAATGAAAACTTGATTTAATAATAAAAACAATAACCAAAAAGTCAGGTAGAGGAGATAAGTAAACTTCAGGAATAAAGAGAAAAATAGGTTGTAAAAACATTTTCTGTGGGGATTCTTTTCAGGATAGCATAGCAGTCACTGCCCGATCCTTTGCGTAGCTTAGAAATTTATTACATCTTGAGAGATGCATCACTATGGTGGCATAATTAATTATGTTGAGGTTGGAAAAACATACTTTTTGGTCATTCTTTTGCTAAAACACTAGTCCTCTTACTCTGGTTCATATAACATTTACCTTTCTGAAGTCTTTTTGAGGAGGAAAACCTACTTTGAGAAATGGATGATTGGTCTGAATTGTTGTCTAGTGTTATTATTTGCCCTTCTACAAGGGTTTTGGAAAACCTCAGTTGCTGTCACTGTTTATTCTCTGTGAGATACAGTGAAAAAACAAGGTGGTAACTGGTTGCCAGGAAATTGGAAATGTGCAGAAGCATTAGAATTAGCACTGCAAAGGAAAACTAGTTGCAGTTTAAAGTTTAAACACCTAGACTGAATGTGTAGGTTTGTGGAATCATGTGATGCTACTTCTGAATTTTAAAGATTTATTTGCGAAGTGGGGTGTCGTGTGTGTCCCACCCCATTGTGAAGACTATTATAATATATCCTTACATTTAAGAGTCTTTGTTAGTTTGATGGGAAATTTCTTTATTTTCTCAGTAACAGAAGCGTCTTTTCTAGTCAATCAAAAAGTGAATTCAAGGTATCTTAAAATCTTCAGAAATGATAGACATTCTATATTGCTTTTTAGCAGTTTACTTTCTATAGATGTTTTCTATTTAGTTGTTGATGTTATCTGAGTGGATGTACGTTCTTTTATTTTCTTGTAGGTCAAATAAGAAGCAAAATCTCTGGGACAGACAGAGCTTACACTTCTCTATACCTTTCAATTGGGAGGAAAATGGTTATTGTTAAATCTGTCATAGTGACCAAGTTTGACTACAGAGATGCCTTTAAGAGAATCTGATCGTCCTAAAGGAAACGAGGTTTCCTTTGGGAAGATGCAGAAATTCAATAATAATTCAGATGTATTATATAGAAAAGATAGGAAAATAAATTATATATTTAATGTATGCACGAGAACTAAGTTGATACTGTATGATCTTAATGTCAGCATGTCCTTATATAGTTGTATTAAAAACTAACAATTTTCTTGTTTTGGAAGTAATTTTGCAATGGTTCTTTCTTACTGTTTAAAAGTCCATGCCATGATATACCATACCGGCAACTATGAAATTGGAAGAATCACTATACTTCTATTTCTGCCTATGTTCTTCAAGAAAAATGCTAAAGTTACTTAATTTTCTTTTGCTCGGAACCTCAAGAATTAAAAATGCAGCTACCCTAGTTACTACATTTTAACTAAAATAAATGAGTAGAACTTTTGAAAAGCCTTTTGCCAAGCTTTTGTTTCAGAATAATAGTGTTATTTAGCAATGCCAGACCATTTTCAGCTCCCGAAATGAAAATATTTATAGAATAAATGCTTTCTTAATCCTTGTCGTAGTAGGAGGGTGGGGCAGGGTTTTGTCCTCTTCCTGTCCTGACATTTGGCAATTTACTGGCTAGATTCTTTTCAGCGTCTTTTTACTTACTTAAAAAAATATTAAAACTTATTTTATCGTTCTCTTGTTGAAGTTTGGAGCCCTCACAGTTCAGGGTCAGCGTGCTTTAGAGAGATGGAAGCGTGAAGAAAGGAGAAGATTGAAGAAAGTGTAGAGCAGATTTGGAGGGATGTTTCAATGTGAAGGACTGCTTGGGATAAAACTGATGAAAACTGGGTGCTTGTGTAGGAAAATCAGAGGGAAGAAGAGAGTCTGCTTAACTTCATGCTTTAAAATATTTTAGCTGTTTAATTTTCATTTGCAGCATGCCTTGTAAACTGAGGCAGCATTGCTAGCAGTTCATGTAAGTTATGCCGGTTGTATTTTAGGCATTTCAGTCTGCCTCCCCACCTTGGTTTTGCATGCTAAAGACTGTCCAAGGACAGGGCTTGACCAGACCAGTATACAAAGAATATGTCCTCTGAAACAGAGCTTAAGCTGCCACTGAAACTATTAGCTTTCTTCCTAAGTTCTTTGGACAGTTGTTTATTTGCTGTTTTTGTGTGTGTGCATGTCCATATGCATCTTTATATGTTGCCTACCTCTTTTTATGAGACCTCTTTTATGTGTGTGCCTGCCACAGACAGCTTGGAGCTGGAAGGGATGGTAAATGAAGCAACCATACCTGTTTGGCTTGAAGTTATTACGAAGTAAAGACTTTTTTTTTAAATTATTTTTTCTAATTTTTATTTTTACTTCAGTTATGCAGTAATTCTGTAAGTGGGATTTCTCCAGCTAAACAATTGGAAAATACCAAACTTGAGAATCAATTGGGTCACTAAACAAAGCTGAACTTTGAGTAGTTTTTTTAATGTGTTACAGAGAGTTCCCCTCTTTTTCTCCTCTTCCTGGTAACTTAGGGACCTGTGGCACAGTTAACAAAGGACTGTTCTTAAAGTTTAATAAAATTAATAGCAGCCTGTTTTTATTTTTTTATTTTGAGAGGCTCATATAAACATCCCTAAGGGAAAAGCTGCAGCATGAGCTTGGTATGGTAATAGGCATCAGAGGGTCTATGTGGAAAGGATAATATTAATAACACGGAGGAGAGAATATAGTCTTGATTAATAACATCTAAATAAGCTGGAATTTTTAAAGAGCTTCTGAAGGAGTGAAATTACAATCTTTACGTTCCTTTGAAAACCCCAGCTTCAATTTAAAACCAACTTCAGTGACCTTAGAACCTTTGAATATATTCATCACACAAGAGGTGTCTTTAAAATTCTGCAGTGTACAACTGCTTTTATGAGCAGTCAGGCTCATGCTTTGGTCTTTCCTATGACTTCTTGTGATCCACATCTCTGTGAGTTAAAGGTTTTGGTTCTAACCTTGAAAATGGTTAAATGCATTACAAAGTGCACTTCCATCAATGAAACTACCAGGACTGTTGTTGATCAGTTTAGTTACATAGATCAAAAGACTGGGGTGATCTGCACGAAAGATAGGAACGCTTCTGAAATGAGATTTGCCTCAGAATAAATTTCTGAAGATGATTATGGGTTTTGTCTTCGCTGACACAGAAATACATGTTTACTGCAAGATTTACTAGCGTAAATAGTGAGAGCAATGTTTGTCTTCCTGTTTTCTCTAATTTTTCTTAGGTTTCCGTCACAGCGAGATGAAAGCATCTGTCCTCACCCTGCTTTTGTAGGTCGTAGCTGGAAAGCATTATTCATCCTATGGTGAAAAAGTGTTTCTGTGCAAGAGTTGTTAGACAGTACATTCCTTGAGGAAACTATTTTTAAATGTACTAAACACCTTCATAATCGATCATGCTGTTTACATTAGGAACAGCGTAACTCTTCTGTCTCACAGAAGTTGTCTTTTTCTTTGGGAGGAAAAAGGCAGAACTTCTTATACCTCAAAAGAGCAAGAGACTTGCTAGGTGCTAGTCTACTTCACATAAAAGTTACTTGCATTATATGGTGACAGACAATTTGTAGGCTGAGTTTAAACGAAATTACTGTAGGAGCTGGCTATCAGTCAGTACATGATCTGTTTCATCTGCTGGAAATGATCAATAAAACCTCACCAAACCCACCCTTCATGAAGGCTTCTATAAAAGTATATATTATATAGACATTACATCACTGGATCTGGTGGCTGACTGTTATATCAAGTTAACCAAGTAATTTTTTTTTTCCAATGGTGATCAAGCTGCAAATGAGATAGGCTGTTTTCCCTGCCTATTGAAAAGCTATTCCTGAACCTTCTTGTTCACAAGATGCCATCTTGCAGGGTAAATTTATCTGTTACCAGTTTTATCTGTTTGTTCTTGAACCGTCATTGCCATTTAGTGTAATTATGTCTTTCATCTTTAGTGCTCACGCCTTTGTATTTTAGTGGATATCAATCTTATTTCCTTTCAGTATTTGATTTATTACAGTAATTGAGCAAGCTTTTTCTTCCCTGTTGAGGGATAGATTGTTTGCTCCTTTGATCACCCTTTGCCTCTTTCAGGGTGAGTTCATCTCTGTGTTTGTGTATGGAGGGGGAGGTGTTTGAGCATAGGTAAAGAAAACTATATATAGTCTTTAATAAAATATATCATAGAAGCCTTTTATGTATTGATATCAATACATCTTTTTCTCTTCTGTAAATACCTCAACGAGTATATCTAATATCAAATTTGCCCCCTTAATTTTCTTTGTTTTATAGTAATCCACTTCTGCCTTTTTGTCACTTGCACCTGATGACTTCTCAGTCTGTTGTAAAAATTCTTGGTTAGTTTCTGAGTGCATGAATTCAGACTTTGGGCTGTTAATTTCAGCCCATTTCTGTTACCCTTTTTTATTCAGTCATAGGATAAAGTATCATAAAAGGATCAAAAAAAGATGATGTATTATCACACTTCTTCAGTGGGAATGCTACCTTTATTTAATCAGATGATTTCACTCACACTCATGATTTTGATGCTAAGATGGGTTGTATTAATAATCACAATACCTATTCTTTGGTAACTCTCCAAATAGTTAATATATAAAACTAATTTACCTGGAAATGTTTTCTGTCAGCAGCTACCTTTTTAAGTAGCTTCTTGCTCACCTCAAGCTTCTTCCAGTCGTCATCTTTCCCATCTGACAAAGTACTTAATGCTCTTATAAAGTTGAAATTTACAGATTTACAGATCTTCTGCCTGTTATCAGAGAAGAAAATCAGGATAGTTTGTTTTTAACACATCTTTCTTTATATCCATTATTTCAAAATGGGGTTTTCTTTGCATGCTTTGAATTAACACGTCTGCAAATGCCTTGTCTCCTTTCCCTGTCCCATTTATAAATGTATGTGCTATATTTGCTAATTGTATGATGCCACCTCTTGAGTTCTGCTTGTGTCTGATTTGTACTAATTTTCACTTCTTAAAATGTGAGGCATTTCCATTATGTGTGTGTGTGTTCTTGCCGTGGTCAATATTGTAGCTGTCATTAAAACCTGAGGTAAAATATTTTAGATCTTTATTTTTGTCTTTAAACTATATGATATCCCACTTTTACTTTCTTATTCTTGTGCTTGCGTGCTCTCTTGTGCTCCTTCTCTGGCTAGACAATCTTTTCTGTTTATATTGACTTTCCATGCAAAGTTTAATTCAGCTTGACTGCTGACACTTTACATTTCCAACGCTTCAAGCTTCTGTACCAATTCTGATGCCAACTTAATTTTTTCTCAGGCATCAGAGACTTTCCCATTATGTTCCCCACCCCTCCCCTGCTGTAAGAGACATTTACTTGTGAGGGAAATGCTCAGTGTCCCTTGTGAGAAAACTTGCTCATCAGACAGCAGAAGAAATTACTAGCGATTCTCCTTCTACTGTGTAGCTGCCTGGAATCCTACAAGCTGTTTCATGCTATTTGGGCTATCCAAATGCAGCATTTAAAATTTTGACACCATGGCATCAACCAAGAGCTGTAACAAGCAAAGATGCTTATGAGATTCTCTTGACCAGAAGAATAATTAAAAAAAATATTAAATCTAATATGTTTACAAGAAAGCTGTTGTACACAACAGTCAAAGTTGCACAGATACTGACAATTCAGAATGATGTTCTTCTCAATGGCTTTCTGCCTAACTTGTCTTGTATGCTGTTACCAAGAAAGAAATGTAATGTCACTCACCTGAGAGACAGGTTTTTATTAGCATTTTACTGCAAGTTGGGTACGATGGAACGTACATTTTAGAGGAACAATAAGCTAAGGTACTATTAAAATATGATGCTGTGTTGACTTTGTAATAAATTCTAGCAGTTGCAAATCCTTTTTATGTTCAGGTTGTTATCTTGTAATAAAATGTTGTCAGGTACACTGGATCTTTCAATTACTAGGACAGTATATTAATTTCTTATTTCTAGCTTTAGACTTGAATTACCCCAGTCTCCAAACGGATTTACTTCTGCATAAGACTTAAGAAAAATAGTGTTGGTATTATGTTTCATTCATCCGTTTTAGTTTTCATTCATCTGTTTAAAGTTTATATGACAATCTGTGGTGCAGAAAAGCTGCAGCCAGTGATTTACCATGTCTCTGTCCTTGGGATTCTAGGTATGGCTAAAATGCACATTTGTGAAGTGTGTTTATGGTGATGAACGGGCATACAGCCATTTCAGAAAAAGGTGCATGAATTAACTGTTAGATGTATGTGGCATGTGACAGCTAATAAAGTGAGTAGTGAAAGGGGGAAACTGCAAGGTGAGCCATAAGACTAAGCTAAAGTCTTACCTAAATGTAGTCTTACGACTCTCTCTTTTTTCCTGTTTTGCCCTTTATCTCCTATTTGGACAATGTATTTAAAAATACATTCTGCTCCCTTATTCAGAGAATTTGAAGGCAGATTTGTTCTCAGCCTGCACAAAGGCAATAGGAACCCTGAGCTCTTCATAGCAGAAGCTGTCAGAGAAGCAAAAGTGGCAAATCTAACATGAGATGAGTTAGGTCTTTGTTTTCAACATTAGGGTTACCTTTAAAGCAATACATGATTTTGAAGCCATTTAGACAAATATTAATGATAACACAGTTAGGTGGTTGGTGTAGAAGTTAAATGTTGACAAAATTCTAGTCAAACGTGAAAGTCGTTAGGGTAGGTGGTTGATACAACCATGATGCAAGTAGCTTTAAATACGTCACCGTGTTTTCACATTATTGGCTTCCACCTGTCTGCTTTAATGAAAATATTGCTTCTGAAGTCTCTGACTTCTTCCTAGCTAAATCTCTGAAACACTTGTCTTGAATTTGCTGTCTCTTGATTTCCATAGCTGTGTATTTGGTTCTGCCCTATATTCCTTTCTGACCACATCTTTCCAGTGCTTTTTGAATGACCCTGCTCATCTCTGCTCTTGTACCTGTGATTAACATCGGTTTGGTCCCTGTGGACCCCCTCTCTTCTGCTGTAGTCTGTCTCTAGAGGAGACTGTTTTTAGACATAAATCTGACCAATGTTTCTGTTCATGACTCATGCTAGTCACTTGTACCCTAAGATATGGTTTCTGATCTTGTCTAGTTGGTGTCTAGCACCGTTGCAAGCCCAGTGTAGCTAGAGCAGAGCTCCTGTTTGTGACCCAGTGCGTTGGACTCAACAGCTGAGGTTTCCTTGGTCTAATAATTCCAGCTGTTGAAGCACCAGCTGCTGCGACACTGGTAGCCTTGAGGACCAGAATGCCACAAAGCCTTTAAAACTGTTCTGGTTTGGATGTGTGCCACTTCTTTCCCCTTGAAGCTTTTTACTTTATGTGAAATTTCTTATGGCCTCCTGTTATATTAAGATTGTGGCTCGATAGAAGAGGAAGGCATAAAGGTCTGTTATTTGCTAAAACTACAAAAAGCACTTTCAAAATGATCCTCTATGGTAATTGCAGAGCATTCACTTAAGACACACAAATGAGAATTAACAAAAAAATTGAGTCATCTTCCTCCTTAACAAATCTGTTTATCTGTTGGAGCACAGAATAGATAACGAAAGCTTATCTAAATGTTCTTAATAATAACTTATCAGTATTTTCTACTACACACTGTTAGGTGGAATGAGATAGTTTGAAAAGTTTTTAGTCTAGATTTTGATATTGGTTGGTGTCTAATACAACTACAGAATTATTTTAAGTCAGGGAATCAAGTCCTTATATGTTCTGTATAAATTACGAATGTTCTCTTAAATATAACTATTAGATAAAATGTGTTTAGTATTAATGTCTCTGAAATGTTTTGCTTGGTAACTGCTCCTCTTGATAGAAAAAACCCAAACATTGTTATTTATAAGGCTGCTGTAGCCCCTGTGATGGAGAACACCTCAGCATCTTCTAGATTGCAACTTTAAAAATAACCTTATTGCTTTTAACATGCTCATTTACCATATGGTTTAGAAAAATTGCTTGGTTTTCTGAGCAGAGCAGACTTGAGAAGCAGGTGAGTAGAGAGTGTATCTGTAACCTGCGTAAACAGAGTTTGTTAGTTTGGTGGGAGCTCTTGCCATCTGTGGCTGCAACGATAACCAGTCACCCAGCAGCTGGAAAATAGTGTCAGAACTTTATTGCAGAGACTGTTTGTTGGCCTCACAGTGATCTGGTCTTCAGCTGCAGACATTCTTTGCTAGAAACTCAACACATGTAGTATAACGCTAACACAATGACGACTTCTTCATGTTCTCATGTATTTTTACAAAAATCAGTGTTTGAGATTATACCAGTAATGGTTTGATTCCATCAGGTGAAAAATGCTGGGTTTGGGTAAGGATGCTTGTTGTGTCATCTAAGCTGAATCAAAAGACAAGAACAATGCATTAGAAATAACTTACTCATTGTAAATGAGTGTATGTCACTGTTTTGGGTAAGAAATTCACCACTTTTCCTTAATATGAAAGTGTCCTTTTTCACAATGTGCATGAAAAGGAGAGGTTTCAGTTATCATTTATGAATCGGGCTGTTCTGATTGATGGTGACCACTGCTACGTACAGTTTCTCTGTGTGGACTGGCGTGAGCAGTGATGTTTGAGAGCTGCAGAATATAAACATTCCTGTCCTGTTTTCTTAGAGCACCTTTCAATTCAATGCACAACACTTTAGGCATCATTTCTGTTCTTATGTTCTACATAATACTTGTGTGAACTTGTTTATTGTATGCTAGCATTTGATATGGAACTATAAACTTTGGCTGCTTCTTATGTGAAGTTTTACTTATTTTGAGAGAACGCTTTATTTAATCTTTCTTTTTTATTATTAAAAAAAAACAAGTTGGAATTAATTTATATTGCTATTGCTGCCGACAGTGTCTTTAAGAACAATCTAATAGCAATTTAAAAAAAAATAATGTGCCTACTATAATGGTTTTTTTTTCTGCCCCTAGTTTAAAAATTATCCTAAAATGAAAAGAACTCTTTTTTAATAAAAGAAAAGAAAAAAGTCAGAGGCATCACATTAAATCCCTACTAGAAAATGTGTTTTGGTTTTTTTTTATAAGACTAAAGACAAGGTATACAGGAACATCTCTTGATGCATGTTGAAGAGAGCCAGTTTTAACCTCTAGGGTTTTGTTAACTTATAATTCTGCAAGTTTTTACTTTTTGTTAAGTGTCAAAATGATTTTTGCTGTATCTCCTAAGTGATACCTGGGCATAACTATTGATTGGTCATTAGGGAGGAATTTCTTTCTTTTACAGCTAGAAATGCTTGTGTTAGGGAGAGGAAGAAACAAAAGGAGAACATTTCCTGCATGATAGAAAAAGCATTTAAATGACTTAATTTGCTGGAAAACTGGAATAGATTTAAGCAGTTCTAATATTCTTTAGAAGATTTCTTGTCTTGACAGATACGTGTATAGCCAAAGGATAATATAATTTAAAATTAATCCTTTTCCTTATCCCCCCCCTAAAATAAACATCTTGAATCCCTTTCTGTAAGGTGAAAAAAGGGAAGGTTCATTTCTCTCAAATGTGCCTTGGAACCTGCTCCATTTACTGTTTCGCTATTATAAATTGATTCCTGGCAATTTATATACTAGTGCTGCAGATGCAAGCAATTTTCAGATAAAACAGAAGCAATCAATCATTCTTGTGGCTGCAGTATGGAGAGGAGAGGCGGGGGGGGGGAAGGGATTCCATGGAAATAATATTTTTGGGAGTACTGCTTCCCAGCTCTTCCTGAGGACTGATTTCATCTGGTAGAAGGGTGACTTCAGCAGCGGTGCCTGTTTTAATGTGCTGGCTAATTAGTCATGAGAGCTAGTTTGGTTTTTTTCTGGCAAGCAGAAAATAAGCTTGGGTTTATTTCTGGATTACAGGACAGTTGTTGAAATAACCATTAGAAAAAGGGTTTTGGTAAACTTTTCTCTGAAAGCACCCTTATGTTCTGAGAAGAACCACCCCACAGGCTTCCAGGCAAGCGAGGCAGGGATCCGATGCAAACTAAAATTATTGGTAATACAGTAATTATGTGGTGATCAAGAACTGTACGTCCACACAAAGAATTGGACCAGCTGCATGAGCTTCATTCTGGCATCCTTAAATCCCAGTGCTCGCCTTTGATGAGAGAAGAGTTACATTTGTGTGTAATGACATCCTCTAAGATAGAAGGTGAGGGTGAGTGGGATGAGTAGGTAGGATGGGTAGCCGGGTGCTGAGTGTGGGACAGAGAGAAGAGTAGCTAGCGATGGTCACCTGTGCTCGCAGAACAGCAACTCATGCTACAGAAGCTGCGTATATCCTGATTTTGACATTTTGAAAATAATGTGCTGAATCAGTGTCATCTTTTCTTCTAGGGCCTGTTTTAGGATGGCTTGTTTGCTATTTGTGCGAAGACCTGTTTTGGTTTGTTTTTTGTTGTTGTGTTTGCTTTCCTTAACAAGCACAGAAGTAACAAGAGCTTCTCTGTTTCTCTGCAGCTTTTACGAGAGTTGAAGCATCCTAATGTGATTGCGTTGCAGAAGGTTTTCCTTTCTCACAGTGACAGAAAGGTTTGGCTGCTCTTTGATTATGCTGAACATGATTTGTGGGTAAGTACAGATCTCCCTGCATGTTTGAGGTAGTGTAATATGAGCTTGTTCAAACTCAAGTGTGTGTGGCATACCTTCGTACAGCACAGATGCATATAGTGGAAGTTACCAACATTCAATCATCTAATTATAAACAGCAAATTTGTGAATGTATGGGTGGAAAGAAAATAAAGAAAAAAAAAAAAAATTAAGCACTGCTAATTGGGCCTACTGATGGACTATCACTATGTGGAAGAGAAGAGACTCAGATGTCTGTTTTTAAGTTTCCAGCAAAATATGATACGATTTGATTTAATATAGAGGTGGACATCAATGACATCATGAGTTGATCTCAAGCACCACCCCTATTGATACGATGTGAGTTGCTTGGACCTGCATTTGTGTTTAAACTTCAAAGATATCAAACACTTAATAAGAGCAATCAATAAGTTTTTATAATTCCTTTGAAAATACTGGCAAGGAGAGGAAGTGGTAATATTAATTCCAATATTACTTTTTAAGGCTTCAGTAATATAGAAGTTGCTATTACTAATGTTAGTGGAAAAATGTACAATTTTTTTGTGTACTTAGCTTTCAAGACCTAATGAATATGATACAAATGTAAATGATACAAAATTGTTATGTGGAAGGAAAGTAAACTTAGACTATGCAAAAAGATACTGCTGTCTCAGAACAAATAAAGTCATGGTATTTCATTGCCCTTCATATGCTTAAAAAATATTTAATTTTATTTCTCTTATGGGGTAGCGGCTTTGTATTTTAAAAGTTTTCTTCATTGAAGGTCAGTGTACACTGAGAGTTTGTATATTTCTCACAACTGGTGACAGTGATGATGAGTAGGAACGCAGCAGCTAAAACCCTGTATGGACAGAATTTATTTGTGCATCAATTGAGTTTACTGATTTTATAGAACAACCATAACAAGCACATTTGACAGCTATGTTGAATAGCATATTTAAAACACCCTTATTCTAACCTTTTCCATTTGAACTTATTTTGGGCATGTGGTTTTTACACTATGTGGTGATTTTTCACAGGATTTAACAGCTTTAGATAACAAATCACTGCAGTCTAATGTTCTTACCACTCCTCATGTGGCTGGGTATTGGTCATAATGTCAGTGAAGTTAATTCTTTTCTATTGTTTGAGACTGGAATATTTGTTGCTCTAGTTATTTGATGTGAACTGATCTCCCACTTCCTAACTCTTACTTTTTTTTTTTTCTATGGAACATGCTACACAAATCATTTCTCCTTTCCTGTATAATTGCCCATGTTTCCTTGCTTCTTAAGCCTTTGCCAGGAATTCTTTTTCCTCCCTTGCATAAAGGTAGCCATGTTCCAGGCAATCTTGGTTCTGGCTTAACCTTGGTCCTCATGTCCTTTACTGTCAGCACTTCCCAAGCATCGCTCTTAATTCCCCTTTTGTCTCTTTTGCTCACTCCCAACTTTGTGTCTTTTTCCACGCTGCCCTCCTACACATGGAACTGCCTCCCAATTAACGTACGTAAAGATCCTTCACTATCCTCCTTCAAAAAAACCTCCTGAAAATCCACTTATTTTGTAACGCATTTCAGTGATAACAACCACTTGTCATTCTGTCTGTGTTGTGTTGTGTTTTGCATTTCCTGTGCTTTACAGCTTGTGCCCTTTCAGCTCTTTGGGGTAGAAATCGTAGTAGGGGACTGGCACACTTTGTTGTTGCTTAGCACCATGTGCTTCCCCAGCACTACATAAAACCAAAATAAGTCTATTCATTGTGCGTATCAGTTTAGAAGGATTTAAGTTTTGGAATTGTAGATGTGCTGTCACTAGAGAGATGTAGATTCCCAGAGGCCAATGGTTTCAAAAGTAAGTAGCTTAGAGTTACTTCCCAAAATTTGTCTGTAAGTATGGGAATTGTCCTTCTGTTCAAAGCTGCCCAACTTTAGTAACTCCTATTGCCTACAATAAGGAGGGTAAATGCTCATCACTTACAAACATCAGATTAATTAAAATCATTACATTTTCAGCTTCTGTACTGGAAATATTTGGCAAGAGATGAATAAACTATATTAGATGCTATCTTATTATATTCATTTTGTAATACTGAAAAATAGTTGTCCCGTTCCAATGAGGAAAAGTGGTGGTGCCAATTAAGCTTATTAAAAAGTTCTTTTATGATGAACAAGAACTTTTTTTTTTCACTTTGCATTTAATTCCCAACGATTAGACTGCTCAAATCTGAAATTTGGGTATAGATAGCAGCATACTTTGTAATTTGCTATAAATTCTGTTGATATCGTTACCAAGGGATGAAGAAAGCTATGCTAATATGAACTACTTTTGACAGGTATTGGTAAAGACTTATTATGTTGTCCTTGCCTACAAACATATCCACCATTTAATAACTAAGCCTATCAAAGATTTTTCCTTCATCACTTCTCAAGTTACATTATACAAAACAATGCAAAGCCATTATGAGATCACAATAAAGAATGTCTAAGAAAACAGGAATTGTTTTGACCAATTGATTTATAACTCATTTGCTTTAATATACCAAAATTCCTAGTGTAGTCCACAAATTATTTCCTTATGATTTTTCCTGGCTATTAGTCTCTGTCAACTGGTAAAGTTCTTAGGCTGTTGGATGTGCCACGTATGTTAATTTACAGTATATTGTCTACACTGTTATCACTGCTTATGCTCGTGCTATGAAGTAAATGCAAGATTCCTTAGCTTGTGCCTCAGTGTAAAAGAAGCATCTGATGCAAGGATAAAATTGTGTATGTCCACAGATGCCATTGAATGTTTCATACGTTATCGGCCACATCCTTTCTTAATTCCTGGTAACTTGCGTCAGTCTTACACCTTTATATTCCCATGGTCTGAGACTTTCAGCGTCAGATGTTCATAACCACAAAACCAACCGATTCCTGTTTCTTCTCTTGTGAGGGACATTCCTTTTTCAGTGTCTACTCCTAAGGTCTTGGATACTTTTAATCCAAATTGTATCCAGTTTTTCTGCCTTGAGTAATTTATGTTGAGATAAAAAAACAAATGCAATTCAGTTAACACATAACTGAGTTAATCTTAAGTCTGTGAGTGGAACTGATACTATTTCTAAGTTACCTTTTCCAGCACACAGTTAGAACTTCATAGTCTTACAAATTATGCATGGATGAAATCTTTCCAAGAAAGTGTAATTCCTTCCAACTAATACGTGTATTTTTCTGCTGGTTCATTACTGATCTTTTGAAAAAAATGGTTGTTTTAAATGCATGATTTTTTGCTGTTTTATCACTAAGGAATAACTTACTTTCCTATTCAACCTTCATGTATGTTCTTATTTTGCCTTAGTCTTAAGCTGTATACTGCTGTCCAGAACTTCCTATGTAAAGCTCATACGTTTTAAAACTTTGTTCAAATTTATATTAAATGCATTAAATGCCTCGTGATTACTCAATTGGAATTTTCTTAAAGTTTGATACAAGTGAGATCTGCTCTGGAAGTGAATTCTACTTGCCAGTGTAGTTACTTTTAGCCATTGGAGAGATTGCAGTACTTCGAGTTTTTTCTTTTGTTCCCAGCTAGTCTCCTATACTTCTACAGCATCAGCTTTTTAGCATTGGAAATATTTTCTAAAGCACATGTTTTTGGTTTTAGTACTGCAGATAAGCAGTCTTCAATTCCACAGTCTCTATATTTTTAAATAGAATTTTCGATTCTAAGTAACATTTTTGTAACTTTTTTTTATGTTCTGGATTGATAGGGTGTCTACTTTCCTAGCTATGGTACAGAGTTTATTCTCAGACTCATTTAATATGTGTGTGTAACTTAAAAGCTTAAGATCCACCTATTCTGGAAATCTATGTTGTAATTTAAATCAGAAGCTTCTGAAACAAAAATTTTATCTTACTCTGAAAAAGTGACGTTTTTATCACAGTAAAATGTGTTGAATGTATTTTATAGCTATAAAAACATTGTTAGGTCTTAATAAGTGATTAAATAAATTATTAAATATGATTTTATAATATTGACTGGGATGGTATGTTCACTCTCTAAGACCTGCTAAACCATGATTTTTTTTAAGTTTTGGTTGAATGTTTCTCTCTTATGATTAGATTCAAGTGATCTCTAACAGCTAACTCCTTAGCAGCAAATGCCACTGAGAAACTTGGAGTAAAATTCATCTTGAAACTGTCTTTTATAATAGTAAAAATGTATGGATGGGCTGGCTTTGTGTTATATGAAATACTTGTTATGTATATATTCTGATTTTTAAAAATGTAGGGTACAGATTATAAGCATAGTTGTATGTACTTAAAAATAATCATCAAGTAATGGACGGGAGAAAAGAATCTTCCTACATGTGAATTGCATAACACTAGCTGACTCTCTCAATATACAAATAAATATACTTAATTTCAGCTAACAACGCTTTGAATAATGTTCAATGTTCTTATATGCTAAATGAAATTGTGAGGGTGTTACATACTGATTTGTGCAATAAACTTGCACATTTGTTTAATCACATAAATGTTTTCTGATAGATCTGAATTTTAGTCTTCTGCAAATCTGGTGTAGTCATTTGTAATTCTTAGTTTTACTAGGCTTCAGTTTAGCTTTCAGTTGTGAGCATAACTCAGATACTAGTTGATCACAAATTCTTACATACATGAAAATACCTTTCTTAGTGTATGAGGGTTTTTTCTCTTTTAGTTTTCTATAGTCATGTGTATATTTTTGTTTTAATTCAGTCCTGCTCCATTAGGTGATTTTTCATGCAGCCTTTCCTGTTGTGTACATATGTACCAAAACAGGATTCTACTAGCTGGCAGAAGTATTCAAATATAAGATTGGTTAGGGAAGAAGGGAATGGACTGGCATAATTTTTGATTACTTTAAAGTTGTTATTTTTATCATTAGCCATTGTTACAGAAAGTCTTTATGGCATGATTTATCACTTCCAAATATAATGGATAGGATCTTTTTGACAGTAAAGTGATGGCTGGATTTCTTGCAGAGAACAGTGCTATTCCTTGTCGATAGCTGTCTGTTTGAGAATGTGTTTGTCACGTCACAAAACTTGCTTTTTCTGACAAATTGTAGGGTTTTGAGGGTAGTTCGTAGGTTCATTTTCTGTACCACGCAGCGTGAGAATTGGAGGAGACAGCGGGTAGGAACAGGCGTCAAAGACAGAGGCAAGGGTGCAAAAGCATAAAGTGTGTGAAGAATTAATGTGAATAGAGTGGCGTGAATACTGAGTGTTTCAGATATGTACTGAAAGGGTAGCTGAATTCTGATGGTTTTTATTGTCATCGTATAGAGTTATTTTGATGTATTTAGATCTGAAAGATCTAGAAGACCTAGAAAGACCCCAGCAAAATCTGGGAAAATTATACTTAATCTGTTTGTCTGCTCTGTGCTTCAAAGCTTAGCTATTTAAAGCAAGTTGTCATTACCAAAAGTTAGTGTATTAAAGCTTCTTTCACTGTTACTTAAAAAGTTGACCTCTTGGTCACTTGGAAATGGATTTTTCATTAGGCAGTTTGGATAATGATGTTCTAAAGAAGATACTTGATGTTAGCGGTGTACTGGCATCGTTTAGAGGGAGGCTCTTGAGGCATATTTTTTTTTTCTCCCCTCCTCTTTTGAAAGACTTATGTATTGGTTGCTGTAATGCTCCCAAAACTGGAAACTTAAGTGATCACTGTAGAAATACTTTTACCCACTTTTGTTTTGATTTTATTTTATTTCACTTGTGATATACCCTTGACAAAATTTTTTTTAGTGTCTAAAACTTTCATCTCTGAAATGAGTCCTAGGTATAGGTTTATGAAGTTGTGATTTTATTTTTGCAACAGCCAACAAATGTTGCTCAGGTTAGTTGGGTCTGTCTCTGCTTCCTCTTTTTGAAAATTGTGTAAACAATGTGCATTTAGTTCTTATGCTACCTTTAGATTTTCGTTTATTTTTTCTGTAGCCTTTGAAGTGCTTACATTTAGCACTCAGTATTTGTCACCTTTGAGTATTGATTGCTGAAGAGAGAAGGTGGAAATCATTTTATGTTTAAAATAAAACTTGAGGCCCTGTAATCTGAATCCTCCTCTGGACTTTGGCACAGATTTAATGTGTATCCAAGCTTCCATTTCTTTAATATTAAAATGTAATTTTACTTTTTACTGGCGCATTGACGTAATTCTGTTTTATTCTCAAAGGTTGGATTAGGGATTGGATAAAAATAACGTTTTTTTGCTAAAGTGTGGGAGCAAACAGACAATTTACTTCAGCAGGGAGAGGCATCTGTGTTGACATGATTGCATTTCAGTTTGATGGAGATGAATGTAATTTTGAAACAAGCATCGCTTTGAGCAGTAGAACTCAAGAAGTCAGATTTTCTAGGGGGTTGTGTCCTGAGGTCTATGGATCACCTCATGTCTGTTGAGGTAAGATCTCACACTGTAACTTCACTTAGTCAGACATGCATAAAAATCTCTCCAGCTGTCTCCTTATTTCCATGACAACTTTCCAGGTCTGACTCATTTGTTTGTTTCAACAACAAACAAATTAACTAATTAACAAATTTTAACAAATTATCAAACTTTAACTCTGTCATACTGAACAGCAATTCTTGGAATCAAGAATGTGATGACACTAACACAGAGTATGTTTGCATCAGCTTGACCTTCCTTGGAAGCAGGCTAAAATTAGGATCTTTTTGAATGCTCATTTAACTGCTGGATAAATACTAGGGGTTTTCATGGAAAAAAAACTAAATGAGTTTGCTCTACATGTTCACTTTGTTTATGGTAGAGGATTTAGAAAACATACATAGTTCCTCATCAGCCTGTATCCAAACCAATTTCAACACACTAGGTAACATAGAAGAGAACTAGAGAAGCAGATAACTACTAGATTGAATGCTGTTTCATGAATCACTGTATTTTCTTTTAGCATGCTTAGCTCTCTTTCACTTCTTTATTATCATTTGTATGGTCTTGGCTTTGCTAAAGCTAAAATGCTAAATGCTAAAATGATCTTGCTGAAGCCAGTTCATCCATTCTTCTCCTCAATTTTTACTACTTTTTTGAAGTTGAAAATTGGGAATGTGCAGTTACTAAATAAAACCAATAGTTCCTGAGGTTGCAAACAGCAAATTATAGCACATCTCTGGAAGCTTCATTACTTTTCTAAATGTTACTAAATTTATACTTTAATGTTGGTCAATGAAGTACTAATTTAATTTAGAATACAGAATTAAAGCTGCTGCCACAACGTTGATGTCTTGTTTAAATTTAAAATAAAATTTAAATTACATTATGTTTATTTTCAAAATACCTAGTTGGCTCACAATGTTCATGGAATCCAATCAGTGGCAGCATGTTTTTAAGATTTAGGAATCTGAAAATACAGATGCATAGGAAGGGAAAGTGACTTGGCTACTTTTGCTGAATAGATTCGAATATTGCTTGGAGTTTCATTTACCTCATATGACATGCGTTATTCTTTCGTTTTGAAGCAATTTAGATATATCAGAAGGGGAGCTTGCATCTGCAGTGTTCTAATGAACTAACTAAAATTAAA
Organism: Fratercula arctica; assembly: GCA_947846985.1. Classification (NCBI taxonomy): domain Eukaryota; kingdom Metazoa; phylum Chordata; class Aves; order Charadriiformes; family Alcidae; genus Fratercula; species Fratercula arctica. Next base: position 74,290,791 of record CANTUZ010000003.1, read on the forward strand.
TTATGGCTGGATAACACTGTGTATGCGTTTCTGTTCTGTAGCATGCAACTGGTATAGCGCACACTGATGATTAAGACTTCCCTAAACTTCTGCTGAATGTGTCTGTGTATTGTCCAACTTTTGTGGCGAGGTGTTCTATCAGAATATGGGAATTAAGTAATCTTTAGGGAGTGACAGTGAAAAAAGACACAGAGAACGCTGAAGCTGTTTGACCCTTTGTCTGCTTGTCTTCTTGCTACAAACATGCCTTTCTGACTTGACTGGATTGTGGAAGTCCTCATGTTTTGTTCTTGGCGGTTATCCATTAGGGATAAGATTCAGCAAAGAACTTGAACATACTTAAAGGTTAGAAGACTGCAATATCCAAGCACGCCTCCTGGTTTCCAGAAAAAGATGCTGAATGTCTTTCATAATTCTCAGGATTTAAATCAATACTCCCAGCTCATGGGACAGTCTTGATGCTGTGCTATTCTGCAAAAAGATTTACTGAATGAGAGAAAGGAGGAGTGTGGTTTTGAAGCCTAGCACTTGGGGCAGTCATCTGGGGAAATGAGGAATGCGGGTTACAGTTCCTAGAATTCCTGTAAATTATTCCATACCTTTATTAGGTCTAAGGTTATGGCTGTTGTATGCTGTACTTGAGGCTCGCCTTGGGACTGTTGAGGAGGTGAAGCTAGTAGAGAATGCCTCATCCACTTGCATAATGCAGTTAAGTATAAAGAACATCCTAGTTTTTGCTGGTACCTGCACCCACTTCTACACCTGAGGTCTTGGATTTAAACTATTCAATGTTTTGACATGGAAAGAGCACATCTCCCTGCCATAGCTGAAGTCAGCAGAATTGCTTACGTTAAAAAATTCCATTAGCATACTTGTGCTGGTATGGCATCCTTTGCTTTGGAGTTTACTGTACATGTGATCTGCCTGATCTCCAAAACTTTTGTCAAATTGTTATGACCATTCATTTACTTCTGTTCTCATGCTCCTTCTTTTTTATTTTTCTTTTTAATTTGAGGAATATTTCCCCACAACAGTGGTAAGGCCATATAACTGTATTTCTGAAAACATAAAGAAATAAGAAAAAGCTTGGGTTTGCTGCCTCCAGTAGAAGAACTGCTATTTAGTTGTGTGTTGGCCTTTCTTCATAGGGCTAGTTGCATACAAGATATTGGGTGACCTACTTTTTTTACAAAACTCTTGAGAGCAGGACTTGGTGACAAGCGCTATGGATTAATTCCAATGGTGTGGGGCAAATTCAGCTTTTCAGTTCCCTGTACTGTTTGGCCCTGCAGTATGTTTTTAGTTTGATTTTTGTTCAGTTCTCTAATCTAAACTGTGGTGAGGTGAAGTTTGCGATTTGACGACTATAAAGTTCTGTAGAGTCAGTTGGCAACAGTAGTTTTTATTTGCTTTTGTAGGAAATGGAATTTTATCTAATGGCGATATTGCTTGCTTAAAGCAAAACTATCAGTTTTAATTAATTTCTGCAATTCAGTAACTCCTTCAAGAAAGGAGCTTGCTTTCTTAGCCTCTTTGACTGGGACAAGCAAGCATCAGAGCAAGATGATTTTGGATGTGTCTAAGTGGTATTTCAGAGGCAGATAAGAGCAAGCTCTGCCATCTTCTGGAGCGTGAGCCAGCTTTGTAATGTGGTGGAGAGCCTCAGCTGGCAGCTCTGGCTGGGTCACTTACCTTAGTGGTGCACTGATTTAGTTATGCTAGCTCTGGTTTAGAAGTAACTTGCATACTGAAAGCTCAGCGTAAGGGCAGATTATCTGCCTCAAAATTTCACCTAGGTGCTCCTGTGGAATGAGAGGAAGAAAGAAGTATGCTGCTACTTTGAGTTGCTGTAGGAAACCTTCCCCTCCTCTACCCTTGTATAAGATTTGCTTTGCCAATCTAGATTAACAGTGTCTTGTTCTTGAACAGATTCTCACATTGCTTTAAATGTCTAATCGGCCCTTTACTTTCTCGTGGGACAAAGCATTCAGCAGGGTTCCCAATCCATTAGAATGAACTAGGGAACCAGAGGGGAGGGCAGGGGCAGAAACCGGAGGGCACCAGCGTGGTGCCATCGTCATCCCTTCCCCGAGAGATGCCAGAGGCAGAGCGTTCCTCCTCTACGTATCTGTAGTTAATTGCGTCCCATGAGACCCTTTTTCGTTTTCTATGTGCCTTTAGTATAAGGAATAATGTTTTGTGTGGATACTAGTTGGTTTTTAAATGGGTATAGAAATCTCTTTTAGTGCTTATGTAGTGCTTACATCTTGAAAAAGGGCTGGGCTGGGTTTATGGGTCTCTGCATTGTGACCTTTGCCTGTTGGTACTCCTGTAATTTTTTTTTTTTCATACCACGTATTAATAAAGATATTAATTTGGGGGTTTATGGTGTCATTACTGCTTTATAAATCATATTGTAATTACAGATGAAGGTCATTATCTGGTGAGCACTGTGTGGTACCGGAAGATAGGGACTCCCAGTTGAAGTTTTGGCACAATCTTCTTGTGCCATGACAGGAAAAAGCTTTTCTAAGGAGGTGATCACTTAAAGCCTTCCATTATAGTTTTTGGAGTGACTGCACAATTAAAAGATGGGGTACTAAGAGCTTGTTTTGTTTACTGATCCTCATTTGTATATTAAAGACTGATAATCCTGTAGATTTCTTTTATAGTGTTTTTTTTTTTTTTTAATATACAGCCATTACTGTTGTACATATTGGGGTTTTTTGCTTTTTTTTTTTATTTCTCTTTAAACAATATTGCCTACACCTTTGTCAAACTGTGGTTAGCAGCGGCTAGAGTACTGGTGACAGCCAGAGGTAGCATTTACCATGAGGAAACATTAACCCATTACCATTTGCATTGGGAACAATAGTGACAAACTTGGCGGGGGGGTGGTGGTGGTGGAGGGAGGTCTAATGAAAGCACAGCCATTGGCTACCTCTTTAACCTGGGGAGGGGGATGATCTTGAACTAGACAAATCCTATTTAAAGAATTGGGTAATTAGTAGTCTTGTCACTCTACAGATTAGCATTTTGAATCGCTTTCAGTAAAAATGCAAACTGCCTTTATTATTTCTGTCTTTCAAAGAGCACGTAATTGAAAACTATTTTGTTATTTGAGGTGCTTCTTTGAATTGCCTTCAAAAAGGAGATTTTTTTTTCTTTTTTTTTTTAAATCTAAATGGATGGATTTAGTTGTTTGCTAAATGGCAACATGTTAAGATTGGGTTTGTACCTTGCATAGCCTCACCTTGTCTGAGGATTGAAAAGGTGGAAGGGCCTCATACCACTTTGTTTCTTGTACGGGGTAGCAAAACCAAACCTAACCCATCATCTCCACATTGATCTGACAATAAATATTAATTAGTTTATGAATATTTCATGATCTCTCAGCAATCTTTTCATGACCTTTTTTTCATTCCTTCAACTGACTAATGCTGGAATCCCTTTTTGCATTCCATGTTTTCAAGTGGCGTTTGTCCTCTAGTGGGTATTCTGTAATCCAAGAACCACAAGCTTGTCATCGTCAATGAAGTATGCAGCCAAAATTTGGAAGCGAGAACACAACCATTTTTAGATATTTGCGCATGATCTCACCCTCATGTTGTGATGTGGGGTTTTTGAAGTTCTCCCCTCCACCCTTGCTTTAACTATTTATTTAAGTATTCATTTAAATATTTATTTAATCTCTCTACCTGGGATTCGGATTTAGAGGGGAGCAGTAAAGTAGTTGCAAGCACTCTGTCCTGGGTGTTTTTGGAGAGGAGGAGGGAAGGTGTGAAAGGCTAGAGTGTGGTCCTCTTTTTGGTAGATACTGCTGGTTTAGAAGGTTCTGCTCGAGCAGCTGAGGATAAGAGGATCCCCAATGGGGAGGAGGGAGGGAGGAGAATGTCTAAGACACTTTACTGGAGGTAAGTAGCCGGTCTTTAGATGTTAACAAAAGCTTCACAGCTGTTTTTTAAAGCAACTCGGAGAATAAAAACAATTTAAGAAAATTGTGAGCACATCACTATTACTTGTAACTGCTAAGTTCAACAGATTTTGTATTTCATTCCATTATTTAGTGTTAATAGCTTAAAAAAACCAACACAACAGAAAACCTTTCTACTTATCTAACATACTTCGTGTTTCTACTTGTTTTATTTCTAGCATATTATCAAGTTTCACCGTGCCTCAAAAGCAAATAAAAAGCCCATGCAGTTGCCAAGATCTATGGTTAAATCCCTACTCTACCAGATCCTCGATGGAATCCATTACCTCCATGCAAACTGGGTGCTTCACAGAGATCTGGTAAGTGTTGTGTGTATTACCTGGTTAAGAAAGTTTCACGTGCATATTGTTGGGTAGGAGAAGAAAAGTCCTTCTTAGTAATTTTGCATATCGATCCGTACAGCTCTTCCTGTTATTGTTGCAGGAGACCAATGGAGAAGTTAAACATGAAAACAAACTATGTTTTCACATTGTTTTTATCTGAGTCATCTGAGCTCAGACAATGATGCCAGATCCGGTAAAAGGACTGCAGATACCAATATCCGAAAACAGTACATGAGCCAGCTGGATATACATTGGTTGAACATTCTTATAAGTTTGTGCATGACTTTGAAAAGGCATTTAAGTAGGAAAGTGATTGATACCCTTGTACATTGTTTGGCTTACGTGCAAGTTACCATAAAAGCTAGTGAAAGAGTAGTTTTTTCATGGAGTATTTCTTTTCCATGTGGTATTTTTTATGACCGTGGGAAGAGAACTTTGAAAGAGTTGTCATCTTGAAATTTCTCATGACCTGAAGTGGCTCTTTGATTGCAGATTACAAGGGCAGCCAGTTGCCTTGTCTTAGTTACCCTTTTCCCCTTACACGTTCCCACCAGTTAAGTGAAGTGCTACCAAGGATTGCAAAAAACCACTTGCATTGTAACTAGAATTTTTGGCACGAGACGAACAATGTGATGGTTAATATCTGTTCTAATAGTTATGCTATTGTAACATCAGTATTAGGTGTGGTAGAAAATGTAGTGTAATCTGTGTATAAAGCTTTTATTTGGTTATTTTTTGTAGTTGCCCCAGTAGGTCAAAACAGGGATGCATGGCCTGAAACTTCTAATCACTAATCAAATTTTGTGAGATACAGATTGTTCTTGCATCTTTAATAGGAAATAGGGGCTTGGATTAGTTTTTGGATGTAGAACAAATGTTTTCTTAAATGTGAATAAACCTAAGGCAGGCCTGGCATAGAAGTTACAGACATCTTCTGAAATGAACTTTATTTTATATTTGTCATAATACCTAATAACAGTGGCCAGAAGTGGAGTTTCAGGTTTTGGTATGGATTTTTTTTTTTACCTCATACCTTGGTATTTATTGTGAGTTTTTCTGTTAAATTCCAGACGTTAGTATGTTTGTGTAGGGACTTTTTTTTCCACCTTTGGAATAGCAACCATGAGCAAAAGCAAGAAGCAAATAGAACCCTGATTTTCATGCTACAATTTTTACTTCCCTAAGGAGGCAGCTGTTGCTTTGGCAGAGTGCTGAGAAATAATTAAATACAGCTTGAGAAGGAACACCTGAAAAGTCTGTGTTCAGCTATGTTTAAGGGAAGTGTATGTGTTCATGGAGTTATTAAATACACACACGCACACACACGCACACACACTCCAATGCCATACATGAATTTGATGCCTTAACAGGAAATACAAGATGGTATCTAGGATAATAATAACAAATACCTTGGAGAATTTTCTTGCCAGTGTTGCCATTTCCAGCCTGCAGCACCAGGTGTTTTCTGCTTTACAAGTCTTATCTGTTGATGTGTTGCAGCAAAGCTGGTGCCTAATGTCTCTGTCTTTTCCCTTGGAACTTTGGGAGGTGATGGTTGCTGTTACGAAAAAGACAGCTATTTTTTATGGCACTGGAATGATAGTGCTTGATTGATGTTGGCGTAATTGAGAAGGGAGAAGAACAGAAACTTGTGGAGTCTTAATGTGTTCTTGGTATGCGAATAAATTTAAGCTAATGGATTCTGGGATACCTCTGTGAGAGAAAGGAAACTGTTTAAAAATTGCTTTGGTACACTGGTGATTTAAAGGTGTATTCAGAATCTTCTGCCTTTTTAAAAATCATTGTGGATTTCTGAAGAGTTCAGTTATTTCAAATAGTCATTTTTATCTTGAACACATTAAGAAAAAAAACAGTTGTTACTCTGCATGTGTCCTGTCTGCTCTTGAAACTAGGAGAGAATGTAATCAGTTAATACCCAATATAAATTCTTAGTTAACCAAAAATTTTACATATCTCTAATTTTTATTCATATGCTCATACTTGTGACTTTTGCTTCTAAGAACAGTACCTGAGGAGTGATTTCACTGGGATAAATTTCTTGCACAATATATCAATACTAAATCTTTAGTGTTGTCTTAAGATGAGGAGCAGTTTGTCTGGTGTTTTTCTCGTAGCTGTTTTAGTTTACATCTGCTGGAAAAATATTTTTCTATTTTATGTAAGCCAATATTTTGCATCAAGACACCTTGTACTTTCCTGCTTTAATATAACTGTGTTCTTACTATTTTTAGCATGCATTTGGATGTAGACCAAAGATGGTGACATCCATAAAAGTCATGTTATGCTTATTTCACTGCCTTTTTAAAAAAAAAAAAAAAAATTAGATTCTCAAAGAATATTTATCATAATACTGTTCAAATTCTCCTGAGCCATGGAAATGACCTTTGGAATTTACTTAACAAATAATGAAAAAGCAGAAACATGGGAGGGTAGGTATTTGTGAGAGTACTTACTTGGAGGTATTTGAAGAACATTGTTTAAACCTTAATTTGGTACTGTCTTAAATCAAGGAGTTACAGAAGCTAGAATACCAAATGTGCTTTTCAAAAAACCCTGGTTCTCAATGGATCTGTATTTTTAGATACCTTAAAAATATACTTGAGTAACAATTTTAAGAACAGCAATAGCTAGCAAAAGCATGACACAGTAATGAAACTGGTGAACAATGTGATGTGAACTTGTAGACTTGCAATACATGTCCTGACCTTGGGCTGAGATAATGGATAGTTTCTACCAGAAGGAGACAGTCTCTTTTCCCTCTTCACTACCACTAGGCGTTGCCACCCATTTGAATGGCCGGGCAGGTCACACTCACCTGACTCATGGTGAGCTCATTCAGGGAGTTGAACCATATTCACTCTTCTCCTGCAGAGCTTGTTTTCTGCAGAATTAGCTCCCTGAAGGATCTCACTGGGAGATAACATGCGCGCGGGAGCTGACGCAGAAGTGTGAGGCTGGAGGTGGTGGCAGAAAGCTCAACAGGTTGTTCTAGCATCTGGCATTAGATCAGATTATTTTGTTAAAATGCACCTTTTTAATTCTTAGATGAAAGTGCAAGTGTTTTTAAAAGATTAAATTTAATTGTGGTTCTAAATCGGTGTAACTTTTATGTTTACCTTGAATCTCTTCTAATGTAAGACTTAAGTCAGTTTAAGGTCTCCCAGCGCAAGTCCAGATTTAGGAAAGTGCCTACTTCTAGAAATATGAAAATAATCTACTGTATCATTTAATTTCTTGTAATTCTGGGGTTATTTTGTTTCTGGACTTCTTATCCTGAAGGTAGCTAAAAGGTGCTAAGTGGCTTTTTAGGTATAGGTTTTTTGACTAATTTAAAAAATATTCATCAGTAACTTTATGGCAAGATTCAAACCAGTACAGAATATGAAACAGGAGCATTAGAGTTTTGATTTCTTTGAATAGCATTGAGTCAGTTTATACACCTTAGAGTTGACATAAGTCTATAAAAATCCATACATGTGTTCTCCTATCAAGCCATTTGGAATGACATTTTGTTGTTGGGTTACACGTCGTTGGGCAACAACAGTTTTGCCATTTCGACATAGCAGTACTCCTGAAAGCCACACGCGAGAGGAGGGAGGCTTTGCTGGCTGTGCTAGTTGCTGGGCATGCCATTATGAACAAGAGCTTAATATAGATAAATATTAGAGAAAGAACCTTTTGGTGTGAAGCTTTTGTTTTTAAAGTGCTCTGTACACACCGTGGGCTGGCCGCTTGAAGGAGATCTAAAATTGTGCTCCGTACCTTGGGTCAATAGCAAGTTAGAAGATGCACCACGTGGATTACAGTATCTCAGGGGATTATAACATCTTTGTCCCCTCCTCCCCCAAACATGAATTATTTAGATTCTACAGGAATGTTCAGCGAAAGCCTTACTTTGCAGAGAGGTCTGAAAATTGATATCTTCCATACACTGTTCACAGTGCGTGTTCATGTTGGCAACAGAAAGGATTTTGGCAGTTTTTCTTGTGCTAATAACTCCTCTGTAGTTCATGTTAGTTGCTTAAGGACAAAAGCAGGCAGAGACCATTTCCTTTAGAACTCAATAAAAGCAATTTCTATTTGTAATAGGATGTATGTTCCTGGAGGGAGGTATTATCTATGAGATGTTTTAAGTGTACAGAAACCACATTGAGGAATGCATTTAAGATTCCACTTATGTCCTTGAGCATTTCTTTAGAATTCTGCTTAATGTTATTAAAACTACTTGAAAAATGAATGTTGGAAATCAGACTCACCAGAGAAATTAAGATATATTTTATTTTTTCCCCCTTCTCCCTAGGATTGTGTTAAACGGTTGCTTTCGGCATTCTGAAATAGGAAACTTGCTCGTTGCAATGGTTGTATAAACTAACTTTGTAAAATGAGACAAGTTCCTAAAGTGTTTTTATTATAATTTTAAATACTTGTTGACTACAAATTTTGCAGTTTCTCTGGTTTTGCCCCTCTACGGCTCTAGAATGTCTAAATTGACTGCATGTGTCGTTTTACAAATTAAAGAGATTAGCTTATAGCAAAAGTCGTAGATGGAACAGCAGTGATATAGGTGAAAAGACTCAACGTTTGACATGCCTGTGGACTCCAATTTTGATTTATGTACAGAGGGCAGAGTTAACATATTCTGATGGAACAAAAGGTGTCCATGAGTCTTAACACTGCAGAGATTTCAAACAAATTCCTTTCCACTGTAATCATTGATTTGCATTATTCTGTTTAGAAAAAGATTTAGGTGTTTAAAGTATAAGTGAGACAGAGGGTAGATTCTAGAGGAGGTGGTTCCCTGAGCAGGCTTGGATGGATAACTTACTGTTGATGTGGAAGGAGGCCATGCTGCTTCTACTCCTCACTGTTTCACTGTGTTCCTCCTCCTCCTCCTCCTCCTCCAAGCTAGGGATTGGAAAACTAACATGGGTTAAAATTAGACTCATGAAGAAGAGGTTGATCTGTATGTGAGTTCATTCCCTGATGTGGTTCAGCAATGCAATTACACAAATCCTTACGTAAGGTGGATATATGGGCAAGATGGATGTATGTGTGGGAGCCAAGTGGACAAGGATGGGGACATAAGGGAAGGGGTAGACTTCCGTTTTCAGTGGCATTGTCCTATTCTGCAGGCAGTGTTAAGTATGGGATCCGTACTCCTCCTCCTCCTTAACCATTTTGGTACCTGTAAATTTGTTGGCACCTAGCTTCTGGCAAATAAGAATATAATAAGCACCTGAAATTTCTCAACATAAGAAATCAAAGATTTTGTGGTTTTAGTTGTGTTTTTTGAAGTGTCTAGTTACAGTTGTTTGGAATAATTTTTTCGCCAATGACAGCAGAATGAGCTTGTATCTCAGATCCTCCAGTTTACAGTCTATGATGTCAGTATAAATACACCTTCTTTGGCATTTAAAGCAAATATGAACAGCGATTGCAAAGAAAAGGTACTTCTGCTTTTGCTGTGGAGGAGAATGGACGGTAATGTGGCAGACTTGTGTGACCAAGTGACTAAACCCTGAAGCAAATTCTGGGTGTAGGGTCCTTATATACCGCAGAACAGCTCTTAGGGTAGTATTGTTCAGTGAAGAAAGGTGGTTTTAGTGAAAGCTTAAGGATTGTTTTTTGTCGCTTAGACAGCAAACGTTTTAAAATTTTGAAGCTGATAATTGCTATCTCCACTGCATTGATATACCTGAGTTTGTGGCTTATATTACTAAGAGATACTGGATAGGAGTAGAGAATGGGGAAGAAAAACAGGTAAAAGGAATCTCAGTGGGAAACTGAAGCAAGGATGGATTTCTTTTTTCTTTTTTCTTTTTTTTTTCCCAGAAGACACAGCTAACAGAGCAAGAAGGAGAGCCAACAAAAATCTTCCTTTTCCTGCCATTCTGTCTTTCAGCAATCTGTGTACATTGCCCTGTGAGCTACAACACTGTGTATCACTTTCCTCGCTGGTAGCAAAGACTCACTTTTCTCAGGATTTTTGTGATGTCCCACCCCATCGTAACAGTCAGGCCCAAATTTTACTTGAGCTTGCCTTTCCTTGTCACATCAGCTGCTGAGTGGGCTAAGCTGGTGACGCTTCCATGTCCATGTGTGATTTTCTCAGTGTAACCTTTTCTCTCCAAATCAACCTTCTTGCTCTAGTTTCACTAAGAGGGGGAGGGAGGAGGAATCCAGCTGTGGTGAAGACTTTGCCACTGTTTTCCCATCTCCAACTTTTTTATTACCATCCCCTTGTCTCTTAACATGGGAGGAGATTGTGTATGTGTCCCATAGTTTGTTTCACTATGTCGTCTGTACTAGCAGAAGCTATTTTCATTGCATGCTTAAGCTAATCAGTCTGTGTTTCTTCCCAGAGTGGATTATGAAGTGTCCATGCACTTCTGCCACCTGCAGAATTTATGGAGTGCTAATGTGGGCATTTTGGGTGGAAGGACATAGCAGACAACTGAGGCTTGATATAATTTTGACTCCGCCTGTCTGTTTGTATAGCAAAAGTCTATAGACAGCCTTTAGGATGATTAGACATGTGAGCTCCCAGATTCAGGCTTCTTAACAAGTTCCCTGAATATCCAGCCACTACAGTAACAGTAAACCCGGTATCTTTCCAAGGGTGAGTCTTGAGTAGAGCCACAAGGTGCCCATGTGGTGATGGGAGCCAGCTCTGTCTGGCCGTGATAGCTCAAGGCAAACTGTCTTCTCCAGTGTTCCAGCTCCACATCTCTTGTGGAGCAGTGCATAGTGGACAATGCAGTAGTTGTTCGCTCTCAGGGCTGTCTGGAAAATGTAGCTGTCTGGAGACTGTGCGCTTTCTCCTGTCAAAAGCAAAGGAGAAAGGGAAAGCCCAAACTGAAGGGGCTAGACAGATGAATTTCTGTGGGAACTGGCAACTTCTGTCTCCGTCAAAGGCACAGCCTATTCAGAAATGATTAAACTACCTAGTGTTTCATCCTCTAACTCTGGTAATTTGTGATTTTTTAAAAAACAAATATTTATTACTAATTTATTCAGAACAAGTATTTTAAATGATCTGTCATGATGTGTGTATAGAATACTAACATTTTAGTAAATTTTCAGTAATTCAATTAGATGAAATTCAATAAAGTTCCAAGAGTTTTCAGATTTTTAGTTGAGTGGTGGACTTTTAGTTTAGGGATTAATTAAAAACCAGTCATTTTCTCAGAGTAATCCTCCTCTGTGTATGTAAATCTGCAGTCTCTTGCCATAGACCTATACCTGGACTCTGCTCTGGAACTTTGCTGCCACATTACACAACTCAATCTGTCTTTGCCTCTGTTTCCCAATCTGTTAGCTATTTGTGAGTCTAATTTGTAGTTTACTGCTTTATGTGCTATGAAATCTTTGAGCGAAAGCAGTATAATGTGTGGTTTATGTTGTTAGCTATTTTCTTGTTGTTGTTGTTTGATATTCTTCTTCTAATGAGCTGGAAGCATTAACAAAGACTAAGAATTAAAATAAATGGCATGTTGTATGAAGGCACCAGAAAATTGCTTAAAATTAAGTGGATACTGACTTTTTACTTCTGCTTTCATGTCAAAGCCTTTGAGAAATGAGAAAAGTCTCTCAGTGCTTATTATTACTGGTTTATAGTATTTAGCTACTCCCTCTTCTTCCTCCCTGTGCCCTCCCAAGAAGATTTTCCGGGCCAACAAATAATTAGGAAAGCTACCTAAAAAGCAGCAGAACTGAACTGATTTTTAAATTTCCCACTTGCATTTTGCCAAGAAAACCAACTGTGGGTTTGAAAGATAAAATGTAAAAATACGAGCACAGGAAACTCCCCTTTTGCCAGCAATTCTAAAAAAGGATTTTTATGTGCTGATATCAAAAGTAAATTTAGATGTAGGTTCGTGCATCCCTCTCTTGACAAGCAGCTGCTGTGTAGGAATGCAGAACTGTTGGGTCCTGCCTTCTGTCAGTAATTTTGCACTGGCTTGAAAACCTTCTTGGCCCTGTTCACCCATTTGGGCATGCACACGCATCCTATAAATAAATAACGAGTCACCCTGTCTGCCAGTTTCTTTAAACTCTTTAAAAAGACTGTAGTTGTAATCCCCACTATTCTGTGCCATTGTGTGTGTGTGTGCACGCATGAGAAGGGCGTACCAATGTGTACGGACACGCACTCACGACTAACGTTCTTCCGTAGCTGTGTACGGGCTCAGGCCTCAGTCCTTTAATGTTCCATCCGCACGATCTCTTTGGGGCAAAGGGGACTTTCCACAGCATCAAAGAACCTTGCTACTGTTCGTACTCAGCTTGCAGATTTCCCAAAAGAAAGGAAATGCAAGTTAAGCCTATGTATTTCAAGAGATTAGACTCCATGATGACTTTAGAAAGTGATTTGAATTTATTAGCTGAAAGGTTAACACATTTTTTCTCTTTTATATCTGGTTAGAGAGGGGATACACTTTTTTATGTACTGCTGAGGAAGAACAGTATGTGGGTGCTTATATGTGTGTCTGTATGGATACACACTTCTAGACAGATAGATGAACCAGAAATTTTACATGCTGCTTACCAATCTGAGTGTTATCAGCATGTACTTTTCTCTTTTTTTCTTTTTCTTTTTAGATGTTAGGCGTATATTGAGGGACACCTACCCAAAAATGGTGCGTTTCTCATTACTCAGAACTTTGCTTTTCTCCTTCAGTTGTAAAAACTAATCTTCACGTGATTTAGAAAGGTTTATGAAGACGTGCACAGAGTATTACCTCTATTGAGTACATGGGAACAGCAGTTTTTCTGAGACTGAGTAATGCATACCTTTTGGCTTGTGGCAAGGGTATTAAGAAGATGTTTGTAGATTAATTTTTACTAATAAAAATAATTACAGTTGAAGAAAAATGTTTTACCTCGGGTTCTGCAACAAGCTTATGCCCATAAAACCCTGGCTGGATATAAATTCAGATGAGTCAGAAGAAACAAAGGGACTGATTTAATGTTCTTTTGGCTGAGTTTTGCTGCTAAAGTCAGCAGATGACATATGGCTCCTGTGAGCTTCATATCTTTTTCCTGAGGTGGAAAAGGGGTGAGAAGGAAGCAAAAGTATTAAAGTAATTCTAGAATTTATTTGGTTTTTTTTCCTGATACAGAAAAAAACAGAACGAAAATGTCATCTTTTCTAATAGCCCCAATTCAGATACCACCTGCTGTATGAAGGTTTCTAGTAAATACATGATGTATTTAGCTTACTGGTGCAGCTGACCATTTGGAGTGAGCAAACTGGGTTTTGTGTTCTAAATAAAAAAAAAAAAAGGCAAAGTTTAGAAGAAACTTTAAAAGCTTTTCTTTTATAAAAGACTTACCACCTTTTTTTTTTTTTCTTCCCTGTTGGAGAAAGTACCCTTGGAGTAATGGGATTGGCTACAAGTGTGTCTATCAGATTATTTCTATTTGGACTTATTGCCCCTTCTGAATAAGGCTACAAAGGTTGGCACCACGTTGTTGGCATGTTTGTATTTATAGTAGTAGAAATTAATGAAGCTTAAAAGAAGTGTGTTAAAATCGGTGAAGACAACTAATGTAACAACATATGATCAGGAAAAAATGAAAACACTGCATTTGTTCTTCATGTTGCTTGCCATCTTGTGCTTTCTCTTGTGCATTTCTCTTCACGTGCAAGTGTACTGTAGATATTGCTGCTCTACTAAGATGTTGCAATAACGTTGCAGATTGTCTTGCATTTAAATTAAGCATCTTTGATAAGTGATCCAGGAAGCTGCAGTGACTAACAGAGGATGTTAGTTTATTCCTCAGTTTCGTTATGTGTGAAGATTGTCAAAGAAACTGGCTCTGCTGCAGAAAAGGACTGATCAGCTGGTGTTTCACTGACGGCTTATCTCAGGGCCTCTTTGTCTTCAGCCTCCATCCTTTCTGCTTTCTGGCTAATGTTTCAGAAATCATCAGCCTTACTGTAGCTGTAAGACCAAATACCACAGTTGTGTCAGTTAAAGAAAACCAAGGAAATCCTTTGTACAGTCTGTGAGGTGACTGACTATGGGAGGCGGTCCTCTCAGAAACTGGGCATTAGATCTTAAATTCGTCTTTAGGTAGGAGTATGGTAGTCTTATATTTGTTTTTCTGAATTTCTTGTAAAAACACCTTGGAATTAAATTTGCAAGCCATTTTAATAAATACAGGAACAAACCTTCAGCATGTCTAGACCACTGTTAAAAGTATTTATAATATTTTTTCACCTATTAACAGTGAAGCAGCGAAGATTTTGAGACAAGAAATGTTTGCAGTAGTGCAAGTAGTCAGTTTTAAACACAGTTCTCTGTGTAGCAAACTTCTGTACTAACAGGATTTTTTTTTTTTAACTGTTCTTTCTCATCTCTGTTGTTTTCCTGCCCTCTGGAAGCTAAAGCCCATGTGAATATATGACAGGTGTTTTGACAGACCCCCATTCCACCTCATTCAGTGCCTCAGTGGTGTTAGAGCATGACTCGCTGTGACCTTCTGGTTTCCTTTCAGTGGCTTTCCCCAGCAGTTCGGTAACCTTCCTCTGCTACTTTGTAAAGTAGTAAAAAAGTGTGGGAATTCTTGGCATCTGAAAAATGGTTTTTGTACTGGCATTATGGTTTTGCATTCTGAAACAACCCCTCCCATCCACTCCTAAGCTAGCCCCCCTTTGTGATGCTTTAGTTCCTAGTAGTATAATAAACTTTGAATATAATTTTTTGTTGGTTTTGTATTAGTCTACTTTGTATCTATTTAACTACTTCTGTGTTTCGGGTTTTTTTTTGTTCCTGTTGAAGAGTTTTACATAAAAATAAAATATTCAAAATAGTAATAAAAATGAAGGAAGGTGGTACTAAGACTTTAAGCTTGGTTATTCTGCTATCTTAAATATTGAGCCCAAATCCCAAAACTTAGCATGATAATGTTCTACGTAGCTGGTGTTCTCAAATATAACTCATGTCTAAGAAAATAATTCTGTAGACAATATTTTGCATTCCTGAAATTCCCCTTGGAATGGGGGATTTCAGCTACTCAAGCCATTTTGTCTTATGCTGTAATTGTTGCCAAAGAGTGGGTTTTTCACAAATGTGTCTTCTGTTCTACATTTTTTTTTTTAATCCATGAAGCATGCTTGTACATTTTTACTTTGATTTGCCTTTCGTATAGTGAACTTTTGATGTAACAGTTGTGGATGATGATTGTTATGTATGAATTAAGTGCAAACTCCAGTAGTTTACATTGTAATGAGCTGATATTGACTTCTAATGCTATGAAAATTATTTTTGTGGCTGTTGAGCTGCAAGTATGATTAGCTGTTTGTCAGCTCAGCTGAAACTGAGTGTCTTTAAATGGAATGTTAAAGTTGTTTTTGCTTCTTGAAATTCAGGATGTGAATTTCAGTCTCAGCCCTAAACCTGATTGCTTAGCAAGTAAATATTAATTTGGATTCTTGATAGTTACAACCAAGAGAATTGCAGACCCATTAAGGTTTTGGGTAATGTGTGTGTGCTTGAAATTCTGGTTATCTGGATAGTATAACAATTTTGCAGTGGCTTCTTTCTAATTTAACTGTTGGTAGATACATATGCTATGGCTGGCTGACTGCTGCTGTTTGCTAGGATGCAAGATTTACTTGGAAGCTTATTTCTCTCTGCGTGTGTCCTTGCTCTGGTGAGGAGCTGCTGTTCTTTGGTGCCAGCTTCTGTAGTGGGATGGGAAGGGCTTGCAGTAGCAGTGAACCTTTTAGGGGACCTAAAAATCATCTTTTCTATGCAACAAAAATATCTGACTGTATATTGCAAGTGATGTGTTAAGTTTGAAAAAATGTTAAACAAATGGAGCTGTTTTCTATTTTTTCTCATTTTCAAGCTATTTCTCCTCCTGCGATGTGGAAGTTTTGATGCTTATTTTATCCCTCTGTACAGAGATATATATGCCTTTATAACCTGTAGTTTACCAAAGTGCTGATCCCCACAGTTATGCGCACTTATGACTTTTCTTTTTGCTTCACTGGAAAAATACTAGATTCTAATCTCTCTTTCTGGGGTAGTGTACGTGGGAACGCTCAGGAAAGTCTTCATTAACTGTTGAAATAGATTAAATAAATTGTGTCAGACTTCTTTGTGGCTATTCTGACTAGTCTGAAAACTGACTTGTGCTCCATTCAGCTGTGCCAGTGCGAGGTGATGCTGTCTCAGACTGCTACACCCTCTGCTGCACCAGAGGCGATGCTGGGTACCACGCAGTCAGTGATGCAAGTGTGCTTCTCTGCTGTATCTGTCTCAGCCCGCAGTCCCAGTACTAACTCTTGCCTTGACAAAGGTATATTTATTCCTGTTGAGGTGCTAAAGTGGGCTGGAGGGTCGCGGCAGAGGAGCCCGTTCACTGCAACCGTCTGCTGTCTGGGTGATTATCTCTGGTGGAGAGACACCATGGACTGCTAGAGGCAGTAATGTTTGAAACTGTACAGCTGTTTTCCTTGGTACACACGAGTTGGAACCTTTCTTCAGTATTTAGGTAGTTTTAATTTAATTTGGTTGAAAAACTGAATTGGAGGGTATGGCTACATGAACAAGTTACAGCAAGGCAATCGAGGGTGTGGATTTACTCTGCGTTAGTTGCTCTGTAGTAACTGCTCACCTGCATGTTTTTATCCTGCAGAAAATGCATAGTCCTTTGATATCTCACTCCTTAATAAGACTGAGATAAAATTGCCTAACGTACCATCATTAAAACTGGACAGCTACTGTGTTAATTTCGAAGTGCCTTACATTGTTTCTGAGGATGATTTCATTAAAATGCTGATAACTAAAATGTTGATATAATAATGACTATGGTATTTTATTTTTTTTTCTGACTGGTACGTATATGTTGTGCTTGTAGAACAATTTAGTGCAAGTCTTTAGTATGCTAGAACCACTTCAGTCTTACAAAAAATCGTGTTCAGAATTGGAGGTGTGCATCAGTATCGCTTTTTATCTTATTAATATTGGATTTCAAGTTGTCAAATGAGTTGATAGCTTTTGGATTTTTAACAGTAGGGACATTACAGCCATTAAATCTCTATTAAAGTTATTATTGCCTGTACTGAAGTTTCCCTAGACTTTCACCCTGGTCCTAAGTTTCTAACGTGACTATTTTCAAAGTGGGTGTTACAACTATAGAGAAGAATTACAGCTAATGGGCATAGCATATACAAAACATGGGACAGAGTAACAGAGAGTAGAAAGTACTCTGGTACGTTCTGAAAGTTAGGGGTTTTCTCAAAGGTATTTCCTTGCACAGTAGGCTTTTCAAAAGTCATAATCTGGTTTTGAGGAACAGGAGTTGAGCGCCTAGCCTATTTATGCAGTTTGAAAAAAGAAAATAAAAATTCCCACGGGGAATTTATTTGCATTTTAAGCACTTGATGTTTTGTGAGAATGTACTTGTTGGCAACTTCAACGGTGAGGTAAATCATAAGCCTCAAGCACTAAAAACAGACATTTTTCGTAGTGAATTGGGACAAATATGCTATAGCAAGGACAATCATGTCTTTCTTTGAAAGTGTACTATGTGTCTGGAGTTGTTCAATTTAAAAAAAAAATACAAAAAAATTAGGACAGCTTAACCTGCCACACTTTAACATGCTCGTGTTTTTGGCATGAATCACAGAATGTTTCTCATAAATTGGCGGTATCTCACAGCCACTGCATGCCTATGCAGGTTGTTTTTCCTTTTTAAAAAGGGCATAATTGTTGAATGGAAAAATATTATAATTAGTTCTGAACTATTTCAGATTTTGTTTTCGGCACGTAGAGTCGTCTTTACAACTCTTCTTCTCTGTTTTCTTGCTTGACGCATATCTTTCATTTGCTTCCAACTTCCTGCTCCTCTGCCCACGTTCCCGTATCTGTTGATCTGCCTTTTGCCACCTCTTTAACATTACTCATATAACCTTGACTCAGCTTTGACTTTCCTGAAATACTCCTCTTTCTTCATCTTCACAACCTTAATTATTGCTCCTCCCTTTGGCCTTCACAACTTTGAGCTTTGCACTGGCTGGTACAGGTAGAACTATGTTTCATATCTTGACCGACGCAGGGGCAAAAGCTCACTCATTCCAGATGGAGTGACCTTCCTTTATTTTAGCGTCTTGTTAAAATGCCATACTCATTCAAAAGCTTCATAGACTCAGTGAAACTTCAGGGTCTATAGATTCTGAAGTTGGCAACGGTCCCTGCTGTGGTGGTTCTGCCTCAGAAAAGATTTTTGAGACTGGCTTTCTTAAGGCTTTTGCCTCACAAAATAGCCTTTCTGTGTACCACATCTTATAGAATCATAGAATGGTTTGAGTTAGAAGGGACCTTACAGATCATCTAGTTCCGACCCCCCTGCCACGGGCAGGGATCTTCTTTCCCTATGCCTTCTAGCTTTTAACTTTCATTAGTAATTTAAGAATGAATAGTGTGATCATGGTCGTGTATTTTTAAGGTATTACAGTCTATAGTTCTCACATGTCTTAGTTTATATCTAATTATTGTAAAGCATTTGGAGACTATTGGCAAAATCCTTTATGAAATAAAAAGAGGGGTTTTATCTATTTTGGGCTTGGCAGGCGCTTTTTTTTTGTGGTTTTGTGGTTTTTTTTTTTTTTTTTTTTTTTTTAACAGCAGATCACTTTTTGTCTTTACACTTTAAAATAAAAAAACCCAACCAACCAAAAAAATTTAACTTTCTAGAAATGTTTGTTATGTATATTATTGGAAGTATATGTATTACAGACTATGGGATTTTTGGAGGTGTCAAGCTGATCCCATACCATGTTTAATTAACTTGCCATTATTTTGCAGGGCAAGTTTGTAAATGTGTCTGAAAATCTTCACCCACAGACTTCAATCCAGAATCTGCCTCGACTGGTGATTGATTGAAAAATCTTTTAATAGTTGGTGCTAAAAACTGGCTGTAAGGATTCCAGCTCAATAGCTAATTAGCTCTTCCACACAGTATTACAGCATGGTAGTACAGCAGTATCCGTTCAGTGCGTAAGAGGGATCTTGGTGCTTACTATAGAACTATTATAAAGCAAATAATTGCAGAGACCTGAACAAGTAAATAAATAAATACTTGATAATATGTTAGGTTAAATTTTTCTAAGATGACTTAATGGGGTTTTTTGGGGGGTTGTGCTGCATATGTCATTTGGAAAGAGCCTAATCTTCAAAAGTGGTTAACGATCAGACTCCCACACATCGTCTTAAGTTGGCTACCTAAAATATTTAAGCACTACCTGTTTATAACCTGCCAAGAACTGCTTTTTGGTTTGCATTAATGAGGATAAGTAATGCTAATACCTAATGTATTTGTTCATGAAAGCATCTGTTAACATAATTGTCTCTTGATGCATTTTTAGCAGGTAATAAAATAAAAATGAAGATACTAGTAAAATACTAAAGAAACAAACTTTCAGAATCTGAAATGCCATGTTTGTAGCAGTACCTTACACTAAATAAATATATTTAATATTTTAACTTAACTTTCCCAGAAAAATTCTTGTACACTTCTGAAGAAAGGAAGAAATTACTTGCTTCTTGTCTAAATTTTTCTGGCCTGGTTGCCTTCTTTGCTTGTTCCAACATATTTTTTTTTCTTCTGTTTGCATTCACAAATAAAGACAGTTTTAGGACAGACGATTAATGTTTTACTAGCTACTGTGCTGCTTTTAATAAACTGTAATAATTTCTATGAACACTTCAAGTCACTATGTTGAATATGCTCAATACAAACACTCGTCTTTATCTTACCTGGCTTATTTTAAATTTGAGGGCTGGAAAGCTGCCATAAATATTATCGAAACCTTAATGGAATAATCATGAATTTGACATGTCATTGCCTCAATCTTGTGTTGACTTTGTAAACAGAGTAAGAAATTAGGGCAGGCGGATAAACTCATCATTAGTCTAGAGAGATTTCTGCTCTGCTACAGCTCAGTTATCATATGCGTAGTCTCTAAACTGAGGAACCTCTTCGTCTGAGACTTGCAGGTCAGAATATAAGCATGTTTTCTTTATGGAGATAACTTTATTGTGGGTGCAAGTGAGAATATGAACTCGGAACCCTTTAGCTGATCTACCTGCCTGTGGGCACATTTTTACCAGCGGTATCCTGTGGTAAATAAAAGATACCTTTATTCCTTCACGAAAAGGAGCAAGTTGCTTAGTGCTCACTGCAAGATACCGCACGATAAGAGTGTGCCCATGGCAGTTACCTGCATGTTAGCAGAGGTGCTGACAACTCACACTTTTACTGAGCCTAATTAATTTGTTCATCTAGCTGCATGATTTTCTAAGGCATATATATAAAAAACACTTTTTAAGTGGGATCTCACACCTCATTTATGCTGTTGAGAAGCACTAAGCTGTTTGGTTATTCAAAGCAAACATATGAGGGGTCCAGGCATTTCCCGCTAGCACCAACGTGCTGTGTGAGCTCTTTGTGGCCCGGGTTTTTAGGTTCAAGAATGCCTAAGCTCTTGCGAAATTTCTACCCTCAGACACTGTCTTGTTGCTAGTAAGAGATTCATAGATGAAAAGGAGGGAGCAGCATTCACAGTTCTAAAGTGATAGTGTTGTGGAACTATGAATCTTCCTTAGTTGTGTCCACCATACTTGCCTTGGTATCTGCAGAATCTTTATTTTGAAATTTTGGAGGTGCTGGTTTAAAATGAATGGCTGCAAAGTATTCTGCAGAAAGAAAGACTCTTCTGGATAAGGAAGTGATGTTTTTCTCTGTGAAAACATGGAAACCCCTGGAAACGGTTATGGGTAGGGAAAAATACTTCTCATGCCTAAGACAGCAGGGTATGTTACAGTACTTACAGCCTTTGCTTCCAGCTTGTCTTGGGCTGTGACTGGTGATACTAAAACACAAATTACAAATGTCATTCTACAAAGTTAAACAGTTTTATGTCAAAAAAAACCAAACCAAAACAAAAAAAAGGTAATTATTGAAACTCAATATTTATCAAGCTGTGTAAACACTATGGTATCTGAGAAATGCAAATATTTCTCTTTTCCGAGACAAGAAAACTTATCTTGGACTGTACATACAGCAGCTAAGTAACTGGGATAAATGCTTGAGACTCTTAAAAGATAATTTGTGGTCTCCATAACTTTTTAATTGGTGTATTAAATCTTAACTTTAAGTCGTTTTTCTTTTCTTGAACCAAGTTCAGATTTTCGGTCTCTGTGTTCTGAGAGATTTTTTGCCCCATTGCTCATATCCCTTTCCCAGCCTCCACCAGCTATGCCTGTGGCTGCAGACACTTTTCTTGGTCTCTGTCCCTTGCTCCTGGTGTTTTATGGGTTGATCTTTGCTTGAAAGAACCTCTCTGGTTACTGTTCTCCGAGTTCTCTCCCTCCCTGACATCAACCCCCCGAGCCCTGTCTGTGCAGTTGCTGTTTCTTCGCTACATGATGTGCACTGCTCTGCATTTGCTCCTCTGCCCTCTTGCTGTACTGGCCTCTCCAGATCTCCAAAGCACCAGCCATTTGTTCAGTACTTTACCCATTTTGCCCTTTGTGCATGAGAAGGGTTACATAAATTAACAACGAAATACTTGAATTGGGTTGTTGTGTAGGCAGTGGTCACTCATGTTTGGAGTAGCAGTATTCTAGATCTATAACTTTCAGTTGTTTGTGGTTGTTAATGAAAGTACATTCTGGATTGAAATGGTTTATGCTTGTTCCTGCCTGGCCTGTTAGAAAATTATTTTAAATTGGTGGAAAATCAGCTTAAGCACACTTAATTTATCTGAAGAATTGTCTTGATGAGAAGGTTTCAAATTGTTTTGAGATGCTGGTAATTCTGAATTACTGTTGATTTAAGCGTTAGGCCTTCAATTCTTCACTCAGATCTAGACCATGTAGACCTTTATTGTCAGACTGGGCTTGTGCTGTATTGAAAATTGGTGCTTGTACTACAGCAGGAATACCATAAAAATCTGAATGCCAGATGAACATTAGGCTCCTTTCCATAGCATTTACTGATAAAATGAGCAGAAAGGGAATGCAGTATTCTTCTGAATTTTACAGAGACTATGTACATTAAAATTACTTTGTATTCAGAAACATTATAGTCATCATTAATGTAAACACATGCAGATGTGCTACTTAATATCTCTTAATTTCATTTTTGTGAGGGAGTATCCAAAACTGGCAGGTAATGAATAAATCTCAGGCTTCAGAAAGCAAGTAGAAATATTTTAACTTACGAGTCTATCGCTAAACATATCCATTGTTACCTCTGCCTGACTTTTTAAACTATTTTCATGTAGAACAAAAAGACTTAAGAGGGTCATCATCTCGTGTTGGTCTTTTGCGAACTTTGTGATACTGAAGTCTGACACTGAATATTGGTATGGCAGTGTATCAAACAATGTTTTGCTGTGTCTCCTGTTAGGTTCACGGCCTCATAAACATCTCATTAGTGACTTTTGATGCAAAGGAATGGTTGCAGCCCTGGCCAGGACGGAGCAGCTCGAGCACAAGAGCAGGCTGTGGCAGAGCACACCGGCTACCCGGGAGCCCTGCTTTAAGGGGCACAGTTGCGCATCTTGAGATGGATGATGTGGGCATTCTGCTCTCGGGGTTAATGTTGTGAAGCAGTTGCACTTCTGAATAACAGTAGAAGTGGGATCCAGCATTTGTTACCACAGTTGTAGCATGCCCCAGGCAGACCCACTTACTGGTTACTTTTAAAACTCCATAACTGCTTGTTCAGATGGAGACACCTTGGGACTACCTCCAAGGGGAAACTAAGAGGATCGGTTTTCTCCAACTTTATGATACAAAACTGGGTTTGAAATACAACTGTTGCTAAAGAACCTGGCCATTGGTGTTCAGCTCCTTAAAAATCAGAGCCTGAATGGACCTGAGGATCCCCCAAAAGTCAGGAAGCTGAGGAGTGAGGAAGTATCTTCAGCGTGAACTGACTGAGAGATGGAGAGAGATTTTTATCTGGGGCCTGGGGTGGACAGAGTGATAGCGATAAACCAGGGAAAGAGTTTCTGTTAGGATGGATTTTAAAGGGTATGTTTTGCTTAACTTTCTTTGTAATGAAACTGTCAGCTGAGCAGTGGTACTTTGTGCATCCGCTCACTTTGTGGCCCATAGTGGCTTCTGCCCACTGCAAGCCATGTGAGGTTGTGCTGCCTCAACTGATACATCAGTAAGTCGTCTAGAGTGTGGTGACTGGATGGTGAGTCTGAGACCTTATGGTCCACTGGCCCGTTAAATCCCAATTAGTATTGGTGTAGGCATCAAGGCTTGTATTAGGGTGTCAAAATTTCCTCCCGAAGCCTCAACACTGGTCTGCTGCACAAACCATAGTGACAACAGGACATGTAACTTATCCCTGCAAATATTGGAAGCCAACAACTTGCTTCAAGAAGATGCTCTGAGAAGGATTATAGAAAGGTTTGGGTTATGTTGTAAATTATTTCCACACAAAAGAGAAGTTGATGCTGTAGTATAACAGACATTTAAACTGGTCGCATAAAGATTAGATTTTCTAGTCTTTAGGCTCAGCATGAAAGAAGCAGGGAGCAGAGATGGGTCCTCATATTTTTTTTCCCTTGAGATTATAAGCATAGGAAAAGAGCATATATATGAAAAGTGGATAAATAGTGTCGCTTAATGCTGCAAAATAATGTATGTAATAAATTGACAGGAGCTAATTAAACAATATGAAATGTTACTGGACATAAGCCTTTGATTGTTAGAATCCCATAAAGCTTAATGTATTTATTGCTTTTCTAAAACCTACCAAAAGCTTCTACCCTAAAATAATAATGAAAGAAATGTATTGCATAGTTCTCAGTCCTTTAAGCTATATTCCCATGCCCATGTGCAGACAAAAAGGGACTCTTTAACACCCACTCAATATGGAAGTAACCTCTGTAGGTAACCATGCTATTTTTTTCTTATTCTTTTCCTCCTTTGAAATTTCCATTAAAGGACTCCTATTATTTCAACCTAATTCAGTCAATTTAAGCTATCCAAGCAGAAGCTGGGTTTGTAATGAAAATGGGTTGCACTTATAACTATTCATTTGGTACTATATTATTTATTGCAGTCAGAAAAGCTTTGTTAATTCTCTGACTCCAGCAGACTCTCTGGGGAATGGAGGTATTGGAGTTTTACTGCCAAAGATACTTTGTGAAAGGCAATTAACAAAATGTTTTATGGCAGTGTCAGCAGTCTCACTTTCAGTCATTTGTCCTGTGATTGGATAGAGGCTTCATCCTCCTGCCTTAATAACCCTACTAAACTGGGAGGAGTAGTCAGAATATCGTATAAAACAAATGCAAGGATTTGGCGATGGTGAAATTTTAGTGCTGCAACTGAAAGAATTACCAGATAGAGCAATTATGGTATCTAATTTTCATGCTGCTGTAACAGAAATAAAGTAATGCAAATAAGCAAAGAGTTCCAACAGCAGGAACACGTGAGAATCTCATCATCTCATTTCCTCCTTCTCCCAAATTCTAGTCCCAAGCTTAGTACAGTCGTAGCCTTTCTAATGTAAGTGTTCTGTCAGATGTGCTGTCTCTTAGCTTTTGCCTTTAAAAAGGTGAAGAAAGTGTTAGTGTTTGTAATGTTTCACACATGCAAATATCTTCTCAGTTTACTTGCCTTTGGGTAGTTATTCTGAATAAAGATCATGTGTGAAGAATATCTAATAAGGACTTGAAGGCAGAGATGCATAGATTTGGCTTGACTGCAGTATCTTGGGGCATTCAGGATGTGTCTTGAAGCCCTGACAGAGGGAGAGTTTGACTGTGCTTTTATGGAGTGAAATTTATTTCTCCATTTCCACTTTGTAATATATTAAAAAGCAGAAAAATCTTCCAAATTATTTCGGAGGTGAGTCTGTCTTCTGTTCCCATGCACGATGGGCTGCACATCTGCACTGCTCAGAAAAGGGGTAGCAGAGGTTGAGCAATCTGGCTTGTCCTGTGCTCTGCTTGGTGCTCCCAAAGAGCCCAGACAAGCTCTGGAGACAAGGCCCTAGATGATTGCTGAGTAGCTTCATGGAATTTTGCTGGAGTGTGCACTGCAATGTGTTGAAAATCCCAGGGACAATGCGAATTCAGTGTATTAGTTAAACATTTGTTTTGTGACATTTTATTTTTCATTGATAATTTAAGATCATATTTTTCTCTTTGTTTCCATCTTCCCCCTTCTTTGTCCTTCTCAAGGTTGCATGTAACATTTTAAGTTCAAATATGCTGTTGCAGCACTAGCACCAGCAGAATGCTTTGGATAATGTTGCATAGCAACACAAAATTTAATTTCTGTCAAATGTTTTGGCATTCTCCTAATGTGAGGTTTTTTTCATTCTTTTCTTTTTCACTTGAACTGCATTGTCATTGATTGGGGTTGAAACCACTGGTACACTAGTACATTGTGAAGATTGTTATAATAGGAGCAATGCACAACATCCAAAGTTGTCTGGAGTTTTCATTTTTGTCTTGCAGTAATTTAATGCTCTGTCAGCTGTAAGAAACCTGAAAGAAATGGTGTGTGAAAGGAAGATTGTTTCATTTCTGAACTCTTATGTAGCCCAGAATTATATTCTCCTCTTGTGATTACTCTTATTTCATATTCCCCTTGTGTTTGCAGTCCATTTTCCAGTGACATAACTGCAACTATATTATCCATTGATTAACCAGGGAATAGAGTTTGGTGAATAGTCTTTTCCTGTTTCAACAATGATCAAACACCTTGAATTTATAAATTAAATATCTTTTCTAGCAATTGCCTAAGAAGCCATTGTTGCAAATTGATTTTGAAGCAGAGCATTCTTACAAGGAACATGGATGTTTTGGCCATTTTGGGGGAGTGCCTGGATAGGGCTGAGGGGAGTGAATTTAAAGAATTAATGTCAGTTGAGGTATATGCTTAATTACCTCTCAGGAGAACAGCCAACCTGTGAAAAATGAAGTAAAACAGAGAAATGAATACTTTACCTGACCACTGATTTCATTATCATAAGGGTGGTTATATATGAGAGTAACTGAAGGCATGGCAACTTTAATTGACCGTACTGTGTAGTTCGTCTGTATGTGATTCTATGATTTGATTAAAATGGAGGGGTTGAGGAAGTTCTTTCTTTCTCATGGTAAAATACGTTTGTAGTGAATGTATTCCAGAGTCTGGACTTCTAGTCTGACTCTGTCATCTCAAATATGTGTTTTCGGTGTTAAACATATAGCTGTGTAACTGTTCAGCCAAAGGTGCAGTAGGATTATAACAGGGTGACAGAGCGAGCTTTGCGTGCGTCAGCTTTACTGCCACCACACTCAGCAGCGTGCAGCATTTTCAGCATGGACTTTAACTGCCTAATGAGAGGTTGTAGAGAAGATGAAGACATTTTAAGAGGTATGCAGAGGAAGGGGCACAGGCACACATTTCCTCAAGAGATGTTTTGATTAGGTGATGGGAAACAATTTTTTTTCTCATGAGAGTGGTCAGACAGTGCAAGGCGTTGTCCACCAGACAGGCTGAGGAACTTCCATCCTTGGAGAACTGCAGCTCCCAAAGTTATGACACTCAGCAACCTGATGCAGCTTCAGTCAGTTCTATTTTTGAAGTTGGCACTGTTTTGAGCAGCTCAAAACCTCCCCGTTTTGAGCACCAGATGACCTCCAAAGGTCCCATCCAGCCCAAAGCATTGCATGATTTTTACTGATTCTCCAAAGAGTATCCAGAGTCATGGGCTGGTTTAAATCAGCCTGTATTGTAGCCTGCGTAGTCATATCTTCGCAGTTGTTGTAGGCTAGATAATCTTAAATTTATTTCAGGGACTACTTTTTTCTTCTTCTTTTTAATATGTGCAGATGTATGGTTGCACTGTAGGCATACTTTTAGTATTTCTGCTTTCTTTTGCTTTCTGTGCATAGAGGAGTTTTATAAGAATATAGAAACGTGAAAAGATTTCTTTGATAACTAGCTTCGATATGAAAACAGTACATTTCCCCTCTCAACATCTAATGGATACAGGCAAAGAATGTGTTTAACCAAAGTCTTTATCTAAGGCATTCCAAAGAAATATTTCAGATATCTTTTGTACAGTTTGTTCCTACTTCTAGCTACTTACCATCAGTTCCAGAGCTTGAGGTAAATTCCATGCTTCTGGTTGCTATTAAAATTTCTGGTATCTGGAATTAATGATTCTTTTGACCATATCGGTTCATCAGCTATGAAATACATAAGTCTCTAATATAATCTGACACTGTGGTTTATGATGGAATATCCTGTTTCTATCTCTCAGAATTATACAAAAGATTTTTTGCCTCTCACAGTCGCACACTCTTCCGTGTCTTTATCAATTCTGTATATGTTTTGTTTAAAAATTATTTTTAAAAGAAGCAGGAGTGGAGATAAAAATAATTGTTACCATGTGTGTATTATTATCATATTAATAAATATGTTTATATGCATTAAATTTAGTTTCCTACATGCTGTTAATTCATTTGAAAATGTTTTTGTTGTCACTGATGTTCCTCTGATGATAATCAAGTACATTTTCAGTCATAACAATCTGGTGACAGTTAGTTGTATAATTTTATGTGTCTGCATTTTTTTGTATTTTCATTTTTTATTGCAAAAAGTTTTGGACTGGTTATTTTTCTTAGATTTAGCTATAAAAGCCTTCTGTGGTACTCTTTACTTATTGTGTTGCCATATATTTGCTTTATGTGTCTGCCTCTGTGGTTTTTTTTGTTCCTTTCTAGATCTAAACAAGTTTTAATTTCATTTGAATGATGTACTATTTCAAAACATTTTGCATTTTTAAATCATGGTCTGTAGTAATCAACTTTGGTTTTGGCCTTGCTCAATTTGGTAATATCTGTAGAAACTTTATTGATTTGAATTAAATGATAAATATATTGATGAGATTTGTTAATGATATTGCTTTGCAATGTCAATCATTTTAACAGAGTAGAGAAATAGTAGAAGAAAATTGTATGGATTTACAAACCTAGGCAAAAAATTTGAGATAGGTCTTTTTTGTAAAGCTAAGGATAACAGCTGAAAAATAAAACCAAGTTGAAAGTGATGCTGTGTAATCAAAGCAGTGACTCTAATAACAGTTTACAGTATGTAAGGCTTGTAAAAAGAAGCAGATGTGAAGATATTTTACTCTATATGGTATACTTTTGTCTAGTGTTTCAGTATCAGAAAAACGGTGACCAAACAACTTTCTAAAAAAGGAGAGGGAAGTGATGATCAATTTTCCCTACAGTTTTCAATATATGGAGGTAATGTGAATGGAAGTGATAATGATTTGGAGGTTTGCAGTGCATAATAAAATCTTTTTAGAACCATTTCTTTTTTAAATCCTGCATTAATTAGATCAACTGTTATCAAAAGCGTTAGTACCAGCGTGCCAGTATGTTGATCTGAAAACGATGTCTGGGTTTGAATAGCATTGACTTAAGGCAGGGAAGTGCCTGCGTTTCCTTGTGGATGAGAAGAGCAAAAGCTTTGTTTGCAAATTTCTGTGAACCATCTGCAGCTCCCTCGTAATCTTGAACTTAAAGGCTCAGTGATATTTTGGGCAGTGCCCGCGGAGTGGACACTTTCATCTCATTTAGGACCTTTGTCTTTTGTTAAAGCAGTGTGCTAAAAGCTAAGACGAAATCACCGCTACTCTTGGTTTTGGCTTGTGAATTGAAAGCGCGTCTATGTATCAACACTATGCTGTTTACAATTGCTTTTTTTTTTTTTAAACAATTGAGACTTGAAAAGACTTCATTGCAAGCCAGTTTCTTTAATTGTGGGGACAGCTTTTATCTGAAAGACTCGCAATATCTTTTACAATAGAAGCCTCTTAATTTCAGATTATTCTTTGTTCAGTGATACATTCCAAAAGGGGAAACACATTTTTTTGGATATAAACAATAAAGAATGGTGTATGGAAAGTGGTATGTCCCTATGGACGTTTTCTCACAGGAATGTAATTTTGCACCAAATCTCTTAAGAATTATGTCACCACTGTACTTGAGGAGATAACAACAATAACCATTAAAAATAAAGTATTGCCATCTATTGTTAGGCTGTTGTTCCTGTTTTGGCCTGTTATGCTCTTTCAAAAACGTAGATGTTTTATTTTCCTTCAACCTTTATTCTAATCTACTGCCTAAATATTTAAATAGGAAGCATATTGATTAAGATAACATGGATGTCCATATGAGTCTCATTCATGATACTTCTATTATTTATGAAAACATACTTGTTAGCCTAGAATGTTCATTTCTCTCCCACCAGGATCCCTTAATTGCTTTATGCCCACTCTCTCACTGATGTAGAAAAGTAAATACATTATCTATGCTTATTTCTTGTAAAGAACCCATTAAATTATTGCCATCTACATCCCCTTTTGCAGATATTTCAGGTTTTTGCCCTAGTTATTTGTTGCTGTTGACCTTGCTCTTTTTTTGCAAATATTCTTTAGACAGTCAAACCTCAACTACATTTCTCAGCAGGGATTTCTCTGTTCATTTTTATAGTTGATCTTAAATGTGAGACTCCGAACTCTTACTGTTTCTGTTGTTTCTATAGCAACCAGATAGGTGGAGACGAAGCAGCATCGCTTTGCTTCCCAGCTGGTGTTTTGTGTTCTCAGCAAGGGGAGAGTTTGAGGAAAATAGAGAGGGTAGTAATTGGGATGTAACTGGCTCAGAAGGGTAGTCCTTGTTAAGTTACTTCACCCTTTACCTAAGGAGTTAGTTAATAATTTTAAGCAGAGCTTCTCAAACTTTTGTGAATAAAATTCTGTCCTCTCAGGAAGAGAGATGATTTACTCTAAGTATGTGTCAGGGTTTGATCTCTTAGCTGCTTGGGCCTTCATGTTTTCTTCCACCTAAACCGCCTTTTTCTTCACCATGTGGACAGCAGTAAGATTGTTTTCAGGAACTAGACTGGTGTTTATAACTTGCATGTAGCCTGAACATACATGAGGTACAGGGCTTTTTAATTTCTCTGATTCCCACTTTTTAATCTGAATTTTGCAGCTGTCCGGTAACTATACAGTAACTGTCCAGTAACTAGCTGTCATACTAGACTGTAATTCTATAGTAAGCTATTAAGTGACTATCTCAGAGTAAAATGTTTTGATACTTAAATCCTACGTATCCAGAGATTAGATTAACATGTTCTCCCTTCTCCAAAAAGCAGAAGTTGTTTGCATTCACTTTAGCAGTCCTGTCTCTTACTTCATGATGGAAACGCTCATTGCCTACTTTCCTGAGGATCTCCGATGCCATGTTAATTCCTCTGAAATAACCCAAAGACTTTCCTCCATACCTGAGCATGTGAGGTTCTGTTACTCTGCCCTGGTGCTTCTTATTTAGCCAAGGCCCCGAGGAACCCCCCTGCTCCATGAGGGTTGGGTTGCTCTCAGCGTGGCTTGTGTATCATGAAGGCTCTGGGGAGGGTGAGGAGTTTTACTTCACAGTGTTTAAGCCATTATTATATAAAACAACCACAAAACACATGACCTATGTTTTAAGCTCCTCTGAAGCTTTTTATTTTTATTAAATAAACATTCATGGGCACAGGAGCTGGATATTATTTGTCTCATCTTGGAAAGATGGGTCCTATCAGGTTAGAATTACTCTTCAACTGGTTTAGTGTATATACAGTTGAAAATGCTTTCTGAACCAGAACAGCTCTGATTAGCAAGAGGAACTAGGAAAGTTCTTATCTTTTTAGTAGCTGATAACCAAGCAGTAATTTGCTCATGTGGGAAATAAGAAGCAAGTTCAGGTGTGTTCTCCTTCTGACTTAAGGAACAGGTTTGAGTGAAGACTTCTCACCCCAGAGGAAGCTGCCGCAATGTGAGCTGTTCTTGAGAGAGTGGTCTGCAGGTCAGTAGGGATCCAGCAGGCATCAGGATGCCATCCATGGTATGCCTGTCATCTCCACATTGGCGGTGGTGCCTCAGGAGAAGCACTTGTTTTTTCGGAAATAAGGCTAAGTTTTTTCCATTTTTTTTCACACTTTATTCCTCCTCTGTTTCTCCTCTCTCCCTGTAGTTGACTCTGCTTTGAGCAGGGGGGTTGTACTCCAGAGGTCCTTTCCAACCTGGACTATCCTGTGAATATTTTGATTTGTGTCAGCAGATAAAATTGTGCTTTTTTTCTATGAAAAAATTACTGCTTGAAGAATCTTGTAATACTAAAGGTAAAATATGAATCTTATGAGATGTTTTGAGAATCCTGTTGTATCTACTTCGATTTTAAATTTTATTGTAGTACATCTCCTGGTGTTATGCAGTTTATCTCTCACAACATAATTCTTCTACAGAAAAAAACTAACCAAGAAATCAGTGTAGTAACTACACTTTTGTCAGCT
Source organism: Fratercula arctica (assembly GCA_947846985.1). Lineage (NCBI taxonomy): Eukaryota > Metazoa > Chordata > Aves > Charadriiformes > Alcidae > Fratercula > Fratercula arctica. Next base: position 74,322,521 of record CANTUZ010000003.1, read on the forward strand.
CTGTTCATGTGACAAATAAATGCATTTTGTAGTGCCTAAAATCCAATCCTGAATGTAAAGGTCTATTGAAGTGTTTTTGATTCATACTCGACTCTCAATCAAGGTTGCGAGGCAGGATTTTAGGGTAGAATTTCGACAAGGAAACTGGAATTTCGCTGTCTTCGTTGGGACAATTTTAGCTATTTGATTTCTAACAGGGGTAAGGGGTAGCGCGAACTTGCATGCTTCCCTTTTTTGCCTGATTTCTGAATATGAAGAATGGGATTGATCTGTTCTCCAGAATATTCAACTGAGGGTAATACATTAATGTGAAACTAGAGTTTGACCAGTTGCCTTGAAGGGTTGATTTCATTATTATTAAATATTAGCTAAAAGCAAACACCATCTTTATCTTTCCTAGATCTGCTGGTGAGTGTTTACTCAAGATCAATTAAAATAGCTATTGTGTTCTCCAAGAAGGGTGTGCATATACCCTCTTGAAGGGTTCCAAAAATATATTGGGGAATAAGAAGTCAGGGATGTTGTTGAGAATTATCTTGAGATTAGAAAAGGAGGAGTAAAAGATGCAATGGCATCTGGAGCAGGGTTGGAAAGAGAGGCTATGGCTGGAGCCAGGGAAAAAGCAATGTTTAGCAATGGGAGTGAGGTGGGAAGGGAGGACAGCTTCTTGGGGGAAAGGAGAAAGAATAGGTGAAGTAATGACTTTTTCTTTGTTGTCGTTGGTTGTTTTTCAAAAGAGCTAAGGATTTCCAATTCCAAAATTACAATTTTAAGCCAAATTAGTTATCCTAGTTTGAGTGTCTCATTTCAGGTAAATAGTGACAAGTGTTAGGAACTGAGAAATTAAGTGAGATTCTGATGTTGGCTTTCTGGACATCTCTTTCAGATTTTTGGTCAAATCCTGCTCGAGCAGACCTCTTCAGGCCTTAGGGATTTTAAATATAATTATTGTTTGGATGAAGCTTCCGAAACTTCTGCTTTGAAACTTTGTTATGCATCTCTTAATTCAAATCACTTAACTGTTTTCAATCTTGTTTACTTCTTTACAGCTGTTAACACAATAGGGGAAAAGCTTCCAAGGAATGACTATTGATGTCCGAGGGAACCTAGATCCTAATTGCAGAACAATTGCCATGATGTCATGTGCAGATTTTATACGGTGTTCACAAGCGGCTGGTTACAAACAACTGCAGATTGCATAAAATGCCTGTAAAGGTTTTGTTCTACGTGTAAAGCTGCTGTTACACTGTTGAAAGCTTGTGGATGTAGCTGTCTGTGTATACTGTTTAAGTGAATTCTCATAACATGAAATCAACTTACTTTGTGGGAAAAAAAATGCTTTTGCCAATATGTTTTTCATCATTCATACGCTAAAAGCAAGCACAGCTCTGAAAATGTGGTTATATATGATGATAACAAAAGCAACTCTCATCTATGCATTTGAATACCAATATTTGGCATAATTTTCAAGAAGTTATACTAGCAAAAGTAGTTCTTGCCAGATTATTATGTGTAGCATAAATGTTAGCCTTGCCTAAAATTTTCCTGTAGGAGACAGTCTCGCGGATGAACGTGATCATTCTGGTAAAGATGGAAACGCAAATTTAATTAAAGATTGCATTTCTTACTGTGAAATGTCAAAGTACTTTGCTATCTTTCTGATTGTGAAGTTGGTAACTAGGGATAAAAAATAAATGTCAGGAAAAATAAAGGTATGGTAATTTTATGCTTCTAAGGGTATTTATAGAAATGTTTTCATTATAAAATAAATGTATGTATTTTTATTATTCTTGAAAATAATTATCAAGACTGGTCAACTGAATATTCTGCTTTTTGCTTTCCAGAAACCAGCAAACATTCTGGTAATGGGTGAAGGTCCTGAAAGAGGAAGAGTCAAAATAGGTAAACATTTTGAGACAATTTCATTGCACAGCTAAGGAATTACTTAAAAAATTGTATCTTCACTGTAAGATAGAAACAAATCTTCATTATTCTTTGAGTGCATGTATGCACAACATCAGTTCAATTTTAAATCCCATTCACTGAGTTTATAAGTTTAAGTGATTCCAACCATATTATTCGACGTTTATAAAGCTTGCCAAGGATATTTTGTGAGATAAAAGCATTTGTAAGAAGCAAGAAAGTAATAAGCACATAGAACAATGACCATGGCCAAGGTTCTTTTGACTTCTACTACGAGTAGTTAGTATAACGTTGTTACTTATAAACTGTATTTGTTCTTAGTTATTTTTATATAAATAATATCAATGCATGTGTTTGTAGAGGTCCAAAGGTTTGCTATGCAAAAGGTTATTCGGCATCAAGGTGGGAAACACATGTAACTGTGATGGTCTTTATCCCAAATCTAATTACCTGTGCAGATCATAAGCCTTAGTCATGTGGATATAAACTTTTTTTTAATAAAGCCATGTGGCATTCATCAGGAAAGAAGTAATATACTGGAACCTCTTTTCTATCCATTGACTCTTGTTGTATTTGAAAATGTTCAGCTATCCATTTTTGATTCGTATGCTTGTATTACTCTGGGTAACTGCAAGAAAATTATACTTGGTATTTCATAACTTTGGAAGCAGAAAGATTTAGGTGAGTTTGTGTAAATGATAACTTTCAAACTTGGATTAAAATGTGTGGTTTTGAACATACGCGCAAATTTTGTACTTTCCCATCTGGCATGTCTTAATTTTACTTACAAGGTTGTTTCTAGAGAGAATTTTTGAGTTATATAAAATGAATGCTTACATTTAAAATACACCTCTGTAGGAGTGTGCACTCCCTGATTTCAGTAATTCCCAGTTAAAAACTCTTTCCTGATTCTGGAGTTCGTTCCTCCAAATCAAGTAGGAAAAATACTTTTCATACTTGGAAAAATAGTGCAAAACAATCTACACTGCAGTCGTTTTGGTTTTGCACTTTGGGTAAATATATAGCAGTCACAAAGGCTCACAGTTTTGTAAACATATTTAAAAATAAAAGAGAAAATGTACATTAGAGACCCACTACTATTGACTTTAGTTAACTAGGTTTCTGTTACAGTTCTATTTAAATGAATAGGCATCTGTGTTATATAAACTTTTGCAGTACCATAATGAAAAGACCTAAAAGTCAAACATCATCCTTCATAGCTTTATAAATGAAGTAAATGCAATTTAGCCTTAGATAAATTTGGCCCAGTATTGTTATGAGTAACTTGTTGCTTTCTTAGAAACTTTGATTTGTAAGTTTTAATGCTTTTGAGCTTTTGTTATAATTGCTTTTTGGCAATACTGTTAAATTCTCATTTGTTTTTATTAAAATTTTAATGTTCTTTTTTTTTCTTTCTTCTCCTCCCCTAGCTGATATGGGTTTTGCAAGATTGTTCAACTCACCTTTGAAGCCATTGGCAGACTTGGATCCAGTTGTGGTGACATTCTGGTATAGAGCTCCAGAGCTGTTACTTGGAGCCAGACATTACACAAAGGCCATTGGTAAGTTCTGTGTAAGAAGGAGGTTTACCTCTTAAGTTTTGTGAAGGAGGGTAGCATTATAGTAGATATGATGATCAACTGACCAGCTAGGTTTTTTTTTTTTTCCTGAAGTAGCAGCAGATGATGCATGATCCAATCCATACAAGATTAATCCAAATTGAAACTTGGGGGACTGTGCTTTTAATTTTCAGTATGAGTTAAGGTTAATGTTAGACATTTTGAATGTGTTGTTTGTTTTGTTTTTAAAAGAAAAATATTCTTTGCATTGGTTTACGTGTTTTTCTGATACGGACTCAGAAGTCTTGTAATCTTGTAAACCTTCAAAAGGGAAAGAGCTGTGATTGTTAAAGTGGCGTTCTCCTAGGGTGCTTCATGTCTTGATAAGGAGAGGGCAGTCTCCTGCACCGTGTACAGTCTGCAAATCATTCATTCCTGACGACTTAGGAAGTTCCATATTCAGGAAATGATGGTGGCCAGGCTCTTGTCTTCCTTCCCCCTTAGTAAATTTCATAAGCACAATCAGTCTTGATGCCTAGCTGTTTCGAATAAAAACACTGAGATGCATGGGAGGTATCCTGTCTGCGTGATTAGGTTATATATTGAAGAGAACTGCAAAGGAAATGGCATCCCTCTGTTAAAGGGGTTAAATTGTTCCTATGTGTATAGACGGAGCTTTCTTGGCAGTTGCAGGCATTCTCCTGTTATAGAAGTTTTCGGTGATGCTATGTGGGCCTTCATTCAGAAAGTTACAAAACGCTGTGTTATACTAGCATCTCAGTTGAATGTTCATTCGGGTGGACCAGCGCTTTTAATTAAGTCTCACAGTCTGGCTTTTTCAAATAACTCCTGTTTATCAAACTATCGTATACAGCAAAAGGTTTAAAAAATGAATGAACTGTCACATGGCTTCTTTGATGAGGATTTGCACTTCACGTTTCTTTATTGCTCTTCTCTCCCATTTGGAATCCTCCAATGGAGGAGGATCTGAGTTGGGCAAAATGCTGCTTTGCTTATTGATCTTGCTTTGAATGTGCAGAAACTGTTAAGGGCAAAAAGACTTGTACGTAGCTCTGTGGAGGATATATACATCCAGTCTTGCAGGAACATAACACGCATTTCTATCCTTGGACAAAGGTTGTCAGCATCAGAAAGCCAAAAAGTTGGTGTTTATATGCTAGTGTTCCTTTTCATCTGCTGAAATGGAAAAGCATAACTCTTCAGCTGACAATGTCTACATTAGCAAGTAGTGTGGCACAACAGAACTGCATCTCTAAAGCAAAATGGTACTGAAAACCTAGCATCCACATTATACGTGTTTTGGAGAAAGGGGAGTACTTCGGGCTTTCTCTGGCCTGGTCCAGTGGACCAGTGCTCATTAGTGGCTGATGCACACATTTTGATTTAGTTTAATCCCAAAGGAATTTATTTTGTGTACTCTGAGAGAACTCTGCAATGCTGCAAGCTGAAGTGTCATAAGTACTGGACAATCTGATCCATTTCAAAAGCAAACTCCTTGTCCCAGGTAAAATACTAGTTGCAGATAGATTCAGTCAGGTTGAAAGAGACCTTAGGAGGTCTCTTGTCCATCCTCCTCTTTAAAGCAGGGTCCACTCTGAATTCAGACCAGGCTGCTGAGGGATTTGTCCAGACAGGTCTTGAAAACCACTTAGAACAAAGATTCCACACCCTCTCTGAATGACTTGTTCCAGTCCCAAATCATCGTCATAGTGAATTTTTTTTTCCTTATACCTAGTCAGAACTTCTTGTTTCAGTTTATGCCTGTAATCTGTCATTCTTCTGGTGTATACCCCTGTAAATAGCCTGGCTCCATCATCTCTGTCACCTCTCCGTAGGTGTTGGGGGGGGCTGCTCATAGGTTCCTCTTCAATCTGAACAACGCCGTGTCCCTCAGCATCCTCTCGCAGAGCAGGTTCTCCAGCCTCTGACTATTCTGGTGGCTCTCCACTGAACTTGCTCCAGGTTAGCAAAGTCTGTCTTGTATTCAGGTCCCCAGAGTGGCCCAAATGTGGTCCAACAAGTTCTAAGTAAAGGGGAGTAATCGCTTCTCTCAGTCTACTGGTTGTGCTCCTGTTGATACAGGCAATACATCCTATTGATGCTATTAGTCTTCGTCACTACCAGACTGGCTCATGTTTCACCTCATGTCCACTGGAAACCCCACATCCTTTTCTGCAGAGATATTCTCCAGCCAGTCAGTCCCCAACCTGAAGCATTTCAGGGGGTTAGTCTGTCATGGGTGCTGGAGTTTGTATTTGTCCTTGTTGAATTTCATTAATTTCCTGTGGCCCATTCCTCCTACCCATCTAGTTCCCTCTGGATGTCAGCTCTACCCTCAAGCATATCAACCGTTTCCCCAGTTTTCCCTCATGCAGAACTTGATGGGGGATGTTCCAGGTTCTCCTCCTTGGCATTGGTAAAGATACTAAGTTGGATAGGTCTCATAGGCCTCTGTGGTACTTCACTTGTAATCATCCTTCAGGTTAGAGTATAAACTGTTAACCACTGTCCTCAGACCCTGATGATCCAGATAATTTTTTCTGAAGCCCACGGCCTGTGTTCTGCTACTAGCTGTCGCTGCTCCATGGTTTCGTGGTTGTTACAGCCAAGAATGACGTTGATTATCACATCCCCAACCAGTTCCTCCTTATACCTGAGTAGCAGCTCTGAAAGATGACACATGTAGTATCTGTATGAAGAAATTTACCCCAACATCCTCCAGAAACCTTTGCAAGGTCCCTGAGGTGACCCTGTTCATGTCTTGTTTATTCTCCATGATGATACGGCGTCTGTTCACCTCCTCCCACAGCTCCTTTTGCTGGTGTCACAGTACCTCAACCAGAATGTGTCTCCCGCTGCGAGGCCAGTGTCACCCTGCAGCCAGAGTCCTGGGTGGCAGCATCCTCCCTTGAAGCTCTGTCTCAGTTTGAAGCCTCTGATTTCCCAGGGTATCTTCTCCCATGGGTACTGGGGATGGAGCCTTGTAGTGTCCCCCCCATGGTTGTGGCACAATCCCATGTTGTCCGAAGCAGACTCATAGGGCTGGCTTTGCATCTGCCTTCTAAAGTCTCTGTTTGCTGCACTCTGCAGTGGGTGGAAATAGTTACTAGAAGTGTTTAAAGAAAATATCAACAGGATTACCTTAAACGCCTGTAAATTAGATGCTTAAATTGCCCTGACTATGTTGATTTGTAAAACACGGATGTGAGCGGACCAGATCACTGAGTGACCTGCCTGCGTGGTACTTAAGGCAAGTAAGGGAAGTTGCCTTAACTTGACAGTTACCTGTTTTTGATAGATAGCATATTGTTTGCAGATTTAGGTGAGCGATATGTACCGTTATCTCAGGATATCTCTTTGAAGTACGAATTAGTATAATGCTGTTGTTTTTTTAATTATGTCATAAATTACTTGGCTCTTGCCCTGAGGGATCTGTAGTCTGTACTAAAACATAGACAGGGAGTCCCCATGGAAGTTTAGAGGATGATGCTGCTTCAGAGAGATCTGGTTTTGCTAGTAGTTTATTATTTTGAGGCTTTTATTTCTTGTATCAGACCCGCACTGGTGAATCCCCAGGAGGGGTGTGAATGGGTCGTGCAGTACCTGGTGCGCAGTGTGAGTGCCGAGGGCTCTTGAAAAGGTTTGGGCAGCAAAGTAAAAAAATATGGAAACGAAAACACAGAAAGTTGCAAGGTGAGATTTGTAGGCTGAGTGAAGGATTAGAAGAGCATGTGACTGAAGAGAAGAGAAAAGAATAAAGGTACCTGGAGGTGATCTGTGTGCAGCTTTAAGGAAGAAGTGGGTAACGAAATGACAGTGGTGATGTTCATGCAGTTTATGAGTCCAGTCTTGTGTTTTGCTTCTAGCATTACATGCACTTAAAAAAAGGCAATCTTAATGAGCTAAGCATGCTAGTGAGAGTTTAAGTTGAATGCTAATGTTCTTGGCAAAGGACGCAACTCTTAAAGCTCTCTCTTAAATCTCTGTGCAAGAAATACAATTTTCACGTCTCTTAATATTACATAATTCTCAGGAGCCCTAATGTGTCGCTTTTAGTAATAACTCATAAATTATATAAGATTCTCACTTAACTGCTCTTCAGTTGGAAATAATCATTTAGAAGAAAGGTGATTAGATACAGCAATTTATGAAAAAGGAAATGACAGGCTGTTTGGTATAGCTGCTTATTTTCTGTAGCTATTTTCTTATACAAAATTATATATTATATAATAGGCTTAATTAGTAAATATCAATAAAGTCAGGCTAAAAGCAATGTCATGCCAGCTTCAGTCTGTTCTCTTCCAATTTTCTCATTGTGAGAAATATTTGGATTTGAATTTACTAGGAACGCATTGTCATCAGTTCTCTACTGCAACGCACTGAACATTGTCCAGCAGTTGCTACATAATTCAGATGTTTGCTTAGCTTTTTACTGGCTTAGTCTTGCTTTTATTTTTTTTAATAATATATTTTCTGTGTTCTATATCTAATACTTCCATCCTTATCTTAGCTTCATATATAATGTTAATTCTTTGCAGTGTATTCATAATATTCTGGACACTCTCTACTATAGTGTCCAAATTTTTTTGTTCTTGTAACAAAGCAAGGCTACATTCTGGGGGTTTAACGTTGGGGGAAAATTGGACTAATTGCAGTCTGTTTAGAAAGAACTATGTATTACACAAAACAATATATAGGCATATTTCATTATTTCAGAGAGAGTTTTTCAGTGACGTTTCCCCCCTTATTTAATTTGTTCATTCAGAGTAATGAAATATTCTATTTTTCATTTACTTGCAGAACAAATAGTTGTTCATCACATATATAACCTCATGTTTTAAGGAAATACAGGAGTCAGGAAAATATTGTTGCTGAAAAACAGAAATAGCTTTTGCTTTCTGCGTGTTAAAAGGATAGTAAAAAGCCCATGTTAGGGTTTCATGGGGAATAATATTTAGTTTAAAATCTAAACCCTACTTGTTAATAAAGTTTCCTATATAATCTGTTTACCATAGTTACGTATGTTACATAGTTACAAGCAACTAACCTACGAGATGAATGCAAATGGGGAAAATGGTGGTGTAGAAGCAAAAGGTCACTTTCTGTTCTGTTACTGCAACAGAAATCTGTACTAAATTTATTGTAGCCTGTGGAAGTTGGTCTGCATTTCTAGCACCATAAATTAAAAGCAGAATCTGTTCCCTTGTGTTCATCGATCCTAATACTCCAGCAAAGAAGTAAAATATGTAAATAAAAGTAACTTGAACAAGCTTCAGGTAAAATCAAGTAACTGCAAACATGTAAAATGCTTGCGATCATGAAAACGTTAATAAAATTGCTGAATTTATAGAAAGTCTCCAGCACAACAGAAAATGCGTTTATACTCAGAATACTAAAGAAACAAGGTTGAAGTAAGTGGCAAGGTACAGTGCTCCTTTCATTGACAGGCAAAGACTTCTGCACTATAATTTTAAGGAAAGTAAAGGAAATGACTGTGGCAAAATGAACAAAAAGGTAAGCTGACTTTCAGCTTTAAAGGAGACATCAATCAGATTTTTTTTCACTCTGGGAACATCAACATAGAAAACAATATTTTAGTAAAGTAAGTAGTAAGAACTCTTTTTCATCATAGATTTTTAAGAAAGCGTATGATTCATTCTCGGGCACCTTGTAGCATAATATCAAGGAAATAGCATAATTAACAGAATCACAGAATGGTAGGGGTTGGAAGGGACCTCTGGAGATCATCTAGTCGAACCCCCTGCCAGAGCAGGGTCACCCAGAGCAGGTTGCACAGGAACGTGTCCAGGTGGGTTTTGAATGTCTCCAGAGAGGGAGACTCCACCACCTCTCTGGGCAGCCTGTTCCAGTGCTCTGCCACCCTCAAAGGAAAGAAGTTCCTTCTCATGTTTAGGTGGAACTTCCTATGCTCAAGTTTGTGCCCGTTACCTTTTGTCCTGTCCCCAGGCACCACTGGAAAGAGCCTGGCCCCATCCTCCTGACATCTACCCTTTAAGTATTTATAAGCATTGATAAGATCCCCCTTCAGTCGTCTTTCTTCCGGACGAAAAAGACCCAAGTCCCTCAGCCTTTCTTCATAAGAGAGATGTTCCAGTCCCCTAATCATCTTGGTAGCCCTTTACTGTACCCTCTCCAGCAGTTCCCTGTCCTTCTTGAACCGGGGAGCCCAGAACTGGGGCTTGTCTTTTTAACAAGTCCTGTTAAGACTTGTTTTTAATCAAGTTGCAGCTTGTATAGTTAGCAGTGCTATAAAATAAGAATGTGTTATCTTACCTCTATTTACCAGTTGCCTTAGTTAAAGAAATAGTGTATTTGATAAACAGCATCAAATGGCTTATAGTATTTTTAGATGGTTTGGATTTTGTTGGTAAAAGAGTTTTTTAAATTGATCATTCAACCACCCCAATAAGCAGGGCTAAAAAACTGTCCTGCACTGAAAAAAGATGAGATTATTTATTGTAAAACAATAAATCTGAGAACCTGAGAAATCTCTATTGCTTAGTTTCTTCTCTTGTCTAGGTTATAAGTCAGCAGGAATGTCAGAAATGGCCATGTGGCAACCGCATTTACCAACCCGAACAAGATTTAGGTATAGAGAAACTGTAATTTAAAGCTTGGGCAGTGCACTGTCACCTCATTCTATTTCCAGACTAGCATATGGTTGTGGAAGCTGGAAACGTGTGAAAGGTATAAGGAGATATCAAAATGCCTTTGAAAGCAAATGTCACAGGAAAATATTAGGTGTATCAAAGGGAATGAATTTATAATGAATGCTGGGATCTGTCAGAGTTTCAACAACTCCATTCGACTTTATGCAGGAAAAAAAGAGGGGGAAGTATCTGGGGTGTATTATGTAGGATTTAGGATGGAAATATGTGCATATGTGTTCCATATTGCCTATGCAGCGAGTCCCACACGTTCCGAGTACATCAGATGTCCTTACTGTGCGCGCACAGATTGTTGGCACGTTGGCCGGGCTGTGGGGCCTCTGGAAATCTTGGACCGATGCCTAAAGCTCTTCTGGTCTCTTGTTCTGGGAGGGTTGGGGGGAAGGAGGAAAAATAAGACCTATCTGGAAAATCTGCTAAACCAGACTTTACAAATGGGGCCAACCAAAAGATTGAAACGTCCTTGGGAAAGATGCACAGGGGGTTTCCCCACCTGTGGTCTGTGGAGCCATGGGAGTTATGTAGACTGCTTTTAAATATCCATGAGAGAGAGTTAGGAAAAGTAAACCTACAGTCGGTCAGCTTCTGTTTGCCACATAGGGATCCACAGTCCTGTTTGTTAGAGATTTTGATTTGAGGGGAAGGGGTTGTGAAATAAATAGAAAAGAAAAGTTAGAGGAGTTGGGAAAATATTCATTTATGCACTCTGAAAAGAAAAACTCAGGCTGCACTAGGAAGGGAGCCTTGTTCATGCCCTGGGCAATGTTATATGACATGGGAAGTAATTGGATTCAGATGATATTTTGTGGTAAACTTCTTTTGGCATGTGGTAAACTTTCTTCATGTTGATTATCACGGTTATTCTCATGCTTTTTCTGAGAGGCAAAATATTTTAATACCAAAGATTAATTGTTGCTTTCTTATCTAGTTATTGCAGGTGCTGGATGATTTACTGCTGTTTTTTCCTCTCACTTGACAGTCATCTCTAAAATACTATACATGCACCTTTTTTGAGAGAAGAAACATTTGCTACACTTCACAATCTTATCACTGCAATCACCTAAGAAATGTAAAGTTTTATAAAGGATTATTAGGCCGCTTAAATAGAACGTTTGAAGACTACATTAATTAGTATTTTGGGAAACCTGAGATGCTGACAGGAACTCAAGGAATATTGTCCACGGCATTGTTATACGCTTTAAAACATTAACTGTTTTGAGATCTAGCATACTAGTTCCTGCCTTTTTCTAACTCCTGTATTGCTCTGGCTTCTTAAATATGTTGATGTCTGGAGATTAGCTAGTGACTGGTGGCCATTTTCAGCTCTGAAGAGTCTGAGGTGTGTTGGAGCGTGTACTAGCTTAATAGTCAGTGGAATGAGAACAGTGCAGCAGGTCAGACCTGTCTCTGCTGTTGTAAAACCAGTGGAGGTACTCTAATTTGTCTCTTGGAACAGTAAGCTGTGTCTCAGGAGATTTGGATTTAAATACTGATTCAGTCTGAAGTGGTGTATGTAGCTTACAGCATGTCATTTAATCCATCCTATGTGTTGTTTCATTATCTATAAAGTATTGTCCTGAAGATGAAATCAGTTAATGATAATAGGGAGCTTCAGTACAAGTGTGTTATGAATTTTTTGTGAACTCAGTGAATGGATTAATTTGTCTAAGAACCTGGAATGTCACTTAGCATCTGCAGTTAGCTTGAGAAATATATGCATTCTGGATGTTAAAAAAGAAAAGGAAAACAAAACCACTGAATCATCAATCACAACTAGAATCTGCTAATTGCCGTGATTTAGACTGCTCTGTAAATTAACCTATAAACTTCCATTCCTGGTCACCCAATACTTTTTCATATGTTTGTGATTCTCTCCTCGTGCAAAACATATGAAGGGAAGAAGCAGGTGCTTTTGCCTCTTTATTCAACATTTTGGCACATTTGATATTGTGTGATGATGACTATGACTTAACTGTGTATGGATTATTTTAGATCAGGAAAAAGAACATAAAACTACTCAGAAGGCAGAATATCCTCTATAGTAATAGCTTTGTGATTAAAACCCACTTTGAACAAGAGGTGCCTTCAAAAATCTGTCTATGCTAGCCCCATGTACATCAAAAATCATCAGTGATTTGTGGGCTGAAAACCCCTCCCTGCTGGTAATAGTCTTAGTTCCATGTCTTTGTCCTTCTAATCATTTTTCCCTCAGAGTATCAGTTTTGTGTTCTTCCCAACTGTTAATAACTATAGGGCCTCTTATATGAGAAAGCTTTTCCTTCCTTAGTATCTCACTAACTTTGCCCTTTACCAGGCAGAAGAGCTTTGCAGCAGCAGGATTGATTCTCTAGCCTCCCTGAGCAACCTACGCTGTGAACTCAGTTCAAAAAAAAAGACTTAGGAAGTAAGGCAGGAGTTTTTCTTGTAATGTCTGTTATAGCCCAGAGCAAGTAATAGATTCTAACGTGGAAATGGAACAGGAATGATGACATGAGAAAGCAAGACTCAGCATTTGGAGAAGGTTAGGAGATGCATTTTGCCCACTTTCTCTTCATGCTCAGTTCCATCCTGTACATGTCAGTTGGGGATATATTGTGATTCTTTGCGATGTACTATGAATACGTTGTTCCTTTTATATATGAGCAGGTGAATGGTTTGGTGCAGAGTTGAATTTCCGTCTTAGAGATGTTTGATTTGGCTTTATTTTTTAAGGCTTCCTTTACAAAGCAGTGAACTAAAGGCTGATTTTGTTTTCTTAAATGAAACATGAGGTTGATATTTAAAGATCTAAAAGATGATCTGTTATAAAACCTGCTTCTGTAAACGCTTTACCCTAGTTAACTAGTGCAGTAATGAGGAATTTCAGTGTCCTCTATTTACTACCATATCTAAAAATGTTCACTCACAAAAGTTGGTTTTGGTTGAAAACCAAGTACCTACTATCATAATACAGGGCATGCTTCTGGTGCAGAGGAATTTTTTTAGCTAATCCATCAGTTTGATCTTCAGGCACAATTATTTCAGTATTATCAACTGAAGCATTCAACACTACAGCACTGATTCAGTAGAATGGCTTATTCTCAGGACAGGTGGGATGGCTTCACAAGTAGACATTGTGGCAGTAGCTGTGACTGACAACAGAATTACATTTCACAGCAGTTTATTTCGTTGCCTATCCAATAGATTTGCTTATAGTTATGTAGGGTTTATTCTCAGTGCCTTATTAGAAATACTTGTAAGGCTGAACTCCTTAGTAACAGAAACGTTAAGATATTGTAAAGCACTCTGTTTAGGAGGACTAATAAGCCTCTCTGTGCTAAGATGCAGGATTTCTTCATGTGCATTCCTCTCAGACTAAAATAAGGTAGACATCAAAAGCTTTAATAACTCCCAGAAAAGACTGTCATGGCTTCTGAATTGGAACAGGCCAGGAAAGTACTCTTCACACATGTTCCTTGTTATAACTTAATCTACCAGATCGCAGGCCTTTTGCTCACCTTATGTTAGCTCTGAAGGTGTTGACATGTTGGACCTAGTAAAAAGTTGTAATAGTTAATGACAGAAGCCAAGTGAGAGCACACAACAGTTTATAAACTCGTTGTCTCTCTTCATTTAGCATGGTCTTAACCTCCAAAGAGCTCCATTGTGTACAGAAAAGCTGTTTTGTTAAAATATTCTGCATTTAATTAGGGAAAAAAAAATGTTTTTCCCTTTCAGAGAATATATACAGCTCACTTCTCATTTGCTACGGTTCAGAAGAGCACAGAAAGTGGTAACAATTCTCTAATATGCTGTGCTATTTGTACAATACAGTTTGTACGATATTGGACACTTACCTGCACTGATGGAATAAGATGGGGGGGAAAATGGAGGAGGAGGGGGGAAATTAATGATAAAGCACCATAATTAGTAATCAGGAGTTCCTGGTCCTATGATCATAGGATAATGTCAATAATTTTTTTTTTTACATTTGATAAAGTGAAAATGCAAAGCTGTAGATGTTCCTTGAAAAGCTTTGCAAATTTTAGCAAACAGCCGCATACGTATCTTGGCTTTTCTTAATTCTTTAGTCATTACGGGAGGAAATGGTAGCAATTTCTGTATCAGACCTGCATAATACTTTGCGGTATAAAAGAGACTTGTGACCTTTGCAATGAGAAGCTTTCATACTTCCTTTACTTGCTGCAATTGTTTTGATATTTGGTAGGGGGAAGTAGCCCTGAGGCTACAAAGCTGCCTTTTGTGTCACCCATTACATTCCTTGTGCTTTTGATGAGTTGTCACTGAAAGAACATTTTTCTTTTTACTTTTGTTTCCGTGAAAAGCTTTGGCAGCCCGCCAGAGTACCTCTTGGACTTTCTGAGGTATAAGCACTGCTGTTGCTGGAACAAAAGTAGCAGTATGTTCTTTACTACATCTTGGAGATACTGGATTTGGCATAAAAATAATAGCCCTCTGCCATCTCTGACGCATCTAAAGGCTTAGGATTAGGGAGAAAATGAGGCTGTAACACACTTTCCTTGCCAGAACTCAGATCGTGTTCCAGTGACCTAATTCCCTGCCCTGAAACAACATCACCTGAGGCTGGAGCCCACCCCAGTTTCTGGAAGAAGAGCTTAGAGAAGAAAGAAGATGGAACCATGGCTCTATTCTGCATTCATGCAGCTGTCGCTCTATTCTGTCTCTCAAGGATGTTAGCCTGCTCTACTGCTAGCTAGTGTAGTTAATCTGTAGTTTATACAGTAGTAGTCTCGGAGACGCAACTGAAGAGTTGAAGAATTGCTGATGAAAACATGGTATATAGGATTTGTGGAGGCGAGGGGGAGTGCTTGGGAAGACAGGCACTAAAAATCCTTACAAAAGCAGTATAATGTTGGTAAAACTTTAGTTCTCATGTTCTACGGTACAATTGTTAAGGTTGTATTTTCCCTGCCTTGAGGATTCCTTTCTTCTTCAGTACATAGGCTGCACAAGGGAAATATAAGGTTGCATATAGAACCATAAACCTGGAATTTCCAAGTTCTGTAAATTAAAGATTTAAGTTCTTTAGCAGAGTTTCTTTGTTTACAATCATATTTTTTCTGCATGAGAAGGGCTACTTAAGGCCTGTGGTCCTATTGCCACTCCCTGTATTAAATCTATTCTACCTGTGTTGTCAAGCTTACCACAATAATTTAAATGTAATATTGCAAGCTAGATAATGTGTCTAGTCCACAGCAGAAGTCTGAAATCATATGATTCAGGATCTTCATTTAATGCTGATATACTGAGGAATAGAAATTTAAGTGGGAAAATAAATATTAGACAACCTAAAATAATTCTGTTTAGAGAGAATGAAGAAATTCTGGCCCACTGAAGCCCTGTAGAAAATTACATTTTATTTTGGTGAACTCAGAATTTCAGTCAAATTTCAAAATTTTTAAGGTGTAGTAAATTAAATTCTTAGTACAAACATGAGAAAAGGGCAGCTTAGTTTAAAAGGCTAGGATGGAGGCATACAGGTAAAAAAAAGTGTGAGGATAATAGATGTCATGACTGATTTGAATTAATGTCGTTTTGACTTTAGAAGTTTTGACTTAACTCTACATCATGGCACAGGAGATTACACGGTCTTGAAGTAAAACATTGCTCTTAGATGCGCATTTGTCTGACACTGAGCGTTCTTCAGATTAGAGAGGTATTTTTTCTGTCTGCAGAACATTCATTTTGTGACTCTACAGCATAAACTTCTGTTTTTCGGTAAGTTCTGTTGCGATGCTGTTTGTTAAAGATCGGTAAACATTGCGTCACTCATTGATGAGTGATAGGAAATTTCTGACCCCTGGCCCACTGACACCATTTCTTGCTTCCCCGTGAAAAGTCTGTCACATGTAAATGTTTGACCCCATTCTCAGTTCTTCATAGAAAGTGTCAAATTTAAAAGGCCGGTAGCCACTTCTTCCTTGACCTCTGTCTTGCTGACTAAAGTTTAAATGAAGCATATAAAAATTGAGACCTTAGTGTATGAAAGGGAAGACCTGTCCCTTGTGTCTGTGTGTGATAGCAACAGGTATGTTCTACTCACCTTATTGGACCAAAGCAATGAGAAATTCCCCTTTAAAGAGGAATATTACAATAATAATAATTAAAATAATAATATATTTTAAATCTAATTTCTAGGTATTTAAATCCAGTGTAAAAATTAATAAACTCTTTTTCTATGTCATCTCTATGCTCCTAGGTCACTGTGTGTATAGAGATTCCAGATAAGTTTAGAATCTGCTGCTCTACGCAGCATGAGACACGGGATTTTCTTATAAAGAGGTTATACCTTTGGTTAGACCAATTGGTATTTATTTGAAAAAAAAAAAAAAAGAGACACATGTTTGCTTGTGCAGCCACCTTTTTGGTTTTCAGTATGTTGGTGCATTTGTTGTCCTTGCCTTGATTTGCACCAGGAGGGGTTTAGATTGGATATTAGGAAAAATGTCTTCACTGAAAGGATTGTCAAGCATGGGAACAGGCTGCCCAGGGAAGTGGTTGAGGCACCATCCCTGGAAGTATTTAAAAGACGTGTAGATGTGGTACTTAAGGACATGGTTTAGTGGGACTTGGCAGTGTTAGGTTTATGGTTGGACTCGATGATCTTAAGGATCTTTTCCAACTTAAATGATTCTATGCTTTGAAAGGTTTGGTGAATCTTACATAAACATTGTAGCTCTTTATAGGTAACCTGCACTGCCTTGTTTGGGCTAAGGCCATGCTAACTAGCTTTTAGTTAACCTGGTTGTTGCATTAGCCCTTGGTGGACATAGAAAAGCGGTATTCTGGCGTCCATCCACTGTTTGCTTCCTTTACCAGCATTCAGACATGTCCTAGAGTTTAGACTTTGTGTTTAAACCAAACCAAAAAAAAAGCAGGTTGGTTGAAGCTGCTAGACCAGACTCACTAATGATGAATTCCACAGATAGATTGCAGCTTCTCCCATTCTTAACTTGCTTTCTTTAACAGAATTTTATTAAAGAATTATATGAAGCTAAGAGCTTGTTTATGTATTTCTTTTCTTGGATATAGTTAAGAAGCATAAAGTATTTTGTCTTGGACTATGTGCTGTCTTCAGTGAAGCGTTGTAGTTAATATGCATGGGAAAACATGTTTCATTATGAGAATCAAGACTATTGCTCAATAAATTGTCTTATTGTCTTAAACTGTCATAATATTCTTAAAGAATGTTTCCAAAATGTTGGAACAAATAAAGAAATGAGATTATTGTGCCATAGAAAGGAAAGAATACATGAGCATTTGTCTGCTTAATCAGCCCTATCATTAAAACAGCTATGTCAGCATCCTTTTGTACTTGCTCCTTGGCTACAGCGCTGAAGTGGAGCGGGGGGCACAGGATTTTCTGAGCTTTAGTAGCTGACCTATAAAGCTATTAGAGTCACAGGTTTTAAAACTGGGACATGGGCAGCCATACAAATATTCTAATAATCTGTGTACCCAGGCGTATATATGGAAAGTCTGTTTACCAACCACAAGTAACCATCTTTAAAAGGTTATTTTTTCCTTCTATAAAATTATTATGTAGTATTTGAGAAGTATTGTTACAGTGGAAGGATATTTCACTGATGAATTGGTTTGAATGGGACCTGAGCAAGCTGTTCGGTAGGGAATCTAGGGAAAGGAGTATGCTACAAAGACCTTCACTCCTACCCCCCTTTCCAGAGCCAGTGAGCAAAACTGGCTTGCATTCAGGTTCAGTGTAAACTTGGGGAAAGTGGGCAGTCTGGAAGTCTTGGAGTGCAAAGTAAAAAACAAACAAACAAACAAACAAAAAAAAAAAAAACCAAAAAAACCCAAAACACCCACACCACCACCAACAAAAAAAAACCCAAACCCAAACAGTAAAAGCTTTTACTGTGGATTGTTCCTGAAACCTAATGGTAGTAGAGGAAACTGTAGGAAACAGAACCATCCTTATAGGAATGGTGTGTATCACTCTGGTATATTCACTAGTATCCTCCCAGGACATCAGATGGGAAAACATTTAGTATCCAATGCAACCTTGGAGGACCTATATGGCCCTGTTGTCAGTGGTTCTGGGACATAACAAGTTAAAATGGATACTGTCTTTGGTTGCCTTTTATTTTTGGCTGTTGCTTTTAAACAGAAATGTTATTTGTAATGAAGTTGTTTTACAGCATCATAAGTTCCTCTTGTGCTAGAGGCAGATGTATACTAGATTAATAATGCACCGTAGTTGAAAAACAATGCTGATGTGTTTTAAGCTTTGCCTCTATAAAATGCCCACTTCTGAGGGGTAGTACTTCTTGGTACTATTTGGAATAGATGTATTAATGATTAATCTTTTTAGGGACCACAAACTGAAAACATATGAAATGGCACTGGGTAGGGAAATTGCTAATTATTGACACATTTTTCCACAGTTAGAGCTGAAGTTTGTATTTGATTGACTAATATGAACATTGTAGGAGATAAATACCTATTACTGCTTGTATTGATGAAGGTTTTAAACTTGCCAGAATGTAATGAGGCATTCCTGCTAGAAAAATGCCACATGTGGTAAATAATTACTGTAAATTATAAGTGTTCTTAAAAAAAAAAAGGGACTAGCCAAACTTGGCAGAAAAACATTAACTGTGAGAATGGTTTCAATATGTGCCAAGGATGTGTTCGAGATCAGGTTACATAAAAGTTAGATTCACGAAGGGAAGACCCTGACCTGCACGAACTGTATGGCTATAAGCCCTTTTCCAGCTGTTTAATCTTCACTTACGGAAATTAAAGCTTCAGGTTTTCTGTACTAAGTATTTTGGGTTACTTTAATATAAGTTTTTTGAAGCTGAAGAGTATCTGGCAAAAGACATAAAGGGTTGAACCCCAGCACTATGAACTATAATGACTGCTCAGAGCTAAAGTATTCTCATGCTTGACTTGTCCAGTTATGCCATCCCGTAGAAAATACAACAGCAGCTTGGGAGTTACCAGTGTTTATTCAGATGTAACTTCCAGTTGGTACAATGTCTGTCTTTCTGAATTCTCAAAGGGTTTAAAATGTGCTCTCTGTATTAATCACAGAGTCAGGCAGTGGGAACGCGCTGCCACAGTGCCTCTGCTCTCACATAGTTCAACTGATGAAGGAGAAACAGAGTTTTGAAGTTTGCTGTGTCACATCAGGGAGATTTCCCAGTTCAGCTTTGCTCCCAACAAGAATACTAGAGTGTTTTGTTTTTTTTTTTTTTTTTCTTTAAAAGGAAAAGGTCAGTCTGGATAGAGCAGTAATGAATAGGATAATGAGCAGTGGCCCAGCCTCTCCCTCACTATGTGCTGGACAGTGAGCGCTGCAGAGAGCCATGAAAACCAAGAGGGCTGCAACTCCTTTGGCCACTAGGTAAACCCCAAAAGGGTTTGCTATCTAGTATGAAAATGAGTGAATAGATACTGTTAAATGAAGATGCTATTCTTCAAATAGTAAGTAATTTCCATTCTGGAATAGATAGAATGCCTACTACCCAGGCAGGAATTGTGATTAATATGCTGCATTAGCTACTTGAGCAGATAAAATCTCAAGAGCTAAAGATCTTGTTTTCATGCAGATAAGGCTAATAAGAAAATCAAAGGAAGATAAAATTCTGAGAAAGTGATGTAATGCACAGAGCAAGTTATACCCTGTCGAAGCTGTGAAGTCTGAATGAAATGTTATCAGACTTTCCTGTAAAGAAAGTGGGGAGAAAGGCTTATAAATTGGGACACCCCAAGCACCACACCTGTAACATGATGGAAATGGAACTGACCTGTTTTGATAAACAGAGTGTGATGGGTCTTTTTTCATTCCCTACATAAAGAAAGTGGTACTTTTTTCTTTCTTCAGGAGGCTGTGTGTCTCACAGGCAGCATGGGCCAAACACCACCACTGACAGCAGGTGGGGTTTTGAGTCTCAGATTAGTTGCAACAAATGAGAGACTTCTCTTGGTGTTCTCTTTAGACTGACCCTAATAAACCAAACTCTAGTTAGGTAATTTTTAATCTCTTAGACCTATAAAATAGGGGTAAATTGTTTTCTGTATTTATGCTATTAAATTTGATAAAATCCAAAAAGTTTCCCAGGGTCATCTAGTTTAACCTCAGCTACTAAGCAAGTCTCCACACTTTTGTATTCAGCAGTCTATACTCATTATTCAGCTGATCTTAACATCTTTTTCCAGAGTTATATCCCAGACACGTGTTTGTCAATGTAGCAAAGCCATTTCTTTTTTGCTAGTAACCTTCTTCTCACTGACAAATCCACACTTTCATGTTTAGATGCAGAGTAAAGCATTCAAATCATACAGAACACTAAGATGGGTGGTGGTAGTAGTAACTAGAACAAATACATGTAGTTTAGAAATTTCTTCTCCTGTAAATGAAACTAATGTTCACAATAGATTTAATTTTGAAAAACATATTAATGGGAAATTTATGAAATAGAGGTTGTTATTTTCTTTCATTAAAACATAAGTGTATCATGCTGTTGTTTTCTGTATGTACATGAGATGTAGATGAGACAGTTCCAGTATTGTTCCAGTGGGAGTCAGTTGTCAAGTAGGATCTATTTTTTTTTTTTTTTTTTGAGTTTGGTAATCACTCTTCTACTCTTGATTCATATTAGGATGTGGTTTCTCCATTTTAACTAGTTTGCACTATTTGTCTAAACATATGAGTCATTAGTCTTTTCCTTCTTAGTATTTATTTGGTTAACAATTATCTGTTTGGAATTGTTTTGAAATACGTGATAGAACTTTTATTTCAATGTATTTTTATGGGGGATTTACGGTTTGGTTTTGATGGTCAGTTGAATGCCCTTTAAGCTATGTCATCAGCAAATAGTGTGTAGGTTTCTGCCATAATTGTTAATATGTTAAATGCTGGACTGCCACTGTACAACTTGAAACAGAATTTGGAGACTCTAATTTTGATTGAAAAGAATATATATATGCAGATTTTACCCTCTTTTATGTATTATATTAATGCATTATTTTTAAAGTACTGTAGGTAATTATACTGTGAGGCATTTTATATTACTGTGTTTATACAGGTTGTTAAGAAAACAAAAAGCAGAGTGATGAAGTACAATAAATTTGCATGAATTATCCTCCTCCTTTCTTAGATATTTGGGCAATTGGCTGCATATTTGCTGAACTATTGACTTCGGAACCTATATTTCACTGTCGTCAGGAGGACATCAAAACAAGTAATCCTTTTCATCACGATCAGCTAGACCGCATTTTCAGTGTAATGGGATTCCCTGCAGGTAATTTATTTTCATTAAAGCATCAAATGTAATGCTACTGAGTTGATTTTTATTTTTTTTTCCCCCTAAAGGAAATGACTAGTTGTTTGTATAGGTACGAAGAAGCTGTCAGTTTGATGGATTTGGAAATGCTGACAACAGTGGAACAATAGCACTGGCCAACAAACAGAAAGTCAAACAATTGCTGTAGTTATTTCTTCTTGTGTGTTACTTAACCTACACTTTCAGAATTGTAAATGCTTTCCTTTTTCTCCCCCACCAAAGATAAAGATTGGGAAGACATAAGGAAGATGCCAGAATATCCAACTCTTCAGAAAGATTTTAGGAGAACGACGTAAGTGATGATAATGCAACAATAGTTCAATCAATGTAGCAGATAGGCAGAAATTGGCTCCTATCCTCCAACTTTTTGGGCAGGGGATTTTGGAGTGTGTGAGTTCTAACGTTGTGACAGCCGTCCTATTTGAATTAGCTGTTTTGCTTGAATGGCGTTCTCGCTCCTAGCTGCTTATTAAAAGCATCGACTGAGTGGCCTCCTCATTTCTCTAGAAGGGGTCATCATAAGTACCATTTAATCTATGGCAGGCACAGACAAATGAGCTCGCTTAAAGCACTTGTATTAGCTGTTCAAGGTAACTTCATTAATTTTGTGTGAGAAGGAATAGGGAAGCACCTCCCTGGTGCTTTTGACCAGCAGATATGTGAAGACAGTAACGTAGCAGACAGAAATTTCTATGGAAGGTAACATGTTCAGTAGCTTGTGATGCAAAGCCTGTCTGGCATGTGAGAATTTTCCATTTTTAGTGTTTCCTGGTGCTTTGGCTAAATTAGTCAAGTAGTGGTTATAGATCAGAGGGTGTAAGGAGCAACACAGACTCTGTTGTAAGGCAGAGGACATCGATTCAGGAGTTTTGGATTCTGTTTCCAGCTCTGATGTGGATTCATTATACTGGCTTTAGGTGAGATATGAAGCTTATCTGTGCACGAAGCTTCTTTCTTTCGAAAATGGCTATAGATAACCTCTGGATTTGTAGACTAAAGGCAAGGCACAGGTCATATTTATTTGGGGCATTTTTGAGCTTGCAAATTATAAGGACTGTATGGTTTGCAGGTTGCTCTGCCTGCCAAATTGCAACTGGAAACAACTCAGCTGTTGTGCTGTTACGAACTGCTCTACACTTCCTGTGTCAGAGTTGCTTTAGAAAACCAGAGTATAAACTTCAGGATTACTTTCTCTGTCATATACCCATGTCAACAGTTTATCCATATGCTATAAAAGTTGCATGTTCCATAGAAATAATCTACACAGCTGATACTACTGCTATTAGTGAAAAGCACGCTTAGTGTCAACTGCTAGATAAATATCTGACAAGTTTTCTGATAGCCGTTCTTTTTACAGCTTACTTATTAAGGGCTGGTAAATGTTTTTATGATTACTTGGTACGGTTCCACATACTTGATGCTGTATAATTTTAGAAATGTCTTTGTTTAACTGTATTTTTCAGATATGCCAATAGTAGCCTCATAAAATACATGGAGAAACACAAAGTCAAGCCTGACAGCAAAGTTTTTCTTTTGGTAGGTACAACTTGAAAATCACTGTGATGATATGAATGAAAAGCATTTCTAATGGTAACACCTGTGTCTGTTCTTCTTTCTCATTTTAATGAACACCAATGTTGAAGAAAGCTGTTTATCACTGACTAGCCATTTTTGAGACGTGTTTTCTTCATATACGTTCAGGCTGAGCATGTGCTTAAAGTGCTGTTATTGAAAATATGAATGTCTTATCTAATTAAGACCTGCAAGGTGGTCGTATACCCAGCTTTACCCTTAGGTCTCCTGTGCAAATAGTATAGTGAGTATTATATATCCCTTTTTTCCATCTTGTTTCAGAAAGCTAAAGAGCTCCCAAGAGTTAAACGGTTTTGTGAAGAAAGGGAAGAGGAAAGGAGAAACTTAATTATTTCCTGTAGTAATTTTTTTTTCCTTCTTTTTTCTTCCCTCTGATGATAGTCCATCTCTGTTCTGTGGGTGATTCCAAACAATATCCCTAAACATGTATTTGCTGGTTACCTCATTGAGTCATTCATTGTAGGTGACTACAATGAATTCAACCCTGGGAAAGGGTTGCTCTGATACAGCATCATTTCTGGATGCCTTTGTGATGACTTAGTGCTGTCTAAATTTAGGAATGAGGTTCAAAGTGATTTTGCTAGTGCTGTGAACAGGGAGCCTCTGTAATGAGGCTGTTAGTGCAGCTTGAGTTCTAGTGATCTGTTTTCATCATTAGTTACAGATTCAGCCTAGCAGCCTTCTCTCTTGGTCCTGGAAAAGATTTGCTCTTTGACTTGTTAGTAGCTGCTGGGTGATGACTCAAATAGCTGTAGAAACAGAATAGGTTGGTCCCAAGTGGGTGGAAGGGAAGCATTCATGTAGGAAGTATGAGATTTCAAGAAAAAAATAATTGAAATTTCTTAAACTCAACTTACTAGGCACACATTGAGGAAGAGTCTAAGTGAAAAGATGGCAATTGTAAGAGACATCGTTAGTTAGCACCTGAATTTCCCCATTTTCCTACTAAAGGTGGAAGCTACCAGAAAGCCTAGTGGAAAGGCAAAGAAGCAAATGGGTTGCTGTCAGCTTATATGGCTAATTCATCAAGGCTATGAACACTGAGAGTCGTCTTGGGTGGGTAGGCTACTTTTCCTGGGGGAAAAATTAATCAGATCTCTAAAGAACACACAGCTAAATACAGGGTGGCAAAATAGGTGTACATATTTTGCCACCCTATGGCATATTATGTATGTTGATATTGATTGATATATATATATATACACACACACACACACACACGAAGGAACTTTTCATGATGGAGAAGCAGCGAGACAAGGTTATTATGGGGTGACTGAACAAACAGATGGGTGTCTACCTATTTATTCCCCTGTATAATTGTGAGAATAAGAACAGAGATTTGTAAAAGTCTAAGGGCTCTTTCTGAACATCACGAAGAAGGCAGTTCGCTTAGCAAGGTACGAGGTTCTCTTAGTCAAATTTTTCTCACTGTTCATAATCTGGGATGAATAAGGGTGGTTTAGTGATCAGTCACAGAGACAGAGGCTGGTGTTGAACAGGTCAGCCTCTCAGAGCTGTGCATAAGAATGTCCAGGAACATGGACAATCTGCTTAGCTGCCTGGCAGAAAAGGACATGGGGATGTTGGTCGACAGCTGGCTGAGTATGAGCCAGCAGTGTGCCCAGGTGGCCAAGAAGGCCAACAGCATCCTGGCCTGTATCAGGAACAGTGTGGTGAGTAGGACTAGGGAAGCGATCGTCCCCCTGTAGTCAGCACTGGTGAGGCCACACCTCAAATACTGTGTTCAGTTTTGGGCTCCTCACTGCAAGAAAGGCATTGAGGTGCTGGAGCAGGTCCAGAGAATGGCAACAAAGCTGGTGAGGGGTCTGGAGCACAAGTCTTATGAGGAGCGGCTGAGGGAACTGGTGTCTTTTAGCCTGGAGAAAAGGAGGCTGAGGGGAGACCATATTGCTCTCTACAACTACCTGAAAAGAGGTTTTAGCGAGGTGGGGGTCAGTCTCTTTTCCCAAGTAACAACTGATAGGACGAAAGGAAATGGCCTCAAATTGCACCGAGGGAGGATATTAAGAAAAATTTCTTCACTGAAAGTGTTGGAACAGGCTGACCAGGGAAGTGGTTGTCACCATCCCTGGAGGTATTTAAAAGACGTGTAGATGTGTTGCTGAGGGACATGGTTTGGTGGGACTTGGTGGTGTGGTTAATGGTTGGACTCTATGATCCTAAGGGTCTTTTCTGACTTAAATGATTCTATGATTCTTGGTGCCTCATTGCTGCAGTGAGAGGTCCATATACCTAAATTGCCACAGCATTGCTGCAGCAAAGAGGCTCAGTACCTGCCTTATCTTGTGAAAGATCCTAAAACCCAGCAGATTTTAAAGGAAAGGTGTGCATTGCACTCCCAAATCAAGAGATTAGAAATGTGTCTGCTAATGAACTTGGACGTCCATGTATACTGAAGTAGACTCCTTAAAACTCCTTGTTCATATCCGAAATAGATATGCTAGTTTTTTGAGGTAACCTCCATCTTGCTTGGTGATCTCTGAATACATCTACTTTGTAACCTTCACTGGTCAAGACTTTGTGCTAACGCAAGCATGGCGCATGGAGAAAACACGGCATCAAGTAGACCAGTGCGGGATAGCAAGTGACTCTTGACAAAGAGGAGGGTATT
Organism: Fratercula arctica; assembly: GCA_947846985.1. Classification (NCBI taxonomy): domain Eukaryota; kingdom Metazoa; phylum Chordata; class Aves; order Charadriiformes; family Alcidae; genus Fratercula; species Fratercula arctica. The sequence goes on from CANTUZ010000003.1 coordinate 74,348,271, forward strand.
GTGCCACACTGCTGATTGACGTTGAGCATTAATATCTACATGAAGGGCAGAATGTTTTCCATCCAGGAAGAGGCATCTGTTCGTGCTGTCCTGGAAAGGTTACAAGCGTAGTATTTATAGCTGTCCTGTCAGGCCAGTAGAGCCTGACAGCAGGCAATCTCGAGAGCTGCTGTGAGAAGTATGAGACACTTGATGAAGTCCAGTCTCACAGGCTTTTTATATTGTGTTAGCAGCAGCTACCTTGAAAACAAATTGTGTCCAGACATTTTTTATTCACTTTTCTAGAAGCAACAGAAGCTATAGAAAACCAGACTTTGTCAAAGAAAGTTGGTTCACAGTAGCGTCGCTGATAGGCAGGATATCTCTCTTCGAGTGGTTATCTTGCAGTGAGGAGCCCAAAACTGTGTGTTATCACCTGGAATGAGCAAAATGATTATATTCTCTGGGGTGGAGGGAGATTACTAAGGGTATGGGCAGATGATTAAAAGGTCCAAGATATCTTTAGATCTTCTGCTGTGGTATAATAGCGTTATCTTTGAATGACCAAGAATACAGGTCATGTCTGTGATCACAAGGCAGCTTGTGACGAGGCTGCTGTATGTCAGCAAACTGGAGGAGCTTTCTCTGGAGTAGTACTGCAGCAACCAGTTCTGAGAAAGGAGTCCAGGGGCCAGAGGCTGATGTTCTGTACTCTTCTGTCAATGACCACATCTGGTACCGAAGACCAGGAGTCACCTAATACAGAACATTGTTAGTCCCTGCGGTCACTGTGGAGGAACTGGGGAGAAGAAATTTGCATCACCTGTAATGGTGTCACAAGCCGCTAAATCTAACAAAAATTTTACATGTAGGGAGAGATGGTGATTTGAAATAAAGATACTGAATACCCAAACTGTTGTCTGTATTCATTGTATTGTGTGAGGTCACTGTGTAGAGAGCCAACAGCACATTAGAGGTTAAATTTGTTAAGGTACACAGGAAACATAGGGTTAAGGGTTATCTGACAACAGAAAACACAGTAAATAAGTGTGCCATGCAAACTCTCCAGGGGTGTGCAATGCAGGACCATCTTGAGGTGTATTTCTGGACAAGCAGCAGGAATCAATTCAGGAACTGGTTTCAAGTGAACTGATGTGTGGAGAGACAGCCCAAATGGCTCTTTATTGTGTTGTCAGTCTTTTGGGGTCCATGGCACATAAAGTATGGCAATAAGGAGAGGTGGGAAGGAAGTGGTAAAAGTACAGAGAATTCAGTAAGATTTCATCTACAAAGCAGGATTAACTACAACTGCTGAGAAAGGAAATACAGAGAATTATCTTTCTTGATGAGGATGAGTGCTTTTACTGAGGCTGTTTACTGTACCATATATATAGAATATAGAATTGTGTGTCAGACTTCTGATTTATTAGAACAAAAAGCCCCAAATACGCATGCCAAAATTGCATTCTTTTGCTGAATATCCAGGGAATTTTTGTTGGAGGCCTGGAAGATAGAGTTTGAGCTAAGATGCCCTTTGCAGAAGGAATTTTGTTTTCACTGTTGACTTGAATTAAGAGAATATTGTGTGAGAGCAGGATACTGGGTGATGTAATTTGAGCATCCAAATTTCCTACTGAGAGTTTTTCAGAATGTGGTAAATAAATAACTAGAAATGGTATGTTATCCCTTAATTCCTGTTTTATACTACTAATATATTATAATCCTCTTTTATAGCCTGCTACAGTCAACAGCGTTCTAGCTAATAAATTTATTATTGCTTTCCTCCTAGCAAGGAAGAAAGGTTACTAGGGAAGGGTCTGCTCCTCCTCTTTCTCATTTCAATACCAATTAGTGTGGGATTGGGAGCTGCGTGAGTGACAGAGTGCTCTGACTGTGGAATGTTGCCAGTGCGAGAGATGAAGATTTATTGTTTCTGTCCCTAAAGCGATATGGCGAGTCCTGGTCATGTTCGGTCTCTTCTGACACTTTTTTTCATGTTGCGTCAGCAATACAGAACAGTATAAAAGCTATACATGTGCCACAACAAAACACCATTATTTAGAAATGATGTTTTGTGAATCTGTAATAGCTGAATTCAGTGTTGTTACAGCACAGTGGTTCAACTTTAGCAATTAATATTGCCTGATATGCTTAACTCTATTTCTTACATGAGAAGTGCTTCACAGCCATAGCGCTTTAATGGATATGCATTCTAGTTCTTGGGAACTTTACTAAACAAGCAATGCTAATTTAGGCTTGTCTGGACAAGCCATAAATAATTTAAGAATCCACAATCCAAGATGTGTAAGTCATAGTTTGAATAATGATAGTTCGATAAGCTTTTTGTTATTTTTAATGTTATACTTTGCAGCTTCAGAAGCTTCTTACTATGGACCCTACAAAGAGAATTACCTCAGAGCAGGCTTTGCAGGACCCCTACTTTCAAGAGGATCCTCTGCCTACATCAGAGTATGTATTCCCTCTTCTGTGCTCCTCAGTGGTGTCGTCTTTCTGCTAAATGCTAATCCCTGAAATAAGATGACAGCTGAAAAATTCACAGATCTCTACCTATATCCACAAGACGAAGCAGCTCAGGCATGCTCAGTAGAAACTGTTAGTGTAGTACTGAAGTGTCTGTATCTACTGGGTGCCAGAACTGAGGGGTTGTGGACAATCATAACGCAGTACCGCACCAGTGTTGGAATTCTGAATGTACTACCAAAGCTAGCGTGACAATATTATTGCAGTATTTGGAGAATTAATCTGTGCCTTGTTCTGCCTTACACAGCCTCACAGAGCCCTGTTCTCCATTGCCTGGTTTCATTGTGCCTCTCCCTAGGACAGTTCTCTGACTTACAGCCCCTTCCGATGCCCTCTTGCACAGGGTACCAGTATAAGGAGAGAAAAATGAAGAGATCAATGACTACTTAAATCCCACAGGTCCCTTGTTCAGAAGGCTCGAGAGTACAGATTTTATATCTTTATATATATTATTGTCATGAAAAACTGAAATGATGTATTCAGTTCCTGCTGGCAGACTTTCCTCTTCCAGTTTCTCTTCCCGGTTTTTGTAAGCGTGGTGGTTTGTAGCATTATGATCCATAGGAGCTGGCTGCAGGGAGACTTCCAGCTTTGCTTTCACTGCTTCCTCAGCTAGCAGGCAACACTGAAAGCAGGGTACAGCCACTGGACTGCCAAAGGAGTCTAGCTGAGACTAGTGGAGATTTTTTTTTTTTTTCCTTTCTTTTTCTGTTTGGATAAGCCAAACACTCCATAGCAGCTCGATTAGGAACTGGTTACACACTTTAAAAAAAAAAATCATGTCATGTTGATTGTATTCTGAATGCTGGCACAGAAATCTAAAAAATTTATACTGGCCAAGATCTACCAGTAATTTTCTATTTAGTGTTTACCTGATACTATTCTGTGTAGAGCTGTAGCTTCCCATGGATTACAGGATAACATTATGATAAAGTCTCTGCCATAAACGTTAAGGAATGTTCCAAATCCCATTAGCCAGATGAATTTAAAAGCTGTCTTTTTCTCTAAACTAGACCTGAGAAGCTAATTGAAAGTAACTCTGCGGTTGTGATTGACAAATACATTTAAGCCTGTTGTAAGCCAAAGCGGGCTCATAAGACATTAATACTCTTTGGATCAGGCCCTTTATTCAGTGAGCTGTGCATGTTTCAACTAGGTGTTGTGGAACCTCTGAGACTGTATTTGTTCATTTTGCCACCTGGATCAACAAGTGGTTTCTGGCATTCAGGCATGCTCAACCATGCTATGATTTCTAAATGATGGCCTCATGCCAAAAGCAAAGAGATCTGACATTCTGATCAGCATCTAGCTGCTGGTATCTGCTGCTATCTTGGGTGCTCACAGTGCCACTCACTTATGGAAACTGGACTCATGAAATACAAGAAATTAAATTGTGTTATATTCACTTGTTTTTAATATAGCATTAAGTGAATGTAGGTCATACGTACATATTTGTGGAGTGTTTACTGTTTATTGTGTTTCAGTGTATTTGCTGGCTGCCAGATTCCATATCCTAAAAGAGAATTCCTCAATGAAGATGAACCTGAAGAGAAAGGGGATAAGGTATAATAAACTCCTTTTTTTTTTTTTTTTTTCCTTTTAAGTATGCAATAAGAAAGTCATAGTGCTACCAAATGAAAACTAATGAAATATGAAGAGTTTGTCAAAAATACGTTTGCCAGGCAAGGCTCTGTTAAAACTGCTTCCCAGGCAGATTAAAAGTATCAGATGACTTTGGGGTGTCTCAGGTGGTATCACCGGCACGGTTTGCCCTGACCTGTGGGGAATGAGCTGGATGGGTTATTCTGTCAGCGGTAGCTTGTTTTCAGCTGCCATCATTCCAAGAGGACCTTGCTGCCTCCTCCTGCAATGCATGATGAAAATACATTGTGATCACATGAAAAGAATGGCATTTCCATTGTATGACTGGCATACATCCAGCCATTTGAAAGTAGATGGCTGTCAGGGTCTCAAATAAATAGTGGCAGGCTGCTTCTGGCACTACATCAGAACATTTCATCCATCTGCACACAGTTTCCTGATCGTGTTTTAAGGGCCCTCAGACAAAGGAGTAATAAGGACTGTGAACTGTTCTGGTAGCGACAATCTGCTCTTAATACTCTGTTTCCCGTAGCCCCATAGACATGGGCAAGGACTTGTTTGTGTGCATAGTAAATTTGGTGTGTTTGCAACGTAATCTGACCTGCTTTGTGCATGTAGCTCAGCTGTGCTACGTGACTGCAGTGATTGTCCCATCGTGCTGTGAAGGCTGGACAATTCTGCTATAGTGTATGAAACGGCTTATTATTTTCCCTTAAAAGCGTACAGTGAGACACCAACAATAATGTATAGCTAGCAAAATATGAAGAAAACAGCCTTAAAATGTAATTATCTGAGGACTACATGAGAAGGACTGTTAATCTTTTGGACAAACTATTTGACTGCATGTATCTTCTGTTTTTAGATTTTCTGCATAACATGAGAAACTAACTGAGTTTAAAAGTATGCCTATCACAATACATTTCAGACAGTAAATTTTGGTTTTGGAACAGATATTGTAGATTCTCCTGTACTGAGACTGTACTTCTGTACTGGTAACGTCCTGGATTTTTGTGTCCAGATAGTTTTGTTTTGTTTTCTTTTTTTAAAAAGAGGGAACAGACACCTAAGCAAAAATACAAAGTCATTATACTGATTAGATTGTAATTTAGTTACTAGCTTTGCTTCAACTCTCATAGCTTCAAAAACAAGAACAAACCTTATGAATTAAAATTACTCTGGCTTTTGTAAGGTCAGTGTATTTAAGAATAAATATCTTTTTCCTGGGAGTGTTGGGGGGGGAAACAATGGCATGTTTGTATTTAAAACAGTGATTGTATAAATGGTCTTTGAGATAGTTGGCGACAGTCACGTATTTATGCACCCTCCAAATTAAACTTTTTTTCAGACCATTTAGGTAATTTAAGTCACGCATTACCCATTGAATGTGTTCTCACAGTGTAGAAAATATGAAAGGATGTTTTGAAAGTTGTATCTGTGCCATGTTTTGTTTCTTTATGATGTTGTTGCAAGTGAAAGGATTATTATTATTTTTTAAATAATAGTGTTAGTTGCTGGTTTGTTTTCAAAACCATAAATGTCCGTATAGTCTTTTGGAAACCTAGAGGAGTTCTCTGTGTTTGTTTATTTGGAACTTGCACCTGAGCTGAATAACCTTTAACATAAGCATCTGTTCTTCGAAATTGTTAATCGTTAGTCAGCGTGTTTGTAAAACAAAGTGAAAAGATTCTTTTCTCATTCAAATTCTGTTAGGCAAGTTTCTGCTCGGTTTGTTTCTAGGCAGGACTGGAATTTCATTTTGGTAATTTGTGCCTGAGAAGTGACAAGTGATAATAGGTTGCCAGCTTCAGACATTTTATAAGTTCATGCATTTAGGAACCACCATGAACTAGACTGACCTGAGGACGATGATTTTGCTGGCATAAGCAGCTTTTGTGCGTTAAGGTGGTGCAGCCAGACCCCAGCCAGAGTCTGACAGAGCAGATCTCAGTCTCTACCCAGGCAGTAGTTGTAGTAGCTGCACAGAAAAGCAAGCTCAGACTAGCCGTTTAAATTTTGTGCTAATATCCAAAGCGCAAAACATGGGACCTACGACAAACTGTTGTCTTTAGTTGTGAGAGTTCCTGCTATATTTATTTACAGGTACCAAAGTTGCAGTTTTTCAGCTCTCACAGTAGCGACCATCTCACTTGCATCCAAACACCCCTATGAAAACACAAATTTCAGAATACTAGAACAAATACTGCATTAGTTGTTGGTGCTTGTTTGTTTAAGAGAAGCTCAAACCATTATTAAAAGGTAAACTGCTTCTTAACAGTTTGGGGGTTTTTGTGCTAGCTTGATTAACTTTTAACATTATTAAAGTTTAAATGTCCCGGGAAACAGAATCTGACTGAGATGGGATTTAAGGACTACAAGCAGGAGGATACATTATTGGTTTTGCTAAATGTGAAATGAAAATGTGATCCACCTCTAAGTCCTTGAAGATGGAAGGCTTCTTTGTCATCTTAAATGAATACATCACTGCAAATTTCATCTGAATGTGTCTTGGGAGACTTGTGATGAATGACATAGATACAGATTTTTATGTCATTTATCTGAGGGAACTAAATGCCTTTTGGTGATTGGGGGAATCAAGAATTTTCTGCTAGTGGCAACTGGTTGTCATGATTTCTGAGAAGCTAATACTGTGAGGTTTTTATAAAAGGCTGCCATACCAGAGCTTTGATAATTACGTAAGCAGATATCCTAGGAAAAAAATACTATTCTGAAATGTTCCATACAGTATATTGGAGGGAGGGTGGTAAAGCTTTTTAATTGAAGCCATGACAATTGTAGGGTTTTTCCATGATGAACAAGTGACATCTCGCATTTGGAGCAAAATTGCTTTTCTTTGCAATTCTCTTACGTGCTCCTGTGCTCTGATGGAGGAGCCATCCCTGGTGCTTGAAAGCAGACAACCGGGTAGTCTTCCCTTGTGACTGACTAACCGCGGAGGGCAGAGTTGCACTCTGCTGCTTTTCTAACCTTCCCTCCAGTTCCTTAATACTTTTCTACAGTCTGTAGCCCTCTGAAGCCAGAGGAGTACAATGTCTTTTGCTCTCATGTTCCCCATGTTAACATTTTCCTCCCTTTTGTGGCACCTTTATCTTTGTCTCTCTTCCTGCCAGGTCCTCTTGTCATTTTAATTGCCCGTCTTCTCTTCCTTTGCTAGTCCTCTCTTTCCCTTGCCAGGTTCTTCCCTTGGTTGTTTCCTCCTCTTTTGTCTTCAGCTATTTGTCTCTGATCAATTTTCACTTTTTTGCTATTTCAGTAAAATTTTTCTGACCCTGTATGTAGCACACCATGTATTCCCAGCATACCACCCTTTACCAGGTACTTGAAAGCACAGGAGAGCAAAACAGTAATGAAACCCATTTCTGGTTCTGCCACAGAATTTCCTCACAACCTGGAAGAAATTATATCATTTCTCTGGTCTCAATTTACTTACCTTTCTGGCAGTAATGCTGCCAACCTCCTTCACGTTATTGTAACATGTCATTTGTGAAAGTTTGAAAAGTGGTTTTGATTCTGAGTGAACAAGGCTGTTGAAGCGCTTAGAATAATTCACTGTGGTTCACCGCATCTGCTGCTGAGCACTAGTGAAATCGGGGGGGGGGGGGGAGCTCATTCAGTTCATTACACCATTACTGCTTTATAAATGGTTCCTTTCCATCCTCCTCTCCGAGCGCTTGGCTAGCTGTAGGAGTAGCTAGACTGCTCTTTCAGTTTTAGTCTAACTTGCTTTGTTAAAAAAACCAAAACAACCACAAATAAAATAATTTAAAAATAATAGTAAAAGTGAACCACAAATGGGATACCCCCATAGAGTGTGCCAGAGCGTAACGAGGATGCCTTTCTCCCAACATGCGGCCTTGCTATGTTTTCCCATCAAGCAGGCAAGTCCTGCTGCCTCCTCCACAGGCATGGTGGCCACCGGCATCGGTGACTCCCTAAAGCTCACAAACCCGTGCAGAGCAAGCAATGACCGTGTCATCGTTGTCTCTCCTTCCCCTAGAATCAGCAGCAGCAGAACCAACATCAGCAGCAAACAGCACCTCAGCAGCAGCCGCAGGCAGCGCCGCAGCAGCCGCAGCCGCAGCAGCAAAACAGCAGCCAGACCAACGGGACGGCCGGGGGAGCCGGCGCCGGAGGAGGGGGCACAGGCGCCGGGCTCCAGCACAGCCAGGACTCCAGCCTCAACCAGGTGCCTCCCAACAAGAAACCACGCATAGGGCCTTCAGGCGCTAACTCAGGCGGGCCTGTCATGCCTTCAGATTATCAGGTACCTCTTGAATTTTTGATGCTTTGGATACTGTAGGGCCAAAATGTCGTTTTCCCCCCTTCCCCACTGCAAGAACAGGTCGTGTTTTAATGAATTTCTCATGTAGCCTGAGCTGGCATGCTCTGATGTATTAGATAAAAATGTGGGTTTAAAGGTTTAAGAAGGTTTTGTTCTGCGGTTAGTAATTTTCAATAGAATACCAGTATGAGTCGTATCTGCTGCACCCTATAAAGCGTTGATGACTAGTCTGCTCCAAGAAAGCACTTAAATTATCTGCCTAACTTTGAGAGTATTCTTACTGAAGCCAGTGGAACCATTTCATACATGTAAATGCTGCATTAGATCAAGTTCAGGATACTCGGCTCTTGGCAATATTAAATCCTGCATGAGAACCAGATCCTGAGAAGCAGAAGCAAAGTAAAAACTAGGCGCTCTCATTTGATTAAGGCTTCATTCTACCTCATATCATCACATGTATGGAGTGGTTCTGTAGTTTATTCTAGTATCTTTCTAGTATCTTGCTAAGTCTACTTCTAATGTTAAAGAAAAAATGCATGTTAGCACAGAAGTGATGTTTTGGTTCATCAGTATGATTCATGCTGAAGCAGGGTACAAAGGCACTCATCATTTCTAATGTGACCCAAGTTGAATAGATTTCACGTTTTCCAGTACAGTAGCATTCATAAGTAAAAGCAGTATCACTGAATTATTTTTGGATTTGTATACTTGTCTTTGCTTACTAGAATTTTTCACTGAAAAAGTGACTTAACACTAAATATAGAAAGCTGTGAGCTTACCAGAATCCTCAATACTTGTGAGTTTTTACTTGCTGGGACAGTAATGAGTTGAAAGCAGAATAAGAGAAAGGTAGATATTAAAGGTAGATTTTAAAATATGTTAGGGATTCTGCCTGCTGCTAGCATTTGAGAGGATCCCATCTTGGAGAATGGTCTTTTCAAGTTGCTTTAAACTTAAAATAAAAAGCTTTTAAAAACTCCAGCTCTGGAGTTGCCTTGTCTTAGCCCTCCAGACCTTCTCCACAGACAATTGATTTCTCAGTGCCAGACATTTTTCTCCCATTTCTGTTTTACTCTTTTAATTACAAATGATCATGAAGGCATTGAGGGCAATTTAAGGGTAAAGACAACTAGGTTTCTTTTTTGAAAAGTTCCAGACAGGCTTGAGGTCTGGACAGATCACTCCAGCTGTCTGGCTATACATTATTTATGGCTTGCCTGTTTTGGTCTGTATTTTGAGGACTGGTGTGCTGCATTTGATGATATCCATTATAGAATCCTTATACAGCTCTCTGAATTGTTGGCGAACTTCCCCCCTACAAGTTGCTAGCAGTCTAAATCTTTTTTTTTAGATAGCTAGATTTATTTTTTTTTTTTTTTACCCCCTATGACTCCTTCCTTCTAAACTTTGACAGCACAGGCACCAAAATGATGATCTGTATGTTTCCTTTACGTCACTGGCTAAATTGTATGGTCTGATTATCCATTTTTACACTTGTGTTTGGCTATCTGCCCTTAAATTCTAGCTGGCTGTCTTCTGTTCCAGAAAGGAATTTCTGTAATTTGTCCAAGTCTGACTTCATTAAAAACAAATTCTCTTCTCTGGAACAAAAATAAGCATGGGCAAGTTAATGCATTCTTGTAGTCTTATGGCATTAGTTTTACCCCATTATATCTTATTCAGAAGTAGGAAGAAGAATCCCTTTGCTTTGATTTTCATTTAGCTTGTGATCTAAAGTCTATGTTGAAATTTTTTTTGTAGTTCACCAACCCCAATACATGTTGCTTCCACAAATGACAGTGCAAATTCCGTGTTGAATTTTACTGAGCATTCCTTAGGCGACCTTGAGTTTTTTGCTTGGCATGATAAACTGATGCTTTTCATCTAGAACGAGTTCCTATAAAGTCATAGCAATTACCACAATTCTTTTTCTTTTCTGTTAGAAGTTGCAAAAGCTTCCAGAATTTTGTGATGCTCTATCTGCTTAATAACAGCATACGTGTTGTTGGGAGACATCTCTTCCAAGGCCAGTGTGCTGTTATTTCCCGAACTGACCCTTACAAACAAGTGAAGTTACTCTGTACAACTATTAGTTATATTGATATTACATTGAGACACAGGGATCTGCAAGATTGGACTGTTATCTCTCTCTCTAGCCTCACTGTGCTTCACCTTGAGAGCACCCTTCATTATTCCTACATTGGACATAACACAGAAAAAGTAACGTGATATTTTTAGGGTTTAGTATATTTTGCAATTTATGTAAAAATAAAGGTATAAGCAATGTACAGAAACAAAGGGCAGAAGTGTTTTACACTGCCTGAACTGTAGGTTCCTGCTGTTCATAATCCAACTGAAAAGTTGTCAGGAGGCCTTCACAGCTCTCCTGGTTGGGATCTGATGTTTAGATGAGACCACCAATTGGCGTATTGTCTTCACTGAGCAGATGCTTGGTCTGTGGAGGATGTTGTTGTTATTAGAGACCCACTGTCTCCGTGGGATTTCCATTCAGAACTCGGACTTCTCCAGAGACTTTCCGTAACTCATAATCCTGTTACTTAATCAGAGTGTAGGTTCTTAACACTTTTCCTGTATGATTACTGTTGACCACAGTCTTGCTCATGACCTTTGGACATAGCCATGTAGAACCATCCACTAGACAGTGAACAGAACTCTGTTGAATGGCTGCCTGACCCTGAACTTAACTTGGCTGGAAACAAACTGTTTGCTGACTGCAAATAGTTTGGGGATTTTCTGTAGACGCTCCTTTCTTGTGGATTGGGGTGGATTTTACCTTTCCAGAGAGTCTCCTATCCATTGAGCAGTACTTTTCATGCAAAGTGATTTTGCAGCTTGCATGATTTTGCAGCTCATTATTAATTCTGGACAGGCAGTGGATATGGTAATAAAAGGGCAAATTCGACAAATTCAGCAAATTCATGAATCTGGCTTGCTGAGATTGGGGTCCACTGAGGGAACATCCCAAACAGTGGAGGGGAAAAAAAATGTTTGGGAAAATGAATGTTAAGTTATTGCACATAACATGTGCACATCTTTAAGCAGTTGTCCTTGCTTCCAGTAGATAAGGCAGCAGGTTCGAAGACTAACCTAAAATTGTATTGTTTTATCCTACTGGACATTTTTTCATTTCAATACCTTCAATAACTCTTAGGTCATAGTTGTCTTTTTCTCAGGAACACAATAGTTTCTCTGTAACATTTACTGTTACCTATCTCGAAAAGGGTGTTTGTGGCTTGGCAGTTTGTTTTTGCATTAATAGTGCTTGCAATAATGATAGGCATAAAGTTCAAGTAAAACCTGACTTTTGAAATGAAGTCTGCTCTCTCTTGTGTCTTGTGTATTTTTCCTTCAAAAAATGGGTGTGTACATGCAGTAATTCTGGGTGTGTGCTGGTGACCTTGTGTATTTTGCGTGCTGTGTTAAGTCTGACTGCAGATCACATTGATTACTTGTTTTATGGGACCTTAAACAGTAACACTGTTTAGTCCCCTTCTCCGACAGTCATATTTTAATGAGTTTCTGAGAGGCTAAAATTTTCCTGAGCTGCATAGTCCTAACAGGCTTGTTTTCGTTCCCCTGCTCCCACTCTCTTTTCCTGCAGCACTCCAGCTCACGCCTGAGTTACCAAAGCAACATTCAGGGATCTTCTCAGTCCCAGAGTACAATGGGCTATTCCACGTCGTCTCAGCAGAGCTCCCAGTATCACCAATCTCATCAGTCTCACAGGTACTGAGAGAGCTAACGGACTGCACTCAGAAAGGAATGGACTAAAAGCCAGAAGACTCCAGCAATATGAAGTTTGTAATGATGAGAAGAACCAAAAATACAAACTATGATGCAGAATTAAAATTCACCATGACAAAAGGAAAACTTCACTCACTGAAGACTTCCCTCCCCTCCCTGCCCCCCGCCCGTCCCTTTATTGCCATAAAGGAGATTCTCGTGAAGTTTTCCTTCCTCCCTGCCCCTTGCATGTGCTCCATTGTGGTTACTCTAATGAACCCTTCTGATCTGAACCCAGCACTTAACTTCTTTAACCTTTGGAATTTTGAAGGATTCCTGGTGCACCTTCCTTATGCTGTAGTGATTGCCATAAATCTGTCTTTTCAATCTCTTTGATGGGATTTTAAAGTTTTAAAATCTTGAACTCCCAGGCTTTCAAGCTTGTATATAGTTAGTTTTATACTAGGCAAACCAGTTTAGCTATACAGGTATATTGCACCTTTTTAAAGCACTATGTTATTTTCACAGGATATTACTGTTTTGCTCATGGATGTCAAGAACAGCAAAATTTTACTGTTCCAGAGTATTTTACTATTCTGTTTTTATTAGTCTAGTTTTCAGGCGAGGTCTTAAAAATAAAAAATTTAAAAAATAAAATAAAATTAAAAAAAGGAAAAGGAAAAAAGAAAAAAACCCACCCAAGTCTCTGCAGCGACAAGTATGCTTCATGCCACTGGACTGAATGCCAAACAGAAGATTGCTGATATTTCTTAACTCATTCACATTGAATTCTTGAAATCACAGTGATCATGCTCTGACTAGTTTTAAATTAAGCATTATTTTAAATGAAACCAGGACAGTCACATAAAAAGGAGATGCTTTCAGGATCTGTTGGAACAGAAGAATGGAATGTCTTCCCAGGCTGGACACCAAAATGGTCAGGAAAATGTATTTACTGCCCTCAAGTCTCAGTAGGAATGTGGATGATGGGCTTGTTTTTCTGTTAAGCAGCTGATTAATGTATGTGAGAGTTCTATAAATGTAGCTTTCTTTCACATTCCTGAGTCAATTTTCTAAACATAAAGGTGACAGAAATACTAAGACTTGCGAAAACAAATGCATTTAATCGTTTTATGTTAGAATTAATAACTAAGAGAAATTATTGTGCAGTTTGAAAAGCATGTTGAAAATTGTTCCTTTTTCATGTTTATAATGCGTATTCTGTGTCCCTCACATTGCTGTGATTAACCCAGATTAGTTACACCAGATGCGCTTGATTGCACTGAAATGTTTCTTTTTCCCTAGAGCAAACATGTTTTGATTGTGCCTAAGGACTGTAAGTGGATGGGTAGCTGGCAGAAAATCCCCAGTAAATAAGCAAGAGTTCAGAAGCCTAATCAGAGGATCATTGTCCAACTTCTGCAACCACAGTTATTCGGAGAGACACAACATGTAATTTGGGACAGCTTCGTTTTTCCTTCAGCCTTCAGAAATAAGGCTGGGTCTTGTTGCAGAAAACCTGGAAAATGCATTTAGAAAGCTACCAGCAACGAAACAGCTTCTACAACTGGTGTCCAGAGGAGGGGTGAAATGAGAAGAGTTCATACGTAAATGGTTAATGTTACAGGCTTCTATACCGCAGTGTGTTCTCTTCTGTCCTGCGTCCATACAAAAAAATTGTGTATACCCGGAACACATTCACACTGAAGTTGTGATCAGACCTAGCAAAGATGAGTAAATCTGTTTGCTCTGAGGAGAACGCTTTTCATCGCAGCTAGGCGCATACATGTTTCTACTGGATTTGATCTCCCAGTCACCTTTAGTGCCCCCTTCCTCCTCAAACACGTGTTGTTTTTGTACCTTTTGTGAACAGTTGGCTTGCTTTGGCTGTATCTACCATCATGTGGTTTTGACAACGCCCAGCTTCTCTGTAAAAGCAGCTAAAACTTACGTTTGTCATCAAACGGGTAAGAAGGTGGTGAAAATTAAATGAAGCAATTTGAAGGAAAAAAATTGTTTCTGGGGAAAAATAATCTCCCAAAGGATATTTGCAGTGTGTAGCCCTTGAAATGCTACCTATTATATGTACCCTAGTAGCCTGTTTGAAAGAACAGATTTCAATTGTTCATTCATTTATTGCAAAGAGTCTGGGGTTACATTCTTTCCATAACTGGAGTGTCTCACCTCTTACTGATGTTAGGATGAGGTACCTTTGAATTGATGGATATTTGGCCAATGCCATAAAGTAACATTTATTTTGTATTTTTGTGACTTGAATGTCACATTTCTGGAAATTAACCTTTGGCGGGGTAATTTTTGTCCCCTCCTGTTCTTTTCACCCTTCTGTTCTGTCAAAATCCTTTTGTCTTTTCCACTATAGTTATCTAACATTTCTTCTCCTTACTGTGACCTGCAGCTGATCATCAAAATTCACACAGCGTCAGGAGGTGGCGAGGAGGCGTGTTACTGTACGGTTAATTAAGGTGGGCTCTTGTGCCAATAACGCAAAATCATGGTGTAGATTAATCTGTATGTAGAGCGTGAAACTTCACAGCAACGTAAGGTGCTTTAATTGAGTGAGCTTCCAGCTTCTAGAGCGACTGCCGCGACCTCTCTCTGAGCTGAACTGGCCTTTTCTGCCTTGGGTAGGTCCAATAGATGACCACACGCCGCTTCTCTCTAGCTTTTGCGTGCACACGTGAAGCCGAGCTGACTCCCTCCATTGCCTTCAAACTCACAACTGGGAGGAGAGTGAATAAAAGCCAAAAGCATTTGCTGCAAAACGTAGGCCGTGCACACTCAGCTACTTCCTTCCTGGTGGTGAAATAATTCGCCTTTTCTTGGGAGCTTGACCTGTGTTTCTGGGGTGGGCGGCAGTCACAGTGGAAGAAGCCTTGTTTTCCAGGGGTCATCCCCTCGGGTTGAAAACGCTCCGCTTTCAGAAGTGAATCGTGCAGTGTGTCGTGGGAAGCCAGGACCATGTCATTTTTATGTTATTTTTTGCCTGTGCAGTTTCAGTAGTTCTCATAGCTCTGTCTCTGCCCGTAACCTTTACACCCCCACCAAAGTGTTTGACACCGGTGCCGAGAGGCAGGTGACACCGGCAGAGCTGTCTTCTCCATCCCGGTCACCTGGTGGGAGAGCGGGCTGCCGAGCACGGCTTTTCCCATCCTGGCTCAGAGGAAACAAATGTGTGGGGAACGAACGGGATGAGCAGCGTGCTCCACGTTGATGAAGTTTATGTAGCACAAACTGCACAATGAAGGAAAAATATAGGGAAAGCTGCGAGTCCTGCACTGTATCTGTGACACTGTATCTGGGGAGGGGGAGGGAAGAGCATTCGTAGCGGGGAGGGGTGGCGGGAAGCTAGAAGTGTTCAAATATGTATAATATTTTATATAAACATAATAAGCTTAGTTCCCCTTCATAATCTTCAGGAATGGTACTTTAACACCATTAAGCAAAGAATTGTTTTAGGATTAAATAAATGTATTGTACATAAGGCCATACGTAATCTTCTAAAAATGTCGCCAGACAGGAGCGATGTCTATGACTATATGAAAAAAAAAAAGTCCTTAATGCACTGTTATCTCCTAAATATTTAGTAGTAAATTAATACTATTTAATTTTTTTAAAAATTTGTCTTGTGTAGACACTAAAAAGTATTACACAAAATCTGGACAGAACGTGTCCTTTTTAACAGCAATTTAAAGAACTTTTTATATATGTAAGGTAGTACCTTTTCAAATTGTTCTAGTTGTATTTTCCCATGTTTACTATTTGTGGAAGTGTGCCTGTCTCTATTCAGTTATTTTTTTTTTCCTAATAATTTCATGCACGCATCTTTTCATTTTTGTAGTTTTCATTAGAAATTATTGTGTATGCGCCTCGTGCTGCCACAAAACTTTTGCCGCTCTAGGTCTGTGGTGGCCACATTCGGCAGTGCCCGTGCCAATGGGCTAGCAAAACCACAAAGCAAAATACTTGTTTCTCATTCTAGAGTTGAGAGTTTACTGCTTTTAAGTTGTCCTGATGTCACTCTTGAAATGACTGTTAAAACTAAACTATGAGTTCATTGCATTTATTTTATATTCTTGGTTGTAATGAAATGGAATTGACTTTGCTTCAGTGTGAATTTTTTTAATAAAATAATATACATTTGTAATAATAATAAAAAGCTCAAATCGAATAAGCGTGCTGAAAAGTTTTTGTAAACATTGGCTTTGGGCTACCAAGAGGGAAAATATAGCCCGCAAAATTGCAGTTGTAATTATATTCAGGATGTTTATGATATCATACACCACACAAAACAAAGCTTGCGAAACCTCAGAGCTGAAATTACAGCTTTTAAAAGGCCCACGAGGATATTCATGGGGATGCGTCTATCAAAATAGAATGTAGCCCTATGGAAAATGGAGTCGATGGAAGGGTTCTCTTAGGTTTTGCCCTCTTCTCAAAAGTGTTCTGGCATGCCACGCTGATGCCACTTGTTGAGATTCATTATTACTTGCGTGACAGTCCTATAGACGTGTCTTCTGGAGAAAAAAAAAAAAAAAAAAGCTGGTTTTACTGCATTCTAAAGCTGAATGCCCTCCTGCTTCTTCCTCCTGCTGGACCTCGGGGGATTTTGAGTATTTCAGGTGACACCATGGAAAGCCCGAGTTAGAGCACATTGGTGGGTTTTCAAAGTGGGGTTTTCTGTACTTTGCTAGTCCGTGTGTTTCTGTTCCGTCTAACTGTTGTTTCACAGAGGGATAGTTAACTTCTTCCAAAAATCTCACCTGTCTTCTCTATAACGGTTGCAAGCGTGGGAATGGTTGGGATTTACTTGCACTACCAGTCAGGTTAAGAAAGGCTTGAGTTTCTAATGTGCCTTTTGCACGAGGGTGAGACTAGAAGTAGCCTTTTGCCAAGAAGCTTAGTCTGCATCTCTGACACCTCGTGGGTAAAGAGCTGTTGCTTCAGCCTCAACACAACTGAGCATCCCCAGCTCTGTAGCCCTCACAGTTTCTTTTCTGCTTCTGCTGTCGTCTTTGTTGTCCTTAAAACCTCCTATGTTGGTTCTGTCCCGATCTTTGTTCTTCTGCAGCATCTCTCGCTCTTTTCCTACCTGGTCGTGCAATTTACAGTCTAATCCAGCCTCCTCATATTGATCTGAATTATGGTGTCATCTCTTTTTCTGTCCTTGACAGCTAGACACTTGACATTTCACAGCCATTCAGAAAGTTGCAGGGTAAGTTGTTTATTAGTCTCTTGCTTTGACTTGTTGCTCCTTGCTTTGCGTTACTGCCCTGGCTCTGCCATCTCTGTTGCATTAGATGTAAAGCTGCTCTCCTCGCTTGCACCTCACTGCCAAACCCTGCTGTTACCCAAATCCCTCTTACTCAAATCGAGACGATACCTAAGTTATCTCCTGGTCTGATCGTCCCACCAGCTCAACCTCTACAACCCCCATTTGAGATTTCCAAATAAGCATTTTTATGCTGTGTTTCCAATTGCCCGTTGTTCCTGAAGACCTGATGCATGAATTTCTGAAAAATTCCCTCCTGGGTGCCTTCTGCATCCCACTTTAAAACCCTTCAGCTTGGATGTCTACAGAAGTGTTAATATTTTAAGCTACTGGTATGCTATGAGTTGTACCTATTGTGTTAACGAAAATTGTCCCAGTGTTTCGTTACACCCTCCAGTCTATCTGTCACCTCCCTGTACGCCCCTTGTAAGCTCCCTGAGACAGGAACAGTCGTTTTGTCCTGATAGCGGCAGTCATGAAGCTACTCTTACAGGTACTCTCTAACGCAAATAATAATCACTGTAATATCATGGGGTTTTACTACTGGGCAATACGCAATAGTAGTGTGAGGAGTAATTTCCGTGTGCTGTTTGAGCATAAAAAGCATCATATTGGTGCCCAGTATCAGTTTGATCTGGCTAAACGTGGAACCTGAGCAAGCGTTGTTCCAATAGCCAGCAAAGGTTAACGATGGTTTACCTGTAATGTTTTTTTAACAGGTAGGTACCGCTTTTTTTTTTTTTGTTTTTCGTGTTCCACAGAACTTCATGCCCTTGTTTGAGATCGCACAAAAACCAGAAGCTGTGGTTTATTTTGGTATTTCTACAGCAACGTAGAAAAACATTATTGCATGATTACTATGCTGGTTTGTTGGTTTTTTTTTTTTCATTTGCAGGAAATATTTATTAGAACAATAATTGTTTGAGGTAGATTAAAACCACCACCAAGGTTATGAAAGATGTGTGTACAGTCATAGCCGAGCTGCTGAAATTGCTGTGGGAGTACCGCAGCTGTTATGGAACAGATATCCAAGATAATCCAGAGTAGCTGTTTAGCAAAATAATGATTATTATTATTTGAAGCCTGAAAGCAACGCCAACCTACTTAATAATTTTTATGTAATGTGCTTGCCTTGGAACGCTGCTATAGGATCAGTTTTTCTAGCTTTGTATACCAGCGTCCTGGTAAGTGTGTTGTATGGACTGTAACAGGCCATTTTTGTCATTATTTTTTAGTTTGTTCTTCGAAGTATCTTGAAGAGGACAGAGGGCTTGAGAGTATGTAACTTTTACGTGTACATTGCATGCGTTGAGCACAGGGCTGAATGAAATGTTCAGCAATACATTCCTGTAGCTAAAAGGCCTTTCGGTGATGTTTAATGAGAAGTTACGTGAAATCTCCAACTGGTGTTTGAAGTCATTGCAGAAAGGATCCCTTTGCCCCATTCCATTGTCGGAGTGGAGTTTTGCTTTGCTTATGCTATTGCTAAATGTCACAAATAAATTACTAATGGAGAATCTGCATTATTTTTTAAAAATTACTTTTAAAAATAAGGGACCAAAAAAATCAGATACTTGTTACTGAGTCTTGGGTGTGACGTGGTAGCTGGCACTAATGCCTGTTATGCAGTCTTCATCCTGCAAGAGTAATCATGTGCCTTAAGTAATAAAAAACCCGATATGCAAAGCACTGAAGAAAGGAATTCTTTATACCTGTCATCCACAGATGAAGTTTTAATTATGGCCCAGGTCCTGGTAAATGATGTATGGCTCAGACTTCTTTTCCCCAGCCTGAATTTGAGCCTACGTTGGTAAGATTCTTCCCTACATCCACAAGCAGGGATTCCTTGGGATGTTACAGGGGAAAGAAAAAAAAAAAAAAAAAGGAGTAGAAGTGTGCAGCCTTTTGATTTTGTAACAAAGTTATGCTATCAAGTTTAGGTGTCTAAAGTTCTCCAGAAAATGATGAACTTTTAAATACATTTAAATGTGTGTTTTTAACATTTACGTTGTTAAAAATACTTTCTACCCTTATCTGGGCGCTGTGGCGCAGCCCTGCTCTGGAAAGATGACCTCTAACTCTGCATGCCTGACCTGGTCAGGGGCACGGCTGTCAATTCAGAGTCTTGCAGACAATTTATACAGGTGGACGCTGAACTTTAACCTGTAAGCTTAGGTCACACCGGTCTGTGGAAAAGCAATCAGCTTTTGCAGAAAACGTACTTCCTTGGCTGAAAGGTGAGCCAGAGAACTGCAAAACTGAAGGCTTAAAGTCTCGCCCCGAAAGGCTCCTGTGGTCCTCCAGTTTGACAGATGATGCTATGAGGTGATTGTAAATTGTCAGATCGTATTGTTATTGCTAGGCTGTACAGTTCAAAAACGTCTGTTGTTGGTCTTGCCATTATCTAATATAATGTAGAATGAGTAGTTTGTGAAATTATAATTACAATTTTCCATTTTCAACCTATTTTAGTTGTATGACTCGTTCTTGCAGTGGTACGGAAGAAAGGACGACAGTTTCCAATAGTCGGGGTTTGGCAGTAAAACTCAGAACATTAACTTGCTAATAAAGAGGAAGCAAAGGACATCAGGCTTCTCCCTTGCTGGCGTCCTCCTTTCGCTGCAGCAGAGGAGATTCAAGCAGGCAGATCATATCATGGCGTTGTGTAGTAACTGCGGCTCGTGGGAAACGTGTGAGTTTGAAAGAGAAACGTTTATCTTGCAAGTATAGCATCACAACTGTTGAAGGTATATCTGGCGAAGCTGACAGGAGTGAGTCACCGTCACAAAATTCCCTGCGCATAGCAAGCAGACTGACTCAGTCATGTCAAGAAGTTTACAGACTTTGGTCTCGCCCACCCACAAATGCATGAAAATGTGAGTGGTTTATGGTTTCAGAATATTCCCCCTGGTAATAATGGAGCTTTTGTTTAAATGCTTAAAAGTTTCGTGTAGCTTGCAGTATCCCACAAGCATAGAAATAAATCCCTACCCACTTAAGAAACAATGGGGACATCTACTAACATGCCCCGGTGGGTACGTCCCAATGGGGATTATCAAGAGTTGCTTCTACGTCGTGCTGCTGCTGGATGAGAGAGGGAAGTCCCCTGTGACTTTGAGATCGTTGGTTCTGGGAAGCAGGAATGAAGTAACTTTTGTTATCATCCAGAGCGATATTAGAGCTGTTTAAATGTATTTGAGTCATCTGAGATTGTGACGTGTCTCATATTTGCACAGTGGCTGTACGCTTTCATCTCCAAGAACTCAATCTCGCACGATAACATTTACATATATTGTCTGTGGAGAAATGCTCAACCGTGGCTTGTTAATGTAAATCTTATAAAATACTTGTCAGTGGATCGTGTGTGCTGGAGGACGTAAGAAACGACCTGCCAGCTAGATCGGAAGCAGGCATGTTCTTTCCCACCTAACGTGCCAAACTCATACATCAGTCGTAGTGCGTCATGCTTTTATTAATACACAGTGGTTGTGCTATTCCAAGACCGCGTTATTGCTGCAGCTTCTCGTGTATCAGAGCTGAGATAATCCATTTGTATTCTACCTAGCTCCTGCGTGATGTTTTGAGTATGACTGTGGGGAGACCAGCAATTCACTTGTCTGTGACTCTGGGTGGTCTATATACCAATTTGAAAATTAAGTCAAAAAGAGCACCATAGTAGTAATCGGTCTTGCCCTCATATGGACTAAGACCCCAGTGCACGTGACATGGTATGTTGTGGAGGGGACAGGGGAAGAGAGTGGGAAGGATCCCTACTTCTGTGGGATCAGGGGTGGTGTCTGGATGTGCTACCTGTGGATGTCAAAACAAAATGCACTTTTGCGTTTCAGGATCTTGCCAGACAGGTGAACTCCAGCAGTGTGCTCATTTAAATTATTAGGCTATGTCCTAAGTTTGTTTAGGCCAGCATGGCTAATAAAACCACGTTGGCATTGACAGTCATCTGTCACCTCTTAAATTTAAAAAAAAAAAAAAAAAAAAAAAGACTAGGCAAGTTTGCTCTGCCTTGCTCCTCTCACACACATATCCAAATGTGGAGCTGAGGATTCATTTGTTTCCCAAAAATGCAGTGAGAAAACAGGATACCCTGTGTAGCTGGAATAGCTACACATACTAAATATAACCGTGCTGAGCATTCATAGAGAAGGTTTCAGGCTTAAACCATGTACTGCAGCTGAGGATGCTCGGGGACAGACATCCCCACTGCGTAACAGGATCGGGAACGCAGTTCTCCCACAGCTGCTGGTGGGGAACGCGCTTACCTGGCCCAGACCCATCCCTCTGCCAGAGGAGGTGATGTGTGCTGTGGGCAGGTTTCTCAGCCCCTGCATGGGCCACGGCAGCCGTCTGATGTGGTGGTTTGCTACTGTGGATGTTTGCAAACTATCGAGTGAGTTGGTCCTCTGGAAGTGGCGGGGTCAGCAGGAGAGGTGCCCTCTTGGGTGGCAGGTGCGGTGGTGGATGCAAGGTGCCATCACCAGTCAGCTCCAACTGTGAGGCCCGCGTGCGGAGATGGGAAGGGAGATTATCCATCCCCCAGGAGCAATGGGGCCACCTTACACAAGCTGTCAGCACATGTTGCAGGCAACGGGCATCTCGGAAAGGTGCCAGAAGCGCCTGGGGCGGGCAGGGAGAGGGTATCGCTGCTGCTGCGCTGCTCTCCTATCTGGGACAGAGAGGCTCCGGTGGGGGGGTCTGCTTTCTCGGACACCTTACAAAATCAGGAAAACTCCCTGGACCCCCTGGATCCCAATCGCAATTCCCACCTTTGAAAATTAGAGCACAAGCAGCTGAAAGCGTGAAAAAGCCTGGAGCCAGAAGCGAGGTGCCAGCCAGCGCAGCGACGGGCATGTTGCACGCCGCCTCTCCTCCCCACGCACGCCGCTCCCGAGGGCCTCCGGGCAGGAGAGGCAGAGGTGGAAGGTGCCACGTGAGGACCAGCTCGCTCCTGACTGCGTAAAGGTGATGCACCGAGTTGCCGCAGCTCCGTGGCCACGTGCCTCTATGGAGTGGGTCTGCGGTACCCACCTTCCAACATGTTTTAGGCCCTGACATTTCTCGCAGACTCTGATAAGTCCTGGATGTGGGTGAGGGTAGGACTTTTGGAAGTGTTTTGAAGCGTGTCCTTCTGCTTCTCTGCAGTGCCCCAGATCCAGACCTCGCTTTGCTGTGTTTAAGGTCTGTCCTGCAGGAGGGTCACACGGTAACTGGCAGTTCACTGGATTTGGGTGGATTTGAGGGAGGTCTGATCCCTTCCAATCTTTTCTTCCCCACTCTGTTCTCATCTGCTAGGACTGCTGTAAGCTTTGGCTAAACTGCTCCTCTTCATATTGTGGCTCAGCTTTGCCCAGTCCTACACAGACCCTCTCTTCTCCAGATGCCTGGCAGCCTGCACCTGAGGATACCATTTTATGGCTAATGGTAGATGCATTAAAAAATGTCTGACGGCTCTGCTGTTTGTCCATCAGGACATCTGATGTTACAGCACGTATTTCAGAGCATGGCCTGAGCCCTCTTGCGATTATTGTCTGCAAACTTTCTTACACGTTGTACTGTTGTGGATGGAAGCATCATGCACCTTGTGGGAGATTACTGAGGAAGCTAGAAAGAAAAGAAAAATCCTACATGGGAGAGAGCCAGCCAGTTCAGCAGCATGGCAGACATCATCTGCCACGAAGCTGGATCTGCTTGGAGGGACACACATCCCATTGACCTGGAAGTCCAACAGAAAGGGCTGATGGAAACTTGAATTCCTTGACCATGACAGGCAAAAGAAAATCTGCAAATGTCGTGCTCATCTGGGGCTCCCGCTGGCCCCTCTGGATTAGTGAGGCATGGTTCATGCAAGCCCTCCAACCAGCAGGAAGCTGCTGTCTCCATAAATCATCTGCTGGGCCGGCAGCCTCATCCTGCCACAGGAGGGGAGGCAGCAGAGGGGCTGGAACAAGAAGGGGATCTCTGGCGACATGTTGCAGGGCTGCAGGATGACTTGCTGCCTCAAACAGAGGGATCAGGACAGGCTGGATGGATGGGCCAAGGCCAATGGTATGAGGTTCAACAATGCCAAGTGCCGGGTCCTGCACTTGGGCCACAACAACCCCATGCAGCGATACAGGTTTGGGGAGGAGTGGATGGAGACCTGCCCGGCAGAAAAGGACCTGGGGGTGTTGGTCGACAGCCGGCTGAACATGAGCCAGCAGTGTGCCCAGGTGGCCAAGAAGACCAACAGCATCCTGGCCTGTATCAAGAACAGTGTGGTGAGTACGACTAGGGAAGCGATCATCCCGATATACTCAGTCTGGTGAGGCACCACCTTGAATATTCTGTTCAATTTTGGGCCCTTCTCTACAAGAGGGAGCTGGGGTTGTTCAGCCTGGAGAAGAGGAGGCTGAGGGGAGACCTTATCGCTCTCTACAACTACCCAAAAGGAGGTTGTAGGGAGGTGGGGGTTGGTCTCTTCTCCCAAGGAACAGGCGATAGGACAAGAGGAAATGGCCTCAAGTTGCACCAGGGGAGGTTTAGACTGGGTATTAGAAAAAATTCTTAACTGAAAGGATTGTCAGGCATTGTAACCGGCTGCCCAGGGAAGTGGCTGGGTTGCCATCCCTGGAGGTATTTAAAAGGTGTGTAGATGTGGTTGCTGAGGACACGGTTTAGTGGTAACTTGGCAGTGTTAGGTTAATGGTTGGACTTGATGATCCTAAAGGTCTCTTTCAACCAAAATGATTCTATGATTCTAAGCAGCAAGGAGGGGCCTGGCTGCCCCCTGTGCTCTGCAGAGAGGGACCCTTAGCACCCCGCCGGCATCGCCTTCTTTGCCTCCTCCCTCTGCACCCCCATCTGCCTGCCCTGAAGTCCCAAGTGGCAGCTGTTTTGGGGGAAGACTACCAGCAAAACACCTACACTGACTCGAATGACTTTCCCACTCCAGAAGAAGAAGGCAAGAGCTGGACCTTTCTGGGAAAGCCCTTGAAAATGAACACTTTTGCTTCCCTTTGCAGGTGCTGGCAGGGAACGAGCACGGGGTTATTTAGGGAGGATGTGAACAAACCCTTCTAGAACCCATTAGAGGGACTGGCATCCTGGGAGGGGGAGAGAGGTGGGGGAGGCTGCCAGGCCTCAGGGGGTGCTCTTTTATATTTCATTTATGATCTGTTGATTTGCATCTGGCTGGGGTTTGAGCCCACATGATTCACGTTCACACGGGCAGGTGGGAGCGGCTCCATTATTTTCTTTTGAATCACCCCACATTTCTCTGTCACCAGAACGTGCTTTAACAGCCACGTGTGTGTGTGTGCATGTGTGTATGCGTGCGTGCGTGCGAGACCCAGCGAGCCTGGTGGGAACAGGCCAGGCTGACTTTGTCTCAGCTTGGTGGACTTGGCAGTGTTAGGTTTACAGTTGGACTCAATGACCTTAAAGGTCTTTTCCAACTTAAACGATTCTGTGATTCTATGATAGAACCATGAGCAAGTGCCATTCTGCAGGAGTTTCTCCCAGCTTCTGTTTTTCACGTGAGATTCTCCAGCAAGGGGTCAGGACCCGCTTTTTGACTCCTCTGCTGGGCTCTTGGAACACCGGTGTGCTTATGCTCCTTGCTGCGTAGCTGGGCAGCGTGAGCCTGCAGCAGTCGCTGCTGTTGGACCTCAGCGGTGGTGGGGTCATCACAGACCCGTGGTTCCCACCATTGTCCAGAGACACGTAGACTAAAGTTTTTTTGTCTGTTGTATTATGGAGCATAAAGGGATAAGTCAGTTCTGACCTGTTTAATATAAAGAGCCTAACTAAATCCAGTTACACGTGAGCAGGGCTGCGTTGGGCAGCAAACTCTCGGGAGGAGGATTTGGAGTTGGAAGATGGGATTATCGTCTCACACCGCTGTGTTTAGGGGAGCACAACTCTGAGGCAGCAACCTCATTTGGGGGCACACCCAGGCCGAGAGAGATGTTTGTGGCATGGCTCATAGCAGCAATATCACAGTGTTCGCCAGAAGCTGCTCTGTGAAGCTTCTCATCGTGAAGTGCAAACCCCCCCTCTCAGGAGGGTTGTTGAAAGCTCCAGAAGCAGCCCGAGCCTGGGAGCAAAGGGCCTGGAATCTCTCTGAGCCACTGCTAGCCTGAAGGTGTAGGACCATCCGGTGGAGACGAGGTGTAGGGCTGCCCAGGGCTGGGCTGTAGCAGGTTCAGGCATCGGGACAGTAGAGCTGTCACTGTCCCAAACCCCAGCTCTGCCGGGAGGAGGAGTGCCCAGCGGGCTCTGCTGCAAGGGGGTGGCTGTCCTGGCTCGGAGGAGCTGGTGCAGCTCTCGGGGGAACATGTGTAGAAGATGAGAGGTGTGGGGTAGCATGCAGCCTGTGGCCCTCGAGGGCTGTGGCATAGCTCCCCTCATGCTTGGAGAGGAGAGCAGCCCTACAGCTGTGCTGGGAGCACCCCAGCCCGCCTGTTGTGTGTGTGTGGACAGGGCGGAGGTGGCCAGGCTGGTGGATGCTGTGGTCAGCAGTCCCCCCCGCACGCCAGCCGGCCGCTGGCAGTGCCAATGGGAGGGTGAAACCCCACTGGTCACACTGATTACCCAAAACCTGGGAGAGATGTTTGACTCCTCTGAGCTGCTACGCGTGCATCTGCGAGGGGAGAGCTGCAGTGAGAAACACCCGGGGCTGTGGGCGCCCAAGGCCCTGCACATCCCAGGTGCCGGGGCATGAATAACATCCAGGCTACGCACGACGCCCTTCGGCAGCTGGTGAGAGTATGTGCGAGCTGGAGGAGGGGGAAGAGCCGTGCAGCCATGTTGCCCAGCCCAACAGCCTGCAGAGCTGCGGCAGCTCAGCTGAGCCGAAATGGCCACGGAGACAGAGGCGTCCCACCGGTACCGGCCGTGGTTCCCAATGGGGCCGGGAGCACTGGGGTTTGCAGCCCTGCCAACAGAGGAGCTGCTCTTTAGGAAGCTGGTGGTGTTTATCAGTTAGGGGGTTTGTTTTGTGGGTTCCCCCCCCTTAATAGACAGCTACATACAAACGTCGACATTCACATTTCTCGGCAGGAGTTTGGCTAAATGCTCTCTGCCACATAAACCGCAAACAATTTGAGTGCAGGTCTGAGCCAATTCCTTTCCCAGAGCTTTTTGGAGCAGGCTTGTCACTGGCTTCGCTGGGAGGCTTCAGCGCAAAGCTGTTGCAGTCTGACTTTGCTTTTGCAAACAGCTTCTTGAGGCTTGAAAATGAGATGTCTGTCCCTAGCCGTTGCTGTTTTCTGCTTGGCAAGTCTCTCTGCCAGCAGCCTCCGTGGTGTTATGATGGGGTTTGTAAATGTGGGTTTTGTTTGCCTGTGTCCTGGGCAATGCCCAGCCAGGGTGAGTAGGTACAAGGGCCCCAAATCTGGAGTCTGTGGTACAGTATCTGTTTGCTCCTTGGTGTTGACACGGTGTCTTTGATAATGGGCCTGTTTTTCCTTGAATTCAATATCAAAGGTTGATCTGAACAGATAACCCTGCATGGGGCCAGAGGCTTGCTCTTTCTTTCTTCTAAATTTTAATGTAAAAGTGTTTCTCTGGGATAAACATCCGTCGGGTAGCTGAGTGCGGCTCTCTTCTCCGCACTGCTGCTATTGGAACCAGACACCTCCATGCAGCCTTAGCTGAACAACCGCTCTTCTTTGTCCACCTCCTTACAGGCTGCAAACTCCCGCAGAGTGTTACTGCAGCCGCCCGTCCGGGTGCTTTGGCTCAGTGCTGCACCGGGTGCAGGAACTCCTGTGGGGATGACCTGGGAAGGAGCAGGATAGCTGGGAGGACACCTTTCTGCTGTTTGGATGGGACCGAGGAGCTCAGTAGCCAAGCGCTGCTGGCCAGGACCTCTGTGGCTGGCAAAGACCTCTGCCAGGGGTTGCCTGCCATCTGCTGGCAAATCCCACGGGATGGATGGAGCCCAGGAGGGAGCTGGAAAAGGAAAGCTGTGGCAGTTTGGTGGTATCGCTCTGGCAAGAGACAATACTGTGTTTTTCTGGTAGGACTGGGGCTGGGAGCCCATCAGAGTGATGCTTCCAGCTGACAAGGCTGACGGCTGCGTTACCATCCAACCTGTTTCCATAACCCCATCGCTCTGGCCGGGCTGCAGCGGGATGTGGCCCTGGCAAAGCAAAGCCCTGAAATGCCAGATCTGCTGTTGGCTGGCATCCACGTACATCCTGATGCCGACATCTCGCCTCTGTGTCCAACATTTACCCACCTCCAACAGGGCCCGCAGTGACCACCACTTGAGGGTCAGCCAGTTCGCTGCAGAGCTTTGTAGCCCCGACCTGTGCTGGCCCCAGGGCTATCTTGCCGAAACAGGTGTCATCAGTGCCTTTCCTCTGGGGTGGGAGGAGGACGAGGTGAAGATGATCGCACAGCAGAGCATTGGCTGTGGGGCCAATGGGGCAAGACCATGAAGGGAAGCAGCCCCTGGGATGAACCTCAGCTGGGACCATGGTGGGACCAATGCCAGAGCTAAGGCTGATCTTCTGCAGTCTGGGAAGGAGCTGATGAGCTGCCTGGCAGGAGCAGGCAGAGCAGCGAGGTCTGTCTGGGTGAGGGGAGAGCGGGCAGCTGGGCACCCCAGCGGTGCAATGGGGCAGGTGTGAGTGAGCTCAGACTGGCTGGCTGGGAGTTCTGCTCTTCTGGGCAGCAGCGCCTGAGTCCGTCTACATACAAGAGTGCTCTTGTGGTCTGGGGCCTGGGCAACCAGGCAAAGAGGATCAGTACGTGTTCCCAGTGCAGGAAGAATGAAGCTGTGATTTACAGCAAGTGCCTCCCTCCTGCTATCTCTGCCAGGGAGATAAGCACTGTTTTGCCTGAGTCTTGCTGCTTGCACAGGGAACTTGTTTCCCAGATTACTGCTCACAAATTTTGTCTTTTTCATGCCTGAGTTGTCAGATAACACTGGAGACTAAGTTAATGTGCAAGAGCAAAGGTACCCCAAGAGCCCAGCCTGCTGGGTCAAGCAGCGTTAGCACCATCAACAGGCAGATGTGGGCAGATTTGCCCATGTGCCACAGGACTGGTATAGTATATGTATATATAGCTGGGATGCTTCATGCTCCTCACCAACAGCTGGGGCTTCCCTCCTCAGCTGCCACACTCACCTCCTCCACTGTGGAGGCTCATCAGAGCATCCCGATGGCAACCAGGACACCGGGCAGCCCCAGGAACCACAGCGGAGAGCAAGAACCAGCCCCTGCCCTAGAAAGTGCTGTTGGTCATGCTGTTGGCTCAGTCTTGCTTTTCTCTGCTCACAATTTCTTCCCCCTCTTTGAAAAGCTGGTCTGGAATAAACTGCTTGGCACTGCCCACTACGGCCATGGTTCTGATTTTTATTTCTTGTTCCTTTCCTTTTTTTCCCCACTAAGACTAGGTTCAGCTGAGTTTTGTGGCTGAGCAGTCTGGAGTAGTGCCAGACCCTGATCTGAGCAGCAGCAGTTGCGTGAGACAGATTTTGGTGAGTTTTCCTGGAAGTTTGTGACATTCCAGCACATCCATCCATGCAAAACGAGGCAGTGTGTCTGCTCTGGCCCTTCTGTAAATTTTGAACCATCTCTGAATTAAAGCTATGTGTGGGCAGGTCAGAAATGAATCAGGGAGTAGTTCTGGTACTGGGAGACAGGCATCCTTGGATATCAACTCTGGGCTGCTGCAACAGTGACTTCTTCAGCCCTGAGAGTTACAGGAGCCAGTAACTGCAATGCTTTTTGCTACATCTTAACTTTGATTTTTTTTTTTTTAATCCACAAATTGTCCCAGTCTGACTCTCTTGTCTCACTCAGGTGTGCTGGCTATGCCTCTTTTGTAATAAACTTTTGAACACTTGCAAACATGATTGCATCCCTAATCTGGGGAGGGGATTATTGCCAGTCACGTGGAGTTCCCACGTGGCAGCAGCAAACCCCACGGCAATTGCTTTGTGCGATTGCACCTGGAGGCAGACACGTGGCCTTAATGTAAGGCAGGTATTTGTAAGGGCAATTGGTACTGTGCCTGTAAAAAGAAGGAAGACCCTGCTTAATGAGATAGCCTGTGCTATATGTGTGTGTGTGACATTTGCTGTAAAGCTGTAAAATACGTCCATCTTTCTCTCCTGGTGACTTTTTGGCTGTGTTTCTATATCCCCCGTGATTCGGAGCTGTTGAAATAGTTCTAAACACTAGGGGTATTTCACAACTTGAGATAACGCTGCCAGTCTTGCTCAATGGCAGAGGGATAATAATGGCAGGCTCTTACAAAAAATACCTGCGGGGGGAGATCCTGGTTTCATTTGCTTGTTTGTTTTAAGCTGAACTGCTGCATTTGCATTTGTTGGTGCCAAATTCTTTCGCTCCCTCTGCCATATAACCGAATGCTGGTTTAGTTACCTTCAAATATAGCCTGAAACAATTCCCGTGCATCATCAACTGCTGGAAATCGTGCGGCTGAGGAGAAGAGTATTCAAGTGTTTTCAGGAGGTACTTCATCAGCGAAAAGGGAAGATGATGCTCAGGGGGTTGGCAGCTCACATGCAGCTCTCCGAGGAAACTCAGTGCAGGGGGGGAAAGGAGTAGCAGCACTTGTTTGCTTCTCTTGCAGAGTTGCGGCCTTTTACTCTACTTTCCCTGAGCCACCTCTCCGCCTACCTATCATTAGCATTAAAAACCATACCCTATTAACTGCTGTAATTAAAAATAGAGGGGTTTCTGTCCTGTGCCAACAGAGAGGGTGTCTCTGCCCGGGAGCAGAGCCCCTGAGCCCTTTGGCGGTGGCGCGAGGGCTCCTGTCGACTCCGGCGTTTGCTGGATCCCAGCCCAGGACAGCCGTTGCTGCCAAGAGCCATGCTGCCGCCTGCTCTCCAAGCGGGAACCCGATACCAGGGTAAAACCCGGGACAGCTGCAGCAGTCACACACCAGCGCGCCATTTGGAGACTTACACAGGGGCACAAAAATGAGCTGCGCCTTAATATAACTTATTACAGCCAGCTAAGCCACGCTTTGCAGAAGAAAATTGCGTCCTCCACCGTATACCCTAAAGCTGTCGCTGCATCCAGGTGTTCTGGAGGCACAATAAGATCTTAAAAATGCATCAGACAAAACGAAATGGTTTTCTTATAGTGTCACAGTAATCCCGATTAGGGCTATAATGCACGAATGTGTGAGATACATGGTTTCTTAAACAGGGGCTGTTTATGCAAGCATTTCCTTACTCTGCCTGCTGGGAATACAGCCTCGACAGGAAAACGACATTTGCAAACAAATGAGCAGAGAGACACCAGCAAGTTCTCATCTCAGAGGGAAATTAGCATTTTAATATTCTGTGCGGGGCTTTGCTAGACAGCCAGGGCTCATAGGTGCTGTGTAATAATGACACCAATAATTAATAATAAATCTGATGCTGAAATGCCACGGAGTCAGGGCTGTTGGCATCCCTGGCGTGTGGTGAGGCTTCAGGGCGGGAGCTGCTCTCATGATAGATACCTCCCTGAGAGTATTTTACAAATGGAGCTAGGAGACTCTTGGCTAAAATTAAGGGATAAAAGGGGTGGCTGGTAAGAGAGCTGAGCGACATGGAAGTCATGAAAAAACTTTGGTGCTGAGAGAAGGGAAGACGAAGGTATTACAGGCCTGATGCTGCTCCTGATGTTGCGCTGGGACGAAGCATCCTTTGGCAGCGCTGGCACAGGCTTTCCAGCCCCTGCGAACAGCTGGTCCCCTCTGGGCAGAGACAGAGGGGACATGGGGCTTGCGGGATGGGGACTGGGATGAGCGAGGATGGAGGCAGGGGTAATGGGGTCCCTGTGGTTCACTGACAAGGGACTCGGTGGGACAGGGGGAAGACAGAGGGGATGGAGCCTGACGGCTCTGAGGCTTTGCCCAGCAGAAGGGTGGGCTGAGCCCCCGCTGATGGCAGGCTGGGTAGCAGCGTGAAGGGAAGGTAGGAGCTGCTGGCTGGCAGGGGGAACCCCCTTCTGCCTGCAGGGAAGTGGATGCAGCCGGTCTGTGTTCGAGTGCCTGGTCTGGGGACTCACATTTCTCTTCCACAGCCTTGCACAGAGCTGGGAGTAGATGCTGCCTCAGCTCCCAGCTGTCCCAGCTCTGCCATCCATCACAGCATCGCGTGATGCACCTTGTAAAGAAGGAGTGGCAGAAATTATCAAAACCGTGTGGAGCAGTTTGCATGGGGAACATCTCCCACAAGCAGCTCCTCCTGTGCCTTGGTCGAGACCACCGATTTAAGATGACGAAGGTTTGAAGCCTCTCTGGCACAGGCAGCTGAACCTCCATCTGCCCCAGTCCTGTCCCGGGGCTGTGGGATCCGCGCTAACTGGGAGTGTTTATCCTGCCAGACGGCTTGAGGGGTTTTATTCCCCAGCAAGATGCTTGGAGGGATGCACAGAGTGAAAGTTTTTCACAGGCAAGGCACATCTCATAACATTACGATAATGTCACATAGCCATGGTGAGGCATTTCTGGTGGCATCTGATGCTGTGGCAATTAATTAACTGTGGGCAGGCACAGCAGGTGTCTCTTTAGCCCGAAGCTGCAATTTCACCGCAGGCATTTCCCCATAACCTGCTTCTGATGTGATTTTTCTGTCAAATGTATCTGTTGCTCTCACTCTTCTTTTTTTTTTTTTTTTTTTTTTTTATTTTGATGACGGCTTTTACTGTTCTCACCAGAGCCGTTTGCCAGCTGCCGCAGCCAGCTATGGCCCACACACACAGGAGAGGCTCAAAGCGGGACTTCATTTCACAGAAGGTGAGAAACGCCCCGGCTGGGGCTGCCCACTGGCACCGCTCCCTCCCCAGGGTGCTCTCGGAGCCCCGGCTGCTCTTTTCTCTCCTTCCTGGGCCTGGCTGCCGTAATCTCAGCCTTACTGCTCTGGGCAGGAGTTCCTGAGGACTGTTTTCAGTGTTTTGTCTCCTATTTCTGTATGTGTGTTTTGGAGGTCTTTCTCTGAGGTCTGCCTGGGTGGCTTTTGCCTCTTTTATGGGATGCTAAAATTACCGGCTGATGCTTATTCTCTTCGTTGGGTGAAACGCTTACAGCCTCTTGCTAAATCCGAATGGTTCCTCTCTAATTTGCGTTTCTGTCTTCTTCAAACCCTAAGGAGAGAGAGAGAGATATTTTGAGTCCACATTAGTTGTCTGGAAATTGTACTTTGAGGGAAAAACCATGCTGCTAACTAACTGCTACTAACTGTGCGGTAGGTAAGGCTGAAACCCAAACCAATAGCTGCATCCTCTAGCTGGGGAGGTTTAACCAAGGCCGCTTCCTTCTCTCAGGCACCCATTTCACTGGGCTACATGTACTGCTTGTGTCAGAGGGAGAACTGATTTCAGATCCCTGTTTTCATAATTATTTTATGGGCTCACCTTGGTAGCATCTTAATGCTCCGTGCAAGCTACTGAATTGAGCCCGGCCCCTTGTGTTTTGAGTTGCGCCCTGTCCTCCCTACCGTAAGGCATCCACAGGTTTGGTGTCTGATGTTGCCCTTTGTCGGCCACCAGCTGGACAAACTCGAAGCTGTGAAGTGCTTGTATGGGCTGGTGGCACCAGAGGCACAACCTGGAGCACCTGTGGAGGTGGATCCAGGCAAAACAAGGACAAGTTGGTGAGGCTGTAAAGTGATTTCTCCAGGCGACGGAGAATGGAACGTCTAAGAAATGCACCTGCCAAAAATGGCTCCCAGGTGAATGGGTGAAAGCTTGTGTTCGCAATGGTTTTTGGACAGAAAAATGATCATGCCTGTAACCCACAGAGCTTCTGGGAGAAGAAGATCAGGCCTGTAATTGGAGCAAAAACAGGGGAAAGATCTGCTGTGGTCCATGTTTTTTCAGTCACTCCTGGCACGCCTGCAAGGTGGCCGGCCATGTGGCTCAGCGTGAGGCAGGGCTTTCTTATCCTGCCACCCTTTGCCTGTGCTTAGGACCACGTCATTCGTGACCACACCAGCCTTGCCCCAAAGCAAATGGTATATCAATAAATCAGGAATGAGAAAAATGTTACCATTGCAGTTTCAGGCAGAATTTAGCCAGGTCTGCCCTATGTTTTCTTATGAAATCAGGCAATTTGTATGAGCTGGATGGGCAAGAGTACATTTTCCACAGAGGACTGTGTAGATCAGCTATTTTACACCGCTGAGCAGATCAGTGATTTACACAGTTTTTCACTTGCTGCAGGAAGAGAAGTCTGTAAAATAAAGGGAGCTTTTCAAGAGAACGTGATCACCAAACACACCTCCAGGATTTTGCTTGGTTAGAGATGGCAGGGATGTTATTTGCATTCTCAGCAATAAATGAATTTTCTTCATCTCTCTGGTGCCCAGTCTGTGCAGCTTCCATGAAGAGCTGTGCCTTCAGGCCTCCTCTCGTGCTCTCACTCACACACAAAGGATCACTCCAGGAACCAAGTAATATAGTCAAAGTTGCAGTTTTTGCAGCTCTGGAAATCTATCCAGGATCCCCGAGTGAGGCTGGGGATATTAGCTAAACCTTCAAAATCAGCGTTTGCACAAGCAGGAGGTTGTCTGGAGCCCGACTTTTAGAATAATATCTATTTTTTATTTTTCAGTCCCTTCTCAAACAGGCTGTCATGCTGCCTCCCTGGCTCTCCAGTGTACCCATGCATCTTGGATGGAGATAAAGTATCACCATCTACCGGCGGCTGAAAGGATAACGGCAGAAAATTTTAGAAGGTAATGAAATAAAAGAATTGGCTGTGCTTTTGCCAGGTAGCGGTGTGAGATGCTGCAGAGAGCCCTGATCCAAGGGAGGGGAAGGTGGCTCACAGGGTTGCTTTGCACCACCTCGCCCTGCAGGTCCCCCCTCCTGAAGCCTCCTTGGCTGCATTAGAGCAGCTCCAGCCTGGCAGGGTATTTCTGACTCGCCCTTGCTGTGGTTGCACCTGCCCTTTGGTCTTGTGTGCAGGAAAGGCTGACGCTCCTGGCACTGTTCGCTTATTGTCCGTGTGCTGCATTGGGTGATGCTTTTATGGGCTGGAGCAGTTGTGGCTTGGGTGCCTGGAAATGGGAAGCGAAGGCTGTGCCCGTGAGACACACTACCCCAGGATGCAGCCAGTCCTTCCCAGCAGGAGCTGGGCTCAGGTGTCTGGGCTGCAGCCAGCTGGGCAGCTTCCAGGCTATCATAGCCAGGTGTCAAGTGCAGAAAAGATCCTGTTTCTGCTATGCCCTTTGCAGCAAAGTGACCAGTGAACCCAGAGCAGGGGTGTGTGAAGACAGGGAGATGCTATTTGCTGCTCTGATTCACACGTGTTGATGGATTGTTGAGATCAGACAGACGTGACAAGCTGCAGTGACCTGGAGGACAGGGAGGAGGTGAGGTCATCTCCTGTTGACAAGGAGGGTGCTCCACAGGCCATGACTTTCCTGCTGTCCTTGCTTTAAGAGTGCGGGAAAGCACAGCCATGGCATGGGTTGTACTCTCCAGAAATCCCCTAGTGGAGATGTGGGGTCCCACAGCCCACGCAGAGCCCTCAGCAGGTGAAGGCGTGGGTGAGCAGGGCTAGAGACAGTGATGGAGGTAACGGTGCTGGGGATGGGATATCTTTGCTCAAGGGCCCCCATAGCTACCACGTCCCATCTGCTGAAGGCAGTGAGAGGCAAGAGTGTATAAGCAACATCGCTGACGTGGTCCTGTGGTGTGGGCACACTTTTGTTGCACTGAGAGAGCAGAGCCCATGGAGCTAACCACCAGCAGTGGGCAATGAACCACCTGCACCCAGCTGGGATAACTTCCCCAAGGGGCTGCAGGCATGTCCTAGCCCATCCCTGACCAGTGGTCACCTGCAGGGTCTGAGGGAGATGGAGCGGAGGAGTAAGGGAGATGATGGAAGTAAACAGAGTGAAGGGGGATCAGAAAGCAGCTGGGGAACTGACTGAGAGGAGAACAGTCAAGGACTTCATGGTGGTGGCGGAGGATCTCCTTCAGTAAAGTAGCTCTTGCCCTGCTTCCTCAAGGTACTTGCGTGACTTGGGCTTCCACTAAAACCTTGCCTTTGGTTTACGTGCAGAGCATGTCAAGGTGGCAGCCACCCTGGAGATCCCAGTACAATGTTAGGCACACAGCTTTATTCCCTACACAGTCATTTTCTCTGCTTGCTGGATGGGTTTTGAAGCCCGGGACGAGCTTCGTGTTGCTGCAGCTGCCAGCACCCAGGTTTTAGTGTGGATGCACAGGAGACTTGTCTCTTCTTCCCAGGTTACTTGGACCTGTTGAATTGAATACTCTTAAGAGAGGTTCCTAGGAACTCCAGCACACACCAAATGCGTCATGTGGACTTCTAGGACAGACACCACTAGGCTTTACCAAATATTGACTTTGCTTTTGACTGCCAGTTAAAAGGCAATCACAAGAAAGAGGGACTAGGAGTCAATCCATCTGTTAGATGTTTTATGCTTTTTCTTACTGAGGACTTTATGACTTTTCTTTGTCTTGGGTTTGTTCCATCTAGCCACAAAACTCCAATATATCAGATTTTCTATGAAAGAGACTGCAGCCTTGGCTCTGGGATTCTGGAAATTGTGGGACTGTGGGCTCCCGAGAAGTTGAAAATACAGCAACTTGTGTTGCTGGGTGCATGACTTCTTGTCAGGCAACCAGTGAATAATGCTGAGGGGCTGTTTAGGACATGGATGGGCTCTGCTGGAACTTTGTCAAAGTCACAACCTTTCCACAAAACCACAAAATGTTTAACATCACTGCATGGGCAAATTCTAATTAAAGAAATATTTCAGCTGATTTTTCTCTACCCTTCTCTTGTGGGAAACACATGAAACAAAGAGAAGAGGGTGTTAAAATTCAAATAAAAATCTATTTTTAATTTTAAAAAGGCAACCCTTGTAAGCACACATGTGCATGTGCATTATGATACAGCATTTAACTATATGATTGTGCCATACAATCATCTCCCAAGGAAAACATATAAAGGAGTAGGACTAAGGATGCAGAGGCAGCTGTAAGTCTAGTATCTTATCATTTTTTGCCTCTTAGTTTTGCAAAAAAAATAAAAAAAAAAAGGTGGTGTCCCTTTTTAATTTAGTGGTTTTACATGCCAGTATATGTAATTACACAAAAGCAGTGTGGCTTGGAGCCAGCGCAAGAGGACAGCAGTCCAGCATATGAAGCAATCATCTTTCTGGGACAGCAGAGAAGGAAATGTCAGGCAATGGGGCTGTCCCCCAGGCTGGAAAGTGCGGCAAAACAGTTCCTAGCCCACAGCAAATGCAGCTGCAGCAGCCGCCTGCCGCTCCCAAGAAAGCAGAGGAGGATGGAGGTTCATTTTCCTAGGTCATTACTGCTATAACCATTAAAACTTCTGTTGTTCTCAGATTATTTCGCTTTGATTTATTTTCATTGGAGCCAAATGAAGACACTGAGAACTGCAAATGAGTAATGTCGGATCTGGAGGCTTCAGCCAAATGTCTTTACTATGTTTTTCCTGTACCACCATGAGACATAAGGGAGAACTAAGTTCAGCTCTGCGGTCCTTATATCTTGAAAATGTCCATCAATATGCCAGTAATTGCACAGGGAATACTTGTGTGACTTTTGAGATATGTCCACGCATCATTTGCTTTGTTATTTTTTCCAATACTAGTGTTGTTGCAATTTATTTTGGCTTTCTCTTTCAAGCGTATCAGCAAATCGGGCGTTATTTTGTGCACTGTGGTTATCCTATGCT
The DNA here is from genome assembly GCA_947846985.1 of Fratercula arctica. Taxonomy (NCBI): domain Eukaryota; kingdom Metazoa; phylum Chordata; class Aves; order Charadriiformes; family Alcidae; genus Fratercula; species Fratercula arctica. Next base: position 74,385,443 of record CANTUZ010000003.1, read on the forward strand.
TCTCTGGAGAGTTCTACCACATAAATAAACTTCTAAGAAGGGCATTATGAAAATGGTCCACAACTGAAAAAAATGTGGTTTTAATATCAAAATTTGTGCCTCAGTTATTTTTCACTGTTTTGTTGGCAACCACTGATGTTGGATCAGAGGGAAAAGATGTTCCAAAATATATTTTGCAGTGCCTATTTTGGATTCAATTGCCCATTTGATTGTGCCAAGCAGATCAACATTCAAAACACCTTATTAATAAAACTTTCTTCTGCCTGTTTGCAAAAGCAAAACACAAGACCTATTTATGGAGAGAGACACTTAAAAAAATATTCCATGCCCCTGAATCACGCGCACTACAAACCCAGTGGTTTTGTTAATTCACTGACACCTTCAAGCAGACAATTCTTTCTGCCTTTTTTTTTTTTTTCTCCATTCTTTTCAGAGAGTTACCTGCTGAAATCAGGGTGCTGGCAGCCCTGGATCTCCCCTGATATTCTTGATTCTGTATTTTTGTTTCTGACATCTGTTGGAACAGAGTCCTCTGTGTCACTGGGGAGAACGCTTGGGCTTTCCTTGGCAATAAATGCTGGATTTGCTGATGCAAGTGAAGGTGCTTTTTTATCATTACTTCCTGAGCAGGACATACATTCCTCGCACCCTTTTTTTAGCTTCTGCAATTATCTATCAGAACTAACTTATCTAAGAGAGACTGAGTTTCTTTGTGGCTTTGTATCAGAGTTGTCGCTTCTCTATTTCTTCTCCCTTCAGTGAGGACTGGACGTGGGGTGAACTTTTTCCAACATGTTTTTACAGTACATCCCTCATTCTACAGCAAATTAGAGACCCTTTGCTCGGTGACATGTGTGTCAGTACACAGCAGTCTCGTTTTACTGCCTATTGCCCAGTAAACAGTACCATGGCATTGAATTAGGATCATTCACATGGGGACAGGTTGCAGGATCAAGCCCTTGATCTAGATTCCAATCCAAGAGAAAGCATTGATTTTACTATGTAAACTGTGTGGGTTTTGCATCGGCTGTGTAAAGGTCGTGTGCTTGCTTAGATCTAGAGCTGCCCAGCTCTACCAGGAGCTTTACCAGCAGCAGTAAAGCGCTTGGTGCTTTACATCCACCCCTGGGCAGAGGCCCTGAACATCCCTGGGGTCCTTGGAACAAGCTGAGCCAAGAAACTCAAGGTCCAACAGGTCTATCACAGAGGGCCTGTGCAACAGGACTTGGTTCCTGTTGTATTTTTACTGAATACATAAATTCAAAAGGAATTTAGGGGTAGGGGAAGTATGGAAACAAAATGATATAACATTATTTGAATTTCTGTGGTGAAGAGGAAACTAAAAGTGTAATACAGGATCATTTTGTCATATCTGGGTAACTTGGAAATGACCAACTGGAATTTTACCAGGTTTCTGAAAATATTGTCTTTCAGGAAGCCAACTAAGGAGAGCTGCAGTCTAGAAATGATTTTATACAAAGTTTTTAACAACTTAGTGTATACTTACCAGGGTAAGTGCCCTACTGACTCTGCTCTGGAAAGACCAGAGAACGAAGTTGATCAACACTTCCATGTTGGGCATGGCCACTTGGTTAAGATTTACTTTGAAAATAGGGTCCATTGCTTTTAGCCAAAATCTCTCATAGTTTAATAGTGAAAACAACCTTAAAACAGTATCATCTGCCTTGCAGGACTTGTTATTCCTAATTTGATCTGTTTGGGTTTTTTTTTTTTAATTTCAAAATGCAGGGAGGAAGAATACTCTGGAAAGCGCTGTTGGGATGTCCTTCTCCAGGTACAAGAGCATGTCTCACCTGAGATCCTAACACTGAGCTTGTCAACTCTGTGAGTGTCCTTCTGGCATGGGTTCGTCCATTGAGCTATGGCTGATGTTACCGTGACTTGTTATGTTTAATCAAAGTATTATTTTCGCTGCGAAGCAATGTCCCCAACACAAGGATACTTGCAAGACCTGTGAAAGCTTTCAAGCCCTAAGAACACTTGGGTTGTTTTGGAGATATGGAACTACTCCACCCAGTGCACGTAAGGGAATCCAGGAAAAGCCTCTTATTTGGCAGCTCTTCAGTGAGGTAAGAGCCCAGCCTTACCATGACATACAAGTTTCATTAAATGTTGATGCAACATTGTTTCTCCAAACACCGAAGTGGACTTGGAAAAGCTACCCTAGAATAGATTTCTGCCCAGGCAGTGGTTAAATCCAGATTCAAACTAAAAATCACACTCTGGCAGAAGTATGTCAGGATTTCGTCTGATATTTAAATAAATCTACATCTGCAAGAAAGTCTTCAGATGTGCTATAATCCTGCTACAGTAATCCTTAAATAAATATTTATCTACTTGAGACAGGAAAGCTGAAATAGCTGCAATATTATGACTGGAAATACATGTGAAAGCGTGCCCATTCAGTTAACAACAGCACCAGGTTTTATGGCTAGTCTGGTGTCAATGACTACACTAGATATGAATAACCTCAATAAATAAGAGGCTCTGATTTTTTTCTCAGCTGCACTATTATAAATCCAAATTATTTCCCTGCTAGCAGAGGAAATATTCCATATTACTGTACTAGTAGATTCCATAGAAGTAGCATTGATATCGTTATATCAAGTACCTAGGATTAAAAATGAGCATCCTACAGTTTAGGTTGTAATTTTGTACTTGATTTCTGAAGTGGGATCTAGTTCCCTACAGTGTAATTAAGAAGAGTAAGATCATCTGAGTTATCTCACGTAGTGTTTCCTTGCAGATTTTTTAGATACTTGGTAGAAACAGCCTTCCTTTTACATGATATACAGGGGTTTGCTCAAGAACTTGTAGACAGAATCACTATCGTTTCTTACAGAGCGGAAAAATGGTGTCACCCTGTTTTAGCAAGAAAATGCATTACTGAACTGTTTCAACACTCACTGCCTCTACAGTTACTTGTTATCATCTTCACCGGAGCTGGGAAAACTGGTTAGCTCAGCCACCAAATATGTTTCCTATCAGATGTCCCTAGCATTTCCTATGAAGAGACTGCATCTGAAAAGATGGCTAAGAATTGTGTATAGGCACATTAACCCTTTCCTCATAAGAGGTAAACCTTGTCATCAAATGCAAATATTGCGTCTGTTATTTTGACAGATCCTTCAAATGTGTAAACAAATTCTGAAGAGGATTTTATTTCAAGCCATGTATGAGAATGCTGTTTCTTAGTGGCCTGTAAATCACTATAAACACTATAAATTACATGCAATTAATAATCCTGGTAGTGATTAAAACTGATTATACTTTCTTTTCAAACATATTTTTTTCTGGCCAGCTCATTTTCTACTGCTTCATTTAGATGCTATGAAAGGTGAAGGAGAAAAGTCCCTTTCTAGACATGTCTCCTGGTCTGGCCAGAGAAGTCATGCTCTGCAGAGGCTCTCATGCCTGTCTGACCCTGCTTGAACAGTTTGCTTTAATACCGACAGGGCACGTCTGAGTTCCTTTAATGATGTCTCTTTTCCACTTGAAGTGAAACAATCTTTTGCTTCTCATCCTATTTTAAACTTTTGCACACCTTCCTTGTGTGCACAAATTGAATGACACCATTCGCCTACGCTGTAGTTTGAGAATCTGAGTCCTTCTGAGGATAGTTGCAGAAACAGCGCAGTGACTGCTCAGAGAAACAGAAATCAAACTGGGAAAGAGTGCTGCCATGCAGGAAGAGAGGTACCACCCCCCCAGACTCAAACCCTTTGGGTGCTTTGGTGCCTGCAGAGGCTAACAGTTGCCTTTACTTTACTTCTTTGGCCATCCTCAGGCTTGGCAGTGCTGGTGTGGTTCTGCCAGCCTGGAGCACATCTTTGTGGACACATCCTTGATGCAGTGCTGGGACCAAGGCCTTGGTCTCCCACATCCCTGTGGCTGTCATCAGCACCTGGTTACCCTCAGGTTGGTCTTTCTCCTCTTGGAGGCGCTGCATGCAGCATGGGTGTTCCTCAGATCAGAGACCAGGGTGCAAATCTGCTCTCTGTGCCCTCTTAACTGTGACAAAATCATTCACTCACTGATTTTTAGTCCAATATTTATCTAGAGTGGCAGTTATTAGACTCTCGGGTACTGTCTTTAAAACAGGGCCAGGTGGAGATTTGTGTTTACAGCCATTGAGTCACAAAGTGAGCAGGCAGCCACTAAGCAAGTAATTATTTCAGAGTTTATGTTTTTTTTAATAAGTATAAAAAAATCAGGTCTGTGCACTTTAGAAGTAGTGCTGAAGGCTAAGAGTCCAAAATAGAGCCTGTTTCCTACTGGTTAAGCAGCTCACGTATCTGTTCCCTTCTCACATAGGCTGTTCTCTTTCTCTGCTGCTGAAATAGAAACCTTCAGGCAGGCTTGTGGAGACTGTCCTACCCAAGGCTGGAAATTCCCTCCCACACCAGGGTACAGAGTGTAGCGTGTCCCCAGCTGTGCCTCCTTCTTACAGCACATGAGGGTCTGCACCGGGGAGCAGACAGGCTTCAATCCCAGGGGCACCACCAGCGTCTGCCCCCAGTTGTCAGCTTCCTAACTTCCAAATGCCCCACGTCCTCCGGCTGGCTGTCATAGCAGGTGTTGTGCCAGGGGAGGCCAGACCTGTGCCTCCAAGGACTTCTCTAACCTTGGCATAGGCGGGTACGGTGTGGCACCCATAGGCTCGAGGCAGCTCTCCTGCCTGGGGGAGAGCAACCAGGGCTGACGCCATTTGTTATTACTGTTATTTTCCTCCTACATGGTAAAGAGCAGAGGAATCCTCTGAAGAGCAGAGCTCAGAGATGAAATGATTGGTTTGCTTTTGATATCAAAAAAACTGGATAAATAAGCCCCTAAGGTCGGTATTTTGATAAAATATTTCATTTCATTTCTTTTGAACCCATCTATATTTTCAGCTGCAACAGTGTTTCATTATAGCAATGTATTCTTACTTTAAAACTGCAGTTTAATTATATGAATAAATATTTCCATAAATTTGTTTTCAAACCTGATAGTTTTACTCCATGTCCCTACTCATGTGTGATGAAAAATTATGAGTAATTGTTGCCTGTCCATCTTCTCTGTGCCATTCCTGATTTTATGGGCCTCTGTCATATCGCATTTCTTGGCCTGTGATCCATCCAAGTATTAGTTTATGTAATTTCCCATTGCATGGAAATTACTTTCTCCTCCCTCTTGGCTTTCATTTTCCCTCTGGTTCTAGTACATCTATTTTGGGATGTGAGTACAAAACCTATGCATGTGCAAGACAGAAGTGCCTCGTGGATTGGCACGGGAGTAGGAAGACTTTCTATTTTGTTCATTCCAAATGAATCACAAAGCCTCTGAGCGAGCACCTTGGCTCAGTGCAGCTCTGTGTGAAGGAAGAGACAAGGAAGTTGCTCAAAACGTATTGAGAAGGAGGAGAGTCTCTCTGAAAGTGGTGCTGTCATCTGGAAGCTTTGCCTTAGCCAGTTAGTTGCCATCTTTCCCGATGATTCACGAGTAGCCTAAGTCTGTCTAAAAAATCTGATATGGTTGATAGCTTAATCAGGAATTTTAGAATAACGAAATCTGGTATAACACGGGAAACCCATGGGGAATCTCACAGAAACATCAGCTGTGCAGCAAGAGTGTGTTGGACTGGAAAAGGGTGCAGGAGAAAGCTGGAACTTGACCTGCTTCCACCGTGCAAGCTTTTGCTCACCCTCCTGCTCAAACATTGGCATCCTCAACTCAGACTAGCAAACTCTCCCTTGTGCAATGACAGATGACACAAAAACCTCATGTACCAGTTCAGTCTTGTGTTTTGTCTTGATTTTCATTTTCAGATGAACCGTTTTTGCTGTGCGTTTGCATAATCAGGAAATTATGTGGACACACAAAAGGGAAGGGAAGAAGAGGGCACTTTGCCAGGGAAGGGACACAGCTTGCTGGAACAAGCACTTTGGTAGCACATCCAAAGCCACAAATCAGCTCTTTCTGTCCTTTCTGTGTTTTTCATGTGTGCTTGAAGTAAATCATAGTTTGAGGTTTCTCAAATAAATGGAAGAAAATTCAGCACCTCATTATTTTATTTCTTTCATTTCACAACACTCTGCTCATTTTCTCCATCTGAATTGAAGCAGCGACAGAGGATGGGGGACCTGATTTTGCCCTTTACCCAAGTTGATATCAGGAGTAACAGTTATGGGATGATTTGTGTATGTATGTTGGGGAATTTCAGAGAAGCATGAGATGTATAGTAAGTGCACAAAATCACTCCTTTAGTTTCCTGAGTTGCTGATATTACAGTTGTCAAAATACTGAATGGCTTGTTTTGGTTTGTTTTTTCAATCAAGTGCTTGTGTTAAGCCTTGCGTGTTTTAGGGATGTCCTTTGGAAAATTCAGCTGTGTGTCCTGTGTTATTTGTTCTGAACAGGAACAATATTTAGTACCTTAAAATAATTGGCTTGAGAGGACTGGAAGTCCTTGAGCGTGTGCAGACTTAGTTTGGTCCCTCTCAAGTCAGCCAAGCAAATTTAAAAGTAACAGGAGCAGCATTCTGAGTACTCACTGCTTTCTGCTTGAAATCTCACATAGGCCAGCGTGCCAGGCTGCAGGAGGAATACTGAATAAACCGTTAATCCCAAAGGCTTGGCAGGAACTCGCTGAGCATACCTGCCTCACTGTGGTCTTTTAGCATATAGCAGGCCATCAGAACAACCAGTAAAAGATAAACTGGGTCAACTGGGAGAAAAGCAACTGCAAAAAAAAATTGGATTTAATCCAGGCCGTTTCCACTGCAAGATTTAAGAGCTAAGTGTATGGAAGGGAAGGTAAAACAGTAGAAATGCTGTAAGGATACCGGCTTTGCTAGCACGTCATCAAAGTTTGTGTTGTACTTCCACAGCAACTTTCGTCAGAAGAAGAACAGGACTCTACAAATCTTGAAGAATCACATGTACCATTTTCAGAAGTGAAAAGGAGGGGCAGCTTCAGCTGGCACTGTGTTAAACTAGTGGTGGCTGTTGATAGCTCACTTAAGTGAAGGGAGACACTGGAAACGTGTAGGTTTTTTCATGCAGGGCGTGTGCTATACAGTGTGAAATGCCATCTGTTGTGGGACTCTCCACAGACATGGATATCCCTGTACAGGAAAGTAAAGGGTTACAGTTAAGAGCACAATACCCAAAATTGCTAGAAAAATTTGCCAAAATGTATAATTTTTCTTGCCTCTGCTGTCTAGGAGTGGTGGTGTACCTGCAAGGAGAGACAAGTCCATTGCTTGGTAGGACTTCTCCTGGGAGGTCCTTGCTGTAGTGTTTGCCCAAGTGTGCTGCTTGGCTTTGGCATTATCTTCATCTACTCCTGCTTCCCTTGTTTTCCCTTGCTGTGTGGAAAAACCCATCTGGAGTATTGCTTAATGAGAGTGGCTGCTCCATACCTCTTAAGAATGGTGGATGTGGCAATAGGACTTGGTAAGAAGTTTTCTATGGGGTTGTGCTTGGACTAGGTTGTAGAATTAGAGTTTGGATTTGCTTTCTAGCCATTTGTGCATTTCACCTGGCTCAGCTTTGCAGCAATCTTTAAAGTGTTTACATAGGCAATGTCAGCCTGAGATTAGACTTTCTGAGTGAGGGATGCTTGAATATGTCTTTGGAAACTCAGCTAAACAACTCCCTCTTTTATAGAATCATAGAATTGTTAGGGTTGGAAGGGACTTTAAAGATCATCTAGTTCCAACCCCCCTGCCATGGGCAGGGACATCTCCCACTAGATCAGGTTGCTCAGAGCCCCATCCAGCCTGGCCTTAAAAATTTCCAGGGATGGGGCTTCCACCACCTCTCTGGGCAACCCCTTCCAGTGTCTCACCACCCTCATGGTGAAGAACTTCTTCCTAACGTCCAGTCTGAATCGTCCCATCTCTAGTTTTAATCCATTCCCTCTAGTCCTACCATTACCCAACATCCTAAAAAGTCCCTCACCAGCTTTCTTGTAGGCCCCCTTAAGATACTGGTAGGCCACTATAAGGTCTCCTCGGAGCCTTCCTTTCTCCAGACTGAACGACCCCAACTCTCTCAGCCTGTCCTCATAGGAGAGGTGCTTCAGCCCTCTCATCATCCTCATGGCCCTTCTCTGGACACGTTCCAGCATGTCCATATCTTTCTTGTAGTACGGGCTCCAGAATTGGACGCAGTACTCCAGGTGGGGTCTCACGAGAGTGGAGTAGAGGGGGAGAATCACCTCCCTCGACCTGCTGGCCACACTTCTCCTGATGCAGCCCAGGATACGATTGGCTTTCTGGGCCGCTAGTGCACACTGATGGCTCATGTTGAGCCTCTCGTCCACCAGCACCCCCAAGTCCTTTTCTTCAGGGCTGCTCTCAAGCCAGTCACTGCCCAGCCTATATCGGTGCTTGGGATTGCCCCGACCCAGATGGAGGACCTTGCACTTGGTCTTGTTGAACTTCATGAGGTTGGCATGGGCCAACCTCTCCATCCTGTCAAGGTCCCTCTGGATGGCATCCCTTCCCTCCAGCGTGTCAGCCGCCCCACACAGCTTGGTGTCGTCGGCAGACTTGCTGAGGGTGCACTCTATGGCACTGTCCATGTCGCTGACGAAGATGTTAAACAAGACCGGTCCCAGTACTGATCCTTGAGGGACTCCACTTGTTACTGGCCTCCACTTGGACATGGACCCATTGACAGCCACTCTTTGGGTGCGGCCATCATAGCTCTTCATAGCCTAAGTGTCCTAAATGCAGTCCAGTGAATGCAAACTCACCTGTGGCACTTTGTATCCCCAACTGGTACGCAGGATAGGAATAATTCTATAATTGTGTGTAGCAATAGCTTTTGAATCTGTTGGCAAAATGGCCTAAAATTTTTGCCTTCGAATTAGACTTTTTGATGAAAGTACCTGATGTTACTTGGCTGCATATCTGTGTATAGTCTCTGTCTGATTTTGCCAAACACATAAAAAACATGCCTGTCATTTTTAGTCCATTTCTTACAAGAAGGAAGTATTTTTCTAAAAATTTCAGTTACACTTAATTGCTCTTCATCCTGTCTTAAAGTCATCTTACATTAAGAAATAAGTAACTCCTATTGACGTAGGCAGTATAATTTCTGCTTGTCTGCTTTATTAGCCAGGGTGCTATTTTGCAGTATACAGTACAAGCAGTATGTATTCCAGATCCCTGAGGCGCTTGTGCCTGGCATCCTTCCTGCTCTGAAATCTGTGCTGCCACCTCCTCATTGCTGAGACCACCAACAGACAAGCTCTGGGAGTCCAAAATGCAGTGGTTTAAGACACTGCTGGCACTCAGGTCCAACCCACCTTTCTGCCAGCATAGACAGGGCCAAATAATATGAAATCTGTACCTCAGCCAGCCTGTTTCACAGACCATATATTTGCTGAGGCATCAAGCGGAGGGCCATGGAGCAGACAGGTGGTATTGGTATCATCTTCAGTTCACTTCATCTAAATCTGTCAGATCTCCTTTGACTGTGCCTTTGGTTATTCATGCTAAATAGCTTAAACTAACGTGATATGCTGCTGTTTCTTCTATGCTGTTAAGAAGCCACAACACACGTCTGTGGGGTCCCAATGAAACTCCAATTTTCAGAGACAGCTCCATATACCAGCATGGCAGCAGTGAAAGGAATTCAGTCATTGCCAGTGTGGTTTAACTCATCAGCTGCAACAAAAATTTCTTCTCATCAATTTTCTCTCTGAATACATTTATAATCTAGAAGGCACTACTTGCATGCCTGATCGGTTGCACAGCAAAGGATATAGACTGTCAACTTGTTTTATTACTAACTTATTTGATAAACATCTCTCTATATGAAAATATCTCTATATAAGAGAATATCTATCTGTCTGCCTGTCTGTCTATCTATGAAAGAGAAAAACATCTAATTTGATGATGTTTAGGAAATTTCAAGGGGTGGAGAATCCATCAGTTCCTTTGGTTGATGGTTCCCATAATTATCTACACTTTCTGCTATGGACACGGACATTGTTTCTCATTTCAATGAATCTGGCTTTAACGTTCAGCTTGTGACTTATATTATCTCTGTCTCTGCTAGTGTATAGGATCATTTGGTAGTTGTATTTTTTCTTTCTTCAGGTTCTAATGCAGCATAAATTCTAGTAACTTCTTAATTTTACTTCTACCAAGATTACAAAATTAAAATGTGAGCTCCCTTCCCCTCTTTGACATTTTGGGTTTGTTGTTTTTTTTTTATTTATTTATTTACATGCTGTGGGTTTAGGAGGCTCTGAGGAGTGCATAAGACCATGCTGTCACTTTTCTAATCACATTAACGGTGATGAAGTTGTGCAGAAAAACTTGGAGCAGAGAGAGCTTGAGAGAATATTGCCCAGACTTTGCCGCTGAGCCCTGTGTCCCCTGGCAGGCTTTCTAACGTTGTGTCCTGGCTCATATGTGATCACCGATCTTACAGAAAGGGACGAAACACATTAAAAGAATAATAATTGAAACAAAATTAAAGGCTTGGGATTTTGAGCGTACCGTCTTATGTTTAATTAGAGTGTTCTCTTTGGAATTTCTCTTTAGATTAAACTTTTGTTAAAAGGCATTTTTTAAGATATCTACAGGATTTCTCTGACTTTCATAAGGCATCCATGAAGAACTGTATTGTAAAGATATCATAGAGCTTAGCTTCTGCTTTCCCCAGAAGGCAAAGTCTACATGTACACCCAGTAAGGGTAGTCTAAAACTAAAACAGTATTCAGAGAAATTCTCATTGCCATCTTCCTTATAGACTAATGGGCTTTTGTTACTCCAAAGAGTTTAGATGGAGTAATGACATGTAAAGCTCTCATTGTTTTCCTGCACATCCAACTTGCTTTTCTGAAGTATGTTTAGATTAGTCAAGAAGGGTGATTATCCATAATGGACCAGTAAAGAAAGTTTCCATGATGAAGTATTTTGTTCATATGCATTCATCATCTGTATGGCTGGAATAACTCCAGACAAAAGGATACTGTGGAGGAAGAGCTCTTGAAAATGTGAAACTGAAGTAGGCCACACTGAACACGGTTAGATGTCCATCCTTGCAGATGTCCACAGTACAACTAGGAAACACTCATTAGGCTTCCTAAATCCTCTCTGGGCCTTTATTGGACTGAATATTAATCCTGAGTGAGTTCTCTAGAGGAGCCTTTTGTGATTATTCCAGAGTCCCAGGAGAGAGTGGAAGAAAAAATACAGTAAAAGCCATAGCGAATGACTTTGGGCTGCCACAACAGCCTCATGCCTGCCTGGCCTGCTGTTGGAGTAGCAGCAGGGGGGAAAAGAAGATATATTGAGCATAGTTGTCTTGTAGTTGCTGCTGATAAGCCACTCTCCCATCATTCTTGTTATTGCTCTAGTTCTTTAAGGGGGAGGAGAAAATGTTTGGATTGTCATGACAAAACAGGGAATTGCAAGGTTCCTTTCCTTGGAGTTCAGGAGAATCCTAAAAATTTTTGCATAGCTGGTTGCACGTACTCATCCACTTTATCTGGTTTTTATCACTACTTGCTATGCTGCTAACTGTGTTTTTAAGTATGTTAAATGTATAATGACACACAAGCTATTGCAATCCAATTGCAAAACCCCCAAACCACCAAAGTAAAACCCATATGGTGCCTTATTTTACTTTCCAGCAGACAAAAGCATCATCTGCATTACTTCCCTACTTTTTGTAAAGACAAGTTTCCTGCAAGCTTTTTCCAACACCAGCATTTCAATGGCTGACAGACATTTATGTAAGCGAAGACCCATTTTGGGCTTACTGTCTAGAAGCTTCCATTGTGTTTTCATTGATAAATGAATTTACAATGGTCCTGCAAGTTTTCCCTGGAAGGGAACAGAAATTTATAACTTCAAAACAGGAGATGGAGAAGGTTACATTCAAGCTATGTTGTAGTTGATTTCAGTGAGGCTTTTTTCACTAGTGTGATAAAAGCAGATATCGGAGACCACTCAGGGATGGACTTCTTTAGGAAGAAATTCTTTACTGTAAGGGTGGTGAGACGCTGGAACAGGTTGCCCAGGGAAGTTGTGGATGCCCCGTCCCTGGAAGTGTTCAAGGCCAGGCTGGATGGGGCTTTGAGCAGCCTGGTCTAGTGGGAGGTGTCCCTGGCCATGGCAGGGGGGTTGGAACTAGATGATCTTTAAGGTCCCTTCCAACCCAAACCATTCCATGAATCTATGACTCTGCCCACATGCTTGACTTGAGTGCTGGTAGCAGTAGTTAGATCATCTGTGTTTCTTGCTTGACACAGCTGCAGGTCCTGCACTCCCTGTAATACTGTTCTTCATCCGTGGGTTACAAGCCTTGTCAAAAGGGGTGGGGAAACAGATCGGTCAGAAATTGTCTCAATTTAAGAAGTCATTACCTGTGCCCACAGAAAGGTGTTGGCAACACCTACCAGTTATCTGATGTCCACACCACTTTGGTGTTTAGGGTTCAGCTGTAATTTGAAGCTCAGCGTGCGTGTATGAATGTATTAGAACCACATCACAGGCATGTTCCTCATATACCTCTCATATTCTGGTGACACTGTAATCTGACCTAAAAAAGGGGAGACCAGGAACAGCCTGTACCAGTAGATGCCGGATTTTTCCTAGTGGGAATGACAATCTGAAGGAGATTATTTTGTAAGACATCTCCTCTTCCATTATGAGTTGTTCAGATCACTTCTTCCTCAAGGACTGTGCAATATCGAGTGTGTCTGTTGAACAACTCACTTGTGAGTGCCAGAAATTAGGTTAAACCTGTAACTGAAGTTTCTTGTTATGAGCTGTTGCATATTCCCTTTGCAGGATTAAAAGACCAACACTTTAAACCCCTGGAATACCCTGGAGTGTTGCCTGTTGTGAATACCCTTAATCTTCCCATCCCAGTGGTTTCCAAAGACACTATAGGAAAGGGATGACAACCTCCCTCCAGTTCCTTCTGCTAATAAAAATTCCTAAAAATCTGAAGTAAGTGGAGCTTGGATGTGGATGGTCTCATCTTGACACATATTAATTATAGGTATCTTTCATTTCTTCTTTAGATGTTCTCTGTATTTTCTGTAACCCAAGAGTTTAGCACACAGTACAATCCTTTGAAAAGAGAGCCGTGTACTGTATGTGAACAGTACTGTGACTATGTCCAGGCAACTGGTGAAAAACAACTCAGTGAGGAATAACTGTGACTAAAAGCACAGTAACTACTTCATGTAGCATTGGTGTAACAGGATAGGAGGAAGGCAGACTTTAAAGCATGCTATGCATCTTCTCAGGCTTGAAAGAAACAAGGCAAATCTGTGACCACCACATGTTTAAGAGAGCAGACATTGCAGACATTACATTAATAACCTTTGGAAATGCAGACATGTGGGAGTTCGTTATTAACTTTAATGGAAGTGAGTGCAAATTTCCTTTCTTTATTCTGACACGGGCAGTAAGTGATATTATCAAAGAGGCAGGCATAGAGAGAAATGTGTGCAAGAATGCCTGTGAGAGATTCCACAAAGAGAAAACTATTTATGGATCTTTTTAGGTTTAAAAAATGGTGCTGAAAGGGAATTATCTATTTCTTTCCTCGTTGACTTTTACACCAAAAATATTCCCTATACCACAATGCTGTTAAAAAAGGATCAATTTACTTGTTGTAGGACGCAAGACACTAAAAAACAGGCACATAAGCAGCAATACAATATTTAGCCAGAACGTTTACTATTAGTTGGTGTTTGGTTTTGCAAATAACTATTTAACTAGTGTGGCTCTTTGGAGAAATAAATGTTTTGTTAAAGTACCAGTGCTGCATTCAAGCACATTCCATTGCAAACCTGAAAAACATTCTCCAGAAAAAACCCAGGACAATTAAATTTAATGCTGATATTTATAAGGTAAAACCCAAGCAATTCAAAAATTTTTACCGAAAGCAAACAAAACTGCCTTTAGACTTACTAGTTTACATATCCTCAGAAAGTAATGGCAACAAACTCTAGACTCAGTGCTTAAAAAGTCCTTTGAAGATGCAGAGAGACACATGGGGAGCTTCGTCAAACGCAGCAATGCCTTCAAAACTGTTGGGTGAGGCGAGGGGCCTAACAACATGCTAGCTGTGAGGAGCTCCTCTGCTGAACTTATTATTCTGATTCCAAGTTGTGTAATGTGGTTATTTGCTCATTTTGCTCGTCGGGTCAGGAGTCACTCGGAGCCAAGGAGCCTGACAAACATCTGCTTTTTCCAGGTCTATGCCGGAACAGATTGTCACCCCGAAGCCCCAACATCTGCTCTGCGAAGAGGAACAGTTGTGGCATTTGCTTGGTGCCAGAACTTCTTAAAGGCACATTTCCCTGCAAAACGGTGGAGCCTGACAGCCCGTGTGGAAGCAGAAGTGTTTAGGTCAGGTTTTGGAAAGGGAAGGTTGACTTCCAGTGATTTAAACAGGGTTTTCTTCTCAGCTTTTTCTGTGCTTCCTGAAAAATGAAGTACGCATATAGCAAGATTGAATTGATTTGGCCTCCCCCTCCCCCCCGCCCCCATTGTGTTTTTCAATAGAGCAGCCCAGAAAGATCTCATGCTGGAAATGTGTCTTTCATCACAGAATCATAAAATAGTTTAGGTTGGAAGGACACTTTGGAGGGCAGCTGGTCCATCTCCTCACTCAGACTAGGGACAGCTTTGAACTTTGACCTACCAGAGAAGGGAAATCAAGTGTTCTGGGGAGGAAAAACCTTAAACATACACATAGTGCAACAGTTTTTTCTGTATCTTGCCTAATTCTCCGAGCCCAGAGCAACTGGGCTGCTCGGGCACAGCTGTTTCAACGAAACCCACTGCTAAGTTAATTACAAAGGTCTCCTGTTGTAACTCGCTTTGCTAATCCTCAAACAATTTCAAATTGATTATCTTGGCCTACCCTGGGTAAGGCAGAAAAATAAGTCCAAATATAATTGAGACTTCATTACAAGTTGGAGTACTAATGACAGCCATGCAGATATGGGGCACATTACATATTTTACCTTTACTAAATGATAATTCTATTTTACATTGTGTGCTAAAACTTTGTAATAAAAACCATGTAATATATCCAAATAACAGAGGATAATAAGGCTACTAAAATGATTAACATTCAGATGCTCCTGGGGAAAAAAAAATTGTTTATGCCCTCCTCTAATTGAAACCATCCGTATGAAATACACTAGAGCCTAAATATATTAGATTATAAACGACTGTCACAGGAGGATGTGAGCATATAATTACCTCCTTTAATTTAATGATTTTAATGTGGAAAAAAACCCGAGCCTGCCGCAGATGCTGCCCGGCGGGATGAGGCAGAGACACTCATCTTTCAGAGGAGCGTGTCGGGGGCGCTCCGCCCGTGTGAGAGGCCGAACCCCTCCCTCAGGAACGAACGCAGGAATTCCCAGCCCCCCCTCCCCCGATGCCGCCGGGGTAAAGCCCGCCCAGCTTCCCCCCCGCCTCCACCCCCGGCTCGGCAGGCGGCGTTCCCGCTGCCCTGAGGCAAACCGGGCCGCCGGGGATGGAGCTCCCGCCTGCCCCGCCGGGGAGGGCCGTTGGCAGCGACCGTTGGGGCGGCGACCGTTAGGCCGGCGGCCCGGCCCGCGCGCGGAGGGGCCTCGCGCCCCGTCCTTGCGGCGGGGCGGGGCGGGGAGAGGCGGGGCGCTGTGCCCGCCGGGGGCCGGGCAGGGGCATGGGACGGGACCGGGACGGGCGGGACGGTGCCTTTCCTCCGCACCGGCGGGACAGCGACACCGAGGCTCCCGGCTTGCCGCCGCCCCGCCATGGCTCCCAGCTCCGAGCGGCTCTTCGACTCCCTGGGACACTTCGGCAGGTACCGGGGCAGCCCCATCCCGTCCCGTCCCCGTGGGGCTGCGCGGGCACAGGCGGACGGGCGGACAGAGGGGACTGTCGCACTGGCACATCCCCACGCAGGGACTGGCACCGAGAGACATCACTGTGCACCGCCGGTGCTCAATGGCGTTGCGTCTGCTGCAGGGGGACTGACACACACACACACACACACACACACACACACTCACACTCACACACGCACTGACTGACAGACACACACACTGACTGACAGAGACACACATGCAGACTGACACACGCACTGACACACACACGCACTGACACACACGCACTGACAGAGACACACACGCAGACTGACACACGCACTGACACACACACGCACTGACAGACACACACACATGCACTGACACACACACGCACTGATGGACAGACACATTGACAGACACACACACACGCACTGACACACGCACTGACAAACACACACACATGCACTGACACACACACGCACTGACTGACAGACAGACACATTGACAGACACACACACATGCACTGACACACACACACATGCACTGACACACACATGCACTGACTGACAGACAAACACATTGACAGACACACACACACGCACTGACACACGCACTGACTGACACACACGCACTGACACACACGCACTGACACACACGCAGTGACTGACACACGCACTGACACACACATGCACTGACTCACACGCACTGACTGACACACATGCACTGACACACGCACTGACTGACACACACGTGCACTGACACACACATGCACGCACTGACACACACACGCACTGACACACGCACTGACACATGCACGCACTGACACACACACGCGTACTGACACATGCACTGACAGACACACACACGCACTGACTGACAGACACACACACATGCACTGACTCACACACACGCACTGACTGACACACACACACGCACTGACTGACAGACACACTGACAGACAGACAGACACACAGACGCACTGACTGACACAGAGAGACAGACAGACACAGACACACACACACTGCACCCCGGTGTATAAACTGACACTCTACAGACAGGCACTGACGCCTGTACTCGCAGCAGGGGACACATTCCCGTATATACGTCTTCCATACACATGCCTATATGCTCGCACACACCATGCACGCACATGTATATATGTGCCACATTCACGTATGCGCCCACACGCTACCCATTCACACAAAGACTCACATACCACGCATGCAGTCACACACACACACGCACACACACACACGCACACACACACACACACACACACAGCCCCAGGCCCTGCAACAGCCTGGGCACTTCGAGGGTGGCAGGAGGGTACAAGCATATAGGAGTGTTACGTGACACACAGACAGGCTGTTTCTGCACAGGGGCACAGGCTCGTGGTGTGCGATAGATGGTGTGTTTGTATTGAGGTTGGGCTTGTTGCATGGGATAGATACCTGGATGTGGCGTATATCTACATATATTTATTGGCAAGGGATTACCTGTATGGTAAATGGTGTGGTGCATTGTGGCAAGTTCCCTTTGATGTGGTTTGTGGCTATGATGCGAGTGTAACAGGCCTGGGTCTGTTAGATGGGATACACAGATGTGGGGTGTGTGTCTGTTTATGCTTCTGTAGCTGTGGATGCAGGGTGGTATATGAGACTCTGCTTATGGCAGGTAATGGAGAAGAAACATTTGGCAAGGAAATGAAATCTTAGAGGATAAGAATTTTAAGACTAAGAGGCGCACATCCTCACTGTAGGTTCTGTCCTGTACTTTCACGATGCGCTGTTCAGCGAGGATTTTGCAGGCACGTACGCCTCGGAGCAGATGTCTGGAATAGACCCATGTGTCACAATTTGCCTACAAGTTCAAGCTGTTGAATTGCCGTGGTGTGCTTCCTAGCTGGGTCACCAGTGGGCTAGCCTAACCCACAGTGTTGATCTCCTCTCTATGGGGGGCAGGCAGGAGCAGCGTTTTGAACAAAGCCTGAGAGCTCCTTTTAATGGTAGAAGTACATACCTGCACTCCACGGCAGAATAAGCTCTTAATATTATGTGTATGCAGAAGTGGTGGGTATCAATAGCCTCTGCAGATGATCAGGATGGAAAGACTCTTTCTTTGCTTAACTGGGACCTATGCTTAAATTACGTTTGGCTAAGTTGTGACTTACATGGATATCTATCTGAACAATATCTCAGTCATTATCAGTTCTGGGTCAGCAACAAAAATACTTTGTTCTGCGTGAACTGGAGAGAAATCCTAGCAGTCAGTTTATTTCGCTGCTGCTGTTCTCTCTTGCATGCTCTTTGTGGAAAGCAGGCACTTGACATTGATTACTGAAATAACACAAAAGTAGTTATTCCTAACTGCTGGAGTAGTTTTCCTATTTGAGAACATTTATCAATACTTTAGATAAAGTTTTCACAACTACTTCTTGCAATTAAAGGGAGAATAATTCTACAGTGATAACCTCACATCTAGGGGCCAGATTATTTGAGATGCAGTTCAATAGGGGTTGCTTTAGGTTTAGGACCTTTGAGATGAACTGCAGACTACCAGAATTTGCATAGTCGTGTTAGACTCATGGCTGTTTGATATTTCAAAGACCACATGCTAAAAGTAAGTATAATAGTAGCTTATATTGGATGCACAGATTTTAAAAATATTGTAAAAACCTCTTTTTAATCCCTTGATACTGCTAGGTAAATGATCATAGTTTGTATAAAAAGTTGTTCTTAACTGTAACTATGAAGTTCTGATTATTTTGTATTTATGTGTCATCATGACTGACAGATAATTGATCATTTCTCCAGTTAAAGCAATTCTTATAAGGCCCATATAACCTATGCACAACATACAGATTATGTAGATTTGCCACAGTCAGATTCTGAGCAATCCAAGCATGACAGTATTTTGAGACTGTTTTGATTTTCTTAAACTCTGACAGATGCAGTAAAGAATGGCCAGCTGTTTATGCGTACATAAATATATACATGGAGAGAGTATGTATGTAATATAATATATATAGCTATAAAAATTTATTAATATACAGATAATATATAAACCCCTCACTTTGTCAGTTTTGCAGAATTGACATTCACATGGATGCTGACAACATTTTGCTTTCCATTTGGACTCCCCTTCAGAAGTCTTAGTGATGCTATACTTCTTACTGGGGTCTTGGGACATGCATGAACAACCATAAAAACATAATGGCTTCTGTCTTCATCATTAAAGGAGTACTTTATGCCTGTCTTTGAATTCGGGCATGGGTAGCATCTGTGGCCTATAAATTCAAGTCGGTTGTTTTAAACATTGTTCTTGAGTCTGTCTCTGGAGCATTAGATCACTGCTCGCTATTGCAGAAATGAATGAGAAAAAATAGTCCTGTCTGCCTCAAATGGCATCACCTCCAGTGAGCTGCCAGGCCTTAAAGCTCCCAATTTACCTGCATTGAACTGCACCCTTCTCCCATGCCAGGCAGTTACTGCCAGGCAGTGCCTCTGAGCTCTCCCTCTCTGCCCCCTGCCCCTTCCCCAGCCCCTTTCTGCCCACCCATTCCAACTGCAGAAACCGCCCAGGGGCCCGTCAGGTAAAGAGGATATGGTCAGCCACTTGCCTCCACTGGCAGCCCCCTGTACTGGGAAAGGGGAGACATGACCGATGGGCGTAAGTTTGGTAGCACAGTGCGTGCATATATCCTGGTGGGGAAGCATGCCTTAAGGACCTGGCTGGCTGGCTCGCACTGCCTGCGCACCTAGTTCCCAGGTAAACTAAAGGGCTTTTAATAACTTCAGTGACTTTAATTTACCGGCAGGACACAGGACTTACTTGTCTAGTTGCTGGTGAGAAGCAGGCTATGTATTTTGCAGCTCTGATCTACACCGTGACAGAATGCTGAACAGAGACATGATCTAATCGGGAATAGCTGTCTAGAGAGAAATTTGGTAAGGTATCTCTTATTGTTAAGTGTGGATGAGAGTAAGGATTTGATTTCCCAGCTGGAACGTCTGGTAGCTATGAGATGCAGTTTACATGGTATATAGAGTTTTTCCTGTGATTTACAGTTTTCAAATCTTGGCTTATACTTTAGCTAAAAGCAGGTGGTGAAAATTGTCAGGGAGAGAGGGGAAGATTGAGTGTCACTGACACTCTTTCCAGGTTTTGTAATGAAGTAGTTCCAGAATCTTTTAATAGACTGTCTTTTAAAATATTCTGTCTCTTACAAAGTTAAGTTACCCCAATTTTCAAATGTTGGTTTTATAAATAATGTTTATAAATAACTATTAGCAGTTACACTATTTAACAAATTAACAATAACTGCTCTTTACTGAAATGCTTATGTATTTATTCAGGTTTTAACATCTTTACATTGTTGCCTTATATGAACCTGTTGCCCGGTCAGTGGAGTTGCTAGAATTTGGACTTTAGAGGTAATCAATGTAAGGATTAGGAATGGCTGCTACAAGGAGCAGAGAAGCAGAATGGGCTGCCTGTTGGATAGGATGCTCACCTGTTGCTGCCAAACATGGAGTTTAGTAGAAATTACTACTCTCGTCAACAGTTTCAGCATTTTCTGTTAATTTCATTGGAAGTTTATTCTAGTGTTCATAAATATATCAGAGACTATGCTTAGCTCGTAAAAAAACTGGCTTGATTTATGTAGAGATTCTTTCAATGGGTTTCTACAATGCAGACCCTGCTGATCACTGCCAGGATAGCAATATTTGAACACTCAGCGCTAACGCCATTTTTCTTCTCCCTACTTTGTAGGGGTCTTGGTTCACTTCTAAATTCCTACAGCAAAACATCTATCTTCTTTTCACATCTCAGAACTTTTCCAGGCTCCTATTTTCATGCTGATGCCCTTATCCTCTCTCTTGTTTCATAGCTCACAACTCTTGTTGCGATCACATTACGTCTTCTGCAAATTGTGCTGTGTACATGATACTTCCAGGAATTCTTGGGTTTGTATCAAATAACGAAGAGTCCCAAGTACCTTAAAGAGCATGCCCGCCATTTCTTTTCACAAAAAAGAAAATAAGAATACTTTCAAGCAATGATTTTTCAAACTCAAATGTTTTACAGATGTCTTGCAAGGTTCTTCCCCAACAAAAAATACATTTTTCAAATGGAGAAGTGCACTTACAGGACATGCAAAGAAATTGGTTTTCCTTTTCCAAGTTATTATGGAGAAACAGGCAATCATATTCACATTCGAACAGATGATTAGAAAATGGAGATATTACAAGCTTTTTTAGTACATCCTATACAAAATCAATATTTGTAATATTAATAATGTGAATTTCTGCTTAAGCTGTGAGTAGTTTCCTGAAGATGAACAAAATACTGTGGCTAGAGATTTTAAAAAAAAAAAAACACTTTTTCCCCTCCATATACTGGCTACTTTTACACAGTGGAAAAGTTTCTCACAACATATCTGTCGTTCAGTTTTCAAAATGTATCAGTGGACAGCTGTTTGTGTTTACTGGAATGTGCCAGACAGAAGAATCTCAAATCTAAGCCCTCCTTTGGCTCCTAGTCAGGGGTGGTGGTTGACAGAAATGCTTGATAAATGTTTTCAGCTTTATAACTATACTATATTATAACATCTGAATCAGCCTGTGCTCATCTCAGATGTTCGTAGGATAAAACAAGTGGACTTGGCTGCATTTCATTTTTTCCCCTTCTTTTCTGCGGGGAGGGAGGGAGGTGTCCGGATATTTTGCAAAGAGTACTTGATCCCATTGATTGAATAGCATTATAATAGCCTTGGAGAAGTGAGACAAGCCATGTGTTTTCACAGAGCAGACTCTTAACAGCTTAAACAAAGATCTTATTATCTATGCCTGACTAGGCAAAATTAGAAATACTCTCAAGACTCAGAACCAAAGTTGGATGCTGGCAAGTGCTCCTGGATAACGGTGACAAAACATTAGCAGTGCGGTCAGCAAGAGGTACTAACAGCATTTGCTGGGATCCAGGTCATACTGGAGGCAGTCTAGCACAGGATCTGCAGAGACAAAACTGTACTGCATCAGAATGTACTGGCAATCTGACTCTGCTTGTTTCTCAATTGAAAAAGCAGATTATAATAATAGAAGTATATTTAAAAGTAGATCACAGTAATAGAAAAATAACTAAATAAAAGCAGGATGAAATTGCACTTGTACTATCCATCACTTCTCTGAGACTAGAACCTGCAATACAAGCAACACTCAAACTTAAAGCTAGTAAATCAATTACAATTTGTAAACCAGCTGCTGAGGTTCTGACTTCACCTCTGAAATGTTGGCAACCCCCCCAGTGTGGCTTCTAGACAGAGTTATAGCATGGAGATAGTGGAGATAGTTATGGCAGCATAAAGCAATTATCACACACATCAAAAGCTGATGATCTGCTGTTTCATCCCAAAACATTATGGTTTGAATGAAAATGAAACATATAAGGCACTGCACAGTGTGTTCCCTGTAATACAATGCCTGGGACTGGGATAGCACTCCTATAAAAGATCTGTCAATAATTTTCTCATAATAGTCATGATTTGCAGTAGTACTAAGATATCTCAAAGTTGGAAGGAAATGTTTTATAAAGGGCTCCAGCAGCCTTCAGCACATGCTGTGAAAAATTCTGTGATACCGTGTTGCTATATGCAACTAGAGTGGAGCTAAGATATGTACATATCTGACAATTTATTTGAGGTAGCTTGAGGTATGAAGCTATAGTAGCTGAGCAAGAACATGAGATTCTCAACTTCTCAGAAATACAGAAAAAACAGCAAGACGGAGAAAATATCAACTGAGTTAGCTATATCTCGGTTGCAAGGCCAAGACTGGAAAAAGTGGGATGACAAACTGTACAAGACAGAGATTTACAATTACCAGTAATGATGGCTGATCTGTCAGATTGCCCATATACTTGGAGACAAACCTCTACTGTCTTTGAAAAATACTGAAATTACCTAGAGAGCTAATGTATACCTTAATATCATATATTGACAGCCAAAGTGTAATGCTCACCCCAGAGCAGATGTTCACTGAAAATCACATGCAATGAAAACGTGTTTTGAGGAATCTAGAAGCACCATCCATTGTATCACAGATTGAACCCTTTCCTCCAGAAGATGTTTCCATTAAGAGGTGAAGTTGGATTTCCTCTTCCTATTATTTGGAGGCATTACTATTAGGTAGCAGCATCAGAGGTGCAGCCTCAGCAGTGATGCTGAGGCAAGAATACAGGACAAGCCCTGGAGAATAGATGGAAAAGGCTGATAAGGCAGAAGGAAGTAGAAAAGTGCCAAAAGAGTGCTTAAAAAAACTCGATATAATTTGCTGCTCTATAAAGAGCAATCAGCACCACACTTTGAGTGGAGCTCAGTGCCATTGAAATGTGTTGTATCCATGATGGCCTGGACTTTTCTAGCCACATTGCAACTTCCTTCTCCTCTAAGTTGTGAAAGAGGTGTGGAAGGATCTGAGCTCCTACCTGATACATCTGTATAAGTCTGTGCTCGCTGTGTAGGGAAATCAGCTGCCCAAATCAAGGCACTAGCGAGCTCATCTCACTAACTTTACAGGCCTGTAGTATAAACTTCAGACATCTGCATTAATCACCTTGTCAAGGGGGAGAATTAGACCCTTTAAGGGCATGATCCATCTGTCTTACTTTAATGAGTGGTTTCGGACCAGATAAATGCTGGACCTAGGTTTGTCTGTGGTTTCTCGTTGAGTGAAAAGTGTATCTAGAGAAGTAGTATAGATGTATATTGCATTCTGTAGACAGCATCCAAGTGTATAGCATACATCCAGATTCTTTACTTTCAACCTAAATTAACTATTTAAGGCTTAACTAGGAGGTTGAGATGTGTGAAATGCTTCTGGCAGGACACTTTCTGTGTCAAAGCATTAGCCAGCATCTTTCTCTCAAGACAACACAAAGCAGATACTAAGAGCCTTGCTTTTCTCTGCATATGTCAGACATCAGAAAAACTGTCACGTAAGCAACAATACTACTGCTGCAATGCTTGCTACGTTGTTGGCTTTCCATCCGCAATCAATCAGTTCCTTGGATACAGGTAATTCTAGGAAAGATTGATTTAGGCCAACTATTTAATCGAGAGCATTAAGATCAGAGAAATAAGAGATCAAGCCTGTTCTGAAAACACAGACATTCCAACGGGATGGAAAGTGAGGGAATAAAACCTGCAACTGACTTTCTGAGAAGGAAAAAGGAAGATTAATGCAGTCATTTAGAACTTACAAAGTAGGCAAAAATACATTTTTTTAGCCTTTAAATTACATGCACAGATCTTTGTGTCCTTGATGAAAAATTAGAAAATATTACTAATAATATTAATTTAGCACTTGTTCTATAAATAAATATCATATCTATGATGTAATATTTCATTTGAATGCCTGTCTAGTGCTAGAAGAAAGTCAAATACAAAAGGTGAAAAATAAGGAATAACAGATAAGCAACATGCAAAAGCATTTTCTGACACAAAGCTATTGGATATATGGTGAAATTATACTGATGACACCACATTTCATTTAAATAATTTATATTCATGGCTCATATTCCAGAAGAAATTATCGGCTGGATTTTTTTTCTCCATCTTTGGAACTAGTTTAGGTCAGCAGAGCTGGGAAATACCATAAACTTGTTACAGCTCCACCCTTCTTTGAGAGATAATTCCTGTTAGTCCCAGGGTCAGAGCAACTGAGACCTCATCTCAGTTACATTTCTATTTTAGGCTTTTTGGAGAACTGTCATCCTTTGTAGACCAGTGTAGCCAAGCTCAGTTCTGTCTCACTTATCCATTGAGAATAAAGGGTGCAGTTGGTACAAAAATAATATTCATGCAGAAGAATCTTGGTAGGTCTGAGCAGAATCCAGCTTCTTTATTGGATTCTTGTGGAGAATGGGACCTGTATATTACTTGTAAATATTTATGTAAGGTTAGAAAACAGCATTATTCCAGATCATTCCCTTGTATGAGCTACAATAAGAGACAGACTCAAGGAAAGATCCTGACAGTACTGTCGAAGCATAACCAGGTAAAAGAGCAGTACATGTATTTAATAAGAGGTAAAAGTGCATTCTTATCCTTGGAAACAGTCAAATCTGTAATTTGCATTTATTTATTTTTAATTAAATTACTTCCAATTTTAACAGTTTAAAGGGAAAGGTAGTAGAATCATCTTCCTTGAATGACAGGAAATGAAAAAGTTGCCTGCTTTCCATTAAGAAATCAACAACAATATAGAATAACTCAGTCTGTTGGTCATGGAAGAGATAAATGACCAATAAAACTAATGAAAATATCTTTTCTTTGGAAAGATCAATAATGCTGTTAAGATTTTGACTTGTTTTCTTTAGACAGGTTGTAGAAAATCTCTTTGTCTAATTAAAATCAAAGGCAGTATGTCAAATATCCAAGATCTATTAAATGAACTTTCAGTATTTCATACTATTTTGTATACTCTACAATGTGTAAATCTCTCCAAGGAGAGAAAAAAGAAATATTTTTCTTGTCCTGTGAAGACACAGGCTAGCCAAACCAATATCCAGCATTGCACTGGAAGGGGATATGGGTAAATAAAAATTGGACAGAAGTTCATGACCAAGCTGCTAATATAAACAAAACAAAATGCAAAGCTCTCCAGTGAGAATTAATTATTTAATAAGGCAGATTTAAATGAGGCAGATTTCCATGACCATTTGAAGAGAAGAGGCTGATGCCTTCTGTAACGGCAAAGAGTGAGCTACACATTTACACTGAAGTGGGGCATTTTGGAGGGAAGGTGAGCTACAAATCTGCAAAAGAAGCTGAAAGCCCTCTTGCACTCAGTAACCTTCTTTTATGTGGGTTTAGAGATAACCTGCCTTGCCTTGGAGAAGATAGCCTGTCGGGGATACTAACCTGGCTGAGAGGAACGGGGGTGGGACAGACTGGCTGACCTTGCAAGAGCCTCTAGACAGCCCTTGCAAGAGCTGATGAACTATTGGTGGATCATCAGTGTAGACTCCCAAAAAGAGAGGAAGGGAGCTATGTCGTACTCGTCTTTGGTGTCCTAACTGAGCTTTAACAAAGGCTGTAGAAGATACAAGCTACTCTAATACACAAAGACAGAAAAGCTGTTGGTGTGGAGGCTATTTTCCTTTTGAATGTAGAACATAGCTGCTAAACATGGATGTTCCTAAACAATTCATACATAAGCAAAACCACATTTAATAGAATACCAGACTGTGCATTAAATTGAATCCCTTTCTTCAAGTTGTAGAGCTGTACAATTACAAGTGTAGAATGCTATATAGGTAGAATTGCAACTTGCTGTATTCTCTTTGGCAGCAAAGAATCCCTGGCTGAAATTGAGTTGCCTTTACTAAAGTGATGCCTTGATGTATATGTTGACTTTGTCTCAAATTTTAGAAGACGCAGTATTATCTGACACTCAATTACCTAAATGTAACAACTTGTGAAGTGATTCTTTTCTTCTTAGTGAAATATTCCTAAAAATCTAAGAAGGTGTCTGCTTTAGCTCTTCTGTTTTGCTCTTGATGAAAAGTCACTGTGGTGAAAGTCAGAATTAACAAAATAACATTGTAAGAGTTGCAGATGGAGTCAGGGAGAGTAAAATGATGCATTATGCAGGTGCTACAGTGCTATGTAGCCCACAGAAATAGACCAAATCATGTGAATCATATTCTGTTTTGCAAAACTGCCTTTGAAGAATAGATTGCTAGTTGCTTCACAATCGACAGTTTTCACTACTGTGAAGTAGTAGGTATTCAGTCCACGTAATTGTACCTTCAGCTATACCAGGTTCAGTTTAGCAATAGAAATATGTAAATAGAATAACAAATAAGTAAGAACATAATTCATATGAAAATCAATGAGTTTTATTTCAGTATTATAGACAGAAAAAGCTCAAGTAAAAGAAATGTAAACTTTCACAGTTTGAATAAAGTTAGTGAAATGCGTCATCAAGGTAAACAGCAGAAAATACCTGATTTCCTAAGTGAGGAGGGAAGAACGAAATATAACAGTTTATATGAGCAGTACTGCCTATGTCTATAATTAGACGGAAGCCCAATAAAAACATTTAAATTCTATTAGATACTTTACAGATTAGGGTGTGAAATGATTTGCTTACAGAAGCTGAGGGAAGCGCTACAGCATGGAAGAGAATTAAATACCTAATTTGTATTTGTCCCCAAAAAAGAGGCTGACCAAAAGAAAACAGTGTTACCAAAGACACTGGGGTTGAGTTTCCCCTGTAATTAGTAATGCTAGTAATATATCATGCAGACAGAGTACATGCTGATTTTCTAAATGGTAGGTGTTTATAAAAATGCTGTTCCTGGAATGGAAACATCCCCAAGTATAAAGCTTGAAGTGTTACTACTGTTCAAGCATAACCACTCTGCTGTGTTTATCACTTACCCAAATAACTCCAAAACAAACCTAAAAAATTAAAAAGTGCATGGTCATGTTCTTTTTTAATTAAATTAACTGGTAATACCCTTGACACACATAAAGCAGAAAGGACAATTGGATAACTGGAATGAAATAGACTGACTGCAGCTCTGCCATTGGAAGGTGTTGGAATTGCTGTTGCAACTGCAGTCCATTCCTGCTTGCCAGCCCTGTTGCCATCGTGATTGCTGCTCCGCTGGTAACTGCTGTAGCCCCACTTGGAGCCATGACCTCAAGTTCAAGGTCTGATGTACTGGTACCTGTATGGCTGCAAATGTATCGGAATTATAAAAATTTATTTCATGCTAATTTTGATAATCAAAAAGAAGGCTGACCTGAAAAACGTTAAAAATTAATGTGCACCATCTAATGTTTGACCATTGTTTTCTCCCTTTTATTGCTTTATTTCTACTAGTTATAAGGTAGATAGATACTATAAATATGTGAAGGAGAAAAACAGTTGCTCCTCACAGCAAGTAAGCGAGATGTTTGGTTGGAATTTGTTACATAGGTAGGTCTTATAGATATCTCTCTTCAGTAGATAATCCATCTGTAGATGGATCCCTCTATGGCTGGTTACATAGCATTTATCATCCTTTCAACTGAGGAGCCTAGAGTATGGTGCAAGAGCTGTGCTTACCTCAAATGTTGCCAAACAGTTCCAAGTCCATTGTTGACTACTTCAGAATCCCTTGTAGTTTACTCATACAGGAAAGCTAGTGGATCTAGCCCCAGAAATTAAAAAGTTCCCACTCCCAGTGATGCGCTCCCCCTCAACTAGAAGTTGCTTTCACAGTAAAGTCAGGAGTGGACCACGTGCATGTAGCTTTGTCGCTTGAGTGCAAACCTAGAGCCTTTAGTTCTGTTCCACTGTCAGTTGAACCAGAAGGCTGGGTATTGCGCTGAAGTGGCTGAGGTGTGAACATACTGTCCTTCAAGGATTAAAAGGATGGCCCTAAATTCTGTAGCGCTAATTCTAGATTTTTACATTGATGTGACTTTCTTCATCTACGTTTAAACTGGATATCCAACATAGCATCTTCTTCCTCTGAAAACAAATTCTGGAAATAACCATCTTGCTGATGTGGGCTGAGACCAAGTCTTAGCATAGTCTAAACCACCTTTAGCAGGGAAGGAAGTTTACTCTTGACACTCTAAGTCAAATAAGACCATGTCTGTTAGATATTTAAGGCTGCTTCCAAACCGGCATCTGTGCACCATAGCAAAAATAGTGCTCCTGAGTCTCATTCAGCTCCTTTCCTCTCAAAAAACAAATGTGTAAGTGCATCACAGCTTTTTGGTTTAGAGTGGAAAGAATGCTGAATGGCTTTTCTCACATTAAAAAAAAACAGGATGGAATACGGAGGTTAAAGTGGTTACTGAAAACAAATTCTTTCAGAAATAGTAAATATCTGGAAATTTCTTTCCACTGAAACCATCCCGTTGAGTGTACACTGCACAACAAAAACATACTGTGTTTTCTGGCTAAGCAATTTGCTAAGAAGGTGGTTGAAAAGAGAGACAGTAAAAATAGTTCTGGTAAAACCTGTGGAGTAGTACAAATCTTTTGCTAATCACAGAACAGCCTTGTGACTCTATCCTGCACTGAAAGGATTTTTAAAGTTTTATATTAGCTTTTGAGGAGTATCTAATAGCTCACCCTCTCCTCTCTTTGGTGGACAGACAAGGAAACAAATATTATCAGAAACATATTTTATTTAAGAGAAAATTAGTGTCTAACAACAAGTTTTGTTCCAGCTATATGCTGTAATAACTGACAATGGTAAAAGTACTCCGAGGCTGAGGATTTATTCTCTAACATATATACAGCAATGTCCACTTTACGTATTTTTGCATGCCACATGTACCACCTTTCAAATAGACTGGTGCAGATTGTTTGCATGGATGCAATATAAATTGGATCAAGCAACTGATCTGACTTGTTTGGTTTTTCAATCGTCATCTATTTTGACCTTCTTTTTTTCAAGTTAGATCAGCTTCCCAGATAAAATCCACAGTTCGTTCCATAAAAAGTACCACTGCAACTAAGGGTAGAGTGCACTATGTCTCAGGGGATGAATAAACAGTAGGAAAGGAGAAGGAAGTATTTTACAGTGACAGTGCCACAGAGTATGTGTCATGAGGGTCCAGCCAGAGTGACAGTGGTCTGAAATGTAGTTCATTATCTTTATGGAAGAATATTTCTTCAATTCAGGTACTGACATTATGATATTGCCAGTTGCTTTTCTTACTGGTGAGATCTTAAAACTTGTGTGGAGGAGTCAGAAAATGTAAGTCTTTTTTACTATAAGCTGTACACTGTAAAAAGAGTAACTGGGGAGAAATTTCACAGAAATATTTTAAGAAAGACAGGAACATTTTCATGTTGTGTCTTGCTCAAGCTTTTGTGAAGACAGTTTTCTGCTCATTTGACTTCTGGCATTCATTAAGCATCTGTATACTGGAGCAGTAACCTACAAAGTCTTCTTGACTTCTATATTTGACACTCCTGGCAAGAGTGACAAAATGTACTTGCCAAATAATTATCTCCCATGGCAAGTCACTGAAGAGATGGAAAAACACTGCGAGAGATTATCATACCTTTTAGGACAGTCATCATGTTCACAGATCTTAAAAATTGCAAAAAGTGTGCTTTTTTAAAAAGAAAAAAAATGTGTAAAAGAGGTATTGAAAATTACTACTGGCAACAATATGCATTACATAATCTGATGTGTGTATGTAAAGATAATTGGCATATAAAATACCCTTGCCAAGAACTGCCTTTTTTGAGATCAGTCCAGGAAAGTAGATCACAGACTTTGCTGAAAGAAGCCTTGCTTTCTTTTGGTGAATTTCAATAGTATTTATTGCTACAGCAATGTTTTTTTCTTAACATTTTGATGCATGAGCAGCAGCATCTCTTTATTCAGGGAAATGTAACTTTTAAAATGGAGTTAGGTGAGTTTACTAAAAAGATTAAATTACAAGTTTGCCTGCAATAGAGAGGTTGAAGCTTAGCAATAGAGGAGTTTCTTATCAGTCTGGTGTTTTTAAATTAAGAATTCAGGAAAAAAGTTAATAATTTACAGTAGGTAGCAAGGACAGCATAGACTTTAACCTGTGCCTCAGGGTCAGTGAAATGTATGACCTGTATAGGTTCTGCTGTGACCTCCTGTCCAGCACAGCCTGCCGCAGGGGCTGCTCCAGGATCCCTGGCCAGGAACAGCCATGCTCCCCTGGCACCGACTCCTCCCGCAGAGAGGAGAAGCTGCTCAGCCCTCACGTGAGCATGGGCCAAGAAGCAGCCCCGGGGTTTTAAGATTGGGGAAGAGCATTGAGACGGCCACAGCAAGAGGGCTGAGATAAAACTCATGCACCCAACGGTCCAAAGGGAGTGATCCCAGGCTAGCAGCTTTATGTGCCTCCTTGCTCAGGACTGTCTGCTGCCCCAACCTCTGTTCCAGCACGTGTCTACCATGTGGCTGGGCCTCTCTCTTTCTCTGCCCCTTTTCAATCTTCAGCTGTTCTGGCAAGCAAAGTTCAATGCATCTATAGTCTTCTCCCATCCCATATATCATCCCCCCTACATACTTTTCATCCTTTCTATATCTTGCACTAATGGCCTAATTAAACTCCTTTTGGTAACTATGCAAGTTAATGAATTTCCTGACCTCTACGCAATTGGTCTTTCTAGAAGCAAAGCCCTTCCTACCCACAGGAGATTCTCAGTAGCTCATAAGGTTGGGCTTTTCAATCTAGTATCCATGAAGATGAAGTTGCAACACCACTGTAGTCAGCAATGAATTTTGCCTTCACAGCAAAAGAGGTTTTCAGGTTGTTTTTTTCTGCGTGTGTGTTTAATATAAGTATATATCTATACAGAGAGAGAGACTTAGGCAGCCTGTTGTGGAATTTTACTGGAGAGAGCAGTAGGTAGTTTTTACAGGCAGGGGAGCAGTCCATTGGCGTGGTGGCAGGGCTGTGGGATTCCTTCAGCCACTGGTGCTGCCAAACACTTCTCTAGCTTCACATCAGGCCTTATTCTTCCCTATTTCTGCTTCCTCTGCCTGATCCTTGCCTTTTTTTTATTGGGCAGTTAGAGGTTAAAATCTGCAGTGCAATCCATCCTGCAGGATTCTGCAACAACATAGTCATTTTGCTGCAAAAACACATTTTCCTGTTCTTAAATTAAGTCATAGACAGCATAAATTATGTCTATTAATGTATATCTGGCATACTGTTTGACTTTTTGTGTTTGCTTAGCATGGATGCTGCAAATTAGGTAAGAAAAATAGTGATACTACAGAGTGGATTTCCTCATTGGAACTGAATTAGATTTTCATAACACTGAAAATGGAAGAACATTTTTCCAAGAATCAGTTAAACCCCTGAAAGATGGGTGAAATATGGCATGACACAGATATTTCTTTAAAATTAATCTTTTATTGCTTTTTATAGAGGTGGAAACTATTCTATAGGACACAAAGGAAAAATGATGAAAGGGTAAGGGACTGTAATTAATATAGTTTTAGAAAGTAACTAGAGAGGGAATAACTGATAATTCTGTCCAACAAAGTGATAAAAGACAAGGAAGATTTATTCAAGGTTGCACAAGGATGTTTTATAAGCTGCTAATAGTCTTACACTGAAAAAGGGGACATCGAGATTAGATTTAATGAGAAACTTTGCAATAGAAAGACTTGACAGTGGAGCAGTCTGTCAAAATGGTTATTGAAGTACAATCACAAGAAGTGTTCATGAAGAGATAAGATAAAACTCTCAAGGGAGCAGTTAGTGCAGAGATTAGCTAGACCTGATCAAAATCATAGTCCTCATGATGCTCTTGGGATTTGGGTTTTTAAAAATAATGTAATGCATTGGTTTGTGCCATCTTCTCAGTCTGTATCCTTACAAGTTGTCATCTTCTTTCAAGCCTCTCCAACAAGAAATGGCATAAATATATTTTTCCTGCTCACTGTTACTGGGTAGAAGAGAAATGATGAACATGATATTTCTTCTACTGTGAGAGCTAATTAGGAAACTCAAGATGAATGTATGGGAGTTTGAAATTATTTAATTCTTCTTCTGTCTGGGAAATACTAACTGGGCTATCTGACTCTGCAATTTCCTGATGCGTAATGACAGATATTGCAAATACTAGGGATCCTGGTTCCAGGTATGCTACTTTTTATTAGCTTGTAGAAGATGTAACTGCACAGCTTCTAGGGATTAAATTTGGTAATTTGCTAGACGTCTTCTAGTCCTGATTTCAGTCATTCTGCATACTGCAACAATAGCCCAAGTTGTTGAATTTGGTCTTGCCCTGCTATTTTTACAGTGGGTTTGTGTCTTTTGATGGGAACAGTTAAAATGAAACTAGAGAAGAGGAACTAAAAATGTTGCTGACCATATTTGCCTGCATTAATAGGGGAACAGAATATTCAGAATAATCTTTGGTATTTTGTGGTCCAAGATAGTCAGAAAGTTTTTCAGAGCAGATTTAGCCGTGCTTTGATTTCTGGCTAGCTACTCAGTCCTCAAGAAGCTCTTCTCTTGAGAGGGGATTGATAGGCTTAAGGGGTGCTGGGGTTTATGTTCAGTTTCTCTTGACCATATCTTTTACAAGCTTTGCTGGGAAAGAGCAGCAGAGCACCTATGTGAGGATTGCCTTGCAACATCTTCAAGACGGAAGTGGAGCCAGCTTTTGAGCTGCCATGGTGGTTTTAGCAATTAAGACCTCTCCTCAGAGTGCTGTGGAAAAGTCAATAGAGCTGTTGCCAGGGGAAAAGGGGTTAAAAAGTGCTCCATCTGTACAGCAACAATGCCATTGGAAAGACAGGAGAGGCAACTGGGTTTATATTTACCAAGGAAGGAAATAAGAATCACAAGATAAAAGGCAGAGGAGAATGAGGATGGTGAATGGAATTAGGTTATACAAGAGAACTGTTTAATTGGACATTAAGACAATGTATCCATCAAATTCTGTTTAAATAATTTGCTTATAGATAGTTTAGAAATTAATTGGAAATTGTGATGATAGATGATTTAAAAGGGCTGCACCGGGTACTGTTGCAACCCTTATTACCAGAATTCAAGCCTAGATTAGATGTATTTTGGAGAGGAGTGGTCTAGAGGTCACATTTGTTTTGGGGATTGGAATTGTTCTGACTTCACACAACCCATTTCAAGGCAATTGTTTTGGGGGCATCATTTCCTATAACTTCAGTAGAGAGAGCCTCTGATATTTATAAACCCTGGTTTTTGTTTCATACTACCAAGGCCCAGCAAATACTGCAGTAAGGATATGTATACAGACGCTCACTGAATCCTTCTTCAAATTAGTGCAATTGATTGGTCTTCAGGAAATAAAAAGTGGAGGAGAAACAAAGCTATGTTGTTTTTTCTGAACAGATGTTGTACCAGTTCTGTGCATAAATTTAACATTTAATTGAGGAAGATTCCTTATGTTTAGATTATCAGAAACTGTCTAGAATTTGCAGTCAGTGATGCTAAAGTTCATTGCAAGTCTTTTGACATTCAGAATGCGTGTACATTTTATATACAAAGATTTACTTGCATCTCAAGCATGTTTTAAAAGCTGTTAAAATGCCAAAACTCAGGCTATGCATAAAACATTCTTTTACCATGTTTGCTTTATGATACAATCTTTAATGCATAACTGCACACACTGTTTAAGCCAAAACCCAACCCAGTTTACAGGTATGTTTTGGTATGAAACATTTAATACTGTTCAGATTCTATCTTCTTCTACATGCGTCTACATGTGTTCTTTGTCTTTCAGAGGCAGTAAAGAGAGATAGAAGATAGATGCAATACAGGTATATAGGTACAATTAGGTGAAATGAAGGGTGTAATGTGTTTGATTTGGTTTATTTGATGCACATATCTCTATCCCTCAGAACCTGAGGTTGCAACATTTTGGTTTTTTTGAACCGTTCCAGGAATCTAAGGCCTTCTTTTGAGGGGATGTACTATACAGAATTGGAGGGTAGAAGGTTGCTTCAAACTAAGTGCTTAAATTCAGATTTGCTTCTTTTAAATGGTCTCTTTTGTGTATGGCTAAATGCATGACTAAGAGCAGCATTTACTTCCTGACAGTAGATTACTTCTGCTGTGAATCTTTCCTCATCTTTGGTCTCTCGCAGGGCTTAGTCAATATTGAAGCAGCACTATATAACAAACCACTAGACACTTTAATGATGTCTGCATTTACTGATCCTAGCAAAATGATTATGTTGATTTTTTTTTTCATGTATAAAAGGCTTTTCTTCAGTAAACTTTTTTCTTTCCCTCTACAGATTTCAAGCATTTGTTTATTTTGCATCTGTCTTTCAAGCTATGTCATGTGGTATCCATTACTTAGCGTCTGTGTTCATGGCTGTTACTCCTAACTTTGTATGTGTGATCCCTGGAAATGTGAGTAGTGTTCTCTTCTACAACTCCTCTGAATCAAGTCTTGAGGACATCTGGACACTATGGACATCAACAGAAAAGTACATTGTAGTCCAGCTGGAAAATGGAGAAATTTGGGAACTTAATCAATGCAGCAGGTCCAAACGAGAAATGAGTTTGGATCTGGCATATGAATACAAAGGCAACAAGTCCGTATTTTCTTGTTCTGATGGATTTCTCTATGATGATACAAAATGGAAGAGCACTGTTGTTACACAGTGGGATCTGGTCTGTGACCGAGAATGGCTTGCAAAATTAATCCAGCCTACATTCATGCTTGGAGTCTTGATTGGAGCAGTGATTTTTGGTGACATTGCTGACAGGTAAAGTGCCATCCTCTGAAAATTGTAGCTTCAGACTGCAGTAACTCCACCTGTATCTACCTGTTTTGTTGTTTTCATTCACTGTGTATTCATAGTTATGTATTCACCATTCGGGAGGTTTTGATATTGTTTTATTTGCAGATGTTTAACTCAATTTCTTTTTCCGATACAAGTACTAATTTTAAAATGTATTTGCAAATCATTTGCTTTTAGATTTTTTTTCCTACTTTATATCATCTGTTGTTCTAGGCCTTGATCCCTCAAATTGCCCTGTGCAGATAGTATTTGCCCTTAGATTAATTAATTTATTTTTTTTTTTAAACAGGAATAGCAATAGTTAGTAGTAATAGCAACAGTAAAACTTGGGAGTAGATTTTCACCTCATTTTCCATGAGAAGAGGTTCCTCATGGAAACATAGATTTTTATTTGTGGATATGATAACTGCTGAAGGGCTACTGGAAGGTTAAAAATCATGTATTTCAGAATCACAAATTTCCTAACATCTGTCATGAATACAGCTCTGTGGGGCTGATGCAAAGGCTTTGAGATTTTGATCAGGCCCCGTGTTCTTAAAATAAACACCCATACACTATTTTTCCTTGCTGTCCAATTGTAGTTTTTCCCTGAATGATTAGCTTGAACTTCAGTCTCTTGAAGGTTAGTCCAGATGGGATGAAAAATGGTTGTCAGTGAGCTATGCTGTAGTTTCGCTTATTTGCCAGCATGTACAAAGTTCTTTTTGAGCATGAGGAGAGTCAGTTCATGGAGGAACTCAACCCGAGCAGTGCCCTGCTCATGGTGCCAGGGTCTTCCGTCTGACGCTTCCTCCCTGGATGTTACCTCAGATCATGCACCGAGATCCACCATCAGAGCTGGACTCAGAAGCAGTAGTGAGATCCATATGTACGTCTATATCCTGGTGCTTCTCTTGGTTTTCTCTGTCAACACAAACACACGTATTCCTACCTCAGAAGAATGCCTAGCCATGCCCCTCTTATCCATATGAGAGTCCAACACCTAAGCTACGTTGTACTTGGTTTTATCTTGGGCAGTTTATGTACCGGTATTTTGAGTTGAAGGCTGGTTTAGTGTTACTTCTTTCTTTCTATAAAACAACCTGTTGACTAACAGCTCTTTTAGGTGGAGGGTGACGTTTTATCCCACAGCTAACAGTCTAAGCAGAAAAAGGAGACCAGGCATGTCGTTTTCTGATTTTCCTTCATTAGCACAATGCTATGGTGTGACAGTTACAACATGAGAATGCAAAAGTAAAGATAATCTTTTTTTAATTTGGCTTTTAGAACACATGGAATCAATCCTGCCTCCTGAACCAAGGCTTTGTAAAACCATGTTTAATACAAAACCAGAATATAATGCCAACATTTGTTCTGCATCCCTTTAAATCATTCATAGCTTTATTAATTAATACTCAGACATGATTTATAAGGTTATGATCATATTGTTCTCATTTCCATTAATTCAAGCCATGGACAGACAGTTAAGATAATATACACATTCTGAGCTGCAGATTTGCAGCTGTAGATTTTACAGCTGAAAGCTGAAAGTTATTTTCTGACACATCCTGGCTGGTGGGAAATAAGTTTGTGGGTTCCTCCCATTCCCAATTAATGGATTTCCCAACAGAAGAGCTCCGACAGCAAGGACTCACTGGGATCTCTTCTGGCAGGGATTAGACACCAAGATTAGAGACGAAATGTGCATGACTCCAGGTAAAGGTTGCAGAAAAATAAGAGGGCACTGGAAAGAACTAGGTTTGGATTACACCTCCTATTTACAGCATCACTTTCCAGGGTTGTTTTAATGTAGTACCAAATACAGAATAAAAACGACAAATGAGCCCACACCCCTGAAAGTCCTAAAACTCTCTGGCTAAATGTAATATCCACATCTGTGAAAAGCTGTTTGCAGTAGTAGGTAATAAGACGCCAAGACAATATTATCAGGGAAGAAAAATGATTCTGCGCTTTTTGTATTACAGAACATTTGTAGACAGAATATAATGAATCTTTTAGAGTGTTGAATATGTACTGCAGATTTCTAGGTTTTTGCCTCAGATGAGCTTCTTATTCATAGCATGTGCTAACTTATTTAGGAACAATTGACTCTGTTTGGTATGCTTTCTCCCTGAGATATAGGAAGAACGTAAACAAATAGAAGTTCCTTTTTACTAAATGCTCTTCTTCTAGACTGGAAATTACTAGGTTGGTGATGGGCAGCTCATATTTAGCATGATTTGTTTTTCCTGTTAGTATACTAGCTTCCTGGATTTCTGTGTTTGTACATGTGTGCTGTGATACTATCAGAAAATTCAGGGGAACTATGTAATTATAATTTATTAGATAATTCAACTTTAAATAAGTGGATAAAGATAAGTTACAGAAGCCTTTCATTACTATCCAAATTGGTTGTTACTTTGGCAAGAGATAGCATATGTTATCACAGCTAACTTTTTTTAAGAAATTATTAACTAGACATTACTTTGTATAAAATATCTGAAAATGCAATTCTTACTTGTTGTCCTCATAAATAAGACAGAGTAAATTTGCAGATTAGTTACGCAGAAGTTGAATTTGAAACCAGAGATGGGCGTGTTTCTTCCAACCAAGAATTGTGGAATGGAAGTTCTCTCCATAGGAGCTTCCTTTTTCTTGAGTTTAGTTGGAATTATTGAAAAATTAATACAGGTAACTAAACCAGAGTTTCTGTGGTGAGTGAGAGCATTAAGTACAGTATTTTGAGATGCAATTCCATATAAGCTCTCTGGAGTTGCAGTTGTATTTTAATAGAATGTTTGTGGTTATTCATAATTTTATCACTGCTGTGATTTGCAGACTGGGAAGACAGCGTGTCATATGGTTCACAAGTGCCGGTCAGTTTGTGTTTGGCATCGCAGTGGCCTTCACATTTGACTACTACAGTTTCGTGATTGTGCGCTTTCTCCTTGCTATGGTAAGAAAGGATGTTCACCCTGGCTTTTTTTATGTGTCATTTCCTACCCCTTCTCAGGAAAAACTCCCTTTTGTTATTCTTTCCTCCCCTACTTCATTATTCTAAAGCCCCCTCTGTTGCACTTATTTCAGCAGAGCAGGGAGAGTCTGAATGTTCTTGGACCACAGCACTTTTCCTCTTTGAATTAATAGAAAGCGTCTGTATGAAGCAGTGTTTGGTACTTCCTCCATCCCAACCTCTGCTGGACTGGTAATTAAATACCAAGTGTGAGCAGCAAACTCTGGTTTCTGCATTGCAGCTGCCATTGCATTTCTCCTCATTGTTAGAAATGGAGTATAATTTTCTTAAAATAACAAATAAGTATGATTTTTATCTCTACCCTTTTGAGTGATGGAGGAGAGATGCGCATTTTCTCTTCCATGCATCTCTTTGGTCTCTTAAACTACATCTGAAATACTAAATACATAGGTAGATATGTTTTAACACCTGGATGTTTATATGTACTTAAGGGTATTCCAGTATATGTGTTTATGCATATCTATATGCATACTTTTGTATATC
Source organism: Fratercula arctica (assembly GCA_947846985.1). Taxonomy (NCBI): domain Eukaryota; kingdom Metazoa; phylum Chordata; class Aves; order Charadriiformes; family Alcidae; genus Fratercula; species Fratercula arctica. The sequence continues at coordinate 74,424,103 of CANTUZ010000003.1, forward strand.
TGTATATATCTAATATCTATTCAGGTTTTATATATAGTAGCCAATTTTGAATTACAATTTTACATCCCAAAGTATAATATTTGTAGTCTTTCACTATATCATGTGTAAAGAAATCAGAAAGCTATCACAAGAAAAATTATGTAAGTTATTTAAAGGAGGTTAGAAATTTGAAAATAATCACATCATTTATTTTATTCCTGCTGGCAGTGCATGAGTTGAGACAGGCCCTTGCACCTGGAGCTCCCTTTGCCTGATTAGAGCTCAGAAGGATTTCCTAGCAGGAAAAACTGCATGGGCGTTTCAGCCTTGAACAGTGAGATCAACAGGAGTCCCTCTACTGACTCCCTTGGCTGTTGATGCTAGGGACTGTGGTAGTTTGGAAAAGCAAAAATCTCTGACCAGAATGATGCTGTAGGTTTTAACTGCCCACTGGGACTGATTTGTGAGATGGACGTCTAAAGTTCTAGCCCCGTGCCACTGAGGTTGGCACAGCTTTCCTATAAGTTTCAGTGGGTTCAGAATAAGAGTTTATTAACTGGAACATTTTTAACCAGAAATTTGATTAATCAAAAAAAATATACTGGAATATTTTCTACTCTAGATTTTCTAGCTGTGTTTTGAAATGTTTTGAGATACCAAGAGTTTCACTGTTACTAAAGAAATTGAAATATATATGTATATTCAATAATATACATATATATATTCAATGAAGAAATACTATAACACAGAACATGCCAGTAACTGCATTCTGTTACTACGGCTAGATAATGTATGAGAAGCTATAAATGAGATTCTTTTCCAACACTGTAAAAATTTGATTTTATGAGATAATTTGCAAGGGTGTGGAAGGTAATTTCAGTAAATTTGCAGTTCCCTTACATGCAGATTATTAATAGTCTACTTAAAAGCCAAGGTCAAGATTTTCAGAAGTGGCAATTACTTCAAGAGACCTCATTTTCCAAAGTGTCCTGTATGCTATGTCATTAAGGGACCTGATTTTTGGAGGTGAACGGCTTAGTGACATCAGCAAATTAGTCTCTTTTTCACGTGTCTCTTGCTGGCTCTCCCCCACTACAGAGAAGCATCCAAAATCACTTCACATTTTTAAATACAGTGTCCGGGTAGTCTGAAGGTTTGAGTGAGCTTTTTCTCCAGCTGATTTGTTTTCAGGATTGCCTTTTTTCTGTCAGTGTGGGACATGCCAATGCAGTGACGACTGAGCATACACAAATGTGGAACACTGTTAGCTGTTTGTTTTTACTGCTGTTGCACAAGGAGAGTAGATACAAATCTCACTCTTTTTTTTTTTTCTCTCTCCCACCCCCTCAGGTTTCAAGTGGCTATCTGGTTGTGGCTTTTGTTTATGTGACTGAATTTATTGGCATTAAAGCACGAACCTGGGCTTCTATGCATGTCCATGCTTTTTTTGCTGTGGGAATTATGATTGTGGCACTTGTGGGATTTTTGGTTCGGACCTGGTGGGTCTATCAGATATGTCTGTCCATAGCGACTCTTCCCTTTGTCTTGTGCTGCTGGATGCTCCCAGAAACACCTTTTTGGCTCCTGTCAGAGGAAAGATACGAAGATGCACAAAAAGTAATTAATATAATGGCAAGATGGAATAAAGTAAGCACTCCCTGCAAAGTTTCTGAACTGTGCTCAGTCCAACAAGATGATCTCGTCGGTGGCAGAATGGGTGACAATGACACGTCCTCTACAAAGAAGCACAACATCTTAGATCTGTTTTGTAATTGGCACATTGCAAGAAGGACCATCACAGTCTGGCTGATTTGGTTCACTGGGAGTTTGGGGTACTACGTCTTCTCCCTCAGTTCCGTCAGTCTAGGAGGCAATGAATATTTAAATCTCTTTCTCATAGGTAAATACTTTTGCACTTTACTCTGTTTATGACACAGCTAGAACATAAAATTAAGAAATGACTAGAAATTTGACAGCCAACTTTTAAACTTTGTTCATTCAATTATGAACCTTGTTCAAAAAGTTTCTTGCTAATGCTTCATAAAGTTGACTAACATGGGAGGAGTACCATTCACTCCAAATATCACTGTTTCTGGGAAAAAAAAAAAGAGAATTTAAAATTTGTTGGTGTATAAAATTCTTCTCCGACTGTCTTTGTGATTGTAAAACTGCACTCTACTTGTTTCCTCTTTGCCCTGCAAGCATATAGCAGTTCCACAAACACCAAGGGAAACAGACCAGCAACACAAAATTCACAGGGCTCTGTTAAAAGTACAAACTAGGAAAATGAGAGAAGAAAATTACTGCCTTAATCATTTGCAGTCATAATATATCAAGTCGGTTTGTGTGGAAAATAGATTCATAATTCTCAGAAGCAAGAGTAATTTTAGTTTTCTCCAAACTATTTAATTTATTTGTAGTATTCTTTTAATTTTGTCGGTGTGACTGTAAATCTTCCTCTGGTATGTAGGTTGTTTATAAAGGTGGCTGAGTGCATTCAAGACCCAGTCCAAAGTTTGTTAAGATCAGTGGAAATATTCCATTGCAGAAGACCCTAGATCAGGCATGCAGCTCTGAGCCAGCAAAGAATTAAATCATGCGCTTTGCTTTACGCGACTGACTGCTCTCAGTAAAGTGAATGTGACTGTTCATGTACATAAGCACACAGGACTGGGGCACTCATAAACTCAGTTTTTGTTGTCACCTATTTTAGCGTATTGGTAGAGTGACGTGTTGAAGAGTGAATGCTAGTATTGCACAGAAACAAAAATGTTATGATGGAGAACAGTGCCTAAACTATTGTATCCACTTCCTTCAAAAATATTTTAGCAGACTAATACACACTGAACAATTGCAGCCTGCTTTTACCAGCAGAGGCCCAAAAGATTGTTTGCTGGTATTATAAGTGTATTGCCATACTGTACATGCTTAGTAAAGGAATGCAGCATATTTGTTCAGGGCTGTATCTTATGTTCTTCCTCAATTTTCCATTGGACATCGTAGCATTCTTCATGAGCAAGTTGGTTTAAAACCTGTCCGAACTGGTTTAGGCTCAGTAATTTGTCTAGGGGCAAATCATGTTTGCACAGGGTTTGTGAACAGTCCTAGCCAAACACCAGTTACTTTAGTGCTGCAGAAGTTTTTCTCTGGAAAGAGACATGAGGAAGAGACGATCTGAGTAAAGAGTGGGATATTGTAAGCAGCTGCTCTCTTCTTAGTGGAGAAGAGAGAAAGCTGGAACCTCACTCTCTGTATTTGTGGAGCTGGCAAACCCTGAGAGGTGTGTCGGTGTGACACCAGCAATATTCCTTGTGGGCACGCTTAAGCTGTTGATGTGAAAATACCTGAAGCAGAAGAGCAGGAAATGGTGAGCTTTCAGTCACAAGTGCCATAAAAGCAGGACCGTGGCATTGCTGCTTTCTGTAATTTTCCACCCCAAAGGGAACTGAAGCTGCTCTGTGCTGTGAAAGCCCTTTCCCTTGTCCTTCTCCATCTCCCACTACTTTATTTTAGGCCATGTTTTCTGCCTTCTGTTGCCATTTCTGTTACCAAATGGACTATCCCAACACACTGGTTATCTCTAGGTTTTACTTATTTATTACCCCCTAGGTTAAATGAATCCCCATAAAGGGGGAGTTAGAGTTATAACATGAATATGTGTAATCATGACTTAAAATAATTTCATACTGACAGGTGCTGTGGAGTTGCCTTGCTATATCATTGCTTGCATTGGGATGGACAAACTGGGAAGGAGAAACACACTCATTCCGTTCCTTATTTTAAGTGCACTGATCTGTGTTTTAATTATGTTCATACCTCAGGTTAGTCACGTACCATTGAAAGTGTTCCTATAGTAGAAATTGATTTTACAGGCTGTTAAGTCTGTAGATGCAGCTGCTCATTCTAAATCATATAGTTGATTAAAGGCTGTTTTCAAAATGTGGCTGCCAGTCTACGAGAGATTTCTGTATTTTCAGTACAGGTTTCACAGTTTCATTGCTGGAGTCACATGTAAAATGTTCCCAGGGCTTCAGTGAACCAGGACTGGTAAAAAGTTATATGGACACTAGTTACTTATTGAGACCAATTTTAAAAAAGCAAGCAATAAGTATTGCTTATTATTTATAGAAGGGTCACAAATTTGAAGGATTTAAATTAAGTTTGGAACAGTGTTATTTTCTGGGATTTATTTATTTGTGCTCTCTTTCAATAGGATTTCAATATATTAATTATCTTAGCAAATATGGCTGGAAAATTTTCAATAGGTGTGGCATTTGGCCTTATATATCTCTACACAGCAGAACTGTACCCAACAATTGTAAGGTAAGAACTTTCACCAGTCATATATTTTTCATTATTTTGCTGTTATTTCCTTTTCTTTGTTATGCTTCTGGGTCAGATCCAGTAGCTCTGGACATTAGTGGTGGTGGTCCGAAAGTCTTGGGATGAGATGAGTTCCTCTGCTGCTTCAGAGTTGTCTAGTATCTAGCTATATAATAAATTTTTCTTTATTTTTCATTTCCATGTGCATTCTTTGGTTTCATTGAAGAACTAGAAGAATACTCAATACCTTCTTAAACAAGAACTTAGAACTCCTGGTTGGTTGTCCTGTAGTCTCTGCTGAATTATTGTTGCATTTTTAATCTTAATTATAGAAGCAGCTGCATTTCATTACAATATAAATTTACACTGGTGTAGCAATAGCTTTCTAGTACCATTGCATAAAGATATGTATCATCCTACTGATGTTTTGAGTGTCTGTGCATTTCTAATTGTTTGCTTTATCTGTCAGAATTCTTATCAGAGTCTTTGTTTTATGTGCAGGTCACTTGCTGTTGGAAGTGGAAGCATGATGTGCCGTGCAGGTAGTGTGGTTGCTCCTTTCTGTGTATATCTGAGAAGTGTCTGGATTTTCATGCCACTTGTAAGTATTTATTTCAATGGTGAATGTTTCTGGTTTTGAAAAGGCGTATGTGTCACCTGTTTTCTCAGGAACCAAACGCTTAACTTTTATTTTGAAAAGGAAATTGAATGAACCTTTCTTGTTCTAAATTTTAAATCTCAAAGTAACTTCATATTGTTAAGAATATGCAGCTAAAGCAAAAGGGAGACTTTGAGTCACTGAAATCTTCTGGAAAGTTTTTACGATGGAAGATACAAATATACATATGCACTGAATCCTAGTATAAAATTGATAAAAATATTTTCAATAAAAATATATTTTATCTACCATGTAACATTTAGGAAGTGTCTTAATTCATACTTCTTTAGCCTGCAGGCCTAGCAGTTCTTGACCATGCCTTTTTTCAAAGGCATAGTTCTTCCATTCTTGGAATTCACCATGGGTGGCTGTTTTGTAATATTATTCATCAGTCTTTTCCATTGCATCTTTGGAATAGCCTTCAACGGATCAAGAACGTCTTATGCTTACTATACTTACTTCACAACTCTCCCAAAGCTCCTTTTTTTTTTCTTTTACAAGAACTGATCAAAACAATTAATGAGATAGAAAAAGAGAAGCAAATGGTATATTGATGAGGTTCACAGTGACTTTAACAAGCAACAGGACCTTGGATACCTTAAGCACATCCTACTTGTAGGTGACTCCAGGTCATGCTACTGTTAGATTATGTCTTCTACCTTCAGTTGCCCCAAGAAAACAGAGGTGGGACCATTCCTTCGTGGACTTTGGGCATTTTGTCTGCATTATTTACCTTCAAATCCATTTTGGACAAATATATTTTATATATTTCCTGCTCATAAATGAATCATATTTCTTCATTACATTTATGTTATGAGGCATTTGCTGCTAAGAAATCCTGCAGCTATTCAATCCCTTTTTATTCCTGAAGATAATTTATGCCCACATATGTAAAAACAGAAGGAATTACTGAGTTTATATTAAATTTTTAAGTAGAGAAGAGTTAATTAATGATTTAACATTAGTCTGAGTTCTTTCAAAAACCCTTAGAATTCACTGTGACTAGCACACCAATGTTATATGTAGATTACACGTCAGAAGGTGAAAATGTAACAGGATGTGCCTTTTACCTAGATTCTTACTCGGACTTTGTCTACCGCATTGGAATTTCCTGAAAAAGTGGCATTGTGTCCTTTTGATTTTGCAACTATAAATTCTGCAATTATAGATGCTAGAGATTGGTTTCAGAGAATTCTTGGGAACTTGTTTCATTATTTAAATTAATTAGTTTCAGTTGTTTTGGATGAAAGTTAAGAGGATGAAGCAGACCACAAATTAGTTTGTTCCCTCAAGCTCCTAAAAATGTTTTCTTTCTTAATAACAGCCCCATACAAACCAAGATATCATCCCAGAAAAGACAAAGAAACATTTGCACAACAGAGTGGTTGTGGGAGAACATTCTTTTTCTCTTGTCAGTGTTTTGCCTTTACTGGCTGAGATAAGCTTTATCTGTGCAGAAGTGCTGCAGTTAAACCACAGATGGGGAATGCTCAAACATGCTGGAGAGCACTGCAAATGGCAGTGTAAACAGAGGAATTATTTCAGCTATGAGCAGCTCTCAGTGTACAAAAAGCGTCCAGAGTTATTTGTAGAGTTGTGTAGTAGTTCACAGTGAATATATTTTAATTATTAGCTCCTGTTATAAAATATTTGTCAGTTTATTAAATAGGCTTGCCTTGAGTTGGAGCATAGCATGCCAAGTCTCAGGTAACGTAAGTGTTTTGGAATGGAAATGAAATGAAATGGATTACATTTGTAAGTAAACTGATATACATCATGTTGATCTATTGTATACACCACACATTGTCAAGCAGTTACTACTGCTAGTTGTTTGCCAGTCTGCCTCATGTAGTTATGCCACCTGTGAGTAATGCATCTCATTTGAATGCCTATAAATCTTGAATAACTTGCCAAGTATGGTTTTCATGTGACAACTTTCTAGAAAACTTACAGTAAAGCAACTACTCCGTGTTTAACCTATTTCTATTTCTCAGATGTTAAGAATTATGTTACAGTAGCCCTTCAACAGACTTGATTTTTCTCTGAGATAAACTATAAATTATATATTAAAAAAAAAAAAACCTCCACTGAGGTTGGTAAAGTTAAATGAATGCAGATCCTGTGTCTAATACTTGTGGATTTTCAGGGCAAAATTTAACCTTTTTCTGTTGAAGTAGGAATTTTGTAAATAAGACCACATTTTAAATCAGTTCAGAGCCATCAGATGTGGATATAAATAGCACATTAGAATAATCATTTGTTCTCAGAAACAAAAGTATTATTTTGTATGGATATTTAATTCAAATTATCTTTTGTTCTAGACTAAATGTATTAAGTTCTGGTCTTAGACCACTGTGAAATTAAAATTGTTGCTCCAGGTAGGGAGGAAGACATGAAAATTGATGGTAAATCTTTTTTTGAAGTTATTTATGGTAGCTGTTAGAAGCTGCTGTCTGTACTGAAGTGCTGGGAATACTTTGAGAGTTTGACTAAGCAGAAAGTCAGATTTCAAATTAAGACCCTGAAAAAGCAATTAATTTAAGCAGGTACTCCTGTCAAATTAACTTCAATGAAGCTTACACATACTTAAATACTTTATACAATAGTACACTTCAATCCATAAGCATTTAACTCATTGACTATATCAGAAGAACACTTTGTGATGCTGAATATACGTAAAATAGTACATACAGACAAAATGTACACATTTGTTATGAGCAAGAAAAGGGCTAAATTATGAAGAAATATGCCAAGGTAAGACTGCAAAAGACTTGCTTTGATAAGTGTGGTTACTGCCCCTGGAAAGGTAGATGACGTTTAAAAAGTCCTTTTGTTAATATACTGTGACTTAATTGTTTCATATTCTCTCTTTCATAGGAAATATTGGAAATTGCTTTGTAGGGTTAGGGAGAAGGGAAACACACTGATGGAATAGAGTTAAGAGAGCTGAGATGAAAAGGCAGGAAAGATGGCAGTGTGTACGCTTACAGAATAGAGAGAGTCCACAGGGGAATAAGAGGTAGGTTTATGAGGAAGGAAAACTTGAGAAGAATGCAAAGTGTCTAAAAGACTAACCGAAAAGGAAGAGACAACATACCCAAAGCACACAGTGTTGCTTTAACCTTCTGTTCTGTTGGGCATCAGCAGTAACCCTGTTCTCATAAACTCCAAATGTACGGGTAGCCATAAGCTTCAATATGCTTAGGAGCCCTCGGTATCCTCAAACTTATGACAGCCTAAAGGATGAGCATGAGACAGGTTACTGTGGAATAGCTGCCATGTGTCTTACCATGGCAAAAAATCATGTTTTAATAGTGGAGAAGAGTTTTGATGCTCAGAGGTGAGACTTTAATATTTGGAATATATTTTTAAATATCATTCCTGCCACATATATATGTCTACAAGCATTTCCCTCAGTTTGCTGCTCAGTGCCATTTCCTCTGGTCCTGTTACTGCTAGAATGTTTTTTTTAATTTTTCATTATAAGAGCATGACTATTTTATTTTCACTGTACTTCGTGGTATTCAATGGTATTTTGCTTAATTTTTTATTTGTCAGCCTCTATATTTAATGCAAGGGCAAAAAGAGGAGGGTATGCAGTGTGCATTCTGCTTCTCAAAAGAGTGTTTGAGACAAGCTGTCCTTTTCTTTTGGAGGGGAGTGCAAAAGCAGCATGGTACCTTTGCATGAAAATAGCACTGTTCAAGGTTACAATGGAGAATTCTGATTTTAAAGCACCTTTCTGACTTAAGGAGAAAGCCTGGTTGAGCTGCAGATGGTAGCTGGCCAGTTCTTGTCTCAAGCTCTGTGGGAAAGACATAGGCACAGTAATTCCAAATGCTCTCTCTCACGCTTGGAAAGAAAGCATTAAACAAACAGGACAGACCTGAGAATTAGCATAGGGCAAGATAAGGATAATACAGTATCAAAGTGCACAGTCATAAAATGGAAAAATACTGAGTCCAAGCATGATGTGCTCTGTGGAAGCATTTCTATCAGGAGATATTTGAGTCATTTATAACTTGGCTCTGGAAGAATGTCAGCGTTCTAATGCTGTTCTGTACTTCAAAGGAGGAAAGTGTGAATTGTTCTCATTGAGCAAGGCACAGAAATGAAGGGAAGGAAAAGATACTCCTGGAGCATGTGTGTACTTCTGCATCTACCACACATGATCCTGATCCTTGCACCACTCGTCATTTCGGAACTGTGCATGCCACAGACAAACCTGAGATGTGATCCCAGTGCAAATGTCAGTAGATGCCTGCACCTCTAACAGATCTTTGAAACTGCAGTTTAGCAAAGTATTCCTGTTGAGAGCCAGATTCATTATCTGCTGAGGAGCAATCCTGAGCAGGGATATGCACTTCTGCGGCTCCAGGCCAACAACGATCCTTACTGAGACATTCTCATCTGGCTATGTGCAGGAGGAACAGGCACACAGGAATAGGTTCAGGAGCTAGAGTTCAAACTGAGATCACAGGTAGCTCTATGAACATGCATGTAAAAATGTATGCAACCCTAGAATCAGTTCTTAAATACATACCTGATAGTAGAAATACCAAATGAAGAGATATATATATTGTTTTCTCAAACAGAATTATTCCTGCTTGCACTGCATTGATCCCTTGTGGAACAAAACACTTCACTTGCTCTTCATTAGTTCCGCTGCATAATCTTTCATTTATACAACAAAAAAAGGCAGATCTTTTATACAGTCAACATTTAAAACTTACTATCTTTGCTTTACATTATAGTTCCTTGTGCTTTATTTTAAATGTACTTTCAAGCAGGATCGAAGATACGCATAACTTGAAAGACATTTCTACCTTTACAGCTACTGTTTATTTCTTCTAGTTGCTTGTTGGAATCATGGCTCTTCTGAGTGGAATATTAACAATAATGCTTCCAGAAACACTGGGAAAACCACTGACTAATACTTTGGCGGAAGCTACAGAAATGGGAAGAAGCAAGAAAAGCTGCTCAGGAAAGACGCCTCCAGCACACAGTGGTGGGGCATTAGACAAGATAGAGATGTTTGGTCAAGAAACAGTCAGCACTGAGAAATAAAGCAACAGCAAAGTGGCTGTTCCCAATTTTAATCATGATATAATTTATAAGATATTTTTATTCAAGAAATGTGACTGTTCTATAGTATCTGTGCCTTTTAGTTTTATCCAGTCTTGCCTTTTCAACAGAGCAGGTATATAAAACCTTCTCCATGTGACTGAGGTACTGCAGAAAATTTGACAGAATTTCTAGATCCTTTAGAAAACCTGTCTTGCTTGCTGTGACCAGTTGGAATGATTACTCTAAATGTTGGAACCTACCTGATTGCACATATGTAAAAAATATGCCAATTCTTTGCCTCACATTTTCTGCAGTTAGATTGTAAACCCAGCACAAAGTGCCTTGTCTGCTCTCATCCTGTTGCAGCTAACAGTTACAGGCTTGAGAATTCAAAACATGGTAAACTCAAACAGGTATAATGCAAGAGAGAAGTCCTAACATTGAATCAGGTCATATCAATAATTTCAAAGTCAAACTAATTTATTCTATTTTTATTTACCAATTTTCTGCTAGAAAAAGTGCCATTGCTAACAAAGGAAAGTATTCTGTGGAACCGCTTCTGACTGAAAAAATAATACTAAGTTTGCAAAATGTGCAAATAGTTTGTGTACTCTTCATTCTGTTGAATGGCAAATGTATTTTTATTAGTGGTTTAGAAAAAATTGTTCACTGGATCTACTGCTGCCTTACTAGGTTCTTTTTAGTTTAGGTAAAACAAAAATGCCTACTGCCTTTGAAAGTCGCATTCATTCCAGACCATTATTTCAGTGTTCCCCTCTCACTTATTTCAGCTCAGATCTAGCATCAGATTCTTCATCATTTTAAAGAACTACACCAGCAACTTTGCCAAATGCCTCCATCTCGGGCCTCAGTGGAGCAGAATAACTGACAAATGGGTCTTATTCAGGCTCTCTGCACAAGATGGACTTCGTTACTAATGAATGATTAGTAAACATGGTTTCTACACACCATTTTTCTCATAGACCAGCTGACTGTAGCTCATTTTTTCCTTATACCACACAAAATCAATTAGAAAAATATAATTTTTAAAATGGTAGCTGGAGGACACTGATTGATAGAAGAGTTACCAGTTACTCTAGTAGTTTTAGTCAAAGTGTCTGTAAATGTCCTACTATTGTTACACCTCATGTGTGCATCAACACTTCTGTGCTGGTGCAGTGATTGTGCCTTATGACTGTGGACCACAGAAAACTGATAGATAGGAATGCACCATACTGGCTATTTTTATGGCTTTCTGTCCCACTCCACCCTTTTCAGTCTACCTCCAGACCTAAGGGGTTTCTTCCTTGCCTGAGGATCTGTATCTTCTTCTCTCGACCACCCTTGGTTTGAGAGGGGCGATACACGAATTTTGTGTGTGCTGGGGTTCAGACAACCCTCTTTTGCTTGGGCTGCGTGAATCCTGTCACCCCTGGTTTGAAATCAGAGTTCTTCTCATCTTAGGCACCTATTGTCATGCTAGCTGATTTGATCTCATCAAAACAAGTCTTTCCTTGTTTACTTCTTTGACATGTAGCTCAAAATAAGACATCTATATTACTGTCGATAAGTATTCTATATACTGTAGAGTTTAATGGTCACATTTTTTCACAGTCATTTTAGAAACCAGAATAATGGTTTATATCCCCTTACAAAAGATTTTTTTTCTTCACTGTGCTGTCCTAGAGTATCAAGTAGAATTTTGGTCCTGGTATTAGGACAAAATCATATCCTATACGAGGACTAACATGCTTCAAAACCAAGCAAAAATCAGTAAGTTTAGGTTCAGGGAGTTTCTGTGTGGTAATTACACAGAAAGCTGAAAGGGATCTTTATGCTCCCTTCAATTCTGTGGGTGTTCCAGTATTTGCAGAGAAAACCTCCCAAAAGAACTGCATAGAATACTATGGCTTCTGTCCAGATATATTAGTTCAGCAAAAGCATGTGCTTAACCTTACCCGCGTTGAGTAATCCCATCATTATTCAGAGAATGACTTGAATACATACTTTGATGACTGAAGATAGGATGACTCACAAGCTGTGGCTTTTTATTTTGCTGAAGGTCAGACCTGGTATTCTTCCACTGCTTTCAGATCCCCCTCCACTTCCCAGAGCAGAACAACTCTCCTTATCTGCAAGATCTGTTGCCAAACCCCGCATGCCCTCCCCTGAACAGGGGTTTAACCACGCTAAAAAAGAAAATGTCACGCAATAGACATAACAAGGAATTAAACTGGTACTGTCTGGTGTTGCAACCACCTCCCTCCCCTAGAGATCCAAGTAGTCACATTATTTTGGGGTTCTTTCACACTGATTCTCCCTCTTTTATTAGTACAAGGTCCTGTCTTAAGCTCCTTAGTCATGAGTGCTGGGGGCAGTACAGTCTATTTCTAAGAAGATACTAGAGAACAATTAAAATTAATTTTTTTACTTCCTTACCTGCCAAACCCCCCTGAGTTGGGGGTTACCCTGCTAAGAACAGTCAATACGTGTTATGTGTTCCTTTGACTTGAGGGATTCAGGACCTAGTCATCTGTAATTGGTATACATAAGGTAAAGAAAAAAAAGAAAAAAGCAAAAACTTACATGCACAATTATAGTGATCAATCCTTACAGGCTAAAACTTAATGATGATTCTAAAACACAATGTAGCTCGATGGCTTTTAATCCCGAAGGCCAGTTCCTTCTGTCACTGAAGTCAGTTGGTATTTCATCTTTGATTCAAGTGAGACCTGAATTGCCCTGAACAAATGATGTTACCTTTTTCCCCGGAAATAAAAAGTTTTCTGATCTACATGTACATCTTTTGTGATTTTATGCATTAATAGCTTAGAGGATTCCTTGAGGTATCCTATTCTTTAATGTGAGCATGCATGTTACTATAAAAAAGGAAATAGCATGTCTCTATGTATCTAGCATTTCTGTTTGCCTGTTTTTTCCATATGGACAAAAATATGTTTAACACCAGTCATACATTATAAACATAGCATAGACAGGGTGAGTTGATTTCTTTCTCTTAAATATTCATAGATTATCTATTGAGAACAAATGCTTCTGTTCCTGTGGGGCATATTTTCCTCTCATTGCTTATAAAAAGAATTCCTTTTCATAGTTTCTTATGCGAGTCCTTAAGTTCTTTTATGTGTCTATTTGTCATCTCTATCTTAGTGCAAATTTATTGTGCTGATCCATGTCTCTGGAGTTACATAATGTTTTTTTGAGATACTGCATTAGAATTCTTATCTGTCTTAATTGCTGGTCACTATTGCACAATGACAGATGTTTTTGTCCTCAATGCGATATTATATTTCATTAGACGGTCTTGCAGTTTGTTAAGGACATACTTTCTAGGTTAAATATAGGAATGAGAGCAATTGTCATTAGTTTAATGATAACTAAGGAAAAATAGTAGGTAAATGTGTTTGATATTTTGAATCTGTATTTTAAAACTATGTGAAAAGATGTATTTTCTACTTTAAGAGCTCAATTCAATTTCTTTGTGCAAATTTCTGTAGTTTAAACAACGATGTAGAAAAAAAATAGCTATGCAAATCATGTGCAGTCCATCAAACGCTTTGGGTGGTACCCTGAATGTCTGAACAAGGGAGTGAATCCTGCCTGAAGGCCGAGGGATTTTTGTGTAACAGCTCTGTGGAAACAGAAGATGGTCTGACATCCCAGCTCTGTGATGGAATGGAGGACTCATTGGCATTCTCCTGTATCTTTCACAGCTTATTTTTACTAACTCCTTAGGTGCAGTCACTTAGGAAGCCTCCACAGCATTGGGCTTAGAAACACGCAAGCCCTGTCAGTGCCTTTCACAAGGTATAAAAAGGTGAGGTCACTTGCGTCATGGAGGCATGATGCCAGAAAGGCATTTGTGGCTGCAAAAAGAGGGGTCTGAGTTCATCCTATGCCCTTTACAAACATCTTAAAGATGCTTGTCTGAATCCCAGAACAGATTCATAGGGATTAATAGGGACTCAATAGATTAAATTCAAAGATTAATAAAATTCAGCTCTGGAGTCCTCACCACAAGAAGGACATGGACCTATTGGAGCGGGTCCAGTGGAGGGCCACGAAGATGATCAGAGGGCTGGAGCACCTCTCCTATGAAGACAGGCTGAGAGAGTTGGGGTTGTTCAGCCTGGAGAAGAGAAGGCTCCGGGGAGACCTTATAGCGACCTTCCGGTACCTAAAGGGGACCTACAGGAAGGACGGGGAGGGACTCTTTATCAGGCAGTGTTATGACAGGACATGGGGTAACGGCCTCAAGTTGAGAGAGGGTAGATTTAGTTTGGATATCAGGAAAAAATTTACTGTAAGGGTGGTGAGGCACTGGAACAGGTTGCTCAGGGAAGTTGTCAATGCCCCATCCCTGGAAGTGTTCAAGGCCAGGCTGGATGGGGCTTTGAGCAGCCTGGTCTAGTGGGAGGTGTCCCTGCCCAGGGCAGGGGGGTTGGAACTAGATGATCTTTAAGGTCCCTTCCAACCTGAACCATTCTGTGATTCTATGAAAAATATGAGTGTTGACAAAAGAACAAGATTATTCTATCAGGAAAAGAAATCTAGTAAATGCAGCCAAGCAGTATCTGCATTGTTACATCTCTCCTGAAGAAAGATTAAAGCACATCTATGTACTGGTATGCTAATAATTTTGTACAAGATTCTGTACCAGGTGGAGTGTGCATTTTGGTAACATGGGGGAAGGAGGTGCTCATAGGAAGGAGTTTGTTTGCTCAGAATATGTGGTTTTAATACAATAGATGTTAATGGCTTTTTTAATGAGTATTTATTATCTGCCGTTATGTGGAAGAATAAAATCAAATACATGTTATTTGATCTTTACACCTTTATGAAATTTAATGAACTCTGATCACCAACTTTCAGTTTGGTACCTGCTCCTTTGTAGGAAGGAGCTGGGCTGGTGCTTCGGCATTCCATGGAGATCCCATGGTTTAGGCTGGCAAGTATCATGTATGTGTTCTTTCCCTGTTTGTGTTTGCAAGTGTAAACCAAGGTTTGGGTAATGCATTAGGTGGTGACTATGACAAAATGTGCATTAAAATTGTGCCATGTTTTGCATTTCAGATGCAGGAAGAATATGACTCTCTCTTGCTTTTATTTGTATAAGCTGGCTGGGGCAGCAGCCCCTCAGACACATTCAGTAGTGACAAAAATCGCTGCAAGTACTGTAGAATGGGTATGAGTTGATCAGAAAAGAGAGTAGGTGACTACAGGAGTGACAAAACAACATAACTTGTAACCGCTTGGTGTTCAGTCAATGTGAAAACTAACTGTAACTTCCTCCTGCAGGAATTAGGGTGGGCAGACTGCAAGGAAAATGAGAATTGCAGCAATTTATAGCCCTATTCTTTGTGATTTGTCCCCTTAGCTTTTCTCAGGAACCCATTTATTTTCCACTTCCCTTAATCTCTAATTAGTGCAAATTACTCAATTCTCCATGCATATTTTATTAATTTTATGTTTTCTGATCAAGTTACACCCATCATTCATGTTTTAAAGGCTTTGCATGTCCTTGCCGGGTGATTTGGGTTCCTCCCTGAAAGTGACCATAGTGAATGGGTCAAATATTTGTTTGCTAAAGTTGAGAAATTTGAATCATCCCTGATATACCGATTTCAAGAGCACTGAGTTCCATCAAGCTGATAAAAATCAAGCCTAATAAGTATATACCTCAAATGGGGAAATAGCCTTTTTTTTTTAATATGACTAATGCATAAAAATGATTGCAGAGGTTTGTACACAAAACCAGCTTTTTCAAAGAAATTACTAACCTAGCTTTATGAACAATCAGAAATAATGGAGAATATCTCATTGACGTGGTTTTGGCTGGATTGGCCAATCAGAACGACAGATGGCCCTCCCCCCGCCCTCTCCTCAGAGAGGAGAGGAAGAGATAAGGAGATTGACAAGTTTAGAAAAAAGAACTAAGCTACTTTAAGGAAAATAATAATAAATAAGGAAATAAGAAATAATAATAAAAATATACAATATATACAAAACCATATCCAGCTCCCAGGATGATGATCACGTCACCAGCAGACACAGGGAAAGTCCCAGACTAGAGTCAGCTGACAGGAGCTGAATTCCGGAACTAGAGTCAGGAATGCTTGGATTGGGATCAAAGGCAGACAAACAGACAGGGTCCTCCTCAGACATGGGCCACTGAAGAAAAAGCGAGCCAGAGCAGACTTGCCCCTTTGACCCCTCAGCTTTTATACTAAGCGTGATGCAGATGGGATGGAATACCCTGCTGGTCAGTTTTGGGTCACCTGTCCCGTCCGCTCCTCCCTGCAGGTGGGACCCCTCTACGCTTCTCTGCTTCTGACCCTCTAACGGGGCAAAAAGCGAGGTTAGCTGACCTTGGTTGTTATAGCAATAAGCATAAGCAAGAGCCTCTCTGCGTACCATTCCTTGGTATAATCAGGTCTTATCACTCTGAAAGTGAACAGTTTCTGAACAATATGCTGTTAATTTCAGACTTTAGCCAGTTAGAAGAGGCCCAGCTAAAAAGTAAAATTACAAATCAGAAAATTGGTTCTGTTTTCCCTCAAACCAGGACACTCATTTAGTAACCAACTCCTCTCTCTGCATTCCTGTCTAATACACAGGCTTGGATACTGCTCGGGTGTTTGTTGCAGATAAGTAGGATACAGCCATGGAGTGCTCACAGGCATCTGGTTATTAATGTTGCCTCATAATGTTCCGTGTGGAGATGAGCTGACTTGTACAGGAATAAGAAAAAAACAGCACCGAGGGGTGATTGTTGTGAAGATTCTTCCACAGTCTCACTGCCAGTGATAAGAATGAAAAGTGGTCTTGACTGAGGTTCATGAACATAGCAAAAGAACCAGGGATAAACGGGCAATCTCTCCGTAAATATTTTCACAAAACTTTTCAATAGGAATGTCAGTACTGCTGGTTATTTTCCTCATATTGAGAGAAGTCCCCCAGCAGTAAGTAAACAACATGGGAAAACAGCAAAATGAGGAACAGTTTAACCTCTTTGCTGAAATGGTAACTTTCCATGGACAGTGATGCTTGACTTTATCTTTGCACTGGTTAAAGAAGTGGCAGAGGAGCGATACGTGTCATTCATAAGATCAGAAACAAGTCAGCATTGCCGTGTTCACAGAGGTCATTTCTGCTTATCGTTACTGCTCTATCCAAAAGAGTACACAAACCGAAGGGAACGCTAAGGTAAAGAGAAACACTCCTTAAGCACTGCTGGAGCTGGCTTGGTGGCGTGCTGGGTTGCCACTGCTGGTCACTGTTCAGAAACATCTCCAAGTACAATCAGGACTGTGTTTGTTCTATGCCAGAAGGCTGGCACCCTCTTCCTGAGTAACGAAATCACGACTCGCGCTCAGCCAAAGGATACAATAGCCACTCTCACAGAGTCTGTCAGGAGTGTTCTCAAAACACAAATAGCTGAATGTTGCACTTGGAATACTGTTTAGCCAATTATTCGTTAGTTCAAAATTACACACTTTGCACAATACACAGAATAATGTATACACAAACATCCAGGGGGTCTTTAGCTATTGGGCTGATATGCAGAGCTTGTCTGTCCGTGTGCTTTTTCCCGTCTTTCACGAGACAGCACCAACACCTGTAGCAAAAAACTTCTCGTATCTTGAAGGCCTTAATACAGAATGGCTAATCTTCAGCTTATTAGGGCTCTGGGAGTTAGACCAAAGAGGCTCTATATTGTGCTGTTCATTTCAGGGAAGAGTAGAGGTAAGAAAAACAATGGCAGCACTAAAGAGTTGAAATTGTTTCCCCTTATAGATGCCTGCATGGATAAACAAACACTTGTGGTGGGAACTCACACATCTAGATTACATAGAAAGGACAAACAAAGCTTTTTGTTCATTGTAAAATATGGTGTACCTTATTTATGGGCACTTTAGCAAAACTCACTGTATTCACCCTTCCAAAACACTTTAGCCCATGGAAGAGCAAGAGTTTCTCAATGAAATTACTGTTAAGAGTTGGTATCCCAAACCAGCTTGCATTTGCAGAGTCTAAGACACACTGGGAATTCCCTGAAGCATTCAGCCCTGCACAAGCATCGATCACAGAAAATTTCAATGCAAATCATTCAAATGCGGCAGAGTTATAAGCAAGGAGAAGTAGAATCTTAAGAGGAGAAAGAGCAGGTAATTTTAATCTTAGCTGGCACTGTGACTTCTGTTTATATTTGAAGGAAGAGAGATTTCCATATCTGAAAGGCTCCTCTCTAAAGCTATTGCAGATATCCTTAAATGACTTAAAACAGTGTACATTTTGCAATCAATACACCAAACCCACATCAACAGTTTCATTTCTAAAGAAGCAAGCTTTCTTCATTCGTCTGCCTTCGCCTCTGTCTTATTCAATACCCTGTTTTCATATCTTCTCAAAACATTCAGAAAAGTCCAGCTATACTATAATTTTGGCAAAATTCTTCCTTCTTCCTTTCACCATTAAAGGAAAAAACGCTAAAAACTATGCATC
The DNA here is from genome assembly GCA_947846985.1 of Fratercula arctica. NCBI lineage: Eukaryota > Metazoa > Chordata > Aves > Charadriiformes > Alcidae > Fratercula > Fratercula arctica. The sequence goes on from CANTUZ010000003.1 coordinate 74,442,653, forward strand.
TTACAAAGGTCAGAGATTACGTATGTGTAATATATCATGTCTTTAGCTTTACCACTAAAGAACACAGCTAGACTGGGAGGTGAGAACAGCTGGTGGTGTGTGGTGCACGCTGCTGCTGGATGTACAGATGCCCTTTGGGTGGCTGCTGCATTTAAATGGCTACCGAGAAAAGGCACCTGCTTGTAAGATCCATGGCAAATGCTGCTCTACGGGGCTGGAGGGGCACGGTCTGCAAACACTGTCCTGCTGAGCCTGTTCAGGGACGAAGGCTCAGGCTGCCAAATATTAGCCAAAATGTCCTGCCAATGGCAAACGCTCTGGAGCCAGCAAACCCTGGTACGCACTTTCATCCTAGTGATCCTACAGACAGGTTTCTATTTGACAAACTTGTGTTTTTCTGCTGAAAAAGGTTAAATCTGAACACACCCGCCTGTCTGTGCTCATTAGGTATTTGCGGTTTAGCAGGAACCTGCTCTTTATCGACCTGCGATGACTGAAATGACCAGGTCCACGGACACGCCGTGTTTCTGCCACCCTGAGTGCCAGCACGATTGCTCAGGCACTACGGCAACCTCAAGGCAGCTTCAGAAACATGCAGAACATAACTAGTTGTTTGTAGGGGGAGGGAAAAAGACAATGCATTCTCTGCGGGACAGCGGGGCCCCTTGAGCCTCCTCTGGGGAAATCGTCAAGGAAAAAAAATGTTCTCGGCAGGCGGTGAAGGGCACGGCCCCGGCCGGGCTCTCCCGGGAGAGGTGCCAGCGCTGGAGGCGGCCTTTGCCCTGGCATAAACAGCTCCTTCGTTAGCGGAGGGACGCGGAGCCGGGGCAGCGGCCCCGGGGAAGGGGAGCCGCCGGCGGCCCCTGCGCGTCCCCCGGCAACACGCTGCGGTCTCCCCCGCTCCGCTTCCCGGGAGGGCGGCTCTTCCAGGCGGGACCGGGGGCCTTCTCCTCACGAGGTATTTATTGCCTTCTCCCCCCCGCCCCCTCCCTTGACGGTTGGGCTGGTTTTTTTTTGGACCGGACTTCCACTCGGAGAGGGAAACGTTAGATGCCGGAGCCCTTTTGCTGCCGAGGGCCGGGGGAGGCGCCCGGGGACCTGGCGCTGCCCCGGGGAATTTCCACCGGCCACAAACCAGCTCCTTAAGCCCGGGCAGGGAGGGGTTTAGGCGAGGCAGAGAGGCGGCCGGGCGTGAGGCGTGAGCCGCAGGGCTGGGCCGGGGGTGTGAGGTCCCTGCCGCCCCGCCGTCTGCTAAACCTCGGCTTCTCCCTGCTTCCCCCCTCTCCCCGCACAGGAGAGGGAAACGGGCTCAACAACCCTCGCCCTGCGGGAACGGGCAGCGCAGACCTCTCTGGGTTTGGAGAAAGGCAAGAGCATCGCCTGGCGCGTAGGTGCTGCTGGTGGAGGTGGCTGTTGTTGGTAGCTTATAACCCAGCATCGTTTAGGAGGGATTTCCCGCGCATGCATATGCAAACAGGTCTCTAAAAGAGGAGCTGAGGCCTCCCTGGCAGCCTCGGGGTCTCCTGTGACAATGTCTCAGAGATACCCAGTCTCTGGCAGTGGTGCTGTATGTGCAGAAAGGCTGAGGGGATCCCAAGGAGCCTCCAGAATCCCTTGTTCAGTGAAGACAGAGGATCCTCACCTTCCTCCTGAATGGCAGGTCCTGAATGTACATCTCACAGAGCAGCCCAAATGACAGAAATGGGACCAGGCCAGACTCAAAAGGCCAAAATCAGGGCCCCCTCCTCAGCAGACCCCCAGGAATGGATTGAGCTTCATGACCATCTGTATCTACCTCTAGCAAAAGAGTCTGACAAAACCCCTCTCTGGGGTCAGGTGAAGGGAAGCAACACCGACGGTGCTTGTAAATTGCGGGAGTGAATAAATAAAAGAGGGATCTGCAAAAAAAGGAAGGGAGAAGGTTCTCCATGTCAGTCACAGACTGGGATGGTGAGCACAGCCACCCTGGTGGACGAGGAGCCCCTCGGGCAGTTCAGAAAGGCTGGAACCTTTGCTCCTGGGTACCACAGGGTTCAGGCAATCCAAAAAAATGTTTCAGCGCTTCGATATTGTGAGTTAGTTCCAAAAAAACCTCACAGGAGTTCAAATGTAACAGCTTTGGGTTTTCTTTAGTTACTTCCTCTTGAGCCATTTTCTGGTCCACAGAACAATTGGGCTTTTTCAGGTGTTCATTTGGATGCGTAAATACATTTAGTTTGGTAGGTCCGCTGGGTTGTGACACAGGCTAAGAGCAGCCAGCCTGCCAGGGAGGCATGACATGGAGTTGGGCCACAGGGGGAAAAGGGTACGGTGAGGGGCCGTGCCTGTAATGCAAAGATGCCAAAGTGAAACAGCGTTTGTGCGGCTATTCCAGCTGAGGGATGCCGGTTTCCCTGGGTCCGTCACAGCCTGAGGAGCAGCCTGGAGGCACTGCGGGCCAAGAGGCTACAGCTGGAGCTGACAGTGCATGTTCCTCTGTGTGAGTGTGTGTGCTGGGGACCAGTGTATTTATCCACATTGATCACATTATCCACTGCTAGAACAATATTAAGGCTGAAGGTTGGTGGCACTCAGTGGAGATAACACAGCTACGTGAGGCAAGAAAGAATAAGGACCGCCTTGTGTCACATGAGGCTGGCATTGTCTCCTCAGCTGCAGGAGTTGGAAGATCAAGTCATCACAAAACATTGCAATACTGTAAACAATGTTGTGGCCTGGGAGGAGCAGGAGGGTGGCAGGGGCACAAAGCCCACATCAGGCAGCCAGTGTCCTCTTTGCTGGAGAATTGCAACTTCAGGTGTCTCTGTCTGGCTTCCGTCCTATTCTTCTGACACTAAGAAAGGCCAGGGAGCTAAACGGCACCTGACACCCTTCCCCTCCTCCCCTCCTACAGTTACTGCAACTGATTTGCTTTTTAAATGCTGATTTTTGCAAAACTCTCTGCACAAGCCAGTCTGAGGAGGTGAGAAGTGTCACACCCCCCCCCCACCCCCCTGCTGGCATTAAGCTGGCCTGCCACATCAGCTAAAAATAGTGTTTCCCCTCCTGTGCCCTCCCATCAAGATGCAGGGCTCCCTGCTGGGGCGGGCTGCGCTGCCAGGGCAGAGCCCCAGGTGATGGTCCCGCTCCCAGCCGGGTCGGTGGCTCTGCAAAGCCCGTGCTGCGCTTGCTCATAGCAGCATGTGCAGCCTCTGCTTTGCACACGGTTAATTTTTGTCTCATTAGCACGTTCAGCCTTGAGGTGCTCCTGGATTACAGCAGTAAGTGCTAGAAAAATGGTGTGTATGGATGGGTGCCCGTCATGGCCTTCTGAGCTGTTCCCACAGGCTCCAGCGCTGCCGTCAGCTCCTTCCCACCCTTGCGACATGGGGATCAGTTGATATCGAACTGGCTCATACGTGAAAATACCATCCGAATTGGGAAGATTCGTGAAACCTGAGCCTCCGCCGAACCGCAGCTCCCCTTTCTTCCCCAGCGATGGGGAGGTCAGTCAGGAAATTCAATCTCCATCGCGGCCCGCGGGCTTCAGCGAATGAGGGCGGTGAGGGGCAGCCGAGAGCGCGTCTCCGGCAGATGCGTAATGTACCCGGCGTGTATGTTCCAGCAGGACTGTGGTGGTCCATGGACTGCCGGGAGCCTCTCTGGGCGTGCTGACAGCCACACGCCATTTCCACAGCTGCCAGTGCTGAGTGAGAAGGTTTGTTAATAAAAATGGGTTTAGAGACCTTTCTCAGAACTAATTTTCATAACAAGGGTAATTTCAGCATTATTAAAACTCCCCTAATTTCTTGTTACACTTTTTTTTTTTTCTTTTTTTGTGTGTTTGTGGGTGGCAGTGGTGCAGGCCAGCGGTTCTGGTTCAGGGCTCATTGGCGTCCTCTTTCCCTGCTGTGTGGGCGCTTCTATAGTGGGCTTGTGAAAGAAGATGTAATAATTAACAGGGAAAAATGTAAGCATCTCCCTGAGAGGAGGAAGAGGGGTTGTAACAACCCTCGGCAGTGATGCAGAAGGAATGCAGTGATGGGTGACAGTGCCTGCTCCTCTCTCCCTTCCTACATAGTAGGGACATCAAATTTTAAGTAGTAAAACCTCAGGGGTAAGTGGGAAGCTGTGTGAAGGGTTACGAGAAAGGATCTCTTAAATAAACCTGACCCATCATATTCCCACACAGTCCGTCTTGCCTAAACTTACATCAAAGATGCCAAAAGCCACAGGAAGATGGGAAACCAGCCCATCCTTGTAACTGCAGGCACTGCATTCCAGAAGAGGTTCTTGGAATGCAATTAGCGAGGCTGGATTTCTACAATCAAGGAAGACCGAGTCCTGTAGGAGAAAGAAAGACCATAAGGGAGCAAGACCAAAGGTCCATATCACTCAGCATCCTATCCAAGAGTCAATATTGGTAGATATTCCAGGAAAACGTAAGAGTCATAGGCAAAGGAGATTCTCCCCCAACATCCCTGCTCAGCTTTTGGCAGTAACCCCTCGCAGGAGTGCCCGAGCCAGCAGGTGCACCCCAGCTCCCCTGTTTCAAAGCAGCTGAAGGATTTATCACCTCTGAGATTGCCCAGTCTCTTTTGGGGCCCATTTAGTTCCTGGCTTCAGGGAGTTTTCAGAGTGCACTGAGTTGGAAGGTTCAGTTGTGCTTCGTGCCTCCGCCAGTAGGAAACCTGTTCGCTGGCCGTGGACGGGCACGGAGGCTGGCACCTCACTGGGACAGGCAGCCAGGTGAGTATCAGCCAGGAGCTGTGCACCACTCACGAGGGCAGATGCCAAGCTCTGAAACTCATCCAGGACAAGGGAAAATAGAGACACTGCACCTCCTGGAGTAGCAATCAGCGGCTGAAGATGCTGAGGAGCGGAGTGGAGCTGCTGCAGGACATAAAGCAGGCTATAAAGCAAGGCAGAGAGAGGAAAATACACAGGCTCTTGGGGCAGTGAGGTTGGCTGGCTCCTGGGGACCACCACGTGCTGCCAGGAGAGCGTGGCAGCCTCGGATGCTCACAAATCTGTCCAAGGCAGTGGGTCACACTGGCAGGTATGGGGGCCAAGGGTGGGTTGGAGACCTCAGGTCACTAGGGGCACAAAATCCCTGAGGGTACAGGTAGCTTCTCTTCCCACACTTTTCCCACCAAGGCATCATGGCCCAAACAATTTTTGGATGTGGGAGTGTAAACAGCCAGGCTGTACCCCATGAAACTATGCGTTTGTGTTTAATAGCTAAAATTCACATTTTCTAGGGCAGAGCTAATCAGGTAACCCAGTCCTCAGGGTCAGAGGAGGAGCCCTGCACGGCAGGGGAACTAAGATGCGCATGTTAAGAAAAAACATCTTCCACAGTGTGCTGGACCCTTTACATAACCAGTTTGCCTCCTATGCGATTTGCTTCTGCTGCCCAGGCAGTGACAGACCTCCTTGCTGGAGATCCTGATGTTCAAACAACCTTTTTGCTCATGGTGCCTAAAAGCCAGTTTCCCCAGAGCTCCAGCTTTTGCCCCTGACACGATGGAAAACTTGACGGGTGCCTCACTCCCTCGGGTTTTATTGAAAAAGCCTTGCCCCAGATTGCTGTACGTACAGATCGCTCCCTTGCCCTTTGCTCTTGTGCTGAGGATGGGGTACTGGCTGTTGAAATAACTTCCCAAAAACTTGTCGGCATACCTGAGAATGATGATTTTTTTAATCCCCCCCCTTAGTCTTGGTTGTGTGCAGCAATTAGTCTTCAATTATCTGCCCCAGGGGGGTTATGTTACATCTTGCGTGGGTATTTCATAGCCTGACAACGATGTCTGGCAGGGATATAGGTGACACGGGACATGTTATTTCCAAATGCAGGTAGGGACCTCTCTGGCTCTGGATCCTGGAGATGGCAGCACCCAAGGTGGCAGTGGTTGGCGCTGGAGTCGTCGGCCTGTCCACAGCTCTGTGCATCACGGAGACTTGCCCCAGCTGCTCCGTGACCGTCCTTTCAGACCAGTTCAGCCCCAACACAACGAGCGACGTCGCAGCCGGGATGCTCATCCCTCACACCTACCCAGGTGCGTGCAGCCCGGCGTGGCATTGCCTGCGGCACCGCGTGCGGCTGCGTGCCCGGGCGTGCAGCGATGCACAGAGCTTCAGGGAGAAAAGTGCTACGACCTGTGTTCCCCGTCTGTCCCGTCTCCTCCACACCGGCTTGTGCTCTTCTCTTCTTTGCGTTATTCCTCTCTGCGTGTTTGGTTTTGTTTACATGCAGGCACACCGATCCACGTGCAGAAGCAGTGGTTCAAAGAGACCTTCGCTTACCTTTTTGCCATCAGCAACTCAGCCGAGGCATCAGAGGCTGGCATTCACCTCATCTCTGGGTAAGAGCAGCCCCCCGGGGCAGCCTTTGGTATGTTTGTGCTGTGTGCTGGAGAAGGCAGAGAGGTTTTCCTTGCTGGAGGTCGGGTGTATTCCCTGCACGGAGTAGCTCTTGTGACCATATTCCCAAGAAACTGCATCGCAGCTGCTCAGATACTACGCATTTTCAAGCAAAATTCATGCATAGGTGTACCCAGAGAAACCACTCTAGACTGTCCAGCACCAAATATCTTCTAATAACTGATGTTTTCCACCTTGTCATCTATCAGTTGCTTGCAGCAGGGGTTGTCTCCATAGGGATGGGACTGCAGGATCTTCCAGCTTCAGCAACTAGGTATAGGGATGCAATTGGTGTGTTTATGCTGCCTGTTATGTACACAGAAATTCACCTCTTGGGCGTGTTGAGGCTGGGCACTCTGTAACTTTATGGGTATCCAAAAAAATATGCCCAGGTGTGCAGGTGGTCCTACATGAAGGTCCAGCCAGGGTGGCCGCAGCCATGGTGGGGACACTGTGTGAGGGGGCTTTGTACTTCTGCAGCTGGAAGAACTCTCTCCAGTTTATTTACTCCGTATGCCACCCTCAAGCTGGGCTGTGGCAGCCCTCTGCCCGTTTGCCAAGGCGGGTATTGCAGCAGCAGGCAGCAATGTTTCCCCACTGCTGTTAACCTTGCAGAGCTGCGCTGATGAGCGGGAACAGGTTCCTGAGTTCCTGGGTTTGTGCTAGGATTGCCGTGGCACATAACACGGCAGAGCAATAGCGGCTAAGTTTTGCGGTTTTGTCTCTGGGTCCTTTTAGGTGGCAGGTCTTTAAAAACACTCCCAAGGAAGAGTTACCTTTCTGGTCGGACGTTGTCCTGGGATTTCGACTGATGTCCGAAGCAGAACTCAAAAAGTTTCCACAGCACCAATTTGGTCAGGCCTTTACAACACTGAAATGTGACTGTCCGCCCTACCTGCTGTGGCTGGAGAAAAGGTTGGTTTTGCTGCAGGCTGGGCACGCAGAGAGAGACCCAGGCAGGGGGACCTGGGGGGGAGCTGGGGACTCCTTGAGAGCCTTGGGGTTGAGCAAAACTGGAAAAGGGCTGGTTCTCACTGGGGAAAATGCAGCAAGCTTTTCCTTGGGGAGAAGCATGAGTAATAAATACCCCATCTTTCCAAACTGCGAAAGGCCCCACCTGTGCAATGTCCACTTTCCACCACTGTGGCTGTACAGTGGGGCTCAGAGTGGGAGCGCCTCTGGGCACAGGACCGACATAGTCACAGGGGCCACGCTTGGCCAGCCAGACCTTGAAAGTATGTCGGGAACCTGCCATGTCCTAAGAAAACTCATTTGCCAGACTTCCCAAATGCATCCCTCTGTTCTGGAAGATAAACCCAACCCCTGGGAGAATATGCATGTCTGGGCAGATGTCTTATTTGTGAAGACTTTGCACTTAAGAATTAGCTGGATTGATTCATCTCAAATTTGGTCATTTCTTAATCCAGTCAGGTGCAAAAAGGTCAAATAGCATCATCTTCTAATAAAAGTTTTGGAAATGTTTGCCTGCACGAGACGGGTGAAGCACTCACTACAAGGAGTTGTCGCTTCAGAATTCAGGCCTGGATTGACATGAAAGTTAGAAAATTGGACAGTTTCCAATTTTTCCCAAAATGTACGGATTTCAGAGAACTGTAGGAGAGTCGGGATGCAGATCTGAAAAGGTTCTGACACCTGGGGTGTGCATTTAATCCAGTTAAGTACCCTTAAAATGAGCGACTATCTGTCTCTGCTTGATAGAAAGCGGCAGGCTGCAAGCTGATTTGAGGTTAAGCGAAGAGACGTGTACCGACACCATGGTACAAATTGCTTGGATGCCTTTCATCTCACTGCAAAATGTGAAAAACCGTGTCTTGTGGCTGGGATTACTCCAGTGGCACCAGTGCTGCGTGAGGTCTGTGCCGCCTCCTCGGTACACACGCACTGTCATGTTTCATTGCGTAACTGAATCGGAAACCTCTGCTGAAGCACAACCAACTTGTTCAACGCATTTAGTATCCGCCACGTGACACCTGCTGTCTCCTTATTCCTGCTGTAGCTTTCTTATTTCTCAAAGGATGTAGTCTAGTGAGACGATCAAGCTCCTTTACTTGCTCTTCTCTCTGGTGTTGAGAAATGAGAGCATATTAAATGCGTAACTAATTCTCAAACCCCTAGCGACCTGAGCAGTATTTATAGACCATTCTCATGGAAATCCACAAGGAAAATTGTTTCTGTGCCCACCTTGCTGGTCCAAAAATGGACTTCAGGATTTTTTTCCTGCTTGCTTGCCTGAATTCAGGAGGTTTCAGCAGATTTTTTACTGGTGTATTTTTTATGCCATGATGGCAGAGTCCCAGTTACAACACTTACGAGCTCTCCCAGCAAGTTGTCCCAGACAGAGCTGCTGCATGAGGCCTCCCTGGTTCTGCGTCCTGCTGCCCCCAAGCCCCAGCCCCCAGCGCACCAGCTGTGCCCTGGATCCCCGCCTCACTGCCTTTGTGGGAAACCGCTGCCTTTATAGGGAGGCTGATCACTTTGGCAGCTGCCAGAGAATTGTGGAGGGCAGGACTTCCCACTTAGTGCGTCATCATCGCAGATCTGTCTCCCGACTTGCTCATGCTAAAATCCCCAGCAACTTATTCATGCTAAAACCACCCCAGCGCCTGGATCCAGCTGCCAGCATGAGGCGACCACCTCACGCCAACCTGGAATACTGCGTCCAGCTCTGGAACCCTCAGCACAAGAAGGACATGGACCTGTTGGAGCAGGTCCAGAGGAGGGCCACAAGGATGATCAGAGGGCTGATCAGAGCACCTCTCCTATGAAGACAGGCTGAGAGAGAGTTGGGGTTGTTCAGCCTGGAGAAGAGAAGGCTCCACGGAGACCTTATAGCGGCCTTCCAGTACCTGAAAGGGGCCTACAGGAAAGCTGGGGAGGGGCTGTTTGCAAGGGCATGTAGTGATAGGACGAGGGGCAATGGTTTTAAACTAGAGCAGGGCAGGTTTAGATTAGACATTAGGAAGAAGTTCTTTACAGTGAGGGTGGTGAGACACAGGAACAGGTTGCCCAGAGAGGTGGTGGAGGCCCCATCCCTGGAGACATTCAAGGCCAGGCTGGATGAGGCTCTGAGCAACCTGATCTAGTGGGAGGTGTCCCTGCTTACTGCAGGGGGGTTGGACTAGATGACCTTTAAAGGTCCCTTACAACCCAACACATTCTGTGATTCTATGATTCTCCATAGGGAAGGCTATCAAGCGTCAGGCAAGTTCAGGGTGGAATTTGGCTTGAAATTGAGCTCAAAGATGAGCCTCAAGAAGGGGTGAATTTGGCTGAAGAGCTGACATGGATGTACAGTGTTCTGAGCTGTCCTGGGTGACTCCTGGCTGCTGCTCTAGAAGGGTGTGGGTCTCCTGGCGGTCCCATGCCACATCTGCCCAGCCTTTGGCGACATCCCAGGGCTTCGCACATGACACTAGATGACCAAGTGGCTCCTGGTATCACGGGGGTGAGTTGGGAATGAATGTGACGGTGTGTAGTAGGCACAATAAAAGGGCTTTAGAATGACAGTGATGTCACTAGCAGAAGTACATTGGTGAATAAATCTGACATTTTTAAGCATGCTCAAACTGTTAAAGCTTGGTACAGTTATAGAAATGAATCAATGAGACCATGAGGACCTTCCTGTCTGTCTACGGTCTTATGCCAGACCCTTCTCTAATATTGATCAACTTGCTGTATCTTTTCCAGCCCAAACAAGCTAAAAAATAGATTTGATGAGACCAAATCAGACAAATCACAAACAGAAACCCCACGGCATTTTCATTGTTTTTTGTCCCATCTGTTGTTTGGTTTTGAGTGGTAGGTTAAAGGCAATCTATCTCATTTACTCAATGTGCATAACAATTACGTGAGGGTTTAGTGGTTTCTTTTCTGCCTCACTTCTGGAGTCTTTTTGCAGGTTGAAAGCAACTGGCGTCCAGATTTGCACCAGAAAAGTTGCAGACCTGTGGGAGCTGCACAGCGAATACAACGTCGTTGTCAACTGCGCAGGCATTGGAGCCCAGCAGCTGGTGGGGGATGAGAAGCTCTTCCCCATCAGGGGACAAGTACTCACGGTCCATGCTCCTTGGGTGAAAACCTTCATCCGTGATGGGGATGGCTTAACTTACATCTACCCGGGGATACATAGGGTCACCCTAGGGGGAACCAGGGAAAAGGAGAACTGGAGTCTCTCCCCTGATCCTGGCACTACCAAAGACATCTTTGACAGATGCTGCTCCCTTGAGCCCTCACTGCGGGGAGCTCAGGATATCAAGGTGAAGGTGGGCCTGAGGCCATCCAGACAGAGTGTGAGACTGGAGAGAGAGGTCTTGAGCCAAGGAGGAGTTAAGCTCCCAGTGGTCCACAACTATGGGCATGGGGCAGGTGGCTTTTCAGTGCACAGGGGCACAGCCAAAGAGGCTGCTCGCCTGGTGGGAGAGTGCATTGCAGCCCTACAAGGCTCCTCATCGAGGGCCAAACTTTGAATCCCAGAGGTTTCTTTTCCATTTACGACAGCCCAATGTTGCATCTCCTAGTAGTAGCTTTGGACTTTTATTCCATTACTGGATAGAAGGAACCTAAGACAACAGCTTGTGCCATTGCAGATGCTTGGTAGCAGCTCACCTGGCGTGGAAAGGCGTGATGGGTTGATCCAAGTATTAGTCCAGCTGTCCTTCTCCTCCATCTGGCATTGTTTCTGCCCTGGGCAGTTCTCCTAGCCTCATATTAAGAAGGCAAGATATGTAAATATTCTTCACATAACAGGGATCAGATTGCTGCAGTATAATATCAATAACATCAATTTACCGTTCCTTCATCTGCATCTAAAGGGTATCGCATGCACTAGATTCAGTAAAAGCTAGTTTTCTCCTCTTTTACCAAATCTAATCTAGTATTACCCTTGCTTCTGACACCTGGCTAACAAACTTTACCATTTTCCATGTGATTTACAAGGAAAAGAAAACCCCACACAGTGCTGCATTACAGTGCTCCAGGTCAGCTCTTACAGAAAGCAATGTCAGGTCACAGTCATGCACAGTGACCAGGCAAGCGTGATTTTAAGAGCAGGTCTGTGACACTGATCACTGCATATTACACCACAGGGAACTTAACCTAAAATTTCTTTGAGAGGAGGTTGCCCCGTATGAGCTACAAATTTGTGCGTCTTTCCTCACGCTTGTTTGCAAATCTCTTTTTTTTCTCTGATGCCCTCAGATTTTGATGTCAGACACAGATGATTTCCCCCCCCCCATTAGCAGCATTGACATGGCCTGTGTTCTGCGGTAGAGCATTTTTCAGGGTGGGCTTGGGGGCGTAAGGATCTCCTCTCTACTTCGCATCAGCACTGGCTGCTTTCCTTGCAACAGCTGATACGAATAAATTGGTGACAAACCAACAAGGATCTTAACACCATCTTCAGTTTCATAAGGGAGAGAAAAGCCATTTAAGACTAGATAAACACTCTAAAGACAAATTTGTCTGTATGTAGATGTGAGCGAGCCCCCCTGCCATGAGGAACCTGAGCCACCAATGCCCAGACCCTCACTCCGTGGGGGAGGCTGAGCTGGACTTTACACTCCCCTCAGTAATTCAAGCCCTTTGATGCAGCTGAAGATAGTCACTCCCCAAAATTGGAGCTTACCATCAAAGTGCAGGTCTGACCGTTAATGATTAACGCGCTCATTAGATCCTAAATGGCTCATTCAAGAGCGTTAGCATCCACTTTTGACTATTTTTTTTGTCCTCGCAAAACAAATCAAAATCCTTCAAGAATTCACACGCTTAAAATGAACCGACAAATAAAGTTCTAATAACAGGATCAAGATCACTTCTGTAGTGTTTTCTTTCATAAACAAGGGGGTTTTCTTTCATTTGGGATGGCCTGACAGCGCCAAGAAAGGCCATATGCAGACATGGCTGCCAGCTCCTGCTATTCTCAGGGGGCATGAGGACAGTTATCTTTCCTGAGGGACAGCTGTCGAAGGAAACGCCATCAAATTAAATTATAGGTCAATTAGTGCCTGTGATCGGCCTAAGATAGCCCTGCCTTCAGCAGTCTTGCCGCCTTCTCCTCAGCTCTGCAGGCTTATTTTGCACTCCCCCTCCCGTTGTTTGTCCTTTCAAGAAGGTACAAGAGGGCAGAGCTGCTGCTTTTGGTAGCAGTGTTGGTGTAGGGCTTGTCAAAATGCAGCTTTGTCCTCAGCTAACACGGAACAGAAAAAATACATGGAAAAATCATGAGAATGGGCTATTTTTTCTTTACTTTAATCTTAAAAAGTAACAAACGGTGTAGCTTATCCAAGGAACACTACTAATACTAATGGGGTGCTCAGAGCCCCATGAGAAAGCAGAGGTCTGGTTGTGCACTTCTGCTCTGCAGGACAGGGAGGTTTCTTCTAATTCACTTCTAAAAGTTGTCTGGTTGATAAAACTGGCAAAATGGGTTCATCTGCAAGGCCTATCAGTCTGGCACCCTAGCTCTGGCCATGGCTAGAAATGGAGAGGGCCACTTCTAGCATACCCTGGCCAATTCACCTGAGGGGTAGCTTAGTGTTTTATAGGTCTCAGATGATTTATCTTCCACACATTTGTCTGATTGCTTCTGAAACCACGTACAGCAATTTTGTAGTCCCTGACATCTCGTGACAACAGGTTCCATAACAGGAGATGCTTCTTTGACCAGGCACAGAGCTCCTTGCCTTCATGTTTGTCTTGAATGTGGATGGTGCCCCTTTCATGCATCTTATGAGAAGTGGTGACTAGTTATTCTCCATGACCCTTCTTGAATTTATAGAGCTGTACCACTCTCCCTCTCGGATTCTTCTTTCCTACCTTGAAGAATCTTGGTTTACGTAGCTGCTACCTACATAAACTCATCCCATCTTCGGCCTTACTTGTTGCCCATCTTTATGACTTCCTCACTCTACCATACCCTTTTTGAGATGGAGGGTCCAGACCTGCACACAGTACTCGTGGTAGGGGCTGAATCCCATATTTAATGAATGACATCTCACTTCCCTTCCTAATAACTTCTAATATCCAATAGGTTTATAGTCACTAATAAGTTTTTAACTGCCATTTGAATAAAACGAATAAAACTACCTAACTCCAAGATATTTGTCCTGAACAGTACTAGGCAGTTCAGAGGCCATTGCTGAGATTGGGTAGTGAGGGGGTCTTCTTCCAGGGTGGTGGAACACTGGGAACAGGTTGCACAGAGAGGTGGTAGATGCTCCATCCCTGGAAACATTCAAGGTCAGGTTGGGCAGGCCTCTGAGCAACGTGATCTAGTTGAAGATCATTGCAGGGGAAGTTGGATTAGATGACCTTTAAAGGTTCCTTCCAACCCAAACTAGTCTATGATTCTATGATTCCCAACTCAGCCATGTGTTTTTCTCTGCTGTTATTCGTGCTGAATTTCACCTGCCATTTCATTGCCCAGGCCCAGAATGTGTTTTTTGCAGCTCCTTACAGGCAGTTTGCATTTTATTACCTTGAATAAACTGGTATCACCAGCAGTCCAAGTCGCTTCACCATTTACCGCCTGACTGATGGGTTATATGTGTTAGCACTGGCCCTACTACAGATCCTTCTCAGATGTCATTGGTGACTGCTCTCCACTATGAAAAAACAGGTGATTTATACTTACCTCCTCCCTCTATCCTATATAGAGGATATGCATTTGCTGACTCATGAGAGGATCTTCCCTCTTATCCCATACCAGATCAGCTTCTTTATGAGTCCTTGGTGACAGACGTTATTAAAGGCTTTCCAGAAACTGAGCGGATCAGACCGAGCAGATCACCCTGGTCTGCAGCCTCACAGCTTCCTCTGAAGCCCTAAGAGGACGGTGGAGCACAGCTTCATAGCTCCTCACTGCAAAGCTCTGCTGATTCTTCCCTCTTTGTCCGTATCTGTCCTTGCAACTATTCTATTATTGTTGCTTTTACTGTTTGCCTGCTACGGGTTTCAGGTTTAGTGGTTTGCATTTCTCTAGATCCCTCACAGCACTTAAAACACGTACCATCCTCTTTTTTCTTTGGCTGTTTTAAGTAAAGGGTTATACACCAGCCCTAACAGTGCAACAATTTCCCATTAGCGTTCCTTAAAAACGCACAGGCGAGTAACATCTGCTTCTCATGAATTTGTTACTACTCATTGCATCTATTTGTACTAAACCCTCCTCTAATGGCCCTTCAATCTGAGGCAGCTTCTCTGCATTAGCCCTTTAACAAATGGCTCCGCCGTGGGAATTCCACTAAGCTTTTCTGTGCTGAACGCCGACGCGAGTAATCTGTTCAGTTCTTGTGTTAGGGCTTGTTTTCTCCCAAACGCCTCTGCCAGCCTGATTGTCTGCTGCCCGTGTACCCTGGTCACCTGCAGAGCCTCCGGCAGGTTCCTTGCTCCTGCTGGGGCAGAGGAAGCTTTTTGTCTGTTAGCAAGCTATTTCCTCAAAATCTTTTTTTAGTCTGCCTTTCTGTTTCTGCTTTTAATTTGGCGGAGTTCGTGTCCTTTTCCGTTTCCTCATTTGGACGATCTATTTCAGTTCTTTCCCATGTAATTTTTATCATGCTATTACAATGAGCCAGTAATGATCTTTCTTCTGGAAAGTCTCTGATATTTCAATACCTTTATATAAAAACCAAGCATTTTAGTCCAATAGCTCATCTTTGGACTTACAGCAAATAGAAACAAGCGTACATTCAGCCTGATTGCTCCAGCTCCTCTGCCCTGTTGAAAGGGGCTTTATTTGTTCAGATTGAGCCTTGCCATTTCCTGCTTTCTTGTGGTTATAAATATGTCGAAATGGCACCTTTGAGGACATGCCATCATGAACCCCTCCTCCTCTCTGCCTGCTCTCTTCCCCCCAGTCTCTAACTTGAAATTCCTTTTTAAATCTTACTCTTTCTCACAGAGGCTTTCTTCCCTGCTAAGGTCGTGCCACACAAAGGCTGAGCATCCTACTCAGGAGCCTCAGCTTTTTGGTCCAGAAACTTTCGATTTGCCAAGAATATATCCTACTATTTTGGGGAATAATTGCACATCCCTCCCTCATTTTTCTCCCTAGGCATGGAAAATGTAAATATTCTAAAATATATCCATAGATACATAGTGACGCTGCCCTGTGCCGCCTCTACACCTGCCCACAAAGGGGAGTCACAACGTTTCGATGCCTGCAAGCCGGCTCGCTGACACTGGCAGCTTGGCTTTTAGGCAGCTGAAGTCTGTTGAGATGAGCCCTCTCTCGCTTCAGCTGCCCAGCCTCAGGTGTCAGTCTCTGACAGTATCTCATCAGCCACCCCTGAGTTTCTGCCCCTCACCCAAGAGCCGTGCCAGGAGCTGAAGCAAAGATGTGGCCTGTGTTAAGTCTCCAGCTCCTGCTGAAGCTGAGCCAACAGCTGAGGAATTTGCAAAACTCCATTTTGATCCTAAATCTGTCTGTGCTGTTGTGTCGGCTCCATAGTCTTCATCTGGAAACGCAGAGCAAGGGCCAGGGAAACACTCGCACGTGGGAGAGGGTTAACAGCGGAAGGTCATTAAACCTCCACGACTTTCCGTGCTGATGAAAGGTGCCCTTAAAGAAAGACATAGCTGTCACCTGTGCAAACCATTTTATCCTTGTGCCATTTCTTAAGCCCGTGCGTGTCCGGACAGAAGGTAACCGGACCACACTTGAGCATTTCCTTCTTATCGGTACTTTTTGATCTACGTTGAATAGGCACTCCCGGCAGATGGCAACCGATCTGTCAACACTCATGGGGAACTTCAAAGGTGCAATTATGGCATAGGAAGGGAACGATTATATTTTGAGGCATTTCTATCAATCCTGACGATTGCAGGTGGCAGATGGGCTGTATGATGGATTTTAGAGCTTGAGCACAAAATAACAGTTTTCTGCAAAAGGGAATTTTATTGATTTTCTTTGCAGAAACAAATTCATGAAGATATATTGTCTCGATATAGGCTTTTGCCTATATTTAAAACAAATTTGCCAAATTTCTGAGAAAATACAGGAAAATTTGGTGAATACCATTCATTGCAATTCTTTTCTAGTCGAGTACTATTTGAGATAAACTTCAGTGTGATACATTCAAATTCATTTGGAATAAATGTAGCAGAGAAAATGATAGCCTAGACCGAGATTTGTATTGTTTTCACAACTATCTTAAATCAATGTATATATTGTATGAGGCATTTCATCCTGCTCTATTCGCTATTTTCCACCAGAGGGAGATGTTGGATCAAGCAGTTAATGAAAGACCCTCCCCCCCCCCATCTCAACGATCCAATGCGGTGATGCTGAAATCGGTGGAAATGTGTGTGCCTGCCGGGCTCCCACATACCTATAAGGCTTGGAGGGTGCTGCAGTAGGGCTGAAGACATAATCGTGACTCAATTAGGACCATAAAATGTCGTGGGGGATGCTTAAAAAAAAAAAAGTACATTGACGAAATAGAAATGTGAAGGTAGCACACCAGAAGCTGCCGTTAATAAAAATAAGGGATTATAATCCTAGACAAAGCTGTTGCTATAGCAGCATGTCCCAGAGCTTTTCCCCCACTGTCTGGCTGGAGGGGAAGCCACTGTCTTGGGCAGCCAAGTGTCCTTGGTTCCTCGTGTTGTGGGGACTTGGGGTCCCCCAGCCCCACAAGCTCTGCCTGGGCTAGGCATCCCGTGGGGTCTCTGTGGGGCTGCAGCCTGGCCCATGAGCCTGATGCCTGGCCAGGCTCCCAGGCAGCCCACACACCACTCTGGGCGCTCAGGTGTTAGAAACTATCGCTGGTTAAAGGCTGATCTGAAATGGTCTGTTTTCTTTCTGGGGATTTCCCCCCCCCCCCCCCCGCCCCCCCCCCCCAAGTCTGTTTTTCTCAATGAAGAAGTCAAATTACATATTTTGGAGGATGGTGGACATGAGTCAAAACTCAGCCTTAGGAGGAAAGGGAGCAGCTGGGGAGCAAATGAAGAGGAAAGAAACTTCTCTGAAAGTGAACAACTTCCTAAAACTGGTATTTCCAGGGATTCGAGGGAAAAAGATTCAAGGGAATCTTTTTCCTGTGTTTTGTTTTGCCTCTGAGACTGTCTCACACCACTGACAGCAGCCGGCACTAGGAGAGCACTGTCCCACATTGCTTTCCTCTGTTCCTGTTCATGTCCGCGACCTACCATGGGGGACAATATATTTCTCACATTGTAAGAGGTGTGTGCCATGTGCATCATATGCTGTGCTCCTCTCACTGTCACCTCTGCTGCCTTTTTATGTAACTTCAAAGTCTCAGTCAACCAGCTGATATCCAAGCCTTACATTAGCCTTTACTTACACTTATGAGCCAAACAGGGGAGGGGAGGCTGGTTTATTTTCTGTATCACCAGAGAATTAAGCAACCAAAGCCAACTGCAGGTGTTTCTGAAGCACCTGCATATGCACCTCCAGTCAACTTTTTGGCTAAAGTGAAGGTCTGGAAAACAGCCCTTCCCTCATGGAATGCACTAGAGCCACAGAGGGAGCCTCATGCTTGCTTTCCTCCTCATCAAACGAGTGCAGGGTTGAGCTTCAAGGAGACGAAGACTGTCCTGCCCACACGCGTCGCAGCCTGGTGAGCCCAGTGGTCTCCAGGTCAGTGGGAGAGCTGGTCTCCTTTGAGCATGCAAGGAACTGGATTTGGGCTTCTCGCATCCCATATCACTCAGAGAGGGGCTACAAGAAGAGCAATCCCAGTTTTAAGTGTGCTTTGAATAAATAAGCTCCTTTTGATTTTTGAAAGAAAGGGCCTGAAGCACTGAAAATCCAGGAAAAGACTGCAAGAAACAGTGGTTAATGATAACATAATATTTCCCTGCAAATGAGTTTTTGAAAAAGCTAGGTGACTGTAGCAGTAGGATGACAGCTTGAGCACAGTCAAAGCATAAGTTAAAAGACTTTGAGAAACACTGGCTACCCCGCTTCTGAAAATCCCTCCATAAGCCTTGGTGGGCAAGGTCCATGCCTTTTTTCCATTTGGGGAGTGTATCTGCACAGTGTCAGCACTCCAGGAATAATCACGGGGAGAATTGCCACAGAGATTTGCAGCATGATAATTGCCTCAAACAGAAGGATAAATAGCTTTTTCTGGCATTTAATGGGCCTCTTAAGTGAATGGCAATAAACTCTATGCGAACAGATGTTTTCCCTCTTTTTTTGTCCTCTTGCATCTCATCCATAATTATGCATTAAAATGTTCTTGTCTGGGTTGCTGAGAGCAATCTCGCCGCTGTTTGTCTTTGCAGTGTAAGGCTGAGCACTTCAGCACAAAGACTGAGCAAAAAGCCCTCGATTCCTAAAGGCTCCTGTCGCTGAACATCATCTTTCCTTTGCTTTAAACCAGAGGGAGGAGTAAGTAATTAGTAGGAAAATTTGCCTCTTCCAGATACTGCGCTGGGCTTCCCACCACTGAGGTCCCTCCCTGCCTTCCCTGGTGGCCTGGGCTCCAGCCAGGAGGTTCCTGTGGTTGCCTGGCTTCGGGCATTGACCCAGCTACAGCTCAGAGTAGTTGCTTCTCTTTTGCCTTGTGGGGGAGATAAGTGCCCTCTGAGACAGTCCTGCCTGCTCTGTGCCACCTCTGCTACGCTGACAGGGCTTCGGGGAGACAGCAGGGCAGGATTTCCTCTGTAACCACCAGCTTTGCCTCCAGCCTTGCCACCAGGACAGTTGCAGGCACCAGGCAGGCTCTGCAAAAAGTCTTTGCGCTTTCAGAAGCACGTGCTTTACCTCCTGAGAAGAGTACAGAGAAATGACCTTGTTCCTGAAGAAATTCACTGCATTCTGGCAAAGGGATCTTCTCCTAACAAGGGGCAAGCAGGCAAGACGGGAGCTGGGGCACAGCCACAAGCATTAGCCCAGTTGAGTGTTCATCGCCTGGAGTGATGCCTGCAGGGGTGCCTGCATCTTCACAAACCTGCTTCATCCTTCCCAGTGCGTCAAAGAGTCTGGCTGGCCTCTGCTTTCCACATCCACGGCTGAGGATGGGACTTACAGCAAGGATGGGGAGGGACTCTTTATCAGGGAGTGTAATGATAGTACAAGGGGTAACAGTTTCAAACTGAAGGAGGGTAGATTTAGATTGGATATCAGGAAGAAATTCTTTATTGTGAGGGTGGTGAGGCACTGGAACAGGTTGCCCAGGGCGGTTGTGGATACCCCATCCCTGGAAGTGTTCAAGGCCAGGCTGGATGGGGCTTTGAGCAGCCTGGTCTAGTGGGAGGTGTCCCTGCCCATGGCAGGGGGGTTGGAACTAGATGATCTTTAAGGTCCCTTCCAACCCAAACCATTCTATGACTCTATGATTCTATGCTGTGGGAAGACACATTCCAAAAGGATGACCCCTGGGGTAACACCTAACCTATATACAAACTCTCGGCTCAGGAGGTTATTCCACTTTGAATCGATACCGACATCTCTGCATCACTGATGCTACCTGGCATTGAGGGCAAACTGCCTTGAAAGGAGCCTGCGGGAAGAGCACAGAGATTATCCTCACCGTCTGCTCCTGGCCAGGCTGCTTGGCTGCAGGGGAGCCGTGGCATCTTTTCTGCTGAGGGCAAGGCTATTTCTCTGCTCCTCATCAGGATTTGGTTTAAAACATTTAAAATGCAACCAGTTGGAGGAGAGGGTTGTCTGACCACACAGTAATAATTTGGAAAAGCAACCTTTTGGTTACAGATAAAGGCAGTGATGCTGAATTTAGAGTCCTGCAAAGATGGGATGCTTTTCAGACATGTGAGTGAGACCTTTGTTAAAGGTGGATGCATATTATTAAATTGGCCTGCATGCTGGTCTGGGATATTTTTGCACACCTGCTATCCTATGAAAGTTGTTTTTCACCCATCAGGTCCGTCAAGAATGCTGCCAGCCACTCCCAGCTTTGATTTTATCCTATTGCCTTTAATGAGGCATAAACTGTACAGGCAGATGCCAGTATAGCAAACAACATTGCAAGACAGACTGTAGAAAAAGCTCACAGCACATTAATTACGGGTCTTCGTTTGTTTGTGAAACTGCTGCCTGGAACATGTTGCTGCTGTTCTTCTCCTTAGCAGCCCCGGCGCTCTGGCTTCCATCTCTTCTGCCCTTGGAGAGCACTCTTCCCCGAGCGCCTTCAGATAAAAGTCGCTCTCAGTGATCAAATTGTGACACCTGCTAGATTACTCCAGTGCCATTGCCATCCTCTGTATAAATACGTTGGCATTTGTACTGTACTATGTAAACCCATTAAAAACATGTAATAAAAAGGCTTATATAACTTCTTAAAGCCATAATTACTACTCCAGCTGTGGTGTTTTGTAGAATTCTGGGCATTATCGATTAATCCCTTTGCCAAATTACATTTTTTAATGGAAGATATTCATTCTTGAGCTTAAAAGTGTAAAAATAACAGTAAAATTGATTGCATGCAAAAAAAAAAAAAAAAAAGGAAAAAGCTGAGCCCAGCGTAACACCAAGGTAATCTTTAAACCATACAGAAGATAGGAGTTTGCTATAGAAATTCAGGGTAATTTTTAAGCAAAGTTGGATATCTGTCTGGGATTACAGTATAGATAAGTGGAAATACAGACAACAAACTAATACCACAAAAATCTTTGTGCAATAGCACAAGAACTGCATATGAGATATCACTGTTTAATTCCTGTAAACTGGAATGGCTTTTTTAGAAACTGGCGATACATGTTTCCAATTTTTATACCAGTATCTGTTCAACAAAATTGCCAACCCTCACTTCAAAAAGCAGGCAGAGTTTTGCTTGTTCAGAATGATTAGACAATTTAATAAAAGGCAGACCGTAAAAATCACTGTTGTTCCTCTCCAGGAGTGAAATACAGCTGCTGAAGGCAATAGTCACATTTCCAGATACCACAAAGATCAGGGTTAAATAAATAAAGGGAAGGCCCAGGGACAGCAGAGAGCTGCGGAGCACCTTCTACTGAAGGGCCATCTCATTCCTCTTCTCTTTCCTGCAGCGAATGGATGCGCACAGGTACAGGTACGTATGTGAGCGAACACAAAAAAGCGTGACTCAAAAGCAAATCGTGATCTGTAATCCCCTCTCCAGGCCATTAATTATCAGCTATCTCTTTTATCAAATTGAGAGCACACGGCTCGGCTGTGGCGTTTGAATCTCTCCATAGCTGGAGGGAAAAGAGAGCTTCTGCCCGTGCCTGGCGCTGAGCTGCCCGACAGCAAGATCAATCTTGTGTTAAGCTGCCTAAATAGCCCACGAGCTTGAGGAGCGCTAATGGGAGACTGCACGAATGCACTTTTTTGCAGCTGTTATCTTCAAACCTACCAGTGGCGAGCTGAGAAGTGGTTTTAATGATCCACGCAGCTGAGCTTTAGCCTTGACAGCTGTTCAGACACGTATTTCTCAGCAGTGGTAAGTGGGTAATAGACCAATGCGGCCAATTTACTTCTCCGTTGCTAACATCTAAAAGATAACAGAAAGAGACTCTTTCTCTGAGTTTTCAGTGGGATTTAAGGCATGAGAAGGAGTAAGGGCTGTACCTCCCTTGCAGAGCTGCTGGCTGCGTGCAGGCTCCAGGGAGGTCTGTCACTTGGTGCGTGGGGAAATACTTCCAGGATTTCCAGCTGCAGTTTTAAGGAACAGAAGTGAGACCAGGTTTGCACCGAAGCCACCACTGAGAAGTCACCCAGGGAGCTATAAACATGTCATCCCACGTTCCTTAGGGCTATGGCAGAGCTTTGGCACGTAAGTGTGCAAGGCAATAAAACAGGACACAGGATCAGAGGCACACGCATCTTCTGTGGGGAAGGACTCCCCGTGCTTCTCTTCATGCAGCCACTTTTAAAATGAACTTCTGAAAGTTTCTGCACAAAACCTTTCTATTTTTGTGTGCACGGACCAACGCCACTCCAGATTTCAAAGCATTAACCAGCAGTGTAGGAGGGAGGAGAGGGGAAAAAAGTCTTCCTTCGCTCTGTCCTGTAGATTTTGGCAAGCGGCTCATACCAAATCCAGCGGGCTTGTTAAGCAGAGTCAAAAAGAGCATTTTAATTCATTTACTCATTTTATGGGAGGAATGTTTGACTTCCATTAACAGCCCTTGGCGAATCCAGGGAATTCCCAGTGGTGTTTTTCCTGCCTGGGGTTTAATTTTGCACAGAGATCTGGGCAGACATTTTGACTAGCCAGAAGACAAACAGAAGCCTTGACAGTGGGTGGAGGCAGAAGATGGATGGTGGTAGGCAAGACGTTTGAACTGAAAATGGCCGTAAGAGAGATCAGCATTAAATAACGGTTGCAAAGGAGAGATTTTGCTACCAACAACATCCCAGGCAAGATATCATTTATAAGCAGCAAAGACAGCACCGAAGCAATGAACTTCCACTGATGTTAAAATTTTTCTTCCAGAGGTCTAGCGCTATGCTCTCACCGTAGACAAATTTGTATATGCAGGAGGAATTTTACATTTTTAAAGACTTTTCCCAGAGAAATGAAGGGAGCTGTAGAAATCTGTGGCACCTACATAGAAAGCAGACACGGTAGGACCAATGTCTGCTTTGGTTATCAGGGCATAATGCTTGCCGCCCTCAGTAGAAATTGCATGCTCATATTTAGTTGCTGTTTCGGTGACTCTTTGCATTGCGTGGCAGTACTTTGTGCTCTATTGGCTGTATTTACCTCTAGCACTGTCCATCTTGGTTTGGGGACAAGCGGAAGGGGATACTATTTGCTGCCTGACTGAAAAGCGAGCATGTTTTGCAGTAGCTGCGAAACTTTGCAGAAGCTGCATTTTCCAGCAATCACCTCAAAAAGGCCCATCCTCCAGCTGAACTGGAGGCGCATTCATTATGCTGTGATTTTAATTTGATTTTCTTCTGAACAGGCACTGCTCACATACAGGTGTCTCTGCAGGAGATTCCTGGGGGAAGAAATTATTTTATAATTCCCTTGTTAAAATGGAGAGGATGTTGGAGAGGTGAGAATTTTTAAGGCACTATCTTAGTTCCCATTGATTCTCATGCTAATCCAGATAAGATTTCTCACTGTTCCTGAAATCCTTCTCTACCACTGTTCCCTTTTTCTCTATCTTTAGAAACCCTCTGTTCTTACATTCAAAAGAGATGGGGGAGAAGCATGAGAAACTCAATCATTTGTTAAAATACAAAAGCAAAATGAAAACACTGAGTTAAATTCATGAATTGTTCTTTACCAAGATCACTCTTAGCATGATCACAAATTGTGGCTGATCAGCTTTCTAAGAAAGCGAATGTCTTGTACAAGGTCAGCATTTACAGTTACAGCTCAGCGATGACAAGAAGAGTGGCTGGATTCAAGTATTTGAGCTTTCTGTTGAAGCTATACAATGAGAGATGAACAACAAATGAACCTGTGATGCTAAATCTGAGAAAGATCTTATAGTTTTTATTCTGCTCACTCAGACCTCTTTATTTGAATACGCATTGTTCAAGCTTTTAGGAAAATGGAGATTTCTCAAGGTTTAAAATTCAAGAGAAAGTTTTAAAATGTATTTTGGAACTTTATACTTTTTGAGACTTGACCTTTATACTTCTGCCCTTAAGATTTTCTCCATAACCACTCAAACACAAACTTTTATTTTAATAGGACCTTCACATGCCATTATTTATTGACACCAGATACTCATACTCTAAAACAACATTGGTGCTAAGAATTTTCTGATATAATGGTTTCGGCTAGCAGTACTGCAGTTCTTGTGCCTTGTCACCTTTATCCCTGCATTTACTGTACTTGACGTATGTCCAAACCTCGCTTCCCTGAGCAGAGGCATGACTTCTGTCCTCCAGATGATCGATGCCATTTCAGTCGGAGGAGCAGAGTGATGCACAGGCACCCCTGTGCCAGCCCAAGCCACCTTCTGCTGATGAACTCCAGGTGATGTTCATGGATGGAGCCGGGTGTCCGTCTCCTAAGCTGATACCAGTCATGGTTGTTGCGGTCACACTCTCCCTCTGCCCTCATAAATGTGTCCTTCCCTTGCACTAGCACCAGGGCTTCTCTGATCCCCTTGTGAGCCACCTAAGAAGAGTGGAAACAGAGCAAAAGCACGTGGTTGTCAGACAGATCTGCTGCCAGAACCAACCCGCTTCCCCGTGGCAAGCACCAGAGCCTGCCCAAGGGATGGACGGGAACCCCTGAGTAGGGGCAGGGGGAGAAATGCCCTGATCCGCGCTGCATTTCCCCAGAGGCAAAGACCACCCAGAGGCTGTCCCACGTTGGCTGTAGGCTAACCAAAAGACAGGATGGTACTGAAAAAGGTGCCCAGGTCTATTAGGAAACTGTTCCAAATAGAGTTTTTCTCGAGTTAGTTTTCATCTGGGTTATTGCCCAGTTATTGGCTTAGTTTAGAACAAAGGAGCCCCTCTCCTGCTACAGGAATAGCAGGCAGGACTGCCACCTACCCCTTTCCAAGAGAAGTTGGTTTAAAACATGGTTTAAAACATGGTTTAAAACAACCATGGAATTGCTTTAACCTAATTTAGAAGAATAGCTTACCAAAAAAAAAGAGGACGGCAATATTTAAATGACAGGGGGCATGCATCTGTCCTGCCAGGGCTGCTGTGCTTGGAGCCACGCTTGAAATCCCACTTCTGCAGACAGATGACTTCTCCCTCCCTTGTCCTCCTGCGTGCAGCTCCTCCGTCCTGCTGCCAGCAGGTCTGGTTGCCCGGCTGCTGGCGGGCTCCGCTTCTCCCAGTGCTCCTTTCTGACCTACTCCCCGAGCAGCAGCCAGCTCCAGCTCTGCCCCAGGCTGTGAGCAGACAGGAGAGGTCAGAGAGGAGAAACGGAGGCTGCTGCCAGGGAGAGGACAGCCGAAAGGAGGGAGGAGGAGATCAGCGCAGAAAGCCTCTCTCTTGGCAGCAGGCAAGGCAGGGGCCCTGGAAATAGTGCTGCATGCAGGGGACAAGAGTCACAACCTCTGTCCCCTGCTCGGTAAAAGAAATGGGGATTAGGTGTTTGTCTGTGTCCTGAACATCCCACCAGAGAACACATGCATTACTCTTCTGCCACCAATGCTTCTCCCCAGCTGAGGTTCCTGCTTCAGAAAATCCCACCAACCACCACAACATGCTCATCGCTCAGCGATGGTTTAGCGTTGTGACTTAAGACCAAAGATGGACTGCACACTTCAATAATTCTGTGTAGTGTGTCCCCGTTTCAAGACCAAAGGCCCCATGTTCTCCTGAGGAGGTAAGCAGGACCCTGCGCTGCCTCTTGGCCCTGATCAGCTCACCCAGAGCCTTTCCCTCACCGGTGAAACCAAGGATGTGTCATGAAAATTCCCAGCTGGCCTGTGCCGAGCTGGGGGAGAGGCTAGGACACGAAGTATAGACTTACAGGAGTAATTCTTTTATTCATGCACATGAGGTGTCCCAGACAAACTGGGGCACCCCAACTATGGTTTCACGCAGGGTTCTCATGCCCTTCAAACATTCAGGTCCAATACCATTTGACTAATCACTAACACCCACACTACCAATTACTAATCATAGTAAAACTTTGCAAAGCAACTCTATTTTTGCAGCATTCTTGCTGCTTGTCTATTGATCCAGACATCCCTGGAGTCAGCCTTGATGGAGTTACTTATCTGTAGCACCAAACGATGCTGAGAGGGTTTCAAAGACGTGTCAGAGGGGTTGTAATCTTGGCTGTCCAGGGGTATCCTTTATCTTTCACAGACAGCTCTAACCTTCCACAAAGCAAAGTCCTTACTTCCAGGGCCAGCCTGTCCTTTAGTTTGTTTTACTTAAGCATGAGCAATACCCAAGTCTCCAGTAAAATTCCACTGCGTCGTGACATTACAGTGTATAGTGTGAACTGATGTATACATTATTTTATATATATAATATATATATTTTTTATATATACATATATATATATTTAAGCAAGTTACTAGCTCCGAGAAGACCTTATAGCAGCCTTCCGGTACTTTAGAGGACCTACAGAAAAGGTGGGGAGGGACTCTTTGTCAGAGAGTGTAGTGATAGGAGGAGGGGTGATGGCTTCAAACTGAAAGAGGGGAGTTTAGGTCAGTTATTAGTAAGAAATTCTTTACTCTGAGGGTGGTGAGGCACTGGAACAGGTTGCCGAGGGAGGTTGTGGATGCCCCATCCCTGGAAGTGTTCAAGGCCAGGCTGGATGGGGCTTTGAGCAGCCTGGTCTAGTGGGAGGTGTCCCTGCCCAGGGCAGGGGGGTTGGAACTAGATGATCTTCAAGGTCCCTTCCAAGCCCAACTATTCTATGATTCTATTAATAACTTCCACACTATAAAGACTCCGGCACCAGCCCCACTGACCCACGCCCCGCAGGGCAACCCCGCAGCCCCCCCTGGGTCCGGAACAAGGGACAAGGGACTAGGGCAGGGACAGGGGCAGGGACAAGGGACAGGAGCAGGGGCAGGGACAGGAGCAGAGACAGGGACAGGGACAAGGGACAGAAGCAGGGACAGGGGCAGGGGCAGGGACAGGGGCAGCCCCTCCCCGGCCGGCCCCGCTCGGGGCGGGGTCTCCCAACTTTCGGCGGCGGCCGCGGGGCCCGTCCCGCCGGCGGCAATGATCCCTGCGGCGGGGCGGGGGGGCGGCAGCGCCGGCCAGGGGGAGCCCCAGCCGCCATGCCCAAGGAACGGCCGCTCTGGCGGGGCCCGGCCTTCCGCCTCTGCCTGCTCTCGGCCGCCCTCTTCCTCTGCCTCCAGCTGGGCATGAGGCGATCATGGTGTCCGGAGGAGAAGCCCCGGGCGGCGGCGGGGCGGTCGCCCCCCTCGTCCCGCGGCACGGAGCGGCAGCCGGCGGCGGCGGCGGCGGCGGGCAGGCGGCGGGTCACCTACGTGCGGAGCGGGCGGCGGGGCAGTGCCGGGCCCGCCTGCTGCCCCCTGCAGCCCCCGGGCGGCCGCCGCAGGAAGGTAGGGACGGCTGAGGCGGGTGGGAAGCGCCGGCGGCGTCGCTGTAGGAGCGTCGCTGCGTCGCGACAGGAGCGGGGCCAGGGCGCCCCCTCTCCCCCCTGAGGCGGAGGTGAGGGCGAGCGGGCTCTTGGGGCGTGTGGCCACTGGGGGACAGCCGACAGGAGCCCCGGCTCGCAGGTGTGGCCTCATCCCATCACTGAGATGTTGCCGGTACCTGAGAAGAGGTGACTGGCCGGTGTCGTGAGGTGAGGGAAGGGGAGGGGAGGGGAGGGGAGGGGAGGTGGTGGGATGGCGGCTTCCTCTGAAACTCATCTCGTGGTCAAGAAATGTTCTGAGGGGTGCTGCTCGGCTGCGGTCAGCGTGGAGCCAGCTGGTGTGGGGCTGAAGAAGGTCAGACCTTGGTCATAAAGGTAACCTTGGCCCAGAGTCCACCAGGCTTGCTCGGCAGGCTGAAACGCCCCCGACAGGAGCGAGCTTGGGAAAAGTTCTTGGCCCTTGGCATTCTTGGCATCCCAACCCCATTTAATCCGCTGAAGGCCATCAAGAAGTGTGTCTAAGACGTGGTCTGCATGAGAACTAATGAATTAGTTAACAAGTTGGTAAATGGACCTGCAGTTAGGTTCAGACGGTGGTAATGACTGTAAAGCTTTTTGGAGATGTGAGGACCGTCGTTAGCGTCTGGAGTTCCGCAAGTGTGAGGAGCGCCAGTACCAACCTCTTCCCCCAGTTAGCCGCATGTGTGACCAGCAGCGGGATGCTGCCTTCTTCACCCAGCTCCACCCCCTCTTTGGTTTTGGCAGGTGCCAGTCTTCTGTTGAGGTTTCTTTGAGGTCTTTCATGGGGGACAAGCCAGCTTTCACAGGCTGGGAAAGAGTAGTTTGTCACTTCTTTTGAGACCCTACTGTTGGGGTGCAGTAGCAATGGCCTGTGTAGATACTTAAAGAAGCTAGAATGACCGTGAAGAGGAGCAAATGGGATTTTGCTAGAGATGGTTCCAGCTTCCTGGTCAAAGTAAATAACTACTTCTGATGTTTGCCTTGACAAGAATAAAACCAGCGATATCTGTTGAATGGCTAAACTTTCTCCTGTTCTTAAACTGAAGTTTTATTTGGGTTTGCTCCGACTCCCTTGATGAAGAGACCTCTTGCTAACATCCAGACCACCATCTGAGCAGATGTCCTGTGATCACAGGGTCTCATTTGCAAATCTGCTTCCTTTTCTTTGCCTGTGTGCCCCCAGTAATTTATTTTTTTTTTTATTTAAAGAGGAGGTGGACAATGAACTCGTGTATAGTTTGAATTTTAAATTCACCTCATCTTCCATGGGGAGTTGTGATGGAAAACTAGAACTGCTATTTTCTGTCCCTGGTTTTCTGAAAGGTTTAGAAGGAGAAATGAGATAATCCCTTACTTCCTTCACCACTGTAGCAATGATGAGGACAAAATCATTGTCACATATTTCTTCAGCATAATGACTATGTGGCATCCTGATGTGTGGTGGTATTGATACCATGTTGATGCATCTAGTTTTTGCAGTGTCAGTTTTTGTGATTTTTGTTGTCAATGCCACGTTACTTGGTGTACTCTTAAAGCCCAACTTGTAAGTGATTGTAATTATGGAATAAGTTCAGCATTCCCAGGGGGTAAAAATTGTGATCATGTGGATTCAGATGGTTTCTTGAAAACGTGTGCTAAGCATCAAAAAACAGGAGGCAAAAGTAAAGCATATCCTCATTTATTTAATGATTTTTGAGGAAATCCTGGTGGAGAAGTAGCATCAGGAGAGGCCGCTCGTCGTACCGGAGAACTGGCCGCGCCTTGCGGTGTTGGAGAGCTCTGGAAAGCCCACAGCGCATTTTGGTGTGTCTCTAGGTGAAGCGTGTGAAACATCACTGCTGCGGTTTGTGGTGTTTGGCACGTTGTTGCCGAGGTCTCATTTGAATCCCACTAATGAAGTAAAATGCAAATATTACTAAATATAATATAGGGTGGAGTTGCCAGGTTAAGTTTGAGACCATAGGTGTCTTCCACGTTCAGCTATTTGACTCGAGTATTGTTGCTTCAGGCTAAGAAAACCTACTCAAAGTGAAGATAAGACTTTGGAGGCAGCGGGAGTGAAATTCTGGGAATTACTGGTTTTGAAATAGAGTTGCTAAGTAGAAATGGGGAGCGGGGAATAAGCAATGAGAAAATAAAGTGAAGTGGTCTGAGCACTGCCATTATTTCTTGTGGAAGTGGAGCTGGTGCATGATGGCTAAAACAAAAATAGCGGGTGAATTATTTTGGTTTTATATTTTATTTTTGTCATCAGGAAATGTTGTATTTCACTTCAGACTGTTTTAAGACAAGACGGAGGCTCTCATCAGAAAAAGCCGCTTAAATTGGTGGTCTGTGGCTTCTAGCAGCAGCTCTGGAGAAAGGCGGCAGTGTGGAGCCCCTGCCAGGGCAGCGTCCTGGCGTGTGGAAATGCTGCCTCGGGGAGAGGGACGGGCTCCCTGCTGTTCCAGGCTGGGATTGCCTCTTGCTGTGGGTTTTATCTGCTTTTGTGTCTTCTATCTGTCCGTAAGGCACTGTCAGTCCGTTTTTGAAGCCTGAAGAGGCTTTCAGGTATGTTTTTTTTTTTCCCCCTGCTGCTGATTGTGGTGGTGGTGTTGGAATATATTGCGGTAAGTGAGCCAGCAGGATGGCAGTAATGAAAAATCAGCGTGGCCAGACTTTGCTCTGTTTTCCTGGTGCCACTTGGTTATAACTCTGCTCGCACTTACATCACTGAATTAATGCAGAAGACTGATGAACAGAATGTTTCCATAGGTCTGGTTGAATATCTTGCTTTGTGGCCGCATGAAAAAATTGCAAAAAACAAGCAGGGCAATTATCTCATGCCTACTTTGAATAACTACAAAGCTTCCTGAAGCAGAGTCATGTTATTTCCCAAGCACAACTTCAGGCAAACAACTAAGAGTGCCAAAAGGGGAAAAATAAAACAATTAAAAAAAAAAAAAGACCCAGATATGATGGGAAAGACTCCTCCATAAATGGCACTTGCATCTGCTGGGAACTGCCTGTGCCGTCCTGCGCTTTTCCCAGCCGCTGGTAAATCTCCGTGTCAGCGGAGAGAGTGACTGTGCGCGGATGGAAGGGTTTGACCACCACGGTTACAAGTGTCGGTTCGTGCCTTAAGATGCACGCATAAAAATTGCTGACGGAAAGCAGCAGGGAATAAAGTAATTTAGCTGTGTGACAGCTCTGGGAGCTGCCGGAGCTGCCTATTCTGGTGCCTTTGGGAGCTGTGTTGCTCCCAGCTGTTTTGCTCCCGGTGGAGCTTACCAAAGGGCAGATGCTGTTGCTCTTGCTGACAAATAATAAACAAAATTCAGCACTGGGATCATATGATGGTCTTCTTCAGATAAGCGATACGTTACGCTGCAAATGTAAAGCAAATTGAAGTTTGTAATCCCATTTGTATTTTGGTGGGAGTGCTTAAAACTGCCTTGTTGATAATAAAATGTCCAACTACGTTTATAAACTGTGATTCTAAGCCCCGGTTGTGTTAAGCACTGGTCTGGTAATGTATAGAACAGATAAAACCTCCAGCTATATGGAAACACAGAATTTTTGCCATGTGTACCTGCTCTTGCAATAGTTGTTAGTGAGGTCTGCACCCACACAGCGCTAGAGACACGTGAGGTGAGTTTTAAATTTTATTGTAGGATGTGATGGTAAAAAAAAAAAAAATAATAATTTTGTTGCATTTGGAATTTGAAATAACAGCAAATTCTTATCACAATGACTGCAATAAGAAGGTTATGTTGGCTCCCGTGCTCTGAAGTGGGGAAGAGACCTCTCCCAGAGGCTGGTTAAGCAAAGCTGGAGTCCTTTGCCTTCTGGGCAGATTTATTTCCATGGAGGAGGAGGAGAAAAAAAAAAAAAAGATTTATATGGTTACGTGTGAAAGAAAAAAGGCTGATGTTAGTCCAGGGAGGTGTTTTAAGTTCCTGCAGTTTGGCTTGATCATGTAGCAAGCGCTGTGACTGCCTCTCCTAGAAAGTGAGGTTCAGGGTCTTGCGTTCTGCATGGGTGCAGCGGGGCGGGGGACGGGGTGGACGTCACTCCTGTAAGGCAGGCTTGGAGAAACACCTGAGGCTGCAAGGCGGCAGACACAGGTGCGTCTTCTGAAAGCATGCTTGCTGGAAAGCAAGCAAATTACTCAATTTAGTTTGAGAATTGTAATATCATCTGGAAATCACTCCATCTGTTGTGGCTGTCCAAAGGTGGGGAATGCAGTGGGCTGCCAAAGTTAACCTGGTGTTACTTTGGGTGCTTTTTCATCTCATATCCAGGGATATAAAAATGTTTGCCTTCAGTGATTAAAAGCTACGAGTTAGATTTTGCTGCTGGGCCCATTTGTTTTATGTCTGGGATTGTAACATATTTTGAAACATGAAGTATCGTTGTCTAAACCAGAATAATCTTGTGACATTACTTACACTTGTATACATTAGTGTTTTGGTTCTTTGTAAATACAGACCAATTGTCTTTTGCTGTTTCTTGTTGGACTGCATGCTTTGTTTTTCTTTAAATAGGAACTGTTTATGAGAGGTTACTGTTTCTCTGCAGTAATGACTGATAACAGTCTCATCCTTAATGAAATTGAAATCTACAAATTATTTTGGAGTGATATCTTCAGAGTCATGTGGAATAATTGTTTGGCGGTTAATAATACGTCAGGTTCAAAATAACCTCATGCAATTTAGCATTACGTTATTGCTCAGATTTTACTTAAATTATACATTTGGTTTTTAATTTTAAAATGACAGTGCTACTTATATTTATGTCAGTGATATGTAGGGCTTAGGCAAAGAGTCCTTGTTAACTCTTCTACAAATCTGGTAAAAAATACCTCAGGTGTTTTCATTGTCATATTGGTATGTATAGCGTTTTCAAGCTGACTTCATGTATTTAAAAATCTGTTAAACTTTGGGCACTGCTTGAATAGGAAGTTACTCTGATGAGCAGGAGCCAAAATTCTTGGAGAAAACTTGGTTATTCCGAAGTCAAATGTATCCGTCTGTTTTTCCATATCCCACGGTGTAATAGCTGGCCCATTTCGGATTGGGACTTAACTTTTATAGCTGTTTATTCATTATGTATGCCTGGAGCAATGTTTTAACGTTACAGCAAAGTTGAACATGACAGCGGTTTGGAAGCGGTGCAGCGAGTCGCATCGGGCTGTGTTTAAAGGAGCAGACTTGCCCAGGCTGAGCCAGAAGAAGGGGCATCAGCATGGGACGAGGCAGTGTTTTGGATTTCTTGGTGAATGTAAACCCAGAGCTTGTTCCAGGCACCTCACATGTGTACCAGACATGACAAGCTTTACAGCGTTCTCTAAATGCCACATTGAGGAGTGAATAGCATCCCAGCTTTGATGAACGTGAGTTGCAGCTGTGATTCTGTTACAGAAGAGTGTGATGCTGAAGAGCTGAATATTGGTTATCCTTTTGAGTGTTCCTACTTTCGGGCACCTCCTTTAGCCATAGGTAGACTGGAGAGACTGGAGAGAGTCTCAATGGGAGGAAAAAGGCGTTAAGAAGTGCAGGAAGGCAGGCCTGCAGGGAAAGCCTGGCAGAACTGCTACTTGTTTTGAATAGGGAAAAGTAGGTTTTGAGAGGAATGTGCCAAGACTCTTCAAACTGAAAAAAAAAATAATTTTTTTTGAAGGACATAATGAGCGATTGTTCCCAAGGTCCGCTGCAAGTAGGACAAGAAGCAACTGGCTTCATTTTCAGGCAAAATATTAGGAAAATCTTTTAACACTGTGGTTGAGTAAGCAGTGGAAAGGCTTCCTAGAAGAAATGTGGACTTTGGGTAGCCACACAGAGAAGGTCTAGCTATCCTTAGTTGTGCTTCAGGGGAGGGAGGTAGGGTCCAGTCAGCCTCCTGAGGTCTCTCCATCTACATTCACCTGCTCTGCAATTAGAGAAGCAGTCTGGCAGGTACAATGTGATTAGCCAAACTGGAATTTAGCCTGAACAATGATCTAACGTCAACGTAATAAGAAGAGGTAATGGAGTCTTTAATGACTGTAAGTGATCCTTACCCTGGCTTAATACCTCACTAGAGAGACCTATCCCCGTCATAATTGTCCTGTGGTGACTTAGTGGACCTCAGAGGACTTGACAACTTTTTCCCTCCGTCACTTGGAGGTCTCTTGCCAAATACAAATCAACTCAAAGTTGCTTAGCTTGTAAGATTAGCACAAGGTAGGAGCTTGTGGCTCCAGGACATGGGTACCTGGGGAACAGCTGTAAGAGCCTTGCTTGGTTTTTTGTTCAGATATTAGGGCTAATGTCCCAGGTTGAGAGAGGTTATTGTGTTTGGAAGAAAAGAACAAACTTCTATTGACAACAGTTTTCAACAGCAGGCAACCAAATCTGGGGAGAGGCAGCCAGCTCTGCCTCTAAATGGGGGCAGCTGAGGCACCGGAACGTACCCAAGCACAAGAATCCTTCTCTAAGTAGCCAAGCAAGGGCAATACTGGCCTTTCGCTGTATTTTAACTGCAAAGGAAATATGTTTATGGTAGACCATAAAGAGGAGGTGGTGATATTGTTTCTGACAGTGATGTCACTTGCGAGATTGTGAGGTAAATGATCACTCGGAATAACCTTGATTCTTACACACTTTTTATTACCTAAATTAAGTTCTTCCTTCATGAATTTTTGAGTAGCAGATGGGGAATATTATCCTTCAGAAAGTCATTACAGCTTTATGAGACTTAATTATATCCAACAATATAGATTTCTTCAAAATAGCTAGTCAAGGCTTTCTTTCAGCATATAAAGACAGGGGGATGATATTTTCTAGGTAACTGTGGCAAAGAAAAAAATGTTTTTCAGGGTATATGAGCTTTCCTGCATAAGGACATAACCCAGGGACTGAGATAGTAATTTCTTCTGCAGATACCTTGCTCCATGATGGCCGCTGCAGTTGTGCCATCTTTTTCTTGAACCAGGCTAGATGGTCCAAGGGCCTTTTACAAAACATGAATCGTTTATACCTGTGGTAGTGGGTGCAGAAAAAACCTGCTTTTTTTGATCCAGCACCGTTTGCTGTCTTAAGTGAAAACTGTTGAAGGGGACTGCTGTGTGGGTAAGCGACCCACACTGCCCTCCTGCCCACACGGTGATGCTCACAGAGTGGCTGAGCAGCTCTGGACATGGCCTCTGTGTCCCACTAAAGGGCAGCAATTTGCTAAACAGGTCCTCTGCTCTCACCTCTTTCTTCACCCCTCCATGGTTGACTGTGTTTTGGGTGCTGGATTGGGTTGCCTGGCGTACTGCTGGTTATCAGACCTTATTAGCAGCAAACGAACAAGCAGGACTTGCCTTCACGTTCTGTGTAGGTGCTCAGAGAAGGAAGGATGTCTCCTGCAGGAGAGCAGCTGTCACGCAAGAGGTGGAGGAGGTGAGTGCTGGTACAAAAGTCAGTTGCACAGCAAGTCAGTCTTGTCATGGGAAAAGAGCAAGAGTCCCTGAAAGTCAGAAATTTTCACAGCCTTGAAGAGAATGAGCAGAGTTAGTACCAAAAATCGTCTTTTGTCACGTTTCATGTTTTATATGAGAAATAATAGAAGTGAGGACAGTTTTGAACATGTGGCTTTCCTTATTCCAGCAGCTCTCAAGGTGGACAATCTTTTGCAAAACTTCCCTCTTTGGAGAGAGAAGAGACCAGAAAGAGAGGTCTGGGACAAGTAAAATCCTCCCAGGAAGCCTTAGGGTTTTTCCTCTGCGTCTCTGACCTTTAGCTGCTTTCTTTTGAGACAAATATTTAACTTTGTCGCTAGTAAGATTTTTCATCCCAGTTTGTTCAGTCAATTTGCATCAACATTTACCCATCCAGCCAGGCAGTTAACAGAGATGTGCATCTGCTTCAAAGCTGCATGGTAGTTGCTGCCATGCCAGATGTAGAATTTGGAGGCTTAGATAGCGTTAATGAGGGTCCTCCAGTCTTCACACAAGCAGTTTGGTTTGGTTGTGGTGGACCATGCTGTCCTCCTCCTGCAGACTGTTAGTGACAGCTGTCACTCACAGCGCAGCTTAGATAAAAGACTTAACGCATAGGTGAGAAAGTCCGTGTGAAGCACGGCTAATCTTTGATGGCATCCGCAGCAGCCCTCTCTTATCACTTGTTCTAATATTAACTTGGAGCTGTGTTTATCTTGGACGGCCGTTCAGCGCTCCAGAGCTGTGTGCAGTGGATGCGAGTCATTTAATCAACTCAAGTGGCGTCATAGCTAGCAGATACGCACCCAGATGCTTTTGTGCGTGATGAAACGTTGTCCAGAGCCCCTCTGTGCTGTTGAAGTCTAAGATCAAATGTTCACTGGAATAAGTAAAAGGGGGGGCGGGGGGGGGAGAAGAGATTTGATTTAATTTTTCTTTTAATTGTATTGCATGTGTGTCCTGAAATCTATAACAAACATTACCCCCCCAATGTTGTTTATGTTAGTGTTTCTGTGTGCAAGAGTGACAGGGTGACACGCTGTCCTATTTTGAGTCTAAGGGTAATAGAAACCACGTGCACAAATGGACTGATGCCTTGGGTAACGGAGAGATGAAAGCCATGATTTTGAACTTGCTCTTACGGCAACAACTTGTTCACTTTAAGCAGGAGATGGCTGAAACGTTCCCAGCTGTTTGTGCAGGACTAAGTGGAAGAGTTTGGATCTTCAATGACACATGTTTTCCCCTGCCTGAACTTCTGTCCCATCTTCAGCAGTCCTGCTTTTAAATGTGCCATCAGTCTCAGGTGCCATCAAGAAAAGTGCTGTTTGTGAGGTGCTCATGGACAGCACTGTCAGGGAATGGGTGGACGGGGTGTCCTTTGGTGACTGCTGACCCCTTGAAGAGGGCAAGTCCTGGGTCTGGCTCCAGGGGAACCCGTTGGTGGTTGTTTTGCTTTCTTTTTCATTTTTTTGCAACATTTAAAAACTAGCCCTGTAATTTATGTCCTCCCTGACACACATTTGTAAATATGATAAATAAACCTTTCCTTACATCTTTTTGTAATGATAAATATAATAGTTCCAGCAGCTGTTGCCACATACACAGAAATCTTGTTTCTCACCAAAGTCTTCTCTGTATGCTGTACAGATGGGAACAAAATGGCTTTGCAGTGTTCTTCGAAAGTCAGTACCGCAGAACTATTTTGGCTTTGCAAATCCCTTGTGAGGAACATCCTTCCTGCTGCCACCTCTCCCCGTCATGCAATGGGGGCTTCCCTTGTCTCTGGAAATATAGAACCAGGAGGACTTTTTAGTGAGCCGTTGGCTTCTGAAGTCTCTTAGGATTTTTAGGTCAAGCCAACTGCTTCTGATTTTACGTGGAAAACCTCTGGGCTCACATGCTTGTTGCAGAAGGAGCTAACCAACAGCTCATTTAACAAGTGACTCACTTTACTTTGGGTTCCACTTTCTGATAGATTTCAGGTGCATTGCTGTAGGTTTTTCTGGAAGTGACAAAATTCTGGGTCATTTCCAGGACTGACCTTGTGGCTCCCGCAGACTGAAGGAGTTGAACCCTCTGCTCTTCTTGGGGTGTGGAACACAAACTTCATGGGCCTTGAGAGCTTAGCAGGGAAAGGCCTGCAAAGAGCCAGTTAGGCAACTCATCTCTCTTAGGGATATTGCTAAAATAATGGGTGCTCTGTGCTCTTGCTACTGGTTTTGATGAGGTAATAAGTCACTTTTTTTTTTTTTTTTTTGGGGTATGTGTGACAGAGTGGTCTGCTAGGGAAAATTAACCTAGATGAAAAGTAAGCAAAGAAGCAAATATGGGTTGGGACCTGGTTGGGAAATGTGTGCAGTTGAAAATGGTGTTAGAACCAGCGAAGGTTGGCATGGGAGAGTTACTGTCACTACTTTAACCTCCCCAGCTTTGCCCCATCCATCCCCAGCCCTCTTCCTCATTAACAGCTAGCTAAGTCAAATAATAAACTGGGAGCTTCAAAGTCAGTGCCCTTTATTTAGTATCCTCTTTCATATTTTACAAAGAGACAGTGTTTGAAATGCTAGGGGGAAGAAATGGTAATGTCTGTTGGTATGGCATGTGGTGTTAAATAATGCTTGCCACTTATAAGCCTAAAAGCAATAAGAATCAGTTTGAAATCCTTCCTGCTCCATGCAGAGTTGATAGCAGTAGTGGAGGATCGAGATTTATCCCAGAGATGAATGCTGCAGGGTAGGAGCTGCCTGAAAAACCCCCCAAAGGAACAATAAAATTTGTTAATACTGATGTCGTATCTCTTTTTGGGCTTTCCTTGTGGTTGTTCTGCAGCACTGAAGCTTTCAAATAAGTGAACTTTGTTTCATCCTGAATAGAGCAAAGCAACGGCATCTTGTTCCTTTTCTCTTGCTCTTTTGAGAAAATTAGACAAGAAGCAATTATGTGTCAATTGGCTGCTGCTGAGCTGATGTGTTTCTTCTTAGTTAGATGTCTTGATTAATGGTTTGATCTTGCAATTATTATTCATTATGAAATCTGGGAATTCTGGGTACATCAGGAGCTCAGGGTCAAACCATGTAGCTGTTCAATGCTATATTCTGCACAATGCTCAGAATTAGTAATAAAACACTGGAAAATGTCCTTAACTAAAGAGGAGGGTGCATCTTTGCCCAAGCCCATCCTCCATGGGCTGATGATACTTGGGTCTATACTTGTCTTGAACAAAAAATATTTCAAAATTGTGTGCTTTGAAACGAGCTTGATTTTCTTCTTTATAAATTGGAAAATAAACGTATTGTCTTGTGCTGAAAATCCTAACGACTTGTAAGCCAGCTCTTGTTCCCTTTCTGGATATGGGGAACTGATTGCCCAACACACTGTCTTATTTTACTTGGAAGACTTTTATGTAGCTCTAGACTAAGGGCAGTAATACGTAATCATTTTAAAAACAAGAAAGGGAGTATGTGTGTAGACATTTAAAGCTAGTATACATTTTATTTTGTGGAGCTCCGTTACCTTGCTTTATTAACTAAAGCTTGTACGAAATAAGGAGTTGAAGAAGAAAAAAGTGAAGTTTGGCTTTTTAAGTCTTCCCTGGCTATCCAGTAAAACTCAGTATGA
This sequence comes from Fratercula arctica, assembly GCA_947846985.1. Taxonomy (NCBI): domain Eukaryota; kingdom Metazoa; phylum Chordata; class Aves; order Charadriiformes; family Alcidae; genus Fratercula; species Fratercula arctica. The sequence continues at coordinate 74,481,107 of CANTUZ010000003.1, forward strand.
TCGAGTAATTGAGTGAACGTTGGATTGGAGGGAGCATAGAATCTCTAAGCACTACGTCTACCCATCTACTAAATATCTCCAGGGATGGTGACTCAACCACTTCCCTGGGCAACCTGTTCCAATGCTTAATAACTCTTTCAGTATAAAAATTTTTCCCAATACCCAGTCTAAACCTCCCCTGGCACAAATTGAGTCCGTTTCCTCTTGTCCTGTCACCTGTTCCTTGGGAGAAGACACCACCCCCCACCTCTCTACACCCTCCTTTCAGGTAGTTGTAGAGAGCGATAAGGTCTCCCCTCAGCCTCCTCTTCTCCAGGCTGAACAACCCCAGCTCCCTCAGCCGCTCCTCATAAGACTGATGGAAGCCCCTAGGTACTTATTGCGAATATTTTCCATTTTACCTTAGGTTTTACACTGTGAAATCTAAATACCTGTAGAATTTACTCAGCCTTTCAGTTTACCCATGGATAAGAATTAATGATTACTTGCTTTATACTATTGCAGATGCGTAGTGACAAATACTGCCCTCTCCTGCTCCCCTGGCACAGTAGGTCCAGTTGGTCCTTGCCCAGGAGGGGCAGATGAAGGGGAAGGGGTTTTCTGATGCTTCAGATCTCCCTTTAGGCTGGAAGGTGTGGTGGACCGTTTCTGTTTAGACATTTGCACTCCACTTGGATGAGAGAGAAAACTGCACAAGTGTGAAATGCTCTTATTTGTGTGAAAGCATTAAGTTTTACTTTAAAGCACCTTCTTTTTCCCCAGTTTTTAGCCTCAGGCAGAGCCTGCTGAAGTCAGTGGATAGGCTGCCAGAGGCATCCTTATCTGTAAATCACAATTAGAGTGCTGGAATTTTTGCAAAATAAACTCGGCTATCTAGCTAGCTGAGTATTTACTGATGAATTCTGTTTGTTGTACACTGTGGTTTGAATACTGCAATGAAGTCAACCTAGAGCAAAATAGCTTCCCCCCCCTCCGTGGTATGGATTATGACATCTCCCATATTTTCTCAACCAAAGCACTTCATTTAAAGCAATTATGAATACAGGTTGAAACCGTGACCTTGCCTCTGCTTAGCTGAAGTCTGAATTTGACAAGCAGTGACCAGTAGTTGCTGTATCTGTTTCTTGCTGTTATCCTTAAGTGTTGGCAAAGGCATGCAGGCACTGGAAATAATTCAGCTGATTGAGTATCATGCTGCTTAAGCAGTTTGAAGAATTTGCTTCTATAAATTTCAGTCTGTTCTGGCTCCTGGTTTTATCTCCATCAGATATAAATTATCACGCTGTCAGCCTCTGGATAGCACTGGAATGCTGCTGCACGATTTATTTATTTTATTTTATTACCATAGCAAAGAAATCCCACTTGACTGTTTTTAAAGCCGTGTGTCTCTTCGCAGAGTAAAATCAATCTCTCTTTTAAGAAATGTGTACTTCTCCCTGATGTTGCTGGGATTTCCAGTGGCAGAGCTGTCAGCCTTTGGTGACCTTTGAAGGTCCGAGGAGGAGTTCTTCGGTGCAAAGCTGCCGTTTCCTACCTCTGCAGCTCCCAGCTCCTTTGGTCACGGTGGATTTATTCCTCAGAGGTAGCGAGGGGTGATAGTTATGCTACGTAAATAATAAATTAGATGCAGTGCTTTCCCGCACTCGTAAGTGCCTACAAATCAGTATTTTGGCAAGTGTTCTGAAAGACGAGCTTCCTGTAAGTCACAAACCTGCACTCAGGCTGAAGCCCAGGTCTACCGGTGAATTCACGGGGGGGTGTCCACAATGGTTAATTTAAACCTGGTAAGCCATTTCCCAATACCCATTTCTTAAGGAAGTCAGGGTTTCGATTTTAATTCAATGGAGCATTAGTCCTCTAAATTCCTCTTCAAATCTGGCCGTGTCATGTTAGTTTTGGAAGCTGCTCTTTATTTTTCCAAAGCCATTTCTTAATTCTTAAAGGGATATAAATTCTGTCACTTAAAGTTGGTGCCAAGCATCCTTTTTTTTTTCCTGCATGTGCTTTTCTTATGAGACACTTGTTTGGGGGAAAGGACACACAACTGAAAGTGGAGCTGGAGAGAGCCTGAGTGTGGGCTTTGCATGTGAAACGTGGAACCTCCCAAGGCATCGAAGCTGTTGGTGTTCTGCGTGGAGGTTGCCAGCACGGCTTGCCTGTGGATTAGGCCAGCAGTTCCTTCGTGAGCCCGAGAGCTGTGATTTCTGTGTGTGTGGCTCCACTTCATACAGTCAGATGGGAAATCAGAAGCAAAAGGAGCAGAAAATAAACATGAATATTAACAAAAGGAGAGCAGAGGTGAAAGGCTTGGTGATTGCTGCCTTTCCAGGGGTTGTTATGTATGCACGTTCAGGCTGATTTGCTCTACAAGGGTAAAGACTCTTTTGGTTTCAATTACCGTGCAGTGGCTCAAAGCTTTTCTAATGAGAATTGAAGTCAGAAAATTGTTTTCTTGGTTTCAGTGTAAAACTTTGCATTCAAGACGTATTGCTTTTTTCCTTTTCCCTGCTAAGCATAAGAGCGTTGTTACTTATGGTGCAAACTGCAGCCTTGGGAAGCAAGTGCTGATAAACTGCTCTCAAGCGAAGCCCTCTGGGTGATGCTCAGAGCTGCCAAAGTTGGCTCTCGCAGCAATCGCATCCTGCTCCCAGGCAGACAATTGTGTGCTGCACTGCAGAGGCTTGGAGGACATGATGCACAGAGAGCGAGGAGCTAGGGGAGAGTTAAGTGCATCCCAGAAGTTCCCTTTTCAAGAAAATAAAACCCGCACATCCAGATGTAAAAACACCCCTAGTTATTAAAATTCTTCATACACAAGTCATGTTGAAAACTCACTTAAATTGAAGACTCCCACTTCTTAATGCAGAAAATGCTCTTATCACAGGACTGGTTTCCTTAGGCAGGGTTTACTCTGGTAAGTAGCCATTCTGCACGGGAGTGCCTGACTGTATGCATTACATTGCCTGCTCATCTTGGCACAAAGCTTTTGTTCCTCAGCCTGATGTTCCACCATCGAATCTTTGGATAAGGTCATGGAGCAGATCCTTCTGAAAGATAGGTCAAAATATACTGAAGACAGGGAGGTGGTTAGGGACAGCCAACATGGCTTCACCAAGGGCAAGTCGTCCCTGACTAGTCCAGTGGCCTTGTACAGTGGAGTGACTGCATCAGTGGACAAGGGAAGAGCTACAGATGTCATCTGCTTTGAATTCTGTAGGGCCTTTGACATGGACCCCCACAACATTCTTACCTCTAAATTGGAGAGATATGTATTTGATGGACGGACTGTTAGATGGGTAAGGAATTGGCTGGATGGCTGCATTCAAAGAGTTATAGTCAGTGACTCAATGTCCAAGTGGAAAACAGTAACGAGTGGTGTCCTCCAAGGGTCCGTACTGGGTCCAACACTATTTACTTTGAGTAACCTGATCCAGCAGAAGGTATCCCTTGGCAGGGGGGTTGGACTGGGTGGTCTTTAAAGGTCCCTTCCAACCCAAACCTTTCTGTGATTCTATAACAAACACACTACAGTTTTACAGCACTGGAGTTCATCTGTGGGAGGGACTCCCTATGTGGCCTGCTTGTCCCACTGCACCAACCCAATGCGTGCAGAGGATGGAGCAATCTGGTGGTGGCTGGGTATGGAGAAGGCTGTGTGCTTGCGTGCAGTGTTGTCAGAGATGCCTCTGCTTTACATAAACTTGGAAAAGTATAAAATGGGGAAATAGAAAGATTTTCTGTATTTGGTTTTTTTTTCAGTTCATTATGGACTTTATGCAGCGCGTGAAGGTTTTGCTGCTGGATTGGAAGTTCTCGGTTTAGGTGGCTACAGGTCTAGATGTCAGCTGCGTTTCCCTGTGATACTCCCAATGCCTGACACCTCAGTGGGAACCCAGTGCTTATCTCTCAATACGTGTACGTATACAGAGCAGGAGTGTATGTAACAATTTCTGCAAGATGGTTTCTTAGGCAAAAAAAATCATATGTTTAAGAAAGCTGAACTGCAAAGAAAAATAGAAAATAATAGTAATAATAAAGAAAAAAAAGGAAAGAAGCAGTTCAGACATGTAGGGGATGGAATACCTATAAAGCCAACCACCATAAAAATTAATTTGCTCAGAGCTTTAAATATGAGTCATAGTCACTTTGTAAGCCTGTATTTTAAATTACAGCTTACTGAGCCTGTGCGTGGCCCTGCTACTTCTAAATTAACGTTGTAATGTAGCATGTTTTTATGGGCATACCTCTTGTGAGCCCTCTGTATGATGCTGATTACATTTAGGTAAAGGGGAGCTTATGAACTGGCCTTTTTCAAGGAGGTCTTTGCTGAGGCCAAGGCATACTCATTCTTTCCTGTTGAGGTGGAGTTTGTTTTCCTTGTGCCACGTATTGCTGCTCCAAACATAAAATGCTTGGAGTTACTCAACCCTGCTGAAGAATGAAGTGCAATTAGGTGTTGCTTGAGGCTCAGAACTAAAGAATAGGCTCAGCCCCCTAAAATACAAGTTTTTCTGCAGCATGGCATGGATGATATTCTGGTCTGGGGTTCCTCTTCTGGGATGTTGAATGTCTACGGTTCAGGTGTTTCTGAGCCCGTCCTCCAGGTTTTCTTTGCAGGTCATGGAGAGACATGGATGTTTCCAGTGCATGACTCATTTTACTTATTTTAGACATCTACTCTAGAGATGAATCATTCCCTTAAAGACTCTGTCTGCCTCGTCTGTCCTGTCAAATAACTTGGCTCCCCAGCCCACTGCAGGAGCTTGGTCCCTGGTTGTCCGCACTGCAGGAATGTTTTCTTCATTCACAGCTCTCCCTTGGAGTCAACCAGCTAATTGCCCCTGAAACTAATCGTGGGTGTTCATGAGGGATCATTCACCACCAGAGTCGCTCCATGCCGTCAGCGAGAGGAGCAGTGTGCCAGGTTTGGCCGCCTCCACCCTCAGCAGCCCTCCCACTCATCTCAGCAGGCTTTGCACTTGTTGCGTGTCCCTCATGAGGCCTGCTGGCATGTCCCGTAAAGCCAGTACTTGGGTGGGCTGCAGCACCCTGCTTTCGTTATTTAAGGGGAAAAACCAAAACAACAAGACCACTACAAAATCATTTGCTTAAGGCCACAGGTGCTCCAGAGGGAGCCCAAATAAAATGATGTCCAGGCCTTGTAAATCATTATCTAGGGACAATCTACTCTTGAGCCTTCAGGAATACGATCCAGTAAATATACGTTTGCCTTGTCTGAAATTTTGCAATTGGAATCCCACCCATTGCATTTTAAACTGATAAAACCCCTGCAAAATTTCACCCATGAGCAAGCTCTTTTCTGCTGTACCCTTGCAAAAGGGGTGAGCATGGTGATACACAGAGTACAGCCAGAAGGGTTGGAGGTGAAGATGTGTATGTCATTTGTTTCTATGGCTAGCAAATATTTATGGTTATTGATGGAGTTTATTGCCACAAGTACTTTCCACTCATATTTGGTCCTGCCTCAAACGTAAAAAATTGTTGTTGCACAGTTTAATCAGAGGATTTTATATTTTTCCCTTGATTAAGACATCTGTGTATGTATTGACAAGTGTTTTGTTTCTTTGTTGGAAGCAATAGACTGGTTGGCAGGGCAATGAGATTCCCAAATTTTTATTTATAAACATGGCTAATATGTATCTGTATTTTAATAGGCTGCTAAAAAGGAAGGAGAATGAAAGGAGAGGAAAAAACAGTTACTGAATTAAAAAAGATGGAAGTATGGAAAACATACTAATTCCCTTTCAAATGTAAGCAGAAGGGAAGGGGGGGATTGGGCTGTTTGAATTACTGCAGTGAAACTAGGATTGATCTGGAAAGATTGTAGTCAGTTCTGTGTTCAAGTTTATGCTAGGAAAGCCAGAAATTTTGCAATCCTACGACTTTACACCTGCTGGTTTGTGAGCCCTTTGCATACGTTGATTTAAACCTTATATTATTATTTCAGATTTTTAGGACAAATGATACCATATATATATTACAAATTATTAAGAGATTATCAGATGCTTGTCATAGATGGCTGATGAGGGAGAAAAATCTAGAAAGAAGTGGTCTCCAGAGAAAAGTCACTGAAGATTAATGTCAGACTGGTCTGAAGGAAACATCAGTCCTTATCCTTAAGTGTGAAGTACCTGGAAAAAAAAAATAAATCAGACCTTCACATGCCTCCTAGTTTTCCTAATAAAGCAATGGCATTGCCTTAAGATTTGCTTTGCTCTGTGCTTGTCTCATGCGGTGAAAATTTAGACATCGATCTATATATCCATTACGCTCCTGTGGTAGCTGATGTCAGCGTTTGACCAGTGCAAGTGATGAAGGCTTGCTGAAGACTGATTTTTCTTACAGCGCTAGTTTCAGGTAACGTGTCTGTAAGTGAAACAATGTAAATAGAGGGATACTTCGAGATATTCAGTATGGTATTTTTTAAGTGGCAACTTTCCAGGTACCATCATCTCTTTATATTGTGGAATCAGGATATATAGGTGTTTGGGAAACAGAGTCATGGTGTCTTGTTGGATGAGTCCTTACCATAGGGAGGTGGCACGGTGATGGCAATAGCCACAGATGCAGAACGTCTGAACTGGTTTTCTGGCTCCTCCTGGGCGACCTTGGGGAGGTCTGTCAGAATTTCATATCCAAAGTTGCATAATATGGACCATAATACCTCCTCTGCTCCTCTTGTGTACTTGCTGTAGAAGCCCCCTGTGAAAGGAGCTGCTCCTCAGCCTGTTTTGTACAGCAGCCCCAGGGACCTGCTCTTGGTTCTTTACTCTAGAGGTTTCTGTGGTACAAGCAAGAAAATCCAAATCATGATGCCACAGACAGGTTTGCTTTGAGTAAATAAAATTCCAAAGTCTAGAGGGGAAAAACTCCCTCCAAATAAGGAATATGTGTTTATCAGGAATGAACCTGATTTTCACAAAGCACTTTGTTCACAGGGACTGGATGCATTTTATCTGCAGAGTTTGTTTGAGAAGGCTTACATGGAAACACTATGAAACAGGATTACCTGAAAAACTATAAATGAAGGCTACCGAGGTACCTAGGGAATGGCTCCTTCAGGAGGATATTTTGTGAGTCCTGAACATACCCATTCTGCATCACCGGCATCAGTTGAGTTACCTGCTGGGAGGGTGTACCTGGTCCAAGAGATGTACTGGATTTTCACCCCTGTTCGTCCTCTGTGACTCTGTTGTAATGGAGCTATTGAAGTGTCCCTTAGGGGTGTTCAGTAGGGGTTAGGCACCGACTTCTCTAATGTATTCATTAGTGAATGGAAACGGGCTGCTGCTTAGTAAGGAGCCAGGAACCAAGTGTGATGTTTGAGAAGCTATTCAAAAGCATTGTCGTCAAACAGGAGCTCAGGTCTGATCTCTGTCACAAAAGTAGCATTTATGTAGTGCTCCTAAATTTAAAAAACTATATAAAAGGTCATTGATCTCCTCCTTTTTTGTTTTGTAGCTTTTTTGTTTGGTGGGTTGGGTTTTTTTTTTTGTTTACTTTTCTTTTTAGTGAAACTGCATTATGCAGTCACTGGAGTTTTTATCTTCATTTTCAGGTATTTACTGATACATTTTGTAGTCAGTGGGAAGGCAGTTTGTCATCTTTAAGATTTTAAGAACCTGAGAGTAAGCTGCCGTGGCTCTTGGATATTGCACTCTGCTGAAAAAGAACCTCATTCACGTGGCTAATTATAGGGATTTTTTTTCTTTTTCTTCCCCGTCAACTCTGTGCAGAGGGAATTCTTGCTGAATAGTGCCACAATGGCCACCCTGCAATACCCGTACTTAATGAGCTACTTCTCACACAAATAGATTTCAGAATAACTGGGCACAGATGTTTAGGTGTCTGGTGGTGGGTTGTGGCATTTTTTTGCCTGAAAATGATTGTCAGTCTTCATTTTCATTTCAGCTTTCAAAGCCTGTTGAAACTGCAGCATTCCTGTCATTGCAAACGTTATTCAGCCATGTGAACTGTGACTCATTCTGAAAGATTATAGGCATTTCCCTCCCCGGCGTGCACCTGTCCTCCCGCTGTGAGATGTTTGCAGGTTGCCTTCTGCGCTCAGAGGGTCAGGGGGACGTGGTGCCACAGAGCTCGCTTGCTTCCAGCCCTGTGCTGTGCAGGGTGTAGGAGCCCATGTCTGCTGCAGGCAGCAAGTTTCAGGGTGGGAAATGCTACTTTTGTCTGCTTCTGGGGGGGGGGGAAATCTCAAATGTGCTTTTCAGCATCTATTTACAGTAAAAAAAAAGCAAAACCAAAGAGCAAACCTTAAAAGAACAATAAACCTCTTACAGACCTCCTGGCTCATGTTCACTCCAGACTATGTTTACTTAAAATGCAAAACATATCAGTTCATGGTATCAGCCTAAGGCAAACTCCATCTGGTCTGGTGATCCCCTTTAATCATCTTTCTTTTCTAGTTTTGCCTTCTCTTTTTCTTTCCTGCGTTCCTCTCTGGCGTCAGAGGATCCCCGCTGTCACCATGCCGGCTCTTCTCCTGGTGCCGCAGACCAGTCCTCTCCGGGGGCTCAGCACCTCGCCTCTCTCATCTGCCTCCGTCCTCTGCAGTTAATTGCTATTTCCTATATGTTTTCCGGGGTTGCATTTGAATTAAGGTCCTGTGGGAATCCTGAATGGGGTTTCTGTTTGGTATTTTATTGAATGTCAACATGAACCTGTAGGGAAAAAAAAAAACCCATCCTGTTCATTATGGAAGCTCAGTTAATTGGGGATGATTAAAGGGAAGCTTGATACTACCTGCCCAGCCATAGAAGTGAGCTGTGGTGCCTGAAGATGAAAAGCCATGAGGAATCAATCTTAATTTAGTACAACTTAACACCGTGCTTGTATTTTTATCTACTTGAGGGCAAGAGATAACATGTCTAAACTTCCCAGCGTGACAAAAGTGGGCAGAATTTGGAGAAGGTGGCGCAGATGGGAGCGCAGAGCCCCATTGCTCTGCAAGCACGTGTCTGAAAGACCTTTTCTGTCCCACTCTGTCTACGTGGGAAGTGTTGGTGGAAAAGCTGACAGGATCCCCGAGGTTCGGAGCTGAGGAGCAGGGAGAGCAGAAAGCATCCACCAAAGCTGCTTCCCAGGGGCTATGAAAATGAGGAGCAGTCAGGCTACGGGCAGCCACACTGGTGTTTTTTTCAGGAAAACAAAGAATTGTGGTGTATCTCATCAGGCAAGTGTGGGAGAGGAAGAGGACTTTTCTCAAAGACTGCAAGCAGCTTGCTTTTCTGTTGAATTTAGATTTTAAAAAGGGAAAGAAGTTGTTTGCAGAGGTTTCCTTTGTTGATTAGTGTTTGCAGTCCACTTTATTGTTTCAGCAGACAATCAAGTGGAGATATGCGATAGATATAAAATTAAAATTATTTCACATGTTTTGCTAGAGGATTTAGTTATTCAGATCTTGGTTTTCTTTATGTGTTTCTATAAGCTAGGGCTTACTTGGGTGTCCTAGAATAACTGTGTTGACACATGTATCCTAGATGAAGAGCCCTTTCTTTCTGAATTACCTACATCTGCTTTCAAAGCTGATCATGATAAATCATAGCTAGATGCTCTTTCACCGTAGTTCAAATCCTACTTTATTCTGAAATGACTTTCATGTGTAGACAAGCCCTTAGGAAACACTTTTTGTTTGAAATTAAATCTCCTTAATTTTTTACCCTGTGCATTTTATGCTTGTTCTGAGAAATAAATCCTGTTCGTTTAAGGTGTTTTCTGTTTTGCTTTGCTTTGCAGACTCTAAGATGGCACATTGAACTACAGCCATGGGCAAGTCCAACTCCTTCCCTCAACTACGAGGCCTTGAGGTTCTTGAAGTACATTAGCACTTCTCAGGTAGGTTTTTTCATTTCAGTCTCCATTTAGCAAACAGTTTGCCTGGCACAGGCTGTTCCCTCTCAGTTAAGGAGTTAACCTCACACCAAACTATTTTTGAAACTGCTTTACTTGTAAAGTTGCTTAACCTACCAGTGATGGTCAACATGAATGTAAGGGTTGAAACACGGGGTAGAAGGAATGCATTATTTCCTAGCTTTTTATTTCCAGATGGGTTTGTGTCCTGACAGGAGTACAATATGACTGAAATTCCAGATGTGGTTCCTCTCCCGCTCTCTCTCTCTCTTTCTCACTCTCTCTCAGACACGGAAAAATACAGAGCACTCTGTAGGGAGAGAACTGTGTATTCAACCACTCCACCTCAGTAATAGTGGGATAACCAGGCTCATTTGAGCCAAAAAGCATGCATTTGAGGTCCTGGGTAAAATGACAACAAGGCATCAGTCCCTAACTTGGACAAGTTGTCCCAACGGTACCAATAGAATCCTGATATCTTAAGGACAAAAATGATGACCTGGAAGATTAATGTTTTTATGTGCTTTTTCAAAGGTGACATTTCTAAATCCAGATTGCGTTAACAGATACTTCCAGGGTTCAGCATATATAGAAATTGGGCCGTCATGACCTAATGGAGGCATCACTTCTGCACAACAGCATTTACACATGCATTTCCTCTAATAAAAAATGGAAAAGGTGTCAGATGCCCACAGTTCCAACAGGGTGGCTGCTTTTGGTACCGAGATCTATCAGCAATTGACCCCTGAATACATATTTAACTGCACCGTCGCTTACATTGGAGAACAGCATAAAGCCTCAGGTGCTAATGTCACTGAGACGTCATTCTCATAGAAAATTCTTTGTTAATACAATGCTTTCAAGGCTGAGACAAGATTCATTTGAAACCTGTCTAAAAATATGTTGCTGCGCTGATGGTGTGGTAACTGGGAGGGTAGCAAAGTGTTAACTTATCCTCCAGTTTGTGGGTCCCCCTGGCTAAATGCTCAAGAAAATGACATCTCTGCCGCTACTCATGCCAGCACCGAGAGGGCAGGAGGCAAGATGATGCATGTGGAGACAGCAAGAGATGTGTGTAGAGCTGCTTGTTTTGTTGTACAGAAGTTTAAGCTGCGGCAGGCATATTAAGCTGAAAGCAACCTTCATCTCCGTGACTTAATAAACAGTGGCAGATGCTGCTAAACTCCACTAGTTGGGTCAAAGCCTACAAGGACATCAATTAGCAGAGAGTTTATTGCTTCTGACATACTAATCGAGAAGTTTCGTTCCCAGAGTAACTGACCCTGGTGGGGGGGACAAGCATAAGCAAAAACAAAAAAAATGAGAGAAATCCCTGTTCCTGACCGGGTAGATGTTATAGGATTAATAACTGACAGAGTAACACCATGACTGGTATGAGCCCTTCTGGAAATGGGATCCTGCTTACGTAGATGAGCTTGGGATCCCATTTTCCTTGTTTGCTGAGCAAGTGTCTACTAATTACTGTGCCTGAGTTCAGCTCCTTACCATTAGCATAGAATGGCTCAAACTGCTGGAGGGGGAAGATGCCATGTTAGCAGGGTCGAGGAATGGCCAGAAAAAGCTGTTTCTATGCTGGTTTCTAATGATCAGATGAACCATCTTACACGTGCTGTTGTTTGTGTGACACTAGTGAGAAGCCCAGAACAGGACGTGAACTCAGTGCATCAGGGTCTGTAAATCACACAACAGATTGGGGGTGGTGCTAAAGGCAGAGTTCAGGGTTTTTTTTTTATTTTTGATAGAAGAGCTATTAAGTTGCAAGAGCTATTAAAATTGCTCCAAATTCTGAGTGTTGTAATTGCTCATAATGCCGTGAGTCGATTAAGTGGCAGCATTGCAGAATCTTAGTTTTCTGTAGAGAGCACATTATTCTTCTGTGTCTTAAAATTAGTACTTGTTATTGCAATGCCATTTATTCCTTGATTGTTATGTGACTGAAGGGAAATGGGTAGTGGGGTGCAGTGCAAATCATTGCTTAAAACTTTGTGAATCTTGAGAGCAGTGTGAAGAGATGCTATGTTAGCTTTTATGAATTTTCCGTGGGAATTATGAGCTGAGCAGGAGCAAGGAGGTGGCGAGGCAGCATGCAGCTCTTTGGATATAATGCTCCAATCTTTCAGAGCTTAAGGTTCGTAAAGAATGAGAATTTTATTTACTTATTGTAAGGCACATGGTGGAGAGTGCCTGCTACAAAGGCTGGGTTCTTTTTTTTTACTCTCACACGTGTGTAAAATTGTTCAATTTCTGTGGTTCTAGGTGAGGCCAGACCCGTGCTTTTTAGTTTGGCTAAAATCGAGAGCTGAGCCTGGGCACTCTGCTGTGGAAGAACAAGATGAGAACAGTCAGTTTAGGACTGATGTTTAAACTGGCTTTGTCTCTACTGCTGTTCTTTCCACCTTTTTTACTGTTGGCTGTCCCTGCAGACAGGGCTGGTACTGGGCCCAAAGAACAACTTTTTGTCATGACGGCTCAGCTGGGTTTCTGCAGCTCTTCTCAGTCTTTGCTTTCCTATCTGCTTGTTAGCAGCCTGTGCCCCGCAACCCCTGAATTTGATGGCTGGGCTGCCTGTGGATTGAAAAGCCCTTCCACAACCAACTGCAAGCTGTTGCTGGTGCAGTGTGGCACAGCCTCTCTTGGGCAGAACTAGCCACAGCTTTGGTGCTTGGACATGGACCTGTTGGAATGGGTCTAGTGGAGCGCCATGAAGATGATCAGAGGGCTGGAGCACCTCTCCTATGAGGACAAGCTGAGAGAGTTGGCGTTGTTCAGCCTGGAGAAGAGAAGGCTCCAGTGAGACCTTACAGCAGCCTTCCAGTACCTGAAGGGGGCCTACAGGAAGGATGGGGAGGGACTCTTTATCAGGGAGTGTAATGATAGGACACGGGTAACAGTTTCAAACTGAGGCAGGGTAGATATATTAGATATCCGGAAGAAATTCTTTACTGTGAAGGTGGTGAGGCACTGGAACAGGTTGCCGAGGGAGGTTGTGGATGCCCCATTCCTGGAAGTGTTCAAGGCCAGGATGGATGGGGCTTTGAGCAGCCTGGTCTAGTGGGAGGTGTCCCTGCCCATGGCAGGGGGGTTGGAACTAGGTGATCTTTAAGGTCCCTTCCAACCCAACACATTCTATGATTCTATGCTTATTTCTGCTTCCCGTTACCTCCTTACCACTGCTACGGCAACAGCCGTACAAACTGCACTGGCTTTCCATCGCCTGCTGTGCCCTGGGTCCCAGATGCTGGAAGGGCTGGAGCACCACCCAGCTCCATGCCTGCCTTTTCCAGAGCGGATCTGGAGGAAGAGGATGGTGCTGAATGGTGTGTCAGAGCCTGGGGACAAAGCACTGGCCCGAGCTGCCAGGGGGACAGGCAGAGCGGGTGCTGCAGGCAGGGGCTCCTCCGTAGGGTGACACTCACAGGGACATACCTCCGTTGGCTCCGTCACCGCTGTGCTTCAGCTGTTGTAGGCTGCTGCTCAGCTGCTGGCAAAGCTAAATTCACCTCTCGGTTAAGTGATTTTTTGGCACTTCCAGGTTTCTGATGAATCCAGCACGTTTTAGCCCTTGCTTTCTTGGTCTTTACGAGGACTTTGACTTGCAGCGTTCCTCCCTGCAGGGTCTCTATCTCTTCTCCTTTTGCGGTGTTTTTATCCTGGCTTTAGGCTCTAGATGTCTAAGCCAGAACAGCACAGACACACGTGCTATGATTCCTTTGTTTAGTTAAGCACTTGCTTAAATCCCTTTGTTGTTAGAAAGGGGATGTGTTGGGGTAATGATTAAATCCCTTCTGGAACCGAGATCCAGGACACTCTAGGCAAGGTATACAGTACAGTCTTGAATGATGACATGATTTTAACATTATTCAGGATGCAGAATCCACTCCAAGGTTTGAAAAGAAAAATAAAAAATAAACATTTTAATGCTGAAATGACTTGTTCTCAGGAAAATTGATTTTGGGGTATAGTACTAATGCTTAATTATTTGCTTTTCAAGCTGCATTGTTCTCTGGGGGATTATTAAGCCTTAAACTTCACCAAGTAGAACAGACGAACAAAGAAAAAAAAAATCATCAAATCTCCATAGCTGTGTATCAGATTGACAATCAGATTTAAATGAAACCAATTAACATTTTTCTACTTTCCATTCTTTCCCCAGAAGGCAAACTAAAAACAGATTAAAAGTTATGTCTTAAAATGAAACATCCTTTGATTTCAACAGATTTCGTGTGAACACATGAACCTGAGCAGCCTGAAAGGGTACTCTGAAACCACAAAGAAGCCCTGGTCGATCTGTCTTGACGAGCGGTTCAGCCTCATTCATCAAATCAGAAGCAAGCAATGCCGTCTCTATTCCCTTGGGTAAGCGCTCTTTAAAAGACAGCAAATTGTTTCACCACAGCTAGCTTCAAAAAGCCCTATAAATGCCACACAGGCTGCAACAAGGTTGTCTTTTAAAACACAGACTTTGGTTGGGTGTTTTTGTTACATGGTGATGTGCTTCTGTAAACTCGATGTTTTTAGGGAAAAACCTTTCACAATAAGGGTCTTTGTTTTCCTTCGCTTTGCTAGTATCAGTATGAAAACAAATTGCTTAATGGTGAGTAGTAGTTCACATAGAGGAAGATGGAAATTAATGAGATAAACTGAGAGGCCTACAGCATCTTCCCTGAGCAGAAATGACGTGCGTAATTGCCAGCTACTCCAGCAGCATTACTTACAAAACTTCATTAACTACCCCTGGGACAAAATAGTACATTTCCATGTGAGAGTGTGTTTGCTAAGCACTTCAGGGGTGACATGTGGCAAAGGGATAATATTAAAGGCAGTTGCAGCTTTATTTTAAACTGTTTGTAGTGTTTGTGATGTTTACAGCGCTTGAGATTGAAATTTTCACTCTCCACGGAACAAGTGCTTTCACAGGTAGTAAAGCCGCAAGCCTGTTTCCCTGCTAATAAAACACTCTGCTTCCCAGGGGGACGAGGGAGGTCAGTCCTCGGAGTTTGTCAGGCCCCTGGCCTTTTGCATTACCCATCCGCGCACAGGTGCATTAGGAGAACGATGGCTGGGATGCGGAGCTCGTTTCACACAGACCACCACGTGGCTGCAGGCTAATAAAACTGTCTTTGCTGTCCTGGGAGCCAGCTTTAGGTTAGAGGTGTACTGAAAGGTTTCATCTCCTTTGAACCAGCGTGGTTTATTTCTGTGATTTTGCTGCGGTGGGCTGACAAATGGTGGACAGCAAGGAACTGTGCCTGGGTGGCATTTCTCAGTGATTAGCCCATGGCAGTTAACACCAGCAGTTAACGTCAAGTGGATGCAGAGTGCACTGCAGTCAAAGGGAGTGTTTTCTGTTAATTTGGGTGGGCTTATATTTGGATCAAGCTTATATTGAGCTGTAGAGATCAAACTCCTCAGAGGGTGAGGGGCTCTTAGGTTTTGTTCAGTTGTATTGCTCTGTGGCAGAAGAACAGTAACACGCCCCTTAGAGACAAATCACACGCAGAGAGCAAACTCCTTTCGACTACTGTTGCTTCTTATTTTCTTAATGCTCTTTACACTCTATTTCAAATTATACTTACCTCGTTTTAATGCAAAATATAGATTTACATGGGTTTTTTTACTCAGTTTTTCATGTTCCTATGTAAGTTAGGAGAGATGCTGTGTTATGCCATGTTCAGGTCCAGACTCCACTTGCTTGACTGTAGTACTGGCTTGTTGCCTGAGGCTTCTTCTAGTAGTCAGTAAGGAGGGGTAGGCACGTTCAGGTGGAAAATCAGCTAAGCTAAATAACATTCTGGAGGGGTAGGTATTGCTTTCCCTTGATTATAGCGGAAGTCTGGGATAACGCGGCTGCTGACTGTACATGTCTTGGCAAAGCACTCAAAGTTCAGTGGAATTAATCTAGACATTGCCGTTCAAGTTACGTGATCATTAATGTTAGACCTGGTCTCTTGTATTAATGTCCCCCTTCCCTTTTGCTATGGGCCAAGTGTGGGTTGAGAATGGTATTTTTGTTGAGTTGGCCAGTAGACACAATGCAGAGTTGATTTCATCAGTGCTAGGAAATGCAGATTTGTCAGAAAGCTGACCAGCACAAAGATAACTTGCTAATGGTTTTGAACGAATCTGAGCTAGTGCGTGCATACCAGTGCTTTATGCGTGGTGCTGTTTGGGGTAGGGTACAGGGAGCCTGAATGCCAGATTTTCTGTACTCACGGAACAGTAGGGCTTAGCAGAGATTGAAATTGATGTTGGCTCACCCATCAGTCATCAGATACACGTGTGCAGTAAATACCCAACCATCACATGAAACAGCTAAAAAATAAAAGGGAAATATTTGAGGTTAAGGAGGAGCAGTCTTCAGTCTTCCAGTTTACTTCTGCAGCCTTTGGAGCTCATTACTACATAACCCTTCTCTCGGACCCGCTTCCTTTAGCTTATGGCAGGCAGAAAAGTAATTTTGTTCTGAGTAAGACAAAAATCCCCTTTAAACATTTTTGTTGTCTCATACAGTTCATAAAGAGCAAAGGGGGAGCAGCTGCTCCCAGTGAAGAACATTCTCTGTGGAGAGGATGGATGGACGACAAATGTGAAAGTTCAGTGCGAGCATTACTGGGAATCCTGAATTAAATCCATATATCATTAAAAACAGAACAGAACATGCTGCATAGGCTTTGCCTTCTTGAACTCTGTAGACGAGGTTACTTGCAAAAGGGAGCAAGCAGTGCCTGAAATGTCTGGAGATCTTTTTAGAGTAGTATTAGTTGCTTTCCCTACTGGGAGGCAGTGATGTTGTTGCTGCCTCTGGGACGGGATTTCCCAGTATGATACATAATTGCAATATGCATTAGTGAGCTTCAGTTATTAGTGCTAAATCTGCTTAGATTAAGCTAAATCTGTTACAAACACCACAGGCAGGCACTCAAGCCCGGATAATATAAGTGAATGGGATTTCAGAAATTTACCAGTTGAGGTTTAAAGAGTCTCACTGCAATACTGGATAAAAGCCCTTTCAGGTGGGTCTTAGTGTAGGAGCTTTAGGATCCAGGCAGGGGATGCTTCTTTTTCCCCCAGGCTGCATCCTTTGAGAGCTCGGTTATCTTTCTCAAAGAAAGAAAGGGAGGAAGGGGCACACAGAAAGGGAAAGCTGGACCTTAACACGCATGTTTTTACAGCTCTGTCCTGTGGTCCCTGTGGGAGCTGTAGTACCTGGGGTTGCCAGGCTGGATTAGCTACAGGTGTCCGATAGGGCTGCGCTGGAGGAGACAAAGCAGCTTTTTGTGCTCCAGCGTGAGGTGGAGGCCGATGCGATGTTCCCTTCAGTGCAAGCTGCCGCCCCATGTTTGTTCTCTGTGTACTGTGACCCTCTGGGAACTCCAGGAGCAGGGGACAGCCAAGGGACGCAGCTCCCTGCTGCGCTGCGCTCTGTCCTGGGTCAGCGTCCCTG
Organism: Fratercula arctica; assembly: GCA_947846985.1. Lineage (NCBI taxonomy): Eukaryota > Metazoa > Chordata > Aves > Charadriiformes > Alcidae > Fratercula > Fratercula arctica. The sequence goes on from CANTUZ010000003.1 coordinate 74,498,460, forward strand.
CCCTGCTGCCGGCGGGGAGCAGCGCCAGCGAGACCTTCCCTTCCACTCCCACCGTGCAGGCAAGGAGAGACCCTCTGGAGGCAGGGTCTCGCTCCTGCTGATTTGGAAAAACCCACCTCTGCCCCCACTGCAGGGGCCTGCCTGCAACTGCCGACTCTGTGACTGAGCTCTCTTCTCCTTCGCAGCAAAAATAGGTCGGGCTCTTTAGCATTTTTTTTTTTGCTGTTGCAGCAGCTGCTCTCTCCCGATGGTGGGGAAGGGCCTCTCTAGTCTTGTGTGGCCTCCACACCTTTCTTTTAAAATCATGGTCCCTTTTCAAGTAACACAGAATCTTTCTTAGGAGGCCTCATTTTTTCACCTTTTTCATGCTGTGTTATCCCTTAGTGTGATCACATGAGCCAGGAATCTTTGAAACTAATTCTTTTGGAGATGACTATGGCAGGGGGGTTGGAACTAGATGATCTTTAAGGTCCCTTCCAACTCAAACCATTCCATGATTCTATGATTCTATGACCTTATTTTCTCTCCTAAATATTTGTTGTTGGTTAGATCTCTCTTCAGGCATAAATTTGAGCTGTTAGCCAGAGTGCCAGAAGATATATCAGCACCTTCTTCACCCTCATCTATGATTTTTTTTCTGTTTTGCACCACTGTGAACCTCCCTTTGCAGTCCATGTGGGTAGCAATCTGTTTGGAGGCAGTCTGAGGTTTGTCTACATCAAAAGCATCTGGCCCTGTGTGTTGTACCAGCTGTGGCTGTTAGAAGTGTGTCACGGACGCATGTGTCCGTCGGTCACTGGTAGGCTCATCACTCTAATGCTGTAACTGTCCCCAACAATTCACATGTTGTTCAGTTTTAGCCAGCTTCTCATTCCTAAGGGATTACACTGGTCTTTGTTCATCAGCGTCCCTTCTGTAGAAAGCCACATGCAAACAAATATGTCGATTCACTTGGTTAACTTCTGAACTTTTTTGCTAATGTGTGTTGAATGTATTAAAAGAAAACTCCTCTCTTTTCCTCCTACACGGCTGTACGGGCTGGAATCCTGTGAAATAGAGTTGTTCTTAAAAGCACGCTGGGCTCTTTTTGCAAACCCTGTCTCCTCCTGCTTTCCCAAGACGCTGGAAGGGGAAGATGGTTGAGGAGAAGACCTAACAGGGCATTGTTAGACTGTGGTTAGCCAGTATTACAGCAAGCGTCATACCGTATTGGTAACTTCCAAAACATACACTCTGCCAAACAGTGTTTCACGAGCTGGATTAATTTTAGTTTACCAGTATGTCATCTATGTAAAACATTTAGTGTTGGCTTAACGTGATACCGTAGTATAGCATGACTTAAAATGTATCGCGTTTTGCGTATTGATCCAAATAGCCAGAATTATTTGAGACTCATACCATTTCTAAGGGTAATTGTGGCGTAGTGTAGCAGGTGCTGTGACAGTACAGCTGAGAGTGCTGCCCTGTAATGGTTTGGGTGTGACAGATAAATGCCATGCTGTGTTAGTACACAGTGAATATTCTCAATTAGTACAACTGGTTGAAGTGCTGATTTAAAAAACTTGATTCTTTTCCCAGTGCTACGCGTGTGTATATCCGACAGCATAATTTTGATTAAGTTTAATGTTTAGTGCATGATTTGAACCACATTTGAAATAAGCTTGGAGAAGCAGGAATGCAGAGGATATCCTATTTTATGCAGTAGGGAAGGCCTGCGATCCAGACGTGATTGCAATGGTAAATACCAGAATTTTTTAGTTTTAATGTACCCTGTGTGAACCAATGGGCTGTAGGAGGTGGGAATACGGCACAGCCTTGTAAAGTACATCTTCTCCTTGCAGAGACAGGGACTGAGACAACACTGCTATTGGGGCGATTAATTTTTCTGCTTTGGGGTCTTTGCCAAATTAGCAGCAATCTTTCCCTTAAGTCGTGTAAAAACTCTCCCACTGTTGTGAAGGAGTTATTTTTAAATTTGCTTTTTTATCTGTGTCTTCCTGTGCACTGAGAAAGAGAGACATTTGGTTCTTGTGTCTTGTCCTTGTTGGTGGCCGTTATGGCTCATCTCTGTAACACCAGATTATAGACACGGTGGGAAATATGCGTGATTTTTATAAAACAGTATTGTATGCTGTATGCAAATACATTTTAAATGTATTTGCTCTTCTTCTTATGGCTCAGTTATTGGAAGTTTCTGCAGTGGGACTAAGGAATGTACTATAATCTTGTAAAGAAAAATCAAATTGAAAATAGAGGAATATATATAAATACAAAATATAAATAGAGGAATAATGGCAGTACAAAGGCTCTAATGTTTTATTTACTTTCTTATAAATGACGTTGACTTCTGAATTAAGGAAAAGTTCTTTGGGAAGGTTATCAGCCTGGGTAAAAGTTTAGTTCTTGCCCTGAAAGGAGCCCTTCATTCTAATTGTATGTGTACATTCTAATGTACTGCATTAAGCTTGAATTTTCTGGTGAACTCCAGTAGTTTCATTCTATAAATGAAAAATTTCATTAAAAGTTTATGAAGGTCAATTATGAATGTGGCATTGGGAAAAAAACACATGTTCCTTTAAATTTATCTAACTACTTATTCCAAATCTTCAGCAGATATTATTGTGGACCCTTAGCTTTATTTCCGGTTATCTCATCAGAATTAGGGTTAGACTGTGCTCAGTGCTGTGGATATACACCCAGAAGGAGCACAACAGCTCCACCACTTTGCTTCGGAAGCAAATAGGTTGGACTTTACCTTCTTTTACTCTGAATCCTCAGAATGTCCTACACACTAAAAGTTCTTTTTTTAGCGTTAGTGGTTACATCTTTTTTGTTTTGTAGGCTAGGCAACGATGACAACCAGTTTGAGATCAGCATGGCCAACAGTGGATGTGAGGTGCATCGCTTTGACCCCAGCATCAAGTCAGCACACATTCATGAGGGTCAGCACCTCTGGTATCATCGCCTGTCCATTGACTGGAGGGATCCCAATCCAGCCATTGCTCCTCATAAACTTCACAGCAACACAAAGAAGCTGGGCACAATATTGAATGAATTTGGACATCAGAAGGTAAGGACTCTGGTGTCAGGTTTCTGACTGCAGGATTAGGTGTTGGGAAAACTGCAGAACTTCCTCTGTGGTGTCTCAGGATCTCGGGCACTTTCGAAGGTTATCTCCTGACAATTGGTCTTTTTTCAGAAATGCTTGTAATGTATTTCCTGTAGGGGTGCCTTGTCTGTCTTGATTTTCTGTGTGCTGATAACAGCCGCTTTGATTTTAAATCACTAGCCGTATACTAAATACTGTCCTCCTCCTCCCTTCCTTTTCCCTTCAACTAGTTGGTGACTAGTTGAGAGCTAGTATTTTCAGTCCTGTGGAAGTTCTGGTCATTGCCCTTGTATGAGCACTAAAGTACTCCAGCAGCCAAGTTTATAAAGAGAAAAAAGTATTTGCGACAATAATTAGAAGAGAAGAGGTAGTGGATGGGTTGTTTACATTTTCAAGGTCACTGGTCCTAATTACAGTCATCAACAACAAAAACATCCTGTTTTGAAATTGGCAGCATTCTGTGTTTTTTTTAACATTTCTCAGTTTGTTTTTAAGGAACTGTAAAGACATCAGAAATCTTCAAGTCTCAAATAACTGTTGCTAAAATACATTTGAGGCAGTTCCTTAGGTTGCTTTCAAGAGAGTTTTTCCCTCAGAGGATGTACAAGCCTGAATTCAAATGCTAATATACTTCATTGCCTGCAGCTACTTCTGCTTGTCTTTGTTTTTCAAGAAATAGGCAGCCTGAGCTAAGGAGGAGCTTTTCTGTAAGATTTACAAAGCAAGCAGTGCAACGTCTCTTTGGTTTGTTACTATAAAATGCAAGATGTCCTTTTCAGTTCATTTCTTGCTTTTCTTTAGTATTTTCGTTTGGTTTAGCTCTACTGATTGGACCATTTTGAAGATAAGAGCAGAAAAAAGAAGCTTTTTCCTACTTGTTAGTCATACTGTAACTATTCTATACTGGGCCGTGCATTAGTGAAACATCTGGGGAGAGAGATGGCTTTCCTTTGATGTGTTCCTTACATTGATTGTTTTGATTTTAGAAGAATTGATCACAGAGCAAATGATTAATGACCTGATCCAGAAAAAGCGTATGGGTCTTGTGATATACCAGACCCGCTGAGAACAGTCAGTTCTCAGGTTATCATGTAATATGGAGTGATTGTGAGACCTTCTGTGAATGAGAAGGGTGTAGCTATGAATTTTGAGTATTTAATTATCGGGGGAAAAGTTACCTGACGTGAAAGCTGCAGCTGGAGGGCAGCCAAGGAACATAATGCACATGTAACGCATACCATCAGGCTGTCCTCTAGCCGTGTACACATGGCATAGGATTTGGTTAAGTGTGTTGGGGCATTGTGAACAGTGTATACAGCCTCTTGCTCTGTTAGCATTTGGGTAGCTCCCCTGTAGCATTAGTGGTCAGGAGCTGACTTTCTCCCAGTGAGGATAAAGCTGTTATACGCTCTGCAATCTTCTGTTTCTTCCTACTTGTGAAATACCTGAACGGGCTGCTGGAGCCAGGACAGCTGACTCTCCTCACATAGTTCTTTTTATTTTTTCTTTAATTTGGACAGCAGCCTGAGAGGTTGTATATTGCATAAAGACACCGATAAGCTCCAATTTATGAAGAGAACATCAGAGTAAATACTGTGACATTCAGGTTTTCATTCTTCCGGTGAATGTGAGTGGAATGTTCCCTTGACTGAATAAATAAGTTAATTCAAAACAGTTTCACAGAATATTTTCCAAAGCACTTTTTTCAATTAGAAAGTTAAAACACGCTCTTCGTCCCATTCTTTTTAATTTTAAAAATCCTTCCGCCTACCCTCCAAGTCATTCCGTTCCCACTTCAAGGCAGGAATTCCAGGCAGCTGCATTTGAAGTTAATGCCTCATGTTCTCCTTGCTTTTATTCTTTAAGATTTGGGACTTGATCCAAGACCCTCCAAGTGACTGAAGCTATTTCCACTGACGTCAGAGACTTTGGCTGGGGCTGATGAAGAGAGGACAGACGAGGCCTACTGGAGTTCTTGCTGTTGTAGCCTTGAGAAGAAAACATGTTAATTTGGGGTTTTTTTTTTGTGTGCAAGGGAATCAAAGAATTTGCATGGGCTCATTTATACTCTGGCTTGGATGAGAGTGCACCTGCTGTTCTGCAGTCAGTAGCAGGACCTCATCCACAGAAAGGGAAACCCATCCTGATATTACGTCAAGAAATACAAACAGATTTTTGGTGTTAGAATGGATTTGAGGAAAGATTAAAAGAACTTGATCTTTCTAATCAGCTATGTGTCGTACTCTCGGGGGAGTGTAAATAGCCTGGAGGTAGAGGACTTATCTAGTACTATATTAGGATGAGACTGACACAGGAAACGTAGTCAGAGTATTTTGGGGAACGGTTAGAGTGTGAAATCTTTTAAGCCCTGGAATAATCTCCAAAGGATGTCATGAGAGTCCTATTTCCTGGTACACAAATCTAAACTGAAAATTTAGTGGTGTATCTTCTGACAAGAACAGTATTTTATTGGCCACAGGAAAGGATAAAGATGTAAAAATTGATCTTGCTCATCCTCCTTCCCCCCCCTCCCAATTTTTTTGCTGAACATGCACACTCTGTAGTCCACTGACGATGAACAGTGGAAAAAAGGGAGAAAGCCACTGAACGCACAAGATTTTCTTTCTTATTGCAGTGGAGTTCAGCTTTGTGAAAGCTTTCCCTTTCATATTGTCTAAATACCTACTGGGGTGAGGATGCTACAATGCTGGTGTATCCCATGGATTAGTGATAGCTGGATGAGCAACTTCCTTCATATAGAGCCGCTGGATAATTCAAGTCAGAAGGGATCTTGAGAGGCCTGTAGTTCAATCCCCTGCTCAAAGCAAGGCCAGCTGTGAAGTCAGACCAGGTTGTTCAAAGCTTTATCCACTCTGGTCTTAAAAAACATTGAGTTTTCTCCAAAGTGGAGACTGCACAGCTTCTCTGGGCCAGCTGTTGTCCTACTTGACTGTCCTCATCATGAAAAAGTTTCTCCTTATATCCAGTCTGAAAGCCCCCAGTTTCAATTTATGGCTGTTGTCTCTTGCGCTACTTCTATGCACTGCTGAAGAGCATGTCTCTGCTGTCTTGATGACCTCTTTATAGGCTCTACAGGCTGATGTTAGTGTCGTTCCCCCCCGCCCCCCGCCCCCAAAGCCATCTCCTGCCTAGGTTGAACAAGCCTCATTCCCCCAGACTCTCGTTGCAGGGCAAGTGTTCCAGTCCCCAGCCATCTTGATGGCTCCCATCTGAACTGACCACAGTTTACATTGTCGCTCTTGTGTTGTGGGGACCAAAAATGGATGTAGTATCTAGATGCACTCTCACAAGCACTGAGTACAGCATATCACATCCTTTGGTCTATGGGCCATGCTCCTGCTAATGCATCCTGGGATGCTGTTGGCCTTCTTTGCACCATGACCCCCAGGACTTGTCTCCCCAGCCAGGCCGGCAGTCCCCAGCTTGTATCATTGCAGGGCGTCCTTCCTCTCCAGGTGCAGGACTCGGCGTTTGTCCTTGTGGAATTTCATCAGGTTCCTGTCAGCCCATCCCTCCAGCCTGTCTGGGTCCCTCTGGATGGCAGCTCTGCATGATCTAACACCTCCTCTAGAAAAATGATAATGAAGTTAAACAGGACAAGTCCTAGTATAGACCCTGTGGCACGCTACTTGTAACTGACCTCTAGGTAGAGTATGGCCTATTAACCACTGCCCTCTGAGCCCAGCCATCCAGCTGGTTTCTTAATTATGTGGTTGTCTGTTCATCCAGACTGTAATGTCCTGGCTTGGAAACAAGACTACTGTGGGAGACAGTGTCAAATATATATCCCAGTGCTCTTCTAGACTAGTCACAGCTGGGGGATCATCCATCTGAATTTCAGTTACAAGGGTGCCAATTCAGCTATCTAAATAAACCATTCACCTAGTCACAGCATAGATTCGCATTGTATATGGCGTTAGCGTCCTCCTCGGAAGGCTGCTGTGTTCCATGTAGCCCAGATTTTAGTAAAACTATAATAGGAAGACCATATTGAAATGCGAGCTCCCTCCCCGCACTGCAACGTTGTCCCCGCTGCAAAAAGTCCTAACCCTTAACCAGAAATTTAAAACAAGCTGTTACGTGTATTCTGTATTCCAAAGGTTATGCTATAAAGCAAAATCTAAAACCTTTGACAAGAAAGGCCCTGAGCAGCAGAAGCAAGAATTCATTCTGTCCTGAATGGGCATGCAGACTCTTACTTCAGTAGTAGTTTTCTTCTTTCTGGAGCTCTGTAGGACAAATCTCACGTGATGCCATCAGTAAGCGCTATGAATTTGCATTCCTTGGCAGTATAGCTCAGCAGTGGATGAGATGGTTTCTTGGAAAACAAATTAAGCCAGAAAGGAGAATCTGAGAATGCAAAGTAGAACCTTCATTTAATCAGGAAGTGCTCATAGGTGTAACTTTCATGGACCAGCAGATTGCATTCAACTCCTGCCATTCAAGTCATCTTGAACAAATTGTGTAAGAGACCAAACTGTGTCATTGTTTATTATGAAAAGAAACACAAAGCAATCTTTTAAGTCCTGATTTTGATTTGAAGGCTTTAATTTACACTGTCTCTTCATGAAGAATTTGTTCTGTGACAACCTGGCTAACAGGTATCTGCTTCATTTTATTGAACAGGCTCAGATCTAGGCTTTCAAAAGGAAAAACCTCCTACCTTTCACCTGTTATTTAATACTCAACACAACTTCAAAACACTACACCCTGAAGCCATTTTGATTAATAACCTTATCTCCTCCTAGGCAAGTAATTTATCACTTGCCCCTCTCCTAAAGCAGGTACTATAGAGTCTATTTCATGCTGCACTTTCAGTTTTGTGAAGACTGGTGTGAAAGAGCATAGATTAAAAAAAATCAATTTACCATTTTGGTTTAAAATCATCTCTGTTGGCAGTACACAAATAAATATACAATAAAAGCCCCAGGAAAACTGTGTAACAACTTAGTCGTGCATGGAGATTTGATTAACAAAACAAAAAACCAACTCTCCAGGTTAGGAAAAGTCCATGTTCAAGTTTTGGAGCAAGCAAATCCATACTTACTCTTCACTACACGCACCTCAGGACTGCAGGGGCCAGAATAGTCTTTTGAATTCTTGACCCTGCCTAGACAAAATTGTTTAACTTTGAGTATCCCTTGCAAGGGTAGACTTAGGTATTACACAGGGAGCCTGGGGGTTAGTCAGTGAGAGTTACATTCACTAAGGGGCTACCATGCCCAAGTTCAATGTGTCATGCCACCAGTGTTTAAACTCAGCTCAGCTGCCATCTTAACTCACAGAATGTCCTCATTACTGGTTGATGAGCACCTGCAGACTGGTCTATGTCATGATGTGGAAGCCTGAGCTTGGGATGAGAAGCCAGGAGCTCAGAAGTCCAGGAGCTCTTGTGGGGAGGTGAGTCCTTGCCACTGGTGCTGCTGCAGCTGGAGAGCAGCCTCCTTCACCTTGCTGGAGCAGGAGGCACAAGTTCAGGTCTGCACTCTGCTCCATTTGGCTTAGTGTCAGAAAAGCCAAGTGAGACGAGATCTCTTGAATTGCTGCATCGTACAAATCCTTAAGTAAATGTTTGGAGTTCTGTCTTGAAAGGGCTTACTTTTTTTCTTTGTTTTATTATGCTTATTTGGGACTTTTCCAGATTCTCAGTTCTAAAAAGGAAAAAACCCACCCTTCATCTGATTTTTAGCGTCATTATTTTCACATCTAAGTTTTCTTGTGCAATCAGTGGTCTGTAGGCTTAAGTGGCCCTTTTTCTGCAGCTGTTATTTACCATCCAGACGTATTTGTGAATAACAGCCGTTGCTTTGGTAGGATCATCATACCGGCCTCTCTAAGTCTCCTCCGACATGAGAGATCCTGTATTTCCCATAACATCTTATTACTGTCTCGCTGCCCCTCCTGCAGCTGGAGCATCAGCAATCAGTACTATTCAGGAGTCCCGATGAGGGCTCAGGCTGGAATCGCCCTATTCTTCTTCTCCCCCTGGAAATGTCTGCACTGCTACCGCTTGCCATCTCGTTTGCTTTTATGCGGACACATCAGACTGACTGTTTGTTATATCAGTTTCTGCATGGCACAGTATAAGGAGATTTTTCCCAGAGCAGTGATTTTTTTTTTTTAAAGTGTAAATGGCTGATCCTGGCCTCTTTGTAGTAGGAGTAACTCTGCACAGTAAAGTCCCATGTTAGTACTGGACCCTTTTTGCACCAGGCAGATGTAATACCACAGCTGTAAGAGCTTATAGTCTAAATAAATGACCTGCCAGGGAATGGAGGAGCATGGAACTCACTTCCATTAACTTAAATTTCCACATTTGAGATAGCTGTTGAAGTCCTCATAAACTCAAGGGAAACCATGAAGGTGCCGTTCATCTCATCCAAGGGCAGAGGTTTAAAACAGGCTGGATGATGTGAACTGCGCATCTCAAATTGCCCTTCAGAAGTTCCTCTTCTTTTCTCTGGTCTCTAAAGGGAGCTCGGACAGCTGGTTTGGCTTTAGATGCCTAAGGCTGGGTGAGGTGCCATCACACCTCAGGTGACTTGCCCCGATATCACAGAGGGACAATCCAGCTGAGACTGGTGGCCACCTCTTCGTATTCTTAGAATCAAAGAATCATAGAACGTGTTGGGTTGGAAGCTCATCTAATCCAACCCCCCTGCAGTAAGGAGGTACATCTTTAACTAGATCAGATTGCTCAAAGCCTCATCAGGCCTGGCCTTGAATGTCTCCAGGGATGGGGCATCTACAGCCTCTCTGGACAACCTGTTCCAGTTTCTCACCACCTTCATTGTAAAGAACTTCTTCCTTCTCTTTTTCTTAAATAACAATATGTTGGAACATCCTCAAACACCAGTGCTGCTGCAGTGTAAGAGTGCCATTAGTGGTGAACACAGAGAGAATTCCCTAGACCTGCAAGAAGCGTTGCCCCTCTCAGCAGCACCATAGGAAATTATTAGGACACTCAGAGAACTGATACGTAATTCCCACTTTTCTGTCTTGTTTTCCTGGCAGAAAATTATTTCAGCAGAATTCAAATTGGATATTTGGAATTAGTTTTAGTTGATTAGGAGAGCAATTTGCAGTTTCATGTTTACTGTGGGTTGGTCGTTCCTGAAAGCCAGAGTTTCTCGCCACTGTGAGCAGCGTAGGTCTGTTGTAGTGATGTACCATATGTGTGTATTTGGGCTTTTGTTTTGTTTTGTTTTTAACACGTAGCAAGAAAATGTTAGCAGATGTGACCTGAGCCACACTGGTAATGCGTGTGTGCGTAAGCAATCCACAAAAACCAGAAGGGATAAGAAGTGGAGACTGGGTAACGCCCCCTGCGATTGCAGCGCAGGCGAGAGCGGTGTGTGTGGCTGGCGACGGGCAGGCTGCGCAGCAGCAGCACAAGCCAATGCAGTGGGAATAGGAAGGGGGGGTCCTGAGCAGTGGGGAGGGAGTGCACCCTTAAAAAAATAAATAGGTGTTTTAATTCCCCTGTTTGTTTGTTTGCTCCAGACTCCTATTTCACAGAAAGCTGTGAATGAATGCATGAGGAGTTAGACCTGCTGTGCAGGTGTATGGTAGCCTCAAGGCATACGGAGGGAAAAAAGTGCAGGATGTAGGGAGCTGGGGTGGTGACTCCAAACTCAGCTCTGTGCTCAGCATCTGTCTGCCCGTGATGCTGTCTGTGCTCAGCATCTGTCTGACAAGTCCTGAGATCAGGACTTCAAAGTTCTGCAAACCTGTCTCACGCGCCTGATTTCCATGCTGTCTGTGCAGAAAGGGAGCACACCGGAGATAATAACGTTGGGCAAGCTAGCCAGAAAACGTAAAGTAATATTTTTTTCTTTTAAGTCATCACATTAAAGCACAAGCTCAGAGTGCTGGAGAGCATGTTACTCTACAATAAGCACCTGCCTCTAGCTCTGTAATTTGATTTATGAGTTCTTGTGAGACTTATTGCCCGTAACACAGGCATTCAGTCCCTTTGAGGTTACGTTTGTACATGCTGGGCCAAATTCATGTTCTGTCTAACACCACCGGTTTCCTTGGAGTTATGTCAGAGCTGCAATTTGACCACTAACCATTTGCCGTGTGTGAACCTTCTGTTTGGGGGCGCACCAGTGAGTTAGCGAATTTTACTCCAGTTGCTGAAAATTGAACTGGTGGAGATGTTTCCAGCTGCAGTTGGAAGTGATGCTTTCTGTAACCTTGTAATGGTTGCCCCTTAGTAATCTACAAGCTCCTGACACACAGTATTTCTTTCCTGCGTGTATATATTTTTTAATTTTAGTGATAATGAAATCAAGGTGGTAATTGCTCTGCGTTTGCTTAGTCAGCTGAGGCTGCTGCTGTGTAAAGCATTTTAATTGTAGTTAGATTGAAGTGTATGGCTGCAAGGAGAAGTGGGCTCGACAACCTCCTGCTTCTGGAAGCAAAGATCTTTGGACAGTGATTTACTGCTCACCACCTCTCCCGCTCCCTGTGTTGAATGCCAGGAATGCTTCATACACATTCCTTTACGGGGTTTTCTCTTGGTCCCTTACATATCCTTTCACCTCATTTAAATTCTTTCCACCAGGAGCGGTTGTTACGATATTGTTAAGAATAGGGGCGTTTCTAGGGAGCGACCTGAAGATGCTGTTTAGTATGCAATTGTCAGGCATGGAGCAAAGATATTTTTAATGACAACATGGGATGAATGTGGTGCAATCCATAGCCTTTTCTTCCCCTAGGAAAAGGGCTAGCGTAATGCCTGAATTGTAATGAAAGTATTTCGCTGTTGAAACACAACTTATTAAAGTCTTCTTTAAAAAAAAAAAAAAACACACACCACTTTCAAAGCATATTGTTGTCTGCTGAAAACTAGAAAGGAAGCAGGATTTTTTAGGGTTTTATTTTCCTTTTTTGTTGCCTTGGTGGTGGTTGTTGTTGTTGTTAGGGAAGACCCTTCAGAAAAATCAGGTGTTAAAAATCTGCTTTCCCCCAGCTTTACTAGAGGGCTGCACAATCTGTGTTCAATTCCCAGCACAGTTCGGTGCACTAATATGCCATTCCACCTTCTTTTCAACAGCAGCAGCAGCATAACCACTGTTTCAGTGTCAAATAGTTGCATTCAGAAGAGCACAGCACTCGCTGCGGGCACTGTGGAGTCATCATTGGTATGCTGCTGCTGTAGGAAGCCAGTCACTTCTGGTTCCCTCCTCCCACCGAAACTGGAATTTGGCAGGAGCCTGGGGAACCTGCCGTGTTTCACAAGGTGGTACCAGATGCAGGGCACCTGCTGAGCTCAGACCTGTATGCGTGCTCCCCAGCTCCTGCTTAAGCCATTAACGCCGGCTTAAGCACAGTACTGTGAATCTGTGCGGTTTTAATTCGGCCAGGGCACTGAATATCTGCTCAGGGCGGCGGTCCATAGCATGACACTGGTTTTATGAGAATTGAGAGCAAACCCCTTTTCATAAGCATCCTGGTCTTTCTCCACTACCCATCTTTCTCACAGTTTGCAGGGAGTAATTGACATCAACAAGTTCTTTAGATAGATGCCCTATCCAGAGCACTTAGCAGCTCTCTAAATAAATGTAATTTTTTTCTTCCACGTTTGTCCCTGGTAGCTCATCCCTCCTCCTGTCACTGTTTACAAATTCTTGTCGTTGGAATTGGCGATCTCTTGTCTGAATACTTTCACCTTATTGTCTGGATCCTTTCTGGTCTCATTTTTGATCTGACAGCAGTTCAAGGTATCCCTCCGTTCTCAAAAATTTGAAATCCAGAGGTCAAAACCACAGCAGCTCTCCTTTCCCCTCCCCGCTGCTTGTCCCAGATGAAATCCGATAGTCGTGCAAGCAGTTCAGGATGTTCCTTATTCACGTTTTCAGGAGCACACAGCTTTCTTCCTGCTGCAATTGCAAGCAAACAGCAGGGTGGTCAGACAAACAGTGAAGCAGAAGAGAGGCAGGTTGGCACCTTGGCCCAGAAATGGAGTGAAACTAATAGATCCCCATGAAGGGGTGTAGTCCTAAAGGACTTTATTGCACTGGGTAATGCAGATGCGAACCAGGTGCTCCACCAGATTTTATTGGAGCTACTCACTTACACCAGGGCTGCATGTTCTCATCCTATAAGAGATGTTATTTAAGGTGTGGTGAACATTTTTTGAAGATGGGACTCTGAGCCCTTTCTTCAATTACTTACATTTTGAAGGCCCCCATGGGCACTAAATACAGGCTGTTTACTAGGTACAACCATTTTACGGTAGCCTAAGTCCTCTGTCCCTTGCACGTGCGAACACACTGGCAGGTCTTGCTCCTCAGGGCTCCGGGATCAATTGCTGCTTAACTATTTGCCTTCTAACACAAACCTTCCACGCTGGCCGCCCCCTCCTTCCCTCCTAATGCATTTGTCGTGGTACTACTGCTGGCTTTCATGTTTAGCAAGACCAGGATAATGTGGCTTTATGAAAGCCCGGAGCTGGGTCCCACTGTCCTTGCTTGGTGCTGGGGCAACACAAACAGGCTGCAAATGTTTGTTCCCCTTTAACGAAGAGACTTGAAGGTCCAGCATACAGCACTTATTCTTTTGAGTAAACATCCGTTCCCACAGGCATCCCGCAGTGTCTGGCGGAGAAGATCAAAAGAACAGAAATGAAAGGATTTTCCCCCCTTTTTGGGGGGAGCGGGCAGCGGGACATCTCCTGTGAGATTAGATGGCTGAATGCGCTCGTTGCAAAGCAACTCCACGGGCTCGGCCAGGGCTGTTGGCTGCTGGTGGAATAAATGCAATATTGAAAATTTCTGTTTGCAGCACGGGCTTTGGTGAGCGGAGCTGTTGCTGATGATCAAGCTGATAAATAATTTAAGATCAGGGTTTCTGCAGCTCCCTTGTGGGATTTTCCCCACTTGGGCAATCTAGCCATCGGATTGAGGGACCTGGTGAGGGGATGTTGTTGTTGTCTTTTTCTGTACAACAGAAGAGCTGTGCAAACTGAAAAGGGTAACATGGTGCAAATGGGAGCTGGGATACAGTGTTTCTGAGCAGGGATGCTCACTTGTGAGCTGCTGCCGCTCTGAGCGGGTGAGGAGCTCACTGTTTGGGGGCTCATGTCCTCACAGTGGGCTCTTCACCCTGTTTCTTCTGAGAAAGCATCACTTGGAGTCCTCAGATAGTGGTGAGGTTCCCGTTGCCTGCTCTGGAGACTGGTCTCGGTTTAAAGAGATGGGGAACCAAGATCTTTGATGCTCAGGATTTTTGTGAGGGGAAGGTCCTTTCCCTCAGGATTGTCTATATGTAGCCAGCCTGCCCCATGCTCAGGTCTTGTAGGTCCTGTTCTCTGGGTCACTGTACAGGAACCTTGGTCTTGCTGGGTAGAAAGGTAGACAACATGTTAAGCACAATACCTCTAGCGTTAAGGTCATTATAGCGTAATGCTAGCTAAACCCATCAAACCTGTCTGAAAATCAGTTTAGTCTTGGGGACGTATATTATTTTATGACCAGAAGATGATTAACGAGTAAGCTGCCATCTCTGACTGGTCCAGTGCCCAGTGTGAGCTAAGATGGGAAGATGCCAAGAACTAATCCCACGGTGAAGAAAGATGTTTGTGATGACAGGAAGGCCACAGGTGAAACCCTGCAGCCTCCTGACCAAATGCAGCCAGGGAGAAAGGATTTCAGGCCATGCTGATCTCCAAAGTCAGGTGGTGATTGTTTGTCCGAGATTATTTTGTCTTCTGGTAAAGTGGCATTGAAAAAAACCTCCTGACAGCTAACAGGCCTCCTCTTCTCTGCCTGTCCACTGGAGTGGCATCGCTTAACGGGGCTAGACTGGAGGAGGTGGTGTATCTTTTCCTGTAATGAGTCCTCAGAGAGAAATTGCTTCCAGATGGAGAGAGTATGTGGGAAACGTCTCGGCATCAGAGACTAAGGGAAAAAGTGGGGAATAAAAGCGCCAGGTCACTCCCACGCCCGGGCTCTGCGGCTGCAGGAGGGAGTCACTTGGGGTGCCCACGCGGGTCCTGGCTGGGAGCAGTCCCCCGTGGGACAGCATGGGCAAAGTGCTCGTAGTGCTCCTGAGCACTCAGCTGAGATTGATGGCTCCTGCATGCACCAGGTGGGCTTTACAGATGGGTACATTTGTCTGGGGATATTACTGCTTCTGGCAAGCTGTTGCTATACTGACAGTTGGCCGTCAGAGAAAGTTAAATAAGTTTTCTTAATATGATTTTGAAGCATTTTCTCCAGCTTACGTGGTAAATATAAAATGACTTAATATCCTGTCCCTGCTGTGTAACGCTTTCATGGAAGCACATCGCTGAAACTGGGAGAAAAAAGACTTCTCTGTCACTCGCACGGCTGCGGAGGATCAGCGGTGAGAGCAGAGGAATGAAGCTTGTCTGCACTCACTGCCGGTTTTCTGTTTCGGTGATGCATATATTGTGTGAGTGACTTCAACTGGACAGTTGCCCTTTACTGTATAAAAAAGACCAAAGACTGTGTAAGCACCCGACTGCACAAATGGGCTCTGCGGCTTTGATGCCTCAAGCAGATACTTGAAGATGTGCCCGATCTGTTACGTTGGGAGCGAATAATCTCAAATGACACATTTGTCCCAGCGTCATTTTGAAGTTGGCCATACGGACCATCGCAGAGGTGGGGTGTAAATGTGAGTAGGAAGGAAGGGAGGTAATTTGAGAGAGCAATGCTGCTGTTTGGAGCTGCACATCACTGACCAGGAGCGATTGACTTTTCTCCCGGTTTCAGTATCCGTGTTGCTCAGACTGTGCCCACAGCAGTCCCAGTCTCCCTGCCGGGTGGCTCAGAGGGAGCCAGGATGGTTCCCCCTGCCACGGATCGCAGGGAGCACGGTGAGGGGCAGTTGCAAGCTGCTGGGAGTGTAATTTGCTATTAGGCTACATGGCATCCTGTCTGCCATCAATTACAGCCTCGGCTCGGAGTAAAAAGGAATGAAAGGGACATAACATCCAAGGTGAGGAGGGGCTGTGGATGCATTTTGAAAGGAAAGAAAGTGAAGGATGTAAGCTGAAAGGTTGCAGATGGGAAAAGAGGGAAGCTACGTTTAAAAAACCCACACTCAGGAACCTGTTTGTTACCTGCAAAGTCGCGTGCTATCAAAATATGAATTAAGCAGCTTTTTCTAGAGTTTTGTCTGCTGAAAATAGAAAATTGTACTTAGGTGGAGAGGAGAAAAACTGATGCATAAGCAAGCAGAGTTCGTCTTGCTGTACGGCTGATGTCAAAATGGTAACCCTGAATCAGGGAGCCGGAGCAGAGGGTTATTTCTCACAGCCTCAAATCCCAAGTGTGGGACTGTGGTTCAGGAGGATGGGGTGGTTCTGAGCTCTGCTCCTCTGCTTGAAAACTGTAACCAGCTCTCTTCTCTCCCTGCTTCCACCTTCTGCCACGGAGCTGCTCCCACGGAAAGGGAGGGATCCTCCTTGCCTGACCTGCACTGCCTTTGCTGTTTTTTGCCTTTCCTGGCTGCTGCTTCCACACGCTGAGTTCATGCTGGAAGTAATACAGCTAAATTGCTTCCTCCAGCTACTCACTCTCAATTGACTCTTCTCCATGGGGAGCTTTAAATGGTGCCTGTGGGGCAGCGCAGAGCCCGAAATCCCCGTTAACCCTGGTAGTTCAAAACTGATCAAGGCAAGCGGAGCTCTGATCTCTGCTTTAGGAAATGATGCACAGTTGTAACAAGTCATTACCCTAAAAAGAAGAAACGAGCCTTCGTACAGTACGTGTTAACCTTTGCTAACTAAAACACATTCTTATTCAGCTGGTTTATACGCTTGGTTGTGCATGAGGAAAGCACTTTTTTTTTTTTTTCCCTCCAAGTATAACTGCTACAATGCTGCAGTGCTTTTGCAAGGGAGCTACACGCTGAGAAAACATTTTAAAAAAACCCACATTTTTTACTTTTCTGTGATAACCTAGTTAGTTTGTGGAAGATAAGAGGAACCAGCCTTAGCCTGTGAGTGCTTAAAACCGGTGGACAGTTGACTGCCATCCTTTACCTTCAGGCACTGTAGATCTTTGCCCTCCAGGATTTATTCTCAGCAGCAGATTCCAGCTGCGCTCCCAGGTGAATTAGAGCTCTGAATTTATAGATTTGTCCACTAATCCGTTCACTGGCACTTTGAATCAAGGCATTTGGAAGGTGGTAGTGCATTTCTTATCAGTAGCGCGCTGCTTATCACTGAGGGTAAATATCTCGTGAGCGGTGCAATCATCACAAAACTTGCGTTTGATGTTAGCAAGATGCTTGTTATTCGCTCAGATACTCTGGCACAAAGCTGGCTTGCTGTTTATTTTACCCTATCCGTGGCATAAAATGGAGACTCTGGGCTGAGATGGACGCCTTGCCTGGAAAGCAGTCACCAAAATTGGTGGGGAGAGACAGGTACCTTCCTCCCTCCAGGGCTCTGAGCAGGGCTGGGCACGGGAGGCAACAAAGAGCCTCTGGTTTGCGTGTGCAGCACATCCCTACCAGCCTTGCGTTTCTTTCCTGGTACTTTCAGTATGCGTTTAAGCAGGTACTGTGGTATCTCATTTTATCCTACTGAAACATTGGTTAGCAGCCACTTTTCGGATCGATTTTGCAAATCCAGCGCAGAGCGTGCAGCGTGGCTGCTGAGCAGCAGTCACTGTCACAAGAGAAAAACAAACAAACCTGGATGATGACTGGAAACATCACCATGGGAAAAAGATGTCCTACTGTTGCCATAAAGCAAGATCATGGGAAAACAAGAGCAAACACTTAGAAACATTTCTCCTCCCTACCCCTGCAAAAAAAAAAAAAAAAAAAGAAGAATTTGTGTAATTTATCTCCTTTCAAAGTTACAGAAGTCTCCCGAAGATAAAAGTCTGTGGTTTCTGAAGTGCAGCAGCTCGGTCCTATGGCAATTGTGCCCATGTGGAATCAACTACCTACAAAATTACATTCCAGGTAGAGCTGCGAGTTGGTGTCCGAACAATAAGTAACCTATTTAAATGTATAAAGGACAAGAAGTGAGCTCAACCATGAAATAGTTCTCAGCTGGGATGTTATGAGCAGCATCCTTTACATTCAGCCTCCCCTCGAGCCCAAAAGAGGGCCATGTTAAACTGTTTCACTGTCCCACAGGTGGACAGACTGACAGGCTCTGATGGACAGACCGACAGGCTCTTTGTTGCAGAGTTAAGTTAGGCAGTACCAGAGCTAACGTTGTCTGTGTCTTCACCTCTGCTCCCTGTGCGGATGCACCACAATACGGGCTTTAATTCTATAATCCCTCGGTCATTTTCCACTGGCCCCCCTGCCTCCCTCACTGTGGAGGAGGCACAATGCACCCTTAATGAGCAGACAAGCAGCGGCTTGGCTTGTCATTATTCGGTCTGTGACCGTGGACCTCATTCAAGTCCCACTCTCCAAGTCCTGCTCTGAAAATGCAGTGTTTTGTTTTCAGCTCGTTTACAGCTTGTCCCACAAAAGTCTCTTCATGGGCACAACCCCTGCTCCCTGCAGAGGGTGTTCAGTGCTTAATACTCTTGTTTTACAGATGGAGAGCAGAAACGGCAAGTGTTAAACACCTACAGATTCTTGCCATCCCATGGCCATCCATAGCGCTGGAGCACAGCCCCTGAGGAGGGCTTATGTGGCAGACCCTGGTGCCTCCAAGTCAGCCATCCAGAGAACAAAGGAAGGTAGATGTGGTCACCCCTTGCCATGGCCCGGTGGTTTCTGGCAATGTCCCATGTGAAGCAGAGCTCTGGTTGTACGGGAGGGGTGCTCACAGCACAGCCCCTGCCCTGTGCCCCTGGGCAGAGGGGTCTGCAAGCCAGGGCCCCAGCCCGCATGGATGGATGGGGCATGGCCTGGCACCAGTGAGGCATCCTGGGATGGCACGGCTGCCTTGGCAATGCTTTTACATCACCCACCCAAATTTCTGTCCTGTACCTGCACAGGTGCCTTTTCCGACGGCGCCGTGACAGTTAGAGTAGGCTGCTGGAGAGAATCTGGGTTTTTTGGGTTTGGTTGGGGTTTTTTACTATTCTTGACTCCAAATAAAGCCTTCTAGTTTTTCACTTCAAACACATCTTGAGCATGAGCAGATGGGCAGAAGCAGCAGCTCAGGTGGAACTGACACAGACAAACCCCGCTGTCTCAGAGAGTCTCCCCTGTTCAGCTCTGGGAACGCAGACCCTCGAGCTCTGCAGCTTGTGAGCACTACTGCAGACATCGTTTTCTGCCAGGTCTGAAATTGTGATGAAACACTCTGTTTTTATTAAAGCATACAACTCCCCTCCCCCAGCTAATCTCCAAGCAAAGTCAACCCGCGGTTGTGTTGGGCTGTGAGAGGTTGGATTGCTGAATATCTCGCTACAAAATTAAATACTGGTCTAAAACTAAACCAGGGTGCTTTTCTATTAGATGGATATTTCCCTTCAGACAGCTTCATGGCTTCTGTGCTGCTCTCTCCCTTTTTCTTTGGAGGAGCTGCCCTTAAAACACTGCAGGCTCTTGGCACAGTTCTCTTTTATTTGGTCCTTCTCACTCATTTCACTTTGGCTTTCTCTTGCACTTGTGTGGTGTGTGTAGCATCTGGCACATGAGGACCCCGCTCTACTGTGGTGCAACTGTGTTTTGTTCTGTCACAGGATTTTGTGATGGAGAAATAAGGAAGAGTAGTGTCTTTGTTTAGTTAGGTGGGTGTCTTTTTTCCATAGCTTTGATACCCCTGCAAGATTTGTGAAGGAACAGTGACATGCTTTGGTTGTAGGATGAGCAGCATCGGACACCTCAGGGTACAAAGCTTTTCAGATCCAGAGTCAGAAGCAGAAGAAGGGCTGTCAACAAGCAAGCGGGAAACTTCACATACGGTTCGTGTTAGCCCTATGATGCTCTGAGATTTATTATTTTTTTTAATACAAAAGGAATTGCATGTAATAACCATTATGTGTGTTCTAAAATGGACAATCCTGGCCTCAGATGTTACTGACAATAATTGCAGAGCCGCTCATTTTCACATAGCAATGGTGTTTTTGTTGCAGATTGATGTCCTCAAGGCAGATGTGGAGAGCGCTGAGTGGAAAATTTTGGAAAACCTGATCCTGGAAGATGTTGTTGAGCAGATAGGACAGCTGGTCGTTGAGGTACACATCCACTGGCCTGGGTTTGAGGTTAGCGGCAACGACAGCACCGTGGTGCGGTACTGGTACAGTCTGCTCCGAGAACTGGAGCTGAAGGACTTCAGGCTTTTCCATACCTACAAAGACTTATCAAAACCACAGATGTTTCTGAAAAAGGAAGCCTTCAACGCCAGTAGCTGTTACACACTGAGCTGGGTAAATACAAGATGGAAATAGCAGAAAGGAATTTATGATGTGTGACTGCGAGCCATCTGGCCCCGTAGCGTTATTGAAGAGGACTTTGGCATCACTGGCTAAAGTTGCTAAATATGCACACAGTGGCTGCTAACAAAATGGACTGCCTTTTATTTTTATACGTTGTCAAAAGAACTGGCACTAGCAGAAGATTCATGGCGCAAATTTATTGTATAGCAATATGTTTGCCAACGGGTACACCCTCTCAGAGGACAGAGGTTTCTGTAAAGGTTTGGCTGGAGCGGCTAACAGCGTGGCTTTCCCAGGCTGCCCCGTGCCTGAGCACGCCGGTGCAGAGGGCATCCCTGGGGCTGCCCCGGGAAGCAGGTGCATTTTTCAGGAAGGGTCAATTGTTACTTCTCTTTGTAAAATGATCTTTGGTTTGCGCCTTCTTTACTTTGGCTTTGTTTCCCGTGGAACAAATTTTAGGCAAGAACAGGATGTTCTTCAGCCCACTGGCAAATTTCAGCTGAATTTGGCAGAGGCAGAAATCACCAGCAAACTAAATTCCTACCTGTTTCATTGAGTGGCTTCTGAGTGCTCTGCCTTTGGCTCCTTACATCAGTCTGGCTGCGGGAAGTGAGTTCAGCGCATCTGACACAGGAGACGGTGGGACAGAGGGACTCAGCTGCTGGAAAATCTGCCACAAGTGCTCCCCCTCCTCACCCTCTGGAGGCTTCACCCACACCAGACAGGGCTTCCCTGGTTCATCTGGTCAAAGAATGGCTTATTTTAAATTACTCTTGCAACAGCTGTAGCAAATGGTTTTTCATAAAATACTTATTTAAAAGAGCTGAAAGTGAAACCTGGTCTTTCTCATTTGTTTGTTTTGGGGTTTAAATTGAATGTTTTACTGTGTGCCTTTTCCAGAGCTGTGCCTGGATGCCTGCAACTTCCTCAGCACCTCCCTGGTCTGGCCATCTCTCCCTGTCAGGAGCGGGCCGGCCCCTATGTCTGCAGCGACGCTGGCAGAGGTGGTGGGACAGGCAGGAGCCCTGGTCTGTGGCCATGCTGGGGGTCTGCTGGCCGGTGGGAGCTGCAGTGCGCTCCCGTGTTCCAGCCTCTGCCGTTCCCCGCGGAGGTAAGGGATGAGGGGGAGCTAAAAAAGTAGATAGCAGGTTGGGTTTTTTCGTCTCTTTGAAAGAATTTTGACATTAAACTTTGCATTAAAATACAAGGTGACACCACTTCCATGTCTGATACACAGCCTTTGTAACTGCCTTTGGCTTCCACCTTCTGCAGGGCTGTGTTCCTCCCCGTGGTGTGCCTCAGCCCAGCGTCGTGCTTTTACCAAGTCTCTCTCTTTGTCTGTCCCCGTGATGTTCCTTCCTTCTCTTGTAATCCTGGCATTTCCCTCTCGCCTTTCATACCCTCCTTCCCTTTTTCACCTTCTCCGATGCCTCAGCTCCCTCATCCCCTCCTTCCCAGAGCAGGGCCCTGCGTTGGACCCAGTGTGCCCACAGGATCTCAGCAAGCAGCAAGAGGTGGGTGAAATAAGTGTAGGAGCTCTTCTTTCCAGGCAGACGAGTCACCTTCCTCCCAGCGCCACTGCTTTTCCTCACAAGTGGATCAAGCCCTTCCCCTCACCTTCCCCAGGCTTTGCCCCAGGCCAGGCACCTGCTTCCCTCCTCTCCCAGGTCTCTGAGGGCTCCCGCTGCCCCAGGGCAGGCAGGGACCGCTCTCCCCAGCAGAAACTGCTTCAGCCCTTCAGCTCGGCTCCCTTTCTCCCAGAAGAGGCCAGCAGGCGGGTGGCCCTGCTGGGGTGACAGCCTTCCTCCCACTGCCCTTGCTCTGGGGCTGCGGGGAGCCGCCCGCCCTGGCCCCAGCACTCGCCTCCCACCTGGACCTGCAGAGCCCAGCACGGGGATTGAAACTGCTGCCGTGAATCCGACTTGGAGCATCCTTGTTGGCCACAGGGGCCACAGACCTTGGGCTGCTTTGGAAGATGGAGAAAAAAAAAACAACCCTTCCTGCTTTGATGGTGAAGGACTAGGGTGGTGAGGGGCTGCTGGAAACAGAGGGCATTTTAATCTCTTCAGTGAAAGCCAGCTCTGTGCCCTCCTGCGCTCAGCTTCGCATCAGTCTTCCAAATCATGTTTGAAATATTAACTTGTGGTTAAATGTCAGACCCTTTCTTTTATAACAAATGCACGCTGGTTTTCAATCATCTACTGCCTTTCAGTCACGCTGACAGTGCCTTGTGTTGTATGGAGTCTCTGATTTACTGCCTCCCCGTTTTTATTTTCCTTTTAAAAACAAATCCAGCTATTTCTTTATTCACACTAGGATTTTCTGAAGTGGGGTTTAATTCTAAAGGCTTAGCGTGGGCTTCTGCACATCAAACGCCTCGTTTAGGGATGAAGGAGGACAGTGCAGCCAGGATGGGACTACTGACCAGATGATGATGCCAGCTGTGCCTAAGCTAGTAAATTAAGCAGTGGCAGGCAGCGTGCACAGGAATGCCTATCTGCTTAACTAATGAGATCCCTGGCACAATTTTGGCTCAGGCCATCTTGAACTCTCCCAGATGATCCCTAGGCACAGCCATGGAATTAGCCCAAGGCAAGGACAACTCAGATGCAGCCACCCTGTTTGGGAAGCTGAAAGAGTTTAGTAAATGGACATGGCCAGGCCATCTTTGCCAGTTTGCCTCACGGCTGGGGAATGCCTCCTGCCAACGTTCTGTTTTCTGGTATAATTTAACAAGAGCAAATGCTGGATTCTCCACCTGGGATGGGGTAATCCTGGTTATACGTACAAATTGGGGGACGAGAGGCTGGATGGAGAGCAGCCCCACAGAAAGAGATCTGGGGGTTGAGTTGGTGGCAAGTTGGATATAAATCAACAGTGTGTCCTGGCAGTCACATGGGCCAACTGTGTTCTGGGGTCCACCAAGCACAGCATTGCTGGCCAGTCAAGGGAGGCGACTGTCCCACTCTACACTGCACGGTTGTGGCCCCACCTCAAGTACTGTGTGCAGTTTTGGGCGCGTCAACACAAGAAGGACATCAGACTACTAGAGTGTGTCCAGAGGAGGGTGACCGAGATGGTGCAGGGCCTTGAGGGCAAGACTTAGAAGGAGCGGCTGAGGTTACTTGGTTTGTTCAGCTTGGAGAAGGCTGGGGGGTCACCTCATGGAATTCTACAGCTTCCTCAAGGCGGGCTGTGGCGGGGGGGTGCTGATCTCCTCTCTCTGGTGACCATCGACAGGACACGAGGAAATGGAATGAGGCTGCATCGCAGGAAGTTCAGACTGAACATTAGGAAAAGGTTCTTCACTGAGAGGGTGGTCGGTCACTGGGACAGGCTTCCCAGGGAAGTGGTCATGGCACCAAGCCTGTCAGAGTTCACAGAGTGTTTGGATGACACTCTTAGTCGTATGGTTTAGTGTTGGGTAGTCCTGTGAGGAGCAGGGAGTTGGACTCGATGATCCTTACGGGTCCCTTCCAACTCAAGATACTCTGATTTTATAAACGTAGCTTCTGTTTCTGCTTCTGCACATCCCACCTGGACCAGGGGGCGAGGGGTTTTGCAGTCACCCAGAGCAGGGTGCAGTGGGTGGCCCACCATCTCCTCAGCTCTGCAGCGCTCAAAATCAAGATGACCTGTTGCAGATGTCTTGGATTCCCTGTGTCCAAGACATGGGGCAAAGCGCTTTCCACGGAGCCGAGCTACATACTGCCATCCCTGAGCCAGGTAATACACAAACCACAAGAACTACAACCTCTGAAAATAGGTAGGAAATGCCTTTTCTGTGACAGCTGTGCTTGCTGCAGCCCTCCTACAATAAGTACTGACGTGGTTCAACAGTGCAGGGCCATCAGGAGATTCATTAAAATGCGAGAGGGTTTCCTAAAAAGATATCTAGCTTGTTGGAACGATCACGTTTACTGCTCTGCAGAATGGCTCAGCTCCCATTTGTCAAATAATGGGGTTGCAAAAGCCCAGCTGCGAGTCCTGATTTATTAATAATGCATAAAAATATGGGCTCTAGCACTGCACAGGTTTTTCCTTCTGATTAGTCTTAGAGTCACTAGCCTAGTAGCTCATTATAATTTGTTTAAGAAACCAGTAGACAGAGGTTAAAAAACAAATTACATGATTTCTCTCAGGTGTTAGAACTCCAGAGGGATGCATATCTTCGATCATTTAGTGCCCTGAAGAAAAAATGGTGATGTATATGTAAATTACAGAAATGGAGTGGAGGCCCATCCTGGTTCGTCTTTGCTTAAGATGCAGAGTTTGGTAAACCCTCAGCTAATCTCTTGCTCAGGATTGCCAGGTAGTGTCAGGAGCAATTCAGGCTGTAGCAAATACATCTTCTGCAAGAAAAGATTCCAATAACCATGGTAATTTTAAAGGAAGCCTTATCTCAGATACCGGATAGATAAAAGCCATTTATCATTCCGGAGGCAGTTATGCGATATGATGGGAGAAAATGAACAGCTCTTATTTTATGCACTGTCCGTGCCTTTCTGCTTAGCGTCTCTTAAAGCGGGGTTGGCAGCCTTCCTCTCGGAGGTCTTGCTTTTGTGCCCTTCTCCCTTCGCTTTTATTGATCTCTTTTGCCTAAAGGAGAGACTCTTAAATTAATTCAGTTCCCACCTCCTAGCGACTGGGCCGCCGGGTAGGTGCACAGGGGCACGAGCTGACTCTGCCTGACTCTGCCACAGCGGACGGGTACCCAGGCACCATCGGTCCCTGTCTCCTGCAGGGTCCCAGCCGTACACCCTGCTCCGGCGGTATCTCCAGCCTGTTAGGGACTGTGCTGGCAGAGACCTGTAGGGATCCGGGACTGCTGGCATCCATACTCCTACTGCTCCAGCCAGAGCTGAAGATCCACCAGCTGGTGGCACCCGTGTTTGAGCCTGCCCTGCTCCTGTGGGATGGCTACTTGCAGGGAGCATGGCACTGGCCAGGAGCAGCTCTGGAGGAGAGGGGACAGTTAGAGACGCCATGGAGCAGGTGAGGAGCTTGTTGAGATGATCTCCCTGCAGTAACCGCCTGCCTGTGTTGTACTGCGCATCTCTTCCCAGCCTTCTGCACAGAAACTGTGGTAGCTGACCCCTTCTTCAAGTACAGAGTGCACCATTAAAACCAGCGCGGGCAGGGCATTCTCCCATTATAGCCACAGCCTGGAGACTGGTGGCTGCGTGGCCGTGCCTGGGCAGGAAGAAAGGGCCACCAGCCTGTCCTGGCATTGCTAAAATACTCCTGAGGGCCTGGTCTGGGCAGCATCCAGCATCTCCTGTGGAGAATGGAATAAGGCCTATTCTGCCTTCTGGTTGGTCTGAGGGAGAGATGACTCTTCAGAGACCTGCCATGGGGCCCTGCCCTCAGCAGCAGCAGAGGAAGAAAATCAGACTCATCCTTCAAACTCCTTCTTCCAGGGGCGGCACAGGAAGGTGCCCAGGCCAAATGAGGGCAGGGCAGGAGCAACAGGGCCCGAATCAGCCCAGCTCATCAGGTGGCACCTGGCAAAGGTGGGTCTCCGGACTGACCTCCCAGCAACACGCTCAACAATGGTCTTACACGGGAGTTCATTGCAAAAGAGGGGCCTGTCCGCTTTCCTAAGCCGTGTGTCCATACAATGCCATCTACCAGGTGCTCCTGGCACCTTTAGCCGCCCTGGATCTGCTCAGTGTCATCGTTATGGGTATTGCCCAGCTCTGCTCTCCCCTGAGGCTTCTGTCCCTCAGTGCCCAGGTGCATTGGGCATCTCCCCACACTCCCTGCCGGCATCCGCACCACCCCTCCGGAGCAGCCAGCCCATTGCCTCCAGCCTGGCCCCGGGTAAAGCCCAGCCCAGGAGCCTCCGTACTGCCTGCACCTCAGGTCAGTCATGGTGGCCACAGCCACTGCCAACCCCATCTGACAAGGACATAATGGCCAGGTCTTGTTTCCGAAGTGGAGTCGATATGGCGCTAGTTTAACACCTCCACCAGGCCTAAAGGGGGCCTACAGGAAAGATGGGGAAGGACTCTTTATCAGGGGGTGTACAGATAAGACGAGGGGTAATGGTTTTAAACTAGAAGAGGGTAGATTTAGATTAGATATCAGGAAGAAATTCTTTACTGTGAGGGTGGTGAGGCACTGGAACAGGTTGCCCAGGGAAAGTTGTGGATGCCCCATCCCTGGAAGTGTTCAAGGCCAGGCTGGATGGGGCTTTGAGCAGCCTGATAGTGGGAGGTGTCCCTGCCCATGGCAGGGGGTTGGAACTAGATGATCTTTAAGGTCCCTTCCAACCCAAACCATTCCATGATTCCATGTTTCAGCTGTGTCTGAAATGGATCTTTGCAGAGATGACCTGTGTGTAGTGGCAGTTTTATTTGCACAGTTCCTTGTGTGGACGTGAGGGCATTCTCCTTGCAGAGAGGCCCACAGTGATTTATAAATCACACGCATTTGTGCATCAGAATTTACAGCTGCTGCCCGTGACCTGGTAAGGATGAAGAGCAGCAACAGATTTGAATCCCCCAAACTATCACAGTTCATATTGCAACATGGGCTTTCCATAGAGAGCCCACGGCGGCACAGAGGGGGACATGTTAGGACACTAACACTCCTCTCCAGGGGAACCAGTCCCTTTCTGAATGGAACGCTGTCTTCCTTGGAGGTTCCAAAATTTGACCAAAGAAATGTCTCACCTCCTGCCCCACTCTGAAGCCTCATGTTTATCGCATGCACTTCTGGCCCCCAGGCTTTGATCCCATCAGTGACCTGTGAAGTGTTGTTCTTCACAAGCACCTTCAACTGTGAAAGATCAAAGAAAGTGTGAAGGGAACATATGTCTGGCCTTTCATGGCAGATGCCAAGAAGACATATCACCCGGTAGCACACCTGAAGAAATAGCACTCATTCTCTCTGGTGAATTATTCAACAGCTGAGACCATCTGGTTCATTCAAAAGCTTTGATTTCATGAACTTCATTAGCCGCTCCCTTGTCCTTGAAAGGATCCTCAGGGTTATTCAGCAGGAAACCACTCTTGATTTCTTCCTGCTTGTTAACACAATGTG
Organism: Fratercula arctica; assembly: GCA_947846985.1. Lineage (NCBI taxonomy): Eukaryota > Metazoa > Chordata > Aves > Charadriiformes > Alcidae > Fratercula > Fratercula arctica. Next base: position 74,525,976 of record CANTUZ010000003.1, read on the forward strand.
ACATTTAATTGCAGTCAGTAGGGACCTGGTTTAGTGCTGGTGGAAGTTCAGAGCTGACCTACATTCCGAGACATATTTATACTTGCCTCCCTTCGCTGGCTTTCAGGGGCAGCATCTGCAGAGCGAGCCTGGTGCTTGAAGGGAACCGCCTGTGATAATGAATGGATCTCTTCCCTTAAATAGGAGTCCCTGTTCATGGGGTAGTTTGACCTGCCTGTTGTAAAGAGTTTCAGCTGGTTCGGAAAGAGACCTTTTCAGAGACAGCCCGTGCTACGTCCCTTATCCCAACGGGTAGGACCTTACACAAGGAGAAGACAGGAGCCTGTTCTGTGCCACATAGAAACGATGACTCAGACATGAATACCAGCGCAACATCCCTGCTCTTTTTGGTGGATTACCACCATACATGCTTATTTTTCAGCAATTTCTGGAAAGAAAGTTCAGTGGTGTACACAGTACAAAACTGCTGTAAGTAATTAAAACACTGCTGCGCCTCAGCTGGCATTTCCCCCCCCCCCCCATATTTGAGATTCCACTTCTGAATCAAACCCAAAAAATGTGAATGCCGCCCTTGCATCCACCTTCAGACGTCTAGAGTGGACACACAGCCCTTGCAGGGAGATGGGGATGGATGCCTGACTGACTGGTGTCAGACCTCTAATGCATCATCATCATCATCATCATCATCATCAGCAGCAGCAGCAGCAGCAGTGTCCCAGCAGCACCCGCATCTCTCTGCTGACACCAGCCAGGAGCAGCTGCAACGCAGGGGCTGGGAAATCACCAAACCCCACGCTGAGCTCCCAGGCTGACTCGCCAGCCCCTCAAACACCTTGTTACTCCTTCTTCTTTGTGAAGGGAAGGAAAACTGCTCCAAGACATGGGAGAATTCAGCACCTGAAGAAATATTATTCCATAATGTTCCTCCACCTTTTTAATATTGGAAGGATTGTGACCAAAACCAAACAAAACCAACTCGCACCCCCTGCCCCAAGGTACTCCCAAAGGGTTGGCACCGAGGCAGGGAAAGAGAGAAGCTGTTCTGACAAAGCTCAACATGGTTTTGAAAACTCTGGGGAACGAGGCTTACTTCTTTTTCCTGTAGATGTCTGGCCCGACAACTGTCTTCGTTTGGACTCTGATTTCCCTCGTCATCTCCTGAGCAAGGAATATTGGAAGGGATTGTGTTTTACAGAGTGGATATGGAGGAGCTGAAGGAAAAAGGTTGTACGTGGATGCTGGAGCAAAATAAAACTAAGTAGCGTGGGTCAGTCTGGGCAAATTAGCCTGGTGCAAGCTAAGTAGAAGTTAGAGTGTTACAGCTCTCCTAACGCAGGCCATTTCTGCATTTTTTTTCCTAGTGTTGCTTTGCAAGAGTTTAAACTCCACCGAAACCCCACTTATTCCACAACTGAGGCGTTTAGCTGGGGAGTTAGAGCAAGACACCAACTGGGGGGTAATTACACTGGGAGAACTGGAAAGATCTGCAGCTCCCAGTAACAAGCCCTGGTAACTGGCAGTGGTCTTGAAGCTCCATAAAGTTCCTATTACTGAAATGAGTCCCTAGAGGATTTGTGTTGTCTTCCTTTCTTTCCTTCCTTCCCAAATCAGAGGGGAAGCAGGCTCAGTTAGAGCCGACGTCTCTCAGACTAACCAAGAAAACCCGAGGCCTAACGAGAACCTCTTATTCTGAAGGACAAACCCAACGCATCTGCAATAACGTTTCATTTTCTCAGTCTCCCAGTGGCAGGAGGCGCAGCAGGTTAAAAGGAGACTGGGAAAGACTCGATACTTTAGCATTTTAAATGTTCTATCATACAAGAAGATAACAAACAGGTCTGAGGTCAAACTTGCAGTGTACCCGGCGAATTTAGAGGTCCCTGCCCCATTGAAAGTCATTACAACTTGTTTCTAAAAGGTTTAAAATCTGCACGGAGCTTCTGTAAACATAACCCTGCCACAAGAAGTTTTCTCTGAGTGCTGCAAGACGGCCGTGGTGTGTCTGTTTTGGTTTTTTTTTTATTTTTATCAGCAAGCCTGACAGAAAAGACATATTTTACTGCAAGATACGAGGCTTAAATTTGGAGCGTATGCTAGAAGTCAACCTACAGTAGCAAGTCCTCCAGTAGTCTCCAGAGGAACAACCGCCCTGGCAACTAGTTTTTTCTGGTGTACAGGCTCAACTGTTTAAAGTCTTCCAAGCAAAACTCCCCTCCCTCCTCCGCTCTCCGCATGTTCCCCCTCGTGCAGGCTACTTGGCATATGGAGTCTTCCTAGCAAAGGGGAGCAGGAGTTTGTAACGACCAGCTGGTGGAAAGAAGGAAAGTACGTTGTGTCACTGGGCTGTCAGATCTGCAGAGCTGACTGTTTAAATCAGCCTTTAAAGACCACAGTGTCAAGTGGTATATCGAACATCCGCCTGTTGCTAAAAACTGGCTTATTACAAGACAATCTTGGACTTTTCTGGATGTACAGTAATTTAGATATTTGTTCCTCGTAATGAGGGCAAAGACTGAGCAGCCCCATCTTACTGGGGACAATTATAAACTCTGTGCAAGACAGATGCCAAGACCATCTGCTTCAAGAAAGACAGCCTTCTTACCAGCAAGTTGCATGAGGATACGTGGGATGTTTCCCCCTCTCGCATGTGAAAAAAGTCCAAGAAAAAGATGGCACAAGGCCAAAGGAACTATGAAGTTTCCTAGGCAGAACTCCAAGAATGATGGAGATAGTTCACTTACCTGTAAAAACCTTCACTGTAAAAGTAATTGTTATTAATAGAAGTGGCAACACATTGGCACATCATTTCTGAAAATTACAGACGCGTGATCAAGGGGAACAGAATTATGATGCTGTGACAGCAGCCCTGCGCTCCAGCTTGCACGTATCCCTTCCCGGCAGCGCCACACGCTTCCCTCCAGCCCTCCTGAGAAGCTCCTTTCAGCTTGAATCACTTTGTTGCATTCTCCGCCTAATATTAGAGGAGAATAAACTGGGGGAACTCGAAACAGGCTCTTCCCTCTCCTCCCTGCGCTGCCGTTTCCCTGGCTGTGTCTGCTCACACGCCAAGTTCAGCCCAGGGGTCTCAGTCTAGACTTGTTCTGACCAACATCTGTAACAGACCAACGTCTGGCGAAAACATGAAATTGGGAAGATAAGAGAAAGACATGATTTGAGTTAATTAGCCCAGCGAGAAATCTTTTCCCAGGTGGCTGCTGGAAAGACAAGTCTAGACTCGCACCACGCCGTCTATCCTGTGCGCAGCAAACCAGCTGACGACGTGAGCTTTGGAGTTTGCGACTCTCGAGCCGACACGAGGGAATTATCCTCCTAAAAATTCCCCCTGCAGGCTTCAACGCAGATGTGAGAAATTCCACAACAGATTAACGTGGCGACCAACTGCGAGGGACAAAGGATTTTATCTGAAAGTTTCTAGGGGATTTTTCACTCTGGGCTTGTTGCGAACATTTAATCCCAGTTCATCAACTCCAGCAGAACTGATTCAGTCAACAGTTCTTATATTTTTTCTGCAAAGACACCACCTGGCATATTCCTACAAAAGTTTATACACTTATTTTTATACTTTGTATAGACTACATATATATATCTATCTCTATAAAGTCACCTGGTAGGTGACACATTGACACATGGAAAAACACAGTACCAACTACAGAGCCAAGCATTTTGTGTATTATGATTTAAAGGCTTTTAAGCATTTGGGAAAAAGGTTTTTCTGATACAGAAGCTAATATACATTCCTGTGAGAAGTTTCTATATCTGCTCTATTCCTCCCCAATTGCCTGTACTTACAAGCTGCTGATGGCCAGGGCACACTGCCACATACCCATTTAGGAAATGTATTTGACGGAAGAAAACTGCTCTAAATTATTTCAGCCCACTTTCTCCTGAAGCAGCACCCGGGGCACAGCACGCACCAGAGCTCAACTCCCAGCGCAGGAGTTGAGTCTTCCCCATGAAAAGAACCACGTCGGAAATTCACCCTCTGCGATGTGACAGCAGCTCACTCCCACCCGCACCCCAAAGAGCCAAGAAACAACAGCAGCCTCTTCTCTCCCTGCAGAGGGGATGGACCTCAGGACACGCCGGATGGGCTCTTTCCTCTCTCCCCAGGCTCTACCATTTCCTACCTCAAGCAATACCCAGTTGCCACCAGTACACCGCTCGTGAAAGCGGTCTGTGGAGTTTTTCAGGTACAGAAGGCTACCGAGATGGGAAAGTGAACAGAAACGTGTAAACTTGGGGCAGTTATGTGACAGCACGGATGGACCGTGGAAAGATGCTCAAGCTCAGCTTTAGAACTGGTCTAAAAATGCATGAGCTCCATATTCACGCAGAAGGGCCGAACTTAAGCGAGTACTCTTTGAAAGAATAAAACTGTCTTGTTAATCAATCCTGCCACAACAGGAAATTAATAAAAACCAACCAAACAACAACAACGCCCCATACCAACCCCAAAGCAACAAAACGCCCACAAAAACACCACCCCACTTCCTTCCGTCTGCACGATTTGAGATTCTTTGCATTTCATCTACAGAAGTGCCTTAGTTTCTATCCTGCCATCAATTAAGGCAATTACTCCTTTGCTATTGTTTATAATTGATGAGCAGTGATTGCATTTATAGTAAACAATATAGCGTCATTCAAGACTGTAATTGAAGACAGATCAATGGCATAAATTTGTTACATATTTTTATTTCCATGATGTGCTCAAAAAGAGAGCGTATAGGGAGTTAAAATGATTTTTTTTCCTCTTGCTTCCAGCTTGCATTAGTTTTGTCTGAACAGTGCAAGAGAAAGAGTTTATCGGAATGCTGGTACAACTGCAAACTAAAATACTGAAGGGTAAGAAATATTTCATAGGGACACTGCTAAACAAAAGAACTGAATGAAGATAAGCGGAATTTTTATAAAAAGATTTATTAAAAATAAGTTCTTCAAAGAGAAAAAGTGTGACGTATATACATTAAATTGTCAAAAACTTTATGGGGCTTATTATACAGGGTATTCCAAACTGAACAAGAGACGTTCACTTTTTTTTTTCAGTATGTCATGCTTATTGGAACATAACAGCATACGGGAAGAGGAAAACCAACACTTTAACACACAACAATTACAAGCAAAATCTTGAAATTGAGGAGTATTTGTAAAGATGAAACTCAGTGATCAGCATGATGCTATTGTTAAATACAGACAGAAACCAAGAGTTTATACATAGTCTTCAGCTGATACAGTTTACCTGACAACTGCTAGCTTCTGATTAGTTCTTCATTTCTACTGTGAATTAACAGCTCTTGACAAGTGGGGTTGTGTTCTATAAAGACAGAGGTATTTTGGGGACAACAAAATACCACCCAAAACCTGGTAAACAAATGCCTCTTTTCCAGCTCTATTGCAGTAGATATCAAAGATTTCTTCTGAGGAAGAGTTACACAATTGCTGGTTTTCTCCTGTAACTCCCCACATCTCTGACAGCCAGAACCACAAAAATAGTTGTTCTTAAAATTATTTTATTTTACAAGAGTGTTTTGCACAAGAGAGCCATGACAAACTAACACTTGATTCTGCATGCTTCAGATGCCTCAGCTTCTCAGAGGTCGTATTTAGAACTATACCCTTTCAGTTGTGTCTTCTGAAGATTTCCCTTTTTTTAGTGCATATATACAGCTAGTTGAGAACTGCAGTATTACAAATGTCTACCCATCCTTACAGCAGAATTTGCTCTAATCTCAGATGTATGCAGGACTTACATCTTTAGATCTTCGCGGCATCCTCTTTAGTCCCATAGTTTAATAAGACCATCCCAGCCGCACGTAATGACTTTAGATGTTTCGTGTGGATGCCACACTGCACCGATACAGACTTTATCATGTGCTTTTAATCTGCTGTAGAGTTTTGTTGTCTTCCAGTCCCAGATGTTAAGTTTTCCATCTGCATCTCCAGATATCACGTAGCTGCATTAGCAGGATTAAAAGGAAAGCTGTATCATGCATGAAGCCTGCTTGCATTATAATAGTTTTACACTGAGCAAGGGAAAAGAGCTTCACCCAGTGAGCTTCCTGTCTGACAGCCTGCAAACATACCTACCAAAGAATTAGCATTCACGCTGTGCTCTGAAGCGCGCAAGTCCTGCAGAAGGTGATTCATCAACTGCGAGGTAAATGTGCTAAGCAACGCGATTATACCATACACTGTGTTACTGGAACTAAAGAGAATACATCAGCAAAAGAGAAAGTGCCAGAAGTTTCTCTGAAATTTATAGACACTGCTCTCCACTTTTTCTTCCAGTTTTGCTGAGGTTATTCTCCAGTTTTTATATTAATGAATATCTTACGTAGGTACAGTGGTAAATGTATGGGCATATTACTCAGCAAAATACGATGAAAGAGATGGTTCTCTGAACAATAAATGAGGATACTCACACCAGACCCGCAAACTGGGAAAACTGGGCAAGTCCAAATCCCCGGTATTCTAGACAATTGCATTACTGTGGGAATAGACCCTGTGCTGCAGACCACGCACAAAAACAGCCAGATCCAAGTCAGAAGTGGAAGCCTCCTGTGCTGCACCAGGGCTGGGCAAAACAAGGGGAGTCTCAGGACGCTTTAACAGCAGGGTAACTCATCTTTGCAGAATGGGGAACCTGGACGACATGGACTGTTTTCTAAATGTTGCTCAGAGCAACCGCTCAGTAAAAACTTATCCCTACTGAACGACAAGAGCAAACTTTCCGTTCTGCTGCTTGGCTCAGGAACCCTGTCTGATGCCGAGTTAATAGGGTGTCTGCGCATCAATGAATGTTGCGGAGGACTCAAAAAGAAATCTAGTGTCTGTGCCGGCAAGTTTCAAGATGAAGCTCATTCCCACAAGAACTTACCTCATGTCAGGCGAAAAATCCACTTGACAAGCGTAGCCAGCTACCATGTGACCTTTGAAAATTTTCTTTTTGTTTAATCTGAACCTGTTCTGCGCTCCAAAAATCAGAATTTGGTTATCCATCGACTGGCAAGCCAACCACTTGCCTACAAATGCAACAAACAGAGGTGGTATCAGAGTGCCGCATCTGAAGAAACAGACTTAACTGGAAAGTTTTAAGAGATTTTTATAACTTTTCTTGCACTATCTTAATGCAGATTTTTATTATGTACCAGGGTTCTAAGAAGCAGCTGATATTGCTTCTGCCTGGTACAACTGCCAAGAGGCAAAACCTTATGTTTAACAGGATTTGGGATGCCTATTCCTGCAAAACGTGCTCAGGACTGCGGAAAAGCTCTGGCTGTTATAACAATGTGCTGCATCAACCCCATTGACTTACTGGTAAATTTTTAAGCTACTGAGAGTAAGCTTGCTGGTGCACATAATCAAGTAATCCAGATGAGGTGAAAAAACCCCCATCTAACTGCAATCCATTTCATTACCTATTTTGTGGGTACTCTAAGATGGTCACTTTTTATTTTCTTTATGGACAAAACAGGTCTAAGGTAGACTCGGGAGTTTGAAAATCTTGATGCGTTTTTGCAAATATTTGGTATTCTCTGCTCTAGTGGAATACAATTTAATAAAGATATTTTAGTGAAAGAAAAAATCCAGGCTTTTCTAATTTTAACTCTTATCTGATTTTGTGTCTTGTCAGTGCATTAACTCCTGCCTGAGAATCCAATGAAGATGATGTGCTACAGAACACCATAGAACAAAGACTTCTGTCCTAAACTCTGTGTATCGTCACCGCCCGTACAGTGTTTTATGCAAACAGTGATAACATAAAATGTGCTGACTTGACTGTAAATCTGACCACACTTCCAGCTACTAGCTTGGAATTTGAGGATTTTCTTCAGCCTCCCCAAGAGACAAATCAAGTGTGTACCCCAAGCATGTGATTCTCCTCTTCTGCTTTTTAAAAGGTCTTTTTTCCTGCATCGCTCAGGAGGAAAATTTTAATTGATGAGATTCATAAATCAGTGCCCCCAACCAGAAGAGTTCCACACCTGTAAAATTTTCAATTTACTTTTCTTTAAAGGAATAATTTAACTCCAAAATGATGCATGATGTGCCTGGCACAGTCCCTAGTGTAACTATTCCGAAAGAACTTGCTTTATGTGATATCGGACTACTGTAGGTCAAGATAATCTTAGTTAAAGTGACAGGTGATGTTTTGAGCTGAAGAGATGAGTACTTCATCCCTAATATCATTTACTGTCTCATCTCAAAAATCAAATACTCAAATTCTGGCCAGCCAGAACTGGAAAAAGAATGAGAAATCTAGTATTTCAATGTAGAAGAATGAGATGAACTGAAAAACTGGCTCAGAATACAGCAAATTGTGCGATTTCAGAAACAGGGGTTGACATAGGCCAGCCTGGGAAGCTAACATTTTTAAATGCAGCTATCTCTTTCTCCATAATCTTCCACTTTATATTAGAAACCCACTTCTATTGTTAAGAATAAAATATTTATGCTGCAAAGCAAATACAATTTGATGCTGATAGCTGGCTGAAAACATTAGCTGCTCAACAAGTTGATCAGCCGCTACTCAGCATAATGGGACCGTTAACTATAAATCTGGCAACACTTTAATAACGTTGACACTAAAGCTGTATTATTTTGGCCAAAACAGATAACAGAGATTTTGTCCTTTTGGAAGGATTTTCACTGACTATTGGAGGCACGAAACCTTTATCCTCCTTCAAGTTTGATTCTAATTGAAGAACATAAACACCAGCGAAACATTAACATACAGAAATACTGAGATAATTTGGGATTTCTCTGATGCAAGAGTTATTTGGGCTATATTCAGAACAGGAAGGAACAGCATCGTATACAACATCAGTTTCTGCTTTAACCATGGCACCACAAGGACCGCTGAACTTGCTTAGTACTTTGCAGCCATCATCAGTTCCCACCATTGTTTATCTTAGTATTTTAAATACAGCAAAGAGCACATCATAGCTTTATGAAAAGAAAAAATCCTTTTGCCCTGTCTGGATGAAGATCTAAATTTAAATCAATACAGTTATCCTGACATAACCCCTAATTTTGACATACTTGTTGATCTTTAAAATCAAGACCGGATCCAGTCCAATCTTGGAATAAATGCACACACTGGTCTGGGAGGGAGGTGGGTAGCGTGGGGTGACAGGGGGATGCAACAATACAGAGATATAATCAGTAAGACATGCCTATGTAAACTAGGCCTGAGAAGGCAGTAAAGTGTTAACCTACCATTTGGAGACAAAGTCACGGCTGGCATCGAATGCATACTTGGCTCAGCTATGTACTTGAAGTCTACAGGAATGTCCCTGCAAAAGGAAGAAGTATGTGTTTTATGAAGACGTGGAGATATTCCAAAGGGCTGCCTCCAGTCAGCTGATCTACTCAGCTACTGAACCATGGAGTATGGTGGAACCCCGCGTGGCGTCCAAAGGAAGAATGTGCAAAAGCTCAAAAATATTACGAATGCCCACCTAGAGAGCTCCAGCTGCGGAGCCATCTACAGGATAACCTCTAATAGAGTGAATTTACCCCAATCAAACGACCCAGCCTCTAAAGTAGAATCATAATTTCAACTGTGAAGAGTAAAGCTGTAACACAAAGATACTCTATTGCCTCCAGCTTAACTGCAGCTCTTAAAAAATTCTTATACAGGTAGCAAGAAAAGACTGATACATGCATCTATATTATTGCAACGTCTTACTGACTTGAGTTTTAACTAGAATATTTCTGCCTTTTCCTTTTTTTTAAAAAAAAAAAAAAAAGAAAGAAAACAGGAGTCTCTCTCTCTCATCTCTCTGAACTGAACCCTGAACTCCCCGGTCTTGATTGCATACAGGACTGTGCCAGTGTGTGTTAAGAACATACACTGTCATGTAAAAAGGCCTAGGGAAAAAACAAGTACAGTCTAATCCTTACTCTCCAGAACTGTCATTTGGTTTTGACTATATAAATTGAATTACTAACGGGCCGTGCATGTTCATAGTATTCCTCATATCCTACACTAGAAGACTGATAAAAAGTGAAGGCACACGCATGTCTTTCTCATTAAGCAAAAGAAATCTCCAGCAGAACATAGATTTGATTAATGCATTCAGCAGAAAACGCATGCAAAATGTTCTGTAGCAACATTAATTAATACAAAGGGGATGGTTATGACTTCATTGTTTAATTCACACTGTAGAAGGGCTGCTGGGACACAATCGGAGCAGAGAGCGTGGGTGGCTGCCTTGTACTCGTTGACTGAGCTTCGTTGGATGGCAATACAGTTGACATTAGCAAGGTAATTACAATTCTATTTCATTGTGGAGTAAGTTATTTCCCGTCATCATGGTAAGCAATGTGCACATGGACAGCAGGGTGAGTAGCTCCTCTGTCATCAAGAAGTAACACAAATGCTCCTGTGAGTTAAATGTTATAATTATTTACCCCTCAGAATAAGATGGGCAACCCCCTTAATACACTCTGTGGATAAGAGCAAGCCCAGGAATAACTGGCTTCCAAACAGGCAGATCTAAGGCTACTGTTGGACAGTAAACCTGTAAAGGAATAACAAAAAGTCCACATAATCTCTGAGGCTGACCAACACGATGGCAGAGGAAGTACAGCCCCCTGTGCCCCATCCTACCCTTTTGCATCAACACCCAAACAGCTTCAAACCCCACCTGCAACAGGACACAAGGTCATCGCTGCAGTGAGGCCAGATTCTGATCAGCTCCCACGATCCGACACTCCCTCAGCCCACCGGTCATCTCAAGTCCTCAATGCCAGGTAAAAGCAATCCCACTGGATGCTCCATTAGAAAAAGTCTCATCACAGAAGACGCGTGTCCAATGCTGAATTGTACTGCAGTGAGACATTTAAATGCAGCACAGTTTGTCCTGCCTTCTCCCCTTTTACATACGAAGGCAGGCTCATCTACCACAATTTATTCAAGACAGCTCTGCTTTATGTTGAAACCTACCAGACACACTTAGGACAGCTGCAGGATATGCTGCATTAAACTATTAGGCAGAATAAGGAGATACATTTATGTTTCACATTTGCTTCCAGTCAAATTGCTAAATAAGTAATATCAACCTGCTCCCTTAAAAAAAAAAAACGTTACAAAAAAATTATCAAGAAAGATGCTGTCACGGTTGCCTGGCCTCAAAACTCACGTGGTATATTTCTTGTTCAAATTTTTAAATTTAAAGATCTTCAGGTCCTTTCCCCACTTCATAGCATTTCAAAGGCTGAAAAGTTTTAAATATCAGAAGTACTAACTGCTAGTGAAGATTTAGGAACGTGATACTCCAGGGTTCTAATACAACTTCTTCCCCAAGCAGGAGAGAGAAAAATCCTTTTAAGGAAAGAAGGAAAAAAATCCCCACAAACTCCAAGCCCAACCCAATCCAATTTTGGGATCTACACATCATGAAGAGCTCTCTCAGGAGACTACAGTATCTCTACCAGGAATGATGGAGAGAAAAGGCCTGCTGAGGGTTATAGTTTTCAGAGATGAGAAGCCTCCTAAGCCTGGCAGGATAATAACTAAGCTACCACTGTACGAAATAAAAGCCTCCAAGGTCAATTGCCCAAATCATTTCACTGTTTATCCAAGCAGGATCGGGCACGGACAAAGACAAAATAACATTTTGAATTTCTAGAAGGAAGAACACAGAATATGATACCCACGCCAACTTTAATATCCCTGTTGTAATGATACAATCACATGAAAGGCAAAAGCAGACAAATGTTGAAGTGCTCCCATTAAGCTTCCTAAAGAAACCGTTTAATCTGCAAGAGTCTGTGCTATACTTGCAGTCTGAACTTTCAGCAACCATCCAACTGCTATTCAGCGTACAGCACAGTGAAATCCATGCATGGGATAAACTCTTGGGGAAAGGAGATTTAAATTCTCAGGGGAGAAGTTCCTCACTGTGATGAAGTTTGACATGGCATCCTATTACCAGCTCTGGCCAAGTCAAAGTGCTTACAAAACACACTACAAAATTCCTCTAGACAATTGAAACTCAGCAATTAGACCAGCTTTAATTACTGGCTTTTAAGGCCATATTCAGGCCTTACTTACTTACTTCTGCTTTGTTTCTGTAGGATACTGAAGAAATACTTTGCTGAAGAACTTACGAAGAAACATGCCAAAAGGTGCAGCAACCAAATCACCCCAAGTTGGAAATAATTCTCCTTATGAACTTAGGAAAAAAGGATTTGAGGTGCAGCATGAAATAATTTGCCATGGAAGTTTTCAAGCTCCAAAAGCTTTGGTAGTTAATGCATTAACTAAGTTTTAACGCGTTGTAAAAATCTGGGTCTTGAAATTATAGAAATATGCCTACAGACCGATTAACATATATCATGGCAGGTTGTGGAGAAAGGTTTTCAAGTCTTGCCTAGGAAGACAGCGTTACATCTACTTTTTATAAAACCAAAAAAATCCCTGACTGTATTACAGAATATTGCCTACAGTTGATGGACAGGCTTGAGAGGTGGGCCCATGCAAACCTCATGAAGTTCAACCAGGCCAAGTGCAAGGTCCTGCACCTGGGTTACGGCAATCCCAAGAACAAATACAGGCTGGGCGGAGAATGGATTGAGAGCAGCCCTGAGGAGAAGGACTTGGGGGTGTTCGTGGATGAGAAGCTCAACATAAGCTGGCAATGTGCACTTGCAGCCCAAGAAGCCAACCGCATTCTGGGCTGCATCAAAGGAAGTGCAGCCAGCAGGTCGAGGGAAGTGATTCTGCCCCTCTACTCCACTCTGGTGGGACCCCACCTGGAGCACTGCATCCAGCTTTGGAGTCCCCAGTATAAGAAGGACATGGACCTGTTGGAACAGGTCCAGAGGAGGGCCACAAAGATGATCAGAGGGCTGGAGCACCTCTCCTATGAGGACAAGCTGAGAGAGTTGGGGTTGTTCAGCCCGGAGAAGAGAAGGCTCCAGGGACACCTTACAGCAGCCTTCCAGTACCTAAAGGGGGCCTACAGGAAGGACGGGGAGGGACTCTTTATCAGGGAGTGGAGCGACAGGACGAGGAGTAATGGTTTTAAACTGATGGAGGGTAGATTTAGATTAGATATCCGGAAGAAATTCTTTACAGTGAGGGTGGTGAGGCACTGGAACAGGTTGCCGAGGGAGGTTGTGGATGCCCCATCCCTGGAAGTGTTCAAGGCCAGGCTGGATGAGGCTCTGAGCAACCTGGTCTAGTGGGAGGTGTCCCTGCCCATGGCAGGGGGGTTGGAACTAGATGATCTTTAAGGTCCCTTCCAACCCAGACCATTCTATGACTCTATGATATCCCTATTATCTGAACAAGGGAGCTCTTTCTTCAGCATACAGCAAGGTCAGTACATATTTTTTTCTTCAGAAGGAAAAAACTTCCGCTACTGGAACAATCAGGTTGCAATGTTCCCGTGCCAGAACCTTTTTGCCTTTCCTGCTCTTCCCCCCAGAGTGACTAAATCCACCCACTTTGCTATTTATTTCAGCCATCAACACAAAGCTCACAAAACAAGGGCAATCCAATAGCAAGGAAATAACAGATTTGTGCAAGTGAGATCCTCCTCCCACTTGCCAGAGAGGAGACACTCCTTAGCAGATAGGATATTGCAAAGATTTTTCTTTAAGGAGCTCAGTAAATACATGGGTCTAATTATGAAGTACTGAACAGAGGCTCTCTTGGAGCGACATATGGTGACAGCATTACATGTCTAGCCTAAGCCTGGGTTCCCAGACTTTGGTCATTACCACCGCTGCTACTGGCAATGACAGCAGCCGATCACAGACATGCTGAGGGTTTTGCTGGCTGCCTGGGTAACATTCCAATACCACAGATTGGAGTCTCTTGTCTAGGTTTAGAAAAAAGAAAAAAAAAAAAAAGCTAGGAAGGAACTGATTAGTCACAGAGCTGTCAAACTAGTGCCCATATTGTGCAGCAGCTTTGCATGTGTGAACGGCAAAATGAAATGGATACCTAAAGATATGGGAGTGATTACTTCAAAAAAGAAATTTGAAATCCTAGAGAAATCTTACAAGTCCTAAGCTGAAAATCTTAGTACCTAGAACCTTGTGGAAGACATTTCAGATAGGAGAGATTTGGTTTCTCCCCAGACATGTTAAAAATTGGAAGCCATTTAAAATTATGTTTTTATGAGTTTTTCTTAGATAGAATTTCACTTTTCTGTTATCTACTGTATTCATACTGTGGGTATCAATGACTGCTGAAAGCCCCAGACTACCAGAAAACCAGAAATGAAGCTACACTAAACTAGCTATTTCATACATGGGCCAAATATTACATAACACTATGTACACCCAAGTTCAAAGCTTTCAAAACCGACACACTAATGTAATAGAGCAGCCGCTTCTTTAAAAGGTTAATTTAAGGGTTAATACAGCCTTGGGGAAAGGAGAGAGAACAGAGATCACTAATAGAGTGCAGTGTGCTTCAGGCTGATGGGGCTCTCTTATGTCTTCTCTGGGGGAGAAGGAAACCCGTGAAGTGTCTCAAGGATGGAGCCAGGATGGGTTGGTTAGTATTCAGCAATGTGATAGGAAGCAACTAGTTTTAAAGATTAAAATCTCTAGAGAAATAATTCTGAAAGATACAGTATTAAGATAAATTATTAATAATTAATGCTAAAAATAAGTACAGCCCAATGCGCGTATAAAATCTGCACCAATAAAACAGAGGCTATGTAAGACCTTTTATTTTGCATACAGTGATTTAGGTTTTTTAGGCTTTAAAAACAGTTTTCAAATATTGCAGTACAGTAGGGCAGTAAGCTAGGGACAGTAATTCACTGTTAGACATCAAGAATGATTTTGAAGACATTGAAAGTATTATACTAAGATTTTGGAAGGGATGTTTCCTTTCACTGGACAAAAACGGTTAAGAACTATGACCCATGCTAGACTGAGTGGCAGAATGCAGGAGTTTGCAGTATATGCCCAATTCAACAGTTATCAGAAATTAGCAACAACAACAGCTGAGATTGTTCTGGTTCTACTTTATTGGGAAACATTTTAGCTACTGCATGTATAATTACATTATAGCTACTGCATATATAATTACATAAATAAATTCAGCTCTTCCTCAGCTAGATAGAACTCAGACACTCCAGTGTCCTATGTGCTACGTATACTTTTTAAAATAAACTCTCTTCTCAGGTTTGCTCATAATATACTTCAAGTTAAAATGCAAATTTTTAAACTTACCATTCCCAGACTCTTAAACTCTTGTCATCAGATGTACTCACAAACCTTCTATTTTCATCCACAAACACAATGGTGTTGACAGCTCCCAAATGCCTATCGTATTCCTGCACAATCTCACCACTTCGAATATCCCACTACAAATAAAAACGGCAGAATAAGACCTTGTTTTTTACTAAATATCATAATTTTTAGAGGAAGAGACATTAAGTAGACATACCTGCACAATTTTCTTATCTGACATTCCTGCAACAAAGAGATTTTGTTTATCTTCATCAGGATTGAACTTGACACAGTAAGGAACCTTCCTGTTTGTAAATCTTGAAATACATTGCCCTGCAACAGACAAGCCATTCATAGTGTGTCAGGCTGGGAGTTCTATGGAATGATTAGTTCTTTGCAGATATTGATAAAATCCATTCATTTCACTTATACTTTACTAACAGAAGAAAATACTTATTTTAAAGCCCTTGAGAAGATTAGAGGATAGAATTTACCCTGCTCTGATTATACTTTCTTCCACATGTTTATATCCATGCACCTGTGTAAACACATACAAACTGTTCTGTACCTTTACTACAGCTTTCCAAACAATATAACTGCTCAGTACCCTGTATGTCATCAGGACATATCAAGGACATCAGGACTGGTCAAGCTATCACGAGCTGACCACTGTCTTTGCAAAGCATCACCTCCTTAGGATCAAAGGTCGTCTTGACAAGAGACTTAAACTCAGGCAAGAATTCCTCAATCCTAAGCCTAGAAAAGGATAACAGTAATCCAACTGCAAAACAAACCACTGACCTCTTCTCATAGCCTCAGCCATAAATACATGTTATCAGTAACTTACAGGAGCCTGTTTTAATCCAAAAGCTCAATACATTTTTCAGGTGTCTAAATAACTGAGTTCAGACTCAAGTCTGGAGAATTTGACTTGCACCTTTCTGGGTGTCACCTGTATGAGACCAGTGGTACTGCTAACCAAGAAAGCCAACATCTTTTTCAAACATGGAAACTTCCTGTCTTCCAAACAGACTTAAGTTTAAAAGAATACTGACAAAAATCTACCCTCTGTGTTTTCAGCTTAAGAAACTATTTGGAGCAGAATGTTACAGAGTATCTCCCAGGCAGTTCTGTGAGAGCATCAGAGCTACCCTCCACTCCCTATACCAGCAGCTCAGTTTCTACCACCTTTTCTTATTTGGAGTGCTCCTCAAGTTCGCCTTAACCAACAGATCAAGTGACTTAATTCCTCAAAATTAAACATATTTAGGTCTCAAGTGTGATTTCATTACTTAATTTTTTGCCTGTAAATGTAAACATGCAATTAACTGATCTGGTAAAATTTTGTCTTTTTGCTGAAAATCATTCTAGCATTACAAATAACTATCAAACTTCTCAAATAAAAAGGTATATGAAACACAGGTTTATAGGTAGTGTAAATTGCAGCATTACAGATAACAACAAAACATTTAGGAAAAAAAGACTAATGAAAGCCTGAATACTGAATTACAAGATGATATTGAGGATAATTGGAAACATCCTGACTCACTGATAATATATCTTGATATTTACTATTAATTAAACATAGGGCCAAGTAACAGTATCTACAAATACAAGCCTACCTGTTTCAGTGTCCCAGAGTTTAAGGTAGCGGTCATATGCAGCACTAAGAAACTGAGTGCCAGCATTATTAAAACAGATGTCTCGAACAGCTTTACTATGTCCTACAAGACAGAAAAAATGTGATGATAAACTTTTATCCATTAACGTATTAAGGTTTTTTTCAAAAGCATTATTCAAGTTAAATGCTCCGGTCTTTAGCAATGCAAAGAGAACAAGGAAATCACTTATTGAAGTTCTTCATGAGCACTAGTAAAGAAAGATTCAAGTGAGAAAGAAAAAGCAACTCCTAAAGAATGATGAGAATAACAACCAAAAGTCCCTGCACCTCTAAAGCACTGGAGAGAGAAACACTGGCGTTGCACAGAACCAACCACTGTGCATCATTCATAAATTGTTACACAAGCAGAACTTCCAGTACGGTTGGCTTCACAGATTGTTCTGGTCACACTTAAGAACTGCAAGAGAGGTCTGAAACACTGTAATAAATGTCAACATCTAATGAAAAAGAGGAAAGACAAACAGTACAGGAGATACATTTAAATGAGAAACATTTAAAATTTTAAAACAGGTACAAAATATAGGAAATATCAGATCAGAAAATTAAGAATGCTTTCATCTGCTGCTAACCTTGCTAACCCTCAACCTCAATACTTTCATCTGACCGCTGCATCGGACTTGTAGGAGATCTCTTAGTTAAAATATTGGCACAGTAACTTAAACATAGCAAAATAGCAGGTGAATCTGGTTGATAATAAGGACCTTTTGAGAAAAACAAACTGTTCAGAAAGAGCAGCCTATTGAAAGAGACCCTTCTTTGAGCCATCATCTTTGCCACACTGATGTGATCAGAAATATAAGGTGAAAAAAGACTTCTTTATCATTGCTCAACATATATTCACTCAGCGTTCTAGAAATGCTCCCATTTCGAAAGGAGAATCAGCTGCTTTTGTTCTGCATTCAAGGCTGGTAAGAAGTCTGTATTTTTCTCTCTCTCAGCTATCTGCTTTATAAAGCACCTGTCACATGAACAAAGATAGCACCTGAACCTAAAAACAAAAAAAAATCCCCATGCTTTTGCACTAGAAACTCAGCACAGAAGAGACCACCTGTTTAAGGTGCGATCATAAGACCATGAGATGCCCTCACTGCATAAATATAGAAGGCTGCTGCTCTCAACATGGAAGATGGGGCAATTTAATTTCACAACTTCACCTTTGGAAAGGAGTCTTGCATAAAGTATTGATGACTGCAGTACACTAATGTTTTGGTTTAGGGGTCATAAAGTGTTATACGTCAACATTAAGTTGCTTGGAATAATGACAAAGGTTCACTAAAAACTTGCACCTTGTTCAGTTCTTACTGCCAAGATCATACTGAATACCATTTGCCCTGGATGCCTACAGGTCCTCTCTATGATAAATTGATAAGCTAACTTAAATCATATCCTCCCATTAAGTTGTTTTAAATATACATCAGTTTAAAAAAAAGACTATTACCAATAAACGTTCGTAGACATCTTCGATCACCATATACTTCCCATAGCTTGGAAAAAAAAAAAAGGGACAGGGAGAAGAGATGTCAATTGTTAAACAGTGATGATGCTGAAATTAAGTGCAAACATATATGGCAACACCTTTTAAGAAAGTAATTACAAACATATGACATCTACTGATTAATCACAACTATCTACCCAGGAATTCACAAGAATGCTCTGTCATCTTCTTGCTAGCAAAACCCCCTTAAAATAACTAAAAATCCCATACCATAGTCCCCTTTAAAGCCCTACGGTTTTGCTAGAAAAAAAAATAAAAAATTATCAGCTTTCTATATGATTTATTCTGGACTAAAATGAGATTACTTCAAGACCACAAATGCTTCAGTAGAACTTTGCTTTACAAATGCTTTGTAAAACTAGGCTTCACAGAAAATGAATTATTATAATAACAAAGGCAATAACATGAGGAACTTGTGACCTTCTAACTGCTATTACTAAATGATTAACACTGTTCTAACGCCCATGGTATTGTGTATAATTTCTTTCTTTGTTCCAACGAATTTATAATTTAAAATTCAAGTAAGAAAAATAAAAGCAACACAGACAAAAGGTATTTGGTAGAAGTATCAAATGTTTAAGTATTCTAAAATGCATTTTCTGTATTAAATGATGGTATAAAATATATACATGAAACCAGAAAAATAACTCACCTTAATTTTGCAATCCATAGAGCAAGACAACAGTATATGCCCAGAGAGAGGAAACAATCTAACTGCACTGACACCCTGTAAATAAGGACATAATTAAACAGTAAGTGGAACATCTAGATATTTGCTCAGTTCATTTGCCCTCTTTTCTAAGGAAAAAGCTAAAGCTTATCTTCATAAAATATACAGATACTGTATCTTGAGAAGAAATAACCTACCCACATTCCATTTTAGAAACAGCGATGCTTGTTGACCAATAGTTACTGGCAATACATTGATTTGCTTCAACAGCTGTATTTATACCCTCCTTCAACACTCACACCATTACTGTGGTTAACACAGCAAAGAAATACAAATTGTGCGTTTGGGTGACTGTTTCTGTATAACGAGTCTTTTCAGGTGTGGCAGGTGAGGAATTTTTCCACAAAAATAGTTTCTGGCCAGCTCCATTTCTTACATATACTACTAGTGGCTTCTACCCACTGAACTCAGATTCCCTGGGCACAGCATCTTCCCATCTACCTGTATTTCAGGTACTCCTTCCAGAAGGAGTCCAAAGAAACACCAAGTACTCAGTTTGATGTCCCTTCTTTCAATTTCATGTCAATTACTCTATTCATATTCCATCCAGTTCCTCCCACCCCTGGTTGGAGTTGGGTGCTTTATCCTCCCTATCATCGTCTACTTATATCCCCCAGCTTTTCTAGACTTGTCAGTCCATCTTTCTTTTGCTCGTCTCATTGATACCGTTATTCATCTCTTGTTTGAAGGAAAAAGCTGTTTTATGCATCAGTCTGTTCTAATAACATAATAGGCAGAGGAGTGACTAGAGCTTTGGGGAGCAGATGTTATTCTGGACAGCACTGATAGTTGCAGCTACAAGCTCTTTGATGCAGCAATCATTAAAGAACTGAGTTCAGAGTTGTGACTCAACTGAAAAAGGGTAAAAGCTAACCCTGTGTCCTCCTTTCTTACATCTTTCAGATATCACTGAGGTGCTGTCCAGTGCAGCGCAGTATAAGAGCGTAAGCTTTACAAACCTGGTAAGTGAAACACTTTTTTAATACCAAAATTATGTATATAGTTACAGTCTCTGGCACAAGAAGAAACTGTAAATGTTAAGTAGCATCATCAAAGAAAACTCTTAACAAGGCACACCTCTCAAAAGCAATAGCTGTATTTGGGAACCAGTAATGCTGATGGATCCTAATCACAAAACTTACATAACTTTTCCTAAGTTTGATATGAAATAGCCCTTAAGTACTCTTACTATTAAAAAGAAAAAGCATTTTCAGCGATCTCTAGAATTAGCCTTACTCTTATTCATGTGGTAGGTTAGGAAATAACTCCAAATCCTAGAGAAGTAACTGAATATGTGTTCCTTAAAAGGAGGTCAAGAAGTCACTATGTTCATGAAAAGGTGCATGCAGGCAAACACCTTCTGTGAGCATGTAATGCAACCAATTACATGCATAATGTGGTAAAGACAAAAATACTCCTTCCTTCTACTGATACTTCACTTTTACAGAAGTTACTAGCTTCAGACACAAAGTGAAGTGGGTTTTTATGATGCACACTCACAAACACGACTTCCTACCTTTGTATGTCCAGACCACACATGGATTTGTTTCTTTGGAAGATAGCACTTGTCAGGTGGCACTGCAGAACGGAGATTAACTCCAACATCTTGAGGGACATGAAGATAAGATCTCCCCTGATAGTCATACATTTCCTTAACTGAAAAGGTAAACACAGAATTCTGAGAATCCAAGAGCCTGTATTTTAAGAGGTTATAATCTTCAAAAGGCTCAACAGCCACACGCAATTAACTGTTTTCTCAACACAGCTGCTCTGCTGTGAACGGGGTAGGGTGCAGGTGGGGGAAAGAAAACCCCGCTTCATAGAACTCAGATGTGGAATCTTACTTGAGCTCAGCTGAGCTCAAATTAAGTCATTTCAGCAAAATCTGCTTGGAATCTGATAATCTGAATATTAAGACAATCTCCCCCCTACGCATCTTACTCATCATCAAAGGCAAGAGAGCTCCTCAGGCCAACAAGGGTTTGCTTACACTAACTTTATGCATGGAAATGGGTATTTCAGAGTAGACTGACGTTGGATAGCCTTGACATTAAGCTGTGCACTGATTAATTGCTCAGTTTCTGGGATATTGTTATGGTAGTTTTGGTTGTGCAAATGCCCTTCTGCACAGTATCCTTGTTTACACATACCTACATAGTGGCATATTTCTGGAATGTTTGTGTTTGAAAAAATTGAAGTTTATCTTGTAAGGTCTTTCACTGTGAAAGTTCAGGTAGAGACCATGAAAAGCTGGATACAAAATAATTATTCTATAGGAAGCTCCATGGCTAAAATTTCAGGTTTGCTATACTCATCACTATTCAATAAATATTGTCATGATCTACTACATATAAACAGAATGAAGTACTAATGTCGGCAATGCATATCTCGTTGCCACTTCTTTAATGCACATAAGAAAGGATGCTCCAGCTTGTGCATGTAAGCCTGGCTGCAGAGACTCAGTTTACACAACTATCTGTGCCAAGGCAGAACTGTTTTGCGTGCAGAGAGTTGAAATAATAGTATCCAGAAATCTCTTAATTTTACTTACTTGGGAAACCATTTTCTTTGCAGGTACCACATGCTATAGGCTTCCATAGAGCGGTTATTTGATACACAATTATTCATAGTATGACAGCAAGAACATTTACATTAAGAATTGAGGAAGTATAAAGTCCAAGTGATTTTCTAAATTGTATGTAAGCCATAACTCAAAGCACTACCTGCTGATGAAAGTACTGACACATAAAACTGCAGTAATTCTGAAGTTGAAACTAAGCCAAACTCATAACTTTAAAATGTTTGCTCTGTAAAATAGGAAATGGATATATGCGTCTAGTGCCATTAAAAATAAATAAATTAAACAGTACCCTGCAAGATGACATTTCCACGCTGCTCTTCACAGTATGAAGTGGAATTAGTCCAAGTTTATCTCTTTCCCTGTCCTTTACGCTTATGCCTGTGAGCACTATTATCTCCAATACAGAAACATCAAGGTGCCTCAGCAGTTTTGCTGAGGCTGTCTGCCATCCTTACTAATTAACACAGCAGGCAAGAAAACACAGTGAGCAAGAAAATGAGAACAGGCAGCAAGATGCCATTACCATGTAATATAGTCTTCTCCTCTCCAGGTTTATCATCTTCTAGTTTTCCTCTCTTCTGCCTCTTAGCTGTTATTTCATCCAGCTCTTTCTGTTCTTCCTGGAAAAATAAAACATGACCTTGACTTTTAAAAATTCAGCATTCAGAATCACATAACAAAATCCAGAACTGCATTACTGTTTACTTACTATTAAGAACACATTTGTTTCCTAAACAAGATTAGAAATATTTCTAAGTATCAATAAAGAGAATACCTTTATCAAAACCAGAATAATTTAAATAGCTATGTACACTTAAAAGAATTAAGTATTATCTTTTTATTTGTAGACTACAGCTAAGCAACACTGATTGAACAAAAAAGGATATATGTTGGTTAGAGAGGTTTTTTGGGGGGGGTAATTGTTTTTCTATTTTTTTTTTCTTTTTTAAAAACCTTTTACTTTCAATTCTTTTCAAACTACTTCTGTTTATAAACATCTTTTAATTAGACTCCACACATTACACACACATGCAATTAATTTTATTTACAAACAGTCCTGCAAATAATTGAATGCAGAATATTCGGAACACTTTATCTGGACGTATCACCTGAAACGTTTCTATCACCCTAAAGCACAGCGTGGACCTTCTGCTTGGAAAAACTACTGATGCAGCTGGATCTCTGTTTAAAGCCACTGCAATGTACCAACAATTTGTATCTATTGTGTTAGAGCAGTACTTACTTCTGATGGTTTGGCTACTTCTTTTTCATCAACATACTTTGCCCATGGTCCCAGAAAACCATCAATATTAGACGCATCATTCTCCTTGAACTTCTTCCTTTTTTCTATTTTCCTTTGTCCTGTTTCAAACACTGTTAAACCTGAAGAAAGAAACAACACACTGCCTAGATGCTAACACAGAATACAACATCATAGGTCATATCATAGCCAGTTTAAAAGAAAACACCACCACCACCACTCCTTCCAATACACAGCAAAATCGAAAAAATGTCTGAGCAAAATTGGCCAAAGCATCACTAACTTTTCTAACTATGAACACTGCTAACTATGTACAGTAACAGAGGAACCACTTGAACTGTGTCATGGTTTGTTAATTTAACCATGCGTGTACCCATGCATTTTTAACAATAAGTCTGCAGACTATATGATTATATCAATTTTCGTACTTTAAACAGTGCAGTGTTTGAAAGAGTAGAGTCCTAACAATTGGCTTCTGATCCTCCTCACCTCTCAGTTTCTAAAAAAAAAAAAAAAAACAAACCCCAAACCCCAAAATAAGACAAGTCTCCCAAAACCCCAACCCCAACCGTGTATTTTAATTTAGTAAAAAGCCATAGAATCACAGAATAGTTTGGGTTGGAAGGAACCTTTAAAAGTCATCTAGTCCAACCCTCCTGCCATGAGCAGGGACATCTTCAACTAGATCAGGTTGCTCAGAGCCCCATCCAGCCTGGCCTTGAATGTCTCCAGGGATGGGGCCTCCACCACTTCTCTGGGCAACCTGTTCCCAGTGTTTCACCACCCTCATCGTAAAAAATTTCATCCTTTAGTCTGAATCTACCCTCTTTTAGGTTAAAAAATATTACCCCTTGTCCTATTGCTATAGGCCTTACTAATAAGTCTGTTCCCGTTGACACAGTCATCTACCTCCAACCACTCACTATCTTGTCCTTTCATATAAATGCTAGCTTTTCATAAATGCTGTGCCCTCAGAATTTCATTTGTCAAAACCATTAAACAATATAGATATGGGATTAAAAAAAGTTAAAAGATGTTACAGTAATGACTTAAAAGTTTTTCAAAAGGTTGTATATGCAATTATGTGTAATTTTCAAATAATGTTTTCCTACAGCATCAGTAATACCTAGTGCAACGGAGCCCAAAAGAGCTTTGTATAAACAAAAGGAAATAGGCAATGTAAAAATTTAAGTAACGATCACATGAAGGACTCGCACATTAATGAAGTTTTCTTAAAATAAATTACTAAAATTCCATTATGAAAAGGTTATTTTTTAATTTTTGAAATGATTTCATCTTAGCCATTCTGACTAATGCCTGTAGCTGCTATACCAAAATAAGTCTATTTTCTTTATCCTACTTTGGAAGGAAATAACCTCAGATATATTCCATGGACGAGGACACAGAAATAAAGAACCTTTGTATACACACGTGAATAAGATGTTAGAAAAAAGACATGCAAGGGAAAGTATAACTGTAAAGTTTACACAGATGGAGTTTTCCAATGCAAATAAGTCACACTCTTAAATATTCTGCATCAAAGTATTAATTACAAACCCCATGTCTCTGGTAGTCGATCCTCCCAGTGGCACGCTATGCCTTTACCATTTGGCAACCTTCCAACAGTTTTTCTTTTCTTTTCTAACCCAAACAGCTTAACTCTGCTAAACAGCGATAACATGCAATTCCCAACAGAACGCTAGAGGTTGCATACAGAGCAATCAGTTTGCTACCAAGTAGCACAGTTAAGGTGATAAGCCCAACATACAAGTATCCTAATACAGACATATGACAATTTTAGCTAAGACAGAATTTAGGGAGACCAAAAAGCTCTGTTTCAAATAAACAGATCAATTCTGTTCATGTAATGGCACATGCTAGGTTCCAATTACAAATCCTAATTTGAAAGTTGACATAATGCTAGCCTGAAATATTTGCTATTTCAGGAAAACAAAGCCCCCCAATATCTCTCTTCCTTCTTCACATTACAGTTGCAACACATCTTCATTTATTATGTCTTTGGACATCGGTAAGTCTCTCATAATTCCTTCCTTTGCCAATACCTACTCCATTTCTTAGTGAAGAAACAGTAACTGTCATCAGTTGCAAGTCATTTATACGACATTCTGAATGATTTACCTTGATTTTTTTCAGCTTCCTCTATGGAACCAATATATTTGGTAGCAACTTCAGGGTTATCTATTGAGGGATCTAATGCATAACCTAGAACAAGAGGAGAAATAAAACACTGTTATATCAAGTTTTTTAGTTTTGTATAGCGTCTATTACACCCCCCCACCCCCCCGTATTCAGTGATTTTTTTTCCTCTTGGCTCTCAAGGAGCTAGGGATGAGGAAAGGTTGACACGTTTCCAGTTTTCACTTGCCCTGGGTATTAGGATTACTACAAAACTACTACTCATTACCATGAGGTCTTTGAGTATGCATTGCTGCCAGAATGCTTAAATTTGCACAAAATAGAGAAGTAAATAAATATAACAGGCAACAGTTAACATAAGATGCAAAGGGAGCATAGTCACGGGGAGCAAAGTCACAGAATCCTTCTGGTGGGAAGGGACCTCAGGAGGCCCCTGGCCCAACACCCTGCTCCAAGCGAGGTCAACACTGAATTCAGAGCAGTTTGCTGTAATACAAACACGAGATTTTGAAATGCCATAGCAACCTCTTCTTGTTGTAACATGGCATAAGGGAAAAGACTAGCTCAAAATCTTATTGTTAGCAACACGTGATTTTAAACAGATGCTGCTTTAGTTCGGGGCACTGTTCCTTGGTCTGCAAAGGCAGTAAGTCATGCTGAAACCAGTCCGATGCTGCTGCATGCAGAGAACCCTCTGGCTTCTGCAGCAGCCTCTGGCCCCTGCCCACTACCTCTGCTGGGTCAAAGCGAGTGCTACTCATCTCTGGCAGTCCTGGGAATGGCAGCAGCTGGAAGGAAGAGGACAGAGATGGGGGGAAAAAAATAAAAGCAAATGATGTTTTCTAGGGCTTTGTGCATATTCTGTCTCCCCCAGCAGAAATTATTTAATCCTCCTCCTGCCAGAGTTGTGAAAGCTTGTTCCTTCAACTTGAAAGCAGTTGCTTTAACTAACGTGGATAGTATCAAAGGCAGCAGCAATGGCTTTTTATTTTTAAAAGAAGTAAGAATTCACATCTTCATTTCATGATTACAGCTATTGAGTCTCGTTAAAAAAACTCCAAGTCAAACAACAAAACCTGCTGGATTTACTCTGATAAATAATTTATAAAATGTATCAGCATTTCATAGATATTGAGGATATTTACAATTTTTGATACTGAGGTTCTCATTTTAATATGCACATCTTACAGTTTTTCTCCATTTCTCCTGAAGTGGATAGCATGATCTTACAAGAATAAGATAGACAAATAAAGTCATCTAGTTTCCAAGGAACAGGTGCACTGAACATTTACTGACCACCATGGCTTTTTTTTGTAAAGACTGCACCCTGGTGGACACATCAACAATTTTTATTAAATATTATTTAAGTGACAAAATGTCCCTTGAAGACCCAATGAGAATTTCTCTGTATCAGGAAGGGGGAAAAAAAAAAGAGGGGGGGGTGTGGAGAAGCAATGAAGATATGAAGTCACCAGGAAAAGTAGTCACACACACAAAATCGAAGAAATCTTACAGCATTCAATCTAATTCTTATGTTTTTGTTGAGTCACAGAGACTCCCATGAACAGTGGGAGATTACCCAGGCCACCACAGAGACCAATGGTCCATGAAAGCACTTGGGTTCACCCAAGTTGAGAACCTATCAACGTCATCCCAACAGCCAAAGGAGATCATCTTCCCAACCATTTCTCAGAAAGACTACTGTCCTAAATGATGGTCCAGTTCATTTATTTTTAGATGCTGAAAAAAAATTTATTATTCAAATTAGTGGAAGAGCCATTCCAAGAACACAGCAAGTGTTCCTACACAAATGGAACAATCCATCTGCAGACCAACTCTGGAGCTTCAAACCTGGTAAGACCCAGTCGTGGAACAACATATGCCCAGATGCTCCCTGAATGTGATACAGGGAGAGAAATATATACCAATGACCTCTTATGAAATACAAATTCCCACTACAACCTTTTTTTGTTGTTTGGCTTAGGTATTCTAGGCTGTCATTAGGATTTACCTACATGGATAACCAAACTGAGCAGACACTGCAATTAGACTTTCGCTAATTTAACTGCCTGCTTTTATTAAGCCACTATTTCAATGACTTATTTTCCAAGCTATAAGGCTTCTGTTAACAGCAGAGAGATAACACTTTGGATTTATGTCAAAATCAATACAGTGGTTTACTTGTCCTCCAACTGTATTGACACAGTCTCTGGGACTCTATTTGCTTGGTAGTTGTAAAAGAGGGACAGTATTCTAATGAATAGGGCCCCAGGGCCAAGCACAGCTTCCCATGGAAGCGGAGACTTCTTATAGCTGGCTTGAATTTGGTCCAGCATCATTCTCATAGCAAAGCTCGGAACAATTTCTACTTTCTAGTGGATATGTGAAAGAGAATCTTTTCTTTCTGGATGGGACTCCTAAACGCAGCTGCAAAAGACAGCTTGCTTTTATCCTACTCAGCTGGTATGCCATATAATGTGCCCTGACTCCTATGTCTCCTTCAGTTTTATTTAGGAGGCAGATATTTCACGCTATGTTTTAGCAAGGAAAGGTACAATTCCACCTACATCCATAATTTCAGTGCATCTGAAAATGGTTGGTTAAATAAGCAGACTTTGATGTGCGTTCCAGAAAGACAGCTAATTAAGGTATGTTTACACCGTACCGTGCAATGCAGCGTACAGAGACCCAAGGTAGCTCAGGTACGCGGAACAATGCAGCTGGACTGACCCATTCTGACTGCACTGGCCTCTCCGCAGGATCAAAGTAATCAGAGAATAAAGCGCCTACAGCTGAAAGAGGTAATAGCGACTGCAGGTGTTGCATGTAACATGAGTAGATGAAAAAAACCCAGAACTGTTATTTCCAAGCCAGAGTCATTTTAAGCTCTAAAAATACCAGTCTTACTGATGAAGTAATCCTGTTATAACCAAGTTACTGAATACTCATAAAGAGCTTTGAGATACATGGACAGGAGATTGTTTCTTATTTAATAAGACATTAATATCTTGTGATGGAGAGAATTTAAAATACTAAATGCTGCATGAATGAAGCAGTCCACTGATGACAAGTACTGATGCTGTAATAGCTGTGAAATTATTTTTCTGCCATATTCATGAACAGTTTGTGTGCAGCATCTAAAAAAATCTGTAATTCCACTCAACACTGAAAATTTATATATGCACATATAAATAAGGAGAGTATACTGCTTTTTTTTTTTTTTTTTTAACAGAGCTCAAAAGGGAGTTTTCAAGAAAAGTGACTGCTTCTGCTGAGAGTACAGATACAGAAGAATAAACAAGTGTTTGTATTTTAGGACCTCCTAGTCTTTTTAGCCATGCTCCAAGGACAACATTGGAAAAATAATCCTTGTTAAGCTTTTGGCCATTTACATCATAATAGATTGTGAAGAGAAATTAGTTTTTCCAGAGAGAAAGCCTTCTCTTTAATAGCTGAAAATTATATAACAAGATTGCCTTACATCAGTGGATTCAAAATAGGGTAGATTACCTATAACTGCAGATGCAAAACTGATTTCCAATTAAAAAAAATGTCCAGCTCTCACAGAGCAATTATTATTGGCTTTCCATCATACTGGGAGAAGATCTTATACAAGATTATAAAATGGCCTGCCTGGACTATTTTATTCAATACTTTTATGGATTATGCCATCAGCAAAGCATCATATACGTGTAAAACCTGCAGGTGACACCAAAGACAAGCGTGAAATATTTCACTTGAAAGACATGCTGAATGACAAATACCAAAAAAAGAAAATAACTGATTAGGTACAGTGGAAAATAATGCCGGCTGCAAGGGTAGTGGTGTTGATAGACTAATTAAGTGTATCTGACACCAATGAGAAAAAAAGAAAAAAAGAAAAAAGAAATCTGAGATTTACTGTAAAGGAAAAACTATATAAAACATGGAAGAGCACTGGCAAGGCCTAATCTAGATTAGCACGTCCAGTTTTAAGCAATGTATTTTAAAGAAAAATTTAGATAAAATTGAGAGTAACAAGAATAATAAGATACTGAGCGTGGGGGAAAGCCTAGAAAAGATTGAAGAAACATGCTTGTCAGTCTAAAAAGAGATAAAGGACAGAAGGTGAAAAACTGACGGACCCAAAGGTAGTTTCAATATGTGAAACATTAGAGACGACAATGACCCATGGCTTGATAGGAATGCTGAAGGGATTATAAGAAATAGTTTAAATTTGCAGCACAGAAGGTTCAGGGTAGTATCAATAAAATCTCAACTATTACACTCGTGAAAAAACTGCAACAACAACATTTATGTAGGTTTCAAAACCATGCAAAATAGTATAAAAATAGGAATGACCTTGAAGCAATTCTGACTCAAGAGATCTGACTAGATCACGGGTTTCAAGCTGTTGTTTGTGGCTACAGGACCTGAATATCCCCTGACTCCTTCTGGGGAGTCTGAAAGACAAGAGAAGCAGGTCTGCCTTCACAATAACAAGGGTTCGCAACTTCTTGGGGGTCAAGGATGAAATGACAATTTAAGAATCCAGGGTCCAGGGAAAAAAAAAAAACAAACAAACGAGAATGACTAGAGCAGTCTAAGATTGACTGCTTCCAAACGCTGGTATCACAGACACATTCTTGATAAAGAAGCTGAGGTCTGGTTGATCTGTCAGAGATGTGAGGTTTGCATTTGGCATGCTCTTCCTCCGTTTTTCATGGACTGAGGGACAGTACAAAAGTGACTCAATTATGCTATGGTATTTGTGATTTTGTATAAAATACACTCTAGAAGGGCAGCTCATTTTCAAGAGGTTGTTTACTGCAAAGAGAAGCTACAGATCTTAACCCTAGTGTGGAAAACATCTCCAGGGCCTGCATCAACTTCACCTCTCCAAACTCCTAGAATGAAGGCAACCTTACTGAGATGGGTAGATTTAAAAGGCTATTGGTACTGAGAAGGTTCAAAGAGTGCTTTTTTGATGAAATAGTTGGGGATAGCCAATAGTTAAAGAAAAATAAGCAATTTGGAATGACACACAATCTTAAAAAAGCCACATCCTTAAGCAAAAGGTAGCACAGAAATCTGAAACCTCAGATAACAGGGATAGCAACAAGCACAGAATCCTATTTAAACGGAGGGCAGGGAAATGGAAAACCCAAGCATGCATAAAAAATGGCAGAGGCTAAAAATAATACATACTGAAATAGGAATATCTTGTTTTAAATTCATAAACTAACGTAATTGGTTGGACAATACTGACATAATTGGGTAGAATACACTCTTTACCAGGTAGAAAGAATACAGAAATAAAATGGTCATACCAGTGGGGGAAAAACATTCTATATTTTACAGAGAGCTTAAAAACAGATCAGATTAACAAGTTAATAGTGTTAACAAGCATTAAAGGATCCTCTGGATTGAAATTCCAGGTTTAAGTAGTGGTGAGTACAGTTGCCAAGACTCCCTTACTAACCGTTCAGCCAGAAGATGCAACAACCATGAAATGGTAATGGAGATTAAACACGTGCTAGGGAAAGAAGCACAGTAATGATGACATATTTTAGTCACCTCCTTGTAGTAGACTGCAAATCTCACAGCCCAATGTGATGAAAACAGCATTTTTACACAACGTACTTGTACCATGAAGCAATCATGTTAGAGAGTCATATAAAAAAAACCCCAAACAATTAAGCAGTGCAGGAAATTTAATTTTAAGATTTTTTTTCTAAGGATACCCATTTTAACAATGACCATAGTGCAGTATAAATCAACAGTGTTGAGGAAGCAAAGAAAGCCATAAAAACATTTACTACGACGATCTCAGTCTTAAAACAGGAGGGCTATATTAAGTAAAGAAGATTTTAAAAAGGACCAGAAAGTGAGCACCAAAGGGTAAAGCCTTTTCCAAATGCAGGGACACTTCAAAGACACCATGTAGGAGAAAAAGAACTAATGCCTGCCAGCTATTAAAAGATGACTTTAAAGAGACCAGAAGGAAGTGAGCACAGTTGAACAGTATGTAAAGAGAAACTATTAGAAATAAGGAACTATTCTTCAAAAATTGCATCCAAATGTGAAAAATACAAAGAACAAATTCTAGCAGACAAAGTAAATACTACAGTAAGGCAGCCGCTCCGACTTCCCCTCCCCCTCTCCCTCCCCCCCCAAAAAAGGGAAAAAAAAACAGAAAAAGCAAGGAGCAAATCACATAAGGTATAGAAACTGACACTTGTCCTTTGTGAAAAACCGTAGGGGCAGAAAGCATACCAGAGAGCACGTAGGCCAACAGATGATCAAGGAATGAAGAGAGAGCATCAGTGAGGTTCTTTTTAACACATGTTCATTATGGAGGAGCTTGGGTAGGCTCCTGTACCAGAACCTTTCTTTATGGGTAACATGACAAAATATCTACCTCAAAGTGAAACGTCAGGAGACTAAAGAATCAAGTTAGTAGCAAAACATTGGGACCAGATGGTAGTCATCCAAGAGATCTAAAGTCAAACCACAGTGCAAAAATTCTCACTTAATATCGCCTCAATGTGACAGAAATGGAACATATTAAATACGATGCCAACTTTCAAAAGATGCTTCAGAGGAGATCTGAGGAACTTCAGGTCAACCAGCCAGACATTTGTATGGTTAGAAGTTTCAAGCAGTAGAAACTATAATAAAGAAAACAACGAATAGGCACTTCGATGAGCATTATATCTTGCAGCAGAGCAGACAACACAGCTTTCTGTACAGGCAAATTACAATGCTAAAACCTCCAGAATATTTCTGAGGTGACAATCACGTGAACGAGCAAAGCTCGGTTGATGCTGGATACCTTTACCAAACCAAGTTAGGCTGATTACAGGGTGCCTCAAGGACCCTTCAAAACACCCACAGATCTTTACATGGTCAACTGATTAAAAGTTATTAAAACACTGGCAAGAATAAATGGCTAGTTTCCACAGCACAGGAAAGTTGCTGGAGGATCCATGCTCAGGTCCATGCTGTTCTACATATTGATAAACGATCTGGAATAAGGGAGCAAGTAGCTTTTACAAAGTTACTCAAAGCCATGGAGAAACATGCAATGTTAAGAATTCTTAGAAACTAAAGGGAAAAAGCCTCTCATAAGCCACGGAACAAATTCTCGGTGAGATGACATGTTAAAAGCTGTGTGCTGCTTTGCTGTTCATCTCAGGAACAATACAGTGGAACTAGCAGAGACACAGAAGAGAAACAAGCACAGCCACAGGCAGGGAAAGGCTGCAACAGAGGAACAGGAAGACTGACCAGATCTTTTCAGGTGGATAAAAAGCAGACTGAAATGAAGTTATGGCCAAGATCTATAAAATTATGAGTGACACAGAAATGGTGAATAAGAACTGACTGCTCACGGTGTCATGAGCAATGCAAGAGACTAGGGGATGTCAAGTCAAACTAGAAGGTTCTTAGGTTCTCCAAGCTCAAAACAGATGTACTTCCTCACACAAGGTGCTGGTAAGCTGCAGAATTGCCTGCAACAGGTTACTACATACACAGAAAAATTACATGGGTTCAAGAAGCAGATGGACAAATTTGTCAAAAAGAAAACCCAAACAAACCCAACAAATTCAGTGAAAATTAATAGAGACCTTGCCCCTGGTTGAGACTGCACATTGAAAAAAAGTATTTAGATGTATCACTATTCACCTGCTTCTTTCTTCCACACCTCACGAGGTGCCCATTGCTCATTGCTGCCCACCTGTCTAATACGATAAAGGGCAGGAAGGACCCTCAGTCAATGGCAGCACGGATGTTCCGAGCTATCCAAGCACCACAAGGAAAAAGTACTTTTGAAAGTAAATATTTACTGCAAGAGAAGCAGATGAGAAAGACTGTTTGCCAAAAAATACGTGGGTTTTCTGAATACATATTAACTGTTAAGATATACAAAACTTTTTTTTTTTTAAAGACTCTGCAGCAGTTGAGCTGTTTTGGATACGTGATCTCATTTACCACCCTCTCTCTCTTCTACCACACTCGTCCTTCATTTATAGTCACTGCTTATCTACATGCTAGCCATTGCAGATTTGTTTGAGACCTCCTGCCTTAGCTAAATAGCCTAACAGAGGCCAGAGGTCTCAAGATCTGATGCTTTTAATTAAGAGGTTTACTCTCTGTTCTTCCAATATGTTATGACTTAGTCATTAAAAACACGTATGACTTAGACTTATGCCTAGCAATTATACTTGCGTTTTTATACTTGGTCTTTTCTGAGAAGATATTTATTACCTGCTTCCAAATGGAAAAGAGAGTATTGAATTTTTCAATAGATAACTTTCTGACAACTTAAAGGAGTGCTGTTCTTAACAGACCTTCTAGTGAGCCAGGGCATCATGCTCATTTACTGCATCTTCTAGCTCAAGCTTCAGCTTCTCAGTGCTTGTTCTTGCAGTTTAAATTGCCTATCTCAGCCTTTTCATAATTCCATTTTCATCGTATCCAGATCATTATCTACTGTACATTTCTAGGAAGCCAAATATGATACTTGCACATTTGCCAATGTCATCAGTCTTAAAAATATATTTTTATACTCTCTTTAATACAGCTTTCAAGGCAGTTGCTGTACACTGATGATACAGAACAATAGCAGGAGCTTTGAGTAGACGTACTAGTTCTATCTTCCCCTAAATAAAAGTTATCAAAAAAAACCCCCAAACCAAACACTATATGCCTACAGACTCTTTTTTCCATTATCTATTTTACACAACCCCCCCCCAAAATACACAACCCACACAATGCAACGTTTAATTTCACAGAACAAAATCTAATCTGTCTATTCAGATCCTGAATAGGCTCCTACCTGCACTGTCTGGCAAGTTCTAACATCAAAATTGCAGTCAAGTACGTAAAAGTTATGCTATGGAACTAGACATCCATTTCTTAATATTGGCATTTTGCTCATATTCCACATCCTAACAACTCAGTGAAAAGTACCTACTAGCTAAAACTGTGTAAAGAAAAAAAAACAACTGTCTTAAATACATTTAAGTTTTTAACATTTACAAGAAAACCTCTAATAAAACCCAAATATGAACAGAAACCGAGGATATTGTAGTCTTTGATTTTAGGCAGGTTTCATTGTAATACATGGCTCCCACAGATTTATCAATAAAGTCCCAATCTCGTCCATCACAGAATGCAGTAAATAAATTCATGCATGAATAAAGCCCTAATGAAGTTAAGAGGACTCGTGTATAGGGAGGAGATTTTGAGGCATGATAGTTTGCAGAGAGCAGTATTTTGAATGTAAATACGAATAAAGAAAGACACAGGTCTGTTTGTGCAAAAAGTTGAGTGTTGTGACACTAAGTTTACACAGGAAGTATCAGAACTTGCCTAATAGACTGAATTTGAAGAATATAAAGTGGTACTTCATCTGAAAACAAAGATTCATATTTGCAAGACAAGCTCATGCAGTCAAGTTTAAAATAGAAACGAAATCTTACAATGAAACAGAGAAATTAACCCGTTATATGTAAGTACATGGCAGTTTTGTTCTTTCAAATGTGTCCAAAAGAATGCTTAGAATTCACTGTCTTTCCACGTTTTCCCTATTAAAAAAAAAATAATCATTTTTTCTTACAATTCTATAAAAAGTCTATTTGAAACTCAAGCCTCTTCAGAATGCAAATGTTTCAGTTTTCAAATGCAACTATTTACAAGTGAAAAGGTTCTTCAAGAAAGCAGCAACTATAATGACCACCAGTATAGAGTCCTCTGGGCCTGTCTTTGCTAAGAATATTTTAGTAATGCATTCCCACTTTCTTCGATTCCTGTTAATTGAGCTTGTATCCACAGTCAACCACCTTGAAGAACGTGACAACTCAGTAAGCCTTCCTCTTGGTTTTGAGAGAGCTACCTTTAGTTAGAATCACATGAAAGAATCTATTTGCATAACAGATCTACAGTTATTTGTCATATTAAAAGTGTGAAATTTCAATTTGTGTTTTCTACACTGATGCAACTAATGGAAGGATTAATTAAGAGGGGTTTGGTAGGAGGTCATACACTTGATTACAGTTTCAAAGGGAATTACAAAATGAGATTTCCCAAATAAATATTATGATCTCCAGCCATATAGATTCTCATTCAAAGACCCTTCCCCCTTATTAGAATGGGGAATTGTTAAATTGTTAAAAATCAATTTACAATTTACAAAAAAATGTTAAAAAGCAATTAACAGAGCTTGCAGTCCTATTAACTGTTCTAAAGAGAACAACTTACTTTGTCTGACCTGGGCGTAATAAAGGTGGAGGTCAATTCTACTGTTAAGGACTTACCATAGGTTGCAAATGTTCTTCTTTGTTGTTCAAACATGAAATCATTGATGTGAGCTGGTTCTGCATATCCAGAAAGCATATTTCTAGGTGCAGCCATCTGTTGAGTTCTAAATGGGTTTTCTGGTCCAAACTACATCAATAACATTAGAAGAAAGTACATCAGAATTACTAATTTCTTATTAATGTATCTGCACTTTTTCAGGAAAAAAAAAGATTTGTCTTTCAAAACCTGTAACGCAAAATGACTTCAACTTTGTATTTCTTTATGGCTCCTGAATAAGCTTCTTGGTCTATTATTTTACACAGCAATTGCTTACACAGTTGCTTTGAACAGCTCATTTCATGATTGAACTTTCTAGCCTGTATTACTGGTACAGAATCAATATCAACTACTTGACACAAAACACTGCCATTCAGTATGTGATCAGTACAAGCATTCAGAAGACAAAACCACAGCATACTACCTCTTGTAAGAGGGAGATATCAAGAAAGAGATATCAGATCCTACTAAACTCAAGTACCTAATACGGAAATTACACTGCCAACAATACTTTTGTGCACTTAAAAAGCACTGGGGACTTGCTGTATTATTCCAGGAAATACACTTATGAAACCCTGTCTTGCTTTTCTTCTTGCGAGATGACAAATGCTAGTCTTCTTGATCATACCACACAGTTAGGGAAAACAATAGTGAATACAAACAAATGCAATTCACTGACACTAATATAAAACTAAATTTAATTGTAACCCCTATGCTTGTCAGACAGTTGCAGACACCTGAGACTGTTCCACATTAGGCTTCCCTAACTACAACACTTACACAAGGTAACACTGTACTAAGTTTAAATCAGTATTTTTGCTCACACACTTTGTGGCTTTGGTATGTTGCAAAATGTGAGCTTGCGATGTAAAGGCCAATTTATGTGGTTCCACAAATGGTTTTTCTAAACATAAATCGTAATTCAGATTGATGCAGCCTTTGTCTACCTAGAATGCTAATCCCTGGTCTAACCGACAAATGGTACAAAGAAGTTAAATACTGAAAAAAGTTAAATGAACAGCTATTTTTATCTTTCAGATAATAAAATAGAAAGCAGTTCACATGGCACCAGGCAGTCCGAATTCAGACTAAAATCGTTTTTCTACTACACACATTTAGCATAGCTTAAGTTGCTAAAGTACTGAACACTGATGTGAATAGTTATACTGAAAGTACTTGGATTTTAATTTTAAATCCTCCTCTTAAGAGCCATATATCCACAAGACTTAGAACCATTCATCACGCTCTAAGTAGCATGATGAGTAAATAGCAAAAATATGAAAATAGTAAGAGACTATTTTGATGCAGTTCGTGTTTTACTCAATATCTTTATAACGCTGTTTTCCTAGCTTGATTTTTAATTTCTGTGGCTATAATTCTGATAAACATTTTAAGATCTTCTTAGAGCAGCTTTATGCAGAATATTAAAATTCAAGCATTAAAAATACCAACACACGTGTAGAATCTTTTTTCAATTTGCCCAAACTAAATTCCAAAATACAGCAAGCATCCAAAGAAGATATATTTTATATGAATTTTACACAAGATTTATAGAACCTCTGCCCTTTAAGCCGAAGGCATTTCTGCTCTAAAGATCAATATTGTTTCTTACCTCAGGTGCAAACATGGTATCGTAAGTGGGATTGTATTGAACTTCCTTGATAGCAGGATCAAGGTGTACTCCTGTTTCCACATCTTCCTGAAATAAAATAGACATATTAATAAATCACATTTCACATGTAGACTTTTAAATGTGTGACATTACTTCCCTTCAGACCAAACTAGGGCTGTAGTTCAAGTTGACACTTTAACCACTGTGAACGCAGAAGGGTATGTTGGCCAAAGTTTCTAGTTTTAAAAAATATTGATTGCAAAACCCATGTCAGGCCCTCACTGGGAAATAATCTAAGATACATGCAGAATTTTGCATGTGTATTATTACTTTTTTTTAAAAGGCTTCATGCACATATTTTAAAAACAATAGCAAGATTGGAGGCAAGCTTTTTTTTTTTAGGATGTTTTAATACCAGACCTTGTAAAGGTCACTAATTCAATATAACCGTGTGAAAACTAGGCTTCTACAAAAGGAACAAGTCAGAATTCACAATTAACTGTTTTGAAAGATAGTTGGGAAAAAAATATTAGACATCAGCGCAAACATACGTATAACAATGAGTTTCAGAGAATCCAACAATTCCTTATCTCCAGGTTTTTACCAGAAGGTATAAATGTAGTTCAGCTTCAGTATTTAAAGGCATTTCCAAGCCTATTGTAATAAAAATTTAACTCGATAGATAAAGGGACAAGAAAGAGGGGCTAACCAAAAGAATAACTTCTCAAGCAACTTGAAGGGAAAAACTCAGAAGGGCACATGCAGCCGAAGACAGAGAAGATGGGAAAGGAGAAAAAGGCTGATTAGGTGGCAGTGCTCAAAAAGACCTGGTTTCACAGAGCTGTACAAAGGCTCATTTACATTCATCCTAAATTGACACAATGCCTCCTCCCCCCAGTTAATAAAGGAGAATGTTATCTTGCAGTATCATTACTGGTATTGCTTCCTGCATCTTTATTCTAGAATAAATGTATTTGAAAGGGATTTACAATGTGCTAGTGTATTGATAATATCCCTAGTAATTATACTGGAAAAGCTATCTCAGCATCAGTGTTTAATCAATGCTCACCTACAACAGGATCCAAAAGCATCTGCAACTCACAGAAAGCAGTGGCACAATAGAGGATCGAATTTTAGCAGTCACTTCATTAATAGAAAATTACCTCGAACAAATTCAATCATGCTTTGCATTATAGTATCTTGAAAAAGCAAAATGGCACATTCTTTACTTAGTTAATATTATTAGCTATTCTGACATGCCGTGCCCAGAAGCTTTTTTTCTCCCCAATTCAACAGCAGGTCAATTACAAACAAATTTGCTTAAGCACGTAACATTTACATGCCTTTACTTAGAATCATAGAGTCATAGAATGGTTTGGGTTGGAAGGGACCTTAAAGATCATCTAGTTCCAACCCCCCTGCCATGGGCAGGGACACCTCCCACTAGACCAGGCTGCTCAAAGCCCCATCCAGCCTGGCCTTGAACACTTCCAGGGATGGGGCATCCACAGCTTCGCTGGGCAACCTGTTCCAGTGCCTCACCACCCTCACAGTAAAGAATTTTTTCCTTATGTCTAATCTAAACGTCCCTCTTTCAGTTTAAAACCGTTACCCCTTGTCCTATTGCTACACTCCCTGATAAAGAGTCCCTCCCCATCTCTCCTGTAGGCCCCCTTTAGGTACTGAAGGCTACTATAACGTCTCCCCAGAGCCTTCTCTTCTCCAGGCTGAACAACCCCAATTCTCTCAGCATGTCTTCATATTACTTATGCATGTAAAACACTGTTTTCTACAATACAGAAAAGAAAAACAGTACCTAAAGATCTTTGGCTTGTTATCTGATTACATTTTGTTAAAACCACTCAAAAAAAAAGGACTATATTGGTTAAAATGTCTAAAAAGAAAAAAAAAAAACAACATCAGCAATCCCATCGATTTTTTTTCTAAGACCACCGTCTTAGTAGAATTGTTAAGTCCAACTAGAAAGTTTTACTCTCACCATGCATCAAGTATTTTAACAGGCAGGTCCAGCCATTGCACTGCTCTTGCTTAAGCCCTCAGCACTGCCAATTCCCGGCCTGACCTCATTTCTCTCATCACACGACCTTTCCAATTCACTGGGCCTGGATGACAACGGCTACTGGTACATTCACAGCTCTGACTTTCATACACTATGAACTTGCCTGGGAACAGCACAGCAGGCCTAATCCAGTCATTCAGCAACAAAAACAGACCTCCCCCCCCATCCCCAGCTAGAATAGGAACATATCAAAACCGTTTCCTAACCTGTATTACCTACACACTTATTGTATTTCCTTTCACAGCTCCATGACCTGAGGACATTTTCCTTAGACACTGTTTTCAAGTCACATCATACAGCTTGCTCTGCCAGCTAGACTTCACATCTTATCCACCAACCTTATAATTTGAGAAAACAAAAATTAATATAATTGATAATATGGCAAAAATTATTTGATCAACTGTCAGTGACATTTAAACAGTTATCAGTTTACTTGAAATTAAGACACAGGTTTTTTTCCCTGCTCTTTAAACTGAAAGAGTGAGAAAAATCCAGTTTGTGAAAATGCCAAGAATTTTTCAGTTCTGCTGTTTTTCCTCCTCTTTTCTCCCTGTTAAGTCCTATTATATGCTGCTCGGCAATTGAGAAAAGAAACAGATTGTGCCATGAAAGCTGATCCTCTGCTGGGCGATTATAGCAATTCTGGTTCTACTTCGCTGCTGGTGGAACAGTGCTGAGTCACTTGGAAGCCACACAATATGTTCACTCCTAGACCACCACAGGCAGAGTCTTTCTGTGTGAAAACCACCCAGCCTTGAAATTGAAGCACATGTTATATTTATCAGAGCTACACTCCCCAGGACCTCCAGTCTTATTCATGCTTTCATATATTTGGGCATCAAACGATGATCTGTTAACATGCTGCTGAAGCACATAATGGTTATCTTTTCATTATGCCATTTTGCTTTAAACTATATAATAATTTGAACGTGTCCCAACTCCCTACTTTACCTTCTCAGTATTTTAAAGAATTGAAATCTTGATAGGAAAATAAAGTATTGACATAACATATTCTGAGATGTTGGTCTATGGCAAGAGCTCAAATTGCAGCAGACAAATTATCCTTTGGTCAACATCCGATAAATGCCATTTTGTACAGCATTACGAGACTTTGGTAGGTAGCAGAAACATTAAAAATATTAACATAGTCCATAAATCATTTCCCAAATTGGCAACCTATCTGCACTGGGGCATTTTGGTTTTGTTTTTTTTTTTTTTAATGAGAGGAAAGAACACATAAGCAACCTCTGCACATGGTGAAGATCACTGGGTACAACTGCATGCATCACCAGAAGACTGTTTCAGCAGAATTCATCTTTCTAAGACCCAGAGAGTGAAAAAAGTAAACACACAGGTCTTACGACTCTGTCCCTTTATGCTGGCAACAGCCAACAGAATTCATCTGCATGCGTTCTAGATATATTTGCCATAGCTACAGCAAACAGGGAAGGGATCACAGGAGCAGCAGTCTGGCAGAGCTGTGACTGAGATAAGGCAATCCAAGGGATCATGTCCCTCTGCTGTGCTGTGGTTTTTCCTTTGGTCACACACGATATGTCTTGATTTATCTAAAAGCCTAAGGTGAGCAATTCATCGTGTAGCTGATGTCCCAAGGGTGACACAAGTGGCTCGGTGGGATGGAAGCCTATCAGTAGCTAGACTGAGAGAGGAGGACATCCGTGAATTCAATGATGGGATAAGTATTACCCTCGGTCACTTCCCACTCACAGAAGCACAGGAATCATAAAAAAGGGAGTTAAGAAGATGTCAATTTAAAAAGATACAGTGTTCCTCCAGAGAAAGCTAAATGTTCAGCTTGTGTTTGCTGCAACTCAGAATTTGTACAAATATGGGCTTTATGGCATGTCATAACATGATTAAAGGTGGTACACCCCATAAAACCTAGAAAAGAAGAATTAAGGTTTTAGGAAGTTATGTTTTACTGAATATGGCTTTCTTGGAAGACATAATACCATGGAGCTGCAAACTTCAGCTCTATATGTCACCTCTCTGCTTTTCTCAGTGCTAGTAACAAGCGCCCAACTGAAATACACTTGCTGCATTGGGCACTGTGTATCAGCTAAGAAACATGCTACTGAAAAAGGTCCAAAAGAGAAAATTAAGAATGATCAGAGTTCTAAGAAAATATTACCTGTATAGAAAAACTGAACAACTTAATTCAGCCTAAAAAAGATTCAGGTTATACAACTTAGCAGAAATAAGGATGGCCCAACACTGAAACTGCTCAGTCTGTAGATCCAATGAAGTTTGGTAGACAGGTTAAATGAGTGTCTGTCCAGACAGACACAGGTATCACCTGATGCAAGACAAAAAAGAAGCAGATGATGTCTTACCACTGAACTACTTGGTGTGTTGGTTGGGTTTTTTGCCTGTTTTTTAAATAGACGTGATGTCTTCTTACTTGTAGTATCAGGTTGATTTATGGTTCAGATATAACTTGACTAGGTAAAAAAAGTCTTTGATACTTAGCTGGTCTCCTTTTGCTTCTTTCATTCTACAACACAGCATCACACTATCATAGGGGAATGGCACTTGGGGCTGTACTCTGGAGCATTAGCATTTCCTAAGGAATCTACCTTGAGACAGAAAGAAGCTTTTGACGCTAAGTATAGACAAGCAGGTGCTTCATTGTAACTCCCTAGAGATCACAGAACGTCTAGCTCCTACCGAGGCATGCTTTCGTCCTACCATGAAGGCCCTTTGGCCAGTGAAAAATCACCATAAGAAAGAGCATAGGAAATAGAAGGGATTTTAGACTATAAATACAGTAAATCAGATTATCTTTCCTTCTTACAGATTCCTAAACATGCCACAGTCCAGTTTTTCTTCAGAAAAAGCCTACCTGAGTGCCATAAATCAAAACTATTAACCATCTATTAAAAGTACTTGATTTATAGAATGCAAAATAGTTCAATAATTAGGAAAAAAAAAAAAATCTGAAAAAAAACTTGCCAGAAGTTTTCTTTTACACATATGCCAGAAACAATCATTTTTGAATTGAACACAGGCCAAATCCCTGTGATAGGCATCAAAGCAAAACCTTAAATACAAGAAACAAGCTGCAGCATGGACTGCAACACTGGGTGCTAATTTTGTTCCTTAGAATATAGTGTATTTATGTTAAGGCATCTCACAATCCTTTTAATCCCCAATATTTTTAAATGTCAGCCAAATTCTGTAATCTCCACTGTGCTAATACCTGGCTACCTGTAAGTTTAATGAGAGCTGTTTATGTATTTAGAAGCAGAATTTGACACTTAAATCTCAAGTGTTTGTCTAAACACAAAGTTTGTTAGAACAAAGCAAAGGTCAGAGTTTTCCAGTTTCATACCATGCAAGCAAAGAATTGTGATATCTATATACGTGGGTTTTTTTTTTTTTTCCCCTGGACATTTTAGATAATAAACCTACAATGTTGCCTTCTCCCCAGGTAAATTCATTACTAATTAGCCAAATGGCTGAAAAGGGCAGGCTGCTTTGCATAAGATTTCATTAGTTTTAATTATCCATTAAATTAAAATGTGGTAAATTAAGACCCCACTCCATGAGCCACAGAGGCTTAAGCAATTTGTCACTTAGCAATTCTTGCATAAACCACTTGGGCTGTCAAATATGCAGTATTATCTCATTCTAAAGATTTTAAGGTTTATTACCAAGAGATTAATGGCATTGACAGTGAAGTCCCAACATTAAGATTTGGTTGTTATCAGCTTTTAGTCATTCTGCCCATTCGTACACTCTTAACAGTAAATGCCCATCCCACTAACTTCAATAGAATAAAAATAAACCAGCAAGAAAAGCATATGTTACTAGGCTAGCATCTTGCAGGATGACAAGTTCTAACCATCTATTCTCTACTAGATATTTTGTGTTAAAGAAAGCAGGAAAACCCACCATATTAAAAGAAGTCAAAACGTTCCTAACAAATAACACCTCCCAAGTCACTAATGTAAATCACTGCTACAGAATGGTCACACGCTGACTTTATATCTTTCCTCTCTGTGTAGCTGGGCAGGGATTAGGTTTTAGAAAGCATTAAGAAATGTGACTGAAATCTATTTCTTCCCCTAAAGTAGTAGTTTTCTGGACATCTGCCTAGTGCCAAAGGTGAACTAGACTCAAGAGAGAAATAAACCCAAGACTTCCAACGCTTTCCCACATTAAAGACCACACAAACCCTCCAGCTCCTGCACTGGGCCAGGCCAACCTAGTTGATTTCAACATACTTGAGTCTTCTCTCCTGAAAACCACGGAAGGAACCACTGTAGATAAATATTGTAAAATCTGCTCCCATACAAGTCTTACACTGAACTGATGGAGATGAAACAATAAATGTTCTCTCCAAAAGCAAAGCTTATAGCTGCAACGTTTCCTGCAAAAGTGATTTCTTCACAGAACGTGCAATTTCCTGAATTTCCTCCAGAATTTTATTCAATAGTGAAGGTAAATACTTTGTGAGCAATCTTAGGGTGATTTTTTTCAAATCAGTGGAAGCTGTAGGAAAATTAATTATAATC
Organism: Fratercula arctica; assembly: GCA_947846985.1. Classification (NCBI taxonomy): domain Eukaryota; kingdom Metazoa; phylum Chordata; class Aves; order Charadriiformes; family Alcidae; genus Fratercula; species Fratercula arctica. Next base: position 74,569,674 of record CANTUZ010000003.1, read on the forward strand.
GGTTTTGGCAATGTCTAGCAAAATATAACTTAGAAAGAATCCTAAAATAAGAGGCTTAGACTGAAAAAAGGAAACTGCTGTTATAGGCCTTGAAACACATGCTGACCTCTACTTTCAAATCAAAGCCAGCATTATTAAAACACTGAACAAACATTCATAATGCACTGGTGTTAAGGATCCAGTAAATGAGCGTCCGTATTTGACTTTTTCAGTTTATGTTCTTAATTAGCCTAATTCATTCCACACATAAAAGCCACCACTAACAAACACACCTTAGCCAGCCAGCTTCTGGATAGCTAACAGCAAAGGACCTCTAAGTCATCAGACTGCCATTACTTAAACATATTCTGGGGTTTTTCTCACTGTGTTAGTCTTAGTTAATCAGTTCACAAAACTGATTGCTTTAAGAGCGTAAGAGATGAAGGGCCTGCCTAGCCCAGTATCATGGACACTGCTATGCTGGGGACGAGATCTCTATCACCAGTTCATAGCTAGTTCTCAATAGGTTCATATCCCACAATAATGAGAATCAACACACCTGTCCTGCAGCTACCCATCCTGCAGCAAGATGCTGTTACAGAACAGAAAGGCTCTGTAAGGAGGAGTAAGAAAATATCTTGATTACCCTATCCACTCTCCCCACAAGAGAAAACATCAGCCTTACGATAACTTGATGCCTAGGGGAACGTAAGAACAGGTAAGCATACACGATACTACTCCTGCACTCTCCCAACAGACAAATATTTTCAGGCTAGAAGACTTTGTGAGCTTGAAGAAATCTGGGTATTTACTGACACCTCTTCCTTCAATGGATCTCTTCCAAGTACTTCATAGAATTGCCTAGGTTGGAAGGGACCTTTCAGGTCATTGAGTCCAACCATCAACCTAACTCTGACAAAAACCATCACTAAACCATATCTCTAAGCACTATGTCTACCCGTCTTCTAAATACCTCCAGGGATGGTGCCTCAACCACTTCCCTGGGCAGCCTGGCCCAATGCATAATAACCCTTATAGTGTAAAAATTTTTCCTAATATCCAATCTAAACCTCCCCTGGTGCAACTTGAGGCCATTTCCTCTTGTCCTATCGCCTGTTACTTGGGAGACCGATCCCCACCTCTCTACACCCTCCTTTCAGGTAGTTGTAGAGAGCGATAAGGTCTCCCCTCAGCCTCCTTTTCTCCAGGCTAAACAACCCCTGCACCCTCAGCAGCTCTTCACTTGTCCAGACTCTCCTTGTAACAGTATAAACTTTTTGCATACACAACATTTCTTGACATGGGAATAGCCCTACTACATATTGCATGAAGAACTGTATCCTTTTGTTTGTTTTGAACCCAGCTCCTACTAGTTAGCTTATAGTTGCTGTACTGGAAGATGCAGTGAATATTCAAGCCCCTCTCCATGACATTTAATGATTTTGTAGGTCTCTGTCATGCTTTTCACCTCACTCATCTCTTTTTCAGTTTTGGTCCCCTCAATAATTCCTCATACAGAAGCAGGACCCTTCTTCAGCCCTGCTGCCCCTTCTCTGAACTTTCTGCAGTTATAACATATCCTTTTCTGGATGAATGGACCTGAAGTGCACGCTGTTTTCAGCACTTTAGTAGTGCTAAAAATAGTAGTAGAAACATGCACTTTCATCTAGTCAGCTTTCCAATTTAAAATTAAAGTAGAAGTATAGCTGGACTGAAGCAACCAATAATTATAGCTCAATGTTATTTATTATGAGTAATTTAACATCAAGACCAGCAATAGGCATATTTTAACAAGTAGACTGTAAGAAGAGGGTGTAAAAAAGCCATCTCCTCAAACTTTTAAAACAGAGTTACAAATCATTACCTCAGTTTTGAATTATAGAACAATTATTTTCAAAGAAATATTATTTTATATATCTACGATGTACTTTGAGGCAAGGACTCAGCAGATTTCTGTAGAATAAAGAAATAAATCTTGGAGTAACATCTTAGGGCTATATTTGATATGCACATTTAAGTAACAACAAAAACCCAAATGCATTAGCTGAGTGTGCTAACAATTATGCCTTGCTAATAAAGACAGTGGGGAACCTATTCCTCTTTAAAGTACACATAAGTCTCATGTCTTCGCAAGTTAACAGGCCAAAATTCTGAACCAGAAACAGGTACACTGATTCTCAACGGCCAAAAACACACTGTGTGCAGCTGTCGTTTATACTTATCATATGACTAACCCTTCTAGCCTCCCTTCTTGCCACCGTCTCTTCTTATCCATTCCTGGTCCCTTGTGTAATACGTATCCATGCACTTAAGCGTACTTGATCCTTATTCATGTCAAAACAACATTTGCACAATTCAAATTATACTAATGAAATGCAACTCTGCTTTCCTCCTCACTCAGCTTCCTGTTTTTCCAACCTTGTACTTAGATAATTCTTGTGATTTACACAAGACAAAGACAAACATCATGTCTTTTACATTTGTTCAGCAAGGGCTTTCTAAAGAATTAGGGTAAATTCCTAAGGGGGTGACTGTCAAACTTTCACTGCTGATTGGTGGAACACTATCATTTTTAGACATTGAAGGTGTTGAGAGAATCTTGTCTATGAGACCAGCACTTCTTTCTTGAACCACAAAAGTCTGAAAAGAAAGCCTGATATCACTCTACAAGGAAATGATCTGTTACTCCTCAAAGGAGGTTGTGGTGCTAAAAGCTCCAGTATGCTGTGTATTCAGAAAGCCTCAGCTTGAAGTCATTGATCTTTTCAGTTATATGCATCTCATCGATGATCTCAAAAATTATAGACAACATTTTAATGAAACATTTTGATACTCAGAAACTTCACTTCCTTTTTATCTTGGTTAGCAGAACGCCTGCAGCAGAGACAGTCCCAATTGCACTGGTGGATACCCCTTTCAGGGCACAGCCTGGCAAACAGCTTTGAATGGAATGTGCTGCTGATGCCTCACTCTTTGCTCCAGCTGCTTTTTTCTACTCTGGCACTGGGCATTTACCTGTGCCGGCACAGCGTTTGTGCAACTGTACTGCAAGCCAGATCAAGGAACGGTTCCAAGGACAAATAACTCCACCAGAATTACTTTGTTAAAAATTCAGATCAGTTCCCTGATGTCAGCCACCAAGCACCTGCACAAACCTTTGTGCTGGCATAGCAAAGGGAAACCCTGTTGCTACAGCCTTAAGAGTGGTGAAGAGCACAGATAATGCTACTTGCCAGTTATCATCATTCACACTCAAAAGATATTACAGATGTTAATTAGCATTTCTTTCAAAGCCTGCACAAGACAGTCTGCCAGAGGCTGTAATTCAAGAAGTCAGATATTTCTAGGACTCTAAGGGATAAGAAAATACACATCTAGTCAGTAGGCACAATATAACATGCACATGCAAATATGATCAGTTGCGATGACATATGAATTAACTAATGAAAACAAAGTGAAAGATTCCATCCACCTCTTTGTCACAAAGTAGGAATCTTTTCAGAACAACTGGAAGCAACACACTACTATAGTGACAGGTATCATGGTGAGACATCTGCTTTTGATTTGAAATTAGTTGCTTATACTAAAATCGCCAAATCAAACCAACACCTTCCCCTCCCCCCTTCTGGAATCACAGAAATGAACTAATATGGTACTGAACTTGGAAAATTAAGGTTTCCCAAGCAACACTGGAATGAAAGCAGAAAAACCGATCGGCTTTTAGGCTGCTCTTCAGAACCGGATTCAGCTGCGTCAGCCTATTGAGTATCGATTTCACCCCACCACCCGGGCAAACCACCCAGAAAAACACCTTAAACTCGGGGGAGCAGAAGACAAGAGAGTGAGGAACTCCAAGCAAGGCACGGCTTTGAGATAGAGATAATAGACTTTAATACGCTCAACCGCCACAGTGAGACCCACCGGCCGAGCTCCCCGACGCAGGGCCCCCCTGCCCAGCTCCGACCCCCGCACCGCGGGGCAGGGGCGGCGCAAGGCCAGGACCCGGCAACGCCTCCCTCGCCGGCCCCGCACCAGCCCGCTCGCCCCCGCACCCTGCCCTTCCCACCCTGGGGCTGCCCTGAGGCTCTCCCCGGCGCTGGAGGCCGACGGCACGGCCGCGGGGCCCGTTCCCCCAGGCGGCGAGGGACGCCTACCTTCACGGCTACTTCCGGGGCCGCGTCGACGGCCAGAGCCGGGGGGGCGGTGGGCGGCGGCCGGAGGTGCAGCACGGCGTCGCGGCTGGCGAGCACGGCGGCGCGCTGGGAGCCGCCCTCGGCCTCGGGCTCCGAGTCGGGATCCGAGTCGGAGCCGCCGTAGGAGGCGAGCGCTGCGATCGCCGCCGACATCTTGGCGCAGGGGATGACGGGACGAGCAGGTCCTGGCAGCTCCGCGGAGCTCGCCGCGTTTCCCTTCCCCCGCGGAACAGACAGGGTGGGGCTGCACATTAAAAGATAGCTCATTAAAACGGAAAATATGCTCTAGTGGGTAAATTATGGTCTCCTATGGGATATAGAGGCATCTGGGGGAGATAATCTCCTTTTGCTGTTGTTAGTCCTTAACCTTTCAGGACTCCTGGGCGGGACTACAAGCTCCAGCATGCAACACGGCCCCGGCCGGCCGGGGCCCAGCGGGCTCTGCGAGGCGGCCGGCCCCGGGTCCCGTGGCGCGACTGCTGCCGTCCCGCCGCCCGGGCAGCGGAGCTTTCATGGCGCCGCTCTTGCCGGGGAGACGAGCGTCAGGCGGAACTTCCCGCTGCCCCATTCCGGGGAACGGGCGCCCGCCGGTGACAGGGGCGCCCCCCCCGCCCGTTACGGCCGGTCACGGGCGCTTGGGGTTTTCTCCCCCGCGCTCGCTTTGTGTAACGGCGGGGGACAATGTTCAGGGGAGGGCGGGCGCGGCAGCTCCTCCCGGCACCCCCCCCTTCCCGCACACAAAGGGCTTTCACCACCTCCGGGCTCGCTGCGCTAACGGGGATCCCGGGACCGCGCTAGGCCCAGCGCCCACCCGCGAGCTCCCACCGCCCTGGCCCGGGCAGCCCCAGGGAGCCCCGCCCCCTGCCGCTGATTGGCCGCCAGCAGCCGGCTTTGAGCACGTCACACAACGGCGGGCCCCGCCCCGCTCAGTGAGTGGGGAGAGGGAGCCCGGCGAGCTGGACTGTACCACCTGCCGCCCGCGGGGTGGGGTGGGTGGGCTCGCCTGCCTCGCGTTGAGGGGGGGGGGCGCGGCGACGCATGGACCAGCCCGGGCAGGAGGGAGCCGGGTCCGGCCGCCGGGTAAACAGCCCTCCCTCCCTCCCGCCTTGGCGCGCCGGGAGAGGCCCCGCCTCCCGCGCGAGCACAGACACACACACACACACACACACACACACACGCGCGCGCTGCCCGGTGCCTATTGTGACGCCTCCGGGGGAAGCTCCGCGCCGCCGCCGGGGCCGCACGCGCCCGCCCCCGCCGGCCGGTTCCGCGGCGCGCGCGGAACGGCCGGCGCCGCGTGAAGTTTCCCCCAGCGGGCGGCGGGGGCAGCGCCTGAGGCGGAGGGAGGGGCCGAGGCTGAGCGGCGTGAAGGTGTGAGGCGAGGGGCGGGCGGCGCAGGGCAGCCGGGCCGGCCGGTAAGTGCTGACCCCCCCCCCCCCCCCCCCAACCTTCCCTCGGCGGCCCTCGCTCCCCCTCCTTTCCCGGCGCTGTGCCTGCCCCACAAAGGGACCGGCCCCCGCCAGGTGTTGGCTCCCTCCCCTTTGTCTGTGCACCGTGCGGGGGGCGGCGGGAGGGAGGGAAGGCGGCACGTCGCGGCCGTGGAGCCCCTTTTCCCCCGTCTCCCCGGGGTGGGGAGGAGGGGGCGTGTTGTGAGGCGGGGGAGGGGAGGGAATGGAAGGGGGGCCGCGGTTGTGTCGGAGCGCGGCGCTTTCCTCTTTCTTCGCCGCCCAGACCGCTCGGCCCCGTGTTGTACCCGGCGAGGCGGCGGCGGGCTCGGCCGGCGGGGGAAGGTGGGGCCGGGGTCAGTGGGGCCGGGGCGGGGGGCGGCGGGGGTGACGTCAGTCGCAGCCAGGTGCGAGCGGCCGGCGCCGGGCCGGGCTGAGGCGAGGCGAGGCGGCGGGGTCCGCTCCGCTCCCCACCTCGACCTCGGGGTGTCTGGGGCTCGGGAGGGCGGAGGTGGGGGGACAGGCGGCCGCCCCGAGGCGAGGGGATTCTACCCGTCGGAGGGGGCAGATCTGCCCGCCGGAACACTGCGACCATTGTTCGGCCGGCCGGGGAGATCGCGGCTGGCGGGGGGCAGGAGGAAGCGAGCAGGTTCCAACTTCTCCGGCCGGCAAAAAAAAAAAAAAAGCCTTTCTCCGCTCCCGCTTCGCTCCCGGGCAGAATAAATAACAGTCCAGAGCGACGAAGGGCTAGCTTTAACCCTAGGCATATGTACATTGCATGCGCTTGCACCTGGAGCGGTACGTTGCCGTGGCTTCCTTTTCATGCTGCATGTGCTTGCGGGTTTAAAGTGAACATACAGTGACATCTAATTGTGACACAGTAGCATTTAATCAGATTAAATGCTCTAGTTTGATTTTTTTTATTTTTTTCCCACCCTTTTCAGCAGTGATGGTTTTAAACAAGTACCTTAGCTTGAGAAGACATAATTTGTATTCTTTTTAGAAAAAATGATGGAATAAATATAAGGGTAAATAGAAAGTGTTCATAGCATGGAGTGGAGCAAGGTGCTGCATTTAGATCTGTTTTACTAAACACGGACGTGCCTCTTTGTATGCTAGAATCAGGATTTTAGGTAACAGTCCCACATTTTCAGCACTAGGACCTTTCTTTTGTTTGCATCTCCAACAGCTGAAATATACTATGTTTAACTAGCATTTCACATGGTAATGAGTTGAATGTCTCTCTTAAATATATGGATGATGAATCTATAAGTAAGGAAAGCTCTATGACGCTTGACATGAATCACTGCTTATTAGTATCAAAGTCGGTCTTCCGCTGCAGTTGATTTGTTTATTGGCGGTAATTGTTAACTGATTCCATATGACTGCATTCCTTTTTCTTGTGGCATGCAGATGCTTGATATTGTCTGAAGTTGAAAGGTGCAGTTCCTGAGAAGTGAAATATTTCAAGATCTATTTGTGCAACCAGTCTGTGATATTTTACCTGGAGAATTGTGTTGAAAATTATTAAACTATTTCTGCTTTGTTATCCTTGAATCAGAAATGTTTGACAAAGCTTTGGTAGTTTGCTTAAGTATGTTCATCTATGTTGTGTCTAAGCATCCTAGATCGCTTGCCGGTAAAATCTAATCACCTGAGATTCTAGATGCTTTCATTGTAGAACCTATGAAAATCACTTACTGGTTTGAATTAGGTGCCTTTCTGGTACTGTCAGGCTAGTATAAAGCAAGCCCACAAGAAGGCATTCAGTGGAACACCATCTGAAGTCTCTCTTTGCTTAAATTGAAGCAAAGATTAATTTTTAGCAAGCATGCAGGTGCCACTTTTGAATATGAAATACTGACTTGACTACGCTATAAAAGTGTAGATGGATAATGTACATGGTTATCTAAAAGATGTTTTTCTTGAAAAAGGCTGCTCATCATTTGTTTTGCGATAATATATTAACACATAGTGACTATTAACTGAATATTTGTGAATTCAAGAAGGGGTTGATCGGTATAAAAGTAATCAAAAGAGTGATGCAGCTTTTAAAAAAAAAAAAAGTCTTCTCATTGATTATTGCTTGTTGAAAGTACGTTCTGTTTTAATTGGGTTCAGAGAATGTGTTATGCTATGCGTTGGATGCTGCTGGTTCTGAAGGCAGACTGGAGTAGTGGGTGGAAGTTGATTTGGGTTACTTGGCTTTTCTTTCCATCCAGTTTTTCTGCTGCTGTTTTTCCTTGCAGTCACTTTGTCTCTCTTGCTTTGATTTCTCCAAAGGAAGGTAAAAATGTCCTGCTTTTTACAGCACTTTTGCATTTAAAAAGGGCCTTTTGGTACTTGTTTCTTACTACTCCTGATGGTGAACACTATACCAAGTATTACCATGCCTTCTATTTTTCCTCAGGTGAAAGAAGTATTTTAAAAGAGTAGTTCCTTAAGCAGTAGAAGCCTGGCTTCTTACCCTTTTTTTCCTTCTTTTTTTTTTTTTTTCTTTAAATCTAACAGATGGTTGTAAGCTGTAATGGATTTTTTTTTTTTCCCCTGTTTGAAACATTTATAGTCTCATCCTTTTGTGGATCATCTAATGTGTAATAAGGTCTTACTGCATACTGCAGCCTTTGCCTCGGTCAGGACACTCATAGCATCTTGATTTCATGAACTTAGCATTTTCTTAGGCAATTATCTTTGAGACCCCTACCCTTGTGTCACATTTGATTGAATTCAGCCAGCCAGTTTCCAAGTGGGGGATCCCCTCCCCAACACTTCCTGCATGAGACTAGTTTCCTTAAAAAGCTGGGGTAAAGTATATTAAGTTATAACCCAACATTTTACAATTTTTCCTTCACATCAGTCTTTTCTTCCCTATAGTAGATAATGAAGTCTGTTTCCCTGTGCTTTTAATGTCTTTTATCCTACTTTCTTTTCCCTTTACTTGCTGTTCCATAGTTCTTTTTGTCACTTTCCATGATGGATGTGCTTTATCTCATACCTTGCATTTTCGGTTGTTTTTTCTTCCCCACAGATGACGTGTGTAATGTCGCTTGTTCTATTTTATATATTTTTTTTTTATTTTTTTTAACAGTCTTAAACTGCTGCCAACCCACTTGCATATACACTTACTTCTCATCCACCAAGATCTGTAAGCCTGCAGTTTGGAGGGAAGGAAAAAAAAAAAGCCAGATACTTATCAGACTGAGAATTGAACTAAAATATGAAGCTCTATTGTCTGTGGGAAATAAAGAGTTTGAAAGAAAACAGGGTTTTTTTTTTCTTTTGTTCCTATGGTTTTGGCTGCTGAGAAGAGGTATCACGATGGAAGTCTTATCAGGTTACTGTTACTGCATTCGGATTGGGCCTTTTTATAACCTTCTGCTTCTGTGTCTGATGCATCTTAATGTACTCTATTTAATTTAACTGCTTGGAGAATGAAGCACGTTTTATAACTCATGCTCTGCTTTTTCTACCTCCTTGGAGCCTCTGACTTCTGCAAGGGTGCTAATACCACTTTTCCAGTTTTTGGTTTTTTGGACTATGTCCTGGATTCTCAAAGATACCAAGGCGCCAGATTGCAATAGGAGTTCTGTGTTCCAGTACATCTGTGAATCAGTCTCTTAAGTTTTTTGGGGGGGGATCTTGAGGTCATCTGACAGATTACAGGCTATGTATTTCATGTTTACAAGATGTGGTTTCAAAGAAGAAAAGATACGCGATAAGACTGGAACAACTTAGACTGTCATACTTATTTCAAATGACTTTCCAAACAAAATATTTTTTTTTTTGCAGAGCCACCTTCTCCCTAGAGGTCAGAAGCATTCTGTGTAGCCTCTTCGAACTACTCAAGTGCTTATGCAGTGCTGTGACCTGCATCTTAGAGCACAAGTTGAACAAAGAATGTGTTGGAGAGGCAGCTAAAACTTCCAGGAAAATAAACTAATTAGCATAATTAGAAATTCTCATATCTTTAATATTGGATTCCTTAATTCTCTGAAAAAAAATTTTAATCGCTTAAAGGGCAGAAAATGTTATCAAAAGTGTGTGCATTTCTAAAAATATATTTATTAATTTAGGTGCCTATATTTTTTGGGGGGTGGGAAGCCAAATTGAATGCTAACTTACTTATGCTAATGTCTTGGTGTAATAAATTACCTTATACACACAAAGAACTACAGCGTAACAAAAGTAGTTGCATGTTAACAAAACACTTAATGAAGAGCAGAAATAATGGATAGTTTTCAATGAGTTTATACCTTGTTGTTGATCGACTTTTTACTTAGATACTATGGTTGCGATGTGAATTTAGTCTTCTGACAGCAGACTCCTCACAGAAGTAGATTATTGTGAATGCCGTGACTGTCTGACACGTAAAACTTATTAGAAAACAGGAATCTATTCTAAACCCAGGTGGGGTTTTTTGGCATCTAATAACAGGCACTGAATTCTGTTGAAGCATTTCTTATAGCTAGGGCATTTGTACTGTTTTTTTCCCATTTTTCCTGCTTCGTGGTAAGCTCCATTCATTTACTGGGAGGATTAATAGAGTCTCTGTTCTCTATCTGGCTCCTGTTTTCACAAATTTGGAGAACCTCAATGTACTTGAGTCCAATTTGGTAGAAACTGGTCAATAGATTTTAAATTACTGAAGGGGAGCTTCCAACAAATCCTCTGCAAGTGAGCTCATAAACTTTGCATAGGAAACAGGTCTGAAAATTGTTGGGACCTCTTAAAGAAAAAACATGCCCACGTAATTCTCATCCCTTACAGTCGCAACTGTCTGTAGGTAGAAGTATATGATGAGAACAAAGCCTGATGGTAGACTCAGTAGTACTAACTAGTATTACTAACATAGTACTGCTTCTGCAAAGACAGTTGTGCCTCACTAATCTACTAGGGTTTTTGATTGCAGTACTAGCATAGCAGGTTAAATTTAGTGTAGTTCTAATTTACGTATACTTTTTAAGGGTGTAATTGAAGGTTTCTCACACCAGGCTATTAAATAAAGAAGCCAAGATGTGAGAGGTAAAATATTTTTGAGGGTCATAAAAATCTCAGAGGAAATAACAGGAATAAATACTAAATCACAGGAGACTTAATGTTTTGTTCCATATTTTCTATTAATTGTCTGTAGAATTTGTTTTATAAGTAGCAGTGTTTACTGAGGATTCAAAACTGTTTAATCAAATTCAGAAATACTGGAAAGGTCACCTGAAAAGTCTAAGCAAGCTGTGTGAAAGGACAGCAGGATGACAGGTAAAACTGATTGTTGGTATATGCAAAACAGTGTCTTTTGGAGGCAGAAAATAAGACACCATTTATATGTCTTACAAGTTCCTAATTTAACAGTATGAATATAACAAGAAAATTTGGGTATTTTTGCAGTTTGCTGAGGTATCGTTACCCAATTTATAGCTGTAATCAGAAGAGGGGGAAAAAAGCATAGAGAAAGAAGTGCCATTCTGTATAAATTCCTTAATTCTTATCTGCTACTCAGTGTGTTATTAACTGTCAATTAGTTTAAAAAAGATAAATCACAGTATTGTAGAGAGTTTGATATGAAGGATATGGCAGAGTTTTTCAAGGGATTGAAAAGATTGGCGTTATTTACCCAAGGAAATGAAATGCAGATCAAACCAGTGAGGAGTGGGAAGTTATAAAATAGATGTGAATTTATGCTCTCCAATAGCAGATGTAAAATAAAAAGAGCTGCATTCGGTAAAAGACAGTTTATTGAAGCTGTACTTCTTTGCAAAGAGAGGGGAATTTAGAATTTTTCCCTTCTTCCACTCAATCATAGAATCATAGGGTTGGAAGGGACCTCTGGAAATCATCTAGTCCAACCCCCCCTGCCAGAGCAGGGTCACCTTAGAGCAGGTGTATTGTACCTGTATTTCTGTCCATGTATGTATGTATGTATATGCCTATCTATCTGTCATTCAGTGTTAGACTATTTCTCTTGAATACAAAGAACCAGCTTAAATTTCTTGCTTTGTTTGCTTCAAACCAATAATTTGAACTTTGCTCTTTCTCATCAGAGATGACTGCTCAAATCAATTAATATTCATTGGTATGAGCTATTCTCAGTCTTCTATATATGAAATGAATTTTGTAATTTCTGGGCTTTGGAGTCATTTTCTGGCTGTTTGATATAATAAACTGTTTTACGCAAAATAAAACAGCCCAAACCAGGGGGTGTTATGGTTTGAAGAACCCACAAAATTTATTGTCATTTAGGCAATTATTCTGTGACACGATGACCCCTCCCCACCTGGGAAGGGGAATCGGGGGAAAAAAACAAGGAAACCCAAGGGTTGAAATAGAAACAGATTGAATAGAATAAGACTAGATAATTAACATTAATAATACTAAAGAACCAATATTGATCCTGATACAAATACAAAATACATGAGGATTATACTCAGCCAATTCTATCAGCAGGAAGCTGTGCACTCCCAGCAGTGGACAGCAAATGTTGGACACTGCGAGTGCTACGGCTTTGGGGGGAAGGGAAGGGCTCAGGGGTCTGGTGCTGGGGCAAGAAGTTCTCAGGATCGCAGCCATCATAGAAGAGGAGAAACTCCTCAGCAATCTTTCTCATTTATATTGAATGTGACGTTCATGATATGAAATAATCCTGTTGGCCAGCTTGGGTCAAGTGCCCGGGTCTCGCTCCTCCTTGTTCCTGTACCTGGCTAACTCAAAAATACTGAGATCTTGAAACCCACTTAGCCTAGCTGGCTATAAAGTAAATATTTTCACAGATTCAGATGCTAGAGTCTTCTAAAAGTGCAATTTTTCCAAGCATTGGAAGAGACCTTACTGAAAAGTAAAATTACTGAAAGAGAAATGAATCCTGTGTTGCTCAAACTAGGACAAGGGTATAATGAGAGAAAGTCTTACATCAATATGTTGAGTATGAAAATGGCTTGTAGGATGGGGATGGCCAGTTTGAACACAAACCGTGGATGAAAATTGGTGTTTGAAGACAAGCCATTTTAGGCCAATCCAGCAAGCTTATAGTGAAGGTGTATGGCAAAGGAGCAGGAGAGCCTTTTTCAGGGGGTGGAGTCTTATTTCAGATTATCCCTTTTATTTAGTATCAGCACTGCATAATAGATGCATAGGTTATGGAAAGAGTCAATCACTCTTACAAGAGTGATTGACACTAGAGGTACTTTACTGGTAGTACTTAGGCTAAATACAGCGGCTTGTCCAGCAGCACCCAGTTGCCACCTCCAACGTAATGGCTATGGAGTGGCCAAAATCGAAGTTGTCAACTATATTTCTACAACATGATACTGTTCATGGTTAGAGGGTCCAGAATCTTTTACCTTCAGGCGCCTTCTGGATGGTGATGGGGGTTCAGATAGATTGTCTGCCAGATCGGCTGTATCAGATAAGCAGAGTCACTATTGAAGAGCAATTGTTGGTAGCTGACAGCAGTTTTTGACTAAAGATTCTCATTATCATAAGACAAAACAACACTTTCCACAGTGATTTTGGTACAGACCTTTAAGTAATTAAAAAAAAAAAAATTGGGAAAAGTCATTTATAACAAGTCATTTATAACTTGATAATATGTGTGAACTTAAGTAGTTTAACTATCTCTTGCAAAAATGATGTGCTTTTCAGTAAAAAAAGGAAATGCTTAACTTATTAAATCTTGTTCAGCCCCTAGCCACTGAATGTGTATGCAGAAACACTTCGAGAGGTCTTTTACACCCAGCTGGTTCTGCCTTTTTGTTGATATTAAAGGAGAAGGCTGTATTTGATGAACTTTTCCAATTGTGATTCCATATGCAGTTGTGAAACTTACTAGGCTTGAGAACACAACCAAAAACACAAGTTGAGTTTACCGTAGGTGTTGTTTCTTTGGAGGCCTCTCCTCAGGAGCAAGGGCTTTACAAAAATCATGTAATTTGTAGGGAGGGAAATCTTACTTCTGTGCCTCCCAGCAACCTGGTGTTGCAAATGTCAGTCTTTGCTGGTAATACAAGACAGTGATATTTATTACGCGTTAATACTCTGACCAGCCTGCTCTACTTGATCCTGCTTTGAGCAACCTCCAGTGTTCTATGATTATATGATCTTCATAGCAGGAGGAAAAAAAATCATACAAATAATTTGGGAGAAGTGATAGGTGGCCTCGACTGTTGTAGAGGTGGTAATGAAAGTTTCTGGCATTGCAGTCTGATCTGAATTTGCTTTTGTGAAAGTACATAAAAAATAATACAACACGTATTCAGTGTTGCAGGGATCTACGTTGCAGCTGAAGAATGGCATTATATAGCAGAATACTTATGCATGTCATTCACATACAAAATGAAATTACGTTATTCCATAGGCTTGAAGATTCAATACTGTTGCACTCTGGAAACTTCAGATGTGGCTACCCACTTGAAACAGTACTGTTTGCATCCCCAGGCGAGACAACGGAATGCGTTCTGTGGCTCTAGCTAGCATGAGTAGTCTATTGAAAGAATAAATCTGAGTTACAAAGGAGTTAACAGTTTTTGTTTCCCATGGGAACAAACTTAAAGCAAATCTACCTTCAGCAAGCTCTGTGATTCAGTCCAAAAAGAATATACTTTCTACTTAGCTACGATGTTTCCAGTAATGGAAGCCAGATTATTGGGGATTATCTGTGGCTTGCCTATCTGTCTGGATTTTTATCCATTCTACTTCTAACCATAAAAAAGATTTTATTTCTTTGTCTAGGAAAAGAGAAAAAGTTTTATTAACAGGGAGAAAGACTTTTGTTTGTACTATTTGTTCTTGTTGGGGGAGAACTGGACCTTTATTGCACACCTGTGGCTACTCTGCTGATAAACACATTATTTTATTCCAGGATGACAAATGTACATGTCGTTAGGCTCTAGACAGGTTTGCATTCCTTCTATACAGTCATCTGTCCGATCTACAGGGAAGTTCATAGTGGGGCTTCATTACTCAAATCTTTACAAGTACTGGCAGTATTCATGAAAAAATTTGATAGTAGTGATATTATGTCAAAGGGGAAAAAGGAACTCTTATGGCTTCTCAATCCTTACCTGATGACTTATATACCAAACTCTATTGCAGTTGAGGTAGATGGGATTAGTTCTTAATATCTACCATATTTGACAGATTCTTGAAGCACTAATATATTTATAGGTTGTCTTCTAATAAACTCTGGGTTCCTCACAAGTTTACTATCTCTTTATTCATTAGAGATCTAATCAGCGTAGCCAAAAGATTATTCTCTTGAAACCTGTCGATCTTTGAGTGTCTGTTGATTTCTTTAATACAGCATCGCGTGTTATACTTGGAATGACCTTGTGGTGTATCAGTGTGGCCCAATGATGGGACATCTTGATGAACATATATACTTCTGTGTCCTAAAATTTATCTTAACTCTGAACTGCTGACAGCAACTGAATGTGCTCTCTGCCTAGATGTGAGAGAGTTCCCATGGGAAATCGCCACTTCATGATTGTGCTAGTGATGTCCTAAAGTGATACTTGGTAAGAGGTTTCATGTAGAATAACCTATTGGTTGAGAAAAATCCTTGTTACTTTGAATACTTTCAGACTTTCATCCCTTAATTCCGTCTTTCATTGCTCCTTGGAATACATTGAAAAGCAAAGCCATTTGTGTATAGAAGCAATCTAAATGGATCATCATCGGTGTCTGAGTATTTTCAGAAATGTAAGCGCTTTCCCCTAGCTTAGTGCTTGCATATGGGGCACTGGCTACCAAAGTTGGTTTTTGAGCATGAATGTACCATCCAATCCTTTCTATGTGGTAGGAAGCAAATGTTTCAGTTTTTCAGAGTACCAAACCTTGCTTGTCCATCCTTGATTATAATGAGCTTCTTTACTCATAGTTATTTTTCCTTTGAAACCTTCTGTATCATTAGAGAAAGAATCTCTTTAGGAAAAAGAATAACTTTATTAAGCAAAGAGATAAGGATATGATTTTTAAATGGAAACAGCTAGAAAAGAAAGCCATAACAACTGTGTGATGTGGTCAAAACATGTTGGATGTTTGATTCTGGTTGTTGGTCAGTTTTTGTTTTGAAGCATGTTAGTCAGAGAGAGCTGAGGACTCTGCTTGATGGTAACCTTCTAGAAGGTTGAGAAAGACTTTGAAGGACAGATTCTTCTCTGCCTGTTTTATGCCTCCTTTTTCAGGAATTCATAAGCTCATGTAGCAACACTTTCAAACATGCACTGGAAGAGTTTTTAGTCTTGGTTTCCCACCTTCCGTAATAGTCTGACTTGCAACGTGAGGCTTTTCATACTTTTTTTTCTGACTTGCAACTTGCCTATATACCATTTTTGCAGGTTAGCAGTTTATGTTAATTTTCAAGACGTTATTGTCCATTTAGATCCTAAGACACACCTGTTAGCCTTAATTTTAGAATACTCAGCTATCTCTAAGCTTGAGTTGTAGGCAAAATGATAGATGGTTTTGATTTCACATTGGAACACAAGGAACCCTTTGGCCCATTGTTGCTGAAAGGATTCTGGAGAAATCTGATTCAGCTGTACTTGGGAACAGTCCTTTAATTCAACAGATACACTTCAGAAAAATATATATTGTGACAGGACCTTATTTCTGTAAGGTTGTTGAAATATCTGTAGGATTATAGAAAGAAAATGCATGTTCTGTGCACAGAGTTATAGCCCTTTAAGTAGTGCAGACATTATAGGATGTGGAAAACAGACAATGAAATGTTTGAATGTAATAATAAACATGTTGTTCAGAGTGGTGGTTTTTTTTCTTAATGAAAATTTATAACTGGTACATGGTGGTCTCACCGTAGTGCATGTATTAATTTTGTGTAGAATTATGCAAGCTTTGGGGATAAGATTTAATAAGTGACATGCAGATCTATTTAAAAACTATACAATTGTAACTTAATTTCTAGGTTTAATTGGACAAAACAATGCTAATTACTGATATGTAGTAATTTTTATTTTGTTACAAATGCTGTGGGTTTTGTTACATAGATGTAGTTATAATTGAGTGTTTCAAAATCACTTGTTATCCAAAGTTAGTGAAAGTTTATTAGTAAAAATGAAATATATTGTAATTATTATGTACTTAGAAAGTGAAAGTATTGCTAATAGTGTTTGCTATTGTGCAGCTGTTAGGATTTTAAAAATATATTCTGTAATTAGTGGATACCCTAAGAAGAGAAACTTGTCTATTAAATACAGTTAGCTAGTGCGTGAATTGGGCAGATGAGCAAACGGCATCCAGTTTGACTCTGGTCCAAGGCCAATACAAGCCAAAACTTAGTATTTTTAGTGGACATGCTTGTGCATTATAAAGCTCATAATCAGAACTAGCATTAATACTACCACAGATAAACAAGGAGTAAATGGATCTAAATGTGTATTAGCTTCTTCTATTACACTGTTTAACTCTTCTATAAACCAACCACTTCTGTTCCAGACTTTCTGTGTCAAAAGTACAAATTTGGGTCATGCTCTTACAAAGTCTTGAGTTTCAATTTTTTTTTTTTTTGAAACTGTGTTTATTTTTAGCATATCAAGCTTATTATGGAAGTGTATTTTGAAGAATATCAACATTACGACCTATTTAGAAAAGCGTGGGCTTTAACAATTTCCCCCCTACATACTGTTATTTATTCTTTAATTTCTCTGTGTCAATTATATGAGAAGTTGTCTTTTGTTAATGAAATCAGAATTAGATCATGGTACAGGATTTCTGCTTAATAATTTTAGTGTGCTTCTGCTGGGATGCCACTTTCAGGCTTTCCTAAAGATTCAAAAACTAGTGCTCCAAAATCTAAGGTGACTGGTATGCATTATATGGGAAAATTTTTATTGGGAAGTTTGATTAGCATTGGAGAAATTAGTGTACTGAATCTTTAGTACAGCCACAATATTAAGACGACACCTTACTTGTCCGTAAATACTTAGGAAGTTTCCCTTATTATGAAAACCAACCTAGAGCTCAGTAAGTTTAGAGTTTATGCTTTCAGTTAGATAGCTATAATGTATCAAATATTGATAGGAAATAATAATAATTTTTGTTCTATTTAATACACAGTGTGTTTCAGTCCCTCTGCTGCAGCTTGAATTTTCTCAGAAAGTTGCAGAGTGAAATTAATGCCTGTCAGCTTGGTTGAGACTTAGGTACATTCTCATCTCTTCTGTGTAACATGCATGAAAATGAAAGGGAAAGTAAGTGATTTGGCCTTGTTCTAAAGCTAATTGAGATACAGTGTGTGCAGTATATGGGACCTTGGGTTAGAAAACACAAACGTCAGGGATCTTGTTTTTCAAGAAGAAAGTGGTGGATTGCTAGGCTTTAGTCAGGGAACTGTAACTGAATGTTACTGGTGGTGGACCTTACTGTCAACTGCTTGCTGCTTTGAACTGTGGCTAAAAATTGTCAGGCAAATCATCACTCCTTGATGTTTTGTCCTGTTTAGCATCTACCTATTTTTTTCTAATAAATAAAATTAAAATAACAATGCCAAATGTCCTGAGAAGATACATTTATTCTGTATTCAGTTTTTAAGGATGTTGCCTGTGTTCTGAGTTTGTAGCGTATTTTTTTGTTGTAACAGCAGAGGATTTTAGACAGTTATTAAATGAAATACAGAAAGGCTTTCTGGAGGATGTATTCTGTGTCCTAACTGCTGAGTCATACAGTAATGCTTGCTTTTTTCTGCTATTGTGAATCTTGAATTGTTTTGTGGTTAGTGGAACAACTGCAAAGAAAAGGTGAATAGTTTTCTAATTTGTGTTTGTTTATATGCTCGCCCACAGCAACTAGGAGATAGGTTTTTGAACTCCCAGAGAGCCAAGGAAGATTTTTTTTTTTTGTAGAGGACAGACCTAATATCAAAGATGGGCACCCTCTCTCCTGGCCATGTTTTATAAGAGAAAATAAGGACATCTATTTAATTCTTTGAAGGAGTGAATGTAAACAGCTATGTTCATTTTTAGTGGATAAAGATGCTGACTTATGGGTTTGCATCTGACAGATGAAGTCTAGAAAAGGGATGAAATACACAATTCACCTGTCTTTACTTTCATCCATAGATTTATTTTAGATTATACCCTCTCCACATCATACTGTATGTGGGTAGTCTAGAAGCCTAAATGAAGATTTTTGTCTCAAAGGCAGTCTATACTGCCATGGGCATAGGATGGGGCTGAGGCAGTGCTGGCTCTCTTCCAGACACCTTAACGAATAGCTGTCTTCAGCTGTCCAGGTAGACATACCCTAAATGTTTTATTAGATCTAGGCTTTAATGGTGTGACCGGATTTGACTGAATGGTATATCATGCAAAGTTGGTTGACACAACATGTAAATAAAAGCAAGTTGTTGAGGTTGTTTGTGTGTGTTCGAGAGAATAAAGCTGTCTATGCAGTACTGAAAAATGTACCTGTTAAATCAAAGGTGACACGTAAATGGAGTCATAGTATCTCTTTCTTAGTGCAATTCTTAGCAAAATGAAGCATGCTTGAAAATAAACACTGCTTTACTTTTTTAAAATATATTTTAAATTCCTTCCTCTCCGCTTTTCACAGTATTTCAGTAATGAGCAAAGCAAAGTTGTTAGATGCATTTTGGGTAATTTACATTTGTTTTATAGCATATTAGTAATCTTGAATGCTGTTTGGGGACAGACAGTAAAAATGAAGCTGACCAGTAACTGTCATATCATGGTTTGGTAAGGAAATAAGAATTGTTAGAATGTAGAATCATGTTTCATGTGTGATTACAAACTTTTATTCCTCACCCAAACTCTTAGTTATGTTATGTTATGTTCTTTCCTGGATCAGTAAAGTTTAAAGTCACGCCATTTTCCTTTCAACCTTCTAAACATGGCATCTCCATAAACGCTGATTTGCTATCAGCATTTTTTCTTATTGAGATGGAGCATGAATTTTTGAAGGGTGTCTATAGGCAACAGAGAAACTTGGAACAGAAAAATCAACACCGATCGGTGGTGTTCCACCATTTTCAGTTCCTGATATCCTTCTCCCTGAATCTGGTGTTGTGCTGCAAACCTCCATTGCTGTAAGGCAGCTAATAAGAATATAAACAGAACCTTTTCTTAAAGTAGAAATTTTCAAACCTTTTTCCTTGAAGCTCCTGAGCAGTCAGTTTACAGCAGTTTGAGAAATGCTGGCTCTGTGCGTACCCACAGAACACAGCTGAGAATGAAGAATGCAGAGAAGCAGTAGGTTCACTGCTTGCTCCCAGTGGGGAAAAGAAGGTACCTAAAAGTGTTGCTTTATTCCAAAGGGCAGAGATGACCTTCCCTTAGAGAATGCTGGCTAATACCTTTCTTCTCACCTCAGAGCTTTGCCATCCATGGTCTGTCATACCTGCCCTAGAGAGAGCCTTATCTGTAAGGTGTCACCCCTTATGGTATGCTTCAGTCCAACATTAGAAGCCCCTCAGATTGACAGCTGCTGTCATGGAGAAAGAGATCACTGCGGATGTTGTGTGACTGCTGCTTTTTAAGAGCAGGAGAACCTTCAGTCACTTTAACGTTCTCTTGTGACATGTAGATAATGGATATTTCTTGGAATTCATAAGTTACTCTTTGTCAGAACATTTTGAACTTCAGGTATTAGAAACTAATTGAAGTGAACATTTCACTTCAGTCCTCGCCAACCTCTGCAATCCACGTTTACTGCTTGGGATAGTAGTTGCATTCACTCGACCATTAAACAACTTCTAAAACTCTGCTCTTTGATCTCAAGAGTGTAGTTTTTGTAATGGGATTTTTTTGGAGGTGGCTGTAAAAGAAAGACAACAGCTACTGTCAGAAGTATTAAGAAGTAGTATGCAATGTGAACAGACTAGTTTCACTCACTCCTAAATGTAATTCTTCTAAAAATAACTCTCCTCCAAACAATAAAAATTGATGTAGGTTGATGGCCTGTTTTATCAGGCATTGGCAAAATGTTGGTTTCTGCTTTTTTAGTTTTTAGATAAAAAAAGTAAGCAACACAGTAATTTAAACTCTTCTTCGTAGATGTTGTTGCTGTATTACACTGTCCTTGTCTGGTTTGTATGTCATATGAACACTCCATTTCATTTATCTTCTGATTTTTTTTCCTCATTTCACCATTGTCCTCTCCTTTCCTTCTCTTTTCTACAAAATTGCTGTATTTTACTTGCTGAGGTAGTTTCTAGTTTAAGCAAGAGGCAATAGCCTCAGTTGAGGAGTATGTTACTGTTCAGAGTTGTTGCCTTTTCATTCCTTGCTAAGTGAACTGGTAACTAAAATGCTTTGTTCTCTTCTTATGGTGGAGGTAAGTCTTCTCTGTGTGGTAAAGCAGAATGATGGTATGCAGGACTTGTTTTAATGTGTAGATATCCTACACAAGGCTAGGCAAGTAAATGCATTCCAATTACAAACTCTTACAGGAGGTGTCAAGCTATGCTTATTTACATTGGTGGGTCACCGTAATGGGAGTATGTGGAAGAAGGCTTAAATCATTTTAGCAGCCTAAATAATGAGCTGTAAGTGAAAGATATTGCTTTGATTCTTTTTTTGTCTGATTGCTATAAATTACCTTTCCATTGTTACTCTAGTTGTAAGGCTTATCACTTTTTCAAATATTTAAAAGGTAGGAGTGCTAATAAGATGTGTTATACAATGCTTATTTTCATATACATCAGTTCATCATTATGTACCTAAGCAAAAAATTGCATTTAATAGCAGTTGGATTTTAAACTGGAAGCTAGAAATTTGTAGCAAAATCAAGAGGATAGCAATGGAATCGTGTTTTGACCAGTAGATTCTAGAATGTAAAGACAACAAACATTTTGTTTTATTTGTAATAACTGGTATAATTTAAAGAGCTAGGGTTATGAAGAGAAGGTAAAATTTACTGTTAACAATTTTGAATTCCTTATGTTACATATTAAAAAATTAATTTTTAAAAAAAAAATTACTAACACCTCATGTACGTGGAAGGTTTTTTCGGGTGTTTATTTTTACATTATGCTGTGTAAAGCTTGCTCAGGAGAGAAACTTTTAACTAACTCAATGCATTTGTGTGTACCTAGGACTTGAGAAAGTACCTTTCTAAACAAAACTTTGCAATTTCTGTTAAAAAATTTTGCTTGTGTTTTCATTGTAATTCTAGGCAGAACTGTGTTTAGTGAGAACAGAATAAAGCCATAATCCTGAGTGGATTTTTTTTATTCTAATAGTGTAGTAAAATAAACATGCACAGCTTCAGAGAAACCGGTCATCTTTGGTGATAGGTGATGTGCGTGCAAAATGCTAAAGGATTTCTGTGTGACTGTTAATGACTATGATAAATGTAAATAACATGTAGTAGCTCATGGCTTTTATAGGTGTTATAGTGAAAGCCAAACAGAATTTTTAGAGCTTTTCTGCTGTCTTCAAAGCCTGGGCAGTGATATTACGGAGGAAGGAAACTATTTGGTTTCATCCTGGTTTTGTCTCAAAACTGGAAGAAACCAATAACTGGGAATGAGGTTTAACAGGTAAAAAAGAGGATGTGGATAAGTGGAGGAAATTACTTGAATGAGCAGTTCCAGGATCATGTGAGGCAGTTGTGTTCTGAAAGAAATTTGCTCAGGCTCCTGGTTGAGCCTTAAAAATTCTGCCACCAAATTAAAGGAAACCTCAAGCGTTGTTGTTGTCTGCAATAATAGTCTTGTTTCTGGATATTGCTAAATCACCACTATAAGGCATAATTTATATGGGCATCTCAGGAAACAATTTTGAAAGTATTACAGGTTTTTTTTGAATGAGCCCGATTTAGCAAAATAAAATATGCTCTTGAAATCTACTAAGATGGTGTACAAAACAAGATCTTTACTCTGTTTGTTCTATCCTTATATGTCAGCTGACATGTTCAAATGAAATCTTGTCTGTCTTTTAATAAACTTGTACTTTTTACAAAGAATACATAATTCTTCCAGTGAAATGCAGCTTAATATTTGCTTGCTTGCCAGTGTAGTTGTTTTTTCCCTTGGCATTTATTAGAAAATTTCAAAGTGGAAGATCAGACTCTAAACCTTCTCATGCTCTTTTATTTTCCAGTGACAGACTATGGATACAGCAAGTTTGTTACAAGATGAAAAAATTGGGTTTAAGGGCCTCTTGTGCTGTTACAACCACTTAGTTTTCTAGCATAGGTGGGCTGTGGGTGGGGATGGGATGGGGAGATTTCAAAGTTCTTTTCCTAAGCCTGCTGTGATAGGTCTTTGGGAAGAAAATGGATGACTACTAGAGAAGAAAAAAAACCCCAAACAACGAAGTAAGAGGCGAATTAAAAACTTGTAGCTAAAAACCCAAAAAACATTCCCCTCTCTTTCACCAAATGGCTGAAACAAGAACACAGACTAGTCATTCATGCTTTCAATCCATTTATTTGACAATTGGTTTTATTTTCAAATAGTGTTTTATCTACTTAATTTCTGTCTCTCATTGGAGAAGAGCTAAACCTGACAAATGATGAGGGTATGACCACTGTCATACTTGCCAATTTGTCCTACCTACATCAAGAAGACAACAGTTTTGAAAACACGGGGAAACTCCTGTTGTGGTTAGTCTTCCATATGTGCGAAACAGGTTTTTTTAGCATGGAATGAGAGTGATTATGTTCATAGTTGTGTGTGATGACATCCCAGTGTGATGGAGCTACAGGACATATGGATGAGTGGGATCAATAGATGGCATTATCTGTGAAGGCACAGAAGTTCATCGCCAAGATAAGATGGGTGAAGCAGTGCAGCAAGAAACTGTAAGGAGGAGTTAGATGGACTAGAAAAAAAAGAATCATTTGTGATTTTTCAAATATTTGAGGAGCACTGGAGGCTTCTGTGCGATTTCCTCCTTTAGGAAAATTCACTTTAAAAACTACCCGTTTTTCTCTTAAATTATTTAAAGCCCTGACCTTTTTGAAATTGGTAGTAATATTATGAAGGTTTTCTTTAATGATGTATTGAACGTTGATAGAGAGCTTTATACACACACACACACACACACACACACACACACACACACACACACACACATAGTATACATTGGGAAGAGTTGAAGTTAATGAGAGAGTGGAGAGGGATGAAAGGATAGAAGATGGAGGAGGAGGTGAATCTGGAGCTGGAAAAGGGAGAAAATAAGATAAATCTGGTGTGTAGATAAACAATTTAGGAAAAAGTAAAAGGTGAAGGAGCTTTGGAGGAAAGCTTTAACATGCTGATACATACATTTGAGAAGAAATAGCAGTGAGGGAAAGGAAAATAACCTGGGAAACAAAACCCTGTGTACAAATATAATTGGTGGAAAATGTGACTGAGAACAGAAAGTAGAGGGAGAAAAGCAAGCAGTGAAAGGTAACAAAAATACTAAGGATGCAGAGGATCAAAGCGCATATCCATCTAAATCGGGGTCTCATTTAAGAAAAGAAAACCACCTGAATTTACAAACAGTCTTACAAAAATATGAGGGAGGAAGAGGGATATGGGATACAAAACTAGGTTAAACTACAACTTGATGTTAGAAAC
Source organism: Fratercula arctica (assembly GCA_947846985.1). NCBI lineage: Eukaryota > Metazoa > Chordata > Aves > Charadriiformes > Alcidae > Fratercula > Fratercula arctica. The sequence goes on from CANTUZ010000003.1 coordinate 74,593,823, forward strand.
CCTATGCAGATCTAAAAGGCATGTAGGTATTAGTAGAGCTTCTTTATAGGGGCCATATTTGTTTTAGTCAAAGGAACATCCAGACAGTCAGACTAATATCTTGTTAGTCATTGTCATTCATCCTATAATCTTAGAGTACCAGTTAGGTTTTCATCTTGCCTTCTGGCAGATGCTTTTTTCCTTAAATATAGCAACACGAGATTTTGCAGAGCCAGTTATTTAAGTGTGGGTATGAGGCTTCAGTGCTTTATGTTAACAATCTGCAATGTCTGGTTTTAAGAACATTATACAATCTGAAACTTCATGACTAATTTAGGCTAATATCATGTTGTATAAAATTCTTGCACTGTTGACACTGAACTTGAGGCAGGAACCATGTCTCTCTGTCTCTTCTACGTCTCTATTTTGAAAAAGTATGGATTTTATATGGATGTAATCCTTTAGGTAGGCTCAGTGAGTTTCAGAAAGGTGCTTGTAAGAATGTAGTCTGTCAAGAAATTCTTGTGGTACCGATTTCGTTAGGCAGGCCCTGCTGATGATGCTTGCATTCATGTCACCCTGCAGTTGTATAGCCTTACAGCAAGCAGGATTGCGTACTCATCCAAGGTCTTTTGGTTTTGTTTGCTGGATTACGTTTTACTTGGATTAATTTTCTCTTCTTCTCAAGAAAATTCTACCTGCGTGCTGGGCGTAGAAAGATGGGATTTCTGTCTGTGCTCCTTGAAAAGCAGTTACCAAATTATTACCTAAGTATTCATTGCAGATTGATGCAAAACTTTTCCAAGAATTCTCTTCAAATCTATTTCTGCACTTGTGAAATCAAGGGGGCTTTGCAATTGATTTCAATAGAGTCACGCTCCTTATAAAAAGAAGTTGATGGGGGAACCTGGGTGGCTGGAGGGAATTCCTGAGGGTTTTCTTTCAAGACACAAGTCGTCTTTTCCATTTTCATCACAGTATGCTTAGTTTTAAAGTAGTGGAGAAAGAAAAGAAAGGCATCTATGTAGGTTTGGAATGGGACTTTAGATACCAGTTGGACTTTTGTCAGAAATAATTACAGTAAGTATTCTACACATTAGTTATTCTTTCTGAAGTCATGGCTGTAAATGGTCCTTATTTTTCTTAAACTCAGACTTTTTTTTTCAGAAGAAAATAATTCTCGCAAATACGTTATTCCAAGCTGGAGACACCCTAATCTGTGAATTCCTTAAATTAACTTCTTAATTGTAAGTATGACATTATAGATGGGGAAGCTTTATTAATGAACTTGGGGATCAATGAGTTTGGAATAAAATAGGCAATAAGGGTGACAGTTAAAATGAAATTAGATTTTATCCTGTCAGTTCTGTAAGACAGTAGAAAGAGATTGTTCTAAAATCAAATAAGCAGTTTGCATGCATAAGTTAGTTATCAGTAATCTGATGCCATGTCAAACAGACTCCTGTAACTGTTTATTTTTCCAGAAGAATGAAATACATCACTTATATTAAAAGTAATGCATGGGGGCAGGGGAGAAGCTTGTTTTGCATGACATCCTTCTTACAAAATGATCCTTTAATACAGCATCAGGATTGGTTTAGTTCAGACCATTTCTTTTTATCTGTTATGCTTCAGGTGAAAGGACACATTTTATTCTACTGGTAATGACAGACTTCCTTCCTGTTTCATTTTGTATTGCATACAACTACTTTAAGGGGAGATAGTCCTACAATTCTTAGATAACTATCATAACACTAGGAAAATTAGGTTCATTTTTCTATAGCTGCCTCTGCGTGCTCTTTTAATCCCTTAGCAGTTTTAAAGTCTTTTTGTACGATAAAACCATAGACGTGATGACTAGGGACCTCACTTTATCTCAGACTCCTGCTCAACTCAGAGCTATGACCAGCACTAAGCCAGGCCGGGTACCTTTGTCTGGATGAGTCTTGAACACTTGTGAGGATGGAGCTTCCACAGGCTTCTCTATGACTGATTTCAGCCCTGCATCACCTACTGTGGAGGAATTTTCTCCAGAAGTCCAGCTTGAACCTTTTGAGTTGCTATTTGTGGCCATTCACTTTTAACTGTCTGCTACTACTTAGAAAAGTTTGACTCCATTGTCTTTGTAACTCCTATCCAATAGTTGTCATTTACTGTTATTAAGTTGCTCCTGAGACCTCTTGGCTGAAATAGTCTAGGTTACCCAGTCTTCTTGGAGGCTGTGAGTTCTCAGCCCCTTACCATCCAGGGGGGTGCTCTCCAGTTTCCGATTATTTTTTTGAAGTGGGATAGGTATTGGCTTACTTGTGCTGAGCTAGAGGGGAATAGTAACTTTTCTTGTCCTGTTTGTTCTTGTTTCTGTCTTGTTCTTTTTTTTTTGCTTAATATAGCCCAGTGTGCCATTTGTCTTATTTGTGGTGGAAAAGCATTGTTGACGTGTCTTCAGCTTAGGGTCCATTGTAACCCTCAGGTCCTTCTCAGCAAGGCTGCCTGTACTGATGCGTGGAACAACTCTACCTCCTTGTGCTTCGAAGTGAACTTCATGGTTTCAGATGACTCACTCATCAAGTTTCTCCATGTCCCTCTTTTTACTGTTATCAATGAGTTTGGTTGAGAGTTTTTCTTTTACCATGTCAAAACAGGATCAGAGTTAGATATTCTGTACAACTCTGCTTACAATCTGTGGACTCATCAAAGTGAAAAAGGGCCCTGAACATCTTGAAGGCCCAAAGAAAAGCTTCTTTAGATTTTTATCTTAGAAAAAAAGGCCAAGTTTCCAAACTTGTAAATTAAAGAGAAAAGGAGCATTTCTATTTTCATCTTTCTAGTGATGAGAAGTTATTGCCGCTGAACAGTTGTATATTGGTGTGCCTGAAATTTCTTAGTAGTAGCACTGGCAGTGGTTACACGCTCACTTTAACATGGTATTAGTCTGCATTGGCCTTCAAGGACGTCATCCCAGTAGACTGTCCATCCATGTACCACGTGTTGAATCTGTTTTATAGATTAAAAAATACCTCCTTTTTGGGGATGTAAATACCAGCAGCTTTCACAGGAGGAAAAATTGACAGATATTTCAAAAATAATGGTACAGTATCTGCAGTAAAACCTGCTTTATACCAATGTATTTCATATACAATTATTGACATACTTTGTTTTGATTAATAAAGTTAATATTGGGATTCTTTTTACATAAATAATGAGGTCAAACTAAGCCTCTCTTACCACTTTTATATTTAAGTATTTCTGTTGAAGATACAATTTGAACAGGAAGTGGAGGAATGAGGTCTGATGTATTTCTGTGTGAAGGAATTAATTTTTTTTAATCTGTTCATTAAAATTTTAAAAGAAAAAAACTTGAAAGTTTTTCTGACAACCCAATCCAGTAGTTTATTTTTTTTAATATTGCAGCTGAAATTAAAAACATTTGTCATAGTGATGTGGATAAATAAAGAAAATATTTGTCACAGAGTTGTTATTACAGGCTAATGTTCATCCAGTAATAACATAGTTAATAGCAAATAATTTGAATAGTGAGTGCAGAGAAAGTTAATGGGACTGAGATGAAGAATGCAAGAGTATTTCTGTCTGGAAAATAGATACTAAGATGTACACAAATATAACTGTCTTGTGATTGTGATGGTTTTGTTACTGTTTTAACGGTTAAAACTGCAAGATTAAGACCTAAAGTACTTATATTCAGTAGACATACAACAAACATTGGTAGTAGCAATGCAAGCCTCCTGCCCACACACCAAATGCTATTACTTGCTTTATATTCATATTTAACATAGTTGCTTTAACGATGTGAAAGGAAGCTGGTTGTTCCTTCTCCAAACTCAAAGGTTATTTTCCACCTTTGACAGCACTTTATTTCATGTTTTAAATTGAAGGTGCACAAATATGAGTGGTCTCTTGCATTCTGAAAAACTGTCTTTCTGAATTTGTAATGCATGTAAATTGGAAGACAGAGGCTTGTTGTGATTTCTCTGCACTTAGTACTTGAAATCCATATTCAGTTTTAGGTCTGTGTGTGCTTTGGTACAGTAGTAGCATATTGCAACCGGAAGACTAGTAAGTGGTGGGGTGCTTCTGATTTCTGGGCAGGAGGCATGTTTGATTGATACTGAAGGTTGGTGTTGTTCAGTTGTTTTTTCTCAGCTGGAAATGTAGCGTCCATGTGTGTGAAGTCTTGGAATGGAGTGCTGAATTCCCAATATGCTAGTAGATTTCAAACAGAGAGCCCCAGGTGGAGTTACTTATCCATCTTATGTTTGCCTTGCCTATTAATTTACCATGAGCTGGCTAATTTAGGCAAGATTGTAATCCCTGTAGGTATCATGACAATCCAGACAACAGTGGCTCTGGAAATAAATTGTAGGATATTGTCTTCTCTGTATCTCCTCATTTTTACTGCACGGCAAATAAATGTATATTCTTTTGTGCACAATTAGTACACCTGCTGAAGTGCAGGACCTTTCCTCAACACTGTTGCTCTGTGACAACAGCATTATTATAACTGTATTTTTTCAGTCAGAAAAGCAGTAGGAGGAATAATGCATTTAAATACACCAAATCATATTTAATTTGTTGCTTAGCAGCCAAAAGCAAATTATGTAAATCTCTGAGACAGATAAAATATTGCTGTAGTAAAGGGATTTCAGATCAACTTGTCCATTTTTGTTGTTATTTGGTATTACACCAATGTTCAGAGTTTGGGGAAGGGAGGTGTCTTTTCTCAGTTACTGATGTTCTCATTAGCCGAAATCATTTTGATGAAACCCAAAAGGGCATCAGGAGAAAAGCAAAAATATTAAAACAAAAATGGGAGTGGGGGGAAGAAAAGAGATAAAAAACAACTCTGCCTTTTGAAATCTCACCAGATGAGCACTTTATTTACATATATAGATGAGAAAATGTAACATATCCCTAGTCTGGATGTTTAGGGAATTCCCTGGATGCCAGTTTAATTTACAAGTTTTTTCACTGTGTAAGTTCAAGTGCATGGAAAATACACTGACTAGTCTTTGCTATTTTGAAGATACAGGTGATGCAGTTTCACATTGTGCACAGGGGAAGCTCTGTTACGTGTGAAATTTTAATCATTTGGTCTTAATTTAGTCTTACTGTGTGTGGCTGGCTACAAAGTATAGTAATTACCACAGCAAAAGCACGCCAAAGCTTTCAGCACTTACAATTCTTTCAAAGTTTTTCTGTTTCCAATATTTTGTGCAGGAAGGAATTGCAATGAATTGATGTTTGGGGGGTTGGGGATGTGGAATATAAAATCTATTTCAACATAAAAGTACCTCCAGATTGATTCAACAGTAAGATACATATATAAATACACACAGAATAAAAATTAAAAAAAAAGAGAGAGAGAGAAACAGACTTTAATATACAGGTAAGCATTAAGGTATATGCACAGAGCCAAGCTGCTCCAGGTTGGCTGAGGAGCAGAAGACTGAGCTGAGCAGAGGATGTTCATATGTGACTAATGCGAGATCATTCGAAGGACTGGTATAGCTATAACCTCCCCCCCAACCCCCCCCCCCCCCCCAAAAAAAAAAAAACCAAAAACAAAAACAAAAAAAACCCCAAACAAACAAAAAAACCCCCCAAAACTCACCAAAGCAGTGGAGAAGGGCAGAGATTATGAAATTTTTATTTCTTTTTTTTTTTGTTTTTTTTTGGCTGCAATGCAGTCTGATGGCCTCTCCTGTGGTCTATGATCCCAAGCAGCAGGCAGTGCTGATAGGGCAGCCAGCGGCATCTGAATTTGGGGTCTTGGAGCATGAAAGAAGCTGCTGCTTGCAGTGCTGGGAACTGTAGTGGGAGGTGTGCATGCATGTATGAATTGAGGAAATTCCTAAGTTTAAGCATGAAAATGTACTAATTTGAGTCAGTGTTTTGTGATCGCAAGCCTGTTGCTGTCGTGATTATTCTTCATAGAAACTTAAAACCTTTTGGAAAGAAAAATCCTTTTGATTGGAAGCTTCATGTACACTAACCTCTCTGTTACCCAGCACCTAGGCCGCAGTTCGTTTTCTTTGATTGTCAGTAAGGAAATAGAAGCTGAAGTTCTCAGGCTATGACCACAAGTGTGATTTTTGACATTTACCTCCTCTAACTCTTTGGGCTTTTTTTCTTTAAATTTCTTTTGGTATAAAAATAGTGTTTGCCCTTCTTTTAAAGTTTCTCTTTCTGCTTTAAATGAGTAACCATTATGTGTGGGCAGCATCATTTTGAGGGTAGCTTTTGATGCATTAGCAACTGCTGCAGAGAGATACTGGGTATTTATGGAATTTCTTAAATGAGCAGGATATTTCCTATCCTAACATAGAGAAAGAAATATATACTTTTCAAAATAACATGAAAATGATAGAAAATGTTAGCAACTTTTATATCGCAAATATTTATTTTATAAAGAAAAACACAGTACAACCTGAATGTTTAGTTTCTTTACTGTGAAATATTTCTGCAGTTCGTATGGTCTTCCAAGAATTCTGTTTGTGCAGCATCTTTTGTTTAAAGATATTTATGTACTTCAGGGATTAATTGGATTTAGTAAAACACATAAGAAACATGGGAACAGTCTGTTTTCTTTCATATTGAAAAGCTAAAGGGATGGAGAATCTTTGTGGACTGCTTAAAATTAACATAATGTGAGAAGCTTGGAAGAAGAGCCAGCTCCACATACTCCTTATGCCCTAATCTCAAAATTCTTATTTTTCATTTTTTTGACGTTCAGAATTTCATTTCAAAATTTAATCTTGGACAGTTGCAAACCACCAGGTTATAGAACAGTGCTGACATAAACATCATATTTCTCAAAAGATAATTGGATACTGAAGTTGAAATTTGACAACCTAGTTTAGTTGTAATTGAGGGGAGGGGCTCTTACTGTGTTGTTTGTGGTGTGTTTTGGTTTGTTCTTTTTCCTGACAGAAGCAGCTTCTATTATTACAGTCTTATTACAGTTTGAATGTCAGAAAAGACTGAAAAGCATGCAGGGAGCATCACTTTGGTGTTTCACTGGCGAAATTCAAATATAATGTTACAGTCAACAGTGAGCATCTAATGGACATTTTGCTTAGTGACAGAAGCCTTAAGGGAGGTAGTCTACAAATTAGCAATGAAATCATTAGAAGTGATCTCTTTCTGTAAGCTGGTACAGTTTTTAGTTTGAATTGTAAGACCAATTCCTTTAGCTGTACAGGACCTCTGTTTTTCTCAAAACTTATCTATGATAGGCTTTTCTCCGTGTCTTCAGTATGAGCCATATAGCTTCAACTATAGGCATTTTGGGGAAGTTTCTCACAGTCACCTTCTTGTCATACGCTCACTTTTAGGACACCCATGACCTGTGTATTTCTGAGAGGACCAGTGCTTATTGCATAAGTGCAGTACAGAAAAGGCACTGGCATAGATTCCTGCCTGTGTCTACTGGAAAGACAGCATCCAGAAATGGCACCACAACAACTTATGAAATGCGCTCCCAACCGTATTCTTTCCTGATGACCGTCAAAAATATGTTGATGATGAGTTAGGCAGCTGCAGTCTGTTTCCATTTTATCTCTCTTCTGGAGTCTCTACTCTGTTGTAGGACTCAACGTGCATCTCAAATGGAAGGAGTGAAAGACCAGTATCAGTAAGGAGCAGACTGCAGCTACAGAGCAGTTTGGTTCATCTGCAGTCCCTTTCCCCCTACTATGTTTGAAAGGTCCTAAATAAAGAGTGTGGACTTCATGTCAAGTGAATTGGGATGGCAGGTCACGTGTATCCTGAGTTATGTCATTCAGGAAATGGTGTTGTTCCAAAGAGGCTGAAAGTATTCTGGTGATCGTGGTTTTCTCTCAGTGTTTGGATCTAACCAAGCAGGTACTAGATTTGGTGAGTTGAAAATGATTTGGCAAGAACAGTGCTGAGTCTTGTTTTCAGGTCTGTGATCTTGTGGTCAGGGCAGAGACTTGGGATTTGTGCGGGGTTTGTGTGCACGTGCTGACATTTGGAATATAAACTTGTAAGAAATTGTTTTATCTTGATTTGCATTGAAATGCATTTGAAGATTACATCATCTTGCGGTATTGGACCATTAATCTTTATTGCCAAGTTTCTTCGTTCATGAGCTTGAATAACATCTATATCCCTGACGCAGACAGAGTGAGTTTATCTGCCTGCCTGTGTTTATATTCTTAAAGTAATAAATTCTAAGCAAGCAGAAGATACCATGATGGTTGATGTTATTCAGAGCTGCAAAGCTGTGGTTGCAGCAAATAAGTGAAATTGTTTGTACAGAGAGCTTTTGTGCTTACAGAACAAAAAAGTGCATACATTTTGTATGTTTTGTGAGCTCAGGTAATTTTTTTTTTTTCCCCCTAATGCATAGGTGGAGTTTCCTGGAAATTACCAAAGATAGTTCTCTTTCCTGCCACTTCTCTGGGTAAATTCATTGTAACTGCTTTTCAGGAATGTAAAAAATTTACTTACGGCTTTCTGTGTAGTTATAAAGAATGCACTACACTTGCTTCTTGGCGTACGCACTATTAACAGTAGTCATTCAATGAGCCTTAGGTTAGCATTATGATGCCATTAGAAGTCTCTGAATATTGTAGTAAATTAAGATGTTAATTTTCATTCTAATGTCAATAAAAGTTTCTGGAAATGTGGCCTGTAAGAGGGTGAAAAATTTTGGCAGATTTTTTTTTTTTGTGTCATCATTTAGCTGCCTTTTTAAATTGTTTTATTTATTTTAACACTTGGATATAAATAGGAATGCTATAGTCACATTCAGGTGTCTTCAAACACAAACACTTTCCCAGCATTCTTGGTACTCTGCTGTGAGGAATTCCTGTATCCATTTAGATTAGGAAGAACTCCATATTATGATATGATAGATCATATTATATCTCATTATAGTTGAGATTGGAAGGGACATCTGGAATTAATCTGGTCCAACTACCCGGCTCAAGCAGGGGTGCCTAGAGACAGTTGCTCAGGACCATGTCCAGATGGCTTTTGAATATCTCCAAGGATGGAGACTACAACCTCTCTGGGCAACCTGTGCCAGTGCTTGGTCACCCTCATAGTGAAAAAGTGTTTCCTGATGTTCAGAGGAAGCCTCCTGTGTTTCACTGTGTGTCTGCTGCCTCTTATCCTGTGACTGGGCACCACTGAGAAGAGTCTGACTCTGTCTCTGCACCCCCCCTTCAGGTATCTATATTACGTTGGTAAGATTGTCCCCTGGAACCTTCTCTTTTCCAGGCTGAACAGTCCCAGCTCTCTTGCTCTGTCCTCGTATGGGAGGTGCTCTACATTTCTCCTTATTGAACTTCATGAGATTCTATAATCTGTTCTTTAATCTTGTATATCTAATATAATGCTCTGTCTACAAAATAGTGTGTATTCTTCATCTGTTTTTCCATCCAGATTTTCAATATGTAAATGGAGATGACTTTCCAAATGCATTTGTGTTCTTTAATTGAGCATTCTTGGAACTGAAGGAGGAAAAAAATTGTTCTTTCTGCATTGTGGCTATATTTCTGTTACAGCAGTGAAAAAGCTGATGTAGATGCATTGCAAGTGACTCAAAAAGTGTGAGTAGCAGTTTGAATGTTGTAAATACATTTATAACATGGATACAAATTTTGAACTTTTATCTTTAAGTAAATGAAAACGTAGAAATCAAGCCTAAAGAGAGCCCAGCGCCTTAATGTGTCATTTTATTGAAAGTTATTATGGGTTCTTTAAGTTAATAATTTTATATTTATTTTACATCTTTATTTTTTTAAATGGCAGTCTTAAAAAATTGGCAGTAATGGTTGACCTTCCTTTTTACAGAGCAGACCGTTTAGTGGTTTTTATTGTTATATGTTCTTTTAAATTTTAATGAATTATTATTGCTGCACATATAAAAAACACTTACGGAAGAGGCTACTTACTAGAAAGGGATGGTTCCCAAAAGGGGAAAACCATGAAAAATTAAAACAAATACATTGTTTTAAGGGAACAGTTCTATAATCTGGCATAATTTGCCCTTTCTCCAGCCTCTTGATATGAAGAGGTAGGGCTTGTCCCACACTGAAAGAACAGGATTTGCACCTTTTAGTAGTTGTCTTAGTCCTGGAGGCCTAAGTACAAAGGTGACAGTAAAAATTCTTATGAGGGAGCCCAATGCTTTTGTGTCACATGATGCCCATAGCAATCTGAAGACACTCAGGGGAAAAAGGGAGAGCTGTCATAACTTTAGTAACCTTCTGATACAATCTGAATTTACCAGCTCTGAATTTTTATCTTGGAATTTATAAAAAGTTATCTTTCCATTGAGTCACATATTAGAATTCTATTATGTGTTCTTCCTTCTGCTATTTCTTGTCACCTGATCTTGTGACCTGCCTGTTACATCTCAGATTTTTTCCCTGCTCTTATTGACAGCATCTCTTTCGTCATCTCATTTCATTCCTTTTTTTGAGATACCATTATTATCTCCAGTGTCCAGAGATGACATCTACAACTTTCCACGTGTATATACTGAAATATCACCTCTGTGAAGCTATCTATATCTGAATGAATTGATCAGATTTTATTGTATTTTACTGGGTTTATGTGGCAAGATTTTGGTAGCCGGAGGGCCGCAGGGGTGGCTTCTGTGAGAAGGCGCCAGGAGTTGCCACCATGTCGGACAGTTTCAGCTGGGTCCAAGATGGACTTCTTCATTTCCTGTCACATTTTAATGTTTTCTGAACAAGGAGTAGGCCAATTATAAGTACGAGGTGAAAATTAGAGAATATTTACGTTGTAAGGTGAGATAGGGTGGTGAGGCACTGGAACCGGTTGCCCAGGGAAGTATTGGTTGTTCCGTCCCTGGAAATGTTCAAGGCCAGGCTGGATGGGGCTTTGAGCAACCCGGTCTAGTGGGAGGTGTCCCTGCCCATGGCAGGGGGTTGGACTTAGATGACCCTTAAAGGTCCCTTCCAACCCAAAGAATTCTATGATTCTAAGAACCAGAGAGGTTTATGGTAGACATACATAATAGAAGAAACTGAGAAAGTCAAAGTACATTTTGTTGACTCAAGGATCTCATCGTAATCTTTCCTTAGAAAATGCAGATAAAGAGCTTTTAACTGTTTGCAGTGAGAACTAATAAAAGCTATTATCTAGTCTCTGAATATATTGTAATGACTAAAATGCTGTAGTATGGTTACAAGGAAAAGTCTGAATTTAATAATACTGCCTGATGCTCATATATTAAAAACATGAAACTTCTAAAAAGCATTCTTTGATAACATTTAACCAATTGCTGTGTTCCTATTGGGAATATGCATTACTGTAGGCAATATTGAGCTTACCAAAGACTAATATAAGAATCAAGTGTATTTTAATTTAACAAAGCACTTGGTGCTTGAATGTTTTCTGTTCAGAAAGAAAATGGCTCCAAAATTACTTTAAAAAAAGTCTTCATTTTTTTTTTTCTAAAAATATCTAAAATAAAGGTGTATGTGTGTCTGATGTCTGTGTTTTGGGGGTTTTTGTATTTTTTCCTGGGCAGCGAGGAGAATAGGGAGGGACAGTGAGCACCTGCAGAGAAATGCAAACCATACTCCAAACCCAAGAAGCTGCTCTTTCAGCTCCCTCCAACTGATGAAATATTAATTTAACAATCTTGCCTTTTCCTACCTAACAAGACCATTGAGGTATTTGGAGATGATAGTGGTAGAGACTTCGAAGATTAAAGTCACTATCTTTAACTGGGCCAGGGAAACAATTGGTGGTTTTGTAGAGAGAACAAAATCTATCTTATGATTGTCTCACAATAAAATTTATGTAGAAATAGATGTAGTTCTGTTAGTTCCTGTCTTTTGGCCTAGTTCCAACTGTACATGTAAACGGAGAAACCACCAGAGTGTGTTTACACATCTGTCCAGCAGGCTGTAACAATTTATTAAACACTAGAAAAAAATCCAGAGATCATGTGATTCATTTCATTCAATATCTAAAACTATTTCTGTTCAAAACTCAAGCATATGGTAAAGTACCTGTGACTTCTAATGATGGTTATCATTTGCATTTTATTTAATGGATGGAAAGAAATCACAATCATAAAGCTCAGCCAAATGCTGATCAAGGCCAGATGCCTCGGTGTTAGGTCTTGATATTTGATTTTTGTTTCTTCGTTGTGATTCATACATACTTCAGTATGTCTGCCTCAGAAGATCACGACAAAATGTTTGGTGGTCTTAAAATATATAAAATGAGGAGGAGTTGCTGTTGTGCTTCTGTTGAGAGAGACCTGGACAGGCTAACAGGCACCTTGTGAAGTTCCACAAAGAGAAGTGTGAAGTCCTGCATCTGAGGAGGACAACCACAGGCACTACTACGTGCTAATTCGGAAGCAGCTTGGCAGAAAAGGACCTGGGGCTGCTGGCTGAACATGAGCCAGCAAGGTGCTGTTGCAGCGAAGGACAACGGTGTCCTGAGCTGCATTAGGCAGAGGGTCATCAGTGAGTCAAGGGAGGTGATTACTCCCCTCTACTCAGCGCTAGCAAGACCACGTCTGGAGTGCTGCGTCCAGTTGTGGGTTCCCCAGTACAGAAGAGACATGGACATACTGGAGTGAAAGGCCACAAAAATGATTAAGGGATTGGAGCATCTGTAATAAGGGAGATTTGAGAGTCTCAACGAGCTGGGGTTGTTTAGCCTAGAGAAGTCTCTTGGGAATCTCATCAATGTATATAAATGTCTGACAGAAGGCAGTGAAGAAGATGGAGCCAGACTCTTCTCAGTGGTCCCCAGTGACAGGACAAGAGGCAATGGGCACAAACTGAAGCACAGGAAATTCCATTTAAACCAGAAAAAAATTTCTCTCTGCGGGCCTGGTCAAACACTGGAACAGCCTGTCCGGACGTTGTGGACTTTCCATCTGTGGAGATACTCAAAATATGACTGGAAAAGGCCTGGAGCAACTGCTTTAGCCGTCCCTGCTTTGAGAAGGTTTTGGTCTAGATGATCTTCAGAGGTCATTTTGAATCTCATTGTTCTGTGATTTATTGGCCAAAGTTCCTCTGACTTGCTTTTCTGCTGAACTGAGCTCTTACAACTTCAAATGTGTGAACTTTTTTAAACTTTGTGGAAACATTTTAGGAGGATAGGGCAGCACTGGAACGGCTTGCTCAGAGAGGTTGTAGTCTTCATCCTTTCAGGCCTCCGGACTATGATGAAACAAATCCAACACTGCCCTGGTTTAGTGCTGGCAGTAATTCTCAGTTGAGCGGGAGGTTGGCCTAGATGACCTCCGGAGGTCCCTCCAACCAAGTATCTCTCTGATTCTGTCTCCCTCTGAATTTTAGATCCATGTGGTCATCGGACTTGATTTACAAAATGAGTAAGGATTCTTCCTAATCACCATGAATGGGGTCAGTGTGATGAATTGATTCAAGCAACTTAGCCTCCTGTAGCCGCAGTTATTCGAGGGACTGTTATTACGTACACAGTGACCTACCTTCTATCCCTGATGTTTGGAATTTCTGCAGCTGGGGGTTCCTGCCACTGCACATGCACAAAGAACAACTTTATCTGTTGTACCTGCAGGTGTCATAACATAGAGACAGCGCAGCAAAAGAAAATGCTTCCGGTTAAAAAGAAGCCCAAATTTCCCCGGGTGCTTGCAAACCAGCAATGAAAGGTCTGTGGTGAATGCATCTGAAGTAACTATGTTTGCTTCTAGATCAGTAACTGTTTTCTGTTTATAGAACAGGTGTAAGTTTATGCAACAAAAGCACCTAAGTTCCATTGCACACTCTTTTCCTTGGCAATAACATGGAGAGGCTGTCATTGGGGTGAGGATAGTTTGCCTCTATGCTGATGCATTTTGATGACACCCTGCAATAAATGAACCGTATTGAATAATTAAATCCCTTCATGTTAGCTGCAAACTAGCTTTCACTTTGCTAGTGTCACATTAGATATACTATTAGATAATGGTAAATTTTCATGGTTTTTCATATCTATGCTAGTTTACAGCATGTGGGCTTGTTTTGGTTTTGATGCTTATTGTCAAATGGAAGACTGTCCTCACTGTTCTGTTCTGTATTTTATCCTCCTTCTCCCTTAGGAAATGGGCAGGAGGTGGGGGAAGGAAGGAAAGAGGAATGAGGTAACACTGAAAAACATGTTACAGCATGTCATCTGCTGGAATGGTAGGCAGTTTCAGGTTGTTTGCATCCTATGAGAGTTATTTTCGGAAGTTGACGTAAAACCATGCAGCTGATGAAATTATGCTTACTTCACTGAGTGATCTGGCTGTGCTGTTGTGCACACACTTTCACAACGGTCAAAATGTACTTCTTCTGTAAAAAGTGTATCATATCAGTATATATGGTTTTGAAGTAAAAGGTATAAAACATGTTTTTCATATTTACCGATAATTACAGCTAAGTGTACTGTGTTTCAGACAATTACTCTCAGTGGCTTGATTGGAAACTTGAGAAGCAGGGTTTGTATATGTTAGCAGGTGTTCCTCTAAATATAGTGAATAGTTCTGTCTGCCTGTTTTCTGCATTTTATGCAATGGCAGTAACAGTTGTTAAAATACATTTAAAATACCAGAAGTTTTGTAGAATTCTGTAAGGTTATGTAAATACAAGACTTACTCCCTGCTCTCCCCAAGTTCTTTCCGAAGAATTTAATAGTTACTCATCTTTTTATTTCTGCAAACAAAAAAGGTATCATAAAGTATATTCAGTACTAAAAAGATGAACATTTAAATGTGAAAAGTACATTAGCAAATGCAATTTAGGCACATTACATTGTGCACAATGTTTGTTGATCTTAAGGTTCTCAGGCTAATTTAAACAGATACAGGACATGGGAAAAAATTGTGTGGTTTAGAAAGTTAAGATCTATGTGTATATACATAGAAAATGTTGCCAGTAGGAAAGCAACAGGTGTCTTAAAAAAAAAAAAAAGATCCCATTTTCCTGTCCACTTTTTGTATTAGTCCTGATGTTGGTTGCAGAAGCTCTTACAACAGATCACAGATCTAAGCCTCTTTCTGTTCCTTGGGCACTCTGGGTGAGGTAATGCATTCTCTTCACCCAGCAACGTGTAGCTTTTTAGTGACTGGAAGAAGGAACAGTCGTAGATCCACACTGCCAAAACAGAATTGAAAGGCAGAGGAGAGACAGTTACTCAACCTAAAAAAAAAATAACAAAGGAGAGAATACATGAGGAAATAAGATGAATAGAGAAATGAGTATAAGGATATGGACAAAGGAAAACTAAATAACTTGATCTCAGATGAGACTGATCATTCTCAAAACAGATGAACAAAAGCTGTTGGATTTAAAAAAACCCAACAACGACAAAACCAACAAATAAAGCCCCCTCTTTCCTCCCCGTTGTCTGTCCCCATGAAAGGTGTCACTGATAATTCTCATTCTAATCATGTGTTATATAACTCTTTAAAAATGAAAAAAAACCCACCCAAACAAACCAACATCCCGAACGGTTGTGTAAAAAGATTATAAATACGGTCTCTCCCTTTTGATAATATCAAATAAAATACTTACATGCCTGTTTGACATCCTCTGGGGCCGTAGAGAAAGGAAATTTACCAACTGTACTTGAAAACATAGTTTTATGTTGTAGTAACAGTGATTTCACTGTCATCTTCATTAAATAGAGTAATGGAGGAGTCAGGAAACTAAATTAACTTTGAAATCAGTGTTGTCTGAGTTATTTTGAAACTCAGCAAATTAGTTGCATAGTTGAAGACCTGAAGTGGGCAAAATTGCATGTACAAGGAAACTATTGTTTTGAGTTGCACAAAGCACTTCAGTTGCATTTATATGCAACAGTAGAATTGGAAGGCAGAGGAAGAGTAGGATTTACATACTTCGCACAACAAAATGTGAATAGTTGTTAATTTACATGCAGATATGTTTGTTTTTTTTTAAATCAGTTTTGAAAAACAGACAAAAATCTGGAAACTAAGAATTTTTATAGGACCCCTGTACTGACAAGGTTTAAGGTTTTTAAGGGTTGGTAACGTGCTATGATAAAGCTAAATTCCTGCATAGTCCAAAGGCGATAGTTGTGTTTCTGATTTTTATACACACAAAATAATAGAAACAATTAATGAAAGACCATGCTGTTCATCCTGAATTAGCTATTTAATCCTAGGTGAATGACTGGGTTTTTAGTTGATTGAAAATCCTTAGAGAAGCATAATGATTTTAAATACATGGATTTTGTCTTTATTTACAGAGGGGTGTTTTATTTGTGGGTTGGTTTTGGTTTTCTTTCAGTTGTGATTTTCAATTTACTGCACTCAAAGACTGTAAAAAGAAGGGAGAGGTGAGCAGCTGGAAGCTATGGATAGTAGGAAGAAGATGGCATTTTTCCCTGTAAGAAATACCCATGATTCGGTTTGGACCACTTGTGGAAAAGACGGCATGCTTCTGTTTGATCTCATATCTAGTGCTTTAGTAATATTATGTATTATGTACAGACTTACTGAGGCGTAATGGAGTAAAGAAGTGTGGATGGTCCATTAAGCACCTCCCAAACTACCCAAACATACAGCATTTTAGTGAGGGGGAAAAAACCACCAAAACCAAGACCATAAACGAAACCCCACCAGATTTCAGACAGAACATGTGATGTAATTATACGTTCTGGCTATTCCATGATTTTGACTAGATCCTATCACCGTGTATTAAAGTCATCATTAAAATGGCCACAATATTGATAGACTTCACAACTAAGGGATTGTATCTTCAACTTTTAATTTTTCTAAGGTAATTGTATTAGAACTGATCAGTCTTTTCCTTAGTTCCTACAGAAAAGATTGAATGGACTGGTTTTAACCAAAACAAACCCCATTGTCATTAATGCCTTGTATGTACAAAATAAGGACTGTGTCTGTCTTGTCCACAGTATTAATTATTTTTTAGTTCCTTGTGTCTTTAATAAGTTTATATCCATTTGACTTTTGGTCTCATTCCTACAAATTATTTTTACTGAATAGAACTACAAGAGCATTCTTTTTAGATCAGTTTGTAGGATTGGGATTTCCACAGGCTTTTGGGACAAGGGATTCCGTGATCTCTTATTTCTAATTGAGAGGCTTCTTTTCAGACATTGCAGTAGAGCATGAGGTTTTACTTTGATGTAACAGGTGGGATCTCATGCATTCTTTTTCTTTTACATTTAAATACTGCCTGAGTTAGCTATCTGAAGTCTTCATCTCTCCTTTGCTAAAAGGAAAGCAGGAAGAAAAAGGTAGGTGATCATCTACAAAGATGCCGAAAGCAAACTTCAGCATGTATTCTCTGGAATACATATCTGACATTTTTATGTGAAATGGTAAATGTATCTTGTTTCATAGAGCGTGTGTTAAAAAATTGTACATTATACGTTTTTGTTGCATGATGATGTTCATCCTGATGATGTTCATCCTGATCTAGTTGAAGATGTCCCTACTTACTGCAGGGGGGGTTGGACTAGATGACCTTTAAAGGTCCCTTCCAACCCAACAGATTCTATGATTCTATGACTTTATCTTAATAGGATTGAGCTGATAACCTTGTCCTAGAATAGTTTGGGGTCTGTATTGCAACACTGAGTAACTGCATTACATGATGACTTCAAAAAAGGTACATACAGCCTTCATTCACATCTTTTATTCTTTGCATGGTATGTCCTATGGCAAGCTTATTATTCTAATTGAATTTTTTTTTAAGTAGCCATTTTTAAAAGCAGGTTTATATCTACTAATTTAGCTATGGCATTTTAAACCTTTTTTTTTTTTTTAAAATGTATATTTCCTTGGTGTTGTTTTTTTTTTTTTTTTAAATATGATGTAATTATATTGCATATTTTTAATCTGGCTGCTTGGCATGATCACAGTCATAACACTAAGGACTCTATGTACATATTTATGACTATAGTTCTGGTGTGTATGCCTTTATTTTGTTTAGCAGAATTGGCATCTAGACTATGAAATAATCTGTGAGTTTACCCTCTGAGTTATGCCAGTAAATACTAGTGTCTTAGAAAAATTTTAGCTAAGCGTGCATATCATTAACAAAAGAGAGTAATTGAGGGGTGACATTCATGCTGGTGCCTTCTACTAATGGGAATAACTTTCAAAGAGAAAGAAATGTTGCTTTTCCCAAGTCTTTTCATTTCAGGAATGTTTAGTAACAGTAGTGTTTCCTTTTCGTCACAAATTATCATCTTTGTTTGCTTTTAAGATTATGTAAATACAACTCAGTTCTTTAGGGTTAGCTTGTAATGGCGTTTTATCTTGGTAACATCACCCAAGGAAAGAATGAAATGGCCTTTTATAATTAGATATATTGTGATCTACATGGAAGAAGAAAAATTAAATGTAGATCTTTTTTCTGTTAGTTCATCTGTCTATGATAAACTAATTAAGGTAGGGTGACTGATCTTTCTATATCAGTTTTCAGAATCCACTTCTTAAGCTACTGTTTACCAAGGTGGTTTGTTTTGTTTTGTTGTTGGGGTTTTTTTTTTTTTGTTTTGGTTTGGGTTTTTTTGATTTTGAGTTCATCACTGGCAATGGAAACCAGGATCTAAAACTTCAGGTCTGCGTTGGACTGTATAGAGCTCTCAAGAACTGAAGGTACTGTAAGAGATATGTGTACCATTAATTGGGAGTCCTTGTTCTTGAAAAGACGCCTGCCGCTGGAGGCAGATTGAAGAGCACCCTGCACAATCATTAGTGACATACACTGTTTGTGTTGGAAAACAAACCAAAACCATTATCATCATTAGTTCACCATGTATTCTATTTTTGGTATTAGTTGATAATCAAAGGTGTATGCCTGAGTCCAGAATTTCTGTAAAACTCTTTCCAAATTCATATGTTGCCCAGGGTTGTTGGAATGGTTTGATTTAGGATTCTGAATTTGTCTGAAGTAAAGATAAATTCACTTTCTGTTAGCCATGAGATCATCCTGTGTTCTCAGTTATTCACAGATCTGACCAAATGCTGCTTTCATAGTCTTAAATTAACAACTATCAGTTCTTTTGCAAACTGTGTCCCTTAGATCTCCCTTCTAGGGAAGAAGAGCTTCATAATTTTCCCTTTCTCTCCTCCTCAGAGTCAGCTGGCGTTTCTTTGCCAGATCTATTGGGAAAGTTGTTCCACAGAAGGCTCCCAGGATGTTTGTAGAAGGGGTAGCACCGCTTCCTAAATGTTCACTTTGTCTGTAGAAACAGTTTATCAGGTGGGAATATTTATTCCTTTTTCATTAAACTACTAGATATACAATTAATATTTAAGACAGATTCATTGAAATGTTCGTTCCATAGTGCTGCTTTCACTGCTGATGCTTATTAAAGAGAAACTGCATTTCTAAAGTGCTTGAACAGAAATTTCAGATTCTTTCACGCAAGAGGATTAAGCCAGATTTATTTTCACAGGGTATGCCTGCACAAGTCGCAAACCAAAAATATTTTCTCTGTGCCTTGGTCTACACTTGCTTGCTGTTTTGTTTGTTTGTTTCAAGTCTACCACTACCACCACCACCAAGAAATGGTGTTAATAGATAGAGTGGTAAAAGGAATGATAGAAGCTGTTTTTACTTTCTAACAGTAAATAAAGTGCATTGGCACTCACGTGTAGAAAACCTTCTAACCACTAACAGAGCTGCACTTTGGGAAGTAAAGTGAAGAGTAATTTGTGGTTTGGTTGGTTAGAGCGTAAAGCTCTAGAATTTTGGATAAGTATAGGTGGCAAAAAATTGACCAACAAGACTCAGAATGCTATCTTGTATATTAAGGGCTTCAATTCACAAGAGTATTATTACCACGTTATGACAAGAAATCTGTCCTTCAGCTGAGTTTGCCTGTGCTGTGTGTGTACACCTGCATCTGTATGCTTGCTGCTATGTTGCAGAACGCCCAACAGTTGTAATGGAACAACTTTTATTATCCTGCAGTAACTTATTTTTATAAGCATTAAAAATTCCTTTATGGTGTAAAGTGGCTTTTGCCTGTTGATATTAAGCTCCATATGTTTCTTTTCATGAGGAGGAAGAGGGCTGGAAGAAATCTCTTTATACGCAACTGTACGTATAATACATGTACAACCTCAACTTAAGATAGAAGTAGCCACAGAAACTGTCAGAAGCCTTGAAAGCATATGATTCTGTTGAGATATGCCTTACAGCGGGATAATCCACTGTGGCAGGGGGAATTAGAGAAGAAGTATATTAAAAATAAATGGCACTTTAAAATTTTAGAGGCTGTGTTTGAGTGAACACAGGTATATAAAAATGCATATGTTTATCATATGTTAAAAGAGTATTAAAAAAAGCATGTTGCTGAATAAATTATTATTGACATTTCCTATCATCATTGCATTACACATGTATTTAATTATCATGGCAAATGATAGCTAGTTTTTGAGGTGATACATAGATTTGTCTTTTATACTTGAAATGTTTTCTGAACTAGAAAATACCATCTTTCCAGGCAAAGCATTAATTCTGAGGTTGTTACTGTAGAGTAACAGAAATGTTAGGAAAAGTACACGTGAAATATCCAACTTAATTAAATTCACAGAACCAAAGGGCAAATTTTGAGAAACACACAGATGTGTGAAGTGCTGCTTAAGAGCAGAAGAGCTTGCAAAGCCAAGCCAAATTGGAGGAAACAAATCTCATACTCCGTCTATGGCACTGGCAAAGAATAAGAATAGGGAAAGCATGTGTACAGCCATTCTCCTCTACAATACCTTGCCAACTTTGAGTTTGTGTGGGATTCAGATTTCCAAGGTCAAGAGAGTGATCTGAGTAACTGTAAAATCTGAAAGATCTAATTGACCATCACCAGTATGTAAAGTTTCTAGTAAAAACTTTCATAATCTTTGGAGAGTGTGCTGAGTCCATGCCTGGAGGTGCAGCCGCCAGCACACTTAGGTGTCTTAACTTCCAGCAAAGGGTGTTTAAGAAACTATAGGCTGACATTCATACTACTGCATTCTTCCAGGAATGCATATCAGGAGGAATGAGCTGAGCACATTTGATGCACATAGACAGTAGGGAGTTAAGCCCAAACCACAGCTCTTTTTTCTTTGCCAGATTTCAGAAACATATAGGGTACGAATGCCTGTATCCTGGTGATTAAGGTATTCTCCTAGAAAGTGAGAAGGATGGAAGTGCACTGTATATTATAAAATGGACACTGTGTATGCAAAGAAAAATTTCCAGGTGCAATTTGCATGCATAGTCATACAGAACTGTGCTGCTTGTCATGCTCATGTTAATGGCGTTCACTATTTAATAGCTGTAAAAATACTTCACTATAGTCCATCAATACCCTCCTTATAATTTGTTGCCAAATACCTACCTAAACAGGCATAAGCGATACTAATGCCAGTATCTCTCTCTATGGTCTTTAGTCTCTTATTTTCCTGTCTCCTGTTGCAAGTCACTTGGAGATACCAGTCTAAATCAGTACACAGAAAGTGGGAAGATGTTGATGAAATCTGTAGATGAGGCAGTGGAAAGTATAATTAAATCGTGAAAGATCATGATATTATAGAGGAAAGATTGAATAATTCTGAAGACTGAATGTAATAGAAAAAGCAAATGTCAAAAAAAGCATTTTTACATGTATCAGTAGAAGAGTGCATGAGGAAACCTGAGAAGCACTAGCTGACCCAGATAATAATTGCCAAGCAAAAATGAATTCTGTAAAAGGCACATTTGAAATTAGGCTGTATTTGATGAAGTATTTCTGAAATAGCTAGAAATAAAATAGTGCCACTTTACAAACCCCTCGGAAGATCTAACGTCAAATTTTGTATTCAGGAATGATATATTATGATTGTAATACATGCAGCTAAGGACTAGAAGAGGGGTTTATTTGATGTACAAAGTTAAAGTTTAAAGGAGTTGTGACCCCACCTCATGTAAGTACACCAGGGGTAAACACTGAAGGAAGGAGAATTTAAGATAAAAGATGATTCTGGCAAGAGAAAAAATGTCTATGAGACGGGGCATGAATACATTTAGTTACAATAGAGCCCTGGTCTACAGCTGAGGCTCCAAAGCACTGTAGTAACAGAAGGAATGATGAACATCACCCATATTCTATAAATTCTTCCGTATGAGAGGTTTACTCTAAAGCTGACTTTCTGTGTATAACCTGAAGGAATTTTAAGTTCTGGTTAAAATGTTCCCTTCTGCAGAATGGTATGTCAAGGTTTTCAGTACCAGTATAATGGTTTAGCCTTCAGTATCTTTTTTTTTTTTTTTTTAATAAAATAAAAAAAAAAAAGCCAGTGATCCAAACAAAACCCCAGCCTTTTCTCATTTGTTGGCCACTGGATATTAACTTGGAAAATATAAACATTCAAGGCACTTGTCTCAAGTGGACTGGGCTTTCATAGCAGGTAACAGGATTTTTGTGTCATGTTGTAATTAATGGTGAGATCTAATGAAAAAATAAAGAGGAGAAAAATACAACCGTAACGTGACAAATGAATGTGCTACAGTAATATACAGAAAGTACTTAGAAATTATAATTCTGTTGATAAAAGATGAGAATAAGTGTACATCATTTTTTAAAAAGGAAGTAAAGAAAGGAAAAGCCTACAATACAGAGGTTAAGATTATTTCAAATAAATGGTTCTAGATAAACTAGTTACTGTACTAGTAATCTTAACTATCTCTAATAGGTCCAGCAACTAAGTTGCAAGAAGGGTTTGGGCTTCTAAAGATAGGAACTTCCGCATGAACATGAGTTCAGGGACAGCAGAATGCAATCTGAGTGCTTATCTTTTAAATACTTAAATTTATGTAAGGTTATTAGATAGGATTGTATGCCCTTAACTCAGCCTTTATACTGCGAATTGTCTGTTAGTACTTTGCAGTAAATCTTGCATTCAAATAGCAAACCAAGTAATGAATTCTGCACCAAACTACCTTACTTCGAATTCTCACTTCAACAGTAGCTACCAGCAGATGCCTAGAGAAGGGTAAGAATAGGATTAGCCCATATGGTACTTCCTATTATTCTTTCAGCTTCTGAGCATTTTCAGCTTGAAGGGTTTGTGGACTTTTGGGGGTTAGTCTGTTTAGGTACTTGCAGTGATTCTGTCTCATAAGTGCTTTTCTGGTTTTTCCTTGACCTCATCAAGTGAGCTTCTTGTGTTCAGCACAGAGTCCAGGGGGTTGCTGCTCGTAGTTTGAAGTCCTACCACATGTTTGCTTTGAACCTGGCTCTTCCTACCTTTATTGTGATGTCCATTTGTTTGTTTTATTGGAAGAAACCATGGATACTTAATCTCTGTCTAAGGTGTTGCCTCTGAAGATTCTGTAGATCTCTAGCAGAGACTTTTTGCAAACAGAAGAGTCCCAGGCTATTGGAGTATTCCTTGTAGAGAGCAATTCATGCCCTGGGTAGTTCTTGCCCTCTGAAAACTCTTTCCACTTCTACTGTGTCCTCTATTGAGAGGAACAGGCAAAACCTTCATGCAAAATTTAAAGTATGGAACAAACAGAAGTTCATAGAATTATATAGAATGATCTTTTCCTGTTTTATACTCTTTTCCTTTCACAATACTTCATAACTTTCATAATGCTTCTTAAATTTTCTAATTTGTTTTTTTACTATTGCCAAGCACTGAGCTGCTGCTTTCATGGAATTAGCTAGCACAACCCCACTTTTCTGCTCCTTAGTGTTACTGGTCTACTCAGAGCTCTTGTTTTATATATGAAGCCAGGATTAGTTTTCCATATATGTATCGTTTTACATGAATCTAAATTGAATTTCACCAGCCATTTTATTACCTGATCACTCGGACTGATAAGGTGTTTTCGCTGTTAAGGCACTCATCCTTACTACGTTGAATAAGCATGTACCATCAGTAGGTTTTCTCACCTCGCTGATGTATCCCCTTCTCCTTCTCCCTTGCCATGTTACTTATACACATCTTAAACAGGACAGTGCTCAGTACAGCCCCCTGTGCAAGTGACTTCACTCCATTGTGAGAGCTGAATCTGAACTCCTGTCTTCTGGTTCCTCTCTTTTGGTTGGTTATTTTTCCATAACACAACCTTTGCTTTTATGTCTTGGCAGCTTAGTTTCCTTAAAAACATTTAGTAGGGAATTTTGTTTAAAGTCTTTCTGAAAAAGTGAGTAGGCTTTGTGAGCTGGATCACCCTTGTGCACAAGATGTAACCCCTGCAGAGAACTTCAGCAGGTTTGCCTTTACAGAAGCTGTATTTGTTCTTCACTGATGGATTGTATTTATTGAGATGTCCATTAATGCTGTCTTTTATTATACTTTCTACTATAAAATTTCAGGCTTACGCAAATGTGTTCCCCAGAACATTTTTGTTTCGCAAGCTTGGCATTGAATGTGTCAGCTCCAGTGTTTAGGTACCAAAGAAATTGTCGTCCTTTGTCTACTTCATCCTGTATTTCATTAGAACCCTTGGGTGAATACCATGGAGCCTAGGCATTATGTTAATTTGTGTGTTTGTACCATAACTTCTTCCATAGCTACTTTCATTTTAAACTGAACCTCTGCTTAGTGACTTAATGACAGTTGTTTAGTCAGTTGATTACACTTTACCCAGTAACAGCATTTGCTTTAGTAAGGTGTGTAGTCTGACACTGTGCTGCTGATATGATACCCTTCAGTAGTCTCTACTCCTGCCTGTAAGGATTCAGTTGTTTTAGGAGCCCCTTCTGGCTTTTTTTAGCAGTCGTCTTCATTTTTATATGCTGCCACCTTCTGAAGATTAGCACAGCTGTGGCGATTTTTCTTGGCTTTTGTTGCTCATGCAGTGATACTGATTTTCGGTACGTTATAGTCACTGCTTCAGTGGCACACTCACTGTGAGGTCTTGGACGGGCGCTATGCATTCCTCAGTGCAAGCGTGTCATGGGTAGTGGTTCCTGTTTTGTGATGCTAACCATGAAACAACCTCTGGTCTAAAAAATCAGTGGAATCAAAATAATGTCATATTTGTGATGTTTGTTCCATCTACATAATGTCTAATACAATTGAATGCTCTGTCTTTGTTACATCTCTGATGTCTGTTAGCAGGTGATGCCTGTGTTGCAACTGGTGTCACTGTCATAGGTGGGCAGGTAGCAATATGCAGCAAAACTTTGTATTTCTGTCTGAAATTTCAATCCATGCAGCTTGTCTGCTAGTCACCGAAATGGTAATTTGTTACTTAGATTTGATTTTAAACTCTCTTTTTAGTACATAGTTCTGTTGTACACCTATCACAGTTTACTGTATATTTTGGGTCCCCAGACTTCTGTTCACACAGTTTCCACTATGCCTGGTATATTAATGTTTTTATTTAGGACAAGAAATTGGTCTAAAATGGTCCTTTGAATTTTCAATTCCTGTTCTAATGCTGAAAGTATAAATAATGTATTCTGCATTATTAATGCATTCCATAAATATTGAGACATGGGCATTAATAATTTGATAAAATTAAGCATTTAAAATGTAATTGTATGTAAAATGAAAGTTACAAAAGAAAAAGTGGCACAGAAAAGAACAAAATTAAATGTCTTAAGTGCTGTGTGCTAAAAGTATGAGCTGTATAGTACATGCTGTTAATGCAGAAACGCTCGTGATGTAGAAATATGCAAATGTGTACTTTTTCCAGCTCTTCTGTTGAAAGCCTAGAATAATAAAATGGAACAAATAGCTGAACAGATCAGCCAGAATAGTAACATTAGAATTATATGCTTGACAGAACATTTTTGTGTTACATGTATATCCCTCTCATTTTAAGGGGAAACAATTTGGTTAGTTCAAAAAAGGAAACGGCATTTTCTCTTAATTAGAAAAAAAATAAAAGCACAACTAAGTCACATAATCAGCAGTTCCTCCTCCTGATCTCTAGTATTAGGTGACTCTGGTACCAGTAGGTCAGGATTCCACAGTTATTTGAGATTTGACCTCCAAAACAAAGTAAGATCTTCAGGGCAGGAGTAATGTCTTTATTCAGCATGTAGCACTAAATAGAGTCTCAACATGATACTGCAGTAAAAATAGTAATAAGCACAAAAAGAGAACCTTTGCAAGTTTCATGATCACTTCTTTGCCCTTCGCTTTTTTTCTGTGTGCTCTCCTATGAGAACCCATGCAAATCATTTGGCCTTTTTGGGATTAATTTTATCTAAATTTAACACCCTGAACAATTTAGAATTATCCTAGTAGGATTTGTAGAGCGTGTTCTCTACCTATACAGATTAGTACATGGTGTTTTGAAGCAGTTACCCCATGCATGAACTAGAGATGCCTGGTTAAAGTTCTTTAATCTGTGCCTCAGAAGACTTTTCAGCTGATCTGTGGAATTTACTGAATACTTAAGATTAACCATCCTCATTTCAGTGAACAAGCTCCAGGAAGCTTGCAGTTTAAATAATGTGAATAATATAAGTACTGTGTTGCCCTCTCCACCCTCCAAATTCTTTGTTTGAAATTCAGCAACTGAGGCAAATGAAGTCCTTCCATTTTCTTTATATTTCTGTATTGTCAAAAGGGATTATAAACAGAATTACGAACGCAGCAAATAAAATGCTAAAATATGTAACAAACTGTTTCAAGACTTTCTAATTGTCTTATTTTATATATATGTTCCATTAATGCATGAGGAAGTCTTCTGTAGCACATAGGAACAAGCAGTTACTTCATGCTTAATTTATGTAGCATCTTGAAAGAGTCTATTTTAATACTAAAAAAGTGAAATGCTTTCTTTAATGCAGAAATGTGGCAAATGTAGTATGTCCCCAGCCAAAGATGATAATTTAAAACATATTAGATACTGAATATAGTGTTTACTTTATATACTTTCTGGTAACAACTTTAGCTTTAATTTCTCAGAAAATTTATAGAGCTGTAACACTTGCTCTTTAGTTTTACTGTGAAACTAAATTTTAGACAGGAAAATGTAAGTGAAGAATCCAGTAGCTTTACCCGTTGAAGTTAACAAATTACAATTTTTTTGCGCGTACAATATTTGTAACTCTTGAAATTTGCCTCCCAGATAGTGCATATGTTTATTTTTTAAATAATTTAATAGATGCAAAATTTAGATTTTTTTGTTGATGTACTCATTTCTCTGCTTTGAATTATTTTAATTAATCCATGAAAAATACTTTGATTATTTTTATCACCATTGCTTATTACTTTTAATTGCCCCCTTTGCAATCATAAGAACTATCAGGGCCTTCTCTAGGAGAGAGAATCTAGAGATGCGTTGGCAACCTAATACACTTCTGCTTAGTTTTTGCCCTCTCTCATGAGGTTCTTTATTTGGAAGTTATTAGGAATATTTCTTCTCTGTATATGTTTCAAGGATTATTACAGACTTGTCCAAACTCCACAGTTAATGATGCTGTTGCAGTAATGGCAGGAGAGCAGCTGAGTGATAGGGTTGTTCATTATAATGTCAGGAGGAGAAGCGGGGACCTTGCTGCCGGGACAGCAGTGCCAGACAGTGTTAGCGTGTTCAGTCAGAAACAAGCACGTTCCAACTTCACAGGGCACTACGCAGCGCATAATTATGCTTGACAATAGTCTATTTCTCTCCCCATCTCAGTTTACAGAGATGAATGAAAATGCATCTTGGTATGGATTACGATGATTATATGCAGTTCTTTACAGTGCTGTTTTAAAAATGTTCACCTTTAAAGTGACAAATCAGAGAGCATCTGATCATACTCTGAATGCTGGTAACTGAAGGCAGCACACAACTAGAAACTAACACTGGAACCTTGAATGTAGGAAGCGGTCTCATAAACAGAGCTTGTGATAAAAAGTTCAGAAATCCTCACCATAAAAAGACAGGCACGCTCACTTTATTAATCCGGTTGCCTTTGTTTTCAGGCAGGTTTTCTTTTCCTGGCTAAGGTTCCATATAAGAGATGCTTAAGAGGTATAGTAGTTGGTGAAGGCAAGCATATTCTTTATAAGTAGTCATCCTCACTGCCCTAAGGTTGTTGTACCAACATAGAAGAGACTCTGCATAACTGAGTTTCTGAATGATGTCCTTAGTCTCTGACTAAAACCAGAATTCCGTTGCTTTCACTGGGCTGTTTCACCCTTGTGTAGCTGCTCTGGTATGAGCAGTTGTGGATAAAGTTGTTGGAGCGGTGGAGTTTTATCATCTATGCGCTTGGTTAATTGTCTGTTTCTTCACAGGTCACTGAAAAGAATTGCATGGTAGTTATTGCCATCCACTCTCAGTCCAGCTTGGATTTCAGCTGAGAGGTAGAAGACTCAGGGACCATCTGTCTATTCCATGAGCCATCCAGTGATCTAACTGAGAAATGCTTTGCTTTGGGTCAACAGCAGAACTATTCAAATTCTGTCATATTTAGCTTGGACTCCAGCGTGTCTGAGATTTTTTTTTTTTTTAAGCTGTTGAGTAAAACCATAATATTTTGATATAAAGTATCTTCCTTATGTGAGAAAGGGATAAAGGACTGTAGATTTGCTATCATTTTGGCAGTTACCTGGAGTCAGTACAAGTCCTAGAATGACTAGCATTTATGCTCCCGACATAGATGACTGAGACTCTTGACAGATGAGTTCTGTTAGAATTTGTTGTGGATGTTTAAGATGCTGCTCTCTGCTGTCTGTCCCATCTATCTCATGCCACTTTGCTAGGGTGGGAGGATATTTGTCTGCTTTTCACCTTTCTCAGTTCAGTACATCAGCAGACTTAAGCTAAGCTAAATTTGCTAGAGCTTGTGTGGTTGAAGCTTTGAGACAGGCAGAAAACCAAGGTACAATTCTCTGGGCATTAGATTGTTTCCCTAGATGAGCTATTTTTGCTGTGAGAACTCTTCCCCCACACTTAACTTCTTTTCTCCTGTGTTTGCCCAGTATTTTTATTTGGAACTAATAGGATTTATTCCCAGGTATAATGAAAGATACTTGTTTTCAAGTATGCAAGGTGACCTGTGAGTTTTGTGAAGATTGCTTTCTTTGGGAGTTTGACAGACTTTCTGAGACACCTGTGCATGTTTTTAAGGACAGGTTAACCGATCATTTGCTAGCAATAACTTCCTTAGAATGGAAGAATGGACTGTAGATGACCTGAAACTTTCCCTGCTCTTGTACTCAGCTTTATAATTCCTAGAGTCTTTTATAACTGCCACAGGAGCACTCTTGGGATTTGCTCATTGTGGATTGCTGCAGCCTTCAGTCTCCTGAGTACCTGGATGGGTCCAACACAGAGACAGATCTTCCCTAGTGACCTCTGCAGGGTGACAGGCTGAAGAGAGGAGTACTTTGGCAAAGATGTCTTTGCTGCTTTCCTCCCCATTGGAAAGCCTAGAGGGGTTAGGAAGCAAATGGAGACAGTAAAGATGCTTTGCTGAACATGGCTGGTTTGAGCCCAACCATTGAGTTGGGGCTCTCCAAAGTGACTCAAAACAGCAGAAAATTCATCCAACTGTCCCTAGAGGAGTCTCCTTTGGGAAGCCCTGTCAGAGCTCCTTGTGCTTTTTGCAGTGGAGTGTCTTGCAGGAGATGTCAGGGCTTCCTGAAGTGGAGATGGAGTCTCTGGGTAAGAGCGCTTTCTTGCCAAGGCACTCACTGTGTGGACCCATCTCACCAGGCTTCATGCTCTTAGCACTCACCTCGCATCCAGGAGTGCCCAATATCATATTTTCAGTACTGTTTCAACAATAATGACCAGAAGCTGAAGGGGGATTTTAAAAATTGGTGTTCCCATCTACAGTTATGTTTAGAAGGAACAGGTGACCTCTAAGCACGTTGGAAGTGGCAGGCAGGAAACTGGGGCCTCTTGAAGACATAAAATACATCAGTCTCATGCAGACTTTGAGAATTGTGGAAACTTATTTTCTCCACATCCTGCTCATTCAGTATCGGCTGTTAGAAATCACTAAAAAAATATGGCCGTGATTTTAAATGAAACGTTCTCAGCAAAGTACCTTCAAAGTGAAATTATCAGCTTTTGTAGTGAGAAAAGCCTGTTCCTTCCTAAAGCTTTTTTTGCTTCAATTTAATTGTTAACTGTGCTGTTGTCCTGACTGGGCCTACAAAGAACAAGAACATCCTCCTCTTACCCTGGGTCTCAAAGTTAACAGTTTTGCTCTAAGTGTTGTGTAATCATTTGGTTATTTTCTCTAACTATGTGACAAGGTGCTTCTCTTTCTTCAATAAGTAGTAACATTTTTGAGTTACAGTGATAGTAGAGAATAATTCCTTTATGGGGAATAATTATAGAAAAATAATAAAACTATTAGCCTTCATTAAGAATGACTATGACTACAAGTGCTGGACAATCACTTTCAGCCTTTTTGTTTATGGATAAGGTTGTCTAAATATTTACACAATGATAATTTAATGGTGTTATTGTAAAGTCTTCTATAAGGTTGCTTTTTTTTTTTCTTCCTCTCCTCTTATATTAGTAAAATATTTTCCCTGTAGTGGTGTCTGATATAAACTGGGTATTGGAAGAAGCAGCTTTGGCCTTATGATGTAGCCTAACAGCAAAACAGAAGGGTTTTCTTCTTGCTATTGTTTTCCTTTTAGTTAGCTCTTTCTGGTTAGGTCTCTGGAGGAAAGCGGATTCAGCGTATGATTGTGATATAAATTTCGAAACATCTTGTTGCTTTAATACTCCAGTTACTGTGATCTGGAGACCTACAAAGATGATTAGGGGACTGGAACACCTCTCTTATGAGGAAAGGCTGAGGGATTTGGGTCTCTTCAGTTCTGGAGAAAAGACAACCGAGGGGGAACCTTATCAACACTTATAAACACTTAAAGGGTAGATGTCAGGAGGATGGGGCTAGGCTCTTTTCAGTGGTGCCTGGGGACAGGACAAGAGGTAATGGGCACAAACTTGAGCATAGGAGGTTCCACCTAAACATGAGAAGGAACTTCTTTACCCTGAGGGTGGCAGAGCACTGGAACAGGCTGCCCAGAGAGGTGGTGGAGTCTCCGTCTCTGGAGACATTCAAAACCCGCCTGGATGTGTTCCTGTGTAACCTGCTCTGGGTGACCCTGCAGGGGGGTTGGACTAGATGATCTCCAGAGGTCCCTTCCAACCCTATGGTTCTATGATTCTATCCTCCCTCCCCCTGACTCGTGTACATTGGAACAGATATCTCAACACTAACAGAAGAATAACTCAAAGCACGTAGGAGTTGTCACGTGAATTTAACCGTAGTTCATCTAAACATCTACATGGCAAGGATCGTCTCAGTACTAATAGGCTAAATCCAAGCATGTAGGAGTTGCCATGTGAGTTAAATGTATAATTATCTGAGCTGGTACCAGTCTTCAGTTGTAGCCGGGGACTTAAATTGGAAAAGAAAATACAGGTATTGCATAACCACAAGAGGTTTATTTATAACTGTTTGCATATGGTTTTTTTTTCCTGGAAAATTAGCACATGTATGTATTCCATAATTTGAGGTGGTTTTTTTGTTCCACTTTTTGCATGCATGTCGTTCAAAGCAGAAGTTCTGGTGTTGGCACAGAAAAATTAGGAGTATTTCTACAATCTGTGCACTGCAGTGAGTAGGTAATTTTGTTAATCTTTCTAGTCATCAGTTCAGGTGTGAATTCTGGTAGTATTTTTTCCCGTGTGAGAGTCTAGCCCTTTGGGGACACTGGTAAATTGAGGTTATGGATATAATCCATACATCGATAAAGTTGGCATGGTTTTTGAAAATGTGCAGAAATAATATTATGCCAAACCAAGTTAAGTTTTCTTTTTTAAATCTGTACTTTTAGATCTCATCTTTGGGACCTTTCATTGTGTCCATATATAAATACAAAAATATGTGTTTGTTTACTGACTAAACAGCAATATTGCTTTTGTCACCAGTGTAGTATTCTCTCCTGCTTACTGTTGCAAAGTTCCTCCAGACTATTAGTAGGAACATCTTATCTACTCTATTAAGTGCATAGCCATTTCTATTTTCTTTTGTAGTGTCGAACTGGGAGTAATACAAATCACTCTTGGTGGCTGCTTTAGCTTTTGCTTGTTGCTGTCAGCAGCATTATTTTCTTTCAGATTGCACTAAAGGTAGTATTTTTTTGAGCAAGCTTTTTACTTTCCTTCTTGCTTATTTTCTGTCCTTTCGATAAAGGTTTTGATTGAAGATCTTACAGAAAAGCCAAGCAGTTGTTTTTTCATTGCATCTGCCATTGTGGTACATAGGGTAAGGCAAAGACTTCAATTTTATTTACAGCTTGTATTTCTTATATTTATTGAGAAAAATAGAAATTTATCTTTAGCTTCTTTTTAGATTATTTCAAATTAGTTGCTAAGAATTGTAGTGGTATAAAATTATTCTGTGCTATCTCATTGAAATCAACAATTTGCTACAGAGGAATATTATTTTAATTAATTTCATTTTGCTAGTTTTTACTGACAAAAAGATAGATAACTATCTGAATTTGCTGTATGAATATTCCCACTAAGCTTTATATGAATGTTTCCGATTTCTGTGAACGTTTGTGAAACTTTCCTGGAGATGCTAGTCAGTGATGCCTTTATACTCTCATCCACCAGCGCCTCCAAGTTCAGGTAGGAGTTGTGTTTTAAAGAGGAGGAAAACTTCTCATTTTGTTTTTATTAGTCTCCTGGCATTGATCAATAGAATACTCCCCCATCTCTGATACAATACATGAATTAATATTTGCATAGACATTTACCTTTCCCTTTCAAAAACAGGCACTGGATATGCCAAAGTTGTCAAAACTGAAGATGTGTTTATCTTCAGCAGCGCTCTTGAGGGTAGTGTCAGCCCTTGCACACACCTGCTACTACTCTGCTCCTCTTCACTCCTCTCAACTGTCTGGCCAGGTCAGAGCTTCAAATGCTTATCTACAGTGCCAGAATAATTTGTAGGCAGTGCACTCTAGCTTTTGGGGGTTCACGCTTATTTTTTAGCTTTTGTTGCATTCTCTTCTGTGGTGTAATTTTTATTGTTTGTTTGGGTTTGGGGTTTGATTTTATTTGTTTGTTTTTGTATGGAGAGCATTTAGTTGGGTGCTGTTTTAACTTTCTTTTTAAGAATTCAGTGCCTACCTTGGCATCCTTTTTGGAGTCTTTCCTCTGGTTCCAAGATTATTTTTTCTGAGTGTTTTCTTCAACCTCCTAAGTTTCAAAGGCATATTAAGACTTTGTAACCCTCACTGGAGGAGACAGCAATTCCACTGCAGCAGACAAGTTTTGTGTTCGGTGTTCATTGCACCTCACACGTCACCTTGTATCTTTGCTTAGGAGATGTTTCCTCTTAGCTGGAACTTTTTCCTCCTGACAGCTGTTTGGGATCAGGCCTGAAGCAGTTTCACCTTGAAAGGAAGTATTCAACATCATTCTGTTCAGTAACCCCTACATCTAGTCTGATTCCCAGCAGCCCTTAGCCTTACCATCTCCATCTCTTTTCAGTTACGAGGTTTTTTTATTTTAGTTTTTAACAAAATGCTAAAATAACAAGAAGCTACTCTTCTAACCAGAGAGAAATGGACTTAATCCTTCCCATCTCAAGAAAAGAATGTACTGCAATTATTTTCTCCTGCCAAAGAGAAAGAGATCTTGGATCAGAGAGGTCTTGGATGCCTGTATTTGTTGGTTCAAGATAATGTGCAAGGCAGGATGATACTTTCTCTTTAACAGAGGTGTTGGCCCACATCTCTTGGTGTTCAGGACACTTAATTCTACGTCCTCTGTCTGTCAGAATAGACCTTTTAAGTCTGTAGTGATCTGGCCAGTATCGTTGTGTGCTGTTTGGGCTCTTAAGTTCTTGTGCATAAAGTTTTCTTTTGGTGGTATAAAAAGAATAGCTGTTCTCTCTTTATTAGTTAAAGGCTCCCTGCAAATCAATTTGGGATATTAGTATATATAAAAAGTCTTTTCTAACCACTACATAAACCGCTGGAGAACAGCAGGACCATTCTGGACTTGGTTTCCCCCTGTGGTTATCTTCTGTAAGCTGTGATCTGTACAATGGATTTTTCCTGGTGTTTCCCTACATCCCCTTCCCATACACTGATGAGGTCCTTAGGTATTCTGTGCAGCATAGCAGCCTACCCCTATGCTGAAATCTGTGCTAAATTCCATATCCACTCCTTTTCAGGCATGTCTCCAGATTACGTGGATTCCTGACTGTTGTTTCATCAACATACCAGTTCCAGTCTCCTGGACAGTCTTTTCATCTGTAAGTTAAATAAATAACCTGAAACAGTATCTGAGGAACACCTACTGACTTGAACCAAAGTCCATGTGATAATCAAGGTATTCTGAACTTCCTTGACTACACAACTTGTCCTTCCATCAGAAAGGCCATGCCTGGTTTTAATTATCTTAAATTTAATTATATTTTAGTTATGTAAAACTGGGGTGATAGTAAAGGACAGAAGTACGGTTGGAGAGAGAGAATTTTCTAAGGAAAATGAGTAATGAAGAACACTTTTAGAATGGGAAAAAAACTAATATTAATCATAAATCTAGAATGGAATTGCTATTTGTCTCCTGTCATCTAAGGAGTGAATTGTGCTTAAATTTAATACCAGGGGCAAGGATTTAACTAGATTTAAGATGGAGTTTGATTAGTTTAGTTCATAGATAGGATTATACAGTGTTGTCCTCTGCATTGCATAGGATTAGAGTTGTGATTTAAGGATGACATATCCTGCCCAAATTGCAATTTAGCCACTCAAAAGATACACATCTCAGATAGTCAAATCTATTTCTTTTCCAAGACTGCTTAACACTATGTGTATAAATACATTAGGCTCCTCCCTGCCTAGCTGAGACATTTAACTTGAGTTACCCACACATGCTTAGAGGTGCTTAAATTGTCTAGATATCTGGACAGCCTCCTAAATTCTGTCATTCCCAGGAGAAGCTTGAAAAGGTGAGCTGGGGATTAGATCTATGACTGATGTCATCTCGTATGAGAGTGGTCATTACTGTTCCTGACTGATAGAGCATTCAGCTGGTTATGCCATATTAGAGCACTGACAAATATGGGTGCAGCACTCAAGCTAGGTTTCTTCCACCTTCTAGGGGAGACAGGGCTAAGCAACAGAAGAAAAATGCCTTTTAAGTAACCAGGACATTAAGCTAGAAGGATGCATATCTAATTTTCTAATCAATAATTCTGGAGATGGTTTTATCAAATGACAATATGTATTTTTTTAAATGCATAATTATTTTCTGGGATTAAGATGTGGAAATTGAGTTCTGCTGCTTGCAGCTAATATCTGAATTTCTGGATAACGTTTGGCTTCCTTATTTGCTTGCTCACTTTCAAGTGCTTTCACACAAAATGTTCTGTGGCTTAATGCTTTTGATTACTGCAGTAAGGGAGGCATGAATTCATTCCTCTTAATCTGGCTTCCATCCTTTAATCAGTCTTTCCATTTCTCAAGTGAGTTCTCCAAACAGCAGGCTGTTGTCAGGAGGCAAGAACCATCCTTCCTTTGGTGCCTATACTTCAAAGAGGGTAGACAGAGTTAATCTGAAGTACATGGAGGCCTTTTAGATTTCCTGTTGGTTCCATACATCCTTGGTAGAAAAAAAAATAATAACGTAAATGGACTGGATTGCTCTTTATAGGCAGCTGTGATTTCTGTGCATTCTGTAGAAGTGCAGACATTTAGCTAGGTACGGTGATTTTCCAGTGCTACTCTCAGAGGCTGCTAAAGTGACTCTGTTGCTGTCTTCCCAGCCATACCCATTTCCTCCCTTTTTCTGTGCTTGAAACCAGCATTTTGATGACAGCACCAATAATTGATAATTAGAATTTTATACAGTTTTATTCCAGTACCATGTCCTAAATTATCTGAATATCTACAGTTAAAATATTTTAAATGTAGAAGGAATTACTGAAGTTATTGAGTTCCTTTGTTCCTTCTTACGTGACCTACCTCTGAGGCAAATGGGTATCTTTATTACTTGATAATTACGTGTACTAGTTCAAAGTTTGACAATTCCAAGCTATCTTTTCAGAGCTCCCTGTAGAGACAGCTAAAAGATAATGTCATTTCTCCATCCCTGTTCAATCACTATCTACCTTTTGCTAAATACTTGTAAGAGAGAAAGAGCCAACTTTATTAACTCCTTTAGTAAGTTTGCCCTTCCTCTTGGCTGGCTGGGCTAATCTTTTTGCTGTATTTTAGAGAATAAACAGGTTCACCTTCTTTTCCTTTTCTCATCTGTAGTCCCTTGACTCCCTTGAAGAAGCCAGCAGAGACCTACGTTTACTCAGTGTTTCCCTTATCACAGAATATGATTGTCACATGGATGTTTTCCCTGAAGACTGAGAACACCTTATTTTCCCTGATAAATACGTACATGAAGGGTTTTTTGGTGATAGAGATTTAATAATGTTGCCATAAGCCTTATAGGTGTACCTTTACTCTCTATCAACGAGTCTGATTTAAGAGGAATGCACAACTGAAAATAGTCTTCTGAACCCTGACAAGTTCCTTTGCAGAGCTTCCAAATATTAATAGTTTGTCTCTGCTTGAAACCGAGGTGGCATCTCCAGTTTAGTGACCATAGTTTTAATTCCCATGGATTTTGTATTTTCGAGCCCAAATCAGAAAGTATAAGAATGAATGAATTTCAGAATGTTCTTATTTCATGTATGTGCCTCCAGTTATTTAAGCTAGTAGCTTTAAATAATTGTTATTTGAAGCATAGCACAAAACCAAGTTATTTTAAAAATCAAGCTTCCAAACCTGGGGTCAAGAAAAGGAGGTGAATTGTTTGTCTGTGATTCCTGCTACATCCCAATAATTTCTGAACTACTGTCTGATTTGAGCCAAATTTCATAGGGGAACAGATATTTGGAAGACTGTTAAACTCCTGCACATATTATGAAAATGTATGTCTTTGCAAACGTTATAGGCAATGGAAAGGTGACAGTGTTAGTTTACATGTAAATAGATACAGGAAACCAGAGAGGAAAGGCATCTTGCAGATATCCCAATTATGGAAACAGCTTTACTTAAAGCTCACAATCAACCATGACAAAAAAGCCTTGAGAGGACTAGCTTTAATTAGTTGCAGTGTTCACAAAAAAAAATTATTTTTCTCTGCAATATTTATTCCTTTCCTGGCAAGAATATTTCTCAAAACTCAGGCATGGACAGTG
The DNA here is from genome assembly GCA_947846985.1 of Fratercula arctica. Lineage (NCBI taxonomy): Eukaryota > Metazoa > Chordata > Aves > Charadriiformes > Alcidae > Fratercula > Fratercula arctica. The sequence goes on from CANTUZ010000003.1 coordinate 74,630,972, forward strand.
AAAGTAAATGGTGGCTAGAATTAATTCTAGTATTTAAATTTAGGGGAATATACGTATGTAAATACACAATCTTAAATGTTGCTTATGAAATTACAAGGAAATCTAATTTTGCCTGGAAAATAAGTTTTTCCTAATGATATCTTTTAAGGTGTTTAAATTATGGCTTGCAGAAATTATGAAATATTAGAAATAATTTATTAAAATTTAGCAAGTTTCAAAACTTTCATGCAGGTAATTCCTACTTGCTACATAAATTTGCTAAATGAGTACTGATTCTTTTGTAGGCCAAAGGATGCAGCCTTATTTATCTTTCATCAGAGTGTTATAACAGAAAGGCAAATAGTGTCACATTTCTTGTTAATAAATATGGGCATGAGGAGTTTCTTTGATTTTCTGTAAAAGATTATTTATTCTTTGGAAGTCATATGAATCAGGCTAATAGAAAAAACTTCCTATTGCAACTTCTAAATGGGGTCCTGCAAAGAATCTCATTTAACTTCAGAATAACTACTTAAAGGACCAAGAGTTTGAGAGTCTGGACCCCAGACCTCAGCCTTCAAAGGACATACAAACTAGAAACTTAATTGGGTAAAAAAAAACAAAAAAAAACCACAAAAAACTTGCAAAATTGAATTTTTGCAAGTGTGAGTTTAGAGTAGGTGATAGCAACAAATAATGCTATAACTGAAAGAATTCATAGAATCATAGAATGGTTTGGGTTGGAAGGGACCTTAAAGACCATCTAGTTCAACCCCCCTGCCATGGGCAGGGACACCTCCCACTAGACCAGGCTGCTCAAAGCCCCATCCAGCCTGGCCTTGAACATTTCCAGGGATGGGGCATCCACAGCTTCTCTGGGCAACTTGTTCCAGCATCTCACCACCCTCACAGTAAAGAATTTTTTTCCTCATGTCCAACCTAAACATGCCCTCTTTCATAGAATCATAGAATAGTTTGGGTTGGAAGGGACCTCTAAAGGTCGTCTAGTCCATCACTCCTGCAATGAGCAGGGACATCTTCAACTCAATCAGGTTGCTCAGAACCTCATCCAACCTGACCTTGAATGTATCCAGGAATGGGGCACCTACCACCTCTCTGGGCAACCTGTTACAGTTGTCCCTTGTCCTGTCACTACAGGCCCTGGTAAAAAGTCTATCTCCATCTTTCTTATAGGTCCCCCTTTACATATTGAAAGGTCACAGTAAGGTCTCCCTGAAGCCTTCTCTTCTCCAGGCTGAACAACCCCAGTTCTATTAGACTGTTCTCATAGGAGAGGTGCTCCAGCCCTTTGATGATCTGGACTCGCTCCAGCAGGTCCATGTCCTTCTTAATGTCCTGGTTTGAGGTAGCCCAAACCACAACACTTACGTTGGGAACCCCAAGCTGGACACAGTACTCCAGGTTGGGTCTCACCAGAGTGGAGTAGAGGGGGAGAATCACCTCCCTCAACCTGCTGGCCACGCTTCTCCTGATGCAGCCCAGGATGCGGTTGGCTTTCTGGGCTGTACGTGCATAATGCCAGCTAAACATCATCCTGATATTTAGACTTGTTTAGGTATCCACTTGTAACACAAATGCATCCAGAATGCTGTTTTCACTTTTGGATAGAAAAATGCTGATAAATTAGATGGTACTTGAGTGAGAGTGAGAAACATTACTGGAATTAGTGACACTATATTTTTTTCCTCCTAAATAAGAACAAAAATGTATAACTTGGTAGAATTGCTAGCAAAGAACAGGTATGACATCTATAAATACCTGAAGGTTACAAACAACAAGAAATAAGAACTAATATGTGTAATATGAAAGTATAGGGGAACAAAACTGAGAGGGCAGGAGGAAGAATTGGGACATTTTGCTGTGTATGCGATGTAGTTGGTTGTAGAAGATTTTACCGATGAAATTACTGGAAATACCTACCTAAAATGATGAAAATTGAATGGGAAAAATTCTGGAAAAATACTTGTACCAAACAGCACTGCAGTGGGTAGGAAACAGTCATATCTGAGCCCTCCAGTCTTAACTTAACACATCTTTTATTCGCTTCAGTGGGGAGTTTTGACATTATACTGAGTGAAGGATGAAATGATCAGTTTCTAGCCTTCAACAATATAAATCATCAGTGCTTCTGGACTGTTGAATATTTAATAACATTTCTGTTCAAAAAGTAAACAACTTCTCTGTGAATGTTAATACCTTTTTCCCACAGCATGGCTGTTCAAACATGCTAAGTAGCATAAATGGCAGTAGATAGGACAAAATGTTGTTTATGCACGTTCATATTTTTTGCAACAAATCTTCTTCTGAGGAATTTTATTGTTCACAGAGGGGAAAAATTCATCTACAAAGAAGCTCAGCTAGTAATAAGGTGATTATTACACATCTGTATGTCCCACTTGGTAGTTGGTATATCTTAATTCTTCTTTTAAAACCATGAAAAAGAAAATCAAAACCAATAATCTGTCCTTCATGGGTCTGGTATCATAGCATAAAATGCATTTAGGCATTTGGGATCACAGCATAAAGTGCAGTGAAATTTTCATTTTTTGAATACATGGCTTATCTTTGGCTCTTGCAGTGCTAACATCACTTCTTCAAATCTCTAGTAATGTTTTGAGGCATGAAAAGCTTCTGATAGTCATTGTTGACACCTGTTGTTTAGCTTAGTAAGTGAGTACTGGTTAGTATAGTGTGTATCACTGATGGGTTAATATACAGGAACTGCATAAGTAGCTCCTGCATTGCATGAGTTTTCTTAGTCCCAGCCCTCACTACGTTGGTCTTACTGCTGTAGATTCCCGACATTATTTATTATTTCATTAGCATCCAATTTCCTTCTTGGATTTGGCAATAAGGTCAACGCGATGAAAGGCCCAGACTGTTGTATTCCCCTTCCTTCCTTTCCTCACCCATGCACAACCACTCATTTCTTTCATTTTTGGCACATCATAATTTAATATTTACCAGTTGTAGCTTGGTATCAAAGGAATAATTATTTTTTAATCACTCTGCCTTCAGGGGGTTCTCCACTTGCGATTGGGGAAAAAGGGCAGACTTTGGCCACCGGGGGTGAGTGCTTCTGTGTTTCCTTTGTAAGGACAGCTCTGTTATTAAGGCAGGGCACTGTGTGTTGAATTCTAATTGCCTTGTGCGAGGGCCAGCCTGTGTGGAAGCAGCCCAGCGCGGGAGGTGTTGGCTGAGATTAATAGTGCCACAGCCCGAGGGCTCCCTCGGCGTGGGGAGTTCTGGAAGTTGGTGATGCACAGCTGATAGCCAACTAGCAGTCCAGTGCTTAGCCAGGGTGGAACACCTTGTCTTCCCAGTACCCATCCAGGTTACTTTTCTTACCAGCTGGGAAGTTCAGGTACCTTTTCTTTAAATATTTGTTATTTACTGCAATGAACTACTGACCATTCAAAAGCAGGTTGTTGTATCCATGCAATAGAAGTATGTCGGCATTCATTTTATATGCATTTGGTGAATTTTATAAAATCTAAGTTATAAAACTGACGTGTGCACTTAATAGGCCTTATGCTGAACCAGTAAAGGACTATGTAACAAAGGTCGGTATATAGAATATACATTCTTCAAAAATCGTAGAAAATTTTCAAAGGTAGTATATTATGATGGATACGCTAAAACCACAGAAACCATACCCTTAGTTCTGGTACTAAGGTTTTGATTTTAAATTAACACTGGATTAGTTATCTGTCTCTGTCAAGACTATAATAAAGGGCTTTTGTTGCATTCCATCATAGGGCTTTTGTGTTATACACCATACGTAGAAACTAACAGGAAGACTAGATTAATACTGAGAGAAAAAATGTCATCAGATAAAACATAGGTCTCAAAAAGCAATTTCAAATCACATAGTTTGTTAATACATTTTTAGCCTTTGGAGAACAGAGGAAAACTTGTAATCAAAAATTAATTTGAGCATTCTTGGCTGTACCTAAATTAGAACCCAGGGTACTTTCAAAATTGTTTTTAATCAAATGACCTGACAGAAGCTCACTAGGAGACAACTAATGAGTACAGGGTAATCTGAATAATATTTGGTAACGCTAGTAAGAAATTTGCAGGTCTTTTTTCAAATCTTACATGTAATAATTTAAAAGATTTCTATTTAGAGGTAGGAGTTTGTGTGTGTGCATTTATATAATGCAAATACATTGTGCATATGTTTTATATTTTTTTAATTAACTTCTTCAGAAAGCTTAATAGAAATACATGTGCAAGGAGTCATGTTTTTTTTCCTTGACTAATATCCTAACAATAAAGTGCAGTGTGGTTTCACATGACTTAAATACTTCTCCCTTAATATATGGACACGTATGATGAATTTCATTAATTTTTTTTTTTTTTTTTTTTTTGTAGTAAGGTGTCATAAGACCTTGTGCCTGTTTGGGGATAGTGATTTTCATGTTTTCTGTGCACTATTCACAAGATTGGTTTTGTAAGTCTTCACTGTAGCTTAATACTGTAGTTTCAATGTTGGAAGGAAAAGAATTGGTGATTAGTATTTTGTGCCTTTAAGATTTGGATTTGAAGAATGCAATTATATTCTGTTTCTGATTGTTTACTGTTTTGTAAACTTAAAATATCACAGGTCATGAAGAAACGGATCATCATATGTGTAACAAAAGTTTTAGTTTAAAGATACTGAGAAGTAAAATTCTAAGGAAAAAAACCAAATACCAATTAATTCTAATCTAGCATCTGGAAATCTTTAGTGTTGTTATTTTGTTTTTTAATTATACTTACGGATTTTTGTTTAATCAGAAATTTTATTCTTTGTGTGTTCTGTGTATTTTATGTTACACACATTTTGGAAGTAAGTTGCTACACCAAAAAAAGTTCACTATCTCTTTTTAATTTCCATTATTGCTTAAAATACTTAATGTGAAGGAAGTTTGTATGACTAAATGTTTCTTGCTGTAGACATGCTAAGCAATGTCACGTCTAACCACGTTCATTGAATTTTGTCTGAGCCAGAAATGCAACTGGCTTAGTGCCTTATTGCCCCAAGCAGTCCTACGTTCAGGGTAGGTGGTGTTGAACCTGATTTTTTTTTTTTTTTTCTCAAGAGCAATTTGATATAAATAGTTTCTTTACTAAGACAAACAAAATGTTTTTATGATTATTAGCAAAACACATCAAATAACTGCACTTACGGTGGCTGGATTAGTTTTTGGGTTTGTTTTTTTTTTTTGCTTTTGCTGCAGATTTATTAAATTTGATATAAACAGCTTACATTTAAAAGACATTTGCCATAGTAAGATGGAAGCTGTTGGTAGTGGGGAAAAATGAAGGAAGCAATGTAGTTAAAAGAATCGATGCTTAACAAACTGACAAATCAGTAGCTACTTGTTTGTATTCCAGAAAACCAGAGGTGAAAACAAAGGAAAAAACTTCAGTCACGTGAAATCAAGCTGAGCTTAGCCATGTAGAAAGAAACTATCTAAAATAGCCATAGTTTGTAAGCTGCTGTGCTCTGAATTATTGGTGTTTGAATTCACTAATAGGAATTCTGCTTAACAAAAGGGATGAGAGTTGCAAAATCCGCATGTTGTTTATTTAACCCTATTGTATTTTGCACCTCTGTTGGGAAAAAGAAACCAATATTGAGATGAATATTCTCTCCTTGTAGTTAGGATACCTTAGGTTTTTGCTCTGTACACCTGATCGGAGTGAAATCTTTCATTAGGGCTTGAGGGGAGGAGAGGACTGTATAGATGATGGTGACAGGCTCTGTCATCTGCGTACTGGGACAAGAGGGGCCAGTGACAGCACAAACAAAACACAGATGGGAGGAATTTCTGACAAGTGCGTAAGGACCCTGAGGAAGCCCAAACCCATACAAATGGATTGTAGCTGGAGTCAGGCTCTGAAGATCTTCCCCAACAAAACTGGAAGCGGTATGGAAGCCCTGAGGGCTGGACATATTCAGTAGAAAGTGGTTGCCGCATGTTATGATGCTATATTTTGTTACACGTAGCTCGATGACTCTACCCAGGTTGCAGTGTTTCGCTCACCGAAAATATGCTGTTGCCTCCTCTAAAACTTGAGGTAGCCCCTGCAGTTATGAATTGGTATGTCAGCTTTCTCCCCTGAATATTGCTTCTGTTTCTATTAATGAATTTGTACTTGCTGCATTGATACTAGAGGGTCATATTTTGCAGCCTGATCTGTACTGAGAATTATGCTGTTCTGCCATCACCAGAATCATCTCAATCTCAGTGACAGTTAACTATTTAAGATTTTTTGGAAAAGCTAATTTATCACAGATAAAACTCTTAAAAGTCAGCATACAAATAATTAATTGTTCCTTTTCTTCCCACCTCTAACTTGCCAAAATTGCCTTCATTTTTCCTATACTATTTCATGGTCGTTGCAACCAATGTGGGACTGAAAAGACAAAATTTTTTTCCAGTGTAAAAAAAATTATTGCCATTTTTTCATTTGTTTAGCTGAATAAAGGTGAAACTTAGGAATTTTGGCAAGGAAGTAGATGTAGCTGTGGTTTGTGTCTATAATCAAACCCATAATTTTCAAATGTTTTTTCCATATACTTTAAAGATGAGTGTGCCTGTGTGTGTGCAGGTGTGCATGCATGCGTGAGGGAGAGATTGTAGTCTTACGGTACACATCTGGGAGCAAATCGGCTGGCTGGTAGTAGCTGAAAAGTAATTTTAGCACTGTCTGTAATCATGCCTTAGAGATTGAGTAGAACTCAAGTCCTCCCCATTTTTTGACTGTCGTCTGTTTTCTGCTTATCTGACGTGACAGATGTACTGAGATGCATTTTAAATACGTTTTATAAGAGTTAGATTGTTTTTTACAATCTGTTCACTATTATCTTGCTAATCAAATACTTTCCTATACAAAGTTACTGAGATAGAGACTTCAGTGGTCCATTGATACATTAATCCATCCCTGCATAATGTTATCTTCAGTTCAGCAACAGAACATCTAGACAACGACGTTTGAGAGGCTGTCATTGGTATTACTTCAGGAACAGTATTTTTTTATATTTGTGACTACAAATAAATTAAGAAATATTTTATTAATGACTTTATGGTTTAGTAAAAAAATGAATATATCAGCTTCTTTTATATACCCTATATAGGCATTGCTCCTTATGTTGTCTATTCAAAAAAGTTGTTACACATCTGGTCAATCTAATATAGGAGGTCTTAAGCTGTAAACAATTCATTTTACACTCATTCTTAAACAGCACTGATGTCAACATCACTTTCTAATAATATATTTTGCATTTATTTTCTTTGACACTGCTTTTTAGTTACAGGAAGTTCATCTTTTCCTCATCACTTGCAGTTAGAAAAATTTTTGAGAGCGAGTTTCAGAAGACTGAGATTTGAGGGAAGGATTCCAAGGAGAAGATCTTTCATTCTGTGACATGGTTCATGACAGAAAGGATTGCAAAACAGTAATTTTAACACATTTCTGTTGAATTGTCAATTTAAGATGTCAGTTGCCAAATTGTCAGTTCTAAGATGTATCCTCTAAGGGATGTTAATTGCCTTTAGAGTTTTAAAATCGTTATGTTGACTCAGCAGTAGGGTGGTGGTGGCCTACTTTCTTGAAGGACACCATACTGTTGGTGTCTGTCATTTCTCAAGCTTTTACCTGGACCTTGATCTTACAGTGAGAGCTGCAGAGAAAGAAACTGCATGAAGTCTTTGCACATTTGTCTTTTCATAGTAGAGGTGTGTATTAGATCTTCATCTTTGGATTTTCTGCAACTAGTATAACATGGTGTCTCGTAGTATAATTAAAACTTGACAAGAGAATGAGCTGGTTTTATTAACTGATGCAATGCTGATTTTATCAGATTCATTAACACATTTGAGGATTTTTATTAGCTACTTTCATTCTGTCCCAAAGTCTTGTATGGTGCAGATGCAGTTAATATGTGATTATGTAAGCAAATATAAAAACTATTGTATATTCTATTTCTGTTTCTGAGGGTGGATGGGGAAGTGTTAAATTGATTGTTGTGTTTCAAACTGTGGTCTGTTCTGCCAGCAGCTAGAACGTGATCAATTAAATGAGGCACATGAAAGGCATTGCTGTTGCACATTGTTAAAGGAAAATTACAAGAAGTAAGGTAATATTAAGGCATAAAGATATGCTATAGAAGTTGTTGGAATTAAATTTAACCTCGTGAAAGCAAGGGCATTCAGTGCTGCATTATTGGTATATTATATAAAAATTATAGATGAATGTCTTTTATTAATGCTAAGAAAATAATGTCAAATTTAGTAAGGATGACATGTAACCTAATCAGAAGTAAACTTTTATTTAAAAAGACATGTGATCGTGAAATTTCATTAGCCTTCTGAAAGGAAAACTGAAGTATAGTTTAATTACCAGTTGAAGTGCAGGGCAGGTTGGTTAGTTCTCTTTCCCCACCTTAATGTTGTGCTTTCATTCCTACTTGCCTTACTGTACTTACTAGAAAACCTGAATCATTACTGTGACACCTGACATTTCAAATTTTTCACAAGCTTCCAGTAATGCAACATTTCTTTGCACATCTTGCACTTCTGAGATATTTCTACAGGAGGGGAAGGGAAAGTTGAAGGGAAAACGATCACCATTTCCTACACCGCTACTCCCCAGGGCCTGTGTCTTGGCACCAGCAGCAGGGTGAAAGCACCCTGGTCAGAGCCATGGGAGCAGCGCTGCTCCTGCCAGCTCTCCCGCCTGGGCACAGGGGACAGGCGTCCCGAGAGCAGGTTTCTCAGCTGCTGCCAGCAGCGTTTGAGAAGTAGGAGATGGAGATAGAAGAGCATCACCCATAAGGCCCCTGATAGCTGAAGAAGGCTGCGCAGCACACTAAACAACTTTGCCTTTTGAAAAGAAGGGCAGTCAAATCTCATTAAGGCTATTCTTCTAAAAAGATAATAATTAACTTTCATTAGCGCCATTGTTCTGCAGTTCTTTAATCAGAATTAATTGAAAAAGCAACTGAAGTATTTTACCTAATTCCTAAAAAGCACGTATCAAAGCATGAGAGATTGATAAAAACATGAGATACTCAGTATGTACACATATTTGTATTCTGTACTCATACTCGCAACATACGTGGTGTTGTGCCAGCCATTGTGCAACTGAAGTAGCAGAGGGGTTTGTAAAGAAGATTAGAGTTGGCTTCTCAAGTGGATTCAAAGTGCTACAAAGGATGCATAGGAAGTGAGGGAGAAGAGTTTTCAGTAGTAGCTCTGCAAAAGAGATCAGCGTCTCCTTGTAAAGAGGAGTTTCAGTTTAAGATCACTACAGAATAAAGCACTTCCAGTTAACTCATGTGTAAACTAGTGCTGCTTGTTAAGAATTGCCTCAAAGATTTGTATGGGACAGGAGGGAAGAGGAGAGATTCGTGTTTGAAGATTGCCTTCCCTTCCCCTGAGTTTTGAGCCAGGGAGCAGTGAGGCTGAGCGGAGGGAGAGCTCTGAGACTGTGCAACAGGAGGAGAACTGTGAGCCTTTGAGGAAGTGTCACATAACCTTTCTTTCAGCCCAGGGATCCTCTTATGCACTGACAGGCTGCTTCTCTTTTCTGCCTGATTGGGGTTATGAACAGTTTCCAGGGTTTGCTTGGAAACAACATGGTAACAGGATTTTATGATCTAGGAATGAATTTTTCCTTTGCTGACCAAGTGCCTTGGGTAATGTATGGTTTGGGGGGGGGGGGAAGGGGGTGTCTGTATTTTTTTGCTTTCCACCTAAAGGATATACTAGATTGTAACAGTGCCTTTTTTGTTTTTTCCTCTTCCACAGCTCTAAAGCTGCATAATAAATAATAGTGATTGCAAAATTTTTCAGCTTTCTTGATAAGAACTTCATTAGGAGAGACATCTTTTATAGGAGTGAAGAAATTATTTGGGTACAGTAAAGTTCAGTTTGCTGTTGCACATCTGTTTCACTAAATACAATTGGGGAGGAATCATCAAGATCTTCTAGTGGCTGCAACAAACTGCAAAGAATATGTGGTCTGTGGTGGACAAATTACTGGCAGGTATTTTTGTTGTATACTGCGTCCTGTGGCAATGAGTTCCACAATTTATTAAATGTGCGTGAAATGCCTTTTCCTTTTGTTTTTTTTTAAGTATGTTTGAGTGGTATTTTCCTTCATTGCCTCCTTGTTCATGTTTCTGGGGGAAATGGGGAAATATTCTCTGCTTGGGCTTTGCATAGTTTTTAAACATGATGCGTTATTTGGAAGGTGTCGGTTATATCTTCTGTCGTTCGTTTCCAAGTTTATTCTTCATTTAAAACTATACCTTTTACCATACTTGCTGTTCCCTCTGCTGCCTTTTCTTGTTATACTGCATCTTCGGGTAGGACAACCACAGCTGTGTTATTCAGATATTAGAAGATGGTATTTGTGTGTTTTGGGTGAGAAAAAAGGCCAAAGAGTAGATTTTCTGAAAATTCTGGAGAGATCAATGCAAGAAAGTTTCTAGTGTCTTAAATGGACTTTTATTCAGGTTCAGAGTTGTACATTTTGAGGTCCAGGGAGTTCGGGCTTAGTCTCTGCTTGTGAAGCATCTTTTTTGTCTATTGGAGAAAATGTTTGGGCCAATACTGTGTCTTTTCAGCTGTTTTATTAAGTGTTCTATCTTAAACACATCAGACTGGTAAAGGGCAATACACACTCAAATGCTGTTACTTGAAATCTAGCTAGCAGTTGGTTATAATTACTTTTAAGATTATTTTTTTAATTGCTGTTATATACAGTTTGCTAAAGAATCTGTCACGGGCATCTGAAGCTTTATGATCTATATGTGCTATAAATTGGGCAAGTTTTTTCATGAATGATGTAAAGTCAAAGAGGGAGAGTAATATCACTTACTAACGTCTTGATTATATAAGGTAAAATGAAAGAAAAAGTGCACTAGCCATCAACTGCTTTTATGCCTGTTATTTACAGATCTTTTTTTAACCTTTATAACCCATATCTATATGAGACAGAAAGAAATAAGGACTATTTCAGTTTCTTTTATATGTAGATTTTTACTTTTTCTGTGAAAACATTTCTTTACATACTTGTTTGGACCTCTTTTTAAAAGACTTGCCTACTGTGCTGTTTATACAACAGTATCATTAAAGCAGTAATCAAGAAAGGGCTTAACTCTGGGATTAATATTTAATTGCTTCTGTAGAACATTGCTCACATATCATTTGTTGTGTTTCTTTTACAGCAACAGAATAGTTCCTTTATTTTCTGTTGGGGAACCACGCTAATGAACCTGTAGTTAAGGGTTTCTTCAGGGTCTTGTCGCTGTGGGAGAAGGGGTTGTGTGCTCCTAAGGCAGCAGAAGCTCTGCTGGTGGTGCCCATATGATCTCCTCTGCTTCAGGCAAAGGACACAAACACCCGTGTCTTGTACCAGCAGGTATAAAGTCTCACTTAAACAACAAACACTTCCTCATTGCTTCTGAGACCGTGTTCAGATTTGTACTTTTTATTTCATTTAGCTTGTAGGTAGCAGCTAGCTTTTTAGAACTTGGGTATTTAGGAACTAGAAGGGTTTTGGATATTCCTAGAAAATTAAAAGAAAAAATCTGTTCTTATAATTTACCCCTGCCCCGTGTACACTTCCATAATTTTTACCAGTGATATTGAGAAACTAAATTACAAAATTTTAAGAACTGTATAACCTTTCCGTTAAGCCAGTGACTAGAAAAATTATTTTAATTGGTTTTTATCCCTCAAAAGCATAAAGTATTTTTGATTATTCTCTCAAGAAAATAAAGGCAGTAGACATGGTGTTAAAATGCAATGAATGAAGCCTAATGAGATCCTGGAAACACTGAGGTGTTTCTCAGGTGGACTTAAGGATCCTGCTTGGGTCCCTCAGCGACGAACCTTGGCTTCAGTGAAAGAATATACTCCCAGGAAAAGTGGCAAGGAGAAATCTAAGCAGTCTGCGAGAAGAAGATACTCCGTTACAGTCTCTTTGACTCTTTTAATTCCCCTATGCCATTCTAGGTCAGCAAAATTTCAGGTCTAGCACCATGGCCTTATGTTATTCTTATGCAAAAAAGCCTCTCTGTTTCCACCAAGTAAAGATAACAGTGGCTAAATATATACTGTAGGGAAGATTCTGTGGCACAACACGAAGCCCTAACTGCATCCTGGGAACACTTTGGGATAAAGCTTCTAAGCAGAGGACAGATGAAGCTGTAGCAGGCTGTACGGTTGAGGTTCAAGGACTGCAGGTTGAGTTGTGGAAAACTTGTCTGCCTTGCTGTCTGAAGAAAGTGTAATCTCTTCTGCAATGGGATAGGAGACTAAATTATTACAATACCAAGTGTATCCATTCTCTGCCTATCAAATGGGAGTTTTGTATTGGTCATTTGGAGTTTTACATGACAGATCATGGAAAAATTACAGAATTTTAGGGAATCTATTTTTCATGAAGAAAAGTTTTAGTAGACAGATCTTAATAAGCAGCACTAATAAGATGAGAGGCATAACTTGCCCCCTGGGAAACTGCTTCCAATCAGTGCCGTGGGTGCAGAAAATTATAAGCCTGGGATTCACAGCCTGAGATGATTCTTGTGCTGTCTGCAAGCTACTCTTGATTAATTTAACATATGTAGATTTGGAAAGGTATGGAGGAGTAGAATTTCTGAGTCACTGAGGACTTCGCATTACAAGTTTATTGAGGACACTTGTATTTGGAAGATGCATTCTTACCTGAATTTCTTGCCAGTAGCAGCGTAGGTAGAAAGGAAACATCTCTTTTCTTGCCTCAATTAGATGTGATTTAGAAGTGATGCTTAGACTAGAAGGGTGACTCCTGCTAGTAATATGACATTACATAATGAATGGATCATACCTGCCTTTCAGGTGGAATAGGCAACTAAGTTTGACTTTGACCTCATAATAAAGGGAAATTGTTGTTGGACTTTGCCTGGCCTGAATAAGGAAGTAGTCCATCAAGAAGGAAGTCATTCTTTAGTGTTTTTGTGCTGCAAAGATTTTCCTGTCTTTTTTTTCAGGGGAAAAAAGAAAAAAGCATGAACTGTAAAAAATTATTTGTCACTTCACTGGCATCTGAGTCAGGTAAAGGTTTAAAGAGAGAGAATGAAATAGTCTTTCGTTGGGCAAAGAAGAAAAGATTTATGTACTCAGAGCAATGAATTCCATCAGTACTACGGAGGTATTTTTACCTTGTTAGGATTAGTCAATTTAACTTTAGACATAATCTGAATTTAAAATATAATTAAACTTACAGCAGTATTTTGTCGCCTTTTTTTACAGGTTTGCTGGTCCTCTGATACATTTCAGAATGCCGCTGGTAAAAAGGAACATAGACCCCAGGCACCTGTGCCACACAGCTCTGCCTCGAGGTATCAAGAATGAATTGGAATGTGTCACCAATATCTCCTTGGCAAATATAATCAGACAACTGAGTAGCCTAAGTAAGTACCTTGTCCTAATAGTTGTATTTAGAACTAATATACTTTACAGTCACAGTTTCTGTGGTTGAAGTAGGAGCCCCTTTTCAAATTCTCAGTAGAAAATTGTGGCTGAGCCTTGAATGTACTCCTTTTGTGCCTAGTGACTAGCCTGGACTTCTGTGAAAGAAAGCTAGGAGTCTTTCCAGCAGCACATCTTGAAACTGTTCAGCCATATATTTCTGTTACTAGTGGAACATGACAGAAAAAAATAGCTGGTAGTTAACGAAGTCAGTAATTGCTAACCTTAGAGCAATTCTTGAGTAAGGAATATGACATATTGAGGAATATATCACTGGTTGCTTAATTCTCTTAACTTAAACCCTTGATCATGTTGTGGTCATTCAGGAAAAAAAAAGTAGTTGCCTTTTAGAATAATAAACACAGAAATGTAATTATTACACAGTATTTCAAACAGCTAAAGATTTTTCTTCCTCCTCCTCCCTTCTGTCAACAATTTTTCCCTTGGTGCATTTGGGAGGAGAGAATACTTCTCAAGCTCTTGAAGTCTGAAGATTTTCTGAAAATGCTGGTTTATGGGTTGTTTTTTCTTTAAGTTACAGCAACTTTAAAAAGTTGTCAGATGAACCAGCATGATAGCATTTTAAATTTCCAATACTGCAGGTGCTTTTTAACCACTAGGACATTAGTAAGACTACCAACACATTAAATATTAAAATGTGCATGTATATACATCTACAAGGTGAAAAACCATTTCAGCTCTGTCAGTATATTAGGATCATAGGTGATGTAGCCTAATTTGTTAATTAGATTAATTTGGTTATTGGTTTGATGGTGTACTGTATGGTGACTCTGTTTTGGCAGCCTTTCAAAGCTGTTAGGGTGCCATTAGATTGAAGACTCTAACTGGGGACAGTGAATTATGCAATCGAGACAGGAAGGCTTACACCATATAAATATGAACATTATTAGTATAGCTGCTGCAACAGCAAGGAAAATAACTATTTAAAATCTCTTTAGTGAATCAAGAGCATATCAGATTAGGTGCAGTGTACGATCACCATCTGTGGTCTTGCTTCGTTCTGCCAAAAGCCCTTCCAGACTTAGCTGCTCGTGTACTAGCCTTCCCTTCCAAGTCACTCTTACTAATACTATGTTCATTTATTTTAGTTTGCTTGTTTTAAAAATTCTTATATGATTATATACTCCATCTAGGGTAATTTCCTTTTGTAGGTGGCATACCAAATTTACATTTGATATTTTCATTTGTAAGTTTCATTTGACCTTAAAAAAACCCCACAAATCACTTGTTTTTTCCATTTTAAAGAACACCAACTTCTAACTCAACATCATGGTCTCAGTACTTACCTATTGAGATTCATCTGCCTTTGCTATGTTTTTTTGGTATACAGAGCTTGTGCCAGACACCATGTGCGCAACTGCGGAGGAGGTCAGGACGAAGCAATACCAGAACAGAAAAAAGCTCAATTAAGAGAGGAAAAAAAAGTATTGAAGAATATCTATTGAATCCTCCCACATTTGTTACATGGCTTGCCTAGCGTAGAGCACACTTAGAGAGGTACTTTAAAGGAAATGTAACAGTAATTATGTAAACTTTTCTGTGAAAGGAATGTGGTTCCACTTGAAGCATGCATACATAGAGATGAGCCCTAAATTAGCTGATTTCACTTGACAAAAGTTTCTGTCATGAACTTGTGACTCTCTAGTGGTCAAAAAGGCATGCAATGTTGGAAATGACAAGGAAGGTAAAAGAGGAGGGAAAATGCATTAATTTACTTCGCAACAGCAAGCCCAGAGTAGGTCATTCAGGGTTTTTTATAAGTTAAACACTGATGAGCAGGACCTGTTAACATCAGTCTTTTGTTCTTCCCTCCAAATAGCACCATGGTGTTTGTAGGTTTTCTACAGGCAGTGTTTATACCAACTGAAGAAAGTTTTTGGTTTATACTGTACATGTTTTCAACAAAAAATACATTATTCCTACAATTGAATAGAATATGTTTGGCAACATAATCCCTATTTCTCAGCCATGTTAAGGATGCTCTATAAAAATGGAGATTGTGTTACAAAGGTATGAGTACCTGTGAAAGTATTTTGTTCCAGAATTTTTTTGTTTTATCTTTTCTGCCTGTTTGTGCTAGTAGCAATACAAATTCAAAAAGATTTGGGAGTTCTGGCATAGGAATTTTGTCCCTAATGCTTAAACCCAAATAACCAGTCTTCACTTGGCGTGTCACTGTTACTGGTGTACAGCGAGGCCTGCTGACACGCAGATAAATGTTAGTAGTTGCCTGTGAGTCACAGCCAGTGGGCATGGTTTCACAGCAGTCCCCTGGCAACCAGCTTCTCTGCAGTCCTTCTCTTTTTTATTTTCTGTGGATAATGCGTATGTTTAAGAATCAGCCTTTAATTTGTAGACGAAACAGGGCTTCTCTCTCAGAGCAGAAACTGAGTGCTCTGATAGGGTTTCATTTCCTTTAAACTAAAGCTGCTTTTGCTTTTGATGGTGAAGTTACGCAAATTTAAATGAATGGTCTTTGACCTGATTAGCACTTTGTCATTTCTGCCTCTAAGATTTTTCAGTTACTGGTCCTTAGAGGATTAGTCTCCTGCCATTATGACTCTCAAGACCAACCATTCTTAACCTTTCTTCTGATATGATATGGACAAAGAGCGCTGTGATGGAATTAGAACCTCCAGTACGTTAAATGATACCGAAAAACATTATTTAGAAATGTTTTTAGAAGAGCTAAGTGTAGTGTTTTGTCATGTATGTTGTTAGATCTCCATTCTTGGAGATATGAATAACTTGACTGGGTTAGTCAAGCAAGTGGATCTAATTGGATCTGCTTTGAGCAGGGTGTTGGACTAGATGACTTCTGGAGATCTTTTCAACATGTACAGCACTGTGTTTCTATGATCTTGGACGCTGTGTAAGCAGGATATGCCTGCAGAAATACTACCTATTAAATAACAGGAATGCTTTTCCTGGATTTTAACGTAAAATGAAAAGAGCTTTACATCATTATGTCAGCAATAGCTGCTATGTGTCTCCATGCAAATTCTCAATCCTTTCATAGTTTATTTGATGTGTTGCTTTTAATTGTTCAGTTTGAGAAATTTTTTGACCTTTAAAAGAAGTAGAGATGAAAGGACGAAATATTTATTTCTGCTTTGAGTGATAGTCCTTGCCTTTCTCCCTGGAGCATGAAAACACATCAGTCTGTCTTGATGCAACACACAAAATTGCCAGTAAGTAATTTTTCCCCCCCTGTCTATTCCCAGTCTTCTCTAACTTCATAAAAGGATCTGTCTTCTGACAGCTTTTCTTAGCACTGTGGCAACAGAAACTCTCTGTACAACAGCAACACTTGTTCTCATTTTCTAGCCATTCTTCCCTGTATTTCTTGCTTTCTGCCTGTATCTGCTTTGGAGAAGTGCTTACCTTTTTTTTTCAACAATATTGCAGATACATTAGTACTCCAGTACTGCCTGTGTTTGGTATATGTTGGTGAATGTCAGACTATAGCATTCCAGCATACGTGAAACATAACTGATAACACTGTGCAGCTGTGCCATTGTTGGAAGATGGATAATAGTTCTCTTGTGTGCACGTAACCTCCTTGTTTTGTTCACAGCTATTGATCAATCTTGTTTTTCCTTTTATGCAGCTGTTCCCTGTACACAGTATCTCAGTACCACATAAGAAACCTAGCTGATGGGGTTTGTTCTTGGCCCTGGTCTCTGACACCTCCATCTGTGGAGGAGAACATTTCTCCTTTTGAGTATGTTCCTTTAATGAATATATTGCAGGCATTCAGACCAGAACTGTTATTCAGTCATAGCAAGATGTCATTTCCCTTTTTTTTTTCTTCTACCTCTGTATAAAGAAACAGAATGCTGCATAACTCTTGTTTGCTAAGCTGGACTGCCTTTTGTGCTAGTGAAAGCAATTTTTAATTAACATTGAATCTTCAGTAGCCTTTCCCCTCTCCTATCTTTTCCTTGTATTATTTCCTATTTCTACCATGCTGTCCTAGTTTGTTATTTCTTTTCCTCACCCCTTATTTGTTGTTTTTCAGAGTAAAAACCTGACTTTGGAGCATATTATTTCTCCCCGTTTTTTTTTTTTCCCCCTTCTCACACGCTTTTAACTTTTCTTCCTTGTTTTTTGCTTACCACACGATCCCCTAGAGGGTTTTAAACACTGCTTATCTTGTGAGAGACGTTTTCTCACCTTAGGAAAACCTTCAGTTTGCCATGGCTTAAGGTGTTAACATTCAATAAGTGGGAAATGTTTCTTCAGAAATACTTCCCAGCAAGGTGTCTGGACTGCAACTAATCTTTAGAACGAGGCCTCTTCAGACCAGCCTTTTCTTCATCTTGTCTCTACAACATCTTCAGCACATGGTGAGGCCCCCGCATGTTGCATGATCTGAGGTAGGTCTCTGCAGATCTGCAGCTAGAGCTTCAGTCAGTATTCCAGAACCAGCAGAATCCCTGTGGCAAGTCCTGCCCTGGGAATCCTCCTCCTCACTGTGCTCACAAGCACATTCAGTATTCTCTGTGAATTTTCTTCATTAGTCACCTCTCTCTCTTCGTTATTACTGTGATAGCCAAGGAGCACTAGAAGAAGTGTTCTTATGCACATAGGGTAAGGGAACGGATGGACTTGAAAACTAAAAGCTTACTCAGCTTTGTAGAGACCCCCATCCTCTCAAAGGCTTCTGTCTGATTTCTTGATGTTGTCTCCCCAGCAGTGGCAGTATTGGTGATGTGATGTTGTTTCATGTCCACCTCAAATGATAATGAGATGATGAACAAATGGTCAGTAATTTCTCATTGAAAACTACTATGTGTTAGCAGAAAAAAGTCCTACCTGTTACTAATTTCTTGCCTACATAGTGCTGTGATTTCAGGTGATATTAAAAAAGGAAAGGAAGAGCAAGGTTTCCCTGTGAAATTATCTTTAGGACTGGTGCCTTCAACATCAGGTTCAGCTCTCAGCAGTCTCACAGATTTCTGAATACCTAATGGATAATTTCAGCCAGTTTACTCGATGGTGTCCTCAGTAGGAGACAAGAAATGATATCTCAGACCTCCGTGACTGAATATTTCTGAAGGCTGGCTTTTTCTTCTTGGATGTCAACAAGAAGCATCAAACCTGCTCCAGAGATGGCCTTTAACAGAGTGTATTTGATACTTTTGATACCCTGGTCAGGTTGGCTGATAAATGCCTGGTTCAATTTTGTTGGCTAAAGGAACCAAGTTGCCTCTTCAGTACTCTGATATTCCTGTCACAATCCTTAAATCCAGTCCTTGTGGACTGCCCTTACACCTTCATAATGATAGGTTCCTAATTAGCATCTCTGAAATATATTTAGTAAATAATTTTTCAGAGCTTGCTCAACCATAGCCACTAAAGTTCTCAAGGATCTACCAAGATCTACCAAGGGTCGTATCTCCAAGCCTGGGGAGACAGTTCAGTCTCTTAGCTTTTAGTCCATATCCTAGCCACTGACTTGTGGAATTGAAATGATCCTGATGAGAAACAAGTCTAAAGTTTCAAGTGAAACTCGGATATACCTCGATTTTTGCTAAAACATTCAATTAAGTAAAATTAATGTAGTGAAGATCTGAAGCTGAATCAACAGGCAATGGATATGTTAAATTATGTGTCAGAATTAACGGAGGAAGAAAAATTTATTAATAGATTTATAATAACTTGCTTGTTTTGCTTTATAAAGATACCCTGGTGTTATATTGTTAGTGGCTTATGTGGTAACTAATTATCCTGAAAGAATATTTTCTAATATATATGCTATATTGTGTAGGAAGGTACTATTCAGTAGTGAATAATGTAATTTTGCATAGTGTAAGTATGTTGGGAAGGGATTGTGCAGTAGGACGTGAGACAGGTTTTACAGCTGCTTTTGTTCATATTTTTATTTTTTTAGAAAAGGTACTGGGCAAAAACATGGTTTAGTGTGTGAATGAGATTGAAATAATAGAAATCAAGGAATGATAGCGTATAGGTGGGTAACAGACTGAATTCTTAGCTTATTCTTTCTGATATTTTATCAATTTCTGCATCTTTTTTAAAAATCAAATTGCCAAATCTGTATTTTTAAACTGTAATAATATGAGGTTTGTATGTTTCAATATATGAACATATTTACTATTTTAATATCATAATAACATTTAATAATATTAAATTTAATGATATAACACTTCATTAAATGTTGCATGTAAAAATGTAATATTTAATGTATTAATAATTTAATTCCAATGATAAGTATGTTGGATTAGATTTTGTTTGTGTACATGTTAACGCTGCCCTCCCTCCTCCCCTCTTCCTGCTGAGCTCCAGAAATTTGACAGATTGGTTAAGGCTAAATGAATTAAGATTAGTACTTTTGGCAACATTGAACAACTGCCTCATTTTGATTGTCCTGCTCGATGCGTCTTGCATTGGCCTGAGATTTACCCCAGTCATCCTCTTGAATTTCCAAAAATATTGTTGTTTTTACGGCATTGAGCACTTTAGGTGCTCAGTTTATTTATCCAGATAGCTACTTAAAATTTAGAGCGTAGTTCCTAGAGGTGGCTGATGCCATAGCTGATCTGCAGGATGCTGTTTCAGGTTTAGATGCAGTTGAAGGGTTTGGAACTCTCTTTCTTTAAAAATGCAAAAGGATAGTAAAGAAGTGGCTTCTTCCACCAGTCCTGCTTTAGGACCCGTGTCCCATTCCTCGTCTGAGAGCCTGTAATTAAATCTGATGGTAACTGATCTAGTATTGTAAAATGATTAATTTAAATGCCCTTTCCTTAAGGTTTGCTGACAGATACAGCATAGAGAATGCTGTAGTTCAGGTGAATTTGAGGAGTGGAGTTTTGAGGGAACTGCTAATTTATCCTGCAGCATGTTAGTGTGGTTCTAGGAATTTGTATAACACAATATATGAGACATCTCTTTGCCACACTTTGTTTAATTAGCCTGAAATAAGATCCATAACTTTACGTGGTGATTGTAGTTGACTTCAGTTCGTCTGATACATACCCAGTCCCCCAGAACAAGGCAAAAATAGCATTTCTTTTACCTTGGTATCCCTTCATATTAGTGTATTGGATAGTTAGAAATTATTAATTTGTGTACAGAAGCCAATGCTGGACAAATGTTTAAGGCATTATGGGAGAAGATTAGAAGATAAAACAAATTAAGAGAGACAAATGGTGAAAGAGAACTGTAAAAATGATTTGTAGGTTTTTTACAGATTTTATAAGCCATTGTATACTTACTGCCATGGTAATGAACAGGAGTGGATGATACATGTTTTGGTGGCTTTAATTTAAAAAAAAAATGTTGAAGGCAGCGAGTGGTATTTTTTTTATTCTGTTTTCAGCTAGTAACTACTAGCTAGTATTCTGTTTTCAGTTCATAGATCTGTTTTAAGTGTCAGGAAAATAATTGTTCAAAAAAGGTTATCAAAACACACACACATTCTTGTGGGGAGGAAGGATAACATGTTGCTTCCAAGGCATTTTATTTGGCTGTCACAACAAAGGACATTGAGTGACACCAGAGGGAGCTGCATTCCTGTATCCCTTTCCTACTGAAGAGTTAATTGTGAACAGAGACCTTTGAGACAAGAGGAAAACGTTGTGAAAATAATAAGGTGAATAATACATTCCTTAATTAAAAATAAGTAATAATTATGCTCTTATTTAAATGAAGAAAACTTGTACTCTGTTAATAAAACTAAATGCAGGTGTGATGGACTGAGAAGAGCAGATAGTAATATCAGAGGGAATATGACTTGCCTTTTGAAAATGACAAATTTTGTTATATTTCTAGTCAATTAAGCAAGTTTTGCAAACAGTTAAATTATTTCAGCATCTGTGAAAAGCTTATTTGCAGACGTTTATATTGTCATTTAATTTAATAGACAAACAAGATCACTGATCTTTCTAATCTGGTATTATGTATCCAGCTGTGACCAAGATCCTAAAGCGTTATTATTTTAATTGTCAGAGTCATCTGTCATTCTCTTTATTGTACTCAAACAAGAGTAGAGTTTTTCATCAAGCAGTCCCATAATGATGTAAATTTTCTGAAGTGTTAATAGTACTCTGGAACATTCATTCTATATAATGGAATTAATTTTGACTCCGTACTCTTCTAACATATTACCTATAAATTAAGTGTAATGAAATCAGTAATGTAATTTTTTTTCTTATAAGATTTTTGTTACTTATTTGAGTTATGACACTTTGTTCGGTGTTATCACTTGTAGTTGTATTTTTTGTAGCCATTCAAAATTGAAGATACATTCATATGGAATACATGCAGAGACAGCAACATAAACAAATGCTGGATTATAAATGTTGCATACATATATACCTTCACACATACTATTCTTTTGAAGGAAAGTTGTACATTTCACTAAAAGCAAACGTTTTGCTTTGCTTGAAAAAGCGTTTAGTTAAATATACTTCAAGCTAAATAAAAAGACTGCCAACAGGCATGTAGGTAGAGACATTGTGGTTGGCATACCACTTCAAACGCCACAGGTTGTTTTTAATGTATTTCCCATTTGAGAATTAGTGTTCGTAAGCACAGGCAAATTATTCCATGCAATATGTTTGTGGCTGTATGCAACATAATGAAAAGATTTTTGAGACAGATTATTTGCAATTGGAGCTCATTAATGAGGTAGCTGAATTTGTAAGCCTGATAAAACGATGTAGATAAAACAAACCGTAGCCTTAAAAACATCTATAAAAGGGAAGTTGTTGGATTTTAAAGCCCTGCAATTTACTTTTTATTCCATATATGAAATTTTACACTTGATTTTAATTTTAATTTGCATATCGGAATATTATGTGAGTTGTCTAAGTTGAATAATATATCTGAATATATATTTTAATGTATTATCTGAAATACATTTAAATGGTAGTAAATGTGTATTAAAAGTTTAGTAATCTTGCTCTTAGTGGATCACATTTTTAAGTAGTTTCTCTTGCTTCAGATACAGGTTAAAGAATGTAAACTTTACATATTAGAAAGTCTTATGTTAGGTGAGTTGCCAGCTAAGTAGACTTTACTAACTCTCCATCTCTATTTTACTGTGGCCTGGTACTTAAAGATTCTAAGAATGGCTGCACCTTTGATCTTCTTCTCACTGTGGCTAATAGAAGATGCTTCAAGAATAAGAGCAAGGCAAGCATGTACGATACAACTACTGATCTTCCAGCTTCGAACTCTCCAGCTTGGAAGCCTCTTCAGCCAGCTGGGGCTTCTGTGTATTTATTAATGCTCAGTGTGTTTCTTTTCCATGACTTAGTATTGTAGGCAAGCTTAAATCTCTTTAGCATAGGTCCCAGTACAGAAACATGTGAAAACTCACCTTTCTTAACTGTGAAGACCAGTTATTTACTGATATCCTCTGTTTTGTACCTTCTCAGGAATTATTTATCTGTGCCATGTCTTTTTTTATGACCTAGCTGTTAAGTATTTGTCAAAAGCTTTGATTAAGGCCTTTCAAAACTCTCTTGGAAATCTTAACTAGATGATAGCTTTCCATCTATGTGCTTATAAACACTTCAGGGATGCATTGGGTTTGCGTGGCACGGTTTTGGTAGTGGGGGGGCCACAGGAGTGGCTTCTGTGAGAAGCTGCTAGAAACTTCCCCCATGTCCAACAGAGCCAATGCCAGCTGCCTCCAAGACAGACCAAATGCTGACCAAGGCTGAGCCCATCAGCAACGGTGGTAGCGCCTCTGGGATAACATATTTAAGTAGAGGGGAGGGAAACTGCTACACAACAGCAGGCAGAGAAGTGAGAATATATGAGAGAAACAACTCTGCAGACACCAAGGCCAGTGAAGAAGGAGAGGGAGGGGATGCTCCAGGCACCGGAGTGGAGATTCCCCTGCACCTCATGGTGAAGACCATGGTGAGGCAGGTTGTCCTCCTGCGGCCCATGGAGGAATAACGGTGGAGCAGATATCCACCTGCAGCCCATGGAGGATCCCATGCCAGAGCAGGTGGATGTGCCTGAAGGAGGCTATGATCCCATGGGAAGCCTGCCCTGGAGCAGGTTCTCCTGGCAGGACCTGTGGACCCGTGGAGAGAGGAGCCCAGGCTGGAGCAAGTTTGCAGGCAGAACTTGTGACCCTGTGAAGGAACCACACTGAAGCACTTCATGAAAAACTGCAGCCTGTGGGAAGGACTCACGTTGGAGAAGTTTGTGGAGGACTGTCTCCTGTGGGAGGGTCTCTGCACTGGAGCAGGGGAAGAGCGTGAGGAGGAAGGAGTGGCAGAGACAGCGTGTGATGAATTGACCACAACCCCATTCCCCGACCTCCTGCCCCGCTCAGGGGGAGAATGTAGAGAAATTGAGAGTGAAGTTGAGCCCAGGAAGAAGGGAGGGGTGGGGGGAAAGTGTTTTAAGATTTGGTTTTATTTCTTATTACCCTGCTCTGACTTGGTTGGCAATAGATTAGATTAATTGCCCTGAGCTGAGTCTGGTTTTCACCTGTGATGGTAATTAGTGAGTGATCTCCCTGTCCTTACATCGACCCACAAGCCTTTCATCATATTTTTTCTCCCACTGTCCAGCTCAGAAGGGGAGTGATAGAGCAGCTCGGTGGACACCTGGCTTCCAGCCAGGGTCAACCCACCACAAGAGATTTCACTTTACAAAAGCTGTATTGTCTCTTCTGCAACAGGTCATCCAGGTGTCTGCGTATACAGTTCTTCATAATGATTTATATTAATTTGTCTGGATGTCAGGCTTACAGGCCTGTAGCACTCAATATGTTCCGTGAAAAAATTTTTCAACCTTATTGCTGTGCTTGCCACCTTTCAGCATGTATTAAGGAGTTTTACAAATTGTTACCAGTATTTTACTGGTCTTTTTTTTATTTAAAAAGTTTTGTAATTTCTATATAGTTACTTCAGTTTCTTTGAGCCTTCCACAAAGCAGAGTTGTGGGATCAGGATCTCTCCAGTTCCTTTCACTGAACACCAGTGGAAAGTGTTCATTTAGCTTGTCTGCAGTGATCTCGTCTTTTCTGAGTACTCCTCTGCACCTTCATTACCAGTTGGCTCTACAGATTCCCTGGCAGGCTTTCTTGCTCCTCACATCTTTGAAGAAATATTTATTATTATGAAGAAATATTTATTATTAGTTTAGTAGTTGTTCCTCAAGATAGTTTCTGGGTTTTACATTTAATATGCCAGAATTTATGACCCTTTCTATTTTCTTCATCTGTATATTTCTTCTGATATCCCCTTTTATATTCTGTTGTTTATAGTCATGCTGGTTTTCTATTGCCATTACCTACGTCTTAATAAATGGTATGTGCTGGCCTTGTGCTAACCGCATGGTATCTTTAAGTAGTTTCCACACTACCTGTAGGGATTTAATTTCTGTCCTTTTGATGTCTTTATTTAAAAGTGTCCTCATTTTTATGTATACTTCCAGATTTATTATGCACCAGAAACAAAGTTTTCATAACTATCCTTTCCTTTTGTACCTGTCAGAACTTGCATGCAAACCACGTAGTTAGAAATTTGTGAGATTTATACTTCCAAAACCAGTCAGTGCACAAACAGTACAGAAATTACATACGCACAGTATGGTAGACGGTTTTAAAAAGCCATCATGTGGTATTTCAGAAATGTGGCTGCAAATTTTGCTAGGCAATGTGGTGGGTTTTTTCAGTGGCGTTGGCAGACTACACAAGTTGAGTCCAGGATGCATTAGAAGCACTATGCAGAGTACTCCATCTGTAGAAGATAAACTCATTACTGATCCTTTTCTTGTGATACCCAAATCTCCTTCTCTTTTGAGCTAAATGTGTGATGCCCATTGAAGTGAACAAAGGACATTCTTATTTTATTTCAGTATAAATTAGTCAGTTACTAGAATTTTGATTCTTCAAAGTAGGATTATATTATATTATATTATATTATATTATATTATATTATATATTTTATATTGTATTATATTATATTTTATATTGTATTATATTATATTATATTATAAATTTTAGTGTGTATTTTTTAATAGGTTGGTTCTAACTAACCTAGATGTAAATATCTGATCTTACGTTTTTGACAGGTCCTCTAAATGGTAGGAGTGGAAACTGTACTTCATTTTGAGAAATGTTGGGATAAATTTCACTTGAAAAGATTAATTATTGCTCATACAGGAGCAACCTAAGATGCTGGAAATCATCCTTTTGTACATACCCAAGAAACTAAACAGTCTAGTTCCTTGCATATCAGCATAGTTAAATAAATTTATATTACCTGAATATCTGTCCTGTAATGTATTAAATAATTTAATTTCTGATAAATAAATTATACTTTAAATATTTACTTTACTGAAGCGTTCTTAATGAGCTCAGTAAGTACATGTTGTTACAAGTGATACTCATGCATCTTAGGTTTATTTTCTTGAACAAAATAGAAATCTTTTTCAAGGCAAACTTATTTGACTGTCTTGTGATATGCTTGATTATTCTTTTTTTCCTATTTCAGGTAAATATGCTGAAGATATATTTGGTGAACTTTTTAATGAAGCACACAGTTTCTCATTTAGAGTCAACTCCTTACAAGAACGTGTAGATCGCTTATCTGTCAGTGTTACACAACTTGATCCAAAGGAGGAAGAATGTAAGTTAACTCCTGCCCTGAAGATTTCTTATTTTGTCACCCAGACACTATTGATACATGAGATGGAAATAATAATAGTTTAAATTATATTTATAAGAACACAGAGCAAAGCATCATGGGGGAGAGGTCCATTTCTATTTCTGCTACAGGTTTCTTTGATAGCCTTGAGCAGCTTTCTGAGCTCAACATTTTTGTGGTAACTGAACAGTACTGTTGCCGATGAATTTACATAAAAACTGCTACAGGAGTATGTCACTTCAGTAGTATTATGTATTAGTGTTAATACTATGTGAATGCTTAGAGATAAGTCTTTTTTTAACCTTCCTACTAATTCCCATGGGACATACCATTTGTCCAGACGGGGTTTTTGCATTTGACTTGTTACCATTTTACATTCTCTATGAAGTTGTAGTTGTATAGCTCCATTTATTAATGCTATATATCCCCTTGGATTCCTCCTAAATAGCTGCAAGTACTATAAATATTGGTTAGCACTGAGAAAAAAAGTACTTCCAAAAGTCAATAGGGTATGCCTCATGCCTGTAAGACAGTATTTGTTTGGGATTTAAATGATGCATAGGTTTTGTGATTACTATAGGAGCAATGACCACCTAATATGTAAATGCCATAGAGCTTTCTTGCCTTCCTGGATATCTGTTGGTTACAGGTCAAGCTGAAAGGTCTCGTAACCCCAAACAGTTTTAGCGTGTTCTAGACTATGTAGCTAAGACCTAGAAAGTAGAGCCACATCCTGTCATGAAAAAATAACTTCAGATTGCTTGTATGATCCAATTTTAAAGTATAGAAATCTGTTTCAATTCTGAATGTCTGGGTATAATAGTTGTGCATCATTCAGGAAAAATGAAGTGTCAGACCAGGAGCATGGTCTTCAGGCTATGTTTATTTACTGTTGTTGAAATTTCACTAATAGCAAAATTAAGCTATGGAAGTTTTGATTCTGTACTTTGCGTGACATTAATTTTAGCTGTTTCGAAAGACAGCTGTTCACAGCTAGTAGTAGATTTTCCATGAAATTGTGACTTGCCTAGGGGAATTCTTACATTAATGGGATTTTCCAAGACTCTTGACAACAGCAGAAATCATACACACACACCTCTTTTTCCAATAAAGTACCATGTTTACTATGATTGGATAATGACAAAAATCCTTTCTGTGTACCACAACAAATTGTCAGCAGTGGTAATCTTGTAAGAGCTGTAATACTCCACAGTGTTAATGTCATTTCTGTGTTTACCCTTGACAGCCTAGTTTTTTGGTTTAAGTCAGAGTGGGGTATATGTTGATAAGGCATATCTAATATGGCTACCATTCACATGTAGGAAAATGGAGAGACCATTTTAACTCATTGAGTTAAACCATCTAAGGATGTTACAGGACAGCAAGATGCAAAATTGTGCTTTGCTGTGTAAATGGCCTTTGAGAAGTTTGGCTGTAGCTTTCAGTAGTAAATATCCATAACTATTTGATGTTAGAGAATTGCTAGAAATATTTCTAAATAGTATGTAGTCCCGAATGCACCAGATCAATAACTTTTCACAGTACTGTGTATACTATAGCATTTGCTAAACTGTATAGCTAAAGAAGGGGACAGACACTGCAATTAAAGAAAACTGCTGAAAAGAGGCTTGCTTGATCAAGTCTGGAGTGGCTAAATGGGGTTCGAATCTGATATCCTGGATTTGTCTCTCAACACCATAGAACAGTGGAGACTGCTAGTAGTTCAGAGGAACCCATGCAGTCCTCAGTGCCAGGAGCTATTAAATGACTATTTTTATTAACCTAAGACTATCCAGTCCTTGAGCCGTCCACAGTGTTCCTTATTCACAAATGTCTGCCCAGAATGAGTCACCAGATGAGGACAAAGGAGATGAGAGGAAATTCAATATTATATTTCCTTAAAAGTTATGGATCTGGAAACTGTTTCTCCTTCAGTATCCTGTTTGGGGCTCGAAATTTAGAAATTCATCACAAATAGTTTTGTGTTAGTCCTGATCTGGGCTAAAATAGCTGGAGGGTGTTAACGCATGACAGTGTGGGGAAAACATTTGGATTTACCTTTGTTGCCTTTCTTAACCCTCTGTGCAAGAATTAAGCAAATTTCAGTACTTCTGCTCAGCTAACAGCATGTCTAAAATGTGCTCTACTTGTAAAATGAGTCTCGTTTGCTAGTTCTTTGCCAGCAGGCAGTAATGGAAGATTTAATGTCTTCCTTTGGGCCCATGCTATTACACAAGAGGAAGAAATTAAGATTCATTTAAAGCTAAGTGGCATGAACAAAAACAGCCTGAGTGAAGATTCATTGAACGAGGTACAGATACTTGACAAGGTGTTTCTGGTAGAGTTGAAGTAATAAAAAGCTGTGGGTTTTGGTTTTTTTCATAGTCTGTGTGTTTTCTCGTTTTGAATTATTACAATATCACTGTGAAAGAATAAAACCAAATGAAACCAAGGTTAGGATTGTATCCTGAAGGAACTAACTCCTGGTGCACGATCTTTCTGTCACAAGAATTGCTATGAACTTGATTTGGTTTGAATTATTACACTGTTCTCAAATTCCTGATTTCACGGAATAGTCATTTTAGCTTTTATGTTCTTCTTTTTTGCAATGCTAACACATAGTACAGCTCTGATGTATAGTGTCACGAAGTATTAGAAAATAGTTGTGTATCACTCAGAAATAAATGGTATAATGGCAGAAGGAGAGTTCATAAACTAAGAGTTTATCTGCATATTTTGGTATTAGTGGTTCTTTAATATGAACTGCCTAATTCTATTTAAGTCTCATACTGGAGAGGATTTTAATCTCAAAGGGAATGTATCAAATTCTTGATTTCTACAGGGTATCTGTTACAACTGTGACAAGCAACTTAAAAATTTTAATGGCAGAAGTGCTATGGATGAGCAGCCTGGAGTAGTTCAGGAAAGGAATCCAACAATATTGTTAATAGTATTTCAATAAGTTTCTGTCTTGGAATACATGTGCTTGTTTTTTTCTAAGCATTCTAGAAATACTGCCTTGTCATAAAAAGGACAGTAGTTCAGGAGTTTTGCTGGATTAATGCTAAAGAGAGATTTGAGGGTTTGATATAGGCCAAAAAGGTGGTATCTGGTGAGGAGAAACCTAAAGAGCTAATTTTGACAGCTAATTTTGGTCTGTATACTTCTGAAAATGGGAGACTTGGTCATGTTGCAAATCAGGATACTCAGCCCATTGTGAAGGAAAGGGTAGTAAATGCTATTTTAAGGGGCAGCTCACTTACTGTTTGTAGTCTTTGAAGAAGAATTTGGTGACTTGAATATAATTGTAATCAAAGTTAAGAACAGGGAGCAGATGAAAATTGGGTCATGCCTTCCACATGTAATATATTAATGTGGAGTATAACACTGTTGTCAATTCATTCGTAAGAATTTTTACCCCCCCAAGTCAAATATGGAAAAAAAGACTGTTAAATTAAGTTGTGTAGCAGGTCACTTTTCCTGGCACATCTCCACTTTAATGAAAGTTGGATTTCAATGCATCTCCATCCCAAAGATCTGTACAGATGGGCTGAGCTCCAACTGCTCTCCGTGCTGCTTCTTCCAATTTTCTTAGTCCTCGATTCAGTTTATGGGTTATTTAGGAAGTAAATCAGTTTTAAATTAGTGTGTCCAAGGCTTAATAGTTCAATGGTAAGTTTGTATTTTGTATATGAAAAGAGGGATCTGAACAAAGTATCGTTTGCTAAATAATGTGGTGGTTTTGTTAAGAACTCACCAGCAGATTTGCTGCTTCATGCAGCTGGGTGATCTCCATCTTCCCTAATGGGCTGCTTGAGGCTCCCTGGTTCTACAAGCTGCATTTAAAGCAGCTTCTGAGTCTTCTTAACATGATTGTTCTAACGTTTACATCTTCTCTTTGTTTACCAGTAGTAGTTAAACTACATACATTCGCTATCCAAACAATGCTTGAGCTATTTTGGATTTTTTTAAATCAATATTTCAGAAAATTTGAATTTCATGTGTTGGGGACAAGCCCAAAGGAGAGTAGTTTCTGTTCTGAAGAAGTCATCCATCTGCTTAGCAGCTATTAAACCTGCAGTGACCAGTCAGTGTGTTCTGATGGCAGAGAAACCTAATATGTGTGCGATTCTAGGCATTGTTGAAGGGGGTAATCGTTACAAAAATAAAATACTAGTAGAAATCACACTTCAAGATTGCAGCGTCTTGAGGAGCTGAACCACACAGATCTTTATTTGAAGAGAATCTTCAACCTCCCCGCCCCCAATTAACTACCTTTAATTGGAATCTTATGACTAAGTTGTTCATTTGATATTGTCATTCTTTCTTCGCTGCAATTTTCAAATCACTGGGTAAGATTTTGAACAAAGAAAGGGAATTGTGGGCAGCTGAGTCCATTGATTTGTATATAATTTCTCATAGTCATTCAGCTCTGCAAGGAGTTGTAGCCGTGGCTTTCAAGAGCTGATGGTCTTAAAAGTTGTCAGGACGAAATTCTACAGAAAGTGTTGAGAGAGCAAGCTTTTAAAAGGAATGTATATTATTTATTTATTTACCACCTTTAGGAGAATGGTATTTTTTGGCCTAGAACCTCTTCATAAATTGTACATTGGAGTGAGTTTAAAATAATAAAAAAATATAGTAACAGGTATTTTTCTTCCACTGAGGTAAAATAAAATGTAAAAGTAGGTACTTTCTGTCAGTACACTGATGTGCTCCATGCCTGACTTTTACTACAAATTGGGGACTGCAGTTTAATGAGAGGCTTAACAGGAGGTAAAATGTTATTACGTGTATATATTACTGATAGGTTCTTCTATTTAATGTGTAGTTCAGCCCAAAAGAAACCCAGTTATTGTATCTTATTAGAGTGCAATTTAAATACCTTTTTTTTCCCCCCCCAGTTCATTGTTGATTACAAATAAAAATGGACTGACATCTCTTTTTGAAAACCAAATGTACAAAAGGCTGGTAGTTTAGCTTTTGGACAGAGACAGTTCTTAATTATGTAGAAAACATTGTGGTATACAGAAAGTTAGACTGGCTGATATAGTAGGTCTTTTTGTACAATCCAAACAACAGACACAGTAAAGATTAAGTGACATTTATTCAGATTGTTGAATGAATGTTTAACTTAAATTTTGACCATTTCAGCATTTAGGGAAATTATTTAAGACCACATATTTTGCTCATTGCAGTGAATGTAAGTGGTATAGCAGATGGACTTTCAGGAAAATGTATCCATATGAAATTTAGGATCTTAGGCTATAGGAAGGTTCTGGTGCTAGTTAGGCAACTGTAAGCTTAAATTTATCAGAATCAAGTCAAAACCCTGCAGCACTTCCAGTTCCTCCTTGGAGGAGTGTCTTGTCTCTTCTCACACTTGAATTCATATGTCCAATTTGTTTGACCTGTCCTCTCTTGCTGTGCCAGTTTGTCAATCAGCCAAAGCTAAGTGGCTGGATAACCAGCCAGATTTTCACGCATTCTCCCCTCTTGAGGTGGCAAGACATGCAGGGCTTCTGTTTCTTAGCCAGCTGGCAAGCTAAACCAGTGGCTTTGTAAGGCAAACCGTGCACAGCCCAAGATTACAATGTGCTTGCAACATGGGATTTACCTGATCCCTGACTGTAGGCGAGTTATATCAGTGTCATGATTCTCAGTATTTTGTGTGCCATGTCCTTTCATTTCTTTAGTAATGTTGTCCTAATATAGGCAGTTGTTTTGAATAATGACATGCTTTTCAGTGAATGCTGGTCATTGGATATCAGTGCAGGAGATGCAGTTAGCTGTTTAAAATTCCATAGTGTATATTTTTTATGAAGACCTTTGCTATGTAGCTTAGTTTTAGAGAGAAAGTAATCTATGCTTATTACTGGGGATTGATTGATTACCCTTAGGTGTGTTACCCCTGTACATGTTTACAAAAAGTGGAGATTTAAATAAGAAAATGGAGAGTATGAATTAGACCAGCTGTATTTGCTCACTCAAGAGATTAAGGAATGCTAATAAAGAGTTTATAGAACAACGTACGTCTCAATAATATGGTCTTACATGCTCTGTGAGCATTTTAATATTAAAACAAAGAACTGTCTTTATTTATTGGATTAATTTACTTAATTGCCTTCAGAATGTACACAGGTTCAAGGAAAAGTATACTGATTTTTTCATGGTTGGCATAGTCTCCAATAAGTGACAGGTAGTTTAAAGACTTGAAGGATTGATGAGCAACTCTGGACAAGTACATTTGGTGAGATTTGTAAAACCAACAACCAAAAGGAAAAACAGCTGAAGTATAAAAGAATCTAA
The DNA here is from genome assembly GCA_947846985.1 of Fratercula arctica. Lineage (NCBI taxonomy): Eukaryota > Metazoa > Chordata > Aves > Charadriiformes > Alcidae > Fratercula > Fratercula arctica. Next base: position 74,663,457 of record CANTUZ010000003.1, read on the forward strand.
AACTAGGTTTGTAGATGAGGTAAACCCCAGTTCTTTTAATTGTGAATTTTTGCCAGCAAATAACAAGCTGTACTTCATGACAGGTACAAAATATATATGGTTATTTATGAGTGCAAAAATACCTGCAGAAATTGAGACTCCTAGCTGACATTCATGCATTATAATACTTCTTTCACACACTTAAAAAGGCTTCTGAGCAGTTAATTAAAGGTATTAAAAAGAATAAAAGACACTGTAATGAAATAGAACCTCAGGGTAAAAAGGAGGAAACTTCTCCAAGAGCATACAACCTTGCCAACTGTAATAAACTTCAAAAGCCGTACTGAAAATCAAATAAATCCCATCTTTAGCCTCACAAAGGATGTTGCTGATACGCTTCAGTAAGAAGATAGAACATTCCAGGAATGTTCAAGCCCTCTGGAAAAAATCCTGCCTTCTGCCCCTTTGTAATCATACAACAGAAATCCAGCTCTGTGTGTGTGTGTATGTATTTAAGTACATACACTTGTCTGTGTCACAGGAACCAGAGTAAAATGCAGCTTTCAGCTTAAACAGATGCACTCTTTTAAAAAATCGTTGCCAAAGGCCCTTGTGAGGGGGAGGATGCCCTCTCATTTTGAGTAAAGGAGCACTACTATCAACCTGTTTGTATAAAATAAACATAATTGCTAATATATAAAATGCATGTGCTGAAAATATCCTCTGCTAGTATGTCTTAAAACTGTCTATTTTCAGTATTATTTGTGATTTTTAAAAAAAAATTAAAAACCAAAACTCGAGCCAATTATAAACGGGTTGCTGCTTTATTTAGTGAAAGTCTGACACTGGCTGCAAAGTTAGTCGAGACACATCTGGACTTCACAGATGTAGTAACTGAAGATCAGGGAGGGAGAGAAATATGAAACTGAACAGGTACACTGTGTCCAGAATTAAAAGTGCAGGTTTCATCAGTTGCAATTGCTTTTCCATTAACCTTTTTCTAAATTTTAATGATTGTGAAATAGGAAAAGATATATGAGCTTTAACAGCAGTCAGTACTATTTCAAATCACTGTTCAATCTATTGTGTTCACCTAGTGTTATTTTCCTTTGAATCTTACATAAAGATAATTGATTATTCCTAACTATTGTGCTTAAAAACTCAGGGTGTCTCACCTGAATTAAACAGGTAAGTCTCATCACGATTATACAGTCTGATTAAAAAACAACATTAGGCTAGTTTCATGTGTTGGAACATAGTATCACTTGCCATTAAAACTCACTGATAGCAGTAGCATACGATATGTTGATATGTCTGAGCATAAGACAGCTGGTTCCAAGCACAGTCTGCAGTGGATCCACAGCCAAACAACAAAAAATTTCCCCACTAGCACAGACAGAAGAGAGGGGGGCCAATAATGCGGAAGAATGGAAGCTTGCACCAGCAAGGACCATCAGGAGGGAGAAACTTCCCCCAAAGCCTGAGGTGTCCTTGCAGAACCGCTTCACCGCTCTGCGGACTAATGAGGAAAGACGAGTCGCATCAAGAGAGACGCTGGAGCTGAGTAAGGCAGCCCGATCTGCCCCCCATATAACAACCAGTGCAACTAAGAAAAAGCAATGGGTGATAGTAGTAGGCAACTCTCTTCTGAAATATATGGACGCACCCATTTGTTCACCTGACACGCTCTCTAGAGAGGTGTGCTGCTTACCAGGGGCTCATATCAGGGATGTCACCAAGAGACTACCGAGCCTTTTACAGTCCACTATTATCCACTGCTGTTGTTTCACGTGGGCACCAGTGGTACTGCCAGGAGCAATGTGAGGAGTATCAAGAAGGATTACAGAGCCCTGGGAGCGGCAGTAAAGACTCTGGAGTGCAGGTAGTTTTTTCATCGGTCACAGTCAAAGGGAAGAGGTTTGAAAGGATCAGTCAAATCTGTCGAGTCAACAAAAGATTACAGGACTGGTCCCACAGCCAGGGGTTTGACTACTTAGGCCATGGAACTCGCTTTGAGAAACAAGGTCTGTGGGGGGCTGATGGGGTCCATCTGTCAGAGAAGGGGAAGAGCATATTTGGTCTAAGGCTTGCCAGGCTCATGAAGAGGGCTTTAAACTAGAGTTGCTGGAGGAGAGAAGCCTCAATCCATCCCACTCCTACCAGTTTGATGTCAGTGCCAGCAATAGATGCCCAGAGCCTGGAGAAGGATCACGGGTCAGCAGGAGAGTACCTGGAGTGCAGCACAAAGGAATTCCAGCCACTCTAGTCAGCTTCATCAGGGGCCCAACTTCAATGCCTCTATTCAAACACAGGTAGGATGGGAATCAAACAAGGAGTTAGAGACATGTGTGTGCCTGCAGGGCTGTGATCTTATTGGCATCCTGGAGACATGGTGGGATGGCTTCTATGATTGGAGTGCTGGAATGGAAGGATACAGGCTTTTTAGGAAGGACAGGCAGGGGAAAATGAGGAGGGAGTGTTGCATCGTTGCATAGATGTCAATGACCAGCTGGAGCGCATGGAGCTCTGCCTGGAGATGGATGAGTAGCCAACTGAGAGCCTATGGGTCAGGATTAAAAGGAAGGCAGGGACAGATGACGTGACAGTGGGTGTCTGCTGCAAGCCACCTGACCAGCAAGACCGAGTGGATGTGGCCCTCTATAGACAGATAGGAGCATCCTCGTGTTCACAAGCCCTGGTCCTCATGGGGGACTTCAACTGCCCTGATATCTGTTGGAGGGACAACCCAGCAGGGCATAAGCAATCCAGGAGGTTCCTGGAATGTGTTGATGGGTACCTTCTTTCTCGAAGTGATAGAGGAGCCAAGGAGAGGTGCCATGCTGGACCTTGTTCTCACCAACAGGGAGGGGGTGGTGAGGAATGTGAAGCTCGAGGGCAGCCTTGGCTGCAGTGACCACGAAATGGTGGAGTTCAAGATCCTTAGGGCAGTGAGGAGGGAGCCTAGCAAGCTCACTACCCTGGACTTCAGGAGAACTGGTTTTGGCCTCTTCAGGGATCTGCTTGGTAGACTACCATGGGATAAAGCCCTGGAGGGAAGAGAGGCCCAAGAAAGCTGGTTAATATTTAAGAGTCACCTCCTCCAAATTCAGGATCAATGCATCCCAACAAAGATGAAGTCAGGCAAAAAAAAACCAGGAGGCCTGCATGGATGGACAAGGAGCTCTCGGACAAGCTCAAACACAAAAAGGAAGCCTACAGAGGGTGGAAGCAGGGACAGGTAGTGTGGGAAGAATACAGAGAAATTGTCCAAGCAGACAGGGATCAGGTTAGAGAAGCTAAATCCCCGATAGAATTAAATCTGGTCAGGGACACCAAGGGCAACAAGAAAAGCTTCTATAGGTGTATCAGTGATAAAAGGAAGACTAGGGAAAATGTGGGCTCTCTCCGTAAGGAAACAGGAGACCTGGTTACCTGGGATATGGAGAAGGCTGAGGTATTCAATGGCTTTTTTGCCTCGGTCTTCACTGGCAAGTGCTCTAGCCACACTGCTGGAGTCACAGAAGGCAAAGGGAGGGATGGGAGAATGAGGAACTGCCCACTGTAGCGGAAGACCAGGTTTGAGAACATGTAAGGAACCTGAAGGTGCACAAATCCATGGGACTTGATGAGATGCATCTGAGGGTCCTGAAGGCACTGGTGGATGATGTTGCTAAGCCACTGTCCATCATATTTGAGAAGTCGTGGCAGTCTGGTGAAGTTCCCACTGACTGGAAAAGGGGAAACATAACCTTCATTTTTAAAAAGGGAAAAAAGGAAGACCAGGGAACTAGAGGCCAGTAAGTCTCACCTCTGTGCGCAGCAAGATCGTGGAGCAGATCCTCCTGGAAACTATAATAAGGGCCATGGAAAATAATGAGGTGATTGGTGACAGCCAACATGGCTTCACTAAAGGCAAATCATGTCTGACAAATTTGATAGCCTTCTATGACGGCATTATGGCATTGGTGGATAAGGCAAGAGCAACTGACATCATCTGTCTGGATTTGTGCAAAGTATTTGACACTGTCCCGCACAACATCCTTTTCTCCAAATTGGAGAGACACGGATTTGACAGATGGACCACTCAGTGGATAAGGAATTTTCTGGATTGTTGCACTCAACAAGTTGCAGTCAACAGCTTGATGTCCAAGTGGAAACCAGTGACGAGTGTCATTCCTCAGGGGTTGGTATTGGCACCAGTGCTGTTTAACATCTTTGTCAGTAACATGGATGGTGGGATTGAGTGCAACCTCAGCAAGTTTGCTGATGACACCAAGCTGTGTGGTCCGGTCAACATGCTGGAGGAAAGGGATGCCATCCAGAGGAACCTTGACAGGCTTAAGAGGTGGGCCCATGTAAACCTCATGAAGTTGAACAAGGCCAAGTGCAAGGTCCTGCATGTGGGTCAGGGCAATCGCAAGCACAAATTCAGCCTGGGTGGAGAATGGATTGAGAGCAGCCCTGAGGAGAAGGACTTGGGGGTGTTGGTGGATGAGAAGCTCAACACGAGCTGACAACATACACTCACAGCCCAGAAAGCCAGCCATATCCTGAGCTGCATCAAAAGCGTGGCCAGCAAGTCAAGGGAGGTGATTCTGCCCCTCTACTCCACTCTGGTGGGATCCCACCTGGAGTACTGTGTCCAGCTCTGGAGGCCCCAACATAAGAAGATCACAAAGATGATCAGAGGGCTGGAGCGCCTCTGCTATGAGGACAGGCAGAGAGAGTTGGAGTTGTTCAGCCTGGAGAAGAGAAGGCCCCAGGGAGACCTTACAGCAGCCTTCCAGTACCTGAAGGGGGCCTACAGGAAAGATGGTGAGGGACTCTTTATCAGGGAGTCTAGTGATAGGACAGTTTTAAACTGAAAGAGGGGAGATTTAGGTTAGATATTAGGAAGAAATTCCTTACTGTGAGGGTGGTGAGGCACTGGAACAGGTTGCCGAGGGAGGTTGTGGATGTCCCATCCCTGGAAGTGTTCAAGGCCAGGCTGGATGAAGTGTTGAACAACCTGGTCTAGTGGGAGGTATCCCTGGCCATGGCAGGGGGGTTGGAACCAGATGATCTTTAAGGTCTCTTCCAACCCAAACCATTCAATGATTGTATGATAAGCTTAAGTGATATGCTGGTTTGGCATCTCAGTGGAACTGCTGCCTACGTGCAAGGAATAGAAAGTTTGTCTTGCTGATAGTATAAAGGTAAAATGTATAACTCAAGACAGAGAGTAATTTTTTAGTACCAAAAGGATTGTGAAATGTACTCGGTAAATGTTATTAGGTACTTCTGAACTACAGAATGATATTTTATAGCTACAGTAAGCAATTTGTTGAACTGATTTGGGGAGACAGAGTTCTGATATGTATCGAGGTGAGCAAAAATTTCCTGTGAAGCTACATAGAGGATAATGTACTAGAACATTACAAGCATGTTTTTCACATTATCTGACAATATCTTGCCGTAGCAGTAGTGCTAGATGAATTTATATTTGTTGTAAAATGCATAAGATACTAGTAGTAATGCTTAATATTTATATTGTAACCAGCATTAAGCAGTTCAAGATTAATCCAAATAAACTGTCTTTGGTGTTTGTTTTTTTTAAATGGCAATATCCCCTTTCAGTGTCACTGCAGGATATTACAATGAGGAAAGCTTTCCGGAGTTCCACAATTCAAGATCAACAGCTGTTTGACCGCAAAACTCTGCCTATTCCTTTGCAAGAAACTTATGACATTTGTGAACAACCTCCTCCACTTAACATTCTCACCCCTTACAGGTCAGTAAAATAAAATTAATCAAAACCAATTTCTAGCTTATTTGATGTAATAGAGATGCTATATCTAGGCAGCTTGCTCATGTTGAGTAGCACTTGAATATTTAAGGAGCCACACTAGAAAACTGTCAAGCTGCTGGAGGAATACAGGCAGCAGAGGACATTATAAGCTCCAGTGTAACAACAGTAAGAAAAAGTCATTTTTATTATCTGTATTTACTAAACTGTGTCCTGCTCTTGGAAGTGAAGTGAAGAAAATAAGCAGTTAAGTACGTAGAAAGAAAAGTCTTCAATGGAAATGAATGTTGTTTGCTGTCCCAAAGTCAATTTGAAGCAATAGCTGAACACGAGCAGCCACACAAATTTGCTCATTATTTTAAAAGCAAAATTCGAGTCATTAGAATGGCAGTTCTCTGATTTATGATACTCTTTTTTTATCTACAGCTTGCGTTAAGGTTACTTTTCCAAAATCAGGACCTTGAATACAAGGAAAGATAGTAAAGAATGATGGCACAGGAGGTCAATGTTCATCTTTTTAATGTTCTTCAGTGAAATATTTCAGGATCTGAGATACTAGGTGTTCCTTAATATGCCTTTCCTTTGCCTCAATGTTTGGATTCATGTATTGTTAGATAAATAGTATGCCCTGTTTGCATCATTGTATTTCAGGGATGATGGAAAAGAGGGTTTGAAGTTTTATACCAATCCTTCATACTTCTTTGATCTGTGGAAGGAAAAAATGTTGCAGGACACCGAGGACAAGAGAAAAGAAAAGAGGAAGCAGAAGGTATGTATGTTGGCTTTATATAGCTTCTGGTTGTTTTTTTTCCTGGAAAGGGTTTACTTGCAGATATGGTACTTTTTTGGTTAGGCAATTAATAACAATCCAAATTTTACAGAGTCATCTTCATTCAACTAATTAACAAATAAATATTTAATAGTAATAATTAAAAATAATACAGAAGGGCCTAGAGCTTTCATGCTGTCTTAATGTAACTAACAGCAGGTTTGCCAAAACTTTTAAGTCTTCTAGCAATGACTCAAAAAGGAGAGAAAAGGGGAATACTGCAAGAATAAACAAATTCACTGGAACACTTCTTTATAATACAAAATTCTGACAGCCTTACAGGTGAAAAAGCTTGAATGACATTCTAATAAAGGTGTTTACACTAGAAAGAAATTAGTAGGAGTAGAGCAGTTTATATTTTCATAAACTTTTGCAAAGGTAATGCTACTTTTTTGTTTCGCCATTCTGTATATTTCATACACAGAGACATTAAATATAAGTGTCAGATTCATAATTTCATTTCAGACAATAAAAATCTACTCATACAGTTATTTTTCTCTGCATTATTCAGTTCATTATCCACTAGACTGAATTTTCTGCCTCTTTCAAGTCTTTTGCTTTACGTATCTTATTTAGACTGAAAGTAAAATTTTTTCTTGCGCTTGAATTGTTTTTCATTATTTTGTGGCTGATGTTTAAATGCAACTAATTGAAAAACACTTAGTTGTCAGGTTTTTTTGCACAACTCTCCTACAGCAGAAAAATCTAGATCGCCCTCATGAACCAGAAAAAGTGCCAAGGGCACCTCATGACAGACGGAGAGAGTGGCAGAAATTAGCCCAAGGTCCGGAGCTCGCAGAAGATGATGCTAACCTCTTACATAAGCACATTGAAGTTGCTAATGGCCCAGCTTCACATTTTGAATCAAGGTTTCTTTTTATTTTTTCTATCCTTTATTAAGTACAGATATTTATACTACCTAGTGAACATGCTTGAGAAATGGTAAATGATGAGATGCTACTGCTCTTCTTGAAATGCACTGGAAATCATTGATTTAGCTCAATGAACACTGAGTTTTAAAATACTTAGTCAGTGTGTCCTTAAAGAAGTAGTTACTGTCGTGTTATTTTTAAGAGTAGTGTATATCCTTGAGGATGTGTTTTCGCCTGCAACTTAAAGAAAGTGGTAGTGTCACTGTTGCAAGCTTGCACCCAGGTGTGTCACTACATTCCAGTCTTGACCTACAAAATCCCTATTATTCCAGTCTCTTGATTTTTCTTTAGCAGACGCTGCCAAGACTATATGGTGGGTGTGATGTGAACAAATGTCCACTTGGAACTCAGATGAGATCACTGAGCTTCTCTTTACTCTTGAGGAAATCCAAGATTTGATTGACGTTTCTGGTTATAGTCTATTACAAAATCTAACCTGTTGGATTTTCATTTCACAGCCCGTATTTGCTGGTGGCTAAAAGTAGCATTTCACATGGTAAACACCTGCTGTGTTTACGCTTCTGGTGTTTGTGCAAAACCAGCTGAGAGGATAGGAAAGAGGCACGACAATTAATATTAAGAGTTTTGGTGGTGTGCTTTTGGTTTGTTTAGCTTTCTTTTAATTAAAAAGCATTCGTTGTCCTCCAAAAAACAGGTAAATTTTTCCCCTATCCTTCACTGGCCAAAAGCACTGTAAGAGAGTATTTTGTTTAGCTTAGTAAGGCCTTCAAAGAAAAGTAATAGTGACAGTGGATAATTATAACAACTCTAGGAGATAGTGTTTTCTGTCTGAAAAATGGAAAAACCTGTTTGTAGAAAACTTAGTTCTCTGAATTTAGAAAGTAAAAAAGGTCTTAGTGCATTTCAGTCAGCGGAATACAACTCAAGTTATGGTGATTAGCATTTTTCTGGGAGCAACTTTATAGTATCTTATCTTTGTAAGCTGCTGTGTCAAGTCATTGGCAGAATCACCTGCTTTCCTGCCATCCTTCTGTTGTTCTGTACAGCAGATTCCACATTAGACACGCTTGTTCCAGGACTCGTTTTGTATCCAGGACCCTGGCCTAAACATTGATTATCTCAGTACCAACAGTGCAATTATGAATAATGCTGTAGTGCTTGGGAGTACTACGTGTGCAGAGCGTGTCGTTCAGATACGGAACAGCACCATGCTTTTGAGTAACAGAGTAAGATTTCATCCCCCAATAATTTCATAGGTTAGATACTAGAGTAGTTACAGTATGTGGAAGACATAGAGTACTGCTTTTCTTCTTGGAAAGTGTTCTGCAAACACATTTCCTCGGACTTTAATAATGAATTTTTTTAAAATCTTTTAACTGAGTAGTTCATTAAAATTTCCTAACTGATCAGGTCCTTAAGGTGTATCTAAAGTTGTCATTTACAAGGAAGGTGAATCACTTTAAGCTGTAGTTACCTTTCTTTACTACTACTACTCAATAGATATTTAGATTATCTTCCTTATATCTGTTGTATTTCTACAAAGTATTAGGTCGAAAGTAGTGGGTTCTTTCTATTGGAATATAGATCCTCTTGACAGAAGTTCAGCTAAATTACTCAGTTGTAAATTTTACTGTTCTAACATCGATGGATGTTTCATGAATGTTATAAAAGAATACGGTTGCATATATGTAGGGATGGAGGAGCAAAAACGATTACTGAGTATAATGTCTTTCATAATACACTGTGGTACATGTATACTTCTGATTGTATTGCTACATTTACTTAACTCAAAATAATGTGACTAATAAACACTAAGGTCACACACATACTGCAGAAATTGTCTGATAGACCTGTCAAAAGCATTAAACCCTTGAGCGGCTAGAAGCAATGGCATGGAAAGTGAGATAAATTATTAAAAAGTTGTGAAGTACAATATGCAGTAGTAATGCAGAGAAGATACTTGAATTCAGAAATCAAACTGAAGTATAGAACATTAAGCTGAGGGCACTAATACTTATTTCTACTAAGGCTTATATTGTATCGCTTTTCACTATTTTCCTACAGATCTCAAGCATATGTGGACCATATGGATGGATCATACTCACTTTCTGCATTGCCCTATAGTCAGATGTCTGAACTTCTGAACAGAGCCGAGGAGCGAGTGTTGGTCAGACCACATGAACCACCACCGCCACCTCCAATGCATGGAGCAGGAGAAGTGAAACCTGTGCCTCCTTGTGTTAGGTACGAAGTGGTCAAGCCACGTGCAGATTTTTTGGAGAGTTTTAGTTTCCCACCATTCCCCTAATAGTCCATTAGTATTATTTCTATGCAAGCCAGGCAGTACGCACGTCCTAGGGCCTCACTCACCCTGTCATCAAACCATAAATATATATTTCAAATGTAACTCATCCTTACTGCTTGTACTGTTTTGTTTTGTTTTTAAAGTTCTGTGAATCGAAGCGGTTACTCAGCTGCTAGTTCCCTTACTTCAGAAAAATAATTTGGATTTACGTAGGGGTGGGAGGGGAGAATTATACTCATATAGGAAACCTTTGATAAAGATGCAGGTTTGTATAAGAGCATAAACTCAGTTAATAGCTGAATTTGAGCAACGGTCTGTTGGACGACTGATGCTTACTCCATACTGAGAATTAGATTTCTTCATATATGAGGTATGAATGCCTTGAAATCGTTGTAGTACGTAGTGCTCTTTAATGCCCAGCGTTCAATATTCTTAAGTTGCAGAAATGAATCTATTGCTATTTTTTCCACTCTCCAGCTCTAATAACAACTTTGTCCTGTTATTGAATATTTCAGTTCTACGACTGGCTTGGTAGAAAATCGTCCTCAGTCACCAGCAACAGGCAGAACACCAGTGTTTGTGAGCCCCACTCCTCCTCCTCCACCACCACCACCTCTTCCATCTGCTTTGTCAACTTCGTCATTAAGAGCTGCTATGACTTCCACCCCTCCACCCCCAGTCCCTCCGCCCCCACCCCCTCCCACAGCTGCTCTGCAAGCCCCAGCTGTGCCACCTCCACCGGCTCCTCTCCAGATAGCTCCTGGAGTCCTACATCCTGCTCCACCTCCAATTGCTCCTCCCCTAGCACAGCCCTCTCCTCCTGTCACTAGAGCTGCCCAAGTGTGCGAAGCTGTACCCGTTCACCCAGTTCCTCCACAAGCTGAAGTACAGGGACTTCCTCCACCACCCCCACCCCCTCCCTTGCCTCCTCCTGGCATTCGACCCTCCTCTCCTGTCACAGTTGCAGCCCATTCTCACGCTCCTCCTGTTCTGCACCCTCCTCCCACAACCGTTGTCCCTGCACCTCATGCACCCCTAATGCCTCCATCTCCACCATCCCAAGTGATTCCTACTCCTGAACCCAAACGCCATCCTTCAACTCTTCCTGTAATCAGTGATGCTAGAAGCGTTCTGCTGGAAGCAATACGGAAAGGTAATGTTTGGCTATTAAGGGGCAAAAAGAACGGTCTGAGGAACTGGCTAAATACACATTAGCTTTGAGAGATGGAATATTTCACATGTGTAAGAAGTTAGTTCAGAGGAATGCATCTTAAGTCTGTTTCTGCTTTCTATTCTCTACAGTGTATGCATTGCCAAGCAGACAGATTTTTTTCAATTTGTAGTTGTGCTTATCAGATGTTTAGTTTCGATGGCAAAACAGGTTCTCTGTGGAAATTAGATTTTTTTTTTTTTTTTTTTTTTAAAAAGTACATGTGTTCATAGATGATCTGTGGAGATTATCTCTTTGTTTTGTTTACCTGAGAATGTAGCTATTTCTGATAACCCACAGATTGTGTAGAAGGCAAAAACATTGTTTTTCACAGACTGTTAGATGAAAGCAGAACAGATCAATTGTCACTGGTATTTTGACCATATGTATCTGTGTATTACAACAACATATAAATGACATTCAGAAGTCATTGCTTAAGACTTAGAGCTGTGAAGTATCTCATCTGGACAAGTCTCAACTCGGTAGTGGAGCAGTCTTTACGCTGCAAGGTGCCCTGCTGGCAGAGTGCAAGTGAATGGCAGTGTTTGCCTGATGACCTAGCCAGGAGCTGTGCGTACAAGCTGTATCGCTCTGCTCATGTGCCTACAGACAGAAAAATCCCCACTGCACTCTGCGTGCTGCTGTTTGACTGTGTACTATCTTTGAGTAGTATCTTTGAGTAAGCTTTCTCAAATGTTTTGAGTACTACGTTCTTCTGGTTTTTACCTGCACCTGCAATACAGTACAGAATCTGTACGGTACTGTAATACCAGTAGACAGGCTATAAAACTAATTCAAAATATTTTTTAAGCATCTGTACGCACATGAATTTCAAACATCGTTGACTCTAAAGAAGTATCAACAGCAGGAGAGTACAACAGTGGTGCATGAACGCTCGTAGAGAATGTCAGTCAAAAACTTAATAAAGGAGAGCCTGCTGGTATAATTTAGGTGATTCCTGAAAATGTTTTTGACTAAGTCTTGCACAAGAAACAAAGGCTCAAGTTATAACAGTCTAAATTCCACTAAGGACCTGTGCTTGTGTTGCCTGTCAGTTGGCAGCAGAGAGTATTGAGTACAGGATGTAGGTTGTATTTAGAGTGTGTCAGTTTGTGGTCTTGTGAGTATAAAACCACAATATATAATCTCTGTCATGTCTTTTAACTAAGTTACTGAATTTAACTTTCTCGTGCTATCGGTATGTGTAATTTCTCCTCTGTGTTTGATCTTGAAGTAATACTTTATTGCAAAACAGATCATTATGTGATCAAAACTGAGTTACAAGAAAATGCTATCTTGTTAGGATCCTCAAGTAGCTATAACCTTTAATTGAGACCATGAAGAGAGAGTATAAAAATTGTTTGGAAATGCAAATAATAAAATGGCTTAATCGCTTACAGGGGTACTAAAATGAGGGTGTGTTTTTAATGGGAAATCAGAAGTAAGATATAGCAGAAAGACTGATGATGTAGTCTGCCATTGCAATTCTGACATTCCTCTCCTTAAAAACTTGATAAAGAACTTCTATCTGAGGACAGTGTCCTCAGACTTCATTTTTGCTTGCAAAGCATTGTGTAAATCGTGAGCTAACTACTTTGCATAATGATAAAGGAGGAGAGTAACGTGGTTGTGATTTGATGTTCTTTAGGTATTCAGCTACGCAAAGTTGAAGAGCAACGTGAACAAGAAGCTAAGCATGAGCGCATTGAGAATGATGTTGCTACTATACTTTCTCGTCGCATTGCTGTGGAATACAGTGATTCAGAAGATGATTCAGAATTTGATGAAGTGGATTGGTTAGAGTAAAATTATTACATTGCTGTACACTGCAAAATCGAATGCTAATGTCCATTGTGGTGCTTGTTCTTTGAAAATTTGATGGTCATTTCTAGTGTTTTTTGTATTCTTTTCTTTACATGATTAATCCATGTTTTTCTACTTTTCGGTTTACAAAAAGCTCCTAGTGCATCTTTGAAACTAAATGTTTTACAGTGGCTTTTCTTACACATCTTTTTTGAAAGAACATACTTTGTTCCAATAGACCACTAAGTATTAAGCATGGGCAGCTGTTGGTAGAGTAGCAGCTTCAATTTTTTGGCATATCTTAACTGTGCACTTTGTGAATTTTAAGTTAATGAAGGCAACTGAGATTGACATTCCAAGGGCAGCTGTATGTACTAATGAGCCTTATTCCACTTCTGATAGTGTTTTAAAACATTAAACCTAGCTGTCAAGATATCACTGCCTCGATTACATCTGTACTCTGAAAGTACATATAGTTAGCAGCACTCGACACACTGAAAGGAAAATGGATCTTTGGGGGGTTTTATTATTGTTTTATTGTTGTTTTTAAATAATTATGGCCTTATTTGAATGTTTAGAGATTCCCCTTTCCCTTCTTCCCTCCCAGGTACATATTGTGTGGTACTATTTTTGCCTGCATAATAGACGTTTAAATTTTTTTTTTCCTTGTGAAATCTTTTGACTTAAACATGCTGTGTAACTTAAGTAAATGTTAAAATAACAGTTTGCTTTAATAAATGGTTCATTTTAAATGTTCCTGGTTGTTGCTTTTTCATTGGAGCCTGCTTTTCACTGGTACATCTGCGGGATCTCTGGGTTTCAAAGATCTAATCTGTGGTCTACAAAGTTACAATAAATATTCTGCACTTGATCTAAGGACCTATGTTAAACAAGAAAACATGTATCATCAAATGATATCTATATGCATATCTACAACAGAAAGCTGAAATGCTACTGCGATCCATTAGTTTAAAAAAAAAATCAGGAGCTTATGGCTTATATGATTTAGGTTGTTTCCTGCAAAAAACTTTACCGTCAATGTATCTTGAGAGGAGAAAGGGAAGATGCAGCAGTCAAAATCGTGGTTAATGAAAGATGACAAAGAACATGGGTGATACTGCAAAGTCATTTTTTAAGTGCTATCTAGCAGCGTGCTGCATGTTGCATAGTTATAGGGCTTTTGTGTTTCTCTTCTCTGGAATAAATCCTTCAGGTCTGAGCACCGAGTCAAAAGCCTATTGAGAAGGGAAGCGTGAGAGTGCAAGAGCACTCTGACCTTGCGAAATCGTTCCTGGAAGATGGAATTGTATAATAGAGGAAAACAAGTGTTGAAATCTCGGAACGAGATTTCTGAAGGTGGAACATGAAATGTTCTACGGGCTACAGAACAATTTAGAGGCGTGTGGTTATTAACCTACTCTTAGGACTGGGCAAAACTCCAGAGGTGCAGACTGGAGTAGGAATACCGTACATTGTCACAATTTGTGAACCTGCATCTTTATAACTAGGGATGCAGTTCTCTATATGCTGTTCTCTTTAACAGTTGTCTTCACAGTAATGCCGTCTGGTTTATTCTGCCATTTTCAGTTAACTTTTAACACGTGCGTCCTTCTTAATAGCTCCTCATAACATTAAAGAAAAGATGTCAGAAGCACCACTGCATGAATATTTGATTGTGTTTAATCTAGGTGTTTCCCTGCATCTCAGTAATCCTAAACTGCCAAACCTGGCCCAATAAATGAATGTGAGAGATGTCCTTTACGCAGCTGAACAGGACTGATCTCTTCAAGCAGAAGTGCAGCACACACGCCTGCAGGCACCCTTTAAGCAGGGAGATCTTCAAGCAGATCTATGCTTTAGGCAGCGGAAAGAAGAGCTTGTGCCTAAATTCTCTGTGTAGGTAGTTCTGCCATTCACGAAACCACTTTTCAGCTGATGTTTGTACCTGTTCTTTGCTGTAGTCTCTAAATTCCTGATTTTCCTGGTGGATATTCTAGACAGCAGCCCTACATTGTCACTGAAACGGAGCAGCAGCGTGTCTGTGCCCAGGCTGCAACTGTTCAAAGTAGAGCACCGTCACACCCGCCCCATAGGTGCGCTCTGAGTGCATCCAGGCGCTGTGAGCCGGGTATATCCTGCCTAAAGCAAGGAGATGAGTTAGGGAATAAAAAAAGAAAAAGAGAAAAAGGAAAAAAAAAAATGAAAGCCAAAGGGCCTTTACATGACTGCAGCTATCACATATTGGACTTGAAAGTACAAAAAAAAAAAATCCTTATTGACAAATGGTTGTTATTGACCTGCGTCGCTGTCCTGGTGGTTAATAATGTCCCTTCTAAACGGGTACCCGGGGCAGACAAAGCACTCATTTAGTATGACACAGTCACACGAAGTAATGAACCTTGTCTGAGAAAAGTCAAGAGTTAAATTCAGTTAACATTTCAAAGGCAGGGATTCTTGGCCTTCTGCCACCGCTACAGCTTTCTGCCATAGCAACTAGTCTCCAGATAGCAATAGCGTGATTCACTACTAGCGAGAGGTGATTGCTGAATTTGAATATTTGCATTTTATAGATCTACTCCGAGCGATGCCTTTGCCATCTTGGTGATTTGTGTCCCTCTCGCTGTGGTCTCCGACTGCCCTTCTCATTTGGCGGAACGCTGTTCAGAGGGCTGCTGGGCTGTTCGTGTCCGTCGTTAGATGTGTAATAGATTATTGACTGCTTTGTCTTGTAAGGTACTAAATCGGGTCTTCTGTATTGAACTGTTTATAGGTTCTGTTGTTTACTTCTGTACATTTACAGCAACTGGTTAAAATCAAAGACTCAAAGTCTGCTACAGAAATAACTTGTGAGTAATGTTCAATATAAGTGAAGAGAAGCCTTTGTTCAACTTAACGCTTTTCTTGAACTGTAATCTGGGACAGTTAAAAATGATCTACCTCTCCCGCTGCGAAATGGGGAAAAAGGAATAAAATGAAAAGCTCAGAAAGAAGAAACAAAACGTACGTGTGGCAGAACTGGAGCAGAAGACTCGGTGGTGCAAAACTGGTCGCTCAGGGGCTTTATCAAAAGATAAAATAGCAACAGTGACACAGCCATCATGGACAGACCAAAAATAAACAGCTTAATGGAAGAGAACGAGTACTGAAGAAACAAAATGACAGAGAGACATAATTCATGTTCTTTTTTTAGTGTTACATTGTGAACAGCAACCATTAAATACTAGATATCATTAAGGGATTATGTAATCTCCCATTAAATTGGGATTAAACAAGCAGGAGGCATTTTAACACGACGTTTAAAGGAGTGAACTCCTCAGCATTCAGGTGGATGCCGACGTGCCATTGCCTGTCTGATGAAGGCACAGACTAATGCAGAGTCGGCTTCAAAAGGCATCGTGGGACCTGAGTGTCCCACTCAGGTCAGCAACCAGGCACCGACGGTCCCAGTTCTGTTGCGACGGGCATTCTCCACGATGCGGGGACCATCTCAGCTTGGGTGCAGCTGCCACCCCTGGCGCGCATCCCCGCTTGCTTTACCTGGTGGCCGTGAGCCTTCGGACTGCGGCAGGGACGCAGATGGAAGCATGGGCTCTGTGGTGGGCTGCCACATCTTGGTCTCCCCAGCCCATGGACACCCCGGGGAGCTCCAGAGCACGGTGCAGAAACCCCCACCTGGCAGGCAAGCCAGCAGATAACAGCTCTCTGCAGAGTTGGTAGCTCAAAGCAGTATAGGATTATGTCTGCAGTCAGAGCCCCGAAACCCGGCGTTCCCACAAACTAGAGCAGTTCCAAGAGGAGACGCGGAGGCAAAGCCCCGCCAGCGGCCTCTGCAGCCGAGGTCTGCAGCAGTGAAAGGTCTGACAGAAATTCGACTCGAGCTCCATCAAGTGTCTGCTCTGTCTCCTCAGCTGCAGGCGAGAAAGAATTTCACTCATTCTCTTCTGCAGGTGGCAACATTAAACACCAGGAGAGGACTCACAGCCAGAGACCAGGGGCAGCAATAACGGTGTCCCTTTTTGGGGCCACTCATCTGCTTTTTCCCTCTCCTTTCCACTCCTGACTACTTTTCCCACTTGAACAATTGTCAGGGGCAGTAGCCTGCCCGTGGGAGACTTTTCACACACCTTCTGTGGCTGCAGCTGGGACTGACCTCACTGATTCCCAAACTGCTTCTTGAGTACAACACCAGCCCTTGGTAGACATCAGTGCCCCCGTCTGTCCTTTGAGCTGCTTGGGACGGTGCTGCCTCACCAGATCCAACCGCAATGAGCTGGGCTGGGTTTAAGTGCTTAAAAAGCAGGTTCCTGGCAACTCTCTTCGACAGCACGCATCCGGGGAGCGACTTGGCTGTCAGCTCTGAGGCCTTAATGGAGGCCTGGCAGCGCACCACCAGGCAGCGGCGCAGGAGCAGGCAGGGGGTGGGAAACCCGTCCCCATCCCAGCTGCTGCTGGAAGAAGGACACACGGACAAGGCCCCGGGAAATGGGGGCTGGGGGACAGAGCAGACCCTGAGAGGCTGGAGCTGTGCACCCCATCCCGTTCCTTTTGGGGAGACAAACCCCATACTGTGCAGCTTGTGCTTTTTCTTTGATCCTTGCTGTGCTGCCAGCAGATGTGTCCGTCCCCCCCCGACACTGACCCCTTTGCCTTAAGAATGGGTTCTGCCGCCTTTGTCATCGCTTGCGTTCCCCGACTGCCACCAGCCCCTGGCAGCAGCACCAGCAACAGCCTCTCAAGAAAATCGCATCTGTCCTATTCCTTCAAAATTCTTATTTTTAAAATACTTGCAAGCTCTGGGCAGTTGCTCCAGCCGCCTTCCTTTTGGCGGCTGGAAACATCTGAGTGGGGATGGGAGCAGGTATAAAGCCAAACGGGGCTGAATATTCCCTTCCTTTCGTTTCTGTCTCTGATGGTTTGACAGCTTCACCCTCAGACACAGGGTAGCTGATGGCCCCCTACAGACAGGTTGTTTCCATTTTCCACCCCCACCCCCCCACCCATTTTTATGCCTTTGAAGACAGAGTGTTTGTTACTGCGAAACCGGTGACATTTTAAGACAGCTTCATGGCAGTATCGCTCCAAGATAAGCTTCAAAAATTATCTCCCTTCAGTGTGATTTTACCCTGTTTTTTAGCCACTTCCACTCCTCTGCGAGGCGTTTTCCTCACCACAGTTTTAAGACCCCAGAACAGGACTCCTTGGGGCCGCCCCAATCGCTCCTGTGGAGCAAGCACCCACGCTCGGTGCCGTGTTATCACAGCTTGATTTTGCCCATGGCTTCTAGCCAGAAATAACTCCAGCGAACCGCCCGAGCCCAACCTCAGGAGAAAGTGGCGTGCAGCCCGGGTCTTGGCACGTCGCTGGAGCTTCGTCCCTCCGTGCCAAGCAAACAGTGTAGGCTGAATTTCCCCGTACGCATTTCTGGCGACGCCAAAAGCAGTTTGTAAGCATCGCCAGCAGGACACGCGGACAACACAGCCCCGGGGGCAGGGACAGGGGGGCTGTCAAGCAACCCGGGCTGGGGGCTGCCCCCCGGAGAGGGATGTGTCTTATGGGTTTTAAAAAGCACAAAGAAGTTAGCAACGCTCCCAAATGGGACAGGTGTTGCCCACAAGCCAGCATCGTTTGATGGCCAGCGGGATTCCTGGCAGTAATCTGGCGGTGATTAGTTAGAAGAAAACATGAGTATAACCCGTTTGCTTCCATATACTTTATTCTCTGCATGGCCACTGTGCCCCAGCGCCTGCCGGGAGGAATTTTGGTGCTGATGATTCATCTTTGGATGAATCAGAGGTAGAAGGCAGCAACTCAGCCCTTGTCCTGTGCCCCCTCCTGCAGGAAGAGCCCAGGTCTGGGAGAAACTGAATATACCTGGACTTCCCAGGCAACTTTCTGGAGGTGTTCCTGAGGGAGATCTCTACAGTCATATGGAAAAGTTACCACCCTAAATCCCAGGGATTTTCTGGCCATACTTGGATGCCTCTCTGGTTTTTGAAACCTTCCATTGACTTGCCACATCCCTGCATCTCACAAAATCCAGGGGTCTGAGGGTCTCCAGAGGACCCTGCAAGCACAGGGTGGAGCCAGCCCAGCTCCTGTGGCCACGACAAGACTGACTTCATGCTCCCTACAACCAGGAGGCATTTTTGGGAGCATCGGGGCCAAAGCCCTGCCCCAATGGGAACCGTGGTGGCCTCTGCCACGAGGCCCAAACAGGTCCCATGGGGGGCAAACCAAAGGGGCTCATGTGGCTACAGCCGCACGTGGCCATCACCCGTGTTCAGGCTAAACAAAAATCCTGCTGGAGCACCCCATCATCATCCACGTCAAATCCCAGTGTTGGCACCGTCAGCGACACCTATAAGGAGGCGTTTATCAGAAGTCTGCTGGCAAAATAGCCTCCCAACACACATGGGAGCGATTGCTTTCGTGTTTTTTCCCCCAATTTTAATAATCCTTATACTCTACATAAATTTCATTAGCCGGATTTATGTGGTCACTACACTGCTTGATACAGTATTATATTCACAGCAGGAAATTATTTGCCATTCTGGTGAAAATGAGCATTTCCTAGTTTTGTCAGTGCAGAGAATTACATTATCAGGAAAATAATAACCAGCTGAACTGAAGAAGGGTTTGATTCATGGTAATTACTGATTATATGCAGATTACTTTATGGCTTTAATTGTTTGGTCTCACACTGTTTGCTTGCTAAACCTCTAAAAAAGAAAAAAAAAAAAAAAAAGGGAGTGAGCGTATGAGCATCTTGTTTGTAAGGTAAATTACAGAACCTAATTTGTTGATTACATGAAAGGAAGCAGAGCTCTGCACTAACCGGGACGGCAGCGGGAAGGAGCTGGCAGCGAGCCACGCTTGCCTCCATCCCCGGCTGCTGCCACCTCTGTGCTGCTTTTCGGCGCCCAGTTCGCATCCCCACGGCTGCAGCCCTCACCTCCGCTCCTGCCTGCTTTTGCTGGGGCCACAGCAGGGGTTGGCCCCAATAAAACACCCCTGGGCACAAGTCGGGGCACGTGAAGGTGTCTCCTTGCTCCTCCAGCCCACTGCCCGCCTCTCCCCCCTGCCCCCCCCCCCCCCCCCCCCCCCCCCCCCCCCCCCGTCAAAAAATCACAGAATCACAGAATGGTAGGGGTTGGAAGGGACCTCTGGAGATCATCTAGTCCAACCCCCCTGCCAGAGCAGGGTCACCCAGAGCAGGTTACACAGGAACGTGTCCAGGCGGGTTTTGAATGTCTCCAGAGACGGAGACTCCACCACCTCTCTGGGCAGCCTGTTCCAGTGCTCTGCCACCCTCAAAGGAAAAAAGTTCCTTCTCATGTTTAGGTGGAACTTCCTATGTTCAAGTTTGTGCCCATTGCCTCTTGTCCTGTCCGCTGGGCACCACTGAAAAGAGCCTGGCCCTGTCCTCCTGACACCCACCCTTTACATATTTATAAGTGTTGATAAAATCCCCTCTCAGCCATCTTTCCTCCAGACTGAAGAGACCCAAGTCCCTCAGCCTTTCTTCATAAGAGAGGTGTTCCAGTCCCCTAATCATCTTGGTAGCCCTTTGCTGCACCCTTTCCAGCAGTTCCCTGTCCTTCTTGAACCGGGGAGCCCAAGAACTGGACACAGAACTCCAGGTGCTGCCTGTCCTTTCTCTGCTTTCACCCCCATTGGTCAGATGGAGGTGAGTGGATGTATCGATTTGTTTGTGCTCAAAATGCCCCTTAAAACACTTCTTCCAATTAAGTGCAACAAAAAGGTCCTTGCAAACCTCCAGTGTTCGCTAGCACCACGCTTTAAAACCCCAGAAGCTGATTAGCAAACTAGAGGCTGCCTTTGACAGAAAGCTATGCAAAAATAGAGTGGCACGGCACTGCTGTTTCTCAGTCACCCAAGCCTTTCCCAAACAGCTCTTCCCTTATTTCCTACAGCAAACCTTCAGCAGATTCACAATCCCCAGAGATGAAACAGGCCTTTTGATCATATACGTTATTCTTTGCATTACTGGAGCGAAATTGCAGCCCCGGCTATCCCGGTATCGGAGAGGCGGGAGCGGGGCCACTCTCCCGCTGCCCCTGGCTGCCTCCCTGGGGAGCGTGGCCATCCCCCTTGTGCCTGGGCAACTTATTTTTAAAATACATATCTACACCCTCTCAAGTGAAAAGCGTATTGCTGGGGTTTGCATCCAAAGCCATCGTCCCCTGTGGGAGGAGGCTCGTAAGTGCGGCCGGGTGCTCCGCAGGGCTCCGTGCACCCATCTTCAGCCTCTCCTGCCTGTGCCGGCTGGGATCTTCCAGCTGCGAGGGCTTTATCTAACAGACGAAAGGGAGAGAGAGAGGAAAGCGCTGTAATTACCTCCACAAACGACAGCCCACTGCGCCAGCCCTGCCTGCCCCCGGGAAGGCAGCACAGAGGAACTGGGGGAGCAGCACCCACCGAAACCATCAAGGATGGTCCAGAGCAGCACTCGCAGCCCATGTGAGCACTGGCACCATCATGGCATAGCGCAGGGCTGGATCCAGGCTCTGGGATGGAGGGTTGGCACCATTAGCACACATATGGGAGCCTCTGGAAAAGCACCCTATTCCCTTGGTTGGTACCAGCCATGATGGCTCCCCGAGCTGGACCATGGGGCAATGCTGTCTCTTCAGTCCACTCACTAGTAGAGATCCCCCTCCTGGATGAAAAATTGGATCCTCGGCTGTTCCCGAGTGCTCCAGCAGATGAAACGCCCTGAATCTGTGCCCCACTGGCTGCAACAAGCAGCCCCGCTCGTGGGATGGCTTCTTCAGAAGTGGTCCCCAATCCTGCCATGATGCCACTGGAGATGTTTTGGCCTTTCTGTTTCACACAGGGAGAGCTGAAGGTGGCCAGGCGGCCCCACCAGCAGACTTCTATCTACCTGTGCAGGATGGCCACCCTTCGGATTTCTGAACTTTTCCTTCTCCCTTTGCAGGACATAAGCCTTTAGAAGAATGATAGACGCTGCTTTGTGCTGATCAGTAGGAACTATTCATCCTCATGTTTACCACATTATTTCTCTGCCTTCCTTCAGTGCAAGAATAATATTTAAAATGTAATCATAATGAAATAAATATAAACAAAAGAGAGCTGCTTTCCTTTTGGCTGTTTGCTATGGAAAGGCCCCTTCCTCCCTGTCGTTTCACTCACCTCCACCATCAGACAGCATTTGATCAAGCAGCGCGAATTAGCAGAATGCAGATTATGTGTAATTTCTGTGCTGTTGGTGCCTGGAGGCGGCGTGCGCGGTTCTGCTCTGTCTCTGAGCTGGCGGCCCCCGGGGCTGACCACAAACCACTTCAGGCCCTGCTGAAAACCATTTGGGTGATGGCGTTTCACAACGCACCGAACAAACCCCAAAGCCTCAAGCATCCCCCCTAAACCCTTGCCCGGAGGCGGCCGCCGCCGCCGATCTGGAGGAGGCGCACCGGGAGGTGGCAGCATCTCCCCGCCGTGCGGAGCCCGGCACCGGGCGGCGACAGGGACAGTCCGGGCACAGCCCCTCCCCAAATGCTCTTTTCAAGAGAAAAGCAGCAATTTTTATTACTTTTGCTTTCAAGGCCCACGTTTGGCATCTCATACTTTCCATTTACCACTTATTCCTACTTTTAGCTTTTTCCTTTCCTTTCCTTTCCTTTCCTTTCCTTTCCTTTCCTTTCCTTTCCTTTCCTTTCCTTTCCTTTCCTTTCCTTTCCTTTCCTTTCCTTTCCTTTCCTTTCCTTTCCTTTCCTTCCTTCCTTTCCTTCCTTTCCTTCCCTTCCCTTCCCTTCCCTTCCCTTCCCTTCCCTTCCCTTCCCTTCCCTTCCCTTCCCTTCCCTTCCCTTCCCTTCCCTTCCCTTCCCTTCCCCTTTCCCTTCCCCTTCCCTTCCCTTCCCTTCCCTTCCCTTCCCTTCCCTTCCCTTCCCTTCCCTTCCCTTCCCTTCCCTTCCCTTCCCTTCCCTTCCCTTCCCTTCCCTTCCCTTCCCTTCCTTCCCTTCCCTTCCCTTCCCTTCCCTTCCTTCCCTTCCCCTTCCCTTCCCTTCCCTTCCCTTCCCTTCCCTTCCCTTCCCTTCCCTTCCCTTCCCTTCCCTTCCCTTCCCTTTCCCTTCCCCTTCCCTTCCCCTTCCCCTTCCCCTTCCCTTCCCTTCCCTTCCCTTCCCTTCCCTTCCCTTCCCTTCCCTTCCCTTCCCTTCCCTTCCCTTCCCTTCCCTTCCCTTCCCCTTCCCCTTCCCCTTCCCCTTCCCCTTCCCTTCCCTTCCCTTCCCTTCCCTTCCCTTCCCTTCCCTTCCCCTTCCCCTTCCCCTTCCCCTTCCCCTTTCCCTTTCCCTTTCCCTTTCCCTTTCCCTTTTCCATGGGAAGGAGTTAAAAGAGGTAGCAAAAAGGCAGCAAACTGCCTGCAGCAACCAGAGCAGCATCCCGAGGGTCTCACCCGAGCTGTGCTGGTCACCCCAGTCCCCAGCGAGGTCAGGCATTGAAGGAGACAGTCTCCCAGGGCATGTCAGTCACCCATGGGATACTCACTGCAGGACCTGCTCGAGGGAATGGAGGCTGGATGCCCCCAGCGTTGGGCTGTGATGGGGATCCCCCCAGCCTCCTGCTTGCCCAGGGATGGGGGGGACAAACCCTGCAGGAATCCTGCGAGAGCCCCCAGAGAAGGTGAGAAATCCCTCTCCTCTGGTTGTTTGGGAAAAAGGAGGCAGCGCTGCTACTGCTCTGTGAGCATCTCTGTGCCATGGGTGACATGAAGCCCACGGGATCCCCGAGAAGGGACCCGCAGGGGGCTCAGCACAGCAGCCAGACCCGCATCCACCCCTCTGTGCCCCGGGCTTGCTGCCACGCAGGTGTCACATCCACACCATCCCAGTCTCCTTCAACTATTGGGAATGCTAGAAACCACAGGAAAAGCAGTGAGACTATTAATTGAGGCCAGTTCCTGTAGCAAAAGCTCTGCAACACCTTCCCTTTACAGGAGGCAGGAATCTGGCGCAGGAGTGATGCCCATCCGCTCCTCCCTGATGCAGAGCTACTGCTCCTCCGGGGGGGTTTAATCAATCAGCCCACGTGTCCTGTCAGCTGCAGAAAATGCTCCTAAATCCCAAAGTGTTTCCTTGCCCTTGGTGTGGCAGCTTCAGCCTCCTGCAGACCACACATCAGTTCAGATCCAAGGCAGTTTGAGATGACTTTGGAAAGCCTAAGATCTCTTTTGCAAAAGGAGCAACAGTGTTTTGGAGCCCAAGAGGTCATTCCGAAATGCCTGTGCCATTTCTGCAAATATTCCCCCTTGGTTGCAGAAAGCTCCTGAGTGGGAAAACACCTGGCTCTGCCATGGGAATGGGTACCAGCAGCCATGCTGCTCACCCACAGCTGAAGTCTGGCTTTAGTGGGTACTGGCTGAAGATGTTCTCCTCAAGCAACACCGAAAAAAACCAGAAAATAGCCTCATCTCTTATTTCCAGAATCTCCTGGGACATTTCTAGAGGTCTTTCTGAAAAACTGCTACTGGGGCCCTTTTTGTAGACATGGCCTGTCACCGTTGATCTTTAGGATTCAGGTGTAGGTAGGCAGGTGGGACAGTGCAGGCATTTAAATGCAGAGGAACAGTGGAACCAGAGGCCATACCTTGACGTAAACTGGTCGTAAACTGGTGGGAGGGATGCTGGTCCCACCGGAGCAGCTGCGCAGGAAAAGGCACTGGCGATTTGCAGAAGCGTTAGTCACTAAGTAAACCAGGCTGGCCAGAAATGGCGAAAGGCACGTGCTGCAGGATAAGTGAGCTATTCCCTAAGGATGAGCAGACCCCGCTCACACCTGGCCATTCCTCTGCACTGAGATGGTGTTTCTGCCGGGGCTCTTACCTGCGGGAAAGCTGTGATCTTCACGGCGTGGATGAGGAAACACAGAGCCGTTAAGGAAGGTTTAAATCCTAATAGGCTGGTATCGTCTTTTATAAATACTTAAAGACGAGGCTTCTGTCTCATTAAGTTTCACTCATACCTGACAAGTAACATAATTGCCAGGCAGGCGGTTGTGAATTCGTTATGTCGTGGCGCTGCTGTGCGGGGCTTCACTTGAGAATCCTCAGCATGGCCTCAGGTTTGTGGGGGTCCCTGGGGGACCTGCCGCTGCAGGGACATGTTTGTGGGGTGCCAGGACCCGCTGCTGGGGTGCTCTCTGCCTCTGCACCCCTCCTGGACCAACGACATCCTTCCAAACCCAACCCTGACCTGGGAGAAGGGGCTGAGGGGAAACGTCTGTACTCCCTTCCCCTTTTCTGCTTACTTTTGCAGCATTATTTTTAGTGGTGGGCTGGTGGCACAGGCCCAGCTGGTACTGAGGCTCCCTGAGCAGCCTCCCTGGCACAGCTCTGGCAGCCAGCACCGCTGCTCGGAGCATCGCTGGATGGATTCACCCTCAAGCAAAAGCACCCAGGGCTGCTCCTCCTGCTTGAAGCGCCATGCCTCAAGCCCAGAAGCCTGGTTGTAAGTCCCTGGTGACTCCATGCATGCCACCAGCACGGCTAAACAACTCCCTGAAGTGGGACCAAATACCCCAATGGAACAAGTGCTCTAACACCAGCATCCGCACAGGCTTGGTGGTGTCCCGCATCCAAACCCCACATGCGTTTGCTGCAATGACACTAACTGTTAGGCAGCGCCAAGGCAAGCTGAACCCTTCCAGCTCTCAGGCACTACATGGCAGTACTGGTCCCGGGGCTCTGAAAAGTCGATTTTTTCCCAAACAGTTTCCCCGAGCATGAACCTCAGGTGCGGTCTGGGCTTGTACTGCTGATGCCACCACCACAGGCCATGGCCACTGCACTGAAATGCTGTGGTCCCGGTGACAGAGGCCTTAATATCGGCCTCTTCATTTGCACGAAGGCAGCAGAGCGGCTCATACCCTCCTGCGCTTACCCTCCTGGAGATAAGAGCTGGCGGGGGCTGCCCATGGGTTTCAGTCTCCGTACGCACAAAGGAAATAAAGCTGGTGCTTGGTGCGGTGACTCCGTGCCCTGGCTCCCCTCAGGGGACGGGGTGACTGAGCCCACCCAGAGAAGGCAGGTGGCTGTGCTGGGGGGCTCTGGGGAGCTCCTCCTCACCACTGCTAGCACTTGTGGGCACCAGCGCTGGGCTCAGCCGTCTCACCCCCTGTGGCAGTCTGTCTGCTCCTGGCAATTTGTCAGGTCAGGCAGCACGAGCAATCCCACAGCAAGGTCCCTGGAGCTGCCTCCTGGGATGGACCCCTGCCCCGGGGCAGAGCCAGCCCTCTCCCCAGGGTGACTGGTGGCTGTCAGAGCTCACCTTCCAGTGTGCATCTTTACTAGGTATGGGCTATTATGCATAACATATGTGCACTGTGCACATATGCTCCTGCCATCACACAAATTATTTTAAGGTGTGCTGGACCGTTACCGTCAGGTAAATGTTTGTATTGGGAGGGGAAACTGGATCCTGGTCCCCGCTGCATGAGGCACAACACAGCCATGGGAAAAGAATAGTCCTGCCTGGAGCTGGCCAAAGCTGAGCTCCCAGGTCCTGGTTTCAGCATATAAATAGAGGAGCTGATGATGTGACAAGCGAAACGATGGCATCTCCCAGAAATTTCAGAGGAGCTGTCTGGGAAATGGCTTTCACTGTTCTGTGAAAATGCTGGAAAGCAGAAAAGCACAGTTTAGCTGAAAACATTTACAGTACTCAAGAAAAACCAAAATCTACTACTGAATATTTGAATATTGGTTTCATCTGTAGGCATGAGACATTGCAAGAAAGGCTATCTTTTTAATCAGGTCTTTGAGGACAGGTGGGCTGCCACAGGGGCATTTCCCGAGAGCATCGCTCGGGCAAGCACACCAAGAAATCCCTGGGCTTTTCCCTGTTGCTGCTGTACCCATCTCCCAAGGTGTGCCCGGAGCTGGGGAGGAGCACCCTGCCCAGAGTGGCTCTTTCCACCCCTGGGAAGGAGAAGGGGAATGGCAGGGATGCCGCCGAGACCCCTCTGTGTCTCAGGCTCACAGGACAAGCCCCGACCTCCGTCCAGGCAAAGTTGCTGGTCCGTGGTGGCCGTCTCACAGAGGCGCTTCTCCGTGCAGAGCTGGGGAAAGGATATTTCATACGAAGAAACCAGTGAGTATGTATAAATTCAGAGCCTGCTGCCTCACAAGGCTGCCCGCATGTGCGTGGGGTGGTGTTACTGCCCGATTTGTGCCCATCCTGCCCTTTCCCGTGAACCTGGGCGAGCGGCAGCAGGGTCGGGCTGTGGCGCCAGGCAGTGTGGCTTCAGCCCAGAGACCAGGCTCCTCAGAAATAAAGACGGCTGGCAAGGCAAACAGCCCCCCTGAGTCCCTTTAAATGAAATAACTGGTCCCTCTCTCGTAAACGTTTGCACGCAAACAGCGGCGGTCTTACCTTTATCAGCAACCGGATATTGAAGTATTGGTACCTGTGATTTCAGCAGCTTGTTTAAGTGCAGATTTTCCTTTTACGGGCTGCAATAAATCAGGCCGATTATGTTGGCTAAATTATTAGTTTTCTTTTGGCTAGTTGTCTGCAGACTAGGCTTTTACTGTCGCTGATAGCTGCGCATATTCCTGTGTCACGTATCTTTTTAACATAAACTTAGTGCGGAAAGAATATGTGGCAAGTATCTCCCCTCCCCTTCTCCTCAAGGCAAAGCCATCACAAAGAGCCAGACGTAAAGCAATACGAACTCTTCTTGCAATCACGTGGTTGTGCTAAACATCTCTATTAACCTGGTGTTCATGGAAAAGTAAACGCTCTGGGAAAATACCAACAAGGGTACTGTATTTTATTTGGCAGTTGATCACATATGACTGCTACGTGCTATGACCATTTTAAATTTGGTTACCAGTAGCACTGGGTATTCCCAGCGGAGGTAGTACAGAGAGAGTGCGTTACAGATGTGTGCTGCCAAAAATGAAAGACCAACAAGACCAAGGCCATAACCCAAATCCTGGCCATGGAGCAGGACTGTGTATGAGGGACTTGGCCAATCTACTCTTTGCTGAGGACACAACACTTGGAGCCCTGCGGCAAACCCGCTGCTGTGAATCTTGTACCCCACCGCACCCACAGCAGAAAGGTCCTTTTTGGGTAACAGCCAGCTCTGAGCAGGCACTTGCTGCCCCACGCTGCCCTGCCTGCCCCAGGAACAAGTGTCCCCGTGACCCCTCTCACACCGCTTCCCCTGCCCAAGTAGCCTTCTGCCTTTTCCTCCTTCATTCAGTTCCTGCATCTCTTTGCACAGTGTGCCCATGGGATGGTCCTGGGGCTCACGTCTCCTTGGAAAGGCGTACCCAAGTGACAGTGACAGCGGTCACAGTGAAATTGCTCTGGAACACGGGCCTTCTAAAGCCATATGAAGGCTTTCACTAAACGATTACTCAGGGCGGTGAGCGAGTAGGGTTTCTGAGGGGGTGATCAGTGCACGGCGCAGATCTGTGGGTGTTGGACAATATCTGGCCCCTGATACTTACTCAAAATGCATCCTGTCAGCATCCTTCAGAGCCTTCAGAAAACTGATTTCTTGCCTTTTTTTTAACTAACAAAGTTGGACCAATCCAAACTCAGTAGCATGAGCATCTGAACAGATTGCATCCCCCCAGGTTTTCTACAAGGTTCTTTGTCAAAAGTTACTATAATTTAGATAAATGTCTGCTGTCATCACCAAGCCTATAGCTTTGACAAAGGCAGCTATTGATTTTGTCTGATGTGATCTATCCCATATGAACACATGCAGCTTCTCACTCATCAGCTTGTTATCTGCTACAATATTACGTATCGATTCCCTTATTTGCTTTATATTTACCAGCTGCAGAAGTTGTCTGACTTGCTTGGCAATCTGGGGGGGACCAACCTTCCTGAAGACTCTTTGCTTTACTCGGGTTTTCTCACAGCAAAGCTTGGCCAAAGTTTGTCAGGGGGATGGCATTGTTTTCTGCAGGTTTCCATAGGTTCCCTGAATGGCCTGCGCAGAAGGAGAAGCAGGTGATCCCTTAAGATCCTTCCCACCCTGACCTTTCTGTCAAAGCCATAAGGACTGTCCTCTGAGACACTGACTTGTGCATCTACGCGTGCGCACACCTACCGTAATTCTGCTGCGAGACACCATAACATTACATTACAACTACCATTAATTAAAATGAATGGTTGTGTCCTAATGACATGGACTAGAATTTAACCCCGTTCATTCATCCACACCGTTATGATTTCATTTGCAGTCTCTACAGCGCTATGCCAGTTGCTACAAAGCACGTACAACGGACCTGAGCATCTCAAGGAGATTTTATTCCACCCCCTGCTATTTTTGGTCGCACCAGCCCCTGCTCGCTGGGGGCCCTTCACTCTGCCTGGCGAGCGGTCACTCACCCGTATCGATGGGAAGGGCTCAGCTCAGCAGCGATGAACCGGGGCTGGCAGTCTGGTGTTAAGAGCTCACCGTGATTCAATAACCGTTCCCTCCCATCCGTTGTAGTTAACCTGGAATAAAGAACATCTCCACGGAAATCACTTTACTTGGGACATTTTTTTCCTGGGCTGCTATTCGTTTGTCACCAGTTCCCAAAGCCAGCTTTAGCTAAAGAGGAAAGATGGTCCACTCCATCCTCTTTTTGCACGGCGGCTCAAAGAAAAAGAGAGCACTTCAGTTTGTACCTGCAGGTAGAGCTGTCCTCAGGTGACTTCGGTCATTTCTCTATAACAACTTGGAGGTCAGCTGGGTGTAATCGTTATAGGAAATGTACCAAAGCACCTCCTACCGTGAGGGATGATTTGTAGCACTCCCTCTTAACAACAGGCTTGCACGCAAGGAAGTCCAACAAAGGAAAACTTGATTTAAAAAGATGTGTATGCATGCACGCACACACGCAAACTCAGAGTTCAATGCTTGATTAAGAAGATGCTGACACTCTGTAGGAAACACTTTGTGGGAAAAACCTGCCGTATTTATTCATAAACAATTCTGCTCGTACAGGCTCCATTCTAGTGTCTAGACACTGTGTGAATTGGGAGGAGAATTGCTGGCCCTGGGAGGCCAGCAATACACAACAAAGTAACCACAAAGTCTGACCTAAATAGAAGGTGGACAACTGTTGCATCTGAATACCTGCTACTTAAGTATCTGCAAACGGAAAATTAAAGAAGTGTATGAGCCTATACCAGCGATACAGAGAAATTGCTGTGGAAGAGACTTCGCGAGTTTATTCAACCTGTCACTCTGTCTGGAGACAGACTTGCTCTCCCGCTGTCCTTCCCAGTGGATGTTTGTGACTTGCCGTGGGAGGTTTCCCATGTTGGAGGTCCCCACAACCTCCCTACTCAGATTATTCCAGTGGTCCTTTATTTCTGGCAATGGATAGTTTTCTGGTGTCAAGACGGACTCTTTCTTGCTGTAATTTAAGCCTGTCATTTCTTGTTCTACAATCAATGGATGTGGGACGAACAGGATTTCCTTCCAGTTTTGCAGCAGCTTTCACATACTGGAGGAGCTCCTCTGAGCCTTCACAAACAGTGAGGTGATGCTGTCGACCAAGCTCAGCTCATGATATTCCTCCATGGGTTTGCTACATGGCTGGTCGCTCCCCATCCTGGATTTGCACCATTGATTTTCCTGCTGAGTTGCTGTGCTTGCCCCTAATAGACTATCTCTCTTTTTTTTTCCTCAGACTCTCTTTCAGACTTGCTAAGATTGTGTTGAACAACAAGTTGGTCCTCCGGGGTAGCTGCAGCCCCCTCAGCTGCCTGACAGCTGCACACAGAGTAAGTATTGTCCCTGCTCCATCACCCAAGTCATTTATGAAATAATTGATTCACACTTTGGCTGAGACAGACACCTGTGAAATGTGACTCAGTGCATCCTCCTGCTCGGGCAGCACACCCCCAGTGACTGATCCCACAGGGGGTTTTGCAGAGAAATTTTGCCCAAACTAAGTTCTTCTCCCTTGCTTGCTCTCAATGCTCCTGAGAGGTTGCACAGAAGAATTAGGATTTATGTCAGGCTTTCTTCTTCCACTGTAGTTATGAAGAACACTTGCATAAAGCAGTTGTCATATTTGTAGAAAGAAAAAGAAATGAAATCAACTCAGCAATGGGAGAAGAGACACAAACAAGCAATAAAAAGGTCTCAGGCTCTGCAGATCCACTGTTCACGCTGCCTACATCATCTCCAAGGGCTCTATGTGCAGACCTTAACAATTAAAACCAGAAGAAGAGTAATATAAAGCATAAAGGTTTCCACTGTATCTCTCTACAAAGGAAAATTTTCAGAAGTTAGAAACAACCATTATTGGGTCACCGCATAGAGGAGCTTGCGGAAAGATGGACAACGTCTACCTGATGGATGAAGTATGCAATTACCTCTTGAGAAATGCAGCTTGATGGGAAACTGCGCCAAGCAATCATTCTTCTCTCTCCTTTGCTTGGGGTGAAGTGGGGGGACGGAGCCGGTTAACCACAGCACAGCAAGCACATCACAGCCAATCGATAGCCCAAAGTGCTGGAACAGCCGAGAAGTTGTTGCTATGGATTTATATAGGGTTATACATTTTAAAGGTAGGTCACCAGAGAATAATCTTAAGAAGCAGGAACAGCAACTTCTCTTCTATGTGGAAGCAAAGAGAGGTGATACCAGGACAGGCAAAGTTGTAAACGTCGTATTAAGGCATTTGGGAATGGAGTGAAGGCAAGATGATGTAAAAGCTGGCTTAGGTTGTTTAAAAGATATTTTTATTGCCTGCGGGTGATACATTGAAGGACATAAATGTGGATTTCTCAGTCTGAGTTTCTGATTAAGAAAGCCAGCAAATTACAGGCCACAACTGGAGCCTCTCTGAGAGGCAGCAAGACGGAGTGATCCATCCTCTGCCCCTGCTGCCTGCCCCTGCCTGCACCGCTGCTCCGTGGGGAGGAAGGTCCCCGAGCAGCACACCACCACCACCACCTGCCCCAGGCTGGGGACTCGTGTGACCCGAGTGGCAGATACAAGGCATCCACCTTCCCGAGGGAGCTGTGGAAAGGCTTGTGGCAGAGCTGGCTGCCGCAGCTGTCCTGAGCTGGGTTGTCCTGCCCCATTTGCCCCCTCCCCTCTGCCTCCTGCCTGGAGCCGCGTAGACAGGCTTTCATGTCTGTATTAAAAGGGATCCGCCAGCGGAAATACTGCCATGGGAGGAGAGCATTTACCTCCCGCAAAGGGTCTGACTGACCTTTCTGATACATGCAAAAGCAGCTTGTGGTGTGTGTTTAGACCAACCTGAATGCGCCTGCCTGCTGGCTGTGCTCTGTACATGGAACTCCACCACTACACCCACGCTAATCTGTCTGCTCCTACCCTGGCACCTGGAAAAAATTATCCACAGGGCATTGTGCTGCCTATCACACCCCAGAGGCAGGTCTTGAAGATGTCCTTCAGGTAGCCCAACAGCATGGTGTGCCCTTTAGGATTATCCTGGGCACAAATCAGCACATAAAGGTGAGGCAGGCTAAGCCTTCAGTGCTTGCTCTGAAGACCTTAGGGCTGTTACATGCGAAATATCACTCCTGTTGTGTCTATTCACCTCTGGTGGTAGGTGACTTTCAAGAGACAGAGAATAAACTCCAACATCAGCTTACAGATCCTTCTGAGGAGCACTAAGAGACACAGAAAGGTGCAGATCTGATAGAGCCACGCATTTTTGTTTGCATCTTCACCAGACTGGCCCACAGATCCCTCCCAGTTGTGGTTTTCCCAGGTGTAGCAAGAGCAGAAGTGGCACAGAAGTGCTAGGGGAAGCAGTCCCCTTGGAGGTGACATCCACCCGACTCCTCACACAAGAAACCACTCCAAGAGAAGTGGTAACGCTGTGTCAAAAGAGAGGGAAATAGAGATGCATTTGAGGAAAGACAGTTCATGCCAAGAGCAGGAAACCCAACATTTTCACAGCACCTTCAGGGAAGAGAGAAGGAAAGGCAACCTCTGGGGCAGAAATGAAGGCAAATAGGGGTGTCAGGGTAAGAACTGAGAGAAATAGGAACCACAGACACATATGGATGTCCCCAAAGTGGAAGCAGAAGACATACATCCTATCTGGGCTTTCTAGACAAACACCTTGTTCCAGGAGCAAAATGACTTTTATGATGTTCTTTGATAGCTCCTACGCAAGTTTCACTGCTACCTCATTTTCTCATATCACCATTTTCTGCCCTGCAGAAGAGGAGGATAACAAAGCACAGGCTTTTGTGTAGGTATCCAGCTCTCACCTGTTACCACATAGGGATGCTCCACAGAGTGGGCTAAAACACTTTCCGTGTCTTGATCTGCCCAGTGATTTGCTGCACTCATGAGACGCACCCACAGCACCGACACACTCCTCAGTTTCTGGCAGGGGTAAGATGGGGAGGGGGTGCTGAGGGGCTCGTGCCCTGCGCAGCACTGCCTGAGGCACCAGAGGATCGCTGGAAACACAGCCACGTAGCTCGGCAGGCAAACGGGATAAGCAGCTGCTTGGGCAGAAAACTAGTTCTGCTGCCTGCATGATAGAGAAGCTGGACTGACATCACCAAGTCAAGTATCAGCCAGATTCGGTGCGTTTCTACCTGCTCAGATAAAATAACAAGTGCTTATTTCAGACCAAGCATGGCTGGACGGAAGAGTATTATTAAGAAGCTTTTATAGATCTGACCAATACTACGGACAACCCACAGTCAGGCAAAAGGTCCCAGTTTTAATGATGATGAAGGCAGAGTCAGAGCCTTCCCCAACTTCTAAAAGATATCTTATGAAAGAAGATAATCGGAGATGCTCTGGTTGGCACAGTAAGTACTACGTGCTCCTAAAGCAGCGGTGGGTTTCAGCAGGCGAGCCAGCACCAGCATATTTACCTAAATAGGGCTGGGAGAGTGGTAGTGCTTCAAAGAGTCTTTATATCCCCCAAACGCACCTCCCGCGGAACTGATGCCATCTGACAGCACAGCACCTACAACAAAGTACGCTAATCTCTCCAATTTCATTGCAAATGAAGCTAATGCAATTAGCCGTTCCCATTCGCAAATAGGCGGTATCTGATTACTCTTAGGGCTCGCTATTCCAGCATTACAAGGCTTTGTACAATGGATTGCTCTGCAAATACCTGTCTCCCAAATGATGGTCTTTGAGTGCCATGGAGCAGCTCAGATCTGTGGGAGAAGGGACTCCATCTTCAGCCACGTCAAGTTGAGAAGCTGCTCAAAGTCTTGGGTTTATGCTTAGTGCATAGATCACACTTCATCCCCAAACCCTCCCTGCAAAACGCTTTCTGATGTGTTTATTTTTGACAGCATAATTCAATCAACTTTGTTATTTTCTTTGAATGATTTATAGAACAGCAAATGTACAGAAAGGTGCAGCCCTTTTAACTTATTTGTCTCCCAATTTTCTTATTTGCCACCGCACAACTACATATAAAACAGGATACACCACTGTTTGGGAAAAGTCATACATGCTTTAGGAAAATCTAACTTCCTACTGATTACGAAAAATTAGCACAGTATCAAAAGTCAGAAACTGATCTTGGAAAGGAGCAAGGATATTTAATGATGCATCTTATTTCTGACAGAAGAAACTTATTTTGACAGCACCTTAGTATTACCGAGATGCATGTCTCTCTATAAAAAGCAGCAACAACTAGAAGTGACATGTTATATCTGCCTGCAGGTATACAATCGCATTATCTCACCGTGATGCAAAGGATAACGTGTCACTGAAAGTGATGACTCAAAAACTTCCATCGTTCCAAATGTGTCCTAGATCTAATTACATTTTATAGGAGACTCAATCTTTATTCAAACAATCTACATCTTGGAGAATGTTTCCAGAGCCTCTCATTCTGCCTTGGTTTTAAATGTAATTATTAATCTGCATGCCATCATCCCGGCAGTGAGAAAATGAGTACTGATCCATGCAAAATAAGCATTAGCTCAAGACACAAGGTTCAAGTTATTTTTTAAAATCTTGTTCCAAACCTCCCATGAAAAATCTCATTCTTTCAATTGAGCAACAAACTGAAGCAACCACACAACAAGGAGGCCACTTGGAGAAACTCCTTCCTAGGAGAAACAGCTTTGTTTAAAACCAGACAGGAGCTAGACAGTGAGAAGCAGAAAAAAAAGCATGAAAATATTCCCCAGGCTCAGAATGTCTTTCCTTCCCCCAGAGCCGATTCACCTCCTCCTGACCCTATCCAGCCCCTGTGCCTGTAGCATCGGAGCCATCCAGTCCCTGCCATCCCGACACCATTGGACCAAAACACCCTGTGCTAGAGAAACAAGTGTTTCCCACAGTGCTGATAAAACTCCATTGCATAAAAAAAAAATCCTCTCTGCCAATATCGTGGGCTCAGTCCCTTTCTCTGCTGGAGGGAATTTAAGCCTGTGGAAACATTGGCCGGTGGTGATTGATTTGGTCCTTGCAGGTCCAGTCAGCAAGCAAGATTGCCCCCTTTCGGAATAGGGGCGCTTAAATCCTTTTCCTAATTCTGATCCTAAGCATCTAACTCTCACTTTCAAGTGCTGACACATCTTTAAAAATCTGCCATCGTACAGATTTACATGCTAACCAAGGAAAATGAGGAAGCCTCTTCCCTTTCTGAGTAAAGCTGGAGAGGTAGGTAAGCTCAGAAGCAGGAGCTCAATTCACACAGTATTGTTTCTTTTTCTTGATTACAGACCTGTAATTCCTATTTACATAGTTATAAAGAAATGCACGTGTAAAGAGATACAGCTCGACTCAGAAAAATGTTCTTTTAACAGTTATTTTAGATTTGCTGTTTCCACTCGTCACCTCCTGTAATACCTGCGGGCACCAGCAATGGGTAAAAACTGGGAACCAAAGTGCAGTCAAACGCTGGCAGATATTTTCCCAGGTATTTTCCTCATCAGCCAGGTTCTGACGCCGTGCTCAGCTGTGAACGAGACTGAGAGCAACCTTGCATCGTCTCACACTGCCCTAAGGAAATAGCACCTCCAGGAGATGCTCCAGTAACCAAAGACCCATAGCAAGGCACAGCTTGCTGGATACGTGGAGGCACGAACCAGAGCTCATGTCAGGTAACACAGTGGTGCAGCAGTCCATCGCTGTGGGTGACATAAAACACATGGAAAGACAAGGAAAAACCAACGAACATGAATAGGACATAGCGAAGGCATTGAGGACACCTCTTGGTTTGTGTACTCTTGGGACGTGATAATTTTTGTTTCTTTATTTTAATGGGTTTGCTCTTTTTCATGCATTTGATGCACCATGATTGGATGCTTAATGTTCCTGCCCTGGACCCAAATAAGTGTTATAGAAACACAGGCTCCTTTGTCTGAAAACAAAGGAAAATGTCGGTTCTTTAAGAAAAACAGTAAGGACTAACCAAGACTGGCTGTGCTCAGGTGCAAGGGCTGATGGTGGGTGCAGTGCCCAGCTCCTGCTCTGGTCCTGCCTGGGTGGAGAAGAAGCCCGTGCCATAGGGAGAGCTGCTGGGAAGCCCTCTGCTTGCACAGGGAAGGTGCAAAGATGCTCTGCCCACACACCTTGTGTCAGGGGTGCAGGGGACAGCAGGGGGTAGAAGAGGTATGTTGTCTTGTAGGTGATTGCCAAGTCTGGGCTTGCAGCTAGAAGCTTAATTGTGCTCAAAGGCGGGGTGAAAGGTGGATCTTGACTATGTTTTATTCCTCCACAAGGCTGTGCAGCAGTAGGTTGGGCAGTTCAAGTGATCTGCCTGTACTTACAATTGTCCACTTGAGGGGTCTGGAATTGATGATAACTCAAATGATGCTGCAACGAAGAAATGGTTTTGGTCTCTTTTTTTCACGTGTAGCACCAACCCGTTGCTGGAAGGGCACACCGCATTTAGCTGATGTATGCCAGGTACCTGTTTCTATGTTGTGCGTGACAACTTGAACCACTGTGCTCTTCACCTAACACAGATATTAGTACGTCCACCTTTTAGAATCACAGAATCATAGAATCGCCTGGGTTGGAAGGGACCTTTCAGGTCATCGAGTCCAACCATCAACCTAACTCTGACAAAAACCATCACTAAGCCATATCTCTAAGCACCACGTCTACCTGTCTTCTAAATACCTCCAGAGATGGTGCCTCAACCACTTCCCTGGGCAGCCTGTTCCAATGCTTAATAACCCTTTCAGTGTAAAAATTTTTCCTAATATTCAATCTAAACCTCCCCTGGTGCAACTTGAGGCCGTTTCCTCTTGTTCTATCGCCTGTTCCTTGGGAAAAGAGACGGACCCCCACCTCTCTACACCCTCCTTTCAGGTAGTTGTAGAGAGCGATAAGGTCTCCCCTCAGCCTCCTTTCCTCCAGGCTAAACAACCCCAGCTCCCTCAGCTGCTCTTCATAAGACTTGTGCTCCAGACCCCTCACCAGCTTCGTTGCCCTTTCCTCTTGCTCTTTCACTCCCGCCATTTGTATTACGATGCCAGCAAAGTAGGATGATAAAAAAAGAATGGGAATCTGCTGGATAAAAACCCCTTCACTACCAGTCTTTGCCACAACGTGTGGACACCACACAGAGACCACACCGCTACTTCACCTCCTGTCACCCGTCACTTCTTTGAGCTGACACGAGCGGACCTGCCTCCGCTGAACCAGTTGTCACATCTACTGTCAGCGCTGAGTCAGCACTTATTGTCTCTCCAGGCAGCGGTTGGATTATTTCCATGCCCCGTTACTGCCCTCGATAAATGAAACGCTACACCTGGAAGAATGTTTTCCCTGGGAGAGCCTTCCGCAGCCAGAGGAAAGAGTTTAAACATCAAGAGAGCAGGGAAATGCGTGTCAGTTTTACACCCCGGAGCTGCTCCCTGAGCTTTCAGCTGCAGCAGGTCCCAGGGAGGAGGTCACTCCATGAGGACCAGGCAATGGGAGACACCTCACAGCTCAGAATGTCCCCCAAACAAGCAAAACTGGCATGGGTTCAGGTGAGCTCCAGATGTCC
Organism: Fratercula arctica; assembly: GCA_947846985.1. Lineage (NCBI taxonomy): Eukaryota > Metazoa > Chordata > Aves > Charadriiformes > Alcidae > Fratercula > Fratercula arctica. The sequence continues at coordinate 74,701,231 of CANTUZ010000003.1, forward strand.
TCATCCTCCATGCAGAGCTGAATGGCGCCCGCTGGGTCGCTCCTTGCCCTCCGAGTCACATGTCTCCACCACAGAGCAGCAAGAAGGAGAAAACATGGTTTTTTTTAGTTTTCCCCCTCATCTTCTTTTCTTTTTAAATGACTACCACAAAAGCTAGCTGAAGAGCTTAAGAGCAGCTGCACTACCAGAAATTACTTTTAGCTCATTAATAAAATTTATCCTTTTAAAATGAGAGCGGCAGAATGGAGATTAGACCTTCTCGGGCTTCGCCGGGTGTTACTTAGTACCTGTGGATCACTACATTGATAAAAATATGTACAGACTCACTTTTCAGGTTTAAAAGTGTTTTGTTCTTTTGTTTGCTTAGCTAAATAAAGAGGTTTTGTTTGACCTGTGATTTTGAATCCAGCTGGCTTTTTAATATACAGTGACTCATACATAGCAGCCTGCAGAGTCGGTCTTGTTTCCACCGTTACACCACCGGTTTCAGCAGAAACACCACAGAAAATCAGGCGGCAGGGGGGGGCTTTTGGCCCAGCTCCTGACCAGGCTTCCTCACCAGAGCTGTGCTCTTCTCGCTCGAATCGTTCCCGCCGAAATGAGGGAGTTAATCACAGCGAGAGGCACTTCACACAAGCCACATTGCTAGGATCTGGCCTTTCAAGGCACTGCAAGTCTCCCGTAAGATTTTCAAGGTTAGTACCAAACCATTAGTTTCAAATGAAAATTGGAGCTGAGGCCAAGGACTTCCTGCCTCAAAATGGTATTTTTTTATAATGAGATACTGTCATTATCCTGGCTGATGTGCAGTAGAGCATCACTGGTTTTAGTGTGAGCATGCTGGGAGCTCTTTAGACCAAGACTGACATTATTCTATGTACTTCAGAATAAGCCAAAGAATTTTTAAGGGTGCTAAAGTAGGAAATCTCATTTCCGTTTTCATTATGGAATTTGGTATCATTACCGAACGCTGGGCCTGATCCTTGCACCTAACTCAGTGTGTGTTTTCTCCCCTCACAGACCGCACCAGTGATGTGAGAACATAAAAACCATTGAGCACATGGGCCCACAGGGACAAGGAAAGATCCGTGCTCACCAGTGGTAATGGCAATTCCTAATGCAATTCTGCAGTCTCTAAGCAGGCAATTTTGCCTGTTGACTTTTGGAAACACAAGATCAGACACAGTACACGGTTGTCCCCATAGCTGGCTCCCCATCAGGGCTGCCTGGGGGTCACGGTGATGCACTGCCCAGCGACTGGCGATGAGGGTTCCAGGAATTTGTCTTCCACAAATCATTTCAGGACCAAGGTAAAAGTGCCATCGTCTGCCAACAGGAGGAGTTTGTGGGTCCAGATACTGCAGATGTTAACACCATTTTCTCAAATAAATGTCTGCTGTTTCGATAAAACACCCAGCAAGGAAAATATAGGCATCACTGTACACAATTCCTGGACTTCCTCCGTCAACTCTTCTTTTTCTAAAGTGAGATGTTAGTTGGGGAGACGAGAGATTATGTAGCCTGCTTTATGTCATTCTGCTCAGGTATCCCTGCAGACCAGGACTTGCTTTGAAAATTAAAGGCCGTATTTTACTGCGAGTGGTTTGATGTCAATTCCACTCTCAGGGCTAACCAAAAACCATCAAAATACCCTCTCCTCTTTTGCCTTAGTCTTTCCCAGAAAATATGAGTCAGCAAAAGCTCTCTGAACATGGTATACAGAAATGCCCCCCCACATTTGTATTGTCCCAACAAAATGAATGACGAAGATCACTGTAACCCAAATTTGCTTCGTAGAAGAGGGGAAGAATGCTCAGGGAAATACCTTAAGTGTGTTGTATTTTTAAGAGGAGGGACCCAGCTTTATTTTGTAGATAGAGCAAATAATTGGGGAAAGTGGTAGACTGAAAATGTGATCGTAGAGTAAAAAAAAAAAAAAGAAAATGAAACAAAACAAATAACAAGTTGGGCTAAAAATCATCTAAGTCCTTTCACTCCTGGATTAAGTGGTTTATTAGTGAAGCAGGATTCTATTCGTCTAAGTTTTCTACATCTAATTTTTATACAGGTTGTCACTGCTTAATGAATTTATGGTGAAAATCCCTGATGCCCAGTTCCTGACAGAGTTAATGGAGGGAGGTGGCATCAGGAGTGGTCTCTAGCAGATTCTCTCTCCCTAACTTTAGGGTCTAAAAGTAAATGTAAGAAAATTCTCCTAGGGGCTTTTAGAGCCTATACTGGTCTTCAGAGCCTGTGCAGGGCTCCCAGGAGCCTGCTCAGGTCCTACTCAGCATCTCACACCTGGGTGGAGGTTCAGTGCTGGGGTGTGAGGACCTGCATCGCCCGGCGTGGAGCGCTGCCTGCCGGAAACACTCAGGAAGGGAACAGATGGCAACCCTCTGTCCTGGTTTGAGGTAGAACAGAACCAAGTTTTTGTTCAGTAATTTCACTTCTTAGCTAGGCCTCTTCTAACTCTCTGAAATTAACAGCATGTTGTGCTGAAAACAGTTTGTTCAGAGTGATAAGACCAATGTTTAGTTAGTGCCAGGGAATGGTACGCAGAGAGGCTCTTGCTTATACTTATTGCTGTAACAACCAAGGTCAGCTAATTTTGTTATTTGCCCTGTTGGTGAGTCGGAAACAGAAAAGCGTAGAGGGGTCCCACCTGTGGGGAGGAGTGGACAGGACAGGTGACCCAAAATCGACCAACAAGGGTATTCCATCCCATCTGCCCCATGCTCAGTATAAAAGCCGAGGGATCAAAGGGTCAGCTCTCTCTTTCTTCATTGGTCAATGTCTGAAGGGAACCCTGTCTGTTCATCTGCCTTTGATCCCGATCCGTGTGTTCCTGACCCCAGCTGTGGAATCCAGTTCCCACCCACCGCTGAGTCCAGTCTGGGACTTCCCCAGTGCCTGCTGGTGATGTTATCCTGGGAGCTTAATGAGGTTTTGTATAAACTGTATCTATTTTATTATTTCCTTTTCATTTTATTATTAATATTTCATTAAAGTAGTTTAGTGTCTTCTAAACTTGTAAATCTCTTTATCTCTCCTCCTCCTCTCCGTGTGCAAGGGGTGGGGGGAGACCATCTGTCACCAGCCATTGGCCAATTTGGCCAAAATCACGACACCCTGCCCGGCGGTTTTACTGTGGTCCACACAGGAATGACAAAGATTTATGAGTCTAAAGCCTAGCAGATGACAAGTTTTCCAATTTTACAGGAAAGTTGTGCCCGATTTCACCAGTCTGAGGCACTTGCTGGTCATTTCTCTCAGCAGTTACTACCGTGGGCGATGCAGCATCTTTGGTGGAGTCTATGCAGGTTACTAGAACAGGGCCAGGATGCTCCAGCCAGCAGTTTGGTCCCTGGCTTTGCAGGGGGTAAAGAGCTTGGACATGATCTGTGCCACCCGGCCTCAGGGCTAGAGGGCAGGCCTTGCCCTCTTTTATTTACTAGCTTAGACGTAGTGTATGAGATAAGGGCTTAAAAGAGGGAGAAAAATAATCTTTCTCACTAGCAACTTTAGAGTTCTTAGTCCAAGCAACGTTTTGACCTATCATAAGATCTGATTTAAATCATATTTGTAACATCACTGCAATGGCGCCCTGATGAGCTGCGTGCCTGAAGGTGTTCATCAATTACAATGTCACATTTGTAATTATTAGAATTGATAAAAATAATAGGGCTAGCAGAGTCTGGAATACAGGGGTTTTTTTGGTTGGGTTTTTTTTTTTTTTAAATGAAATATCTTCGTATTATCGGTGAAATTATACTGTTTTTCATAAAACTTGCCCCCACGTCAATACAGCATTACTGATTCACGGCCTCACTGAGGCTTATGGGATCCGTGTGGCCCCAGCTGCTCCAGCAGGCAAATGCTTTTTGCATTGCCCAGTCGTAAGCTGGGAAACACAGTAGTCCAAACTTTTTATATGGTACTGTGCGCATGAAAGTAAGCTGTTTCAGCCCTTAAATACAAATTGAAATGACAGTGATAAACTATAACATAACCGGGATGTAAATGCAGCCTAAACTAGAAATAAATAAGCAGCAACCGTGCTTCTGAAATCTGCTGTGGGTGTTATCGCTCTAAATAAATCAGTTGCTTGTGAATTTGAACCTGAGTGAAGAAGTGTTTCTGAACTCTGAACAACATTGATCTCTCAGGGGCTCTTTGAAGCCACTGAACTGTGGGATTATCAGCAAACTGTATACTGCTCTGAGACTGGCAGACAGCAAAGATGCAATTAAATGATTTTTCTACAGCACACAGTCCAAAAAAAGGAGGGGAAAAACAACTCAGGTTCCCCTCAGAACTGCACTTGATAAGGAAAGTCAATCTATTGCGGCATTTTACAGGCTTTTAGGAAAGAAGACCGTGACTTTTTGTCTTTTTATCTTTTTTCCTCTCCAGTGTTAGATTAAAAGAGGAAAAAAGGAGCCTAGCTTAGAGTCCGGTTTTCCCCCACAGTTTGATATCTTTTTAATGGAGCATTATCATAAAGGGCTAACTTATAACCTGAAGATGAAAGCTACTGCAAACCTGGAGAATAGCTGTACTTAGCAGCCTGTTTGACTGGGCTTTGTGTTTCTTTTGTTGCTGGAGAATAAAAAGGAGTTTGTGCTCTTCATTACTCTCTCTTTGCCAGAGTAAAAAAGAGACCAAAGAAACAAGCAAGCAGGAAGGTGCCTTTCTTGGTGCAGAATTTCATCTCCATAGTGAATGATGATCTCTTGAGGCAAAATTACCTGGGGAGCTTTCAAAAGTAAACAAAGGGACTTTGCTCAACTGGCAAGTTTGCAAGCCCTCTTATTTCCAAAAGCATCTAAACACACAAACTTCTATTACATCTTGAATGCTTTTATTTGTATACAAAATGTTATAATTTATCAATATTGTGCAGCAAAATATAGATACACACACACATACGTACACACACACCCCCCAACACACACACACACGTACAAATACAACACAAATACCACTGTCTTTCTCTCTGCCCTTCAGAAAGGCAACACTGTTTTGGCAGGTCAGCAGCTAGAAATAAGGTGCTATAATTAAGCGGTATCGGAATGTCTTCACTTTACAAATGTGATGTGCAAATTTATATACAACCACTTTTTTTTCCACGGAACCCCAAACTCCGTACCCTGAACCACTCTCAGCGATACAAATAGGTATAAAGTGCTAATACTTAAGCATGTTTCCAATGACTTCACGACATAGTTTGAAGTTTAGAACAGGCACTGTAATAGTTCAGTGGGTAGATTGTCACTTGGTGTGGTACAACAGAGAGAAAAGTCACTCAGACATCGCTGGGGGACCGGGAGCGAAAGGACACTTTTGCCTGAAAGCAGCCACAGAGGAGCACCCACAGGGACCTCTGGATTTCCTGGTTCCTGTAGGCATAAATGATGGGGTTGATCATGGAGTTGTAGGTAGCGGGTAGAAGCGTGGCGTACGTGTACACGGATGGGTAGTCGGGATCCCCCACTACACAGTAGATGGCAAAAGGCAGCCAGCTGGCTCCGAAAGTCCCGAGGATTATAGCAAGGGTAGAGACTCCCTTTTTGGTGGCCACATAGTGGGAAGCAGTCAGAAAGTGCTGCTGGAGAGCTATCTGGTGGGCATGCCTGCAAACAATCTTGCAGATCTCGATGTAGAGATGGAGCATGATGAGGAAAATGAGAAAGAAAGAGGCGGACAGCAGCATCACATTGCTCTTGGTCAAGGGTCTGACAACGCTACAGGTGGTGCGGTCGTGGAGGCAGTTCCAGCCCAGGACGGGCAGCAGCCCCAGGCAGAGGGAGACCCCCCAGGCACCCGCCAGCATGGTATGGATGCAGAGCACTGTCCTCTCCGAGTAGTAGGTGAGGGCGTTGTAAAGGGAGAGGTAGCGATCGACCGTGATGGCCAGCAAGCTACTCACGGAGGCGGCGAAGGAGGCGACGAGGAAGCCCACCGTCAGCAGGCTGACCGTCTCAGAGCGGATCACGTACTGGAAAACGAAGTTGAGGATGAGGCCAAGGCCGGCCAGGAGGTCGGCGGTGGCCAGGCTGCCCACCAGCACGAACATGGGGGTGCGCAGGGCGGGCGAGTAGCAGATGATGGCCACCACCAGGGCGTTCTCGCAGGCGATGGCGGTGCCGGAGACGCAGAGCATCACATCCCAGGGGTTGAGGGCGGCGGGCGCGGGGGGCCGCGACGACAGCTCCAGCGAGGCGTTGCCGCCGCCGCCGCTGCCGCTGCCGCTGCCAGCCGGCAGCCGGTGGGCGGCCGCTGCGCTGTGGTTCAGCGCCGCCGGTGCGTCCATGGCCGCCGGGTCCGGCGCGGCGGCGGAGCGGGGGCAGAGGCGGCGCGCGGGGGCGGCGGGGCGGCGGGGCGCGCATCGCCGCGCCCGCCCCTGCGCTGTCTCTGGTGCTGAACCCGCGGAAGTTTCCCGCCGGCCCGGACGCCACCCCCTCCGCCCCCCATCCTCCCCCCCCCCCCGCCCCGCCGCGCCTTTCCAACGGTTACCCCGCCCCGCTGACGTCACAAGGGGGGGGCTGGCACGGACGCGGAGCACCGAGGGGAGTTCGTTCGCTCCGGGAGCGGAGAAGGTGGGAGCGAAGACCCCTGAAGCTGCCGGCCGGGAGGAGCTCTCGCCCCACCCCCCCCACCCCCGGCTCTCTCCTCCCCCTGCGACTTTTCCCCGCACTGGGCAGTAGGTTTTTTCCCCGCCTTGAGGAACACCCGGACCCCTTCTTTGGGGGCAGATGGCAAGTTTTGTGTTCGTACAGCACTTGCCGTAATGGCTCTGAACCCAGTGGGGAGCTTCGTACGCCGCCGAATGTAAACGCTTCCAAATGGTGCTATGAATTGCTGTGGAAAAGTCCACTTCACGCTTATCCTCCCCGAACAATGTAGGCTCTAGGGTTAACAGGCTGTTTGCCAGTGAAAGCATCCGCACTATTTCTTGAGGTCCCCCCAAAATATTTCCTGAGGTCCCCCAAAGTGTTAAGGTCAAACCAGAGAAGACACAATTGCATGGGCATAAAAATTACCAGCTTTCTCTTCGTCTTGCCCATTGCATCTCACAAAGAACCAGCAGGCACTGTATTTTCCCCTCTAGAGCACACAAATTGAAGCAGCAAAAGACACCTGCCTTGTGCCAATTGCCACCAAACCCAGTGCCAAATGGATGCAGGCAGCTGGCAGTTTCCATCTGCAGGAAATGTGGCTTCCCTAGCACTGAGGAGACAAGCAAAAAGGTGCCCTCCCCAGCCTGGGAGAGCGTTTGTGCTGTGACTGCTGATCAAAAGAATGTGGAAATAAATTGACCTCTTGGTTATGGGAACAGTGTGCAAACCATTTAGACACAATTTTGAAAAACTCATTAGAAGAAAATGTGTTTAGTGTCTTGGACAGTCCAAATGAAGATGGCACACAGGCTGTGCCATGGTGAAAGGTGGGCACATTCAAAGGGAATTAGAGTGTCAGCATCCATCACATCCATCCCCATCTCTGTCCTCCCACAGACTAAACACTATCAAGACAAGCTGCAGACACCTTGTGTCTCTGTAAGCAACCGAAACCATTTCTTCCAAGGATTTCTGAAACATGAAGCTCAGAATAGTTTAATTTGGAAGGGGCCCATGGACGTCACGTCTGGGGCACCTCTTTGGTCCCACCACTGGCTCAGAGCAGGGACAGCATCAACTGTGCAAAGGTTTTCCTCGGGGTCTCATTCAGTCAAGTCTGAATATCTCCAAGGAAGGAGATTGTACAGCCTCTCCGGACAACCTGTGCCTCAACTGTGAAGATTTTTCCCTTTTATCTAGTGGGACTTTCCTTCACAGCAACTTGTGCCCACAGCCCCTTGTCTGGTGTGGTCCCGCTGCTGTATATTCTCCCATGCCTATGCAGGCATTACACCACCATTTAAAGCTGCAGCAAAACCACTTGCAAGAAGGTCTAAGAGGGTTTCCAAGTCTGCACGGCTCAAGCACTTGGTCATGTAGCCCCACTATTATTCAGAAAATGCCGTGTTATCACCTCATTCCCTTTGCCAAGTGGAGAACGGGCTGGGTATGGTCAGCCTTCACTTGGATTAAGATGAAGACTGAGACCACAAGAATCCCAGTGCAGAAATGGGTGCTACAGAGCAAAGCAAAAGAAGGCAAGGTAAAATCCAAGGTAAAGTAAAATTTTCGACTTGCCAGAGGAAATCCCCCAATCTAGTCCCCAAACAGAGCTGGCTTATTTCAACATCAATTAGAATGGCTGTGACAGAATAATTTATTCCAAACATTTTTTCAAAATGGATTAAAAATGGTGCCATTCAAACTTAGCAAGTCAGGTTTATAAACACGAACCAGTTGGGCTCCACAATGAAACCGTAAGATATGCAGTATTTTTGTGTCATCCATAAAGCATAGAGAGAAACATGTAACTTATCTGCTTTTCAGTAACGAAATGTGGTATGGAAGGTCTCAATTGTGGGTGATTTGCCACATCTTTGACCAACCTGTTACCTCTGGGAAGCAAGTGTGTGGCAGGTCTTTTCTATAATAGCATGTATATCACAAGGCAGTGGATGCTTTTTAAATTCTGGATATAGGTCATTTTAAACCTCTACGTTCTCGCATACTTTTTCCTTAACTGAAAACATTGAGAGCCCATGCTATCAAGGCAGAAGTCATTTCACATGTGGTGAAACCTCATTAGGATCTCAGAGTAAGACGTAGGAAGAGTTTTTGACCTATGGGCCAGCCCAGTCTCACAGCCCTTGCCTGTTGTCACCCATTTGCATTGCAGTGTGTCTGTGAAAGGGAGATGCCTGTGTCCAGCTTGGTTTTGCTCCTCGTTGTCAGGTGTTTTCTGAGTTCTTCTGGCTGTTTTGTCCCCGCGTTTCCGTGGGCTTTTCCCCTTTCAAGAGGAGGATGCTCTTACAGTCCATGTCAGGTTCTCACTGAGCTCAGCGAGCGGCGCTGTGCATCTCCCTCATCTCCCTCACCGTGCCCAGTAGCAATTGGCAGGGTTAGTGACCAACTCCCCACTTATTAAAATGGTTACACCTCCTTGGGAACTGTTTATATTTCCAGACCTATCGTTAACGGCCTTTTATCTTCTCAGCACAGCTTCTTGCATCAGTCATCCCAACAAAAGGTGAGCCATCTGGATTGCTCTTGATTTTAACCGGTTGTGGGAAAAAGAGGATTCAAAGAGCAGCTAAAGCTGGCATCTGACAGCCACGATCATTTACCACAGCACCATAAGGAGCAGCAGAGAGAGAAGTCTGGCCAGACCTCCTGCACCGGCATCAAGATGTTTTCGTCTTGGTTTCCTGAGACTGAATCTGCAGACCTCACGTGAGGCCATAAAAATAAAAAGCTATGTTTCAGCAGCGCACACCTAAGCACAGCGTATGATGTAACTCCGTAATCATCTTAGCGAATTTCTGAAAATTAAGCAGCAATAAAATTAAAAAGTTGCTGAAATAAATGATCTGAAAACTCTCTGCTTGACTTCTCCATCTGTTCTGAGGGCTGAGCAATATTGTGGTATAATTTTAATATGTGATTATTTAATTTCGGTTAACTATGGATTATTTTGATAGTTGGTATTCTTTAATGATTAATAAGTAGGCTGAGTAAATGTTAAGTATTATTATATGTGCTTTACATAGCATGAGTTGGAACCAAAAAAAAAAGCACTTCAAAATTTATCTTTCCAATAACACGCCAAAAATATTGAGGAGTCATTTTTCTTCTGGCAACATGAAGAAGACTTAAAATAAAGGCAGGAGGAGGAGGGGAAGAGAGAGGGGGATAACACAGATGGTGAGCTACCAGTGCTGACATTTCAGAGATTTCTACGCAGCTGGCGTGAAAAGATGTTTTAAACACTTAGCGATCCATTTAGGCACCTCTTCAGGTTTATCATTTTCCTGACTCGGTGAACTCAGCCTCGTCATCTGGTGTCACTGATGACTAGGTCCTCATTAACGGTAACGGCTGATCCTTCAGATTTACACAGGTGTCCACCTGCAAACACGCTGTATTGCAGAACCTGCTGATGCCATAAATCTCAGAGGGGTTCAGGCACCATTTAGAATTTCAATCGTGTCCTACACAGTCCCATTTCTCCGCCACACATCGTGTTTCCCACATGGTCCTTGACTGGGTTTCTTGGTGGAGCACTCACCGTGCCATCAGTCCCCTTGGGATGAGTGTTCAGCCGCCTGGCCGCTCTGTCCCTCGCACAGATACAGTCCAGAAAACAGCCTGCATGCCTTTAAAGTCTATATTTCACTTGCACAGTGAGGCTATATGGGACTGCAAAAACACATGAACACAACCACCATGCTTTTTCTTGGGCTGCTTGGGATGAAAATGCTGGTTTACTCTGTTGCATTCACAAAGCTGCATTGCTCCAGTGGATTTTATGGGTGCTTTGGAAAGTGGTGCTATGTCTTACGTACTCTCTGAATCGCTAGTAGAAAGTACAGGGACAAACCACATAAGCAGGTGAAAATCTGCTTTAAATAGTGCAACAAATACTTCCTGTCAGGGATGAATTCAGACTGAACCTTAAGTTGAAAACTGCAGAGTTTGAGCTATGGTGCATTCCTTTTTCACTGAGAAGAAAATATAAACGCGGGTATGTACGGAAAAACAGACAGAAGCACAGCGAACACTATTTTGAGCTTTCATTTGTGGCTCTCAAAGGACTTTGCAACAATTTAAAGTGAGAGCCTTCCTCCAGCCCTTTTCCTTCAGGGGGTGGGATTCCCACCCAGCCTCCCTTCTCCCTACCCCATCCCACAGCTTCGGCAGCTGCCGGTTCTGCCTGTGGATGACAGTGGCAGGGTCCCAGGCTACGAGCCCTTCTCTTCCTACCGCTCCCACTTCAGATGGGATGACTTTTTGATGCAGCTTTGACTTCTTAAGCTTAGTCAGGCAGGGACTCTCCCCTGGGAGGCGCCTCTTCTGAGTGCCCACCACCTGGAGAATTCTCTTTTTTTTCAGATGCTTGAGCTTTCCTATCATCTTTTGGTAGGGACCCAGTGACTACGAGAGTGACCTACACATCTGCTTAGCAATCTCCACATCTGTCAGCCCGCTTCCGCCAGACAGCTAGGCTAAGCCAAAGCACCTGGCTTAGCTTCCGAAGGAATAACATTTACCAGCAACACTTGGATGCTAAATGAGTTGCACATGGGTTTGTAGAGAGTTCGTTAGGAAAGGCACAGTCATTGCTTACCTTTATTAAAAAAGGTAGCCTCTGGTCCACTCTGTTTATTTCTGGAGGTTAGTGATGAATATACTGAAGCTAAATACACATATTTTGCAATTTTTCCTTCCTTACCCTGCTTGTTCTGTTGATGGAAAGAAATCAGCAGCGGCAAAGGTCATTCATTGTTAGATGTGTCATCAGGTGCAATGGAACAAGGTCTTTTATTGGTTTGATTCTTTTAAACTTTTCCAAAGCCTTTTTCCTCAAGTTTTTAAATGGCTTCAAACTAGCCTTTAAATTGTTCTAGGGCTTTTCTGCACATCTAAGTGAGGGAGGCCTGAGTTTACCTAACCAATGTCTTTTTGCAGCTTTGTAAAAACAAGCTGCAAATGTATTTCACTAAAATGTTTGTGTTGTTTCATGTGATCCTATAAGTTGCTGATTAGTTCCTACACAGGAGGCTGTAGATATATTTTTTTCATTAAAGTTAACAGCGAGTTTGAGAACATTTTTTCCAGATACTAGAATGCAAGCTAAAAATAAATTTCATTGTGGAAAAACCACTGTGCCCATCTTCCTCTCTGAAATTGCTGTCTCAGAAATTGCAAGACAGCCCCATCGTCACCCACCAGCAATTTCCCTGCCTGCAGCACAGAACCGGCTCTGCGGGCCAGTCCCTATACAGGGCTTGGGGAACTACAATAAGGTACGTGCCTCCCACAAAATAGGAAAAAATTGGTTTCTAAGCCAGGAATCCCAACGCTGAGGATCCCTTGAGCAGGTAGAGCTCAGAATAGGATCCAAATGGAAAAGGGAATAATCTCAACCTTGACCTCTGTGGAGCTGGCCGGAGGGATGCACTGAGGAAGCAGAACTGCACCTCTGACCGAGAAGGATCTGCACTAGAACTCTCTCCCCAAAACTAGTAGCCATGTCCTTGCTTTTAGAGACCTGAGCGAGGCTTATTCATCCATTTTTTAAAAATCTAGGAGAGAATGTTTGTCCAGACACAGCCCTATAGGTACTTGCCTAGTAACTGAACAAGTCCCTGCGCAAATGGAGGGGGAGGTCTGATTCCCTACTTCACATGACCCATGAGAAGGAATTAACTACATACCCTACCAAAACTTTGGGCCAACAACTATATGGCATTAAGCAGTCACTGCACGTAGTACAGAAACATCCCCTTTGAGACAGGACCAAAATCCCTAATCTCCACTCACCCTACAAGGCTGTAGTCAGGTTTTCTTCCCTGTGCTTGCTCTGGTCCATCTCCACACAGTCTCAGTACAAAATCAACTGTACTTAAGCTACCCCTGATAGAGGGGTTTCCAGTTTGCCCTTAAAAATCCCTTAAAACTCCAGTGATGGAGTTTGTCACATCTCCATAGGCAATCTCTTCTAGGGCTCAATTAACCTTCATAATTACAAGGTGATGACCAAGAAACATGGATAGGCTTGGCTCACTAAACGATAAGAAAACATACAACCATAGAATCAGTGAGGTTAGAAAAAACCTTTAAGATCATCAAGTCCAACCATTAACCTGTCACTGCCAAGTCCACCACTAAACCATGTCCCTAAGTGACACATCTACACATCTTTTAAATACCTCCAGGGATGGCGAGTCAACCACTTCCCTGAGCAGCCTGTTCCCATGCTTGATAACCCTTTCAGTGAAGAAATGTTTCCTAATATCCATCCTAAACCTCCCCTGGCACAACTCAAGGTTGTTTCCTCTTGTCCTATCGTCTGTTCCTTGGGAGAAGAGACCGACACCCACCTCTCTACAACCTTTTTTCAGGTAGTTGTAGAGAGCGATAAGGTCTCCCCTCAGCCCTCTCCAGACTAAACAACCCCAGCTCCCTCAGTCTCTCTTCAGAGGACTTGTTCTCCAGACCCCTCACCAGCTTCATTGTTCTTCTTTGGACATGCTCCAGCAACTCAATGTCTTTCTTGTAGTGAGGGACATCCTAGACATCAGAGAAGATTGTGTACGAAAAAGACGCAGAAGAAAAGACAGGATTTTGTTTGTTGATGGCAAGAAAGTGGGTGTAGAGCTGCTGCAGAGAGGAAGGCTCTACCTTCAGTAGTGGGGCACAGTACGGGGAGAAAGCAAGGTCCCTGCCCACCAGTGGGAATGCTGTCCTGGGGGGCTTGGCCTGGGAATTTGCATCACAGGCACAAATCCATACATCCCAGCCAAATGTATTATATGTGAAAGCAGACATTTTCCAGAGACATTAATGACTCAGATTGAAACCAATACCCTCATTATAATGATGTTGAGTGCTTTACATGTTTTTTTTTGAGTCTTCCAGATATGAATATAGCTTTGTGTTTCTTTACATGTCAGCTTGGCAACACTTAGCAAAGACATTTCTTCTAAGAGAACAAATTAAAGCAACTTCAAAACAAGCCTGTTATTGCTCAACAGCCTGGGTCCCTGCCAGCAAGAAACAAATTGATGATTATTTAGCTGTGGCAGTAAAAGAGAATTGTAAATTCTCAGAAAACTTTTTTTTTTTTTTTTCTTCTGGTGGTGTCAGCTTTGATATAAAAGTAAAGGTGGCAAGGTTGAAGTTATTAGCATCGCAGGCTGCCTACAGGGCAGAGAGGAGGGGCCAGGATGGTTACATCTCCCAAGGCAGCAGTAAAAGCTGGGAAAAATCCAGGGGCAGAGCAACGCTCAGGTGCTGGCAGCAACCAAAGCCCATGGCTGCCCCGTGAGCACCCATCCCGGTCCCCTCCTCCTCAGCCCATAGGGGAGGACACGCTCGGCTCCGCAGCAGCAAGTGCAGGATATTACACCCAGTGGCGTAATAGCCATTTGTCTGGGACCCCCCCCCCCCCCCGAAAAATGTTCGTACTGATGTAGATCACAAATGAGTAGTTTTTCCAGGCAGAAGGACAGTTGCTTAATCTCTGTATCCCTGTGGAGGGGCCTGTTTCCTGAGGTGAATGCTTAGAATGACCTCTTAATATACGCCATCAGGTTTTCACTATTATTTCCAAAAAGTCCTGTGAGATAGGAGAATGGGTTTGAAACACAGTGCTGGAATATAAAGAGCTTTAAATTTGAAATTATGGGTTGAGTCACTAGCTAGAAGTTCAGGAAAAAATGAGGGAGTCTGAAGAGCTGAAGGTAGCAAAGTGCTCCGGGGAGGGAGGCAAGGAGCAAAACGCAAGTTGAGCATCGATACTTTACTCAGCTGTTGATATATGTGCTAATTGGTAGCATCCACTTTTTATCTAATCAAGGAAGTGTGTATATGTGCCATAAAAAATAAAAATTGATTGCTCCCTGCTATGGCCAGAAGCACAGTGTCATGGTGTGCCGCGGCTGAGCTGAGCCTTCGGTTCCTCTCCTTGGGAATGCCAGGGTAGGGGTTGAGCCTCCCTAAGAGACTGCTCCCCTCGTGAAGATCAGTATTTCAGCCCGGAGAAAATGTAGAAAATATCACTTGCCACCAATAATAATGGCTTTCGGTGTCTAAAAATAGCAAGAAGGCCTTTTTTACCCCAGCTATATTCAGCTAGAGATAATTTGATGGTAAATTATGTTCTGACAAAGAAGAGTTAATCACTGACCTCAAAATTAGCTGTTGCCTAGGTATCCCTGGTCAGGCTCCGTTGACATTTACCTTGTGCAAACAGAATGCAAAACCAACCGCTCAGATGTATATTTAGGGCTTTAAAATGGCCGGTTTTCCAAAGTGTAATGCAATGGCTGGGAACATGAGTTTAACGGTGGAAACGTTGATGCCCCCCTCTTCTGTCCACAATATTGTTTCATTCTCGGAACTTCTGCATTCAAACTGTTGGTTACCCTTCAAAGCACGCTCCTGGGGGCTTGCAAGGCAAGGCTCTGTCTCAGAGCCTTCGCAATCTTCAATAAGTTTGGCATAAGACTGTAAAGAGATTGCAAAGAGTTCATAAAGAGAGCGGCAAACCCAATGTGATGAAACATGATTTTGAAAAGCAAGTGATAAAGAACGTTTTGCAATGGGCCCAGCAAGTCAGTTACACTTTTCTTTTTTTTAGCTGTTGACTTGATTTGATGCTATGAATATATTTTTATTAATAACAAATTATTTAAACGCAGTTGCCCGTGCTAAAGGGACACTTGGCCATTTCAACATTTTTCATGTGCTTCCCTAAAAGCCCCGAGCCTTTTCTGAGCACACAGGTAATACCTACTCAATGTGCCATAGTGGGGACAGTCGGAGCAGGGAAAACTCTTCAAAACAAAGCTGTCCCCACGAATATCCCATGGCAGGCGGGGTGGTGGCTGGTGTCCCCGGCTCCAGCTCAGGCTGCCTGTCTGGGGCTGCTGGCTGGACGTAAGCTGCACCGTGCTCAGATTTGGACTAGAAATCAAAAGAAAGGAGGAAAAAGGTCCTTCCACTTAGAGGACTTGTGGTCCTACTGTGACCATGGAAAGGAAGAAAATGTCCCTGAGGTGACCTGCCCATCTCAGCAAGAAGGCTCTAACCTGTGCATGCCAGAAAGACAGCCATATGGCCCTGCTGGTGAAGTTATGGGTAAATACTGCTCTCTCTGCCACAGACAGGGAGGAGGAAGCTGAGGGTGCTGCTGTGAGACTCCCCCAGCCCCTCAGCACGGGGGTGGCGGTGGTGGTCAGGGCAGAGGTTTCCTTACCACCAGACCATTTGGACCAGAATGCCTCCAAAACAGTGCCCATGGGTGGTGGGTGGTGGTGGTTGTGTGCACATCTGCCATCCAGCATGGGGACACTGATTGGAGAGCACCGATAGCCCAGGAGCAAACCCCACCTGGCATGGAGGAGCGTGACTTTGGGACCCTTAGCCACCCTGCAAGCCTCTGCTCCTCCGGTGGGTTTTGGGGCCTGTTTTTTTTTTTTCTCCCCCAACCCAATGAATCACTGAGAGGTGTTGAAAGGGCAGGTGCTTTGTGCTGCCTCCTCCTGCCAGCCTGGCAGCCCACTGCTCCTCTCCTTGGGAAGCAGCCCCAGGTGCAGGCTGGCATGCCAGGTGGGGCTTGCTAATATTAGGTGTGAAGATTAGTTCCTTTGCAAGTCGGGAAAAGCTTGCCAGTTCCCCATTTGCACCTGTGGGCTTCAGGCACTCCAGTCTGATTTTTTTCCCCGGTCTGCTTTGAAAAAGGAAATGTGTTAGAAGATCAGCCCAAAGATCTGCTCCGCTGTCGGCCTTGTCACCTACCTCTGCAGCGCGCGCTTGATGCAGTAGTAAGTGTGTATTCCCATAGCAACGGGAGGAATTAATTTAATGATATTATTAGGTCTTATTTATATGCGCACACACACACTCGCACACCTGCACATTGTGCACACACATGGAGAAAAAGAAAATGAGCAAGTCCTACTCTTCAAGAAGATCCCTATGAGAAGTCGGTCCTATACATGAGGTTCATGATGACCACAAGATCCTGATTTTCACCTCACAGGTGCAAAACCAAAAGCCGACTGGCCAGCCAAAACAAATTCAGCAGCACAGCCCTATGGCAAGGGGGTCCAACCCCATGGCAGCGCTATGGCTGGGAGCAGGAACCCCATCATCCGGAGGCTGGAGGTCCCCCCCCCCTCGTTGCCCACCCTACGTGCCTCCTCTCGCTGTGCAGGTGGTGCCAGGCAGGAGGCAAATCCCCACTCCGCCTGCGCTGCCCACGCAGGAGCGGATTAGCAGTGGCATTTCTGTCCCGTCTGAGTCCCCTTTGTGCTGCGGGAAAATGCTGAGCACTGAGATTCACAGTGTCTTGTCTACTTCACCCCAGTGCTGGTGGCTTTGGGGCAACCTTTGTACTGTCAAACATGAGACAGAGATTTCCATAAGCCCCGAAGCACTTCTTGTCTATTGCCCTTCTGCTCCTTGCAGTTACACATTAGTCAAATAAATTTCAGGTAGAGCCTAGTCTCTCTTTTCATGTTAAACCACTGGTACTCTACTTTAAAATATCTCACAAAGAGCTATTCATTGATGGTAAGAACAACACCGTTTATTCTCAGATACCATTCCCTGAGCGAAGTGTTTAGTAACTTTGGTATTTGAACTAAATGGTTCAGAAAACCTTGTTGTAAATTCCTCGTGGGAGTCAAGAGATATAAAAAACCAGCTTACTTTGTAAGAGCTTTCAAAAAATGATGTTCCCCTATCTTTTTGACATTTAAAATGCTAATGTGGCTTTGCCTATATTTATTGTCTAAGGCCGTACAAATGTTTATTTTAAAATGTCCAAAGGGTCAGAGTTCATCCCTAGATAAAGACATTTTGTAGACCATCAAGACAACTTTCTGAATTAGCCGGCACTCTCAAGGTGAAAAAATTTATCTGAAAGTATCCCAGTACAATTTTAGAGATGAGCCACTCCTGCATTCCCACACGTCCCCATGCCGTGCCTAGATGCTGCCCCGCTATGGGAGCAGGGGAAGGTTTCAGGGCTGGCTTGAAAAAGACATGAAGCGCATTTTCAGGGGAGCATCCCTTCGTGTGTTCGCAATGACCTCCTCATTGCTGATTTGGAGTCGATGGGCAGTGCCAAAATCAAGCACAAGATTTTTGTGTGTGTGTGTGTGTGTGTGGCACTGATAGACTTCTAATGGTGTTTTCTTCATTGGTTGTCTCTCAGCTTTCTCCAATAATATTCACAGTTAAAACACATCTTTTTTTACTCTACCCAATAGATGATCTAATTGATCTAATCTCTAGTAGTGGGGATGTGCACCTCTATTATGTATCTGAACATTACCAGAGGTGCTGGTCCAATGATGCTCTCATGAGTTGCATTAGATGCCTCCATTTCTAACCTCCCAATTTGCTCCTTTCCTTCCTTGTGCAGCACCAGGGACCTTTACAAAATCCTGGAAGTGAACAGCTGAGCGACTGGAGAGGAAAACACAGTTACTGAGCAAGGGGAGGAATGTGATGCAAAGGTGACCAGCAGAGAAAAACCTTCTACTTCCTTGGGGATTTGGGCTTTTCACCCCTTGGACCTCCCCAAATGCAGGAGCTGCTGCTCAGCAGCCTGTTGCGGATGGACAAACAGTGCCAGAAGTGCACCTGTACACAGGGATCTCATCCTTCTCTCATACTGCATTGCTTTTGTGCAAACCAGAGGAGCCTGTGCTGTGCTGCCCCTGCATTTTCAAGGAATTGCCTGAAATTCCTGTACAGGGATGACTTGATCTCCATCCGGGCAGCAGAGTTGAAAGACAGCAAACCCCCATGGCTAGCCGCTCTCGGCAGGGCAGAGGCAGGTAGATGATAAAAATTACAACTATAGAGAGAAATGCAGTGAGTGGGACGACAAGAGAAGGCAGGGAGGGTGTCGTAGGGCACGTGCCCTTTGCACGCCTCTGGCCCGGTGGCTGAGATTTGGCACAAACAGGTCTGGGATTTTATTTGCAGGACATAGTCTCATGGACAGAAGGGAGCACAGGTTTTTCCCAGGTGGGAGTTGATTTTGCGTTGAAATATGTCTAGGTAGGTCCTTTCTCTGGATCACAGCCCCATGGCCACACACTCGCAACAGAGCTGAATGCCTGCGGCTTGCAGGGAGCCTCCGTGCCCAGCGACAGCAATGGCTGATACCAAGAGAGATCTTAAATAAAGGCCGTGGAACTGCAGGACTGGGCATTTCAGCGGACAAGACGTGGCCTGGGAGGCTCTAGACCCTGGCAAATGGCACTAACAAGCCCAAAATCCCTTGGCACTGGGCTGAGCAGGGACAGACAGGGCTGGGGGCTGTGCCGGTCCTGGCGGGAGCAAGCAGGCTGCAGCTCTTGTGGCCTCAAGATGAATTAGAACAAGAAGGAACAGCTCGCTCCTGCCCATGGAGAATAAAAGGCTGAGAAGAAAATGTGTTGAGAAGCTTTGCAGCTCAAGAAATCCAGATTATTCCTGATCATTTGGGGATTGTGGGGAAGGAAGGAGAGATGGGGGATGAATTTGAACACCCAAAGGACTTCACAAAATAACTCTCTGCCATACCAGTAGGATCCCACACAGGTACCATTGCCTTAATCATACTGTGATTGGTGCGGAGTGTCAGTCTCTGAGCCATTTAGGGTTTTAAAACTTCAACCCCAAGAAGCATTAATAAACCATTTGTCCCCAGTGAGTGGAAATAATGATTGTATATTTTTAAACACAGAAGCAGACATGGGATCATCAGTCCTGTGGGTCTGCACCATGGATGCCAGCTATCCAAGCAACTGCACAAAGGCACGGGGAGCAGAGATTTGGGGATGTAGCTATCCCAGGGCAGCTTTTCAGGGGGCTTGGGCCCTGCTGCCTGACACGGTGCCCGAGTAGGGCAGCACAGGGTGCAGCGGGAGGAGGAAGCTGCAAATCCTCGCTCAACAGCACGTGAGAAAAAGCAGCGTGTCCCAGCCACTGCTGCTACACCCTTCTCTTGGGAGAGGAGGGAGTCGAGATGCTGAGGCACAAAAGATGGAACCGTCTTCATCAAAGCCGCCAATATAAATTTGCCTTTATTTTGGTCACTTCCCCAACCTGCTGTTACTGCTTTTGTCCTGACTAAATGGAAATTTCATACTTGGAATTCATCCATCCTCCGAAAATATCTGGAAACAGAGAGAAAAGTGCTGGATGAATCACCAAAAAGCCAAGCTGAAGAATTTAAGAACGCATTTTAATTATGTTTAGCATTAATTTAATGCTGCCTACAATGCCTTTCATTACACAGTCATTTATTTTTAGCACCAAAATGCAGAAAAATATACTTTCCTTTATTTTGGAGTACTTGACTGTTAGCATATGCAAGATTCAAAAAGGAGACCCAACTGTAACCATCATGATATAGTTTATAATATTATCGTTCCCCAAAATCAGTTGGGTCTTGCAAGGTCACAGGTGGGACACCTGAAAACCCCAAACAATTACTTTGAAGAGTAATGGGAAAGGACGGCAAGGATTGAGGACGTCAGTGCTCAGAAACGAACTTGGTTCCTCACGCTGCTGAATACAAGGCAGCGTCCAGCAAAAAGGCAAAGCTGCTGAGTTTCAAAAAGCTGTTTGCTCGTCACTTTTAAAAAACAGCTCTGGTCATGCCTATTTCTAAAGATCTACTTTTGAACCTGATGGCTTAGCAAATAATCATCTTGTATCAAATATTCCTTTCAAAGCCTTAATGCTGGAACATGCAGTGCTGATATGGCTGAATATAAGCACTTAAATAAAGGTTATTATTTCCAGGACTGTGGAAAAAAAATATGCAGCAATAGGGCAGCTGTGTTCAAAAGATGCTGAATAAACTTATTAAATGCTGATTCTGGTCATCTGTTCCCCTTTATTATGTTGCTGCAAGCCCATGAATCACTCCTTGCTCCAATGGTGCTGACAGCACCTTCCTTGATGGTCCTTTAGGGGCAACCAGACCCCGTTTCCGGGGATGCCAGTCCACCCCATTCTCTGCTTACAGTACCAGGACAGTGCTATGAGCACCCGGTGTCAAAACCCATTCACATAGTCAGCTCAGAGAAATCAGAATTTTTTGGTCTAGCCTCTCACTTTAATGCAGGTGGTTTTATCCCCTGCTAGGAAATTTAAAAAAAAAAAAAAGTCCTGATATTGTCCTTTTGTGTGTTCACTGAAGCCAGAAGCAGGTGCAGGGGGGTTTTGATGCTCCTGTCATTTCAAGCTATTGCTATACACTGCATTACACTGCCTTAAACACCTTTGAGTTCTGCGCATGGTAACTCTTCTCTCTTTATCGAGGAAACCACCCCCAGAAATACATGCGTGGTGTGCAGGGAACCCAACCCGTGCCAAATGCAGCTGCTGTGTGCCCTTGACATTTATTTCTTCTGATGGCCAAATAGTCAAATTCCCTTCTTCCATCTAAACAAGATTCAAGGCAGGGTATGAAGAAAAAGGTATGTCCCACTGGCCTGGTCTTCAGGCCTGTAGTCTGGATCTTCAGGGTTCACTTGGGTTTTGGACTTCTCTGTAGTCATCTTCAAGTTACTTTCAGTCAGTTCATACCATAGCTCTTTACCTACCCTATGAATAATCCATGAGTGTATACACTGCTTTTAGTCATGGCCACAGTCTGCTAAATATATGCCACAGAGCAGCTTACTCCGTTGAAATCAATATAATTGCTAGGACATGACCAGCAAATTGCTAGAAGTGTGGCCAACAGGTCGAGGGAGGTGATTCTGCCCCTCTACTCCACTCTGGTGAGACCCCACCTGGAGTACTGCAACCAGCTCTGGAGCCCCCAACATAAAGAAGGACGTGGACCTGTTGGAATGGGTCCAGAGCAGGGCCACGAAGATGATGAGAGGGCTGGAGCACCTCTGCTATGAGGACAGGCTGAGAGAGCTGGGGTTGTTCGGCCTGGAGAAGAGAAGGCTCCGGGGAGACCTTATTGCGGCCTTTCAGTACTTAAAGGGGGCTTATAAGAAAGATGGAAACAGACTTTTTAGCAGGGCCTGTTGCGATAGGACAAGGGGTAATGGTTTTAAATTAAAAGAGGGTAAATTTAGACTAGATATAAGGAAAAGTTTTTTTACAAGGAGGGTGGTGAAACACTGGAACAGGTTGCCCAGAGAGGTGGTAGTTGCCCCAAACCTGAAAACATTCAAGGTCAGGTTGGATGGGGCTCTGAGCAACCTGGTCTAAGTGAAGATGTCCCTGCAGGGCGTTTGGACTAGATGACCTTTAAAGGTCCCTTCCAACCCAAACTATTCTATGATTCTATGATGTAAAGATGGTCGAAGGAGGATAAAGGTGACAGAAGTCACCCTTCAAGGTGTTCCATTGCCTGTTGGTTGGTTTGGTTTCATTCTCTCCCCTCCCTTGGATTTTTTTAAGTAGTTATGGCTGAAGGACATAGCTGAACTCCTTCCCTCCGGGCGCCGTGCCTGGCAGAGAGGAGAGGCAGAGGCTCAGCCTAGCAAGCTGCCAAGTGCTCTGGCCCTCCATCAGCAAAGCACTCAAGCACACGCTTGTCTCTAAGTATTTAAGCAGGGCCACTGACAGAAAGCCCACAGTACAGAGCCCTCAGGATCCTAATCAAGGCTGAACAACACGTGTGAGATCTTAAAATGCCTTTTTTTTTTTTTTCTTCCCAACAACGGTGAAATAATTGCCCAAATGAAGAAACAGAACTGTCCTATTAAAAGGCTGCCCATCTGGCTCCTCTCCTAGGTGTGCTAGGGCGAACGATACGGCTTATCTAGCTTGGATGGTAATTATATAAAGATATGATATGATATGATAGAATATATATAATGTATATAATATGATATGACATATATGATATATTTTATATGTATAAAGGGTGGGCCATATCTTTATAGCAGACAGTAATATGCATTGAAGGGAGGGCATGAGAATTTGGCATCAGAACAGCTCTGATTTTCTGGCTGCTCTGCCATGAAAAATTTCAGCCCAAAGAGTGAAGCTCAGCAAAGGCGTAGCAACCAAAACCAGGGTTCTGGACATGGTCAGGGAAGCGCAGTGGATACCACCACCTCCTATGCTGCCCCTGAGAAGCAAAGCTGGAAGCGCAACCACAATCTGAGGTGCACGTGCCTCTAAGCGTTCCATAAACGTGCACGATTCCTGGGATACATTTCAGCGGAAAATGCAGAGGGGCTGTGACGGGTTGCATGGTCTGGTAATTATTATGCCTGTGTGCACCATGTGTGATGTATGATGGAAATGTGTCACAGATTCTGCAGGATAAACACTCTGAATTAGGCATATTTTCAGCTCAAAATAAGTGAAGGGTAAGCCAAACCACTCGAAATTCAAACCACATGTAAGTCAGTGCTTTCCTATTGAGTAATCTTAAAAAATAAATGTCATTAACTCTTGACGATTCATCCTTAACCTCCACTATTTCATCCTGGGTTTTACTGACATTTTCCACAACGGCCTTTGTCTGGTTGTGGCTAGGTCAGCAATGCCCGTACTCCTTGAAATTATTTGTTAAACTATTGACCAGACCCTATCTTCTCTGTGATTTCGAAGTCACCACAACTCAATTTATCTAAGCAGACCGGCCTTCAGAGGCAATGGAACTAAGTTCAGAAAAACATATCTCCTCTTTTCCCAAAGTTAAGTGATTTTGTTCTCAGATCAATGTGTGGTTTATTGAACTCTCTGCTCTGAGAGCAAGTTAAGTTCCTTATTGCTTAAGCAGAAAGTTCTTTCATGCCTGGTCAGAGTGAGCCTCAACTCATTCGACTTAAAAAATACAGCGTTCCTGTAGTGTTATAGTTAATGGTTGGGTGAGAAGAAATAAGAAATTTCTCTTGCAAATCCATGTTGGAGTCTCCATCAATCTAAATACACCAGCCATCAGCAATGGCCACCTAAACTACCTAACTATGAGCCCAAGACCGTGCTACTGGTCTCCTTTCCCTGTGCCCTCTTACAGCCCAGATACATCAGTGTGCCCCAACTTCTGCAAGCTCCGGGCCGGGGATGCAAGGGGCCAGCATCAGTTGGTGGAGATGTAGAGAACAGAACAGCAGGGAGATGTTAGGACAAAAGAGTGTAAATATGTGAGTTAAAGCAAGTGGGTTGTCAACACCAGGCAGATGAGAGGAAGCTGTGGTGAAAAGAGGATGGGGAGAATGATTACAGCACATTCCCACCAGCACCTGAAATAAACACGGGATTCCCTGGACTTGGTGTCCCTGTGCCAGGGAATACCAGGAAAACATCTGATTTCACGCTCTCCTTGTGGTTAGCTGCCGCAGAAGGTCACAACTGGCAGTGCTGTTGGTTGCTCCATGGTCTGAAGTGGTAAAGGCTGAGGCTGTGAATCCACTGACTCAATTCTGGCCACAGACCACCTGAAGTGTGAAAATTGCACTGTTTGAGAGTCAACAAAATTGTCAATTGAGGGAGAACATGAGCAAAAGCACAGAACAGGAGCAGAAGTGTTAGCAGGAGAAGCAGCAGGCGGGACTTTGGCCCACGTATAACACCACCCACCTCCTGGCACTTGCAGGTCCCTAAGCAGTAACCCAAGGCAGGCAGACGATGTGAGCCTCCTTATACGTACCTGAAGTAGTCCCATAACATACAGAGAGTCTTTCATGTGGTGGGGAGTGAGCTGGGGTTTTTGGATGGCCAGGAACACTGTAAAATGCTGTTTATTTAGTGCTTATATCTCAAGCAGCATTGTTGCAGGTTGGGTGCTGTGCTACATCCCAACCATCTCCAGGAAAGGCAGCTTCTAGAGAGCTGCTTTGTGCGTGTCCATGGCGCAGGATCTGTGTTCGATATCAGGAGACCTTGCTTATTTATTTTTCTAGATAATTTACAGCATCTTTGTACAATGTGTTATCACTTACCTAGATTCCTTCTATTCCATAGGCCAAAATATTGTTTACAGAAGTGATTTTATCCATCCCTGCGAATTAGCCAGCACCAACACCGGGAACCAGAGAGATCCCCAAGTCCTACCCCAGAACCATCACCGGACCACATCATGTCCAACAGGAACCCCAGCTCAATAAAACTGACATTAAGGTCTCCGTGTTGCCTACTGGCACTGAAAAGAAAATATTATCCGAACATCTAAGGGGTGCTAGAACACATGGTACCAATACATAAGCAATGGTGCAGGCTTCGTTTCACTGCCCGAAGAACGCGCTGCCTGCAGACACAGCACCGGGACTCTGGGCAGTTGCTTTTGCTTCCTTCTGGTTCCCACGCTGGCTTTCTTCCCTGCCTACATGCCCACCTAGAAATGACGGCTTCGGTATCTAGCCGCTATGCTCTGCCCACAGGTGAGTGTAGCAAAGAAACTGTTTTCAGATGGGGAGGTAGGAAGAGAGGAAGAACAAGATGGGAAAGCGAAGCGCGCAGAGAGCAATTGCCAGAGAGATCAGAGCCTGGCCAGGGAAGAGGCCACTTCTTTTACAAAGACGTTTCTGAGGGAAATGGGTTTTGTTGGTTGCATTTTCTCGAGTACTGAGTAAATGAAAGACAGAATTCACAGTGTATTCTTTCAGTTATTCTTGCCTAACACAGGCTGAAAAATCAATGCTGTTACAGCTGACAAAAGACACTATAGTCTGGGGAATCTTCAGGGTGTCACTGAAGACGCCCCTGGTTACACCATCACCTCCCTGCTGTTAAATGCAGTGCTGCTGGACAACATGAGGAAAATACTGCGCGTATACAGTATGGCACAATTCTATCCGTGTACCACAGCTTTTAGAAAGCTTTTATGCTCACATTTTAGACCCTATGCTATTCCCACTGAATGCAAAGCAGTATTCCCACAAAGCTCCATGTGAGAAAGACTTGGCACTAGACAGCAATGGCCTTAAAAATGAGTTCTTACTGATGAAGCAGAGACAAAGCTATGTGTACACTTTCCTTCTGCCATCCTGTTTCCAGAGTTGAAACTCCACCGCAGTCTTTGTAGCCGAAGCAAAAAGCACCTCCTGTCACATTGGTGTCATTTGAAACGAAGGATGCTCTGCCCAGACTGAAGCGAGAGCAACAGCTTTTAGGCAAGTTAAAGCCAGTAGCAAATCTCCAAAAACCACTTGAGGTTATTGGAAGGCTATCTGAGACGGAGCCCATGGCGGAGCGTGGCACGCCAGGAACAAACCGCTGCAAAAGAGAGGAGGGAAAAGGGAGTGAGAGAGTGAGGAAGGGAGCGTGAGTGCGAGGAAGCTTACCGGCCGTGTTGGCAAAAGGCAGCCTGTCAGCAAAGAGGATGTTTACAGTCTTGAAGTTTGGATTCCAAGAGCAAATGCTTGGCGTGAGTCTGCACTACGGCCCCTCGAAGCAGGGTAAGGCTGAGAATACAAACCCCGGGGACCAGCTCTCGGCATAGAAGAGAACTGGAGACTTCCTACTTGTGCTCCTGGCCATAGATTTGTTGAGTTACAAACAGGTCAACGTGCAAAATGACCCAAAGCCAAGTGCAAACGCATGCTCTAAAATCACAGCACTTACAAGGAAAGCACTGGCAAATCTTTTTTTTTTTTTTTTTTTTTGCCAGTAAAAAAGGAAGTGAGAAATAGAGAAATATTCATTACATCAAAGTACGTTAATTTCTTTATAGGGGTGCTTGTGATTGCTCCCTAATTAGAAGCTGAAAAGCATCCTGTGCTTATGAAGAATGCATGCATATCCTTCCCAAAGTCATAGCACTTACGTTGAGGATAAACATTTTTCGGAGGATATACAGACTGATCCAATAATCAGCTTAAGTTAAATGGTTCCTTTGAGAAAATTCATTGGGTACCAAACACTTTGTACTACTGAGAGTGTTCTAATGATATTTTTATTTTGTACTGGAAAACTTATCCTCCAACAAAAAATAAAAGCCCTTTAGCTTCAGGGGATTCCGTGGAAAATGCAACGCTCTTTCAAAATGCCTCCCGCCTCCTGCTGTGATGGAAGCACAAGCCAGCCCGCGCTGGCCCGGCTCCGTTGCCTGTGCCCACGTGTTGACATACAGCTGCGCAGAGACCCAGCGATGCTCAGCCTGAAACACATTCGAGCAGTTGAGAAGGACGGGTGGGATCTGGGAACGTTTTCCATCTTCTGCAGGAGCGGACCGGTGGGCCCACCTGCCCGTGCATGGGGGTGAAGAGCTGTCAAGAGATTTCAGGTGGCAGCAGGAGCCTTTGATGCAGTTCAAGCAGGCAAAGAGGCATTTTGCTTTTACGTCTCCTCAGGCTTTTTCTGAATAACTTTTTCTCTTATGAGGATGTAATGAAGTGTCCCTAGAAGGGTATTTCAGGACCGCACCCTCAGCACTCGCACCATGCCGCGATTTCAGCCCGTGACAACCTGTTGAGAGCAGGGAAAGGGTGTTAACTGCCTTCATCAACTGCAGCCTCTATTTCTACAGGCAAAGTTGATGAGGAAAATAAAAAATTAAACAGAAGGAAAATATTAGGGGATATAACCAGAGACATCTAGTTCCAAGTCTGCCCAAATCTTGCAGTCCAGAAACAACAATGAAGAAGCAAACTAACGCCTCGAGGAAGAATAAGCAAGAAACACATCCTTGAGTAGAATTCCCAGCTTCACATCTTCAACTACAGAGCTGGAAAGGCAAAGGGCAGTTTTGTGATTGCTTTGGAGCAGGAATCACGGCTCTGTGCTCAGCCCCATGACGCTCGAGATGTGCAGAAGGATTTATAAAATCAGCAATGGCAAAGATGTGTAGAATGAAAGCAGGAAAAAAAAGATGTCTAATTAAGTTAGAAGTTGTAAGTAAAAAAATGTAAATGGCCCCTCTGGGAAACAACTAAACCACTGTAGTATTTGTGCTACCACAGTATGCTCTGCAGCCAACACTTAATAAATGGGAGGATGGAGGAGATGAGTGGTGATGATTAAAACAGACCAGCAGATTCAGTGATCCGTTGGACGCATTCAATATTGAACATCCAAAACCGGGATACATGAGGTCAGGTGGTGTTGATATTGGCAGGTAAGTGAAGATTCCCAGTTGTGACCAGTTACTTCTGACCAAACAAAGCAGGTATCCTTGTCTTCAGGTTGTGGACATTTTCCTGTGCTTAGGGCAGAGTGATGCTCCCCCAGGCGAGCGCGTGGCTTTTGCTCAGCAGGCTGCAGCGCCAGCTAACACTATCCAAACCCAGCCTTCGAAGGAAAAGCATTTAATGAGTGGGAAGTGGATGGGTCTGTGGACTGTCTAATGGTATAAATGTTACTGGAAAAGCCATTCCATAACATAACGTTCATCAGAGATCCAAGCCAAGGCAGCAGATGGAGAATATGCTGGCAGCGGGCAGGGGAGAAGCAGAGCTCAGCTTTGCGAGTCTCAGGAGAGTCAGGGAGAGTTGGTCCCTGGACGAGGCTCCAAACGTGGGTAGAGAAGTGACCACAACCCATCAGCGGTGGAGACACAGGCAAGTCCTGTTTTGGTCAAAGCCACTGATGATTGACAAGCTCTGTCTGCTGACCCCAAGCAGCTTGTTCTCTGCACTGGCTGGTGACAGATCAGAGGTCCCATGTACTCCTGACAACATGGAGTAGACCTGAAGTGACATATGCCCATATTTTAGTGAAGCATTGTACCAGAGGTGTGTCTGGCTGGAGTGGTTGAGTCAGAGGTTAAAGACATAAAATCATTTTGTAAGGGACCCGTTGTCAACTATAATGTTACAGCTTTGGTCACTTATCTCACAACTTTGCCAGGTTTTATAAAAGCTACCAAGGGACTTTCCTAATTTTAGTTTTTTAAATGCAGGTGTCTTGGCTAAGCCAGTTGTATAGGTTCCTCTGAGGTGGCACAATGTGGAGCAATAAGCACCTGCAGAGGGGTAACTCATCCTATCCTAAGACAGGTGAGCTGACTCGCCTCTGGAAGCCCTCCTCTGTTTACAGCCTACCTGGCTCTGATGCCACTGCCATCAGGTAAGATGGACTTCAATCAGGTGGTCCTACAGGCCAACCTACAGCTCCAGAGAGCTGCTCTATGGGTTTCGTGCAACACCCAGCAAGACGTGCCTGATGATAGGTCAAAATCTGATCACCTACACAGTGTGTCCAGTACACAGCCCCCTCTCCTACGACACCCCTTAAGCAGAGAGCAGAGCAGACGAGCCCAAGGCCTCAGTGGTAGCCCTGTGCCGCACCGTTTGGTTACAACAGCATGTCCTGAGGCCATTGCACAGGACCAGCTGGAGACACTTGTTAATGAGAACGCCGGTACACCGAGAATGACAAATGTGACCTTTGGAAATTCAAATTAGGCTTGGCACATGTACCTTCCAAATGACTGCTGTGACTCCCGTCAGGGTTCATGTGGGTATGGGGTATGTCTCAACCGCAGGCTCGCTGCTTGTTTTACACGTGCTGTGACCCAGCCTCCTCCCCACCACGGCAGCACAAGCCCTTCGCTCCACATGTCTCTGTGCACGTTGGACCCATGCTCACACGCTCAGCTGGGGCTCTGCGACACGGTGTGCTCCGGCTTTGTAACGTCAACCTACCCACTTGCCTGACAACGTGAAAGCAAACGATGTGCGTGCGCCCAGGCTCATGCACGGCTCTTCTGCAGTTCCTAGCAACTAAATTATGGCCTTCTCGCCAATCTACTCTTCCCTGCACATCAGCTTCGCTGTTCAAATACAGCCCACTGAGGTCCAAGCCTCTATTTTCACTCAGACAACTCTAGCTCTTTCTTTGTTTGCCTTTTCCCCTTGCCTCACTGAGATGCATCCCAGTTCTGCTCACCCCTGGTGTTAAGTCCACCATAAGGGACTGTGGTTTATGGGGAGAGAAGGGAGAGCAAAAGGAAAAATACTTAAAAGCTCACTTAGGCTGTGCTCTGGAAAGGTTATGAGAGTTTTGAGGAAAAAGGATTCTCTACCAGAGGACAGGTCTAACTCCTCCTTAAAATCCTGCCTCTGTTAGGAGGAGTTTCACTGAATTGTCCCTCTCTTGCTGAGCAGGGAGTTCATGATCCTACAAAATGTCTTTGTAATCTGGGGAGGAGGAAAACAAAACCTCTCAAAATAGAGTGCAGAGCCTTAAGCCCAGCATCAGGCTTCACAGCCAGGACTTGTGACCATCTGAGTCTATTATCCAGTAGCTTGATCGGGAAAAAAACGGGAAGAGAGTGGCACAGAACATTTATCGTTATTATGGGAGAAGTTGTTACAGGATTTCTGGGCTGTGGAGAATGTTTGAACTTCAGTGGGATTTTGAGCACCAGCACTTCTGCAAAACCAGCTCAACACACACTGTTGATAACTGCATCTGGATGCCCGGATTTTGAAGGAAATGTTTGCAGCAGACATAAGCTAGTGCCACCTCTGCGAACCGGACACAGCATGAGCTCATGTCGCCTGTCACCTTACTGGCGTGTGTCAGTGCTGGAGGGTGTGTGGGGGGGTGATGACTGAATTCCACTTTGCACAGGAAGGCCTGTGTCACAGAAAAAAAATGGCTCCTGATGCAGCGTTAAAGTAATGTGTTGGTTATCTTCGGAACAATAAATAACACAGCCTGTAAGCGGCTTTTTCTTATATCTTAGAGACGTTTTAACCCTATTCAAGTCAGGATATCTGAGATACAATAGCACACGCTTTAAGGAATGGATGTAGATAAATATTTTCTGGAAGCATTCAGATAAAAGTCACCAGAGGCTGATTTTAAGCATGTGAAGCTGCTTTTCAAACTGAGCTTTTACTCACACAAGTCAACGTGTACCACCCATCCTCCCAAAGCCAGCAAAAGGCATTCTGATTATATTCCAGGATTAAGAGAGTGGGTATAATTGGGCAATAACATAATCAGCATTCGTTATTTTACTTCTTTGAGAAACAATGTAATCCTCCCCCATGTAACCAGAAGGGCTGTCACGTTTTGCATGTGCGTGGGGTGCCCCCCGTGTGTCCCCTGCCCGGGGGGGGGGTGGGTTCTGGGGCAGAGCAGAGCCTGTGCTTGAGCTTAACCCTGCGGCACGGCTCATGCTGGTTCGAGCACCGGTGACAGCCACAGGGGATAGGAGTCCCATCCCTCTGCATGTCTCAGCCCAGCGCTAATGTCGAGGAAGGGGCACCGGGAGGGAATAGAGGCAGCAGAACCCCTAGGGGACCTGAGCCAGCCTTGTTGCTGCAAAATCTCTCTCTCACTGGGCATGCCAGGGAACTCTGACACGTGCCAACACTAGCTAATTCAAACGGGCTGGATCCACTTTCTTGTGAGTATGAGCAAAAAAACTGCCTCCCTCCCCCTTGGACAACTCCAGGCAGTAGGTTGCGGAGTGCTGTCATAGGAAGACTAGAGACAATCAGAGGGGACCACTTTAAATGCTCTCTTACTTTCTTAATCAGAGCGGCACTTGGCTTTCTCTAGAGGAAAAGATTTTTAAGTGATGTCTACAATTTGTTCAAGCACTAACATCCTGTACCCAAGCAGAGCACTTCTCAAGAATATGTTACCAAGACACAGAGAACCCAGGAGAGACAATACACGCGTCTGTCACCACCACAGGAGGCAGGGAATCGGGCAGGGCAGAGGATGGCACAGCCTGCATTGAAAAAGGAAGGCTATGGGCTGCCGAAGAAAACATTAAGGTTTTTCAAGAAAAGGATAAAATTTCCTTCAAGAAGTGAAACCTCTGAAAGGATATGGATATAGTGGGCAAGCTGCGACTTGTGGCACAGCTCTGGCTAAAAGAAAGGATTCTGAGCCACAGGTGGTGAAGAAAGGGGAAGGGAAATCAAACAAACTACCAAAAAAATCAGAAGAAAAAGAAGGGAGATAGATAGAATAACAAAAGATAATCCTTACCAAAAAAAAAGAGAGTACCTGAGCTGTCAGTGAATAGAAAATAACAGTGCTCTCTCAAGGTCTAGGGTTTCTGAGAGCACTTGGAGGCCGCGATGTGCACACTGTCGTGTACGTGCTGCATGCTAAAAATGGGAAGATGATCACAAATGCATATTCTGCAGCTACTGTAGTATCTAAAAACCACACTGGGCTTTAGCGTCGGCAGCACAGCTACACCTAGAATGGGAAAATACAAATGAACCATCAAAGATGGGTCATTACATGCTGCTTGCCTGTCCTACCTTTATTACGCTATCTCTTTATTCTTCACAGACTAACATATTCAAAAGAATGGAATTTATATATAGTAAAACCCTGGGTCAGATGTGGCAAAAAGCATTAATTGCTCTTCCAGAAATATATAGTTATGTTGAACATTGGTTTTCATGCCTTTCCACAGTACTCTCTCACTTGATTCTAACAGATTAGCAGCTGTACTAGTTTTCTTTGTAGCATATAGATTGAAGAACTCCAGTAGGGAACTAACGCTTACCAATATCTGCAAGGGTTGCAATTTCAATGTATGATTTATTTTTTTTTTTCCATTAATAACATATTGCATGTAACATATTGCACTAGATCCATATTACTTTTAAATCACCACCAAAAGTGACAACTTGAAGCAGTTTTTCTAACTATACAGAAGACAGAGGGAGGCATTTGGGAGCCAGGCACATTATATTTTTTCCCTATCAGGCTCCAGGTGATCAATCTGATCCAATCTATGCCAGAAAATGGAACAATACTTTATACATAACTTAAGACTCATGCAACTATTGAAGTATGCACTGTATTTGTATGTGTAATTATTCAGGCGGCACTGATA
This sequence comes from Fratercula arctica, assembly GCA_947846985.1. Classification (NCBI taxonomy): domain Eukaryota; kingdom Metazoa; phylum Chordata; class Aves; order Charadriiformes; family Alcidae; genus Fratercula; species Fratercula arctica. Next base: position 74,733,601 of record CANTUZ010000003.1, read on the forward strand.
GGGTGAAAATCCTACGGAGAAGGAAATGATCTCCCAAGTGAAATGGGTATTTGTAAAACATGACTATTTGACAGGTCACCTTCTTTGGAGTTTATACGAGTGAAGGCTGGCCTGAGGCTGCGAAAGCCAGCAGAACCTCCCTGGGATCCTGTGCAAAAAATCTCAAAAACTCAACACCAAAACAAAGAGCTGCCACAAATGTCATCCCAGAAGTACGTACAGCGCTCTCACTTTCTCCCCTCTGGTAGCCGCAGCTGCGTGCACATCAAAAGGATCCTATTTCAGGGTCACATCTGAGTCTCTCTGGAAAGGAATGGGAGCGAGAGAACAAGAAGTCAGTGGGCTTTGCAGGCAGAAGCAAAACTCACGAGGATGGCAAACTACCAATGAAAGCGTTGGGGAATAACTGCTCCGAAGAGGAGAAGCGTCAATCTGAAGAGGCTCATAGAACAGAGCTTAAGCTGTTGGACTGGCATCAAAGAACCATTGGCTCAGAAATGACGGAGCCCAAACCTGATGTCCGTGCCTCCATGAACCCACACGAAATGGACCCAAAGTCGATATTCTCCAGATGTACATTTTAGTATTGTATTTCAGTGTAACCTTCAAACACGCTGAAACAAACTGAATATATTTGGGAGGAAAACCAACACATTTCTCATAAATATTTTATTTGTCCATATAGCTTAATCATTAGCACTTAAGAGTCAAAAAGAGCACCGTGTTAGTCTTCAGAGCCAACACAGACCATTCTTTTTGTGTTTATACTTATTTTACACACTTTTTCCTCAGCTTCTGAAAGGGAAATACAGGCATTTATTCCGAACTTCTAGCACAATTGAGAACTGAAGCATAGTATCACAAGAAAAGAATAAAGTAGGTAGATACAGAGGCAGCATCTCTGGAGCCCTTTGTACAGCTGAACTTGTTATATGGGTGATGAGAGTATTTTCTTTTTAAATTAACCATTTACATACATTTGGCAGCGGATCTATTCAGCCTGTTGAAAGTTTATCACTCAGGCAGTGCTAAGCTGGAGTCTTGGTTTGTGTGTTTGGCTTTTTTTTTTAAACAAATCTAGCAAACAGTTGACTTTAGCACCCTGAGGTATTCTTAGCAGCTGTTAAGAGTACACTGATGGCAGATCATACAAGCTATCACCCGAATATTAATACCCAAGCATATGAAGTAATGCACATGGCTTAAACCCCCATAAGCGGCTAGGAGAAAAAAGCAGCAGTCACACGAAGATTCAAGGGGACACCACGACAGGACTGTCATGGCACACATTTAGAGAGACACTGAAAAGCCTGGCGTTATATTACAGAGAATGGACCAAGATGTCATTCATCTCTCAAAACTTCGTAAAAACGAAACCCTTTAATCCTCTTTTCCTGAGGACTCTGAATTGCTGAAGTGTGAACATATTTTCTTTTAGAGTTGTAAAATTATTACAGTTTCGTATTTTGCAACATTAGATCTTGAAAAAGAAAGCATCATCTTCTGCCTTATCCATGGTTACGTGGTACGCTTTCGAGAGCAACTTTTATGAATGACCAGTATCTATGAACAACAAAAGTATAAGGATTGCGACAGTCTAGAAAACAAGCTTTGAAATAGTTTAAGTGCAGCAAGAAAAGCATGCATTTGCCTTATTAGAATAAGGACTCCAGCTCTACATTTTTCCAAAGCAAGCATTTATTCCTTCAAATTATTTTTCATATTACACAAAAGAATTCAGTACATTTTTTTCCAGAGAAAAAAAAAAAACGTTGACAGTTGCAATGAAGTATTATCTAAAGTGACAATTCGTTCTTGCATCTCCTAAAATACATTCATTTCTCCCAAAACAGTGTTAATCAATTTAAAAAAAAAAAAAAAAGAGACTGGACACCAAAATTTTTTAGTAGCTTGAGGTACCATGTTCTCTCACTGCGTACAAGTCACTCCCTGAAACACACATACTTTTATCACAAGAAACTTCTATCTTTTCCCTTTACCCACTGCATCTTTTCTCTCATTGAATTACTGATGAAAATGCAACTTACGGCATAAAATATGCAAACATATTCAGAATATGTTTGCAGCATGCAGCCAACAATCTGGGGTAGCTGCCTGCAAGCAATTTACTATGAACACAAACATGTTCTCAACATCTAGCACATGAAGCTGGCTGACATCCCTAAAAGAGTTATTTAGTTACTCCAGAAAATCCCAAAATATGGTCTGTACAAGCTTACAGAATACCATGATTTGTCAAGGATGCCGCTGACACTGTCAGTACATTTCAAGGCAAAGGGCTAGAAAGCAGTGTTGGGAATTTTAGCTTGTAGAGCAAATAATAGGGGTTTCAATCCCCCCCCCCCCCTTTTTTTTTTTTGAGAAATGTTTTAATAACAAGCCCAAATTAAACAACCTATTTCAGATACCTGCTGCCTCTCCACTTCTTACCTAGCACTGGGCATGGTACTCTTGCCTAACCCAGATACTGCTTCCTCTTGCACGATCACCCCAGCTGATCCAGTCTCTAACCCTCACTTACCCATACTGATTTCTTGGGAGGCTGTAGGCTTGAACCTGAAAGCGTCTCGCAGGAGCACAAATATGGGGATGGAAAGGGTATGCTGCAAAAAGGATAACGCCTGTCATACAGAAAAATGACAGGATGGCTTTGTGCCCTCTAAGAATCTAAACCCAGTAAAGCAGAGCTCATTCCTTCATTTGCAGATTCAGTGACTAAGCGGTTCGCCTCAGATTCCTACTAGAAGCCCATGATAATTAGTCACAAGCCGTTTTCACCCTCCATGTGGCACAGATTCTGTAGCTACTAGCACCAGTGAGATAAGTTTTGACACAAATTAGGGTTACAAAGTTTGTTACTCTAGAAGCAAATTTTTATTTTGAAATAAGCCACACATTTTTCACTTTTGCTTAAGAAAGCAGTAAATTACAAGCAGTCATTTTAGCACTCAGTTTGCTAAAAATGTCAAGAAATATCAGAAAACATTCTGTTGTAAAAAAAGATTGTTTGCTGTCATGGAACAAAGAGGAAGAAAAGTATTATCTTCTGATTCTTATGTACAAATCACTTCAACTTTACCAGCAAACATAACAAAGTAAGAAATTAATAAAAAAAAAGACTAAAGATGCAATGTTTTCTTCCCCATAAATTGCTATGTACTCTTCAGTGACTGTAAGTGCTCTGAATTTTAATCTTAAGATACACTTTCTCTTTCAGCTGAAGAGCAGATATTAAATCACTTTTTTCCTGTAAAGCACAATACTGTAAATGTATAATAGTAAAGCATAGTAAATTGAAATGTTAGATAATAAACTTATTACTGCAAAATACCACACTAGTTTTCCTTTCTAAAATTATTTTTATGACCTATCAGTGCAGTAGACTTGTCAGGAAAATCCAGCTTGTGTTTACAGGTATCTGTTTCGAATGTACTCTCTGTACATGAGGAAGTCGTCTTTTCCCAGTGGTTGCATGTTTCCTCTTCCAGCCTGAATGTGTGCATGAAAAATCTCTATTGATTTCCTATCAGCTCTTGGAGGCTGGACTTCGTAAATATTGTCTTGAGAAAAGGAGGAGATGGGTATTCTGGAAAAAAAACAACAACCAAACACAGAGAATATTTGGAACTTTAGGTAAAAATTTTCCACAGAGATAGGAGTATTTCTTTTCCTTCAAATATATATCAGTCAATGAAAGGGCAACTTCCCAATAGGTAATTCGTTTACCTAGATTTTTATCACTACTGCAGACCTGATAAGACCCAGCTTTCCAAGTAGGGTAATTAGGTAAGTTGTCACTAATCACATTACAGAATACTTTCTCACTTCGCTCCAGACTCTGTCCTCATTTCTTCATCCTCCCTCACATCTGCTACCATCAGTAAGTACCCGAGCTGAAAAAGATCTGTGCCATGCATTATAGCAGGTAACAGGAAAACTTTATTGAGCTATCCACTTAGTAGTAATTATAACAAGCAAGTGATTATACTCTGAAACAACATATAGAAAGGATTTATCAGCTAAGAAATTTCTATCTGATCACCAGGAAACAGCCAACTTCTTACCAGCAAAGAGCACTCTGTACACTGGTACAGCTCATATTTTATGAAAATATTTTTGAAATAGCTGTGTACCATAAATGCTATCTTTGAATCCTAGTATTTAAATGTACTCATCTTATGAGAAAAACATGTACTTTGAAAGTTTACAAGAATCTGAGAATGTCAGATCATTGCTAAGCACTACTGTAAATCAGACTCACTCATAAAGTAGAAACTGGCCTTTCAACTGCAACTCGTGAAAACTGCATAGCCAACAGGTCAAGTAAAGTGATTGTTTCCCTCTGTTCAGGGCTTGAGTTACCACATTTGGAGAACTGTGCCCACTCTTGGGCTCACCAGTACAAGACAGACAATGAAATGCTTGGATGAATCCAGCAAGGGTCACCAAGATTATTAGAGAGCTGGAGCACATGGCATAAGAAGAGAGGCTGCAAGTGTTGGGTTTGTCCAGCCCAGAGAAGAGAAGCCAAGGGGGACCTCATTGCTTTCAACAGCTACCTAATGAGACGGTATAGATAGTGAAAAGCCAGACTCTTCCTAGAGTGCGTGATTAAAAGACAAATTTCAAAAATGGAATACAAATTGCAACATGGGACATTCCAATTAGGTACAAGGGAACTTCTTTGCACTGTGAGGGTGGTTTAACACTGGAATGGGAACCTCCCTCCTTAAGAATAATCAAAATGCAAGGGTACGTGGCCGTGACCAGCCTCATCTAATTTGGTCCAGCAGGGGGCTGGACCAGATGACCGCCACGGTCCTTTCCAATTTATAATATTCTACAGTTCTAAGCCAAATACTTCAGTAGTAATGTCTTCTCCGCAAACAACTGCAAGGTAGCAACAAAACTATTTATACACAATACATAATAAATTAATAAACACTAAAAGTATGGTGTAGTAAATCAATTTTAAAGCACTTTAGCTATTGTAAAAGCTGTATTCAGAAATACACTATGTACATTTCCCAGCAGTATTTCAGTATTTATAAAATACTCCCAGAGCTGAACAGTATAGATGTTTAACCTGTGTAATAGCAGATCAGTTTGGATTCCACAACAGAATATTCAATGACTAACACATTGCCATCTGAAGGTAACCTATGCATTAACTTCTCCTTTTGTCGATACTGTTTGATTTAGAGGAAATCAAAGTTTGAAATGAACTCCAAGGAAAAACGATCTAACAGACCTATGATTATCTAGAACAGTGGATGCAACGCACCCGTAAATGCTGAACAGGAAAAATAAATTCCTTCTCAATTACAAAAAAAAAAAAAAAGACATACAAGTTTTAAAGAACTCTCTAAATCATCAGTGTCATACATTTTTAGCTCCTATTTCAGCTGGAAAAGCCAATTTCCTTTCTAGCTAGCTACTAAAATACTGCTGCTTTATAAATACTTTATATAAACAAAGTTGCCCAAGTATTCCGTACAACACAAAGATTTGAATTCTAGAGACTCACTTTCCTACCACTACGTACACTGAACACTTCTCTAAATCAGATCTTTCCTTCTAGGTTGAACCAAAATTTCATGGGGCCAACTAGCCTGTCTCATGGAATAGCTACCAGCAATTTTTGAGGACAGATTATTAAAACAGAACAGGTACTTAGCATTCCCTTCTCCAGTATACCCTCCTGTATTCGAGCAACCTGGATTTAGGATCTACCTTAGGCAAAATTTGAAACCAGACTACTGTTTCATGAAAAGTCATTTCCATAGGTTTTCACTGTTTTTCCTGGGATCTGACACTCACAGAATCCTGCGGGAATAAATTCCGCTACTTGTGTCTGATGTGACATTCCTTTCATTTGTTATCATGAGCCTGGTTGCTTGTAATTCTTACATTGGGAGAAATGTAAGAATTGCCTCATCTTCATCATTATCATACAACCAAGCGTATTTCATCTCTCTTCATACACTAGTTATTTTTTGATAAACCCTGTCACCTTCCTATTTATGCAGAGTTCCAAGGTCGTCTCCATCCTCTTCGATAACTCAGTGAGGACCAAAACTGCATTTAATACCCGAGATATTTTTTTAACTAGCTTTTCATTTGTCATCTACTATTTTAGCTACTGAAGACAAATTTTCTAAACGCTTTACATAATAGCATATTGGAATAGTAGCCAGTGCCAGTGGCTAAAAAACACTCAGAATGCTATTGTTAAATATTGTATGAGCATATGCACATATTTTTGTGCTCAAAATTTCTCAGGTAAGAAATAACAGCAGCAACTTACTGTCAAAGTTCACTATTTCCAAAAGCAATCATTGACCAGCCCAACTGCAATGAAGATTTCATAGACAGATACTAGCATCGTTGCCATATTCCACAGAAGCCACAGTTATGACTCACTATCTGGGTGCTCTTCAAGAGACAAGAAGTTATTTTTGTGTGTATAATCTCCTCTTTTAAAGGGAAAAAACAAGGAACGATGCCTTTGAAGAACTGGAACACTCAAACGATGGCAGAGCCCTTCTATAAATGTAATGCAGTAATAATCTTTTAGTTGCATTATGAGCATAAACTAATGTTTGTCACTGTTTGTAAACCAGGATCTCTATAAAAACTGCCAAAAAAACCTTGCGCCCTTATTTTGTAGCCTTTTATTTTATTAAAATATGATAGATTTTGGATGTTTCATCATGTGATGGTTTGTCAGTATTATAAAATGATGGCAACGTGTTATGTAATATAGTACGCCTAATATTCCACTGTAACATGGTATAAGAAGTAAAAAGATTTCCATCTTAAAGTAATATTTTTCAATTTCATATTTAAATTTGTATTTTTCCATTTTACACAGCAATAAGTTCAGTTGATTATACTTTGACTGCAATGACAGAATTACTTACACAGGTATACTATTGAATTTGAGACAATAAAATCACTGATCACCCACAGAGTTTGGCTGCATCCTTAAAACCAAGTTACATTTTACCAGGATGTAGACAGAATTTACTAGGTCATGTCATAGAAACATTTGGCCAGTCTAGAATTAGAGAAAAAAGTAAAGCTAAAGAGTTTGCAAAAAAGTGAAGCCTTACTGCATAGAATACATTTTTATTTTTCCTTATTTTAGATTGTATGACAATTCCTGTTTAGGCTTCTTAGTCATAGAATTCTGTGGCACTACAATGGAATGTAAACAAATACTAAAAAATGTGAGCACGTTACCTGCCTGTATAATTAGGATAAAATTTCTAAAATGCTTATCATTGTTATGCTTTTCTTAAACAAAACAAAACTCTTATTTCAAAAAAGTTGAAACTCTTCAGAAGAGTCCAACCTCTGCTATTATGCTCTCACCAAATCAGTGTTTTATTTTACTTTTTGTTGGTAAAATGTATGACTAATACTATGGAAATTCTACCATATTTAACCTTTTCTTTTTATTTTTTTTTTCCCCCAACAGAGTAAGAGTTTCTTCTAACTATCATACTCTTGTAGTTTATTATAAAACATTAAGCTGGGTGTTTTCAGAACTGGTAACAAACATTAGACTATCTAAATTTATATCTAGATGCTTTAACAGTAGATCACTTTTCAAAGCACCCACAGCTTCTGCAGATACTTATTTATCGAGTTTTAAGCATTCAAGCTGGGACTCTAGCAATGGCATTTGACACTAGCACACTGTACTAATTTACCAATGTCACTAACAGCAAAAGATGTCACTTATTCAAATGTAGCTGGCCTGTCTAGTCCACTAGCAAGTGAACAATTAAGTAAAAAAAAAAAACAACAAAATAAAAGCCATAGCACTGATTTGATGCCTTCTCTATTTATTCGTTTCTAAAGACATGACATTTCTCAAGCACTAATGAGTCAAAAGTAATTTCCGTAGGCACAATGGAAACCGGACAGCAAAGTGTATCTAATTTTGAGCGTTTAGTAACTAAATCTCAATTTTCCACCTACTTGCTTCAACATGATAAAATATATTGAAAGAACCGCATGTTCATGCATCCCAATTTTGATTAATAACCCTGTATTAAGCTGTAACTATTTGTAGAGTGCTTGTATTATCCAGTCATTTAATTAAAGTCATTTCTCTAACGCTATTCATGTAAAAATCTAATCCCCTTAATAAGTTTAGTATCTTACAATAGAGTCGTGAAGGAGAGCACATTATTTATGACTTGGCTATCAGATCTCCCTAGAGACCTGTAGCTCCATGGCTTTCCAGTGAAAATTGCATAGATAGGAAGGTAAACACCATGTCATGAAAGACAGCACCCTTGACATGCAAAGTACAGTTATTTTCATCCCACTTGTGAACAGGCTTCACGGTGTTATGGTTTCACCAAGAGTACCATTCCCTCTACAGTAAAAGAGGATACAGCTAAAATCTTCAGTTACAACAAAGATGTTCCATACTTTGAAGGAAAAGTGTGTGTGTGGTGATGCACTTAGCTCTCAGAAATAATAGCAGTCACTGAAAAGCCACCACATTTGTTTCAACATTGATTAGCTCTCCTCAAGTGTCTAAAGTATATCTAAAGGAGACAAAATGTACTCTGGTGCCTCATTTCAATCCTAAGCAAATATACCTGACCTACAAAACCATGGCAAATCCAGAGTTTTTGTTTGGGTCGTTCATCCCCGTCCCCCCCCCCCCCCCCCAGTGATACCCCTTTAAATCACTTGCTGTGCTCTCGAAAGAGCCTTCAACAGAATTTTCCTTCTGTATCTTACAGAGCCAACCAGCAGCAAAACCTGGACTGAATCCAGGTCCCACAACAATCACCTGAAACTCCACCAGCATGTACAGTTTCAAAGGTTAAAGAAAGACGAGACTCTCTTTACACAAGTATACATCTAAATGAGCATTTTACAATGCAAATTAGAAGACGTTTCTCTACAGTGCAGACAGAGGGAATATGAGAGAAGGACAGAACACCTGATACAGAAAGGTGATCTCTGAGGAAAGATAAATCTTAAGTAGGGATACTTTACGCTGACCACAAACTAATTCAAAATTTAAAGACTGAACACAGAAAGGAACCTAGGGGTAGTACAGGACAAAGCAAAACAAATATCAAAAGACCTCACACACACACACACACACACACGAGGAATATTGTGTTTCTTTTTGGAAAGGAAAAGCTTAGACTTACTTTTTCAAACAGGATTACTTGAGGAAGACAGTTGTCTTAAACTGATGAACAGAAATTTATCACTTCACAGAGAAGACAGAGGGGCAGGTTGAAGAAGGGTCCTGAGAATTTTCATTAACAAGTCTAAAAGTAGATGAGCTAAGGTGGCATATATTTGCTAGAGACTGCTAATACTACAAAATCCCAAATTCAACAAAACCATAATATATAATGCAGAAATAACTAGATTGTCTGTCATATTTCACAGGAATTCGTTACAGTCACATTTTTAGAGGATATGATTTCAATCCTGCTGACATTAGGATCAAAATGAGACTTCATAGGCAAAAGCGAGAAACACCAGCCCACTAACTCCAAAATAAAATTAAAAAAACAAGTTTCAAGTCACAGAACTTTTGAAACATTTTAACAGTGATCACTATAGTTAAGGATGCAATAGCTTTTATTTAAAATTTGGAAAAAGGCAAATTTAATAACAGAACATATTTCGACACATTAAAAAACAGGACCTAAGACCAGTTACAAACTCAAAATGTTTTTTTCTAGTCTTGTGAGACTACTGCATTATCTTTTTAATACATGAGACACAGAAATGCTAAACCAGGTGGATAGCACATACAGACAAATTAAATTTTTATGTGTGTTGCAGTGACAACAAGGTCCCCATCAAGTCAGAATTTTACTGAACTATTGTTTTATAGCTCAAAGTATTTTTTCAGGTTAAAAAAAGCCCTTTTTTAAAAAAGGGTTTTCGAGACAATAGCTAAATTTCATCACAATTGACATTTCATTGTGAAGGTATGCATGCCACTATTACAGGCTTTTTTTTTTACATCAATGGATGGCATGAAACTTGACATGTAGATTTTTGTTCAGGATTCAGTGCAGATAGGGAGGAAATGTGGAGGATGCAGAGGTCAAGCATGAACATTCATGCAGTTAAAAATGCATTTATGGTTTTTAATTTCAAACAGACATAAATAAGTGAAAATTATGATCTAAATGAGCATGAGACGGATGAATGCTAACAGTTTTATAATATTGAGTATCTCAGTTGACAACTCTACCAAAAATGGTAGGCACATAAGCTTTTTAATCTGAAAAGCTCAGAGCTCAATATTGACAAACCAGATGGATGGGAAAAAATTCTTCTACATACACATGGATCTGAAGCACACGGAGTTCAAACCATTTTCCCAAGATCCCTGGAAAAAGCGCATGCTCTGCTCCCCGATCTGTCGAAAGGGGATGACTGAGCCAATCTAACAAGTTGCCACCAACCACATAAGAAAGTTCTGCTGCGTTTGACTCTATGGATCTGCCTCTCTAGTGCTGGCCCCGGTGATAACTGGGACTTTCACTGATCTAAATAATGTCATTAATCTAACAGGAAACTATTTGCTTTTTTTTGCTGAATTAGTTTTCTGCAGACTGATAAACTGAACTGATTTATGGAGCACTGTAACAAGTAGCAAAGCTTGCACAAATAACTGAAAAAGTACAAGATAAGGAAGGAAAGAGCAGGACCTCCCCCTTTTGGTGGCAATGAGCTGCTCAGAATTGGGTCAGCTCTTTTGTTAATTCTTCCATCAAATCCAGTCATGCTGTTACTATAATACCAAACCATTCCACCTGTCAAACTTCAGTAGAGCATTTTATAAACCATCACAACATGGACTTACTTATTTCCTTCAGTCCCCAGCCAGCTCTTTTCTGGAGAGTCCTACAACTCTGATCATACTATTGCTTTTCCCCAGACCCTTCCCAGTAGTATTCTTTTTGAGATGCGTGACTAAAAATGAACAGAGCATCCAAGCCCAAAATGACAAAATGATTCCTTTCATGTAGTGTTGATTCCTGATACTCTTTTGTCTTTTCTAGACAACATAAAGTACCAAGTACTTTCAGGGAAAATGCCCACAATGACTTTAAAACCAATTCCGCAGAATATAAAATGAAGATACTCTCAATAACAGTCAGCTTAGTCAAGCCATTTTGCATGAGATAAGTGCATAGACTGTGCTAAAGCCATTCAGAATCCCAATGAAGTACAACCATCTTCAGACAGAAGACAAAATCCAGGTAATTGATAAACAGCCTGACCAGTAAATTTCAAGAGAATTATCACAGGCAATAAATGCTGGAGAATCACAAAGTACTTTGTTTAAAATACAGAGAGTCAGAAAGAGGAAAGATTCAAATTAAGTGAGGAAGACTAATCCTTAAAGCTATTTTTAGAATACTAGAACAGTGGATATAAGTGAGTCAAAAGAATAAGAGAAATTAAAGTTATTGTAACACATCTACGTTGGATCAGTTAATCCAAAGTAGTTAATTATCCTCATCCCTGCTCTGAATCAAGAGCTAAAAGTGAGCTATTTCTATTTTATTTAGAGGCATCCGGAGGGTAAGATCATATATGCTTCTTACAGCTGTTAAGGAATAGAGATCTAGTACAAGACATCTCAAAGTAAAATGAATCCAAATAATCACCAAACAGGAAAGAATTTCATCCATCATAGAGGCAAAGAGGTTTTAGATAGGAAGGGAAGGTAGATGACTCCCAATTTAACACAGATACTTAAACCTCCAAGGAGCTGAAGCATGCTTGTTTTAATTATGAGGTACAGCTACCCTGTTTCCAAGAAAAGGAAGAAATAAAATAAGTTGTAGGTAAAAACACAGTATCTATTCAGACCCTTCTGGGAGATTTCAAATGAGAGACTAAAGATAAATAAAAAACAAAACGCAAGTTTGCTGAAGACTAGCTGCTACTCCGACAAAAGTTTGTCTAGCAAGAAGGTGCTCTATTGAAGTGCAGAATATGTGGGAATTTTTAAGAAAAAAGAAACCTGGACTGACACCTTATCAGGAGAAGACAGCAACTAGATAATACACCTTTGTGATTTAAGCTCAGTGTAAACAGATGACAGAATATAAACAATTTATTCACCTATATTTTCCACGAATATTCATAACGATTCCCTGTTTTGTGAATAAATGCTTTCATTGAAGTTTATCTAACTTTCTGATGTGAAAAAACATACTGAGGTGCATATTTGAAAAAGAGAGCATGCAAAAAAAGCACTGTACAGTGAAACTATCAACATGCTTGAGAATCCAAGATAACTTGTAATTTCCAGTCGCTTGTTGACTAATTATGATGCCTTTTTATTCACCATTTCCAGAGCAATGTCAAGAAACTATTTAGAGATTTTGCATGGGTTTAATGTAAAAAATAAATACACTTAACACTCTAAACATCCTTTATGCATTTACTTCTGCCTTTCAACACAATGAACCCCCCAAGAACTCGTCAGATGTGAATACACAGAAAGATGACAAGTTCAATACTAACCTTGACTTTAGTATGATTATAAATAAGTGATAATGCCATGTTTACAAATATAAAGCAATTGTTTATCTAATTCTCCAAGAAACAGACCTTATACTAACAGCCATATGGAAGTACTGAATGAACAAGAGAATTGCTCTAAACTGAGGTAACAGCTTTCAAAAGTAACTAGGGTTGTAAAACACTTCATTAAAATTAGAAAATGTACTGTTCTATTTTTACTTTTACATTTCAAAGTGGTATTATAGATTAGAAATACTCCAGCAGAGCATTTAATTAACGTAAATGGAAAATACAGGGTGCTTCACCTTACTGAAATTTGCTTCATTACTTTTATCTTGGTGAGGAAATAATGTATATAATGTGCATGTACACGGAAACAAAGAGTAAAAAAAGCACATATACTACTTGTACATAGCTGATAACTTGTAGATTGTTAGTTGCTACTCAATTTTGATCACTACTTGGATGATGAGCAGAGTATAGGTAGTCTTGATTTAAAAAAAAATAAAAATAAAGATTACATATTTAACACCAAGGGAAATTTTGAAAACATAGACTATATGACTTATCTCTTAAGACAGGGCATGTTTTTCAAATATTTAAGGAGAAGATAGCCCTGGACCATGCTGCAGGTATCACTCACGAATTCGTTCTCCTGCCTGAGCTTCATTAGTGCCCTGCAAAACCGAACAGGAGAGTAGCACCGATGTATGAATTAAAGTTGGTTCACAAGCACTGCTGCTGTATTGCATAGGCCTCAACGGGCACAGGCACGGCACTCATCAAGAAGAGCTGCAGTGAATCAAAACACTCAATTCCCCGTTTGGGAGGCAATCAAATTTCTCCTTGTCCTCGATGCAAGAAGTACATTTGGAAAGTGATTCAGAGTGTATTTTTCTACAGTATTATTTATACCACACCGCAATGAGTACTAGGGAACTAGGAACAGGTGCGCTGTGTCAGCCAACAGGAATTATACTACAGTACTCAAAGTCTTTCTTCACATACACGATAACAGCTCATACTAAAAGTAGTCAAGCTCTGTTTAGCTCCATGTAGCTCTAACTAAAATTCTACCTTTTTTCCTTCACAGAATTTCTATGAACAAAGAGAGGAACTTCAATATCCTTCCACATTCTTCACTGCTCTTCAGTATTATTTCACTGCATCACTGTAGTCCCTGTTCAAGTATCCATTTTTTGCTTCTAAGCTATACTTACAGTTTCTAAATTTAGGCCAGAAGCTTCTCTTCAGTATTTCTACAATGCATATTTGAGTTCATAAGTATCACTGAAGTGACATTGTAAAAATAAGAAATATTTCTTTTGGTATTGGCTTTATGTATTTGACAAAAAAGGCCACAAGGTTTAAGGTTGTGAGGTGTTTTGTTTTGGGTTTTTTTTAATATCAAAAAACCTATATAAAAAAAAGATTTTCTTGAAAAGTGTGGGAATGACAGCAACTAACCTAAGTTTTACAGCTCGCCAACCTAATTTACTATTTTAATACCCATCAGATATATTTTATTGTAAAACTACAGGCACATTTACCTACAAAGTGTAAGCTTATCAATGATGAACCATGCGCGGTGGTATCACCACTTTAAATGTATATAATGCCAAATAACAAATATCAGGTAGTATTGTCTCATACACAATTTTAAATCTGCTTCATGTTATCCTGCTCCCTCAGCGCTACTGAGACATCCCCAGGTTCTATCCCTACTTGGGTAAATGCTATATTCAAGGTTCCCTCACTTCATCAGCGCAGAGAGCGTGGATTAGAGGCAGTGCAGGGAACAAAGCTGAGGGTTAAGAGATCACGTACCCCAGAGACAAAAGTAAATAAAAACCTACCTTGGTGAAACTTCAAGCTGCCTACAGTATAAGAAGATGTCAACTGGGACGTTAGGACTTGATCATCTAAATTCTAAGACTTGCTTCAATAATACTATGACATTTGGATAATATCATGACCCTTTTTTTATACTACTACTAAGAAAAGATTCACATGGTCTGGCCTATCACTAGAGGACATTCTTGTACAGCAATAATCAATCCATAATCACACACAGTTAAATTCCTTATTTCATTATAAATTAAATATGTGCACCTATTGTCATTTTAAGTTAGAGTTATTTTTCATATTAATGGAAAGTTACTCCATTCACAACAGAATACATAGAAGTTATTCCACATGGCAGATGTCCCTGGGGAGCAATCCTCCTAGAATCCTAGGGACACAATTGGCTTTGCTGAATATCGCTCCCATATTAAACTCTTAGGATTAAAGTATTCAAGAAGTACTTCACTGACAAGAAGCATTTGGAGCTTGACCTTCCCTTACAACCTACCATCACCTCCTTACCTGTTTGGAACAAGATGCAAAAACTATCTGTAGTAACAAACAAACTGTTTAAAAAATTGCCTCTTCAGTTCAAAGCATCACTGACAAATGCATACAACCAGTATGTAACAAAGACCAGACAACCAAAAAAAACCCAAGGAGATACTTCTGAGGAAAATGTAGCAGACTTTAATTGTTAAAAAACATCTATGTAAGATTCAATATGTTCTCTCCTTCAGTTAAAACACTGCATGCTGATTAAAGCTAGCCTAGATCCTCTGACTTCCGTAACACAGATGGACATCAAATGCACAAAACAAAGCAGGAATCAATTCCCACTTTACCCTACTCTCTCCAATACTCACCAGAAAAATAAAAATATAAAAATATCCTGCTTGACCTCTCCAAATTCCTCAAATGTCCACTAAAACAAATACAGCGCACTTGTAGCCTCCTCAGAACAACTAAATTCAGATAACTGCATACTACAGACTGAATTGCAACTTTGAATGTTTTTTAATGAAGAATATGCAAGTCAACCAATCCTTTTCAAACCACCTCTTTCAAAAGTAATCACATCAAGAAGAAATTGCCTTTTAAACTCAGTAGCTTCAGCACTTTGTGTTCTGATAACTCAGCATTGCTAAGAATTTTGAATCTTGGCACTACAAAAACCGAAACAAACCCACCAAAAACCAAACCAAAACACCCCCAAAACCACAAATCAAGACCAAACAAGCAAAAAAACCCACCAAACCCTAAAAAAAATAGCCCCAACCCCCCAAAACCCTAACAAACAAAAAACCACAAAAAATACACTTTTTTTTAAGTTACAAGGGTGAAGTAGGAACCCAATTCTTCTGCTATGCATTGAATCCCCTTATGCATTAAAAGCAACAGAAGTATGACTCTCAAACAATTTAACATCAAATTTACCTGATGATTTTTCAGGCCTAATAACAAAAGTAAAAACAGACTAAAGGGAAAAAGGAAAAGAATACTTACAAATTTATAACCCTATCCAAGTGGTGTTTTGAGCAAAATTGCTGGCTGCTTTTGTCTTGTTTATGCTGACTCTGTCCCAGCTGAACAAACCTGTGAAAAGCAATAGACAGGAGAATAAATCAAAGAAACAAAAGAACTAACCCAAAAAAATTCATCATAGGAAAGAAAATGGCACGAAAAAAATGAGTCTTTAGGTCATGTTATATACGTCACCGATCACGATCTACCTGCCTGGTAAATAAGAGGGATTTCTAAAACTTTACAGTGGGTGCATGTGAGAACTCAGCAGCTCCTTTCAGCTTGAAAAAGATTTGCCTGTTAATTGGCGTCACCTAGCATGTCATGGGATAGAAACAGGCCTCCGCTCCTATGAAATAGGCAGCCCACTACAGTCAACTTCCTATGTCTTTTTCAAAGCAATCAGTCAGAGGAATAGCCTATGGGAAAAATCAGCAGAAGAGATAGAAAGTCTCTCAAGTTTCAGATTTAAGTCAGTCCTCAGCTAAATTCAATCTAGTTTATTCAGTTGAAATGCTGTTTGTCCAGATCACTTATTTATAAGCAAAACCTTTTGGACGAGTTCCCCCATCTCCAAATATTTGCTGGAAGACACTGAAGATGGAAAATCCTGTTATGGCTTTTTTTTCTTA
This sequence comes from Fratercula arctica, assembly GCA_947846985.1. Classification (NCBI taxonomy): domain Eukaryota; kingdom Metazoa; phylum Chordata; class Aves; order Charadriiformes; family Alcidae; genus Fratercula; species Fratercula arctica. Next base: position 74,750,169 of record CANTUZ010000003.1, read on the forward strand.
GCAATGAATTGGAGCAAAATTTAAAAAAAAAAAGTTAATCACTAATCTTATTCACTGCCTCTAAAAGGAAAAGTCAGAGGGTTTCAATACATGTGTATGCAGTTATCTCACACTTGAACTCAATTTGTTCACTCTCCAACCATCTGAAAACAGAAGTAAGTGTTAGTTGTGATTTAATACTTTAATTTTCTGAGGCAGGGGGTTTTCTTAATAGTTAGCTTCCATTTAGCTTAAAAATAGTCCTATTTGTATATTTCAGAAATATTTACTACATTTTAACAGGGGACAACTAACAGTGCAAAAGCAATCACATGGAAGAGTGTACAAAGAGAGACAAAGGAACAATACATTCCTAAACAACTTCTTGTGGCTTTTCTTTCTGCTCCAGTCAGATTCTATACTGTAGAAACAAAAGCCTCAGAAACATGCAACATCACTTTGGATGCTGAAGGAACAAATACTTACATTTCTAAATAAGAGAATTATAAGTGGAAATTAAGATAATTACAATCTTCTAGTACAGGAACTTGCTATTGAAACAAGCTTAAAAAAACAAATCAAGCTAAACTAAAGGTGTAAGTATTTTTATTAATTGCTTCAAATTATCCAATACTCTGAAACAAACAAGGCCTAAATTAACACAAGCAAGTTACCAGACATCAATAAAATACCATGCACAGTTGATCTGCAGTACATATCCTTAAATTATTTGCGGAACCTCCTTGTCCCTTCCAACCTCAACCAAACTGTGCTTCTGTGATTTCTATTTTGATGAGAATTAACACAAGTTACCCCAGCCATCAGTGAAAATGGGCTGAACAGATTCAAATTACTTTTCATTTGCATAGAGACTTAATATAGATCAGCTGACGTAAAGTAACTTAACCTGAGGCATTTTAAATCTGTGAGTGCCTGATGCTAATAAAGAAAAAAAATACATAACATGTCCAGTGATGTCAAGTAGAGTCATGATCATGTATCTCCATTTCCCTTATTACAATAATAGAAAAAGACTTGAAATGAGAACTGTAATCATACTGTGAAATAAATTGCTGGTATTTTCAAGCAATGTACATTGTAATATAGGACGTCAGTAAAATCTATACTTTCCACATAAATCAGCACATCAGACCATAAATAGCACTACGCCTTTTTAGCCAAAAGAGGTAAGGAATTTATAATTGTTATATTTTTAAAACCTGCATTGCTTGAGGGAAATGAAATAAATGCAAGCTTTTTTTGTCCTGAAAAGGATATGAATAGGGACCTTCAAAGCCCCCATGGAGTTTACAGTGCTACTGTAACAACCGACTGAATGGTAGGTCAGCCTAAGAAATTATAAAATGGGAAGTAGTTCCAATTCTGGATGTTATCACAGAGTTGCTCATCTGCACAAAGTGACTTGTAGTAGACACCAGCTCACACCGGGCCATTTCTAGAACAATAACTATCGGGTGTACCAAAGGGTAATTGTCAAATTGGCATCCATTTTCTAGAGGTTAACATAAAGAACCAAAGTTAGAGGCACAGGTGAAGTTAAAAATTTCCGAAATAATGAGAAACATCCTCCTCAACCCTTTTCAAGTGTACTATCTTCAAATCACTCAGCACGTAGGAAATAGGTAGAAATGGGAATTTCAAAGAACCAAAGAGTGCAAGAGAAGTAGCTACTCCTAAAGAAAAATTAATAGAAAAAACCTGTTAAATAAAAAGAATAAAACCAATGTTTTGAGAGGATTAATGAACTAAGTCAGGATTAATCATCACATATCAACAAATGAGAATGTATCACAGCAAATTAAAACTTCCCTCACATTGAAGAGGTTTCAAATATAACTACTATTACATATTACAAAATTAAAAAAATGCACACAAGCCCATTTCAATGCATGCCTCACAGGTATTCACTTCGAAATACACAGTGTTTTTCTGAAATGACGTATAGTTTTCTTACACCCCTTTTCTCAAACTCCATTAATTCTACATTCTAAGCAGGTGTTTGAAACATTGGTTTATTAAGCTAATGCAATTCATTTTCACTCCTGGTGTCTTGCATAAGCAGTTGCTCTCTTGGCAACAGCACTGTAAGTCTTTAGAACTAAGAGGGTCTTCAATTTAGATCTAAATTTCTCCAACTGATCTCCAATACTGAATTCCCATTATTCTGTCTAGTTTTCAAAGAAAAGTTTGCAGTTTAGGAAAGAATCTTCTCCATCGGGGAGCTACGTAACTTTTCAATTCAGTTCTAGTTCATCTATAACTGAAATTATTGTAGTTCAGTTTTGGTTTGAGTTAAGAAATTAATTTGAACCTTTTGAAATTTTGTGATTTAAGAAAAAAATATTTGAACCAGGTTCTTCTTGGCTCCAGTGTTATTGTGTGATATTGAGGAGAGAATTTGAGAACAATAGCGTAAGTACATGTTTTTTAACAACGGCAACACATAGCCAGCGCTCTTTGTGGGGTTACGGCAATTCATAAACAGCATTCGTGATACAATGGAGTCACTGCATTTTGTTGGAGAAGCATACTATTAATTTGCTGTTTGCTCTTGGGGAGCTGGTAGTTCATGGCTCCTGTGGAGCGGTGACCACTGTCTGGTACAGGATAAAGAACAAGTTATCCTTGAATAAAAGCAGAAGCTTTTGTGTAGTCGATACTGGGAGGCGATAGCTTGATGCTTGCCCACCAACTCCTACCTGCGGCTGCTCACAATAAGGCAGCAGCTCCAGGCTCCTGAGGAGAGCCTGTCGGCACCGTGCAGCATGCTGCCTCACATGGTAGCAGTTTACCTCAAAGTGCAGGAGCTGAGTGAGAATTTGCTGGACCACCCAAGGAGCTGTAGTTTGTCTTGCATCATGCTCTGTCTTACTCATTTCCTGCATTTACGGTTTGAATTCACAAAACCATTTATTAAGAACAAGTGGCAGTATGATGCTGTTCTAAATGCAGCATAGAAGAGCACATTATTACACATCTGGCATTTAGTGCTGTGCATACATATAGACACACACACACAAACCCACACACCACGTATATTTGCATGTCATTATTTCATGAAACTCTGATAATGGCAAGGGCCAAACTGACTTCTCCCTCTCCTGAAACTTAAAGTACAAATATGTGTCACTTAGATATCCATGCTTCTACAGCATGAGTTATTCTGACCTCTTTGCTCAGCTTTTCTCCTCATAGTCTATACCAGATTTAGTAATGGTCCTCCTGTCTCCCTATCAAATCCACAATTTTTTATTTCAAGCTCAAAAGACCAAGATGTTTCAAGAAAAAGGCTGAATGTTACTCAGAAAAATAATTTTCCTTGAATGCCAAAAGCTACGCAACTATTTAAATTTGAGTAAAAGGTAACAGTTAACACATATCTCTACGAATAAGAAATTATGTTAAAAAAAGACTTCCATTGTTTTGTATGCATTTTTATAGAAGAGGCTATTTCACTTAAGACTGATTTGAATTAGCATAATTAGCATAATTCAACATTTGAAAAATGCAAAAAACACAGATTACATAGCTTAAAACCATGAAACCACTCCTAGTACGGAATTTGCTTATTCATTTCTAGGACTATATTAAGTGACAGGTATTTCTGCTGAAGCATCTTTCATTCGATTTAAGTTCTAAATTTTGCATTGAGACATCTGCATAACTTCCACTGAAATCAGAGCTGACAGAGACATCCAAAACCAGTTTGATTTAAAAACCAGAATAGCATATATAACCAAATATCTCTAACATTTATAATTTAAATAAACTTAATCAAAGGCAGCACTTTGACAAGCTGTGTTTAACTAGCTCCAATTATCTTTTACTGATTACCACTGGAAATTTATCTCACCTAGCATATATTGCAAGATCATCTTCTGAAGGAACATCTGAAAGATTGACTCCATACACATCTTTTGTTGATTGCACTACATTCTGGAACATAAGAAGAAAGATTCAGACTGAGGAATACAGTTAACAACATCCAAAGCAAAGTTTGCTTTTAAGCAAGGAATTCTTTCTAAACTTGAAAATAATTTCTAAAGAGCAGGCAAAACCAACTAAATTTGTCATATACGTAGTAATTTTAGCTTGTGCATGTTGGGTTTTTTTTTTAAAAAAATAATTTATTAAAAATATTCTTCAAGATATTTGTTCAACAAGTAAAGGAAAGGATTCTTGAAACATGTCAGATAAAACAACATATTAGGAGAATAAATTATATTTATAGGACATATAATGATGTAGGTATTGAATTCTGTTCTGTGTTCAAATTTAATATAGAATAAATCATACTCATTCAGAACATGGTCCCACATTTGCTCTCACATTTCCTGCTGTCAGTTCTGAAATAATTACAAACTTCAGGTTGAACAAAACTATTTTTATTTTATACATTACACAATCATGTCAGTCAACTATAACAAGGAGCTAATGCACATGCAATACTTCATGAACTGTGTCTAATGATTCAGTGTTAAACTGAGGGAGTTTACTGACAAGACACATGTGACTGCAAGTCAGTCAACTATGAAAATAGTTTTCTTTTAGTTCAAAAAGATCCAAAGTCAAAGAAGAACTTCGGAAAGATATGTCCTGACCAGAAGTATAAAAGCATTTTATTGTTAACTGCTGAGAGATGTGAATAGAAAGGAAATAGCAGTTGGGGTTCTCCCCTACCCAGCCCCATAATCGTACAATTTTTCTCTACTCTACTGTTACTGATGTAAAAAATACCAAAATTCAAATCCCCCACCAAATATCCTTGTTTAGCTAACAGAGACGTAAAATAGAGTATTTGTAAGCTTAGGCTTTTAAGTGCATTCTTCCTTAAAGTTTCTTTCTTAAGTTAAGCTTAACTTGAAAAAGAAAAAAAAAAAGCGTCTGAAACATTTCTATGGTTTACCTGTTCTAGAAAGTAGACGTTTATTTAATCAACTGGATATATTATCACCTTTTCCAGTCATAGTTGTTTTGTTTCTTGTTACATTATTCAGTTTAGCCATCAAGTTTTTAAACCCTCCATTACAGGTTTTCTTTTTAAACTTTTTTAACTACATGTGTAGACACAACAAATAATTGCAATTTCCAGAGAAATAATTCCAAAAGATTTCTTGAAAAGCCTGTATTTGATGCTCTGCTTTTTCCTGGTAATGGAAAAATAACACTTCACAAGCTAAACCAAGATCAGCTGGTGAGCATGTTAAAACCTGATATCTAACACAGTCTTTAAGACTACCAATTTTTATGTTTGGTTTCTGAACAGAATGTTTCCATAAACGTCATACCCTCAAAAATAACGTATTTAAGAGAAGTTTTGTACTTTTGAAGAGAAAAACAAATTTGCAATGGTAGGCTGACATTAACGATAACCCAAGTTAATTGCTAATGTAGCAATTCAGCCTAACTGAATAGGTAACTCTTTTCAGCACTTTTAATTTTAATAAGCAATGACACAAATTAACAACGCAAAGTATGACTAAAATCCAATTCATGAAAAGGTGCTAACAAAATGGAAAATACTTCATATGCATTACTCAAAGAATCAGAATAGCTCACCCAATTGTAAGTCATTGAAAGTCAATACTACCTTAAACCATATTTTGTGTTTACATGCATCTTTCATTTAAGCATCTTAAAAATCTTAAAAAGGTATCTTTGGTCTGAGTGTTGAAGTGTGTTCAATACACAGATAGGAAAACTGAAGTGAGGTAACTTGTGCAATGGTAAGACTCAAGAATAAAATTTCAGGTTGTATTTCTGCTATTAACCCTGTAGAAGCAATCTGTGTTGCTGGAAAACAGGTACTCTTATTCAGAGATAATGGAAAATTTTCAGATAAAATATCGTGCATAAGCAGAAATAAATGCACTTGTATTGGCATAGCAATTAATCCAAATTGTCCAAAATTAATACCTTTGATTGTCCAAAATAAATAACGTCATAGTTATTTTATTGAAAATGCTTCATTTAGGTTAGGAAGAAGACAGTGTTGTATAGAAGGCTGAAAATACATTATCTGAGAACAAACAACCCTAGGCTAAAGAATGCATGTAATGAAAATTTGAATTGTAGCAGAAAAAAGACAGTTTTATTCTCTGTTGCCTATCAGGCACTCTATTTTATACTGACTAAGGTCATAAATACTGAAGTTTCTTCAGAAGTGATAATGTGTACAAGCACAACACTGTAACCATTTAAATTAGCTGTGACTAAAAAAAAAAACTCAAACCAACCCCCCAAAACAACATAATTATTTTGCAAATTTGTATAATCTCCATTAGCATATCCTTTTGCTAAGACATCTTCAGTGGTACCCAAAAAGGATACCTACAAGAAAGAACTTGAAGATGTTACATGAATTAATAAAATAGGTATTTCCACAATACTTCATACAAATTAACATTTTCATTAAATTAGCACCCAAGGGATTCCAACAGAATTAGAGTTATGCTAGCAAAAAAGATAAGTAGCACACAACTGAGAATACACATTCTTTTCATATGACTGTGCATACACAATTTCAGTATTATCCTGCCATTATCTTCAACCTTAGTAGCAGTAATAGCCTAGAACCAATGCGACAAAATTATCATGCACATTTTTTGAGTTAGTTTACTTTCTTTTTTTTTTTTTGGAAATGTCAGACCATACAATTATGAAACACCAATTTAAAAATCTTCACATAAATCAGGTTGGAATTTAGCCAGATTGAATGTTAATTTACAGTTATTTTCACTGTGGTATCATTCAGAAGGAATAGATTTCTAATTGAAAGAGGTGGTGCTCGGGACCTCAGATCTATACCACATGTCTTTCATGTGGTTTGCTCCAGATATTAGCTCCCATGGACTAAATGTTGATTAGGTAAGTAGATCAGGTACGTTCCTGGAGAAGCACCCAGGAATGCTGGATTTAGTTTCATCCAAAAGGAATCCCATTTGCGTGCTGCAAGACCACATCATGATGCAAGACAGAGCATGGTAAGGACCAATGATCAGAAGTGCACTACTGCTCTGAATTAGCACACAAACATATATATATTTTATGGTTAATATTATGGACTACACCTAACCAGAGTACCTTTCAAATGCCATAGGTTTCCTACAGTATTTTTCATTTTTTGAAAATGTTTTTTTTCTGTTATATTTCACTATTACATGACAAGAATAACAGCAAAGTTTTACCATCAGTTTTGCTAATATCTACACAAAGAAAATACATTGGACGCTCTTTTCACTTAATTTCTCAGTGCTTTACTTCTGACTGTTCTATAACATTTACTGGTTCTTTTAAGGAAATGTAAATTTTAAGTCCACGATTAGTCTTGCCTACCACAGTCATTTCTTACCTCAGTGATTTTTGTATTATCTCCTGTATCAGTCACCTTTACTGGAGTTGAACGCTGAGAAACTGCCCCTTCATCTTCTTTGTCTGTCCCAGAATCATCCTCAGAACTACTTGAAACTGCTTCCTCACTTGGGGGTGGTGGAGCACTAGCAGCTGTTTTGCGCTGCAGCACGGTTTCTTCTCTATTACTTTTGTTCCTATTATGAAAGGCAATGTGTATTTATGAAATCAGCAAGATATTAACAACAAGTATTTAAAATTCCTAATTTTTATTACAATTTTATTGAGCAAAATGAATTCTATCCTCTGGAACAACTTATTACTCATCTTTTTAATCCCCCAATTGATTTACTTTTCATCAATCTCTTCTTATTCCAGAGCATTTCAAGAGAGCTCACAGGATTAATGCCAGCTTTTCTCAACCAATTCTCTGACTCGTTACTTAAATCCCTCCCCTAGAGGGACTGACTGAATGAAAAGGAATAAAAATTAACTGAGACATATCATCTTTGGTTTTGATCTGGGAAAAAGTTTCACTTTCTGATTAACATTATCCACTCCACTTTCTTATTCTTGGGCCCCAAAATCTTAATCATAATGTCACTTTTCTCCCTTCCTTTTCCGTACCTCTCCCCTCAATTTAGTTCTTTAATCATCAACATTTCCTTATGCGGCATCTTTGTATTTTTTACTCTATAAATTCTAGCCAATATAAAGGGGTGCTTTAATTGTAAAAATTATTGAAAATACAGGATCTGTATTTTCATAGGCTAGCAGCGGGTTTAGCCATACAAGTTCTGAAAGGTATACGTTACTTTACCCATCAGAAATTGTACCACCCTTACATCCTCTGCATCTTTTCCTACTGGCCATAGAAGGGTATGTGGTTGCAGTTTCCTCTCAGACACTGTCACAATCTTTCAGGGACTCTGGAGGAAGAGCGACTGGAAGGAAGGCAATGAATATGTTTATAGGCAAATCAGTTCTGGAAACAGGGAAGCAACATCTCCTTGCTGAGGTGACTGTCCGTACATACACTGACATTGTGTGTGACTTACCCTGAAGGAAGGCCCTAGAGGAAGACAGCAGCATGCTAACAGGCTTTGACAACAGCATGCCATTTGGTGCAAATGCTATTTTGGGTTGCAGCTCTAGTGTTGTCATCAGCAAAGGCATGGAGGTCACCAGTATCACTTGAGCTCTAATGGAGCACACCATGACTATCACAAAGAGTTCTGCCCTTTCCAGTCATACTCATACAGCAATTTATCCCTGTGGCGAATTAGCTAACCTTTACATGTTTTAGGTACACATATAAACAAGCAGGAGAGTCCTCCCAAAGGTTCTTGATGTGAGAGCATACCCCACCCTCAAGGACATTTATATAGCGGAAGAATTCTTACAGCTGGAACAAATGCCTTAAGGGAAAAACAGCAAAGGTAAGTTTAATTTCTGACCCAGAAGAAACTGACATGTCCTTAGAAATTTACAGTAAGTTATGAAGACATACTGCATTCTTTTTAGAGAAAATTAGAGTTATCTTCCCTACTTTTCTAAATGAGGTGAAGGTCAAAAGAAAAGCAGTCCTTTCTGAAAGGTGAAGTATAGAGCAAGTAGCCAAACTCTGATATGAATGATATCCCCACCCCTGACACACACTCAGAAGAAAGCCATGATCTAATTGTCCTAGGGGACCAGAACACTTATAGACGAAAACAGATCACCAAATCCTCCAGAAATGTCAGAGGTCAAAAGATGATGACAAATGTGCAAGGCAAAGATATCACCTCTACCATGGGCTAAATACAGGGAAGGTGACTGAAGACACCTTTTACCCCACTACACAGCCAAAGCATGGGAAGCCTTATGAGCAACATCCAGGGAGTCCTGGAACATGGCTTTGATCCATCTGATCTTGTAGCAAGCCCTAAAAGTCATAGTGGAGAGCCTGAAGCAAAGTGCCTGAGAAGAATGTGTAACAGTCAAGGATTTAATGAAATGTCTGGACAGAAATTAGTTAGTCCAAAATCTGACATTATACCACAGCGGAAGAATAAAGCTTATCCTCAAAGGTACTCATAAACTCACAATTCTTAGCAGAAGTAAACTGTATAACTGTTGAACAGTCTTTCTGCTTATTCCCAGGGAACATCAGTAACATGAAATCGGGTTCTACTAGTGATAAGCACAGTCTACTCTCAACGTTTATTGACAGTGAGTCCCTCAGGGTCAAGGCCCAATGGATGTTATTTATGAGACAGCCAAATTTCGTAGCTTTTAACAAAATGGCAAGTTTTCAGAAGAACCCATAACGTTGTAACAGCACAGGTTTAGTCATTACTGACAAATTTTTTCCTTAATATGTGGTATCAAAGAGAGAGTGAAGTTGTTCAGGAAGAGTCCCCATAGGCCTTGTGTGATACAGCAGACCAAACACAACAATGGAATAAATAAAGTAACAAAGCAAGTCCGGGGTGCAAACGCAGCTAAATGAAACATTCATTTGTCCCAATAACTGAATTGTTTTATATAATTTCATCTATAAATATTTTTAATAACATTTTTTATCAAAAACTATGCTCAGATTGGATTTGTTGCTGTTTCAGGATATGTTTTATTTATTCAAAATTTATTCATTTATTTTTAAAAAGACAACAATAACATATGCATTCCTGTCATCTCCAATAGAGAAGACAGTTGCCACTGGTACAACCTGTGTATCTTTATTCTAGATAAAGTTTTCTCATGTGTTTCACTTAAAGGAGTAGAAGAAAACAGAAAAGATTAAACAAGTCTGAATAAAGAATTCACAGTGTCAAATAAAAATCACAAATTAGATATGATTTTCAAAGTGTACAATTCTACAGTGTAACACCAATGATTTTTGGTTTTTTCCTATGTAACAGAGAATATACTACATAGGCATACACACAGAGTTTATATATTTGCATTACAATTTCACTATTATTAAACCAGAACAAAATTTAATATTTCAGACTTACCCCAACACTGATTTTCCAGTTTCTTCAGGTTTACGAACAGTAAACGGACTTGGATCAATCCCCACATTCTTAGGCATAAAATCTCTGTCAAAATAGAAAGGAAAAACTGTTCATAAGCAATGTTCAATACATCAAATTTTTAAATTTTCTGGAAGAATCACCTCTAACATCTACCTTACAATTAAAAAAAATCATCATAAAAAGAAATATCAAGTTCTAACTTCATCATTACAAGTTAAAGTCATGTCAATATAAATACCAAGGTATTTAAAAAGCTTTCAATTGCATTATTTAGCTGCATAACACAGCTGCAAACATTACTACTTGCCAAGGAGCCTAGAGCAATATGCTCCATTCCTGTGCTGAAGAAGCACAGTAACACAGCTGCATTGTTTTCAAAATGCTGCCAACACTCAAATTGGGTCAAAAAGCTACATGAAACATGATCTGCCCGGAAGTCTTTAGCTAAAGTGTGATTAAAGACTATGCTTAGAGTATCCAGCTGATTGTTGCCAAAAAAAAAAACCAAAATAAAAAAAAAAACAAAATTTAAAAAAAAAATTATCTGGCCAGCTGTGAGAACCTGATGAACCGAAGAGAACAACTGTAACACAAAAGCAGAATAATTAGAAAACAATTGTTTTGAAGGTAGTCTCTGTGATCTAATGAGTCCACAGAGAAAAGTCCACTTCTCAGACTTCAAGTGCCCAAACTTTTGGCACCCCATAATGGAAAATAATTGGAAATTTAAGTGCTACCTTCACAGATTTTTTTTAGAGTTGCATTTCCATTTTAGTATTGTGATTTAGTTTCTAGAAGTTTGCTAGATTTGAAGCTTAAAAAAAACCCAAACCCCCAAAACAAACACCCCACAAAACCTATAGTGTTACACGGATTTAACCAAGTCAGTCAAATGTAACTTTAATTCACATCAAATCAACTTCTAGTTAAGGATTTATAGTCCCAAAAGATCCCAATATACCGTGTAGAATTGGTCATTGCCAAGCAGAAAGTCTCATCAAAACTGCTCAACTCATATGGCCGGAAAAACTCATTGTGGATATCAATTTCCTCTTCATACTTGTGGAACTTCTTCACTGTCAACTTGTGCCTGTTTTCAGCGCATGTCACTGGGGAAAATAAGAAAATAATCTTTTTACTAACAGACAGTGACTCTGCAAAAATCTAAACAAACACTAGCCTGCTTACCTAGGCACCCCCCCAGGCATTTTTCTACAGCCATACCCCCTCTAAGATAAGAAAACATGAAATGAAGAAGAAGATGCACCACACATCTTTAATAAATATGCATTATCAACCACCTTTGATTTCCCTTCATGACGACAATTCCTAATGAAACATGCTCCACAGTATCCCAGAGAAATAAGACACACTAGCTATAACCTGTCATCTGCAACAGGACTGTAACCACCAGCATAGACTATAAATGTATGTTAATAGGCAAGGGGGGGGAAAAAAAAACCCCAAACTACACGAATGAAGTGTGCCCTGGCACATAAACATATCGAGGTCAAGTTTCATACAATTAGGTGTCTCTTGCATCCTGCAGTTGAAAAATCATAGCTCATTGCAGCAGGAAAGTATTTCGTAATCATTACAGAAACATTTTTTCTTTCCAGATTTGGGATCTAAAACAGTTAAAAAGCATTTGTGACTAAACTTTCTTTTTCAAGATACTCTGTAAGGTAAGGAGCAAATATAAATCCTACCTTCATCGAAAGGAAGAGGTAAATGCTTTAGCACACCTGTGGTCCACCAGTAAGTATAGCTGTACAGGAAAAACAGACACACAATTGACACTGATCTTGCATCCCGTATCTTGATTTGATCTTGTATCCAGTCTAAACATTTGCCCATAACAGTTACCCAACCATATAGTGTCACTTTAGTAAATATTTCTTTATAATTCAGTTGTGGAAGAAAGTAAAGAATTATCCTTGGATGTAACAGGCCCCCACCCTACTACTTCGCTCTCTGGACACGAAAATTAATCACATGAAGCTCAAATACAGGTACGGAGGGAGGAGTGGAGTTTTTTTTTTCCATTAAACAAAACACATTTCAGGTGCTGACCTCTACAGCACTGAAAATTAAGGTCTTAGTATGTACAGAAGGTATTTATGTTTTTCTCTTGTTCTGGTCTAAAAAAAAAAAAAACACAACAAAAACAACAACAACAACAAAACCCCCATCAACCCCCACCCAGCACACTTGTTATTCAGCACTTGTTATTCCTATTCAAATTTAGGAGAAGGGTATGAAGAAATGAAGGTCAATGATAATAAAATCAGAATATTGTCAAAGCAGTTGACTTCCGCACATAGAAACACATTTTGATGTGACAGCTAAGGACAGATGTCCTAAGTCTGAGAACTGTATGTTGGCACAGCTAATAGCAAAAACCAGGCCCTGCTGGAAGCTTACTCAGGATTTCCAAAAAACAACAAAAGAAGTTAAGCAACATCCATTAAATGAAGCATGTTTTATCTTTTATTCATGTTTACATATTTTTATTTTCCCTTCTCAAATATACTTTAATTTCTTCTCTAAATTGTTCTGATAGTTCCTTCTATTTCATTACTTGGGATGAAAAGACATTTATCTGCATTGATTTTTATTTCAAATATGTGTGCATTCACAACATTGTAACGGCTGTAATCAGAGCATTAATGCGGTTATCTCCTACTCATGTCTATGTAGCCATCTGGAGCAGAAACAATGGGTGTATTTCCATGCCCAGGGATAGACTTGTTAGTGGGACTTGGCAAATAGTGCAGAACAGGCAGGGCAACATATTTCAGTTCCAAAAACTGCATATGTCCTAGACAGAAAGGACTAAGTTATGCCTGACGTTCACATCTCTTCTTGAAGTACTGTATCAGGCCATGTTAGCAAGCCATTTTCTCCGGTGCCTTCAGAAACTATGCAGACACACCCAGTTTTGCCGCATGCATAAATGATATTAATTCTGCGGCAATAGAAAGTCTCCTTTTCCATATTTACTGTCCTCTCCTGTGAATCACAAATTACATAAAAGCATATATGAAACTCATTATGAAATCTCTTCTTTCTGATGGAGAGGCAAATACAATATAGGAAAAGCACAGACAGTCAAAAGATGTTTCAATTACAGGAAACATCTTCCTTCTCTTCCTATATCCTTGATTATATTACACGTTTTCATTATTTCCTTTGCTGCTCTGCCCAAGGAATCCAGGAGAGGCACTGCACAGAGAGGCAGGAAGAAGTTATACTAAGAACTTGACCAATACTTTGGTATAATAAAAAAAATACTTAGAAGAGTTTTTTTTTCACCTAACTACTTATTACATGGAGGTGTCATGTTGTTCACATGATAAAACATCTTGGTTGTATATTATAAGTGCTCAGAAGAAATTCTGGCCAGAATGAAAGGTAAAACTAATTAAGAAATAAATGAACATAACCAACTTCTTTTTTTTAAATGTTCCACCTCATTTGAGAACAGTACCTGTGACAAGAGACAGCTGTTTAACAGGGTAACAGATGAAAAGGAGACCAAGACATTCGTATATTTGCCATGTATCAGTTGAATTAATTTTTGACATACAATAATGTTCAGAATCAGTAGGCAAGAAAATTGATGTTGCGTGTTTCATGTGTGTCTGAACTAGCACTGGGTTGTACAGCTGATATGAGCTAGCATCAAGAGAAGCCTCAGGAGACAATAAAAAAGGACTGAAATTTAGAAACAGTCATATCACATGCCAGCTGCCATGATGGGTTAATGGAATAAGCAGCCATCAGGGACTGAATACACTGCTTAAACACTTGCAGTTTTCCCCAGACAAAAGTCTACATGCAGATATTCAGATCTACCATTCGTGATACAGGGCATTAAGACTCACAGAACAAAGAAAGATACAAACGGTAAAATTCCTAAAAGAGATCATTTAGTTAACAAGTCTAGTACTGCTGTTATTATTAAATTTTTTTGTTGGTTTTTATTTTGTTTGTTTGGGGTTTTTTTGTTTGTTTGTTTTGGGTTTGTTTGGGTTTTTTTTGTTTTTGTTTTGGTGGTTTTTTTTGTTTTTTTTTTTTGTTTTTTTTTTTTTTTTTTACACACAGTGTTTATAATCCTTAACAAAATCATTCCGCATGGTGAAGCACTCTGAAATGACTTTAAAGTTTTTATGCTTTAGCTCTATTATTTCTATATATTACTGTGCAACTACAATGGAATGCAAATGAAGAAAGTCATCAAAATAGCCTAGACATGGCTGAAAGGAAGGCAGAAAATCATGGGCTTCTTGGTATGCACAGCTGCAGACTAAGCACACAAAAAATAAACAAATGTTATTCTCATCACCTAATCTCAAATTCAACACTTAATAAATCTGACCATCAAAAATACAACTGTACACTGCTTAATAAGACAGCGGTAACTGTACTTCAGTAAAATAGTGAAGCATCTCACACTGCAAGCTTCTTTTTTAGAACAACAGGAAAATAACATACTAAAGCAAATCCCTCAAAACAACAATATGCAACATTTTTGGTAATCTCTTGAAGTCTTTGGTTTGTTTTGTTTTGTTTTTAAGTTTTTGTAAAAACTTAAAAAACAATAAGCAAGTTTTTGACAGGCTGGCAAAATTATTTGGTTAACAGCATGCACGTATTTAAATTTATTAGAGCAATACCAAACAAAATACCAAACAAAAAACCAAAACAGCAAAATACCTTCGCCTGGTCTGTGACAGACTGAGAGTGTTCTTGTGATGCAAATAAAAATCAGTGGGAAGTTCCCAGAGATGAGGTTTTCCTTCTGTAGGCTTGAAAACTCCCAGAAAGAGATTGATAGAATCTTGCCTGTCTGCATCTGTTAGACAAGAGGTTACATTACACTTAACGCCAGGAACATCGCAGAGCTTAAGCCCATTCAGACATTTGCTTGTCATGTTTGCTCCTCACGGACAGAGTGTGTATGTCCTCCGACTTCTACAGGGACCTCTGGGCTTCAACCACCATCACGGAACTTCATTTAGCCCTGACCTTCTGCCACACTGCAGTGCACACTGGGTTGGTACCGGCACCGCCTCTTTCCTTGGCTTCTCTCACCAAGCAGCTGAGGCAGAAGCTCTGCTTAGAGGCTTTGCAGAAGGAGATCTCATGCTGCAGCTCAGTCTCCCACCTCAGCATATATGTGTATGCATGAAACATGTGCATGTATTTATGCATGTGCCAGGGAATCTGACCTATCATGATGAATTTACTGCAGCCTAAATAACAGGAGAATGATGTATCCATACAATACACGTTTCCCACATGACACACAAATTAAGAATCCTTTGGGTTTTTCTAGCCAAAATGTAATCAGTAAAATGATTAAACTTCACAAACACCTGTCAGTAATTTGGACTTTTTTTCCTATTTGCTCACATCATCAGTTTCTCTTGCCATGATCTAAGCTTCACCAAACCAAATCAGGCAAGTGCTAAAATCCAGTAGTTACATACCTCTGTAGATGAAGCACAACAAGAAACATTGTTGTTCACTCACATCTTTAAAAACTCTCCTGCTGCCTGTCTGCAGATAGGATGAGTTACAACAGATATGAGGAAAAGCTGGAGTCAGATGAGGGCTTTGGGATGGCGAACTGTGATAAAGAGGGCTTTGCAAGCAAAGTCATAGGGGCAGAGGAAGGATCTTCAGATATGGGGGAATATGCGGAGAACTGAGCTCTCTTTGTGCCCTGAGGAATTAGCATGTGGAAAGCTCTTGTCTCCACTCATTTGCACTTCAGTAATCACCAGACAAGGAATAGTTCGGACTAGTTCAATAGAGAGTGTTACTCCTTCAGTTCTCTCCACATTTCAAAAAGAGCATTATGAGAGTTGAGCGTCCCTTTAGCAACACACTGCATCAAAAAGTCAAACTGAAGTCTCAGTACACCAGAAAGCAGGTAAAAAACCAGGCAGAATCCACAAAGCCGTGGCATGACAGCAAGGACAAAGTTGGTTCCTCGCCACCACCCAAGTTTCAGTCAATACCTCCTTCTCCCCAGAATTCAAGTGTCTCTTCCCTCTGCACAACATCTATCTTTTACAGGGAATCAAGACACAAGCAGCAGACAAATGAAGTACTATGTAGAAATTTGGTGACAACAGGATTACAGAAAAGTATGGTACTTTACAGAAGTGTGCCTAAGTGGAGGTCAATATTTGGAAGTAGGATCTTCTGTATAAACATTCACATGGCGTAACAGGGCAAGGCACCAGGAAAAGGCAAAGAAAGGGGAAACCTCTTGATGTCGTGTGATTCCCCTTCCCTACTTAGAGGGCCTTTCATCTGGAACCTGCCTTTTTTCTTCCTTTTCTATCCACTCATACTCCCTCCAGATACTTTTACTGTCCCTTCAGAGCACTCTTCCTAAAAAGATATATTTTTTTACCTTCTTTCTTGCTCCTCACCTTCCCAATTTTCTTAAGAGGATCAACATATAAACACTAACTCTTCTACACAGTAATACTCAAAAGCATGTGTAGGTCCTTATGGTTTGCAGGCCATATTGTTTCTGCAAAATAGTGTCATCATTTAACCAAGATATGAGAGAATGAGCAAGGCCAGAAACAGTGCAAGAAAGCTACACAAAACTCAGTAAAAAGGTCTGAAAAAAGAAACGCCAAAAAATCCCTTGCTGAGGACACTGAGAATTAAAAAGAAAGGAAAAGTCACAAGCAATAACATGTATTCTTTCTTCGTGGTAAGTTATTTAGTTAGTGGTTTAACAAAAGTGCTGAACAAAACCCAAGAAAGCTCTGTAAGCACAGAAACTGGTGGAGCCTTAAAGATAAAATTAATTAACATGAACAAATAGGTTAAAATTGGTGGCAATTCCTGAAAGTTAAAAGCAGAGATGAGCCTCCTTTGTTCATTTTCCATTGTTTCGCCTGCCAGGAACAGGTGGTTAACTAAATAACTGTAAAACAATTAGAGTAAACAAGATAATTCAGTTAAACTGTCACTACATATATGACAGATGCTAAAATGAAATTAAATGAAATTTGTTCTATGAAAAACAGCTGGAATTTAAACTCATACCAACTGAATTAACCACTTCACTGGTCTGAAACAGTTTATAGCAGTAGTTCATTAAAACATTCTTACCTTTCTTCCACAGCAAAAAAATGACTGCTGTTAAATGTTACCTTGCAAAAAGACTCAAACTCTCTTTTATATTTATTGTTTCAGTTGTGCAGTGGTGTTTTAAACTTAACAGAAATACGGGACATTTATTAGAAAATTTCTTTCTACTGTCTTACTTCTCAACTCATAATTTGAAAGTAGGTAAAAAAACATATTACAGATTCTTGGTGCATAAGTCTTCAAGCAGGCACAAACATACGCAAGCGACTGGGGAAGCATATCGTTAACTTGAAAGGTGACAATCCTCCCCTCACCTTACTTTAAGGGTTGAACAATTTTACAACTTAGTTTTTAACAAAAATACTGAAAACTTTTGTCTTTCTTTGGAACACGGGCCAGAGAAAACAGGATATTGAGCTTTTCGGATCAATTTTCTTAGCTAGATAGAAAAATCTCTCTTTTCAAAAATAAATAAGAATATCAATGCATTGTGGAGCACAGACAAAACAGCAAGGAGGTTTTCTCTCTTCATTGTTAGCACTGAATGTTATAATTGTGTACAAGCAAGTAGAAAGACTGCACTGATTTTTCAAAAGATACTGCAATGTACGTGTATACTAGCACATTTTTGAGACCATTTGAGAAAACAGGAACTGAAAGGGCCATTTAATTGAATTAGCCTACAATAATCTACTGCTTTCAATCTGAGTTTGCAACTGCACTACATGACAAATTACTAAATCATGAGAGATTCAACACAACTGGGACTACAACGTCCCATGACTAAAAGGTTATAGTAATTAAGTTTACTTTCATACAACGCTAAAAGGTAGTTTACTATGCCCAGTCCTGTTTGTGGATAAATAGATTATTCCAGATTCCAGAAGCTTATTACACATGTTGCAACTCTAGCACTGAAGTCTGCAATGTTACATTACTTTCTAGAAGGCATAAAAGCTAGAAAAATATTATTTGGAATACTATTTCCTAATTTCACTGACAATCACAAATGAAAGAAAAATGTCAGAATTCAACTAATCAGAATGCCTGCCAGAGAGGGCTTTGAAGGAACACTTAATTCTTATCTGGATGATGTTGTTCTTTTCTGGTACAACTCGTTTGCTTATAACCAGGGTACTTTGAACAGTTAACTTCCCAAACTACGCTGCACCCTCTACTTTTTTCAAATGCTAGAATTAAAAATATGCATGAAACAAAAGTAAAAATTTTTGCCTAAACCTGTACGATTTTTTCAAGTTACTGCAAAATTAATTGTCTCATGTTTCTATGTGGAAACCTTGGTTTTCTTCTAAGCTTTAGTTACTAACTTGATCCTGAGAACATTTTTTTAATTCTTCACTCTTCTATTACATAGGCAACATATTACAAATTTATAGGTACCGAAAATCTATAGAAAGGCTAAGCCACTTATCATGAACTAGGGTGAAACTGCATTCAAAGTTATCTTTCCTACAAGTCCAAGTCTTATCTACTGGATCAGTATCTCCAGGCAAGTCACTTAACCGATACATGTCCTACTTCTTCTCATCTGTACAACTTAATTAGTAGTGATTATCCTAAGAGCTTTGAGGTCAACAGATGAAACCATTTTCTTAAAAGTATAAATTCTTTTTAGAATCATGTGTTTTTTATGATTGACAAACAGAACAAGTGTGGCTAAGTGATTTATTTATCAGGCCACTGTTAGAAGGCCACTTGTAATCTTGTTCTGAATCTGATATACAGTATGACTTCAAGCAAATCACTAAAATGTTCTGTGTCTGCTTACTACTGGTACATAAAATTCATATGCATTAAAAGAAGTTTCTCAGATCATAAACACAAGGAAATGCTGGCTCATGAACTGGCTAGCCCTCAGATTTTTATTTTTATTTTAAACACTGTGTGATGGGAAGTAACAGTAATAAGCACAGCATAGTAAATCAGAATCTTGTTCTAAAACTGCTTCCTTTATCTCTGCTTTCTGAGAAAACACCAAGAATAAAATGATCTCTCTCAAAGTGTCACTTTAACAGCCTTGTAGATGCCACATTTAAATTTCACTGAAATGAATCTTTTAAAATTTCATACTAAAAACGCTGTAAATACAACATTGAATGCTGTATTTCAACAATGTCATGTTTAAACACGAGGAATGCATAAAGCACCAAAAATGTTTGGCTCGAATGGGATTAAATACCAAAATCATACATAAACTGGGGAAAGCATGCAGCACCTTTATGAAAGTTTCGTTTTTCCTACTGACTTCAGTAAATACTAACATCTGTTGGTGTACTCAGCTACAAGGCTGCCTAGGTGACAAGATGGACTTTTTTCATTCAGTATTCTTTCTTCTTTTTGTAACATCTTTTTCAGAACAAATTATTTTATTACCTAAACACATGCATATCTGGACTATCCTTGCGAGCAGACCACATCTCCAAATGAGGATCTAGAACTTTGCTCAAGCTTCCACCTAACCTAAGTGTCTGGCACAACAGTGAACGGCTTCAGAGATTGGTTCCATCCTGTACTTATCGGTACGGGTGATACTGCAAGTGTGCTGCCTTTTAGTCCTAGGAATTGATGAAGCCATATCTTATTGCCACTGCAAACAACGAGACCATATCACTGAAATAAACAAGTTCTCAATTTCTCATTTAATTTGGGCAAATACGATACTCAAATTACATTAATTACATTCAGAAACAGTACTTTAAACGCTGTGCTCTCACATCTTGTTACATACATAGAATTCTCACTAACAAAAGCAGTAACTTCAGCCAAAGAAACCAGAGATTATTTAAGTATTTCTAGCCAGCATCCAACTCTTCGTTTTAAAATTTACATAAGTTTCTAAATAATTGCTGTCTATAGGGAAAAAAAAAAAAAAAAAAAAGGCAATTCCCCTCCCTGGCTATGCAGTTTTTGTGAAAAAGAGTCATAGAGAACTGGCAAAGTACTTAGAACACAGTAGCGCTCACTGTTTGTTATCCTGACATGTCTTAGACTGTCCTGTGATGATTCGTTTAGATCTTTCTCATGACTTCTAAAAACACTAAGCATTTTTGTTATTTTGCATAAGGTATGCCTCAGCATTTTTCAATGAGATTTTTTCTTAGCAATGTTGCCCAGAAGAAGTAGAACAGTATCAGTAATTGACACAAGCTAATAAAGGAGTAAGCTAATATTTTACAACTTTTTAATCTCAAAAAATAGCTAATTTACTTGGTGTGCCTTGCTTTTTAAATTAAATTTTGTCTTTTCTACTGCAGTTAGTAGCTTCTATTCATGCAAGACAATTACATGCATCAGAACTTGCTTTTTGTTTGAAGTCCTCAGGAACATCACAAGAAATACTCCACTTGAAGCCTTCTACTTAGATTTGCCAGTTTCCTTCTATTTGTTGAAGCCATTCTATCCATCTTTTTAACAGCTCTATTACAGCTACCTGTTTCTCTATTGATCTACAAATGTCCCTGGAAATTTCAGGGCTACATGTGTACATTTTCTAAATACTTCTTACATCAGTTCACTAACTTTTATCAAATGAGGCTTGCATAGGATATGAGATAAACACTTCATCAGATCAGAATACTCATTTGAAATCCACCAGATTTTACCGAATTATTTGGAAATTATAGTATAAAGGATCTCTGTCATAAGATCATAATACTGATTATTGAACCATCACAAGTAAGATGTTTTTCAAATAATGGCTTAAAAGAAAGCACTTAAAACTAAATTTACCTGAGAAAGCATTACTATAGTATCTTGAGAGTGTTTGCATAATATCTTTGGAATGCTGAGTCCATGGAGCTATCTTTCTATAGGTTTTCACTCTGTGGACAAGCTGAGAACCTCCATATTGCAGAGAAAGCGTGTCTCCGTGATCTTCATATAATTCTTCAAATAATCTGAAGAAAAGGAAAAATGTGACAACTATCAAACTGCTAAAAAGAGTTTTTAAGAAAAAAAAAAAAGTATTATAATAACAAAGTCTTTCTGTTTAACGAGCAATATGTTTTCTTCTCCAAAGTACTTCTCACAGCTAGAAAAACAGTTATTTCATTAAAACACGCTATTAACTTACAAGCACTGAAATTTAAAGCTATGTCTCTATTCTTTAGTCAGATAAATAGTGGAAATTTTATTCAGATACAATAATTACTAAGAAGGATTAGAGTGTAAGATTTTAACTAATTTATAATATATCAGAATGCATTCATACTACCGAATATGCACTTCTGCAGATTCAGGAAGAAGATTAACATGTTGTACTAGCCTGCAGGGAGAACAGAAACCATATACCTTCACAAACTAAGGTATTTTAAATACACTAAATGGGATAGAACATGCCAATATCTCAAGGCTATCTCAAGGTTTTCTGTCAAGTCCACAGGGAATGAAGCTAACATCAACATAACTTTCAAAAAATCTCTCTAGTTATGATAATGATGGACTAAAAGTACAAAGAGAATAAACAAGACTTCTAAGAAGTATGAAAGGCAGTCAGATATCATTTGCTGGGGCTGGAAAAACATGATGTAAGAAAGTAAAAAGAGTCAGCTGCTAAGATGAACAAGGAGAGCTGGCTAAAAGCAACAGAGTCATCCAGCATCAAGTAGTTGACAGTAGACTCCAAACTGAGAACAGTCCAAATAGCAAAAATTATCAACAAGCACCCCATCAATGGCAAAACCAAGAAAATGGTCTCAGAAAACAAGGCTACCCTAAGGAGATGACATCCAGTCTAAAAGATAACAGACTGAAAAGTGCTTCTCAGAAATGGAGACTATGGCCTTGCTGCAGCAAGACAATGGATGATGTCTTGCTAAAAGAGGCTGAAGGCGTAGTTAAGAGGCAATAAAACAAAATAGAAGAAATAAAAACCCCCAAAACAACCAACCACTAAACCTGTGGAAATGTATTTCACATCAGTATATCAAGACACAATAACTCAGGCATCTGCATGTGATACACTTTAATATCGGAGAAGTGGAGTGGAGAGGAAGGTAGAAACAAACAAAACAACACAACAGCAGCAACACCACAATCACCATAAAAAAAAAACCAACAAAAGCATTCCTTTAAGAAAGTTTCCAATAAAGGGATAGTACTGCATAAGTAACCCAGCAACCATCTGACTGAAGTCCTCCTCAAAAGGTTCTGTATGACGAACACTTATCTGAGCAGCAAATCTACTTATGTAAAAACAAAGTGGCATCCAGCAAATTTTCTGCCCATGGTCAAGTATGAAAAGCTCCATTAGAAAGACAGAGCTGCTTATTAACTTTAAAAAAAAAAAAAAAAAACCAAAACCAAAAGCAAAAAACCACCAACAAACCAAACAAAACAAAAACCCCCAAACCACTTGCCTCCACACAAATTATTAAGAGCTCATGATGCCATAATGAGAATCTTCTGCTTGTTTCTTCGGTTTTGTTGTGTTGTAGTTTTTTTTTTAAACAAGGGGAAAGAGAGCAATCCTGGTCAGCTAAAAGCTAGGAAACTGGCTGAAGACAACAACTGGCAGGTAAAAGGATGATACCTCTCAGAAATTTTCCAGTAAACCATGGGGGATAGATGAACAGAGTTGCAATGACCCTGCAATAAAGGTTCACAGAAAGCAGACAACTTTAAATTCATTAAGGATGTTGATCCATTTGTAGAATTGTAGGACTTGTAGAATTAAATTATCCTTCCACAGCCTCAAAATACTAAGCCTGCAGAGACAGACTAGTCTTCTGTAGAGAAAAAAGTAGTCAACTACATATGATGAAGTGAGCTGCTAGTGGACACTTTGTCTAGTAAACTTCCTAGATAGGACAACAATTACACTAAAGGAATCACTAAGAAATATAGCTCGCAGAAATGGCCCTGTGTGGCAAAGTCATTAAGATTAATCTTGCTAGACACAAAATTGGACTGATCAAGATGCATGGTTTCTTCATCCTTCAGAATGGCCAAGTGAAATTATATACTGACTTCAGAAATCTACTTCAATAGAAATTCTGGATTTTAGCCAGCAGTGAGACCATATGAGAAAAATCGTAAGTATAGGAAGGATGGTCAAAGAACGTGATGAAGAAAAGTTAGTATTTCAGACGCATTAGCTAAATTAAGGAATACAGACTGCTACAGATTACCCTTTTGGCCAATTAGAAGAGTGTAAATGAAGAGGCAGAGTATGCAGGAAGCAGATACTAGATGTGAGACAATGCAGGAGGTCAAAGTGAAAGACCGCGCAATGGAAAGAAAGTACAACACGTGCCTGTCTTCAGATTTTGTTGCACTGTGAAGCAGGATTTTTTAATTATTCTGCATTCAGTAATTCAGAAACAAGTCTTAGCAGATGATAAAATCAGTTTCAGACAGGCATACAAACTAGTGCAACAGAGAAGAAAAAAATAAATAAAATGCGGCTAGATAAAAGTAACCTCTTATGCCAGACTAATAGCTGCATTTCGAAGAGATAATGACAAATAAAGTATCAGGAAAATCAGAGACAAAGCAACTACTATAATCATAATAGATGATGGTAAGAGATGGAAATCTGTGTGGTTGGGGCATAGAGGGAACGGGGGGATGGAAGAAGAGACAGGAAACATGGAACACTTGCAGCAGGAAGCAACAGGGGAAATTTGGGAGGGGAAGAGAAAGGGCAAAGGTGGTGAAGCTTAAGGAAAGATAGCAAAACGCAGCCTGATGTGCTGAAATGAGTGGTAGCTGTAGAGGACACTACAGAGAGCAGAGATAAGAGACTTGTCCATCTCCTGATCCCCTCTAGTTAGAATCCAACAGTCCTGATTGCCAAGTCCCCAGGGGGCTGCACAGCAACTGGTATTTAAAGCAGCAGATGCTTGCTGTTCCCAGAGGGAAGCATCCAGCACCTAGCAACTGGGACATGGTGGATGCGAGGTATTGCTAGCGCACCAAGGAAGTCAGGCAGCAGGTGCTCATCCGGGCCATTGGGCAGAGGCCAGGCAGGAGCCACCCCTCACACAGTGAACCAACACGCTGCATTTGAAATTGATTCTGTGGCACATACCTGCTCCCGGCACCAGGCAAGTGCTCGAAGCTAATGGGAGAAAGGAGAGGAGCTCACGGTATGCCTCAAGTAAAGGGGTGGGGAGATTGAGTACTTTGTCTTTTTTGAAATACAAATTGCATCTCCACCTTCTAAAACTAATAAGCTACTAGTCAAAAGCAGCAATGAAGCCATTAGTTTCACAGTCACAACAGGTATAAGGAATAAAAACAAATCAACTCAAGGACTCTTACATTAATTTCTGAAGCATATTCACAAGTTAGGTAGCTTAGGTTCCCCTGACCCTCACAGCATTTCAATTTAAATGCTGGATTTTCTTAAATGGTTTGAGGATGCTTGAATAAGTATTGCTGATACTTGGTTCGAGAGAACAACTTTGCTGAAAACTTTTCTTCAATAAATCAAAAAGCACAAAATTATTCCAAAGGAAAAGTAGGAAATAGCAAGGTAAGATGTACTTCTACACAAATACCAGTTTGGCATTCTCCGTAAAAGCATGTACTTATTTCAGGATTTTTTGGGTTGTTTCTTTTCTTTGGTTGGTTTTATGTTGTTTTTTGGGGGGGGGAGGTGGAGAGGGGATGGGGTGGTGTTGTTGCGTTTTCTTTGTTTTTTTGGTTTGGTTTTTTTTTTTTGCATTTTGCTTCAAGCAAGTGAAGTATGTGTAAGAGACTGGGGCAGGTTTATTGTCACATTTAAAACAGAAACTCTTTGCTTTAAGTTTAGGCATACAAATAGAATGAAGTCAAGTGGTTATCTTGCAAGAAGCCTGATTAACATACTTTTCCAGAAGAGCACATTTTTCAGCATGACTGGATTTTCTCAAGAAAATTTCAAGTATGGGTGATTTTTTAAACATGCACGAATAAACATTTTTAAATCATTCCAAAAGAGAGAATTGCACTCTTCTATATAGACATACTTTTCCTAAAACTCTTGACACTTTATTAAAAAATAAAAATATTACACACTTTATTAATATATCTTACCTAACAGCATCCGTATCAAATTGTAAATTAGGTTTATCAATCAATCCCAATGAATAGAGTTGGTACGCCAAAGCACATTTTCCCACCATAAACTGGGCTGTGTTAGTGCGATCCAAACAGTCCACACAATTGGTTCGGAGAACTCCAGTCTGGTAAAGCAATCCAAATGAGACTTTTCTTGAACAAAAAATTACTACACTCCTAATTATTACCTTTTTCCCCTCCTGTCCCAAGACTTGTCAAATCTCAAACACTGAATTTCATATCGGTTCACAAAAATTTAAGCAAAGACATTTTTAAAAAACATTAAAAAGCAATTTATCTCTAGCAAGCTACATTAGACTGCTGCAAGCCCTACTTTCAAAATATTCTTGCTTCTAGCATCGCACAAACTGCAATCTCCTTCAACTTACAAACAGACCTAAAGATTTAACTTAAAAAGAAAGGCTGTGTTATTTCAGTAGAGAAGGTCTTATTTTCAAGTATGTTGTAACTACTGCAAAAAAATAAAGAACACTTTCAGCCTGCTATGGTTCTACTGTGATGGTGCTTTTATTTTAAGCTTTCCATATCTGGAGTAACACACATGAACATTTTGTTGAAGATCTCCGTCATGCACATATTCTTTTATGCTGCTTGCATCACCATTTTTCAATCCTGTAATGCACACAGGAAGTTTTTTTATAATATGAACAGCTGCAAGAATCATATTTTAATATAGCAGCATGGGGGATTCTTCTGCTCAAACATGTGACTACGTACAAGCTAGCTGGCTAAACTTTTTTATCTTAAAAAAGAAGCATTTTTTTGGGTGTGAAGCACAAGATATCTATTCCAAGACAAGATGAACTGTGATCCAAATGCTTACATAGTATGCCTATGGTGACTACCTCATATGATTAAGTGGAAAGATAGAAAAAATAATCATACCCCTAATACAGGTGAACCTGTAAGACTAATATTAAAAAAATTAGCCAGCCTTGATATGTTTTAAAATAAAACAGATCAAAATCTGTCTACTCTGCTGTTTATCTGCCCTCAAGAAACATATCTCAGGGATCAGCTAGTAAAGGAATGGTCACATGCTTTCCAACTTACATGAACCACAAAATTGAATGGCAAGTCAAAAGCAACTAATGCTTCTTAAGAATACACCCTGTGTCCCGAGTATGCAATCATAACATTCAAGTATAAATCTGTTACTCTATAGTTCGGTCAGGACTTTTCTGACATTAAAGAAAGCAGTGTTTCTAGTTGTATTTTCTTTTTAGTGATGGAAATTACAACAATGTACAGAATAGTCAGCAGTGGTGAAAATGCTTTTAATAAACCATTTTCATGTGTATGAATATGTCACCAGACTTAAGCGTGTTTACTCCTCATCTCTTCTATCTAACATTGTATTATGCTGTTTGTTAAAATGCTGCTGCTGTTAGCTGTAGTGCGACTGGTGCTGCTACACTGGTAGCACTACAGACTAAGTAGCAATAGAAAGTAGTTTAAAATATGAGCATTTCTCAGTTTACCTCCAGCAAAAATACAGTTTCAATGGCATAAGGTTTTGTGGTACCACCTAAGAACCTTAAGCCCTATTTCCCAGTTGGGTTTCTGGGATGGACCACAATAATGATGTTTACTATAAGCATTAATTTAAAAGCAATCTGTGAATCACCAATTGGATATTTAAGTGAAATGGTTCCTTGGTCCTTTGGGAGAGCTGATCTACATCACTAACTATGAATTAATAAAGTATATTTTAGTACCTGCAAGCGACCAGTGGAAACAACATAACCTCCCAGTTCGTTCCACCTGAAAGGGAAACAAAACAGAATTACTTACAAATCTTCAAAAAAGCAAAAAAAGATCATACCATGTATTGATTTGCTCAGTCAAAAAGGGTGACAATTAAAAACCTGACACAAAGCAAATCTGATATCCCCGAATAGCACAAAGCAGTGAAAGCTCTATGCAATAGTAAGATTTTGTATTTAAACTGCATTTCAAAAAATCTAGCCTAAAGCAGAAATATTCGAAAGCCATACAAAATATTTCCTTTACTCTCCATAAAACAGAGTTGGAGCAACAGAAGTGTTGCTAGATCGGGTCTTGAGTACACAAAAATTGCAGTAGGTACAATGCCAATGACTGGAAGGTAGAGGCATAACATACACCGTAACTGATTTCTAGGCATACATGCTGAATACATACACACATATTGTCCAGGTCTTGCAATTCTATACAGGCCTTAGCTGTACCCCGGAGCTAGAGAACGTGAACGAGAAGTTAATGACATTTTGAGGGAGAGGAGCAGTTATGCTTGGTGCAAGTAACCACTGAACTACTGAATAAATATTTTCAAGTTAGTAGGGTGACCCAGCCTGACCAGAGCACTGCTATGGCAAGCCTATGTACTATACTTGAGACTCACGGGACTATCTCTACAGAACACAGCATTCCGTGGATGTATTGATCTTATTCATGCTAGATTGCAGTGGCCACATTTGCTGCACTGCATGGCAGGGAAAAGCTCTAAGAGAGCCTAAGAGAGTCTTAGTTCAGACTGTTTCTAAATGAAGATAAGCTAAAAAGACAAGGATGCTCTTAAAGTAAAATATGAACGCCCATTTGGGTAGTGATGAATTAGGTCCCTAATGTGAAAACTTGAAACAAAAACTTCCTGAACTTTTAACGTGGAAGTTATTTTTACTTCTGGATTTTCAGGACTGATAGAATTCAGCTGAATAAATAACTGTACTTCAGCAGCAGCCTAAGCAAATACAGTTTTTATTTAAAAAAAGAGTCTAAAATTTTGTATGCGTGAATACCATAAAATCCACTGGAAAACACCGGATTCTGTAACATTTAGATCATAGTTATCTTATTAGTCTGCCTGAAAAGAAGTCACTTGTTAATTCCAGATGATGTTTGCTTTGTTAAATTTATCCCCAAGTTTAGAATTACTTTGGTTAAAGTCAAAAAAACTCCAAAACTTTATATAAGTACACATGGCACAAATTACAAGTAGCAAATAATGGTTTGAACATTATAAGTAGAACAGCAGCAGCATGATTGTACTCTATAGATTTTTCACTGTATTAGTATTTCTTAGAACATGCCTCTGACTGCAATCCTTTTAGCTATAACTTCATAATGAATTCTGTTTTTTCATATTAGTTTAAGCCTTAAAATAAGAAATAATGTGTTAGACGTAGAAATTCCAGACAACTTTCCAAGGAATAAGTATTATTCATTATGCATCAATTAAATTATACATACTTTTCATCTGGCCGCAAGATACTGCAGTAGGAATCAGGTCGATTTACAAAAAATCCAGTCTTCTTTACTACACTTTCTGCAATCACATTGAGTCTATCAAGAACATTGCAAAGTTTGCTGAGGAGAGAAAAAAAAAACAAACCACACAGTCAAGATACATTAATGATAAAAAATTTTCACTGCTTGGAAAGTCTTTTAATAACAAAAATGATTTAAAGGAAGATTTTATTTATCCAATAGTAATTATGTCTATAGTTTTCTTAGATTTTACAGACTTAGAAAACAGACACTGATGGTATCCCAGCAATTTTATTTATTTATTTATTAATAAAACATATTCCATAAACTAGAAGTGGAAGACTTCAAAAATCTAAAATTCCTTGACTTTTATATCACATTAATTTTCCTCTACCAAACTTTACGCGATTCACAAAATAAGAATGAGGCAGAAAAAGATATACGATTATGCTACATCATACTCCTTCGTTTTGTTTGCAAGGTGCTGTTTTGTTCAGTAACATTTGTTTCTGTGGGTGGCCTTCACAATGTCCTGCATCTCCTGCTCAGATCAGGGCACCCACCCGTTCATTGTTGGGGACTTTTAACTTCCATTTACTCATAATTTTATTCTCAAAAGATTTTATTACAGTGTTTATATTTCAACTAACAAAAACAATTATTTCTTTTTTAAAGATTGCTTATACTGAGATGGAAGCAATATTTTGGAACATTTCCACTGGTACTACTTTCCAGCAAACTTACTTCAAAACTACATGTTAAAGCAAACACGTTCTCAGTATTCCTGAAACTGTCAATTCCTTAGGCAGACATATACATTATCTTCCAATCTTAAATATCTCTTGCTTGCATAAATAATTAATCTTGTTCGAAGTCATCAGGTATTCTTTTTATATCTGTATTAAGGTGGGTATGTATATAAATACACCTCGAGTTTACAGCAAGAAGGGGAATCCTTTCATCACCTGGTATCATTTCCCATATAGGACAGACCACTAAGCTTCATCAGCCTCACTCCGTATGAAACCCAAGAACTTGCATCTAGCATATCTTCTGAAAGGAAATCTAGCCTTATTTTGAGATTTGCTATTTAATCATAACACAAACAACTGCGTATACACATAGCTGTACACAATACCATTTTAGAATAAAAATGTAGCACGAAACCACGTCAAATTTTAAAGTAACAGTTTCACACCCACATGACCAACTGTATCAACCAACCTGTAATCTCAAACAGTGAATAAGAATTGTTTTCCAAAGCTTTTTGCATAAAATTTTGATCAACAAACAGTAATTATGTTCCTGCCCTTTGATCTACACCAATTTTTCCATTGTTACTGACATAGTAACAGATACCTGAAAGTTGATCCAACAATTCTTGTCATTCTTCTAGAATTTTTGGCATTACAAAATACAGTAGACATACGCAGGTCAGAGAACTTCACAACCAAGTTGTGTGTTACTTAAGAATACCAACCTATACCTGTAGATTTAAAATGTCGGTGTCTTGTAAATATTTCTACGTTTAGGAAAACATTCAACCTTTTCACATGTAGTAGTACAGCATTCTATTGTCCAAAATTACAGAATAAAAACTTACAGAACATATTTGCCTTTCTAAGATACATGCTTCTAATAATCTAATTGTTTTATAACATTGAAATTAACGCCCTCATTTCCTTTTGGAAGAGGAAATTAAAAAGACCGATCGATATGAAACCCCTTGTTTTCCAAAATTTTCTAACTCAATACATTCAATGACTGAAATGGAACACCTGACAAAATGCAGTATTTTGACTAATTCAAAATAAAATTGAATGTTGATAGGGTTTTTTGTCGCCTTTCTCTAAAATTTTCCTTTGCAGAGAATTTCAAAGTTTTCAGGTCTTGCTCCACTTTGGTAAGAAACCACAGAAAACATTAAAAATCCTTCAAAAAGCTGAGGTTTTATTCTGTCCATAAATCTTAATAAAATCCTCCCTAATCATCCTAATCTTTCCTAATCTACATTCAACTGAAAAGAAAGATACTCAGGAGCATGCAGTTATTTGTACTGTGGCTAAGAGCACTATTACAAAGAAGGATCTTTTCTACCTTTTAGTATATTTGGCCATATCCCAGGGTATGTATATAATTGCATGCTCTGGGGGTAAAAACTGGTTGAGATATGTCACAGCAGCAACAAGTTCTTCACTAAGAATCCGTTCGTGCTTTCTTTTTTCACGTTCCTTTAGCAAGAAGAAAAGGAAGTTAACATTACAATTTTCATTAACAAATCTATGTAACCTGTATACATGTACATATAAGAGAAACTAAAAGTGGAAGCCCTAACAACAGCAGGCAGAACTTCATAAGTAGTACAAATAAATTAAGAACAGAAGAGACAGAAAAACCTAAACATTCTGGGTTTTTAACAATTGATCTCTATTAATTGCAAAAGTTACCCATCTCAACTGTGAATAATCCTTGTCTGAAAAATGGAACCCTATAAGAGCAAAGAAGAGCATAATGAAACTGCCCAGGGAAGTGGCTGAATCAACATTCCTGGAGGTATTTAAAAGACTGCTAGACGTAGTGCTTAGGGACATGGTTTAGTGGTGGTTTTGTCAGTGTGAGGTTGATGGTTGGACTCTATGATATAGAGTCCCTTCCAACCTAGATGATTCTATGAAACAAAGTGCTAATATGGAGGAAATGGACAAAGACAAAAGAGAAGGAAAAACACAGGCAAAAAGGAAAATGTCTCATTCAATTCTGGGATACAAGAGGACCCAGGCAAATTTTTCTCCATTACTGACAGGAGATGGGGAACAACAGCTCCCATCTCCTAGCCTTGCAATAATTTAAAAAAAATTTGAATTATCTTGCCATTCTCTGAATATACAATAAGTTTTGGCACTCTATATGCCAAAACATGTATGGCTTTCCTCTCAACTTCATCTAAACTAAAACCCATTTTGAATGTATGTTATAGAAACTGCTTTAAATATGTAATAGCAGTCACAAATAAACAACCCCAAAGGAAGCCTAATACACTCAGTACTAGTTAACAAGTTTCTAGGATAAAGGGGGTCATAGATTTATGTTCTATCAACTTTTAAGAAATCAAATAATAAAAGGACTGGAGATAGAAGCACTTAGCATTTGTGTAAAAGCAACCGCAACATCCAAAAAAAGGTGTTCAGGTTTGGGGGCTTCCCCCCTTGGCTATTTTTTTTTTTTTTTTTTTTTTTTTTTTTTTTTTAAGTGGTACATGAAGTCAGAAAGGAACATGAACTTTAGTAACTTAATATTGAGCATCTACAGAGATGGAAAGAAAGAGATGCATTTTAAGCCACCATATCAAAAGCCCCGTGAATAAAAGCATATAATAATTCACATGTCAAGGTCATGTGAGCCCAGACTCACACTACAACGATGGCTTTTGAAAGCTATGGCTGCAGGAGATAAAATCATTTTTTTGTCAACAAATGCCATCCTAAGTTGATTCCACAGACTATTGGAGAGTCTAAAAAGCACTCCTACACAGGAAAGCTTCTAGAAATAGAAAACAGATTATATAGTTGCCATTTATTACAACTTAAGAGTTTTAAAAGCCTTCCTTTTGTATTTCCCCTATTTTTTTATAATAGGAACAGATCCTACATGCACATAAAAGATTCTTTTTTCCTACTGAATACAGTTCAACAACATGATCAATTAAATATTTTTTTAAAGACAAAAAAAGAGCTGAGAGACAATTCCAGCAAAACAAATCAATATATTAAACTCAAATGTGCAAATGGACACCACTGCAGAAAACATCTGCATCAGAACGGAAAAAAACAAAACAAACAAAACCAAACCTGCAACACAAATACAAGATGTAATAACCAAAACTAGTGCCACCCAGAATACAGGCTTTGTACCACAGCCTCTCACACAGCAGTGAACTGAATTATTGCAACAATTATGAGGCTCCCCCCATTAGTCCAGCCCTGCTGCCAATGGCACTGCCCATTAGCTAGCATCAGATGCTTCAGTTTCCTCTCCCACTCATACTTCCATGACTCTACCAAACCAAGCAAACAACAGAAGATAAGTCTTTATCATAACATTTCAAATAACTCAGTCATCTGCATTAAGAAACCTACAAACTTCACTTTGCACGGAACCATATATTTTAGCATTTTTTAGTGCCAAGTTAAATTTAGTGGTTAATTTATTTGGACTTACATCTAAGGGGTAATAACAAAAACCTGGAAAAACATAACAAAAGGATGCTAGAAGTCTATCAACGTGGAAAACTTTTTTTTTTCTGAAGGGCTGTTGTGGAAGCAGTTAGGGAGTTATATACTATTCCATGAAGGATGAGATTTATGGAGAAAATACGTCATTTATAAGCTAGTATTAGTTCAGAGCACAACCAAAATTACAAAGAGACTGTACAGAAATAAGCATCATATCAAAAAGTAGAAAACATATAAAACATATTGAAAATATTGTACCTTCACAAGGTTCAAAATAATAATGGGAGAGCCAAATCTCTGAAGCATTTGGTCAAAGTGAAGAGCAGCAACATGCGCAAAAGGATCTGCTTGGTCCACTGCAACAAATACATATATTCAGGGCTATATTAAGCAAGCTGTAGTCACTTAAATCATTTTCCCTTAAAAATACTCTTCACAAAATACATACTAATTCTGCAACAGTTATGATACAATTACACGCTCTCACCTCTTCTCATGCAAAAGCTGTTAAAAAAATCTTCCCTTTTCCAAATTGGAAGTGACTTAACCAAAACTTTCATGAGATCCTTACAAAGTGAAATTATTCTGGCCCCATTAAACTTAGCCCAGATGCTTTCCACCATTTTCAATAGGTTCAAAATTGTATCCACAATACTAAGATAAAAGCAACTAACTTTGTATACAAAATAATAAGCACAAAGAAAGTGGACACCTTCAAACCGAAGTTTTTTGTATTCCATTTCTGAATGTGAAGTCTAAGATGGAGATTTTTTTCTATTCCATTTCATCCAATGCAGCTTTTTACATGGTTGAATGTTTGTATGTTATCATGTTTATCATGAAGAACATTGGTTTACCTTAAATTATGACTTCCCCAAAACCAAATGCATAGGCAATTTGTTCATTTTTGCAAATTTAGTTTCAACTTACTCTCTCAGGTGTTGCTTTAGGACACAGCGCCAACCATAAACTAACACAAAGAATAATTTGTACCTACACGTTATGGGTGGCTTAGGCATCATAGTTGAAATATCTTGAGACCAGTACAGAGGGACAGATCCTCGAACCTGAACATAGGAAGAATAACTTCCTGCAGAAAATGACATAACTGAAGCATCATAAAGTATTTGTTCAGTTTCCACTTCATTAGCAACATCTCCCTAAAACAAACAGAAATACACATGATGTAGACATGACACTTCAGAGCTGCATGCATTATAGAGAACTGATCATTACAAACAGAGTACAATTAAACTGTAAAATATCAAATCATTGTAGTGAGAACACCACTGAAGGTTAAATTCCCATTTGTCTCCCTAAATGTATATTATTAGATTTTTTTTTTTTTTCTCTATTTAGGAAATAACATTAT
Source organism: Fratercula arctica (assembly GCA_947846985.1). Lineage (NCBI taxonomy): Eukaryota > Metazoa > Chordata > Aves > Charadriiformes > Alcidae > Fratercula > Fratercula arctica. The sequence goes on from CANTUZ010000003.1 coordinate 74,784,605, forward strand.
CTCTAAGTGTAAGAAAAAGAACTGCTGGTTAAGACTTATTATTTTAAGAACAGCCTTACTATCCGAATTAAAAATGTAATGATAGCTGTGATAACATTACCTAATAGCATAATTTACAACCAAAGCCCTAACAACCTTCTAAAACATTTCAGTTCTCCAGTCAGTCAAGCTTAAGCTTACATATTGCTGGAGGGGCAGGGGGGAACCCCTAAAACCACATTTAATTTACCTCGCAGTTTGCTCCTCGTTTCAGAAAACGTGTTCCAGCAAATTTGCTTGATCTTCTGGCTATCAGAGTGACATATATAGGGCGACCGTATATTAACAGTTCTTGAAAGAGAAGTTAAGGTTTACATGTCACATGCAATTTTTCGTTCGCTTACTTTATGCAAGCAAAAATGAATTCTAAAAAAGGTGTATGAAGGTGAAACATCTGGTTTACTAAAATCTCCTTAACAGAAATGAGTATCACTTCCAAATTTCTACTGCAGCTGGGAGAAAGCATTGCCCTTTTCAACAATCATTTTGAAAAGCTTTGGAAAGGGAATATACACTACAATACATCAACTACTTTTCACAACATTCCTAAGAGAAGTATTTCTATTTTATGAAGTGACAATGGAGGTGAAATAGGTACAAAATTCACCCTGAGCCGCAAATACTGCTTTTGTGAATACTAGGATTAAAGCCTGGGAGCTTCTATTTTCAGATGGGGTGTATCAGTCACCCTAATTGTTTGGAAAAGTAGATACATTTGCAGCTACTGAAGTAACACCAAGTGAAAGCCAGAAGCACACAGCTATGGATGCAGTGGTGGCTTTCTTTCAGGCTTTTTATTTTTCATTAAAAACAAAAAAGAGTAAGATGTCCAGCATGACTATCACTGCTTCCTTAGCAGAAGGGAAACACAGGAAAGAGGGAAGAAGACATTTTCTCATCAAATACCTAAAGCAAAGACTATTGTCACTCACAAAGCAGCTGCAGGCATAATGCTGGTGGTCAGATCCACAGCTACCTTTGATAGAGAAAGGCCCCAGATGAAGTAGTGGGATATAAAAACAGATCTAGCTTTCCGTCTAGGGACCAAGCCAATGGCCAGCACCCTTACAATCATGAAAAAAACAAAATCAAATTTTGCAAAGACACCACTAACCTTAACTTCATAATTGTATTTGCTTCCCCAGATATTTTTCTGACACACTTTTGAATTAACATGATACTGCTGATGATTAAAATATAGTGTCTCTGTAATATACTAAATTCTTATCAATTAAGATGTTGAGATGGCATTTCTTTGTGTAATATGTATTTGGTATTTTTCTCCTCCTACTACAATGTACACAGACCCATTTACCCATTTTAAATAATATATAGTTAGGAAAAAAGATTTTCAGATGTTCTGGTGTTTACTTAATTCTCTTCACACAGCAGGCATAAAGTTCTATCATCATCTTCAACAGAAAGAATTTTTGCAAATCTCAGTTACTAAAAAGTTGTTTTAAAGGAGATTAGTAAGAGAACACAGCTCTGTCAGCAATTTAGTTCTGTTTAGCTTTTTTTCCCCTTCCTCAAATATCAGTGAAAAATACAGCTGAGCCTTAAAATCCTCTCAAGTACTTTATTACTAAACCCCATGCTTACAAACAATGCCTCACTGAGAATGCAGTCTACACGTGTCAGGGCCCTGTAATAAGAACATAACCATATTTCCTGTTTAGCCATAAACCCTAGGAAAGTAATGAAAAGGAAAACCAATGAAAAATTCTAAAATTGAAAGCTATTTACATGACAAGGAAATAATTCAATGTATTTCATACCTTCAAACTTTTTAAAAGTCGATAAACTAACATTCATTACAACACTAAAAGGATACTTGATTGCCCACAGAATCCGTGAATAATATACAGCAGCCAGTCACGATGAACAGTATTTTTTACTGCCTCCAGAAGCTTGCCATTCCACACATATTTTTCATAAGGTTTACTGCAAACCCCAAATACACCTAGGAAGTTGTTACAATAAAAATGCATTAGCAATTAAGAAACAAGCTTACCTGTACTGAACTGTTTTAAAATCCAGGTCACTGGACCTTTATTTTGATTTTCCCTTGACTGCAACTCAGCATATCATTTCCTCGCACCCTTGCAGTTTACATGCTAAAGTACGTGCTAAAGTTCAGCATTTAGAAAGATTTCCAGTTTTTCTACGATTGCCACTCACTGTAATATTTGAGTGTCTTCATGCAGAAATTTCCAATACTTCCAAGTTTGTCTTGCATAAATTTGGGTTGGGGGTTGTTTTGGGCATTTCTATATTTTAACTGTATGCTTGTCAGACATTCAGAGGCCTCTCTAGAGGCACAGAAAGCAGGACTAATAAATTCCTTCCTTCTTCAGTGCCTCAGAAGATTAATTTTGGGTTAGAAGAGATAGCATGAATATTGCATGACTCACCTTCTACGTCAAAGAACCAAATTTACTTTTAGGATAGGTACTATATTTTGTGTGCACCAGAGGTTACACAGCAGGTGACTACAAATATGGGTGGTAACGCAGAGAGGCTGTTGAGCCTCTTTATAACCAATACAAGCACAGATCCAGGCTCTATGTTGCATCTAAGCTGGCTTCCACATCGAGTTGATAGCGTTAAACAAAATAGTAGCAGACTTCCTCTATCCTATTGTTTTCTTACTAGTGATGTATTTAAAAGGCATGGTGTTCTATTACTACTAAGAAGCTTAGTCGTATCTCCACAGCTGTTTGAGACCACTTTTACAGCAACGTATTCATTATGAATCAAAGGCAGCACTGTTATTGCTGACATTTCATGATTAAACACGGAAAAAAGTGGTGTCACGTGTACAATACAAAAAAATAAAAAAAAATAAAATTTCATTTTTTTACAAGCATTCAGATGATTAGTACAAGTCACAGGGCAATAAAACATTAAAAAAAAAAATAAAATTCAACAGAATGAAATCTAATATTAAGAATTTCAGGGGAATTAATTTTTTTTGTTGTTGTTGTTGAAGGGAGAAGCAAAAGTTTTCCTGGCTGGCTGGTCAACTTCACACTCTTATGAACATGTTAGATACAAAGTGAAGGCTGTAGTTTTTCAACTAAAATCAATAATTTTTCTTAGACTTCCTGATAGAGCTTACTACATCAAGTTGATACTAATTTCATACAATTCCTCTGCCGTCAATATTTTCCAATATGAAACAAAAAAGATTTATTAGTACTTAATCAGCTATTACTTCCCACTCTCTTTGTAATTCACTCCTATTGGGAGTTTTACAAGTCAGTTGAAGAATCAATTAATGAAAAATGTCAGCATGCTCAATTATCTCCCTGAGTTGCAATTGAAATTAACAAAACAATGACGAATCACCTCTAGAAATTGCATTGTTCAAATTTAAATGTCTGTAATTGACACTTTATGTAATCTTTTATTAACTCACGACTGTTATGAGACTACCGATCAATAGAGAAGACCCAAGTGTTTCTCAAAAGTAAACTGAAGTCGAACGTATTCTAAATGTACCCATGACCAACAACATTAGTTTAGTTAGGCATATTGGCTTACCACTTCCACCCTGTGTTGAAAGTCCTTCATCTTCAAATATATCAAAACTCTCTTGTCGGGTCTGAGTTGTTTCAGTTCTTAATGTCTCAAGTGGCATTCTCAGGACAGTAAGATTATACTGAAGGGAGTGAGATAGATCATAGCTGTAACTGATAGACAGTTATTGCTTATTAATAATTGTAGATGCACAGGACTGTTCTGAAAGCCTTTACTCTCCATCTGTACTTATATTAACACAGTACTACTTTATCCATTAAAAAAAAGACTTTTAAACAACATACACAGATTCTGAATCTATAATGGCAAATGATACAAATGATTTCCAAAAGAAGCTTTACAAACATAGAAACTGTTTACAGTACAATAGCTGAAAAGTCCATATACATAGACAACCTCATTTTTCTGAGGTTTAATTACTACTCTCTAACTCAAATGTTTTCTTATAACTAACTTCTAATTCTGTTCAGAATTTATATGAAAACCATGCAGAAAAATATGCCATGATTTCAGCCAAGAACAATTTAAATTAAGCTGATATGTTTATCAGAGAGTCTGTAGGAACCTTCTTTCCCCTCTACGCACAATCACAGAAGCAGTATACCTTCATCATCTCCAAGCAGAAAAAAAACTTGAAAGTTGTACAGTGTTAGGGCTGGGAGACAAAGCATGGAAGAAAAACCACGGGTTTTATACTGTGAAAAAGCCTTTCCATGCAAAACCACAAAGCAGACATGAAACTTTGGTAGGTTTCATCTTCACAGATACAGTTGTGACAAAAAGCTTGTATTTTCCAAGAGGGATTGTGTTCTAGACTGATATACCTTTTGGTACTTGCAAGAGCGTTTTTTTGTTTCGTCTTGGGTTTTTCTTAAGTCTTAAAGTCTTCTAACTACTACTGCCAGGTTTATCACCACATTTCCCCCATTTTTCTGCTGTCCCAAAAATCTCATGTGTATAGTAGCTGGGACACAGAAGCTTGGCTCAGGTATGGCATTTATGAAGCAGTAAGCAAGAAAACTAGTAATGCCTAGAATCATAGAATGGTTTGGATTGGAAGGGACCTTAAAGATCATCTAGTTCCAACCCCCTGCCATGGCCAGGGATGCCTCCCACTAGACCAGGTTACTCAAAGCCCCATCCAACCTGGTCCTGAACACTTCCAGGGATGGGGCATCCACAATTTCCCTGGGGAACCTGTCTCACCACCCTCACAGTAAGGAATTTCTTCCTAACATCTAATCTAAATCCACCTTCTTTTGGTTTAAAAACATTACCCCTCATCCTATCACTACACTCCCTGATAAAGACTCCCTCCCCATCTTTCCTGTAGGCTCCCTTTAAGTACTGGAAGGCTGCTATAACGTCTCCCCAGAGAAGGCCCTATGAAAGATGCATCCCACATAGAGTATATCTTAGATGAGGACCTATATCTTTGTTTCTGAAACAAAGCAAAGCTGATGCATCCCACATAGAGTATATCTTAGATGAGGACCTATATCTTTGTTTCTGAAACAAAGCAAAGCTTTACTTCTGGAAAATGAGATTGAGAAAGAAAAACTGACAGGACAAGCAAACCCCCTGAAATATACTACTTTTCCAAAGAAAGAACTTCTGCATAATCTGACAAAGGTGAACAGTCAGTGGAAACAGTCATTTCAGTGTCTACCTTCTACCGTGTCACTAATATTTCTACAGTTTTTCAACTTCATGGAGACTGCATTCCTAATCAACTTGTTGAAGGAGAAAGCAGGTTCAAAAGACACAGATGAAAATGGACAAGCAGTGTGATCACGTGTCTTGTTTCCCCAGAACACCAACCAAAAGCAGAATCTTAAAGAAAGTGTAAGTATACAATTTTATAATGGAAAATGGAATTAGTAGCAAATACTTACCTAAAATAGAAGTTGCTAGAAAGGTCCACATTTTGAAAGATTCTCAGATACCTAGCAAAATAATTCAATTTAAAGGGAAAGTTATTGCTTTAACCAGACAGACCCCAACAAGGCATTCAGAGGATCTCAGAAATTAAACTACATATTAATATTGACTCCTGCCATAAGTTCTCTAGCTATCTTTCTGTAATTGTTTTGGCAAGTAATTCCACTAAAATGTCAGCATCTGGATTAAATACATCAAATAGCCTTTTTTTTAATCCAGTGTCTACTCGTATACATATTCTGTTTCTTTAGGCAGTTGTAGATACAGTTACAGTTCTATTTTCCACATATGCGGGTCAAATTCTCTAGGACTTACACAAGTAAACTCTCAACAGTACTATACAATAATTAAATATTTTCAAAGTTATTCTCCAATAAATTAAAAAGAAAAGAAATACCTACTTCACCGTGTCATACACTTGCAAGTTCTCAGAAGAAACCATAACGCTGTCTATGAAAGATAAAATGGCTAACACCATAAATATATATAGGTGTAACCCAAACCACGATAATAGGTTAGATAATGTGGTCTGCTGCATTCTAAGAGGGGAGACTGAGGTTTATGATCAGTCATATCTTAAAGTGAAAATGTTTTTAATAGTTACCATTGGCTTGATTTATTACTTGACATCAGTTTATCAAAATCCAACACAACTTTTAGACTATTCACACTCGGTACAGACTGAAAAGCAGTTTACTGATACAATTTGCCTGGTATTTCAAAGTAGTTACCCCACTGTGAAAAGAACACCACCAAGATGTACTTGTACATTACATACAAAATTCCCTGCTGATCAAAGGCCCAAATGTCTTTCTTTGGAAAGAAGTCACAGAAAGGAAAAAAAGAAACTAAACTTACCAGTGGGTCAGTTTATCACCCTTTAAAACACCCACATTCACAAGATTAGAATCACTAAATTAAATAATCTACTCAGCACTTCTTGAAGGGCACAAAAAGATGTCTTCAGGTGAGATTAACATGGTGCTAGAACTACTAACAAAAGAACAGTACCCCAAACAATATAAACCAGTATTAGCATTACTTTGCTCTTGTGAGAACAATGTTTCTATTGGATGCTTCCTGGTGCACATTTGGTAGGATATAGCTTTAACACGTAGGTGACATGGAGATGCGGACAAAAAGCTCTGAAAGACTGTAACAGCTGTATTTACCCTCCAGGTTAGAGGCCACAGAACTTGTGGCCCACTCACCATTCTTCCACGCTAATTTATCAACTAAGATAAAATGGCCTGAATAACAGACACATTAACAGAAGGAATTCTATAGCTGAAATTTCTAGTTCTCTATTGCTTAGAAAATACTCAAAAAGTACACGCTGTTTACGACCATTACTTACCTGGCTTCATCAGGATGAGTGACTCTTACAGAGTCATTAGGAATGTAGATCATATTTGTATCTTCTATTTTATATATTGCATGACCTCCAATATCTGCCATTTTTCTTCTTTTTGTTATTAATACAATGTAGTAGCCTTCTAAAAACCTGACAAAGCCTGTTAAAACAGCATTCAAATGCTATTAGTTGGATGTTTGCATTGATTTGATCAAACATATTTTGAAAAACGGTATCAGAATTGTTTCAAGACCTCACAGAATTTTTCTTTGCTCTTAATGTTGCATGTATAACGTGCATATACATACACACAAAAATATACATATACATAGACACAGAGTCTTAAAATTCACCCCCAGTAAGTGTTAATCAATGAAGTACATAGTTGAGGGGTTTTTTCCCCTTCCACTGTGCATATTTTTAATATTAGGTAGCAGAGTTAAGATGCTGAAAATTCAGAATAAGTTGCTACCTAAAGATACTTGTATTTGCTTTTTATAGGACTCTCGTTCAGAGCAAGGCATACCCTAGTTACTTCAGATACCAAAAGGTAAATTTCCCAGGGCAAGGAGGAATCCCAGTTCCCAGTTTTCTCTTCAAGTTAATTTATTCTACAATGGGGAGGGGCACAGAACAGCAAAAGGAGTTGAGGGTACTACAACATCTTTGAGCTCTCTCTCCTTAACAGCAGAGAATTAAATTCCCCGTCTACAGCAGCATCCCCCCCAAACTAGCCATTCAAAGCATCAAGGGTAATCCTTTCTTTCTACTTCCTCTCTCAGGTACCAACACTTGACCCTGCAGAAGTCCAGAGGGCTAAAGAGGTAGAATGGGCAGCGTCTGGCTTTATTGCCTATAAAAAGGCGGCTTCTGAAGCCTCCAACCCCCATTCCGTAACACTACAGGACATAACCATGCCTCTTCACTGACTTGTTTCTTTGGATGTCTCTATTACATATCATTAGGAAAAAGTGTAACAAACCTTTAAATACAATACAAATGTATAAATTAAAACTAAAAATAGGAATATGTAACCACCCCGAACCCAAATTTGTTTCTAATACAGTATAGGCAGTGATACAGCAGTACTAAGTTTTAATAACCAACAAATTACATGAGTTAGCTCTTGAAGGTAGCAGCTTTGATGGGTTGCTACTAGTAAAGAGCCTGAAACTCAGTCACTGCTGCATTGTCAACAAATATATTAACTGGGGGAAAAACACCTCCCAATTCACGTTTTTACTTGTATTTATATTCAGTTCTTTTAGCTTTGCATTATAAATTAAAGAAGGATGAGCAAAACACACATTTTCCTCTCTGTCACTGCTGGAGGCTGCAATGTGATCGAATGAATTGCAATTCTTTTCTTCTGCCTTATTAGCCCCCCTTGGAAAAATACTCTCACCTGAACGAGGACAGGAGACCCTGCTGACAATAAGAAACAGTCTTTCATTTGAAGCAGCCAGACTATTGACATTCAGTTGTTAAATAGCAGTCAAAGCTCCTCCTGTATCCTTCAGGTACTGAAATCACTTATGTGAACAGTCTCCATCCTTTGAATTTCACCAGATGTTATACCAAAGTCTGATAAGAAACCCAGCTCTTTCCCTTGGCCTGGTTCTCTCCATTTAAAAGTGATTTCTACTTTCAAACACTATACAGTGAACCACAACTTAGCCTATAAGCACCCCCATTTTGAGTGCACTGAATGCACTGTCTCTGGTTAATGAAATAACCAGAGAACAGAAGAAAGTTGTCCTTTCCAATTCTACAAAAAATAGCCCGGTCCTTCTGACCTGAGCCAGGTGGCAGAAATAAATGACCAGTTGCATTCCCTCAAATTACCTGTTTATACAGATATGATTAGATAGAATCAAGATGGAAGACATCTAAAGTATATACTTTAAAAGTGCAAGGTAATCTGAAGATCACTAAGAGAGCACGTTACTTCTAAAAAAAGAATAAACTAGAAATTGTACACCGTATCTGATAACCAATACATTTGTCCAGCTATGGAACAGAAACTCTCCTATCATGAGGAGTACACAAAAACAAACATACAACTGGGATGCAAAATTTTCACTGAACACAACCACTTTCCAACGGAATATATTATTGCATATTTAGATAGTGAGCACTGATGGCTTGTGCAAAAAAAGACAATGCTGCAAGACTGTCATAAGCTTCTTTAGGTTTACCTATGTTATTAATACTCTTAAATTAATACGGAACATAATCATCATCCTAGGAATTTCGGAAAAATGGATCCATTGACAAGTTCCAAAATGCTTCATGGGCAAAAAGAATATAGAAGAAAGTTTGCTTAGTCTGCCACTTTAGATTAGAATACTAGTAATATTTTTCTTATGTTTTGGTTGTTATGCAAAATTCAGGAGCATCTTTTAAAGTAATTGCATTCTCCACCTCCGCTGCAGCTTTGGATTTAGATGTTCAGGTATATATTGATGCAAATAAAGCACAAAGTATTCTTGGGGGCTATCAGAGCACACAGAAAGCACACATTACTTTGGAGACATCAATATATCAACCTCAGTATCTGACAATAGGGAGGAAAGTAGTGACTTTCAGATGAAGTTAGAAGCTATTAAATCCTTGAAACAGTTCTCCAGGATTATGGACAGCTGAACATTCAGTTGACCTACTAGTCAGTTGTACTTGTTCAAACATAAAAGAGAAATATTTAAATATGTCACTGCAAAACATTAACCAAAAAGAGAATTAAGTCATCTTTCTGAATAGTTAATGAAGAAATAAAACCTAACAAAGGATGTCAACTGTTGTTTTCTTTTAAAAAAGCGTTTTATGTGCTCTGGAATTCAGGAGGCCATGTTCCACGTGATTTGTATCCTACAATCAGTTGAGTTTGGTGAGATCTTCAGCCAAGCTTCTAGAATTCGGCTATTTCCTAGATCTCTCCCTTAATGACAAAGAAAAAACCAGTTACAGCACAATTCTCCCCCCTGTACTGGCCACCTGTTTTCAAAAAATACGTAGAAACTTATTTATCTTTGAGAATGAAATTTCTCAATCGTCTTCAGCTTAAAAAGAAATAATAAAATCCAGGGGAGACATAAAGATACACAGCGCAACACAGCAAGCCTTACCTCCTTAAGAAATAAAAGATTTTATAAAATCAAATGACACGCTTACCTACTACACCAAAAGCAGAGACAGCTCGAGATAATCCAGAAGAGCCCTTCTGCCCAATCTTTGTTCTGTTTCCCAGGTCTAAACGGCCAAGAAGTTCCCTCACCTCTTGTTGCGTATACACATGCTTCAAAATAAAAATTCACTTAAGTTACTGCTTTGGTAGTTAAATGTTATTTTGTGTCAGAAAACAGTAGAATTTACTTAATATACAATAAATCAAACATCTGCTCTACATCCTCTGTCTCTTGTTTCAGACCTACCAACAAGTACAAGTTTTTTATGCACAAAATTCACCATTCACTGCAACAGAAATAGTCATCATCACACATTAATTCAATTTTTTCTACATTTTGAGTGTTAAGATTTTAAACCATAAACTTCCTGGAAAGAAATTAAGTCTTGTTCTATTGTGTCCATTAAAACTCTTGTTGCTGCTGTTTATTTTGCTTCAGATATGATATATCAGAAACACTAAAAATTTGTCTAGACAGTAATTAAATGTATTTTGCACTTAGCCTAGCTGAACATAAGAAAACCATGGGAAGCATATATGTAATAAACTGGAAAACTTGGGAAAATTTCATTAAAGCGAACATGCTGTTTGGAGATCTCGTGGCCACTCCCATACCATAACTAGTCATTATCATGCTAATACCGTCTGCATCTGACATACAAGGAGAGTCAGGATTGATCAGCCTGCAGAAGAGAAAGCTCAGAGGGGATCAACATGTATAAATACCTGGTAGAAGGGAACAAAGAAGTCTGAGGCAGACTCTTCTCAGTGGTATCCAGTCAAAGGACAAGAGGCAATGGCCGCAAATTGAAATACAGGAAATTGCACTTGAACATAAGAAAAAGCTTTTTCACTGTGAGGATGGCTGAACACTGGAACAGGTTACCCAGAGACATCTCCATCCATATCCAAAATGCAACTGGGCATGGCCCTGAGCAACCTGATCTAGTTGGCATTGCTCTGAGCACAGGTGTAGCACTAGACAATCTCCAGAGATCCCCTCCAACCTTAATTGTTATATGACTCCATGATTCTGTAGCATACCTTTGTTGAAACAGATTAAATCTGTAATATTTAAATTAAGCTCAATATAGTCAGTATTACCTGGAGTAACTGAAAAAAAACTAAATAGACAGGCACTCACCTTATCATCAATTATAACCAAATCCTTTGGTTCAGTGCGATCTATTTTCAAAACACGATATTTGGTTTCTGCAGGATTACTTCCAACAAGAAAGTACCGCTACATTAAAAAGAAAAAAAAAGTCAGACTACTATACAAGATAAAGCAACCAAAGCCGATTGTAACATAAGACATCAACAATGCCATTTCCATAGACTAGATCCATTTCAATCAATATCAAATATCTAATATTCCATACGGATTGTTAATAAACTGGTTTAGACATCAGTACCTTAGGTAGTTACATTTGTATACAATCAACCTTTACAACTTAAAAAGACCTCATTCTCTCCACTATACAAGGAGGAAAAATTTTAAAAATTAAGGAAAGGTGATAACCTTAGAGAGGAAAAAATTCAACTTACACTAGGTACTGCACAACTATGTCCTGCTCCAGCCATTACTGTCTTCCTATTTGCTATGCCAAATTTAGCAGAAGGTTATACACACAAGTTAGTAACTTTTCATGATCTAAAACTACTGTTGCTATATCGTAGTTCATTGCTATTTCTGCCAACTAGTCTTGTGTACTGCAAGTTTTCTTCATTTTTTATTTACATTTGCTATGATAAGCTTCTCACCAATGTTCTTCCACAACACTCAAGTTTAATGTGACCAGCTATGCTGGTTAAAAGTACTATTTTTTTAACAAAAAAGACTAGCTTTATTTCTCATTTGAAATATTGAAGAAAGACCACAGATAAACAAATGTGTCCATTTCTCATTTAAGGGTATCAAACTATAAATGAATTTTTACATTTAGAGGAATTAACAGTAAGTACAGGTTGCAGGACTGACTTGCTATAAGTAGCTTTCATTTTACTAATTCATTTAATCAGTGTGGTGCTACCACACAGCAAGGTGTAACTCATTAATAATGCTCAGCCTAGTGGGAAAGCATGGCAAATTTATGTGGATCTATGCAGCCAGCTCTTAACGTGAAAAGTCACATGGATTTAAGATGTGCGAGAGGAAATCAATAATAACATTCACACAAAACTCAGAATTTCATAATTTTTACCAATTAGATGTTAAGAAACATCTTTAGTGTCAAAATATTTAAGGTGAAAGAACTTAAAGCCCTCTTCGGCTTCCTTGGAATCATAAAAACATCTAGATAGTCAGTAAGCTCTAAAAAAGAAAATAAAATACTTAACTTTAAGAGCTATAAAAGGAAACACCACTAACTCCCAGCTCTACCTTGTACACTACCATCACAGCCCTTACTGAGTGGCAAGTTTTGCTGTTTACTCTTAAATAATAGTAAAGAAGGGCCTTCAAGGTCATATGCCATCGCGACACACTCTCACTGAAGCCTTTGAGGCAGTAAAACTGTTCCCTACTGGCTTTTTTAGCAGGGATGTGCTGCTGTGCACAGCGCGGGCTCCCCCGCCTGCACCCCTCAGAGTAACCTCTGCAGGAGATCCCTTAGTGCCAAGATCTGCGCTTCCCAGGAGGGAAATCATGACAACAGGGAGTGGGTTGGAGCACCTGTGTGGCACTGAGGTAGAGGATGGAGCTCTTCTGCTGGTATCACCCACCAGCATGAAACACCAAACCACTAAGACAGTCACTTGCTTAGCCCATGCCATCATACCACCTTTTTCTTCACACAGTAGAAAGTGAATGGGCAGAGGGAAATATCATATTCATTTGTAATACACAGATGATAAGTTAGTTTGCATTTTAAGAGTGCTGCTTCTCTATTTTTAGAAAATTGTTAATTACTTAGAGCTAAACAATTTTAAGTAGTCCATAATACTGCAGTACAGCTCAGTGATCTCGCCCCATGTCCAGCTCATTAAATGAGTGTAATTTCTTCCCAAAGTGACACCTATGGTTACCAACAAATCATCCTGAATAAAAACAGATCAGTACAATTTTAAGACGCTTGTCCAAAGAGCAGTTTGGACCAAAGACCACATTTAAAATTCGAACATAGCACATGATACACGAGGGGGTAGGGGGAAAGAGAAAGAGAGAGAGAGATGGATATAGAGTTGCAAATGGTGCTACTAAGGAAGTTCAGCTATAGAACATAAGGAAGTGCTAGGGGGTTTGTTTTAAATTAGAAAGCTAGGCTGTCTAATGTGTTAAGGAAGGTCAGCTGAGAATAGCGTCAAAACCCAGCATCGATGGACCTAAAGAAGCCACCTTCTTAGAAAGCCAGGCAATGGGAAATCTCTGTTCAGCCAATGGGAATCTTACCCACTGCATGTTAGAGGACAGTCTTGTGGAAGTAATAAAGGATACATCTGCAAAAACTTTTGAATTTGGACTAGTCCTCAAAAATAGGAACACAAAATTAGACTTCTACTTGGGAAGTTTTCAGGACCGGCTAACAATCAACAACCCCAGAATTACTCTAAAAACAGCATGATATGCCAGCTCATATTCAACCTTCAGGATCTGAAATGAAAACAAAGATGATATGAAAACTAACAATGCAAAGATTAAACAAAAGAAAAAGACATTTCAGCATCAGCTGCTTCAGCTACATAATTTATGCATCTGATGAATAAATAAGTCTGTCTTACTGGATGATATGGAGCACAAATAAAACCATATCAGTGACATGCACCGCAATTTAATCACACAGATACTAGGAAAGAATAAAGAAAAATACCAAATCAACACAACACTGAGCATATAACATCAAATAAATTAATTTCTGGGGTTGTAATATAATTGCAAAATTAATCAAAGTTAAAATGCACAGTACTGTTTACAACTATTTCGATTAACAGAAATCATTACAGTAAAAGAAATGAGAATCCACAGGTAAGCTACAGAAACCTTTCCGGGAGTTTCTATCCTTATTCTCCTATTCTGTTTATTAATAAGTTGAGCTGAATAAACTGAAGCATTTTCCAACTGTCTCAAAAAATTACGCTCCATAGCAAAGCCACTGCATTTAGACAAATGGACAACCTTGACCAACAAAGTACTCTCTGAACAGAACAGTACACAAGGAGAAACTGTACAGACTTCCTCACACTGCCAAAGTCCTTCAACTACCACCTGAGATGAAACATGCTGTTTCCAGGTTTAGTTTGCCCTTGGCCTCGCTGAAACTTGTTAACAAGTACACTTTACCAACCACGGCAGCGCACCATGCAGGTACTTGCCTATGAGATCTGGACTGAAGCTTAATTTATTGCACAATTATCACTAAGCAACCACAAGATAGGAAAAATCATTAGTCACTTCCACCTGGGACTGAGTTTTAACCAAGGCAATCTAATTGAAAGTCTTTACACCCTCTTTTATCAATCTTTTGATTCAGTCAAATGAATAAAAATAGCTTCTTCTAAAAGGAGTATAAACAAAATAAAAAACTTCTTACTGCAAATTGCTGTTCATAATGGCAGGATAATAGCAAGATAAAGTTCTGAAATCAAACATTTTGCCCACAATTTTTTTTTTCCTTTAAGAAGATTACTACTTAGAACTCCTCATATAAAACTATGATTTGCTTCTTTGTATAGACTAATTACCATTAAGAAATGTTAGCACTGTAAAGAACTTATTTCACTCATCAGTTAAAAACCAACATACAGCTTAATAAGCAGGGAAAAAAAGTGAAAATACACTAAAAGTTACTGGAAAAGTATGGCACTCCACTAATACAGTCAATTTTTAAACCTGCAAATAGCATAAAGAAAACACTTGAGAACTTACATAAAATGCTTGAAAAAGGCACTCATTGAGCCCATGGATACGTCTAAAACCATAAAGCCCTAAGGAAGTGTGGTGGGTTGACCTTGGGCAGGTGTCAGCCCCCCACCCGGCCGCTCTCTAACTCCCTTCCTCAGCAGCACAGGCCGAGAAATTAAGATGGAAAAGGTGATGGGTCAAGGTAAGGACAGGGAGATTGCCTAACATTTACCATCACAGGCAGAAGAAACCTGACCTGGGAAAAACGGGAAGTAATTTATTGACAACTAAAATAGGTTCTGAGAGTCAAAACCAAAGATAAATTAAAACAGCTCTCCCCCCTGCCCTCCCTTCTTCCCAGGCACAGCTTCACTCACGACTCCTCTACCTTCCCCCTGCGCCAAGCAGCATAGGAGGGCGGGAAATGGCAGGGTTGCGGTCAGTTCCTAACAATTCCTCTCTGCTGCTCCTTCCTTCCACCTCACACTTTTCGCTGCTCCAGTGTGGGTCCTCCCCACAGGCTGCAGCTCCTTCAGGAAATATCCCCCTGCTCCTGCACGGGCCTCTGCTCTGGTGCTTGCAGACCTCACTGACTTTAGTCTCCGCAAGGCCCTTTCTCTCACATTTTTTCCTCACTCCTCTCTCTCGCAGCTGTCCCATACCGTTTTGGTTTTTTTTTTTTTTTTTAACTCTTTCTCAATTACATTATTAGAGAGGTGCTGCCATCTTGGCTGGGGGGCTCAGCCCTGCCCTGCGGTGGATCGGCTGTGTCTGGCCCAGGGCAGCCCCGGCCTCTCCTCACAGAGGCCGCCCTGCAGCCACCCAACACGGGAAGGTATTTAGCTGCCAGTCACACTTTTGTTTAGTCAGGCTAAAGAAACACACTGGGTTGCCAGATGAGAAACCTTCATGCGGATCAGCACGCTGTTATCTCTCTGCTTTAATTTATGCTTAACTGGGCAGCGCGACGGTAGCCGTCACCCGCCATCAAACCTCCACCCTCCTTCACAACAGGCATAAAGCTATGCAAGGAAAAGCCTCTTCCTCAAACTTTTTGTGGTAGTTTTAATATATACTGCACTGGATTGTAGATCAGAAATCTTCAAGGCATAAACAAGACACTAAATAGGGTTAAAAAAGATATAGATTCAGCCTTTTGCTCTACTACACGAAAGATGGGGAGAAAAATAATTACATCTAGATGTAAGGTACAGCAAAAACTCTACTATATTCTTTCTTTCTATAGAACCTACAGCTATTCAGGGACTATCTGTCTTTCATCTCTCACAGAAACTGTCAGAATGACATGAAGAAAGGAGAGATGATAAGGGGCGAAGAGAGGTACCTGAAAATAGCAACAATTCAGTTGGCCTGCTGTCTGCTTCCCGTAATCTGTTGAAACTCTTCAAAAGAAGCTCTTTCAAGAGAAGAAATTTTAATAACACACCCTGCCAAGCACCACCCTCGGGACATGAAGGAATGGCTACCACACTCTGCATCCTACAGCCACAGCATTCAGTAATTCCCTTTTGTCCCAGGGCAACCAAAGCTTTTTTGTCCCAAACAGGACTTTGCTCTTGCTGCTGCACTGAGGGGTTCCTCAGGATTCTCCCTTCTAATTTTCAGCTAAATCTATTAATCACCAATCTGTACATTTTCCTTTATCCAACCAAATATTTCTCCCCTCTTTAACATCTATTCTTCTGGAATGCTGTCCAAAATATAAGTAACTGGATGCCTTTCCAGCACTCACTTCAACAGACTAAAGAAATCTTGCTGTACCTTTGCTCCTCCCAAGACATCTCTAGCATCTATGTTACCTCACTAGACCTTCACCAGACCTGTTCCTGGTTTAATTCATATTTCTTAAATGAATATGGACAGAAAGTGTACACAATACACCTTACAAGGTCTCATTATAAGATACATTAGTATTTCTCATTAATCACCACACCACAAAAGACCACATGTGCCTTTTTCAAAGTTGTACTTCAGCAGCAGCTCAAACTCCCACCCCTTCTTTAGATAAAACACGCAGATCCCTCTCCTCCTCTACTGCTTCTGAAATTATAAACTCTCAACAAACTTTTATTGGTACGTAATCTATCCTAAGGTGCATGGTTTCATACTATACCAGTCTATTTCTAATTATTTATCTGCTCCTAAGGGTCATCGTAATTTCTTGCTATGTTGTGCTCTGATCATCCTATTCATTGGCAATATTTCAAAACTGTAATTAGAGTTGGCCCACATTTTGGGCTAATAACATTACTGAAAATACTGAAGTATATCAGTCCTAAACCTATTACTTGAAAAAAAAAAAAAATCAATCCTATGAAATGATTCCTTATTCCCTCATACTAACTTCTCTAGTAACCTCCCTTCATCCATTAGCACAGCCAGAGATTTTCCTTGTGGCACTGCACTTTCATAGAAGATTTGGTTTAAAAACATAAGGCCATCTGATTTGCAAAACAACCAGGTTAATATGATAGCACCTTTGTAAATCCAGACTGCATTTTATGTCATTTACCTCGATTTTCAATTACTTTCCTATAGAAAATTATGCACAGGACTTCAGAATGGATTAAATATTCCATTTGTTGTGTTCCAGTCACAGCACCATCCTTGACTTGAACAACTTGAAAACATTTACCATCGTTCCACTGCTTAGTATACCTACGTCTTCAAATTCACATGCTCAATATATTTAACTTTATTGCTACAGCAACACTGATTGTTCCCTTTTTCAGAATCTTATTCTTGCTACTGATTTTATCTTCACCTCTCATTCAGTACATTTGTACTCGTAAAGTAAATTCTTACTTTAAACAAGGAAAAATACTCATTTGTTCTAGGGCCATAACAAACTTCATTTTAAAAACAAAAAAACGGAAATAGAAAATACCTATTTTTCTTCATCCTTTTGTTACATTTAAATACAGCAATTTGTGATCTTTTATCCACAAACCCCTCATCACCATTCCATCCAGAAAAGTGGATTCACAACTATAAAAGTATCTCTCCTCTGCAGATCTAGTGACTATGTGATGACACCCAGGACAACACAGTACAAAACAAATAAAACATATGTCACCAAAACAACTTAGGCAGACATTAAAGGCACACCTTTCACATGCAGTGTGCTGCTACCACTTTTGCACTTTATTTTTGTTCTGCCTGAATAGCATATACCCTTCAAAACTTGTGGTGTTCTCATAACCACTATTCCACCAAGGACCTGCTGTACTCATAAACGGCCTCAGATCCCACATACACCAGTGGATTAAGTTTCTCTATTTTATTGCCCATGTATCTGGAAGTATATCCAGATATACTTAAGACACTTAAGACAGAAACAGTACTTTCCTGAGTTTTACAAAACTCATTCTCGTGTCCCAACTCCGTCCTCTGCTCCATCATGACATCGTCATTCCTGGAACGTCATTACAGAGGGAACATGACAGTCAGCCAACAGGGGCTGTCTTCTGCTAATGAAACTATTCCAGAGAGACGAAATTACATCAGCCACTTCTAGCTCAAAAATTGTGATACTTAATGGTTGTCCAGTAAATTGTTCACTACTTTCATCATTTTTAAAACACATCAGATAGATAGCCATCTATATAAATCAGTGCACTTCATAATTCAGTAAAAATTCTGTAGCTTTTTCTGTGACACCATCTTCCACATTAAAGTTTTTCCGATTTGACCACAGACTCACTTCAGCATTAAATAAGTAAACCTTGGTTTTGTTAGTACAAAAACGTTCAAATTATTTTTAGAAGAAATTAAATTTAAAATAAAAGACCCAAACCCACATAGTTTTCCCTGGTGAAAAGGGCAGAAACATCTACAGGTGATTATGCTAGTCACATCGCTTAATAAGCTTGTGCAAGTCATTTGGATACTGTGGAGATGGAGACTGTAGAAGAACCTGATTAGAATAAAATAACATTAATTAAGCCTCATAATATCCTGAAAGATAGGCAAGTGATATGCCTTTATAGAGATGGCACAAATTGACTTGTTCAATGTCACACCACCTCAGGGGAATGATAATTTCCAATGAACTAACCTACAGCTTTCAGGTGGGCTTCATCTGGGGAAAATACAAAAGTTCCATCTTCTCCTGAAGAAGAGAGGAAAATAGCTTTTGTTTCTTATTAGTCATATTGCTGAAATATCTTTACTGCCCTCTGGCGTGCATTTCAGCAGTAAATATATACATAAAATGAAAGATAATTGGCATTTATCTGAATACAACTATTTCAGTTCGTTTTTCTGACTACTTCTAAACAAGCCTTCAACTTCACAGGACAAACAGGAGATACAATTCACATCTCCGCGGTATGTATTGACCCAACGCATCAGTTTTAAAGGCAGGTCTCAGCAACTACCCTAAATATAAACATCAATAGGAAATACAGAATTCTGCTCTGTTGCTTCAATTGACACTGTGAATTCAGTTCTCCTTGTCTCTAGGAGTCTTTCTTGTTTGAGTCTAATAACGCTACCAAAGCTGTATTCTTAACTCAAAAAAAAATCCCTAACCATTTCCACTTTCTCATCCATTTTGTCTCTTCCTCCTTTAACACAGAGGGGTTTTTACAGGAATAAGCGCTATAATCAGTGTAAACTCCACTGTGTTTCTCCCACTGCTGACAACTCAAGTCATCCTTTCCTTGCCCACTCAAGGTCTCAAACAAGGATCCTTAGGATACAGTTCCATGTTACTGGTCTGATATAACTCCTGGTCCCACATGCTTACATTGTATCTAGGAAGCACGTGGCCTTAGGGAAATCATAAGAGTAATCTAAACCGGGAGAAAGCTATTCAATTTTATGTCTGGGTGATGCTTCCGTCATACCTCTGACTAACTGTCACAGCAGGCGGCCACATGATTGTGAGATTTTATGCAAAGGAGGCTGCATAAGGGGTACCTTGGGGAGAAGAAGTGGGAATTTTTGTCAGCATCTCAACGTGACACTGAATCAGCTGTAACCGCCATTTCCCTCTAAAATTCTCTGTGACCTGATCGAGTCTGAAGACCAGTTTTGGGCTCCCCAGTACAAGACAGACATTGACATAGCAGACTGAGTCCAGCAGAGAGCTACCGAGACGATCAGGAGGACAGAGCACATGATACACTGGGAGAGACCAAGAGAACTGTGTTTGTTCAGCCTTCAGAAAGCTTTGGAAGGACCCTACTGCTGTCTAAAACTATCTAATGAGAAAGTGTAGATAAGACAGAGCTAAACTCTCCTGAGGGGTGAACAGTGGATGGACAAGATGCAACAGACACAAGTTGAAACATGCAAAATTCCAACTTAATATAAGGAATTTCTTCCCCACCCATCCCTCTCCCCTGTGGTTTGTTTTTTTTTAAACTATGAGGGTGGTCAAGCACTAGAACATGGCTGCAGAATCTCCATACTCGGAGATATTCAAAACCCATCTGGGACACAGCCTTGACATCATGCTTTTGTTGAAGCTGCTTTGAACAGGGGGCTGGACTAGATGATCTCCAGAAGTCGCTTTCAACCTACATGGATCTGTGACTTTATGAAGTGCATCAACGCTTTTCAAATAATTACTCCAAAATGACTCCTATAGCGTTTTTCCTTTGGAAAAAAAAGGACTAGAATTTGAATTTCAAAACTCAAAGGACTGCAACTCGCAGTAGCACAGCATACTTTTTTATTTTTTAAATGAGAATATATAACCACATTCAGGGAAAGCATTCCATTTACAACCCCCACGAGAAGTGACTGAATTAACCGCTTTGAGACACCATTACTCAAGTAAGACATTTTGAGCGGCACATGCTGATCCACAAGCCACTGCCTCTCATGGCTGACCAAAGCCCTTCTGCCTCCTGGAGTGACCAGGACAGCTGGATCTGACCCTCACCGGAATTCTGAAGATAGCAAAGCGTTCGGGCAAGCCCGCCCATTCGGGCAGATGCTGCCAGCTACTGCCAACCAGATGTGAAAGACCACGGTTCCCAAATTAACAGGATCAACTGGAGAGGCCTGGAGAATCGCAGCTAGCTGACAGAACCCCAAAGCGCGATATTGTCTCTGTAAATGGCAGGCTGTCTCTCAGCAAGTGAGCCTTAAAGCTCAGGGAAAATTAAGCCAGATATCCATGTGTGCCCGTCACAAAAAGCCAAATCTCAGCTATCTGAAAAGCTGCATGGGTTGCGAGCCAAGAACAACTAAATTCAGTAATCCAGGACCTGATTCACGAATCATACTTTCCCATACAGCAAGAATTTAGCTGAAAATAAAACAACAAACAGTGTTTTCCAGCAATGCTGAGAAAGACGTGTTAAGGCAGCCATCAAAATCCCCTGAGGCATAGGTGAAAACAAGTAACATCCTGGAAAGCAAGAGTAATCTCAATTTTTCCACTTACTGGTACCAATAATTCTGCATGCTTTAATCTGCCATTTTGGTATGTTTTCAAGAGGGTACAGTGACTTCAGCGTAAAAACTACTGTTCTGTTATCACTGCAGGTAACGTTTGACCCTAGAACTGGAGCTAATTGTTGCATTTAAAGCCGTGGTTCCTAAATCTATCCAAAACTAACTCCAGTGAAAAAACAACATACTACAAAACAAGAAAGACTACACAGAGACATTTGACGGGGAGCTAAAGGATGATAAAGTCAGCGGTATCACCTCAGGTTATTCACACCAAGAATCGGACTCTGACTCACATGCTCATCACGTGGCTAATGAAGCAATTACCACTCCAGCCTCCAACCCCTTTGCCCATGGCAGAGTACTGTCAACAGCACAGCCCTCGGGATTCTGCAGCAGAGTATCCAGGAATGCTAAAAATCGAGTTTACTGCCAGAGGTCAGACTGAAAACTCTGGCAGTTGCTCCACATGAGAACCAAAATCTCCCGGAAAAAGTAAATAGACAGGGCACGGGTGGTAAGCACTTTAGCCCTCCTCTTTAAATTCTTAACCAAAAATCTTAAATCTTTAATTCTGGACAGCTTCGGCTGCCCAGCTTTAATTAGCCCCGGCAGGAGTCAGCCCCGCGAGCCCGGCTGAGCGGGAACGAGCCGGTCGCTGATCCAACACCACCAGCACCGACAGCGCTGCTGGGCCTAAACGCCCCGGTCTCACGGCCGGCAGCACCCGCTGCCGCCCGGCGGGGCCCTCCCGGTCCCCTGGGAGCGGCGGTGGCGGGGCAGACGCTACTTACAGCCCTGGTCTCGTACAGCACCAGCTTCTGCACGGAGCTGATCATGGGGGCGGCGGCCGCCGGCATGGCGACGGGGCAGGGCTCGGGCCTTGCCCCGGCCCCAAGGCACGGCGACGGCGGGAGGGGCGGGCTGCCGGCCAGCAGCCGAGGGAGGGAGAAGCCGAGCTCCCGCCGAGACGGGGGGAGAGGGGGGACCGACGACCAACCCCAACCACCCGCTACCAGGACGGGTGGAAGCCGGAAGTGGCAGCACGCCACTGCGCAGGCGCGCCCACGGAGCGGGGAAAGAGAGCGCCTGCGCCGCCGCCCGCCGGGGTGCCGCCTCACGCGTAGCCCCCGGAGCAGCGCGGCTGCCGGCGCGGCGGGGGCGGGCCGCTGGGGACGAGGCGAGGCGGCGGCCGCTGCTCCCGACGGGTCCTGCTGGCTGAGGGGTCAGCACCAGGGACAGCTCCGAAGCCCCCTCCCCCTCCCCGCCTTCATCGTCTTCCCGAGGGGGCGGGGCGAAGGGGAGGGGGGCGGGGCCCTTCGGTTGCCCGGGTTACCGGGGTACACAAGCCGGTGGCGGCGGCCGTTGCGCCCTCGCTCCCCCCCGTCCCCCCGCACTTCGCTCGACGTAAGTGACACCCCCTCCCCACCACCTCCCGCCCCGTCCCTGAGGGGAGCCGGCTGCCCGGGGGGAAACAAGGGGGAATCGTCCGGGCGCCGCCCGGCAGGGGCCTGCTGATGCGGCCCGCGGGGGGAAACAAGGCCCCGCCAGGCATTTAGTCGGCGGGAGGGAGTCCGGTTTGTTTCTTTGGTTCGGTTGGGGTGGTTATTGTAATTAGGAAACGTCGCCTTAATTGTCAAGGTTTGGGAAGGAGTGAAACTGCCGGGAATGCCGGGTGAGGTTCAGCCAGTCAGTTTCCCTGAGAGAAACGGAGGGCTGGTCTGTGTGTGGCGTGTTTTTAAATATTAAAATCCCGTCCCTATCGTTCAGAGGTCTTATTCTGGAAGTGTCAGGATGTTTCAGTTTGGTGTTTCAAAGCAATTTTTTTCAGATTTTCATCCTGAAGTAAGATGTTTTAATTTAAAAATGCCTGGGTGGGGGGGGGGGGGGGGGGGGGGGTGTGGTGGGAGTTGAGACTTAAGTAGCCCACTAAAGAAGGCAAGGTTTTGTTTTGCCCTCCTCAAACCATGCTTCATCAAGCTCCTTACATTCTTAGACTCCATTTGTTTGAAAGGCCCACCCAAATTTTGCTCCAGTTTACCTTAATGAGAAACTTGTTTGTGTGTCGCTCTGTTGCATAGCGCTGGATGTGGCATCTCTTGCAGTGCTGGTATTGCTGGGATTTATGAGAGGATTACAGAACAGATCGTGAACCATGATTTAATTCTGCAAAACCTTATTCATGTACCTAGCTGTGAACACAGCAAGTAGTTCCACTGACCACGATGGGGCTCTTCTGGCTCTGAAGCTCACAAGCGAAGGTCTGAGCAGGGCCATGGTCCATTTCAGGCACCAGAGAGAAGTTCCAACCTTGTAGTAATTGGAACAGGAAGGAAAAGGAAATGAAACAACTACATGCTGTTCAAAAAAGAGCAACAGGCAGTTTGAGAGTCAGGAAGAAGTCATTATCAACAACCGTGTAGTTGCAGCTGGAGATCAGGGGTGGTTCCGACAACACCTTACTTTTCAGAAGTGACCTTTCTTTTAGTAATGGGTGCGTTGTGTTTGTTCTCTAAATGTTTTTTCTTATAACAGCTTTTGTTACAAAGCAATTTGCCTTGTATCACATTATTGTTCAGTTCCATTTTTAAGTATGTGTCATTTTACACATATGTAAGTTACTGTATTTTATAACAAGCTTTTTTTTCCTCCCAGTCTTAGTTAATATATGGCTTCACAAGAGGAAAAAACACCTCGGCCCTTTGCAGACATCTTCAATGAAGA
The DNA here is from genome assembly GCA_947846985.1 of Fratercula arctica. Lineage (NCBI taxonomy): Eukaryota > Metazoa > Chordata > Aves > Charadriiformes > Alcidae > Fratercula > Fratercula arctica. Next base: position 74,808,659 of record CANTUZ010000003.1, read on the forward strand.
TGAAGCTGAAAAATCCTTTCTGTTATCCAAGCCCACTTGCTTAATTATCCTTGGAAAGCCAGTAAGATGTCTGATAGAAGGGTTTTTTTTCAGATATTCTGCTAACAATTTTACTTTTCCTTTCAAAACATTAGTTTAGCAGCAGTGCCAAAAAGATCAAAGACCTACTTTTTTATCTTTTCCACTTTGCAGATTCTGCAGAGTGTGGTAAAGATTCTGGTCTCATTTAAGGAAGCCAATTTTTGGCCTGAGTGACTGTTCAATTACAAGTAGAAGTGTTACTGTAATTTAAAGTCACGTGGTGCTCAAAATCTTTCTTCTCTTTTCACATCAACAACTGGATTGTTTTTATGTTATTTCAGTATTCTAACTTTAAAAAAAAAAAGTCAGGTTAAAGACGTAAATAGGCATAAAAGAACCTTCAGGTTTATGTGCTGACTTAGAGACATTCAATGAGGTGTTAAGTATTTAAATGAACTTTGATGTAATTATATGTCATATATTTGGGAATAACTGAAATCTGCCAAGGTGTCCTGAGAGGGAGATCTGTACTATATTTTAACTATACTTCAAGGTCTCTCTTTTTCTCAAATAATTTGTGGCCTACTTTACTCAGGAAAATTTGATGTTTTGTAATCATAGACTTCTCAGATTTCTTTTTCCCAAATGTAGGAGGCTCCACGGGTGTTTTTACATTAGTGCCTTAATTTGCTGAAGGGGGTTCTTTTTTGGTGCAAGTTTGCCTTATGTCTATACTGAATCTGGTAAGCACTTAAACACACTACTGGTGCCCTGAAAGCTGCAATGAAAGTGCGAACACAAGGTCCTTTAGCAGCTTGCCCTGTGCATTCGTGTGTGATTCTGTTAGGTACCACAACAGAACCTGAAAAGACTGTATGGAAATCAGCTTCGTGCTGCCTAGCAGGTAGAGAGATAAATGGTGTGCACCTAGAACTGTCAACCAAACTTCAATGCCAGTTTACCCAACAAATCAAGCCCCAAATCAATGCCATATTTTGTCAGTATATAAACCAAATTTGTTGACTAACAAGGGAAGTTTTTATGTATTCATTGTTTTAGTAAAAGCATACTATCCCTGCAGCTGAACAAGTTTGCATCATAATTTGCTTTAAGACTGAAGATAATAAATTTCAGTCCTAAAGAGTTTCTCATATGAATTTATGTACACATCATAGCTGAGTTTTAGATAAAGTTTAGATAGAGTTACTCAGAAACAAAGTCAGTGTAATTATTTTTGAAATAATAAACTGCAAAGGACAGTAACAGTATATTAGCAATCCTATGCTGTATAAAACAGAGGACAGTATTAAAAAGAGTGTTTGTGTTTGCCCAATGCATAGCTCAGAGGCTCTAATCCTGATCCTGGTAGCTTTTAATTGTTTTTATCATATGAAAATATATTCTTTATCGTGTAATGTGCTTGGAGTTTTTTTTCTTCTGCCTGTTTTTCTTTTAAATGCGTGTTTTTCATTTTAAGGGTTCTGGAAAGAAAACACTAGCTAGAAAACTAGCACAAATATGGAAATGCATTTTAATAGAAGGTAAGCATACACTATATTTGGAACATTGCATTGGCTTCGTAATAACTTTTGGTTTAGAATACTGATAAGGACCAAGTAACTATTTTGCCAGAAATACAAATGCTGAAATACAGCCTTTTAGTTAGAGAGAGGCTTAGAAAATAACCTTTTTTTGTCTCCAGAAGGGGATATAGGTAACACATAATAATCAAGTTCTTTTCCCAATCCCGTAAGGTGATTCATGTGACCCTTCTTGTTCACATGGAGGCACGTCATTCAACTCCAGAGAGTGCAGATATTTTCCAACACAGAGACCGTGAAAAAATAGGAGGATCCTTGTGTTTGGGCAGGCAGTGCCTAATACAAGGCGGGGGGGGGGATGTACTCCAGGAAACAGAAGCATAGCTTTTGTGTCAGTTTAAGTAAGAATGGAAGGAATGGGAGCCGGCACTTTAAATTTCTGAAACAAAAAAATCTGATGGCTGATTTCAGAAGATGTAGTTAATTTCTCCCACCATGCATTTTCCAGAATACAAGATATTATTTCATTTTCTAAGCTATCCAGCTCCATTTCTGACAGCCCCTCTTATCAAAGATTTTTGAAGACCTGTAGAGTAAAACCTTTTGCTTACAACGTTACCAACACATTGCTGGAGATTTTTTTTTTTTTCATTTTGAGGTATCTCAGTGAGAAAGTAGGTTCCTACTAAAAATAATTAAGTCTCTGGCAGTTTTATTTTCTACTAATTTTGTCAGCAGTAACGAAAAACATTAAAAAATCTGTAATTTTTTTAAAGCCCTGGTAATATTTTTGTATCTATGACATTATAATTCACAAATTTTGATTCATTCACTTAAGTTTTATGAGAAAAAATCTTTTCCACTAGATTTGTCCTACCAGTTTGAAGGCTAATATAATCTTTTTAAGTAGAAGAAAAGAAAGCACATAATAACCTTAACTATGAAGCAATTTCTTGGTTGCCTCTTTGGGGACACCAAATTATAAATCTGATTTTACAGTAGATATGTGTACAGTTGTTCTGGTTATGAACTAACTCTTTATATGTTGATTTTCATTACATTTTTTCTTTAAAAAGTGCCCCCTAGTATTTTTTATTGTTCTAATAAAAGCCCTCTAGTGGATGGTGTAACACTTCATATTCCTGTGAATACACAGGCTCTATTTATCAACTGAAGTATCTTTATCTTATTTTGAAGATTTGGAATTATAGTATGGTAAAATTCAGCTTAAATAAAGTGCTTTTTTGCCTTATGTAAATATAGACTTTTTAATTCATAGGATTGTCTAACAAAAAGTAATACATGGTCCAAAACGTAGATCAGACCAAAACTGGAAGGCACCTTAGGAATGTACTTAAGCCAATCCACACTGTTTGAATGCATTTAAATCATTACTGACAAATGTCTATCAAATCTAGGCATTCTATCTCTGTAACACAGTCTTTTCCATTAGAAAGTTTTTCTTAATGACTGATGTAAATCTCACTTATTGCTTTTTATGCCTCATTTCTAGTAGATTCAGAATTATTCTTTTCTTCTTTTTCTCATGATCTTTTTCTTCTTTTGTCTACTGTATCCACACGTGTGTACACACAAACATATTTCCTCAACTTTTGCTAATATTTTTTTTTCATTTTCCACATAAAAAAGAAAGAAACAAAGAAATTCAACGTACAAAAACATGAATAATATAGCTCAGAAAGGATCTCTGGAGGTCATTGAGTTCAACCTTCCACTCAAAGCAAGGTCCACTAGAGAAGGTTGCTTAGGGCTGTGTCCAGTTGAGTCTGGAATATCTCCAAGGATGGAGACTCCATCAGCTCTCTGGGCAACACTTTCCAATGTTTGACCACCTTCATGATGAAAAATTGCTTCCTAATTACCCCATTGGAATTTCTCATGTTCCTATTTGTGCCTGTTGCTTCCTGTCCTATCTGTGCTTCTGTGAAAACAGTGGTTCTGTCTTTGTGCCTTCCCATTAAGTAGTTAGACAGCAATAAGAGCTGTCATGTTTTCTCCAGGCTGAACTAGGCCAGTTCTTCTGGCTTCTCTTAGTACGTTCAACACTTTTAATCATCTTGGTTCCTCCACTGTACTCACTCCAATATCTGTCCTGCAGTGTGTTATTTATTTAAAAAATAATCAAAGTCAGAGAATTATTACATAGGAAAGGTGTTCACAGACTTTTTAATTTGACAAAATACTTTCTATCCATTTAGCCTGGCCTGAAATACAATGACTCTTCATTCAAAAATAATCTGGTTGCTTGGAGCACATATACATATTTGTATGTATGTGTGTGAATGTATGTATCTCTGCATGTACATGTCTGTATATAAACTATTTTTTTTAATTATTTTAATTTTATTTTATCTGATGTGCTTTATCAGCTTTGGAAGTGATTCAAACAAATATTCAGGAAGAAACAGAATATGGGCTTAAGGTAAAGGTCTAATCTTCTATTGAGTTTTGTCACATTCTTGACAAATATAGATTATGTAAGACTATGTTTTGCATTTTACCTTAGTGTCAAGAATTGCTTTTTAAAGGTCAAAGCATTTCTGAAGAACTGGTTACAGAAATGATTCTAAAGAAGATTGAGTCACCAGAAGTTGCTCATTATGGTAAGTATATTTATAGCCTAAACTTCTTAGAATGAACTAGCTTTAATTTTGACACACTTTCCTCCCATTACTGCTCAAATATAATTAATTTGTATTAGAAGGTACTATCCTTTCTTGTGCTGCTCAGGTTGTGGAATACCTGTAAACTGAGAGCGTATTTAGGGATTAATTTACCAATATGGGAGATCAGAAAGTGTCATACCAATCCTATGTTGTGTTAATTTTGAGAAAATGATTTTGCCCCAAATTTTAGGTGTTGCTATGACTCTCAGTTGACAATATTATCTGGTTAGAAAAGTGTTAGAATTTAAAATACAGTGGTTTTTTTTTTGCTGGAATACTTCTGTAACAACAACAACAAAAACCCACTAGCAAAAATATGTAAAAAATTTTAAATAATTAAAAAGAAGGAAACCAGACTATTTAAAATGTGAAATATTATGGTTTGGGATTTTGTTTTGTTTTGTTTTTCTTACAACATTGTTTATTCCCATTGCATTTTGTCACCGAGAGTAAGTTAGATGAGAATAGTATTGGCAGTGGTAATAATTCTTCTTTTTGAGGAAAGACTGTGTCATTTGAGGCATTTAAGACTAGTGCCGCAGATCTTGCTAGAGTCTGAACCTGCTTTCCTGAAGAAAAAACCAAATATACTGCTAAGTAGAAAGAAAGAAAAAGAAAATGTTTTTTTCTTTTTCTGGTGATGACTTTTATTTGAAATTTGCATTATAGGACAGAGACAGGTATAGTGCCAAGAAAATGTTAAGTTTTTACTGCACTGAAAACTACCACACTTCTATAAGATTTCAGTTGCAATGCTTTTTGTTCCTTCTCTAGTCCAAGACTCAACAGTTTTGCAGAAGATGCAGCTTTACCTGGTGAGGCTTTTAAAACAGTAGGCAAAAGACAGAGGAAAAGGGAAGAAATAAAAAAGGAGACTATGAGGAAATAAAAGTTTGAGGGAAGAAGTAGCAACAGAAATGACACTCTTTTAATCCCTATGTCAGGACTTCAATAAAAGCCTGAAGAGATGTCTGTGTCATCTGAGTTCCCTCCCCTCTTTGAGTTAGTCTGATGATGAATGCCCAAGAAGTGTGTATCACAGAGGACCACAGAGATCCTAGAGACTGTAAACATGACTATAAAGTTGATGAAGGTTTGCTTCTTGTAGCCACGCCATTTTCTGTATTACAGATACCCCCAAATAGCAAGGAATAGAATAACCTACACCCTTGGTATTTTTCCTACCCGCTAGAACTCATCTCCAAAACCAGCTTTTGTTAAGTATTTTCTAGTTCTAATCACTTTTCATTTAGCAACTATTATCTTAATGTAATCCTTGGAAAGCTTAAGTAGGCTTTCAATAGGAACTAATCAGTCAATTCACTATTAATTATTCATTAAAGATTTTAGAAACAGAGTTGTGTGAGAGGCTGAGGTTTTAAGTTCTAACGTTTATTTTTAACATTGTAAAAAAGTTTCTAGACAGTACACACAATGAGGAATTCTTTTCAATTATATTCTTCAACTTAAGTGCTAAACACATATTATGTTGGAGAATGATGTGTCAGAGGGACTCAGAAATGGCAACGCCAATGATAATATTTAAAAATTGTCACTAAAACCAGATTTTATTTTTTCTTCTGAAGGAGATCAAATATGAAGCTTCTAAGCTATTTCTTGACATAAACTGTGTCTTTTTTTAAAATAACATAGGCACTGAAAAATAGCAAGCATTACTTGGTTTTTAGGGTATCGTAGGTAAGAAAATATAGAATTATAACTTTTACGTAGCTGATAGGCTTGCTAATTTTTTTTTTTTAATAGAACAGGAAAACAACCAGAAGTTCATATCATGTTAACCTAAATAATATTTGCAAAAGAAAAATCTATGCCATTATCACAGGGGAAAACTGCTCAATTAGCATGATTTAAATCAAATCAGGACCAAAGTTGTTTATTGATTTATTAATAGCAAGTAATTAACTGACAATCAGTGAACTGGTGATAAGTGAAAAGGTTCAGTAGTAGCCACACAACAGACAAGCCACAGCACTAGGCAATTGCCAAATATTAATAAACACCTACAAATTTCTAAACACCCTCCTAAAACTAATTCCAGAGTATACTCAAACTTGCATCCTCCCTCAAAGATGGGTGGAAGCTAAAAGTACACATTCCCTTTTCTGAGGATGCATGTTCACCTATTTAAGCACACTTTGTGTTGGAAACGTGAGTGCTCTGGCTTTGTCTGTGTGCGCCATTTCCTACAGTCTACTAATCCACACACCAGTGAGAAAGCTCCCCAGGAGGTCACACACACACTCAAGGTGTGGGTCAATATGTGTTTAACCCTGTTGTGTCAGTCTAGTAGTTGAAATGCAGGTTACTCGCAGCACCCAACAGGGAGGCTGCTCTGTCAGGCCTAGACAGAAGGTTGTAGAAGGTTTGTACATCAAACCTCTCTTGGCTGCTGTTCTTTTACCTTGTTCTCACTCTGAGGTCTGTTTCCCCAGTAACAAATTTTAATGCTTCTTTTCAAGATGGCTCCTTCTCTCCTCAAAAACTTATTGGTAATCCCTTGGTTACTATTTGATCTGGTTGATGGTAGGTAAACTGCGTCATTCTTGTCTCCTCACAACATTATCAGTCTTGGGGCAAATATCTTCTCAGAGAACAAACAGTTTGGGGTAATCTTTTCCCATGTTACGCTCCCATTCCTCTCACCTCAGCTGTTGTTATCTGGGGTGTCTTGATAAGCAGAGGCTGTGCAGACTCCCCACATCTCACTGCCTGTTAGAATTCTCTGAAGGTATCAACAACTTAGAATACAGGATTTTAATTTCCTAGAGGAAGAACTATCCATTATGCTCTCACTTGCTTATCCTCCGCTATAAATTTTGCATCTATGGATAGTAGCTTCCCCAAGGAAGGAGAAGTCCTCAGTCCTAATACCTCTTGCAAAGACTGCTGCTATGTTTTTGTGCTGCGTAGGCTTGCATTTAAATGTTATCACATAAAAATCTAGCATTTGAAGCTGCACCATTTCTCTAAGGGAATATTCTCATTATTAGCCTCAAAAAAATCCACCTGATTCTTGTTTAGTCTCATATTCTGGCCTCATTATTGAGTTCCTTGCTGTACAGTAGTTCTTACTACTCTGCGTGCAGCCATTAGTACTCTCCTAAGAACACAAAGCCACAAGTTCATCGGTGGAGCTGAGCACTCTAATTCTAGGGAAAAGGTATTATTACAACTGTGCTTGGTGTACCTAGTTGGTGTCTGTTTGCCAAAGAGAACTCAGCATTGTGAATCCTGAGTGAATGGATGCTTACCAAGTTAAGTGCCTCAGTATGCATACCATGTGCATAGTGCCTCCTTTTGAGAGGATTTAATATCCAGGAGCACTACGTATCCGAGAGAGTTGTTCAAGCTCCTTTTATTGTCCATAGAAGTGAAGACCTTTGAAGATTGTATAAAAAGCATAGACTCCTAGTTTAAATGCTTTGTATCGTAGAGTGGCTAGTTTTTGCAATGCCTTTTACAATGCCTTTTACAATGCCTTTAAAGTTTATTAGAGGCAAAAATGGTCACTAAAAGCTTGTTACTTTTTAGTCACTACAATGTCTGAGCTAGGTGCGTGAAACAGGTTGTCTGAGTATGATCTTTAATGTCTACATATTTCTTATATTTCTTAACTGAGTTAACAAACTTTGAGAGTTCTATATCAAGTTGAAAACAACACGCTTTTTTGTCTGTATTTCATCTGAAGTAGACATGGGTGCACAATTTTTTTAATAGTGAAATGTCATGTACATGGTTTAAAATTGTGCCAATAAATAGATGTATTGTTTAAAGCAGATGTGTATAACTACTCCTATATTTGAAATAACCTTCTAAAAGATAGATTTCATACAATGTATTTGGCAGGTTATGTTCTCAGTGGATTTCCTTCTCTCTCAGAGGAATACATGACTGTTTCACAGCAAATAGAGAAAATAAAGAATCTAAAATTAAAACCGGATCTCCTGATTAACATTAAGGTAACGTCATCTTCAGTAACTTGCTAGTAATTTTTCTAATTATTAGTAGACTCATATGCTGCATAAGTCAAAAGGTAATATTTTCCCTTGTGCATTTGAGTATAGTATTTATTGAGGAAAAAAAAAATTCTTCTCTTTTTTATTGGAATGGAATTACACTAGTTTAGTTTGTTCCATTATAAGCATCGCCCATCTCCTAAAACTTCAGTAGCAGTTACAGTCTTTGCACCTCTACCAATTAGAAGATAAAAGTTTTCATGAAAAGAAAACTTTGAACTACATGATTTTTATGGGATTTTGGATACATGTACATCTGCCATTCATGTATTTCAGGAAGAAACTTTTTACATATGGAAGTTAGAAAGCAAATTGTTTTTTTTTTTACTCACTAATTGTGAAACTGCTTCTTAGTTATTATTAATTCATCTAATTTACAAAACTCAATTTCTTCATGAGTAGTAATGTGACATAACAGATACTTTACAAAAGTGACTCTGATATAACCAGAGAAACATAAATCATTGTTAGTGTAGGATTACGAGAACTTTCTCAATGTAACTTAAAATAATGGACTTGTTGGCTATGTCCATATTAGTAAATAAAACAAGGCAAGAGCAACTCTTCATACATCAGACCAACTGGTTTGGCAGAACACAGCTAACCTGTCTTGTGAGTCTGAATGCGGTGGCTGTGTCCAAAGTGCCCACTGGGAAAGGCCCTAGGCCTGTGCCATTCTCCAGATTGTGCACAGCTATTATTCAGCAGGGAGAATACTAGCTAGCCCACACCAAATTTTGCCAGACTCCATGCAGACCAAGTAATGGTATGTATAATCATGAACAAGTGTTCAGGCCCTTCCTCTTGCAATGTTGTATTATCAACTAGATTATTTCCATCTTTTACTCTGAATGTGCAGAATGAGCTGCCAGGGCAACTCTGAATAATCAGCTTCTGGTGTTGTACTCCATTCTCATTGGGATTTTGATTCTAGTTGTCATATCTATGTGGTTTGTCAGATGCTAAGTTCAGTGCATGGACCTAGTCTATCACTTTGCCAGATTTAAGTCCATGTTTGCTTTATTGACAAGGTTCTTCACATTCCATACTTTTGAGATACAGTTTGTTTGATGATGCATAATGAACATTTGTGAATGTCTACTTCTAACCTTTTTTTCTTTGCTCATGGAAAGATCTTAAAACATCAGAGAAACATATTTTTGTGCTACTTTTCAGGCAGCTTTGATTTTTTCATCTACAGAAAGTCAATCTTTGTGTTAATACCAGAAAGCGAGAAATCACAGTTCTTGAGAATATACATTGTATAGTTTCATGTGCAACGGTACAAATAGAAGAGGGATACTGACTACACTAGAAAGAAAATTAAATTCTTGACTTCATGTAGTTCCTCTGGCAACAAAACTGAGACTGAATGCTCATTAAAAATCCTTGCCCTAAAGTCAAATGAATAATTTTGCCTTTGATTTCAGTGGGTTCAAGCTGTTTTCACAGATATGTCAGAATTGTAACCATTTTTATTATATCAAAAAGAAAGGAAGAAGGGAGATTCTAGATAACTCTGGGAATAATGAAATATTGCTATTAGTAGGCCAATTTAGAGAAATTTTGTGTCTCCAAGAAAAAGAAGATGCACCTTTGAAAAAAGAACCATATCTGATCAAATTTCTCCTTCCCTGTTTCAAAATGTGCTATGTCATATAGCAGTCATGTCAGCTGTATGACCCCCTGTAGAATTATAGAAATATACTGAAGTATTTTAATACTTCAAGGGATACCTCAGGAAATGAGTGTGGTGTGCCTATTGCTAGCAATGTGATTTCAAAAGATCTATGTTTTCTGTAGAAATCAATTTTCCGTTTCTGTAACAATTTCACCTTAACAACTACAATATTTTCTTGTTATCATATGTTTTTCATATATGTTTGAAGGGTAGGTGACAGTGATTAAGAAAGGAAGAATGATTATTTATTTTCTGTTGTGCCCCACTCCCAGTTCCATAGCAGAATTTTAAGATCCTCATCTTGAGATCTGTTGGAGATCAAGTACAATTTAGGACAGGTCAGATAGAAGCTTTATTGACTTCGATCATAGTGAGCAAACATTCAGATAGCACCTCCCCCTCGGCTCCCCTGTTCATGTTTAGTTAGGAATGTTTTAGTTAGGATAAACTTCTTAGGCAGACCTCTCAAATCTTAAATTTTAATAATTTTACCACTAAAGACCACATCCAGATTTATCTGTGTTTAATGTTAAACTAAATTTGTGACATCTGGGCTTTTTATGGAAAGACCATTGCTTACTCTTCCAGAGCTCCAAACTGCTGGCCTCTCAGAGCTCTACTATTACCAAAAGCATAGTGCCGTTGTGTCAGATGAACCTAGTAAAACTCACTTAATCTTGCTCAAGTCCAAACCACTTTGGCATTAATTGCAAGAGCAATCACAAGCCTGTCTGCAAAATACTTTTATCCATAAACTACACCTACACTTGTTATACCACAAGGTATAACTTGCATGATAAAATGTGCTCAAGTAGTGGCTACACTGCTGATATGGAATGTAAAATGCTGATGGGGAAAAGCTGTGCAAGTCTTTCTTTAATATTTGCTGCTTTTGAAAATTTTTTGTTGACTCAGAATGTTGGTGGAGAAGTTGTATATGAATCCAAATATTTGTCCAACAGATTCCTACTCCACATTCTGCAGTTTCAGGGAAGTAATATTATTATAGCAATGCAAAACACATGATTTCCTTATAATTATTCCCTGCTAGTGTTCAGACTATGACTTATGCCAAAGAATATCAGGACAAAGGCAACACCCTGATTCAGGGCAGGTATATCAGAGGAACCAGTGGGATCCTAACATTATGGAAAAGCATAAGAAAGAGAAAGATCAGCATGAAGAAGAGAATGAAGAAGAAGAAGAAGAGCAGGAAGAAGAAGAGGTAAATATTGCTAATTTCTAAACAGTGCAAGTATTATAATGTACTCTAGACAAAGCAGAACAAATTCCGATATTCTAAAATATCACCATACTACATTATGAATTAATTTTGCTGAATGGTAATCTTAATTCAGTTTCTGTTCTGCTTTAATAGATGGTCGATAATACTTAATGGGTGGGTTTAAATGACAGGAAATGGTGATTATTGTATAGCTTAACCTGGATTCAGTCTCTAACTCAGAAGTCACTGAACTGTTTCTTGCTATAAGTTAAAAGGGTATATCAGGATAAAAATGACTCTATATTGTCTGTTTCTTGGTCTAAGAAAATAAGAGTTCTTAATTTTTGTTTATTGTAGCAAGTTTTACTAGTACTTGCAGCATACTTGCATGTTTTCTGCGTTTGGTGTTAAACTACTACAACAGGAATTTATTTTCTTTATTGAAGGTATTAATTTTGAATACAGGTTGAATTGTTCTGGTTTATAATGCTGTCCAGAAACTTATCAATGCAAGTTCTAGGCACGTTCCTCTCAGTTTGCAGAAACCACACTTCATCAGGATAGGATCATGGTCTGCAATCACTGGGCTAATACTCATTGCAATACTCTGGAAAACTACTTTGTTTACCTTTGAGTAAAGTAAAATATTAGTTTACTACATTAGTTTATTTCTGTATATTGAAATATTTAACTTTTCATTCTGCAGATTGCAGAAGATCCACTTAAGATGTCAGAATTTTTGCATCAATTAGTGCAGAGGCCTGAAGATGTTCTTGAAAATGCTGAGGAAAGAGTTGGAATGTATAAGGATATAATGCTTCGTCGTTTAGAAGTAAGAAAAAGCAGAATATTATGATCATGCATAACAAAAGATTGTTTAAAATACCTTGCACTATTTTTTACTTTTTTTTTTTTTTTTTTGAGATTTATTGTATGGAGGTGGGCACAAGGCATGCTACAGCATATCCCCAAGTTCTGAAATTCATACTGAAATCAATGATACAAAGTTGTCATATGTAGGTGTTGTTTGTACTCTAGAGTCAAGATAAAGTAATTGACTTTGAGTTTTAAGAGTGAAAGTCCACCACCCAGAGAGGTGGTGGAGGCCCCATCCCTGGAGACATTCAAGGCCAGGCTTGATGAGGCTCTGAGCAATCTGATTTAGTTAAAGATGTCCCTGCTTACTGCAGTGGGGTTGGACTAGATGACCTTTAAAGGTCCCTTCCAACCCAACACATTCTATGATTCTATGAAACCATACCTGCCACCACAGGCACTTCCTTAATCTAGGAATTGAAGTATTTGAAGAGCCCAGTGTATCGTCACTATTGCTAGAGTCCATTCTAGCATGCAATCCCATAAGAAATCTGCTCTTTGCATCCATTGCCTTACACTCCAATAGATTCCCTTCCTCATCTGCTGCATTGCCTGCAGATTTATATACCAAATAATTAACCCATTAGTTTGCTTTATCACCTATTTAATTTCTGCAGCTGTGACATTGTTTTTTTCTTTCCTTGTTGTGTTCAGGAAAGTTGGATTTACTATGTATATTACCCCTCCGCCCCCCTTCCCTCCCCCAAAATACCCAATAAAACCCCCAAGAACCGGTCCAAAGCAATAATTCATTCTTTTCTGTTTTCTTTTTCTTTAATCTCCTGGTACAAGCAACTGGAAAAGCCTCATGTTTGCTGTGTAATTGACAATTACTGTTTATTTATGCCTTTCAATTTCCCTATGGATTAAATAAATCTATAGATAAAATTGTGTAAAACTGGTATAATGTTCTTTTCTAGAATAACGAGTTTGTTACTGCTGTGAAGGGGAAAGCAGAAAATGCGATATCTTTAATCATTATACAATCTCACATGGATTTCTCTTAAGCAAATTAATGGAAAGTTGTTTAGATGAAATTACTTTAGGATGTACACCAAACTTCAACACTTTCAACATTAGTTAGTAGGTCTTACTTAGGCTTCACTAATGATGAATGTATTAGTGAACATACTTAGTGGTCCACTAATACATTAAAAGAACATAGGGGCCTATCGTTGTCCCAGGTAGAGGTTCAGATGATGAAATATTGAAAAAAAAAAACTTACAGGATGTGCAGTTTGCACTGAACTGGGATAGGTAGATAGAAAGAACTTTGGAGAACAGACTTTGATTTATTGATAAGTTGTTAGGATGAAATTGAGTAGAAATAAGTGTGAAATATTACAGTTAGGGAGGAAACCTAATGAAGAACAACATGAAATAATTGGCTAGACCTCAGTACTGCAGACCATCTGCAATCTGTGGAGTTTTAGTTAATCATAAACTGAGTCAATAAATGTGCTGCTATTGTACAAAAGCACAGGCAGGATGTACTAACAAGACTATTGTATATAAGAGAAACACAAACTATTATCTTCTCTGCAGAACACTACTAGAAAGAAGTAATTAGTTATCTATTTCTGCCAAAGATAGGACAAATAATTTAATTTATAGTATAGAAGACTTAGACTAGATGCAAGGAAATGAACTCTGACCATAAGTGTGGTGAAGAACTAGAACAGATTACCTAGAAAGCTGTGAAGTCACCTTTACTATGCTTTTTCGGGGTTGGGGTTAAACCAACATCTGTCAGGAACAGAGTGAGTGTTCTCAGTCCTCAGCCAGAGTCATTAACAATGGACATGGGATGTCTATTTTAGTCTAATTTCTTATTTACTAATGGGAAAACTGAAAGTAAGAAAAATCAAATACATTGTTCAAATTTTATGGAAACTGAGAGTCAGAACCAAAATGAAAAGATTGGTCTCATGGCTGGTATTTCCAAGAAGTCTGTTAATTGACATTGTCACCATTTTCCAGCAGCGAATTAAGGTAGTTCGACAATTAGAAGTTGTAATTCACACACAAAGTCTTACTGTATCTAGATTCTGTGTAGCTGTCTTGCATTTGAGATAGGATATTTAATCTTTCTTCTGAACCCATTGTAGCTCCAGTTTTGGAATTCTCTCTGTATTATCCATCACCAAATAAAAGTTTCCCTCCAGAAGATTCTATAAATCATCACTACAATGAATCTTAGTTTTGCTGAAGTCCACAGGAGTCCAGCCTTTGATATGTATAGGAGCAGAATGAGCTTCAATGTCATTATCTAGTTAACTATACTCAATTGATGAGTATGTCTTTGTTCTTAAACAGGACTTGATGGCTGAACAAGATTGCCAATATCTTATGGAACTGGATGGAAATCAGCAACCAGATGATCTCTTTGTAGTAAGCAATGCACCAACTTAGTTAACCTCCACTAGAAAATAATTTCTCCATTCTGTGGATTGTTTTCTGTATTAAGGTGTTGGCAAAATTTTCAGTTGTGTATAAAACCCATTTAATTACTATTAGAAAATGTGACCTTTGAAATGCTTGCTTTTGTTGCTCTGTTAAAACAATTCTAAGATTCACTGCACTGCCCCCAGGCTTACATATATGTTACATATTTTCAGGCAGGCTACAAACTCTTGTATTGTATCCATCTGGTTTTAGCTCTTTATTTTGTATATTAGTGTAACATATCATTATTAACATGAAAACTTAAAACATTTTCGATATTATATATTTACAGAATTGGCTTATTTTGTGCTGATGTCTAAAATAATGGCAGAAATTTTATGAACTTTGGTATTGTTTTACAGTGTAATAGCAGACACTTCATTCTTTCAACAATTCTACTGAGTGCTTTTGTCTAGATTTTTAGCTCCTAACATAGCAACTCATTCTCCCTATTAAAAAACTGCAATGATAAAATTTGAAGGTAAATAATCTTATCCTCTGCCTCAGAAATAAGAGTTGCTTCAAATCAGAACCTAAACTATGGGGTTGAAAATGAAGTGAGAGATTGTCTTTGACAATGTAGGAAGTGAGCTGCTTCTGCAGTTTCCCCTCTGTTGTTTGAAACAAATTGAATCAATTATAATTCTGTAAGTATTATTTCAGTTTATGCTTAACTTTACTACCAAGAGTAGTCCTATGGGGAAAAAAACCCACATTAATTTTGCAGAGTTGGAACATAACATTTCCTCATTTGTAATCTGTTTGTGAACATTGCAACAGAAAATTTATAGTAAAGGCAATCAAGTTGTGTAATGATTCCCACCGTTTTACCTATAAGTGAGGCAAAGACCTATTATGAAACTAGTCCAAACAACAAAATTTGCTTTTTCATTTAAAGAACACTTGCATTCAATCAAGATTACATTCAGGAAATACTACAATTAAATTTAATATCAGTTGATTCTCATTGGCAGACATCTGGTTTAAGTATCTTTTAAAATAAATTACCCAAAGCTGTATTACTTCCGAGCGTGCATAATCTCATTTCCTAAAGAGATTTTCCTCATTTTTAGATTGGAGCTCTTCTGAATAGTTACAGTGTTTTGTGGGAAAGAATCCTTCACAGCCTATTCCTTTAGAAGCCTTGGGATTCACAACATAATGAGGACATATCAAGACTGTGGGTTCAGCATTTTCCGCTGCCTGTATCTACCAAATAGCTTGTTAAAACTCAGCTCAATAACTAGCTTGACTCCAAGCTAGAAACTGGGCCTTAATGTATATGTAACTATTATATAAATAAGAACTTACCATTTCATAAATACTTTGGGGGGCCTTTCAGATCACAAAAGTGGTTCTGATTAGGACTAAGTCAAGAATTATTTTCTCTTCAGTCAGTGGTAGTTCGACTTCAATCTCTGGGTGTTCGAAATGCAGCTCCTATAATTAGACTTCAAAGCCAACAAGAAGAAATGCTGGAGGGACTGGAAAGTGTAAGTGTGCTTTTCTAAAATGTGATTGACTGTAATAATGATAAAAATATTTTTTCTTTTCTGCTGTAAGCTTATAACATCTTTGTTTCACAGCAAACAGATTGTTTTACCATGCAATAAGGGCATTTTTTGAGCCTTGATTTTCTAGAAATGTGAATTTAAGATAATTCTGGGACTGAAATCCACTTAAAAGAGTATGAAAAGAAAAAAAGTCTGTCATAAAAAAAAAGGTGATTATAATAACATTTTGAACAAAATGTTTGTTTTAGCAATAGAGGAAGAATGAATTCGTTCCAAGGAAAGAAACTTTAGCCCAAGGAGAACAACCTCAGCAGCCAACTCTTAGTTCAGTCTTTATTCTTTTCCTGAATGAGAAAGAGCATGCTAATACAAATTGCAACATCCTGCATAACTGGAATCACATACATTGTATTTTCTGTAATGAATTAGAACATGACAAGTTAGTGCTGAATTTTTCTGAATCATGACAATTGTAATTTGTGTCCCTTAAAACTGAAAAACAGAAGCCTTTGCATAAATGTCTTCACCTATGTTCACTTGCAGTCATCTTTCCTATTTCTTAAACAAAACTTTGAATATATTAATAGTACTGTAACTGGGAGACCCCGCTACACATTTTCAGAGAAACCCCCCTCCCTTCACTTTTCTCTTTTCTTAGTCCCTGACAAATTCACAAGTGAAGGACTTACTGTGCCAGAGGTCATCTATAATTATTAGGTAGTTAGTTCATGTGTTTGTGTTAGTATGTGTGCAAGCTTTTAGCATCCACAGGATCTGGGGCAAGGAGTTTTGCAGCTTAACTGGACATTATATACAGAATTGCTTCCCTTTGTGTTGAACCTGCCGCCTTTTAGCTCGGTGTCCTCTAGTTGTTGATATGCAAAAGTCAGTAAATAGTTTTGTTCTCTGTGTCTGCCCTTAAAGAGCTCATGATTTCAGACTTCTGTCCTGTTCTTATGCAGCTATCTTGTTCCTGGACTGAAGAGTTCCAGTCTACTTAATCTTGTTTGTTCTTGCATGAAAATCTTTTTCTGTGACTTATCACTCATATTACCTTTTTCTGATTTTCTTTCTAATTCTACTGCGTACTTTTTGAGATTAGGGTAGCAGAATGCATTAGCTGTAAAGATGACGGCAGGATGTATACAATAAAAAAATAAACCTTTATCTTCTATTCTCTCTTTGATAAACATTCCTAACATTCAGGTTGGTTTTCTGACTGGTCTTGGGCATTGACCAGATGTTTTCATGGAAGCATGTATTGTAATTCCAAGTTCTGTTACTGAGTAGTGGCAGTCAATGGCAACTCAGCATCTTCTGTATAAAACTGCTATTTTAATGCCTGCCTTCCTAGATTCAATTCTTCAGAGCCAGCATTTGTCTGTACTGTTCTGAATATTTTAGAGTCACCACAAACTTCAAAATTCATTCACTATTCACCTTCTGTAAAAGGTCTAATAAACTTACTCCTATCACATGACATTTCTGCATGCTTAAAAAGAGATATTTTGGCCTTGGTGTTCTCCTACACAGACCATGGTCCTTTCTTCACCCCCTTTAGAAGAAATCTTGGCCATTTTCTGTCGTCTTCAATAAATGGCTGATTTGTACCTCATTATCATTTTAAAGTTCTGAAAATAATAAATGAAGCCTACAGGAACTGTTTTAAGTACAATTTTTATTAAATAAAATTGAAAAACTAAATAATTTCTCCTTAAAATTGTCCTACAATTCAGAAATATGTACTTTTTAAAAAATATTCTAAAAAGCCTGATGTGGGTTTCTTTTTAGGTTTGCTTATTTTCCAACAAAATATTTCAAAAAAGGCTAAGAACAAGGGACATGTAGCTTCAGACAAATATTACATTTGCTGTTATTGCTGTTTTAATAAACAGGATGAACTTCTCCGGGTTCTGTCATCTTATGAACTAATAGCACACAGATATCGGTGGCGTAGAAGCAGGTGGGGACAAGCATGTCCTGTGGCCCTAAAGGAAGGTGATATTGTAATGGGAAACCCAGACTTGGCTGTCAGGTTAGCAGAATTTGACACTTTTTATTTTTATTTCCACTTTATAAGATAACTGTCTATATCTGTCAGCTTCTCTTCTGTTTTAAGTTTTCTAGGTAAAATGTATGTACTGTCATCCCCAGAAGCACTGAAAACATTTATGTTGAATCCACGGCCTTACCTGTTGCCACCAATGCCACTTCCTCCTTGTAAAGTACTAGTATTTGGCCCTCCATTCTCTGGAAGAACAACTATTTGTAACCTAATTGCACAAAAATATAAAGGAAAGGTAGGTTTACAAATTTCTTACGTAACCAGGGTATCATCTGAGGCTTGGGAATCAGTTAAGCACATTCTTATTCTTGTTGTGTTATTAACATACACATTACAGAGGAAACATAGTAATTTAGTGAAATTCATTTATATAAAAGTAGCTAAATTTCAAAAATATTTTTATTTACCCTCTTACGTAAGGTGAATATTTATGTGTCAGTTATTTGTCTTAGCACAAGAATATTTTGAATAACTTTGGTACCTAAGGTAATGAAATGTAAATGCAAATTCGAAATTATTTTTAAAACCCCTGGACTTGAATTATATGTAAATTTTTCTGAAATTTGCAGAGCTTTTCCAAATTCATTTCATGGTATAGAAGTTGGATCAGATGCTATGTTTCTCTTCTGCGATGTTTTAATTTTTTCAAATCATTTCACTAGGTTCTTGATATGGCCAAACTCATTCAACCCCATATGGAAGAATTAAGAGAAGAAAACATTGAGCAAGTGCGAAGGGATACAGTAGAAAAGGCTATAACAGCAGTGAAAAATAGGTTGGAATTAGAAAAACAGTCAAGCAAATCAGGTGAATAAGGTGTTCTGTGGTCTTTGAAGCTATCTTATTTGCTTTAGGTTATTTAACTGAAGCAATTGCTGTCACTTCAACTTACAAGATACTAGAGAAGTTATTACCATTGCTGTGCATTACATATGAACTAAAAGAACGTGCAGTGAAGGGAATAGCTGAGTAGAATCCAGTATTTTTGATATTATGTATAAATCCTCTGAAGTTGAGGGCTGTATGTAAGAGTTTTCTGAGCTATTTTTGAAAGAAGAAATTGGTTCTGATTGATTGATACTGGTTGGAAACTTTCCATTTGAATGACTTTCTCACAAGTTAAATCTCTGCAAAATTGAAATTTTCTTCAAGAAAGCAGTTTATCAGATAGGCTGATATGAACCCATAACATACATATTTTCTGCTTTGGAGCAGCCTTCCAAGTGTGCTGTCTCAGATGGCACATTCACAAGACTCTCCAGCTCTGGTCACATTTAGACTTCTTAAGCTGCTCAGGTTTTTGCAGTTTGATATATTCAGAAAATATTTTGAAAAGGTGAAAATAACATGTTCTTTTAATATCTCTTAAACAAAATTTGGATTTTCTTGTTGCAGGAAATTTTGTGATTTTTTTCAAAATTATTTATTTTGACATGAAAATTTTCCATTGAATTGGACCTGCTTTTTCTAATTACCTTTAGTTACGGCTCAAATGGACAATCAGGCCTTATTCAACTAAGCAAGGAATCACCGTATTTGACTTGCTCATGGGTAGACACATATCTAACAAGAAGTCGGAATATTCCTCTGGTGCTGCAAGACACAGAAGCTGACAGTGATACAAAAACCATTGGTGTTGCAGTAAGAATAATGGTGAACTATGACACCAAAATTAAAACCATTAAACAGTGTTATGTTCCAGAGTCCTGGCTATGCAAATACTTTTGAGGATAGATATGTGAAATTTAATTAGGATTAATAAGAACTTAATCCTAATTAATAACCTTGGAGAGCTCAAGCAATTTTTTTTGCAAAACACAATTACAAACAGATGAAGGATGTAAATTGTCAGAGAAAATGAGAAAGCTTCAGAAGGGGAAATTAAATATTTTTGGAAGCTTGAATCTAGATCTAGGTAACTATCCCAGGAAGTATTTCCTATTCCTAACAAAATTATTTAGTTAATTACCTAGTAAATTCTGCCTTTTGAGAGAATTAGAGTGAATCACTAAAAATTACACAAAAGACCTATATCTGTTTAATTAGGTAAATGACTCCCTGACTGTCCTGAGTGCTCCGAAGTCCAGTTCAGGGATAGACAGGGATGCTACAAAACTCCACTGAAGTCTGCAGAGTTTCTGTTTACTGTCAGAGTAGGTCAGGAGATTGAAGCAGTTGGTGCTGAGGACTCAATATCCATGTCATGCATGGAGGACTTTCAGACTAGCTGTATTGTGATCTCACGGGCTGACCACTTAATGGTTTCAGCATAGTAAATGTGCATCTGGAAGGAATCAGTTAGTTTGCGTGTTCCAAGACTGCTTTGCCATATGTAGCAAGATGTGGGAAGGATCAGGAGATTCACTTAAAACATACTCTTCTGATTCAAACTAAAAAGGTAACTCAGAGGGTCCCAGTTTGTTGATGTGCTTACATGACATCCAGCTCAAACAGAACCACATTATTCTGTCGGGGGGTGTGGGGGGGCGGAAATAGGGGAGGGTGTTCAATCTGTTGAACTGAAGAAGTGTTCAGGACCAGGTCTAGTGGGAGGTGTCCCTGCTCATGGCAGGGGGGTTGAAACAAAATGATCTTTAAGGTCCTTTCCAACCCAAACCACTCTATGACTCTATGATGTGTGTATTTTTAAACTTTTTTCTGTCTTTTGTCATATTTCTGATCTCTTTTCTTTTAAGGGGAGAAACAGGCATATAAAAACTGGTACTGCTAGAGAGCCATTTGTTTCTGACAGGCTGATGGGTACTAGTCTTGCCTTCACTAGGGCTGGAAAAGTGCTTGTGATTCCTAGGAGGCATTGGAGGATTCCATAGACTGGGAGGCTGCAGATGAATCAGTTGGATTTTGTGGTGAAGTATTTGTATAAAAGGCTTTCCTACTGATCTAGTTTTCTGTGAAATTAATATGATTTCATAACTATAGGAGATTTGCAAGAACATAGTAGTGTCAAAGAAGGAGATGATTCCGAAGAAACCACTAAAACTAGAGAGGGAATAAACTTGGAAGAGGGGATTACAATAAAACCTGCCATCACCTCAGAAGGTAAAGAGTAAATCTTAGCTATTTTAAGCACGTCATTCCACGCCTTCAGTGTGTCTTGCAAATTAAAAAGTGAAAGATAATATTTTTTTTTTCCTCATTTGTAGGACTACTTTTATTTTTTTCCTTGTTGCTGAAACTGTTGTTTTAAGAAAACTAAAATGAAATGGTTAATTTTGTCATTGAAAGATATTGACCCATTAATACCACATTAGTGCTCAGAGGAAAAAACTCACACTGACCTTTGTAGGAGCTAAGCATGCATTTTGATGAAAAGTTTGGTATTTTCATTTACTTATCTTTTTATAGCATAAGATTGCTTCAGAAATTTTTAATTCATAAGGAGAATAAGTGTTAATTCACACACAAACAAAAAAAAAATAACCAAAGAGAGGACCTGAACTCAGGAGTGGGAGTTTTTGCCACTTGAATATGAGAAACTTGAAAGTATGCTAAGTTTTAATTAATGTGTTGAAATATACTAAAACAAATGAAATGTGTTTGTAAGCATGACATGGTTTACAAACAGTAGTATTTTTTTCATACAGAACAGACTGACATTTCATCTCAACTAAGGAAGACCAATTAATGGACATTAATGAAATATATTCATAAGGATCTAAAATGGAAATTAAATAAATGTGGATTGTGAGAAATTTACAAATTTCTTTGTCTTTTTAAAGAAAATATTTTGTTCCTTCAATTATATTCTTCCTTTAATTTATGACATTCAGCAAAAGATATTGAAGAGAGCACTAAAGAAAGATCTATTTCTTGAACTGGAGAAGTAGAATACGGTATCTTAAGCTATGATAACTGTAAAGTCTCTTTGCTTTTGGGTTGGATTGAGTTTTTTTTGTAGAATGGAAACACTTAGTAAGATATTGTCCCTTTCCTAGGGAGCTTGTAACTTGGCAAAAATAACCTGATAACGTGCAAATTTGTGCATGTGAAAATTATCAGTGCAATCAGTGAAAAATCTTGGCATAATTACAGAAAGTATGGCATTTTTTCCAAATTATACTCTTCACGTAGTAGATATTGTAGTTGCTTAAAACAGTCCTTCACCAAATTTTATCAAATTAGTATGTAAACTGTGAAATAACTCTGAGTGTTCCTTAAAAAATTTTTAAACAATTGCAGTCCATTGCGTCAGCAATTAATAACAAAATATGGATCCAATATGAATGGTTTATGCATCTTAGGGAATGCAGGCTTCTTGACTGTTGCCAATACACTGTCTGGGTCTATGATTTGTATTGATTTTTAAATTAATCTGATTAACCTTTTGATTTAGGAATCAAAGAGAAATTCTCAGGTGCTGCAGGTGCCTGTTTGTTCTAGTACACAAACGTAATTCCATTCATATCAAAATAACATTTCATTTAGTGGTAGAAAATACTGTACAGTTAAGAAGTACCCTCTAGAACTGCATTCAGAAGAACTGGTATTTGATTCTTTCTTGGTACGATTGTGTAATATTGCTTAGAATGACTGCTGCACTGTTACTATGAAGTGGCTGTATCTAATTGCCTATTGGTTATTCCTCATCAGAGAAAATAAGTGTTTCAGAATTTTGTGAAGTGCTTTAAAAAAGTCTATATTGTTAGGAATATCAGAGATAACTGCTGACCACCCAGAAGTTCAAGCGATGGTAGAAGAAGCCATAAAAAGTGCATCAGTCTCAGAAGTTACACTGTCACCTGAAATATATGCTGAAGTACTGGAGAGAGCTATTGCAGAGGTAAAACAAGTGCTATGTAGCAAAGCACTTTTTTTGTAAGAGCAACGTGTAAACAGTTTATACATTATCAATAGATGTTCTAAATGTTTCTGTTTGAAAGATCAGTTTAGTTTATATCACATAGTTTGAAAGCTTATGTAGGATTGAGGAGAAACCGAGCAAGATCATGAAAAACAAATCTATTGAGGACTACTACATATATATATATATATATAAATTATTTCTTTTTTGCAAAGTACCTGGGCTGCAAATTGTTAAAGGCTGGGAGTATTATCTGAGGAAAGTATCACTGTATGCTTGCCCTATTCTCATACTCTTAGTCACTCTTAAAGAGCTCAACACCAGATATAAGTGTTTGAAAAGAATTGTATATGAAGGTTTATCCAAGAATCTTGAATTGTTTTAAATTTCTTCACTGGTTTGTAACTATTGAAACTGGAATCCGAATTCTTTATAGGCAAACTTAAAAAACCACTGGCACATTAATCTCTTTTTGTTTAAAATGTTTTTATTTCGTTCAGACATATAAAGTTATAAATGTCTTACTTTTTATTGACCTGAAATGACAACAGGGAAAAATCATAACATTTAGAAAATCATTTTGTATTATGCAGTCTTTTTGAACAGCTCACAGACTATCTTAGTCTTTTTACGTTACTGAACCTGACATTTTGTAACAGCTTATGAAGACGAACAAAGACAGGTTTCCTGGTGCTCCAGAAAAAGGAGGATGGGTAGTGGATAATTACCCTCTGTCAGTAAATCACTGGTCAGCTTTATCAGAAAAAGGACTTTTACCTGACACTGTTGTCTGTCTGAAGGATACAGAAAAAGATGGTTAGTAAATGCAGACTAATGAAACTTAATCTTTTCTTTTTTCCTTGTTGATATCTGTATATAAAGCACACTTATATGAAAAACCCATAGTTATGTCTCATTTATAAAGTTTCAGGGGTCTAGAGAAGGAAGAATCCAGTGAATCAACAAGGGTAGCCCAAATTTCTTACAATTCGGATTAAGGGAATTACACAGAATTGAAAAAAGGAATACATTACAAAAGCAGTAAAGAAAATACCTCCTATTTATAATCCTATTTTCAATTTCCTCCTATTTACCATCAGCAGTAAATACCACTGGACTCTTGCAGTTCAGATTTTTGTATTCTTTGTCTGACTGGCCACCAGCTTGCGATGTGGCCCTCAGTCAAATTTCCCTGCCTGCCTGTCATTGCTTTGCCCACTTGCAAAATCAGGTTATAGATATGAACTTTCTCTGCTTGAGAGAAAAGGGGGGGAGAAATACCTGTATGCAGGTGTATTCTGTTCCCCATCCTGGGATCCAAAAAAAGTTGAGCAACTTCTTACCCAGATTGATACAATTGTTTAGTAGCGTGAATTCAGAGGAAGGGATTTTTACTTCATTGTTTCAGGCAGGAAGGAAGGTTGGTACCAGGCATGAAAAACCGAACAGATTCATACACTGTTAAATGTTTTGCCTGCCAAATGATGACTTAATGGATTATGCCTGCTTGATTCATACCACACCACAAGTTTCGTTGACCTGTGGCAATGTTTGATCATTACCTGTTCAACCTAGTCCATTATCAAAAGGTCTTTTAGTAGTAGAAACTTCCCTTCAAGAAAGGAATGATGGGTCTATTCATACTTAGTTCAAGAAAGCTCAGTAACTGCCCGATATTGGAATCAGTTCAGAGAGCTCTTCAAACCCTTGTCCCCGAATAAAAAAATCAACATGAGCAAATCAAGTTACATAGTTTACTTAGAACAGATTTCTCATTTAAAAAAAAAAAACTTTTCAGAAGCATGTCATCTGATCAGCTAATCATCCTCACAACTCAACTACAGGACGTATCTAAAGTACTTAGTCACATAGCTTTTTGAAATTTTGTAACACCTTAAACATCTTAATTAAAAGTCTTTTAGTGTGGCTGAAACTCATATACAGACTAAATACAGACTGAACATTTCTGTGAGAAAGTTCTAGATTCAGTGTTTGTCAGAAAATCATATTTGCTGTTCCTATCATTCAAGAAGACCTCATCTCAGATAATTCCAGAAAGAACTTAAGGACAAATTGCATTTCCATGTCTCATCTTTGCTTCCCAGACATTTCAAGCATATTGAAATGTTTGTGAACCTAGTTTCTGGGACACAATGCATTGTCCTTTCTTACAACCACAAAAAGCACCTTATTCATGTAGTTGGCACGCAGCAATGTAATGTTAATATAATGTACTAAATAACAAAGGGCAGAGGTCGAGCTCTAGCCTTTTCTGCAGGGAGAGGATTGAGGTGAGAGAGATGCTTTCAGAATTATGTTAACTTTCTCTTCACTTCTCAGAATTTAACAAATTAGTGAATTAATTGGATAAAAGAAAAGGTTGTCTCATCGTCCCTGAAAGGCTTTATTCTAGATCAGAAACTTTGGCAATAGATAATTCTTCATGGGAACCATGTTGAAAACTGGTCAATAGTAACTGCCCCATTTTTTTCTTTTGAGAAGGGGAAAACTTGGGAGTCCATAGCAGAGGTGTTTAAATGAAGATCTCTCTAGGGCTTTCAAATTATGTGCTTCCTTCCTGCAACGTACACCTTTCTGCCATTCCCACCAGTTCTCAAAACCTAACTCTGAATTACTTGTTCTAATCTGAAAAATCTATTTTATACTCTTGATAGCCATCTCTGCGTAATCACCTTCTGTTTCTCTAGTCTGATAGATGGCAGATTCTTTAAAGCATAAATGTAAGGCTTTCCTAGAAGTTAGAGAGGTTCTTCGTGAAACTTAAATTGTGTGCTTACAACCCTGACAGTACCTCTGTTTGAACTAAAACTTGTTATAGTCTTTATATCACATAGCAAAAAAAAGACTGCTTTCTTAATTACAACCCATTTTGCCCCATGCATAAGTAGATTTCAGGCTTGGAAGGAAATCTACCATTCCCATTTTTAATGTATTTAAGATGATAATGAGTCTATACCCTAATTTTATCCCTGGAGCTGTATCAGGCTTTCATATGAATCAATGACTGTTTTTCTTCAAAATTTCATTCATTGGTGGGAGGAAATGAATTAACATACTTTAAATGATAAAGCATATATTTTCACTGTCTTAGCTTGAAAAAAGTCATGTGCAAATTGAATACAAGTCATAGTATTTGTAGCCATCATAACAAATTGAAGTGAAATACAATATTGGCACAGAGATTTTCTCAACAGACTTCAGTTGCACTAAAACAGGACAGTGCAAGAACATTTTTCTTTCAACCCGAATCGGCTGAGCTACGTACAAACCTGTTCCATTAGCATGCTATCTTATTTCTGGTTAATACCAGTAGCAGATATTCTCAGGTCAGCCACTTAGGACTTTGCTAATTTCTTATCCATTATTCTAAAGGCTTATAGGTCACTTGCTCAATTTAATCAAGTAATATTTAAATCCTTCATCAGATGAAACAATATTGAATCCTGTAAGTGAGGAACATGTGTGCTGGTACCCAAGGAAGAAAGAATGGTTAGTTACAGTACAGTAATTGTGATTCTACTGGACGTTGTGCATATGATAATTCTGCAATTAAAGCTGCTTCAGTTCAGATCAATGTCATTTGGACTCTGAATAATGAAGTAAATTAATGCTCTTTGGCATTGATGCTTTTCATAGTACTGTGAGAAAAGACAAAGATGGGAAAGCGCACGCCTGGGACACCAGGCAAAGCCACTGAAAACTCTCACAACTTTTTTGCATAAGAATACCAAGACAGAATTATCTAAAGATGAGTTTACCAAATACATTTTAAAAAACTTCTCTTCACTCACCCTCCCTTTTGCAAAAACACATTTAATTGAAAGCATTGGTTTGAAATATAAACAATTCACACAAAATTATCATCTGCTTCAAATCAACACCAAAGTTCCTGACAATTAAGTAACATGTTTCTCACAGTTCAAGCTTAGATAAAAATACATTTTATGTAAGCTGATGATAGTGATCATGTGAGATATGGGAGGAACAAGTATAAGTAAAGTGAGGTGAAAGAGACAAGATCATAATGTCTGCTATAAAATTTGGCTAAAAGTGTAACTTTGCTTATGGATATGTTTCCTTGAATTTAGCTGTTTTGTTTCTTTTCTTTTTCATTTGGGCAATTGTGTTTACTCTTTATTTGATACCCACTAATTTCTGTTGCTTAAATAATAATGTAGTTGTGGAGTATACATTTTCACAGCATTTTTGAGTCATTACTTTGTAAGCTATTCCTTGAACTAGTCTAAACTGGCGTAACTCCACTGATGGAAATGGATTTCAGCCACGCAGCCATATATCGTAAATCTATTTACCCAAGTAAATAAGTCAGTAGAGTTCCTAGTAGGAACAGCATATTCTTCATTTCTGTCAACTAGCTGTAGTAGTATAGGTGTGTACATTCATTTTTATTTTAATGTTTTTAATTTATTTCTTCATAGCTTTCTTCATACACATAAAAAAAAAATACCAGAGTAATGCATGATATACAGAAATATAAGACAAATCCTTTCAGTGTTGTGTCCCCATATAGCCTTCATCATAACCTTCCCATATCCCAGACTCAGTTTATTAGGTGCTTGAAATTGAAAACAAAGCTCTAAAACCTTAGAAAGCAACTTTCAGTGGTATATATGCCTTTTCTTGGCTTTAAAAAAGTAGGAAAGTTGTCTATGATTTATTCAATAATTTTCCTAACTCAAGTAACTTTAGTTTTATACAGATGCGTAGAACTCATTACTGTTGTGTAATTGTACTGCAGGAGCCTGTATACTACACAGAACATACTTAGCAAATAGGGATGAAATTAATTCTAAGATTTTGAAAAGACTAACAGATGAAGCATTAGAAAAGAAAGAAGAAGAAGAAGCAAGGTAAAATATTCCAAATATCTGAACGTATAAAGTAAGCACAAGAAAATTCTAGCCTTACTTTGTGTTGAAGGTATCAGTGCATTTATCAACACAAATGTACTAAAAAAGTACACTAAGACTAGTTGTGATGTATAGGAAATAATCCAATATGTGTTAACTTTGAGGAATATCTCAAAGTAATATAGATCAGTAAATATGGTAGCAGAAGATTCTTTTGCTAAACGCATTTTCATTAGCCTTTCATTAGTCCAGCCTTTTGATGCAATGAGACAATAATATTTTAGATGATAAAATATATTTGATTTTTGTTTTGAACAACCCAAAATATATTTCAATTCCCAACAGTATATTTCCACATCTTTGCTTTACATTTAATATATCTGCAACTTGCAGTATTTATACAAGTCTTAAGATGAATAATCTTTTACTTACAGAAGAAAAACGCAGGAAATACTGACATCAGAGGAAGAGCGATCTCTAGAGGCTGCAGAGGAGAGAGGTGAGTGTATAATTTGACTTCTACTTTACCTAACTATGTGTTTCAAATCATTTAGCAATTTGGGTTTTATGCAGATTTTACAATTTTGATTTCCGTTTTACATTCAGCACCTAGAAAAATGACTTTATATTACAATCTTTGCTTCCTTCACTGATTCAGGCACTCATTTCTATGTGTCATTCTTAATGGACATTACAGAATAGAGATGTGTATTAAATCAGCCAGTACAGTTTTGTTTTCAATAAATCCAAAGGACAGGACTTTCTATCTCCTCTAGAAAGTTTTCTAAGTGGGTTATTAACTGTATTGAAACTTCCTACTCATCAAAAAATCTTTATCCCCTCACAAGTTAGAAAACATTGTTGGAACTTAGCCAACAGCTAGTAAGAAAATCACAAAACTGTCTGATTTTCTGTTCTTCCTCCAGAAGCTCAGCCTGAAGCAATTAAAGGGGATTGGAAATTATTTCAGGAGTGGCTCTCTCAACATGTATTAAGAATTGCTGAATCTGGTAGCAACATATGTTATAAATTGCTGAATCCAGTAGTCTATTAGAGGTGAGGCTGCAGCAGCTCCATGTTCCCAGAGCCATTCAGTAATTTATCTGAGCATGTATTCCCATTTTTTGTTTCATCCTCTCCTTACTCTTTTATCCATGCTTGTTCCTTCACAGTCTACTTTGATCCCTCCTCTCCTTGCCTGTGGTCCTTCTCAGAAGTGCCTCATAATGTTATAAATCTCTCACAATCCCAAACTGCTTTTCCTGGCAGATCCCTTAATGAATCTCATACCCTGTAGGCAGTAATGCCCCTCAGCCGGGGACAGCCTCTCTCATTGACTCATTTCAATAGATCTCACACACAGACAATGCTTTCATCATCCTCTTTTAATGACCCTGAGGGGAGCCAAGTCAAGGTTATATTTGTTCTGATTAGGTTATTGGGGTTCCTCCACCTGTCATTGTTCCTCTCCTCCTTTGTGCTTATGGAGATTAGCCTTTAATAACATAACCTAACAACATTAAAAAAAAAAAAAAACAACAAACGGAATTATGTGTATTACATGAGGTTTCTCCTCTGCTAACAATAGTAACAAAACATTTTGAGTAAAGACTTTCTTACTTTGCTTCTTTATGTATTGACAGAACCACATAGTATTTTTGTTTAGCCACTCTCTAGTTCCTGTAAAGATCCTACTTTTATATCAGAATCGTGCTATGATTTACTTCCAGCAAGGAAAATACAATTGTCCTGGGCAAAAGTGAATAATCTGTGAGGAGAGAGACTTTGGGGAGAGGCCAACTGTCACAAATAGGCTGGATTTTTGCACCTCAGATTATTCTGTCAGTTGGGTTGAGATTTAGAATTAATTACAGTTATTTTCAATGTTTTTAAACCTCAACAGTCAAAAAAGTTTCGGGGTTGTACTTTCCTCTTTACCTTCTTTCATCACTGCCTACTTTCTTAGAAGAATGTTGCTGTCTGATTTGGATCTGCTGTCAAGATGAAGTACCATGCACAGGTATCTGTCTCTACATTAAGAACTAGGTTGGGTACTTTATTTTCTTCCTCTCCTAAGGGATCCCAAGGTTTCTCCATCATAGCCTAAATAATCAGCTAAGGCCTGGAGCTGAAATTAAAAACTGAAGTACACTTTTTTTTTCTCTCTCAACAGTGGAAGCCTAGAGTGCCATTACTGTCTTCCTTTCAAACATAACATACTGGTTTCTGTAGAAAAATATTATGACCAATCTTAAGTTCTGTATTGTCAATGTGTCTTACATACGCTTTCTTTCATTATCCAGTCTGGCATTTATTTAACTTTTATACAACGATGTCGTAAAGGTAGTATAAGACAGAATATGATAACATGCTTTTAATTTTTAATTAGGTAACATTTCACCTACTCTCTGAAAACTATAGCTTCGTATGGTTCTTTAAATTGCACATAAACTTTTTAAAAATTCTACATTATAACTTTTTATAGTTTCTAATTCTAATTCACTTTCTCCAAAGTGAATGAGTTCTAAAGTATTAAATATAAAGGGCTCTACACAGATACTCTCTCTATCTCAAAGAACAAAGTTTATCTTAGATTTGAATATCTAACTCATTTTGATCTGAGTACATCAAAACAACAACTATTAATGATGGAAGTAAGACATCATATACACACTTGTGCTCTTAACACGTGATAAGTCCTTGTTCAGAGAAAATCATGTTTTCCTACACCTACGTTTGATTTCAGTAACCAAATACTGACTCACCAAAACACTTCAGTCATGCTGCTCTTAGCCTGACATCTGTTTTATTTCACATGTACTGCCATCAGCACATTGACTGCAGCTTTTCTCCCATGTGACGTCTTTACAAAAATATAAATGAATTATATGTTCACACTTTTGAGGGTTTTTATAGAGCAGTTACAGGTATAAAAATGAAAAATCAAAAGAATACTCCAGCGCCCCAATCATGCTCTTTTGATGTCTCATCTAAATAAATGTGCATTTCAATAATTGCAATTTTTGTAACCTCAGTGGGACATTGAAGTAACTGGGATTGCTTCGGGACTGAACATATTCAAATTTATAACATCGTTTGTGCTTAAAAGGAAAAAATGGTTCTAGTAATGAGCAAGGTACTTACATGTGTCTTAATGAGGGTGAAAGTAAATGCAGAAGGAGAATTCGGGTAAATTTAACAATTTATTTAAGAGAGTTAGAAAGTTCAATGTTGAAAATGTCTGTTGAATGTACACAAAACAATTTATGTGGTAACTCTTGCTTGTAATGTCTAGCTGAAAATTATAGCCCCGCATCTTTTTTCAGGTCCCTTGGTGCAATTATTCTGAGCTTAAATTATTTTCAGCAATTTCTTACTGTATTTAAGCATTTTTGCAGCAGCTTTGCATGAGTATGGATTTATTTATACTAGGAGACAGCTATATGACTTCATGAGAATGTATTTCAGGCATTGTAGTAGAGTTATA
The DNA here is from genome assembly GCA_947846985.1 of Fratercula arctica. Lineage (NCBI taxonomy): Eukaryota > Metazoa > Chordata > Aves > Charadriiformes > Alcidae > Fratercula > Fratercula arctica. The sequence goes on from CANTUZ010000003.1 coordinate 74,839,952, forward strand.
GAGCTTCAGGTAGATCTGTGGGTTCATTCCAATCTTCCTGAGGTAAAACTTGGCGTATTTCTTTCTTGCCATGTTTCAGCAATAAATTATTGCATACAATTGATCTTATCCACTGAAACAGTAGTCATGGTTTAAGACTTTATTTTCTGTACTTTATTTGTCAGCCCTGCTTTTCTGCCAGAGATTACCCCCTTCCTGTAGCAGGCTCACCTGGAGCACACATATGCCTGTGCCTCGGTTGCCGTAGCTCAGGGTGGTGTGTCAGAACAACCCCATCTTCACTGATGTCTCTTCTGCTACTTTTGCTATTTGGGCAGAAGCTCTTGCAAGCAATCAGTGGGTAGCTGTAGCTGATAATTCCTGCTGTCGCCTCCTGTGCTTGTTCTTCACAGCTGTTAATATTTGTTATAAACTCTTTAATATTGTTCCCAGCCCTCTCCTTTCTCATATTACAGGTGATGGAGCATTGAATCAATACCCATCTCTTTAGCTTTTATTTTGTGTTCTTGCTTTTTTATTTTTGTCCTTGTGTTAAATTCAGTAAGATATTTTAAACAACAATAAAAAGTAAATAGAATAATAATTAAACCTGTACATGTTACGACATTTCCTCTTTAGTCTTTGAAGAGAAATGCTTTTTAGAATCAATTGTAATTATAACATTTACCAGGCAGTTGATGTGTGGTCAGTTCTACAGCCTCTAAATATATTTCCTTTGTTTTTCTTGACTGGCTTGCATACTGATTTGTTTTTTATCTACCTCCAACTGGAAAGTTTTCTGTGAGAGAGTTTGAACAAGGACAGTTTATTAATCTGCAGACAAGGGATAGCAAACTACTTGTACCACAAACTTCAAAGCAAGCAGTAGTGATACTACCTTCACAGTTTATTCAGTCTTTGAGAAAAGTTGCATGATCTTAAAAGCCACTTTCTGCCCTCCTTCATAAGCCAGATAGGATAATTACATTTTAATAACTGTAATCACAGCATTTTAGGCAGCAAAATTGCAAAATTTGAAAAAGAAAGGTTATAAACAACTTTCTCAATTAGATCCCAAATACCTTCAGTTCTTAAATTATTTCAGTATTTCATTCAGAGAAATAAAGGCTAAGGGGTATTGGTGTAGTACAGCTATGCATTCCTTTGCAGAAGAAAAAGAACAAAAGCCTATGATTAGAGCTATCAGCCTCTCTGAAATCTTTTGTCACTTTCTGAGCATCTATAAGAAAAAAGACATCTTCTTAATGTACTTTGTTTAATGTCTGTGCATCTGTCTTCTTTGACCCTCTCCAGCACCAGTCTTGTAAATGAAATCTCTGAAGTGTTTAGACACCCTGTAAAAATTTAGACATGCTTCTGTGCCACAGCTATTTCCCTTGAAGTTTCTAGGACTGCCTGTGATTAAGTTATGTATGCATGTGAGAATTTGCATATTGATAGCCTTAACAAAGTGTCTTCCATTTTGCACATATTTTTCTGCATGTCATTTTCCTCTTTGTGTATATTATGGACTCTTGATTTATTTATTAGAGAATGTCAAAACTCATTTTGCTTGACTGCATTCCTGTATATAACAAAAGGAAATAAAGGACTAGAATAAGTGAAGAATTTTCTCAATTTGACATGTGCTAAAGGTTGTGGGTTTTTGTCTGCTAACCGTATAAGAAGATGCTTGTTTACGAGATGAAGTTTCCTGATTCTGCATAAATCAGAAGTTCAATGTTTCCAACCTGTTTTTCATTACGTTTGTGGTTTCTTTGCCAAAAAAAAAGAGGTGTACATGAAAACAAATGCCGTAATTTCAGATTTTAAAATATAATCTTGTTTAATATGATTTGAGTTTTGGGTAATCATAACATGTTGAGATGTACTAGTGGTGTTTTCTTACTCTAACATTGGTCTAAGAACATAAGCAAAATAAGGCTTCTAGGAAAAAGTTACATTCTTTATTGAACAACTGATACAGTTGGAAAAATTACACCAGCCTTTAGGTGCACAAGCCCTTCTTCAAGTCAGAAGCACTTCTGCCCAACTGGAGCTGTTCTGTAGAACACCAAGTGTGCTCTTGCAAGGTCTTGTTTTTGAGCATAGTTTGAGCCCAGGACACACAGATTATAACGAATGAAAAATATTCTTACATAAAAGCCCTGAAATAAAGTACTTCTCCATTTTATTCACAGTCATGTGGCATCTGATAAATGATCTGCCTTTCCCCACAGATCAGGTTGCTGATTTCAAAATGTTTTGGTCAGTGAGCATTAAAGTAACTAACTCCTTATTTGCAGATGATCAAATATAAGTGTTGCAGTGTGATCCAAAAAACATCTTTATTTCTATAGTGCCTTCATCACCCCTCAATGGGTTTGTTAAAGTTACTAATGGTTTTATTTCTGCCAACAGAATTTGAGGACAATGATGAGCAGCTTCCACCTGAAACTGAACAAATGCCCGAGAAACAGTCCGGTGACTCTGCAGGTTATGAAGAAGAATCTAAACCTACAGGTTGGCCTTGTAGCACATATAATCTCTCTTACTTGCTAGTATCAAGAATTGTATGTCTTCCTTTTTCTGCAATATTTTTATATTGCAGAATATTTTTAATTTGATATTATGTTTTATTGTATTTGAAAATTGGCTGTAAATATCATTCCTTATCTTAACCTTTTTTCTTTTAAAGAAGTTTATAATTGAATAGTCAGGTTCAAGTTATTTAAACACAGATGCAATTAAAGAAATGTTGTAATTTCTTTTTAAAAATAATGCACCGAGTATTTGCACTTTGAGAAACAACAAAATCTCACTATTACCTCTACTGCCTATATACCAAGTTAATAAATGTGTACATGCATGTGGAAATAACAGATAAAGTGAGCGTTGCTGAAATTCTAGGTTGACATAGACTCTTGTATTCAGAAATCCATGAGCACTCTCTACAGGATGAAGTGATAAGGAAGGGAAATCGGAGGAAAAAACTTTAGAAAGTCACTCTCATGGAATGTGACACACACACACACCCCCACACACACCCCCCCCCAAAAAAAAAAAAAAAAGAAAAAGTAGGAAGAGGAAAATATCAGGAAAAAATGGGGGAAAATACCCCCAGGAAATAATCAAATTGCAGTATTCAGAAACACCTGCATGTGATTGTGTTCTACAGACCAATTTTAAATTAATAATATATCCATAATAATCAGAAATTACTAGTCCATTCCCTGTGGCAAGGGATCTTGGGAAAAATAGGAATGGTTGACTTTTAACTTTGGACGTGAATGATCAAAATATGTCCTGTATTTTCCTTAGTCATCCATTGTCCTACTAATGGCTTGTCAGATTTCACATGGAGTCATGTTTTCTTCGTGTTGGTATAAGTTAAAATTCTGCAGCACGTGGAACTCCATAGAACCATAAGCTAACAAAAATATATATGAAATCCTGTAGTAGCCTTTTCTCAAAAATGCCTTGAAGGCAACTCATCTTTAATGGAGATGGTCTGCTTTAGTTTACAAAATATACATTTCAGCTTTTATCTACTAGAATTTTTAGAATATGTTAAAGTCCAAAAAAGAAATAAATCTAACATCCAACATTTTATTTTAAATAGCAAGTTGTTAAATATACACGTTTTTGTGCATTAGGAAGAATCATCTCAATTTGTAAACTGAACTGCTTTTTTTCCCCAAATGCCATAAGTCAGTACACACAATATAAGTTTGTCTACTAAGTACATTTCACTATAATATGCTGAAAATTATTTGGCAGCATGTATTTATAAGTAAGTAATGACAAGTCTGTATAAGCATTCTACATGGTTTGTTTCAAAAAGACAAATGAAAATATGCTCATAATGAAATACATATCAGTTCCAAGGAGTGGAAGTGTCACTGTTATCCTACATTTTGCCTTTCTGTTTATTTTGTTAGTTAAACCCTAATGAAGAAGACATGCTGGCTTCTGGTGTCTCTGTCTCAGCTTTGGCAGGGTTTGAGAGGGGAGGAAAGAAGCATTTTTTCATCTTTTTTGTTGCTGAATATGAACATAGGGCAGAACAAGTCATATCTAATACTAGCAGAACCCTGGGAAAAAAGATATTAAAGCCTTCCCTTCCCCAGCAACTCACTTGGAGAACGTGGGGGCAGAAAGCCTTTGAGGATTGTTTGTCTCTATGGTAACTATGCTCAGCAAAAGCAAAGAAGACACAGAGCAAAAGAACATGAGAGATTGCCATATAGGCATTCCCTGTGAAAGCTCCAGATTTAGAGCTGGGGAGGATTGTTTCCTATCACCTCTGTAACAAGGAAAAGAAATTAAGAACAGCACTGTTAGATAGACAGCCACCTCCTCTGAAGGAAACTTGTTTGCATTTTTAGATACATTTGGTTTTGAGCCATTACTGTCTTTTCAAGTGTTTTTCTTGACTATGTTTCTTATTTCTTTAAAAATATCTTCTTACTGTAAATCACCTCTGCAAGCAGAATCATTATAACTTATAAGTAATAGCAAAGGTACAGCTGCTTTACTTTAAAGTATTTTCAGTATTTTTGATCCCTGAGACCCAGTTTGAAACAAACCAAATGCCAGGGAGGCAACATTTTTGTCATAATAAGGTTCAAATACTTGAACCAAAACCAAATAATGTTTGGGTTGTCCAGTTTTGGGGTTGTCCCTTTTTCCTAGGAATGTAATCCTTTTTTCTTTTGTTACTTCTCCCCTCTTTCCAGCAGACAGTTTCTCCAGGTCATTTAGGCCTGTGTAATCTATTGCTGCTCGATAAGTTTCCTTAAGCAAGAAAACTCTCAGATAGAGGTAATCTAGAGGTGCCAAGAGTAGAAAATCAAAGCTGGAACACATGCTGGTCCCTCATTTGCTAAATACAACCTATCAGGAAAGGTGTAACAGCAATTTATTTCTGAGATTAAGGTTCATACAAGAAGCACTCTATTGTGTTACCATGTTCAATATTCTGTCTCAGATGATGTCAAATATTCATTTAACTCCATTATCCTGCCTGTGTATTTCCAAAGTTTCATGACCTACTCAGAACTGACAGGTTTTGAAAAGGCAGGACTATAAAAGACCATCTATTGAAGGCTAGATCCAGACAGGCCACATTACCATCTTCCATAGGTTATTGCTTTGAATAGGGCTGTGGTTCACAAGGCAGCACATGTGATTTCTAGAGTGAGAATGTACCAGCGATAACACGTGCAAAAAGCAGCTAGTGTTACCTAGTTATCAATGTATCCTTTGCTTATTTTCTTAAAATCTCTGTTCCTAATGGAATCATCATTACATAATGCATTAGAGCTGCCCAAATTTAAGCAGCTGGCTACATCTCTGTCTCATTTGGAATACATCACTGCAGAATGCAACAGAACTAATTGTAGCATTTACACAACATCTTTTAATGTACATAGAAAGGAAGGTATTTTCATGTTCATATTTAGAATCGCAGCAAGAGACAGAAACGTCTTTGCAGGAGATAAATGATGTAATGATGTATACAGAATGAATGTGTAGTTTAGTAAAATGCGAATGTTTATAAACATTAATTATAAAAATTAATTTCTAATTCAAGACCGGACTATTTGAAATCTGTAAGGTGTTTCTGCTTAATGATACGCCCTTTTGCACTTTTGGTTTATGTTTAGACTAGTAATCGTTCAAATAGAGGGAAGGTTAGCCACTGAGGTGTCAGTCTAATAGTTGTGTTTTTCAAAGCCATAAAAAGAAGAGGGAAAATGCATTAAGTATTCTTCGTTATAAAAGATCGCAAAAATACTTGCCAAATGCTTATTTATTAACCTATTAGTTAAAAGTGGCTCAATTAAAATAAAGTTTTGCCGTTCATCTTGGGGACAGCGTGTCAGGACACTGTGAGGGCCAACTGCTCCCAAACAAACAGGGAGCTGGGACCAGAGTGCGGTAACATGGCCATCAGGACAGGGCCTGGCAGCAGGGCCTGGCAGCCAGAGACCATCCCACTCCCCCAGGCAGGAGCAGGGCATCGGGCATATCCCTGGGGACAGGGACAAGCAGAGGCTGGGCTGGGATGTTTGCCCATGGGTGGGCCCAGCTCAGCAAAGCCCATGGCCGGCCAGAGCTGTGGGGAGCTGGAGACTGGCCATGCTGTGGCATTGCTGGGGCAGGGGCTGACACCCCGGAGAGGCTGACATAGGGTCCTGGGCCATGGGCAGGTTAGGGGAGTCCCAGGGGCCTGGGCAGGGACAGCCACACTCGGGGGTCCCCTCAGGTCTCTGAGCCGGAATATAAATTGCCATAGAGGGAGTGATTTATTTAAAATCTCAGTTTATCATGTATATATAGTAGAAGTAAATGGAGGTATTGAAAGAATGAAAGTTTCAGTCTCATAAGTGGAAGAATAGAATTCTTAAAATCACATAAATATCTAGAAATTTACTGTATTTCTAGAGGACTACACATTAAGACCCAGAACCATAAGGAGATGTAGACGTTGCAGTGCCCCAAACAGCCATACTAACTATTGAGTACCTGGCTTCATATATGGAATTAGGGGGTGTAGAAATAAGCACAACAAGTAGAAAACTAGCAAGGGGACAACCTTAGTGAGCCATGAAGAAATGTCAAAAGGAGGCGTGTATTTGAAACCCTACATCTTTTTAAATTTGTCCAATGACAAAAGAATGGGAGTCCCTAACCCTAGCTCTTTGGCATTTAACTCGCTGGAGACAGGGCACTGGCTTGCTTTCTTCTAGAAGACAATAGATAGTGGCACTGACCTTTGATACAATATCTTCATAGGTAGCTTAGCCATCCGAGTCAGAACAATTTGTTTGATGTGTTCCTTGTCCTGCAGGTGTTCACATATCCCAGCTGCTGTTGACACTTCCAGGTGATGCTTTAGTTGGTAGCATGTTAGACGGAAGTTAGGCAGCATCTCTACTCTGACCTTTATGTTTAGTCCTGTCTCCTGCCAAATCTTACTGGTACCTAATCACTGAAATCCACCTACATTGTACTGAGTAACAGAATTTTTTGATCTGACTCTATTTTGGAAAATTAAATGTGGCGTTTGTGGATTTCTTCAACAATCCAGAAGAGAAGATTGAGAGACATTCACTGCTGTGAGGAAATACTCGTTTTCTTATAGAAGACAATTGTACCAGGGCATTCTAACTCTTCATAAGCCAGAAAAAATGTTTGGATTTTTCAGTTTGGGGCAAACTCAAAATGAATGTTACAGTGCTGCAATTTCACATAGTGAGAGCACTACTTAATGCCTGCTTAATGCCAGGGAGTAACCATAAAACACTGATTTTTTAATGTTTTGGGGGTTCGTATTTTTAAGAAAATGTTCAAAGCTTTTAACATACAAGGCATTAAGTAAGGCTTTCATTTTTAGTAATACCTCTCCTTTTTATGTGTAGGAAGTTACATAAGGAAAAATAGTAGTAATGGTCCTTTTTTTGTAAAAATCAGTAAAAGTTCATTGGAATAGGCTGAGCCTGTTATTGCTGGCATCAAAATCTGTTCCTGCTCTTTCAAACTCAAAACAAGGCAGAAGCAAAAAGAGGAGGGGAAAATTATAGCAAAACAGAAAATTGCTCCATCCGCTGTTCAGGTTATTTCTTGCAGCTTCATTTCTGGCAAGAGACAAACACAGCATACACTGTAAGTCCCAGCAAACTTATGGTAATAAGTCACACCGTTTAAGTGATTGGTCTCAACAGCTTTTCTGTGTTAGCTGAAGGCACTGATGTCAGACTCATTAAACAGAACACAAAAGAAAAATTATAGGAAAAAGAAGAAAATCAGGGCTGGAAATTATATGAGTGAAGGGAATGGGAATAGCAGCACCACCACCACATTGCTGCTGCCAGAGACCGTCCTTGATTTAGCAAGGACAAGGTGGTGATGGTGTCATCTAGACATCTCTGTATCTTCTAGCGGAGACAGAACTTTGTCCAGGACTTTCAGGGACTAACAATGTCTAAATGGATATTAATTGCAACCCTAGGAACCTATGAGTATCTTTCTCCTTTTCTGTTCATGTGTCAACATCAAGTTTTTAATTCAATATCTGCTGTCAATATCAAGTTTGTAATTCCCTCTGGCTTTTTCAGTGAAATGGATGGCGGTGGAAGCAGCTATCCCTTTGTTATTTTGCTTACCAAGTATAACAATACATTTGGTATGGTTTTGTCATGTTTACCATGAGTAGTACCCGTGAACTTCTTATTTATATTAATGCATTCTTTCAGTCTCTAACTTGTGTTTACTTTTAATGAGACAGTGTTAAGAGACAGGCTTGGACTTCTCTGATCTTAAGCAATTGACACTACAAATTTCTGCACAATGTACTTGAAGAGATTAATGTCTTTTCTTTCCCTTACTCATTAAACAAGTTATTGTATGCAGACATGGCTTCATTAAAGCCAATATTTTTCTGCGAGTTCAAGTATCCACAGAAGGAAGCCATGATATAATTTTTTTAAAATTTTCATTCATTTATTCATTCATATTTGTATTACTATTATTTTCATAATTTATATACTCCTTGTCTTGGAGTGCATTGACTGGCAGATGGGATTTACATCCACAGTTTTTACCCTTGTATAACTATGGATGATTTCCAGCCTGAGAGAAATGGGTTACACTTTTGCATCTCATTGTTGGTACTTCTGAGAATTACTCCACACACACATAAGTTGGTATTGCTTCATAGCACCAGTATTTGGGTCGTAGGTATAACATGCCTTTGTCTGCAAACGTAAGCATATTCTTAAGATCCCTGTAAGTGTATACCTGAGAAAAGTGCAGAGGGAAGAGCACACAAAGTCATGCTCCAAGAATATGGTAAACCGAGGCTGCTGCTACTTGCAGGCGCTGTGCCAATAGTGTAAGAAAAGTTGTTCCTGAGAATCCTGTGAATAACACAGTGCCTTTCAAGTATGATGCAACTCCTCTATTTTTTGGAAGGACCTTCAGCCTTCAACACCTGCATGTTCTCCCTACACTCTGTAGGATTAATAGAAGCGATATACATTTCTTCCAAGACAATGCATTACCACAGTAATTTTAGCATGCTGATCCATTTCACTGGGAAGAGCCAAAATGTCTCAACAGGTAACTTATTCTAAATGGGAATTCTTAGTATTTGAAAACAATTTTTAAGATTGAAGAAGTACAAATAGATGTTTCCAAGTATTATTTTGTTTGGAGTTTTTAAAGTTATTATCAATGAGGAGAAAAATAACTTTTCTTTTAAATTGGCACCAATTCTTATATGATATTCAGTATATTCTTAATGCATATACAGTGCGTAATTTATGCCATTATCTGCTGTAAATTTTTCATTACACATGTATAACCAAATTGTCTCTGAATACAGAACAGATAACCTCTTCATTAATTTCTGTACTTTTATAACAAGACACAATTGGAAAGATGCATTCATAACTCTTAAGAGGCCTGCTTTAGTGGTTAAATCATACAAATGGGGCTTGAAAGTCAGAATAAATTAATTCCCTCTTTCAATTCTGTTGCTGACTTGATTGTGAAATGGAAGGATTAGAGTTCTCTGAATAAACAGATCTAAATTTCAAGCTGTTTAACACCCATAGTTTCTGTTTCATATAACTGGCAAAAGTGTGTTCAGCATCTCTGCAAAGATTAAGAATCCCCATTACAGATCACTTTTAAAAGGTGGATCATAATCTCTGTGTACCTATCTTGCCTCATTTGTTATAGTTAGAGGCATCAGATGTAATTTTAGAACTCTTATATTGCATGGTTTAGTGTTTTAGCTCACTGCTTTGCTTTCATCAATTTAGGATTTCAGTCTTTGATACCATCTCTCATATCCTTGATATTTACACTGAAGGGGACTTCTCCGTTTAGTCCCTTCTTTTTCCCTTTTCCCTCAAATCTTCTATTTTCTCTGCAGTTTTGCCATGTTGATCTTTATATATCTGTGTGCCTTTGTTTGAGTAAATGAAGGTTTAATTCATTATATTGAGATCTTATGCTGAAGAGGAAAAACACTTAGTAGTATGCATTATATTTCTGTTCATGTAAGGAGAGCATACTCCACTTGAAAAAGAACAAATACCTAACATGCAACCTGAACACTCCACAACAGCTTCAGTAACTGAACCTGAACCAGGTCAGAACGTGAAGTTGCTTCTTTGCGTGGTGTGCTAGTCTTTATTTCTTCCTATACTCTTTATTTCTTCCTATACTGACATGTTCCATATGAGGCACGACCATATGGATAGCCTGTCAAAAACTGTTCATTGTTAAATCATAATTCTTAAATTAATATATATTCCTTATATTTCTTTGCAGAAAGAGTCATTATATTTATTTGTGTGCTAAGTTAAATAACTGTATGCAAATTTAGTTAAGTAATTTGACCTTGTTTATTTTCCTGGAGAAGCCTCAGTATATACTATATCAACATAATTAATTTGGCATTTTCAAAGTGTCTTTGTAAACAAGTAATATAATAATTCATAATTGGGGGGGGAGGGAGGGAGAAAGCAGCATTAAAAAAAAATGCCACCATATTTGGGGAAAATAAAAGTAATCCTAAAAGCATAATGATAATTTTTTAATGCAAAAACATTTTAGAGGAGCGTTGCCTTCTATATACTATTTGATTTTTCAGAAGTCATACTGCCTGAGTTTTCAGAGGATGATTTTCCAGATATACCAGAAATGGAAATAATTAAAAGGAAGATTGAGTTTTTCATGCATGACTGGCAAACAGTGGAGTCAGAAATCAAGCAGTCATCTCTAGCTCAGGTTGTTGTTTTAGAGATTGCTGAGCAAACTCCAGAAAGTCTGCTTAATCAAACTGTGCTGATTATGGAAAGTAAGTAATACTGTTTATGTGATTCACACTTAACCTACCAAAAGGGATTTTGGAGAGCTTGTATGATGAATATATTGGAGGGGTAGGTTATACTCAGTTCTGTATTACTCACGTGAAGTGGGAACAAGACATGCTGTGTTCCGTGGGTGAGCTGAAAAGCACACTAGTGGCCTTTAAGACATAGGAAGAGTGAGGAATATGTATGTTTGAAAAATATATAGATGGCTATAGAAATATGTACATAATAGCTCCCTAAACATTCTGACAGTGCATTTCCCCAGTGCTCTGTCTGTTCATGTCAGGATACTGCTTTGAGAAACTGACAGATAATGTAAGTTTCACTAATGTACAATATTCATTGAAGTCAATGAGACTTTCAGGGTGTGTAAAATAATCTAATCTACACACCTACATAGATTGTGTTTCAAGACTGGAATTTTTAGTATTGATATTTTTTACCTTTCTTCATTTGTGTGCTCAAATCTCTAACAATTCTGAGTACTGGATAAATAATATTGATACTACATTGATGATGATGATGATAATAATGATAATGTTAATGTTAATAATAATAATAATAATAATACAATGCAAGTGTTTATTAACCAAAACATTTATTGTGCTAACTTTATAATCAAATAAAATTTGACTGATGATTTTCCCCAATGAACAATAGGAAAAAAAATGTTGCAAACATTAATGGCACTGTCTGTGTGTGTTTGTGTAATACTTTTGTACTAGAAATTCCCATTGAAAATATCAATTTACTTCAACCAAAAAACAACCAGTAGAATTTCCATTTTTGGAGGAAGCAATATATTAATTCCTACATCCAGGGAGAACATTTTGTTCTATGAGTAGGAGAAATGCAATATACAGTTGGCATGATTTGCTTTCACATATGTGCTTACATTTATGGAGAAAAGGGAATATACTCTGGCATAGCCAAATTAAAAATATTGGAAAAAAAAAAAATTAACCTTTTCAGAACCTTTTAAATATCATGGCTGGGAATTATCTGCTGAAGACTTAGATGAGGAAGCAGAAGATCTGGCTGCTGAAGGAGAAGATGAAGAAGAAGAAGAAGTTGAAGAAGAGGAAAATGAAGATGAAGAAGTAAGCATTCTGGCTTTGTCTGTTTATGCTTTTGTTTTAACTCATTTATTTTCAGTTTGAACATAACGCCAGAGAAGTCAGATTTTGCACCTGATTTTGTATGATGCAGTTTTAGCCTTCTTACGGAATAAATATCAGCATATGCTTCAAGAACACTTTCATTGTATTCCTGTGTTCTGGCTGATAGTAGTTTTACTCCAGCGAGAAGCATAAATACCCCATGCTAATAGAGAGAATGAATGTAGTTAGTTTTGCAAGATGGCAAAGAAGGGTTTTATTAAAGAAACAACCGTGAACTTTGATTTCTGTCAACTAACAATGATTCTGTGAGCCATCACAGAAACATCAGAAGATGCAGAGTCCTAATGTGCAATCCTCTGTTTCATCTCAGCTATTGATAATTTTCAAACAACCACTTCAATGAAATTACAGGTCTAGCTTCACCTTTCTTTTATTTTCATCCTATATTGGAAAATACCCATCCCCAAATTTAACAGTACAATATAGCCATATACTCTACCGGAGCAGTGTTAAATAGATTTTTTAGAAATTAATTTTATTGGATAAGTAATCTGACTTCATAATACCAGTTCTCATTGCCTTTTCTGAAAAAGTCTACTTCTGCATATTTAAAAGCAACGAAAGTGAGTTTCAAGAACACAGCAGGAAAAAATTTTATCATAGATATTTCTAGCTTAATTTTGATCTTCAACAGCTAACTATGATATAATTTCAAATTTAAAATGGTCATTCTTTGCTCAGTAATTGTCTCACTAGCCTGGACAGTTTGTTTTCTGACTCTGAATCTAAAAAGTGTGTATTTTCATAGACTTATATTCAGCTTACAAACTATCTTGAGAATACCGTTCTAGTTCAATGCTCAGTTGATGTATTTGATGTCATTTCATCTGGTCTACGTGATCTACTTAATCTAAGAGAACTACTGAATTCAAATAGTTTTTGAAATTTTTCATATTATTTTCAGGATGAAGAAAAAACTAAAGAAAAGAAAAGGCACATGGGAGACACAAAACACTTTTGTCCTGTCAGTCTGAAAGAGAACTTTGTCCTTCACCCAGGACTCAATGAACATGCAGCTAAATATCAAGAAAAGATTTATTATTTTTCAACTTCTGAGTACAAAGACAAATTTTTGATGAACCCTGAGGAGTATGTTGCTCACAATGAACCAATACAAGTAAGAACCTTCAAAATTGTTTAAAGCAGATGATAGTAACAGATTAAAATCACTATTTTCCATTACCATTTATAACTGTTTATTATTGCTGATTTTTTTCTAGGTAACAATAAATATATAATGCAAGTCCGTGAAACAAATAAGACACATTGCTTCCCTAGTGACTTTTTCATGTACATTTAAATTAACACATTGAATTAATGATGCAAATAAAGCAGAAAAGAGAGGAAGATTATAAGGGTTTATAATAATCATAAGATGTGATTAACAAATCACAAATATTGTTTTTTTTTTTTTATTATCTTCAAGTCTTTTTTTTAAGTGAAAAAAGGGTAAAAGAAGGGAAGATTTACCAGAGTTGTCTAATGAGGTTTGATTTTTACCTACTGTCATTAACTGCCATAGTGCATTTGTTCAGTATTTCCAGAGAGCAGGTAGTCTGTTTGGAGAGCAGGTGGTCTGTTTGGAACAGCAGTATAAGGCCTGGGAAAATTAAAATGCAAAATGATGTGACTGCTTTTGATGCAATTCTTATAATGATATTTTGGAAGTGAAGAACAGTAGAGGGTGCACCGTAAACTCCAAATTGTTATAAAATATTCAAATTTTTTCCTATAGGCTCCTCCTTTACGGGTGTGCTTACTTGGGACTCATGGAGCAGGTAAAACTACTTGTGCACGACAGATAGCAGACAAATTAGGCATTTTCCATATTCAGTTTGAAGAATATCTACAGGAACTGATCTTACCCAAAACTAAAGAGAAAATTGGGCCCGATTATGATGAAGAACCTGAAGAAGATTACAGTAAAATGCCAATTCTATCACAGGAACTGGACTACTTCTCTCAGATCACGACTAATACTGAGACTGAAAAAAGCAAACAGGTAATAATCTGATCTTTTTAATGTTCATACACAAAATAACCATTTTCAGACCGGAATAGCAATTTCCTACAAAATTTTAGCTTGATAAAAATCACTTGTGTTAAATTATTTACTAGATGAAATGCAGAAACAATAGTTCTTGACATTTTCTTATGAATGCCACAAATGTTCTTTAAAACATTTCCAAGAATTATGTATAGTTTTTTTCTAAACAGTGGAGATAGATGCTAGACAAACTGAGGAAAAAAAATGAAGGTCAGAATAATAACAGGAAGGTATGATTTCCTTCAAATATTTATAATATACAGGTTCGGTCTGGTGCATGTGCTCCAGTTGCTCAGGAGTTTAGAAATGTTCAGCAGCAGTGCTCTCTGCACTCTCTTGGGGCAAAAGAATAGAAAGCCTCTACCAGCCCTTCAGTGTGACCATACCTTGTCAAAAAATCAGAAATATTTCAGCGTTCATAACAGGGTAAACTAGTATTTATTTAATACAGTAGGTTTTGTAATCTGGATTGTAATGTTGTCTTTGCCTATTGGCAGCAGAGTTTCAAACCAGAAAAACCTCTTAGGTAGCATACAATATGCCTTGAAAAACTGTTTAAAATAGCTGGATATTCATGATACTGGTAAAATAATTGAATGATAGTTGTCAGAAAATTAGTTCCTTTTCTTAATCAGATTGAATACTGATTGAAAATTGTTATAAATATACATTCTAATACTTGTCTCTTACAGGGTGTAATTTCACTGAATAATAAATATTTACATAAATGTTTATCAGGAGAGAGTGATTTCTTTTATTAGACAATGACATATTGGGGAAAGCAGACAAGGTTTCAATGCAAATGAGTTCTTCTTTAGACAGCAATGGATATGATAAAAACCTTTATTGTGTGGAGGAATCTCAACACACAGCTGCACAGCATATAAAACTTTCAAATAATGCATAGTACAAAGACATTGAAAATCTACCTCCTAGGCAGTACAAATAAGAGTTTATCCAACTCTCCAAGCTTCAGGAAGAAAGAAGTTTCTGCATCACATTCTAAGAGCCTTTTTTTGTGTGTGCGTGTGTGCTCCTGATACCTGCTATGTTCCTTCAAGTTAATAGTCATCAGAGACCTTCAAAGACTTCCTTCTACAGGATTTAAGGAAGCACGCAGGAGGGGAAGCAGGTTACAGAGGAGTGTAAACAACATCCAGGCACAGTATTAGGAAGATGAGCGCTCAATGGAAGTTGAAACTAGTGAGGGATCTGAAGGGTAGCAAGAAGAATTTCTACAGGAACAACAGTAGTAAAAGGAGGACCTGGAAAATATGAGTCTGCCACTGAGTGGGGCAAGTGACCTTTTGAGGAAAGACACTGAAAAGGCTGAGATGCTCAATGCCTTCTCTACGTTGGTCTTTACAAGTACAGTCTAGTCTCTGTCCTTTTAGGTCTCTGTGCCTAACAGGAAAACATGGGTAAAACGTGGTACTACTACTCACAGCAGAATAGTATCAAATTTGGGACCATTTATGTAATCTGGACATATACGAATCAATGGAGTGCATACAAAGGTGCGAAGGAAGCTGCCAAAGGTGTGTTCAAGGCCACCCTCTATTGTCTTGAAGAGCAAGGGAGGTCCCTGATAACTGGAAGGTAGTGTTTCTGATGAAATAATACAAAAGCAATACAAATATTGGAAGCAAACGCTTCAACACAGATAGAATACAGATCACAATCATGGACGTCAGAAAAAAAATTCAGGTTTTCAGCAATTACATCTAACAGGAGGTTCTTTTGGCAAGTCAGTTTACAATTTGGTCATCACAGCCGAAATATGGCAAGTGTTCCTGGCACTGATGGTTATGGCTGGCTCTCTCAGCTTTATTTCTTTGGCATCAATACGTCTTACACTAAGGCACTTCTGTTAGTTGTTTTTGCTCATCACCTTTTTATCTGCTGGTAAACAATCTTCTTCCATGTTAGTATTTTTTTCTCGCACTTCTTGGAAAGTGCTTTATCTAATGGAACGACTGTGCAGCTGATGCAACTGCAGTTCAGTTTAGAAACCCATTCACTGGTCCATGCACAAAACTCTGGAGGATAATTTTCCAAGGTTATGGACTCCCTAAGCATTTCTCTGAGTATGACTACCACCAGACTCTCCAACTATCGTGTTTTTCACTGACCCACTACCTCCCTGAAATAATTTCATTTCATTTCATTTGTATCAGTCTCTTTGGCACAAGACACTAGAAGTGTATCTATCAAAGCTTAAGGTAAAAGTCAACTATAACATTCAAAGCAAAAATACTAAAGGCAAACAAAACATATCATGGAGCCTGGGAAGTTCAGCAAAAAGATACCACCCTGGTTGGTTTAGTATGTGTCAACAAAAGCCTTCCCAGCACTGACAGGTCTGTGGAGCAACCTTTTCCTTTGAAACGCTGCTCTGCGGGGTGTTCTCTTTTCTGTACCCAGAATATACATCTCGCATTTCTTTTATCAGATACTAATCCCATTTCAACAGCTCATCTGCAGTGGTGATGTCAGTGATATGGTTTTATGTGGGTTTTACTGTTTTGTTCCCCTTCACACATTTCTTTCAAGATGCCTCTGTGTTACAGATCTGGCAACGACTTTGCCTTCTTAGGTACCTATTATGCCATACTAACATCTTTTAATGTATACACTGCGTCAGGCACTAGAGAAAATATTACTCACTCACACACTACATTAGACCTGTGGCATCCAGCATATTCTTAAATTCTTTTGGCTACATTATCAAAATAGATGTCAGGCACAGGAGTTCTTGTTCGGACATATCCTTGCAGCAAGCAGCTCCCTGCCAACATTTTGAAGGTTCCTGAATCTCTTCGGATACTTTTGTTAAAAAGGGTTATTCCTTTATTTTCTGACAGGTTATGGTAACAAATTCTTGAGCAATTTGGATTAATATCACTACTACATGAGGAAAGGACAACAGAACTTTGCAATGAATTCACAAAAGAATCTCAGGGGACAACTTAAATCCATTTTTTTAGAGGGACGGGAGAATACCTAGCTGCATATTAAGTCTTCTCTCCAAGTGACTTTGGACATAACTTAGGTGCATGTTTGATGGCCACTGACATTTAAAAAACACACTCTTTTGGTACTGTATATCTAGTCTTTTTCAACAAATGTAGATGAGTTTTTACAAATGAGACCTTTATAAGGTATGGCAAAAAAAGTCTTGAATTCTTTAAAGGATACCAGATACATTTCTCTTACAAACTTTGCCATTCTATTTTCAGGAAAAAAACTAATCAACTAACTAGAAAATAATATTTTCTTTTGTGAATATTACCATGAAAAATAAACGCAGCAGGTCAGGAACAGTGATAGTTTCTGAATTCTAATGTTATCTTTTATTCGGTATACTTGTAAAAACATGTATTTTGATATTGTGACTGATGTAAACTAATCCAGAATCACCAATCTATACCCTCTTTTCATTCTTTTTTACAGCAGTTTGTGTCAGGAAGTCATTTAATGAGAAGTGCATCTGCAGCTGTATCAATCTCACAGTGTTACATATTCTGAAAAAACAGTTTTTCACAAGAACTTAACAGCTAGATTTGGTATTTGAATGTTCTGAATTGACTGGTCATAAATACTACTACTGCTCTGCAGAACAATGCTATTGTTCTGATTTCTGGTCATGTGGCTATACCAAGTAACCTTACATATCGTTCTTTGACATCTTTCTTTACATTACGTCAAAAGATAAAAAGTTGCTTTTAAAAAGTAAAAAAACATTCTGATGTAGAGCAGATAGTTGTGCAGCATGAGAACATGGATAACTAAGTGGAAAACTTGTGGGCCATTAGGAGAAACTGTGATCATTTATGTTTCTATTTCTCTGAATTGAGCATTTATATAATTAAATACTTAATAATTATACTTGGGTTTAGGTTTCATTAGAACTCAAACAGCAGCAATTGCCCCAACTCTAGGGAATTAGCCAACCCCACACATGTGGAAAATATCCCAAAATGTATAATGTAGTACAGTGAAATGTGGCAAATGAGTTTACTTTGTTTCTGCTGGTTTAAATCAAATGAAGGCAGTACCTCAGTTACTCAAAAGTAAATAAATGTATCAGGTAGATCTTTCTTTCTCTTGATGATTTTTTTTTCCTTTTTTTTTTTTGGTGGATTTTCTTTATATAAAGGAATTGGAGTTAACTGTTGAGGAAGAAGCAATCAAAGCAAATCTAATGGATAATGAGGCACTGCCTCCAGAAGTCCTTGATAACGTTGTTCTTGACTGGTGGAGGAAAGAGCCATTCCGGTAACTGTAATTAGATCCTCTTTCTTTAATTAATCTTAACAAGTATATAATCGATTGTGTCCACAATTACAAATAACTATTGCAGAGATTATTTCAATGCTCTTGTACTTCTGTACTTACCTACCTCTCTGTCTTGGTTTTGTTGCTCTATTTTGATTGATATTTTGACAGTGATATGTCTTATACACCCTACGCAGGACTGGACAAAAGTACTTAGTGCACTTGAATTGGATTAAATCTCCTGAGTAGACGGGTAGCTTTTGTGGGCTTACAAGATAGATATGTAAATAAACCTTTTATTTTCATGTAATTAATAAACATGGAGAGCTGGAATCCAGCTGTAACTATTGGTTTCCATATATTGTAAAGTTTGTGTAGAAAGCAAAGACAAAGTATCAATGGTCTCCAAAACAGCACAGAATCAGATTGTTTTGTGCATTCATCACAGTCTGTACTCCAGGGATGTACCCACAACAGACTTCCTTTCATATCAGAAAGCAGATCCCTAACATTGTGATAAATGTGGATTATTGTTGCAGAAAAATATAAGATCATCAACTTCTAGAAAGTGCACTGGCTTTTTAGGATGTAATTTCAGCAGGGAAAATCCCTTTTTTTTCACGTCCTGTCTCTTCCATCCATTTCGATCATAGCTGCTGGCAACTTGACCGCTAGGTTTCAATTCCTAACAGTATGAGAAATGTCTTAAAAAGAATAAACAAGATCCCCAAATAATCTTTTGTCCTGTCAGCCCACAGACAGGGGACAAGGTTCTCTTAATGGTGTAAAAATACGGAGATCAGTTTTAGGATCACTGAGACAAAAAACTACCCAGCATTACATAAAATGTTGTGATATTATATTATATTATATTATATTATATTATATTATATTATATTATATATATATTCAGTTTCATCAGGGACTGTATAGCAGAAGAGAACTTTCATCAAGATATATATCATGGTAGCATCACCCCAACTTTTTCCCAAAGCATCCAGGACCACCTGTTCTCCATCCACTCCCACTCCTTGTAGCTTCTTTGGTTTTCTGCAGTTTTACAATGTATCCTATTAGGGTCTACAGAGAAATATTAACTTCTTATTAACACAACATTCAGTTTTACAGAACTACTCATCTAATTTGAGATTGTAAGAGCTCCAACAAGCCATAGAGTATTCCAGACATAGCTGACCTGTTTTAAATATCTGCAGGAAGGGAGATGTAGGTCATGCTGAGTGGCAAAATTCTCATCCTGTGCTAGAGAAGAAACTGTCAGGCATTTCTGAAAAAAGAATTTTCAGGCGACAAGCTTTCTGTTGCAGATGTTACCAAAATAATATTTGGGGCACCTTCTATTTTCTTGAAAGCAGTGGCTAAGAAGTACTGGTTTTACAGTCACACACACAATACTGAGGAGACAATTTTATTTTTTTTTTAAGTTTTTTTAAAATAATCTCTGTACATTAAAACCTCAGAAGAAATAAATTTGCTAGTACATCAATAAAACACATAGTGAAGTAGCAGTTTTACATCGTCAAAAGATAATACCTGAAAGTATTTTTTCAAGTTTACTCTTAACATATACATTTAATAAGGGAGTTTACTTTTTTTTTTAAATTTATTGCATTTTCACTGTGTTGCACTTTAAACCATTGTGTAATGATAAATATCTTATTTTCCAATTAGGTCCACAGGATTTATACTGGATGGTTTCCCTCGTACTTTCCATGAAGCCCAGTATTTGTCAGAACGAGGACTCTGTCCTGATGTTGCGGTTTATATTCAAGTAGAAGAAAGTGACATTCTTGACCGTCTTTTTCCTCCACGTCTGAAAAAGTGGAAAGAAAGACAGTATAAAAGAATGGAAAATAAAAAGAAACTGAAAGACCTAAAAGCAAAAATAAGGGTAAGTTTTCAGTCCTGTCTACTTTTTTGTAAATTCAGCAGCACAGGTCTGAACACAGATTCTAAAACTCCCAAAGCAGTGAATAGCACACAAAGAAACAGATATGGGAGCCAGGTGACACAGCCCAACACATTCACAGCATTCCCAGATTTACCATAGGAACCAAAGAGAATTCAGGGCGCCTTTCCTCCTCCGTTCAATTACTTCGTGCAGGAGTTTAGGTATCTCACAGCCCAGGAAAAGTGTCTGACAGAATGCCAGACATCTGGAAAGTCCTGGACAAAAGGCAACTAGATGGAGAGAGTGACTATGGTCACAAAAAATCAAACACACAGCTCAAGCACGGTATTGCTGTTGCGTGCTGGTTTCCCTGAGCATGGCCTGTTGAGTTGATCTGCATCTCCCATCGGTTGACTTCATAGGTACCGTATGATGTATGTGTCTGTGTTTCCAACTATGATACTCTGCACAGAAGTGTAATAGCACTAAGCCACATTCTCAGTGCTGTTGCAGCTGCACACTCTCCCGTTTGAACAAAGCTGTACCTACTACTCAACAGGTTACAAGTTACTTGAAGTAACCTGAAACCTCTATGCAGACGTTTACAATCAGCACAAGCAACATATTCAAGGTTCCTAACTTTCTATAAAAGTGAGATAAAGTACTTCACCTGTACTGTCAGAAAAGGTCTGAGCATAAGTTACTACAGAGCAGTTGACACACGGGTAGTACAACAGAATTTGGGACACGGCTCATACAATACCAGTAAGTTTTCTGAACTGCTTGTGCCAGAGGTTGGCTCTTAGAATGTATATTATCTAGGAGAGTTAAAAATATTTTTTCAATTTAGTCATTCCCAATGCAAGTTGGAAATCTTTCTGGAAAAGGTGCATTCTAGTGACCAGCCTACACTGCTGTACTAAGCTCACCCTGTAAGCAGTAAGCGCTCTGATGATTCAAGTGTCAAATACCTGTGCTATGGATCCTAGGTTCCAAACTTCTAATGAAGTGTAGGAATCCCTATGGCTCCTGATGACAAACAAAAATAGCAGGTTCCTATTTAAAACACATACACAAAACAGTGATACAAAGTGCTAAAGGCATTAAGAAGTAAGGAAAGATCAGAATCAGCATTTCCTGAGTAACAGTAATTTTATATTTTTGCTTATGTATATTGCAATATAGTTTTTAGTTACACATTGAGTATATTTCTATAGCATTCAGTTGGTGAGCAAGTTGGATGGTGCTGTGAGAATGCAGCATTGCGTGTACTGTTATTCCTTCTTTTGTTACTAAAGTTGGAAGACATACAGAGAGTCTGGGAAAAGCAGCCAGACCAGTTGAACGCTACCCTAGAGCTTCCTTCTCCACTGAAGGAAGCTGGCAAGAGGATACTGAGAGCAATGAGTATACCTGCAGTGCTGTCATTCTGGAACAGCAGAGTTCAGTCACAAGAGTCGAGAAAGTTAGTCTGTGCAGAGTTTCTTGCTGCTCTGCTTAGAATCCTCTGGTGTTCAGGCCACTTTGCTTGTAAATAACATGGATTTCTAAAATTGCACTGTTGCCTGTGTGTTGACATACTCAAGTTTTTCTGATCTCAGTTCCGGTGACAGCATTACAGCGTGCAAGCAGCAATTGCAGGTTGAATCCCCATCAGTCCCACTGGCCTTAAGTAGAATGCTTCTGTATATTACTTCTGCGTTAGGATTTAGCCATCAGGTATTTGATATGTAGCTACTTGGTATGTATGGGGGACTGTATTTCAAATGCTTCTAACTTGGTCAAAATTGGACAGTTTTAAAGAGGCAGAGGGAACAGCACACATTTAACACTATGCTCAGTCACCCCTTTGCCAAATGTTAAAAACCACCTGTAAGTCTAGAAACTCTGTAACTTACCAATAAAAATATTATAATATCTTCAGTGTGATCAAAATCAGTCTTTCCCCCTGCCCCCCCACCCCTCAATCTCAGAAGTTGCAAAGTTAGTTTCACTAAAATTTACCTACATGTTCACCTGGTAGAGAACTATATATAGTCTGCAAAATTTCAAGCTGCACAGATAGTATTTTTTAACATTAGAAGCAACTAGAAACAGAGTTTTAAGGTGGAAAGAGCAGTATTAATTCTAGGTCACATTACCAATACTCAGAGGAGAGCTTTTAATAGCAAATATCATTGTCGTCTTACATCTTTTTTTCACTAACAGGATGAGAGGATTGCTAGAAGAAGGGAAGACCTTTTAGCAGAACGAAAACAAAAGAAACAGGAGGTAAGAAAACAAGCTAATAAAAATATTTTAAATAGAAGTATTTGCATTTTTATCTTAGAAATTTCTAGAGCTTTTAGTCACAGAGTTTTCAGGGCAATGCAGAATAGTAAAAATGTGATAGACTGTCAGGAACGTCTACTTCCAAAAGTAATTTGACATGATATTTAAATTGTTTTAGAAACTGTGAGTTTTAGGCTCATGAGCACTAAAAACAATTTTAAAAGAATTCTCAATATGTGCTCCAATTCAGCAAAATACTTACAAATGCATTTTATGTATCTAATTTGTAAGCGTAAGAGTAGCCCCACTAATTGCAATTAGGCATGTGTTTTAAGTATCCTGTCAAACCCACGGTTAATCCAGAATAGGATTGTACCAGGATTTCTGCCCAAACTCAATTACACAGTATATTTATAAATGCATTATTGTACTACTTGACTGTTCATGAAATTGTGCCAGCTCCTCTTTCAGCTAAGAAGCTTGTTTATAACAAAGTCCTGCCAAACTACAATATGAAAAACATACTCCTCTTATCAAAACTGCAGTGTAGCACTTCAGTTTTTTAAGCACTCTTGGAACTGGTACAATGCTTCACTGTATGCACTATGCAATACCTCTGTATTTTCTTCTGAATTTCTACTAGAATTTACTAGATCTTTGCTATTGATAAAGGATACCCCAAAATGAAGCTGTGAATTAATGATTTTTCTAATTAAAAGAGACAAGAATTCCATATGTTCCTTCAAAACGTCTGTATCATAGACATGAAACAACAAAATACTTTACCTTTATAGGCTTTAGCAAATAAGGAGCATTATGAAGCCACGGAGGAGGAAGATGAGAATGAAAATGAAGATGTTGAAGCTATACTTGAAGAAGAGTTTGTAGAAGAAGAAGAAGAAGAGGCTGAAGAAGAACAGGAGACTGATGCTGTTGACCGCATAAAAAATGAAATTGCAGAAAAGTTTGATTTAGAAATAGATGGTTTACAAGGTGTAGAGGTACCTAATCCACTGCTTATTTCGTTAAATTATATAATTGCATGATGCAAGAAGAGTCTTCAGGTTTATTTTAGTCATCAAATTCAAAAGTTATAGTGCTTAAACAATTGTGCTGCTGTACTAATGATCTAAATATGTGAGCAAGATAAAGGCCGTACTGAGAAGGTATATACTTTAAGAAGTATATCATTTATAAGCCTAATATTGTGTGGAAAAAACAAAGGAAACTTTTGGGTAGACCTACCCAATCTTGCTTGGAGTCTTTATTTCCTTTTTGATAGGTCAGTTGACGCAGGTAACCAAACTAGAGAGTCATAAATATATAAACAGTATTTCAAAATAATTTTAAGTTCTTATTAGACAACTCTTAATTTTTTTTATACAGTTCTTAGTAATGTATTTTTCTTGAAATTACCTATGCAGTTACCTGTGGTGAGGTAACCACCTGATCTAGTTAAAGATGTTCCTGCTTACTGCAGGGGTGTTGGACTAGATGACCTTTAAAGGTCTCTTCCAACCCAACACATTCTATGATTCTACGATCTGACTTTAGATATCTGCAACATTAATGCCCACATCTAAGCCAGTAAGGCCATTTGTGGCCATTTGTTTACTATAAACTAAGTATCTTACTTCAGGAGGAAACTAGTCACAATTTAGAAGAAACTCTGTTCACTGACTAGAGAGAAAGTTTACAGAAGTAGATAGCCAAGACATAGATGTAAGATTTGCAAAATGAATCCAACCTTTACCAACACCATAAGTATGACTGATTCAAGGTTCACTGTATTTTAATAGTTAATGGATTAAATGTCAGATGAATCAATAATAAATTCCTAACATTCTTTGCAATACAAGGAAGCATAAGCTGTGTGGGAAATATTGTTTTGTGTTCAGAGATTCACCTTTACATTAATTTTGGAAGAAGATGAATTGAAAATACATTCAACTTTCAAAAGTGACCATAAATAATTTTAAGGGTTCTGAATGAAGCTTGTTTCTAATTTCACCTTTCTGAGCATAAACTGAATTTGCAAAATAGAATTGGAAAGAATTCAGGATAAGGCCCATGAGAGACAATAAACAAGAAATCCCAATAACAGCTTTAGCTCTTTATGTGAACAATACAATGTTTCAACTTAAAGCTAGTGAACTACTATAGTTCTTGGAGGATATTCCTCTCTGTCATTAGGGAGCATATAGTTTGTTACATTAGTAAACTGATGAAAAATTTGATCAGAAAAGGAACAACCAATTAAGCGTCAGCAACTTGTGTTTCTCTCAAGAAGTACATAAATCTCAGCGACAAGAGAGGTGACTAGTGTTTTAAGAGTTCATTATTATATTGAGTTCTGCTTATGACAGTAAGTGGAAAGATCCAAGACTGGATTTACATAGATACTATATGTAAGTTGAGGAATTACACAGAAGTAGTATCATATAATAGAATTACATATTGGCACTAGATACTACTAATATCCCCTAGTTACAGCTTACTGGGTATTTTTCCCATTGTTTTTTTAATTCCAACAACATTTATGCCTTTATAAATAACTTTGAATAGCTTACTATTTCTGATTCATTATTCAAGACTCTATTGTTCTCTGATTCTTTAATTGTTGCTCCTCTTTGACATTATGGAATCTTGGTCTTTTATGGAAAACTAAGTGATGACATTGAAACACAGTAACACTTGTAAAAGTATCAGGTTGCTGGAAAAAACTCTGTAGAAATTTGTTTTTATATTTTAGTTGAAAGAAATTGTTTTTATATTTTAGTTGAATAAGCCGGGGAATAATAAGTCACCAGAGAGTAGCAATATTTTTAGAGAGTAACTAAATAAGCCATCCTAAATTGTTTGGAGTAGGGAAAAAATGATATGATTCTTTTTTAATGGAAGATACTTCTCAAGCTTTAGTTTTGTCATAGTAGATTCCTCAAAGTTAACTGTCAAATTGTCCTTTTTTCTTTCTTTTAAGTAGTGTGATACTTAATATAGGCTGGGTAATTTAAACTTCAGTGGGCAGGAAGACCAATTCTCATCTCAAATAAAATTTTGCTCATTTACAGTGACTGAGAACATGCGCAAGAAATCCTTGATAGTTCACAGAAAATCTTGCTGTCAGGCATTATTAAAAACCTGATCATGCTTATGATTCTAATATTTCATTATGTTTTCATTAACCAGGAAGAACTTGAAAAATTGTTAATTCCACAAATCAAGATCAATGGAGGACGGAAGCCTCACATCGTATGCTACCAAATATATAGCAAGCTGAATTCCCTAATGGAAAATCGTGAAAGCATTTTTGAGAAATGTTACCCAATAAGTTTGCCACTTGCACAAAAGATGCTAGTTTTCTCCTATAAATTTCCAAGTTCTTTTGGTCAGTGGGATCCAATCAAGGTAATGTTCTTAAATAGATGAAGAATATTTTCAAGAAATAATACTTTAAAAAAATATATTTCACATAAAAAATATTACCTGATAGTAGCAACTAAGTACAGAGATATTTAATGAAAACAACATCACTGAATCAAAACTACACCACCAAATATGCACAAAATACAGCAGGTGTTGATAATAAAAGATGTTTTTCTTTTCAGAGTTGCAAATAAATAAAGGCTGATTGGCATGTAGTGAAATCTTTTACATTAGCATTAGCAACATAATTAAATACCACGGAATCAGAAAGAAATGCCTAATTCTTAATGATCTGCAAAACACAGGACAACAGAGGTGGTCTTAACACCTTCCAGAAGCAGCAAAAACAAACTGAAAGGATTTGGGGTTTGAACTTGTAAGAAGCCCCACAGGTGGCCACCAACCCTAGCAATGGCAAAAAAAGTAAACCAACAAATGTTAAATGTATGTAATCCATCAGCAATAATTCTCTGTTGTCAAAATTTGCAAATTTTGAAGAGCAACAAATCTAATTCCATAATTTTTTACTGGATCTGGAGATCTGGAAAGTTGAGGTCAGAAAGTACTTGTGTCTGTCCCCCGAAGTGGGCTGATACAATTTTATAGGTAGCAAGTGAAATGTTGTTAGCAGGTAAATTTTTTGTTTTAATGCTAGAAATAAAAGCAGGTTGGACTGTGAGTAAATCAGAAATAAAAATGAGGATTTATTAAAAAAAAAAAGGTGAACAAGATACAGCCTGAAGCAAACATACTTGGGCCTTCATTTTACTATGCTAATTAATCCCCTTTTGTATAGACATCATATTGTGCCTTCACCTGTTCCAGATCACGTTTATCCTTCTTTCACCTTGGCAATCAAACTGTATACAGATCAGCTCCTATTGCAGCTTTATATAATCAAAATACTTAAAATGTTTTAGGATCAGAATTGCCTTTTCCATGATTGCATCAAATTGGCATCTAATAATCTAGGGATATATTAATAGAAGTAGACATTTATTCTCTTCTGTCATTTCCAATTACTGAACCCCAACTTATATGTGAAATTCTTATTAGTCCCTACCCGTTGGACCTTGCACTTTGTTCTATTAAATTTCACTACATTTTTGTCATTCCATTTCTCCAATTCATTCATTGATGCTGTATAATGTTTCTTTACCGACCAAAAAGTAAGATTCAGTTAGAAGAAAGAAGTCACAGAAAGCTATTAGATAAAAATCAGAGTGGTGTGCTGACAATGGAAATGTACGTGCTGACAATAATGAATGGGAAATAGGATCATTTTGATGGTATTTTAGGATATAATAGAAATGATGAAATTGATTAAGGGCCAGAGGGTTTTTTGGTAGAAAGGTAGATAAAGTATACACCAATTACTTTTAGATTAAACTGGGGGGGAGGGAAGTAGTTATACAACTGATTAGATAAGCAGAGAATAAAAATTATGAGCTCAGGGAGGAATGGGAGCAGATATACAGTAGAACAGACTCCTGACATCTTATAAATTCAGGGCAAGGGCCCTGAAATGCCTTAATGCAGGAATAGGAACCTAAGAATCAGAGAAGGGTCTGGCAAGGTAATACCACGCAGTAGAACACTCTCATCTCTTGCTGTAACAACCAGATCAACTTATCTATATATTTACTGACTCCTTCAAAGAATACTTATATATTTGTGAGGTATGATTTCCCTCTACAAGAAGCCGAGTTGGCTCTTCCCCATTATTTCATATGTATGCCTGTAACTACTGTTTTTTTTCCTTAATATATTTCATTTTGCTTGATACGGGGTCAGGTTTACTGCACTACGTTTGCCAGGATCCATCCTGGAGGCCTTTTCAAATAATGGTCACTTTGTCTACCTTTTTTGTGGAAGGAAGGCCAACATAAGCAATAGGTTATATGCTAGTTAGTAATAATTTCACTTCTGAGACATTTTAGAACTGTAAGGTGAATGCCATCCGGTCTTGACAATTTTTTCTCCAGATAACAAGAGTTTGTTCTAAAACGTATTGACACTTTAAGGCAGTTCCTCCAAGAAGGGCTGCAACAGGGACATGACTAAGTTCTTCCATAGTGAACAGTGGTACAAGGAATTCATTTAGCTTTTCTGCAACGACCATTTCTTCCACTAGTGCTCCTCTTAAATCCCAGTGATCCACCAACACTACAGACTTTCTAGTGGGCTGTCTGATGTGTTTGAAAAGATTTCATCAGCAGTGTGTGTATTTTACCAAAAGCTTTTTTGGCTTGCCTTGTTGTGGTTTTACACTTCACCACAATGTAAGTATTGATATTCTTTTCCGTTTTCTTCATTTGTACAATACTTCGGCTGAATACAATATTCTCAGTATATCTTCTATATGTCAGGCAGATAACTGGTTTTAATTCCCAGAGGAATAAAATTATTTTCTTTATTCTTTGAAAATTAAAAAAAAGGATTGTTATACTCTCTGACTACACTCTCTTGATGGACAGAAAGTGCTACGGTACCACCTACTGGAAACAGTGAATAATCTTTCTCTCTTCAATGTTTACTTCATTTTTTAGTACAAGAATTGCATATGTATGGCAATTCTCAGACTTGCCAATATATTATGTCCATATGTATGAATTTCAGAATGCTTTGATGGTTTGTTTCATACAGTTGGTACTCCTTTACCTGCCTATAAAGCCACTTGTGTATCATGGAGGGAGAGGAGGCTTTGTCAAAGCTAATGAACTGTTTTCCATTTTATATATGCTACAGCTAAGTGAAGGAGATGTAATCAAGCCACAACAAAGCCATGAAAACACAGGTTTTCCTGTAATCCATCGACAATATATTTATTTCTTTTCAAGTAAAGAAAATAAAGAAACATTTATGAAAAATCCCTTCAAATATATTCGTCAGCCAAAACCTAAACCAGCTGTGCCGGTTAAGATTGCAATAGTGGGACCTCCAAAATCTGGAAAGACTACAGGTAGGAGCCAGTATTATCTATAAAGCAAAACCTTGTCTAATGACTGAAGCTGTATCTGTCATTACTGCTATTTAAAAATCATAAACCATTAATATTGTTGGTCTTCCTGCTTTTCTTGCTGGGCATAGAATCCTTTAGTTACCTTCTCTAGTGTCTCATTTTACAGTCAGATGTTTATGCACTGTCCATCTGAATTTTATCCCAGCTTCTTAAGAAGCTAGTGATCTGGACTATTTATACCCCCTGTACTATTTCTGATTATTTTCTAATTGTTTCTTATTCCTTTCAGTCAATATGATCTCAGGTAAAATGAAGAAATATTCCTAGGATCAAAGACCAGAACCCAAAACTCCGCATTCCCCAGTCTGTTTCCAAACTTCTAGATTAAAACCCCAAAATTTTCATCTTTCTCCCCTCTCCTCCTTCTTCCATGACTCTTTCAATCCACACATCTCTGCCTTTAACTGGAGGAGAAAAATCAGGAGAAAATTACACCATAGCTTAATGATTAGAATAGGATGTTAGAAAAAGAAGAAATGGATTCAAATTATTTCATGTTAAGGAGGAAATTTTAAGCATATTTCCCATGTCCTGGCTGATAGGTGGTTCTGTAAAAGAGGCAGCAGTGGAAGTGCATTTTCTAAGATATTTCGTAATAATATTGACTATTGCAGCTGAGGTTTGTGCTGAATTGAATGCTGTTAGTGCACTGGGCATGCTCTGCACATATGCATAGGTTTGGGCCCTTTAGGGGCCTAAGGAGGGTTAGGTACCCACTGACCCAGATTACGCACTGGAAATGACCCAGGCAATGACCCGAGCAGTTAGCTTCTAAGACTAAGGACCTAAGACTAAGGACTTTACCAGACTGCTGGGTTGTGATGTTGCTTATGTGAAAGTTGTGTGTTGAAATCAAAATGTTTTGCAGTTGCCAAGAAATTTGCAAGTGTATATGGATTACTGCGCCTGAGTATGGGAGATGCGATACGGCTAGTGTTAAACCATCAGCCAGAGAGTGAGCTGGCACTTAAGTTAAAGTGGCATCTTCACAAAGGACTGACCGTGCCTGATGAACTGGCCATCCAAGCTCTAGATGTGGCTCTGATGAATCACGTGTGTCATACCACCGGGTAAGAGTCTTGTTTGGGTTTCAGGGTATTTTTCAAGACATGCCAGTCCCTTCATAGGCAGTGATTCCCACGTTATCACTGTGAAACAACTTCACTAAAACACATCAGTGGTTTATGCGTTAAGAAAATAATGTATACAAAATGATATTCCTCACATGACTCTAGGAAACCAGACTGAAGCATAATTTTCTGCAATTTTCAAGTAAGTATATTTCAGTAAATCCAAGTAATCTGCTTTATGAAAGTTACCTTTTTTCAGTCAGTAAGTCAATATTTTCTATTATCCTTTGAGAACTATCCTTTGATGGTCTCTCATATCAACTCCAGTACCAACTTGGACACATCTGATTCTCTTTGGTCATGCAGACTGGTTCAGTACTCATGGGTTTTTCTGGTTTTGTTAACAACTGAAGTTATTGAGGAGGAACTGAAAACAGTGAGTCTTTCCATCTCGTTCATATGTGATCCTGATTTCCTAGGCTCTTTCTCCACCTCTGAAACATCTTCTAAGCTGGGCAGACTACAAAAGATTCATGATTATGATTTCATGACATTCAACTCGTCTCCAAAAAAGAATTGTTACAGGGAAAGGCAATTCTGGAATAATCTCTGAAAATTATTTGAGCTTGAGATCAGAATTCTTTCAACTTTTCTTTCAAGTTAAATACTGGAATATTGCTTCAATATATTTTGCCCCAGTATTGCCTAATATGTGAAAAGCTTTTCTTCTTCAATATGATTTTAAAAACTCTTCAAGTACTGTAAATCATTTTACTTTTCACTTCAAAAACTACTCCTCCCAATCCATATGGACATTTCCCATAGTTAAAATTATGTTTCTGAATGACTGATGTGTCAGAATTTTAAAGTTCACCATTTTTCTGTGTCAGATCCATCCACTTACATTCCTATACCTTTCGTCCTTTGTGCATTTCCTTTACTCTTTACCATTTGTTATTCTATCTACTTGATTTTTTTTTTTTAATTTGATTGTAAATTCTTAGGAGTGAAGACTGTATCTATCAAGTCAGGGCAGTGATAACTTCATGGCATGGCTGCAGACTTTTGTCTCTCTTGAGAATCTACTAGGAATATATGTAGTCTTAATGGTTCATTAGAAACTGACTTCTTAGGAAAACTGTCTTTCTGTTTCTGTTTGTATGCAGAGTTGTAATTGATGGATATCCTGTAACAAGAAAACAAGTAAACCTCCTGGAATCAGCTAAGATAATTCCAGTGAAAATCTTTGAATTAGAAATGGATGCAAAGGAAGTGTTCAGAAGAGCACTGTTGGACAAGGAAAGCACGAATAGGTAGTGATGCTCCCTGATAGCTCTATTTTTATCCACACAATATTGTCATTTCTCTATTTATGTGCCTCAGTGCTGTACCCAGAGAGGCTGTACCTAAGCTGGTGCCTGACCCCAGCTGTCTCCGAACTCCACATATGAAAAGACATGGGCACCAGTCTCTCTACATTGATTTCCATAGACCAGAAACTGAGACATAAGGAATTTGTGGCATGCTCTGGACAGATCCCCTGACTGCACAAAAGAGGTGGCAGATGTGCAATGCTGTCCACATACTCCTTAGTTTAACTGGTTTTCATTAAACTGTACATCAGAAATGTTACTAGTTCACTCTGCTGCTGAAGTTTATTATTCATCAATTCAGTTATTATCATCATAAGGGAAATGATACTTCATCTAATAAGCTCGCTTTTAAGTCTTGAGTTCTTTTTAGAAGATGGAAACAATGTATATTTTAATAATGTATACAATTCATGAGTTACTCATCTAAACCTTTCAATTCAGCTCACTCCTTTGTTTTTCTAAGGAGATAAATATTCTGTTTAAAGAGCTGTTAGTTGTTTTTGAGGAAGAGCAGTAAGTACTTTATAAATGAACAGAGAATTAAAAAGAATAGAACATTCACCTTAAAATCAAATTGTATAAGAACCTGGTTCTCATTAGAGGAAGTGTTTCTAAGAAGTTCCAGATAGCTTAGAGCATTACTGCATGTCTCTTTCATTTTGTCTCTTTCTTTTTATCAAGTGATCAGTACAATGCTTAATTGTTTACTGAAAGCCTAAAGACAATTTGCATTGCAAAAAATTAAATTAATGCTGTCCTTTTGAAAGCATTTACTTTAAACTTTTCATTTTAAATACCAAACTAATTGCATTTCATAGGCTTAAATACAAATCAAATGTGCAATATCAGATATTTCTGACAGGTACAACTTACAGAGAAATTAATCCTATCAAAACAGAAGTTCATCTTTTTTTTTTTGGCATCATTTAAATTAAGAACAACAACAGGAAATGCTTCTATGTTCTAGTCAAAATTTCTCTTTTGGTCTTGCATAATATTTTTAGAGGTCAGATGGATTATCTTCATTTATGTATATGTACATATGACAGACAGTTTTCAAAATATATCCAAGGATTATGGCTATATCTTGATTTCTAACACCAGCATTATTCAAAAATAAGCCTGTTTTTCAATAAACAACTGATTTCCATTTTTAAAGTCTCATAGCATTTTGTCTAGGGTACCATTTAATGGTGTATTGGTAGTGTGTGTGTCAGTTAATACGTGCTGATATGTTCCACATCCTTTACAAAATTACTGAGCTGTATTTGGGACATAAATAGCAAAATTTTTGTTCTTTGTTTCTGAACATAACTGTCTGATCATAAGTATGCTGTTTTTCATGTGTAACTGGTGATACTCTTAAGAAAGCTGTGTTTCTCAAATATGTTCTACAGTTTCAAGTAAACAGAATTTTGTAAAAAGGACTTAGTGAGCTCTATCATTTACACCTGAAATTCAGTGAAATGATCTAATCTTCAGACTCATATTAAACCAGTGTTATTTTTCACGGTTTTCAGACCTCCCTACCCTGAGCATGACAGCTCACAGATTCTAGCTATTAAAAATTCCTTCTATAAACAGCACATTGATGCAATTAGGACTTACTATAAGAAGGAGCATCAGAACTGGTGTGTGATTAATGCCTTTCGGAGCAAGTGGTGGATCTGGAACAAAGTACTGCAGGAAGTTCAAGTGGTTGTTAAAGAAATCCAGATATACCTGGAAAGAATAAGAGAAGGTAAAAGAGAACGAAAGTTTCTCAGAATAATACTTGTTTCTTTAAGAAGCTACAACATAATGAGTGCTTTTCAACTTCAACTTGCTTTGTGTCAGTGGAGGAAGAAGGAAGGAGGGGGAAAATGTTAAGTTTAAGTTCAGAATTAAGGTTAAATATGCCATTTGAGTTAACTTCTGTGCTGTGGGAGGAAAACCACTTTGGTCTAAAGTGGCAGAGTTCCCACTTGAATTTTTGTGTCAGCATTGGTCAGAATTAAATATGCCTTTTAAACATGGCTGTACAGTTTAACTAGAATTCCTCTGAAGGGCAAACAGACTCCCTTATCTTATATCCACCTTTTGGTTTTAACTTTTACAGCTCTGTGGCTTTACCCTTCTTAAAAATTGCAGTCGTAAGCCAAAAAACCCACAAACATATAAGTTTTTCACATCAAGCTTGAAAAGCACAAATTTTAAATAGTTTAGGTTTTATTTGACATTTTATTCAAGATTTTGAATATATTTCATCTAGACAGATTGCCACATTTGCAAGACAGGGATGAATAAATGGGAGGCTTTCATCACGTTGTACTTTTTTTCATCACTGTAAATAAAATAATAGCTGAAATGTTCCTTAGCAACATGGAGTAAAACAATAAATCATAAATAAAACTGTCCCAGTGAAAACAGACTAGTAAGTTAAGCATACAGAATATCCTACATCATTAATAATGATTACATTTCTTAAGTGCTAGAAAAATTTTATTAAAATTAATTGGTAAAATGGGTTGCAACTTCACTTTAATATCCATCTATACAAAAAGCTATTTTAATTCTCACTACTTCATATCATTTTCACGTGATGAATTATAACATCTTCTAAACTGTAACATTTCTGCATAGAAATGTTTGATGTTTCTATGTCTTTCATTAATAAAACATTATCGTTAATTGCTTTTATTAACAGGAAAAGCAGCTGGCATTGCTGATTTATGTATCACTCCCGAAGAGCTGCAGTATCGGCTGGGGGAGTTTGGACAGTACTGTCCCGTCAGCCTTGCAGAAAGGGGTGAATTGGTTGACTGCTCCATAACGTTGTCGTTGCAGTTTGCTGCAGAATTTCGAGGACACTATTACAAAATGGCTTCACAGGAAGAACTGGATGTAAGTGTCAAAAAGCAGCTCAGGAGGGGATTACGGGAAGAGGGAACATTGCTGGTTGGATTCTTTGATTCCATACAGAAACAATCGATACGTAATCTGAATTAGACTAGTGTTGTTAGTCTTCAAGCTTTTGTTCTGTATACTTCTGCTATCAAACGTCAAGGCAAACAGAATGCAGCAGAGAGTCCATCCAAACCAAAGCTCCCCTTTCAAATTGTCATAGAGCAAACATTCATTTTAAAGCAACCATTCCCTCCTTTCTCCATCTGTTTTGGGGAGACTGGGGGCAGAGAGTGGCTAATAATAGCGATGGATAGTGACGGATGGTGGGCGGACAGTGATGACTTCAAGTAAGAGTGGGCTGGAAAAGAAATGACTTATCCAAGAGCAGCAACAGCGCCAGCACACTAAGAGAGTTGTTGTAGAAGAAGCAAGTACCTAACATGCGTGAGCCAGTCCTCTGGAGTCTGACTAATGGTTTTACACCGCTTCTTTCATTAAAAAAAAAAAAAAAAAAAAAAAAATTTAATTTCTTTTTCTACAGAAATTCTTGAGCCGACCAGAGGTTTATGTGCCACCACTGGCACCTCACCCTCTCCCGCTCCCAGATATGCTACCAAAGAAACTGACTGCGGCAGAAGTGAAGGCCTTATTCCCTATAAGTGCTGAAATGCAGGGATACTGTCCAGTCACTTACCTAGATGGAAAACAGAGGTACATCACTGCAGTTTTCATAATCTGAATTACAGACTATGCGTCCTATATTAACCATTAATGAGGAAATACTCTGAAAGTACTTTTTAACAGTGTTCAGAGTTTGGACAGGAAAAGCTATTACAATTCTCTATATCGTGCCTATGGCTTTGGAAATCAATGTAAACCTTTTGAAACCCATACAGCTACAAGTTCTACAGAGACCTGTGTTGGCTTACTGTCTTTTGTGATGAAGACTGCTCAGATATAATTTGAATTTTCTCTATCATAAGCCTTCAAAAGTTCAAACAATTCTCTCAAAACCTTAGTAGATGCAAAACTAGCTTTTACAATTTTTATAAGAG
Source organism: Fratercula arctica (assembly GCA_947846985.1). Taxonomy (NCBI): domain Eukaryota; kingdom Metazoa; phylum Chordata; class Aves; order Charadriiformes; family Alcidae; genus Fratercula; species Fratercula arctica. The sequence goes on from CANTUZ010000003.1 coordinate 74,875,341, forward strand.
ATCCATAAAGCTCCACCATAAAGTCCCATTGATTTCCTCAGCGTGCAGGAATTTCTCATCAAGGTAGAACCATAGTAGTCAATTCTATGCTGTCCCTTCTTAATCTTCTGACCAACTACAATTGGCATTTTAACTAGAGGAGCTCTAAAGAAGCCCCTTAATAAGCAAATTTTGGGGCAGAGACTCTCTCAGGTTTTGAGCCTTGCAACTGTCAGTCATGTGGTGGAAACTCGGATGATCCTATTGCTACTTTTTTGCAGGTCTTATTCTTGCTAAATTACCAGAAGGCTTCCAGTAGCTCATGAATTTATGCCACAGAAATGAAGTTTTACATTCCTTGTGAATCAATGGTCTTTCTTGCTCTGTCTCTTCAGATACGAAGCTTTGGTGTCTGGCAACATTGAGTATGCAGCAAAATATCAAGATAAGCTATATATTTTTGAAAGTGAAGAAAAACTTCTGAAGTTTATGAGGTGAATATTCCAACTGCATTTTAATCTTTAATCATGTCACGGTTTACATATCTTGAAAGCACTTACTTTTTATCTTGTTAGGTTACCAGAGAAGTACTGGAATCTGAAACTTCCATGTAAACTCCCTCCAATAAAGGAGCCAATGCTGCTCACTGCACTTCCTTTAGCCGGATACCTTGAACAGGCCAGTTTTTGCTTTTCTATTTCAATATGTGACTTTGCAATGTATAGTATATCCCACTCGGTTTATTTCATTTTTAATGTGAGTCTTATGTTTATTAATGGGATTATATTAAATTGAAAATTGTGTACTTACAACTAAAAGGAATTTTTTAAAAGCTTTAAAATAATAGGTATTTGTAGCATTAATGGAAAAAATATAAGGAAGACCATCAGAGGGGAATAATAAACTACAATATTATATGATGGATTTTCTGACTCTTTTGTTTATCAGATCTTGTAAGATTACATTTTGCTTTGGTTTTTAACACCATGATAGACGCAAGCCTATCTGGAATCATTTAAGCATAATAACTGGTTACATTCTGAGGCATGAATATGAAATAAAAAAAAAAATATTCATGGTCACTTCCCACCCCATTTTATACTATTTGTTAACTTCTACAATTCAACAGCTTAGGTATTGTTAGATTTGCAGGATCACCCTTTGAATATATTTTTGTTCTTGATTTCTGTAATGGTTTTATAAAACTGTTTTCTTTCTTTAGGGAGTAGCAACTTCTCTAATAAAAGCTCTGCATGAAGTAGGCTGCTTAAAGCCAAAGTTTCCATTCCTAAGTGTAAAAAAAACTGCTCTGCTGTTTGTCGCCTGCCATTTAAAAGGTAGAGTATAAAATAATATGCTATAAAAATAATGAATTATATAAATGCAGTAAATCATCTGCTACAACACTGATAACCCAATTGTGTAGTTTTCTTATGTTCAACTTGGGAAAATACTATTATATAATGATTTAAGTACCCACTGCCAAGTTTCTTGGAAATGGAGGACCAGGGAGGAAAATAAGGTTAATAGGATAGGTAGATAGGTAAGTGATCTCTCACAAATCATGAGACTTAAACGACATTTTATCACCAACAACCTGATGGCCTTGAAAACATTTCTAACATGCACTGATGGGGTTTTTAAATAGAAAGTAAAATTTTGTAATCTGGGTGGTTCTACATTTTAAACTAGTCATAGACAACCTGAATTGTCTTAAAAATTGACTAAAATTGCTATAATAAAAGGCTGCTGAAATACTATCTGAGAAACAGTTTAGGTATCTGAATGCTTGCCTTTTTTTCAGCAGTATCAGGTGGTCAAATAAAACTTGACAACAAACCTTGCCTTGCAGATAACTTGAAGACAACTTTCTGATCATACATATCTCCAACAACACTCCAGCTAAATATGTAAAGGAGAGGTCTAATTGTTTTGAAAAACAGCTTAACATAGAACACCTATCATTTTCAAGAAAAGCCCTTCTTTTGCACGGGCTCAGTACCGATACACAGTACTAAAGAATAGATATCCATGCAAGATTGAATTATATTCTTAAGTTTTTAGCACAGAGAAATGAAATGTTATTTATCAGTTTGCTTATTTGTGAAATTATCTGGGAAGATCCCAGTATTAATGTGATTCAGAGTATCCATATGTTGATTATTTTTAACAACTTCTCTTTATTTAACTGACAGTCCAATTGACCACCTTACTTTTCCATAACAAACAGTCCAAAACTAAAAATAGGCGGTTTGTACTCAGCCCACAACATAATGATAACTTAAAACCTCTCATGGAGCTACCAGAAGTTAGGAGTACTCTTTCACTGAGGAAAGCTGTTCAAGCTTTGTCTCCTGCATTCATATCTGCTATTTTTTAGAAATTTTGTTTGTTTGGGGTTTTTTTTGCAGTCCAAGATAGCAGTTGCAGCTAATAATATTTAATAGTTTGCAATCGGCCTAAATAGTGCCAGCTTTCAGGATTTCAACAGCCTAGTTTGTAGCTCTGCTGTAGCTTTGGTCTGGTTTCCAGTACTGCTGGAGATTTCCGGAGCAAGACTGCCACTTCTTCAACCCACCAGTTTTGCCTTTTGTAAGCCAACTTGTTCAGTGGGTGAACTTTACCTTGCCTTTTGTTATTTCGAATCTTTACTTATTCTTTTAGATAATGGCAATTTTTATTATTTGTCTAAAGTTCTTTACATCCTGTGTTTCCTCATACAGTTTCCAGAGCCCTCCAGAATCTTCTTGGACTATCACAGATTTTTGCTAGCATAGCCTTGTTAAGGAAGACCACTGAACAGTGTAGGTGCACCATAAACCCCTGTATAAATGTACAGTTCCTAAGCCAGCAAAACTCCTTTTATACTGTAGTTTGTTTCATCCACAAAGACTGTTTTCATTCTGTTGTTAGCACAGCTTTGCTAATGTAACAATGTCCACGCTAGGAATGCTTTGCTCATATATTGCATCATTAAATCATTATTAGCACTGGATGATGAACTGCAAAGGTTATGCAAGTGCACAAATCTCTTCTCCTCATGCAGTGACAAACAGGTTGAGCACAGGAATCCAGGAAAACCAGTTATCTTCTTCTAATACAGGGCAGAACTGCTTCCAACTTTAAGATACAGCATTCAAGTACACAGAAAAAACTCCTTTGCAAATACAGCGTTATTTATTATTGTGTGTCTCTTCAGAGTAGTCACACTGTCCTTGATCAAAAACTTGTTCGAAGTGCTTCACATTGTGGTCCCCTGGAAATTTTTTACATCCTATTTCTGTCTGAAGTAAGACTTTCTCATCTTCAACGTATGTCACACTCTAACCTCACATTTAAATAGGGGACAAGAAACAGTAGTTTAGTTGCTCCTGCAGCTTTTTCTAACAATACTGGATTGCTTTCAGTAGCCAAGAAGAGAAGGTAAGGGTGATCAATCATAAATGCAGAGAGATTTACTCCTGGAAAAAAGAGCAGGAAACCATACATCACTAGAGTGATTTAGTGCCCTTCAAACTTGACTCCTGTAAGAGCTCTACGTACAGCTATGCTTGAAAAATCACTCAGAAGCTGTTAAACGCAGTCGTCTACAATTTAAAGCTAGTGGGCTGAAGTGTCTCATGGCACAGTTCTTTCATGCTATCCAGATTTTGTAATGAGATAGAAAGTACCATTTACAGGAAAAAAATGGTTATGATTTGTCTGTCTTAAATCACTCCTTCCCCTTTGCCTCAGTGTAACAATTAAAATAATAAAGAATACTCTGAGGATTGGCACTCAATACTAATGTACACCAAAAGATGGCTTAGGGCAGAGAGGCAAGAAAGAAAAGAAACAATACTATCTTCACTGTAAAGTTCTTGGCCCTGAGGTTTCCTTCCTCCTCTAAAATAGCAGTCAGCTCTTGATTTTTTATGGGCAAAGCACGTAGGTCATAACACAGTTGTGCCAGGGACGCAGCGCCCATGCCAGCCATGCTGTGCGCAGGCTGTCCCCAGCAGCGCCAGTTCAGGGTACGTGCTGTGCCACCCACGTCAGCCATTGCCTTGTGGCTTGAGGGATGGCAAGTTGATAGTGGCTGAGCATGTGTTTTGTTATTTCTTCACAAACGCCTTGATCTTTCTGAGTATTGTTACCCTCTGGGACTTGGGAACTTCTGAACCACCACACTTTTGATTTGTTGTTGGTTTGATGCCAATGGGCACAGCCCAAGCACTTTTATCTGGATGGATGCCCCATCCCTGGAAGTGTTCAAGGCCAGGCTGGATGGGGCTTTGAGCAGCCTGGTCTAGTGGGAGGTGTCCCTGCCCATGGCAGGGGGGTTGGAACTAGATAATCTTTTAAGGTCCCTTCCAACCCAAACCATTCCATGATTCCATGATCTGTACCACGGATAAAAACATTTCACAGTTTCCGTGACTCCATTCCACGAAGCTGACACTAAGACACGGCTCCGCTTCTTGCAGGCCACAATCCCCGGAGCCCAGCGCCGGCGCGGCAGGCCTACCAGAGGAAGCTGGGGCGCTTCGTGGAGCAATGCCGCCTCCTCCCCTACCTGGGGGCGGCCATGGCCGGACCCTACCGGCAGCCGGGACTGAGGCCCCCCGGCTTCGACGGCCGGCTGCGGGCTTTCCTCTCCTTCAAGGGCGCCAGCCCCGGCCTGCCATAGCGCGGGCCGCGGGTTCTCCTTCACCTCCCCGTGTGTACTTTCCATCATCCTGCCGCGGCACGGACGCTGAGCGACACCGCCCTCCCTAGGACCAGTTTTTCTCGGGCACGAAATATTAAAAATCTTTCGTCTGAACTCGCGCCTCGTTTAACACTTACTGGGGCGGCCCACGCGTGAGGGGCGGAGGCGAGGGCTGGCGCCGCGCCGCGCTCGACGTCAGGACGCAAGGCGCGCGGTGTGCCGCCCGAGCCGGAAGCGCGGCGGCGGTTGCGCAGAGGGGGCCTGGTGGCGGAGCGGTGAGTGCCGGGCGTCCGCCGGGAGGCACCCCCCCGTCCATCCCCCCAGCACCCCTCCCGCCGGCGGCAGCCGGGCTGGGGGAGTCCGGGCCGGCGGCTCACCTCACGCCGGGCAGCCCCCGGCACCGCCGAGGTGGGCCGCGGGCGCCGCTGCCTCCGCCGGCACCGCGTCGCCCCGCTGAGGGGGGCGAGTGGCTTTCCCCCGGGGCGGGGGGGGGCAAAGCCTGTGGGGGCGAGCTGCGGAGCGCGGGGCTTCAGTGGGGCGCTGGAAGGGCGGGCGGGCGGCGGGGAGGTCGCGGTGCCGCCAGTCCCCGCGCCGCGGGCCGCTTCCTGCCCGGCCGCAGCGGGGCCTGCCCTCCCTGCTCGGCCGTGCTGCGTTAGTCGTGGTCAGCCTCCCAAAACGCCGGTGTTGCTCCTGAGCCCCTTCACGGCTCATCAGCAGATGGACTGAGCGTGTCCGAGCACGCTGCGGGCAGCACGGGTGCATTCCCCTTACACACAGCCTTATGCTAGAGTTAGCGGGCTTTCTTCGGTGAGCACGCTGATTTGGATTTTGCAGTCAAAAATCGTGATCGAACACCAAAGTCCTTCACGTGATCAAAACCCACAAAACACCTACTGCCCTGTCTGGTGTTAGGGAATGCCTGCAGGCAGAGCTGGCAGCAGCTCTTCGGAGGTTCCTGTCGTCCCCTGTAAGGCAGGGTCGGGTCAGATCTGAAGCCGTGCTGTAGGCTGCTCCAGTAACATCAGGCAGGCGTCCTCCAGAAATTAAGGTTCCCAGATACACAATTTGGCTCCGGCATGAACTGTTTGGTACCTGAATGGGGCTAGAGGTGGCCACCTCCCTAGCATTTAGCTATCTGTATGAAGTCTGTGTTGTTCCATACGGCATTCCTTCAGTAATCAGAACTGTTGTGCTCACTGATTGCCGTCGAAATACGCATTCGTATTTAAAATTACAGCTTTATATTTTAAGATGGCAGGTACCTAATCTGTTTCACGTTTGGCTCAGCTGATCCTCTTGAAATGGACGTTTTTGGCTTATCTCTTGCATAGTATTATTCGGTGGATTCTTCTGAAATTGCTGAATTATATTTTTTTTTGCTTAGTTTTTTCTGCATTTTTACAATTGAAGGAGTTTGGCAAGCCATGTGGGTGTTTAATAGTTAGCATAGTTGACCCTAAATTTAGACAGAGGCCTTAGAAAAAGCTGCTGCTGTTCAGCTTTTATTGCCCACCTCCATAGCCTGAAGTTTAGCAGGTAAGTGTTCTGAAAGAGAAATTTTCAGAAGGATAGAAATGGATAAAAGAAGGCATGGAGTCCTGCTACACTGATGCCAGTGAAGTTTTGTCATTGGTTACAGGAATTCATAGCCTTGACCCTGAATAATCTGAAATTATTCATCTGCAGGGATGAAGCTGCAGTTGACCTTTATTTTTATTATTGTTTGTTTCCACTTAGGAGTTGTGAACAAAGACTTCTTTTTGTCCGATTGTTTTAGTGGTGAAAGGAGTTTTCAGAAGGGGTAGCCATTTTTTTAGATGCTATGCAGTTCACAGTACACCAGAGACAAACAAGTGAAATAATAGGCAGTAGTTCTGATCTGAGAAGAAACTATTTGTTTTCGTTTCTTAGGATTTAAAAACCCCTTTTGAAGAAAATCGGTGTCAGCATTAGTGGTGATTTTTTAAAGAAAGTTCAGAGGCTTCAGAATTGTTTCAGAAACTATTGAACTCTATTGCCTAGTAAAGCAAATGATATTTGGTGTCTTATAATGCAGATTTCTACAATATTTCTTAATTAAAGCTATTCTGTTCTTGTAGGCACCTCCTTTCATATGCGCAGTAAAAATGGCAGAAACGTCTCCTGATGCTTCTGAAAAACTGGTTGTCATCCACTCCAAAGCTCACAAAGATACCATTCTAGCTAATTTTGAAGAACAAAGGAAAAAGGATTTTCTTTGTGACATTACGCTAATAGTGGAGAATGTGCAGTTCAGAGCCCATAAAGCTTTGCTTGCTGCCAGCAGTGAATACTTCTCAATGATGTTTGTAGATGAGGGTGAGATAGGGCAGTCAATTTACATGTTGGAGGGAATGGTTGCAGACACCTTTGGAGCGCTGCTAGAATTTATCTACACTGGTTGTCTCCGTGCCAGTGAAAAAAACACAGAACAAATTCTGGCTACTGCGCAACTGCTGAAAGTGACTGACTTGGTTTGGGCCTGTACAGACTATCAGGCCAGCCGTAGCCCAAGTAATGCGTTACCAGCTCCAGCTAACAGTGGAGCCTCTGTAGCCGTTATTGCAAGCGACAAGAAAAATGAAGATCCACCAAAGCGAAAACGAGGGCGACCGAGGAAAGTCAAGAATGTCCAAGAAGAAAAATCAGCCGCAAATTCTGCCGAAGATGTGCAGCTGAGAGAGAACAACTCCATGCAAAATAAGCAAAATTTTTTGAAAAAAGATACTGCAGAAGAAGAAACAGTTGTCAGCGAACAGGGTCCAGCGAGGAAAGATACAGAAGAAACTGAACCTGCTTGTGGCTCAGAAGCTGCTGTCGACTTGTCATCTGAGAAAGATGAGAATTATGATCCCAAATCTGAAGGAATACAGAGCACTCAGAGCCGTTACAGCAAACGCAGAATAAGGAGATCAATCAAACTAAAAGATTATAAACTTCTCGGTGATGAGGATGAAAAAGGACTGGCAAAGAGAACTGATGGTAAAAGAAAACGTGCAGGTTCTGAAGCTCGCTGTAAAGACTGTGGCAAAGTATTTAAATATAATCACTTCTTAGCTATTCATCAGCGGAGTCATACAGGTAGGCGTTAAGAGACTGCTGCTTTTGGGTTAGGGTTTAGTGACTTGTTGCTAAATGCAACCTAGTTGTTGAGATGTGGACTGTTGTCTACAGACAGAACTGTCCGAAATAGCATGCTGGTCCAAATTGTGGTGTGTCTCCTGTGTTCGGTGTTTTATTCTTGTCAGCAGATCTCGTAGCCTTTGCCTTACCTTGATTGCAGTTCAGTTAATCATTTCTCCGTTTAAAAGTTGAATTATATGGCAATACTTAAAGAATTGTTTTATTGCTATGGGAAGCTTGTCTCTTAATTCTGGTTATCAGTACTCAAAAAACATTTTTTAGTAGCTACTACATTGCAGTCCATCTCACTATCAGCTTAGAATATCTACTGAGAAATAATGCATCTATACTTAGAAATGTAATCTTTTGCTTCTAGGGGAGCGCCCTTTTAAGTGCAGCGAGTGTGGCAAAGGCTTTTCCCAGAAGCATTCTCTTCAAGTGCATGAGCGGATGCACACTGGAGAAAGGCCATACACATGCACCATCTGCAGTAAGGCTCTGACAACAAAGCATTCTCTTCTGGAGCATATGAGCCTGCATACAGGTAAATATTTTAAGGCAAACGTAATCTCTCTCCCCCAGGAATTTGCTTTTCTTAAAAAAGGTATTTCTGCTCTCTCTCGTGTGTGCTGATTTATTTGTTTCCTTATGCTTGCTTTGAATGTGGCTTACATTTTAATAAGTGATTTTCTTTACAGGGCAGAAGGCTTTTACATGCGATCAGTGTGGGAAGTACTTCAGCCAAAAGAGGCAGCTGAAGAGCCACTATCGAGTACACACAGGTATAACAAGCCTGGGTCGAAGAGCTGGCTTACAGGCCATGCTGATTTGTCCTCCTAAAGATTGGCTAAGGCTGAAAATTCTTCTTCAGCGATGTATTTAGTCTCTGCTACCCTGATGCATGGTGTCTTGATATAACGGCGAATAGGGTGAAAAAGACAAAATGGTGTATAATAAATGGAATGTTTAGAAAAAATAGTTAATTGAGAAGGACTCTTATGATGATTAAAAATCAGTTATGTTGTATTTGACGTGCAACTTGATTATTTTAGCCCTGCTGTCTGATTTACATAGAAACTAGGAATTGTGTAAACAATTGTCTGTTGCCTGTTGTGCAAATTGTCTTGTAGTTTCCCACTACTTTGGACTAGTAACGGCGAACAAGCTTTAAGAAGTGTCCTCACTTCTGGAGCAGGATGGAGATTAAGCTGTGCATACAGGAAGTGGTGGAAAAACTCAGAAATTACAAAACTTCGAGAGTTTTGGGGGGAGCAAGTGTCTGTCCCCTCTTTTCCCACGATAATATTAAATAGAGAAATAGGAGTGTGACAATTAAGATAGGGAGGAGGCAGTGATTCACCTTTTGTTTTGTCTCTATATTATATCAAAGTGGTTATTTTACAGGAAAGTGCTTTAACAAAGATCACTGAAGAGATACACTGACACTTTTTTTATTATTGCGACAAGGCCGTTCACTGCCGGAATGTAACCAGTGTCGTCGCAAATTCATGGATGCAGCTCAGTTAAAGAAACATCTAAGAACACATACAGGTAATATTGTCCATCAGGTTTGAGTTTTTTGGTTTTATTTTTCCTTGAAGTAATACACACAAAACAGAGGCACGTGCCATTTGCCTAGCACTGTGGGATGAACTTCTGCTCTACTTGTACATAATGATGCTTGTATTGCTAATGAAGGGATTTGGCATCAAGAATTAAGAGCACAAAAAAGTTTGCATTACAACAGTGCAGAAGCGATGCCTATTATAGGAAAAGCTTTTTTTACCCCCATTCTTATAAAGCCTGCTGCAGAAAATGCCAGTTAGCTCTCCTGTGGTAGAATCCTGGACTAGGAATTCAGTTTATCAGGAGAGATGCATCCAGCATGTATGGGGCTTGAAGTGAGCTAAATAGTAACAGAAGGCGTATGTCCTAAATGAGTTGGGCACCCCTGTCTGTGAGAGGTAGGTGCTTATGAAAAATGCTGCTGACCAGAAAAATAATTATTTTCATTTGCCTTTTTATTATGCTGTAATAAACCAAATGTTGGCAGGAGATGGGCTGGGAGGGATGACAATGCAAGTGCGTCAGAGGGTGTTTGAAGAGATTTAGAGGGCAAGGTGATACTTGAATGGCTGGATAACAGGCACAAAAATGTTGATCTAACATCTTGTGATAACAAAGCATAAGCTTCTTAAAATAGGTTTTCTTTGAAGGGTAAGTTCATAAGATCACTTGTAAATGTTTTTTTTCTTTTAAAATAGCTGTCAACAGTGGTGGTTATTTCTTCCCCAAGCCAAATTATTCTTAAGTATCTTGCCTGCGGTTGTAGTAAAGTATGCACAAGATCAAGTAATGTATCTCATTCATTTCCGTCTCTTCCTCAATGCAAATAACACAGCTTTAAATTCCCTGGGATAGGATGAGGTCAGAATTTGTGCCTTTGGGAGCTTTTGGTGTATCCAGAATAGTGTTAACTTGTGATACTTACAAATACTGCATTTTCTGTTGAGGAGAACATATTGTTTGTTGATGCACATAACAGTTTTGTTTCTGAAGCTGATACAGCTCTATAATTGTAGTGGGAAATGAGAAGAGGAAGCATAGTAGCAAGGTAAATTGCAAAAAATAGATCAATTAAGATGAGTTCTAGCAGAAACTGGTTTGCAATATGTTTTGCTTCCAGAAAATACAGGCCAGATACCAGTATTAATGATGTAGAAATAGCAATTGATCTGTCCCATCTCAAAAGCAAGGAGTAAAATTCTAAGGAATTTGGGAACAGATGTTAGCATTGATGTGACTGCTTTGGCAGAAGAATGCCATGAGAGTACAGTCTACTTAGGAAGTTGCCCCTGTTTTCAGTAGGAGGCTGGAACTAGAAGATGAGAGATCCCTTCTGACAAATGTTTCTTGTTCGCTCATACTTTGCCCCTGCCCTCCGAAGCCATATGAAGGCTGCTGAGCGTTGCAGTTCTATACTAAATGTGATAGAAAGAATGGACTTCCTTGGAAACTGGCTGCTGCCCTATCCCCGATTTTAGCATGCTTGGATGGTGTAAAGTACCACAGTGGGATCTGAATTCTCGTGTCTAGTGTCTTTAAGAAAGTTCAGTGCGATAAGGATATATTATGGTCTGAATTAGGATTTGCTTTTGTTGGGTAGTATCTGTTGCTTGTTAACCTTTTTGTTGCTTAATTTGGCTCCTCTGCTTCTGCTCAATTAGACACAAGAATTCCAAATGTGGTAAAAAAACCGAAACCCAGAATTTATTCAACCCACCATAATTTAATTTTTTTCTGACTGGCGTTCCTAGGATGTCATAGGCTTAGGATGATGGAGCCTTATAGGAAGCCAGCCAACTGGTTAAGATAATGGATTCAGTTTTCATGTTTGGAAATCCCGGCTTGCTCATCTGCATGGTGTTGCACGTCAGCCTAGCATTAACACCTGCTAGTTCAGGGTCAGCCTTTTTCAAACTTGTCTGTTCATGTGGAACACCTGCATCTGTATCATGGGTGTGTTTTTTGTTGCTGTGAGGTTTTGGGTCACCTAATTCTTTATCTTCAAAGGGGAGAAACATCAGAGATGTACGTTTAAAGTACTACACCGTCATTTAACTAGTGAGTTTATTCAATTTCAGATATCTGTCCTGACCCATGGAAGAAGCATGAGGATTTGACATTACACGCTTGATACTGTGTATGGTAAAATATAAAATGTTTAATATATTGATGGGAAGTGCTATATAAACAGTAACCTCAAATTTCTTTTTGATAGGTGAGAAGCCCTTCACTTGTGAAATTTGTGGCAAATCATTTACAGCTAAAAGTTCTCTTCAGACCCACATTAGAATTCACAGGTAGAGTATGTCTAATTAGAAGTTACATTTTTAAAGAATGTAATGAAAAACTGATACCTGTATGTAGTGCTTGTTCAATTATAGAATGGTCAGGGCTCGTTTGCATTTTGAACGGGTGGTTAAAGATTGATATTTTTGTTTAATCTATTTTAAAGAAATAATTGGTACTGGAAGGTACTGCACTGTTAAATACTAGTGTGCCAATACATTGTAAGATTCCACTTTTGTGCATTGTGTCTATTTAATGGCAATATACTTACTGCTATATTATTTACGTGAAAACTACCGTGAATTTTTGGTTGACAGCAGAACAGTAGACGTGGTGTAACAATGTTACTGGAGCATTGTCCTGTCTCCCTGTACTCTATCATGTCTCTTTAATAGCATTAGTTATCTTTTACCCATGTCAGCACGATGTATTGCGTAAAGATGTGTAAGATTTTAAATCATTGGAGAACTGTTGTGGGCCTTATGTAAAAGAAAACATTTCCAGTAAAATTTCTTATCCCTTTGAGTTGGGCAGTAAGTTAGGATTTGGACACTTCTTTTAGTTTTAAGGCCTGTGCTCTTAATAAACGTTCTTTAAATGGTCAGTGCTTGCAGTTGTGCAAAGTTGTTGCATTCTTGTTGAGGTCTATCAGCATAGAATTTGTATCTCTGGTATTATGACAGGAGGTCAGTTATGTTATCTCTGTAGCCCTTGAGTATATACTAATGAAAGTACAGTTTGTGAAGTCAAATAGAAATAATTAGGAAGTCAAATAGAGAACATTTTAAACATCACTATTATTAAGTGCTTATGATTTAGCAAAACAGAATAATAATTTCAATTTTTTATTCTATAATAAGTTGCAGAAAGCAGCACTGTCAAAGTGAGTATTTTAATGAGATCAAGTGCATTCTTTTGCAGAGGAGAAAAGCCATATTCTTGTAGTATATGCGGAAAATCCTTCTCCGATTCCAGTGCTAAGAGAAGACACTGTATCTTACACACAGGCAAAAAGCCTTTCTCCTGCCCGGAATGTAGTTTGCAGTTTGCTCGTCTGGACAACCTGAAGTCTCATTTGAAAATTCATAGCAAGGAAAAGCAGTTTCAGGAAGCCAGCGTTGCTCCAAGCACCAACACCAATTCAGAAGAAGTGAGAAACATTCTTCAGCTGCAGCAGTATCAACTTGCCACCTCTGGAGGGCAGGAAATTCAACTACTGGTTACAGATGCAGTACATAATATAAACTTCATGCCTAGTCATAATCAAGGCATTAGTATTGTTACTGCAGAAAACGCCCCAAGTATGACAACAGATCAGGCTGCTAACCTCACGCTGCTCGCTCAGCCACCACAGCAGCTGCAAAACTTGTTGCTTTCAGCTCAGCCGGAGCAAGCGGAACAAATTCAAAGTATCGATATGATTGCAAACCAAATAGAGACTGCTCAACCTGAACAAATGCATGTCATCACTCTTTCCAAGGAAGCACTAGAACATCTCCATGCTCATCAAGGACAAAATGAAGAAATCCACTTAGCAGCATCTTCACATCCAGCTCAGCACGTGCAGTTGACTCAGGAATCAAGTCAGCAGTCTCACTCTAGCCAAGATACGGTTCCTTCCCATCAAATCAGTGAAGAACAGAATCAAAGCGTACCTGTTTCTGAATCCCATCAGCAGTCTTTGTCAGTAAATGAGTCATCTCATGAGCATCCTATTCAAGGACAGGCTTTCTGAAATGCTTATTTGTCATCAGAGGGCTAGGCTATAGCATGCGTCTCATCCAGGCAGTGATTACACATATCGTACTCTTTTTTTATGCAGCATAATCTCTCTGAGGATGCTTTTTTGGTGATTTTTGATGGGTGGCTTTCGGTTTTCTTAATCTTATTTATTTTAGACTTTTTTTTATTTTTCCAGATTGGTATTTCTCTACCGCTTAGTCCATACCTCACAAGCGATTAACCTGTTTTTTTGTGCCTCATACACATCCATGCCTATTGAGGAGATATTTGGCCCCTTATTTGCATTTCTGTGTGACTCTCCAGAGAAGTGTACCTTGCTGGTAGAAGAACAGTGTTTAAGATGTCTGCTGATCAGAAAGTACAACTTCTCTGATGAAGTCAACGTTATCTGAACCACTGTCAAGCTTAAGAAAACTGGTACTTTTTGCAAAGCTAACACCATATGTCTTATGTTTAATGATCTTTCTCTCTGCAGGTTAACGTGTAATTTTCTATGTGATCATTCCCTGAAGTGCATTTTGATTTATTGACTACCAAATTTGCTTGGTTTGGGTTGAAATTGTTGCAGCTTTTGACTGGCCCTGGATCGCCCCTTCTGTTTACTGTATGCTGTACAAGTTTTGCTCCTTGGAAGTGCTTAAGCCGTTGCACTTGAATAGTGGCAAAGAGATGCGGTGGTTACTCTGGACAACTGAAAAGTCCAAATTCTGCTCTGTTAGTTCTACCGCTCGCTCCCTGTGTGACTGTTGTGAAGGTAACTGACCTCTGTGCCTTAGTTTCATCATCTAGTAAGTGGGGATAGCGTTCACACGCTCTGCCAAGCACTTTGAAGAGCTCTTGATGTTGAAGGCACTGTCTACTGAAGTGCAAAATTCTCTTCCTGTCAGGACTCAGTCTAAGCTTAGGAGCCAGTGTATATTTAAAGTGTTATTTTTTGTACTTTGGAGAGCAGAATGTAATGTTACTTTTAATATATGTAAAAGCTGGTAATTGTTTTTGTGGGGACTTGAACAATGAATAGAATCACTTCAGAGCATAATGAGCTATATAAATGGGGCATATTGCATTGCAGTTGTACAGCTATTTTTGCTGACTAGATTAGATGTGTACAGATTGTTTTCAATGACTGACTGACTGACTGCTAACACAAGAGATTTGACATCTTAATAAAATGCCATGCCAGAATACATGCTTTGCATTTTCAAGTTTGGCTACTGGTAACATCTCACATAGTATACTAGTGTGTTAAAATCCAGATGAAATGCCATTGGTACTTAAAGCAATGGGCTCAATCATCACTTCAGTTTTAAAATGCCATACTTGGGATATATGTTTATACTTTATGTTTCAACAAATGAAAAATGTAAAAGGGAATTAGCAGGTGAATTTAAAAGCAAAGCAAAAGATCTTTGTACATGCTTGACTTATATGACTGCCCAGAGAGAGTCACTGGCGTAAAAGCCTAGTGCGTAGAATGATAGAATAATTTAAGGTGGAAGGGACTTCCAGAGGCCAGCTGGTCCATCACCTTCCTCAAAGCAGGTGTGCCTAGATCACGTCACTGTTGTCTGGTTGAGTTTTGAACACTTCCAGGGATGGATATCCACAACCTCTCTAGGCCATGAGTTCCAGTGTTTGACCATATTTGCAGTGAAAACAAAAGTTTCCTGTATTTAATTGGAATTTCCCGTGTTCTGGTTTGTGTCCACTGCCTCTTGTCCTACCACTGCACCTTCAAGAAGTGTCTCTCTCTGTCTTCTCTACACTATGCCATTAGGTAGTCGAAGACAGCAGTAAGGTCCTCCCAAAGCCTCTCCTTTTAAGGCCTGAACGAACCCAGCTCTCTCAGCCTTTTCCATCATGTGCTCCAGCTCTTTAATCACCTTGGCATCCTTCTGCTGCCGTCAGACAAGTGTGTCAATTCTGTCTTGTTCTGGGGACCCCAAATTCTGGATGACATTCCTGTTTTGGATCCAGACTACTCAGCTGGCTCAGCTGAGTTTGGGCGAGTGTCTTCTTTCTGTCAAAGCTCTAGATCAGTTTTTATATAAATGGATCATGAAAAGGGTAGACAGTGGGAGTAAACCAATGCAAAGAAAATATCCCACAGCAAAACTCTAGTTAGGCTTTTCATGTTTCATTTTTTTTTCTTGGAATGGAGAATTACAGTTTGTGTACTTCTGCCACCAAAAAGAACCATCACATTCTCCAGTTGTAATTCAGAAACTTGAAGTCTTGATGCTCCAAGAACAGATGAAAAAAGACAAGTGAAGCTTGTTACGACATCTGTGAAAATCTTACTGATTAATTGTATAAATTTAAGTTAACGATAAATATTATGGAGGTTTCATCCTAACAACTTCAATTTTCTCTAAAATTCTGTAATGTGCAGTCATAATACTGTCTGGTCGTAAGTTTACAGGAGCTTGCACTGAGTCCTTCTCTGCCACATACTTATGAATCCTGAAATGTTTAATAGCTGGTTACAAGCTAAATCCTAAGACTACCGGTAAAATAATACTTACCTCTTTTTTTGAACTTTGATTTGTTCGTTATGAAGTTCTTGCAGGATTAAGTATGGTGCTGCAATTATGCTTGAGCCACTGTTGCGTAGTGATTGCTTGATGCTTTCGCTGTAACTAAAAATGATGTTTTGGGTTTGGATTTTCCTTATGCTTTTCTACCAAATTACCAATGAAGAAACAAGCTTCTGAGAATAGCACAGCAGTGACTCATCTTGCACTTGCGTTCCTTAAGCTGTCAGCACACATTGTAGCTTGCACTTGAGAGGCTCGCATGGTTTCTCATACCACAAATGTTGCTTTTTTGACACCATTTGCTTCCTTTCTAGTGAATGCATTTCTATTAAAGATGAAAAAAAAAAAATCCCTCTTCTGTGTGTGCATTTTTAAGGCTGCAACTGAAGCCTGGGATTGCTTTGAATCTGAAAGGAAAGCCCTTTGGCTTTGCTGTTTAGTTTTCCAGCTGTCGCCAAGAACCATTTAGCAAAAAAAATGAATGCCTGAAAAACTGTTTCAAAGCAGTTCTCTAAATATCTTTACTCCTTAGCCAGTAAACACCTTAACTTCTCATTTTTTTTGCTTAGCAAATCCATCTCGCTGCTTACAATGTTAAAATGAGATTAGGGTTTTGGATATAAAAGCAGGAAAAGAATTAGACTATAGAAGAATCCATTTCTGTGAGCAATTAACACCATTGTGTGTTTCTTCTACTCCATTTGTAAGTTACCCGGTGTAGTTGAACTCTTAAGAGGATTTTACTATTCCTTTTTCAAATGCAGGTTTATGAAGTTTTGGCTTTTTCTGAAGATTTTGGCTGATTCTTCAGGTGAACGTTGAAGCAGATTCCTGAGGGGTAGAGCCAACAGGCTGTGTTAAGCGGGTATTTGAGTATTGTGTGTATACTTACTTTACTTGCCAGTTATATTCACGGTTTAGCTGCAAGTAGCATTTCTTGACCTCAGCAATCTAAAGTTCAAGTGAGTTTGCTGTTCTGCGCGTGGAAGCCCCGACGCTGGCAGTGTGGATTAGGCCAGCGGGCCTTCAGTCCAGTGTCTTGTTTTTGACGAATGTCAGAATATTTCGTGAGCTGTGAAAGCGAATTATCCTGGAAGGAAAAGCTTCATCCCAGCACGTGTTAGTTTGCAAGGGCTTTTTTTTTTAGCTTGTTTTATGCTCTCTTTTCTGCTCAGAGGGACTTAAAAAGCACTATGAGGTGTTTTACAGCAATTACTTCTTAGCATCTAGGTGGAAGAAGAGATGACTACCTGGCCACAAACTCTTTCAATCTGAATGCGTATTCACAGGTTGAAGTTAGGAGTGTTGAGCCTGGCATCGATCTTGCCAGTCGCTCAGGAAAGAGTTTGGCTTGCATCTCTTTATTTGTAAAACACTTGTTTTACTATCTTAACTGGTTAGTCACTGAGATCAAGCTCATGGTTGGTGTTTGCTAAGACCTATCCTAGTGTGCTGGTTTGGGTTTTTTTTTTTTAATGCTTTCCCACTTCATCTTAAATGAAAGCTAGCATGGGATACATTCCTAATCATTGACCCGATGCCTACGTGAGCGTAGCAGCCTGGTACATTTTCTGTCTGCCCACGTCTTCCATTCCTGCAGCAGACAGACTGTCTCACTGACCGGGCAAGTGCCCACATCCCGGAGAAGCTGGGTCCGACTTGGGAGTGGCAGGGAGGGGACTGGTTTGCAAAGCAGGTGTGCCCTGGAGGCTGGGCAGCAGTCCTGGCTGCTTCCTGGATACCCTTGTCTTCCCATGGTCAGAAGTCCGTCTGTGCAGGCTTTTTCCCAACCCTGATGCTATTTCAGAGTGTATTCTCTTTAAGAGTGGGGAAGGAACTGGCAATGCTGTATTTGCCATAGCTATGGTTTCAGGACCTCTTTTATCTATTCAGTTGAGGCATTAAAGAGTCTGCTTCTTGCAGACCTGGAGCCCTGTGAGCTACGACAGTCCTGCGTGCTCCATCCCTTTCCAGATCCTCCATAAAACGTGAACAATGAATGGTTTCCTACAACAGATGGACCACTGTTCATCGCTGGCCCAAGCAATTCTTCTGAATGGAAAAAACCATCCAGGCGTATTCTAGGTGAACCAGGATCTCACTGTAGTATGCTTACTGCTCATTTCTGGCTAGTATTTTAATTCTACCCAATTGAAAGCGTCTTTGGAATAGCATGATGCAGAGCTTTGCTTTAGTTAGCAACTCCCCACTCTGTCCTGCAAGTTTTTCTAGCATCCACAATTGTAGCCCACTGTCTGTGCATTCCTGAAGGGAACCGATTCTCACATGTGTTCACGGGTCTTCCCTTCAAACCACTGGATCCTCCTTGTCCTTGAAGGCAGCATGCCTGTGGCAATCACACCAGTCACCTGGAGAACTTCAGGTTCTTGTGAACAGCCCAATTAGTACATCAGTACAAAAAACAGGTTATCCCTTTGGCTTTGCTTTAAATTCTTTGATAAGGTGATGTTACCTGGAAGAATAAGCTTATAGACATCTTCCTTTCTGGAGCTGAATCTGTGCTTCGTTCCCTGGCAGTAGGAAGACCTTTCTCGAGGTCCCCCACGTTGTTTGCTTCGACTGCTGGGTGATCTAAGAACTGAGTTTTTCCCTGCATAGTATCTCTCAGAAAGAACTTGTGGCAGCCCAAGGGCCTGGTGTGAAACAGCAGTGGTGGCCCTTCCCCTAGTCATCACAGCACGCTCTTGTGGTTCAGCAGCTTCAGCAGATAAGCTGCGTAACGTTTCCTCTCCAGGTATTCGCTGTGAAGTTATTTGTCATTTGCATCTTCAGTAAGCACAGCATTATTCTTTACACAGCTTTGAGCCGGGCGATGCTGTGGTCATTTGACTCACCCTTCACCAAAATGTCACTGGGTGACCCCTATCGGCTCTCCTGCCAGAGTATCTTCGCATGGGGGCTCTCCCTCAAATGTTGGCTTTATTTAATTAATCCAATCTGCCTTTCTGTTCTCTTTTTCAGGCTCTTTCAGATGCTATCTTGGACTGAAAAGAATTGAAATGGCCACAGCTGGAGAGTGAGGAAACCCTCTGACAATCCTGCAGAAGGAAAACTCGCGGATCTTGTGTCAGGGCATGGGTACATGTTTCAAAGGACTTAACGTTTCCAAGAACATTAGCTGCGCGGCCTTTGAAGGGGTTTCAGTATCATTGTTTAAATGTGCTGTACAACTTCTTGTGCTTTCTTGTGCTTTCACCTCTCCTATGAGGACAGGCTGAGAGAGTTGGGGTTGTTCAGCCCGGAGAGATCTTAATGCGGCCTTCCAGTACCTAAAGGGGGCTTGTAAGAGAGATGGGGGCAAATTATTAGCAGGGCCTGTTGTGATAGGACAAGGGGCAATAGTTTTAAACTAAAAGAGGGTAGATTTAGATTAGATATAAGGAAGAAATTCTTTACTGTGAGGGTGGTGAGATACTGGAACAGGTTGCCCAGAGAGGTGGTAGATGCCCCATCCCTGGAAACACTCAAGGTCAGGTTGGATGAGGCTCTGAGCAACCTGATCTAGTTGAAGATGTCCCTGCTCATGGCAGGGCATTTGGACTAGATGACCTTTAAAGGTCCCGTCCAGCTCAAACTATTCTATGATTCTTTCCATAATTTTATTCGTGGTAATTGTCACTCTCTCCAAACCAAATGCAGCACGGCACATCTGCCGCAGCTGGCGGAGCACAGCAGTCAGTACTGGCAAGCTCCCGTCTAACTCTTAACACCAGCAAAACATTTATGCTCATCTGAGAAATATGAATAAGCTCACTGAACTACAACATATTGTCATAAACAAGTAGCAGAAAGAGGCCGAAATGAATAATAATCATCCTATTTAAGATTTTGGTGTCTATAATTTTGATAACTGGCAACCTGTTGAATAGATTTTCATGTACCTGAATTACAAAGTGAGGCAAAAAGAAGGGGAGAAATAAAAGCCAGAATGGATAGAGACAGCAAGTAATTGGCGGCTCTTGGCTTGCTCTATTTTTTAAAAAAGCCCATCATAAAATTGCAGAAAACAGTCCTGTACAGCTAGTGATATTACTAGCTTGTTGGCTAATAATATTATGCTTGTTTGGCTAACAGTTGCTTTTCTTCTTGACTTTGATTATTAGTTGACTATTAGCAGCATGTTTATAGTTAATTCCTTTTCTTGCCCACAATGACAATAAGAATTTCCATGCCTAGAAATTATCAGTAAAAAAAAAAAAGCCAGCTAAATATTTTTTAATTGTTCTGTTGTTCCATGATGTCATTAAAGATTACACAAATTTTTGACGTGACATACAACTCAGTCTTGTTGCTTCTAGCACCAGTGTCTCCTAAAATTCACTTTGCTCAGAGATGAAAAGTGACCTGACCCAGCTGCGCTGACAGAAGCCCGTGATGACCCTACAGCTCTCCCACAAAACCACTTTCCCATGTGCTGCGTGAGCCAAAAGAGCAGGAAGCTGCCGCCGTGGCACAAAGCTTTGCTGCGGGAGCTGCGACCCCTCTGGAAGTGCCCCCTTGATGTGCCGATCCGCTCTGCCCAGGCCACCAATGGGAACGATGTCCCAGCAGCGCCCCGCGAATGCAGCTGCGGGTAGGAGTCTCCACATCAAAAGGAGATGCAGACTTCTCACAGGGTGTAATTAAGCTGTAAATCTCATTGCCACAGGATTTTGCGGGTGCTGTATTTTCACATTTGTCTGAAAAGCAAAGAAGTTCACATGAAAAAGAGCCACCATGGGGAATTAAACACAAAGCTAGCAGGAAATCCTTGAGCAGAGGCTTGCCGAAGGCTGGGAGAGTAACGGGGAAGCACAGCTCTCATGTTTGCTTGTTCTTACCACTTTTTGCTGGGCATCTGCTATTAGCCACCGTCGGCAACAGGATCTTCATCCTCTCTTTTAAATGATCCCATACTGACGGCATCCGTCATGAGCTCTGCAAAGAGTCCTCTTCAGTCCTCTGCCCTGCCACACGCTTTCTGTGTAACCTTGTTTTCCTTCCTTCAAGGGAAAACAGAAATCAGAGCATTTCCCACCCTCTGACATGGTTGAAACCTGCTTACGTTACGCTTGGGAAGTTCTTAGGAATGCAGAAGGGGGGTGTGGGGGGGATTGTTGGTGTCCGGTGTTGCCGTGGAGCCGGGCTCTGTTGACAGAGTGGGACTCATGGTGGCCAGGGCGCTATGGGCCCATGGCGGGTGCCGGTGGCGCTGACGGTGGTGGGGCTGCTCCAGGACCCAGCCTTCCACGTGGCCAAGTGCGCAGCAGAGGTAACCCCTGGGCTTCAGCCCCAGCGCTGGGTTGGGAGCAGCGGGGAGCGGTGTGGGCTGGAAGTAAATAAGCAGAGAAATGCCTGCACCCAGCAGCGGCTCTTAGGAGGAAAATATTCAGATTTTCAGGTTTCTGCTCTTCTTTGGTGCTGCCAGGTGCAGGCATCGAGCTTTTATGGGCTGCCAGCTCGATGCTGATCGGAGGGGGGGTCTCCATTGCAGCATCCCTCACCTCCTTGTTCCTACACCTCCAAGAAATGTTGTGGCTGTGTGATGCTGTATAAGATTTCAGGCACACCGAAGCTCTGCCCGGCTTGCTCGGCAGCTTATGGCAAGTTCCTTAATGTAGCTCTGTTGGTGCAAATGAGAAAGCAAAAAGCTGCAAACCTCATGGGGTGTCGTGGACTTTTCACGAGGAGCTCGGCCGTGCGGTGGATGCGGAGCACGCAGCCCACCATGGGGTGCACAAGGCTGACCCACGCACCCCCGCTGCCTCTAAGAGTTTATCTGCCAGGCTTGTTCCCCAGCATTGCTTACAGCTAATGAAGCTCTGCAGCAGCCTAATCAGCAGCCCTAAGGACAAGCCAAGCCGATAGCTGCAGGAGGGGGGTACCTCTTGGCTTTTTTCCTTTTTTTTTTTTCCGGCCACCATCCCAACAATAGCAAAAGGGACTCTGAGCTGAACAGAAAGTCACTTCTTTGCTTTATGCCTTTTAAGGCCAGCGGGGCTGGCTTTAAGTCACAGCTTGTGACGCTTGTGTGCCACAGCCCACATGGAGATGAGGCGAAACTGATGGGCAGCAGTGTCCCATATCTAAATAGCGGTGTGCTCCTCCTGAGGCAACGGCACAAGCAACAGGGACGGGAAACTTTCACCTCGCAGCCTTCACCGAGCTGCTCGCTTGCCCCAAGGCCCTGAGCCCAGTCTCCCGGGACAGGAGAGGACTGTGACTCCCTATGTGTGCAAAATGCACGCAAAAACGCTGTTGATGCTCTGCAACGTCTTTGAATGTCTCACTGCTTATATTCATCTCATGGCGGGGGAGTGCCAGCACAATTCAATAATATTTGTGAAGCAGCCCTTCATATAAAGGAAGACACCCACTACATCTGCAAACAGGGATTTAGAGCTATTTGAGTGTAGTTCTGCAAGTGTCGGGAATTACACCAGAGGCATGAGAGGTGCAGTGCAATAACTGGATTAGAACGTGGCTTAGGTTGTAGTTCATCAGGGAAATACAAGCTGTGATAGGATGTGGGGGTGGGGGTGGGTATTAAACTTCTTGTAAGTAATTTTTTTTCCTTACCTTGAAAATCTAGGCTCTGAAGCTGAAGTTTCCAAGCAAGTTTGCAGATCCTGTAATACAGCCTTTAGTAGAATTTGCCTGGCGTGAATATTTAGAGGAGAAAAAGAAGGTAACTCTTGCTTTTTCAGGTTGTTTCAGACACGAGTCCTCTCCCTGGGGCTGCAGCACCTCCCAGCTCGGTGCCATCCGCAGGTTTTGGAAGTGAGCTTTTCCACCCCAATTTATTTAATATCCTCAGAGACCTCGAGGCAGGATGGGGCTCTCCGGGAGCTTTTCCTATTCAGCCTGAGCTGCCCCTAAAGTGACACCCAGGTGACTGTTGTCATGATAATGTCCCCTAGCAGCGTGGTTCGTACCTTTAGAGCATGTAACTGTGTGCAGCATCAGCACACCTCTCTGAAAGCTGCTGCCCAACCCCTTCCCATCGGTGGGATTTGTGGTTTGAAAAGTAGGAAAGGCATAAAAATATGACAGCCATGATGGATCGTTACTGATTGCTTCTTCACTAAATATGTAAATAATCCCTGGAGGCTTTGTTTTCTTTCTGAAATGCAGGAGCTGAGAGGTGAGGTGTGGGCATATGCCTCCTCGGTGATGTGCTTCGTTGATGGCCAGCTGCTGGGGGACGAGAAGAAGCTGCTCAAGTGGTCTTACTGTGAGTGGGACTATCGTGACTTCAAGCCCAAGGCACTTTACCAAGCGATTGCTGAGGATTTCTACAGCAAATACCTGAAAAACAGCCAGGCAAGTAGCACTGTTTTACGAGAAGAGTACAAGATCTGTAAGTGGCTGGAGAGGCTGTCAGATGAGAGACCTTTGCTTTCTACAACTACCTGAAAGGAGGCTGTAGAGAGGTGGGGGTTGGTCTGTTCTCCCAAGAGAAAATGGCCTCAAGTTGCACCAGGGGAGGTTTAGATTAAATATTAGGAAAATTTCTTCACTGAAAGGGTTGTCAAGCATTGGAACAGGCTGCCCAGGGAAGTGGTTGAGGCACCATCCCTGGAGGTATTTAAAAGACAGGTAGACATAGTGCTTAGAGATATGGTTTAGTGATGGATTTGTGAGAGTTAGGTTGATGGTTGGATGTGATGATCTTAAAGGTCTTTTCCAACCAAAACTACTCTATGATTCTATGACAGGGCAGATACCATGAGGAGGAAGGAGAGCGAGAACAGTGATGGCAGCTTCTTGGCTTCTGCCCTGTGATGGCAGAGTCAGAGCTGGGGATGGAGTGGTCGGTGGGGAGCATCCCCTGCCAAGCATGGCAGAGCCTCTGCGCCTCAGTAGCCAGGAAGGGGCAAACACTAGCTCGGATGCCTGACACATACTAACTGCTTCAGGTATGAAGAGAGTGCGTTGCCAACCATGCTGTGACTGTGCTGCTTCAAAATCCCAAACCGTCCACCCCTTGGGTGCCAAAATTCTTGGGTATCCTTATTCTTGGGTACCAAAAGCCCAACTGCCAAAGCTCTCCGTTCCCAGCCAAGATCCCTTGAAACGCTGTAGTGGCAGGAGGTGCGATGCTGCTGGTGCCGGCACGGTATTGAGAGCAGAGAAAAAATATAATGTCATCCTAAAATGGCTATCATAGAAGATACAGCGTTGATGGTATGCAGATTTGGTGCTGGCTGGGAAGAGAGAAATGTCCATTTTGGCAGGGTGGCCTATGGATTCATTTACTCCTGCCTGTATTGTATGGGCTGCAACAGGCATGTAAACAAACGCAAGGGGAAGAAGCAGGCCCTGCCCAGTAGTTCGCTTTAACACACTGTTAGGAATATTTCTGCACAGAATGAAGTTAAACATCGTCTACTCTCTTCTTTATTTAAACAAAACAGTAGGAACGCTGCTCTGCAGTGTCGATCCTGTGGACATTTTCTGAGCCCATTCGCGCCGGGCAGCTGGACACTGGCCTGTGTTAAGAAGCGAGGGCAGGACGGAGAGCTGGCATTTCCCTCACTGCATTTGTTCTTCTGCTTTAAACAGCACGTGTTTGTGTACCTGGAGATAGCCATTGAGGAGCACCCCGTCGGGAGGCTGCTCTTTGAGGTACGTTACGTAGGAGAAAAGCAGAAGCGAGGAAAAAGCACACCCAGCTCAATGGTTTCACCTGCTGAAGGAGGGTGATAGAAATCTGGCCAGTGGATGTTAGCTAGGAATTTCACACCTTGTCAGCTAGGAATTTCACAGGTGTTTTCCTCTTCTTGCTTTTGCAGCTCTTTTCGGACGCGTGTCCCAGGACCTGTGAGAATTTCCGCTCCCTGTGCGTCGGAGGAGCAAAGTCTCTCCGCGACGGCCGAGAGCTCACCTACAAAAACTCCCTTTTTCATCGTCTTGTGAAAAACGGGTGGATCCAAGGAGGAGGTGGGTTTCCAGGTGTCCTGAGTAAATCCAAAGCAGGGGTGGGATGATCTGCATGAATAACAGCCTTCATCCACGGAGACGCAGCTGAACTGCATGACACAGCTAATCTCTGCAGGACAATTTCTTAATTAATATATATATAAAAACCAGAAAACGTTTTCTCTTTTAGCCTTCTCACTTTCTAAACATAGGAAAAGTTTGGATAATTTGTTCTTTTGATTATCCAAGACCTTTTCAAAGGAATTTAGGAAATTAATTTAAAGCAATAACTCTTTTCCACGAAGTTTTTTGGTAAGTAATTAGGAAACTAATTGGAAACATGAAAACACTAAGAATAGCCATAGAAAACAAATTACTTGTTTTATGGAGAGAGAAATTTACAGAAGCATTTAGCCAAGCATCAGAGCCCTTCCAAATGTGCTGATGAGTTGTTTGAACGCCAGCGCTATGCCTGGAGTTTGGCACTGATGAGAAAAGACACTATGAACGATGATGGGTCACGCAGTTTGCCCGACATCCCCAGGGAAGTCAAGATAGTTAGGTGTATCAGAAGGCATTTCCTTCATTACTTCCTTTTGGTCTATTACCCGTCTTATCTATCTCTATTTCTTACCTACATTTGCCTTGCCTGCTCCAAACTTAAATCCATTTTAAGTTTATACTGTGAAGATACGCTTCCTACTTTCCATGAATAACTATGCAGATATCTATGTAGTCCATAAAAGCAACCTAAAATTACAAGCTTGCTAATATAGAGGACTAATCATAACCTGACTGGTGTAAGACAATGTCCAAATAAAGTAACAACACTAGACTTCTTTAAAAATATAAATTAAAAAATAGATGCATCAGGCTTCTTTAGTGTCTCACCCATCAGAAATCTGGTTCAATAGGAGTTTCTCTCTTATCAAATTTCTTTTCTTAGACAAGTTAGTGGTCTTAACTCACCATAATACCACAGGTGCATTTTCATCCTTCCTTCTTCTAAGCCTGCTCCGTCCGACAGATGTCCTTCTCCAGGGTGTCCCTTCCTCGGTTGGTCGCTGCCACCACAGGAGCTCTCCCAGCAGGAGATGATGGACCTTCTCAGAGGGGCAGTGACTAAATGTGCCGCGTGAAATAGTTCTCCACAGAGAGACCGTCTCTTGGGAGAGCTCTTCCCAAAGGTCTGATAAAATTTTGGTAGTAAAATAGAAAGATGGATGCAGTTGTTGCCCCAGGCTGACACGCAACCCACGTCTCTGACTTTGGCTGAGCTGCTCACTGACAGACCCCAATAACACCTGTGATAAACCTGGTCTCTGATGGTTACTTTTATCTGCCCTGCAGACATCATAACTGGAAACGGAGACGAAGGAGAGTCAATTTATGGTCCCACCTTTGAAGGTATGGTTCCTCAGCTATCTTGCTGCACAAATGGCAAATTTCTGCAAAAATCAAGTTGTTTACCTGATCTTATTCACGGAATAACCTGGGAATTTCCTTTCATCTCCGTAAAGTGAAACGGTTTGCTTTTCAGTCAGAATTATTATCCACTTGCATTAGCATGAGTTCACAGCTTTAGCGAGGTCACTTTTTGATCTGTCACCTTGGCCCCCTCCTCTGATGTCCCCTGCCCAAGGCTCAGTTCCACCAGCCCCTTCTCCCTACCTGAATGAGGGTCACCCGCTCGCCAACTTCAAACTGCCAACACTCACCTTTGTGGAAAAGACCTTAGGAATGTAGAACTGGATTAGCTACAGATCTCCAGGCACCCAATACTATGCATTTAAATGTTTAAATGCATTTAAAGAAATGGAAGTAAGATGGTTTTTATTCTAGATTTCCTGGACCTCGGGCAGCTTTTCAGGCTTGGGGACACCACAAGCATCGCTGCCAGCGGTTACGTGAGTCTGCGGATGTAAGGGGAGCTACTTCTCAATCTCACGTAAAACCGTGAAAGTCGAGAAATGACAAACACGAGCTAAGTTTAAGAAAAAATGTTCCCTCATACTGGTATGAAGTAATAAAATGTAAAGAGAAAAAGAACATTATAACATGCAATATTTAAGAAAAACAACCCATATAATTGACATAGACGTTTCGGATCTTCTGTTTAGATTAAATGCTACCCATAAAGATGTTTTATGACAGTTAAAGCACTTTTGAAAGTGATCTATGTTCCCTTATATAAAAGCTTTCCCACTGCCAATGGTGCAAACGAGATGACATTTGAGCTGGCTGGGCAGCAGCCAACAGTGAGATCAGAAACGCCAAGTGCAGCTGAAAACTTTCCTTCCCAAGAGGCTGGAGAGCCCACTTGTGAGGAAAAGCCGTTCTCACCTGGAGGCCCCAGGATGGATGGAGCAAAACCCCAGGACAGACGGAGGCAGGTCACTAGCCCGCTCTGCCCGGCTGAATCGCAGTGCTGGTGGGCAACAAAGCTGCTGGAAGTGGAAGCCCGGGGTGTGGGATTGAAGGCAGTAAATACTACACCCTGCCTCAAGTGGGCAGGAAGGGGCAAAAGTCACTTCTTTGATGCTGGAGCTCCTGAAATAGCAGCATGCCTGGACTCTCAGGACATGCACATCTCAGAAAGAACATAATCTGGTATTGGACAAAACTAGGGCTGGCTGTTAAATTGTTTGCAAGGTGGACGTCACCGAGGATTTAAAAGTTTGTGAATCCTCTTTTCCAGCAATGCTGCCCATTAGATTTGTGTGAGCGCACATCTCGCACCCTTCGCACTTTCTGTTTGGGTAGAAATCCTCCATAGAGGAGTCTGGGGGTGCGAGGCATCTCTGCATACAGGAGAGCTATGGCCCCACGTGCGCTGCCTGGGCTGCGGCACAAAGACCCAGGCCAGCGCGCAGCATTTTGTTCCTGGCTCCATCCTCTTCCTCCAGGCAGAGCTTGTGCTTTCCCTCCACTACCCAGGAAAGAAGCTGCCATGTCATATGGGAAGGTGACAATGTGTCAAAAATCACTTAAGTAATTTTAAGGTGGATTTAATTTGGAATCTGTCAACCTTGAAAGTGTCCCTGGAAGAGTTTTGTTACCCATACTGCACATACTCCATGTGTTGATGTATTAAAGGAGAGGATTGCTAATTCTTCCCCTCCCTCTTTTTAATTAAAAATTGCTTTTCATCCTTGAGAAAGGTGTTCACTTGGGTATGCCTTTATATTTGAAGGCTTAGATTGCTTTCCCAGTACTTCCCGCCAAACTATTTCACACTGAGGGCAGAGGACAAATATCTTCGATATCTGAAAAGGGTGAGAGATGCCTCTGTCAGCCGGTAATGTTCTGGGAGATTCTGTGCTTGGCACATGTCTGGGCACTGCAACACTTGCTGAAATTAATGGGATGCAACCGCATTTTACTGTAATGAGCTGAAAGGACTGAGGTAATTACGGAGAATCACTCGGACTGGGAGTGTCATGTCATAGGACAAAGCATCCGATGCCAAAACTAGTCTGCTGAAGTCATTCTGCAAACCACAAGGCAGCGGTCAGGGAGTAACTGTTCAGTTAAAATTTAATTACCATTTTTATGAATCAGTTTCTGAGAAGGGCACTCAAAAAGGGTAAAAAGAATTAAAAAAGAATTAGAGAACAATAAAATCTAAATATTTCTAAAGTTTCCTTCAAGCTTGTTGAGAGCTCCGTGGGGCTCTTGACTGCTCAGTGTGATGAGGCCAGAGATGGGTGATGGAGGAGGTCAGGACCAGTGGACTCCCTGCTCCCCAACTCGTAGCCGGGCTCCGCTCCCCAGAGCAGAAGGAATCAAGTCCTTGCCATCATTCCCCAAACCCAAGCATGCCTAATGCCTATCCTTCCCCAGTCATCCCTCTTGAGAGCCATTTCTCTCCCTCACCAGTCCTTCCTCAGCTGACATTGAGGATCCTCTTCACTTCCTCATGGCTCTTCCTCCCATTGTCTGCCTCCTCACCCCAGAACAAAGCTTCTGCTCTGGGAGCACCCCGGCCTCCTGAGCTAAATATCTGCTCTCCATTGATTCAGCTCTGTTGTTTTATTTGGCTGAAGAAGTCTCCTGCTCGCCCCCCCATGTGAGTTGCCAAGCATCCCACCCCAGACAGGCATGTCCTGCTGTCACAGCCGTGACTGTGCTCATGGGGGATCTTCTCTTCACCGCAGGCAGCGGCATGAGGGAGGCAGAGCAGAGGCTGTGCTTGGAGCATCTGCTCTGTCTCCTGCCTTCCTTGTCCATACAGTGGGAATAATCCCAAGTAGCCACGCGGAAATGCTGTGCTAAGTGCCCCAAGCTGCTCTGGCAAGAGGCATTACAGACCAACAACAGGGAGCCAGAGGCATCGTTGCTGTGGCTGTAATACTAAGAAATACCTAGAGTGCTTTTTTGTGGATATTTTTTCATTAGCTTCCTCACTGGCTCAAGCACTAGGGAGTAGTGGGAAGCTCATTCTAGGAAGGTCATTGACTCAAACCAGACTTTGCTCACATGATACTTGACGAGACCTTTGGGGGAACAGGAGAAGGGAAAGGGAGGGGGGGGAGGAGGAAAGGGGAGCTTGCGGGAGCTGGCAGGGGGGAGCTGTGCGGTGAATAGCAGCAAAGGGAGTAGCACAAACTGCAGCCTTTCATCCCCAAACTCTTTCCCTAGATGAAAGCTTCTCCATCCATCACAAGGGAAGAGGGGTCCTTGGGATGGCCAACAGGGGCCGGCACAGCAATGGCTCGCAGTTCTACATCACCCTCCATCCAGCTCCCTACCTGGACAAAAAATACGTGGCTTTCGGGTAGGTACACACAAGCTTGCATGGGAGGTCACCCTGGCCCCGCAGGATGATGCCTGGGATGAAGCATCCATGAAATCCCTATGGCAGCTGCCTCTGGCCAAGGGTAGGATGGACAAGACAGATTTGAAGTACCTAAAGACACTCATCCCTCCCTTTCTCTGCCCTGGCCTGCCTTGCTCAAACTGGAAAACCCTACGGCAAAGCTGCCGGAGCCTCTCCGGGATGATGGCTACAAACTGATGGCTGCATGGCTCAATGCCAGCCGAAGGGGGGCCCTGATGGACAGGAGCGTGTTGAGCAAAGCCTCCAGGCTCTGCCCTGCCCTCACAACCTGAACAAATTTATTTTAGCAAATGCATGCTGAGAGTTTGTTCTCAGTAGGTCAATGTGTATGGCTGGTCCTGTTAAGATTTTTAGGTTTTCAGGAATATAATAACATTATTGCTCTGAGCAGTTTGCTTGATGTAAGAGAGTAAAATATGTATGTATTGACACAGAGCAAGAAATTCACAGCGATGATTCCGTGTAACCACATCATGGAGAAAGATAGCATTTTTAAAGGAAGCAAAAAGCACAACTGTGTAACCTACAGAGAACAAACCAAAAGCGATTGCTGGCTGGTGGCTTTCACCTCCAGTTTCTGCCTTGCCACCGGCTCTGTGCAATCTGAAAGGTGTGGGATCCATGATCTTCTAGCCAGGCCCTCCTAAATCTGAGTGGGAGTTTAATTCTGAGGGAGCAAAAAGCAGCCACAGTATACAACAAGGACAGCCAGGCACTTTCCAGCTCTGCTCTGGTCAGTCCTTCTGACATCCCCACTTGGTACCACTGTGCTGGATGGGATGGGGTGGGGTGGGATGGGATTCGGTACGAAGCTTTCCAGAGCACTGCTGGCATCCATCACCGTGCCGGTGCCTGCAGGAGGCACAGCTTGTGCTCCTGCAGTGTGGGAGCCGGATAGGCTGAAAACCGTCCAGATTGCAAAATGTTGGACTGCTTTCAGGATTCAGATTGGCATTGCGAAGGAAGGGAATGAAAGATGTTTCTCATGGAGTCACTTCTAATACTGTCACTACTGACAGCATTGTCTCTTGACTTCTTTCTCCTCAAAAGTAATGGCCATTTGTAGCCAGGGCACATGGTACAATGCTTATTTCTTTAAGTAAGTATAGCTGCATAAAGCCATAGTATTTTCACCTCTCCTAAAATGCCAACAAGAGGCTACTTAATCAAGGACTGGTGGCGTTTGCAACTCCACTGCGAAAAACTACTTTTTAAAGAGCAGAGCGGGTGCAGGCTGTCGGTAGGAAACCAGTGCCTGCGTTTCCTACAGCCCTGCACAAGCCGGAGGCTGTGGAGCTGGCTCTGGATGGAGACAGATCATATGTGCACTTTCTCCACCCCATAGGCAACTGATCGAGGGCACAGAGGTCCTCCAGAAACTGGAAGTCGTGCCTACATATAATGAAAGGCCTACAGTACCCTGCAAAATTATTAACTGTGGGACATTCGAGCCGTGATCACCAGCTGGTTTTCCTGCCCGCTGTAAGGTACAGCACTGTTTTCTGCTCAGCTTTTTAAAGACCTTGATGGTTTTCACTTAAGGCAAAAATAAAAGCACTTCTTGCACACGTGAATGGCTTGGAAACGTTCTTTTGGCTTAAAAAAAAAATATTCATAAGCTGTTAAAAAGAACTTTTACAGGAGCATAGAAAAAGACTTGTGAACATACCTCAGTCCCAATCTACATTTTATGGGAAATGCTGTTAATACGATTATATAGTGATAAGCAGATATGATAAAATGCACTTATGGCTGAAGCACAGATGGACAGATGGATACACACCTACAGAGATAAAGCTAGCTGTTCCTGGCTAAATTCTGCCTCTACCACAATCTCCACAGCACAATTGCCCTGCCAGGTTTGCCCTATATATAATCTGCATATGGTAACTGAGACATCTTGGAGGAAAGGAGAAAAAAACTGTTTGCAGGACTGCGGCCTCTCTGAATGCCTACATTTGATCCCACACTGATTGCTACAAACTAAAAGTAACGCCCTGGAAATTAGGTTGGGCTGCATCAGGCCAAAAGCAGGAAATGGTAGAACAGGCATAAGCTTTAAGTAATTATTTTTGGCAGATGGTCTCAAATAACAAAGATGTGACCATTGCCACTAAAACAGAGAAAAATATTGTTTATAAAGTTACTGCAAAACAGGAAATTTTAAGGTTACATGCGGATGCAAATATATAATACAAAATGATTGCTAGTGTCAGTGATTTCTTACGTGCAAGATCTCTCTGGTGGGTCCAGAGGAGGGCCACGAAGATGCTCAGAGGGCTGGAGCACCTCTCCTATGAGGACAGGCTGAGAGAGTTGGAGTTGTTCAGCCTGGAGAAGAGAAGGCTCCAGGGAGACCTTCTGGCAGCCTTCCAGCATCTGAGGGGGGCCTGCAAGAAAGCTGGAGAGGGACTTCTTACACGGGCATGTAGCAATAGGACAAGCCGTAATGGCTTCAAACTGGAAAAGAGTAGATTTAGATTAGATATCAGGAAGAAATTCTTTGCTGTCAGGGTGGTGAGGCACTGGCACAGGTTGCCCAGGGAAGCTGTGGATGCCCCATCCCTGGAAGTGTTCAAGGCCAGGCTGGATGGGGCTTTGAGCAACCTGGTCTAGTGGGAGGTGTCCCTGCCCATGGCAGGGGGGTTGGAACTAGGTGATCTTTAAGGTCCCTTCCAACCCGAACCATTCTGTGATTCTGTAATTCTATGTACAGTGCAGAACTTGGGCACGGACGGCTTCAGCAGAGGATGGCAGGTAAGCCTTAAGAGAAATGAAGATGTGTGGAAAATCAAGATGCACACTGGAAAGAGGCCATATCCATGTGCATTGGAAGTTCAAAGGAAAGAGCATTCATTTGTCAGGCTTGGATGCAGATACAAGGCCACATCAGCCCTGTGCTGCCAGGGCTACACGGGCACCATCGGTGTTTACAAACAGCTCTAGCCTCTGTTTCCAGCGCTGGGAAGAGCTGTGCTGAGCGACCTTTGTTTCTGGGCTCACCGTATAAGCCGCTAAACCCCCAAAACAGTGCCAAGGTAAGATGGGAAAGGCTGAATTAGAGATGTATTAGGAGAGACCTAATTTTGTCTGAGCTTAAGCCCACAGATTTAATGAAAAGGAACAATCTTTAAGTTTATTTGCTAAATGGGAGTGAATTTAACAAAACAGCAAATGTTCAACTGAATGCCAGAAGAGGGCACAGACTTAAGAGTAATCTCCACATGCTCTGAATGAGTACAGGGATCGTCTTAATTTTAGCAAGGGGATTAAGGTTTTTCTTTAGTTATGGTACAAAACAAAAAGATTCTTTAATCTAAAATATCTGCATATGTCTGTAGCTAAGAAGCCTTTAACACATTTTCTCCTTTTATTTTCTAAAGCACTCTGCAATCTATACCGAGACTGCTATATAGGAACTAAGTCTTCTGTAGGAACATTTCAAATCAATTAAAAAGCCTAAAGAATAATTATTTTCACTTCATAGTTCTGTGCCAAAAATGAAAATACAGTGGTGTATTTTCTTCATAAAATAATACACTTCCTGACAAATTGCTTTTCATAAGTAATAGAGACTATTGCTATGAAAAGATATGTCTTCAAAACTTGGTATTGGGACAGAGGTTTGCGGCTCTTATTTCTTGCTAGGATTTTAAATTGTATTCAAGTGTTTAAAGATAAAAGTCAGAAAAGTAGTTTTAGTTCTGCAGGTTCTAGAGGACAATGTGAAAGACCAATTACTTGGGTTTTTTATTTGCTGTTGGCTTGGTCAGCCATGGCAGGTCTGCTCTGTAGCATAGCTGCACCCTGATGTCCCCAGTGTCCCCATGAGGGACCGAGCCAGAGCACAGCGTGTGCTTTGAGTCCAAACGACCTGATCCGAGCAGCAGTCAGAGCCCCGGAACTCATGCTCTGGCCACGGGCAGTTTCAGGATCCCTCAGGGCAGACAAATGCCTGATCATGTCAAGTTTCTGAAAGCTGACCCTGTGCCAAGTCACAGACCTGCTAACGAGTGTCATGGATGGATGGATGACATACAGGGTGTTGTACGCTTGGGATCCAGGAGAGCTAGGAGGGTAACTGGGCAGGGGACAATTGGCTGAAGTTAACACCACATGGAAAATGTTGTAACGAGAAGAGGAGAGTACAACCAGGAAATATTTTGAATTTCAGGCATAATGATCCTTCAGGCAAGCCACAATTACTGTATTAGCATTGGTCATGACAGGACATTCTGCCAGAAAAAAATGTGGTTAAATCTTTCATCCGGTATTAAGGAGGTCACCTAAAAGAAAGAGCATGTCTTTCAACCCTGGTTCCCCTGTGCCTGCAAGTTGGATATGCTTAAGGAGCCCAAGGTGATGAACAATGAAACAGGAAAGGAAGAATCATCTTAACCTCAATCCAAAATTATGTTTTGTGCCTTATTTTATTTTGTAACCTACATCTCTGATCAAGTCACTAGGAATGCATTGCCTCTTCTGAGAGAGCCAAACCCAAGAAGTGGTGTGCACAAGCATCCAGAGGACACGTAAGCCCAGAGGCAAGCCATGGGTTATCCAAAAGTCCGGGAAAGTCAGGGGCAGACGGGGAGGTGAAGACGTCAATTGCCAACTGCTGGTTTTGGAGAAGGTCCCTTCCCAGCAACCATATACAGAAACTCCCTTCTGTGAAGGGCAGATGGCAGCATCCTGAGTCCTGAGAAAACTATTATCTTACCAGATTACACAGTGTTTTATTTATGTAATGTGTCACTGTTGTAGGAAAAATTGGTCTCTTTCAAGTTTTGCTTTATTAGTTTTATGCTGAGCTTCTTACTCCAGCAAAACATTCTCTTAGGAACTGCTCTAAATGAAAAGTGATGAAAGAAGCCCTCAGACTACATACAAAGATATTTTCTTCATACAGGTATATGTGTTAAAAGGACAGTGTGCTAATACACCATGGACAGTAGGCTCCGTTACCCCTTCAAGCAGTGAGCAGAAGTCATTAACTACAATGTCGTTTATCTAGCCTGAGGTCAGAGGGTTTCTGAATCTAACCTAGGAAGGCTTCTAAGGTCAACAGAAATTGTTAGGTGACCCCTCACCTATGTAGGTACTCCACACTGATCTGGGGAAGTCCTGGGATCTCTGAAGGATCTCTGTTTGTTTTAATTGTATCAGGCGGCCTTAAATAACATATTTCATCTTCCTACAGACCAACCTCACTTACCTTTTTAGAGCATCCTGGCTATAGCACTCTCCTATTGTCCTTCATATAATTACTGCCTCAGATACACTTACTAAAATACTGTTGACCCCCATCTGAAAGTCAGAGACGAAAGAGTTCCTGCCACCAGTTCCAGGGAGAAAACCGGTGCTCCAAAGGACTGGGTTTGGAAGAACTTTACTGAAAATATCAACTATGCAGCATATCCAATGGATCAGAATGATGTGATGCTGCTACTGCATGAAGAAAATGGGTAAGTGGAACGATTTTACAAACTTAATAGGAAGAATCTTGATATTTGTGGGCGGCCAAGCCAACAGCAAATAAAAAATCAATTAATTGGTCTTTTAGCATTGTCCTCTGTAACCTGCAGAACTAAAATTACTATTCTGACTTCTATCTTTAAACATCTGAATACAACTTAAAATCCACGCAAGAAATAAGAGCTGCTAACCTCCGTCCCAATACCAAATATCCAATTCTGACAGGGTTTAGGATGTTAAACACTAATGGGTGGTCAGCTCGACAGAGCTCAATCATGCCCGTGCCTCAGATGCTGTAAGGGGAGAAGCACTGGTCCACTTACCAGGGCGCAACGAGAGCCGAAGGCCGGATCAGTG